>JAQQTP010000073.1:6532500-11532500 GCA_029884605.1 Ormosia emarginata
TGGGTTTGGAATTTGGGTATTATAGTTTATATGTTCTGCGATGCAAGACTACAAGTAGATGAGCAAAAATCTAAGTCTTAGGTCTTTCATGCTAGGTTATCTCCTTGGGCTCAACAATGATAGTGTGATTCTGTGAAGGGAGCAACCCCAATGCTGATCTGCAAATTCTGAGCCCTTTGTAATGAAATAAGTAAGAGTGTATTTGGTTTGTAGTTAGAACATTTTAAAAGTAAGTTTAAAATATTGAAAACTATGTCAACATGTTTGTTAAAAATTTTTATTAGCAAAATTCAGTTAACTTTAACGAAAAATGGTCCCCAAACCTCAGTTGAAGTGAAAGTAAGAATTTTTTACTTTTCTATTAGGCAAAAGTCCGTTGGAGAACATTTTTCTTTTTAATCTTGTTTCAAAAGTGATTTTAATCTTTAATTTAAACAATATTTATTTTGTCAAACTTACTTTTGAGATAAATGTTTCTAAACATAAATTATATTACTACAAATTCACTTTCAACTAAACTTAAATTTATAAAATCAAGTTAACTCAAATTTAAATTTATCAACTTTAATTCAAATACAAATTAAGTCATTGGACAAAGGATTAGTTCCCCATTTCGTGGCACGTGATGCCCACATGCTTTAGTGGGGAATGGGAACATGGAAAACTGAACTCAAGGAAACCAAAAGAAAAACCAACCCTTGTGGGACCTCTAAGCAGTGAGCACTTCATTTTCAGCCCCATCTAGCATCCCCAACTTTGACGTAAAAATGCCCATATTTTAGCTTTGGAGATGTAGTCTATAGATTCATGTAAATATTCACAAATAGATTAAAATAATAAACTTTCATATAAATGTGAACACAAGTGCAACAGTGCCGTTGATTCTAATCATAGGTTGACAATGACATTCACTTACATCTAATGGAACCATTACTGCTTTAAAATGCCTTTTAAGTAATGCTATTTTGTTAGCTTCCCAATGCAGTTTCATTCGATTTGAAAACCTCAATCAATTTTCCCCAATACCTTCCCTTCAAAGTGTGTCTGATCATTGGTTACTACAGCATAAATCAATATCTTAACAAAGAGCTTATTATTAAGAATAATATGAACACTATGGTTACATTGAAAGTAACCGAAACTGAAAGTCAAAATATTACCTAATCTTTGGGTATCTCAAACCCCATAAAAAATGGAATCTCATGTCAGTGGCATGTCCAAATTTGGGTTAATTAATTTATGTTTTATGCTTTCTTTGAAGCAAAGCTCATATTCTATGAGATGCATTTGAGTTTTTAAGTACATCATATGGTACAAAGTAATTGCCATAATGCAGAGAAACCCAATGCAACAGTGCATCCCCTTTGATCTTATTTTGCAAATTACACGTTATTCTTTGCATTTTCAATTTAGTACTTAGACTTGTTTATTCCCTTTCACATGCAATGTGACTGATAACTGAACAGTGATAATTATTGCTGCTATGATTATTGTTTTATAAATGAAAATAATACATTTGTTTAACAATGAATTGAGATGATTGATGGGCGGTTTTCACATGTTGACAGACTGCATGTTTGGGAATTTAATGGATGGTCGGTCTTTACTTTTCCTCATTATAAATCCTCTATGCCCTTATTATTACTACTTTTTTTTCCCCTTGAATTTTAAATCTTATGTATCATTATTTATGTCCCTTGATGAAGAATATTCAAAGGTTCTTTGGCATATGATTAAATATTTTTTAAACATCATATAAAAAGTTTAAAACCCATTTTTTGCTTAATAAAAAATAAAACAAAACCATTCACAATTTGTGAGAAGCAAACTAGGAAAATTTGTTTGGGGTGCAAAAATATACGTAACATATAGGCAAATGTTTTAAGTGAGAGGTTACAGTTTGCCCACCCAAACATTAATGTAGTTCTTCCCCTGCAAATAGTCTACCTGACCTGAGCTTATATTTTGGGCTTTTATACTGAAACTTAAAGCTCAGTTTGTCTCCAACATCATCTCCCTAAAAAGAAATTTTAATTATGATAAGAATTTATAAGTATATTAGTAAATTTTTCTTTGTTGTGGCCTAAATTATGGGTCAGGTTTCACTTTATGACCAATGGTGGAACTTGACCAAAAATCTTGAAGGAGTAAAAATATTAACACATGAAAATTCATTTCTTAATTGTTAATTGTATTTAATGAATTCCAAACATTATTTGATAATTTACTAAAGATACATTATTCTAAAAAAAAAAAAATACCAAGATTGTTGGCTGCGATCATTTCAATTTTTTGGTGAACAAAATTTTAGGGAAGAAAAAGTTGTCTTATGCCAAGGTCATTGCATGAGATAACTTTGAGTTTTCTTATCAACAGTTATCAATTATACATTTTATTATCTAAAGTGCACCTCTTTATAAAGACAAGTGATACTTATAAATTATTTACCAATAAAGGACTATCAGTAAGAACCAAACTTAAAACCTTTTTGCATAATTCAATTTTACTAGTTGAACAAACTTTCGCCAATATTTATCGTACTAAATAATTGAACAATATGACTATACAAGAGGATATATAAACTTCAAAATGACACTATAATAATATTAATATATAGTGTAACAATATAATAGTAAATTTATTCTCATCATTTTTGTTCAAAATAAAATAAATTAAGGCATAATACCTCTTAGAAAAAGAAGTTATATATATAAGGGGATAAAATTTGGGGGCAGCACCCCCTCTCTGCCCCCTTAAATGCTCAGCCAGTGTTTATGACCCATTCTTAACCGATCCTAAAGTTGATAATAATTGGTGCCTTTGTGAGTAGGTGGGACTGGAGGCTGGTAGATGTGGACACAAAGATGGCCTTAACCAACCCGGTTTGAAGACGACGGAATGGAACATAGAAGGGGTCCAACAAGACGGTTGGCAAAGTGCAAGATAAAGTACAATCTGATAGCCAACTAGAGACCAATAACGTACCACTCACAAGGACTTGAGCTTGGATGCAATCATAAAAAAACAAGCTATGCATATCCATTCCATTATTTAATTCATGCCTCAACTTTTCTTGGAAAACTTCTGGGTTCTGCACACAATTATGTGCATGCTTGTCTCTTAAAGCAGGGGAATTTGTCCCCACATCCATCTTTTTACAATGTGATTTTTTTTTTTGAGACGCTTTTATTAGTTATTTAGGTTATTCATTCTTATCATTCCTCTTATGAATAATATTTTATTTTCTTAAGAGTATAAAGCTAAGTAAACATGAAAATATAACTTTAATTTTATGAATAAAGCTGACAATAGAGCTGGTAATATGAGTTTAACCCGTTGAGTTAACTTGTCAACCCATTATTTTTTAGTGAATTGGGTTCAAGAATTAAATTTATTTTTATTTTTCAACTCATATAACCAGTCCCGCTTAACCAGCAGGTTGAACTCGAATTGACTTATTTTTTTTTAAGTGCTACAAAAGTTTATTTGTGTTTGTGGTATTTTTATAGGTATAATATTAATTTTAGCTTTTTTTTGTTTTTTTAATCTCTACAAATTGTAATTTTTCTATTTTTATTTTTATGATTTTTTTAAGCGAGTTGACCCACTAACTTGTGCACTTTCTCTCATTTTCTCTTTTAGACGGGTTAACTTGCCAACTTATTCTAAAACAAGATAGGTTGATTCTTCTAACCTATTTTTCGAAATGGACCAACTCATCTCACTTCGTATTTTAGTGGGTTGAGAATAGAGCCAATTAGACAGATTGACTCATTTTGCTACTTCTACTTAATAATGAAAAAGTGATACCTGCAATGACACTTCAATGCTTAAGTATTTGGTATGAGTGAAGGAAGTAATGGATTAGATGAACATACGTGTCTTAGAGTTTTTTTGTTTGTCAACAATTCAAAGCTTCATTATATAAAAGCCCAAAGTGGTTAACACATGAGTTCACAGGTGCTGGCTTACAAACGATAGCTCTAAGTTGGCCTAAGGGCTCCAAACGGCTATTTGATCATTAATGTGAGGAGTTGGGAATCCAATTGTCTTTAAATCTCTGGCTGCCGCTAATTGAATACCAGGCCGTTATCATTATTAACACGTGTCTATTTTTGGCAGAGCAGATTGGGATGGACCGGATGAGCCCAAGAAACATTCAGGCCTTCATTGGCCTATATAACTACATCGGTCCACAATACTAATGAATAAGAAGGAAAAAGGAAAAGGATCGTTACAACTTTTCCTACCTTTTCTATTTCAGGTAGTAAAATTTCTTAGTGAGAAAAGTAGATTCTCCATACAAAAATAAATAAATAAATTTACAATCTCTGATTTACTAAAATGCTGAGATTTTAGACATGTGTTCATTTTTCAGTCTAAGAATTTCTTTGTATTATACTACATCGATATATTTACCAATTGGGAAAATGACATAAAAAAAATAGTAAATATGCAACTTTGTTTTTGAAATTATTCTTTACTTGTAGTTTAATAATTGAATTTATTTATGTATATGAGTTTTAGTCTTTAAACTTACAAAACTCATCATTTTTTGAGACTAAAGTGATTAAAATACACAAAGGATTAATGTGACACAAGTTTCATAAATTTAGAGACTAACTAATACATATATAAATAAAATTAGGGACTGAAATGCGAGTGAAGAAAAATTTTAGAGACTAAATTGCATATTCAATATTTTAAAAAAACACTTTGTTGGAGAATGGTGCTTGATATCAAATTCTAATATTCAAGTTTGTACCAAACGATTCTAATCTTCAAGTTTCCATTATCTTCAAGGAAATGAAAAATGCTAAATTTATAAAAGGTGTAGACAAAAAAAAACATAGATATAATATAAAAAAGATTTAAATTACATATAGAAAGTTATGCAAAAGAAGTTCACATGATATTGTGAAACTTATATATGAATTTAACTTTCACCCTTTTTTAAATGTGTATGCTTGCAGATGTAGCATCCTTCTGAGAAGACAAAAAATTACTCAAAAAAATTATACTTTATCTCAAATCACATTGAAACCATATCTTCTTTTTTCCCCTTGAAATGTTGCTTGTATATATACATGTGTAAGCACATAAACTTCATAGAAGCTATTTCAACTATTGGACGTAGGGGAAAAAGTGGAAGAGAAAGAAAAAGAGATAAAAGCGAATGGTTATGATAGGATATTGTGAAATATGTGAGGAATTTTTCTTTTTGGACATATCATTATTATTTTTTCTTGTAAATGAATGGGGCATAAGCCTAAGAAAAAAAAAAGGAAACCACAAGTTAATAAATCCAAGAGTAGAAACTCCTATTACATCAAACATCAACAATTTGATGAATCTCCAAAGGGGAATATTGCAACAAGCTAGGTTTGGATGGTGAGCACAACTCATATTGAATAAGAAATCCACACACATATTGCCTTCATGAAAAAATATGCTATATCTTAACTTCATACATCTTGCTCATAAGATCTTTGATTTTGTGGACCAAAGTTCACCTAGTAGTATTGTCATGAGATTCACCCTCAATACAATGAGTAACCATAACTGAATCTAGGTATAATTCAACCTGCCTATACCCCAAATTCCAAGCCAACTTTAACCCTTCCAACACACCCTAAAGTTATGTATGTTGTGGTGTAACCAAGATTCCTAGTAAATCTTGCAATCCACTAACCACATAGTCAAAAAGATGGCTTGTCCAACTCATCTCATTTCGAATGCCCTTACTCATTCACACCAAATCACAAACTTTCCAGTTAGTCATTTAAGAAGGCAATTGTGAAATATGCTCCATAAGTTTGATATCCAAAGCTAACCATCTGTCATTCTAAGCACCACAACATGCCCATTTCCCATAGACCACCCTTCGTACCCAGAAAAATAACGCCACTGATGAGCAATACCCTTCCATACAATAGTGTCAGAATTTTTGACAACTAGGGTATCCTTGTGGATACTATTTCTCCCATACTTCCCTCTTAAAACTTCAATCCAAAGCTCACATTTCCCACTCCTAATGTTCCAGCAAAGTTTCATAAGATATGTTTTATTTAAAGTGGCTAATTTTCTAACTGTAGACAACTATAATCCTTTGATTTGCACACTATATCCCAACTTATAAGATTACATTGGCTTCTTTGATCATCATCACCCTAGATAAACTTCCTTTGTAGTCGTTCTATCTCACAAAGACAATCTTTATGGATACTAATAGTCATCATAAGGTAAATAGGAATGGATCTAAGCACAACCTCAAATAAGGTAATTCTCCCTACAATGGATAGCTGCTTTGCTTTCCAACCTGCCAACCTATTTTTTATCGCATCAATCAAGTAAACAAAGTCTTGCTTTTAGGGAGCTCTGTGCATGATAGGAACTCCTAAATATTTGTCAAGATTGTTGGTCTCGTTGAATCCTAACCTCCTCACCAACAAATTCTAAATAAAAGTGTTGACATTTTTTGAAAAGAAAATGCTAGTCTTGGTAGCACTCACTTTCTGCCCAAATAAATGACAAAAGATATTTAGACAATCAAAGGTAACTTCCATTTGCTCCATGAAAGCTTAACTGAACAAAAGTAAGTCATCTACAAACACCAAATGAGACATTTTTGGGCTACTCCTTCCTACTTATAAATGAATTCTCCTTTTCTCATCCATTGCATGAGTTATGGCATAGGAAAGTTAATTCATACAAATCACAAACAAATATGGAGGTAAAAGATCTCTTTGCCTCAAGCCTCTACTACGTTTAAAGAAATTGGACCATTTTCCATTCCACAAAACATTAGTCTCTATTGTGCAAATACAACTCATAATTAAAGCAATGAGGGCACCCAAAATTCCCACTTCTAAGAGAATATTTTGAATAAAGCTCCAACAAAGCTTATCATAGGCTTTCTCCAAATCAACTTTGATAGCAAATAACCCATTTTTTCTCTCATCTTCTTCATAGAATGAACCATTTCTTGATATCATGTGTACATCTTAGGGGTACAAAGCTAGTCTAGTATTGAGAGATAATCTCAGGAAAGAAACTTTTAAATCAATTGACAATGATTTTTGTAACTATCATTTAAATAACATTACACAATGATATAAAGTGGGATCGATTTATGAATTCAAACTTGATTACCTTTGGAATGAGCACAATGCGAGTTATATTGACTTCTTTAATTTCTTTTGGGTCACTCTACTCCCATATCACAAAATCATACACACTACTTGCAATAGTAGTCCGAAAGCCTTGGTAGAACACACTGCTAGGAAACTATATGGCCCTAGGACCTTAAGAGGGCCTATAGTAAACGATGGATCCTTCTCTTCTTTCTCTATCACCTATTTCTCAACAGAGTTTCTAATGCCATTCTCCAAGACAGGATAAGAGTAAACAATTTGGATGAAATCCTGCCCCTCAAGATCCTTCCTAAACAAATGTTTATAGAAGTTGTTGGCCATAACCTATAGATCATGTTGATTATCAGTCCAATGACCCTTTATATTACGCCACTTGAGAATTTTATTCTTTCTTCTTCTAGTGATCGCTTTTAAGTGATAGTATTTTATATTCCTATCACCATCTCTAGTCCATTGACAATGAGATTTTTGGTGCAAGAGAAGCTTCTCTTGATGCAACACATTATTTAGCTCAATCTGGAGTGTCGCAACCGTGATCGCGGCGGGATCGGCGAACAAAATAAATAATTAGGAGTCGCCACCAATTTTATTTAAATTACAAAAAATTGGAAAACCTTTTTTAGAAAATGGTCTTGGAACCAGATTGGATTCAGGAGTCGGTTATGCATAGGGAAGGGTGGAGACTTAACCCCACAGCACCTCTAAAACATCCATCCTAAAACGATTACCCTAGATTGGTTATGCAAAACTTAATAATCTCATAATATATTTGTTTTATTTTTTTTATTTAAAAAAATTAAAAAATAAATAATTTGTGAAAGTTTAAAATTTGGCTTGACGAAATAGAAATTTCGCTCCTACATATCCTCAGGTGCAATGAGGAATTCAAAATCACGTAGTTCTATATAAAATTCTTGTTGGTTAGTTATTTTTAATCTAAAGAAAAGATTTAATTTTTTTATTTTATAAAAATTTGAATTAACAAGTCGTCGCAACTCTGTTAATCAAATTAAGATTTGAATAGGTGAAGCTCGCGTCACGCTAGAGACGTCACCCACTGATAATTGATTAATTTGGATCATTAGGTTGTCACAACTCAGATGATTCAAAAATCATAGGATTAACAAGTTGTCACAACTTAGTTAATTCAATTTTTTTTAAAAAAATAAAAATATTTAATTATTATTTTTAATTATTACTTTTTTTAATTTTACCATTATTTTTTTCATCCTTGTTTTGGTTTTTTTTTAGCCCTTTTTAGCTTGGCCCAATAACCAAATTGCAAAAAAAAAAAAAAACTAATTGAATACAAAATAAAACAAGACATGGCTTACAAAAAAAAAAAAAGGTCTCTGTTTCTTCTTCTTCTTCTTTATATTTTCGTAGAAAACCAACCAAGGGATAAATGGAGCAACTAACACCGGCGGTGGTAGAGCAAGACAGAGGCGAGACGGCGCCGGTCTAGATCGGGACGGGGACTACCGGCGCCGAACCTAGCGGGACGGGTTCGAGTGGGATACGGGGTGCTGGTCTTTGGCGCGGTGGAACTATAGGCTTGATCTGGGTCCGGTTCCGAGGAGTAGTTTGTGGCTGGAACGGCGGTGCAGGTTCGGATTGAGAGTGCAGGACCGGTTCGATGGGATGCTGGGTATGGGTTGCAGTGACTTGGAGGACCAGATCTAGTCTGGATAGCGGTGTGAAGTGACCTGGAACCTGTTCGAATGGCGCCAGAGCGAGCGGCACAACGAGGGGTCCGTGTACGGTGGTGGCCTGGTTACTTCTGGTTCGCGGCGGTGCGCGACTGTGATGGCTGGTCGTGGATGTGCGCGATGCTTGGGACTGGCGGGTTCGGAACAATGGTGAGGGATTGGTGGGCAAGACGCATGCGGCTCGGCAAGGGTGACTGGATCTGGCGGCTGGTAGCGCGACAGGGACGACGGCAGGCTAGTTGGGTGGCTCAATGGTGTGGTTGTGTGGAGGGATCTGGTGGGTTGCAATGGTGTTTAGTTCATGAAGCTGAAGCTTAGGAGATGTCAGGAGGCTTGAGGCCTTGGGGATAGAGGTTGTTGAGTGTGAAGGAGGAAGATGGTGAGGATCATAGTTGGAGAGTGGTGGAGCAACGTGGCTTTGAAGTTGCTCACTAAGTTGACTCAGTTAGGTTTGGTTATGGAAGAGATTGGTGAAGATGAAAACGGTTTGGTTGGATTATTGATGGTGGAGGCTTTGGACGTGAAAGTAAGGTGATAGTAGTGGAAGATGATGATAGGTAAGGTAATTTGCAAAGGCTGAAATTAAGCTGGGGTCTATTAAAACTTTAATCAATTAAGGTTGGGTTATAGGTTTTTATAGGAAGGGATCAGGTTAAGGTGTTTGAGTTAAAGTGTGATTATGATTGGTTTAGGATGAGTGTCGGGGTTGGTTTAGGATAAATTTAGGATAGCTAATGAGATTTGATTAGGATAGGTTTGTTTGTGATAGTTGATGGGGTTTGTTTTGGATAAGTGCTAGGATATGTGTTATGGGTTGGATCATAGATTATGGGTTAGTGGGTAGGATAATGGGCTATGGGTCAATGGGTAGGATAATGAGTTATGGTTCAATGGGTAGGGAAATGAATTATTGGCTAGATATTGGGTCAATAAGTTGAATAATGGGCCAATGGGCTTTTCTTTTTCTTTTTTAAACAAAAGCCGTTGACAAAATTGAGTGTTCACAGTTGCTCCTATTTACTTGTTTCTTAGTAGATAAAAAGAATAACCGCAGCTTTTCATTTTATCATAGTGAGGAATGAGTAAAGAAATGAACTCAAATTTTGTTCAGGAGAAACAAAAAAATAATGTGAGAACAAAAATGTGAAGAGCAATACGCTCAAAGATAAATGGAGAAAGATAATAGGCTACTGCATCCCGAAAATTAAAAGACAATGGGCATCTGCATCTAGAAAAATTTAAAAAAACAATGGGCATCTGCATCTCGAAAATTAAAAGACAATGGGCATCTGCGTCCCGAAATTTTTAAAAAACAATGCACATCTGCATCTCAAAAATTAAAAGACAATGGGCTACTGCGTCTTGAAATTTAAAAAACAGCAGGCTACTGCATCCTGAAATTTAAAAGACAATAGGCATCTGCGTCTCGAAATTTAAAAGACAGCGGGCTACTGCGTCCCAAAATTTAAAAGACAACGGGCTACTGCGTCCCCAAATTTAAAAGACAATGAGCTACTGCGTCTCGAAATTTAAAAAACAGCAGGCTACTGCGTCCTGAAATTTAAAAAATAATGAGTATCTACGTCTCGAAAATTAAAGACAATGGGCATCTGCTGCCCGAAAATTAAAAGGCAATGGGCATCTACGGCCCAACATATTAATTTTTTTTCTTCTTTTTCTTTCTTTTTATTTTTTTCTTTTCTTTCCTCTCTTTTTCTCTCTTTTGTTTTTTCTTTTTTTCTTTTTTTCAATAAAATTAGACCAGCGACAATTCTGGAAAGCTTTAACTAATCAAACCCTTGTTCACGTACTTTTGCTTGTTGGACCTGATAGTCTCGATCATATTTACCCATCATTTCTCTCATTCTCTTTTTTTTTTAATCTTATTTTCCTGTTTTCTGCTCTTAACTACTCCCCTTTTAGGAATTGAGATGATAGTCTCTTATTGTGAACCCTTCCTTGGAGCCACTAAGTCTTTGCGAGAAAATTTTGCCTCAGTATTTGTTCCTTGATCATTGATTTCTTGCAACAACCTAATGACTCAATCGCTGTCTTTGTTGCTACTTCCTTCAATATATATTCTCAGAAGTTTTGCCCCAGTGTGACTAATTGAATGCGAACCAAGTTGTCCTTGTGTAGCCAATCGAATGCAAATAAAATTGCACCAATTTAAGCAATTCTAATTTATTTACATTAACTCTTGTTTAAAATGCCCTTTCGGGTTTTTAACCTAACAAGCTCTTTTCCTTTTTTACTCGGGTACCTCTTATTTCTATATTATCCCTTGGGATATCATTTTCTCCTTTAATTGAAACTTTTAAGTTCTTTTCGATCTGAATTATTTATCAGGGGATTTCCATCAGATGGTCAAATCATAATGTTGTACTTTTGTTCATCTTACTTGAAACATTACGTAACAAACAGATATGGATTCAAAAGTACGACATAAAAGGAATTTACTGGGTAAACAACTTCTAAATTGGTCTTGGTAGTTTGACTACACAAAAAAGACACAAATGATTATATGAGATCCAAAGAGGTGTTGACCCAATACGAATAGGTTTAACCTTCATGAGACCAATCTTTAGTTGTCTACTAGATATTATAGCCAAGGATTTTCTTCTGCTGAACATCTACATCAAGCCAAATTGAACCGAAGAGAAATTTGCCCCTGTCTAAAACTGAATTGAGTAGGACCAAGACCTATCCTAGTGATTAAAAGATTTGCCCAAGACAAATTGAACTAAGGAAAGGAAAAATTGCCCCAGTTTAGAGCCGAGTCGATTGGGGTACAAACTTGTCTTAGTGTAAGGACAAATTGAACCAAAGAAAAATTTTTCCAGTCTAGGACAGGAATGAATAAGGTAGGAGCTCATCCTAGTGACCAAAAGATTCGCCCTAGTGTAGATTAAATTGAACCAGGGAAAGAATGCCCTGGTGTAGAGCCAACTCGAACAGGGTAGAAACTCGCCCTAGTGTAAGTCTCTTTTTTTTTTCTTTTCATTTTCTCTTCTTTTTTTTAAGAAGCAATGAACTAAATACTTGGATGAGCGTAACTTTTGTCTCAAAATTAAAGTTAACGAAAATGACAACAAACCTTCATTGATCAGAATGGTCTTTTTGAAGCTTGTAACGTGACCAATGCTAGGGGTTATGAAAGGAAAGATAAAAGACTCAAACAAGTGTTTAAGGGTAGAATAGGACTAAGGATTCTTATTCAAAATTAAATTCATCAACTGCTTTTCCACAAACTTTTCTCTTATTATTCTTTGTTTCTTCCCCATTTGATTTCATCATTTTTTTATTTTTTTGCCACTTTCACATTTTTTTTCTTTCTTCATTATGCTTCAGAACATTCATCATGACAATCAACCTTTGTTTTGTGCTATCCCCTAATGTAGGAGTGATCCTTGTCCAAGGTTTATTGAAGAAAATTTCAAGCTCAAAAGGGGTAACAATGGATAAAAATGATGAAATTTTGTAAAAGATAAAGAAAAATGGTCAATCTTCATTTTTAAATCATGATTGTTTATTTTCAAAACTTTAATTTTGAGACTAAAAGATAGTGCACACCAAGTTATTCCTTCTTTGCTCATTTTTTTTTTTGTAAAAGACACTTGCACACGCAGAATTTATTGACATTTACTAAACTGAGAATTACCAAAGAAGATGCTTTAAAGAAATGAAAGAGAATAAATATCAAGAAAGACAAAAGGATGAAAATGAAAGGAAACAAGACACCCATGCAAATTTATTATATTAATGTTTCAAGAAAGTTAACATGTGTTCAATATCACAAATTATTTTGTGACAATCACTCCAATTAACAGCCTCAGATCTCCAATTGTTCAGAGGTTTCGAGTTGCTGGAGGGCGAATGACTTCTTCAGAGGAATCTAACCCTTGTCTGACTTGTATTACTCCTAAAGTGAGTAATCCCTGAACTCGAGCCTTAAAGTCCCAGCAGTTCTCAATATCATGTCCTATTCCCCTACAATGGTAAGCACAACTTGGCCTTTCATCGTACTTCTCCTCTTCTTTCATTGTTGTAGCTGGTGCAGTGATATCATAACCTGCTTTACTCAACCCTTCAAATATTTTCGCCATTGGCGTATGCAAGCTCATGACCTTCCTTATTGGCGGTTTCTCAATCTCTAAGGCATTTACCACATTCTTCCCACCATGAGTAGGAATTGGGTTATTGACAATACTAGGTCCAACTACTTCTTCAATATCAAGCTTTCTATAAGCAATTAGCTTTTTTACTGTAGTCTTGAAAGATTCACAATCTTCAATTGAGTGTCCTGGGATATCCATGTGGTATTTGCAAGTTAAATTTGGGTTATGCCACTTTGGAAATGGTGGTTCAAAGGGACCTATAGGATTTCCTGATGAGGTGAGCATCAAACAACCTTTGGAATAAATCTGCATTTGAAATGGATAGTTTTGGGAAAAGGGGTAGGTTTCGAGGGCGAGAGCGGCCTTGATTTTGAAAGTTTGACCGAGGTTGTGGGTGATTTGGAAAGTTTTGTGAATGTGAAGGTAGGTATTGGATATAGATTGGGCGATATGGTTGGGGTACGAGAACATTATTAATTTGGAGTTGTGGGATTTGAGGTGTATTCATGGGAGGAGCAGTTAGGCCAGGTAAATGAGAAGGTGTAGGTGTTTAATAAGAATGTTAAGTATTTGGGTTATATGCAGAGGCTAGGTAGGCAAGGTAAGATGGTGGGTAGCAGGCTTATGAAGGTTATTGGCTTTGCATGTAACTCACCTCTGGCTCTCTTTTCTTAGGAGGAAACCCCTTCTTGAAACCATATTCATTATTACCAGTTGGCAATTTTTCAGCTTTTACCAGAATTTCAATCCTCTCTCCGGCAGCAATTAAATCAGCAAAATCTTGATACGCAGTGCCTGCCATTGTCCTGATATAGGGAGCTCCTAAGGTCCCTAAGAAGTATGAGCACATTTCTGTCAGAGTCAACGGTGGTTGCACTTGTGTTGCGAGAGCTCTCCACCTCTGGGCATATTGCTTGAATGTTTCTTCATTTTTCTTCTGCAGTGTTCCCAACTGCTCTTGGGTTGGGGCTGTATCCAGGTTGAACCGATATTGTCCCATAAACAAATTTGCCCAGTCGTCCCAAGAAGAGATTTTCGAAAGGTCTTGTTGGATATACCATTCCAAAGCAGACCCAATCAAACTTTCATGAAAGAAACTGACGAGGAACTTCTAGTTCTTTGACTATATTGACATTTTGGTAATGTGAGTTTTTAGATGAAAAAAAGGATTTGAGCTCCCATCATACTTGTCAAATTCCAGGATCTTAAAGTCTTTGGGGATGATGATGTTAGCAGTAGGGCACAACTCTTCTATCCCAAGGGGGCCATAAGTGCTAGGACCCTTGATCGTTTTGATTTGTTCCTCCATCTTTTCCATTCACTTTTCTTTCATCTTATCATTCTGAACAGTTGCATGACCAGTACCAGCAAGAAATCCAGTCGGTATCGGGATGGATATATGTGGTGGTTCCTATGCGAACTCGGTGTTACCATGAACCTCATTTCGAGTACCTTCTAATGAATGATACCCTTTTTCGGTAGGAATCACTACCGATGCAGTATTTGAGGTTGTTCCTACAAAAGACATTTCAGTGGTGACCCTAGGATTTGTTCCCATGGCAGTGATATTTGAAGGGTGTGAATGTGCTTCAGTTACTCCTATACCTCTGGCTGCCCCAATCAAGGAGTGAGTCTCCCTCATAGCTGACAATATTTCTTCCATTCTTCTTTGAGATTCTTTCATCTCATCTATCCTTCCTTTCACTTCATCTACTTCCATACTTAGATTTCTTCCCTCATTCTCAGCTTCCATAACTGCAAGTTTTGTTCAAATCCTTGTGTTATGAACTCGGGTTTGATTGACGTCTTCTTTCCTTGGTCGCGCAATGGTGCTGAGTATGGCAACACCAAACAAAAATAATGAGATGAAATGAAATGAATGAGATTCATGAGATCATAAGATGGAATTAAAACATTTTTTTCTTTGTTAATGCTAGGAATGCCAGGAAAATGTATGCCATGAAAATGAATGATTTTTTTAAGAATGCTATGGATGCCATGAAAATGCATGATTTTTATTTTATTTTTTAGTATGCTAGGAATGTCATGAAAGAAGGATGAATAATTAGATAAAGAAGAAATATGCTCCTTTCGTGTCCTAAGGGGTTGCCTTAAATTGAGGAATTATATCATAAAAATCTATGGGTCTTTCTAATTCGTGAGAACTCTCATTAGGTGACTTTTCTATTCTAAAGGTCTCCAGAGCCAAGTTCTATTTCAGAATGTTAACCACGAAATAGTGGGTAAACCACTAAGTGTGAGACATTCATGAAAAAGGCACACGCTAGATGAGATTTTCGCAATAACCAAACAGGATGTACATCCAAAATGGCTACCACTACGCAACCTCTACCTAACTTAGGCTTCACTCAGACTCGGGTATAGGGCCTTACTTGGATGTGTGTGATAAACGTGTAGGTGCGATGGGTGTAGGGAGCATACAAACCAACAAAAACAAATACAAAACAAAAAGTCCAACACAAAAAAAGTTTTTATCCTATGGTTTGAATAATTAACAAAAAAAATTAACAAACAATTAAAGGTGAGAAACAAAAAAAAAAAAAAAAGAAAAAGAAAGAGGTAAAACAAATATACAAAAATCCCAAAAATTTTGCACAACCAACTTATATGGGCTTGACCCTCAAGTATCCCTAGTGGAGTCGCCATCTGTCGCGACCGTGATTGCGGAGGGATCGGCGAACAAAATAAATAATTATGAGTCGCTACTAATTTTATTTAAATTAGGAAAAATTAGAAAACCCTTTTCAGAAACTGGTCTTTGGAACTAGATTAGATTCGGGAGTCGGTTATACATAGGGAAGGGTGGAGACTTAACCCCACAACACTCCTAAAACATCCGTCCTAAAACGGTTACCCTAAATTAGTTATGCAAAACTTAATAGTCTCTTAATATGTTTGTTTTACCCTTTTTATTTAAAAAAATTAAAAAATAAATAATTTGTGAAAGTTTAAAATTTGGCTTGACGAAATAGAAATTTCGCTCATACGTATCCTCAGGTGCAATGATGAACTCAAAGTTACGTAGTTCTATATAAAATTCTTGTGAGTTAGTTATTTTTAATTTAAAGAAAAGATTTAATTTTTTTACTTTATAAAAATTTAAATTAATAGGTCATTGCATCTCTGTTAATCAAATTAAGATTTGAATAGGTGAAGCTCGCGTCACGTTAGAGACGTCACCCACTGATTATTGATTAATTTGAATTATTAGGTTGTCACAACTTAGATGTTCCAAAAATCATAGGATTAATAAGTTGTCATAACTTAGTTAATCTAATTTTTTTTAAAAAATAAAAATATTTAATTATTATTTTTAATTATTACTTTTTTAATTTTACCATCATTTTTTTAATCCTTGTTTTGGTTTTTTTTTAGCCCTTTTTAGCTTGGCCCAATAAGCAAATTCAAAAAAAAAAAAACTAACCGAATACAAAATAAAACAAGACATGGCTTACAAAAAAACAAAAATGGGGTCTTTGTTTCTTCTTCTTCTTCTTCTTGATATTTTCGTAGAAAACCAACCAGGGGACAAATGGAGCAACTGACGCCGACGATGGTAGAGCAGAACAGAGGCGAGACGACACTGGTCTAGATCGGGACGGGGACTATTGGCACCGAACTTGGCGGGACGGGTTCGAGTGGGATACGGGTTGCTGGTCTTTGGAGTGGTGGAGCTACATGCTTGATCTAGGTTCGGTTCTGAGGAGCAGTTCATGGCTGGAACGCGGTGCGGGTCAGGATTGAGAGTGCAGGACCAGTTTGATGGGATGCTGGGTATGGGTTGCAGTGACTCGGAGGCCAGATCTAGTCTGGATAGCGGCATGAAATGACCTGGAACCTGTTTGAATGGCACCGGAGCGAGCGGCATGACGAGGGGTCCGTGTACGCGCGATGGCCTGGTTGCTTCTGGTTCGCGTCGATGCGCAACTGTGACGGCTGGTCGTGGATGTGCGCGATGCTTGAGATTGGCAAGTTCATAACAGTGGTGAGGGATTGGTGGGCAAGTCGCATGCAGCTCGGCAGGGGTGACCGGATCTGGCGACTGGTAACGCGACAGGGACGACGGCAGACTGGTTGGGTGGCTCGACGGTGTGGCTGTGTGGAGGGATCTGGTGGGTTGCGGTGGTGTTTGGTTTATGAAGGTGAAACTTAGGAGATGTTAGGAGGCTTGAGGCCTTGGGGATAGAGGTTGTTGAGTGTGAAAGAGGAAGTTGGTGAGGATCACGGTTGGAGAGTGGTGGAGCAAGGTGGCTTTGAAGTTGCTCACTGAGTTGACTCAGTTGGGTTTGGTCATGGAAGAGATTGGTGAAGATGAAAATGGCTTGGTTGGATTGTTGATGGTGGAGGCTTTGGACGTGAAAGTGAGGTGATAATAGTGGAAGATGATGATAGGTAAGATAATATGCAAAGGGTGAAATTAAGCTGGGGTCTGTTAAAACTTTAATCAATTAAGGTTGGGTTATGGGTTTTTATAGGAAGGGATTATGTTAAGATGTTTGAGTTAAAGTGTGATTATGATTGGCTTAGGATAAGTGAGTAGATTTGTTTAGGATGAATGTTGGGGTTGGTTTAGGATAAGTTTAGGATAGGCGATGAGATTTGATTAGGATATGTTTGTTTGTGATAGTTGATGGGGTTTGTTTTGGATAAGTGCTAGGATATGGGTTATGGGTTGGATCACAAATTATGGGTTAGTGGGTAGGATAATGGGCTATGGGTCAATGGGTAGGATAATGGGTTATGATTCAATAGGTAGGAAAATGGATTATAGGCTGGATACTGGGTCAATAGGTTGAATAATGGGCCAATGGGTGGTTGGGTCCCTTTTCTTTTTCTTTTTCTTTTTTATACCAAAAGCCCCAAACAAAATTAGGTGTTCACATAGAGTTCTTGCTCTAAACAATTAAGAAAAGGGTTATAGCCATGAACCATAGCTTGCTTTAATTTCTCTAAATACCTTCAAGTCTTACCAAAATTCTCTTCTTCCCCGAGTTTGATATGCCCAAAGGTTTGGACATTGCACTCTTTCAGCACCTCTGTAGTGCGTTCGAAGCTGATGGACTATGTGATCGTTGTTCTACCAACACCCCTCAACCATAGGCAAATAAAAGTGATGAGTCATCCAAGCTCTTTTAAGAAGTGTTTGGACGGATGGAGTGGGGTGCTTAATAATGGAGTGGAGTGGTGAAAGGAGCTCAACCCATTGTTTGAAAGTCTTTTAAATAATGAAGTAGGATGGTTAAAGATGAGAACACAAATCACTCCATACCACCCAAACCCCCCAATTTTTATATCTCCCCCAATTCGGGAGGGTTTGGGATGAACCACTTTTCTCTCTTTTATTTTATTTAGTAATCCACCCACTCTACTAATTACCATTATAACTTCCAAACAATGGAGATGAACTCTCCTCCAAAACTTTCAAATAATAGAGTGATATGATTTTACCTTTCCACTCCACACTAATCTAAACTACTCCATTATGAACCATTTCGCTCCATCATCTTCAAAATTCCTAAATATAGCTTTAAGCCGAACCAATCTCCTATGATTACCACCCTGACACCATCCATCATCTTCAAATTCCTAAACATAGCCTTAAGTTGAACCGGTCTCCTATGATTACCACCCCTGACACCATCCAAACAAACCATAATGGGATGATGACTTGAGAATTGAACCCTTAGCACTTTGATAATTGCCTCATCGGAGCCTCCAAGTATCATTGTCGAATCTTTTGTGTGTTTAATTTCTCTATGTACACTTAATTTCTTTCTTTTGTTCCGTACAAAAGAAAAAATAAATTACTTTGATATATTATAAGGTTTATTTTTTTGGCCATTATATATTTTAAGGTTTAGTAAACCATAAATTTTGATCCCTTCTAATTTTAAATTATATAAAGACCTATCTTTAGATTTGAAACTTATACATGCATCCTTAGGTTGGTTTCAATTTTTTTTAAGACATCTTCATTCATACAGTAGAGTGAGAATACTATACAGGTGAAATTATTACAATATACTTTTTATTCTATGATTTAAATCTAAATAGGTTAGGAAGCAAATTTAACTACTACCTTTAGTTTAAAATTACGTGAACAATTTGTTACATAAAAAAAAAAAGAAAATAAAGATAAATATACATAATTCATTCTTTACAATTTTAGACATGTAATTTATCCTCAATCTATTTAGTCAATATATTAAATGTCCATTTTAATTCTTAAAAGATATACACAACATTACATTAATCCTTCATTAATAAATATATCAAATTAGTCTTTCATATATATATATATATATATATATATATATATATATATATATATATATATATATATATATATATATAAAAGGAGGATCAACTTATATCAGTGTAAGTTTTATTTGACTTACACTCATTTTAACCAGTTAGATCTACTTTCATCTAATGATTACTTTTAATAAAATAATCTCAACTATTATATGAAAGTAAATCTAACTGTTAAAAATGAGTGTAAGTCAAAAAAAAAAGACTTACACTAAGATAAGCCGATCCTCTCATATATATATATATATATATATATATATATATATATATATATATATATATATGAGATCAAACTGATTCTTTAATATTACATTTAAATGACATTAAATTGATTTTTACGAAAAATTGATGACATTAGTTATTATTAAATAGCCAACTTGGTGTCACTAATTAATAAACGAAAGACCAAATGTGATATCACGTATATCTTTCAAGTACCAAATTAAAGATTTAGTCTTATCATTATGATTTTCTTTCACAAGAAAAGAGTAGCTTATCACATCTCATTGAATTTTAACATAAAATTTCAAAATATATAATCTAATACAAACAAACATTAGGTTGCAAGTTGAGATATTAAAGTTATATTTAGCCATCGTATCTTTTCCTTGTATGCTTTAACTTTACACGACTCATTATTAAATTATCATTATATCTGATACGTAAAAATGCCCAATTTTTGTTTTCTTTTTTATTTATTGTATTTTATAACTTCATTTCTTGACCAAGTCGGTCAGACTATGGTGCTAGATTGTTAATTAGAGCTTGGATGTTTTGCATAGAGCTTTCACTGATTCTATTCCAAATTGCTCTTCTAAGTTAGAATTAATGGTGACCTTCTAATTCTAATTGGTGGTGGGATGGTCAATCAGACACGTTCAATGCATCGTAAAGGTTCCTTTTACTTACCGAGAAATTATTGTATATTTTTAGAATATATTTAATGTGTGTTCTGACAAAAAAAAAGTTATCAATAATTTTAAATTAATGACTTAAGATTCATATAAATTTATTTAAAATTAATAATATAATTTTTTTCTGAAACATACATTAAATATGTTCTAAGAACATACTAGAATTTCTCCTACTTGCCGAGGCTCGACTTGTATCTCATTTTCTACATTACTATTATATATATTTAGGGATGACAATAGGGTAAGGTAGGGTAGGGTAGGGTAGGGTAGGGTAGGGTAGGGTGGGGTGGGGGTGGTGGTGCTTCTCTCGCTTTCGTCTCCACTTCTGTTGTAGATACTCGTTTATGATTCTCACAGGTAAACGGGTTATTTACAGATATTCACGGATAGTTAATAATTTAAAATAAAATTTTAAAAGTTACAAAAAAAAATAAAATAAATTTTAACACCACATATTATAATTTTGTTCAATAATTTAAGATTTTTATAAAATTAAAAAATATTATAAATAACAAATTAAATTTAATTATATTTTGTAATAATCAGTTTACATAAATAACTATTACATAAATAATATATATTTTTTCAACAAGTTTTATTATTATAAGCTCATTTAATAAAAAATTATTTTAAAATAATAAAAATATATGTATTTTCATCTCATCTCAAAGTTGAAAAGAAAAAAGAATCATAATATATGATATATATTAAATAAAAAAATATTTAATGGGTTTTGCGGATACTCACGGGACGAGTACTATAATCTCCGCCCCCTGCCTCCATTTATTAAACGGATACCCATTCTTCGCCTCGTTCAAGTAACCTCCGCGAATCCCTGCGGATATGGATAATTTTACCATCTCTATATATATTAACAGGTTAGACGGGTCAACCTTTCAACTAGTCAAAAAAAAAAAATGACTCAGGTCAACCCACTAGTTGGGATAGAGAGCATTTGTAAGAATTGAACCTTACTATTCTCTCTACATATCTTTAGTTCTCACCAACTAAGTTATCAACATGAGACTAATATTAAGTATTAATTAAAAATTGAGTTCATCAACATGAGACTAATATTAAGTATTAATTAAAAATTGAGTTCAGAAAATTATTGCACATCAAATTTCAATAAGAATGAATTTCAATAATACAATTTACCTTTTTAGTACTACATTAAAATAATTTTAAAAAAATGCTGGAGACAATGGCTTGAGCTTGATATATAATTTTTAAGGATTTAATTTTGATTTAAAGTTAGGGTAATTTATGGTTATATTTTCATTTAACTATGCATTATTATCAAATCAAAATAAAAGAGCTTTTCTAGAGAGTATTTTTGACCCAAAAAAAATTATAAATTTGTTTAATTTAAATTATTTTTCGTTGCTTCAATCCAAATTTATAATGCTTTCATGATAAATAGAAGTACTACTCTTATAAAAAAAAATATTTTTATTCAAATTATATAGGTTTTGAGTTGTTCACATTTTTTTAATTAGAAACTTAATGTAAAACCCACAGTACAATTCCCTTATCTAACAATAAAACCTCCGAATTTGTAGACTGCTAAGAATTTTAGTGTTTGTTATCAGGGTAATTATATGGTACCTATTTTTTATGGGTAAAATACCTGGAAAGAGTTATCAGTTATTTAAAGTTAGTTTTATAATAAATGTTTAAAATTCATCAACATTTAATAAAATACTTGATGATTCCATACCTTAAATAAAAAGAAAGACAAGTATTGTAGAATTACTCAAGTATCATTTAGCACACTCTTTTTTTTTTCTATTATTTTTTTAAATTATTATTTGGTCCTCATGACTCGTCTGCCGCTTTGCGAGTGGAGAATTATGCAGCTTTTTTATGAGAATATAGATATTATTTTTTATTTATGACTCTATCTTATCTTTTGGATTATGTATTAAAATACGTTTATTTTATAACATGTTTAGAAGTAATTATGGTGATGACAATTTTTAACTTATTAATTTTTTTTAGTAAGTAGTTCAGAAGTCGTCATGAGTGATGACATTTTCTTACTTATACATTTATTTATATTTTTTGTCAAATAGCTTAGAAGTCGTCATGGTTGATGGTGATTTTTATATATTGTATTTATTTTTTTTTTACATTTTGTTCACAAAAGCCGCCATCCATGAGGGCGACTTTTATGCATGTAACAAATAAAACAAAACGCTCATAAAAATCATCATTATTCATGATGGTTTTGTAGAAGATAAAATTAAAAGGGGAATAATCTACTGTATAGCACGCTTTTTGAAGACATTTCGCTATGTATTACATGACTTGATTGACTACTTACTATTACATCACATGCATTTGCACAAGCTTCATCCTAAGATTCTTTGAATTATTATGTGTATGATACAACATCATTCCTAACTTATTAGCCTTAATGATGATTAGCTTATTAACCTTTGTGTAAGTCATCTGTTAATTTTGGTGATTTTCTGAGTTAGTTTGATCATAATGCTCATAAGACATGGAAAATAGCCCAGAAATTAGTAAAGAATGTTTAAATAATATAAATAAATATGAAAAATTTATTTTAAGATATAAATAATTTGAATAAATTGTGATAATTATTGAAAATTAATAAATTATTTTAGTATTTTTAATAAATAAACTAAGTGTTTAAAGATCAAAATTAAATAAAAATGTAATTCAAAAAATAATAAAAATTTGTGGAGCTATTAAATAGAGAATGAACTTTATTTTAATAGGATATGAGTTGAGGCGACCCCAATATAGTACCTTTACTCCTCATTTTTAAAATAAAGTTCATCCTCTATGTAACAGTTCCACAAATTTTTATATTTTTGTGAATTACTCTCCTCTATTTAATTTTAGTCTTTAATTAAACACTTAGTTTATTTATTAAAAATACCAAAGTAATTTATTTAATTCCTCAAAATTATTATAATTTATTCTAATTATTTATATCATAGAAATAAATTTTTTATATTTATTTCTATTATTTAAGCATTCTATGTTAATTTTTGGGCTATTTTCCATGTTCTGTGATAGAATATTATACTCAAACTAATTCAGAAAATCACCAAAATTAATAGATGACTTACACAAAGGTTAATAAGCTGCTACAACCATAATTAAAGTTAATAGATTAGGAAAAATGTTATATCATGCACATAATAATTCAAAGAATTGATCTCGGAATGAAACCTGTGCAAATGCATGTAAAGGTTCTTTATTACATGCATAAAAGTCGCCCTCATGGATGCAGATTTTGTGAACAAAATACAATTTTTTTTAAAATAAATATATAAAAATCGCCATAAACTATGATGACTTCTAAGCTATTTAACAAAAAATATACATAAATGTATAAGTAAGAAGCCATCATAACTAACGGTGACTTCTGAACTACTTAATAAAAAAAAAGAAATTACACAAGTAAGAAGTCACCATCACCGATGACAATTTCTGAATATTTTATAAAACAAGCGTATTTTGATATATAATCTAAAAGATAGGGTAAAACAATAAATAAAAAAAATATCTATATCATGATAAAAAAAAAGCCGAATTATGCGGTTGTTGGCCATTTTAGTTTGCGGAATATTTAATTAGGACTCTGGAAAATATAAGCAAAAGAAAATTAAGGGATTTATAGTGTTCATTCGCACAACTGAATTGAAAAAGAGAGTGACATTGGAAAATGGCAAGAAATTCTACTTAAATAAGTAGTGGAGTGGAAAGCTGAAAGTTAAAGGAGGACTTAAGACCACCATTTAAATTGAGGCTTCACGTGAAGAGCCATGCACACCTAAAGATCATAGAAGTACCCCAGGAAAATAAGGTAGTTCATAATAATCCAGATGACCCTATTTCCTTGCAGCTACTCAGATATAGGGAAAAAAACCCATCTAAGTACCTAGCATGGCCTGCTAGCATGGATTCTTTTTTTGGTTTTTCACTTAATAGAAGAAAATAATGACTACTGTTACTATATTTTTGAAAACCTTTCTAAGTTAAACCGAAATTAGCTATATAAAACAAGCGTATTTTGATATATAATCTAAAAGATAGGGTAAAACAATAAATAAAAAAAAATATCTATATCATGATAAAAAAAAAAAGCCGAATTATGCGGTTGTTGGCCATTTTAGTTTGCGGAATATTTAATTAGGACTCTGGAAAATATAAGCAAAAGAAAATTAAGGGATTTATAGTGTTCATTCGCACAACTGAATTGAAAAAGAGAGTGACATTGGAAAATGGCAAGAAATTCTACTTAAATAAGTAGTGGAGTGGAAAGCTGAAAGTTAAAGGAGGACTTAAGACCACCATTTAAATTGAGGCTTCACGTGAAGAGCCATGCACACCTAAAGATCATAGAAGTACCCCAGGAAAATAAGGTAGTTCATAATAATCCAGATGACCCTATTTCCTTGCAGCTACTCAGATATAGGGAAAAAAACCCATCTAAGTACCTAGCATGGCCTGCTAGCATGGATTCTTTTTTTGGTTTTTCACTTAATAGAAGAAAATAATGACTACTGTTACTATATTTTTGAAAACCTTTCTAAGTTAAACCGAAATTAGCTATATGGGCTGTCTTCAGCCGTCACTGAAAATATTCTTTCTTTTTTCTCTTCAATTTTCCCCTTCTATTTCTCAGGGTTTGAGTAACTTTTGTCGTGCTTACATTGTTTAAACGAGCCATGAGTTGGACCGAGTGAGAGGCCTAGAAATTTTAAGGAATAAGAGTAAAGGTAATACACAAGCATAAAAGAAGTTTTAATGATTATTGTGAACCAAAAAGGTAATACACATTGGCGGCATATGTGAGAACCATAAACTCCTACTCCTAATATCATGGTAAACACTAGACAATAACGTGCTTCAACGGCACAAAACCAATCCACCAGTCAACACTACGCTTCTGCCACTCACAACCAACCTGTAGTTAGCAAATGCCATGTGTCTACCACTGTTTGCGACCAACTGGAAATGGCCAACCCAGGATCTCGACATGATGGAGAGGAGGCTTCCTTCTCTAATGAAAGCCCTTCTCTTCCACCATTGTGGATTCTTGTCAGACAACGACTAGGCTCTCGTGTAGCACCCTCAAGAGAAGTTGGAGAATGGATCTCGACACTACAACGCTTGGGAGCATGCGAGGAAAATCTCGTGTCACAATAGGAAGAATCCATACCCTAGGAGCTATTCCATCACGAGATGGCAGATTTGTTTTGCTATAAAAATGAAAGGCTATGGGAATAGGGAAGAAGGCTAGTAGAGCTAGAAAGATCGGTGCACATAGAACAGGAAGGTGAGAACCGTATTCTGAGGAGAAACTGTGACTTGCACAAAGAACTAGCCGGAGTCGGTGTCTGTGGTCCAGAAAGTTCTGGGGCTACGAAACCCGACAAACCTAGAACCCTTGCCCAACATGGCCAACCCTTCTCGGACGAGTATATGGCATAACAACTTGATGCCTACATCTTGACGATGATGTTCACAAGAGGCATAAACCCTCTCATGTTTCTTGCCTTTCCATTTTTCCTCAAAAAGGCCACCCTGAGATGGTTTACTATGCTCCCCTTGAAGTCTGTCATTGATTGGGAAGACCTGTCCTCACGATTTCTATTGCACTTCACCATAAGTAAGGTGCAATCAAAATCCATTCTATGCCTTGCCCAAGTCAAGCAAGGAAAGAATGAGTCCTTCTGCAATTATATCGCAAGATTCAACAAGGAATCCTTGAATGTGAAGGATGGGATCAGAGGCTAGCTTTGCACTATATTAGGGACGGGCTCCACCAAGGTCCATTCTTTGTTTCTCTCACAAAAAAAAATAATGGCGATGGACAAATTCAGAGAGTGGTCCTAGAAATACATCAATGCAATGGATGTCATCAAGGCTAGGAAGAATTTAGAGAAAAGGGAGGACACGCATCTGAAACCTACCTAGGCCCTCTCACAACCACGAAACTCAAAAACACCACCAATAGGGAGGTATCCATATTATACACCTCTCAATACTCCTTGGGCTCAGATCTATCAAGAGGTGATGAACACATAAATTCCTTGATGTTCCTAAACCCCCCACTTAAACAGCATGCGTAGAAAGATAGGTCTAAGCATTGTGAATTCCACAACGATTGCAGACATAACACGGACTGGGATATGATTAAATCCCTTGTCTGAGATGGCCATTTGAGACGTTATGTCTTCCAATCTCAGAACAAAAATTAGTGTTGATCCCAAAATTACAGAAAAAGAAGTTACTGAAGTTGGCAACAACATGAGAAAGGAAGGTCGAATTGTGTTCTCTTTTTACCTAGAAAACTAACATTCTCATAACTTTATCAAGTTGTTTAGACTTGGATATGAGAAAGTTCAATACTGATTTAGAGTATAAGTGAGAAGGTTCAGAAATAAAGTATCAGAGCACGATGAGAAGGTTCGGGAAAAAGTTAACTGGTTGAGTCAAACTGACCTTCTTAATTCAAAAAAATAACTTAGCTTGTTATATTTATGTTGAAGGTTTTTCTTTAAAGTATTCCTTATAAAAGTGAAGTTCAGAAAATAGACTTTGAACCTTAGATCATGATTATATCAAAATTAGTTCTCTAAAAAAATATTTCTTAACACAAGTTGTTCAATGCATAAATCTATTTTAACTTGAAAACTAATAACTCTATGAAATAGAGTTATTATGTCCTATTTTGTGCTTAAATATATGCTAAATCCTTGGTTTATTTAGAAATTGGCAAAGTTTGTGAGTTTATTTGAGTATCTTAAATTACATGTGCTTTAGTGTTGATTAGGCTTGATTTGGAGTTAAATTGGTTTAATTATGTATCATTCATGATTGATGTCTTATTGGGGTATATTTTGATCTTGGAATATAGGCTGATAACCCAAAGGAGTGCCAAGAATGAAAGGAATCAAGGTAAGCTAAGAAGATAAGGAAGTCAAGTTTTGAGCTTTGCCGACCATGCTAGATTAAATGGAATAGATCTGAAGATGTAGACCTCTATCTGGAATAAGATTGGAGTCATTGGAAAGCTAAGAGATATATATACAACTTCCATGTTGACCACTCTCCTTGACTCCATCGGGTTAAGTATTTAAACTTAAATGGAATTTTAGGCTAAAATAGTGAATCGGCATCCTGACCTTTCTTTGGTATTTTGATCATAACTAGAGAAAATGACCTTATGTTAGGATGATTCTAATGGAATTGAAAAGCTAAGAGAAATACCTATAATTTTTATGAAGATCCAAAAGTCTAATTCTAAGGTTTGTAAGGTAAAAAATGGAATGAAAGTTCTATAGAATGGAGGAAAGCAAGAAAAATAGCATCAGAGGTCATGCCTAGTGTGGCATAGGCATGCCTAGTGTGGCATTGGCATGCCTAGGCATGACTTTCTATGTCTATCAGGATTTCTTGGCCGAGAAGGCCATCGCTAGGCGTGTCTGAAATGCACCTAAGCGTGGAGGCATGTGTAACGCCCTGTTCCACAAATTGAGCTTTATATTTTCATTTTGAAGACCATTGGGGGAGCTTTTTGACACTTTTGAACCCTAGATCTTGAGAGAGGGATTAAGAGATAGTTTTCCACTTAGAAGAAGAGGAGATTCAAGATGGAGATCAAGAACAAAGAAGAAAGATCAAGATTGGAGTCTCCACATTTTGTTCATTCTTTCCCTTTTTTCCTCTTGATTTGTATCTTGATGAATTTTATTCTTCATTGTGTTTCAATCTCTTCTAATATGAGTAGCTAAATTTGTAACCTAGGGGTTCCTTAGGATCTTACTATGGATATGAGTGTTATGTAATCTCTTTAAGATTGTATCAATGAAATTGGTTTTATTTTTTCATACTCATACTTAATGCTTGCTTTTGATTGGCCACCTTTTGTATGATTCTAATGTTTTGAAATGAACTAGACATTGGGATTTGAGAACATGGATATGGTGATTGATATATATTTAACTACACTTAATTAGTTTGGGTGTGTTGATTAGCCGATGAGATAGACACATACCCATCGGCTATGCATAGCAAGTGTCTGAAACTTGGTCTCAATGAATGACTCTTATGCTAACTCACATAGACACATGTGAATTAGGTAAGATTCATATGAGTAATTGACCTAGACATTAGTAATTGTCTATAATTGTGTTTCAGCTAACAAAATCAACTTATTGGTGGATGCTTGTTGACTTTGCAAATGCTTATTGAAATAGGAAGTGGATAGGGATCCCCTAGGCCTTAACCATCAATACCTTTCTCTTGTTATTTTAGTTTTTAGTGTTGCTTTATAATGTCTTTTTATTGTTGTTTTCATCATCTTTGATATTCATAAAAAATCAATTACTTGGATAAGAACTTGTGAGGATTGGTTGGTTGTTAACATCACTTTTTTTCTTCAATCCCTTAGGACACAATACTTATTCTCTCAATTTATTACTTGTTCAACCCATGCATTTGTGGACCCAAACAAAAACTTTAACTAAACTTATATAAGCAGATAAAGAGTAAAGGAAGAGAAGCTTTGCACCAGGATTTATACTAGTTCACCCCTAAACCACGTGGGGCTACGTCCAGTACCTGGGAGTTTCCACTGACTTGAGTATTCTTTAAACACCAAGCCTCTCTAGGCTTCAATACAAGTATTCTTTGACAACAACCTCTTCAACCTCAACACTAAGTATTCTTTGACACAACATCTTCATGCTAAACACAAAGTACAAAGTATTCTTTAACATAGTCTCTTCAAGATCACTATCTCAATATCAAGTGGCTTGTACAACTTACAAGCTCACTCACAGCAAGTAATAATCAATAGATGAAAAAAAGTGTTTATTTCAGTTAAGTGCCTCTCGAAAACACTCTTTGAGTGGATACAAACACTTAATCAAGCTTAGCAACAACACCCACTAAAGATTTATAAATTTCAGAATTAGTAAGTAAAGATGAGAAGGTTCAATTCATAGTTCACTTGGTCAGATCAGCTTCGAAGTTCATAACCTTCTGATCTTCAAACTTGGATCCTTTTGGGTATATTTAGGAGTAGGGATTTTGGAAGGCTTTGGAAGAAAATGAAAAGGAGGGCTTATTATTTATTTTGAGTAAACATTTTCTACATTTGAAATTTTTTCAAAATGAAGGAATAAAAAGAAAGATGATTATATAACTATTCAATCATATTTTATTCATTTTCATAAATAAGTATTCTCTTTCCTTTCCCTGCAAAACTTCTATCCAAACATACCCAAATAGGCTTAAAAAATGTGACTATTGGATAATTCTAACAATAACTATACTTGCTTGTTGCAAATGATCATTATTTTGTCATTTTCTTATTGAGTTAACGTGTCAGACTTTAAGTGAGAAGGTTGAGTGATTTTCTTACAGTTGACCTTCTCAATAACGTTCTCAACACCAAGCTTTTTACTAAACTTTCTCAACTAACTTTCTCATCCAATCTTCTCAAGCTTGAAAGAATTCAATCTTCTCATCTTTTAGTTTTCACCATCTTCTTAGGGATTCTAATGGTAGGCACTTTATATGATTGTTTAAAAATCTCTTGAAACAGTCTTTGAGGGAGTTCTTCATTTTCTTGAACTTTCTCATAGTCTTCTTAGGGCCTTCTCATACTGAACTTTCTCATGTTCTTTAGGAACTTTCTTAGATCAGAAATCAATCATTTTAGTCCTTTCTAATAACCTAAAAAGCATCCTTGAGTTGTATTTAGTATTGTAAGGCTTAATAATACACAAAAAACACTCCACAAAGATCATGTTAAAATAATTAAAGTATTGAGAATTTTCAACATACTTATTATCATCAAAACTTAATATGCAATCTTAAGTACAAAAGGGCTTTGGAGCTTACAGATACAACCTGAGGAGGAACCCTTCCCCTATCAAAGGAGATCTATGGCAAAAAATGAACACAAAAGAGAAGACTCATCCCGGGACAATAAACAAAACTAGTATCACATAACATCCCAGGATCTATCCCCCAAGAACGATGACCACCATCATGTCGAAGTCACCCAGACAATAAATACAATATCAGGTGGAAAACATTATAGACTTGTATATGGTTACTGAGCTAGTTTAATATATGTTTATCATGCCTGTTAAGTTTTGTGACTGTTTGAGCATGTTTAGGCACTTTGCTGCAACGCTATGTGTAAAAAATAATTGTTCTGAGCCTCAAAAGTGACTTAAACTGCTTAGTTAATGGAAATTAGTGTGGAGAATTTGCTTCTAGGTCACAAATTTGGGAACTATGCTACAGTTAAAATTTGAGATTAATCGGAGTTAGTTTGGTATTTTTAAGCATGCTAGTTGTGTGTTTTAATGTTGGATTGACTGCCAGCAGATATAAAAAAAGTTTGGAAATGGTGAAAATAGATTTTTAATGAATCTTAGGATTTATTTTAAGTCTATTAGAAGTGAGAGAACTAGATTTGGTGAAATCTAAGTGTTGTTAATAGATTGAGATTTTTGGTACAAGTTAGTACCCATCATTTTAGTAGCAAAGTGAGACTTTGCTATCTAGCTAGGTGGCTAGTCATAAGCTTAGTCATGAATCTTATCATTTCCTTTGTAACTCACCTTGGTTGAACCAATTAGGAGCTAGTCATGATTAGTGGTCATAACTCACACCCTTTAGCAAAAGGAAAGAAAGCTTACAAGCTAAGTTTGATGGAAGTCCAATATGGTGGCTATGACTCACCTTATGACTCACCTTATGACTCACTAAGTGACTCAATTTGTGACTCATTGTGTGATTCACCATGTGACTCACCCTCATGTGACTCACCCCCATGTGACTTACCTTCTAACTTATCTTTGTGAACTAATAAGAATGAAGCTTAATGGAGAAGCATGGACACTGATGAACCTTTAAAAAATCATGTTTTTACGGTTCAATTTCTAGGTTTTTCATTCTTTTTTAATCTATTTAATTTAGTTTTGTCCTTAAATTTTCATAATTTTAATGTTTTTTATTTTTTTTATTTAAATTATTTTTCTTATTTGTTATTTTCTTGTTTTTGATAGGTAAATGTAAATGATAGAAGAATTAAGGTGATTACATGGAAGACCTGCTGCAAAAGCCCTCTAGATACTCAGTGCTCAAGATCTAGCACTCAAGTGCTGGATAGGTAGAACGTGGAGTTTCTTTGTTACCCCAGCGCTTAAGTGCTAGGAGTTCAGCGCTGGGAATTCAGCGCTCAAGCACGCAAATGATAGAATGGTATTAAGTTCTGATGGCCCAGTGCTTAGGTGCTGGGGAGACAGCGCTCAGGCACTAGCATCAAGGCAAAGTTTGGCTTCTGGTAACTCAGAGCTCAGGCGCTGGAAAGCCAGTGCTCAAGCGTTGGATGCGTAACTGAACAGATTTCTAAAATTATAAATAAAAAGTTACGCCAATTTGTAACATATACTACAGTAGCCGTCAAGAGAACTCAATCCTAATTTGGTGTGGGCGCATCAAGGCTTGAAGATTATGGATCTTCTTCAAGCTTTCCACTAATTAGCAATGGAGTTTGTCATCTTTCTTCCTTTGTTTTATTCTTTTCCTATATGTAACTAACTTCCCCTCGTTAGGGGGACGATGAATCTTGATACTTGGATAATGTAACATCTTTTATGAGTTTAATGCATGTTTCTATTTCATGATTTATGTGTTTATCTCTATTCTTAATGCTTTTTTGAATCTGGCTAATTTGGAAATGATCTTTTGGGTTGATGTATGATTTAGAAAAATTTGCATGAACCTTGATCTTGTGATAAACACCATAAGTTCTGCAATCGTTAGGAATAGATGTTATGGGTTATGTGGTCTTTCTTGTAATTCCTTTGTTCTTGATAATGCCTTTCTATTTGGGGTTAGACTAAGGGGTTAGTTAATTCCAAACAGTTTAAGAGGATTAATATACTAAGAGATTGGATATTGATTAATTTTGGAAATTGACCATAAATCATTGAATTAGAACATGTTTGAACCTATATTTGGATGACCATACTTTCTTATTATTGTTTTCATCTCGTGTTTGATTTCTTGAATTTGCTTTATTTAAATCTGATTTCTTTCTTTTAATTGTTTTCTTTTTAATTTCACTTTTGCCAACTCTTGCTTTTTGAAGTAGCCTAGATAGTGTTAGTTTAATGAAATTAGTAATTAGTAATATAATCCTCATGGGACGATACTCTTTTTACTACTTTATTACTTATTGTGATTCGGTGCACTTACCGATTCGGTGCACCTTGCAACCCCTAGGTGACTCACGGCTAAGGGAGCTTCTAGTACAAGTCTTCACTTAGTTTCATTCTTGCTTTTCTATCAAGAAAACAAAACACAAACTCTCTCATTTTCTCTCATTGGAGCTCACAACCAAGGCAGCCAAAAACACATTCCAAACTTGTTTAATTCAAACCAATCTTATATCTTGACTCTAAACACCATTTTGAAATTCTAGTTGTGACCATCTTGTAATTCATTCATCTTCAAGCTCAAGTTTAAGGGTTTTTAGAAAACAAAAAGAAGAAGGAAAAGGAAGAAGGAGAAGGAAGCATATGGAGCTTGGAACTCCATAGCCAACTGTTGATCATCTTCATCATCTTGGTACCAAGAGGTAGGGGGAAACTTGTTTTACTTCTTGACTTCACCTCTTTCATTTGGTTCATGAGGGACTTAATAAAAGGGATGGGGTTTTGAAGTGCGATGTTTGTGTTTATGATGGTAAATGTTTGATTCTTGTTAGAAAACTTGATAATACATGTAAATCAATTGTGGAGCTAATTATGGAATGTAATTAGTAATTGTATTTCATGTGTTGTTTGTGAAACACTTTAAGGTGAATAATATCCTCTTAATGTTGATTTAGTCATATTGAGGTGAGTAGTATCCTCTCTTCAAATTGAATGAACAATGAGGTAAGTAATTCGTCATCACGATTGTGGATTGGTGGTGTCGCTACCGAGATCCCGACGAAATAACAACTCATTGGATTTTAAAAGGATGAAAATGGAGTTGCTACCAATTTTATTTGAATTTGGAAAAAAAAATGGAAAACCAACCTTGGATTCGAGAGCTAATTATGGATAGGGAAGGGTGAAAACTTAATCCCACAACACTCTTAACACACTCGTCCTAAGACGGTACCTTAAGTCAGTTGTGCAAAAAAATTGATAACCTCAAATATATTTATTTTACTCCTCTCTTTTTTTTAAAAAAAAAACAAGGCAATGTAACTATTTTTTTATTTTTTATTTTTAAAAAAAGAATGGAAACAACCAAATTATGAAAATTTAATTTTTAGCTCGACAGAATAGAGATTCTGCTCCTACGTATCCTCGGGTGCAATGAGGAACTCAAAGTCACGTAGTTCTCTATAAAATAAGTGTGGGTTGATTGATTTTAATTAAAAAAATTTTTTGAAAAGAGATTTTGTTTGAAAATAAAATCATCATTGCACAAGATTCAAGGTAGCACTAGGCTACTTAATAAACCCTTATGATCTAAACGATATTAAAGATAACATCTGTTATTCAGTCATTATCGTTATTTATTGCGTTGAAACAAATTTTTCTTTAATCATTTTTTTAAAAAAGAGAATGCACAAGGACAAACAAGTAAGCATAATTTTTCATGAGCCAAATAAAATATAAAAAAACAAGATTTAATATAGGCAACACAAACCAAATAACTTAAAGCAAAAGTTCATTTTTCTTATTTTTTTAACAATTTTTAGATTTTTCCATTTTTTATTTTTATTTTTTTTCTTTTTATATATTTTCAATTTTTTTTTAATTCATCTTAAAAGGCCTAATTACAATTTTCAAAACCTTTTTTTAGAAAAAAGTTAATATCTCAAACCAAAACAACACATAAAAGAAAAACAAGGTTGACTTATTCACCTAAAATCTCAAACCCAAAGCCCATCTGATTGATTTGTATTTTTTCATTTTTTTTTCAGATTAATGAAACAAGGATTCAGGAAACTTCTTTTAACTAAAAAAAATGAAGAGACTTTATGTCTCTGGAACTGAGAAACCAAATAAAAGAGAACATTTCAAATCCAAAACCAAAAAGCAAAGAGAAGGCAGCCATGGGTTCAACATAGAGGCAGAGAGTGATGGCGGGTTGTGGGATCGGTGCGATGTGGCGTTGCCGGATCTAGAGCTCCACGGGCACGGTGACGACGGCGGATGGAGAGGGAGGTGCGATAATACGCGGCGGTACTGGACTTGAGCAGCGAGGCGCGGTGGCTGGATCTGCGGGACTGGCGTCCAGTGCGAGTCGGTGAAGGAAGGTGGCTACGAAGCGGGTTCGATCTGGGCTTACGATTCACGACGGCAGCTTCATTGGCGGTTCCGGCTCAGTCGACGGCCTCGTGGTGGGTCTAGACGGTGCCGGCTGGGACGGGTTCAGGTGGGTCACGGTGATTGGTTGTTTTGCTTGGTGGGGTGTTGGCTTTTGATGGTGGTTTATAGTGAAGATGATGAATGGTTGTTGGGTGGTGGTGAGGAAGATGATAAAAATGGTGGTTTAAGAAGTGGTTGGGTAGTTCACTGAGTTGACTCGGTTGGAGTGGGATGGAGGTTGGGTTGATGGTGATGAAGATGAAGCTTCTGGAATGGTGATTGTGGTTGTGCACGGTGGTTCTCAGTTGGGTTTACTACTGTGGTAGCACAACAGGATGTGAAGTTTTGTGAGATTGTTATTGTCGCGACCGTGATCGCGGCGGGAGCAGCGAACAAAATAAATAGTTAGGAGTCGCCATCAATTTTATTGAAATTAGGAAAAATTGAATTTTTTTTTTAGAAAATGGTCTTTGGAGCCAGATTAGATTCGGGAGTCGATCATGCATAGAGAAAGGTGGAGACTTAACCCCACAACACCCCTAATACATCCGTCCTAAAACGGTTATCCTAAATTAATTATGTAAAATTTAATAATCTCATAATATATTTGTTTTACCTCTTTTATAAAAACTAAAAAAAAAACAAATAATTTGTGAAAATTTAAACTTTAGCTTGACGAAATAAAAATTCTGCTCCTACCTACCCTTTGGTGCAATGAGCAATTCAAAGTCACGTAATTTTTTATAGAAAATAAGTGTGAGTTGGTTGATTTTATTTAAAGAAAAAAATTAATTTCTTTATTTTTATAAAAATTTGAATTAACAAGTCGTCACAACACTGTTAATCAAATTAATGTTTGAATAGATGAAGCTCGTGTCATGCTAAAGACGTTACCCATTGATTATTGAATTTATTACTATTAAATGAGATTTTTTTAATCTAAAATTACCTAAAAAAAGAACAAATAAAAAAAAGAATTTTGAGTCTTTATTAAATAGTGATTTATTTATTTTTAAATAATTTAAATCATTATATTCTCACAACTCAGATGATCCAAAATAGTTACAAGATTAATAAGATGTCACAACTCGGTTAATCATGTTTCATTCTTTAAAAAAATATTGAAATTGTTTTACTTTTATCATCTATTTTTTTCGTTTTTTTATCTTGTTTGGTCCAATGGGCCTGTTAACTTTCATTTGTTTTTTTTTAAAAAAAATAAGACAACAAAAAAAAAATTGAAACTCAAAATAACAACATAGATGTGGTCACGAACAAGGCAAAAATGAGGAGTCTGGTTGGTACAGAACTACAACGACTGGCGTCGGGCTGAGAGTACCGGCAATGAAGCTGCGATTTTGGGCGATTCCTGTTAGGCCGCAAGCGACGACAGCGTCGAGTTGAGTCTCAAGCGGGTCGCGGTGCTGGGGATTCCGACAGAGTGCGACTGGTAACTGGACCGAGGTGCGGTTTGGTCAGCGGCGTACGGTGGCGCGATCGACAGCATCTGGTGGTGCTGGTTTGGTCGGTTGGTTCGAAAATGATGGTGCGGCTCATACGGCGAGATCGAGTTCGACGATTGGGCCAGATCGAGCTTACGACTTCACGAACATAATAACGGAGGAGCGCGGGCGTCGCTAGTTAGTGCAGATCGGGCGGCAAGGCTGCTAGGTTGCTGGTGTGGCAGCGCGGGATGGTGATTCACTGTGAGGCTGAGTTGGTTCTGGTTAAGTAAGGATGTAGGGAATGGTGTTTTGGTTTAGAGGTTGAGAGTGGTGGAAGGTTTGGTAATGGTGATTCTGGTGTGGCAGAGAGTATGGAAAGTTGAGATGGTGGTTGTTTGGTTAAGGAGGAGGTTGAAGGTGATAGCTTTAGTGAAGTGAGGAAGGTTAATGGAGAAATTGGAAGGTTGATGAAGGTGAGGTGATAATGGGTTTGTAATGGTGAAGATGGAAGCTTTGGGGGTGCTAGGATATTGTTGGTTATGGTGGCTGTTTTAGGAAGATGGTGTTGGAGATGATGATGAAGGCTGGTCGATTAAGGGGATGATGAAGATGATGGCTTTAGAGAAGTGAAGAAAGTGCAGTGGCTGAAACTGGAAGAAAATGATGTGCAAAAATTAAAAGTGCTGCAAGGTTCAAAAGTCAGGTCAAAGTGAAAGGTCAAGTCCAAGTTTCTGTGGTATGATTATGGGTTTTATAAGAGGGGATTAGGGTGAAGAGTTTGAACTAAAGTAAGATTAGAATTGGTTTAGGATGAGTATTGAGATTGGTTTAGGATAAGTTTAGGATAGTTGATGGGATTTGTTTTGGATAAGTTCTAGAGTTAATATAGGATAGGCAAACAGGTCAAGTTATGGGTTAATGGGTCTTAGGTGGTTAAAATGGTCATGGGTTAGATAATGGGTCATGAGTTGGATAATGGGTCAATGGGTGAAAGTCTGATTTTTTTTCTTTTTTTTTTTTTTTTTTTTTTTTTTACAAAATACCCTCCGACAAAATTGAGTGTTCACAGTTATCATTATTTTTTTTGACTATTTTTTATCGTGAATATGCACTTCTCTACACATCGAACCCCCTTTTTTCTTTCTGTTCTATTCACTTCATTCTATTGCTCTTTTTTTACTTCCCTGTTGTATAATATTTTCATGAAAAAAAAAGAAAAAAAATTATGTGTGTGCAATTGAACAAAGTGCAGATCAACCAAAATCAAATGAAAGTAGAGTCCATCTCATGTTGAAGCTAAAAGCAGAAAGGGATCAAAGATATTCTCACCTTTGAAGCTTAATACGAAATGAGGAAAAGTCAAGTTGTATGCCCTCTGTTTTTTATTTCAACTCAAGCTCTAACTTCTCACAGTCTTGTTGGTCCGTAAATCCGCAAGCGCACGGGTCGACAAGTAATATAAAGGAGAGTTAGAGTATCGTGTCCCAAAGGATTGAATAATTAGAATAATGTTAAACTTAACTAATATTCACAAATTTTCATCCAAGCAAACGAAAGAGAGTGGGTTGCAATTAAAATAACAACTTAAAGGAAACAAAATAAGAAAACACCAAACACTAACTCCACAAGAGAAGATGAGAATGATTAAAGCCTAGGGGTCCCTATTCACTTGCTATTTTAATGATTAATTGCAATTAACAAGCACCTATCAATGAATTGATATATGTTGGCTAATAATCATCAATAGATAAGAGCCTATGTCTAGGACAATTACCCATGTGAAACCTAGCTATTCCACTATGTGTCCATGTGAAGCAACATAAGAATCACTCATTGAGGCTAATTATCAAACACTTGCCATGCATGACCAAAGAGTATGTGTCCATCCCCTTAGTTAAACATACATCAACCATACCATATCCATATTCACAACACCCTATTTCTAGTTCAATTGGAATATTAAAAATCATGCAATTGATGGCCAATCAATAACAAGCACTAAGCATAGATAAGGATGAACAAAATCAATTTCATTGAAAGGATACTCAACTAATTATAAATTAATCAAATCCATAGCAAGATCCTAGAAAGCCCCTAGATTAGAGTTTAGTTACACATTATCAAGGAGAAGAAAACAAATGTAATCAAATGATTCATCAAGTTACAAATCAAGAGAGAAAGGGGAAAGAATGAACAAAAAATAGAGAGATTCCAAGCTTGATCTTCCTCCTTCTTCTTGATTCTTCCTTTAGTCACCTTCAATCCAAGTGTGTTCCTCCTCCTCTCACTTGCTCTCTGGAATTCGTGGCTAGGTTAAAACTGAAGATAAAAAAAACCCTCATGCTCCTAAAAATCAGAATATAAGGATAAAATTCGTGTGCCAGGATTTTACCCACTCCTAGGAGTGGATTTCCCACGCCTAGGCGTAGTTATGAATCACGTGCATGTCCTCTGCTTGTCATGCCTAGGCTTGATTTTACCACGCCTAGGCGTGGTGGTCCCTGTCTGAATCACCCTGAAAAACTGAGTCTTACACGCCTAGGCGTGGATGTCTCTGCTTCTAATCCCTGAGAAACTGCAAAGGTCACGCCTAGGCGTGGATTTGTCACGCCTAGGCGTGGGTTAGCAGCACCTTCCCTTCTTGTTTTCTTCACACTTTGAGCCTCTCTTCACTTTCCTCATCCCTTCCAAGGCCTTTCTCATCTTGAATACCTATATCAAAACAATGATAAAGTCCATCAAATCACAATTCATCCAACTTCGATAAACAAGATCTTCAAAGATTCAATTATAAATCATTTGAATCAACAAGCTTAATTCACCAAAGTCATGCAAATATTGAACTTATGACCTTGAAAATTTAGGGATAGCATGCTCAAATACAATCAAATTCGAGTGAATTAACTTCATTTTCTGAAGTTATCAAGTCTCACATTTTCTTTTACACTCAGCTTCATTCAAATTTCTTTCACTCTCAGCATATTAAGCGTTTTTATTTTTTTTTCAATGACCAAATCACAGGCTGAGCCCCCCCAATTCCTCCTTAAAATGCTTAGCCGTGAAGATGGTCTTTTGACCCCCAAAACTCCCGAGCTCTTTGAAATGGTTCCTTTTATTCTTGAACTCCCCTCTCTTTTTGCTGAGCAAAAAGCTCTTTTGTGCAATGTGTGGTTGTGTGTGTGCAGAGTGATGTGAGTGGAGGGAAGGGGTTGTGTCTTGCAGTGGATTGTGCAGAGTGAGTGTGACATAAAGTAACAAACAAGTTACAAAAATAATTTTTTTTTTATTCCTTTTTTATTCTTTTTTTTTAGTCTAGTCAAAATTGGGTGTAAATGAGATATATCCTTACTATGCCTGATAATTCATAATATTTCCATGGAATTGGAGTTCCTGAATATGGTATCATAACATTACCATGGATGTGGTTACAAAGCATTGCTCATTTCATACTTAGGATTTGCATAGACATAACCACTAGACATAATTAAGCATAACATGATAATTGTATGAACGTTTGTCACCATAACATAAACTCATGACATTACAATTGTATGAGCAATTGTGTACTTCTGTGATTGAAGTATTAACTTGATAGTTGGGTAATCTATATGATTGTATAAAATGCTGGTATTGGAATACTTCTACTGAGAATTATGATTTCTCACCCCGTTTATGTTGTCATGTAAATCTAGGGGCAAATTCTTCAAAAGGAAAGAAAAAGATGTACAAGGACTAGCATAGTTTAAATGTTGTTTTGGACTGAGCTTGTATATATTTTATATTTGGTTAGTTTGTTTTGAGTTATGTATGACAATATGCCTTTTTGTGGCTGTGATGTATATATATAACTGTTGATAACTTGGCTCTCCATAATTATTTATTTATATGAATATTATGGGATGAGTTGTTAGTGGTGACATGGTCAATACTAGAAATTCTTGCATAGATCAAATCTAACAAGATATCAGAATTGGGATGTTACATTGTACCCTGAAGATCTGATAGGAATCACTGGAGACAAAATCACTCTGGCGATATACTTTGAAACTCATCTAACCTTGGGAAAGTAGCCCTCTTCAAAACCATCAAGGTCAAGTTCTTGGTGATTGCCCCTCCGCTTACAACATTATATTGGGCCGCCCTTCGCTCAACTCCTTTAGTGTTGTTATTTTAACCACTCACTTGACAATGAAATTTCTAAACAAAGATAATGAAATTATCACAGTGAAGGGAGATTAGGTGACGATATGGAGATACTGCAATAAAAGTCTGAAAGTAGCAAAGGCCTCCAAGAAAGCATAACAATGTGTGTCTGATTCGGCCACTACGGACTTCCTCAATGCTCTCTTGACCGAATTGGATGTGTTAGAGGAGATCTGGGATATGTACCCTTAACCTAAGGGAGATCTCGTATCCCTCCAACTTGGTTCGAATCTAGACCAAGTCTCCTAAATTGGAGGGCATCTGAACCTTGAGGAGAAAGCCTAGTTGATCGTGTTCCTTGAGAAAACAATGACCTTTTTGCTTGGACTTCAGCCGATATGCCGGGTTTAGATCCAAAATTTATATCTCACTAGATTTTTATTAAAAAAAAATCTCAAGCTAGTTTTCACAAAGGAAGAGGAAGGTCAAACTAGAGAGACAAAAATATTTGAAAAGCAAGTGAAGGAACTCCTAGACGCTAGCTTTATAAGGGAAGTTTCTTACACTACTTGGCTCTCAAACGTGGTCTTAGTGAAAAAAGCAAATAGAAAGTAGCATATGTGTGTCAATTACATAGATTTAAACAAGACTTGTCCTAAAAACCCTTACTTGTTTCCCAACATTTACAAGCTCTTTGACAACTCATCCGATTTCTAAATTTTATCATTTATGGATGCCTACTCTGGTTATAATCAAATCCATATACATCCAAATTACAAAGACAAAATGGAATTCATAAAAGAAAGGGCAAGCTACTATTACCGAGTTATAACCTTTGGGTTGTAGAATATCGGGGCAACTTATTAGAGAATGATGAACAAAGTCTTTAATGAACAAATTGGTAAGATGCTTGAGATATATATTGACGACATGATCTTCAAAACCACGAACACTGAAAACCATATCCAAGTGTGAACACTCAATTTTGTCTGGGCAAAAAAATAAAAAATAAAGAAAAAATAAAAAATAAAAGAAAATAAAAAAAGATATTCAATTTCTCTCAAGTTGTACATTGAACCCAAACCAAATTGAGACCTATCAAATATGGGTCAACTCAGATCTATGCTGGCCCATGACCCATTACACTTGAGCCCAAATCCATATTCCCCTGGAACCCTAATTTTGTCATATAAATTCCTAAGCAGTAGCAATAAGGGGGGACTAAGATCTATTTTTCGGAGACCAACAGTGGCAGCCAAAAGGAAGATTTTCCCTTTTCTGGAGATTTTTTTTTTAGAGAGGGCCATTTTTAGAGGGAAATCAGAGAACAAGGAGATTCTCGGAGGAGCAATTTTTTTTACTATTCATCATCTTCTTCAACCCATACATACACTATTCATTAGCTTCTTCATCTTCATTTTTACTATTCACCATCTTTAACATCTCCATAACCACCCACCAACTTCACCATCCTTCTACCAACAAACACCACCACCTCCATCCTCAACCTTTCTCACCACCAACTCACCACAACCGAGTCAGCTCAGCAACCTCCACTCAAGACCACTCAGATCTGACCAAACGCAGTGAAACGCCAGCCACCACGCCGCTCCTCACCAGCGTCAGCCTGCACCAACTGCGCCATTAGCCACCGCTCGGACCCAGCCGAACCAGCGCAAGCCCAAACCGCCGTCGCACTACGCCAGCCAAGCTCACTCCGACGGACATCCTCTCAGCACGCTGCGCCACTCGATCCGCGCCTCCAACCAGACCACACACGCCATCGAACTCGACACCGCGCCTCCTCCAGTGACTCTGCGACTCGCACCCAGTCCCGGATCCATCCTCCCCAGCCGCGAATCGCTAGATCTGGCGATCTCAGCCCAGATTCGAGCCCGTCGGACTGAAACCATGCCGTCGCCGGTCGAACCGCCACCTCTGCTCCGTGCTGCCACCGTCCCTTCTACTGGTGGGGGTGAGTTTTCACTTCTCTATTTTGTCTCTCTAGAACCAACACTCTTGTGTGCTTGTTGAGTTTTTAAATCTTATGGGTTGAAAATGATATATTGGTTGTTGTTTTAGTCTGATAAGGAAAACGGGAGGGATAAAAAAAATATATAAAAAAGGGGTATATTGTTTATGGGTTTGGCTTTTCCTAACTTTGGGTCATTTTGTGGTTAAGTGGGCTAAGTATTTTATCAATTTTGGGTTGTCAGTTGTATTTAGGATTAGTTCTTTAAGTTGTGTTTTTTTTAAAAAAAAATTGTGCATACTTGATTTAGCTAAGGAGATGAAAATATATATAAAAAAACCAAAATATAAAAAAAAATGAAAAAACAAAAATAAAAAAATGGAGAAAAATTTGAAAATTGTTAAAAATAAAAATAAAATTTGCTTTAAGTTATTTTGTGATGCTTATATTTAATCTTATTTGTTCTTATTCATTTGGCTCATGAAAAATTATGTTTATTTGTTTGTCCTTTTGCACTCCTTCTAAAAAAAAATAAAAAAAATAAAATAAAATAAAAAATTTAATCAATGCAATGACCAACGATGATGATTGAATAGCGGATGTTATCTTCAATATCATTTGGATCATAAGAATTTATTGAGTAACCTAGTGCTAACTTGAACCTTGTGCAATGATGGTTTTGTTTACAAACAAAAATCTATTTCCAAAAATCTTTTCCTTAATAAAAATCATTTAACTTATAATCATTTTCTACAGAACTACGTGACTTTGAGTTCCTCATTGCACCTGAGGGTACGTAGGAGCAGAATTTCAATTCTGTCAAGTCAAAAATTAAATTTTCATAATTAGGTTTTCTTTTCATTCTTTTTCCTAAAAAAATAAAAAATAAAAATAGTTACAAAGTCTTTTTAAGTGGGGTAAAATAATAAATTTGAGATTATCAATTTTTTGCACAACTAACTTAAGGTACCGTCTCAGTACGAGTGTGATAGGGGTGCAGTGGGATTAAGTTTCCACCTTTCTCTATCCATAACCGACTCCCGAATCCGATCTGGTTTTCAACGACTATTTTCTAAGAAAGGTTTTCCAATTTTTCCTAACTTAAATAAAATTGGTGGCGACTCCATTTTCATTTTCTTTTTAAAATCTCGCGAGTTGCTATTTCGCCGCGATCTCGGTCGCGACACCAAGACCTCAAGGAAGTATTTGAGCAGCTCCAAAAGCATAACATGAGACTAAATCCTGAGAAATGCACATTTGGAGTACAAGCTAGAAAGTTTCTAGGTTTCTTGTTGACTAACCGTGACATTGAAGCTAACTCAGATAAATGTCAAGTTGTGCTCAACATGCATAGCCCCTAATCAGTAAAAGATGTCCAACAACTCACTGGACAGATAGTGGCCTTAACTCATTTTCTGGGTAAAGTAGTTCACGAGTCTTTTTCCCTATTCAAACTCTTAAAAAAAAAAAAAAGACTTTGAGTGGACATTAGAATGCGAGGCTGTATTTATGGACTAGAAGAATACAGTAGCCTCACCCCATATTCTGACTAGACCGAACCATGATGAAACATTTTATGTCTACCTATCGGTCAATGAAGAAGCAATCAGTTTCATCTTGATAAGAGAAACTACAGAAGGATATAAGCTGATTTATTATGTGAGCACAGTTCTATAGGGGCCCGAGATTCAAAATTAGAAAATTGAGAAAATATCTCTAGCCTTCCTCACAACAACCCAGCGTTTAAGGCATTAGTTTCAATGCCATCCAATTGTTGTAAGGACGGACTAATCCATCCGACAAGTACTATACAGGCCAGACCTTATCGGAAGAATGATTGCTTAGTTAGTAGAGCTTTCCGAGTTTGGAATCGAATACAAACCATGGCAAGCTATCAAAGCTCAAGCCCTCTCTGACTTCATTGTAGAGCTAACTCAATAATCCGGCCATCCCAGCGGGAATTATTAGACCATATATATTGACATATCTTCAAACCCCAAAGAGAGTGACGCTGAAATTATCCTAGAGAACGGAGAAGAAGTCACCCTCGAACACTCCCTCCGTTTCGAGTCCCCACTCGAACAACCAGGAAAAATATTAGGCTTACATTATCGACATCACTATAGCAAAAGATATGGGGGCATCTGACGTTAGTCTGTGTAGTGACTTTTAGCTGGCAACATCCTAGATCTGGGGTGACTACCAAGCAAAAGAACCCCTCCTCTAGAGATATTTAACTAAGGTTAAGAGTCTCTTAGACAAGTGCCAAAGTTGAACGCATTCAAAGAGAACATAACTCTTGGGTCGACATCCTTTCAAAGCTGGCTAGCACAAAAAGCCCTGGTAAAAGAAGTCCTCCTGCTCGATGAATAGAAAACTCGGACTATCCTTATTGTTGTTTATTTACAAGAGGAACTCTTGCCTGAATACTCAAAAGAAGCCCAAAAGTTGGTACGAACTACGGCTTGGTACACGTTGTATGACAACTAGCTATACCGCTAGGGTTTCTCGCTCCCTCTCCTTAAATGCCTTGGTCCTAAGGACAAGTATCAACAGTTCTTGGACATCTACTTAAACCCACCAGAAGAACTCTCAACAATGTTTGTCCTTTGGCCGTTTTACCAGTGAGGATGGACATCCTGGTCCTTTTTCCTCAACCTCTTGGGCAATTGAAGTACTTAGTGATAACCGTTGAATACTTCACTAAGTGGATAGAGGTAGAACCATTGTCTACCATCATTTTGGCTTACATATAGAAGTTCACTTGTAGGAACATTATCAGCAGATTTGGGATCCCAGAGTCTATTTTGATGAACAATGGCACACAATTCACTGATAAAGGATTCCAAGACCTCTTCTCTATGCTACGCATCAAGCAGCACTTTACCTCAGTGGAACACCAAAAAATGAATAGACAAGATGAAGCCACCAATCGGGTTATCCTCTGAGGAGTAAAGAAGAGGTTGGATGAAGTAAAGGAAAAATGGTTAAAACTGCTAGACTATGTCCTTTGGGCATACCGGACCACAGTGCATTCCACTATTGGGGAAACTTCTTTCAAGTTAACATATATCTGTGAGGCGATGATCTCAATAGAAATCGAAGAGCCCACTTGGCAAAAGTAGCACTTTTCTAAGGACTATAATTCGGAACTTATCTGCCAGAACCTGGATTTGTTAAATGAACAATGTCGCATTGCCTATATCTGTGATGTCGTTGTTAAACATAGAATGGAAGCTCGATACAATGCCAAGGTGATTCGACGAAGGTTTGTACCCAATAATCTCGTATTGTGTAGAGCAGATATAGGAGGAAAGAATACATTCTAGGAAAAGCTAGCATCTAATTGGGAGGGACCATACTAGATTACCAGCAAGACGGACATCAAATCCTATGCTTTGGAAACCTTCACCAGTAAACAAATCAAGAACTACTAGAATGCACTACTCTATAAATAAGTATGCATCACTTCTCTATAAATAATAGGATAAGCCACTCAAGTAATTATCTAGACAAAAAGCATTATTCTCTTAGTGCACAGCCTAACTTCACCGTCGAAGTGCCTTTGCAGGTACACGACCTTCTGCTCCACCATAGCTACCATTGTGTAAGGGAGGAAACCACCTTATCAATCCCACCAAAGACGTTTTCAAGTGACTCACATGAACCAGTTCTGAACAATTATATTTATATATAAAATAATATATTAATACAAAATAAATGAAAGACCATTTTATAATTATTCCCTTTGCATTTCATATTTTGAAAATATTGAATGATCTATTCATTATCAACACTATCAAACATTTTCCTCTTTATCAATTTCATTAGATAAACAATATTGCATTTCCCATATCCGTGAGGCCGCCATTAAACATAGAATGGAAGCTCGATACACTGCCAAGGTGATTCGACGAAGGTTTGTACCCAGTTATCTCGTATTGTGTAGAGCAAATATCAGAGGAAAGAATGTATCTTAGGGAAAGCTAGCACCTAATTGGGAGGGACCATACTAGATTACCAACAAGATGAACATCAGAGCCTATACTTTGGAAACCTTCACCAGTAAACAAATCAAGAATTACTGGAATGCACTTCTCTATAAATAAGTATGCATCACTTCTCTATAAATAATAGCCTAAGCCACTCAGGTAATTCTCTAGACAAAAAACACTATTCTCTTAGTACACAACCTAACTTGACCGTCGAAGTACCTTTGCAGGTACACCACCTTCTGCTCCATCATATCAATCCACCAAAGACGTTTTCAAGTGACTCACTTGAACTCGTTCTGAACAATTATATTTATATATAAAATAATATATTAATACAAAATAAATGAAAGACCATTTTATAATTGTTCCCTTTTGCATTTTCATATTTTGAAAATATTTAATGATCTATTCAATATCAATACTATCAAACATTTTCCTCTTAATCAAACATTTCTCTCATTACAAACTTACTTATTTACCTGTTACATGGGAGCAAAATTAAAAATATAAGAGGGATAAATTAAAGTGACAAATACCTATTATAAATAATAGGAAAGTTCCAAAGGTGAAGGGGCATGTGTCCCCACTCTCTAACACGTAGATCCATCCTTGGTTAGGCCCCATAAGAATTTAGTTCCTCTACCATTCAAATTGCAAAGCCTAATTGGATAAGTGACTAGATTTTTGCCTTCATTTCATCTTTCTTTTTTCAATCACAATTTAGATACAAAGGTCTTACGAGGAAAAAAAGAAATCTTGGCTACATAATTCTTTTTAAAAGGACTATATTCAAAATTTCAATACATCCCAACTAAGCCAACAATAGTTGGCACAACTAGTAAGGACGGATTATATGAACTAAATTAACTGGGAGTCAAATTGTCCATTGTTCTTTGGTTATCTGTAAGTACTTAAAAGTATTGATTGAGCCTAGGACTTGCCCTGCCCTTGGGATGGGGGCAGCCACCCCTGCCCTGAAGTCTTTTTCACCAAAAAAAAATCCAACTAAAGCTGCTAATGTTACACAGTTTAGAATTCTTTCTGCTGTCAAATATGAATATATATGATATAATCTGCAGCTTATGTGAGAACATGTCAAGGACCATAGCACCCAAACTACTTTCAGTATGGTCTTTACAATCATTCAGTTGATTAAGCTGTTTAATCCATCCAGACGCCAAGTAATTAGGCTATTGGAAGCAACAAATTCAATTCCGACTAGAGTAACTACCAAACAAATCAAAGATGCTCTCTGCCTAAAATTACTGCATTGCAGAATAATGCAAATTAACAACATAGCACATGTATCACCCCAATATAATTATTGTCTATCTGTCTAGAACAGATAACTTCAAATCAGATTCCAGCAGTTTACAGAAGGGCACGTTATTTCTGGTTCAAGACAAACTATCCAGGCCAAGTTAGAATCTCAGGTGCTGCATAAGAGAACAATATCCCAACGTGTCCACCAAAAGTTGTCAAAATTTCATGCCATATGGGGAAAAAGTGAAACACGAGTGGGTTGATAGTTATCTCTACTCCGGCTTACTAGGCTATTTTGGACAGAAACAGTGTACGAACTAAGTAAAAATATAAGAGGAATGACATTTCCACATAAAAAAAATTACATCATTCTTTTTTCTTTTTTGACCACGCTATTCCCATGCATTGCTATAAAATTGATCTTGGGGTTGGAGTGGTGATTAAGTAAAACCATCTTTAAAGTGCTTACACTTTACTTCTCTAGAAAATAAAAGGTAGAGAGAGAATTGTTGAGACGTGTTTTTCTTGTTTTACTATCTAAAAAAGAGCGGTTGTAAGAATAATGAAAAGAAAATGATGTGAAAATATTATTTCACAAAATATAATTGAGTAGTATAGACATTGGTTGATGAACAAGATGCTGGAATGATGTTCCAATGTACACTGTGGTATCTTGTCATTCGATCTGATGTACATTTAGTGGTGATTCCATTCAACCTTTGCCGATGGTTTTCATAGTGAACCCCAGAAAAAGCACAACAGGACAAACTTCCTTTATGCAAGTTACAGTTATGTTTAGCACCCACGTTGTACCACCCTTGCTCCTTCGTTAATAAGATATCTAATTCTCAATGTCAATATCCCAATGCTGGCTTGTCTTTTGTTCTTGCATTTTTTACACTTGTCTGGTAAGTAAAATTGAAAAAGATTCAAGTTTATCCTTGGGAATTTGAAGGTATCCGAATTTTATATATAGTTTTCACCAGTCACTCAGTCCGAGTCAGACGCCGCAAATCCATTTTGATTTGCTGAAATAGCGTCATTGAAACTCAGAGTCGATGTTACTTTCTACCAAGGAAGCACGGATATGAATACGGGACATATATTAATATGGCAAAAATTTAAGAAATAATAGAAAAATATATTGACGAAAAACATCTAAAAGTATTAAAGTATGTATTGGATACCCAAAACCATTTTGAAATATTGGTGTTGCATAACTTTCTACACTAACAGGATTGTACTGTTTTCAGTTTCTTTTCTTTCTTAAATACAGCATTAGCAGCATCCTGCTGTTTGGACTACACTACTGGAGTTCAACTTATATAAATGAAAAATATCCCCCATGATATCAATTTTGTGCAACAGCTTATTGCATCGGATGTTCGATTATCTAATTGCAGTGAAAGATCAAGAAAATGCAATATGCCCAAGATGAAAGAGGGAAAGACAAAAGCAAAGAAAAGAAAGAAATCAATCAACAAAGTGTGCTATACAAAATAAAAATTTAGAACTCAGGTTCTTGTCATGATTGAAAGAAATTATTAATGTTAAATCATGTTCCCCTATATTTATCTTACAGATATAGTTGAACTATATTCTTGCAACGTTTGTCTTTCTATGATCAATTCCCACCCCCACCCCCCCAAAAAAAAGTGTCTATGATGATGTGTCTTTTGATGAAGTTACCAATAGCCAACATTCTTTCGATCAAAATGATCCAGCTCATAACTATTCGAAATTATTTTTTTTTTTCTGTATGAAGTTATAATATTCTCTTGTTGTCTTGATCAAAAGGACCAAGGAATATTATGTGAAAAAGAAAGCTGATGTGACGGGAGACAGCAAGAGCTTCTATCAGCTAACAAAGATAAAGAGGCAAAATCACATACAATGTACATCCCGTACTCCCAAACTCCTGTCTTGAAAAGAAACTGAGTTTGGGAATTCAAGTATGAGTTCTAAGTTTGTTTAAGAATAGAAATAAACTTAATACGTTAAGGTATTTGTTTAAGTTATGATGTCCAACCCATTAGTGTATAGTTCCTCTTTATTCCTCTTCAAGCTCTTAACACGTTGAACATGATTTTGCCGAGTTGATGATTATATAAATATTATATAATTAAATCAAGTTAATATTATAATAGTAAATGGTATCCATCACTTGGAAAAGTACAAATCGTGCACTAGGCTATTCAATATCCGAATAGGATTTTTTTCTTGTCTAACTTTAATCAAATCATTTTAAGATAATAGTTTCTGTCAAATGGCCAAAACAGAAATGACGCAGTGGCAGGAGTTCAAGTCAGCATATTTTCTCGATAAAGTAGCATGCATCAAAATTTTACGCCGATCAGAGTTCACCTCCAATCTTGCTAGTTCATATAATTATAATCTTTCAAGTTAAATATGTTCAAGCTTTATATCATGAACATAATGCTAAACATTCTCGTACATTACTCCCTGGAAAGGCAAAAGAAATTTTAAAGAAAAACAAGAAGCCATATATATATTTAGGGGGAGAAAAGATCGTAAAACAAAAATCAAGATTCTAATAACAAAAAATCAATTTTTTCATTATTAACGACCACATTATTTCAGCTAACAAGTATTGGATCCACACCCCAAGAACATCACTACAACCAAATGAGGGGACAGCATCACATTTGGAGACAGAGAGGGAGAGGGAAGTGAGGTAGGAACCAAGTACAACTGGTTTGAATAAAAGAGAAAAAAAAAAGCTACCAGCAAGAATGGAAAGCAATGAAGAAGGGCATTTTCAAGAAGCAAATTGGCTCTCAGAGTCAGTGACTCGAGTGGCATAGTATCTAGCAATGAAATCAGTGGCTTTTCTGTCAATACCAGGCTCTGCAATCCAACGTCCTCTGTCTTCATCACTTGCAAATATCCTTCTCCCACTGCCACTTCCTTCCCAGTAGTCATCATATCTGCTTCCACTTGAGAAACAGGCCTTGAATACGCTGCAAAAGGAGCATGCAGGTGACCTCTTGGCTCCCATTATGATATGCTTCTTCTTCTTCAATCTCTCTTCTTCTTCTTTTGATGATGATGATATGCAAGTGTCACTCTTAACACTCACGAGTCACAAAGTTTTTTCAGTGGTATTTGAGCTCTAACCTATTGTGTTAGGAACTCTCTGTCTAACCTGGTTGTAAGTAACATGTAAGGAGCTGTACGTATTTATAGACGCCTCACAGTGCTTCCTTTTGCCCAAGGACACTCTTATTCTTGTTGGACTTTAACTTTATACCTTGACACTTTGCAGTCAGATTAGAGTGTCAAGTTAAGGACAATTGTTTTAGACCGGTATTCGAAGACAAGCCCAACAAGGACCAACCTGGCACACTCAAGCCCAAACTCAAATCCGAACCCGTGCAACCTATGCGCTAATGGCTCCAACAGATTAGGAGTCAATCTCTCTAGCAAATCTCCCACTTTAAAGAACAATTATCTTGGTCATAACTACCCATTAATGTTCCATTCAAACGGGATTTCTCTCCTATCTTATTTAACAACTATGCATCACTTCTCTATAAATAATAGGATAAGTCAATCATGTAATATTTTAGACAAAAAGCACTACTATCTTAGTGCACAACTTAACTTGACCATCGAAATGTCTTTCCAAGTACACCATACACTGCTCCACCATAGTTACTGTTGTGCCAAGAATGAAACTATCTTATCAATCCCACCAAAGACGTTTTCAAGTGACCCACTTAAACCCATTCTGAATAATTCTATTTATATATAAAATAATATATTAATGCAAAATAAATGAAAGATCATTTTATAATTATTCCCTTTACAATTTCATATTTTTTGAAAATATTAAATGATCTATTCATTATCAATACTATCAAATATTTTCTTCTTTATCAAACATTTCTCCAATTTCAAACATATTTATTTACCTATCACATTGGAGTAAAATTAGAAATATAAGATGATAAAAGTGACAAATACCCATTATAAATAATAGAAAAGTTTCAAAGGTGAAGGAACACGTGTCCCCACTTTCTAACACGTAGGTCCATCCTTGGTTGGGCTCCATAAGGATTTGGTTCCTTTACCATTCAAATTGCAAAGCCTGATTGGATAAGTGATTAGATTTTTGCCCTCGTTTCATCTTTCTTTTTTCAATCACAATTTAGATACAAAAGTCTTAGGAGAAAAAAAAGAAATCTTGGCTGCATAATTCTTTTTAAGAGGACTATATTCAAAATTTCAATACATCCCAACTAAGCCAACAATAGTTGGCACAACTAGTAAGGATGAATTATATGAACTAAATTAACTGGGAGTCAAATTGTCCATTGTTCTTTGGTTATCTGTAAGTACTTATAAGTATTGATTGAGCCTAGGACTTGCCGCCCTTGGGATGGGGGCAGCCACCCCTGCCCTAAAGTCTTTTTCACCAAAAAAAAAATCCAACTAAAGCTGCTAATGTTACACAGTTTAGAATTCTTTCTGCTGTCAAATATGAATATATATGATTTAATCTGCAGCTTATGTGAGAACACGTCAAGGACGATAGCAGCCAAACTACTTTCAGTATGGTCTTTACAATCATTCAGTTGATTAAGCTGTTTAATCCATCCAGACGCCAAGTAATTAGGCTAGTGGAAGCAACAAATTCAATTCCGACTAGAGTAACTATCAAACAAATCAAAGATGCTCTCTGCCTAAAATTACTGCATTGCAGAATAATGCAAATTAGCAACATAGCACATGTATCACCCCAATATAATTGTTGTCTATATCTGTCTAGAACAGATAACTTCAAATCAGATTCCAGCAGTTTACAGAAGGGCCCGTTATTTCTGGTTCAAGAGAAACTAACCAGGCTAAGTTAGAATCTAAGGTGCTGCATAAGAGAACAATATCCCAAGGTGTCCACCAAAAGTTGTTAAATTTCATGCCACATGGGGAAAAAGTGAAACACGAGTGAGCTGATAGTTTTCTGTACTCCAGCTTACTAGGCTATTTTGGACAGAAACAGTGTAAGAACTAAGTAAAATATAAGAGGAATGACATTTCCACATAAAAAAAATTACATCATTCATTTTTTTTTCTTTGACTACGCTATTCCCATGCATTGCTATAAAATTGATCTTCGGGTTGGAGTGGTGATTAAGTAAAGTCATCTTCAAAGTGCTTACACTTTACTTCTCTAGAAAATAGGTAGAGAGAGAATTATTGATACGTATTTTTCTTGTTTTACTATAAAAAAAAGAGAGCGGTTGTAAGAATAATGTAAAGAAAATGATGTGCAAATATTATTTCACAAAATATAATTGAGTAGTATAGACATTGGTTGAAGAACAAGATGCTGGAATGATGTTCCAACGTACACTGTGGTATCTTGTCATTCGATCTGATGTACATTTAGGGGTGATTCCATTCAACCTTTGCCGATGGTTTTCATAGTGAACCCCAGAAAAAGCACAAGAGGACAAACTTCCTTTATGCAAGTTACAGTTTTGTTTAGCACCCACATTTGTACCACCCTTGCTCCTCCATTAATAAGATATCTAAATCTCATTGTCAATATCCCAATGCTGGCTTGTCTTTTGTTCTTGCATTTTTTACACTTGTCTGGTAAGTAAAATTGAAAATGTTGTTGTTTTAGCTTTTTATAATATTTCAAAAGTCTAAAGTCTCACATTGTTTGGTCTTCAAAGTGTTAAAGAGTTTATAAAGTAACTTATATTTTGAGCTTATTAGATAAGTTTGTGAAATGAATGAGCTCTTGCGCACACGTTGAGCCTCGTTTGGACCAAGTCAGTGCAAATAATCCGATTTGCCTCCCTGCGCGCACGATAATGAGGCTTCACAGTTTTTGCTCTGGTTTTAATTGTCATAATTATTTTGTGTTCATAATTATTAAGTTTTTATGAACCTTATCTAGAAACGGCTCCGGTTTTAATTACCATAATTATTTTGTGCTTATAATTATTAAGTTTTTATGATTTCTTATTCTGTTTTTTGACTTGGTCTCCACATCCTTAACCTCCCACATTCCAACGTGAGGTGGACATGTTCCGACGTGAGGCGGCACGTTCCTATGTGGGTTGGCCACGTTCTGACGTAAGGCAGACTCGAGGTGGACACGTTCAAACGTTCACGTAATCTGTTATTCTTAACTCTTTTTAAAAAATACACATAATCTGTTATTCTTAACTTTTTTTAAAAAATACAGGAGTCTTGAATTTTAAATACGTTTTTCAAACGAAAACAGACTTACCTTCACCTTCTCCTTCTTCTTCTTCTTACTGGGTTACACAAAAAAAAATCATTGTTGTTCTGTTACCTCGGTTTCCACCGAGACGAGCCTGTTGAATCCTGGGAGATTCGCACACCCGTGCGATAAAATCCTTGAGAACAGTGTCTGCTCACACGCCTCAGGCTATTCATGTCATTGTGCTTTACTGTATTATCACCACGTACCAAATAACAGAAAAAGATGCAAATTTATCCTTAGGAATTTGAAGGTATCCGAATTTTATATGTAGTTTTCACCAGTCACTCAGTCAGAGTCAGACGCTGCAAATCCATTTTGATTTGCTGAAATAGCACCATTGAGACTCAAAGTCGATGTTACTTTCTATCAAAGAAACATAGATACGAATACGGATATGGGACATGGTACAGATATATTAATATGATAAAAATTTAAGAAATAATTAAAAATATATATAGTCGAAAAACATCTAAAAGTATTAAAGTATGTATTGGATACCGACGACCATTTTGAAGTATTGGTGTTGGATAGCTTTCTACACTAACAGAATTGTACAGTTTTCAGTTTCTTTTCTTTCTTAAATACAGCATTAACAGCATCCTGCTGTTTGGACTACACTATTGGAGTTCAACTTATATAAATGAAAAATACCCCCCATGATATCAATTTTGTGCAACAGCTTATTGCATCGGATGTTCGATTATCTAATTCCAGTGAAAGATCAAGAAAATGCAATATGCCCAAGATGAAAGAGGGAAAGACAAAAGCAAAGAAAAGAAAGAAATCAATCAACAAAGTGTGCTATACAAAATAAAAAGTTAGAATTCAGGTTCTTGTCATGATTGAAAGAGATTATTGACGTTAAATCATGTTACCCTATATTTATCTTACAGATATAGTTGAACTATATTCTTGCAACGTTTGTCTTTCTATGATCAATTCCCCCCCCCCCCTCCTAAAAAAAGTGTGTCTATGATGATGTGTCTTTTGATGAAGTTACCAATAACCAACATTCTTTCGATCAAAATGAACCAGCTCATAACTATTTGAAATTATTTTTTTTTTTCTGTATGAAGTTATAGTATTCTCTTGTTGTCTTGATCAAAAGGACCAAGGAATATTATGTGAAAAAGAAAGCTGATGTGACGGGAGACAGCAAGAGCTTCTATCAGCTAACAAAGATAAAGAGGCAAAATCACATACAATGTACATCCATCCCGTACTCCCAAATTCCTGTCTTGAAAAGAAACCGATTTCGTTTTATTAGGAATTCAAGTATGAATTTTAAGTTCTACATTATTTAAGAATAGATAAAGTAAGAATTTTATAAGTAGTTGGACTTATAAATTTAATACTTTATAATTTTTGTTTATGATGTCCAACCCATTAGTTTGTAGTTCCTCGTTATTCCTCTTCAAGTTCAGATCTCCTCCGTATTTTGGATTTCTCTTTCTAACACGTTGAACATGATTTTGCCAAGTTGATGGTTATATAAACATTATATAATTAAATCAAGTCCTTCTATGCTACTATATGTGTAACTTGAAGAAAAGTAAAAAGAAACTACGATGGTATATGCCTGATCCAAAAAACTACAGTTAATTTATTCTAATAATATTATAATAGTAAATGATATCCATCACTTGGTAAACTACAAATCGTGCACTTGGCTGTTCAATATCCAAATAGGATTTTTTTCTTGTTTAACTTTAATCAAATCATTTTAAGATAAAAGTTTCTGTCAAATGGCCAAAACAGAAATGACGCAGTAGCAGGAGTTCAAGTCAGCATATTTTCTCAATAGAGTAGCATGTATCAAAATTTTACGCCAATCGAAGTTCACCTCCAATCTTGCTAGTTCATATAATTATAATCTTTCAAGCTAAATGTGCTCAAGCTTTATATCATGAACATAATGCTAAACATTCTCGTACATTACTCCCTGGAAAGGCAAAAGAAATTTTAAAGAAAAACAAGAAGCCATATATATATTTAAGGGAGAGAAAAGATGGTAAAACAAAAATCAAGATTCTAATAACAAAAAATCAATTTTTTCATTATTAACGACCAGATTATTTCAGCTAACAAGTATTGGATCCACACCCCAAGAACATCACTACAACCAAATGAGGGGACAACATCACATTTGGAGACAGAGAGGGAGAGGGGAGTGAGGTAGGAACCAAGTACAACTGGTTTGAATAAAAGAGGAAAAAAAAGCTACTAGCAAGAATGGAATGCAATGAAGAAGGGCATTTTCAAGAAGCAAATTGGCTCTCAGAGTCAGTGACTCGAGTGGCATAGTATCTAGCAATGAAATCAGTGGCTTTTCTGTCAATACCAGGCTCTGCAATCCAACGTCCTCTGTCTTCATCACTTGCAAATATCCTTCTCCCACTGCCACTTCCTTCCCAGTAGTCATCATACCTGCTTCCACTTGAGAAACAGGCCTTGAATACGCTGCAAAAGGAGGATGCAGGTGACCTCTTGGCTCCCATTATGATATGCTTCTTCTTCTTCAATCTCTCTTCTTCTTCTTTTGATGATGATGATATGCAAGTGTCACTCTTAACACTCACAAGTCACAACCCCTTCTAGTTTTTTCAATGGTATTTGAGCTCTAACCTATTGTGTTAGGAACTCTCAGTCTATCTTGGTTGTAAGTAGCATGTAAGGAGCTGTACGTATTTATAGAGTGGCAAATCACATGGTTATACTGTTCTGCCCGATTACCTACTGTTTTATGACCAAAAAGGAGGGTAAGGATTCCCTAAAAAAACCAATAAGAATGGTTATCATGGTTGTAAAACTCAAAAGAAGCATAAGCGTTCTCGTCCTCTACTTTTGAATTGACCCGCAACAGTTCTCCCCCTAGGTGATACAGTGCCCAACTTTGCTTTTGTTACCATTATTATCTCTTTGTTTCCCCACTAAAGATGCCTTCTTTTTCTTATATAAATAATGCCCCTACCAAATTCGAATAATGCCTATACTCTTAATTTGTTGAATCATAATGTGACTTTTTAATGAGGTGTAAGATTTGGTGTTACGTAAGCCTATACAAGTAAAATGGTTTAAGTGGAATTTAATCATGGAATTAAACAGTTTTCAGAAAGACTTTGTATCACTTAAGTTTCAACTCTTGGACATTTTTTACTTTACCTCTCATCTCCATGAGTCCTCCCTCATTTAAACCATCATCTAATCAGATGTTGAAACATTATTGAAAGAGTTTGATCATAACAACAATGAAATGTCAAACTTTTTTTAAATGATATGAGAATACATTATTAAATGATAACATAAAAAGTTATTCACATGGATAAAAATTGAATCTTTTCTTTTTCTCTCTCTCTTTTCTCTGAATTCTTGAAATAAATACTTCGACTAAAAGTTAGTAAAAAACTTTGGCAATAAAACAACTGCATGTAATTGAAATTCTCCACCAATTAACTTACTCTACTCTGAATTGAAGATACATTATGTCAAATCATGAATCGTATCAATAATCATTATTTTAATTTTTGAATCATGAATAGTAAATCGTAACATATCTTATGATTTAGAAACACGTAAAAAAAACTTAAATATGCATGAGTTTGAACACTTGCATGGAATTGGAATTCTCCATCAATTAACTTACTCTAGTCTGACTTGAAGACGCGTTACCAATTTACTAATGCAACCAATCCAGATTATACATCAGTAGCCAACATCGACAAGTAGCTCATATACTGATATACAAGTCCTGTTTTTTTTTTTCCTTTTTTCTTTTTGTTCTTTGATGTAAAAAAGAAAATGGCCAAATTCGATTGCAGTTTAAATCATCAATGCAATGGATTTTACAAGCAAAATTTTTGTGTTGGTTTCTTTTGTTGAACAAACAATATTACAGTTGAGGCCTGCCTCCATCAATTCCCTTTTAATGAAATGTCATTGTTCTGTTCACACATGATGTTTGGAAATAGAACTTAGCTGTCTTTATACTTTTAGCTAGGAATGCAACTATGTCTATAAGAGGCATTAAAAACTCTTTATAATATTACTTAAACAACCACTTGTTTTTATGTATGTAAAGTTGGACCGCGTACTTGGTACCCGTATAGATTTCTCTTAAAGGAAAAAGGGAGATTAAGAAACAGAAGGAAATTTCAAAGCAAGCTTTGTAGGCTTGCTTTCTTTCATCCTTTTCAGCTTTACTTGGTATAGTATATGTGCATTCTTGGTGATCTTTAGGCAGAGGCAGCTAGCCATAGCTGTGTGCGGTGAAGGTTGAGATCTTTTAAGAAAGTCCCCACCCCTTGCTCTTCCAACAAAGAGTGCCCTCAAGCTGTCTTACCTTTATGAGAACTTAATTCCTAAAGGATCCTTAAGGGAGGGCACAGTTGGTATGTGTACATCTCGTACAATTGAATTTTGATCAAATACAAGGCACAAAATCGTATCTTTTCTCTGTGTTTTTGGCTTTGTTGTGTTAATCATTGCTAAATGTCTTTCTTGGTTGTAATCACGAATCATATTATTTGTTGCATCATTTTCTTTTGGACCTTTATTAGGGTTCAATTTGAAAAGGGAAAGTCAGATACTATTTAGGTGTACACCTACATAAGTTAGGCTGATAGAGCAGTATTTTTCCACTTTTTTTTTATATTACAAAGTATCTATATACCTTTTAAATGTGAGATTAATTATCGCTCAAATGGTTCTCATAAGTATTATCCTACAAGCTCAAATCTTGAGAGATCCTTCAACCATTTAACTTAAATTTACTACTTGAACTACTTTCTAGATACGTATCTGTATATATAATTGGTCAATTTATACATTTTCTAACTTTTTTTATTTTTTTGGGATAAACTTACGTTTTCTAACATGTACCTTCCCCACCACAGTCCATCATAAAGGAACTTGTGATTTGGTAATCTCCCAATAAATGCAGATTATTCAAGGCAGACACTTTCAGTCCACCCACAACCCACCTAAAGCTTATGTTGGAATTCCATTATATAGAGGCATCTTGTTTCAATTATAGAGATAAGTACCATAGAGATTTCTCTATATCTGCATGGTGGAGATCACGCTATATTTCATATCAAAAATTGTGATTGAGACCATTTCAAAAAATCAAATCTTGCCAAAAGTTTAAGATTTTAGGTAAAAAATAAGGATTGCTCATATATATATATATCAGTAGGCATACATCTTTTATATTATCATGTCTTTTTTCTTCCCCCTAAAATCCATATTGATTCACCAAAAAGAAATGCATATTGATTGTTAGTTCACTAAAACTGTTCTATAGACATGTTTAGTTGTTCTCACAAGTAGTTCATATTATTTATAATAATAAATTATTTTAAAATTATTTTAATGAATAACTAATATGGACAAAAAGATCAACTGAATTTGTAATAATTTTTATAAGCAATAAAGAATCATTGCTTTCACGATTTCACATTCAGCTAAAAAAAAAAGATCTAATTATTTTATTTAGTTTGTCATGAGAAAATTAATTTTTTTATCAGAGAAAATTAATTTTTTCACACCGAAAAATCCAAAATATCTTATATTTAAATAATCAGTGTATAATTTTTTTGGGGGGTCAAAATAATCAGTGTAGAAATTTATTTCCATAATTTGAACTTTAAAATAAATCACATTGTTCACATATTGATAGTGTAATTGGAAAATTGCCTTATATTTTACCTCCTATAAAAGAATGACCGTAAATACAGTTTTGTACTTTTATTTTATGTCAGGCACCATAGTTACAAGTTAGAATGGTACATATATGAATGTACAAGGATAGGATGGAATAAATATTGTGCTTGATAATGATAGAGGAGAATAAAAGAATGAAAAAAGTTGAACAAATATTTAAAAAAAATATCATTTTCCAATAAAATGTTCGCTCTTTTTCCATTTTCAAGTGTTGCTTTAAATTTTATAAAAATCTAATTAAAAATTGAACCGACAAAAATTCTAAGTCACAATTTAATTAGTTCAATTAACTAAATAAATAATTTAATTAGAATCAAACTAGACTATATAAAAAATAATTAGACTAAAAACATGATTGATTTATAATCTGATTCTATTGAAATGGTCAATATAATCTAATTTTTTTTATTATCTTAACTATTTAGATTTATACATTGAGCTAGCACATATTTAAAGAGGAATTTAAGATTTATTAACACGAAACTTGGCCTAAAGACACTCTTAATGTATATAACCCGTAAACTTGTTTAAAAAAAAAAGCCATAAAAGTTACAAATTTGGTGTTCTTAGGAGAAAATTTTATAAAGGATAAGTTTCATACATTTTTTTAATAACATATGTATGAAAAATGTTCCCTAACTGTCACACTCAAATTTTAAAAGGAATACCAACATTGAAGGATTCTCTCCATATAGGAACATAACAATGTTGTTAAAATCGAATTAGACAATGAACAAGCAAGGTTTCTAATTTAGTTTCAATTGATTAGTTGAAGCAAACGACTCTAAGAAATAATTCACATGCAACAACATGAAATCTATTAAAAAAAGTTCTTAAAATGTTAACAAATTGTCATTTTTTAAAAAATATATTAATGATCAGTTGGTTTAACTGATTTAATCAAGTTAGAAACAAAATAAAAAAATAAAATTGATAATTTATGTATATTTTTTAATAAATAAATACAAGAGAGTTAACTTCTATTTATATAAGAAGATTGTTGTACAGAAAATAATAAAATATAATTATGTACTAAGTCAATCTAATTCTGTACTAAATCAATTGCAATCATCCCTAAAATCAATAGTAATCAATTATAATTTTAATTATAATTAATCACTTTAACATCCTCCCTCAAACTCAAATGGGTATAGAAGAAACTAACTTCAGTTTGAAAACCAAAGTGCAAAATTGGTCAGGATAATTAGCTTTGGTGAACAAATTGGCTAACTGATCAAAAGTGTCAATGGAAAAGAGATGAAGAGCACCATGAAAAATGTGTTGACGAATGAAGTGACAGTCAATCTCAATATATTTTGTACGCTCATGAAAAATATCATTGTGAGCAATCTGAATAGCACTCCAATTATCACAGTAAATAGTAGTAGGAGAGAAGTGAGAAACACCTAAGTCGTTAAGAAGCCAACATAACCAAAGTATTTTAAATGTGGTGTCAGTTGGTGCCCAATATTCTGCTTTAGTACTAAAACGTGCAATTAAAGTCTGTTTCTTTGCTTCGCCATGAAATAAATACATCACCAAGATAGATACAATAGTCAGTAGTGGATCGGTAATTAGTGGGATCTCCACCACAATCAGCATCAAAATAAGTCTAGAGAACTAACACTACAAGAAATACGCGATTTAGCGACGGAAATTTGTGAGGGAAAATTTCCCTCGCTAATCCCTCGCTAATTAGCGAGGGAATTGCGAGGGATTAGCGAGGGAACCCTGAGTCCTCGCTAAATTTTAAAAATAAATATGAGGGATAAATAACGAGTTAATAGCGAGGGAATTGCGAGGGTTTATTTCCCTCGCTAAAATCAACGAGGGAATGACGAGGGAAAATTCCCTCGCTAAACCGATAAATTGTTAGCGAGGATATTTTCGTCACAAATCCCTCGCTAAACTGATAAAATGTTAGCGAGGATATTTTCATCACAAATCCTCGCTAAAGCGATAAAATGTTAGCGAGAGATTTATTTTCGTCACAAATCCCTCGCTAAGCGATAAAATGTTAGCGAGGATTTATTTTAAATCACAAATCCTCGCTAAAGCGATAAAATGTTAGCGAGGATATTTTTGTCACAAATCCCTCGCAAAAACGATAAATTAAATTCACTCTCACGAAAATATCGCAACCTCACACCGCTCTCTCTCAAAGCAACCTCCTCTCAGCTCTCGGGCCTCCCTCTCAGCTCTCGAGCAACCTCCCTCTCACTCTCGGGCCTCCCTCTCACTCTCGGCAACCTCCTCTCACTGCACTCTCACTCTCTCACACACACTCTCTCTCTCTCGTGTTCTCCCTCTCCCTCTCCCTCTCCCCCACACTCGGTGCCCGGATCTCCCTCTCCCTCTCCCCCACACTCAAAGTAGTGCCCGAGATCTCCCTCTCCACTTTCGTCTTTGTCTCTCTGTAGCGGTGGCCACCACTTTTGCGGTCGCAGTCGTAGCTCGATTCGACCATCACAACTCCGGCTCGCAGCTCAGTTGGCCATCACAGCCCAACTCGCGACACGCCGCTTCACGGGTAAGCCCTGTTAGCTTCTTTTTCCATTAAGCTTCTTTTTTACGCAATGTGAGTGGATTTGGCAGTGACCCTCTTGTGGCAGTGACCCTCTTGTGAAAATTCATTTAAATATTTAAATATTTAAATATTTTGGTGATGTGAGGTTAGGTTGTTTGAGAATGGCAGATGGTTTGTGTTGTTGATAAAATTTCTGTATGTTGTTATATGCTATTGTTGGAGGGTTTTATGGAATGACAGAAGTGATAGGATTAGAGTGAGTTCAAGGTGTTTGATGTTTTGCCATGTTGAACTTTGGTTGCTAATGATGGTGGAAATCCATGGGTTTGGAGAAGGGTTCGGTGTTTTGTTGGGTTTGTAGTTTATGGAAATCCATTCCATGATGTTTTGCCATGTTGAACTTTGGTTGCTAATGTTCGTTTCTTTGTTCGTTTCTGTGTTTAATTCTCTGCAATGTGGATGTAAGTTTTTTGTGAGGTTGCATTGATATCATCTAATACTTAAATTTGTAAAAACAAGTTTTCGTAAATCTTTGATATTACTTGATGCTTGGATTTGGATGTCTATGCCTGAGTTTGAGACACAAAATGTGAAAGCACTCATCCAGTTATCCCATAAACTTGATCCTTGCACCTTGAACTACCGCCCATTCCAGTATGAAACAAATTCAGACATAAACCTGAAAACCCAAATCAATACCCAGGAAATTACCGTCTCCACTCTCACACCCACGACCAAAGATATTAGGAACTTTCACCTGCTTAAATCCAAACTCCAATTCGAGCATAACAAATTAACTTGTGAAGAACATACTCTTTTATATCTTGAAAGACTGTTTAATAAAACGGTAGAAGGGGCAAGTTAGTATCTATGCATAAAGCCATTGGCTTCATTCTCTATGATCTGCCTTTGTACACTAGAAACAACAAAATGTACACTACTTCCTATATGTTCATTAAGTGTAGAATTAGTCCTATTAAACCTATGCAGGGAATGAAAAGTCCTATTTATCTAAGGACCAAAATGATGTAATGTACCAAGGTTGGACCTCGTCATACAACATTGAAAACTCAAAAACACAAAACAAACAAAATTGACTAACCAACACTAAAAATACACCAAAATAAATCTAATTGACGAGTGCATGGCATGGGTAACAGCTTACACATTGGTATTAACAATAACACCATGCATGTTTCATCCTCGGAGGTTGTGGGTCCTTCTCGCTCTACACCTTTGACACAGGACATAACTGAAGCCGTAAATACGGTGTAAATACGGTACATAAATACGGCCGTAAGTGCGGCGGTGGCAATGACAATGAATTCCTTCGTCGGACTCAACTAGTCCCTATGTTTGCGCTTTCTATCTACGATCCAATCAGCAAATGTTGCTCCACAAGCACCATTGCAAGGTGAAGCAACTGGGGAGGGTCAAGAGGATGATGATTATGAAGACGAAGACGAAGCAAACTTAGATTGATTGCATGTTCTGTTTATTCTTATTTTGTATGACATTGTATGAAATTTTGAACTTACGTAGCTTATATAATAACTTTGAATAATTAGTAGATTTATTTTGGATTTGTATTTTGTTGCTTTTATTATTTGCTGGATAATCTTGATTGAAAAGATTTACAGGTATATTGGATATTAAAAACTAAGTCTTTTACAGGTATATTGGCCCAAAAAAAACTAATTTGCGAGGGTTTAGCGACGGAATAGCGAGGAAAATATATAATATACCTTGCGAGGGATCAGCGAGGGAATAGCGAGGGAAATCAGCGAGGGTTTAGCGAGGGAATAGCGAGGGAACTCAGTGAGGGAATAGCGAGGGATTAGCGATGAAACTCAGCGAGGGATTAGCGACGGAATAGCGAGGGAAATCAGCGAGGGATTAGCGAGGGAATACCGAGGGATTTTCATTGTAATAGATTGCGTATATTCTTTATATAGCGACGAAATAGCGACAATTTCCCTCGCAAATTTGCGAGGGAATACAGTTGTCAACGGTTTAAAATTTTGTGAGGGATTAGCGAGGGATTAGTGAAGGATTAGCGAGGGAAATTTTTTGGTTAGCGAGGGATTAGCGAGAGAATACGTGCCCTCACTAATTAGCGACCAAAAAAAACCGACCGATGTTTCCCTCGAGCTAATCCCTCGCAAAGTTTTTTTGCGAGGGATTAGCGAGGGATTAGCGAGGGAAATTTCCCTCGCTAATTTACTGATTTCTTGTGGTGTAAGGAGAAGTTGACTGAGAAATAAAGCCCATAAAACATAGTTCCTCTTATATATCGAATAATACATAAAACAACAGTATAATGGGTAGTGCGCAGAGCTTACATAAACTGGTTGACTAGATGAATAACATATGAAATGTCTTAACGAGTAACAGTAAGATAAATTAAATTGTCAACCAACTGCCGATAGAGAGTATGATCATCAAGTATAGTACCATCCAGAGGTGTAAACCTAACATTAGGTTCTAGATGAGTGGACTCAATGCGACTATTTGAGAGACCGACTCGAGAAATAAGATTTGAAGTATATTTAGTTTGAGACAAATAAATATCATAAATAGAGGAAAGAATCTCAAGACCCAGAAAATAACTAAGGGGACCAAGATCTTTCATATAAAAAATTGCGGCTCAAAAATGCTTTAAGATCAGCAATACCAGAAGTATCATCACCTGTAATAATCATGTCATCAACATAAAGAAGCAATAACACAATGTCATTATCATTCTTACAGATGAAGAGTGCTAAATCATGAGAACTAGAGGAGAATCTAAGCTGACTTGATAGTGGAACTGAACTTAGCAAATCAAGCTCAAAGAGCTTGTTTAAGACTATATAAAGCCTTTCGAAGATGGCAAACCTTATTTGGTGGACAAGTGTAACTAAGAGGTGGATGCATATAAACTTCTTATTCCAAATCACCATTAAGAAAGACATTCTTCACATTCATCTGATTTATAATTCATTTCTGAGTGGTTGTAATAGCAAGGAGAGTACAAACTAAAGTGATGCAAGCAATAAGTGCAGAGGTCTCCTCATATTCAATGCTATATTTTTTAGTGAAACTTTTTACAACCAAACAAGTTTTTTGATTATTTGTTTTTTGAACACTGATAATGCTTGAGTTTGATTTAAGTAGAGTGTTCCCTTCACAGATACACATTTTATGCCCTTAACACACTTCAACGAACAATCAAAACAGTTCATGCAGTCTAGAAATACTTAAGCTCCAAAGTAAGATGATCAAATGAGTGTAATGAGCATAATATATGAGTTTTCTAATGCAATAATCAATAACCAATATGTGAATAGATAAGTTTGTTATCATCAAAATTCTAAAGATATGTGAAAATTTAGACATGTAAAGGAGTCTTAAGACTTTGGAGCTTATAACTATTCCCCAAAACTTAACTAGAATATCTTAGAGCATGTTGAGGATGATTAATTATTTTAGATTATAGCTTTTTATTCCATGAAAGTTGTATTTGCTCAAATGCAACATGTTTTGGTATGATTATAATTTGTGGTTATTTCTTTTACACTATAAAACAACCTTTTCTAAAAACTTAAAATTTCAGCATTTTGCTTACGATTTCATTTTATTTTAAAAGTATTGGGAGATAAATACCCTTTTGTTATGTACTAGGAGATAAATACATTAAAAAAAAAAGTTAAGTTTGGCTAGAATTAATGGATGGATAAAAAACAAACCAATAATCCATTTAGGAACAATTAAATTAATGTTAAAACCATTCAATTCATTCATAGTCTAATTTAATGAATGGATGAATATTCAATTCATTCATTTAAAATTATATTTAAAAAAAAGTCTCTCTAAAATTTTTTTATCTCTTCAAAAAATTCATTCTTTCTCTAAAAAATTTTTTTCTCTCCCTAAAATATTTATTTCTCTAAAAAATATGTCTCTCTAAACAATGCATTTTCTCTAAAAAATTTCATTCTCACTTTAAAAAAAATGTTTAGTGTAAAAAAATGTTTCTCACTAAAATATATCTCTTTCTAAAAATATTTATTTCTCTCTCTATAAAATATATTTCTCTCTCTAAAAAAATTCTTTCTCTCTCTAAAAATCTGCAACAGTTAAAGACCATTAAGCCACAATGTTGTATGTGAGCGCACTAAAACTTTACCATCTATAGCGTGGGCCTATAGCGACCCAAACTTGTATTGGGTCCAAAGTTTCTGCACATAAAACTCAACTGATAAAAGTGACAACCTTCTGAGCAAATTGTAGATCCATTAAGTAAATGGAGTAGGTTTGTACCCATCGCCAAACCAACCAAGCTGATGAACCCAATTAATACTATCAGAATGTAAAAGTTGCGCTACCAAAGCAAAAAAGGAATATGGCTTTAGCAGCTTATGATATATTTTCTGCATTGGCCAATACATTAACTATTGGTTGTAAAGAGAAGGGACATAAAGCACCTTTAAAGTTTCCAATAAAATAAAAGCCTCAAATAATTACTAAAAAAATAAGTGTTCACATTAGTCACAAGTAGAAGTTGGCACGCTTTAAGCAAATCATCTGCATCTACTCCCAGGTACAACCACAAAAACTTGACTAAAAATATATACCAATACTTAAAGCAAGGGGAAAAAAATAGTGAAAGAATAAACAAGAGGAAATGGTCTTCTAGACTTCTAGATTCAATCATCCAAATTCCAAATTATGGTAGCAATATTTCACTTGAATTTGAGCTGCCTCCCAGGATGGGGAAGAACCCACCAAAGTACCTGCAAATAATGGGAAAATAGGATTAGAGTATGAAAAATTGCAATTTGTTTTCCACTTGAATTTGAAAGTTCCAAGCTCAAAGTAAACCAAAGCACTGACCAACAAATACCCCAAATCAATATAACCAGCATAATAGTATTGAAAACTAATATCCATTCCCTTTAATTTTGCTTAAACTACAGTACCTTATATAAAGTCATCTTCAAATCTGGACTCTGGTGATTACAAGCTGAGAAATAAAATGAGAGCCTGAAAAACAAAGTTACAAGCTGAGTTAGGGGCAGAACTTGATAGATTCAGTGCAAATCGAAATCTTAAAAAAGTCAAAATGCTTAAAGTTACTAGTTACTACCATCAAGTCCTAGATATAGAGAAACCTGCAAAGTCCTCCACAAGTTCTTCGTCATCAAGATTTATTGGAGCTGCATGAGAAACAAAAAAAAGGAAAGCATTAAACACATTACAAGCTGAGAAATAAAATGTGAGCCTGAAAAACAGAGTTACAAGCTGAGTTAGGGGCAGAACATGATAGAGTAGGTGCAAGTCAAAATGCTTAAACTTACTAGTTACTACCATAAAGTCTTAGATATAGAGAAAGCAGCAAAGTCTTCCACAAGTTCTTCGTCATCAAGATTTATTAGAGCTGCATGAGAAACAAAAAAAAAAAAAAGCATTAAACACATATAATGGGATAACTGAAAGTGAAAAGCTCAAAAGTACTTAGAAACTAACCTGGAGTTCCACAAAGCCAATTATTTGCACATAACAATGCTTCCACATTTTCAAGCAAGAGACAACTTCAATACTTATCAAGTATACGTCCCCCAATACTAAATGTAGATTCTGATACTATAGTTGTGATCGGTATACTCAAGATATCTCGTGCCATCAATAAAAACTCGGGATATTTGACTTCATTTGATCTCCATTATTCCAAAATACTTAAGTCTTGCTTATAATCCCACAACTCTTCGCCCAAATATGCATGCAAATCATATTCCTTCCTTGTAGATTCATATACTTGACTTTGGAACATGACAAACTCATACAAATTCTTTGAAGAGGTAAAACTAGGGCTGCCTCTGATGGACTTTTGTGAGCTTGATGATTGTGTCTCAATTTGTGAAGATTGGATGTATTCTAAGAGGTGTGAGAAATAGAGAGACAGAGAGATGGAAAATACTGAAAAGGTTTTTTGTATTCTGTGAATTGTGAATGTACAAGGGTTACACCTATTTATAGTTCTAGAACTATACAGCGGTAGTACAAGGGCACTAAAAGAAGTACAAATCAATTATAATTAAATAGAATTCCTAAAATTCCTAAATATAATTACACATATATGCTAACATCTCCCCATAAACTCAAGTGACTGCAGAGGGAACCAATTTGAGTTTGGAAATCAGAGTACGAAAGCAGCTAGGATGATGAGTTATAGTAAACAAATCGGCTGGCTAATTAAAGATTCCAATGGAGATGAGACGAAGAATACCACGAAGGATGTGTTGATGAATGAAGTAGCAATCAATCTCAATGTGTTTGGTGCGCTCATGAAAATGAAAGACATTATTATGTGCAATTTGAATAACGCTTTTGTTGTCGCAATAAAGTGTAATGAGGGAATGCTAAGAAATACCCAAGTCTTCAAGTAGCCATTGAATCCAAAGTATCTCAGAAGTGGTATCAGCTATGACACGATACTCTGCTTTAGTACTAGAACGAGCAGTCAGAGTTTACTTTTCGCTATGCCAAGAAATGAGTGGGTCACCAAGGAAAATATAATAACCAGTAGTGAATCGACAATCAGTGGGATCATCACCCCAATCAACATCTGAATAATCACGTAGAACCAAAGGAGAATCAATAGAGAAATGAAGACTATGAAAGAGTGTACCCTTGATGTATCGAAGAATTAGAAGAACAGTAGCATAATGTGCGGAACGTGGTGCGGCCATGAACTGACTTATCAAATGAACAACATAAGAGATGTCATGTCGAGTCACAGTAAGATAGATCAGGCTCCCAACTAATTGGTGATAGAGAGTCAGATTATCTAGTAAAGTACCACCATGTTGAGTAAAGCGAACATTTTGTTCAACTGGAGTATGCTCAACTTTGCTATCTATAAGTCAAGCCCAAGAAATAAGATCAAAGGCATACTTGGCCTGAGATAAGAATATACCATCACTGGAAGAATGAACCTCAAGCCCCAGAAAAAAGCTTAAAAGACAAAGATCCTTCATTTCAAAGTTTTGGCTCAAGAACTGTTTAAGCTCAGCGATACCGGTATTATCACCAGTAATAATCATATCATTAACATAGAAGAGTAACACAATAGTACTTTGATCAGTCTTATAAATAAAGAGAGCAGAAATAGAATCATGAGTACTGGAGGAAAACCCAAACTGACTGAAAGTGCTGTGAAACTTGGCAAACTAAGCTCGAGGTGCTTCTTTGAGGCCATACAAAACCTATTGAAGACGAAAAACCTTGTTTACTGGACAAGTGTAACCATAAGGTGGGTGCGTATAAACTTTTTCTTCCAAGTCACCATTGTGAAAGACATTTTTCATATCCATTTGATTAAGAGTCATAGATACCACTTCGGAATCTTGTAGAATTTCCCAAAGTCATAGATAATTAAGCTATAGAACGAAGAAGAAGCAGCACTAGCCTACAACTCCTCAACCTGCAATTCTGTGGCAAAATATAGGTGTTATTTAGTGCATAAAATTAGAGTTAGAATTAGCATTAAAATTAAAATTGGATTTCATAATTTTAATTATCTTATTTAGGTTGTACATTAAAATTAGAATTTTAATTTTAAATCTAATTCTATAGAATTAGAAAATAATTATTTTATATTATTTTCAATTTTTAACTTAGACTTTAAAAATTACAATTTCAAGCACAAAAGTTAAAAACATTTAATAATTTCTCTTTTAAGTAATTAATTATGAATAATAAATGTTATTTTGATTCCTTAACATATGCCCTAAGGACACACATTAACAATACCTTATAATTATTATTCATTATTTTAGTCTCATACTCCTGCAACTATTGTTGCCAATCCAAGTCGTTGGCAACAGCTAGATATGGGAAAACATGTTGGATCTAATAGGTCGACCTGTTTAACCTGCAAAAAATGGTGGGTTGTGTGACATTTTGCAACCTGTTTTCTTAGGTAGGTTAAAATAACTCGCCTCGCATAACCAGCAGGATCTGGAGATGCAATGCCAGTTGATCGGTTAAGTTACTTTTTTTTTTTTGTGACGCGTTAGGCAAGTTAACCCAAATTGATCATATAACCTGCCTTTTTTGTTCAATTTTAGGCGGGTTGACTAGTCTAACATGCCAAACTATCTTCTTCTTCTTTTTTTAAATGTTAAGCTGATTGACTTGCAAACTCACCTTAAAACGGGATGGGTTGGTCTTGTCAAACCATATTCCAAAAATGGGTCAACACGTCTCACCCCATTTTCAGCTGACTGAAGACAGGTTGGGGCGGGTCAACGCACTTTGCCATCTTTATTGGTGATACCTTCCGACCACCATCAACAGGGGCACCCAGGGACCACCATCTTTGGGAGCATCCGCCGACCATCATCACTGACTACATTCTCCGATTTGATTCAAAATTAAAATTCTATACCTCAATTCTTTATTTACTCTAGATATAAAATTTAAGATTCTTAGTTAATTCTAATTCTGAGAACTAGGATAGAAAGTAAGCTTATAAACTCTTATTATAATACAAAAGATATATTACATAGAACTTATGAATATAAATAAAATGTTGCTATTATAATTCTAATTCATCCCAACTAATTATAATTTTAAATCCTAAAATACCCTTAGTTGTTTCCATTGTTGTCTTTCGTTTTTTGTTAAGCTCCATTGTTGTCTTTTTGTGCAAGTAAAAAAATATTATATTCTCTCCTATTGTTTGAATTAGGTATGAGAACATATTATTTTAATATCTAATTATATGTATAAATAATTTTTTTTATAATTAATTATAATAAAATTAGTTTTATGTTTGAATATATTAAGCGAAAGTGATTTTGAGATAATATGTTTTGTTTGAATTGTATAAAAAAATCACTTTTATAATAAATTCAAGGAAGACATCTCAAATTTTAATTAAAATCAAAATACTCAAAACAAAGCTTTTTTATTATAATTAACTTTTAGTGTAAAATAAATAATGTTTAGATTATAATCAATTTTACAAGTTTTTTCCAAACATCTCACAATCTATTGAAAAAACTTTTTTTTTCAAAAAAAAACTATTTATGGAAAAATTATCTTTCCCAAACATGTTCAAATCACATCTTAACTAATCCTAACGAATTTATTTATTAATTAATCTCAACTTATTATCATTTTTGTATGTTAGGGAGAATTAGAAAAATAAAGTCTCTAAGAAATAAACTACGATGAACATCAACCAATAGAGCGTAGCTTTAACTCTTATTTACATAATTATTTTATTTTATTTTATTTTATTTTATTATAAAAGGAGTCTAAGACTTGGTGTGAAAAGAGAAATAGGAGGTTAAAGATAAGGCAAAGCAGGGAGGGGTAGCTAGAGGTGTTTGTAATTTGATTTGGTTTGGTTTTAAAGAAAAAAATTCATGTGACTTGACACATATAAGTTGACTTGACACCACCTAATTGCAATATAAAAAAAATATTACAAATATGTATTTAAAAAATAGTAAAAAAATAGTAAAAAAAAAACTTTTTACCTAATTAAGTATAATTCCTTTTCAATTTACTCCCTTGGAATTTTTTTATTATCACTTACCCCATTGTAATATGGTTTTAAATAAAATTATTACTTTTTCAATTAAATAAAAAATAAGTTAACCTCCAAGACACTTAAACCAAAACATTAATAGAGTTAAGTAATATATAAACAAACTTTAAGGTTGGGTTACACACGGGTCAGGTTAGTTCTGGTTTAGGGGAAAAAATTCAAACCGATTAGTTGAGGTCATGTTGGGTTGGGTCAATTTTGGGAAAAAAAATTTGAGTAACCTGAACCAAACCAACTCGACGGGTAGTTGGGTTGGGATTGCTCGTGATGACATGTTGATGAACCTGCAAAACTTATAATTTTTACGGTTCATTGTGTGTGTTTTTCATTCTTTTTAATCTTTTTAATTATTTTTGTTCTTGAGTTTTGTTATATTTTTAGTATTATAAATTGTGTTAAAATTATGTATTTCTATGTATTTTTGTTAGGTAAATGTAAAGGATCGAAGAATGGAGGTGATTGCATAGAAGATTTGTAAAAAAAAAATACTTGATGGATGATGTCAACAAATCGTCACTATAGCTTGCACTGTAGCACTGCAGCATCACGTAGTATCACTATAGCATCACTGTAGCACCTGTAGCAAATTTGCCTATAAATAGCCAATCAAATTCTGAATGAGGAACGTTCGAAAGCAGAGAATTTCTGTTCTGTTGTTCTCCTTTTCTTTTTCCTTTTTATTTTTCTTTTTTTCTTTCTCATGTGTAACTAATCTTCATCTTGCTTGGGTAAAAAGGTAAAGCTCTTGGTAATAAATTAAGATTAGATTAATTTTTTTTTGTACTTAAATGATATATTATTAAGCAAATATAATATGTGTTGTATGTTATTTTCAATTAATTTAGAAATTTTTCTTGTATAATGAATATCTTGATCCATTGTAGATAATAGGATTGACACATTGGATGTTTTTGACGATTTACAAGTATTAGTAGATAATTATTGGAACCATAATATGATTACATGATTGAACTTTGAATGTTAAATCTTCCGATTGGAATCTTCATTATGCATGATTTCAATTGAGTTATAAAACGAAATAATCTTGTTTTTAATTTATTACTAAGAGTGGATCTCCTAACCCAAGTAAATCCTTTTCATTTGTGAACAACTTATATCATCTTTAATCTTGTGACACATCTTCTCTTTACCTCAATTAATTAGTTTTCCTTCATCAATTCCTGTGGATCGACTTCGGACTCGAAAATTTATTACTTGAGACAACCTACACTTGGATTTGAAACTTTTAAATATAATTATATCACATCAAGTTTTTATGCGCCCGTTCTGCGTGGACTTGATTTGAAGTTCTAATATATTGAGATTCTCTTCTACGTAAGTAAACTTCACTATCAGGTATATTCTTCCTCTACTCTTTTCATTTTTATTTATCTATTTATTAACACACTAACTAGTAATTTTTTTTATATGAATAGTACATAAATATATGTAAATAGTAATATGAATAGTACGTAAATAGTATGTGAATAGTAATATGAATAATATAAATAGTATAAATAGTAAAAAAAATAAAAAAAATAAAAAAATAAAAAATTTAACCTTTTGTATATACTAACTCGAGTGGGGTAACTCTCCCTTTTATTTTACTTATAATTTACTTTTTGTATTTTTTTTTGGTGGTTAGTTTATTACCCCATCTTTGTAAACATTTTATTTATTTATTTATTTACGTAATCTAACTTTTAAATTCTCATCATTTATTTTTTTAATCTAACTTTTAAATTAAATCATTTATTTTTTTACAATTTAACTTTTAAATTCTATCATTTATTTTTCTGCATTTAACTTAATAAAATAATATTTCTTTTTCTCTTCTCTTTCATTTGCACTCTGTGGGCTCTGCCACTCTCTCAGGTTTTTCATATTTAAATTTACTTTCTGCACTTTATTTTCTCGTATTTTTATTTTTATTTTTTTTATTTTTGGGTGGCTAGTTTATACCACATCCTTCTTAATATTTAACGGCTGGTGTCTACCGCCTACTTGTATATTATTTTTATTTTTATTTTATGTCACTTATTTATGCTTAACTGGTATCGTGATTCAAATTCTGGACGTTTGGTTAAAATTAATCCTAATAATTTATATATTGATTTATTTGAATTACAATCACACATAATTAACACAATGACTGAATTTGAAGGTGCATATGTTGAACATAATAATCAAACACAACGAGCTAAAAATGAAAGTATACATGATGAACAAGGAAATCAACCATTGTGAATTATGCGTGCATATTTGCAATCACCTCGAAATTCTAGTCTATCATGTTTTATCTTTCCACTTACTGCTAATAATTTTAGATTTAAGCCGGGTATGATTTCTTTACTTCCTAATTTTCATGGTTTAGAAAATGAAAGCCTATATTTACATCTAAAAGAATTTGAAGAAGTCTGTATTGCTTTCAATGATCAAAATTGCACTAAAAAAATTGTTAAGCTTAAATTGTTTCTTTTTTTTTTTAAAGATAAAGCAAAAACTTGGCTTAATGCTTTGAAACTAAGATCAATTGGCACATGGTAAGAAATGCAAAGTGAGTTTTTAAAGAAATTTTTTCCAACACATAAAACCAATGCTTTGAAAAGACAAATCCAAAATTTTTCCCAAAATTCAAATGAAGCGTATTTTCAAAGTTGGGAATGTTTTAGAGATTTGTTAAATTCTTGCCCACATCATGATTTTGAAAAATGGCAGATTATAAGCTTCTTTTATGAAGGTTTAACACCTGAAACTAAATAATTTGTGGAAATGATGTGTAATGACGAGTTTCTTGATAAAGAACCCGAAGATGCTTTAGATTATTTAAATCATTTGGCTGAAAATTCTCAATCTTGGCATGATACTAATCTTTCTAAAAATTTAATTAGATATAACCTTGCAAATGCAGGAAAAGGAAAATACCATCTTAGTCAAGAAGAAGATCTAAATGCAAAGTATGCTAGTTTGGCTAGAAAGGTTGAATCTATGGAATTAGGGAAAGTAAAAGAAGTCAAATCTGTTCAAAATGAAGAAATTTGTGGCATTTGTGTTGAATTAGGACACTTAACAAATGAATGTTTTAATATTCCTATTTTTAAAGAAGTTGTGCATGAGCAAGTAAATGTAATGAACAATTTTAAAAAGTCATTCACCTCTTCTTTTTTAAATTCTTATAATCCAGGATGGAGAAATCACCCGAACTTCAGTTGAAGGAATAATAATCAAGCACAATTTATGCAACCACCACCTCCTCAGGAACAACAAGATTCTCAAAATCCTCAATGATATGCACCTTATGTCCTATCATATAGGAAAAACCTTGAAGGAACATTGAGTGCATTCATAGAAAAGCAAGAGGCCATCAATAAACAAAACACTCAAACCATGATAGACATAAAAGACATTCTTTCCAAACATACTTCTGCACTCACCATTCACGAGAAAGGAAAATTTTCTTCTCAACCCCAACCGAATCCCAAAGGTCAATATAGTCTAAATAAGGGTAGTTCAGAAAACTAACAAATAAATTAAGTCAATTCTGTGATAACTCTTAGGAGTGGAAAAGTTATAGAAAAAGAAATTTCTGAACCTTGTGAGAAAGATGGTGAATCAATTTCCCAAGATAATGAAGAAGTTGATAAGTCGTCTGACCAAAAAGAGACTAAACTCTCGTCTCCTCCACGCCTATTTCCTCAAGCATTAAGCAAACCAAGGAAAGTAGACCACCAAACTGAAATTTTTGAAATTCTTAAACAAGTAAAGGTCAATATTCTGTTGTTAGATACTATCAAACACTTTCCTTCTTATGCCAAATTTTTGAAAGACTTATGCACTGTTAAAAGAAAATTAAATGTAAAAAAGAATGTCTTTTTGACCGAACAGGTAAGTTCTATTATTCGAAGCAATAATGTTTTGAAACTTAAAGATCTTGGTTGTTCCACGATTTCATGCATTATTGGAGAACATATGATTGAACAAGCTTTACTTGATCTTGGTGCTAGTGTTAATTTGCTTCCATATTCAGTTTATCAACAACTTAATCTAGGTGAGTTAAAACTAACTTCTGTAACTCTTTTACTTGCTGATAGATCAATTAAAATTCCAAAAGGAATAGTGAAAGATGTGTTGGTACAAGTTGATAAATTCATTTATCCTGTGGATTTTATTGTCTTGGAAACTGAACCTATGATTAATTATTCAAGTCAATTCCTATTATTTTAGGTCGTCCATTTTTAGCAACATTCAATGCTTTGATAAATTGTAGAAATGGATTGATGAAGCTAACATTTGGAAACATGACACTTGAGCTTAATGTTTTCAACTTATGCAAGCAACCATATGAAGTCAATGATGAAAATGAGGAAGCTGACGGGATTGAGGCTATTGTAGATGACCATCTTCTAAAAGGGAGTTCTTCTGACCCATTAGAAGTTTGTTTAATTAATTCATTTGATTCAGGTATGCAAGTAGATGGTGATATTTTTGAAATATACTCTTTGCTTGATTGTACACAAGCAATGGAATACAAATGATGGAAGCCAAGATTCGAAGAGCTACAACCCATGAATGATAATATTCATGAAGAAGTACTTACACTAGAACTAAAGCCATTACCTTCTGGGTTGAAGTACACATTTTTTGGAGAAGACCAAAGCTTTCCAGTAGTAATTTCATCAATCCTTACTGAAGAACAAGAAGGTATGTTGATAGAAGTACTTAAAAGGCATAAAAGTACAATTTGATAGACATTAACATATATAAAAGGCATTAATCCATTGATTTGTACACATAGAATACATTTAGAGGATAATGTTAAAACATCACAACAACCTCAAAGAAGATTAAATCCACATATGAAAGAGGTAGTTAGGGCTGAAGTTCTTAAATTACTTGATGTTGGAATTATTTACCCTATTTTCGATAGTCGGTGGGTAAGCCCTACACAAGTTGTGCCTAAGAAATTTGAAATAACAGTGGTTGAAAATGAAAAAGGTGAGTTAATACCTACGCGAGTTTCATCTAGTTGGCGTATGTGTATTGATTTTAGAAAATTGAATGCAGCTACTAGGAAAGATCATTTCCCCTTACCATTTCTTGATCAAATTCTAGAAAGAGTAACAGGACATCCCTACTATTGTTTTCTTGATAGTTATTCGGGGTATAATCAAATACCAATTGCATTAGATGATCAAGAAAAGACTACTTTTATATGCCCTTTGGCACTTTTGCATATAGAAGAATACCTTTCGGTCTTTGTAATGCTCCGGTAACTTTTCAAAGATGCATGCTAAGTATTTTTAGTGACATGATTGAGCATTATTTAGAGGTTTTCATGGATGATCTGACGATTTTTGGAAATTCTTTTAAAAATTGTCTTGATAATTTGGATAAAGTTCTTAAAAGATGTGAAGAAAAAGGATTTGTTTTAAATTAGGAAAAATGTCATTACATGGTTACCTCAGGAATCGTGTTAGGTCATGTGATATCTTCTGAAGGAATTGAAGTTGATAAGGCCAAAGTTGAATTAATTGCTCATTTGCCTTCCCCAAAAACAGTCAGAGAAGTGCGCTCCTTTTTAGGACATGTAGGATTCTATCGAAGATTTATTAAGGACTTTAGTGTCATATCTAGACCATTATGCAATCTTCTGATAAAAGATGCATCATTTGATTAGACTCAAGAATGCCAAAAATATTTTGAAAAATTAATTGGTCTTCTGACATCGGCTCCTATCATGCAATCTCCTGATTGGTCTTTGCCTTTTGAATTAATGTGTGATGCAAGTGATTTTGCTGTTGGCGCTATTTTAGGCCAAAGAAAGGAAGGTAAGCCTCATGTGATTTGTTATGCAAGTAGAACTTTAAATAGTGCACAAATGAATTATACTACTACTGAAAAAGAACTACTTGCTGTAATTTTTGCATTGGACAAATTTCAAGCTCATTTAATTGGTTCTTCTATTGTTGTTTTTACTGATCATGTTGCTGTTAGATATTTAATGTCTAAGCAGGATGCCAAACCTAGGTTGATACGGTGGATCTTGTTGCTTCAAGAATTCAACATCACAATAAAAGATAAGAAAGGTAGAAAATGTTGTCATGAGATCATTTGTCCAGACTTACAACAGGCTCATCTTTTGATAGCACACTTATCAATGATTCTTTTCCTGATGAGTTTTTATTTTTTGTCAATTCTATGCCTTAGTTTGCGAACATAGTCAATTTTCTTTTAACAGGAAAGATGTCACCTTAATGGTCACATCAAGACAGAAAAAAGTTTTTGATTGAGGTAAAAAAAAATTTATTGGGATGACCCATATTTGTTCAAATATTCTCCTGATCAAATCTTTTGGAGATGTGTACCTGACAATGAGGTAGGTAATGTCATTAAATTTAGTCACTCAGAAGTATGTGGAGGTCATTTTTCTTTAAAGAAAACAGCTGTAAAAATCTTGCAGTGTGGATTTTATTGGCCTACTTTATTTAAAGACAGCCATACCTTCTGCAAAAGTTACGAAAATTATCAGAAATTAGGGTCCATTTCTAAAAGAAATATGATGCCTCTGAACCATATCTTTGTCATTGAAATTTTTGATTGTTGGGGAATTGATTTCATGAGTCCATTTCCATCCTCATTTGGATTTGTGTATATTTTGGTTGCAGTTGATTATGTCTCAAAATGGATTGAGGCAATTTCATATCGACAAAATGATCATAAAACTGTTCTCAAATTTTTAAAAGAAAATGTCTTAAGTCGATTTGGAATCCTTCGAGCTATCATCAGTGATGGGGGAACACATTTCTGTAATAAATCATTTGAATCTGTAATGAAAAAATATGATATTACCCATAAAGTTGTTACCCCTTATCACCCTCAAACAAGTGGACAAGTAGAATTAGCAAATAGGAAAATTAAACAAATTTTGGAAAAAACGGTTAACCCAAATCGTAAAGATTGGTCTTTAAGACTAAACGATGCACTTTGGGCTTACCGTACTGCTTTTAAAATATCTTTAGGCATGTCACCATATCGGTTAGTCTATGGAAAACCTTGTCACTTGCCTGTAGAACTAGAGCATAAAGCATTTTGGGCCATTAAAGCTTTCAATTTAAATCTTGATGATGCTTGCAAGTTACGCAAATTGCAAATAAATGAACTTGAGGAATTGAGAAATGATGCATATGAAAACTCAAAAATTTATAAAGAAAGAACAAAAGCTTTTCACGACAAATCTATTTTGAGAAAATCTTTTGAAATTAGTCAAAAAGTTCTGCTTTATAATTCTCATCTTCACCTATTCCCTAGAAAATTGAGATCTAGGTGGATTGGCCCTTTTATTGTCAAACATATCTATCCTTATGGGGCCATAGACATTGAGAATCTTAGGAATGGTAATGTGTCTAAGGTCAATAGACAAAGACTTAAACCATTTCTGAAAAATCAAGCTGCTGAGGTAGAATTCATTTCCCTTTCCGATCCTTGTTATGTGAAAAATTTACCCTAATTTTGTGGCTTTATTTTGTTTTGCAGTTCTTTAGCTCCCCGATAAAATGACGGATGACGGTACTCCATGACTCTCAAGTTGGTTTGCTCTTTTTCAGTTTTCCAAAATAATTGATTTCTTCTTCTTCAAAATGGATATCATTCTCTCAAACCTGAGAAAATATTTTCCTTCTTTTCCTCAAAATGCTATAACAAAAATTTACAAGACTAGATGTGAAAGATTGAGATTGTTAATGCACAAAGGTATACCAGAAGATGTACGTTGGATAATTGAAGTAAAGGTCCGATTAGCAGGTGAGTCTTCAATTTCATTTGACTTATACATGCCAGTTCTTGGTAGAAGTTCATATTCTAAAAAGAGAAGAGCAAAAAGATTACAAATCTGTCACATATGTGGATGATGGAATTGTAACAAGCGATGTCGTTCTTTGGGGATGGTTTCCAAAAACAGAGAAGATAAAATTTTTTTCATTAAGACTGGACTGAGTAAAGAATCATTAGATGATATCTTATTGACTCTGGATACGCATTCTTGTGGTCTTGTACATCGTGAACTTCTTAATTTGTAGAATCTCTTCATGGATGAACAAAAGCAATATAGTCTTGGGAATCTGACTCTAAAAGACCCTGTTTGCCAATTTATAAGAAAATTGGATGGGAAGCTTATCCTCGACTCATAGAAGGCGTTTAAGCCGTTTCTGGACGTGAAACCAGAGACAGATGTGAGCAACATCCACAACAACATATGCATTTCTTCTTCTTCTTCTTCTTCTTCTTCTTCTTCTTCATGTTAAAAAAAAATCAAAAAAATCAAAAAAAAAAAAGATTTTAAAAAGAAAAAAAAAGTGTATGTATACATCTTGGGTTTGGCTTTGGTAACACAAAACGTGAATGGGGAAATGCATGCATCATGATCCAGCCTTCTTAATTGAAAAATGAAGAAGGTAGATTGTATCTCACATGTGAGGTAGTCAGTCGTATTATGGCCACTTGTCCCTTTTGGGAGCCCTATGTTGCGCTGGTCTTGAATGGGTCTAATACTGGTCAACAATGCTTTAGCACAAAGCCGAAAAAGCAGACTACCTCTATCCCAATCTCAAGTGAGTATGCACCCATCTTTCATCAGGTTTCTAATAACTTGAGAAAAAAAAAATAAAGGGCGAAACTACAGTTGTACTTGGTCTTTAATTAGATTAGGAGCCCCGGGCGGATGCCTGTCCTGTCATAGACTCAGGAGGAGACCTTCACACGTCAGTATGTAAATAAAGTTCGTGTACCATGCTCTGTAGAGAGCCACGTGCTACATTCCCAGTTCTTGGAACCACGGCTCTGTAACATTGATGGACAGAAAGAAGCGTCCCGCCTTTACAGTGAACGAAAACTGTTAGCTGAGTTGTATACTTACTTTAATTAGTAGGTCTCTATGGCGAGTTCTGACTGGCTGCGGTCAGGTACCATCTTCTTATAATACAGGCCTTTAATTAGGTTTGCAGGAAGATAGATGGTTGTTCTTTCGTAAGCAGGATGGAAAGGATTCAAAGATTCTTGTTGTCGGTTCGGCAATTCTTGTGGAATTAATATGTTGCACTGGTGACACGCAACTTAAATACATGCCACTACTATATTCATGACACGCAGTATAAAGATACGCTATGAAAACTGTATATACAGGTATGTCCTTGTTTATTATTATATTTCTTTTATCTTTGTATGATTTTATTGTATTTTGATTTTTGGATAGACGATCCTTTGAGTAGGGTCCTTCAGGGGTTTCTAAACTTCTTTACCCTGATGGTTTTCTTGAAGTTAAAAAAAAAGTTAAAAAAATTAATTAAAAAAAATCCGTGTTTCTTAATTTCAAACTTTTCTGACAACAGCCAACCTACCCTTATAGGTGTTATGATTACTTTTTCCCTTCTTTTCCCTATTTAAACACCATTTTTTTCACTTTTCTCCAACTCATAATCATTCAGAGGGAAAGTGAAATTATGGGACCTCCTGTTCGTAACCTTAAAAATGTCTGTGTTTTTTGTGGATCAAGTTATGGGAAGGGTTTAGAGTTTGCAAACGCAGCTACCGTTCTTGGTTGAACACTTGTTGCGAGGAATATTCATGTTGTATATGGGGGTGGTTGTCGTGAGTTAATGGGGGTTGTATCACTCTCTGCATTTGTAGGAGGCAGTCAGGTTTTAGGTGTCATTCCTAAACTTTTAGCTCAAAATAACATTCTTTGGAAAGACAGTTGGAGAAGAAATTCAGGTAACATATATGCATGGATGAATGAAAACAACGCTTAACAACTCGATGCATTCATTGCCTTACTAGGTGATTTTGATACTTTGGAAGAAATTTTTCAAATTGTCTCTTGGGCTAATGAACATCCACCATAAACCCATTGGTTTGTTGAATGTTAATAATTTCTTTGATATTTTGTTATTTTTTCTTGATAAATTGTGGACAGAAATTTATCACTCCTTCCTTGACAAGAAAACTTCTTATCTCTGTCTCCACTATTATTGATGAGCTCATTGATAAATTAGAAGCTTTTGTTTATGAACACGATAAAGTCTATCTCGGATAGATTGGTCATCGGAAGCGGCGGGAAGCGAGAAGAAAAAGACAATGGTCGACACTTCATCTTTAATGGGTTTGATTTTATTTATCGTCCTTTGTTTCTATTTTAATTTGTATCAGATTTCTCCAGCAGGTAATATCTTCTATCCTTTACTCATCTATATTTTAACATTGCGGTCAATGTTGTGATCTGGTTGAGGGGAAGGATAGTTAAAAAAAAAAAGGAAAGTATGATATAATTTTCATGAACTTGCTAAACCAATGAATAATGGCAGAGTAAGGGGTTTTAAATTAGGAAGTATGTTTAGTGAGATGACTGTCAGAAACCTACAACAAAATCAATTAAGGATGGTAGAGTAAGGAGTAGTTTTGCTCTTGCAGTGATTTACTCTTGAGACGCACCTTAATTGGTGGCAGAGTAAGGAGTTTTTAGTTAGTATTTAATTAGTGTTAATTTGTGGAAGTAACAAAGTTTTTGTCTTTTAAATTCCTTTGAAAAAAAAATCAAGTGAATGCATTTTCACATCCTTTTAAGCAATTGAAATTCAGGGATCATATCATGATAGCATAAATTTTTTCTTCTTTCTTAAAAATCATATGCTTGGATTTGAATGTTGAATTGATGAATTGAAAATGATAAAAATATGCCTTGTGAGATTTTGAGCCTATTGATGAATGGATTGAACATTTGTACCATTCTCTTCTTTCTTGTGTGATTTTCACTCGTGAAATTGTTACTCTAGAACTTGCTTTGATTCTTTTTTAGGCTATATTTTTACATGCATACATAAATATGATTAAGGCATTTTAAAATAGCTACTTTGACTAAATAGTCATCCTTGTATATTTTCTCTTGTATAACCCCTTTGAGCTTATTTGGCCAGTTCTTGTTTTTAGCTTATTACGTGCCTTAAAAAAAAAGGAAACATGTTTTTACCTGACCTTAGGGAATAAGAGAGCATTGACTTTTTTCTTAAACAAGTGTGGGTGTGTGTGTGAAAACAAAAAAGAAAAGAAAAGAAAAGAAAAGAAAGAAAGAGTTAACCATCTAATATACTATGTGACATATCTATATCTAGAATAAAGATTGATGCTTTGAAACAACAGGAAGAGAAGGAGAAGGTTTATGTCTAACAATGAATTCAACTCATCAATTTGGTATTGATCTTCAACAAAACATTAGTCAAATATTGGTAATTGTCCTTATTGATGAATATTCTCAAATATCTTTTCTACTCTAATTGTACCATAATGCTCTTTTATTCTCTTTGGTATTTATCTTCTTATGTCCATATTATCCATTTTCCTTTACCATGACTCTGTTACAACCTTGAAAGTCCTCTTGATTTTTGTGTGCATGTGTTCTGAGTAGTGGAGAAGTAGAAGATAAGCAAGCTTATGATAGTGTAATTTTTCATGGGTTGAATTGAGTGAAATATCTACCATTTTAAACACTAGAGGGATTGGGAGTGAATCTTGTGAGGATCTTTCATTCTTGATTCGTTCTTTTTAACTAAAGTTTCCTTGCTTGATGGTTTGAGATGTGAAGAAATATTTAAAAAAAATGCTTTGTTCCCTTGAATGACTAGTTGTTCTTCTTGTTTCATTAAATCTTTTAGAGTTTTTAGTTTTTTAGTTCAATGTCATTTCCTAGCTTTGGTCTTATATATTTTGCCCAGGAGTGCAAAAGCTCAAGTGTGGGGGTGTGATGAACCCGCAAAACTTATAATTTTTACGGTTCATTATGTGTGTTTTTCATTCTTTTTAATCTTTTTAATTATTTTTGTTCTTGAGTTTTGTTATATTTTTAGTATTTTAAATTGTGTTGTAATTATGTATTTCTATGTATTTTTGTTAGGTAAATGCAAAGGATCGAAGAATGGAGGTGATTGCATAGAAGATTTGTTAAAAAAAAAACACTTGATGGATGATGTCATGGATGATGTCAACAATTCGTCCTTTGTAGCTTACCTTGTAGTACTATGACATCACGTAAGCGTCACTGTGAAGATTGTAGCTCTTATAGCAAATTTGCCTATAAATAAGCAATCAAATTCTGAAGGAGGAACGTTTAGAAGCAGAGAATTTCTGTTCTGTTGTTCTCCTTTTCTTTTTCCTTTTTCTTTTTCTTTTCTTCTTTCTCATGTATAACTAATCTTCATCTTGCTGGGTAAAAAGGTGAAGCTCTTGGTAATAAATTAAGGTTAGATTAATTTCTTTCTTGTACTTAAATGATATATTATTAAACAAATATAATATGTGTTGTATGTTGTTTCTAATTAATTTAGAAACTCTTCTTGTATAATGAATATCTTGATCCATTGTTGACAATAGGATTGGCACATTGGATGCTTTTGACGATTTACAAGTATTAGTAGATAATTATTGGAACCATAATATGATTACATGATTGAACTTTGAATGTTAAATTTTTCGATTTGAATCTTCATTATGCATGATTTCAATTGAGTTATAAAACGAAATAATCTTATTTTTAATTTATTACCAAGAATGGATCTCCTAACCCAAGCAAATCCTTTTCATTTGTGAACAACTTATATCACCTTTAATCTTGTGACACATCTTCTCTTTACCTCAATTAATTAGTTTTCCTTCATCAATTCCCTGTGGATCGACCTCGGACTCTTGAGAATTTATTACTTGAGACAACCTACACTTGGGTTTGAAACTTTTAAATATAATTATATCCTATCACATGTGTCAAAAGTGTATCTGTAGATACTAAATCAAGTGCATTCATATTCGAACTCATTCTCCAAATCTATGCTGCTAACTATGGCGTCGATGGTAACACACCAAATTCCCAACGGCGTTGAGGTGCAGATCAAGGAATCGTCACAGGTCGCGCTTGCAATCATAGTCATGGTCGCTAATAGAGGTCTTTGTGTGCTCACCATCGCAACTCGTGCTCACTGTCGCAGCTCGTGCTCACTGTCGCAGCTCGTGCTCATCATCGCAGAGTCACGAGCATGGTCGCCTATGTTGTGTTGCCAGCCTTCACGTTGGAGGAGGACGCGATTCTTGTCTAGATCTGTGTCGCCATCTTGATTCCCAAATTGGTGTCATCGTTGTCTCCCCTAACTTGCGTTGCTGTCTTGCTCCCCAAGTCTACGCTGCAGTTGTGCTCCCTAGATCTACGTCGTCATCGTCATCTCCCCTTGCATCTGCTGCCGTGTTCTCCAGCGACTTAAAGAGCATTGTCTGCACTGCACCCATATCCTAGAGAAAAAGAAAGAGAAGGTGATAGAGTAAAGACAGAGAAGTGAAGTGAAATGGACCAGAGAAAGGAAAGTATGATAAGACTTTTAGCTATAATAGGGTGGTTGGGTTGGAACATCGGGTTGGTTCACTAAACCCATCACTCGAATCAATAAGTGAACGGGTTATTCGGATTTTACCCGAACTAACCCGAACCGACCTGAATATTTTATATTAGGTTGGGTCGAATTGGTCGAGTCATCGAGTCAATCCAGACCTGTGTGCAGCCCTACTTCAAGAGATTAAGTGATTAAAAAAAAACTTCGTGTTTTTAATGGTAAGATCTCACGGTGTGCATGTGCTTTATGTTTTGTATAACTAAAAAAGTAACGGTTTTATTTAAAACAAATAAGGAAGTTAAGTGATAAAAGGAAAATTTGATGGAGATAAGTTGAGAAAGGACTAAATTTCAAGGAGGAAAAATGTATTTGAGTGTTGCTATTAAGTAGTCGAGCATTTGCACGTTAGAGGTTTTCAATTGCTCAAGCGCACTATAGACTTTCCCAATATATTTTATTCTAAAAAATGATTTATCTATTTGTCATTAAGAGTAAGAATAGACCAGATCAGTTATCAATGACCAATAACCTAACTTATTTTATGTCTAACCTAACATGACTCATTTAATAAATAAATTAAGTTAAATTTTTTTAAAATATTTATTTAATTAAATAAATCCAACCCCAAGCCTTTAAAATATAGCTTTTTAGACTTAACGAATTAACCTATTTATATTATATTATACTATATTATATCTATAATATTTATAAACTTATTAACTTTATAAACAATATAATTGTTTTTAACAAAAATATTTTTCGTATTACATATTTTCATCTTGAAAGCTAAGGCTGGCCTATTAATTATTTTAAGGCCTAATCTCATTGGGCTATCTTAAGTCATATGTTTTTTTGGTCTATTTAAACGGCTAAACCAATTCGTTTATTTGAAGATTGATCCATAATGGTCTTTTTCAAGGCCATAATACAAGACATGTGTACATTGGGCTATCTTAAGTCATATGTTTGTTGGTCTCTTTCAAAGTCTTTTTTAAAAGTTTAGTTTGATGGCTTAATTTATTAGACAAAATTTATATGAAGTTTTTTAGGTATTTATGGTTTTTTTTAATAAAAATATAATATATGTATATTTTTTTATAACTTATCAATAAAAATTTTAAAAAAGATAATAAAATAATAAAAAAATAAAACATATATTATATTTTTATTAAAAAATATGACATATATCATATTTTTATTAAAAAAATATCATAAACATCTAAAATATTTTATCTAAGTTTTGTACAATAAATTAAGCCTAACTATAAAAAAAGTCAAACTAGACTAAAAAAAGGCATATGCAATGTAATATGTCAAGTACTAATTTTTATTTTTAATTCCTTAATGCTAAGAGAAGACATTAACAAACCATTATTATTTTGGATGTCAAAGTTAAAAAAAAAAAAAAGGTTGCCAATTCCATTACGCCATCTATTGTTTTTATAATTAATTCTCTGTTAAACAAAATTGGTTACCACCATACCTTCCAGCTCCAAGTCAACATCCAACAACCCCGTAGACTTATCAATATTGAAATGCTCACTCACCAACTCACCTTTCATTTCGTTTGAATGGTCTAAAATACCCTCGGAATCAACCACTTACAATGATTCTTCAATCCATTATATAAAACTTTCCCAACTTACCAAGCCTCATCTTGGCTTGTGACCCTTATGAAAAATAGCATCATAATCTGTGAACAAAAGCGAAAGCATAGCCCTTTTGATCCAATTTGTTCATGGAAAACCAGCCATCTTCATCGGCAAGATCAAAGACTGCTGCTTTGGATGCTCCCCTTGATTCAATTGGGTTTGAGATTGAAGATTTATCACCACAAAGAGTTTCTGGTCGTCTCCTTGTTACCCAGAAGTGCTGTCAGGTCAACCCAGTTGCATTTTTTTTTTTTTTGCCTCTTAATAACAAGTATTTTCTCTTTGGTTTCTGAATGTCCTGGGAAAGTTTCATGCTTTTTTTTTCTCTAAATAAATAAGAATAATGACTGAATTATGGGGAACTTGATTGTGCATGGGGCAGCCATTTAAGGTCCTTCATGGAGGGGTATCAGCAATGATAGCAGAGTCTCTGGCAAGCATAGGAGCCCATATAGCTTCTGGTTATCAAAGAGTGGCTGGAATTCAGCTTAGCATCAACCATTTGAAACGAGCGGAGATGGGTGACTTGGTCCACGCGGAAGCTACCCCTTTAAATGTTGGCAAAACCATTCAGGTGTTCCCCATATCACTATTTCTCTTCATATTATATATGCCTCTTACAATTTATCTACAATTGTGGTAAGATAATATTGAACTATAATAAGCGTAATATGAATTAATTGAACTATAATAAGCGTAATATGAATTACAGTATCATATCTATGCGATTAGAAAGCAGAACCGTATCTGTATTCGCCATTGATGTAGAAATTAGATGATGATAACAATATGCTCGAGTATACACCTAAAGCTAAGTTCCATATATCTTCTTCCTTGACATTAGGAAGCTATCAGTGGAACAAGACAGACAAATTGATCTCACACAAGTTGGGGTAACAAATGGATGGATTGAATGGGTTGTGAATTACATTATAGTGGATAAATATAAAATAAACCATTAGTCAATTTAATATCCATTAAAAAAATATCAAAACTATAATTTATCCATTAATCTATTTTAATAAAATAAATAGATAGACATTTAATTCATCCATTTTTCTCCCTCCCTTCCTTTCTCTCTCTAACAAGAGAAAGAATTTGATCTCACACAGATTAAGGTGACAAATGAATGTATTGAATAGATTTTGAATTATATCATAATGAATGGATAATGGATAAATATAAACAATTAACCCATTTAATATCTATTTAAAAATTATTAAAACCATAATCTATCTATTAATCTATTTTATTTTAATAGATAAAATAGATGATTATTTAATTCACCCATTCAAACAACAAATATTTTGAAACAAATGGAGTATATTTTTTTAACTAGTTAAGATAATTTAATAAAGAATATTAGATACTATAAATACTATATTTATCAACATGTATCCGATGGGCATGATTAAAAATAAATATGTTATGGAATAAAAATAACATTTATTATACTTCACCAATTATATAAAGAAAAAGAATAATGTTAAATTCTCTTATTAATTCTTAAATAAAAAAAAAAGTATTAAATGTTTTTTATGTTTTCAAGATATTAATGCATTTATTTTTTTATTTAATATTTTTTTATTTAATATTAAGAATATTATCAAAAAAATTTGTAGGAGAAGATATAGTAAATCTCTTACTAATTATATAAAAAGAAGAGAAGTGTTAGGAATAGACTATCTATCACACATATTTTAATATACTCTCTTTTATTGAGTAACGTCACATATTAAAACACATTAAAATTTGATTACATACTAATTGAGATTAAATGTGTGCTTTAATATATAATATAGTCTAATAAAAAAGAATGTTAAAAAATTGTAATAAAAAATATGTTCCTAACCTTCCTTAAAAAAAACAGGTATCAAATGTTTTAAGATTTAATGTATTGAATACACTGTCTCTGTAATGCTCTGTCTCTATCTGTGTGTGTAATGCTGCGTGTGTGCGCGGGCAAGTGCTTGTGTCTGTGTGTGTGGGGGGCAACACTTGCACTGTGTGCCCTTTTGTAGTGGTCACACTCCACACCACTTGGTTATCGAGGGTGTCATCGGGCATGTAGGTGTTGCAGTTTGAGTGGACATAGTGATCGAAAAGATTGGAGCTTGCATTGCTTGTTTCATGCTTGCCAACATGGTGGGGATGGGAAGTTTTGAGTCAATGGATGTCTACAAAAGAGAGTTGGGTTTAATAAAGGGTGGTAATTGGATATGCATTGGATATTTTGGTTGATACATTAACAATGCATTAATTAAAACTAACATAATTCATTTAATCCATAGTAGTCAATCGTGGGAAATGGTACTGCAATTGTGGCCGAGCATGGCAGAGTAGACAGCGACCACTCCTGGACGCTGATCGTGTAGTGGTTTATAAAAAATTCCTATTTTGCCCCTACTAAACCCTTACCTTAACTAGTCTAGAGGGGCAAAATCATGATTCTATCCCCATTTTGTTTATTTGAAGCATTTTAGGGTTACGTCCTTCACATATCGCATCTCATCCTTCAGCCCAAGCCTCTGTAAGAACGTCTCTATTTTGCTCACCTTTTTTCCGGCCAAATTACGGCAGCCCAAGCCTTTTCCAACCAAGTCTCGACAGCCTACACCTTTTCCGGCCAAGCCTACCCCTTTTCCAGCCTTTGTTTCACAGTCCAGCTCCTGTTTCTTTGTTTCGGCAACTTCTCTTTGCTGTGTATCGCAGCTTTACCACCTCTGTTTCATTACAGCTTCGTAGCTTTTGTTAATAGTTGTGCCGTATATTAATTATGATTATGTCTTTAATGACTTTTGAGTATTAATGATAACTATGTTTTAAGTTTTGAGTACTTTTTGAGTTTTGAACATCTATAGTATTAAAAATTATTTTCACTGCATCCGCTATCTTCGGTGTAGTGGCTACTCTGCAATCAGCTATACCTCTATTATGGTGTTTTTGAGGTCAGCCTCTCCGCACTATGATTCAATCCGAGATTAACTACTATGATTCAATCCATATAATTATTATTATAATTGGATGGACTAAAATGGATTCAAATATGGACTAGATGAATGATGGATTAATAGATCCAATTGTCAACCCTACACACACATATGGGGACCTAGATTATATATAGTAATAATTTTCTAAAAGCCTCCTATCCTGAGGTACTGCTATAATAAAATCTGAACAACTTCCACGAGTCATTGATTTCTCCCTCACTCCCTTTCTCTCTCCTTTTCATCCTTAAAATCAGTGGTTGAGATCCTCTTCAAATAAGAAAAACTCTTAATACATAAGAAAAATTCTTAATAAAGGAGTATGTAAGAATTTCTCCTTTAGCAGTCATTGTTAGTAACGATGGAAAGACCTACATTTTTTAGATTTGGATCATCTCAATTTTTTTTTCTCAAGTGGTTAAGTGAATATGAGAGATAGACACAAAGAAAATTATTAATAAGACTTGATTATAATGTATGAAATTTTTTTTATAGCTTTTTTGTTTATTTTTCTCTTCCACTTGATCACTTGAAAGGAAAAAAATTGAGGGTATACCAATCCAATCTTTAGCCTATCCACATTAAAGCAACATAAAAGTGTGAACAACCCACAATAAATTGATCATTAACACTATAGGGCTTATCATGCTATTCTAAAACCCAGATCATATAATCGGCATCTATTCATACAATAAAGCTTCACAATTAATGACAAACCATATCTAGCAAAATTCCAACAATCCCTACAAGGGTTTGATTGGGTGGAAATGAGAAGTTGGAGGACAATGTATTTGTACACAATAAGTCTCGTCATTTTCATTTATCAACTTTCTGTTTTCACTACCTAAGCCCAACCTATGTCGTACCACCATTCTTAAAGATTGATTAGCATCCAGACATTTTTCAGTTCATGGACAATTTTAAGCTATAGGAAAAATATATATCTCAGTATAAATAATTTCTATGGGCTTAAAGACATTAGTTACTTGACATGGGCATTCACCAACCCACTACCCTTGAGAGAAAATATTCAGTGGATTAGAAACTGCAAGATCTAGTAATGAATAAATATTTGTTGGTTAACCATAAAAGTCATTAAAATAAAAAACAAGACTCTGTTCTCCAAATATAAACGTCTTATTGCTGAGGCTTACTAATGTGAGAAAAGCATCTCATAACACAGTTTTCTCTGTAGCAGGTATGGGAGGTGAAAATCTGGAAGATTGATCCTTCAAACTTACAAAACAGATCCTTGGTATCATCTTCCAGGGTAACTCTACTAAGCAACATGCCAGTCCCAGATCATGCAAAAGATGCTAGTGAAACGCTAAAGAAGTATGCAAAACTGTAAATATCTTGTAACTACAAAAGGCTCATATTACTCATGGAAGATGAACCCAATACATAGCTTGTAATTTCAATATATAGCTTGTAATTTCAATGGAAACCATGTGAATGAAAAGGCCTCACACCTATTCAGTGATCCCCATTCATCCATGCTTAATTCCAGAAACAAAATGCTTCCGCACCTAGGCAATGTTGGCAATGTTAGGATGGTGGGTTCTTATGAAAGGATCTCGAACCAGTAGTGCTTCCATCCTTCTTTCCTATGCGAACACCAGAAATCTTATGCCTAAAAAACGTTGACATAACATGATCAGATATAGACTAACAAGAGGGACTAAAGTCATCAACCATATAAATGAACAATTGAACATAAAAGCAAGAAAAGCATGGGAAAGTGTTACCTGAGATTGCTAAGTTGTTGGGTCAAATCGTTCAGCTCCATACTAGAAAGTTTGAGAGAAGATAAAGTTCCAGGTACCTCTTCTGAAACAACCTTAGATAATTTCTTCATTGAAGTTCCTAATCTTCCAAAAGCCTGTGCAAGACATGAACATCAATTGTTACAACATTAGTCATTCAACGCATCACTGACATTTTCAACCAAAAAAAAAAGTTAACTTACTAGTATGGTTGGAATGGAAACCACAGCCACTGAGAAAAATGCACCAAAAGCCTAAAAAAAGACACAAACTTGGGGTTCGATTTACTTGATTGTGAAAAGAAACTCAACTTCATTACCCAAAAACGAAAAACACTTAAAGATGCAATTTTGGATACTTAATTGGTGAGAAATGGGTAATGATGATAGTACCATGGAGAGAACGAACAAGTGAGAAAGAAGCCCCAATTCAGGGGTGGGTCGAAACCCTAGATTTTTTGCCACCGCAATGGGCGGAACTGCAGCGACCAGCGATTGCGTAGATGGCGGTGAATTGGGTATCTGCTGTTTCAAAATTAACGGCGCCGGAATTGTATCGCCGGCGGCCGACGGCGACGTCGTTGAGCTTCTGATATGAATCGAGAACGGAGCACGTGAAACGGCGAGGGTGGGAGGTTTCGTGGGCATTGGGAATTTGTTGCAGTTGTAAGGGTACAAAGACTGCGATTGAATTTGACCCAACATTGATGCAAAGCTTCCGTTTTTTGGCGCCTGCAACTCTGATTTCCCAAATGAAGGCCACTTACATCAATGTTGGGATGCTATTATGTCGGACTTGCTTCCAATTTTTATTTTTTAGTACATTCTTCCATTTTTTTTTTAATTAAGTTGAAACAAACATGAGAAGTTATTATTAAAAAAAGATGAGAAGATGATAGGTGATACCAAGGTTCTGTTTTGTAAATTTGAAGGATATTTAAGTCTAAAGGAAAGGCCAAAGGAATTTGTTGTGAAACTAAAAATATATTATGGAAGGAATGTTTATTATAAAATTGATAAAAATAAATTTTAATTATTAAATTTTATATAAATGTTTAAGAGTAAAATATAAATATATATAATTTTTTTAAATAATCACATAATTTTTATGTAATTTTTAATTTTAATTATTTATATATAATTATATTATTAAAATATATTTTTTTATTTTTTACATAAAAATTTCTCACATTAAATATATTTGTTGTAAAATATCTACTATCATATTGTTAACATCAATTATGAAATGAATTTTGCGAATACATAAATGAAAGATATAAAAGATATATATATATATATATATATATATATATATATATATATATATATATATATATATATATATATATATACATTTATTAAGAAGTTTATTTTATTTTTTATTTTTAAACATTAAGAAGTCGGTGTCTTAAAATCTATTTGTTAATATTATATTGTATTTTTCTTTTTGAAACTGTTAAGAAGTCAGTTATTGAAGAACTAAGATCTCGTTTGGTATACATATATATATATATTAAGAAGTTGATGTCAAGTTTATTTTATTTTTTATTTTTAAACATTAAGAAGTCGGTGTCTTAAAAACTGTTTGTTAATATTATATTATATATATATTTTTGAAACTGTTGAGAAGTCGGTTATTGAAGAATTAAAGTTTCATTTGGTATATATGATAATATAGTATAATATAATATGATAAAATAGTATATAATATGATAATATAACTAATATGATAAGATATAATTTTATTTTTATTTGATAATAAAAAATAAGTTAATTGATTGTATAATTTTTTTTAAGATCAAAATATCTTATAGCATAAAAATCAAAATAATTAAAAAAGAAAAGAAAAGATCTATAGAATGTGAGGGTTGCTTTCCACCTTCCATCTTTGGCGCCATTCGTGCTCTCAACGCACTGTGAAACCTCATTGAGGATTTGACTATTCACCACACTTCTTTGGTTGGGTTGCCAGTGGATAATCCTATCAAATCAAATACAAGAAAATGTGTAAAAATCACAACTTTAACCATGGGAAAGGGAACCCATGAACAAAATCTGGTTTTGATTTTGTTGATACCATCTGATTGGCATCCTCAATTGTTGTTTGAAGCTAGAGACTACTGCTCTGCTCTGCTATTTGATTAGACTCCAAAACGAGGAAGGATGGCAGTGATAGTAGTGATTGGTATAAATAGAGAAGAATGATAAAGATGAAGTTGGAGATATGATAAGAATAAAAATTTTATCAGATTTTATCATGTATTAAGAGAGGTGACAAAGTTATCAGTTTAAAATAAAATAAAATAATTTAACTTAATTTTATTATATTATTAAAAAATAAATTAAATATTAAATAAAATTTAATAATATTAATTTATACTATCAAATCTTATTTATATTATTAAGGCAACGTAAACTTCCCAATGTATTGCTTCTCAATCTCATGTCATTTAGATAACTGGAGATGTTAGTACAGTTGAATTCTGCTTTGTAATTTTGGTACTCAATAACTCGTGTCATCCCCTAGCCAACACAGTTGCTGGGAATGTTTAAAATGGACCTTTTTACACATGGACCATCAATGGTCCTTTACTTTATAACCGTAGATTATGTATGAAAAGCAGATAAACGGCAGAAAGATTATCACCTAAAACTTGGTTAGCAAATGTTATTTACAACTAGGTCCTTAAAATAATTCAAGTTGTTTGCGCTGAGCCCACCCACCATCAACATACTGGAGCACTCACTGAACCACCAAACTCCGAAAAACCACGATTGTAGCCATCACAATCCCACTCCCGGCCAAGCACATGAACCAGTTCCAACAAGCATCAATTGCACTTCCACCAGAGCACCACCGCCAGCAGAGTCACCACCAACTATCACCAAAACCTCTGCTAGCAGAGTCCTAGCCAGCTATCACCGGAACCACCGCCAATCAATCATAACAACCTCAGCCACGCTCGCCACACCAAGAGCCACTGTCGGCGTCGCATACCAGGATCCAGCTGAACCACCATCCTCCACAGACCAACCGCCCAATGTCATCAAACGCCATGTTTGATGAATGGTAGCACTAGATAAAACTGTATTAGATTTAAGTACCTGAATCATAGGCTCATAATTGATACTCCATCTTGACCATTGTTCTTACTATTATATTTGTTTGAAAATATTTCTGACAAGCCAGAGCTGGTAAAATTCGAGACTGGCAACAACATCCCCATGTTAGAGCTACATAGGTAACAAGTGTTTGAGAAAAGTCCCAAGAGAATGCTGGTATGTTTTCACATCTTTTTTTGGATTTTTTTGGTTCCTTGACATTTTTTTTTTTATAATGTTACCCTTCAAATTTTATCTCAGAAAAAAAAATTCTCTTAGGTTTTTGTGAGTTTTTCTCTGCTTCAAGAATGCCATTATATGAAAATATCTTTTTTGGAGAGCTTCCTTGCTGTTGTCGTTAGAGATGGTGATTGCAAAATATATTATCCAGTTGATGGTGGAGAAGCAGCTAAATTAAAATAGAATGAACTCATTGGATGATTGATGAATTCACTTAAAGCATTAATGTGCAAATACAAATACTTTAAGGGTTCATTTAGATGTTAGAATTGAAATTAGAACATAGAATTTTAATTTTAATTTTAATTTTGTTAAAATTGAAATTAACTATGAATTTTAATTTTTATGTTTAGAGCAAACAAAGAATTGAGGAATAGAATTATACTTGAATTGGAGGATGCCGTCAGCAATGGTGGTTAGAGGACGTCACCGGTGACAGTGGTCGAAGGGCACCATTGGCGTTAGTAGTCGAAGGACGTTGGTGATTGTGGTCGGTGGGCACTATGAGTGGTGGTCATTGGAGGAAGCCGTTAGCGATAGTGGTCAGATGACACTGCTGACGATAGTGATCGGTGGACACCATCAACAATAGTGGTCGGTGGACACCATTAGTGACAGTGGTCGAAGGGCGACCCCCACAATGGTGTTGAAGGGCGCAAATTTGAGTGTGTATATTTTTTATTATACTTTTTAATCTTAATTGTCGGTGATGATGGTTGAAGGATGCTGCTGACGATGGTAGTCATGGACGCCATCGGTGACGGTGGTCAGAGGATGCTGCCAACGATGGTGGTCGAAGGATGCCACTGGCAATAATGCTGGCATCAATAACAATGGTTGCTGAAATATGTGACAAAAATAATAAATAATAATTGTCACATATTGTTTTTAACTTTTGTGCTTATAATTGATAATTCTTAGAGTCTAGACTAAAAATTGAAAATATTATAAAATAATTATTTTTCAATTCTATAGAATTAGATTTAAAATTGGAATTTTAATTCTAATGTATACATCAAACAAAATAATTAAAATTAGGAGGTTCAATTTCAATTTCAAAACTTAATTCCAAGCTTAATTCTATGTATCAAACGACACCAAAAGTTTTAAGAGTAATTAAAAAACTTCTCTTTCTTACAAATTTCAAAAACCTAATATAATAGGTAAAGTTAAAGATCCATAAATGAACCTTTAACTACGAGGTCCACAATAAAACAACTTCAGTGCTTCCCATCATGCTTAAACATTGCATTGAAGAAATGCCACAAAAATCTATTATGCAATCATTACTACAATGTAAAAAAAAAAAAATACTATTATTTTACTTTTGGCTTACTTCTATGGTTATGCACATTAATATATTTTTTATATCCAATATAATACCATATTTTAATTTATTTAAAATTTTATTTATGGTCAATAAATAAAAATAATAAATTATTAAAGTGTAATTAATGAATATTAATTATGATTGATTAAAAGATATTGATATCATATGAAGAAATTATTAAGTGTTCCCTGAACATTCCTAATTTGGTATTCAATCGCTATAGTTGATGCTGTTGTTGTTGAAGGATTGACTAATTTAAAACTACGTTAGACTTGAAAATATTTTTCTTACTATATACAATGAATGTCATGTTAAATTTATGAATCATTATTATTTCTCATTTAAATTACATTTTTAATGTTACCATTAAGATATTATTAAAGTATAGTTAAAAATGTTTAACTAAAAGAAAAGAATGATCTATAAATATGACGTGACACTCATTCAATAATACAAATTAAAAAAAATCTACCATGCTACATTATCATTCATTAGATTTTAATTAAAAACTTGAATTTTCTTGAACACTTAAGAATTTCTATTAATATATGATATTAGTCAGCATCTAAATTTAAAAATATTGACATTAGATTGATACTGATTGATTTTTTCGGGTCTAAAGTACGAATTGATTAAAAAGTGAACATTTTCTAATCAATACGAATTAATATTTATTAACCGGGACATTAATTATTTAATTTTATTATATTGTAACTTTTGTATTATTTTCTTGATTTTATTAAAATATATTTTTTTTTACCTAAAGTTAAATGTGGTGCCAACAAGTATTGCTTTTCCCATTCAGATTATACTAGTTAACTGAAAAGTTTAAACAATTAGAATTAATAATCATTATTTGGGACATTAATTTCTTAATGTTTTGGTTTCCTAGAGTATCAACACAGTGTCAGACTACTTCCTTCGAACAGAGAGTAATATAGTTAGGCCTTCTCCACACCTCAAGTGAAGTCTATATAGCTCGAACATTTGTCTTCTTATGAAAGTGCAATTCGCTTAAACTAAAGTCCAACAATATGCAAACAAGTTCAAATATCAATAACTACAATTATTGTAAACAATTCTATATATATACCATAGGCAACCTAAATCAATATTTCAAACACTCCTACCAAAACAAAGTCAAGTTACAATAACAATACAAGTGTTAACAACACATTGAAAGTGGAGATGCCATATGCTAAACCTTGAATGGGCATGGTGGAGGACAAAAGATCACCAGAAGAAGCACGAATGGTCGCTAAAGGATACTGAAGTGATCAGTGATGCAAAGGGAAGACAGAGAGAGGAAGTGGGGAGAAAAGGGAAAGGAAGGAGGACAAATAGTTGTCGGTAATGCAAACAAAAGATAGAAGAAACAAAAAAAGACGAATGGATAAGAGGAAAAATAAGGAAGGAAGGAGCCAGGGGCAAGAGTTACAGACTAATTTTGAGCAGCCAAAAATTATCTTTGGAGATTTTTTTTTTTAATTTTTGGAGAAAAAATTTGTCGAAAACTTACTTCTCAGAAGTTGTGGAAAAGTAATCCATCGAAAAAAAAATTGAAATATTTGCCGCATCCATGACATTCTGTTTTTGGCTACTAGTCCACCGAAATATAAATTTTTTATAGTTTAATAAATATTTTAATAAGCTTATGAATGAAATTTTTCTTTTAAAATTATTTTACGCAATTTTTCAACGGGTGTAGCCATTGAAAATGAATAATTTACTAGCAACATCACTCATCAAAAAATGCCAATGGTAAATAACCTTTTTCTTTTAGTTTTTATATCTAGCTCACCTCCTTGTACACAAGAGTCCTTCGAGCTTTGAAACATGGACAATGCACATGCCTACCTTATCATGTGTTGAAATTTAATTTTTATTTTGAAGAATTAGGATAGTAAGGGTTGAACTCCTTATCACTAATCATAGAGACTCTGATACTATGTCAAGAACTAACTATTCAAAAGCTTAAGTTGTTAGGTAAATGCTAATAAATGTTAGGAAAAATATAGGTGTAAATAGAACCAAAATTGAAATCAAGACTTTGAAGCATGATTGTTGGGAGTATTTTAATTTTTTTTACATAAAGTTAGTAGCATGAAAAGATGGACATAAGCTCATAAAAGGACCAACAAGTAGGAGAAACACATGACAAAAAGGATAAAGAGACAAGGACTCAACACCAGAGGAAGAAGTCAATGTGAAAAGGAGGAATCGACATGAGGGAAGGAGTCGACGCAAGCTAAAAGCAAGTCGACCAAAACCAAGATGGAACCTCTAAAACCACTTGAAACTGCATGTAACCACCATAGGAATGTCGTTAGAGAGAAAATATAGGAGTTGGTCTTGATAAAAAAGAATTACCACTATAAAGGCACCTAAGCTATAGAATTTTCAAATTTAAAAGGAAGGTGTGACCTAGTGTGGATAGAATTTTCAAATTTAAAAGGAAGGTGTGAGTGATGGAAAGTTGGAAGATATAAATAGCATATTTGAAGAAGGAAAGGGGCTTGACACTCGCCACTCCTCACACACAAATAGTAGGAAAAAAAGTCCCTCAAGTACCTTTACATTTTTAGGTTTTTCCTTTTTCTTTTGTTTAGTCTTTTAGATTACATTTACAATTTGTTGTTTTGTCATTTTGCTATTTTGTTGTAACTCTTACAACTCTATAAGTTGTGTTCTTTGCTTTTAGTTCAATCCAATTACTATTTCTTATACTTGTTGATGGTATTTTGCATCTCATCGCATAGACATTTGCATAAACATATTTAGATACTTTGTGAAAACAAAGAGATCATAAAAAGAAGTGATTCCTTTCTCCGAATTGAGATTAGGGAATCACATTGTGGATTAGATTGCCAAAATTTGATAGATACAATAATGAATTGCTTTTTTTAGAGAGTTATTTGTCCCCACACAAAATTTGGTAACGGGTCTAGGCAATAACACTCCCAAGATACAAGAAAGTCTTATGTGTTCTATCATTAGCAATATTGAAGAACTCTCTAGCCTCTTATTCTTGTGTTTCTTGAATTAGTCAATTTGAGGCCATGGGTGTGTGCTATTTATAGATAAATAAGAAACACCATAAAAAAGACATGTCTCGATTTAAAAAAAAAATGCATTCAATGAGAAGACATGTTCTTTTAAGAGGTAGTTATCACCATCAAAGAGACATGTAGGTAATTATCATCAACAAAGATATGTGTCTTAAATAAGAGAGACATTTTCATGAAAAGTATGTCTCAATTAAGACAAATGTTCATGAAGAGTCATGTCTCAATTGAGAAACTCTTTCGTGAAAAGTCATGTCTTAACCTTAGATCTTACTCGTTGACGGGATGATATTTAGAACACCAGTTATATCTTACTCATTGACGGGATGATATTTAGAACACTAGTTATATCTTACTAGTTGACGGCATGATGAAAGCAATTCTGAAATCCATACACGAACCTGTAGGGTTGAAAGACTAGATCTTCCTCTGTAACTCCCACTATCTCTCGTACCGGCTGTCAATGGGGCAAGCCGAAGAGTTGTAATATGCTAGTTTATAGAGTGCAGAAGAGACCTAGCCATATATAACATAACATAATGGATCTTCCCATCAAAAGCCTATTAGGTTAAGGCCTTCATTGATTTTATTAAACCACATTAATCAAGCATTAGGTGTCTTGAGCCCAATATAAATGGATCACAAACTTAGTAGGCTTTAAAGCATCTTCAAATGGATCATAACATTAGCCCATTTTTTGCAAAACCAAAATCACAATTAATTGCACCCACAAGAATTATCAAAAAATTCTTACTTTAGTTTACTAGAGACATCGACATATTTTTTTTTAGCTCGATAGAAATTTTATTCTTTTCCTAAAGATTCTCTCAAATAGAAATAGAGAACGAAGTAACTAGAAAAAAAAATGTTATAATACTCCTCTTCTATAGGGATCATCTAAAAAGCAAGGTGTTTTAAATGTATTCATACAGAAAGGCTGACATAGATGTTATGGGTCCATTTTTTTTTTTATTTTGTTCATGTCTTCCATCTCTGAATTTCTTCCGTAAAGGAGCCGAATGAAACAAAAGTTTCACCTTCGGTTTTGAATTAGAGGCATTAAAAAACATTCTCTCACTTCGTCAAAATCAATTGTATGATTTTCTTTTAGAAAACATTTATTTGAAAACGACTCTTGGGCTAATAACTTATTTCTTAATGTGGCCACAAAAAAAAAACATATGATCCCAAGATATAGCACCCAAATATGACTCCATCCAACTAAAGCCAAGTAACATTGAATCATGACAGTCATTACATCCCTTATTGATATAAGACCAATCCATGGTTAAAAACATCATTGACTTCGTCGACTAAGTCATTAGTGTGGAGTGTAGCAAGAAAATAACATGTCAATGTGATCCAACAACCATATTATTATTTTCATTGTCGGTCCTCACAATTTCTCTCAAAAATAGCTTTTAAAGCTAGAGAAATTGTATGGTTCATAAAGAACCATTATGCCTCAAACTTTAATATGATGTCAACCACATGCACAGTGGTTTCAACAATACCAAGTTCCAAAGATTTTGCAATTGAAATACAGGCATATACTAAGAGATATGATAATTAAGATCAATGTATTATCAATTGCTCAAAAAATATAGTACATGTCAACCAAACATTAAGAGTGTCCAAAATAAAGGTTTAACATGATAACACAAACCTCCAAGCTCCTACTAACCAAGCATATAAAAAGAACTCAATGCCCTTTTTCAACTTGCTTTTTAAATGGCATGGGCCTAAGCCCTTTGGTGAAGGGATTAGCTAACATAGAATTAATATGAATCTGTTCAACAAATATATCTTTATCATTCACAAAATATCCAATATCAAATCCTTCACATTCAAATGTTTAAGACCATTACCATATTATCATAGAAAATTACAATGGTCTAACAACAAAATTGCACATCTGTCTAATATGTTTTAAGAAAAACAATTAGTCAAAAAAACTTGAATTTATTATTTACTTTATCATAAGCAGCAAATATTATGAACACATTTCTCATCACATTTGTGAGATCATTAAACTTCTAGACAGATAATCATCGTAATCATAATCATAAAAGTTTTTAATAATCAAAATGACAGTTATATCTACATGCCTTTAAAAAATTATGGTAAATGATGTATACAAATTTGCATAACTACCAAACACGAATGTTATCAATTGTTTGCATAAAAACCAAAAGTGAGAACAACTCAATCTTTTAATAAATACATATTTAAGAAGTTTTTACATCATTCAAATGATTCAATAATGAGTCTTCCAATAATCAACCTTAAAATTTGTTAACTACAATATTATGAAAAATTGTTTACACAAGCACCTCAATATATTTTATTCTTCAAATGCAATTAGCAAAGAATCATGAAAGTTTGATAGAAATTTAGCATAGCAATAGATACTGTACATCTTATTAAAATAATAGGCATGTAACCATGTTATATAAAAAATATGATATGATTGATGTGGATTATTTATCAAAAATTTTTTATGACAATAATTTTAGAAATTTTACAATCCTTCATATAAATAATAATAGTATCTCAAATATATGAAACATAAACAAATATGGATATCCTTAAAAAGTTTTATGATATTCAAAAGCATTTCAATATCTAGAACCATAAAAAATTTCAAAAACCATGTATCTTTGTTAGATATTTCAATAATTATTCTACTGTCACTCTTGACATCAAATAATGAATAAAGTTAGAATCCTCCCACTTATGTAAAGATCCATACTTTATTTAATTAACATAACTTGCATGCCAGCTAACATAAGCATCTTAATTCTTATTATAGAATTCTAAGAGATAAAATTAGTAGCAAAATCATGATTTCAAAACTTTCTGTATTTGAGAAAAAATCAAGCTATCAAAATTAAAGAAAATTACTTAACAAGAGGAACATCAAGTGGGATAAAATATAAAACAAAATTTATCATTTCATGAATTTTGAAACAAATACAAAAGCACCATTATTATTTTGGAGATTTTAAGAAAATCTCATCTTTTATGCTGAAACAAAGTAAATTAACAATTTACCTTGCTAAAAGAACGAGAAACAAATATTCAAAATAAATTTCTTAATGCTCTCACTTTATAACCCACAAACTGAAATAATTTACATATGTTTTGAATTGCAAAACACGTAAGATTGAACATTACATCTTATAAAAACTGTGGGGTCCCAAATCAACTACAATTAAATTGTCATATATATGTATAAAAAATGACCAATATTCTAAACTATGAAATAGTAATTTTCATATCAAATTTACAAGTGCAATTTTTACACGAGTGTTTTTTTAAAAAAATATGACCAAAATAAAATATTGCATGCACATATGTGGCTTTAAAATATTTTACAACAACATAAATTCAATAAATAAATTTCACAAAGATAACATAAAATTTAGCATCTAGTAACACAAGCTATTGGAGGTCACCACCACGTCACCAAACACTCTCATTTGGGTAAGGCAAACAAATATTAGAATGTCTCTCAACTATGAAGTCAACACATTAGACTATAACATAACTCAAATATTATCCCCTTTGGGCAGACATATTTAAGATGACAACTAACACAATAGTATACAATAAAACTTGGATTTTTGTCTCCTTTAGGAAGACAAATTTCCAAAGTTATTGTGTCTTTGCATTTGTACTTCATGAAATTCACTAGAATTACGACACAAGATAGCTTCCTTTAGGCAGGCGATCACATGTGATAATTCAAAAAAAAAAAATCATGTACAATGATGAGATAATGTTCTTTCATTCTATGTAAATGAGTCACTTTGATGACAAACATTCACACAACTTTTAGAACCAATCCATACGGGATATAACATTGCCCAAAACAAAAGGAGTCTAACATACTAATAAATAAATGTATGTTGTTGATCTATCTAATATAAGACATTAACACAATATGTGTCCTAATAGATCATTATGTCACAGTGACGCACCATCCAAATAGCCTCAAGCAGAACTATCATACAAACACAATAAATATTGCAAATAGAAACAATTTCAAGCTTGATACATCATGGTATGAACCATAATCCAATTTATTACAATGTGCAGTAATGTATCTAAAGACAAAAGTGTCAAAAAATACATACTTTAACAACATGTATATACACAAATAATTTAGTCAACATGCAACTATAAAAATAGAATAATTTTATTTCATAATATAAAATTATACAAATCAATATACACATTTATTTTATCCTTATCCTATTTTGATGCCTTAAAAATTATAAAATATATAAAATAAGGCAAACCAGATAGAATACAAGTATTAATGAATCCAAGTTAATCCTTCATGGAGAACGTAACTGTATAAGATAAAACAGGAATGCACCAAATAATAAGGGCAAGATATGGGAATGCGATCAAACGTAAGTGGGGAGCATCATGTGTATATAAGTATAAAATATATCTCCATTAGTATGCTTTGGGGTATCACCAAATTGGTATGATAAGGCAAGAATTTGCTCCATGGGGACAACTTCTATACTTATAAATCATATCCTTATTCTTGTTTTTAACCAATGTGGGACTTTGTTTGCTTCTTCAACAATCCTCCCCTCAAACAAAGGACCATGATTGGTTAAAAACAAGAATAAGGATATGGTTTATAAGTATAGAAGTTGTCCCCATTGGTATGAGGCCTTTGGGTGATGTCCAAAAGCAAATCCAAAGTGTAAGCCCAAAGTGGACAATATCATACCAATGAGGAGACATGTGATACCCCTAGCAACCTAACAGAGGTATCAGAGCCGATGGTGTCGGCTTGGGCGAGTATTGGAGTAGCTGTTGGAATAGATCCTTGTGTCGAAAGTCTTCCTGGCTGTGGTGATCAGGCGGCGTGTCCCGTTAGTCGGTTGTACAAGTATAAACAAGCTAAAATACTCGGAGGCTTCCGCTAGAGGGGAGGATAAATCATGGTCCTTTGTTTGAGGGGAGGATTGTTGAAGAAGCAAACAAAGTCCCACATTGGTTAAAAACAAGAATAAGGATATGGTTTATAAGTATAGAAGTTGTCCCCATTGGTATGAGGCCTTTTGGGTGATGTCCAAAAGCAAATCCATGAGGGTGTAAGCCCAAAGTGGACAATATCATACCAATGAGGAGACATGTGATACCCCCAGCAACCTAACAGTATGCTTCCGTTTAAACTGATTAAGTGCAAAGTTTTTGGATTGTTGTTAAATTAAACCTAAACCTCAGTATGCTTCCGTTTAAAGTATGAGTAATTACCACCAAAGTGGGATTACCGTTCTTTATAATTTGAGAAATGTTTTTGGTTGTGACAATATGTTTTATTACACCTGAGGCTTTTTGGAAGGGATTTAAGTGCAAAGTTTTTGGATTGTTGTTAAATTAAACTCATGAATAGTAGGGGTGTTGTCAATAACTACACCTTCTTTTAGACTGTGACATGATTTTTGGGCAAGAGATAATTGATTCCTGTGTAAGAATTTTCATAAATTACTATGAGTAATTACCACCAAAGTGGGATTACTTGTATTGATTTGTGGAAGTTCTTTATAATTTGAGAAATGTTTTTGGTTATTGTATGCAATTACCTGCCCAAAAGGAGTTCTTGTGCGTTATAATTGGAAGCTGATTTAAGGATGAAATTATTGAAGAGTGCATTGATTTAGGACATTTGTCATCCCAAAGGGGATATATTTTGAAACCCAGTGTATTCTCATGTATTAACTCACCTTGAGATTTGTGGATGAAGTTATTGGATGTGCATTTGTCTAGGTGGTCTGTTTGCCCAAAGGGGATGAATTCTTCAACTTAGTGTGTACTCACTAATTAAACTCATCTGAGGTTATGACTTTTGTTGCGACCTTGGTTTCTCATTCTGCTCAAAAGGGAATGTGTGATACTATACTAACCTCATAATGATAGTCTGATTTAATATGGAGCTATATTGTTGAAGAAGCAAACAAAGTCCCACATTGGTTAAAAACAAGAATAAGGATATGGTTTATAAGTATAGAAGTTGTCCTCATACCAATGGGGACAATATCATACCAATGAGGAGACATGTGATACCCCCAGCAACCTAACAGAAAAGGCCTCATACTAATGGACATATATCTCTATTAGTATGAGGCCTTTTCTGTTAGGTTGCTGGGGGTATCACATGTCTCCTCATTGGTATGATATTGTCCACTTTGGGCTTACACCCTCATGGATTTGCTTTTGGACATCACCCAAAAGGCCTTTTGGGGTAAAATCCCAAGAGCATTGTTGAAGAAGCAAACAAAGTCCCACATTGGTTAAAAACAAGAATAAGGATATGGTTTATAAGTATAGAAGTTGTCCCCATTGGTATGAGGCCTTTTGGGTGATGTCCAAAAGCAAATCCATGAGGGTGTAAGCCCAAAGTGGACAATATCATACTAATGTGAAGATATGTGGTGTCCGTGGGCTCTACAAATGGTATCAGAGCCGATGGTTCGGCTTGGATGAGTTTGGTATGGACAGTGATTGATGGATCCATGTGGAGAGTCCCTTGTGTCGAAAGTCTTCCAGCGATGTGGAAGGCGGCGTGTTCAGCCTTATCAAAGCCATGCCCCGAAGTTAATGGTGGATGAATCCTCGAATACGAATGAAAGTGGTGGGCCCCAATTAACTTACGATGAATTCGTAATGTGGCAGATGGATGATCGTTTGAGGGGAGGCTCGATGGTCCTTTGTTCGAGGGGAGGATTGTTGGGAAACAAAGTCCCCACATTTAGAAGTCTCATGTGTATATAAATGGACATTTCTCACAAATCAATACAAGTAATCCCACTTTGGTAGTAATCACTCATAGTAATTTATGAAAATTCTTGCACAGGAATCAATTATCTCTTACCCAAAAACCGTGTCACAGTCCAAAGAAGGTGAAGTTATTGACAACACCCCTACTATTCATGAGTTTAATTTAACAACAATCCAAAAACTTTGCACTTAAACAGTTTAAACGGAAGCATATAACTCAACAAATATATATTTTTAAACATACAATTTGGGCTTAATGTACACAATTTTTTTTTTAAAAAGAGTGAACATCATGAAAATATTCAAAACATGATAGATTAAATTTCTATTATATTATTTTTCAAAATATTAGATGGAAAAATAATAAAATATAACAAATAATTGAATGTTTTTCATTAAAGATATTCACGCAGCGGAAAAAGATATTACAAAATTTATTGGGAGAGTAGATCTTGACAAAAGAAATAGAGTAAAAATATTCAACCTTTAGACAAAAAGAACTTTAATAACATAGTCATCCCACAAATTTCATGTCACATTTAATTAATTCAAGAACTCGCCCTCTGAAGATGAGCAAAATCATAAATTAATTTAAGTAAAACAATATCCCAAAGAATATATTTTATCAATTAAGAAATATGCATAAAATATAATTATGTATATAAGCATAACCAAGTGCTCAAAAGAAAATATAGTGCACTTATAAAATCCAACAAATACGAAGAGTGACAATCATATTAATATATCAGCATAAATTTCAATAGTTTTAAAAAAAATAATGACAATAAGCACTAATATATGAGCAACATGAACAATATAAAAAGAAGGAAAAACTCTAAAAAAAACTCCTTATACTATATGTTATGTGCACTTTAGTCCTGTTACCATGTGAATGTGCAAAAAAGACCTGTTACTTTGTATTTTGTACAAATAAGTCCAAAATGATAACGGACGTTATATTTTGGATAGAAACGCGCACGTGCGTTACACGTGCACGTTTGAATTGAGTGTTGTCAAATGCGGTCTTCTTCAACCTCAGACCATAACTGTGTAACTGTGTCTAGCCACCTAAACCTCGAACTGTCAGCCACCATCACTGTCGCTCTGCCTTCACCACGTCAAATTTACCTTCAGCACGCTCCAACATAGAACTTCTAGAAACACAGATCCACCTCGCGCGAACCACCACCACGAGCCACCGCCTTCCACAATTCCAAGTCAACCATCATACGACCCACTATCCAGAACCTGTTCCAGATCCGCAACCCATGAGCTCCGTCACGTCGCCTAAGTCTCAACCGCCCCGTCGTAAATCTGGGTTTTAAGTTTTTGCGTGATAGGGCTGACGACTGGTGGCTAAAAGGTGGTGAATGATGGTTTGATTTTGCTGGCTTGAGTGGTTGAGTGACGAGATTCGTTGCCATGATATAGTGCAAGGGTGTATATTCTGGAGTTCTAGAGTTCGGGCGGGAAGAAGAAGAAGACCATGTTTGGGGGGGGGGTAACATTTCAGACATGCATATGCAATGCACGTGCATGTTTCCATTCAAAATATAATATCTATTATCATTTTGGACTTCTTTGCATAAAACGCAAAGTAATAGGTCATTTTTGCACATTTTTAAAATAACATGATCAAAGTATACATGATGTATAGTATAAGGGAATTTTTTAGAGTTTTCCCTAAAAAGAATAAGTCCTTTTGCAATCAATTCTCATGCGGATGATTAAAGGACTTATCTATCATTAGATATTTAGCATTACCACACTATGAGTGTTCAAAAATTCTATTCTTATTAATTTAAACCCAAACGCTTAATCAACAGCACATAAACTTGGCATCGTAAAGGGAGAAGAGTATAAGAGCACCACCTATTCATTCAAATCGAATTGAGTACATGAGAATAAGGCATATTTCATGTGGTTTTTATGGTGACAGAGAAGTCGGAAAGGACCAATACTAAGACAAATGGGTTCCTTCAAAATAAACCATGAAATATCAAAGGCTCATGTAATCAATCCACGATTATTCATTTATTCACAAAGCAAAACAAGGTGCATGAAATTATTGAACCATTACATACAAGCATAGATAAAATTAGATATTGGGTTTGGGACTCTAACCAAAACTGAGTTTGAAAATTATTTCTATATACTACACGGTAAATTGTGATTTAAGTATTAGTGGATTCACACAATCATGCTCTACAACAAAAATCTCAAGGTCCCAAATTGTATAATGAAAAAAAAATATCTTACACATGAAATCACCAAGGGGATTATTCATACAATTAAGGACTCACGGGAATTAATCATAAAATTGGGTCTTAAAATAATATAATTATGACTTTGATACTAAATGTAAGAATAAATTCACAATTATATAATATTTAGAACATTAGTTAGATCTTATTCATTGACAACATGATGAGAGTAATTATGAAATCCTTACACGAACTTGCAAAGTTGAAAGACTAAATCTTCCTATGCAACTCCCACTCTCTCTCGTACTGGCTATCAACGAGACAAGCCGAAGAATCGCAATATGTTAGGTTATAGAGTGCAAAAGAGACCTAGTCATATATAACAAAACCTAATGGGTCACTTCCCATCAAAAGCCTATTAGGTTAAGGCATACACTAATTTTATTTAACCACACTAATCAAATATTAAGTGCTCTAAGCCCATTACAAATGAAACACAAAGTTAACAGGCTGTAAAACAACTTTAAAAAGATCATAACGTTAGGCCATTTTTCACAAAACCAAAATCGCAATTAATTGTGACCTACAAGAATTATTAAAAAATTCTAACACCCCTAAATTAAAAACATAATTTCATCAATAATCATGTTTTTAAATCCATCAAAAGATGTCATTAACTACCATATCAAACCCTACATACCTTATGTCATACAATAAAAAATTTATAAACTACTACTATTTACAATAATAATTAAATTTTATATATAATACATTGATATAAGTTTTTGTCCTCGACAAAATCGTGGGCATCGTAGCCGTTGTAGATGGGGCAGGCACATGAGAAAAAGCACTTGTAGTATTGACTATTGAAGGAAAATCGGAGTATGGGACGATGTAGGTGAAGAGGAAGTGTGTCAATGGGTGCAATCCATGGAGATAAGGATAAGGGCAGGTTGTTTTGTATTTAAAGAAAGTGAAGGTGAGGTGGCATGAGATAAAATAGGTGACGCAGCTTGAAATGATATGAAATATGAAATGGAAGTTAAGATAAAGATGGCATTTTTAAGATTAAATAAAAGTTGGACAAGTAGTGGAAGAGCACACGGTGATGAGTTAAATAATGTTCAGCTTTGCGAAGGAGTCTAAGCATGGATAATTGCTACACTTGCACACACAACACAAGTAGTCTGCGGGTCTCTTGAAATGGTATAAGATCTAAGTTTAACTCTTTCTTTTTTATTTTTTAACTGAAAATTCAGCTATCACATACTTATATAAAAAGAAAAAGCATTGATAATTGCTTTGTTTTGTTTAATAACAATGTTATATAGCTAAAAATAATTATTAGAATTTTGATAAAATTTAATTAAATTTAAAAGTGATCATTAAATAAAAATAATATAAACTACTTATTTATTCAAAAATTAACAAGCATATCAAATTGTTCTATTAAAATTTCTGTTAAAAAATTCTAAATATTTAATTAGTATAGTCCAACGTAATCATCGCTTTTAAACATTTTCTTCAACATTACCCCCACAAAGCATTAATTTATGAGACTCAACTTGCACTTGTCTTAACTCTTATGAGTGTAATTAAGAATTGTGTTAATCTAATCCTTTAATAAAGATTATCCATATATAACTTTAAATGATGAATTAGGTTTGACTTGTTAAAACTGGGTTCCCATTGTGACAAATTTTTGTATAAATTTAGAGCATCTATTTGGCTGCATTAAGTCAATCAGTACTTAATATTTTCATAAAATTTTGTGCCACACAATTAAAAACATAAAATTTTATGAAAATAATAAGTGCTGATTGATTTAGTACACTCAATTTAAGTGCTTCAAGTTAAAACAAGAATTTTTATTCCATTGTAACTAAGCGAAGCTGAAACATGTAAGTAGATTTACGTATAAAACATTTAACACTCTTATTGGACCTGACAATTGCAATACGTTTGTCAAGTTAGACCTAATACATGATTAGAGACATTAGTCACATAAGTATCTAATTTGAAAGACAATTGGTGAAAAGTTACATTGAACACATATAACCTTTCTAGAATGTTGTTTTATAATATTTGAAGATGTTCTTGTAATTTTTTTTATATAATATGATAACGAATTATCTTAAAAAGTAATACCAAGACATACATTAAAAGAAAAATTAACAACACATACTAATATAATATAATATAATATAATAAATAGTTAGAGAATTAATTATAATACTATTTACAAAAAACAAAAAACACCGAGTAAATTTGTCATTTAATGTCATATTCTTTGAAATATATAACTCTTTTGCTCATGAGTTATAATTCATTTGGCACTAAATTTATGTGAAAGTTACTAATATATATATATATATATATATATATATATATATATATACCATTATTTATTATATATATATTTATCTTATGCCACAAGATATATATATATATGTATGTATATATATATATATATATATATATATATATGATCAATTATATAGGTGTAAGTCTTTTTTATATATTTTGTAGACATATATGTATGAAATATGTATATATGTACATATATACTCTATATATATATATAATAGAGGTGTTCAACGGAGTTTGATTTATTGCAAATCTGCACGATTCAATCCATCTTAACTCACAAAATTGTTGGTAGTTCGGTTTGCGAGTTGAGTTGAATATGAAATCACTAAACTTGCAAAAGGTTGACTCTCCTAATCCTCACAATAACCTAATATTAAAACAATGTAGTTATACTTAAGTTTTATGGAAAGAAATAAAATGCAAAACCTCCCTTAAACTTTTAGCTGATGTGTAATTAACTCTTTAAATTTTAATTAAGATAAAAAAGTCTTTAAACTTTATTAAATGTGCCAAAAAAAAACCCTCCTTCCGTAAAACATTCATCTATCTATGTTAGATTTCATCGAAATAAAAACCAACCAGAACTAAACAACAGCATGAAAGTAAGAAATCGAGAACATAATAGGAGAAATGGGGGACAAACACTTTTATTGAATTCACGCAAAACACCCAAAACAAATTAAACCAGGCATAGCATGAGGTGAGATGAGGCAAGGAGGAGTGAATGACTGTATAGTGCCGTAGAGTATGTGAAAACAATTTATTTTACCCTCGCTTCAATATCAATGGTACACAATCTCCTATATAAATAATGTGAACCGCATATTATGTGAAACTAACAATACTCTTTTAAAACATATATAAATTAGCAGAGCTGACCCAATTCACTACGCGAATCCCAACCCAACTAAATGTTTCATGCATTAAGTATAGAAATACCTCAAAATCAAATCCCATACAACACAACTAAACTCATGAACATATAGCCACGTATATGGTGGATCTCATCCGGTGGACCTCGTAATTTCAGAAACCGCGCGCAGTTAAAGGACTCAACGATCACGGCTAAACGACTTAGTTTTACCTACTACAACTGGCTATACCTAATTTTCTAAAGGGTCCACCGATACACTCTAACTTAAGGTGCACTGTAACACGCACCCATAAACTCCCCTCCTCTACTGGAGTCTTCTACAATGCTCCCATCAGCTGTGGGAGTATCGATGCTCACATAAATTTGACCTGGTATTGTAGCTAGGCCAATTCTTTGTTTCTTATAACTTTGTATTTAACCCTTATCTTTTTACTTATTTCAATTTAGTCCTATAGTATTTAAACTCTGGTTGAGCTCCATAACTTTCGATGATGCACCATTTTTTCTGGCAATTGCAAGCATTGGTTAGCCACTTGGTGTGGGTACCTCAATCTCATTGAGTGAAGATTTGAAATGGTTTTGTCATTTGCACACCACCCATGTTCATCCCTCATCTCTGTCGCCGGCCACTTTCACGCCCTGACCCTCACCCACACCACCACCAATCAAACACAAGAACATTTTATCAACATTATCATTATTTTCAAATTAAAAATGTGAAAGCTATCTTGATGAACTAATGGCCATTAGAGCAAAAGCACTCACACTCCACCCATATGTTGCATAATTGCATTCTAAGGCAAACAGTTTCATTCTTTCCTATTCCAATTGTAGCTACCACCAACATCAGATTCAGGTAGTTTCAAAATGTTGAACCCCCAAAACCCAAACAATCTGCTCACCAAAAAAGCACCCCTTTCACCACGGCGCACGACGGACCAAATCTCCTTGATGCCAGGTGGGTGTGGAGTTGTAACACTTCGTACACCGCCAATTTCATAACGGTATAAGCTCCATCATCGCCACTGACCTTGCCACCGGCAATCTGACAGCGTATCTTCACCACCACCCACATCTGATTTCAGCCCTCTCTCTTTCTTTTCTCACTGCCACCCAACTATAATCTCAGGAGCTTCTTTTACAAGCCTAAACCCTCCTTCAAAATAAGTTAGGGATGATTTTGCGAAATGCTAAACTATTTTGAGGGACTAAATTATAATTAACAATTATAGCAAAAGTCACTTGATATTCAAGTTACCTGTAATAAACAATAGCTATTGATCTACTTGTTTGCAAAATCAAACTATTTTAAAGATGTGAGCATCGATGCTCCAAACATAAAAGGGAGCATTGAAGACGTTGTCCTCCTACTATCTAGAGTCCTCCTATCAAAGTAAAACAAACGAGGAATGAAAAGTTTCTATGTATTTTCTCTTTTTTTGTTAACGAAAAGGAAAGATCATCCAATTTGATTATAAGTTATTAGAAACTTATCAAAAAAATTCTTAGAAACTTATCAAAATTGACAAGGCATACGATTGGGACGAACAACTGTTAGATTAAATGTCTTATATAATCGATTTGTGACTTATCTTATTAGTTTAATAAGTAATTAAATTAAGTTAATGGACTAAACTCGTATTGGGTAAAAAGAAAAAATTTTTACAATTATAGTAACTATCAATTTGATAAAAGTTAACAGTATTTAAGGAATAGTTTCTGCGCAAAACTCTAGATCTTTTTTTTTTTTTGACAAAAACTCTAGATTTATTCCTGGTCGTTAATGTTTTTTCTTCCCTCATCATCAATAAAATAGAAGCATAAAGAAGAGGCAAATGAATAGAAAGTGAATTTTGAGATTTCTCTAACGCTCTTGGAATGCAGTCTACCTACTATTTATGAATAAAAGTTAGTATCTTCTTACTATTGTTTGTAGGAATTATGAATTTTAATATCCTTATATTTAAATGTTAGTTTTCTATATTAAGATTCTTAGAAAACTTACAAACTAACACATGGTATTAGAGCATAGTTATGGAATTTATGATTCTCCATTGATGATGACTGTTATTTCTAATTTGTATGAATCATAATTGTAAAAGTTAGGAATTTTTTATTATGTTATTCTAGTGTACTGTGTAAGTAAATTTTATGGCATATTATTAATTTTATGTCATATTGTTAATTCTAATACTGAATCCTAATTAACTGTGTAACTTAATGAACAATATATTGTTTTCGCACATCACGGGTAAATTGTTCGTAAAGGTTGATTGTTCGTAATATTATATATTGTTCGTAAAGCTTGTTTGCAATATTGTTTATTATTTTTAAATCAACGACTTAAGGCATAAGATTGTTTGCATTATTTCGTAAATCAACGACTTGACGAAATCAAGAATTACACGGTTTATGGCTTTAATGCAAATCTCAAAGTATTAATGCTTAAGTGACTTTACGCCTTTATAGTTTTATTGTTTTCGTAAATTAAGAATTATGTGGTTTGTTTGATTGTTTTAAAGAATATGCAGTATTTAATTTTTATGCATAATATTATCAATTTGAGATAATATTATGTGAGATTTATTAATTACCAAAGTGGTTGAATCTTTAAATTGATTTAATCCTAAATTGAATGAAAGTTATTTTAAAGAATATGTAGTATGTTATCAATTTGAAATGATATTATTTGATATTTGTTAATCACTAAAGTGGTCAAATCTTTAAGTTAATTTAATTCTAAATTGTATAAAGTTATTTTTTTAATTACCCATAGAATAGATGTTAAGAATGACATGATGACTATTTGTGTATGAGTAAATTGAAGTTTATTGTTATAAAGAATTTATGGATCACCCAAAAGTTGATCAGCTGTCCTTATAATAAATAGACATGGTTGTTGATGATGTAAGTGCACTATTAGTTTTATTTCTATATCCAAAGATAATAAATACTTCTAATTAGTATATATATCATTGCCAAAATTATATAAATTTTATTAGCATCATTATGTTAAATATGGTATATTAATGGATCACTCAAAGAAAAATATTGATATATATTGAATGCTTAAATAGTTTGCTGTCTAAATCTATATAGTATATTAATTTATGATTCAAAGTATTAATGTTAGGCATGTGATCATTACAGCACTTATTACTATGCATTTGCATCTCTCATATGTTTTAATTTTTAACGGACTTAATTAGTTTCCCTGAATAGAGTGAACAAATCCAATTTTACCTTAAAGTAATGGATTTGGATTTGGCTATTCGAGTTAAAAAACCATATGCTATTATTGTTTTAAGCATTGATGAAGAGACAATTCATTATGAAAATTGGGAAAGATCAAACAGATTGAGTCTGATGTACATGCTTATGAGTATAGCTAGCAAAATTAAGTCAGTTCTTCCTCAAACGGAGAATGCTAAAAAATGATGAAATTTGTGGAAGAGCGCTCTCAAACTGCTCACAAGTCTCTTGCTAGGACATTAATGAGTACTTTAACTACCATGAAATTTAATGGTTCTTGTACTATGCGTAAGCACGTCATTAAAATGACAACATCGCAGTAAAACTTAAGTCATTGGGAATTGAAGTGGATGAGAATTTCCTTGTGCAGTTCATTCTAAACTCATTACCTCTTGAGTATGGTCCATTCCAAATGAACTATAATATCATGAAAGATAAATAGAATGTGTATAAATTGCACAATATGTTAGTTTAGGAGAAAACCAGACTTAAAGATTAAGAAAATCACTTTATCCATTATGTGAACTATCAAGGAAATGGAAAGACAACTTATGTATGTTTCAAATGAAATTTGACTGAAATTCCCCATAATGCTTGATGGGTTGATTCTAGATGTATAACTCATGTTTCTAATACAATAAAAGGATTCCTTACAATCCAAATCATAAGCCCAAATGCGAAGTTCATCTTCATGGAGAAATAGAGTGAAGATTCCAGTGAAAGGTGTCGGGACTTACGGTTTAATCTTTGACACTGGACATCATTTAGATTTATTTAAAACTTTTTATGTACCTCATATTTCTAAGAATTTAGTTTCTTTGTCTAAACTTGATGTTGCTGAATACTCTTTTAAGTTTGGTAATTGATGTTTTAGTTAGTATAAGCATACTTATATGATTGGTTCTGGTATATTTTATGATGATTTATATAAATTCAATCTTGATAATTTATATGTTGAAACTCTTATGACCTTGCATCATAATGTTGACACTAAACACAGTTTAGTGAATGAACGTTCTGCTTACTTGTGGAATAAATGTTTAGGTCACATTTCCAAAGAAAGAATGGAAAGGTTGATTAAGAATAACATCCTTCCAGATTTGGATTTCACTAAGCTTAATATTTGTGTGGATTGTATACGGAAAAGCAACAAAACACACAAAGAAATGTGCCACGAGAAGCACTCAGCTTCTTAAAATTGTACACATCGATATATGTGGACCCTTGATGTTGATTCTCTCGGTAAAGAAAAGTATTTTATCACCTTTATTGACGATTATTCACATTATGAATATGTCTATTTACTGCATAAGAAATCACAAGCAGTGAATGTTTTGGAAATTTATGTAAATGAAGTTGAAAGATAATTGGACAGAAAGGTGAAGATCGTAAGGTCAAATAGAGGGGGTGAGTATTATGGAAGATTTGATGAAACTGGATAACACCTACGTCTATTTGCTAAGTTCTTAGAAAAACGTGACATATGTGCTCAATACACAATGCCAGGTATACCACAATAAAATGGAAAGGTGTAACCAAATTTTAATGGATATGGTTAGGAGCATGTTAAGTAATTGTGGATGTATGCTTTACCTTTGTCATTGTGGATGCATGCTTTAAAAACTGTCATGTATTTGTTGAACAGTATTCCTAATAAGGTAGTTCCAAAGATACATTTTGAACTGTAGACAGGTAGGAAACTCAGTTTAAGACTCCTGCATGTTTGGGGATGTCAGGCAGAAATGAGAATTTATAATCCATATGAAAAGAAACTGGATGCAAGAACAATTAATGGATATTTCATTGGTTATTGAGAAAAATCTAAAGGGTATAAATTTTACTATCCTACCCATAGTATAAGAATTGTTGAAACTGGAAATGTTCGGTTCATTGAGAATGGTGAAACCGGTGTGAGTGAAGTTTCACGAAATATGGAGATTAAGGAAGTTAGAGTACAAGTTCCTTTAACTTGTGTTCCTACTTATGAAATTGTTGTTCCTCATGTTGAACCGAATAACAATCAAGGAGAACAATAAATTAATGGTCCTAGGTTAACATAATGAACTTATAATAGAGCAATAATAAGAAATAACATTAAGAAGATCACAAAAAGAAAGGAGATCTGCTATTCTGAATTACTATGTGGTGTATCTATAGTAATCAGAAAATGACTTGAGAATTAATGATAATGACCCAGTTTCATTTTCACAAGCCATTAATAGTGATAATGTTGATAACTGGTTAGATAACATAAAAGATGAGTTAAATCAATAGAACATAATGATGTATGAGACCTTGTGGAATTGCTTGAAGGGAGCATGAGAGTTTGGTGTAAATGAGTCTTTAAGACTAAGTGTGACTCTCATAGCAACCTTGAATGCTACAAGACCCGTCTTGTTGTCAAATGTTTTACTAAAAAAGATAGCATTGACTATAAGGAAACATTTTCACTAGTTTCCAACAAAGAATCTTTTTGAATTTTCATGGCATTAGTAGTTCGTTATGATCTAGAGTTGCATCAAATGGATGTAAAAATCATATTTCTAAATGAGAATTTAGAGGAAGATGTTTATATAGATCAACCAATGAGTTTTTCTGTTGAGGGAAAAGAACACATGGTGTATAAACTTAAGAAATCAATATATGAACTTAAGTAAGCTTCCCGACAATGGTATTTCAAGTTCAATGATACTAATGTATCCTTTAGATTTAAGGAAAACATTGTTGATCAATGTATATATCTAAAGGTCAATAGGAGTAAGTTTATCTTTTTTATTCTATATGTGGATGACATCTTGCTTACAACTAATGATATTGGTCTATTAAGTGAGATTAAGAAGTTTCTCTCTAATAACTTTGAAATGAAAGATATGGGAGATGTAAGTTATGTGATTTGAATAGAAATATTGTGTGACCATCAGGTATGGTTACAATTCAGAAAAGGGACAAATTTAATGTTATGACATGCTTTGAGGCCATTATTAATGAATTATGGTTACAAAATTTTATTTAGGACTTAGAATTGTAGACAATATTGCCAAGTCGCTAAAGTTTATTGTCTGCAGCAATCTTCTTTTCTAAAAACGACAAGTATTCTAAAAGTGCTAAATATATGAAATTGATATACTTTGTCGTTAACGAAGAAGTTCAGAAACATAAAGTGTCAATTGAGTATGTTAGCACCAACTTTATGATTGTTGACCCTTTGACGAAAGGGTTACCACCCAAAACATTTAGTGGACATGTTGAAAGTATGAACATTAATGTATATTATGTTAATGATTGTGTTTTATGTACTTTAACACTTTGAGCTCATGAATGAATATGTTTCTGTCTTACATGTTTTCCTTGTTTGTATACATGATTGAATATGAATGATGATAGTACGTTATGTCTTTAACAAATACATTATTGTTAGACCACTTATGTGCTTCCCATTTATAGGTCATGTCAAGAAGATGACTAATTCTATGGTACATGGAAGGGACTATGTCAATTAAATGATATACGATCATCATGACTCATGTTAATTTATTCTTGGTCATGATGAATGATGTATCCAATGTAAAAGAAAGTTTGACTATACATATGAATTCATATTATGTTTTGACAGACTTATCAAACTATAAAGAAGGTAATGTTACATGAGGCAAATGAGATAATATTAAATTAAATATTTCATGTGATGGGCTTGTAACTTATCTTAGGAATTTAATAAGTAATTAAATTAAGTTAATGCGTTAAACTTTTATTAGGTAAAAGGCAAATGACATTTTTTATAACTATAGTAATTGTTAACTTGATGAAAGTTAACAACATTTAAGAAATAATTTTTATACAAAACTCTAAGTTTGTTTCTGACCGTCAAGATTTCTTCTTCCTTTACTATCATTAAAATAAAATAAATATAAAAAAATATAAATACAAAAAAATAAAAAATAAATTTTGAAATTTCTTTAACGACCTTACAATACAACTTTCTTACTATTTATAAATAAAAATTAATGTCTTATCATACTCTTATTTATAAAATTATAAATTTTAAGTTTCTTATATTTAAATGATAATTTTTATATTAAAATTCTTAAAATTTTCAAACTAACGTACGTTTGGTGAGTCACGAGATCGAGAAACACATGCGACCTTTTTGCAGACAATGATGTCCATACCTAATAACTACATTATATAGTCAGAAAAAAAATAAAAATAAAAGCTAATAACTAGAATACGGTCTGCATCACATGGCCATTGGAATGAGTCAAAGTCTCAAAACCCATTCATTCGGCCATTCGTCTACTTTTGTCCCCTATAGCTCTTTTTTTTCTTCCGCATCCAATTCTTGCCACCATTTCACACAAGCATGATAGCATCATCTGATGTGTTTTTCTTTTCTTTTATTTATTTTATTTTATGTCCGTGGGGACCATATTATGTATTTCTTGTGGCGCGCATTGTCTCTATCCTCCAATCGCATTCATGCTTTTGTTCTTCATCGCCATCATCAATGTACTATATATATCACAATTAATTCGTTGATTACTTCGTACTCACAGAAGGGGTTCCAAAGTTACCTTATCTTATTGGTCTTTTGATTTTGTCATTGACATCAACGCTGTCATGGAGGAAGTTAGCGGTATGTACCCTTTTTTGTTTTGCTTTGTTTTTTATTTTTTGAGAGAACTGTACCTTTTACCTGTCTCAGTTTTAATTTCCATATTGGGATTCTGATTTTTTTATTATCTCCTTAATCAATTTCTTTCTTCCGAGCAATCTATGAATTGAGTTTACTCGTGATTTCAACTTTTCTTTTCTCTTTTTTTAATATTTGAATTGTATGATTATGTAATTTTCTCTCTGGCCCTTTTACTTTAAGAGTAAGTGAGTAACTATGGTGCTCATCATGTTTTTGGAACTGGTGTTTGATGTACTCATTATGGCCCTCACTATATATGGATACCATAGTTGCTATTTGGTAAGTAGTTAAATATTTATTGGTTGTATTCCTAATAAAAAGATGGGTATAATAACTCATAAATATAAGAAAAACTCTTATATATACTTGGTGTATATAAGTTGCGAGCACTATAAAAACCAATATTAAAAGATTAATACATAAGTCTTAGTGTCACATAAATATTTTATATTTTAAAGTGATGATGTATTATTCGTTAATTAGTTAACTTAGTACACAAGAAACACGTGAATCTCTCACTATATCTAAGAAAAAAAAATTGGCACTGTACCACTGTCCTACCTTGCTTTACAAAACATTTATTATAAATCTTAAAATTATTAAATATTTGACGATCATTGTAAGAAAAATATTCTTAGATAAGAACTTTGTATAATATGTACTCAAATAAACAGTTGACATATATAAAGTTATATGAAGCATGTTAAAGGTACATAACTCGAAAATATATATTTACATATGTTAACAGTTGATTTGAGTACTTATATTAGAAACTTCATATTTAAGAATTTCTCGATTGTAAGTAAGGATACCACACAACTCCCTTCCCCGCTTCACATTTTATGTATTTGAAGTCCAGGCCCATCTGAAAAAGTTAGTTCTTTTTCCTATCTTTCTGCATCACTTGCTTGCAACATGTATTATTATCTCACGTACTTTACATTTTGGTTGCTATACACTTTCTATGCTTTACTGCTTCTTGTTTAGATTGTGCATAGGTCTTTTATTTGCATATTTGCAAACTGAACAAGGTTATATCCGGAAATCTTCTGTAACTTATATAGGAAGTAATAAAGTATTATAAAGCCACCACCAAATATGAATTTGTTGAGGATTGGTTCTGTTTTATATGCATCAGAAAATGGTGTTCACATTATTTTTCATTTCACATCACTTGATGATGTAACTAATTATATGATAAGTAGTATAAAAAGTGATGTGAGAGAAAAATATAGTGAAAAAATCTGGGTTGATATGCATCCTTCAAATTCCCTAGAATTCAATGCTCGATTTTATTCCATGCATTCAGTTATGTTTTCTTTGCCTTCTTGATCATCCCAGTGGTGGAAACTAAGAATGGAACTGTTTCAGTGGCTTCTGCATTTGCTGGTCACCAGGAAGGTAATGCTTCTGCAAGGTTTAACTTTATTTTTGCACTCTTTCTTTGATCATGTAGGAGTCATGGTTGACATATCGATGCATTGAGGCCCTCTCCTGCGTCTTCTCTTTCATTATATTCTGATGTGTCTTAAGTTTGGTTATTCACAGAGTTTTACTCTCGTCTATATCATTTAAATATTTAATAGAAACCCAAATTTATGATTCAAATTGGTGGACATTAGGCTTGATGATCAAATGATATATTCAATTCCAAATCCTATATGGTTTTATTTTTGGAAAGAAAAATTGCACCTTTTTAGTTTGGAGTTTTTGTGTTGCCTGCTTGATATTGCACTGGCCTTTTATTACTTTGTTGCTGGTGTTGCATTGGTTAATTAGCTATACAGGATAGAGACCACAAATTTTTAAGAAAATCCGTTGAAGAAGCATATAAAGGGGTAGAATGTGAAGATGGAGGTCCTTTCGGTGCTGTTATAGTTTGTAATGATGAAGTAGTTGCTAGTTGTCATAACATGGTTCTGAGGAACACAGACCCAACAGCTCATGCAGAGGTCACAGCAATAAGACAGGTCAGATTATAAATAGCCAAATAATTTCCTTATATCTATATGGCACATGAAATGCATATTTTCTTTTAGTAAATGTCGCTATTACATTTGTGCTTTTCTAACTGACGTAGCATTCATCAGTGCACAAGAGGGACATGTCTTGCCTCATTTGACAATTCAATATTCTTCTAATTTTAGGAAGGGGATATCCACATATAGAATCATTTGTGTAGGTTGTCCAAAGAACGCTATACTGAGATATCCCATAGGAGGTGGCTATTCTAATATTTAGACTTGAGAGATTGTTGAAGTTTACAAGCTTTGGTTTGAAAACTCACTACCAGAATTTATATATTGTTGCCTAACTTTCCTGAGCTGTACTCTCTTTAGGTTTTAGAGAGGCTAGTTGAAACTTTAAATTCCAAGAAAACCAAAAACTGATTGTATTACAAAAAAAACTTGGTTCCAACCTTTTCCTTTTAATCTTTCCCTCCAACCCTTTTAAATATCTTTCATTTGTTACTTTCAACTTTACTTAATTAAATTAATAGATACATGGAAGGTGATTAAAGACGTTGGAGGGAAGGGTTGGAGGGAAATGGTTGAAGTAAAGTTTTGTTCTTGTATTACTCTGTTTGCCTTTTCATATTGATTTATGTGCAGCAAACTTGATTTATTCAATTAATGGAATTTTGTTTTATTAACGCAATGATTTCATATTACAGGCTTGTAAAAAGCTTAAGCAGATAGAACTTTCAGAATGTGAAATATATGCTTCTTGTGAACCTTGCCCCATGTGCTTTGGTGCAATCCACCTTTCACGAATTAAGGTTGGAACGGCATGCTTTTCCTATGCTTCTTTTACACACCAAGCTTACCCTTGGATATAATTTCTTTCAATGTTCTTTTCATACAGAGGTTGGTTTATGGAGCAAAGGCTGAGGCAGCAATTGCTATTGGGTTCGATGATTTTATTGCAGATGCATTGCGAGGTACCGGATTCTATCAGAAGGCACAGTTGGAGATCAAAAGAGTTGATGGCAATGAAGCCATCATTGCTGAAGAGGTTTTTGTGAAAACAAAGGAAAAGTTCCGAATGTATTAAATAAATCTGTCATTTTCCTAAGCCATTATTTCACAACCGATGATAATTGGCTTCATATAAATAAGCTTATTGGTCCCATGTGTATCCCGCTAAATGTGAACTAATTATTATATGGAGGATCAGAAGGAAAGTTATATAGTAATATCTTATCCATTCTTATGAATGCATATATTATAATAATTGTACATATATTGTCAATTTTATTTGTCAAAATATCTTAAGTATGTAATATGATAAAAAAAAAAAAATAGACTCTCATTTTAATCCTTCAAAGATAAAAGTGTGATCACTTCCGGCTTCTATAAAGAATTTTAACTTTAATTTAATCTCTTAATTATAAGAATTAACATTAAAATAGTCTTTTTGTAAGAGCCACAAGATTCAGGAACAAAATTGATATAATTTTTCTTTATTAAGGGACTAATTTAATGTCAATTTTATATGATTGAAATACTAAATTCAATTTATTATATGATTGATAAACTAAATTAAAGTTAATTTTTTTTGGATGACTAAATTAATATATTTTTTATGATTAAGCTATTAAATTAAAATCAACTTTTTTGAAAGACCAAAATAATGTTACATTTATTTAAGGGATTAAAATATGTCTTTACCCTAAAAAAAACAATTTAAGAGGAGTAAGACTGTAAGAGCATAGATATGCGATACTTAATAGCAACCATGGCTGAATTGGAAACTCTTAGCTTTCCCTACATCTTCTTGATGATGAGCAGACACGCCTCGATAGTATTGCTTTAGGTTTAGGGGTTTCTAAACCCAAATAAAAGAAAAGATGTTATCTATTGGATGATCATGTATTATTTTTAAAGAAAAAAAACAAATAAAGTAAAGAAAGCATAACTACAAATAAAGTGGGTTATTTGTGTACTTCCAAGTTCTAATATTGTCATTGGAGCTCTGCTTTCATCACCAGTGTTTTTGCAAGTATTAATTAAAATCAAATAGAAAGAACCAAACAAAATGGGAACTTAGTGGATCCCCTTTCCACGTTGTGGAATCTTGGTATGCCAATGCCATTTCAAGTAAGCCTAGAGTCAAAACTTTAAACTCCCGCAAAAATACTGTGCAAGAGATTAACTAATTTTATGTAATTAATTAACTTTAGACTTATTGGAATTAGAATTGGAACACAAAGTTTTAAATTTAATTTCAATCTTCTTAAAATTAAAATTGGTTTAGAATATTAAATTTTATGTTTGGACTTACTAAAGAATTAGAATATTAAATTATAATTTTAAATTTAATTCTAATTTCATTTTTAAATATATGACCTAAAATTTTTAAAAATTATTTAAAAAATTAAAAAATTAATAAAACTATTAATAAAATAATTTTTTTTATAATACTATAGTCATATTTTATTTTATCATAAAGAAATTTTTATGTAATTATTTGTAAAAAAGATTCAAGTCTAAACAATTTTTATAAAAATATTTAATTCCAATAAATATGATTGTTAGAAAATAAATGATAAAGAGAAAGACCTTTTTCTTTTGTGCAAAAAGAAAGACTTTAATGGGGGAGTGAGAAACTCTAATTTTCATGTTTTAGAATTAATTCTTAGGGTATGAGATAAGAATTAAGAAGAGCTTATACTAGTTATTTATCAATTTTATGGAATTAGTTTATGAAATTATAATTTCAATTCTAAATGGCATTCCAAACATAAAAATTAGAAAGGAAAATTGCACTAGCCTCTTCTAAGGTTTGCTCTAATTACACCCGACTCCCTTCTAGTTTTGGGAAATTACACCGGTCTCCCCTATATTTTGTTTTCGTGTTGCAGTTAGGCTCCTTTGGTGTGACGGACCGTTAGCTCTTCTAACGACAACATCATCACGTGAGATCTATGTGATTTATAATGGTAAACATATAATTTTTTGCTACTATTTTGATTAGTGATAGACAAAATTGTCCCTCCTGTTGGCCTTCTCCTCTGTATGTTGCCCTGACTCTATTGTTGGTCATCTTCTTCGATAGGCACAAAGGGTTTTACAGTGTGGAGGAGTTGAAGCTTCGCCAAGTTGGTGCTGTGGAGACCTATTGAGATTTTGGTGCTTATTCGACATAGAAAGGTTGGAAATGTTTTGGGAATTTTTTGTTGTAAAGACTTTTAAAAATCATCTTTTCTTGATAGCCAATAACAGATTATCTAGAAATCAATAACAAATTATCTAGAACTAATAACTGGTTATTTGACTAGTCAGTAGCGTGTCTTTTGTTGTTTTAAAAGGAATAATCAATTAAGAAGTATACATAACAAGTTATTTGGCAAGTCAATAACACGTCTTTTGTTGAGTTAAATTACCTAACCGATTATGGTTTCACAATAATAGATTATCTAAAATCAATAACAGATTATCTGAAACTAATAACACATTTTCTGGAACTAATAAGACATTATCTAGAAACAATAACAGGTTATTTGACTAGTCAGTAGTGCGTCTTTTATTGTTTTAAAAGGAATAACTGATTATGGAGTGTCCATAATATTAGGTTATTTGGCAAGTCATTGGCACACTTTTTGTTGTTTTAAACTACCTAACCGATTATGGTTTCATAATAATTTGATATTCGCGTGCAACATTGTTTTCTGCAATAGTGTTGATGAGACATGGAATTGAAATAGTATTGTGCATTTCTTTGCTTTTATAGGACTAACATAATAAACTCCAACATATAATGTCCACTACACTAGGTACTGAAATATAATTTTGCAAAATATCATTATATTTCATTATTTCAAAATGCATTATTATTGATGATCACATATTTTATACATTAATAAACCATTATTTTTAGTTATTTACACTCTCCATGTACTTAATTGATTGAGCTTAGTTATGTTTTGTAAGTTTGGACTCAAATTGGACTTAATTGATTTTTTCAACCTTATTTGGGTCTTACATTGTTTCTGTATTTCAACCATATCTTGAGTTCTACATGTACAATAATTATGAATTTTACCATGTCGAAAATATAAGAGAGAGCTCTACAACTTTCATGAATAACACAAAATTCAGATCTGATTCCTTGAAGGTCATATTGGGCTTGGAAGTCAGAATACGAGTTTTGTGAATGGAACTCGAATAGTGTGTAGTAATCAAGGCATAACTCGGGCTGTAGGTAGTCAATAGTGCTGAAACTTTGAAACTTGAAAGTTAAGACTCAAATATACAACTTTCATGAAGAACACAAAATACAGATCGGATTCCTTGAAGGTGATATTGGGCTTTGAAGTCAGAACAGAGGTGCTGTATTTGGGCCTAAACATTGTTCAGTAATTGGGTTATATCTCGGGCTGTAGATGGAGTTTTGAGCTGAAACTAGTGACATTAAAAAGTTAAGACAAAATGCTACAACTTTGATGAATACTATTTTTCCATTTGCTGATGGCATTTATGAGTTCAGCAATGAATGATTTCGCAGACAAAGAATCTCAATAATCTAACCACTCATCCAACCACTCAACCACTCATCCACTCACTCATTAATCATCCCCCTTGTCATTTTGTATCCCTAATCCCCTATAAAAGGCTTCATTGGCTGATCATTTGATATCTTAGTATTAGGCTTAGTTTTTAGAAGTTATGATCATACTTGTTTATTATTTTCCTTTGTTGTAAATTTTCTTTTGTTCTAAATTGAAGTTATGTTCATCTTTCTCTTCTTCTTTCTTTTTTTCTTCTTGTCTATGAGTAAATAATTTTCATTTTGCTCGGGTGAAAGAGTGAAGCTCTTGGTAATGAAATAAGGTTAGATTATTCTATTTCTTGTACTTAAATGATATATTATCAAGTGGACATTATATGTGTTGTATTTTATTTCAAATTAATTTAGAAACCTTCCTTGTATAATGGAGATATTGATTTATTGTAGACAAGAGGATATACACAGTGAATGTTTGAACTCATTTACAAGTGTTGGTAGATAATTAAAGGAACCATAATATGATTGCATATATAATTGAACTTTGAATGTTATATTTTTCGATTGGAACTTCCATTATGTGTAGATTTCAATTGAATTATAAAAAAAAATATTGTCCTTAATTTATTAACGAGAGTGGATCTCCTAACTCAAGCAAATCATTTTTCATCTGTGTACAACTTTTATTACCTTTCGTATTGTGACAAATCACTTTCTTACCTCAAATAATTTCTCTTCATCAATTCCCTGTGGATCGACCTCAGACTCTCGAGAATTTATTACTTGAGACAACCTGCACTTGGATTTGCAATATAAAATCTGCATCAAGTTTTCAGCGTCGTTGCCGGAGACTTGATTTGAAGTGTTAATTTATTGAGATTCTCTTTCGTTAAATAAATTTCATCATCTTGTATATTCATCATCTGGTATATTCTATCTCTACTCTTTTAATTTACTAACTTACTAACTTTCTAATTTTTTATTTATTTATGTCATTTATTTATGTTTACTAACTTTTAATTTATGTCATTTATTTTTTCTTACAAACATTTATATTCGCTCTCTAACTTTTAATTTATATCATTTATTTTTTTACTCTCTAATTTTTTTTTTAATTTCTATCATTTATTATTGCTTTCTAACGTAATGAAATAATCTTTCTTTTTCTCTTCTCTTTTCACGGCCTCGATGGGGCTCTATCTCTCTCTGGTTTTCATATTTTAAATTTACTTTATGCACTTTATTTTTTATATTTTATTTTTTGTATTTTACTTTTTGTACTTTATTTTTTGTATTTTACTTTTTGCACTTTATTTTTTGTATTTTATTTCTAGCTTTTTAACTTTATTAACTCTCTAACTATCTAGCTTTTTACTTTATCAGTTATCTAACTTTTTACTTGTTAATATTTATTTGGTAGCTGGTTTATACCACATCTTTGTTAATATTTAATGGCTGATTTATACCGCCAGTTTGTACATTATTTTTTTTATTTTAAGTTATTTATATATTTATGCTTAATTGGTATCGTGATTTAAATTTTGGTCGTTTGGTTAAAATTAATCTTGGTACTTTATACATTGATTTATTTGAATCACAATCACACACAATTGACACAATAACTGAAATTGAAGATGTACATGATGAACATGAAAATCAATTGGTGCGAATTACGCATAGTGTACATGATGAACAAAAAAATCAACTATTGCGAACTATGTGTGAATATTTGCAACCATCCTGTCTTTCCACTTAATGCTAACAATTTTAGATTTAAGTCAAGTATGATTTCTTTACTTCCTAATTTCCATGGTTTAGAATATGAAAACCTATATTTATATCTGAAAGAATTTGAAGAAGTATGTATTGCTTTTAATAATCAAAATTGCACTGAAGAGGTTGTTAGGCTTAAATTGCACTGAAGAGGTTGTTAGGCTTAAATTGTTTCTTTTTTCTTTAAAAGATAAAGCAAAAACTTGGCTTAACACTTTGAGACCAAGATCAATTGGTACATGGCAAGAAATGCAAGGTGAGTTTTTAAAGAATTTTTTTTCAATACATTAAACCAATGCTTTAAGCTTCTTTTATGAAGGTTTAATACCTGAAACCAAACAATTTGTGGAAACAATGTGCAATAGCGAGTTTCTTGATAAAGAACCTGATGAAGCTTTAGACTATTTAAACCAATTGGCTGAAAATTCTCAATCTTGGCATGATACCAATTCTTCAGAAAATTCAATCAGATATAACCTTAAAAATGTTAGTAAAGAAAAATATCATCTTAGTCAACAAGAAGATCTAAATGCTAGGGTTGTCAATTTGGTTAGAAAGGTTGAAGCCATGGAATCAGGAAAAGTGAAAAAAATCAAATCTGTGCAAAATAAAGAAATTTGTGACATTTGTGATGAATTAGGACACTCAACAAATGAATGTCCAAAAATTCCTGTTTTTAAAGAAGTTGTGCATGAGCAAGTAAATGCAATGAACAATTTTAAAAAGTCATTCACTTCTTCTTTTTCAGATTTATACAATCTGGGATGGAGAAATCACCCAAACTTCAACTGGAGGAACAATAATCAAGCATAATTTATGCAACCACCACCTCTTCAGGAGCAACAAGACTCTCAAAATTCTCAAGGATATGCACCTTATGTCCCACCATATAGGAAAAACCTTAAAGAAACATTGCATGCATTCATAGAAAAGCAAGAGACCATTAATAAACAAAACACTTAAACCATGAATGACATAAAAGACACTCTTGTTAAACTTACTTATGCTCTCACCATTCATGAAAAAGAAAAATTTTCTTCTCAACTTCAATCGAACCCTAAGGGTCAGTATAGTCTAAATGAGGGTAGTTTAGAAAACCTATTTTTCCTTTGCTTAACTCCTTTGAGCTTACTTGACCATTCCTTGTTTCTAGCTCATCATGTGCCTTAAAAAAAATCATGTTCTTACCTGACCTTAAGGAATAAGAGAACATTAACTTTGTCACTGGATGAATTCTTGAACAAGTGTGGGGGTGTATGTACAGAATGATTGGTAAAAAAAAAAAGTGGTTAAAATAAAAATAAAAAAAATGTATATGTGCCTAAAAAAAATGTAAAAAGAATTTGTATTAGGTGAAGCTGGGATGAACTTTCATGCTTGTTAATTGAACTCAGCTCTTATGCTCTTTTATTCTCATAGGTGTTTAACTTGTCATATCTATGCTCCCCCCTTCTTTACCTTGACCCCATTACAACCTTGAATAAAGTCCTAATGATTTGTGTGTGCATGTGTTCTAAGTAGTAAAGAAGTAGAAGATAAGCAAACTTATGGTAGTACAATTTTTCATGGGTTGAATTGAGTAAAATACTTACCTTTTAAACACTTGAGGGATTGATAGTTAATCTTGTGAGATCTTTCATTCTTGATTCATTCTTTTCAACTAAAGTCTCCTTACTTGTTGGTTTGAGATGTGAAGAAATTTTACTTTATAAATATTTTGATCCCTTGAATCTTTGGTTGTTCTTCTTGTTTATAAACTTTTGAATTCTTGAATATCATTGGAAATTGAATCTTTTAGAGTGCTTAACTTTTGAGTCTATGTCTTTTGTTTTTTTTTAGTTTTAGTCTTACGTGTTTTTGCCCAAGAGTGCAAAAAGCTAAGTGTGGGAGAATTTGATGATCACATATTTTATACATTAATAAACTCTTATTTTTAGTTATTTACACTCTCCATGTAAATAATTGATTGAACTTGGTTATGTTTTGTAAGTTTGGACTCAAATTGAACTTAATTGATTTTTTCAGCATTATTTGGGTCTTACACAGTTTCTATATTTCAGCCATATCTTGAGTTTTAGATGTGAAATAATTATGAATTTTAACTTGTAGGAAAGATAAGAGAGAACTCTACAACTTTCATGAATAACACAAAATTCAGATCAGATTCTTTGAAGGTCATATTGGGCTTGGAAGTTAGAACACGAGTTTTGTGATTATAACCCAAATAATGTGTAGTAATCAAGGCATAACTTGGGGTGTAGGTGGTTAATAGGGCTGAAACTTTGATACTTGAAAGTTAAGACCCAAATATACAACTTTCATGAAGAATACAAAATGCAGATCAAATTCCTTGAAGGTGATATTGGGCTTTGAAGTCAGAACAGAGGTGCTGTATTTGGGCCTAAACACTGTTTAGTAATTGGGCCATATCTCGGGAATTATAAAACATAACTTTTTGACTAATTTCAAAAGATTTTCTCAGAATTGACTTGTCATGAAAAGTTTTTGTTCTATCTTTATAAATTTTTGAGTTTTCATATGCATCATTTCTCAAATCCTCAAGTTCATTTAATTGCAATTTGTGTAACTGACAAGCATCATCAAGACTTAAATTGAAAGTTTTAATGGCTCAAAATACTTTATACTCCAGTTCTACAGGCAAGTGACAAGGTTTTCAATTGAGTTATAAAAAGAAATAATTTTGTCTTTAATTTATTACCAAGAGTGGATCTCCTAACCCAAGAAAATCTTTTTTCATCTGTGAACAACTTATATCATGTTTAGTATTGTGATAAATCTTCTCTTTACCTCAAAGAATTTTTCTTCATCAATTCCCTGTAGATAGATCTCGGACTCCCGAGAATATATTATTTGAAACAACCTGCACTTGGGTTTGTAACTTTTAATTTCCATCAAGTTTTTGGCGCCGTTGCTGGGGATTTGATTTAAAGTTTTAATTGATTGAGGTTCTCTTTTCATCATCTTGTATATTTATTATCTGGTATATTCATCATCTTGTATATTCATCTTTACTCTTTTAATTTACTAACTTATTAACGTACTAACTTTCTATCTTTCTAATTTTTTTATGTCATTTGTTTATACTTACTGACTTACTAATATACTAACTTATTTATTTTCTGTTATTTATTTTTTGTTATTAGTTTTCTTTCATTTATTTTTTGTCATTTATTTTTCTGTCATTTTTTTTGTTTACTAACTTACTTATTTAAGTTATTTATTTATGTTTAATATTTATTGTCTTTATCTTTATTTTAAGTCATTTATTTATGCTTAATATTTAATGGACGATCTATACCGTCAACTTGTACATTATTTATTTTATTTTAAGTTGCTTATTTATGCTTAATTGGAATCATGATTTAAATTATGATCGTTTAGTTAAAATTAATTCTGGTACTTTATATATTAATTTGTTTGAATCACAATCATACACAATTGACACAATGACTGAAATTGAAGGTGCACATGATGAACATGAAAATGAACCGGTGCGAACTACGCGTAGTATACATGATGAACATGAAAATCAACCATAGCGAACTATGCGTGAATATTTGCAACCACCTCAAAATTCTAGTTCATCATGTTTGATCTTTCCACTTACTGCTAACAATTTTAGATTTAAGTCAGGTATGATTTCTTTAATTCCGAATTTCCATGGTTTAGAATCTAAAAGCTCATATTTACATCTGAAAGAATTTGAGAAATATGTATCGCTTTTAATGATCAAACTTGCATTGAAGAAATTGTTAGGCTTAAATTGTTTCATTTTTCTTTGAAAGATAAAGCAAAAACTTGACTTAATGCTTTGAAACCAAGATCAATTGGCACATGACAAGAAATGCAAGGTGAGTTTTTTTAAAAAAAATTTCTAACACATAAATCCAATTCTTTGAAATGACAAATTCAATTTTTTTTCCAAAATTCAAATGAACCATATTTTTAATGTTAGGAACGTTTTAAAAATTTGTTAAATTCTTGCCCACATCATGGTTTTGAAAAATGGTGCACTATAAGCTTCTTTTATGAAGGTTTAACACCTGAAACTAAACAATTTGTGGAAACATTGTGCAATGATGAGTTTCTTGATAAAGAACCTAAAGATGCTTTAGATTATTTAAACCATTTGGTTGAAAATTCTTAATATTGGCATGATACTAATCCTTCTGAAAATTCAATTAGATATAACCTTGCAAATGCTAGTAAAGAAAAATATCATCTTAGTCAAGAAGATTTAAATGCTAGGTACGTCAGTTTGACTAAAAAGGTTGAAGTCACGGATTCCAGGAAAGCAAAAGAAATCAAATCAGTACAAAATGAAAAAAATTTGTAGCATTTGTGATGATTTAGGACACTTAATAAATGAATGTCCAAAAATTCTTGTTTTTAAAGAAGTTGTGCATGAGCAAGTAAATGCAATGAATAATTTTAGAAAATCATTTACTTCTTCTTCTTTTTCAGATTCATACAATTCGAGATGGAGAAATCATTCGAACTTCAGCTGGAGGAATAATAATCAAGCTCAATTTATGCAACCACCACCTTCTCATGAGTAACAGGACTCTCAAAATTCTCAAGGATATGCACCTTATGTTCCACCTTATAGGAAAAACATTGAAGGAACCTTGCATGCATTCATAGAAAAGTAAGAGACCATCAATAAACAAAACACTCAAACCATGAATGGCATAAAAGATACTCTTGCCAAACTTACTTATGCTCTCACTATTCAAGAGAAAGGAAAATTTTCTTCTCAACCTCAATCGAATCCTAAGGGTCAGTACAATCTAAATGAAGGTAGTTCAAAAAATCAACAAATAAATCAATTCAAGTTAGGAATAACTCTTAGAAGTTGAAAAGTTGTTGAAAAAAAATTTCTGAACCTTGTGAAAGAGATGATGAGTCAATTCCCTAAGTCAAGGAAGAGGTTGACAAACTTTCTAGCCAAAATGAGACTGAACTCTCGCATCCACCCCTATTTCCTCAAGCATTAAATAAACCAAAGAAATTGAACCACCACACTAAAATTTATAAAGTTCTTAAATAAGTGAAGGTCAATATTCCGTTGTTAGATGCTATCAAACAGATTCCTTGTTATGCCAAATATTTAAAAGACTTATGCACAGTTAAAAGGAAATTAAATGTGAAAAAGAATACTTTTTTGTCTGAACAGGTAAGCTCCATTATTCAGACTAATAATGTTTTGAAACTTAAAGACTCTGGTTGTCCTACGGTTTCATACATTATTAGAGAACATAAAATTGGACAAGCTTTACTTGATCTTGGTGCTAGTGTTAATTTGATTCCATATTCAGTTTTTCAGCAACTCAACCTGGGTGAGCTAAAATTAACTTTTGTAACTCTTCTACTTGCTGATAGATCAATTAAAATTCCAAAATAAATAGTGGAAGATGTGTTGGTACAAGTTAATAAATTCATATATCATGTGAATTTTATTGTCTTAGAAACTGAACCTATGGTTAATGGTTGCAAGTCAATTCTTGTTATTTTAGGTTGCCCATTTTTAGCAACATCTAATGCTTTGATAAAATGTAAAAATGGAGTGATGAAACTAACATTTGAAAATATGACATTGGAGTTTAATGTTTTCAACATATGCAAGCAACCACAAGAAGTCCATGACGAAAAGGAGGAAGCTGAAGGGATTGAGGTCATGGTAGATGATCATCTTTAAAAAGGGAGTTCTTCTAACTCTTTAGAAATTTGTTTAATTAATTCATTTGATTTATGTACGCAATTTTCTACATAGGCATCCAAAATCAAGTCCTAATCCAAAATAATATGGGGATACATCAGGATGGGGGAGGGGGAAATCTCTAAAGCAGAATATCAAGTTTGTTGTCAACACTGGCCATCCTCTGAGTGGAGGAATCCTCTAGTGCCTAGAAGCGGTCATCAAATTACTGAAATTGGTCATCAAAACGCTGCAAACAGTCATCCAGTCTTTGGAACCGAGCAGCATGGTCCAACTCCAGGCAACTAATACGCTTCAGGATCTCATCATATGAAGCAGCTCGTGAGGACGGTGGCTCAACCCCTACTGTGAACTGAGAAGGATGTTCTGGGGGTGCTAGGTCTGATTCATGCTCTTGGGGCGCAGGTGCCCGAGGTCTCCTAGGTACAGCAAGGCCATCATGGCTAACCAAGTGTAGGACACCATTCCGAAGCTCACACTACTTCATGGATACTAGAATGGGGCCATCAATAGCATTGGGACCCTTCACAGGATCCTCGTCAAGTAAATCCAAGTCTAAGCCACACTGTTCAACAATGATGGTAACATATCCACCTAGAAGGATACGACCAACCTTAGTCGATCCTGCATGTTTAAAATGGTTGCATAACCAATACCCCTCATTTACAGGCTCCCCCTGAATCATACAGTGTAGGAAAAACACCTCAAGTCGACTCAAGTTTCCATGACTCTCCCCCTGCTACAAATAGTGTTAGCCATCCATTTCTGAATGTACCTATGTGCAAGTGACCTAAGTTTGGAAGCTTTTGAAGATTTAGGGTCATAACTACTAGTCTCAGCAATAGTTAAACTAGACCAAACACAGTCAGGTTTAAAATTATAGGGCATCATGTTGTGCCCCACAGGGAATCCAAAAATGGCACTGAACTAGTGAATGTCAAGAGTATAAGGTGTTCATAGCAACTCAAATGTGATCTCACTAAGTCACTCAGCTTGGTCACTCAAAGGGTATAATTTACAACTAAATGTTGAAATGAATTCCCTAGTGAGCTCAACATAAATGGATGCATTCAAATTTACAAATGTGTCCCACCCTATTCTACGCAACATAGTGAAAACTTCATCATACAATCAAAGTTAGTGCAATGTACTAGCATCTAAAAACCTAGTGGAAACAACTTCTCTAGCCAGTAATTGGTTGATATGTACCTGAGGAGGAGAATGTGCCCTTGGAGGTGGTGGAGGTGGAACATTCTTCCTAGCAATTATTTTCATACGCTTCCTTGGCTGCATTTTGAAAGGCGAGGGGTGGTGCGTGCAAAAGATACACTAAGAGCAAGTGCACTCTATCGCCAAGTAATATAGGACTTTTGAGTCCAAGTTATCGATCCTACGAGGAATAAGTGATAATTACTAAAATTGTAAAATTCTTATGTTATTTAGACAGTCGAAAGTGTTTGCAAGATCCAAATTAAAAATAGAAAACTAATGAAGAAAAATAAAGAACAATTAAATAAAGAAAAGATAAACAAGATAGAGAGGCACTAGGGCGCAGGGTTCACTTGAGTCTCATTATTCAGATCTTCTTTCAATTATGATACAGGTAATTCTTTTGCCAATATTATCTTATTTGCTATTGAATCCCAATGGTCATGGATGAAACAATATTCTATTCTTAATTTAATCCACCTATTTGGTCATTTAGTTGAATTAATCAAGAATACATTAAGTTTCAATTTCAAGATATGAACTAACAACCTGTCAATTCCATTGGTAGGAGAAATTGATGTTTGGTCATTCACCAATATAATCCTAGGCTTACCATATAGATCCACTCATTGAGTGCGGATGGTCACCGGTCAAACAATGAATTAATAAATGCCACAAGTGATCAAGTTATGACAAGAATGCCAACAATATGATAAACCCACAAAGAAATTACCATAATCAATTTAGAAATCAGATCTAAATATTTAAGAACACAAGATCTCCCATAGCCCTAGCTATGAGTTTAGCCACTCATATTTAATACAAACAAACTCATAATAAGATACAGATCCATAGAAAGAAAACCAAAGAAAGGAGAAAAACTAGAGAGAAAGAGAGATCAAAACCCCTTTGTAGAGATTAAGAACTTCAAACCTTCAAGAAATTCTTCATTACAAATCTTCTTAACTAAGAGAAACGGAGAGAAAATGGAATTCGGAAAAGTTTCGGACGATGCACCCCCCTTTCCCTTCTGCTGCTGCGCTCAATTTATAGACTTTTCGAGTGAACAGTACTCACACGGCCGTGTCTAATTGAGACACGGCCGTGCTTGTGACATCATTGCTTACGCAGCTTGCTTAACCTTAACCATTAAGGAAAGGAGACACGGCCGTTCTTGGATTAGGCACGGCCGTGTCTCATTAAAATAACGTGAAATTCGCTCAGAAAACGCGTCCGCACAGTAAAATCCCGTGAGTGAACAGTACTCACACGGCCGTGTCTAAATTAGACATTAGACACGGCCGTGTCTCCATCAAAAGTCATCCAAAAACGCGTAAAAACAGTAGATCCGTGAGTGAACAGTGCTCACACGGCCGTGCTTATCTTAGGCACGGTCGTGCTTAAATTCCAGAAGCTTTCCCAAGGTTAGACACGGCCGTGTGAGGGTCCAGGAATGCGCAATTTCATTTTTAGGGAGACACGGCCGTGCTTGGATTAGGCACGGCCGTGTCTCCAAGTCAGAAGCTTTAGATCAGTTAGACATGGCCGTGTCTCATTGACAGAAGCTTTTCATGAGTTAGACACGGCCGTGTCTAACTCTTTAATAGCTCAAAACGTCATTTTTGGTTAAGTGGCCTTCATGAAAGTTGTAGATCTTTTTCTTAGCTTTCCAGGGACACCTAATTCACCTTGTTTCGACCTCTGTAGCTCAAGATATGCTCATTTTATTGCACAAAGGTCAAAAACTCTACAAATCTTGTAGTATAAATTAGAAATTTCAATTTCATTGCGAAAAGATCTATCCAAAGCTTCATAGAATCATGTCAAAACACCACTTTTGGACCTAAAAACATAGAGGAAGACCAATCATGAGATATCAAGGATAAATAGATTAAATGTGACATAAATTCTAACATAAATCAATCAAAGCGCCACAATTTATCCAATTTAGGGTTATAAATATAGACTTATCAACTCCCCCACACTTGAGCTTTGCTTGTCCTCAAGCAAAGAATAGGAATCAACAGCAAGATCAAACTTAGCAACCAGAAACATGAATCAAGGGAAATTCCATGATTAAAAAGTCCAAGTTCAGCAATCAAATTCAATCAATCAAGATCATTCAGCACTTAAAACGATAAGATTCTTTAGTCTAGCTTGCAACTTTTCTCTTTACCAAACATATGAGATCACTCATCTTTCCATCGCTCAAGTGTTTAAGGACAAAGAGATCACTCAAATTTCTCGAGAAAAATGTAAAACCATAAGCTTGCCTGTCAATCTCATCTCCACTTCCAAGTTCACATACATAGCAAGAATCAAAAGGACTTCATCTGGTTGTAACGGGGCCAAGGGTAATAATGTAAGGTAGGAAAAAGATAAGTAAGGGTAAAGAATGCTAATAGATAAATCATTACAAGCAGAATCAGGTTGAAAAGTTGAATAGAGCATGATGCACAAAGATTTAACCAATTCTCAAATTCAACCTTGTATTGTCATTATTCTTCACTAATAATTCTTTTTCTTTTTCCTTCTTTCTCATTTTTTTTTAACCCTTGAACATAAAACAACTTTCCAAGACTTTTCATTCAACACATTAGATGCTCCAAAGAATTCAACCTGATTATTCAATTTGGTTTTCAAAGAAATCAATTTTCAGGTTCAAAAGGGGCAACTAAAGGGTATTTTATCAATTCAACTCTGAAAGTCAAGAAAGAATAAATCTTAATTGCCTTAATCATATTCAAGTATGTATGTGAATCATTAAAGCCTCAACAAGATATCAAAGCAAGTTCTAGCATACATCAATCATGAGAAAACTCATTCCAGAAGATTCATTCAATCATTAAAGCTCAAAACTCACTTTCTGTCTAAGTTGGTAAAGAAATCAGAAGCATGCAGACATGACTAATTCCCAACAGAGATGCTAAATTTCACTTTTCTTAATTGAATAGGATTGCTTCACACAAAATCATCTCATGATCATTGGATTCCCCTTTCAACAAATCTCTGTCAACATCAGAATAAATCAAGCATTTGACACACAATTCTAGCTTAATTATTAGCATTACTCAAGTGTTCATCAGTTGTGTAAATTTTTATTATTGTTATTTTCACAAAATACAGTACCCCCCACACTTAAGATAAACATTGTCCTCAATGTGGAAAAGAAAGAAATAAAGGGGGTAAAGAAAAGAGCAACACAACCTGATGAATAGTGAGACAGTGCCAGGCAGAGGAGAAGCGCAAAAGTCAACGCTGCAACAGACCTAAAAATCACAAAACATGAGTAGAAACACGACCTCGGGTCTTTTAAAGTCAGATTCCCAAGACTATAATGCTTATATACATTTGAAGAGGTTTCACAAATAAAAGGTCATGATGCACAAGTCCATAAGAATGCGTCTCAAGAGTCAATAAGATATTATCTACTGACTCCTTACTCAGCCATTCGAAATGAAGTAAAATTTTTATCTTCTCGATTTGCGAAAACCATCTTCAACTTGCAACCTTAAAACAAAAATGACAAAAATAACTAAAAGAAAAAAAACAATAAAGACGAAACACAGGTTTCCTCCTATGAAGCGCTTGCTTAACGTCACGAGCCTGACGGTGGACTGATAAATCAAGGTGGTTTAAAGCAAGAAAAATAGGATGGTGCCTTCTTCCTTTCAAAGGAATGTCTCAATCCCTTATCCATGACCTTGGAGGTGCCTCCATAAACATTTTGAGCTTGATAATGACTTGGTTGCTTTGGAAGTGCCTTGGCTCCGCTAGGCCATGGTGATTTTGATCGATCAACAAATGAATGGCAAATCTGTGAAGGAGCATGTATCATCGGAGGACCTTTATCTGTTTCACCATCTTGAGTTTCCAGAAGGTCAAAATCAACATTATATGATGGTGGAGGGTCTTTAATAGCTAAGACTTCTTGCCTCTTAGCTTGAACAAAATTGATAGGGGCATGAAGATTTGACATTGGGGAAGATTTAACCTCCTTGAAGACATTTATGGTCACATAATCTTCATCCATTCTCAAGATAAGCTCACCCCGTGGTACATCAATTATTGCTCCTGAAGTTGCTAGAAACGGTCTTCCAAGAATGAGAGGAATATCAGTATCCTCTTCCATATCTAGCACCACGAAATCAACTGAAAAAATGAATTTATCCACCTTCACTAAAACATCTTCTACCACACCACGAGGATAAGTAATGGATCTATCAGCCAACTGTAAAGAAATGTTGGTAGACTTTGGTTCCTGCATTCCCAATTTCTTAAACACAGAGAAAGGCATCAAATTAATACTAGCACCCAAATCACATAATGCCTTATCAAAATAAGAAGTACCAATAGAGCAAGGAATAGTAAAACTCCCTGGATCTTTTAATTTCGGGGGTAACTTCTTTAAGAGAATGGCGGAGCACTCCTCATTCAGACAAATCGTCTCAAATTCCTCAAGAAAGAAGTTTCTTTGTAAGAATTTCCTTTAGGAACTTTGCATATTTGGGCATTTGAGAGATGGCTTCAACAAACGGAATGTTAATGTGCAACTTTTTGAAAATCTCCAAGAATTTAGCAAATTCCTTATCTGGTTGATTGTTCTTGAGCCTCTGAGGAAATGGGATCTTAGCATATGGTGATGGTTCACATATTAAGCTTTGATCACGATTCTTCTTCGCCCTCTGCCATTTTGGTTCTTTCTTCTCATCCTCTTTTTCTTTGTTATCAACTTGAATCGAGACATCTTCAGTTAAAACATCATTTTTCTTTTCCTCGATTCTTGATGAGCTAGGTGCTTCATTTGCCTTCTTATCTAAAGTTTTGCCACTTCTCAGGGTAATTGCATTGACCTGTTCTCTCGGATTAGTCTCAGTAGTACTAGGCAATGTCCCTGTTGCTCTTGCTTGTCATCAGAGTGGTCAACTGACTGATTTGAGTTTCCATATTCTTCATTCGGCATCGAATTTTGCATGTACTTCATTACCAAATCTTCAAAGCTTGGCTTCTCTGCAGTGCTTGGAAACCTGGAGGTGGTTGTGGAGCTCTCTGCTGATTTTGTTGGTAGCCTTGTTGATTTCCCCATTTGAAATTAGGGTGGTCCCTCCAACCGGGATTGTACGTCTTGGCATATGGATTGTGCTGTTGTCGGTTGGAATTACCAACAAAATTTGCTTGCTTGTGCTCCGGGGCAAAAGGACTACCAACTTGACAGTTTGAACTTGTATGACCTTGCCCTCCACATGCGTCACAAATAATAGGTGGGGCTGCACTATTTGTTACCATCAAAGTTTCCACCTTCTTTGTCAAAGCTTCCAATTGGTTCAGAATGGTAGTAGAAGCGTCAACAACATGCACACCTACTGGTTTCTTAAGAATTTGGCGCTCATTTTGCCATTGATAACTATTTAGCGCCATTTCTTCAATCAATGCTTGACTTTCAGTAGGGGTTTTCCTCCATATAGTACCTCCCGCAGCAGCATCAATGAGAGAACAATTTGTAGACGATAAACCATTGTAAAAAGTCTGAACTTGTTGCCATATAGGAAATCCATGATGTGGACATCTCCTCAATAACTCTTGAAAACATTCCCATGCTTCATATAGAGTGTCCATTTCAAATTGCATAAAAGAAGATATATCATTCCTCAACTTAGCAGATTTAGAGGGAGGAAAATACTTAGCCAGAAATTGATGTGTCAATTGGTCCCAGGTAGTAATGGAACCCCTTGGTAGTGACGTTAACCATTGACTCGCCCTATCCCTAAGAGAGAAAGGAAAGAGTCGCAACCTGATTGCATCATCTGTCACTCCATTGTATTTGATTGTATCACACAAGTTTAAAACACGGCCAAGTGCTTTGATTTGGATCATGAAGGTAATCCACCGCCCGGACGGAGTTTTGAATCATGGAGATCAATGCCTTGGTTTGATCTCAAAATTATTAGCCGCCATACTGCTCTTATAATACTTCCTCCATACCCTTCAACGGTGGGCATAGAGTACTCAAGCATGGTCCGCTCTCTTTGGGTTAGCTTGTTCGTCACGATTCCTTTCAATTCTTGGTCCTTCCATCCTGTTTATGTCTTTTGTCACAACAATATGAGTTTGTTTCCCTTGCTGCTTTTCTCAATTCTGGATCAAATGTTAGATCGAGAAACCGAGAGCGAGTGAGCATAAACAAGAAAAATGAACAAGTGACAAACGTAGTGAAAAATAAATTAAAAAGACATAAACAAAAACAAAAGAAAGAAAGAAAAATATAAACAAAAATAAAAATAAAAATAAAAACGAAAATAAAAATAATAATAATAATAATTAAACAAAAATAAATAAAAACGAAAATAAAAATAAAAATGAAAATGACAAAATAAAAATAAACAGAAATATAGATAAAAAAAAAACTAAAATCAAATTAAATAAAGATAAATAAAAACAGAACACAAAAAATAAAAATAGATAAAATAGATTAAAATAAAAGTTCGTCTAAATTAACTAGAATTTTACGCCTCTAATATTACCAAAATTACTCCCCTAACATGAACGGCGCCAAAAATAGTGTTAGTGCAAAAGATACACTAAGAGCAAGTGCACTCTATCGCCAAGTAATATAGGACTTTTGAGTCCAAGTTATCAATTCCACGATGAATAAGTGATAATTACTAAAATTGTAAAACTCTTATGTTATTTAGACAGTCAAAAGTATTTGCAAGATCCAAATTAAAAATAGAAAACTAATGAAGAAAAATAAAGAACAATTAAATAAAGAAAAGATAAGCAAGATAGAGAGGCACTAGGGCGCAGGGTTCACTTGAGTCTCATTATTCGAATTTTCTTTCAATTATGATATAGGTAATTCTTTTGTCAATATTATCTTGTTTGCTATTGAATCCCAATGGTCATGGATGAAACAATATTCTATTCTTCATTTAATCCACCTATTTGGTCATTTAGTTGAATTAATCAAGAAAGCATTAAGTTCCAATTTCAAGATATGAACTAACAACCTGTCAATTCCATTGGTAGGAGAAATTGATGTTTGGTCATTCACCAATATAATCCTAGGCTTACCATATAGATCCACTCATTGAGTGCGGATGGTCACCGGTCAAACAATGAATTAATAAATGCCACAAGTGATCAAGTTATGACAAGAATGCCAACAATATGATAAACCCACAAAGAAATTACCATAATCAATTTAGAAATCAGATCCAAATATTTAAGAACACAAGATCTCCCATAGCCCTAGCTATGAGTTTACTCATATTTAATACAAACAAACTCATAATAAGATACAGATCCATAGAAAGAAAACCAAAGAAAGGAGAAAAACTAGAGAGAAAGAGATCAAAACCCCTTTGTAGAGATTAAGAACTTCAAACCTTCAAGAAATTCTTCATTACAAATCTTCTTAACTAAGAGAAACGGAGAGAAAATGGAATTCGAGAAAAGTTTCGGACGATGCACCCCCTTTCCCTTCTGCTGCTGCGCTCAATTTATAGACTTTTCGAAAGTGAACAAGTACTCACACGGCCGTGTCTAATCGGAGACAAATGGATGCTTGTCAGGACATCATTACAAACTTGCTTAACCTTAACCATTAAGGAAAGGAGACACGGCCGTTCTTGGATTAGCACGGCCGTGTCTCATTAAAATAACGTGAAATTCGCTCGGAAACGCGTCCGCACAGTAAAATCCCGTGAGTGAACAAGTAATCAGTGCTAAATTAGACACGCCGTGTCTCCATCAAAAGTCATCCAAAAACGCGTAAAAACAGTAGATCCGTGAGTGAACAGTGCTCACACGGCCGTGCTTATTTTAGGCACGGTCGTGCTTAAATTCCAGAAGCTTTCCCAAGGTTAGACACGGCCGTGTGAGGGTCCAGGAATGCGAAATTTCATTTTTAGGGGAGACACGGCCGTGCTTGGATTAGGCACGGCCGTGTCTCCAAGTCAGAAGCTTTAGATCAGTTAGACATGGCCATGTCTCATTGACTGAAGCTTTTCATGAGTTAGACACGGCCGTGTCTAACTCTTTAATAGCTCAAAACGTCATTTTTTGAATAAGTGCCCTTCATGAAAGTTGTAGATCTTTTCTTAGCTTTCCAGGGACACCTAATTCACTTCGTTTCGACCTCTGTAGCTCAAGATATGCTCATTTTATTGCACAAAGGTCAAAAACTCTACAAATCTTTAGTATAAATTGCAATTTTCAACTACATCTGAAAAGATCTATCCAAAGCTTCATAGAACCATGTCAAAACACCATTTTTGGACCTAAAAACATAGAGGAAGACCAATCATGAGATATCAAGGATAAATAGATTAAATGTGACATAAATTCTAACATAAATCAATCAAAGCGCCACAATTTATCCAATTTAGGGTTATAAAATATAGACTTATCAAGGGGATAGTGATTTCGTGGGTACTGTTCATGGCAGTGGAATTGGCCAATAGTGGTGGTGGTCACAGTGGTGGAGTGGTAGAGATGGTGTTTGTGAAGAAATGATGAGGGAATGTGATGAAATTGGTGAAAATGGAAGGAATAAAGGAGAAATGGTGGTGTGGGTGGTGTTTTGGAGCAAGAAAGATGAATAAAAATGAATGTGGTGGTGGTGGAGATAGAGGTCTCGTATGGAGGAGGGGTGAGAAGTTTGGTGAATTTGGTGGTGAGATTTAAAGGGAAATAAAGGGAAAATGGAAGAAAATGAGTTGGATGGGATGAATATTGATGGAAATGGTGGATTTTGGTGGTGGAAGGAGAAGAAATTGGTGGAGGAGAGGGTGGAAGGGAGGTGGGTTGTGTAGGGGAGAGAGGTTGTGGGGAAGAAGATGAAGATGAGAGCCCTAAAATGGGATTTTGGGGCTGTCACGAAGACACGGGCCTTGTCCTTTGACATGGCCTAGGCTGTGTACTCCTCTGCCAAGGAATTGGCATGCTGGCCACGCAAACATAGGTCGTGTCATTTTACATGGCCCACCCTGTGTTCCTTGCTGTCTCATGAAGGACTCATCAACCCATGGTGACACGGGTCACGTCATTTGACATGGCTCCTCCCATGTCCTTTGCTTCCAAAAATGCATAAAAACACATATGAAATGACCTATTTTGCTAGAAAATTTGATGATCGCATATTTTATACATTAATAAACCCTTATTTTTAGTCATTTACACTCTCTATGTACTTAATTAATTAAGTTTGGTTATGTTTTGTAAGTTTGGACTCAAATTGGACTTAATTAATTTTTTCAGTATTATTTGGGTCTTACACTATTTCTGTATGTTCGCCATATCTTGAGTTCTAGATGTGTAAAAATTATGTATCTTACCTTGTAGGAAAGATAAGAGAGAGCTCTACAACTTTCATGCAGAGCTCCAAGTAAAATATGGACACCTAGATGAGCTAATTGGGCTTGGAAGTCAGAACACGAGTTTTGTGATTAGAACCTGAACAGTGTGCAGTAATTAAGGCATAACTCTGGCTGTAGGTGGTCAATAAGGCTGAAACTTTGATACTTTAAAGTTAAGACCAAAATATATAACTTTTATGAAGAACACAAAATTTAGTTCGGATTCCTTGAAGGTGATATTGGGCTTTGAAGTCAGAACAAATGTGTTGTATTTGGGCCTAAATACTATTTAGTAATTAGGCCATATCTCGGGCTGTAGGTGGTCAAATGAGTTGAAATTTGGATATCTGAAAGTTAAGACCGAGATCTACAACTTTCACGAAATACCATTTTTCCATTTGATGACGGCATCCATGAGTTAAGCAATGAATGATTTCAAAGACAAAGAATCTCAATAATCCAACCACTCATCCAACCACTCAACCACTCATCCAACCATTCCACCCACTCATCCACTCACTCATTAATCACCCCCTTGTCATTTTGTATCCCTACTTCCCTATAAAAGGCTTCATTAGCTGATCATTTGGTACTCTTAGTGTTAGGCTTAGTTTTTAGAAGTTATGATCATGCTTGTGTATTAATATTTTCCTTTGTTATTGTTTTCTTTTGTTCTAAATTGAAGGTATGTTCATCTTTCTCTTCTTCTCTCTTTCTTTCTTTTTGTCTATGAATAACTAATTTTCATTTTGCTTGGGTGAAAGGGTGAAGTTTTTGGTAATAAATTAAGGTTAGATTAATTTCTTTCTTGTGCTTAAATGATATATTTTCACGTGATCATTATATATGTTGTATGTTGTTTTCAACTAATTTTGAAACCTTTCTTTTATAATGAAGATCTTAATTTATTGTAGACAAGAGGATTGACACAGTGAATGCTTGAGTTCATTTACAAGTGTTGGTAGATAATTAAAGGAACCATAATATGATTGCATATATAATTGAACTTTGAATGTTATATTTTCTAATTGGAACTTCCTTTATGTGTAGATTTCAATTGAGTTATAAAGAGAAATAATCTTGTTCTTAATTTATTACTAAGAGTGGATCTTCTAACCGAAACAAATCCTTTTTCATCTGTGAACTACTTTTATTACTTTTGGCGTTGTGACAAATTATTTTCTTATCTCAATTATTCTTCATCAATTCCCTGTGGATCGACTTCAGACTCCCGAAAATTTATTACTTGAGACAACCTATACTTGGGTTTGCAATATAAACTCTGCATTAAGTTTTTGGCACCGTTGCCGGGGACTTGATTTGAAGTTTTAATTTATTGGGGTTCTCTTTCTTTAAGTAAATTTCATCTTCTTGTATATTCATCATCTGGTATAGTCTATCTCTACTATTTTAACTTACTAACTTTCTAACGTTTTATTTATTTATTTATGTTATTTATTTTTGCTCACTAACTTTTTAATTTATGCTCTCTAACTTTTAATTTACGTCATTTATTTTATGTTATCTAACTTTTAATTTACGTTATTTATTTTATACTATCTAACTTATTTATTTATGTCATTTAATTTGTCATTTATTATTGCTTTCTAACGTAATGAAATAATCTTTCTTCTTCTCTTCTCTTTTGTCGGCTCTGGTGGGGCTCTGTCTCTCTCTAGTTTTCATATTTTAAATTTATTTTTGCACTTTGTTTTCGTATTTTATTTTCTATTTTTTTATTTTTTTGTATTTTACTTTCTCGCACTTTATTTTTGGTATTTTACTTTCTGTATATTATTAATTCTCTAACTATCTAACTTTCTAATTTATCAGTTATCTAACCTTTTAATTTATCAGCTTACTAACTTTTTACTTATTAATATTTAGTTGGTGGCTGATTTATACCACATCATTGTTAATATTTAATGGTCAGTTTATACCGTCAGCTTGTACATTATTATTTTTATTTATTTTAAGTTATTTATTTATTTATGCTTAATTGGTATTGTGATTTAAATTTTGGTCGTTTGGTTAAAATTAATCTTGATACCTTATATATTGATTTGTTTGAATCATAATCACACACAATTGACACATTGACTGAAATTGAAGACGTACATGATAAACATGAAAATCAACCGGTGCAAACTATGCGTAGTGTACATGATGAACAAAAAAATCAACCATTGCGAACTATGCGTGAATATTTGTAATCACCTCGAAATTCTAGTCCATCATGTTTTGTCTTTTCACTTAATGCTAACAATTTTAGATTTAGGCTGAGTATGATTTCTTTACTTCCTAATTTTCATCGTTTAGAATCTGAAAACTCATATTTACGTCTGAAAGAATTTGAGGAAGTATGTATTATTTTTAATGATCAAAATTGCACTGAAGAAGTTGTTAGGCTTAAATTATTTCCTTTTTCTTTAAAAGATAAAGCAAAAACTTAGCTTAACGCTTTGAGATCAAGATCAATTGGTACATAGAGTATTTTGACCATTTACACACAATTAAGAGCAAGACAGTAAGATTTATGGCCAGCCCCTGGTACCTACCATGGCCGTGGAACCAGCCATGGGTGTGGATCGAGTAGCTGTGCGCAAACGTGGCTTGGCAGTAAGATCCACGGCTAGCCCCTGGTACCTACCATCGTCGTGGATCGCGGTGTGACACAATTTTCATAATTCTTTTTTCTTTCTTTTTATGGGCTTAGATCAGTTTAAATCCCAATGATATATATAGTTGTTCTGAATAAAATATTAAGGGTTCGAATTAGGTTTGAAGGAGGCACGTTTGGAGGCCCTAGAACTTCATCTTCCTCCTCTCTTCTTCCTTCGCTACGGGTTTAGATATTCTTTATTATGTTTTCTTGTTTCTTCTTCTCTATGTCTGAGTAGTTCCTTTTGTTTCTAGGATTGGGCAATACCCTTTGATACATTGATGATGATTAATTGACTTGATTTATCTTTTTTTTATTAATTTTGAATGTTCTTTGATTCAATCTTTATTGCGCTTATTCATGTGAATTTGCTGGCTACATATTTACTTCTTATAGATATTTTGGGACGTTCTGAGATGTGAACCTAGGTGTTGGAAACATAAGAATTGAGCTTAAGGTTTAAATCATGATAGTAGGTTTAGCCTTTCGAGGACTTAATGAATTACCACAAAGCGTAAAAGGTTCAATATAAATTCAATTATCACGAGAGTAGGAATTGGTTTAATTGGGCACGGTTCTTGTCTCTTGAGAAAGAACATTAACTAATTTAGGGGAATTTACCTGCAATTGAATTTCAATCTTAATAAAAGGGTTGTCAATTAAGATTTGTCTTGTATCATTGTGGTTACCCCCAATCTTGGAAGCTTTCTTGAATTTGAAAACCTTTCATAACAACTTGATGTTTTTGGTCTCAACTTTACACTTTAATATTTATTTATTTAATTACTTGGTTACTACGTTCTTATCACTCAACAATTATATTCCCTTTGTTTAATTGAATTGAATTAATTAATTAATTGGTATTCATAGACATAGTCCCTGTGGATTCGATCTTTTTATTACTTGACGATGAAACTATACACTTGGGGATTTCACACATCAAGTTTTTGGTGTCGTTGTCGGGGACCGTGTTTTTCTTGAATATCAATTTAATTTTTAATTTAACTATTTTAAACTTTTTTTATTTTAATCATTTTCTTACTTTCTTGTTTTCTCTTTCACTCTCTACAGGTAATTTCTCTTGTTTATGCGAAGTACTAGACATTCTATGATTCTTATTGAAGCAGATCCTGAAATTAAAAGAACTTTTCGTAAAAAGAAAAGACAATAAGGGCAAAGAGTGAGAGAAATACTTGAACCAACACTTATCATGGGTGAACCTGTGGACAATAGACCGCTAAAAGAGTATGCAGCCCCTAATGCTCGGGGTTTGCGATCTGGAATTGCTCGGCTGACCATTGAAGCTGGACACTTCACCATACCACATATTTTACTCTCTATGATAAGGTAGAACCAGTTTGGAGGATTGCCATCAGAGGACCCGAATGATCATGTGGATATGTTCTTGGAGTTCTGTGAGACCCTCAACATTGAAGGCGCCACTGTTGATGCTATTCGCCTCCGCCTATTTCCATTATCACTGAGAGATAGAGCAAGAGCTTGGTTGAAGTCTGTGCCCGCTGAAACAATCACTACTTGGGACTAATTGGAGCAAGCTTTCTTGGATAAATTCTTCCCACCTTCCAAGACTGCTCATCTTAGGACCCAAATCATAAGCTTCATTCAGAAATATGGAGAGTCATTGTCGGAAGCTTGGGACAAATATAAGGCTTTGTTGGAAGCTTGCCCACATCATAGGTTATAAAAATGGATGATCTTCTACACCTTCTATAATGGTCTAGAATATTCTTCGAAGGTGTCTCTTGACTCTGCAGTTGATGGAGCTTTGATAAATAGAAAGCTAACAAAAGTTTATGAGATCATTGAGAGTGTTGCTGCAAATCATCACCAATAGGCAAATGAAAGAGGTAATAACCCGAGAAAACTCTCGGGAGGTAAGTTTGAGGTAGATGGTGTTGATTTGATTATATCAAAATTTGATTCTTTGAATAAGCGTTTTGACAAACTAAAAAAAGCTAATGTTAATGCCCTAAGTGCTTCTAACATTTTTTGTGAGATTTGTTGGAGCACGAGGACACATGAGTGTCGAATGCCAAGTTGGAATTGGCTCCTTACAAGGTGCATCAGTAGAGCAAGTGGAATCATGTCATAATTTTCATGACTTCAACTAAAAGGGGAGAAATGATCTATATTCTCAAACTTACAGCCCCGGTTGGAGGTCACATCCTAACTTCTCCTACCAGAGTAGTCAACACCAAGCTGGGCAAAGTAGTGCTAAACCCTCTTCTGGATTCTAACAGGTACAAAAATCTAGACTTGAGTCTCTTCTTGAGAACTTTGTTAAGATTCAATCTAAGCAAAATGAGGAGTTTAGGCAACATGGGCAAGTTATTACTGAGGCCATTAAAGAGTTGTCATCTAAGGCTGACAATTTGGTGACTTATTCTAAGATGCTTGAAACTCAGATATCCCAACAAGCAAGCTTGTTCAATATGGTTCAAAGGCGAATCCCAAGTCAGCCGGAGACTAACCCAAAGGAGCAAGCAAATGTAATTTTCTTGAGAAGTGACAAACAAGTCAAAATCTCCACAAAGGAAGAAAAGCCTAAAGATGAGGAAACCCAAGAAAAGGAAGAGAAGCAAAAGAAGAGCGAGGCCAAGAAAGAAGAATAAGATAATGTTAAAAGGTATGTTCCTCCACTAGCATATGTTCCACCTTTGCCCTTCCCTAAAAAATCTCAAAGGGCAAAGCTTGATGAGCAATTTGGAAAGTTCTTGGAGGTTCTTAAAAAACTGTATATAAACATTCCTTTTACGGAAGTGCTCTCTCAAATGCCCATATATGCAAAAATCTTGAAAGAGATCCTCTCTAATAAAAGGAAGCTTGAGGATTATGAAACTATTACTTTAACTAAGGAATGTAGTGCACTCATTCAGAGCAAGCTTCCTCCTAAGCTTAAGGATCCGAGTAGCTTCTCTATTCCGTACTCAATTGGGGACATGCAAATTAATAAGACTTTATATGACCTTAGGGCAAGTTTGAGTTTGATGCCCCTTTCCCTTTACAAGAAACTTAATATTGGGGAGTTCAAACCGACCACCATCTTTCTTCAACTGGCAGATAGGTCAATCAAACATCCTATTGACATACTAGAGAATGTCCCTTTGAAGGTTGGTAAGTTTTATATGCTAGTGGATTTTGTTGTGCTTGATATGGAAGTAGATGCTAAAATGCCGATCATACTTGGGCAACTATTCCTCGCCACTGGAAGGGCAATCATTGATGTCCACAAAGGGAAATTGACCCTGCGATTGGATGATAAGAAAGTAGTGTTTGATGTTTTTAATTCTGAAAACAATTCTAATTCCTTTGATTCATGTAATCGCATTGATGCTACTGATGTTGTGGATAGTGTTGTGCTTTTAAGTGTGGAGGAATCAGTGACTAATGCTGTGCTAGAAAAGACCTTGCTTAAGGCTGCCACAAATTTTAAGAAGGTCAAGCTCTACAAGAAAAGACCAAAGAAGCAGAATGACAAATGTGTCAAGAAGCATGAATTTAATCATGAGGATAAAGTTCTTGTTGATAACTCACTTCTATGTTTCTATCTTAGTAAGTTATGGTCAAAATGGTCAGGACCATATGAGATTGTTCGAGTCTTATCCTACGGTATGCTTGAGGTGAAGAAAGAAGGCAATGAGTCATTCATGATCAATGGCCAAAGAGTGAAACACCTTGAAGAAGGAGTGGGGACTGAGGACTACTCCATTGACATTACCTAAGCTCCGAAACCAGACGAGGGTCAAGCTAAGGACCTTAAATTAGCACTTCTTGGGAGGCAACCCAAGTTTATTTCTGTCAAATTCTTCATTTCCTGGATTATTATGAGGAGCGAAGCTCAGCTTGAGCCAATTGAACTTGAGAATCAAATGCACTTTGTTAAACTTTCAAAAGTTGAATATTAGGCTAAGTAGAAAGTTCCACGGGCTGCCTGTGGTAGCTGCCACACCCGTGGACCATCTCTGCTGTAAATGGGCAGCAAATTGGCTCAAAGTTAGTAAGCACCCTTTCCCACCACCGCAGTGAGTCCTTTCCTTTTATCTCTTCTCTTGTTATAGATTTTTACATTGGGGACAATGTAAATTTCTAAGCTTGAGGGGGATATTTCTATTTTCATTTTTATCTTTATTTTTATTTTTCATTTTATTTTGATTTTACAGATCATTAGTTTCATACATTCTCATGTCTCTCATGTCTCATATTGCATTGCATCTTCGTATTGCATTTTCACACCATCATATCTCTCAGCTTTTTTGTTGAACTTTGTGTCCTTCTCTTTTGGAGATTTTGAGACGATATTGATTTGGAACCCAACTTGTTGATTCTTGTGGTAGGCAACAAACATTATTTTAATTGATAGTGGAGGTGATTTCTTGATAGTTGATAATTAGCATATGTTCTCTAAATTTGTGTTTTTCATTGATTTTTGAACCTCTAAATGTGAGTTTTGAGCCTGTATGGGATTTATGCACTATATGATTTTTGTTCCCATTCTTTGTATTGAGTGATAATTCCTCATTGATTTTGTGCTCTAGAACTTGATTTGAAACCATTTTGAGGTGAAATTTTTGTTTGCATGCTTGAATGTGATTAAGGCATCTTAGGTATTTTTCTAGCCTTCTGAAATAATTATCACACTTTTATCCACTAGTTGCCCATCTTGAGCCTATTGCATAATTATTTTTCTTGATGTCTATGTAAAAAAAAAAAGAGAAAAATATAAAGGGAAAATAAAATAAAAGAAAATCATGAGATGAAAGCTTGAAAAAGAAGAAAAAGAGAGGAATGAAAAGAAATGAAGAAAATGCTTGAAAATTTGGAGTTATGCTCTTGATTGAAAAATACCTTTGCTTCATTTATGTTCTAGTGGGTTTCTTGTACTTATTGAAAAATTTGTTAGCCCTTTGTGCATACATTCATTTCTTTACCCTACCTAACATCATTCCCATGGCCCCATAATAACCCTTGAAAGACCTTTTGATGCTTACTTGCATGCAAATTAGTGAAAATTTGGTTTCTTATCAAGCTTATGGAAGTGCTTTTTCTTTGAGGAATCTTGAGCGCTTGTCTTTACCCTTAAACACTTTGAGTGTGGTCAGTAGAGTGAACCTAATTCACTGAGGAGCATGATTTCTGAGAACTTTAGCCTCTAATTGGACTTGATCTTGATTACCTCTCTAACTCTTGGTTTGCCTTTGCCTATTGCTTGGTTGGTTGGTTGTTTCTCGGGTTCCTCATTCATTGTTGTTTCTTGATCCCACTTCTTGGTTTGACTTTAGTTATTGCTTCGGGACAAGCAAAATCTTAAGCTTGAGGGGATTTGATGTGTGTGAAATAAGATCATATTTCGTTCTTGTTTTGCATGCATTTTTAGGCATTTTAGTTTCTTTTTTTTTCTTTTAGTTCAGATAATTGCGGTATTTGTGGTGTTTTTGTGCAGGATTGGTGCTAAATTGGCCTAGAAATAGGTGAAAAGCTTGCATGATTGAAGTTGGAGCTTAAAGGATAGCAAATTGGGACAAAAGGATCATTCCAGCAAGACTCACGGCCAGCCTGTTGAACCTGCCACGGTCGTGGAGTATTTTGACCATTTACACATAATTAAGAGCAAGACAGTAAGATCCACGGCTAGCCCTGGTACCTACCACGGCCATGGAACCTACCACGGCTAGCCTGTGGAACCTGCCATGGTCGTGGATAGAGCAGCTGTGCGCAAACGTGGCTTGGCAGTAAGATCCACGGCCAACCCCTGGTGCCTACCACAATCGTGGATCACGGTGTGACAAAATTTTCATAATTCGTTTTTCTTTCTTTTTATGGGCTTGGAGCAGTTTAGACCCCTAGGGTATATATAATTGTTCTGAATACAATATTAAGGGTTCAAATTAGATTTGAAAGAGGCACGTTTGGAGGCTCTAGAATTTCATCTTCCTCCTCTTTTTTTCCCTTCGCCACGAGTTTGGATGTTCGTTATTATATTGTCTTGTTTCTTCTTCTCTATGTCTGAGTAGTTCCCTTCGTTTCTAGGATTGGACAATGCCATTTAATACATTGATGATGATTAATTGACTTGGTTTACCCATTTAATTAATTTTGAATGTTCTTTAATTCAATCCTTATCGTGCTTATTCATGTGAATTTGCTGGCCACATATTTTTACATCTCATAGATATTTAGGGACGTACTGAGAGGTGAACCTAAGTGTTGTAACCATGAGAATTGAGCTTAAGGTTTAAATCACAAGAGTATGTTTAGCCTTTCGAGGACTTAATAAATTACCACAAAACGTAAAGGGTTCAATTTAAATTCAATTATCATGAGAGTAGGAATTAGTTTAATTGGACACGGTTCTTATCTCTTGAGAAAGAACATTAACTAATTTAGGATAATTCACCTTCAATTGAATTTCAATCTTAATAGGGTTGTCAATTAAGATTTGTCTTGTATCATTGTGGTTACCCCCAATCCTAAAAGTTTTCTTGAATTTGAAAACCTTTCTTAACAACTTGCTGTTTTTGTTCTCAACTTTGTATTTTAATATTTATTTATTTAATTGCTTAGTTACCACGTTCTTATCACTCAACAATTATATTCCCTTTGTTTAATTTAATTTAATTAATTAATTAATTAGTATTTGATAATTATAGTTTTTAACGTATTACCTATCCACATAATTACCTTATTAATGATGTCCAGGTTGTAATTAAGTGATCTTAGCACCTATTTTAATCATTGGGTTGAATTGAGCTTTAAAGCAAAATTTTCATATTTTAATGCATATTTACATTGGTTCAGTATTTTGGCCATAACTTGAGTTGTAGATCTTTGATTTTGATGTTCTTTATATGCTAGGAAAGATGAGAAAATGATTTACTAGTTTTTTGAAATGTCAAATTGGAAGATTCAGACATTTAGGTGGTCAAAAACAACCTTGAATTTGGACCATTGGTGCTGTCACGAATTTCTAGACATACCTTCACTATTTTGGGCATATCTCACTCATTTCAAGCCCAAATTAAGCATATGAGCACTCCTTGGAAAGCTTATTTCGAAGGCTATCTGATGGGATTGAGCTTAATTCGAAATTGTGATAGAAATCCAGACTAAAGAGAAGGAAGAAAAGTGGAAATCAGGTAGAAGAATCATTAGCAAAAGTGGTTGAACCACTTTCATGATGGAGAAGGTGGGAGACATGCTTTCATGATGGAGTAGGTGGGCAGAATGCTTTCATGATGGAGTAAGTGGACATAATGGAGAAGGTGGGAGACATGCCTTCATGATAGAGAAGGTAGGAGATATGCTTTCATGATGGAGTAAGTGGACATAATGGAGTAGGTGAAGGAATAATTGGCAATAGTGGTTGGACCACTTTGATAATGAAACTTGTTAGTGGATTGTTAGTAGGATGACAATATATTATATATAGTGAGCTTTGCATTCATTTTTAGAGGGGGGTTAGTCTTAGTTTAGAGACTTGGCTTCTCCTCCTCTCCTTCCTCCTTCAGTTTTTTTTCTTCTTTTTCATAGTTTTTTATATTTCTTGTATGTTTTGATGGTTTCCTTCATTGTAATGGAGGACTAAGTTACTTTCAGTCAATTCGAGACTCTTGAAGAAATTGTGGTTTAGATTCTTGAGACCTTGGTTTTGTATTGTATTTGATTTTTAATTGAATTTCTCTTCTTTTCTTCTTCTTCTTCTTCTTAATCTTGAATGCATGAATAATGATTATGTTTATGTTTGATATGATTTGATCTTGATTTAAGATTGAGATTTGTGATGAAACTTAGAACTGATTGATCTAAACTAATCACATAATTGAAGATTGAGATTTGTGATGAAACTTAAAACAGATTTATCTAAACTAATCACGTAATTGAAAAGGTTAGGTTATTAATTTGTGTCTAGGTTAATTGAATTTGGTACTTAAATTAACATAGATCCACATGAATGGTGTAATTGCAGATTTATGTTTATCACTTGTTAATTGAATTCTAGACGATTGTCTAGTATGAATTTTGGATTTGATGCAGAAATCTCGGTTAGATCCAAGTTAACCATTCAATTGCGCTTCAAGTGTTTGATGAAAGGTCTATGATTGAATCCACCCAATCTCTGATAGGTTTCTGAATTGACTGTTCTTTAATTGTTATTTCTTCCTTTAATTTGTTAAGTGCAACCTTGAACTGTCAAACCTTCTTTTCTAACTTAAACTTAATCAGATTAATTTACATTTACCATCCTCGTGGAGATGATTTGGTGTTGTTCACTATGCTGCAAGCTTTGGCAATAACTTCGATTAGTATTCATATACATAGTCCTTGTGGATTCGATCTTTTTATTACTTGACGATGAAACCGTACATGGTTTGACAAAAACAGGCCAACATGAATATGGTGTGGTTGAACCACTGAATGGATTAAAACCATCTGTACAAAGGCCAAGCCTAACATTTCTAGCCTTTAGCGCAAATGTTGAATGGGTAGTGTCAAATCATTTCCAAGCCTCAGCATCAGCTGGATGCGTGATCACTGATTCATCTTAACGCACTTCATCCGTATGCTAACTTATATATTGTGCAATGTTTTTGGATATAAACAGACGTTGGAGTATAGGAATAATGGAAAAATATCGCAACACTGAGTGTGGCACATCCTTCTCATTCGATGAACGTCCTGCCTTCACTTTGAATTGTGGGTGTCCACATACTAAGAAAACTAAGTACAAACTATTGTCACCGTATTCTTTGTAATACAACATGCACTGATTAGGACACACATCTATCTTCTTATATCCTAATCCCAACTCACGAACCATTCTCTTAGATTTGTAAAAGTTTTGGGGTAACCTTTCAGGCTCTGGAAGTATACTCTTAATTATGACAACCATTCTATCATAACAACTCTCACTCATATTAAACTCTGACTTCAAGTTCAAAAGTTGAGTTACAGCTGACAATTTTGTGTGCTTATGACAACCATCCCATAAAGGTTCGTCAGCCTCTCTTAGCAAATAGCAAGCCATGGATCTTAAATGGATTAATGGTTTATTTTGGATCCATCCATTATGATTCAATACAAAATCAAACCAATTCATCCATTTGACACTCCTATTAGCAAGTTATAAAACTTCGAAGCTGGCGGATTTGAATCCTCTTCTAAATCTTGAGCTTCTGGATTTAATCTATCACCCGCGGCATCCATAACTATATCCACGTATGGATTCCTAGGCTCCACTTCATCATCATGGACAATGGATGTTGAGCCATTATCCCCTCATCTGTCCTCACCATGAATGGTTCAATTTACATAACCATCCACAAATCCGTACTTATACAGATGTTCTTCTATACCAAAAAACTCCCTCCAAACATGATTCTTACATCTAGCACATGGACAAAGGATGCAATTTAATGCATCAATAATTGTTGGGTCTCCTTGAGCAACCTTAATGAAATCATCAACTCTATCCTTAAATTCTTCACTTACATAGCCACTAGGATCATTTCTTCGTGACATCCAACTTCGATCGAGTCTCATGATTGCTGAAATTTACCTTAGCACATTAATATAATCCTTTTCAAAATCTTCACCTCTCTTTTAACATGGTATGACCCTATCCCATTCGAAAAGACAATTTTTCAACACTTGGTTGATAAAATTCACAAAAATCACACATCCTATACTTGACGAAATTTTGACAGCATTTTTGGTCTCCAAGTGCACGATTTGAACATGGTGACATCTACCATGATCAAGTCTACACCCAGAGAACAAAAGAAAATGTAACAGAACAAAATTACATCAAGTATAAAATATGAGATTTGAAGAATAACCATTAACTAAGTGAAGAAAAAGTTTCTTCCCAAACCGTCTCACTTGGACAATTCAAGATTCAATACAATGAGCAGTACCTTTGAAAGGTACATGTGCTCACTAATATTGCATCTCAAACGGAAAACTAAGGTTTCGCTCAAATTGTAAAGAAAAAAAAAGCATTAATTTCAACCATGCAACATGCAAATATATAAGTACTTGAGATGAGACATCTAATAAGGCTATGGTAGAAAACATACTATATACTACTACAATTTTATGTAATCATAGATAGGAGAGGACAAAAAGGAGGATGAAACTAACCTTGGCTCAAGAAGACTCCAGATGAATCAAGACTCAAGAACAAAGGTTGCACTTGCACGTCTATGCCTTTACCAAGCTTAAATAGCAGAAAGAGTAAGAAAGGAAACAAGAACCTACACCCAGAGCATACAATCAAATAACGTTTTACATATCCACCTCTTTCAAATCATGTTCAAAGTTATGATCTAAATAAGAGAATTCCAGCAAGTAACTCAAATCTAAACAACAATAAAAGAACAAAAATCATAGCACCACAGCAAGTACCATATTCATAAGTTCACAATGCATTGAGGACCATATAAAAGTCTATCCTATCATAAATAATGCATAAACAATATTGTAGAACACATATTGGGACATTGTCATAGACTAGGGGCTTCTGCGAAGGCTTTCAAAGAACCCTTATTTGAGGGATAAACTTGCAGTTCCATACAAAAGTGTCTACTTCGTAGCCATGGTAACAATGAGTTGACCAAAGGCAAAGTGGCGTGGTCTTCTACATATTGTTCTTGCATATTCATTAAACCTCTTTGCAAATTCTCATGTCTTGGACATATTGCTTAGACTTTCTTGGATGCAAATCACACCTTTCTATTTATTCTCAATTTATTCATTCATCCCAAATTTCCAAACTTTATGCATTATAGAGCAATAGATTCTCCTTAAAGCACAAAATATAAATTGAGAAATTAGTTAAGAAATTACTGCTACCAAAAATCTTTAAAAACAGAAAGAGGAAGTTCAACACTAAGGGAGTGGTGTTCAAAAATATTGGACTATTGGCAGAGTTAGTAGATTTACAACATCCTCTTCATTGTCATATCCAACAAAGCATGATGTATGTTATGCCAACAAGACCCTTTATTTGGATATTAGATTAAAAAAAAAAGAATTCAACAAGTGAAAGTGATATGGATTTTAAGTTGTAAACCCAAGTGCAAGTTGTCTCAAGTAATAAATTCTCGGGAGTCTGAGGTCGATCCACAGAGAATTGATGAAGAGAAATTAATTGAGGTAAGCAAAAGATTTTTCACAATACCAAAAGTAATAAAAGTAGTTCACGAATGAAAAAGGATTTGCTTGCGTTAGGAGATCTACTCTTAGTAATAAATTAAAGGCAAGATTATTTCTCTTTATAACTCAATTGAAATCTATACATAAAGGAAGTTCCAATCGGAAAATATAACATTCAAAGTTCAATTATATATGCAATCATATTATGGTTCCTTTAATTATCTACCAACACTTGTAAATAAGCTCAAGTATTCACTGTGCTAATCCTTTTGTCTACAATAAATTAAGATCTTCATTATACAATGAAGGTTTCAAAATTGGTTGAAAACAACATACAACACATATAATGATCACGTGAAAATATATAATTTAAGCACAAGAAAGAAATTAATCTAACCTCAATTTATTACCAAAAGTTTCACCCTTTCACCTAAGCAAAATGAAAATTAGTTACTCATAAATAAGAAGAAAGAAAGAGAGAAGAAGAGAAAGATGAACATAACTTCAATTTAGAACAAAATAAAACTACAACAAAGGAAAATATTAATACACAAATATGATCATAACTTCTAAAAACTAAGTCTAACACCCAAGAGTATCAAATGATCAACTAATGGAGCCTTTTATAGGGGATTAGGGATACAAAATGACAATGAGGCTGATTAATGAGTGAGTAGATGAGTGAGTGGAGTGGTTGGATGAGTGGTTGAGTGGTTGGATGAGTGGTTGGATGAGTGGTGGAGTGGTTGGATGAGTGGTTGGATTATTGAGATTTTTTGTCTCCAAAATCATTCATTGCTTAACTCATGGATGCTGTCATCAAATGGAAAAGTAGTCTTCATGAAAGTTGTAGATTTGAGTCTTAACTTTCAGATGTCCAAATTTCAGCTCATTTGACCACCTACAGCTCACGATATGGCCCATTTACTAAACAACATTCAACCCCAAATACAACACATATGTTCTAACTTCAAAGCCCAATGTCACCTTCAAGGAATCCGAACTAAATTTTGTGTTCTGCATGAAAGTTGTATATTTGGGTCATAAGTTTCAAGTGTCAAAGTTTCAGCCCTATTGACCACCTACAGATCGAGTTATGCCTTAATTACTGTACTCTGTTCAGGTTCTAATCACAAAATTTGTGTTCTATCTTCTAAGCCCAATTAGCTCCTCTAAATGTTCATATTTTACCTAGAGCTCTCATGAATGTTGTAGAACTCTATCTTATCTTTCCTACAACGTAAGATACATAATTTTTACATATTTAGAACTCAATATATGGCGGGAATACAGAAATAGTGTCAGACCCAAATAATGCTGAAAAAATCAATTAAGTCCAGTTTTAGTCCAAACTTACAAAACATAACCAAACTCAATCAATTAAGTACGTAGAGAGTGTAAATGACTAAAAATGAGAGTTTATTAGTGTATAAAATATGTGATCATCAGAAAGAAAATACCTACAAAATGAAGGATAAGAATTCCTCCTAGATCAATCTATAATCAAACATAAAACAAAAACAGGTTGTAATGGGAAACATTATCTAGCCTTTAAAATCCACAGACTAAATAGAATTGAGCTGCATATAACTTCAACTATAAAAAATTTAGGTTTTCTTATTTTAAAAAAAACAAATCAAACTTATATAAGAGCCATATATAAAGCTCAATGCTTTGGCTTTTATATAATGCTAGATTGGCATTGACAAAATCATCACAAAGAATCTAAAAGTGTTCTGAAAAATAATAAGAGGCTCTAACAAGAATGCACATTCAAAACAGAAGCAAACTCTGCAACCCACTATAAACTAGCATATCTTCTGAAGATCCCAACCCAAGCCCCCATGTGAATTAAACAACACTTTGATCAGATAATCTAATAATAGCTTCTTTCAATCATTCATACTTGAAAAACAACATGCAAAAGCATGTAGATTAACTTCAATTGCACACCACATATAGGCTAGCAAATCAAGGTGTCTGAAACTAAAAATGCCTCAATTACAGCTTCTGCAGAAAATATAAGGCAAGGTAACAGTACATATTACAATGTGAGTAAACAACATGCTAGTACACATAAGAGTGCTGGATTTACATTGCTGAGAGACAAATAACAAATTCAAATACATTTAGTTGACATTGGAAATGAACAAGAATAGGACATAATAAAATGAATTTATAAAAACAACACCAATGCTAGTACACATGAAATTAATGAACCATGAGGGAAGTTTTTTTTTTCTTTAGAAGACTTTATATTATAAACTAAAACAAGGAACTTGTAACATGAAGTAACCATCATAAGCATAGCACAATTAAATCCACGTAGATATTTGAAACCTAAGCCATAACAATGCTTGGGTTTACACATGTTCTTCCAACTAACGCAATCCCAAAGTTATTCTTGGAGTTTCACCAAAAGGTTTGCCACATATGTTGCAATTATAACAAGATTGGAACAAGCCATTGTCTATAAAACATTACATCCATAACATAAATATATTAGAAAAAAAAAAGCATAAATTCTGTCGTAACTAAGTGGAATGCAACATTATAACAAAAATAGCATTCGCTCTTTGAACTAATTGATAGAACTGGATTTCGATAATAAATGGAGAGGAAATTCTATGAATATCATATATTAAGAGATAGAATTTATAAAAAAGGGAAGAGTAAACTAAACTAATGCTAATAAAGCTAAAAAGGAAGTTCTACAAACAAACAGCTTGTAATCTTGACCATATCAAGGAAAATATACAAAATTTGACCATATCCATAATACTGTTGCAAGGAAAATCAAGCATTATGTTTCAAAAAGAATTACTAATAGACCAAACATTCATTTGGCTTTCTTGTTTTTACCAAAGCCTTTTGGTCATCATAGTTGTGCTTTGACTAAAATAAAAGTGTCTATCTCACACGTATGACATAACAAATTAAAGAAATGGCACTAAAAAGCCTACCTCCTTTACACATTTTAGTATTTAGCACCAAACCTTCAACATGAATAGTTTTTTTTAACAATGTTAATTATATTTTTCAAAGTTCAAACATATTACATATAAAAACAGAAAACTACACTTTTATTCTTGTCACATTCTACAAATCAATTAGAAAGTGTCCACAGTGCATGATATGAGAGATTGACACATGGAAAATACTATAAAATGAGAACTTACCTACGCTTCCATTACAGTGAAAATTCTCAATGATTCCAGTATCAATTGAATGTTGCTTGTCAAACTAATAAACCTGCAAAAAGATATTCCATAGAGCAAAAACAAACCTAAGGTGCTTAGTATTTATGAAAACTTAAGTCATATCAAAAGCACATGACTACTGACAGATCATGAAAACATATCAGTAATAAGAAAGTTTCCACAGATGCTTTACAATATATTAAACCAAACAACAGTTTTCCTCGAAATCAATTAATAAACCAAGTGGAAAGGCTTTAGCAGAGGGAATATGTTTAGTAACAAAGCCAGCAGCAGAAGTGAAAAGACATCAGCTTTCCTCTAGAGGCACCATTTTGAAAAATTAATTCAATGATTGATTACCTAGCTTGCAGTTGAAATTTAAATAAAGCAAATATAAACCCAAGCACAAGTAGATAAGAATTCAACCACATCTATTTGGAAGGGGGTAACTGACCATTGCCTTTTGTTTATTCTGACTATGTCACAACATTTGTAATGTCAATTACTTCAATAAACAATTAAACAGTTTTGTGGTCTTGGATGTAAAAATAGAAAATTAAAAGATTAAACAATGAAAACAACATTAAAAGAAAATTCAATGCTTGAACGCATGAGCAGTTGAGCCTCTACTACTTATGTTATTATTATTAATTTTTTGGGTTTGTTTAATTAAAATAATCACACATCTCAAAAAAGGTCTCATGCATCCAACGAATAAAAGTCTCAAGTGCAAGAATGCTTGAGTGTTTACTATCATCTCCCTCCCTTTAAAAAACGCTGATGTAACTCATAACAATGAGCATCGACCTATCCTTAAGATTGCTTCATAAGTAATGGCAGATGATCTTATTAAAAATGACATGCCTCCTGAAGGATACTTTGTTTCTATCATGGGTGCTTGTATCATGCCCACTTGTTGCAGACATTGATTCTCAAAAGTAATAATAATATAGCATTAGTAGACAAGGTAATGGATTGATGGGTAAAGCACCGCTGCTATGTAAAATAGACAACCTAATTTACTATAACATTATATAGTATGTTGTCAGCAACATTTCTACAACAAATGGTATATTTAGTATACTATAGATGAACTAAGGTAGAGCAGTGGCAAGTTGAAACTGACCCCGTATCCAAACAACGATATTTACCAATGTGGTAGATATTTATTTGCCATTCACATTTTCTATTTCTAATAAACAAAAGAAAGCTACCAAGGACTATATAGAGAAGTTAGAAGAAGGGGTTTGAATTCAATTGAAGTTGCTAAAGCTGCTAAGTAATGTGTGAAATATAGTATATATTATACAATACAGTAATGGAAGTGACCCCTGGACTAGTGACATAAAAAATAGTCAAACACCCATTTATGCATATTTGTTAATCCCACAACTTGGAAAGTGAAGAGGATGACAAAGATATGAAAGATGAAGTGCCAAAAGTAGGGAACCAAAACCCAAATTTGGCCACAACCCCACCACTCATCAATCCCAAATAGGTATCTCAATCTCAGACTCAGAGACACAGTTGTTATCTGCAATGATGTTGTGCAAATAACTCCTTAGAAAAAGTGGCATAGAACTCGATCCCCTCTAACCCCATTGGCGGATACACCCAACTATCTACCCTGTCAAGCAACATGAACTCGGTCCCCGAGCCCACCGAGTCAAAGCTCTCTTCTTCAATGTTTGGAAGCTCAACTATCTCACTCAGCTCTGAAGACTCTAACCCTTCTAAAGATGATGTTTGCACTACTGGGTCGAATTTAACCATATTTTTTGAAGATTTTATTTTGAGTTTGACTATAAAATCTAAAAATTTACCAGACTAAACATGTTTTCTCCACTTTAGATTTATGCAACCAAAGAGGGAGAGATAACAAAGGGAGCTTAAATGGATATTGCTTTGAAAGGTGGTAAGGGAAAAGCACCCACCTAGATCCAATATCTCAAGCTTGTAAAGAGAGAAAACAGATGGATGCACATGAGCCAATCTTACACACAAACGGAGATCTATTACTTCAAGATTTGTGGCATTTGAAAAGAATTCCTAAATGGGTTTAGATTGAATAAAAGGAAAATAAAAAAAAAACAAAAAAATGAAATAGACAACAATGGAGTTTGATTCTAGAAACAAACCTCGTATCCCTATAAGTTTTGGAGCCTACAATTTGGAGAAAACAGGTGAAGGGTGCTGAGATGATGAGAGAGAGAGAGAGAGAGAGAGAGAGAGAGAGAGAGAGAGAGAGAGAGAGAGAGAGAGAGAGAGAGAGAGAGAGAGAGAGAGAGAGAGAGAGAGAATGGGATAACATTTGCTACAGTACCAGTGGCAGTGTTCGAGGTCAACCAAGTGGGAGCTCCGGTACCAGTGGCGGAAGACGGCATGAGTGTGACTGAGATAGGTTCGATTGTGATTGTGACGGCTGAGACGACAGACTGGTGCACCGTGCACGGCTGCTAGCTGAGTAGTGCAATAAGCGCAGATCACAGAGTATGGGGGAGAGGCAGTGAGCGTTGAGCCCCTGAGAAGGAGAGGGAGAGTCTGATGAGTTAACGACTAAGCTCTGAGAGGGAGAGGGAGAATGAGTCGCAGAGAGAGTGAGAATCGTAGGTGTTTTTGGTGTTGTGGGGAAATATGAATGAGTGGGAAAGCATGAAAAAAAAAGTGGGAAGGTAAAAAGCACAAACTACGTTTTTAAAGGATAGCGAGGAAAATTATCTCTCGCAATTTTTTCGCTAACATTAGCGAGGAAAATTATCCCTTACAATTTTCTCGCTATTCATTCGCTATTTTTCTTTTAAATTTATTTTTGAAATTTAGCGAGGGATCAGTTTTCCCTCGCTAATTTCTCGCAATTCCCTCGCTAATTAGTGAGGGAATTACGAGGGAAATTTTCCCTCACAAAATTTTGTCACTAAATCATAAATTTCTTATAGTGTAGACTTGCATTTTGTGCATTGTTACTTTGACTATGAATTTATGTTGGGATGAATTCTTATGCTACTTAGCACTTTTGAGCAAAATACTATATTTGTATTTTGTGCATTGTTTTTATGTAGTTTTTTTTTTAAAAAAAGTAATGAATGAATTTGATGTTTTAGATCAATTAATGTTTTAATGGTCTAAAAGAATTTAAAAATCATTAATGAATGTAGATAGAAAATATGCAAAAAAAAAAAATTAATTTTCTTCAACTATCACCGGTACAAATAGATGAATTTTTTTTAAAAAAAAATAAAAAAAGATTGCAGCAGTTATAAAAACAGTTGTAAGTTTTGCTGTGAAAAAGTTTCAAATTATAGCGGTAGTTGACATCTGCTGCCAATTTAAAAAAGTTAAATTTAATTATATTACTAGTGGCGGTTAGAAACCGCTTCAAAAATTCTGAATAAAATTTTTAAAAAATTATTACAACAGCTAAAATGGAAGACAATATTTAAAAAAAGAATAATGCTGGTTTACACGAAAATAAATTCGTAAAACGACGCACAAAGTAAATTTTACTGTTGCTGTGTGGTTCGTTTTATCATTCATCTTACCCATGATTTCCGTATAAAGTGAGTGTAACTATTTTCCTTCTTAATTGCATTTATGCCACATCATTGGTAATTCCATTTGTAAAAAGTTTGTCGTGGGATATAGTGTTGTTAAAAAAATTATTATGGTGGTTACAAACCGTCGCATATTTTGAAACCAAATTTCTAAAATGGTATTTAATGACAGTTATAAATCGCTGCAAAATGAAAAATCAATATGCGACAGTTATTCCAGCGATTAGCGTAATTGCTGCAGTTACAAGCTCCTGACGCTAGAAATAGCGACACGAACATAACCACCGCAAGGTTCTTTTAGCGACAATTCAAACCGCCGCAAATGTCTCATAGAACCGCCATGTTGTAGTGCAAGTCCGCACTATCTCTTGCTAAAAATTCAGTGTACCATGATCAAAAGAAGCACATAGACACAAGATTCTATTTTATTAGAGAGTATGTTGACAACAAGGTGATTGAGCCCAAATATGTGAAGACATAAGATCAAATTGTTAATATTTTTACAAACTTCTCAAGTTTGAAGAATTTCAAAAATTGTGAATAAGACTTGAAATAAAGAAAAAGACTTTAAATTAAGGGAGAGTGTTGATTAAATATAATAATTTTAAGTTAATAGAATTTTAGTGATTATGAAACCTTTGATGTAGATACGAGTTATGAAAATTATAAAAATTACTCTATGAATAATGAAGAATTATAATGTATCATTAGGGAGAATTATTTCATTGGAGTTATATAGTTATAGGATGATTTATTTCATGAGTTAAAAAAAATTATTATTATTAATTAAGGAGAGTTATAAAATGTGTAAAGTATCTTTCACTTCTATAAGTATCTTATATATTTTAGAGTTTATTGAGTAGAAGAAACAAAAAAATTTCAAGTGTCTCTTCTATTATTCTTGCACACTAACATTCTTATTACCAAGTTGGGTACCCTGACTTTGATCTCCAAGTCCATTTTTCTTGGATATTCCTTCCTTTCCACCGTTGGCACCTTTATTTCTATGAGAGAATCTTGTGGAGTTTGATAAATGACCCAACCTTTGGTCTACCATTTTGGTACTGGGATAATCCAGTTGGCATGGAAACCCCTTCCATTTACACAGACACCAAGTCACCTCTTTATGACTCTCTCAGGAACGCCAACCATCAACCATCAACGCTCATAGACCTAGATTGGAACAGAACGGGTCCTGATAATAGGGGATATAAACTCCAACCTTAGTATAATGCACACGCAACTCGTCTCCGGTGCAAAATGACCAAGAATCTTCTTTGGAGCACCTTTCCGCGCTGGAGATAAGCCTTACACCGTGGATAATGGTGTTGGCACTTTAGAAAGCGTTCCACATAACATTGTCCACGGTTGGACTGGTGATATTATCAACCAGCCTAACAGTGAGGACATGAGGCCCTCTATTCGGCTGCAAGAGACCCCATTTTTTATTCTCACCATGCAAACGTGGATAGATTGTGGAATGTGTGGAAAACATTAGGTGGGAAAAGAAAGGATATCAATGACCCTGATTGGTTAGAGTCTAGCTTTCTCTTCTACGACGAGAATAAGAACCTTGTACGCGTGAAGATCAAGGATTCCCTTGACACGACAAAGCTAGGGTATGTTTTCCAACAAGTTGAGATTCCCTGGGTAGACACTAAGCCAAAACCGCGTAGGACTAAAGCTCAGAGGCTAACACAACAGCCTTTGACGTCCAAGAGTGTGCAGTTACCTCTAACTCTGAATTCAACTGTGAGTAGTGTGGTGAAGAGGTCAAAGAAGTCGAGGAGTAAGAAGGAGAAGGAGGATGAGGAGAAGGTGTTAGTGATTCAGATTCAGTTTGACAGGAGACAAGCTGTGAAGTTTGATGTGTTGATCAATGAGGAAGAAGACGAGAAGCTGGTTACACTGGTAAATTGGGAGTTTGCTGGAAGCTTTGTGAATGTGAGCCATACGCAAACGCAGAAAAGCATGGTGACGGACACTAGCTTCAGACTAGGGTTAACGGATTTGTTGGAAGAATTGGAAGCTGATGATGATGATAGTGATGTGGTGACATTGGTTCCACAATATGGTAAAGAGCTTGTTACAGTTAAGGACATAAAGATATTGTTTGTAGCTGATTGAGAATTAATATCGAAGTTATCAACAAATGTGTTTATGGTTCCTTAAAGGATCTTCAATAGTTTGGGTGACTATCACCATCTGCGATACAGTAATTTATTTCTCAGTAATTTAAAATAGCTCACCATAGAAAAGTGCATGTTGTTTAATTTTGATAACTTGTCTGATTTATATTTGGTGACTGCTCGGTAACTATAAAAATCAAGTGGTTGCGGTGTCATTTCACAAATGATCAAGGAGAATGAAACACATGTAGAAAGTTAGTATTTTTGTCATACAAAAACGTGGTAACCGGGGCCCGCCCACGCTTCTAACCTACTGCCGACCATCAACAATCACCGACCATCACCTTCAACACCCTCCTCGGCTGGTGCATAGATATCAAACATCTCAAAGTGTGGCCTTAGGAGACCTTTCCATTTTGTCTGAAAATTGAACTTTCTTTATGAAAGTCTATCTCCTCTACATGTTTATTCAAACGCGTAGCACATGCAATTCTAATTACAAATTTTGTTATCACAACAAATGTGACCTACATCTTATGTTTACGTAATATACTTTATTTTTCTCTTTTGTAAATATATATGAATATATAAATCATACCCTTCACTGTAATCCTAATTTCAAAACCAATGTGAAATCTCTCATAAACCCTCCCTGCCTACTTCTCATATGTTTTTTTATATCTAAATTTCTAAAATTGACATGAACCTTAATCCCCATTTTCACAAAAGTGAAAACTTTAACACAAGATCATTAAATACGGCCATTGTCCCCAAATTAAAAGCAAGATGCAGAAGAGCAAGCTTCGAACGGCAATTACCAGCGAGCTTCGAATGACTTGCAAAACCCTAAACTCTTGCTACAATATATTTAAGCCATTTCTGCGCCTCTTTCATTAAGCGTTGCCTACTTCAACATCAGACTCACGCCAAGCCATGGTACTCAATTTTCAATCTATCCTCCATTTCCTACTTTTGTTATTGTTTGAGCCTGCACATTTCGAAGACTTGCAGGCGCTCTATTATACCCTGTGGGATCAAAGCGTGTGCAAAATCACAAGTCATTCTCTTCAATTCAGATCCTCTTGGTGTCCATATCTTGAGGATTTTATGCAGAATGATGAAGGTAAAGCAATACGAGTGCCAATAGACGATGATTCAATATCCCCATGATAAACAGCTTCTTCCAATCCTTTCAAAAATTCTGACCTAATCATGGACTGGTTATTTCTTATAAAGGATAACCTTTGTGCTTCAATCATTGAGTAGCAATCAATTATAAACTGTTAGAACAACCTTCTACCCTTTAAGACAATAGATCCTTCAAAACTTCTTTCATGATAACCTTTGTGCTTCAATCATTGAGTAGCAATCAATTATAAACTGCATAGATCCTTCAAAACTTCTTTCATGCATCCTAAATGCAATAAACTCTTGAAGTGAAATTTTGGTCCTTTTTCTCTTCGCCATCACATCATTTGTTTGTGTCCTACAAATATCTTCCTGATAATCGTCTTTACCATATGGAAATAATAGAGGATATTGCAAAGGAATATAAGCAGTATGTGTTTCATGAATTCTTTGCAATTCTCCATTACGACCATGCACAATAACATCCTGACCAACATCAGAACTATCAAAATTACCAACAATAAGTGCAGCAACTTCATCCATTGCTGAAATGTTATACATTCGAGCATCAGACATCCGATGTCTAAACAAACACAAACAAAATTGGACAACTTGATCTTGTTCATAAAAATCTCTAACACTTCTAAAAGACTTTGTCAAAACATTAAACTCATCAACCACTTCTATTAAATCTTTAACCAATGAAAGATCTATGTTATTAGTCTAGTCAGAATCACTGCAACAATTCAATCATATATATTACAAAAGATAATAATATCCAAGTCGATATTGTAATATCTATATCAAAGTATACACCTTTTTTTCTAAAGTGACACCACACAAATGTTTGAAATAAGGAAGAATAGATATATAAAAATAAACAATAGTTCAAAAACAATTGACACTAATTTGAAACATTATATTCAATCATAGAAATTTAGCAAATATGAAATAAGCAAACCTGAAGTGTGTCATTCTATTTGAGATCTCGTTTAACGTATCATAAATATACAATTAAGCGAATTTTGGCTTCTCTCTTTGACATGGTACCAAAGCTCCTATCCTATGATAATTTTGTCCACTGAGAATAAATTGGAGTGGACCTGCCCCATCATTTATGGATGTCTTCACTTTTCCTCCAATTGAAGTAAATGCAAACATGCTATTATAACAACGAATATTTTCTAGAAAATGTTTACTTCTAACATCAACACCATGAAATAGATTCCACAATAATTCAGGAGGTCTAGTTAGATAAGGCAACCTAACTTTCCCTTTCATACAACATAATGAGAACTCTGGATTAACAGGCCTTGTTGACTTCTCAAACCGTTCTTCATACCATGCCAAAGCATCATAAGCTGAGCAACAATAGGTACAATCACCAAAATCCAAGCACACTATAATCATGAGCAGTTAAATAAATCATTCTTATGTCAACAAATATTGATGAAGTAGATAATCAAAAGAATAATGTCAGTCTATAGATTTTAAGTACCTTAATTTTCACTCTCAACATACAAGTCATGCTCAATTAGCACAAATGGCTGCAACACAACTGCTTTGGATGAATCAAACTCAATACCAATAGTTTCGTCAATGCACACAACATCTCCATAATAGTACAACTAATAAGGGCCTAACAATAATGTATGAAAAAATGATAACAAAAATTATGTATACTAAAATCTCACCTGCATCTTCATCCAAATTAGATAATGTTGGTGAATTAAGAAATTCTCCATATGCTGGATTTGAAACCTCAGAACATGGAGTTGATGATGATGCTCAATTTGGCAAAATGAACAAAATGACCCAAATTATTTGTTAAAAAAATAAACACCCCACACCTCAACTTATAGAATTTGCTACAACTTATAAGTCAATTGACTAATAATAATACCACCACATAGAAAACTGAAATTACCTGTTATACCTTGATAGGTATAGATTGGATTCCTATGATCCCGATGTCTAATTCTAAGACCTAAACCACTTAAGTTCTCTTGACTGGACATATTAGCAACATCACTTAAAAGACGAATAACATGCCAAATTAACCACTGCACTCATTTGATTAATAAGGGCAACAAAAATAAATAAACTAATTATATCAAAACCAAAGGAAATGGGTTATAAACAATACTAATTGAAATCTATGTACAACAAAAAAATATGAAGTGCATGTTATGTAACTTCAATAACACTTTGATTTTTTTGTGATTATAGCACTACCTGGTTCTTCAAAACTCGAGGATGGTCGACCTGTTCATGCAGTAAGAAACAATTGTTTTAAGATGCCAAAAAAATTGGTTATTTCATTTTAACAATTGGAGCAAAGGAAATTGTAACAGATCAATCAACCATTAACACTTGTCATTTCCTAACAAAATTTAAAATGCAAAACAGTAAGGCATCTAGTGTCTATTTCTAGTTCAAATGTTAATTTGATATTAATATAATGGAGAAATTTTATAGGGTAATTAAGATTTAGGAGTTATTTGTAAAAGTATTTCCAAATTTAAAACTATTTACAACAGTAGTTGTTAACAATATTTAGAAAGTATTTGATTTCTTAAATATGTAATAGCTTAGTTCACGATTAATTTTGTTTTTCAATTATTTTGAGATTCATAAATCATTAAATTGTAATACTTTCAAATTTTAACTCCTAGTATATTTAAGCTCGTAATTAGATGACACTACATATGAACAACTATTTTGCACTGAATGTACAAAAATTAAAGAGTAAAAACTAATATCAAAGCATTAAAAATGTGAAACAACTCTATTATATATGTATTTTTTTTCATTTGTGACTTATTAGTGACTTATTAACATCTCATACCTTAACTTAAAATTGTTGAATTTATATAATATTTAGAATATGTTCGAATATAGATATATAAGTTAGTATAATATGTGTTAATATCTAATTTCACTCTCACACGTTAGTGTGCAAACAACAGTTCATGATAATATGAAAAATACTTTCCACATTTCACATGTTTATTTTTTTGTAAAAATATGTAACAAATTATGTATAAAATGTAATTGTGTATAAATATGATACTTATATGATACAAAAATATAATAATTGTTTAAAAATTAAGATACGAATATGATAGAATATGTCATAATATATTAAAAAAAATTATAAAATATGTCATTTTAAATAATTTAAAGTATTAAACTTCAATGGATAAATCATTAAAAAATATAAAATACTACATAAATAGTTTTATTCAATACTTAGAGTGGAATAAGGAAAGAATCATGATAAAAACTTAAAAAATCAATTATTAAGTTAATTAATAAACTTAAAAGATTAAAAACGTGTGAGAGTGTAAGTTCCAATTATTAAGTTGTTATCAAGTGTTGAACGAATTATAATATTGTGAAAGGATTAAGGGCCACTTTCAATGTGTTTTAAGGGCAAAACTGGATGAGAGGAGATGAACAGGAGGTTTATGAAGTTTCAGTACATCAATCAACATTCACCCACGTTTTTTTGTCCATATAAAACAAGTGTAATTATTACGGTATATTCATTATCAATGTGCCTTTAAATCAAAACTTCATACAAATAGTTTTTTGTTGAATAGATACTTCCTGCAGCACAACATACTACATAATATATATGATAACGCTATTATGATATACATGCATTTGTTTCAACTTTATAGCCTTTCGATGTGCCCATCATAATGTTTATATTCTCTTATTAACTAAGCCCTCTCAAATTACACAAAAAGCTGCTATCAATAAGGTGGCGATTCAAGCATCGAGAGAATTGCTTACTGAACTGAAAGTCTTGACTCATATTCATGACTTGAACATGGTAAGTGATTAAACTTAAAGCATGTTTTGTTTGTTATTTTATGTGCCTATAAATAAATAGGTCCGTTGCTTAAAAAAACTGAATTGAATAGAATCTATATCAGTATTTTTTCCTACTTATATGAGACAATAGATACGGATTTAAGATTTTCCTTTGTTTATGTTCATCACAGTGGGCATCTTTAAGTTTTCTACTTCTATATGTTGTGAGGAGAAATTTATTCTTTGCTGCCTCTGTCATTCCTCTTGTCATTGTTTTCTTCTATCAATATCTTTTGAAAGCTTATTACTTTTTTTCTTATTGGGATAACAATGTGAGATCCTATATCAATATCTTTTGATAGCTAACTTTGCCATAGGAGATAGGATGTGAGGTTTCTGGGGAAGTAAGGAGCAGGGAACCTTGTCTGATGTCAATCAATAACTATGATGTAAGTGTTTTTTGGCTCTCAGTTTCTCCCTTTAAAGGCATTGGAGAGAAAAGTTTTCAGTGTTAAATTGACATTTCGACACTCATCTTAGTAGATATAGAAAAGAAAATGAGTTAACTTTTCAAAAGCACAAATTTAATTATACTCATACCATTCTCTTATCTCTTTTGTATGCATATGGGAGTCGTGTTTCTCCCAAAATAGATGTCTATGTTATTGGAGTTGTTCTTTATCAACTAATTTATGCTAAAAAAGCTGTGATCAAGGGTGGTGAATCTGGTGCTGAATTAAAGGGCCTTGTAGCTTTGGTGATTCTTGACGCCCCACTATTCATTATGTCCAAATGGCAGCCTAGTGGTTTAACCTAAATAATTAAAAGCTCTAAATATTTATCTTGAATCTATCATACAAAATGATGGAGAGATAGAGAGAGATGTAAATCATAGGATTCAAGCTGGATGGATGAAATGGAGGAATGCTTCAGGAGTGATTTGTGATAGAAAAGTACTTCTCAAGCTTAAGGATAAATTTTACCACACAATTATAAGACCCACGATGTTGTATGGTACTGAATGTTGGACGGTACAAAGTCAGTAAGAGCATAAGATCAGTGTCGCAGAGATGAGGATGTTGCGTTGAATGTGTGGTCATACAAGATAAGATAAAATTATAAATGAATACATTAGAAAGAAAGCAGGGATAACACCTAGTGTGGAAAAGATAGTAGAATCTCACCGTAGGTGGCTTGGACATGTAAGGAGAAGACCCTTAGAAGTCTCGGTAAGAAGAATAGATCAGGTAGAGGATAGTTCAATAGCTAGAGGTAGAGGGAGACCAAGAAAGATTATAGGTGAAACTATTAAAAAAAATTTAGATTTGAATGACATTTATGAAGACTTGATTTATGATAGGACACAATGACGTCATTTGATCTATGTAGCCGATCTCACCTAGTGGAAAAGACTTGGTTGTTGTTGTTGTTATATTCCTTCTTAGAAGCCAGTTGCCTAATATCATCCCTGATCAAGTGTTGAACCAAATATACCTCCTTAAAAACTCATGATTGTATATTCCTACTCACACACACACACTATGTTCTTATTTATTATTGAACTTCAAACATTTCATGTTAAATGAATTATAATATAATCTGCTGTTATAAGTATGAAATCTTCTTTGCTTGTGCAAAGTTCAGCTGAAATTAGAGAACGTGATTAGTGCAACGTGGTTACTTGTCACATGGATACTGCCCAGGCATATGTGGGGAGACTTCAAAATTTTGTTCTTGGTGAGCATATATTAAATCCATGCCCAGAAAATCCAACACCTGTAAAGGTTAGGATCCCACTCCATGGCCCCGTTTGCTCTTGGAATAGTTAAATAATGCTAGAAAGATCAATTGGATAGAAAATCTTTTCCAGTTATGATCATATGTGTCCCTATCCTTGATTAGTTTCTTCTATCTTTTGATTTTCCACCTTTTTGTATGTGTACATCATGTCGTTTCATTATCATGCCTCCATGTTTGTTCCTTCTTGGTTCTTAGTGTTACCCAATATCTTATTTATGTGAGTTTTGAGTTTTCTGAAAATCTCAGGGAGTCCAATGCAAGAGAGTTGCAAGAAGTATTAATTCCGTGGGTCTTTATGTTCCAGAGGGAGCTGCTGTATTACCTTCAACAGCTTTGATTCTTTCAGTTGTAAGTTGAACAGATATTTCATTAGCTCTTATGCTTGTTCACCATCCTATAATTTTTATTTTGAATATTGATAGTTGTCTTTATAGATTTAGCTGACAGTTAATTATTTTGTATACCAGCCTGCACAAATTGGTGGATGTAAAACTGTTGTTCTTGCAACTCCTCCAGCTCAGGATGGAACTACATGCAAGGTATTTGACTATATTGTATGAAAAATTTAGTTATGAGGTTTTTCTTATTGTGACCAATGTTTTCCTGCATGAGGTACTGTATTGTGCAAAGAAGACTGGGGTGACTCACATTCTCAAAGCTGGAGGAGCTCAGGTTTGAAGCATGAGAATATAACCCTTATCTGGTTCTGTAATTTGAATCTAGTATCCTTATATTTAGCTTTATGTTTTTGTGTTTGTATAATTATATTATTATATTAAACTATGATTAATATGGCATTTTTCTTCATTGTAGGCCATATCTGCTATGGCTTGGGGAACCGAAACTTGTCCCAAGGCGGGTACGTACTCATTATAACTCATCTCTCTTGTTGGCTTCTCCATTTAAATTAATATTTTGCTATTAGTAGTTATTGCGTTCAGCTTTATTTCTGTCTTAGTTTTTTTTTTTTTTTGTGTATCATTATATCCTATTCTAATAGCATTGTAAATTCACGATTAGATATAATGAAACTTATCCCATGATAGTTCTATATGCTTGAACTTTTCACCCCCTATTGATAAGTTGAAAGTCTTGATATATTCTTAATTTATGGTTAATGATAACAATGTAACATGAATCTCACTGCCTTATGAATACACGGTCACTGATAGGAACCTCTTTTCTGTTATAGAAACTGGGAATCAAACCCACAAATATGAAAAACTGAAACGGGAATTACAGACACTAAGAAAGAAAATGGATAGGTACAGCAGGTTACATCTTAGTTACAATTAGAATTCCCTTCCCTCCGTTGCTGACTCATGCTCTTCCCTCTAACCATGTGATTGCAAGGGACAGATTCCCTGCTTTCTCTACTATCATTCTTAAAGTACACCCTTGTCATGGTTACCTATCAGTAACCAAGATGTTATGTCAGAATTCGTCATGTTGAAGCTATAAAGTAGATATTGAATGTATTATGCAATCTGGTGACTGAAGAGTATTTAAGATGTAACCTTTTGTGTTCTAACAAAAAAATATATAGTACTTTATAGTTCAAATATTTTTTCATCATTTATAATTGTGAATTTGTGATGACACATTTGCAGGTTGAGAAGATTTTTGGCCCCGGAAACCAATATGTCACAGCTGCAAAAATGGTACTTCAAGTAAGCGTGTGTATTTTTTGCATTAAATCTCTGAATCTGTATCCACTATTGCATTTCATACTTTGAATGTTAGACTTTTTTCTGCTTTGATTTACTTTTCAAAATCTGATACAGAACAGTGAAGCCATGGTTTCAATTGACATGCCAGCCGGGCCATATGAAGTTTTGGTCATTGCAGATAAGCATGCAACTCCTTCTCACATAGCTGCTGATTTGCTTTCCCAGGTTTAATGAGTTTAAAAATGTTCCTATTTGCTTTACTAAACGCTATTCACTAATTCACATTCATAACGAAAATTGGTTTTCTTTCTTTTTCACCACCTTAGCAAGGAGACTCATGCTCTACTGTAATTTATACATTGTCCTAAACCTTCAATTTATAGTTTCTACGTTTTGATGTTAGTTTTCCAAAATTCGATTAAGGATGAATTCATAATATGTGTGGCATATAGGAGATAAGAATTAATTGAAGATTAATCACTAATATCTAGAAAGCAACCAAATTTATAAACTAAGGAGATAGGGAACAAAAGCATTTCATTTGTTTGTTCAAAATCTGATTAAGATCAGAGTTCTCTTAGTTGAGATTGCATACACAAATACTCGAGACCACTAACTGGAACACCTTTCTTGAACTAAGGCTCAAAACCTGCCAAAAACCCAGCTGATTCCTAACCTATGTTCCACTTTTTGTTCTGCTTATACATTTCAAGTTGATTCCTAACCCTTTTGGCTTTCTTTGTACACTGCTGATACTTATGAACCTAATCAATAACTTTGACAGCTAACTTTGCCATAGGAGATAGGATTTGAGGTTTATGGGGAAGTAAGGAGCAGAGAAACCTTGTCTGATGCCAATCAATAACTATGATGTAAGTGTTTTTTGGATCTCAGTTCCTCCCTTTAAAAGCATTTGAGAGAGAAGTTTTTCAGTGTTAACTTGACATTTCTACATTCATCTTAGTAGACATAGAAAAGAAAATGAGTTCACTTTTCAAAAGCACAAATTTAATGATACTGATACCATTCTCTTATTTATTTTGCAGATATGCATATGGGAGTCGTGTTTCTCCCAAAATAGATGTCTATGCTATTGGAGTTGTTCTTTATGAACTAATTTCTGCTAAAAAAGCTGTGATAAATGGTGGTGAATCTGGTGCTGAATTAAAGGGCCTTGTAGCTTTGGTGATTCTTGACGCCCCACTATTTATTATGTCCAAATGGCAGCCTAGAGGTTTAACCTAAATAATTAAGAACTCTATTCCTTCTTAGAAGCCAATCGCCTAATATTATCCCTGATCAAGTGTTAAACCAAATATACCTCCTTAAAAACTCATGATTGTATATTCCTACTCACACACACACTATGTTCTTGTTTATTATCGCACTTCAAACATTTCATGTTCAGTGAATTATAATATAATCTGTTGTTATAAGTATGAAATCTTCTTTGCTTGTGCAAACTTCAGCTGAAATTAGAGAACGTGATTGGTGCAACGTGGTTACTTGTCACATGGATACTGCCGAGGCATATGTGTGGAGACTTCAAAATTTTGTTATTGGTGAGCATATATTAAATCCATGGCCAGAAAATCCAACACCTGTAAAGGTTAGGATCCCACTCCATTCAATTTTTTTTTTTTTTTGTATTTCATAACATTCACTGCCTTCGGAGAAGATATTTTGCTTCCTGGTGGGAAATTGATAGTTTGATTTACTGTGTGGGGGAAACTGCTATGTGACTTCCTTCTACTTCAACTGTTGTAACATAATCTTTTGACACCTATATACAAGTAGCCAAGGGAAAGAAGTTAAGAAAAGAAGTTGACTATATATTTCTAAAACACAGCTTCTGGGCCCTTCATAGCCATCACCTGCAACCACATTAGGGTGTATAAATGCTCTGTTTCTGTGGTGTCAACCTCGTGGATATGTTGAAGAGCCACCAGTTTCTAATGCTATTATTATAACAGTAAATTTAGTGGTTGTGAATTTTTATGGCATTTATTTGGGACTCAACACGTGATCCTTTTGAGGAATTTTTTTGGAGGACATGCAGCGGTAGCTCTTCTGTCATATAATTTTCCTCGTTCTTGTTTTTTTTAAGAAAGATATCTTTCTTTTTCTGCTTAATATTTTGCTCCTTCTCATAAATTTCTTGGTAGGGGAAAATCGTTTAAGAATGTGGAAATGATTTTTTTTTTTTTGCTTTTGTTTTTAGACTACTCATTTTTTGGGAATTGAACCATGAAGTTAGTCTTGTGATCAATTTTAGAAGTAATGGATTATGTTGCATTTCTAGAGCACAAATAGAAGATATTGGAATACAAAGATGAGAACTGAAAGTTAAATGCTTAATGCAAATTCATATTTATAGTCACAAAATTATCATTTTGCAACCCAAAAAAGGAGGAAAAATCACAACCGTACTCATTACATGAGCTTCCATCAACAGACCATCAAAAGAAAAAAAATAAGTTAACTTTGCTGGCAGCTACAGTTGGAGGATCATCCGGAATGGATTGTGCAAAAATGATTTGCGTGAAGAATTTTTTAAAAGACTCATCCAATTTGTCGTCTCCAACAGATGAGCTTCATGAATTTGAATTACCTATCCTGTTTGACAACAATGGTTGAAATCTACTCTTATAAGCCTCAATAGTCTACAGAATGTTACTTGTCCAGATTAATTGTTATTTGTCTAGAATAATTGTTTCGTCTATTTTTTTCTTTGGCACTGAATAAAAGATTAGTTTGTGTTTGAATTGTAATTAAAATTTTTAAAAGTGAGTTAGGATACTTTGAACGTAATATAATGTTGTTTGAGTTTTTTTTTTTAGTTAGCTCAACATATTTTTTATTCCAAAAATAAATTAGAATTAAAGTAATATTTTTTTATTTTTGTATTCAGTTGAACTTAAAAATAATCTTTTAAACTCACTTTTAAAATAAAAATTTTTAAATATAAATTAATTACTATAAATTTATTTTTAATTAAATTTAAATTTATAAATATATTTTTAACTAACTTAAATTTATCAATTATAATTTAAATAAACACTTAATTTCACAAATCACATCACCATTTAATACAATCACATCACAGGATTATAAGAGAGAAATTTTCATAAATAACCCCACACGTCAGGTTGCCACGTGCCACAGTTTTCAAACGGGTGAAACGTGCTCAGCAATAGAAAGATATACAATAAAATATATAGTTCAATAATTGCCCAAGTCTATGAAACGTGTTCAGCAATAGAAAGATATACAATAAAATATATGGTTCAATAATTGCCCATCTCACCAATAAAATATATGCTATCACATGGCAAGTAAAAATATATGCCCAATTTGCACTAAAAAAAAATTATATATATATATATATATATATATATATATATATATATATATATATATATATATGCCTAACACGTGCATAATGACCAAGCCACATGCAACCAGTTTCAAGCGTTTTTTAAAAAAAGTAAAATTTGTTGGGTGGTGTAACTGTTGCAGGAATAGTAAAGTGTACAGTTGAATAAGGAGTTCAGTAATTGTATATTGCATAGATTATGATTATGATTTTTTTTTTTGAGGGAGGTTGAAAGAAAAGTAATAAAAGAGTGATCATATACTGAGTAACAGACAAGCATAAGTTGCTCATCTTCAAATCATTACATATTGCGAATGGTGTAGAGATATTTATACATCATATTTTTTACAGTAATTTTATATTACTTTTATTTAAATAACAAAATAAAAAATATATATATTTTAATATTTTTTGTTTTTTTTTTCAAACAAGCAAAATGTGAAGATGATGTAAAAAAAAAGTGTAAATATTATTTTTCTTGTGATATATAATATTACGAAATTATGACTTTTTTTTTGGGGTAACAAACAAGTGTTCATATTTTCACAGTTTTTATTTTCACAAATTTTTCATAAATTTTAAGGTAAACTCATTTATATTAGAAAAAAATGTTATTATAAAAAAATTGTGTATCATTTTTTTATGGTAAAGATAAGGTTGGATAGAAATGAAAAAAAAAAAAAAAAACGTTCTCTGTGACTTGTCGCTGTTAATCATTAAAAAAATATCAATTCAATGATATATAAAACCAACTCAACCTCTTGCTATATATTAAAATAAATACCTATTTTTGCGCATCAAGATTTGACATATATCTTTTTTTTTATTTTAATATTTGCATTTAAATCCTCATTTGGTTCTTATCCTGTCTAAAGCAAAAAAATAGTTTAAATTGGAATTGTTATGGTAGTTATGTGCGTAACATATATTTAGGATGAATTATTAAATATTTATTAATGATCAGTTAAAACATAAAAGTTTAAAAGTTTATTAAAGATAATAAATAATTAATAAATATTTAACAATTCATTTTAGATGTTGATACTTATGAAAACAAAGGCATCAAGTAATTTTTGTTTTAATTTGATCTATTATATAAAATTATTTTACACTAATATTTAATAATATATTGTTACATTATTTAAAGAATTAGATTTCCTAAGTTGTAGTAGTAATAATCTAACTACTTCCAAAGTAGTAGTTGTAATAATCTAATTTGATAAATATATGATTAAATGATAATATAAATAATGTTTGCATTAACAACAAATTAAAATTAAATTCATTAAAAAATTGGTCAACGTTCAAAATTTAAGAGCCTTCAATATTTTTTTCAAGCTATCCGGTGAACGTTCAAAATTGGTTTAATATTTCTAAAATACCTCATCACACAAAAGCCTTTTTGTCTTGAAGCATTAGCAAGGTATAGATTTAGTCTATCTTGTGCTGCTATTTAACTCTTTATTAGAAAAATGAAGGTGGAATGATCGAATTCTTAACTACTCAGTTATAGAAACTTTAACACCATATTAAATATTAATTCTCTTAAAAGTTTAAGTTATCATATAAAGATTTATGATTAGTTTTATTTCTTTAACAATAATTAAATATATCATAAAAAATAAGGAGATATGATTAGGCTAAAAGTTTAACATGCACATAAGTGAGTTTTTACTTATACATATATTTTTTTTTTATAAGCAAAAAATATATTAAAAAGAGTATAAAGAGTATTCTGACTCATATGCAAAAGTTCAACTAGAAGCAGGGTTAACAATAATTCCTAATACAATCAATAAGACATTGATGGGAAAATTAAATGTTTCAAACCCAAGTGCAGGTTGTTTCAAGTAGTAAATTCTCGAGAGTCCGATGTCGATCCACAAGAAATTGATGAAGAGAAAATTATTTGAGGTACGTAGAAGATTTGTCGCAATACTAAAAATGATATAAGTTGTTCACAGATGAAAAAGATTTGCTTGAGTTATTAGATCCACTCTTGGCAATAAATTAAAAACAATATTATTTCATTTTATAACTCAATTGAAATCATGCATAATGAAGATTTTAATCGGAAGATTTAACATTCAAAGTTCAATCATGTAATCATATAATGGTTCCAATAATTATTTACCAATACTTGTAAATCGTCAAAAGCATCCACTGTGTCAATCCTATTGTCTACAATAGATCAAGATATTCATTATACAAGAAGAGTTTCTAAATTAATTGGAAACAACATACAACTCATATAAAGATCACATAAAAATATATCATTTAAAGCATAAGAAAGAAATCAATCTAACCTTAACTTATTACCAAAAGCTTCACCTTTTCACCCAAGCAAGATGAAGATTTAGTTACTCATAGACAAGATAAAAGAAAGAGAGAAGAAGAATGTGATGAACATAACTTCAATTAAGATCAATAGAAAACTACACAAAGGAAAACTAACAATACAATAACATAAACTAAATTCTAAGCTAACTAACACCCTCCAATGTTCAGTCTTTGCCTCCTTTTATAGAGTTCAAGGAGTGCAAGAAGACAATAGGGTTGTTTGATAATAAGAAGTAAAATCCAAATAGATGATGGATCAGCTGAAATTATGGACTTTCTTGGCTCCAAAATGTCTCTGATCTTAGCTTATGGCATGCATCAGAATTGAGCCAAGTGGTCTTCACGAAAGTTCTAGGAAATTGTCTCAGCTTTCCAGAGACACCAAGTTTAGACAAATCCAATAACCACAGCTCGAGATATGGCCCAATTACTGCTCATGGGTCAGGCTCAAATCCAGCACCTCTGTTCTGACTTCCGAGCCCAATATCACCTTCAATGAATCCAAACTAGCTTTTGTGTTCTTCATGAAAGTTGTAGATATGGGTCTTAACCTTCCACTGTCAAAATTTTAGATTTATTGAACTCCAATAGCCCGAGATATAGCCTAATGAGTGCATAAAGGTCAAGCTGTCAGGTTCAAAACACTAAATTTTGCTTCAACTCCAATTTGAGTTATTCAAACATGTGTTTCTGGTCTTGAGGCCTTCATGAAAGTTGTATAAATTTATCTTAGCTTAAAAACAAGACTAAAATCACATCCATCGGATATTTGTAACTCAAATTATAGCTAGTTTACTGAAAAAGCCAAATAAGAAGGTTATACAATGAATGAAATATATTGCTATCAATGTAGCTCTTGTTATCAAGTAAATAGTTATTAGAGAATTATCTTAACTTTTTAACAAGACCAAAATCACATTAATCAGATAATTACAACTCAAGTTGTGGCTACTTTACTTAAGAATGTAATCACCCAAATTAATGATAATTCAAGCAATAATTTCTTCAATGATCCAATTAAGCTTAATTTCATAAAATGTGACAAAATCAACTTAATTAAGTCAAATTGAACCTTAAGAAGCCTAGTGAGAGTATTATAAAATGCATAAAATACATTGTTATCAAATTCTCTCACACTAAACTTTTGCACTCCCGGGCAAAACACATAAGAAAAACTAAGGAACAAAGAAAAATGACACAAATTCAAAAGCTAAAAGCTCTAAAAGATTTAATGAAACAAGAAGAGCAACCAGTCATTCAAGGGAACAAAGCATTTTTGAGGTAATATTTCTTCACATCTCAAACCATCAAGCAAGGAAACTTCAGTTAAAAAGAACGAATCAAGAATGAAAGATCCTCACAGGATTCACTCTCAATCCCTCAACTGTTTAAAATGGTAGATATTTCACTCAATTCAACCCATGAAAAATTGCACTACCATAAGCTTGCTTATCTTCTACTTCTCCACTACTCAGAACACATGCACACAAAAATCAAGAGGACTTTATTCAAGGTTGTAATGGGGTCATGGTAAAGAAGGAGGGATAATATGAATATAAGAAAATAAATATCAAAGAGAATAAAAGAGCATTATGGTACAGTTAGAGTGGAAAAGATATTTGAGAACATTCATCATAAAGGATAATGACAAATATTTGACTAATGTTTTGTTAAAGATTAATCCCAAATTGATGAGTTGAATTCATTGTTAGGCATAAACCTTCTCCTTCTCTTCCTGTTGTTTCCAAGCATCACTACAAAAAAATGGTCAAATAGTGGCAATTTCCATAAACTGCCACAAATAATACTTTAGTGGCAGTTTATATGGCGGTTGTGTCTGTTACCAAGTGGCCTCAAACTCAAGAGGGAGGGTGAATTGAGTTTATGAAATATTTTCGCAAATCTTTCGCAAAACACTTATTTATTAATTTTCGTTGAAGCTATTGTTTAATTGAAGTGAATAGATAGATGCGATCAAATGAACCACTTACAAATAAACAACCCAAGATAGAAAGTATTCAAGCAAAGCTAAATAACAAATTCAACTCAAGCATGTATAGTTAAAGCACAAAGTAAAGAGATAGAGTTGAGAAAAACAAACACAAGGATATATCCTGGTTCAGCCACCCCTTGTGACCTACGTCCAGTCCTCAAGCAAACCACTCGAGATTTTCCACTAAACTTCAAGCTTGAACGGGTGCTTGAAAACCTTTACACAAAAGAGCACTCACAACACCTTGGGATCCTTCACCCTTTGTGCTTGAGCCTCAAAATAGGGATACCTCACCCTTTTCACTAGAGGGATACCTCACCCCCTTTACAACCTTTGAAGGATGCCTCACCTTCTTCACCACAAGGGATACCTCACCCTTGCAATCTTTGAGAGATACCTCACTCTCTTTTCTCTAGAGGGATACCTCACCCCCTTTACAAAGAATCAAAGTGTTTACAATATGAAACTCTCACAAGAGTAGATTATACAAATTAAAGCTCTACAATGCTCTTCAAAAATATCTCACAATATATACAAAAACAGAGCAAAAGTGATTTAATGATGAATCTCAGATTAAAGTGATTGAAAGATGTTTCTCAATTGTTGGTTAGCCACAAATGATGCCCCAAGATGAGTATTTATAAGTTTTTAGATTAATAGAGCCGTTAGGAGCTTTAATGGGCAACATTAAATGTACCAAATATAGCCGTTGGACACTGTCAGAACATTGATAATCGATTACATGCTCTTTGTAATCGATTACATGGCCAAATGAACGTGTTCTTGGCTTTCTGGGTTTGTGGTAATCGATTACATGACTTGTGTAATCGATTACACACCCTCTGACTTTCTGGTAATCGATTACAATATTGATGTAATCGATTACACAACCTTTTGAACGTGTTCTTCCCCTTCTGGGTTCTTGGTAATCGATTACATAGATTTGGTAATCGATTACAAGGCTTCTGTTTAGCTTGTAATCGATTACTAAACGTTGGTAATCGATTACACCATACTTTAAACTCATTTTTCAAGCCCAATTAAGTCTCCAGGCTTTTTTTAACATTGGGGGTACTTGGACTAAACAAGATTTATAAATGTTTACCATAATCCAAGATTGAAATCAACATTTCTTTGAAATATGAACTTTGAAAAACATGTTGATTTATGAGATCTTTGAAAAACCATTTGAGATATAATTGAGATACTTTGAGAGCATTTCACATTGATGTTCTAAGACCTATATCTAATATACCTCTCTTGATCTTAGTCTTCTTCTTTTGGTCTTGGTCTTTTCTTTTGATCTTGATCTTCATCTTGATTTTGTTATTATCAAAAACTCATTTGATATGCTTCAAGACATAAGCATTCACAGTGTCAACTGCCACAAAATAACGGTTTAAAATCATTTTGCTGCAGTTATTTATTTATATATATAAACGTAACTCAACCAATAAATAAATGTTGTGTATTAAGCCAAATTATTCCCTCTCTCTCTTTTCCTTTTCCCTCCATTTATCTCTTTTCCTCTTTTTCCTTTCGAACCTCCCTCTCTGCCAGTGAACGTACCTATCTCCTTCTCCTTCTCTTTCTCTTACCAAGCTAAAATCTCAACTCAAGCTAAAATCTCAGTGTTCACTGAGAGAAAGATTGTGGCAGGCAAGGTAACTAACAAACTAAGGCCCTCAAACACGAAGAGAAAGAGCAGAGACCTTTGTTTCACGATTTCGTTCTCTTTCTTCGATGGAGCGAAGGTGAGCATTTATATTGCACTTGTGCAAATTAATTTCTTACCAAAGCAAACTATCTGACTTGCACACTGATTTTTGTTTCATCTTCATTTCATTTATATTGGGTTCTTGTAAGTTTAGTGTTTTCACTTGAGCTACTCCACGTCTATCATCAACTTCAACAGTTTCGGTGAAACTCTCTTCCACTCTTCATTTCGCATTTCTACTACATTTCTAATTTTATCTTCTAAGTATATGCTCAATTCTATGTTTTGGTTGATGGAATTTAGCGATTATATGATTTGGGTCTGCTTTTGTTTTTGCGTTTGTGGGGATTATGCTTCCAAGGGGTAATCAATTTTGTGATGTGTTGTTGTTGTTCGATGAAATGCCCCAATGAAGGCAAGTTATAGTTTTGAATCACTGTGGAAGGTTTAACCCCCTTCTAGTATTTACTTTGTTTGGTTATAGTTGAATTTGTTATGGCTTTGGGTGACGGAAGTACCATTCTTGGTTATAGTTGAATTTGTTATAATATTTACTATTGTGTTCTGTGTTCTCTTCAACTTGCTTTGCTTGTCCTTTATCTCATTTTCTCAATTTTTCTTTCGTTTCTTCCCTTTGCTTTTCAGTATTTTATAAAAAAAAAAATTAGTTCCTTCATTTCTCTGTTTCCAAAAAAATGACTTATTATAATTGATGAGAGACAATGAGAAGTCATAGATTAGTATGCTCCAAAATAGTGGCAATAAAAAGGACTACTTCTCAAAAACATTTTCATTCTCCATTCAACTTTGCTGTCTTGAATTTTTTTTCATGAGAATTTCTAATGTTGTAATGCAGTTGCTTTGGTTGTCTTGGAACCTACTTCCAAGAGAGCATCAAAAAAAAAAAAAACACACTTAAGATAATTTTCTCCACATAAGTTATCCATTGAGGCTAGAGAGGTTAGTTTCCATCTTCTAACAGTGATGTTATGTTCCTTTCAAATGTAAATGTTCCTTGCATTCGTTATCATCCACCGTAAATTGCCAATTATGTGTTTGTTATCTCTTGATTAGAGATACATTTAATAAAAATGTAATATAAGAATACATAGTACACTAATTATTGTGACAGGTCATAAAACCATAAACTATGATAAGAATGTGAAATAAAACTTGTTTGTGCTATTATCTAATGCCATAAGGAATATAAAAGAGATTATGGTAAGGCACCCATGGGACTATGGCTTAGCTAAGCAACATGCGTATGAGCTATTTTGTAGTGAGGTCTGGATATTACTTTCTGCACTTCTAAATAATCTAAGCATTGTCTGATGTAAGCTTATGAGCTATTTTGTATTTTTGGCTTCTTGTAGCACAGATTCTATTTTGGCTTTGTTGAGTTTGAGGAATTGAGTTCCATGCATAGTGCACTTGAGGTACAAACTATTCTGTTGAAATGTTGATCTTATAGTTCTGCACTGTTGTTTGTATATTAGCAAGGAAAGAAGATAAGTATCTCTTTGTGGACATCCATATAATTAACATAAAGTTTGAATAACTTTTAGAATGCTTATAGTTGATTGGTAGTAGTACAAATTAACATTAGCTTGTATCAATGTTGGCTATATTTCCTAAGTTCCAACTTCTAGTAGGAGCAGTTTTGGGATTGGAACATTCGGGAGTTGAATGTGTTCTGCAACCTCTGCCCATAAGATATTGTGTATGCTTCTAAACTGGAAGGCCTTTCTAGAAATCCAATTAAAGTAATATATAATGCACTTTGGAAATGAGATTAGTTTTTTTTATTTCTATATATAGGTAACCTTGCTTTGATTGTTTAGTGAGCATGTTTAAGTTGTTATAGTTATGTGAAAGATGTAAATGGATGTCATGGTAGGAAAGCATTTGAAAAGATATCTCTATTTATGACTGAGATACCCAAACACATTGTTTCTTATTCATGTCACTGATACTACTTTGACAAAATCCCATATATTGTGTCTTCTCACATCTTACTATTTGATATGTTATCCATGAGAACTACTCAGGTTTGGTTTTGGTTGGGGGTTCAGGTAGTTGACTTAATTGGAAATTAAGACTTCTCTTAGCTTGCAGTGTCTTTTGTTTTTCTTTTTGTTTGGTTTTTGAGTAATCCTGTTTCTTTCAGGAGCACAAGTTATCCCCTATTGTCTTTTTCTTATAAAACTTTTATTTGAGAAATATTTAATATCAACGTTGTAACCCAAGACACAAATCAGTACACTCACACCTATAACTAAAATCCCATGAGACTTTACCACTCAGCACTAACCAGCATCTACTATTAGATTTTTTTTTTTTCTATAGTGAGCTAAGGTCATGTAGTTGGGCCAAGGTTTTTGTTATGTAGTTAATTTTGTTTCTTTTTATAGTTGGGTCTTGTTGAGTTAGTTTTTTAAATAGGTGTAAGCAGGTAATTTTAAAAAATTTATTAAAATAATATACAAAAAATGGAAATTTTTTTTTATAAAATACCAAAAAAACTGAACCTGCTCACCACTCCTTACCTGGGTGACACTCTACTCATCTCTCATGTATATATATATAAAAAAAAAATTATGCAAATTATATTTTTCATCTATTTAATAATTATCTAATTAACATACTCTGTTATGTAATATCACGTTGATAGTAAACTAATTATGAAATGAGATATATTGAATACTTTTTATCAATTAATTTTATTCAGCATCAGATACTTGGATATTATGGAAGCAAATATCTCTTCTTCTTTTTTACGATATGGAAGCAAATATATTGAATGCTTTATTTTTTTTTTAATTAAAATTCAATGCTAGTATATATGAAAAAAAAAGTCTACACATTATATTTGTACCTATTTAATAATTATTTCTAACTAACATTATATTTTAGCTAATATCATGTTCATAGTAAACTAATAATGGAATGGGAACTAATAATGAATTACTGAATTTTTACGTCTAAATAATAATAATAATAGAATGCGATATATTGATCACTTTCATTTTTTTTATAAATTTTTTATTCGATCAGTTTATATATTTATGAGGGGAAATGTTATACAATTATGTCTTTTGTATATTTAATAATTGTTTAATTTTATGTTAAAGTCTTCACATAAAAAAATAAAATAAAAATTATGTTGAAGTCTTAAAGATGCTTAGAACTAGCAAATTTTAAGAAAAGAAAGTCCAACTTTGCTGGCGACATGATTACATATATGAGGAAACATATATTACATCAAATGCATTATGACTAGATTGAATGTTTTGTGTAAGCATCGCTACCTTGGAAAAAGACTAATAATCATTGGTTTCCTTTATTTGTTATCCAGTTATCTTAGCTTTAGCAATGGATAAATGTTGGATTGCTTTGTCACGAAATACACCTCAATATGAAGAAAGGCTTAAGGGCTTTCTAGATTTTGCATTTGCACATCGATCGGTTGATGGTAGAATTATATGCCTATGTCTTAGTTGTCGTTTCAATCAATGGGAGACTAGAGAAGTGGTTTATGATCATTTGCTTTATAAACCATTTCCTAAAGGGTACACTACTTGGATCCATCATGGGGAGTCAGTTACAAGGGAAGATATTAATATTAATAGGACACATGTATTGGATGAGACTTTGCCTTATGAAGATCCAATGCGAAACATGATAAATGATGCTTTTCGGGTTGACAGGCACCATGCCAATGATGACTTCCTTACATCAAATGTAGTAATGGATGAAGGGGTAGGAAGCATGCCAAATACAAGTCAGGGACAGAATGACAAATGTAAATAGTTTTATGAGCTAATTAGAGATGGAGAACAAGAATTATACGATGGGTGTACCAAGTACTCAAAATTGTCTTTTTTGGTGAAATTGTATCACATAAAATGCTTGTGTGGAATGAGTGACAAGTCAATGTCGATGATTCTAGAACTATTGCATGATACCTTTGAGAATGCAAAGATTCCTTCTTCATTTTACGAGGCCAAGAAGATCATCAACAAAATTGGCCTAAATTACATTAAGATACATGCATGCCCTAATAATTGTATGATGTATCCTATTGATGATAAAGAAGAGTAATCATGCAAACATTGTGGCGCATCTAGATGGAAGCCAAGCTGTAAAGGAGGAGGGAATAACACATTTATTGGTGGTAAGAAGCGAAAACGAGTGCCTGCAAAAGTTCTACGCTACTTTCCATTAAAACCGCGATTGCAAAGATTGTTTATGTCTGCCAAGACTACTTTTGATATGAGATGGCATGATGAAGATGATAACAAAGATGGCCTATTGCGACATCCAAGGGATTCTAAGGCATGGAAAAGATTTGATGAAATACACACTCAATTTGCTTTGGATCCACGAAATGTACGCCTTGCTTTAGCCACTGATGGTTTCAATCCCTTTGGAAATTTGAGTACCAATTACAGTATTTGGCCGGTGATCCTAATTCCATACAACACCCCACCTTGGAAGTGTATGCAACAAACTTCCTTTGTCCTTTCAATGATCATACCAGGTAAGCGAATGCCTGGGAACGATATAGATGTTTATTTACAGCCCTTAATAGAAGAGTTGAAGGAGTTATGGACTTATGGTGTAGAAACATATGATGCTTCAAAAGATGAAATGTTTAATCTGAGAGCAGCACTAATTTGGACAATTAGTGATTTTCCTGGGCTTGGCACACTGTCTGGTTGGAACACTTATACTGGGTTAGCTTGTCCTTCATGTAACTTTGACTCTATTAAATGTCATTTGACATATGGTAAAAAATGGTGTTTTATGGGCCATCGCCGTTTTCTTATGTCAAGACATAAATTTAGATTGGATCGACGCCGCTTTGATGGCAACATAGAGGAGAGGAATCCTCCAGTGACATTATCTGGCACAGAAATTTGGAAACAGGTTGAGAATGTTGATGTTAGATTTGGCAAAAGACCAGAAGGTGAAGTTTGAGCAAAAAGACTCGTGGTAGTATTGCTATAGATGTTGACTCAAATCAATGGAGGAAGAAAAACATATTTTTCCAACTTCCTTATTGAGAGTATAACTTGTTGCGTCACAATCTTGACATGATGCATATTGAAAAAAATGACGTGATCTGCACTTTGCTGAATGAAACTGGGAAGACTAAAGATAATCTCAATGCTCGAAAAGACTTACAAGCATGGGGCATAAGAGATGATCTTTGGCCAGATGAAAAAGGAAATTACCCTCTAGCTTTGTTTACAATGACTAATGCTCAGAAACATACATTTCTCGAGACTTTGAAAAATATCACTGTGCCCGACGGTTACTCAAGTAATATTTTTAGATGTGTTGACCTAAAGCAACGTAAGCTCAATGGGTTAAAAAGCCATGATTCCCATGTGCTAATGGAACAATTACTGCCGTTAGCCATGAGGAATGCTTTGCCTAGCCAAGTGTCTACAGTTTTGGTAGAGTTATGCTCATTTTTTTGACAACTTTGTGGTAAAGTATTGAATATGTTGGACTTGGATAAGCTACAAGATCAGGTTGTGCTCACTTTGTGCCACTTAGAAATGTTATTCCCTCCATCATTCTTTACAGTTATGGTTCATTTAATCGTCCACCTAGTTGAAGAAGCCAAGCTTGGGGGTCCAGTTCATTATAGATGGATGTATCCTATAGAAAGGTAATTACCATGCAGCTAAATATATTATTTGTTGTTAATTTTCTTATTATTCTAATTACTTTCAAGCATCAAATCTTAATGTATGTCTTTCGAAATATTAGGTACTTAAGACAATTGAAGTCATATGTACGTAATAGGGCACAACCAGAAGGCTCTATAGCTGAATGTTACCTAGCTCAAGAGATTCTTACCTTTTGTTCAAGGTATTTAGACAACATTGAGATGAGATGGAATCAGCCTAGACGTGTTGATGATGAACCAGATGCATCTTTTCAATCTTTGGAAGAAGATGCATTGTTTCCCCAAATAGGAAAACCAGTTGGGGGGTCTTCCTATTTCAACCTAACATATGTCGAGAAATTACAAGCACATCAACATGTGTTGACCAATTATAAATCAGTTGATCGTTTTCTTCAGTAAGTAAATTATGATACTTAATTACTCTCTCTCTCTCTCTCTCACACACACACACACATACACACACACATGTTTCATTATTGTAGAACTAATATAATCAACATATATAGGGAATTTAGAACTTATGTCACGAGAAAGTTAAGGAGTCGTACAAGGAATCCTACAGAGATAGACAAGATGGTTCATAGAGAATTTGTTGAATGGTTTAAAGGCTGTATAAGTGGCTAAGTAAATTGTGATACTTATATTCGTTCATAGTAAACATATGACTAACACAATTATTGGATGATTTCAGATTTTGAATGATGTAAATGAATCTCATTTAGATGATATGAAATTTCTTGCTCGAGGACCAATTAATCAAGTTAGAAGATTTAGTGCATATAATGTTAATGGCTTCAAATTTCGAACCGTGGAGCGAGATAAAGGGTTGAAGACTCAAAATAGTGGGGTATTTGGTACATTCAGAACAAGAAGTTATGCAAGTTCTAGTGATAGTCATATGAGGTTTGGAGGTGTGCCTTATTATGGAAGATCGGTAGATATTATTGAGCCCAATTACCATAGTCGATTCATGGTTACATTGTTCAAATGTCAATGGGCTAATACGACTAATCCTAGAGGGATGACAAAGGATGATTTAGGATTTACAAAGATAAATTTCTCACGATTAATACATACTGCTAAACATGTAGATGATGAGTCATATATCCAAGCTTCAGAGGTTCAAATGGTGTATTATGTGGATGATGAGAAGGAAAAGAATTGGCACATACCCATGCATTTAAAGCCAAGAGATTTGTTTGACATGGGTGAAGATGGGGAGGTTTTTTATGAGAATGAGCCATTTGAACCACAAGATCTCAGTAGATTTTTTCCAGATGAAGCTGCAAACTTACCATTAGCAAGAGATGACGTGGATGATGAACTTCCCATTTTAACTAATGATGATGATGTTGTTGATATGTAAATATGTCTATAATATTTTATGAACATTATTTGTGAAACCTTATGGGTGATATTTTATTGGATATGCAATCAGTTTGTTTTCATATATGTTGTGATATAAAAATGTTATGATGTTTTGAATGCTATGATATTTTATTGGATATACAATTGGTTTGATGTTTTGTTGGATACAAATTAACATTATGGATGAACATCATATGCAATTGCTGATATAAAATGTTTGTTTTCTTATATGATAAATGTTATGATGTTGTAAAATAGTTGCAGACATGGCAAGGACAACAAAGTGAGCTAGATATGTAAATGATTCTTGATCTGATCTTGAGGCTAGCCAAGCTACTCAGACTGCTCATGAGGCCAGTCCTACGACTCAAGTTGCTTCTGAGGCTAGTCCTCTGACTCCTCCAGAGCCTAATCTGCGACCTGAGGTTTCTCCCAAGGTTATTAGATCTTATGCTCCCCAAGTTAGAAACAAGAAAGAGCCCACAAAATATTGGACTGTTGATGTCATAAGTATGTCTGCTAACTTAATGCTTTGATAATTGTTGTTTTGTTGATACTTTGAGCCTTTTTATTTTCATAATGATTCGAGAATGCCTTTTTTAGTTTGGATTGATGATTTGAATTTCAAATGATAGATGAGGAGGAAGGTACAACACATAAGACACATATGAAAGTCAGTGATGTACGGGTTCTCCTTATAGGAAAAAAAATGAAGGTGTCGTTGAATGAAGTTGGCCAGCCAATAAAGGAAGCAGGAGGTCTCCTTGTATTTAGCTTTTAGATAACTACTTGTTTGTTTGGGATAATAGTTTCTACAACTATTTGACAATCTCATGAACATTTGGATATTTTAATACTTGTAATAATTATTTTGCTACTTAATTTGGTACTAGTTAATGTGCTACTTAACTTACTAAAATGTTATTTGCTTTTTATTATATTTATTTTGGTATTTGAAGTATTTGGAGTGTATTTTATGTGTTGTTGAATACTGGTTCTGGACAGGTTAAATATCAAATGTAAAAATGAGCTAAATACAAAAAACATATGATTTTTGCCAAAATTTTAGTCAAATAGCGGCGGTTCAAAACTGCCACTAAATTAAATAAAAGGTCATTATTCTTTGAATTTAGTGGCGGTTCACAACTGCCACAATGTTGCGACTTTCACTATTTCAAAATTTTAGTGGCAGTTTCTAACTGCCACTAATATATTTAATTTTCAGTACTTGGAGGTTTTTTGCGGCGGTTATTAACCGCCACTAAAAAATAAAACAATTTAAAAACATGGCGGCGATTAAAAACTGCCACAAAAAAAAGTAAATTGTCAAATAATTCATCCATTTAGTGGCGGTTATAACCGCCACTAAAGGAATTTCCCATTTAGCGGCGGTTATTCCCGCAGTTGGTCTAAATCGCCACAAAGTGACCTCGCGGCACTCTAAATTGTGGCGATTAACGAACTGCCATGACCAGAATTTAGTGGCGGTTAGAACTGCCACTAAGTGCCTATTTAACCGCCACAAAATGACCATTTTTTTGTAGTGCATCTATCTTTATTCTAGATATGGATATGTCACATAGTGTATCAAATGGTCAGCTCTTTCTTTCTTTTCTTTTTTTTTCTTTTTCCCTTTTTTTTACACACACACACCCCCATACTTGTTTAAGAACAAAGTCAATGCTCTCTTATTCCCTAAGGTCAGGTAAAAACATGTTTTTTTTTTATAAAGGCACATAATGAGCTAAAAAAAAGAACTGGCCAAATAAGTTCAAAGGGGTTACACAAGGAAAAATATACAAGGATAGCTATTTGGTCAAAGTAGCTATTTTAAAATGCCTCAATCATATTTATGTATGCATGTGAAAATGTAACATAAAAAAGAATCAAAACAAGTTCTAGAGTAACAATTTCACAAGTGAAAATCACACAAGAAAGAAGAGAATGATACAAATGTTCAATTCATTCATCAATAGGCTCAAAATCTCACAAGGCATATTTCTATCATTCTCAATCCATCAATTCAACATTCATATCCAAGCATGTGATTTATAAGAATGAAGAAAATTTATGCTATGACCTAAGATATGGTTTTTGCTACTTCTAAAATGATTTTTTTTCTCAACTATGATGCGTCTCAAGAGTAAAATTACCTTAAGGGCAAAATTTACTCTTTACTCTGTCATCCTTAATTGGTTTTGTTGTAGGTTTCTGACAGTCATCTCACTAAACATACTTTCTTCAACTAAAATGCGTCTCAGGAGTAAAATTACTCCTTACTCTGCCAATATTCATTGGTTTAGCAAGTTCATGAAAATCATATCATACTTTCCTACATTTTTTTTAACTATTTAACTATCCTTATCCTTCCCCCCAACCAGATCACAACATTGTCCGCAATGTGAAAATATAGATGAGTAAAGGATAGAAGATATTACTTGTTGGAGAAATCTGACACAAATTTAAACAGAGATAAAGTACGATAAATAAAATCAAGCCCATTAAAGGTGAAGTGTCAGATCTGGCTTCCTTTTCTTGCTGCTTCCCTCACTACTTCTTGATGACCAATCTATCTGAGCTAAGACTTTATCAGGTTCATAAACAAAAGCTTCTAATTTATCAATTAGCTCATCAATAATGGAGGCAGAGATAAGAAGTTTTCTTGCCGAAGGAGTGATAAATTTCTGTTCCACAGCTTTATCAAGAAAAAATAATAAAAGATCAAAGAAATTATTAACATTCAACAAACCAATGGGTTTATGGTGGATGTTCAGTTCAGCCCAAGAGACAATTTGAAAAATTTATTCCAAAGTACCAAAACCACCTGGTAAGGTAATAAATGCATCAGAGTTGTCAAGCATTTGTTTCATTCTTCCATGCAAAGATGATACCTGAATTACTTCTCCAACTGTCTTGCCAGTGATGTTATTTTGAGCTAAAGGTCTAGGAATGACACCTAAAACCTGTCTGCCTGCTACAAATGCAGAGAGTGATATAGCCCACATTAACCCACGACAACCACCCCCATATACAACATGAATATTCCTAGCAGCAAGTGTTTGACCAAGAGCGCTTGCTACATTTACAAACTCTAAACCCTTCCCATAACTTGACCCACAAAATACACAAACATTTTTAATGTTACGAACAGGAGGTCCTATAATTTTACCTTCCCTTAGAATGATTATGAGTTAGAGGAAAGTAAAGAGAATGGAGTGTTTAAATAGGAAAAAGAAGGGAAAAAGTAATCATAGCACCTATATGGGTAGGTTGGCTGTTGTCAGAAAAGTTTGAAATTAAGAAATACGAAATCTTTTTTTTTTCACTGTTTTTGTTTTTGTTTTTTGTTTTTTTTTAACTTTTTTTTTTAACTTCAAGAAAACCATCAGAGTAAAGAAGTTTAGAAACCCCTGAAGGACCCTGCTCAAAGGATCATCTGTCCAAAAATCAAAATATAACAAAATCATACAAAGATAAAAGAAATATAATAATAAACGAAGACATACTTGTATGTACAGTTTTCATGGTATATCTTTATACTGCATATCATGAATGCAGTAGTGGCATGTATTTGAGTTGCATGTCACCAGTGCAACATAAGAACTCCACAAGGATTGCCGAACCGACAACAAGAACCTTTGAATCTTTTCCGTCCTGCTTACGGAAGAACAACCCTCTATCTTCCTGCAAACCTAATTAAAGGCCTGTATTCTAAGAAGATGGTACCTGACCGCAGCCAGTCAGAACTCGCCATAGAGACCTACTAAGTAAAGTAAGTATACAGCTCAGCTAACAGTTTCCGTTCACTGTAAAGACGGGACGCTTCTTTCTGTCCATCAGCACTACAGAGCCTTGGTTCCAAGAACTAGGAATGTAGCATACAGCTCTCTACAGAGCATGGCACATGAACTTTATTTACATACTGGCGTATGAAGGTCTCCTCCTGAGTCTATGACAGGACGAGCATCCGCCCGGGGCTCCAAATCTAATTAAAGACCAAGTACAACCGTAGTTTCGCCCTCTTTTTTTTTTAAGTTGTTAGAAACCTGATGAAAGATGGGTGTATACTTACTTGAGATTAGGATGAAGGTATTCTGCTCTTTCAGCTTGGTGCCAAAGCATTGTTGACCAGTATTAGACTCATTCAAGACCAACGCAACATAGGGCTCCCAAAAGGGATAAGTGACCATAATGCGACTGACTGCCTCACATGTGGGATACAATCTACCTTCTTTGTTTTTCAATTAAGAAGGCTGGATCAGGATGCATGCATTTTTCCATTCACGTTATGTGTTACCAAAGCCAAACCCAAGATGTATACATACCTTTTTTTTATTTTTTTTATTTTTTTTCTCTTTTTTTTAACATGAAGAAGAAGAAGAAGAAGAAAATATGTACATGTTGTTGTGGATGTGGCTCACATCTGCCTCTGATTTCACGTCCAGAAACAGCTTAAACGCCTTCTATGAGTCGAGGATAAGCTTCCCATCCAATTTTCTTATAAATTGGCAAACAGGGTCTTTTAGAGTCAGATTCCTAAGACTGTATTGTTTCTGTTCATCCTTGAAGAGATTCCACAAGTTAAGAAGTTCACGATGCACCAAACCACAAGAATGCGTATCAAGAGTCAATAAGATATCATCTAATGACTCCTTACTCAGTCCATTCTTAATGAAAAAAATTTTATCTTCTCTGTTTGCGGAAACCATTCCCAAAGAATGACATCGCTTGTTACAATTCCATCGTCCACATATGTGACAGACTTGTAATCTTTTTGCTCTTCTCCTTTTAGAATATGAACTTCTACCAAGACCTGGCATGTATGAGTCAAATGAAATTGAAGACTCACCTGCTAATCGGACCTTTGCTTCGATTATCCAACGTACATCTTCGGGTATACCTTTGTGCATTAACAATCTCAATATTTCACATCTAGCCTTGTAAATTTTTGTTAGAACATTTTGAGGAAGAGAAGGAAAATATTTTCTCATGTTTGAGAGAATGATATCCATTTTGAAGGAGAATAAATCAGTTATTTTGGGAAACTGAAAGAGAGCAAACCGACTTGAGAGTCATGGAGTACCGTCATCCGCCATTTTACCAGGGAGCTAAAGAACTTCAAAACAAAATAAAGCCACAAAATTAGAGTAAATTTTTCACATAACAAGGATCAGAAAGGGAAATGAATTCTACCTCAGCAACTTGATTTTCCAGAAATGGTTTAAGTCTTTGTCATTGACCTTAGACACATTACCATTCCTAGGATTCTCAATGTCTATGGCCCCATAAGGATATACATGTTTGACAATAAAAGGACCAATCCACCTAGATCTCAATTTTCTAGGTAATAGGTAAAGACGAGAATTATAAAGCAGAACTTTTTGACTAATTTCAAAAGATTTCCTCAAAATAGATTTGTCATGAAAAGCTTTTGTTCTTTCTTTATAAATTTTTGAGTTTTCATATGCATCATTTCTCAATTCCTCAAGTTCATTTATTTGCAATTTGCGTAACTTGCAAGCATCAAGATTTAAATTAAAAGCTTTAATGGCCCAAAATGCTTTATGCTCAAGTTCTACAGGCAAGTGACAAGGTTTTCCATAGACTAACCGATAGGGTGACATGCCTAAAGATGTTTTAAAAGCAGTACGATAAGCCCAAAGTGCATCGTTTAGTCTTAAAGACCAATCTTTACGATTTGGGTTAACCGTTTTTTCCAAAATTTGTTTAATTTCCCTATTTGCTAATTCTACTTGTCCACTTGTCTGAGGGTGATAAGGGGTAGCAACTTTATGGGTAATACCATATTTCTTCATTAAAGATTCAAATGGTTTATTACAAAAATGTGTTCCCCCATCACTGATGATAGCTCGAGGGATTCCAAATCGACTTAAGACATTTTCTTTTAAAAATTTGAGAACAGTTTTATGATCATTTTGTCGACATGGAATCGCCTCAATCCATTTTGAGACATAATCAACTGCAACCAAAATATACACATATCCAAATGAGGATGGAAATGGACCCATGAAATCAATTCCCTAACAATCAAAAATTTCAATGACAAGGATAGGATTCAGAGGCATCATATTTCTTTTAGAAATGGACCCTAATTTCTGACAATTTTTGCAACTTTTGCAAAAGGTATGACTGTCTTTAAATAAAGTGGGCCAATAAAATCCACACTGCAAGATTTTTGCAGCTGTTTTCTTTGAAGAAAAATGACCTCCACATGCTTCTGAGTGACTAAATTTAATGACACTACCTACCTCATTGTCGGGTACACATCTCCGAAAGATTTGATCAGGAGAATATTTGAACAAATATGGGTCATCCCAATAAAATTTTTTTACCTCAGTCAAAATTTATTTTCTGTCTTGATGTGACCATTGAGGCGGCATCTTTTCTGTTACAAGAAAATTGACTATGTTCGCAAACCAAGGCATAGAATTGACAAAAAATAAAAACTCATCAGGAAAAGAATCATTGATAGGTGTGCTATCAAAAGGTGAGCCTGTTGTAAGTCTAGACAAATGATCTACGACAACATTTTCGGCTCCTTTCTTATCTTTTATTATGATGTTGAATTCTTGAAGCAACAAGATCCACCGTATCAACCGAGGTTTAGCATCCTGCTTAGACATTAAATATCTAACAATAACATGATCATTGAAAACAACAATAGAAGAACCGATTAAATGAGCTCGAAATTTGTCCAATGCAAAAATTACAGCAAACAGTTCTTTTTCAGTAGTGGTATAATTCATTTGTGCACTATTTAAAGTTCTACTTGCGTAACAAATCACATGAGGCTTACCTTCCTTTCTTTGGCCTAAAACAGCGCCAACAGCAAAATCACTTGCATCACACATTAATTCAAAAGGCAAAGACCAGTCAGGAGATTGCATGATAGGAGCCGATGTCAGAAGACCAATTAATTTTTCAAAAGATTTTTGGTATTCTTGAGTCCAATCAAATGTTGCATCTTTTGTTAGAAGATTGCATAATGGTCTAGATATGACACTAAAGTCCTTAATGAATCTTTGATAAAATCCTGCATGTCCTAAAAAAGAACGAACTTCTCTGACTGTTTTTGGGGAAGGCAAATGAGCAATTAATTCAACTTTGGCCCTATTAACTTCAATTCCTTCAGAAGATATCACATGACCTAACACGATTCCTGAGGTAACCATGTAATGACATTTTTTCCAATTTAAAACAAATCATTTTTCTTCACATCTTTTAAGAACTTTATCCAAATTATCAAGACAATTTTCAAAAGAATTTTCAAAAACTGTCAGATCATCCATAAAAACATCTAAATAATGCTCAATCATGTCACTAAAAATACTTAGCATGCATCTTTAAAAAGTTGTCGGAGCATTATAAAGACTAAAAGGCATTCTTCTATATGCAAAAGTGTCAAAGGGGCACGTAAAAGTAATCTTTTCTTGATCCTCTAATGCAATTGGTATTTGATTATACCCCGAATAACCATCAAGAAAACAATAGTAGAGATGTCCTGCTACTCTTTCTAGAATTTGATCAAGAAATGGTAAGGGGAAATGATCTTTCCTAGTGGCTGCATTCAATTTTCTAAAATCAATACACATACGCCAACTAGATGAAACTCGGGTAGGTATTAACTCACCTTTTTCATTTTCAACCACTGTTATTCCAGATTTCTTAGGCACAACTTGTGTAGGGCTTACCCACTGGCTATAGGAAATAAGGTAAATAATTCCAACATCAAGTAATTTAAGAACTTCAGCCCTAACTATCTCTTTCATGTGTGGATTTAATCTTCTTTGAGGTTGTTATGATGTTTTAGCATTATCCTCTAAATGTATTATATGTGTACAAATTAATGGATTAATGCCTTTTATATCTGTTAATGTCCATCTAATTGCACTTTTATGCCTTTGAAGTACTTCTATCAACATACCTTCTTGTTCTTCAGTAAGGATTGATGAAATTACTACTGGAAAGCTTTGGTCTTCTCCTAAAAATGTGTACTTCAACCCAAAAGGTAATGGCTTTAGTTCCAGTGCGGATACTTCTTCATGAATATTATCATTCATGGGTTGTAACTCTTCGAATCTCAGCTTCCATCCTTTGTATTCCATTGCTTGTGTACAATCAAGCAAAGAACATATTTCGGAAATATCACCATCTACTTGCATATCTGAATCAAATGAATTAATTAAACAAACTTCTAATGGGTCAGAAGAACTTCTTTTTAGAAGATGATCATCTACAATGGCATCAACCCCGTCAGCTTCTTCATTTTATCATTGACTTCATGTGGTTGCTTGCATAAATTGAAAACATTAAGCTCAAGTGTCATGTTTCCAAATGTTAACTTCATCAATCCATTTCTACAATTTATCAAAGCATTGGATGTTGCTAAAAATGGACGACCTAAAATAATAGGAATTGACTTGGAACAATTAATCATAGGTTCAGTTTCCAAGACAATAAAATCTACAGGATAAATAAATTTATCAACTTGTACCAACACATCTTCCACTATTCCTTTTGGAATTTTAATTGATCTATCAGCAAGTAGAAGAGTTACAGAAGTTGGTTTTAACTCACCCAGATTGAGTTGTTGATAAACTGAATATGGAAGCAAATTAACACTAGCACCAAGATCAAGTAAAGCTTGTTCAATTTTATGTTCTCCAATAATGCATGAAACCGTAGGACAACCAGGGTCTTTATGTTTCAAAACATTATTGCTTTGAATAATGGAACTTGCCTGTTTGGTCAAAAAGGCATTCTTTTTCACATTTAATTTCCTTTTAATAGTGCATAAGTCCTTCAAAAATTTGGCATAAGAAGGAAAATGTTTGATAGTATCTAACAACAGAATATTGACCTTCACTTGTTTAAGAATTTCAAAAATTTCAGTTTGGTAGTCCAATTTCTTTGGTTTGCTTAATGCTTGAGGAAATGGGAGTGGAGGAGATGAGAGTTTGGTCTCATTTTGGCTAGATGACTTATCAATCTCTTCCTTATCTTGGGGAATTGATTCACCATCTTTCTCACAAGGTTCAAAAATTTCTTTTTCAACAACTTTTTCACTCCTAAGAGTTATCACAGAATTGACTTGATTTATTTGTTAGTTTTCTGAACTACCCTCATTTAGACTATATTGACCTTTGGGAAGGTTGAGAAGGAAATTTTCCTTTCTCGTGAATGGTGAGTGCAGAAGTAAGTTTGGAAAGAGTATCTTTTATGTCAATCATAGTTTGAGTGTTTTGTTTATTGATAGCCTCTTACTTTTCTATGAATGCACTCAATGTTCCTTCAAGGTTTTTCCTATATGGTGGGACATAAGGTGCATATCCTTGAGAATTTTGAGAATCTTGTTGTTCCTGAGGAGGTGGTGGTTGCATAAATTGTGCTTGGTTATTATTCCTCCAACTAAAGTTCGGGTGATTTCTCCATCCTGAATTGTAAGAATTTGAAAAAGAAGAGGTGAATGACTTTTTAAAATTGTTCATTGCATTTACTTGCTCATGCACAACTTCTTTAAAAACAGGAATATTAGGACATTTATTTATCGAGTGTCCTAATTCATCACAAATGCTACAAATTTCTTTATTTTGCACAGATTTGACTTCTTTGACTTTGCCTAATTCCATAGATTCAACCTTTCTAGCCAAACTAGCATACCTTGCATTTAGATTTTCTTCCTGACTAAGATGGTATTTTCCTTTTCCTGCATTTGCAAGGTTATATCTAATTGAATTTTCAGAAGGATTAGTACCATGCCAAGATTGAGAATTTTCAGCCAAATGGTTTAAATAATCTAAAGCTTCTTCGGGTTCTTTATCAAGAAACTCACCATTACACATCATTTCCACAAATTGTTTAGTTTCAGGTGTTAAACCTTCGTAAAAGAAGCTTATAGTCCGCCATTTTTCAAAACCATGATGTGGGCAAGAATTTAACAAATCTTTAAAACGTTCCCAACTTTAAAAATACGTTTCATTTGAATTTTGGGAAAAATTTTGGATTTGTCTTTTCAAAGCATTCGTTTTATGTGTTGGAAAAAATTTCTTTAAAAACTCACCTTGCATTTCTTGCCAAGTGCCAATTGATCTTGGTTTCAAAGCGTTAAGCTAAGTTTTTGCTTTATCTTTCAAAGAAAAAGGAAACAATTTAAGCTTAACAATCTCTTCAGTGCAATTTTGATCATTGAAAGCAATACAGACTTCCTCAAATTCTTTTAGATGTAAATATGGGCTTTCATTTTCTAAACCATGGAAATTAGGAAGTAAAGAAATCATACCCGGCTTAAATTTAAAATTATTAGCAGTAAGTGAAAAGATAAAACATCATGGACTAGAATTTCGAGGTAGTTGCAAATATGCACGCATAGTTCGCAATGGTTGATTTCCTTGTTCATATACTTTTATTTCCAGCTCGTTGTGTTCGATTATCATGTTCAACACGTGCACCTTCAATTTCAGTCATTATGTCAATTGTGTGTGATTGTGATTCAAACAAATCAATATATAAAGTACTAGGATTAATTTTAACCAAACGACCAGAATTTGAATCACGATACCAGTTAAGCATAAATAAACGATATAGAATAAAAATAATATACAAGTAGGTAGTATACACCGGTCGTTAAATATTAAGAAGGATGTGGTATGAACCAACCACCCAAAAATAAAAATACAAAAAATAAAGTGCGAAAAACAAAATACGAGAAAAATAAATGACAGAATTTAAAAGTTAGATTACAAAAAATAAATTACAGAATTTAAAAGTTAGATAGTAAGTAAGCATAAAGCGTAAATAATAATAATAATAATAATAATAATAATAATAATAATAATAATAATAATAATAATAATAATAATAATAATAGTAGTAGTAGTAGTAGTAGTAGTAGTAGTAGAAAACGTAAATAAAAAAATAAAAAAATGAAAATAAATAAAAAAAATAAAAAACATAAATAAATGACAAAAAAAAAAAATAAAAAAACGTAAATAAATGACATAAATATAAAAGTTAGTTAATAAGTTAGTAAGTAGTAAGTTAATTAGTTAGTAAATTAGAAATTGAAAAGAGTAGACGAAGAATATACCTGTTGGTGAAGTTTCCTTATAGAAAAGGAACCTTAATATATTGGAACTTCAAATCAAGTTCCCCGGCAACGACGCCAAAAACTTGATGGGAAAATTAAATGTTTCAAACCCAAGTGCAGGTTGTTTCAAGTAGTAAATTCTCGGGAGTCCGAGGTCGATCCACAGGGAATTGATGAAAAGAAATTTATTTGAGGTACGTAGAAGATTTGTCACAATACTAAAAATTATATAAGTTGTTTACAGATGAAAAAGATTTACTTGGGTTATTAGATCCACTCTTGGTAATAAATTAAAAATAAGATTATTTCATTTTATAACTCAATTGAAATCATGCATAATGAAGATTCCAGTCGGAAGATTTAACATTCAAAGTTCAATCATGTAATCATATAATGGTTCCAATAATTATTTACCAATACTTGTAAATCGTCAAAAGCATCCACTGTGTCAATCCTATTGTCTACAATAGATCAAGATATTCATTATACAAGAAGAGTTTCTAAATTAATTAGAAACAACATACAACTCATATAAAGATCACATAAAAATATATCATTTAAAGCATAAGAAAGAAATTAATCTAACCTTAACTTATTACTAAGAGCTTCACCTTTTTACCCAAGCAAGATGAAGATTTAGTTACTCATAGACAAGATGAAAGAAAGAGAGAAGAAGAAGGTGATGAACATAACTTCAATTATGATCAATAGAAAACTACACAAAGGAAAACTAACAATACAATAGCATAAACTAAATTCTAAGCTAACTAACACCCTCCAATGTTCAGCCTTTGCCTCCTTTTATAGAGTTCAAGGAGTGCAAGAAGACAATGGGGTTGTTTGATAATAAGAAGTAAAATCCAAATAGATGATGGATCAGCTGAAATTATGGACTTTCTTGGCTCTGAAATGTCTCTGATCTTAGCTCATGGCATGCGTCAGAATTGAGCCAAGTGGTCTTCACGAAAGTTCTAGGAAATTGTCTCAGCTTTCCAGAGACACCAAGTTTAGACAAATCTAATAACCACAGCTCGAGATATGGCCCAATTACTGCTCATGGGTCAAGCCCAAATCTATCACCTCTGTTCTGACTTCCGAGCCCAATATCACCTTCAACGAATCTGAACTAGCTTTTGTGTTATTCATGAAAGTTGTAGATATGGGTCTTAACCTTCCACTATCAAAATTTCAGATTTATTGAACTCTAATAGCCCGAGATATAGCCTAATGAGTGCATAAAGGTCAAGCTGTCAGGTTCAAAATACTAAATTTTGCTTCAACTCCAATTTGAGTTATCCAAACATGTGTTTCTGATCTTGAGGCCTTCATGAAAGTTGTATAAATTTATCTTAGCTTAAAAACAAGACCAAAATCACATCCATCGGATATTTGTAACTCAAATTATAGCTAGTTTACTGAAAAAGCCAAGTGAAAAGGTTATACAATGAATGAAATATATTACTATCAATGTGACTCTTGTTATCAAGTAAATAGTTATTAGAGAATTATCTTAACTTTCCAACAAGACCAAAATCACATTAATCAGATAATTACAACTCAAGTTGTGGCCACTTTACTTAAGAATGTAATCACCCAAATTAATGATAATTCAAGCAATAATTTCTTCAATGATCCAATTAAGCTTAATTTCATAAAATGTGACAAAATCAACTTAATTAAGCCAAATTGAACCTTAAGAAGCCTAGTGAGAGTATTATAAAATGCATAAAATATATTGTTATCAGACACATACACCAATTTGAGAAAGAACATTGAAAACCCCTCCCAATAGCCATAAACCAAGACCAGGATTTAACTTTAACAAGGTCCAAGACACCAATCAAATCGAAAGAACCTCATTGAAACAAAATCTTATTACGCATCAACTAGATAGACTAAGTAATAGCATGCCAAAAAATATGACGAAAATTTCTAAACTGCTTACCTCTTAAACAACTAACATGTTGAAAATAATGCACTTGACCACCATATGGTAAAATAACAGAGAAACCTAACTAAGCATAAATATTAGACCATACCTGATAAGACACAGGGCAGGAAAAGAACAAATGATCAGAGTCTTCGTCTTGCAGGAAACAGAAGACATAAGAAATCTCTTGTTGCTCATTAATGACCCCTCTCCGAAGTAAGTTTAGGCGGGTAGGCAGTCTATCAAGCAGTACACGCCATGAAAAAGCTAACACCTTTAAGGGAACATAACACTTTCAAAAACGCTTGAACACCGTAACATCCAAACTATTAGAAGCCCCTAAATTCAGCTGGACTTGCAAAAAAGAATAAGCAAATTTGACAAAAAAGATCCTAGAGCTGTCTTCCTTCAAAATCCACTCGTCTTGCTCCTCCTTGCATAAATTTATTGAATTTAATAAAAAAAGATAATTCAGATAGAAGGTCTTCTTCCCACATAAACAGAATCCGCCTCCACCTCCATTTCCAATACCACACCTTATTAAACCACTCACCCATATGAGCAATGCATGCATTCTTGTCAAATGAGATTTAATATAATCTAGGAAAAGTATCCTTAAGATTAGAGTTTCCAATCTAAGAGTCATGCCAGAATCTTATGTGTTCGTCATTCTTAATATTTCTAGTCACCGCATAAGAAAACCAAAGAGGAGGAGCACAAGAGACTCCTTCAATAGGGCAAATATCCCTCCACCAAATTGAATGAGTTTTTCGATGCCCCCAAGAAGTCACAGGGACCTGATCCAAAGAGTCATATTTATGAGACAAAAATTTATACCAAACAGCATCAGAATCCACCAAAAAATACCACTTCCACTTAGCCAAAAGGCTAAGGTTAAATAATTCCAAATTTTTATTCCCTAGCCCCCCACAATTCTTTGCTTGACACACTTTATCCCAGTTCACCCAAGCTATTTTTCGAGAGTCATCAGAACCAGACCACAAGAAAGCTCTTTGAATCCCAATCAAAGCATTTAAGACTTTCTTTGGAGCTTTGAAAAAAGATAGAAAATACAAAGACAAACTTGATAAAATAGAATTTACTAAAACAATTCGATCACCCATAGATAGTTGCTTACCCTTCCACGGAGCCAATCTCCTCTTCATGGAGTCAATAACTGGGAGCCAAGTAGCAACTTTTCTCGGATTAGCATCAATTGGCAAACCAAGAAACTTAAAAAGGAAGCTTCCAGTAAGACAATGAAGAAAATTTGAAGCTGCGACAAGAAGCTATCCTCCACGTTAATGACAATAAGTTACTCTTATGAAAATTGACCTTTAAGCCTGATGCTAGTTCGAAGCTTCTAAGAATAGTTTTTAGCGTCCACAAATTCTCCTAGGTTGTCATTCCCACCAAAATTGTATCATCAACATACTGCAGTAAAGAAATATTGGCCTCTTCTCTAGCTTGAAAACCCGAGAATTTCCTAGCTTCACCGCCATTCCCATTAAACCACATAACCATTTAGCCACTATAAGGAAGAGAAAAGGTGCAAGTGGATCTCCTTGTCGTAGACCTTTATTCAAAGAAACTTCATGAGACGAGCTACCATTCACTAACATAGACACTGAACCTGAAAAAATACAGGCTCTAATCCACTCCTTCAATTTAGCACAGAAACTCATTCTACCCATCAAATAGTCAAGAAAACACTAGCTCACTGAATTATAGGCCTTTTCAAAATCGACCTTTGATATAATGCACTCTTGCTTAGTTCTCTTTGTCAAATCAACCAACTCATTTAAAACCAACACACCATCTAAAATTTATCTTTTTGGGAGAAAAGCAGTCTGACTTGTAGAAATAATAGCTCCTAACACCTTTTTCAGTCTCAAAGCCAGCAATTTCGAGATAATTTTATAAATACTACTAATGAGAGAAATCGGTCTAAACTCAGACAAGTAATGAAGATTTTCAATCGTAGACACCAAAGCAATAAACGAAGAAGTAACACCCTTAGGGAGCTTAGCGTTAAAATAGAATTCCTTAACCATTTCACATACCTCCACCTTTATGATGTCCCAACAGTTTTTTGAAAAAGTTGGAACTAAAACCATCTGGCCCAGGACTCTTATTGCCATCATAACTCCACACAACCTCTTTGATCTTATCAACAGAAAAAGGAGAAGAAAAAACATTATTATCTATACAAGATACCTTCTTAAAAATAATCCCATTCAATATAAGGCGGTGCATAACGTGGTCAGAGCAAACCCTCTGAAAGTGATCTGCAACCTCTACTTTTATCTCTTCAACCCCCTCAATCCACCGATCCCCTGCCTTAAAAGCCATAATCTAATTAACATTCCGTCGAGAGCGAAGATACGAGTGAAAGAAAGTCGAATTTGCATCCCCTTTCTTTAAACATCTAGTTTTGGCTTTTTGGAAAATAAGGCTCTCTTTAAGACTAAGTTGGTGCCACAAATTTGCTGAGAGTTGCCTTCTTTGCACAACATCTAAAGGAAGCAAACCATTAGAAGCTGTCGTATCATCCAATAGGTTCATTTCATCAACCAACTCATCTACTTTCAAATCCAGAAAACCAAAACACCTCCTTATTCCACCTTTTAAGCCTCTCCTTCAAGAGCTTCATTTTTTCCTTGAAAGAGTATATTTTCTAGCTACCCACCTCAAACTCTCTTCAATAACCAGTAACAAACTGAAAAAAATCATGATGCCTCATCCAACAATTATTAAAACAAAAAGGCTTAGGACCCCAATTAGAACAACCACTCTTCAAAACTATCAGAAATGTCCCTCTTTTCGACCCACTGAGATTATTTGCCAAAGATCAATCAAACCTTCTGATATTAAAAAATGATCAAGCCTACTCATAGCAGACCCATCAGCTCTGAACCAAGTGAACTTATTCCCAATCATCGGAACATCAACCAAGGCCATGTCCTCCATAAACTGCTGGAATTCTTCATGCTCCCTGACATTTTCCTGTTGACTCAAACCTCTTCTTTCATCTCTACACTTCATGTTATTAAAGTCCCCAGCTACGCACCATAGATTACCGCTGTAACCCCTCTTAGACATCAACAAATCACTCCACAAGTTCTTTTTACCAGACAGCGAACATGGAGAATACATATTGACAAAGAAACATCTCTTACCACTTTGGCCCCATTCCCCACACACTCCTAAGAACCCTTCACCAGAGAAAGAAAATAATATTTTCATTATGTCAGGCTTCTAGATAGAGAGGAGACCACCTGAAAGTCCAGAAGCTGGACTATACACCCGATGGCAAGTAGACCGACCCCACAAACCTTCAAACACCCTATCATCAACTAGAGCCAACTTTGTTTCTTGAAACAAACATATATCAAACTGCCTCACGTCAATAAGGCTCCAAATATTACTCTTCTTAATCCAGTTGCAAAGCCCTCTCACGTTATAAGTAATAGCTCTCATATTGGAACCTTCTGCGAACCCTTCTGGATCTTCTCCAAACCATCCTTAACCTCCGTTTGCTGTAAAAGCTTAACATATTCACCATCTTCTCTTGAACCAGACACCGGATCAATCCTTGATTGGCAATAAATTGCGCCAGTTCATAAGCATGCTTATGGCTTAGTTCATTAATGTAACACCCTCCTTAGGATATCACATGTCTGACTCCCGACTCCTAATCAAAAAGAAGTTCGCACAAAGTTTGAGTTATAAAATATGTGTTTTAAAATTTCTTTCTTGCTGAAACATAAGCGTACTGAAATTTATAGTATTACTGAAAAATATATTGAAACAGATTCATATACATTATTGACCCAATTGTACCATTTAACAATTTAAAGAGAAATATAAAACTAACAGATTTTTTTTTATAATAGTAACAAATCCTATGACAGGTTCTACTTAATAGCACGGTATAACACAAACGTTAAAACTTAACATACTTATTCTGTTGTGTATCCATCTTGTTGCATCAGACATCTGTTCTACATCTGTTCTTTGTCAACATTGCACACCTTTGAGTCTTGAATGTCCACTCCTTATTGTTGTCACCCATCTTAGAGTATTCATTGCCCGTTATGTCTAAGACAACTCGATCCTTCTATTATTTGATTTTAACAGTACAGACACAGCAAAACAACATAACAAAGAGGTGAGATCACCTATGCTAATACCAACATGATAGTACAGAGATAACACAAACAACATATCATACAGATAGATCATACCATAATCATGCTATTAGCATTAATCAATTATCATCTTCTAATCATTTATCAGTTCAATCATCATCCAAGTACTCAAAACAATTGTCATAGCCAATATTTCTTAATTAATATATCATACGGATATAAATGCTCAGATTTATGCATGTGCACAAAGACTCAGTTTTTCAAAAACAACTCCATGGAGATTTTCATAATTTCGAGGAGAATGCTCTGTCAATTGTCAGCCTTAGCCCAAAGACAATCTTCCAGTTGTTGAAAAGAATTGTGTTCTTGTCGGGTATCGTCAATGCGTTGCAACGGACTGCATCGCCAAGTGGCACAAGGTACTTGCTAGCTGTCCACTGGTCGACCGTTGTGCCTTGACGCCCTCAAGATCCATCATAGACCTCACTATCAATTATCATTCCCTCTTCAACCACAAGGATCATATATAATGCACGAATATATCCGTGCAAGTCCAACCCCAAAGGGTCAAATCTTTTCAATTTCATTTGTTCAATGTATCATATGCTTCAACGCATATTTTTCCAATGCATGTATAATGCACCAAATCCAATCACATGCATCTCTTTCCAATACATATAAATTGTACCAAATTATACTGTATTTTCAACAGCAAAATCATATTATCACATTTTCATAGTCATAAAACACTTTCACCGTGTTTTCACAAAATTGCGCAACATTTCCATTACGTTTTCACCATTTCACAACACTTTTGTTGCGTTTTCAAAATACCGTAACTTTTGTTACATTTTTAAAATTCCAAAACATTTTTATTGCGTTTTCACAATACCGTAATACTACTATTACGTTTACAAAATTTCGTAACATTTCTGTTACGTTTTCAAAATGCTGCAACTCTTCTGTTGCACTTTTAAATCACATAATAATTTTTTTAACATTTTTCCTAAACACGTAAAAATATACGTTTATCAAATCGCATAATATTTTTCCACTATTTCAAAATTGTGTAACTTAAAAATAGTCGCGTAAACCATTTTCTATTATTTTCAAAATCACGAAAAAATATTCTCTAATTATTCAATTACGTAAAAATATTCTCTTATTATTCAATCACGTAAAAATATTCTCTCATTAATCAATCACGTAGTGATTTTTTAACAATATTTTCAATAGTGTAAAATATTTAAACACTTTCCAAATCGCGTAAAATATTTAAACATTTTTTTAAATCGCATCGCTTAAAAATCACATTTTTAAGATACGTAAAATATTTTTCAACATTTTACAATCACGTAAAATATTCCTCAATATTTCAAACATTATTTTGGACTTAAATAAATCAATATCATTTTTCAACACATTTTTTTCAAATTGCGTGAAAGCTTAAAAATCACGTTTTTAAGATATATAAAACATTTTTCATCACATGTGATTTCATTCTGAAAATATTTCTTAACCTTCAAAAATTCTTTTTCAACTTTTCTCAAAATAATATAACTTTATACTTCATTTAATACTTTTTTCTTACTCAAGAAAATCTTTTTCCGCATTTCTTTACACAAAAAATTATTTTCCAAAATATATTCCATAAATTCACAATTCCATTGAATTAAATCAATGTTCTAACTTTAAAAATCACTAACGCTCTCCAAAACCCGAAATTGAGTTATACATTAGTAAATTTTCAAATCACCATTACATTCTCCATTTTTCTCAAATCATTTCTCTTCAAAATAAATTGAAGTTCAAATACTTTCAACCTCTCTTTTCCATTTACATACGAAAATTCATTTATCAGAATTTAAAATACTCTAATTCCTTTTCTAAATTTCTTATATTAAATCAAGTTACGTTTCCACTTTGAAAATCACTTTGTTTACAAAATCAAGGCATTACAAGCCTTAAAAAACGTGGACATGACTATTAAAAATTATCAAAATATTTTTCTTTCTAAATTGATATGGTTTTATACAAACAAAACCATTAACATTTTTATTTTCAAAACCGAAATACCGATGGTCATAAAACCAAACTCATTTGTTCAAATTCATTTTTACTTTCTTTACAAATCCTTTTTCACTTTCTTTGCAAATCCTTTTTCACTTTCTTTGCAAATCTTTAAAATCTATGTTTGCTTGTTTCATTCAAAACTCATATTTAGAAAAACACTTAGGATCTTTTTATACAAAATAAATCAATAAAAATTCCTCAAAGACCGTATTCTTGTTCTTTTGAAAAACAAACCCTTTATTTATTTTCCATACTCTTCAAATCAATCCATTTTTTTTCTTCCATGAAAATATTAAGTTATAAACACCTATGTTGAGGTGTCTTGACCGAAAATTTCATAGCCTTTAGAACCAAGAAAATTCATTTTTTCTCCGCTTCATAATTTTCGTTAAACAAATCAATTTCCTTGTTCTTAAAAATTTTCAACATAAACCCTTATTTTGGAAGCTAAAAACCATAGCCTCCCCTTGCCCTTTGGAGCCAAAAATTGATTTCCTTTCCATCAACACATCATGGCATACACATACATATATCATCATAAATACTACAAGCATGTCATATATTCATCATGCATATTATAGGCATACTATCAAAGCCATAAAATCATGTAAAGCATATCAAGCATAGGCAAATAATTAAAGCACATAAACACCCACAAATAAATTACAAGACCATGGATATGAATCTTCACATGGATTCACCATCCATCAAATATAAAACCATCTCTCACCACCATGCTTGGTTGGTGAGATGGATCTCCCTCTTACCTCTTGAAGATCTTCAAAACTCTTTGTTTTACTTCTTTTTTCAAAGTCCTTCACCCCCAAGGGCTCCTAAAATACAAAACAAAATACATAAAAATTAGTATCTAAGCTTGATTAAGAGGAACCATGGATCAAACATGGCTTAGATCATGAAAAAGAAGAGAAAAAAATAAAGTTTCCTTACACTCCACCATAAATACTCCATAACATGGATCTTGAAGAAAGTCCATGAAGATGAATGATTTAGAGAAAGTCTTCAACATGAAAGTTGCTTAGAACATCATGTAAATTCAAGATCTATGGTTGGATGAAATTAAAAGAGATTGGATGGTGGTTTTGAATGTCTTGACCGAATAATTTCTCTTGAAGCACAAAGATGGAATTTTTTTATTTTTGATAGAAACTTGAAGCTTGGATTTGAAGCTCAAGATGAATGATTTTGGAAAAACTCATAACTAGAGATGTTCTTAGAATGACGTTTAGGTTTAGGAAATCAAGTTGGATGAAATTAAAAAGTGATGGAAAGTGTTCTTGGAGTGCTTGGCCGAAACATGAAGAAGGAGAGAAATGGAGAGAAAAATTTTGTGTTTTGGTTCTTGATAATTTTGGAGACAAGAATGAATGATCAATAATGACCAAAGGTGATCAATTATGGTCTTCAAAGCTCCTAAATTCAGACCAAAACCGTAGCCCCCCCTTCTTGCATTCTTCTTGAGTGCAAATTGATCAATAATGATCAATTATGATGAAACATTAGTAAGACCTAATTAATAATGACATAAAACTTTTCTTCTACAAAAAGTTCTTTCAAAAATGTCTCCTCCTTCAAGTAGTCTTCAAAACCGTCCCCACCTTCTCTTACTTCTTTAAAATGTGACAAATTTTACTAGCCATTATTTGAAGCCATTTAAGCCATTGATTAGATCAATGGTTAGGATTTAAGTAGACTTTTAATTAGAAGACTTAATCTAGGCCATTGGATCTTTCTCCTTTAAATTCTAGTAATTGGATGTGTCTCCAAAATAAAGGACAAGATTGCTCCTTCTTACTTTTAATCCAAAGGTCATAATTAGTCTTTGTCACTTTTTAAGAGTAAATCTTCACCATTGATTTAATTTACATCCAATGATCATAAATGGTCTTTGTTACTTTACAAGACCAAATCTCCACCCTTGATTAATTCTATATCCAATGGTTACAAATGGTCATAGTCACTTTATATGATTAAATCTCTACCCTTGATTTAATCTCCATCTAATGGTTATAAATAATCTTATTCATTTTTAAGATCAAATCTTCACCGTTGATTAAATCAAGATCAAGTCTTTATCATTAATTAAATTAATGGTGTATATCCAAACCACCAATATTGACTTAAGCAATATAATTTATATTTTTATCTGCTAAAACCCCACGAAAGAATATATTTACTGTATTTTTATCGCCTGATAATTAAATACAGTACCAAACATAGTACAAGAAAATTTTTAAAACTGTTTCCGGATTCAGGTTTAGTAAGATCCCCTGTCTCCGTCTAAACAGTACAAATTTTTCTATGTGTAAAAAAATTTTCATTTTACGGGACCCACCTAGGCCCACATACACTCCCCTGAGCCCACAAACAGTAAAAAATTTCATAATCATACATAAAAATCACAAATATTAGAAAACGCGCAAATATCAAATCAGATTATGTAAAATAGTTAAAACCTAACGGTAAAAATTAAATTACGTAAAGTTTTATCAACCTGAAAATTTTTATTTTCCTGATATAGTGTAAATCACTCCAAACGATCAAATACGCTGACAGAATAATCAAAATAATTTTACAGTATCCAGAAATTACTAAACAGTAAAATTTTATTAACTGTCAAAATTACTGCTTAAGAGATAAGAAATTTTGGGATGTTACAATTAACATCTTAATGAGCTGAGAATTTGCGTTATTTGTTTAAGAGTCAAACTTAATTTTTTACATATTTAAATAATTAATTTGTGAGCTAACTTGATACGTATATATAGTGATTTTAAAGAATAATAATAGAAATAATAATATTTTAGTTTAACCTATATTAACATTTGATTTTATTTTTTATCTTACTATATTATTTTGTAACTTGCAAAAAATGTATTTTATTGAATTATAAATTTAAATATAACTCATTGAGTTAAAAAAATTTAATTAATACAAAATTCATTAGACTCCAACAGGTAAGCACTTTAAAGTGAGTCGAATTTAAGTTTCAAAAAAAAAAACTCAATTCCATACCTGAGTTGAGAACGAACTAAATGTGTATTTGGTAAGAATTTTTTAGCTTGGAATAATTTTTTTTAAAAAAAATTATTTTAACAGTATTGTAATATATTTAGTAAAATTAATTTTAATTTTTATACGAAATTTAATGTATTATAATTTTTTTTTATAATACTAAAGATTGAAATTTATAATTTCAGTTTATAAATTATTTTTATATTTTGAGATATAAATATTATTTTGTCTTAATTAAATAATTTTTTTAATTATTATATATTTATTTTAATAATTTAATATATAAAAATAATTTTTTATATTATTTAAATAAAATAAATTAATTTAAAATTATTTTTTAATTAATATATTTAAATATAAAAATAAGTTAATTATAATTAATTATAATAAAAAATATAATAATTAATTATTAAAATAATTAAATTTTCACACTTATCCTAATCACACGCTAAATTTAACCCACTCCAGCGCGTTTATTATCAGCATCAAGCATCAATGATTCCTCGTGTTTGTCTTTCCGTTGGCAATTTGTATTAAGCGACCCGTGAGTCTCCATGTGCTGGGATCAGAAAATATAAAATGAATTACACGTGTTTGTCTATATATATCGGTCTGCATGTGGTCACATCACAAGGCCTATTGGCTAGTGATATTTTGTTGGTTGACATAAATTTAATATCTCATATTTATATATATTTATAAAAAATAAAATAAAATATATAATATGTGAGTTTAATGAGATTTATTTATAATTTCTTCTTAATTTTTTGTAAATATATATAAATATGAGATATTAAATTTATACTCACCTAAAAATATTTTCTTTTAACTTTACTAGTTCTTAATCAACCAAATCTTTAATCTCTTAATTCAAAGACGAAGAAATTTATGCTGCGTTTGGTGGACAGGGTAAAGAGGACTTGATAGTATTAGTTAATACTATCAGGTTTTATCAGTGTTTGGTCTTTTGACCGATAAGTATATACCAAATCGTGGTCGGCGATTTTTATCCTACTCTAACCACGATAACAATATACTCTCTCACCTCACGATAGATTGAGTAATTAAAGATTTATGATATCTCTTCTCACTCTATCCCTCAACTTCATCCCTCTCAATCCAAATCTCTTCTCTGCCAAAAACCCATCCCCACCGAACAACTACCGTGAAACACCATGAAGCACCCATCCACGCCACTGTTAAGCATCCATCCACGCCACTGTGAAGCACCATCCGTGCCGGATCAGGCAATCTGCAACCACTACGACGGATCTGCAACCACCGCGACGGATCTGCAACCATCCGCACCGTGAAGCACCATCTGCGCCACCGCAAAGCACCACTTGCGCCACCGTGAAACACCATCTGCGCCACCGCAAAGCACCACCTGCGCCACCGTGAAGCACCATCCGCGCTGGATCTGCAACCACCGCGCCGGATTTGCAACCACCGTGCCGGATCTGCAACTATCCATGCCGTGAAGCACCATCAACGCCACCGTGAAGCAACCACCACGCCAGATTTGCAACCATTGGAGTCACGCAAACAGAGTCACACAAACAGTGGCAAGCAATGATGGTGCTATTTGACAACACTGTCAAATAGGTAAAGCATGGAGACTGGGTTCTGTTGAGAGGGGGATGGAGAAAATGAGATTTTGCATAGAGAAAGGAAAAACAAACTTGAAGAGGGGGTTTCGAAAGGGTTCCAGAAAAGAAAAGAAAAGAAAAGAAAAGAAAGGGGATTATGGAAATTGGGGAAAAAAAGAAAAGGAATTTAAAAATTTGAGGTTTATATGATATGGAAAGGGGCTGAAATTTTAATTTTGGAAGAGGGGTAGAGTAAGAGTGATTGCAATTGGACTCTGGACAACGGTGGATTTTCTTTCTGGTCTCTCTGCAAGGTCACAAATGAAGAGGAGGGTGATGATTGGGGATAAAGGGTAGTATAGTAATATTAAATAGTTAAATATATTTTCAAATTATTTATATTATTTGTACTAAATATTTGATAATATAAAAATTTATTAATTTATTTTTACTATTAAACCTTATTTTATTATCTTATACTATCTATCATGTGTATCGCACTCTTGAGTTGAATGATTAGCCATGGATTAGAGATAGTGTTCATAAAAAAAAGAAGATATAGACGTGCTTCCGTACATTTATTAGAGGAAAACAGGACAACTACTCTAGATTTTCGTTGTTTCGTTGAAAATCTTACACTTATGACGGCAATCAACTTTATATAAACTAATTGTTGAACTAACTAAATTCTGTTCAAGTTTTTCTCACGGTGTAAAATTAATCTTTTCATCATTGTTAGAGCTCAAAACCGACCAACTCGACAAGAACAGTGGATCCCACCCTGCCACTTTCTGTAATTTTGATGCCAACTTATCTTAAAAAGTTTCAGACTGTACGATAAGAAAGAGAAATTCTAATATGGGTAAGGAACATTTTATTTTAAGTATACAAATTATCTTTTAATATATGTAAATTTAAATTATTAAAAATTTATGTATTTTTAAAATAATACATATATTTTTATATATGTCAAAAAATAATTTATACGTTTAAAATAAAAGTTCCCACTTTTGATTTTTCCCATAGGAAAAACTTAAGAATCAGACAAATATTTTCTCGTACATCATAATGTGAGATTTGAGTTTGACTTAACAATATAAACGCAGGCATTTAGCCCCACACGTTTTACACGGTCCGTGCCAGTCCCCATTTCTTCACCCGAAAAAGAAAAATAATTATTTTATATTTTTTTTAGTGTAAGTATTATTTATATTATTTTTAATAAATATAATTGAATAAAAAATAAAAAATATAAAATAAAATATGAAAATAAATAAATATATTATTTGATGTAAAAATATAAAAATTATTTTAAAAATAATATTTAACCCTCACAGACTAAAAAAAAGAAAAATATATTTCAACACTAAAAAATCTACTTTCTTTTTATAATTTTCTTGTTTTGAAAAAAAAAAAATAGTATCTATTTTTACACAAATTCACTGGCATTTCATTATAAAAAGACTGAAAGTCTAGAACTTCATGAGCCAAAGCAAGATAGGCAATAACCATGGCTTTTGTCTCATCTCTATCCTTTTTCTCCACATCTAATGTCTCTGCAACATGTTCCTCTTCATCCTTGTTTCCACTATCTCGAAAACCATGCCAACCCTCCAAACATAACAAACCAAAGCGCCATCATGTCTCTAAAGTGGCTTGCAATAGTAACCAAAACAATCCTACAACAAACTCCGAAGAAGAAAACCCAACACATATTCTAGGAAACAGAAGGGATGTTCTCATTGGCCTTGGAGGACTTTGTGGTGCTGCTACTCTTAGCAGCAAAAACAACAACCCTTTAGCCATCGCTGCTCCCTTAGCTCCGGATCTGAAGAATTGTGGTCCACCAACCTTACCGCCGGGTGTAAAATACACCAAGTGTTGCCCACCTCCTTCCACAAAGATCATAGATTTCGAGTTCCTTCCCAATCAACCCCTGCGGGTTAGACCAGCTGCTCATTTGGTCAATGATGACTATCTAGCCAAGTACAAGAAAGCCATTCAACTCATGAAAGCCCTTCCATCTGATGACCCACGTAATTTCACCCAACAAGCTAATGTCCATTGTGCTTACTGTCACAATTCTTATCACCAAGTTGGGCACCCTGACCTTGAACTCCAAGTCCATTTTTCTTGGATATTCCTTCCTTTCCACCGTTGGTACCTTTATTTCTATGAGAGAATCTTGGGGAGTTTGATAAATGACCCAACCTTTGGCATACCATTTTGGAACTGGGATAATCCAGAAGGCATGGAAATCCCTTACATTTACACAGACACCAAGTCACCTCTTTATGACTCTCTCAGGAACCCCAACCATCAACCACCAACGCTCATAGACCTAGATTGGAACAGAACGGGTCCTGATACAGTTGGGGATATAAACTCCAACCTTAATATAATGTACACGCAACTCGTCTCCGGTGCAAAATGGCCAAGACTTTTCTTTGGAGCACCTTTCCGTGCTGGAGACAAGCCTTACACCACCGATAATGGTGCTGGCACTTTAGAAAGCGTTCCACATAACACCGTCCACGCTTGGACTGGTGATATTATCAACCAGCCTAACAGTGAGGACATGGGAGCCCTCTATTCGGCTGCAAGAGACCCCATTTTTTATTGTCACCACGCAAACGTGGATAGGTTGTGGAATGTGTGGAAAACATTAGGTGGGAAAAGAAAGGATATCAAAGACCCTGATTGGTTAGAGTCTAGCTTTCTCTTCTACGATGAGAATAAGAATCTTGTGCGCGTGAAGATCAAGGATTCCCTTGACACGACAAAGCTAGGGTATGTTTTCCAACAAGTTGAGAATCCCTGGATAAACACTAAGCCAAAACCGCGTAGGTCTAAAGCTCAGAGGCTAGCACAACAGCCTTTGACCTCAAGGAGTGTGGAGTTACCTCTAACATTGAATTCAACTGTGAGTAGTGTTGTGAAGAGGCCGAAGAAGTTGAGGAGTAAGAAGGAGAAGGAGGATGAGGAGGAGGTGTTAGTGATTCAGATTCAGTTTGACAGGAGACTACCTGTGAAGTTTGATGTGTTGATCAATGAGGAAGAAAATGAGAAGCTGGTTACACCGGCAAATAGGGAGTTTGCTGGAAGCTTTGTGAATGTGTGCCATACGCAAACGCAGAAAAGCATGGTGACGGACACTAGTTTCAGACTAGGGTTAACGGATTTGTTGGAAGAATTGGAAGCTGATGATGATGATAGTGTTGTGGTGACATTGGTTCCACAATATGGGAAAGGGCTTGTTACAGTTAAGGACATAAAGATCGAGTTTTTAGCTGATTGAGAATATCGAAGTTATCAACAACTTATTATATGTGGTTATGCTTTCCTTAAATCGATGTTCAATAATTTGGGTGACTATCATCTGAGATACGGTAATGTATTTGTAATTTGAAGTAGTTCACCATGGAAAAGTGCGTGTTGTTTAATTTTGATAACTTGTCTAATTTATATTTTTATTTGTTTGGGGTATTCAAAGCAAAAAATTTTAACTAGAAATATGGGCAGTTGGGATTTGAATCTTCAATTCTAAATATCAATAAATTCAATCTATAAGAATAATAACTAAGAACATACAAAGATACTAAAAAATGAAGTGAAAAAATTAAAAATTTAATTAAAATAAATTTTTAATCAATTATAAAAAATAAAATATGGGAGACAACATTTTTTTTAAAGAAATATTAAAGTCCATTAGTTTTAGTAATACATATTAATTATATTTTTTGGGGAAAAAAAAAAAATTAGGGATGATCTCTCTCAACAATTATGATTTTTTTATATCACTTTTTTATATCATTTTTTTATATTATTTTTTATATTAATTCTTATATTATTAATTATTATATTTATTTTATCATTTTCTCTCATTTAATTATAATTATTAAAAAATAATATAAAAATAATTTTGTTTTAAAAATGATGTAGAAATATATTTTTCTCCCTCAGTAATTGCATGTGGCTCTGCCACTGCGTTCCTACGCCCACCCCTATAAGCTATACCTTTATGTACTTTTTTTAATATCTTCTCAATTTTTTTAAGTGATCAAATTAAAACAAAAATAAATATAAAAAATATTTAATAAAATTTAATTATAATATATAAAATTATTTTATAATTTTTATATTTATTTCTCTTAACCACTTGATCACTTAAAACAAAAAGTATTTACATCCCTTTGTCTCACTAAGTTCTTTTTTATTCAAATTTTATTTACGTTTTAAATAATGTTTATATTATTACTTTAATAAAAAAAAATTAACGTTTTTCTAGTGTAGGATAAGTATCATATAGTACAACCCCAGCACAGATAATGTTAAATTCATTTTTCAATTTTTCTGAACCAAATTTTGAGTTAATGGTTCATGACATTACAATATATTGCCTTTAGGCAACGCTGTTTTTTCCAAGACTTCAATGCTTTGTGTGGATGATGAGAGAAAATGAGAAGAGAGAAAATAGAGAGGAGAGAAAATAAAGAGAAAATTATATTTTCTTTCTTATTGTTTGGTTGAAGAGAAAAATGAGAAGAAAGAAAATAGGAACTTTTCTTTCTCTTGTTTGGTTAAGAAGAAAAGTGAGAAGAAAGAAAATAGAATTATGTAAAATGACTAATGTACCCTTTATGTAATATAATGATTGAACTTATTTCTTGTTATTTGTTTTACTTCTCTAATGTAATAATTACACCTCCCTTATTTAATTTGAACCGCAAATAAAAGTTCACATGTCTGATATTTTTCTATCCATGTAATGTAACTTATCTAATATCATTATCTTTAGTTAATTATAGTGAATTGATGATTTATTTTTTCAACAAGGCACTGTTCCAATTTATGTAATAAATAAATTTATTTTTTGCTATTTGTTTTACTTTTGTAATATAATAACTACACCTCCTTTATTTAGTTTGAATCGCAAATAAAAGTTCACACGTCGATATTTATCAATTTATGTAATTTATCTTATCTAAAGTCATTAGTTTGGCCAAGACTCTTCTTTGGAGAACCTTGAGACTCCAAGTCCATGTTACACCGTGGATCTGGTGTTATAGTTAATTGCAATCAATTGTGCTTACTGTCACAATTCTTATCACCAATGATCTATTTTGTTCTTGGATAGTCACTGTTCCATTATCAATGATATATGTGTCATAGTTTCTACCACAACCTTTGGCATACCTTTTGCTTTGTCACTTAATCGAACAAAAAATTGAGTTAAAATATTACACAATCACTATTTAAATTTAATATAAAATTACTATTTAAAACAAAAATTAATAATATAATTAAAATAAACACATCAATAATGATAAACTAATTTTAATAAATCAACAAAAGAATTCAATATATTTTTTTAATGATCTTTGTTTGCATTTTTCAAACACTCTTACTTTAACCCAAATTATTTGATTAACATATTTTCTTAAAAAAAATGTTTTATTTCAAAGAAAAAAAAAATTTGTTTACAGTATTGCAAATTTAACTAAAAAACTCAAATAAATCACAACAAAAAATCTCAAAACAATATACTTAAAAAAAGCTGGTATGACAAATGGATTGACAAAAAAAAAAAACAAAGAAAGGAAAGAAAAGAAGTGAGGAGAAGAAGGAGGAGGTGTTAGTGAACGACGAGCAGGGGAGGGAGGAAAGAAACGGTAAAGAGTTTGCTGGAACGAGCGTTTCAGACTAGGGGGAGGGGGAGGGGATGGGGAGGGAGGGGCGTTCCACAATATGGGGTGCGCATCTCAGTTAAGGCGACGGCGAGAGCTGATTGCGAAGGCGAAGTTATCAACAACTTATTAAAGGGCCAAACGATGTTCAATAATTTGGGTGGACAACGACGCGATTTGGGCGGTGGTTCGCCATGGAAGGGCGGTTTAATTTTGGACGGAGGTATTCAAAGCAAAAAATTTTAACTAGAAATTGGGCAGTTGGGTGCTTTGCGAGGTCAATCTATAAGGTGTGGCGGCGAGGCAAAGATTTTGGATGAGAGGAGAGATAGCGGCGGAGAAACGGCGGTAGGAGAGGACCGGGTTCCTTATATTTTTTTAAAAAAATTAGAATGGTGCTCTCTCTCCGGGTTGCCTTCCCCACCCACCCCATTTTTTATATTGCGTTCCCCACCCCCACCCACCCCATTTATTTTATCACGCCACGTTCCCCCACCTCCAATTATAATTATTAAAAAATAATATAAAAATCGATTTTTTTAAACGCATGATGTAGAAATATATTTTTCTCCCTCAGGAAGAAGATTGCAGAAGAAGAAGAAGAAGAAGAAGGAGGCCCACCCCAGGGGTAAAATAGTCATTTCACTAATTTATCACATTCTTTCTTCTGTTTTCTCCTCATCCGAGGAGAGAAAATATAAAAATATGGGTCCCACCACCACATTTTTCTTTATTTCTCTTAACCTATTTTTCTCCATCAAAAAGTAGAAACATCCCTTTGGAGAAAATGGAATATTCTTTAATAAAAAAAAATTACGTTTTTCTCTCTTCTCATTTTCTCTCCTTCCATTTTCTCTAGAAACAAACACAGTGCAAAAGTGTTGTTTAAAGTTATATAAACAACATTTTTTAAACTTATTGTTAATTCTTAATATAAGCAATGGCTTTTAAGCAATTTTTTTAAAACATTGCCATAAAATGTACAAGCAACATTTTTTGGGTGTTTTTTAAATTTAATTATATTTAGGAAATGATTTTTAAACAGCTTTTACTAAATATTGCTAGAAACATAATACGCAACACTTTAAAGTCGTTCCGAATTGTATTGTTTTTTAAGACATTTTTAAAACATTTGCTTAAGATTTAATTTTTTTAACTCTTATTTCTTTCAAATATTTTGATTAAAAAGGTGCAAATTCCTAAAGTCGTTTCGCAGGAATGTCAAAATTTTTCTAACCCTCTCTCATTTTTCTAAAAAACATATCACATTGAAGATACATTGAAAAAAATACCAACTCACTCTTTCAATGCCCTAGACTAAAAGTGTCTTAGTTTGAAGAAAATATCACGCAATGTTCACTTTTTTATTCGATTAGCATCTTCTTTTTGTCTAGCTTGCGGTTAATTCAGAAAACGCCTTGGTCAGGCAATTCCCAACTCTCTCTTTGTCTAGCTCATGACTCGTGACACCTTGGTCGTTGTTTGGTGTCACCCTTGGTCATTGTTTGGTGACGTCGTTTGGCTGGCTCTTAGATCATCATTTGGTTCAGGTATGGTGACTCTTAAACTTAAATCACTCTCAATGGTAGTTGTAGTAGGTTTAGGGCAGAGGGGTCTGGTATGGGTTTCAAGCAGAAGCTTAGACGGTTGGTGTTGGGATGAAAGGAAATTGGGTTCTTCTTCTTACTGGAGAAGATTTTCTCTGTTGTCATGAGCCCAGAAACCACGCACATCTATTAGCATGCTGGCTACAGTTCTGCCCTGTTTGCATGCCAGTAGATCAACCAATGTTATCTTGAGGGGATCTATTGGCTTAACCATATCCCAGATTTCATCCCTTACATATTCAATACAAAGTTCATAGTTGCCACACTCAATCCATTTTTGGTGTACATCTCTGTTTGGGGAAAAAAAATAACACACGTTAGTAAGTGAAAACTTATAGTAATAATGTCAATTTACATAATCAGTTATCACTAAATCACATAAGCTGTTAAGGGACATCAAAGATATGTATGGGTTCTATCTTCTAACCAACTTGTCACTATATATTTGAGACTTGCAGTACTTGCTCATGTACTACAAGCAGGAAACAACAGTTTTTTTCCAGTAGGAAGATTGTATCAGGTAACATCCCGGCATTTGGATGCTCCCCTTCTATTCTTCCAATAATTGCATTAAATATTCATTACTTGTTTTGAAGTTTGAAAATTTATTGTGTAAAAAAATAATATCAATACCACATGTAAAAATAAAATTAACGAGCATAGGAAAAACAACAAAGACACAAACACTAATCCAAAGATAGAGGTAAATACTAAATAGATAAGATAGTATACCAACATTAATGCTTACCTGAAAAGTGAGTGAATATCAGTAGTAGTAAGGTAACCCCACCCTTGAAGATCAAGACATCGAAACAAGTATGTCAAGCCTTTTGGGGTGTCTTTGTTTTCTAAAGCTAGAACAATTGGAAAATCTAAAGCAACTGCAAATGGTTCTAATCTAAGTTGATAGAGTAAATGTGTTGAATAGGTGTCTTTGTTTTCTTGTTTGGGGTGTTTGTGACAATACAGGAGGAATGATAAGCTTTTTAATATGAAATACTGTTTTCATGATAGTGTCTCGTGTGGGAGTGGGTCTAATTCATTTAATTTTGGGTTTGTTTTAAATCTAGTGCTTCTTGTGTTTTTCATAGTTAGTCTTAGGAAGAAAATCTTGGCAGTTTAATTGGGTTTTATGGTGTAGGTGTAAGATTTAGGATGAGTTTTGTGTTTCATATGGTCTATATGCATAGCTTCAAATGTCCTTCATTGGGTTAAAGATGTAAAAGGGTTGAGTAATGTGTGGGGTCAGATCTTGTTTCTCTAGATTCCCATAGGATAAGGCATGCTAAGTTATAAGTGCAAAAAGTCTATTTTATATTATTATTCTAACTTGGATTAGTAGGCTGCAGGCTTAGCCTGATTGAAAGATTTGTGTTTTTATAAATTTGGTTTAAGACAAAGCAAATAAATAAAATGAAGTGAAAATAAATGGTTGGAAAAAAATGCAATGACTTCTTTTTTTTAGTTTATTTGTAGCATTTTTTTTATAGCTTTTAAAATAAGTACAATGATGTGAAATTGTCACATTCTGACTTGAGCTATAAGAATTTGAATGACATAAAGTTTGGTCAGTTGGAAAGCTAATGGATGGATCTACTTTGTGTTAAAATTTTATAATTTTTACATAGCTGATTTAATACTAGTTTTTATTTGAAAATAGATCTGTTTTTGCAAGAAAGGTATCATGACAGCCTATCTAGATATGAATGGATGGATTATTTTGGTTTTATTCTTGATCTTTGCACGTTTATTTGATTGATGAAAATGATGCAATATTTGTTAATGAATAATGAGAGTATTAATTGATACACGCATGGCATAAGGTTTTAGAATGAATAGGGATGACAATTTTATCCGCCTCCGTGAGTGTAGATACATGTTTATTTCTTATTCCCGTTTAATAAACGGGACGAGGGTAGTTTCCCCCGTATCTGCGGGTACCTGCATATAAAATTACCAAAATATCCAAGTTCAAATATGATTCTAGATGTGATAACGATTTCATAATTTTGGCACTATTCATGAAGTCCCAATTTACATATGAAAATAGGTAACATTCTGCAAAATTATGTATGTTGTCAACACCCTGAGAGCCTGTGTTTTATAGCATATCTTGGGCTACAAAAGCCCAAATTACATGTCATTTGTTGTGTTTTAAAACTGAGAGGCAAATGATTTAATAGTAAAAATTTTAGAATTTTTACAAATTAGAATCAATACCAATTTATGTTTGAAGCTATGGTAAATTATGGAGAAATACATTTCAGACAACATATACTCTTTGTTATGTAACTTGCACTGTACCAGTCTGGTTGGTACACTACTCATAGCTTTGAAAGTTGAGATATAGAGCTTCAAGTGGTAGAAGATCCAAGAATTATGTACCTTACATGAGTTGCCAGTTAATGCATGAAGTAGAATGAATTCTGTAAAATTATTTACTGTTTTGAGTGATGAGACATCTTAACAGTGTGGTCATGGTTGTGGAATCAAATGACTACTTTAGCTCATGAAATTTTAATAAAATAAAATTAGACACCTTAGGATTAAGACTATAAGATTTCACTAATATTGGAAGTCCCTATCTAAATTACGTCCACCCTAAGAGTTTAGATTCAGAATTTGTACTCTTTTTTAACATTACTCAATATCATATCCATATTAGATTCTAATATATTAGTTGTGAGCTTAAAATTTATCCCAAGATGCTGAATAGGTTAATAATCAAGTCTGGAAGGATTGGTGAATTTTCTATTGTTCAAATTAGAGGAATGAACCTATGAGGTTAATTACTAAAATTGGAAATTTTGCGAAACTAGTATATGCTTCATACTTGACAACTTGCACTATTTTGTGGCAATTGACAACTTAGGAAGAAAAGCTCCTAAGAACTAAAATTTTTGGACTTATGAGCTTCTCAAAAGGGAATTCCAATTTAGATAGAAACATGACCGTTTCTTTAATCATACGTAGTCATATTTCTTATCTATTCAACAAAGCAAGTGGCATGTCATTTGAATCCTTGTAGCCTAAGATATGCACATAAACATACATGTTACCAAACCAGAAAAAAAATAGTATTCTGCATGATGTCATTTGAGTAATTACTCCTCTTTTGCAAAAAAAAAAAAATAGTGCAAAGGGATGCCAAATGGAGCAGCCCGTATGTTTGTAGCTGTAGTAACAAGTTCTACAACTAACTAGTCATCTTTATCAAAGCATATTGCCAACAATTGGTGACTCATCAAGTTACTCAAAAACCAACAATATGCTTAATAACATAACTAAAAGAACCAGCAAAAACATAATAACATAATTTTATTCAAAATCATAATAACATATGTGAATGCTTATGTTTTGAAGCATATAAAATGAGTTTTTGATGATAACAAAATCAAGATGAAGACTAAGATCAAAAGATAAGACTAAGATAAAAAAAAATATTAAATATAAGTCTTAGAATATCAATGTGAAATGCTCTCAAGGTATCTCAATAAGCTTCAAATGATTTTTCAAGATCTTATTAAATCAACTTGAATTTCAAAGTTCACATTTTAGAGAAATGTTGATTTCAATCTTAGATTTTGTTAACAATATGTAAAATATGTCAAAACCATGTTTCTATAAGAAAGAATTGGCCTCGATACTTAATCGGGCTTGAAAAATGTGTTCATGGGCCAAGGTAATCAATTACACATGTGTTGTGATCGATTACAAGCTAAACAGAGGTATTGTAATCGATTACACTAAGGTTGTAATCGATTAAAATTCTGACAGAGGCCATGTAATCAATTACATAAGGTTGATAATCGATTCCATCTTACCCAGAAAGCTAAGAACACGTTCAAATAACCATGTAATCGATTACATACATTGTGTAATCGATTACCACTGGTCTGACAGTGCCCAATGATTATATTAGGTGCATTTAATGCTGCCCATTAAAGACCCCAACAACTCCTTTGATCTGGAAACTTATAAATACACATCTTGGGACATCATTTGTGGCTAACCAACAATTGAGAAACATCTTTTAATCACTCTAATCCGTAAATCAATATTTGAATCATTTGTGCTATGTTTTTTTGTATATATTTGAGATATTCTTGAAGAACATTATAGGGTTTCAATTTGTGTAATCTACTATTGTGAGAGTTTCATCTTATATACACTTTGGTTCTTTGTAAAGAGGATGAGACATCCCTCAAAGGTTGTAAAAGGTGAGGTATCCTTTGACTTGTAAAGATAGTGAGGCATCCTTCAAAGGTTGTAAAGGGTAAGGTATACCTTGACTTGTAAAGAGGGTGAGACATCCCTCAAAGGTTGTAAAGGGTGAGGTATCCCCGTTTGAGGCTCAAGCACAAAAGATGAGGCATCTCAAGGTGTGGTGAGTTATCTAGTTTGTAAAGGTTGTCAAACACTTATTGAAACTAGAAGATAGTAGAAAATCTCGGGTGATTACTTGAGGACTGGACGTAGGTCACAAGTGGATTGATGGCTGAATCAGGATAAACCTTGTGTTTGATTTTCTAAACTTATCTCTTTACATTTGTGCATTTATTTTATATGCTTGCTTGAATGTTATTCTTCTTGGCTTGTTTAATTTGTGAGTGAAGTATTCTATCTCATTTATCTATTCATTTCAATCAATCAATAGCTTCAACGAAAATTTGACAAACAAATGTTTTTCAAAAGATTTGTGAAAATATTTCATAAACTCAATTCATTTCCCCCTCTTGAGTTTGAGGCCACTTAGTAACAAGTGGTATTAGAGGTAGACTCTTGTATAAAGAGCTTAATAACTTCAAGAGTAGTGATGATTTCAAATGATTTTTCTAAAAGTTTTTCTCTTTATAGACTTCCCTTTTTTAACAAGGATGGATATGTTTATTGGAAAGAAAGAATAAAAAATTTTATTTAAGCTATTGACTTAGATGTGTGAGATACTTTTAAAAATGGCCCTTTTGTCCACACAAGTTGTAAATGGTGTAAGAGTTAATTCTCCAAGAAGTGAATGGACTGATGATGATAAAAAGAAGGTCCAATACAACTTAAGAACTAAAAATATCATTACCACAGCTTTGGGGTATGATGAGTTCTTTAGAGTCTCAAATTGTAAATTTGCTCAAGAAATGTGGGACACTTTACAAGTTACCCATGAAGGTATTATCAATTTTTATGTACGGTTTTGTCTAAGACTTAAATCCATATTGCATAAACTTGACTCTTGAAGAATGTTTATATATGAATGTATTCCATGGTGGGTAGATACCTTATGGTTTTGAGTTATGTTGTAGACTTGTGCTTAGCTTATGACACACACACACACGCAAGCTTGTCCTGTTGCATTCACGCATACTGTAACACCCTCCCTAGGGTATCACATGTCTGACTCCTGACTCATAATCTGAAAAGAAGTTTGCACAAAGTTTGAGTTATAAAAAGTGGGTTTTAAAATTTCTTTTCTTGCAGTAACTTAAACTTACTGAAATTTATAAGTAATACTGAAAAATATATTGAAACAAATTCATATAAAATATTGACATTAATTAATATTTCACAATTTAAAGAGAAATATAAAATTAACAGACTTTTTTTTTCTTTTTTAACAGTAGCAAACCCTATGACGGGTCCTACTTAATAGCACGGTACAACACTAACGTTAAAACTTAACATACTTATTCTGTTGTGTATCCATCTTGTTACATCAGACATCTGTTCTACATATGTTCTTTGTCAACACTGCACACCTTCGAGTCCTGAATGTCCACTCCTTATTGTTGTCACCAATCTCAGAGTATTCATTGCCTGTTATGTCTAAGACAACTCGATCCTTCTATTATTTGAATTTAACAGTACAAACACAACAAAATCACATACCAAAGAGGTGAGATCACCTACGCCAATACCAACTTGGCAGTACAGAGATAACATAAATAACATATCATACAGATAGATCATATCATAATCATGCTATCAGCATTAATCAACTATCATCATCTAATCATTTATCAGTTCAATTATCATCAACAACAATTACGATAATTCCCTCAGCATTATCATCCAAGTATTCAAAACAATTGTCATAGCCAATATTCCTCAATTAATATATCACACAAATATAAATGCTCAGATTATGCATGTGCACAAAGACTCAATTTTTCAAAAACAACTCCATGGAGGTTTTCACAATTTCGAGGAGAATGCTCTGTCAATTGTCAGCTTTAGCCCAAAGACAATCTTCCAGCTGTTGAAAAGAATCGTGTTCTGTCGGGTATCGTCAATGCGTTGCAACGGACTGCATCGCCAAGTGCCATATGGTCCAGCCTTAGCCCACAGACAGATATCCACTGGTCGACCGCCGCGCCTTGACGCCCCTAAGATCCATCATAGACCTCACTATCAATTCTCATTCCCTCTTCGACCACAAGGGCCATAATACAATGCACGAATATATCCGTGCAAGTCCAATCCCAAAGGGCCAAATTTTTTCAATTTCATTTGTTCAATGTATCATATGCCTCAACGCATATTTTTTTCAATGCATGTATAATGCACAAAATTCAATCATAGGCATCTCTTTCCAATGCATATAAATTGCACCAAATTATACTGCATTCTCAACAGCAAAAATCATGTTATCATATTTTCATAGTTATAAAACACCTTCGCCGTGTTTTCACAATTCCAAAACGTTTTTGTTACGTTTTCAAAATATTGTAACACTTTTGTTATGCTTTCAAAATTCTAAAACGCTTTCGTTATATTTTCACAATACCGTAACACTTCTATTACGTTTTCAAAATGCTGCAACTCTTCTGTTGCACTTTTAAATCACGCACTAATTTTTTAACATTTTTCTCAAACACGTAAAAATATGCGTTTATCAAATCCCATAATATTTTTCTACTGTTTCAAAATTGCGTAACTTAAAAATCATTATTTTACGTCACGTAAATCATTTTCTATCATTCTCAAAATATTTAAAACACTTTCCAAATCTCATAATGATTTTCCGCTATTTTCACAATCACGTAAAAATATTCTATTACCTTTCAATTACGTAGTAATTATTCAATAGTAGTTCAAATTACGTAAAATATTTAAACGTAATTCAAATCGCGTAGAAATATTTCAACGTATTTAAAATTGTATAGAAATATTTTTCCATATCACGTAACTTAAAAATTACGTTTTTAAGATACGTAAATAATTTTTCACCACAATTTCATTACAGAAAATATTTCTTGACCTTCAAAAATTCCTTTTCAATTTTTCTCAAAATAATATAACTTTATATCTTATTTAATATATTTTCTTACTCAAGAAAATCTTTTCGGAATATAATTCACAAAATCACTTTTTCATTGACGTAAATCAATGTTTCAAAATCTTAAATTTTCCTAACGTACTCCAAAACTTGAAAATAAGTTATACGTTAGTAAATTTTTAAATCACCATTATATTCTCCATTTTTCTCAAATCAATTTTAAAATCAATTCTCTTCAAAATAAATTGAAGTTAAAACATTTTCAACCTTTCTTTATTTTATTTTTTTTCCGTTTATGAAAATTTCTATTTTCTCAAGTGGTAAAATACTCTGATTTCCTTTCCAAATTCTTTGTATTAAATCAAGTTACGTTTCCACTTTAAAAATTAATGTGCTCATAAAAATCAAGGCATTACAAGCCTTTTAAAAAAAGTGGACATGACTATTGAAACCGTCAAATATTTTTCCTTCTAAATTGATATGGTTTTACACAAACAAAACCATTAAAAATCCTTTATAAAAACATAAGACTCATAGTCTTGAAAATTAAATCATTTGTTCATTTTCATTTTTCACTTTCTTTGCAAATCCATTTTCACTTTCTTTACAAATCCTTTTTCACTTTCTTTGCAAATCCTTAAAATCATCATTGTTATTTTTATTTAAATCCCATGTTTAGCAAAACACTTAGAAACTTTTTACACAAAATAAATTAATAAAAATCCTTCTAAAAACCATGTTCTTGTTCTCTTGAAAAACAAACTCTTTGTTTATTTTCCATACTCTTCAAATCAATCTAATTTTATTCTTCCATAAAAATATTAATTTGCAAATACCTATGTTGAGGTGTCTTGGCCGAAATTCTCAATGTTCTAGGGACCCAAAAATTAATTCCCTTATTCTTGAAAATTTTCAACATGAACCCTAATCAAGGGCATCAAAACCGTAACTCTTCCTTGGCTATTGAAGCCAAAAATTGATTTTTCTTTTCATCATCAAGTCATGGCATACATAAACATATATATATATATATATATATATATATATATATATATATATATATATATATATCATAATCATGTCATAATCAAAGCAATAAAATCATGCAAATCATATCAACCATAGGCAAATAATCAAAGCATATAAACACATACACAAATTATTACATGACCATGGATATGAATCCTCACATGAATTCAACATCCATCAAATATAAGACCATCTCTCACCACTATGCTTGGTTGGTGAGATGGATCTCTCTCTTACCTCTTGAAGATCCTCAAAAGCTCCTTGTTTTGTTTCTTTTTCCAAGTCCTTCACCACCAAGGGCTTCTCAAATACAAAACAAAATACATAGAAATTAGTATACTAAGCTTGATTAAGAGGAACCATGGATCAAACTTGGCTTAGATTATGAAAAAGAGAGAAGAAAATGAAGTTTCCTTACATTTCACCTCAAAAACCCAATAACTTTGATCTTGAAGAAAGTCCATGAAGATGAATGATTTAGAGGAAATCTTCAACATGAAAGTTGCTTAGAACATCATGTAGATTCAAGATCTATGGTTGGATGAAATTAAAATAGATTGGATGGTGGTTTTGAGTGTCTTGACCGAATGGTTTCTCTTGAAGCACAAAGATGGAAATTTTTTATTTTTGATAGAAACTTGAAGCTTGGATTTGAAGCCCAAGATGAATGATTTTGGAAAAACTCATAACTAGAGATGTTCTTAGAATGGTGTTTAGGTTTAGAAAATCAAGTTGGATGAAATTAAAAAGTGATGGAAGGTGTTCTTGGAGTGCTTGGCCAAAACATGAAGAAGGAGAGAAATGGAGAGAAAACTTTTGTGTTTTGGTTCTTAATAATTTTGGAAACAAGAATGAATGATCAATAATGACCAAAGGTGATCAATTGTGGTCTTCAAAGCTCCTAAATTCAGACCAAATTCATAGCCCCCCCTTCTTGCATTCTTCTAAGAGTGCTAATTGATCAATAATGATAAATTATGATGAAACATTGACTAAGACCACTAATAATGACATAAAACTTTTTCTTTGGCCTAAAAAGGCTACTCAAAATTGTCTCCTCCTTCCTATTGCTTATTTAAAATGTGACAAATTTTACTAGCCATTATTTGAAGCCATTTAAGCCATTGATTAGATCAATGGTTAGGATTTAAGTAGACTTTTGATTAGAAGACTTAATTTAGGTCATTGGATTTTTCTCCTTTAAATTCTAGTCATTGGATGTGTCTCCAAAATAAAAGGTTAAGATTACTCCTTCTAACTTTTCATCCAAGGGTTATAATTAGTCTTTGTCACTTTTTAAGACTAAATCATCACCATTGATTAAATCTTCATCCAATGGTCATAAATGGTCTTTATTACTTTACAAGACCAAATCTCCACCCTTGATTAATTTTATATCCAATGGTCATAAATGGTCTTTGTCACTTTTTGAGACCAAATCTCTACCATTGATTAAATCCAAATCCAATGGTTATAAATGGTCTTTGCTATTTTTTTTTAGGACCAATTCTACATTGTTGATTAAATCGACGGTTGATATCAAAGTCTTCCTTATTAAGCTTGTTTAGATTAAATCTCCACCATTGATTAGATTAATGGTGGATATCCAAACTACCAATATTGACTTAAGCAATATAATTTATATTTTTATCTGCTAAAACCCCACGAAAGAATATAATTATTGTATTTTTATCGCTTGATAAATTAAATACAGTACAAAACACAGTACAATAAAATTTTAAAAATTGTTTTCGGATTCAGGTTTAGTAAGATCCCCTGTCTCCGTCTAAACAGTATAAATTTTTCTATGCGTAAAAAATTTTTTACTTTGCGGGACCCACCTAGGTCCACGTATGGCCACTTGGGCCCACATACACCCTCCTGGGCCCACAAACAAAAAAAAATTCATAATCATACACAAAAATCACAAAAATTAGAAAATGCACAAATATCAAATCAGATTATGTAAAATAATTACCTAACGGTAAAAATTAAATTACGTAAAGTTTTACCGGTCCAAAAAATTTTATTTTCCTGACACGAGGTAAATCACTCAAAACGATCAAATACGCTGACGGAATAATCAAAATAATTTTACAGCATCCAGAAATTACTAAACAGTAAAATTCTATTAACGGTCAAAATTACTGCTTAAGAGATTGGAAATTTTGGGATGTTACACATACGTTTGGGCTTGATCTGGTTTTACCTTGGACCTATTTTTTTGTCAACCTACTTGAAGATCAAAATATCTATTTGAATCGTTGGAGACTTATCCGTTGAGGTACTAGTTAGTAAGCTACCTTAGTCTATTTATTGGACACCATCAAAACTATTTTATACTTATCTCTTGAGCTTATCTGTTACGCTACTTTTTGCTATTGGTTCTCTCTCTTCTTTTTCCTTCTTTTTACACTTTATTGTGCCCACATTACAGAACTCTCCTGTACTCTTTGTTGCATATTCTGGCATTAGAACGAGAAGAGTTATTACTCAGTATATCAGGATCATCGTATGAATAAATTTCTGAAGAGACTCACGTCTAATCTTAGAGTTGTCTGTCAAGACCATTCTGCCGAGCATTACTCCGCATAGAATGAAAATAAACCTTTTAAGACAGTATCTTACATAATTCATGATATACCTGTTATAACCCGTCCTTATTCTTGATCATTTCTCATGTTGATGTTTTTTTCTTGTTGAATTTTTAGAGTTGACAATAGTTCAAATATTAATACCCACTCCTATATTTCCAACAATAGGAAGGCTGCCCTACACTTAAAAACTGTATTTTTTTTTCTTTTTCCTTTAAAATAAAACTAATTTTTCAATCTGCTGTTATGGTTTTAGTAAGTAAAAACTGCTCATTGTTATCCCAATTAGAGTAGGGATCGAACTCCTAAGAAGAGGGAGGGAGACTAGGAATTTTTGCTGAATAACTTCTTGCCTTCATTAACGTAAACAGAATTACAAAATACCAATTCCAAATAACTGCTTTCCTACTAATTAGGATAAGAGGACAGTTTCTTCAACCACTAGTTAAAATTGTAAAATAATAACTACTTATTACAGTTATTGATAATTTATTTAACATAATTTCTATAATATGCAGGAGGCTTTGGACCCTTTGGGGTCTGATGGCAGCAATAGAAGGCCCAATATTAGAATTGGCTTGTGTTGGAGACTCATCACTATCATCTGCATTTATATATGTACCGTCAACTGAGCAACTCTCATTTTGGATTCCGCAATGTTATTAATCACTTGCAGATACGCAAATAACACCGATACAACTTGCATTTTGGATTCAGTGTTACTTGCACAAACGCAAGTAACATAGATACCTCAATGTTGGAGAGTTTTTATAATTTTAGAAACATCTCTCTTCTCTCTTTCTTTTTCGGTTTAAGTAAAATAAGTTAACAAAATTGATCAATGTCAATTCTTCTTTTCTTTTTTTTCGTTTTTTTTTTTGTAATTTCATTTCTTTAAAATGGCGGGCCCAGCCCAGCAAGTACATCAGAAGGCCAACTAAAAGACTAACTTGCACATCCTTCTCCCTTGGTACTTGCTACAGACAAATAAATCTAATGCTATAGATTCTGAAACTTGGATGAGCCTTTTCCTTCTCTTCATTTTTTCGTGGAAGTATATTTTCCCTTTTGGATTTTGCTGGACTAATAACGATGTCTATTGGAACATAGTTCACAGCTAACATTATGTTTGGATGACAGGTAAAGAGGGGAACGGAAAGGAAATAGAGAGAACGAAAATAATTTTTTATATTTGAGAGTTTTAAAATGCATAGGAACAGAACGGAAGACAGAGAGAATCATTCCTCCCATCTTCCCCTCAAATGTCCAATTTTTGTTCCCCCCAAAATTGAGGTGAAATGGGGGGAACACATATTCCGTTCCGTTCATTAATGAATCTTCCAAACAAAGAGGGGGGAACTATGTTCCATTCATTTCATTTCCTTTCCGATTCATCTCCACTTATTCTGTTTCGTTCCGTTAATGAAAAAATATTCAAACACAAGGTAAGATTTAGCACTAGAAAAGGTAGACGTTGCCAAGTTGACGCTGATTCTTCTTCGTCGATATACCAAGGAAAATCTTATTCTTATACTTTTTTTAAGAAGTGTATTATTATTTATATTTTTTTTAAAAATGTGATTGAATGAGAAAAAATGATAGAAAAAAAATATATAATAAATAGTATTTGATAATGTATGAAAAGAGGTATAAATACTATTTAATATAAGAATAATATAGTTGATACATGAATTAGTGCTAAGGTTGAAATACACGTGTTTGTATGAAAAAAAATTATTTTAAAATTATTTTAAAATAAACTTGTCTTTATAGTAAATAAATAAAAATATATTTATTTTTAATTTAATCTAAAGTATATCATGATTTTAATTTACTAACATTTAATAATAAATATATTTTTATTTACTCACTTTAAATGAATTTTTATTTTAAAAGAGTCTTACCCAATATACATATATATCTTCTGCATCCTTTATTTTTATGAGTATCAGTTTAGAGGTTAATATTTAACTATGTGTTCTATTTAACTGAAATATAAATACAAAACTTTGCTGTATTTATATTTGAAGTAATTAAGTTAGGCACTTGAATGAATATTAATCACTAAATTGTTAAAAGATATTGATATTTTCTCAGAAAGAAAGGGTATCCCTTATAAATTGTGACACACTTACTCCATTAAATATCTTTTTTTTTTTATCAAAACATTGAATTTCTTCTATTCAATCGTTGGATTAAAGTCTCATTAAGTAAATCAAGTCCATAAAAATTCATACAATTTTAAAATTATCGTATACTTCTGTTTTTTTTTTTTTCGATAGACGGAAGGGAAAATTCAAGAGATGAGAATTAAACCTTAAACGTCCACCTTTGGTGGGACTGAAAAACAAGATTTGAGCCATAGCTCCTTGATAAATTATCTTATATTTCATCACACTATTTTATTATAACGCACAAAACATATTTTAAAAAATAAGTAAATATCACCTATTCTATTACATACCTAAAAATATTAAGATAATATCACATAATTCAACCGTTTGATGGAATAAATTTGTATTTAAAAAAATATTTAACGGTGTAAATATATGTCTTACTCTCATTGCCTATTGGCTTTGCTCTTGAATAAACTATTTTTTTTAAAACTAATTATTCAACTAGTCATGAATATTTATATACTAAAGAATGGTGCTACACATCTCGGCTTACACAGCCGGGATGTGGACCGACTTAGTTGGTGTATGACAAATTTGTGTGTTAAATAGAATTAAAAATAAAATAAAAAATTAATTTATATAAAGATATGTAATATCTTCTTCAGGCACTTTATGTGTTTTAGGTTTTGTTCTTCATAATAAAAGATGTGTTAATATCAATAGTCAATAAATCAACCAACATGGTTGGTATAATCCACTAGGATACGTCACCCTTGTTGGCGTATTTTACATAAGATGGGTCATATAGGATGACACATCCTACTGGATTACGCCAACTTTGTTGGCTTAATCAATTATGATACGCCTATTCGAATAGTCTGAGAATTATTCGAATAACTTTGTTTAAAGGTATTTTCTAAAGAACAAGTCTATTCGAATAACCATAGGTTTATTTGAATAACTTATTTTAAAGAAGCCATTTTGAAAAACTCTCTATTCAAATAGCAGATGATAAGTCGTATATATCCTCTATCATTTCCTAACAGATAAATTAAGCATAAGATGAATAAGTAGTTTAAGAAGTTTTTGAAAATTTTCAAGAAACTTCACATCAACATCTCCTTTGCAAAAATATTGGAATAGATGTCTAGTTACGTAAAGTTCACGAATGATATATTATCACCACATAGAATGGTGTATCCTAGTGGATTACACCGACCACAAAACTAAAGTTTATGACTTTATGATTTAGAATGCGGTGAATATTGAGTCTATTTTCATCTCTTAATTGACTTTTTTTTATTGGAATTGTAAAGTGATTATGGGCTTTTGTTTGAATGAATATCAATTTATGATTAACGAAAAAATTTCATAATTGTCATGAAAGGGTTTTGCATATTTTCAAGAGAAGTTTTCAGGTGTTTTTTTTGAAATAAGAGAAATCTTTTTATTTATACCATTCATTATTTATTATTGAGAAATGTTTTATCCTTCTACTAATTTTTCTTATTAATTCTCATAATTATTAAATAAAAAAAATATTAAATATTTTTTATGTTTTCAAAATATTAAATATATTTATTTTTTTATTTAATATTTTTTATTTAGTATTAAGAAAATTATTAAAAAAATTTGTAAGAAAATATAACATTACTTTTTATTATCTCAACTTTATAAGTTGTTAAATAATAAATTTTTAATATTATAACAGATAAATATTAAATGATATGGATTAAAAAAATCTCTTTACTTTGTGAGTACTTAAAAATCTCTTTATTTTCAAATTTGTTATAGAGCTGAAAGCTACTATCAACCTAATTATCAAGAGATAGCGACTATCGACTAATCAAGAGACAAAATAGCAGTGGATCCCACCCTGCCACTCTTGTAATTTTGATGCCAATTTAGCTTAAGTATTCGACAAATAACACCACAACTCGTGCACGCATATTGTTAAATTAATAACAGATAGAAATTCAAATCCCAATTTGCTGCATGTCAATGTCGGTATTTTTCAAGGATCATGTCCATGAACCATACCCAAACTCTAAGAAAAATCTTCGGAAGTTCATTATAAAAGACTGGATAGTCTATATCTTTATGAGCCAAGACAAGATATGTAATTAGTAACCAATTAACCATGGCTTCTATATCACCTCTATCATTTTTGTCCCTCATCAATGTCTCTGCAACCTTTACCATCTCAACCAATTCCCCTTCTTCCTTGTTTCCACTGTCTCGAAAACTATGCCAACCCTCCAAACATAGCAAACCAAAACGCCATCATGTTTCTAAAGTGGCATGCAATGGTAACAAAAGCAACCCTACAACAAATTCCGAGGAAGGAAAACCAGCACATATTGTAGGAAATAGAAGGGACGTTCTCATTGGCCTTGGAGGACTTTGTGGAGCTGCTACTCTTAGCAACAACAACAACCCTTTAGCAATAGCTGCTCCAGTATCCCCTCGGGACCTGACCACTTGTGGTCCACCAGACTTACCACAAGGTGCAAAACCCATCAATTGTTGCCCACCACCTTCCACAAAGATCATAGATTTCAAGTTCCTTCCCTCTAATCAACCCCTGCGGGTTAGACCAGCTGCTCATTTGGTCAATGATGACTATCTAGCCAAGTACAAGAAAGCCATTCAACTCATGAAAGCCCTTCCATCTGATGACCCACGTAATTTCACCCAACAAGCTAATGTCCATTGTGCTTACTGTCACAATTCTTATCACCAAATTGGGTACCATGACCTTGAACTCCAAGTCCATTTTTCTTGGATATTCCTTCCTTTCCACCGTTGGTACCTTTATTTCTATGAGAGAATCTTGGGGAGTTTGATAAATGACCCAACCTTTGGCATACCATTTTGGAACTGGGATAATCCAGCTGGCATGGAAATCCCTTCCATTTACACAGACACCAAGTCACCTCTTTATGACTCTCTCAGGAACGCCAACCATCAACCACCAACGCTTATAAACCTAGATTGGAACGCAGAGGGTCCTGATACAGTTGGGGATATAAACTCCAACCTTAGTATAATGCACACGCAACTCGTCTCCGGTGCAAAATGGCCAAGACTCTTCTTTGGAGAACCTTTTCGTGCTGGAGACAAGCCTTACACCGTGGATACTGGTGTTGGCTCTTTAGAGCGCGTTCCACATAACACCGTCCACGCTTGGACTGGTGATATTATCAACCAGCCTAACAATGAGGACATGGGGTCCCTCTATTCGGCTGCAAGAGACCCCATTTTTTATTCTCACCATGCAAACGTGGATAGGTTGTGGAATGTGTGGAAAGCATTAGGTGGGAAAAGAAAGGATATCAGTGACCCTGATTGGTTAGAATCTAGCTTTCTCTTCTACGATGAGAATAAGAACCTTGTGCGAGTGAAGATCAAGGATTCCCTTGACACGACAAAGCTAGGGTATGTTTTCCAACCAGTTGACAATCCCTGGGTAGGCACTAAGCCAAAACCGCGTAGGACTAAAGCTCAGAGGCTAGCACAACAGCCTTTGACGTCAAAGAGTGTGGAGTTACCTCTAACTTTGAATTCAACTGTGAGTACTGTTGTAAAGAGGCCAAAGAAGTTGAGGAGTAAGAAGGAGAAGGAGGATGCGGAGGAGGTGTTAGTGATTCAGATTCAGTTTGACAGGAGACTACCTGTGAAGTTTGATGTGTTGATCAATGAGGAAGAAAATGAGAAGCTGGTTACACCGGTAAATAGGGAGTTTGCTGGAAGCTTTGTGAATGTGTGCCATACGCAAACGCAGAAAAGCATGGTGACGGACACTAGTTTCAGACTAGGGTTAACGGATTTGTTGGAAGAATTGGAAGCTGATGATGATGATAGTGTTGTGGTGACATTGGTTCCACAATATGGGAAAGGGCTTGTTACAGTTAAGGACATAAAGATCGAGTTTTTAGCTGATTGAGAATATCGAAGTTATCAACAACTTATTATATGTGGTTATGCTTTCCTTAAATCGATGTTCAATAATTTGGGTGACTATCATCTGAGATACGGTAATGTATTTGTAATTTGAAATAGTTCACCATGGAAAAGTGCGTGTTGTTTAATTTTGATAACTTGTCTAATTTATATTTTTATTTGTTTGGGGTATTCAAAGCAAAAAATTTTAACTAGAAATATGGGCAGTTGGGATTTGAATCTTCAATTCTAAATATCAATAAATTCAATCTATAAGAATAATAACTAAGAACATACAAAGATACTAAAAAATGAAGTGAAAAAATTAAAAATTAAAATAAATTTTTAATCAATTATAAAAAATAAAATATGGGAGACAAGATTTTTTTTAAAGAAATATTAAAGTCTATTAGTTTTAGTAATACATATTAATTATATTTTTTAAAAAAATTTAGGGATGCTCTCTCTCAACAATTATGATTTTTTTACATTACATTTTTTATATTAATTTTATATTATTAATTATATCATTTTTTTATCACTTTTCTCATTTAATATTTATAACTATTTAAAAATAATATAAAAATAAATTTTTTTAAAAAATGATGTAGAAATATATTTTTCTCCCTCAGTAATTGCATGTGGCGCTGCCACTGCGTTCTTACGGCCACCCCTATAAGCTATACCTTTATGTACTTTTTTTAATATCTTCTCAATTTTTTTTAAGTGATCAAATTAAAAAAAAATAAATATAAAAAAATATTTACATCACTAAGTTCTTTTTTATTCAAATTTTATTTACGTTTTAAATAATGTTTATATTATTACTTTAATAAAAAAAATTAACGTTTTTCTAGTGTAGGATAAGTATCATCATAGTACAACCCCAGCACAGATAATGTTAAATTCATTTTTCAATTTTTCTGAACCAAATTTTGAGTTAACGGTTCATGACATTACAATATATTGCCTTTAGGCAACGCTGTTTTTTACAAGATTTTAAAAGTGTTGGATATAAGCAACATTTTTTAAACTTATTGTTAATTCTTAATATAAGCAATGTCTTTTAAGCAATTTTTTTAAAACATTGCCATAAAATGTACAAGCAACATTTTTTGGGTGTTTTTTAAATTTAATTATATTTAGGAAATGATTTTTAAACAACTTTTACTAAATATTGCTAGAAACACAATACGAAACACTTTAAAGTCGTTTCCAATTGTATTACTTTTTAAGACATTTTTAAAACGTTGCTTAAGATTTGATTTTTTTAACTTTTATTTCTTTCAAATATTTTGATTAAAAAGGTGCAAATTCCTAAAGTCGTTTTGCAGGAATGTCAAAATTTTTCTAACTCTCTCTCATTTCTCTAAAAAACATATCACATTCAAGATACATTGAAAAAAAATACCAACCCACTCCTTCGATGCCCTAGACTAAAAATGTCTTAGTTTGAAGAAAATATCACGTGATGTTCACTTTTTTGTTCGATTAGCATCTTCTTTTTGTCTAGCTCGCGGCTAATTCAGAGAACGTCTTGGTCAAGCAATTCCTAACTCTCTCTTTGTCTAGCTCGTGACTCGTGACACCTTAGTCATTGTTTGGTGTCACCCTTGGTCATTGTTTGGTGACGTCGTTTGGTTGACTCTTGGATCATCGTTTGGTTTAGGTATGGTGACTTTTAAACTTAAATCACTCCCAATGGTAGTTGTAGTAGGTTTAGGGTAGAAGGGTCAGGTATGGGTTTCAAGCAAAAGCTTAGATGGTTGGTGTTGGGATGAAAGGAAATTGGGTTCTTCTTCTTCCTGGAGAAGATTTTCTCTGTTGTCATGAGCCCAGAAACCACGCACATCTATGAGCATGCTGGCTACAGTTCCGCCCTATTTGCATGCTAGTAGATCAACCAATGTTATCTTGAGGGGATCTATTGGCTTAACCATATCCCAGATTTCATCCCTTACATATTCAATACAAAGTTCATAGTTGCCACACTCAATCCATTTTTGGTGTACATCTCTGTTTGTGGAAAAAAAATAACACACGTTAGTAAGTGAAAACTTATAGTACTAATGTCAATTTACATAATCAGTTATCACTAAATCACATAAGCAGTTAAGGGACATCAAAGATATGTATGGGTTCTATCTTCTAACTAACTTGTCACTGTATATTTAAGACTTGCAGTACTTGCTCAAGTACTACAAGCAGTAAACAACAATTTTTTCTATTGGGAAAGATACCAAATAAAATCACCTAATACAAGGCCAACGGATAATTTATTATTTCAGGATTCATCTTTTCTCACACTTTGTATAATCACAATGAGACAACAAAAATATCTTTCATTATAAATTAATGTGATTACAAAAGTAGTTATAATAATCTCACAAAAATATTGGTGGCTAAATTCTCTTTTGATTTTTCTCTCAAAAGAATTTATCTCTCACACAAGTGAGGATTTCTTTTCTTTCTCTCAAAATACTATTGTTTTGGTTTTACTTCGGGATGATTACAAATGAACAAAGGCAAGACTTTTATCGCCAACACTCTAAGCTAATTGGTGGCCATCATATAAGGAGAGTTTTTCTCCATTTCTTTTCCTTAAAAGCCTTCCGTAACACTATTTCTTTGTATTTACTATTATTTTTCTTTATATCTCATTCTTTATCTCTCCACTAAAGAAGGGAAACCCATCAATCTCCCACTCCTGATTTAGGTGGAGGGCTCCAACAGTCTAGCCATTCTTCTGCAAAAAACTGTACTTGTCCTTAGGTAAAGACTTTGTCATCATATTTGAACTATTGTCATCAGTATGGATTTTCTCAAGCTGTAATTGCTTGGATTCCAATATATCACGTATCCAATAATATCTCATATAGATGTGCTTCGACCTCGAGTGAAAACTCGAATTCTTGCTCAAGTGGATTGCACTCTGACTATCACAATGCACAATTTACTTCTGTTGTTCTTGCCCTAACTCATGCAAGAAACGTTTCATCCATAGCATTTCTTTGCAAGCTTCTGTTATTGCAATGAACTTTGCCTCTGTGGTAGACAAAGCAACACACTTTTGTAACTTTGATTGCCACGATACCGTTCCTCCTGAAAATGTAATCAAGAATCCAGAAGTAGATTTTCTGGAATCAATATCTCCAGTCATATCTGCATTTGTGTAGCCGATCAGTTCAGGTTTTCTACTCCCAAAGCATAAACTCATTTTGGAAGTTCTTCGGAGATATCTTAAAATCTACTTTACAACATTCCAATGCTCTTTTCCTGGTTTAGACAAGAATCTACTAACAACACCAACTGCATGTGTTATGTCTGGTCGTGTGCATACCATTGCATACATTAAGCTTCCAACAGCTGAGGCATATGGCACCTTGCGCATTTCCTCCTTTTCAGTTTCACTTATAGGACTTTGCTTTGAGCTAAGGAAAAGTGACTAGCAAGTGGAGTAGTAACTGACTTTGCTTTCTCCATGTGAAACAGCTCCAATACCTTCTCGATATATTTTTCTTGTGATAACCACAACTTTCCTTCCTTTCGAACACGAAAGATGCTCATACCAAGAATATGCTTTGTAGGTCCTAAGTCTTTCATAGCAAAAGACTTCTTCATTTCTTCCTTCAGCTTACTGATCTTATCACTATTTTGTCCTACGATCAATATATCGTCAACATACAAAAGTAGTATGATTAACTCACCATCAAGAAATCTCTTGACAAAGACACAATGATCAGAAGTAGTCCTTCGGTATCCATGCTCAATCATGAAGGAGTCAAACTTCTTGTACCATTGACGCGGTGCCTGCTTAAGTCTATATAAACTCTTCTTCAGCTGGCATACTAGATTTTCTTTGCCTTTGACTTTAAATCCTTCTAGCTACTCCATGTAAATCTCTTCTTCTAGATCGCCATAAAGAAATGCAGTCTTTACATCTAGTTGCTCCACATCTAGATTCAAACTTGCAGCCAGACCAAGCACCACCCGGATGGACGACATCTTTAACACAGGTGAAAAAATCTCTTCAAAATCAATACCTTTCTTTTGATTGAAGCCTTTCACGACTAATCTCGCCTTGTACCTGGGTTGTGAGCTATTCTTCTCAGTTTTCAACTTGTATACCCATTTGTTTTTTAGTGCTCTTTTACCTTTTGGTAACTCTACCAACTCATAAGTTTGATTCTCATGCAAGGATTGCATTTCTTCTTGCATGGCTTTCAACCACTCCCCCTTGTGGTCATCCACCATAGCTTCTTCATAAGACTCTGGTTCTCCCCCATCAGTGAGTAGCACATATTCCGTTGCAGGATATTTGGTTTACGGTTTAGGTGTCCTGACCGACCTTCTTAATTGGAGTTCTTGAATATCCTATTCTCCGCCCTCATAATCAATACCACCGCTTCTGTTACCATCAGCTACTTCTTCAGTTGGATCGTTATCGATTGGAGGTTCATTTTCTGCATCTCCAATATCTTCTATTGCATCTCCCCCAGAAAGGTTTGGAAGAGGAACTGGATCCAAGTTGATTGGATGTTCTCTAGAACTAATAGGCTTAACACCCTTTTGAATATCTTCAAAGAAGATAACATCTCTGCTTCTAATAATCTTTTTCTCGACAGGATCCCATAACCTGTACCCAAATTCTTCATTTCCATATCCCACGAAGATGCATTCCTTCGACTTGGAGTCGAGTTTTGATCTATCATCTTTGGGAATATGAACAAACGCTCTACAACTGAACTCCTTCAAATGGTTCTTTGATACATCTTTATCGGTCCAAAACTTGTTTGGAACGTCACCATTCAACGGAGCTGAAGGGGATAAGTTGATCAAGTCAACTGCAGTAATCAGAGCTTTACCCCAAAAACTCTTGGGTAACTTGGCATGAGATAACATCGTTCTCACCATTTCAACAATAGTTCTGTTCATCCCCTCAGCCATTCCATTGTGCTGAGGTGTCTTTGGAACAGATTGTTCATACCGGATTCCATTACTCACGCAGTAATGTCTAAAAGCTCCCATAAATTATCCTTCGTTGTCAGTGCGAACACACTTTAATTTTCTTCCAGTTTCTCGCTCAACACTAGCATGAAACTATTTGAATACTGCAAACACCTGATCTTTTGTTTTAAGAGCATACGCCCAAACCTTTCTGGAGTGGTCATCAATAAAAGTAACAAAATACCTTGCACTTCCATGAGTACTAGTGGTCATTGGACCACAAACATCAGAATGCATCAAATCTAAAACATTGGGTCTTCTATGTGGGGCCTTGTAGCAGAATGAAGCTCTATGTTACTTTCCAGCCAAGCAATGTGTACATGGCTTAAGAGACATTTTCGATCCTTTCATACCTGCCAATGTATCTATTTTGGCTAGAATTTGAAGCCCCTTTTCACTTATATGTTCGAGCCGTTTATGCTATAGCTCGACTGAGGAGTCTTTTCCGAGAGCATTAACACACTCATTATTGACTTTGGTTTCTATCACATAAAGAATGCTTACTTTCTTGCCTCGGGCTATCACTAGGGAACTTTGTGTTAGCTTCCATTTTCTATCCCCAAACACACTAGTATAGCCTTCTTCGTCTAGTAGGCCTATGGATATTAGATTGAGACGCATGTCAAGAACATGTCTCATATCTTTCAATGTTAGGCGACAACCAGTATTTGTTTCTAGGCAAACATCTCATTTTCCCACAATATTGGATCTATTATCATTCCCCATTCTCACATGACCAAAATCACCGCTTGTATAGGAGGTAAAAAAATCTCTTCGTGAGGTTACATGAAATGATGCACCGAAATCCACGACCCAACATGTATCTTGTGATGTCAAATTAATATGACCATCATCGCAAACAAAGATTACCTCATCTCCATGAAAAATGATAGCGGCTATGTTACTCGCATCACCATTTTCTTGCTGCTCTCTTTTGAGCTTCCTGTATTCACTCTTCATGTGGCCTTTCTCGTGACAGTAGTAACATTCTACGTCTCTTCATGTCCTCGATTTTCCTCTGAACTTATCTCTTGAGTTTCCCCTTGACTTGTCTCTAGTATTGAACTTCCTATTGTTGCTTCTTCCACGATACTCTGTGACAAGCGCCTCAGACTCTGTTGGCATTCTTTGTTCCTTCCTTCTTGATTCTTCATTGAACATGCTATCTTTTACTATGTCTAACATTAGAACACCTTGTGGTGCTGAATTACTCAATGAAACCACAAGTGTGTCCCAATTCTTTAGCAAGGAATTGAGAAGTAACAATGCTTGCAATTCATCGTCAAGCACTATTTTCATATTGGTGAGTTGATTCACCAATCCTTGAAAATCGCTCAAGTGTTCGAAAACACTTCGGGTCTCTCTATACTTGAGGTTCACTAATCGTCGAATAGTAGAGGCTTTATTCTGGGTCGTCTTTCTCTCGTACAAGGACTCTAGTTTCGTCCATAACATGTATGCAACTGTTTCTTGCGCTACATGATGAAAGACACTCTGATCTATCCATTGTCGAATTTGCCCGATAGTTTTCCTGTTCTTCAAATTCCAGTCATCATCAGACTTGTCGTCTGACTTTGTCCCTTTATTTTGCAAAGGCTGGTATAGATCTTTGCAGTAGAGGATGTCATTCATTCTGGGCTTCTAAATGAAGTAGTTTGAAGAGGTTAACTTAATCATTATTACTGATGACGTCGAGGTTGACTCTTCCATATTGAATAACACAAGTTAAATTGCGTAATGAATCGAAGCTTTGATACCACTTGTTGGGAAAGATACCAAATAAAATCACCTAATACAAGGCCAATGGATAATTTATTATCTCAGGATTCGTCTTTTTCCCACACTTTGTATAATCACAATTAGACAACAAAAATATCTTCCATTATAAATTAATGGGATTACAAAAGTAGTAATAATAATCTCACAAAAATATTGGTGGCTAAACTCTCTTTTGATTCTTCTCTCAAAAGAATTTATCTCTGACACAAGTGAGGATTTCTTTTCTTTCTCTTAAAACACTATTATTTTGGTTTTACTTCGGGATGATTACAAATGAACAAAGGCAAGGCTTTTATAACCAACACTCTAAGCTAATTGGTGGCCATCATATAAGGAGAGTTTTTCTCCATTTCTTTTCCTTAAAAGCCTCCCGTAACACTCTTCCTTTGTATTTACTATTATTTTTCTTTATATCTTCTTCTTTATCTCTCCACTAAAGAAGGGAAACCCATCATTTACCTGTAGAAAGATTGTTTCAGGTAACATCTCGGCATCTGGATGCTCCCCTTCTATTCTTCCAATAATTGCATTAAATATTCATTACTTGTTTTGAAGTTTGAAAATTTATTGTGTAAAAAAATAATATCAATACCAGATGTAAAAATAAAATCAACGAGCATAGGAAAAACAACAAAGACACAAACACTAATCCAAAGATAGAGGTAAATACTAAATAGATAAGATAGTATACCAACAACATTAATGTTTACCTGAAAAGTGAGTGAATATCAGCAATAGTAAGGTAACCCCTCCTTTGAAGATCAAGACATCGAAACAAGTATGTCAAGCCTTTTGGGGTGTCTTTGTTTTCTAAAGCCAGAACAATTGGAAAATCTAAAGCAACTGCAAATGGTTCTAATCTAATTAATAGAGTAAATGTGTTGAATGGGTGTCTTTGTTTTCTTGTTTGGGGTGTTTGTGACAATACAGGAGGAATGATAAGCTTTTTAACATGAAGTACTATTTTCATGACAGTGTCTCATGTGGGTGTGGGTCTAATTCATTTAATTTTTGGTTTGTTTTAAATCTAGTGCTTCTTGTGTTTTTCATAGTTAGTCTTAGGAAGAAAATCTTGGCAGTTTAATTAGGTTTTTGTGGTGTAGGTGTAAGATTTAGGACGAGTTTTGTGTTTTATATGGTCTTTATGCATAGCTTCAAATGTCCTTCATTGGGTTAAAGATGTAAAAAGGTTGAGTAATGTGTGAGGTCAGATTTTGTTTCTCTAGATTCCCATAGGATAAGGCATGCTAAGTTATAAGTGCAAAAAGTCTATTTTATATTATTATTCTAACTTGGATTAGTAGGCTACAGGCTTAGCCTGATTGAAAGATTTGTGTTTTTATAAATTTGGTTTAAGACAAAGCAAATAAATAAAATGAAGTGAAAATAAATGGTTGGAAAAAAATGCGATGACTTCTTTTTTTTAGTTTATTTGTAGCATTTTTTTATAGCTTTAAAAATAAGTACAATGATGTGAAATTATCACGTTCTGACTTGAGCTATGAGAATTTGAATGACATGAGGTTTGATTAGTTGGAAAGCTAATGGATGGATCTACTTTGTGTTAAAATTTCATAATTTTTACATGGCTGATTTAATACTAGTTTTTATTTGAAAATAGATATGTTTTTGCAAGAAAGGTATCTCGACCGCCTATCTAGATATGAATGGATGGATTATTCTGGTTTTATTCTTGATCTTTGCATGTTTATTTGATTGATGAAAATGATGCAATATTTGTTAAAGAATAATGGGAGTATTAATTGATACACACATGGCATAAGGTTTTAGAATAAATAGGGATGACAATTTTATCCGCCTCCGCGGGTGCAGATACATGTTTATTTCTTATTCCTGTTTAATAAACGGGGCGAGGGTGGTTCCCTCCGTACCTGCGGGTACCTGCACATAAAATTACAAAAATATCCAAGTTCACATATGATTCTAGATGTGATAACAATTTCATAATTTTGGCACTATTCATGAAGCCCTAATTTTACATATGAAAATAGGTAACATTCTGCAAAATTATGTATGTTGTCAACACCCTGGCAGCCTGTGTGTTTTATAGCATATCTTGGGCTACAAAAGCCCAAATTACATGTCATTTGTTGTGTTTTAAAACTGAGAGGCAAATGATTTAATAGTAAAATTTTTAGAATTTTTACAAATTAGAATCAATACCAATTTTTGTTTGAAGTTGTGGTAAATTATGGAGAGATGCATTTCAGACAACATATACTTTTTGTTATATAACTTGCACTGTACCAGTCTAGTTGGTACACTACTCATAGCTTTTGAAAGTTGAGATATAGAGCTTCAAGTGGTAGAAGATCCAAGAATTATGTATCTTACATGAGTTGCCAGTTAATGCATGAAGTAGATTGAATTCTGTAAAATTATTTACTATTTTGAGTGATGAGACATCTTAACAGTGTGGTCATGGTTGTGGAATCAAATGACTACTTTAGCTCATGAAATTTTAATAAAATAAAATTAGACACCTTAGGATTAAGACTATAAGATTTCACTAATATTGGAAGTCCCTATCTAAATTACGTCCACCCTAAGAGTTTAGATTCAGAATTTGTACTCTTTTTTAACATTACTCAATATCATATCCATATTAGATTCTAATATATTAGTTGTGAGCTTAAAATTTATCCCAAGATGCTGAATAGGTTAATAATCAAGTCTGGAAGGATTGGTGAATTTTCTATTGTTCAAATTAGAGGAATGAACCTATGAGGTTAATTACTAAAATTGGAAATTTTGCGGGTGGAATTGAGGAGGAGCTCAATTTTTTCCTCCAAAGAAACTAGTATATGCTTCATACTTGACAACTTGCACTATTTTGTGGCAATTGACAACTTAGGAAGAAAAGCTCCTAAGAACTAAAATTTTTGGACTTATGAGCTTCTCAAAAGGGAATTCCAATTTAGATAGAAACATGACCGTTTCTTTAATCATACGTAGTCATATTTCTTATCTATTGAACAAAACAAGTGGCATGTTATTTGAATCCTTGTAGCCTAAGATATGCACATAAACATACATGTTACCAAAGCAGAAAAAAGTAGTGTTTTGCATAATGTCATTTGAGTAATTACTCCTCTTTTGCAAAAAAAAAAAAAAATAGTGCAAAGGGATGCCAAATGGAGCAGCTCGTATGTTTGTACCTGTAGTAACAAGTTCTACAACTAACTAGTCATCTTTATCAAAGCATATTGCCAACAATTGGTGACTCATCAAGTTACTCAAAAACCAACAATATGTCTAATAACATAACCTAAAAGAACTAGCAAAAACATATGTGATTAAGTGTTTGTAATTAGCTAATTTTATCAAATGGTTGATTCAAACAATTATCAACAAAAGCACACCGCAACTGCAATAACATAATTTTATTCAAAACCATAATAACATATGTGAATGCTTATGTCTTGAAGCATATCAAATGAGTTTTTGATGATAACAAAGTCAAGATGAAAACTAAGATCAAAAGAGAAGACCAAGATAAAAAAAAGTATATTAGATATAAGTCTTAGAATATCAATGTGAAATGCTCTCAAGGTATCTCAATAATCTTCAAATGATTTTTCAAGATCTTATTAAATCAACTTGAATTTCAAAGTTCACATTTTAGAGAAATGTTGATTTCAATCTTGAATTTTGTTAACAATATGTAAAATCTATCAAAACCATGTTTCTATAAGAAAGAATTGGCCTGAACACTTAATTGGGCTTGAAAAATGTGTTCAAGGGCCAAGGTAATCGATTACACATGTGTTGTAATAAATTACAAGCTAAATAGAGACCTTGTAATCGATTACAAGTCTGGCAAAGGTCAGGTAATTAATTACAAAAAGTCGATAATCGATTACATCCTGCCCAGGAAGCCAAGAACACGTTCAAACAGTCATGTAATCGATTACATACATTGTGTAATCGATTACCACTGATCTGACAGTGTCCAACGACTATATTAGGTGCATTTACTGCTGCCCATTAAAGCCCCCAATGACTCCTTTGATCTAGAAACTTATAAATACACATCTTGGGACATCATTTGTGGTTAACTAACAACTGAGAAATATCTTTCAATCACTCTAATCCGTGAATCAATCTTTGAATCATTTGTGCTTCATTTTTTGTATATATTTTAAATATTCTTGAAGAGCATTATAGGGCTTCAATTTGTGTAATCGACTCTTGTGAAAGCTTCATCTTATATACACTTTGATTCTTTGTAAAGAAGGTGAGACATTCCTTAAAGGTTGTAAAGGTGACATCCCAAGGTGTGGTGAGTTCTCTAGTTTGTAAAGGTTGTCAAGCGCTTATTGAAACTTGTATCCCTTGACTTGTAAAGAGAGTGAGACATCCCTGAAAGGTTGTAAAGGGTAAGGTATCCCTGTTTTGAGGCTCAAACACAAAGGGTGAGGCATCCCAAGGTGTGGTGAGTTCTCTAGTTTGTAAAGGTTGTCAAGCGCTTATTGAAACTTGAAGATAGTGGAAAATCTCAGGTGATTACTTGAGGACTAAACGTAGGCCACAAGTGGATTGATGGCTGAATCAGGATAAACCTTGTGTTTGATCTTCTAAACTCATCTCTTTACATTTGTGCATTTATTTTATATGCTTGCTTGAATGTTATTCATCTTGGCTTGTTTAATTTGTGAGTGAAGTATTCAATCTCATTTATTTATTCATTTCAATTAATCAATAACTTCAACGAAAATTTGACAAACAAGTGTTTTAGAAAAGATTTGTGAAAATATTTCATAAACTCAATTCACTCCCCCCACTTGGGTTTGAGGCCACTTGGTAACAAGTGGTATCAGAGTTAGACTCTTGTATAAAGAGCTTAACAGCTTCAAGAGTAGTGATGACTTCAAATGATTTTTCTGAAAGTTCTTTTCTTTATAGACCTCTTTTTTTCAATGTGGATGAATATGCTTATTGGAAAGAAAGAATAAAATTTTTTATTTAAGTTATTAACTTAGATGTGTGGGATGCTTTCAAAAATGGTCCTTTTGTCCACACAAGTTGTAAATGGTGTAAGAGTTAATTCTCCAAGAAGTGAATGGACCGATAATGATAAAAAGAAGGGCCAATACAACTTGAGAGCCAAAAATATCATTACCACAGCTTTGGGGTATGATGAGTTCTTTAGAATCTCAAATTGTAAATCTGCCCAAGAAATATAGGATACTTTACAAGTTACCCGTGAAGGTATTATCAATTCTTATGTACAGTTTTGTCTAAGACTTAAATCCATATTGCATAAACTTGACTCTTGAAGAATGTTTATATATGAATGTATTCCATGGTGGGTAGATACCTTATGGTTTTGAGTTATGATTGTAGACCTGTGCTTAGCTTATTACACACACACATGCAAGCCTGTCCCATTGCATTCACGCATACATTTGGGCTTGATCTAGTTTCACCTTGGACCTATTTTTTTTGTCAACCTACTTGAAGATCAAAATATCTATTTGAATCGTTGGAGACTTATCCGTTGAGATACTAGTTAGTAAGTTACCTTAGTCTATTTATTGGACACCATCAAAACTATTATATACTTATCTCTTGAGCTTATTTGTTACGCTACTTTTTGCTATTGGTTCTCTATCTTCTTTTCCCTTCTTTTTACAGTTTATTGTGCGCGCATTAGAGAACTCTCATGTACTCTTTGTTGCATATTCTGGCATCAGAACGAGAAGAGTTATTATTCAGTATATCAAGATCATCGTATGAACAAATTTCTGAAGAGACTCACGTCTAATCTTAGAGTTGTCTGTCAAGATCATTCTGCCAAGCATTACTCCGGATAGAATGAAAATAAACCTTTTAAGACAATATCTTACACAATTCATGATATACCTATTATAACCCTTCCTTATTCTTGATCATTTCTCATGTTGATGTTTTTTTCTTGTTAAATTTTTAGAGTTGACAATAGTTCAAACATTAATACCCACTCCTATATTTCCAACAATAGGAAGGCTGCCCTACACTTAAAAACTGTATTTTTTTTCTTTTTCTTTTAAAATAAAACTAAATTTTCAATCTGCATTTATATATGTACCGTCAACTGATCAACTCTCATTTTGGATTCCGCAACGTTATTAATCACTTGCAGATACGCAAATAACACCGATACAACTTGCATTTTGGGTTCAGTGTTACTTGCACAAACGCAAGTAACATAGATACCTCAATGTTGGAGAGTTTTTATAATTTTAGAAACATCTCTCTTCTCTCTTTCTTTTTCGGTTTAAGTAAAAGAAGTTAAAAAAATTGATCAATGTCATTTCTGCTCTGCTTTTTTTTCCTTTTTTGTTTTTGTAATTTCATTTCTTTAAAATGGCAGGCCCAGCCCAGCAAGTACATCAGAAGGCCAACTAAAAGACTAACTTGCACATCCTTCTCCCTTGCTACTTGCTACAGACAAATAAATCTAATGCTATAGATTCTGAAACTTGGATGAGCCTTTTCCTTCTCTTCATTTTTTCGTGGAAGTATATTTTCCCTTTTGGATTTTGCTGGACTAATAACGATGTCTATTGGAACCTATGAAACACAGACACAGACACAAACACGGACACGATATGGAATATGGAATATAGAGATATACTAAATTTAAAAATTATAGGACATGGATACGATATATATATATATAATTTCAAAATTTAAAAAAATTATAATTTATTAATATCATTTTTATAAATTTAAAGATTTATAATATTTTAATATATATCATATGTACCAATATTTACTACCTAATAAGTCTCTCTTAAAAAATATGGAACATAATTTCTATTGATATATTCTAAAAATCTCCTAATAGAACTAATCATGTACAAGTACATGTGCATAAAAAAAATAACTAGAGGGAATATTGGTGTGAGGCAAGCTTCAGTGACAACGAAATAGACGACTTGGTACGAGGAGAGGTAGAAGGAGCAAATGAAAATAGTGGTATGTAAAAAGATAAAACTTAAAAGTCTAATAGTGACATGTGAAAAGATAAAACTTAAAATACTAGTATGTGAAAATAGTGACTTGGGTCGTCAGTCATGTGATTGAGCTTGAGTGAGTTACGGACTTATTAATTGAACGTTAGTCATGAAAATTAATTTTTTTTGAAAAAAATCTTAATGAGCCGTGTTCAAGTCATGTCCTAGTCGTGTCTAAGCGTGTCCGAGAAGTGTCCGAGCATGTTCGAGAGGTGTCTGAGCGTGTCCGACACGTGTTCAAACTAAAAATAATAATCTTTTTAATTGGACACATTCGGACACACAGGACACGTGTCGTACGAGTGTCTCTATGTGTCTGACACGGACACGCCAATTATGAGGCGTGTCCGTGCTTCATAGATTGGAACATAGTCCACAACTAAGATTTAGCACTAGAAAAGGCAGACGTTGCCGAGTTGACGTTGATTCTTCCTCATCGATACATGAAGGAAAATGTTGTTTTTACACTATTTTTTAGAGGTGTATTACTATTTATACTCTTTTTAAGGAATGTAATTGAGTGAGAAAAAATAATAGAAAAAAATCTATATATAATGAATGATATTAAATGAGGTGTAAAAAGTGGTGTATATACTATTTGATGTAAGAATAATATGATTGATACATGAATTAGTGCTAAGGTTGAAATATACGTGTGTTTGTATGAAAAAAATTATTTTAAAATAAACTTGTCTCTATAGTAAATAAATAAAAATATATTTATTTTTAATTTAATTTAAAGTGTATCATGATTTTAATCATTAATATTTAATGATAAATATACTTTTATTTACTCACTTTAAAGACATTTTTATTTTAAAAGAACCTTACCCTATATACATATATATCTTCTGCATCCTTTATTTTTATGAGTATCAGTTTAGAGGTTAATATTTAACTATGTGTTCTATTTAACTGAAATATAAATACAAAACTTTGCTGTATTTATATTTGAAGTAATTAAGTTAGGCACTTGAATGAATATTAATCACTAAATTGTTAAAAGATATTGATATTTTCTCAGAAAGAAAGGGTATCCCTTATAAATTGTGACACACTTACTCCATTAAATATCTTTTTTATCAAAACATTGAATTTCTTCAATTCAATCGTTGGATTAAAGTCTCATTAAGTAAATCAAGTCCATAAAAATTCATACAATTTTAAAATTATCGTATACTTCTGTTTTTTCTTTTTTTCGATAGACGGAAGGGAAAATTCAAGAGATGAGAATTAAACCTTAAACGTTCACCTTTGGTGGGACTGAAAAACAAGATTTGAGCCATAGATCCTTATAAATTATCTTATATTTCATCACACTATTTTATTATAACGCATAAAACATATTTTAAAAAATAAGTAAATATCACCTATTCTATTACATACCTAAAAATATTAAGATAATATCACATAATTCAACCGTTTGATTGAATAAATTTGTATTTAAAAAAATATTTAACGGTGTAAATATATGTCTTACTCTCATTGCTGATTGGCTTTGCTCTTGAATAAACTATTTTTTTAAAAACTAATTATTCAACTAGTCATGAATATTTATATACTAAAGAATGGTGCTACACATCCCGGCTTACACATCCCGGCTGTGGCCCGACTTAGTTGGTGTATGACAAATTTGTGTGTTAAATAGAATTAAAAATAAAATAAAAAATTAATTTATATAAAGAGATGTAATATATCTTCTTCATGCACTTTATGTGTTTTAGGTTTTGGTCTTCATAATAAAAGATGTGTTAATATCGATAGTCAATGAATCAACTAACAAGGTTGGCGTAATCCACTAGGATACGTCACCTTAGTTGGCGTATCTTACATAGGATGCGCCACATAAGATGGCGCATCCTAGTGGATTACGCTAACTTTGTTGGCTTAATCAATTAGGATACGCCTATTCGAATAGTTTAAGAGTTATTTGAATAACTCTGTTTAAAGGTATTTTATGAGGAACAAGTCTATTCGAATAACTATAGGTTTATTAGAATAGCTTATTTTAAAGAAGCCATTTTGAAAAATTCTCTATTCGAATAGTAGATGATAAGTCGTATTTACATCCTCTACCATTTCCTAACAAACAAATCAAGCATAAGATGGATGAGCAGTTTAAGGAGTTTTTGAAAGTTTTCAAGAAACTTCACTTTAACATCTCTTTTGCAGAAATATTAGAATAGATGCTCAGTTACGTAAAGTTCATGAATAATATATTATCGCCACATAGGATGGCGTATTCTAATAGATTATGCTAACCGCAAAACTAAAGTTTATGACTTTATGAGTTAGAATGTGGTGAATATTGAGTCTATTTTCATCTCTTAATTGACTTTTTTTTATTGGAATTGTAAAGTGATTATGGGCTTTTGTTTGAATGAATATCAATTTATGATTAACGAGAAAATTTCATAATTGTCATGAGAGGGTTTTGCATATTTTCAAGAGAAGTTTTCAGGTGTTTTTTTGAAATAAGAGAAATCTTTTTATTTATACCATTCATTATTTATTATTGAGAAATATTTTATCCTCTTACTTATTTTTCTTACTAATTCTCTTAATTATTAAATGAAGAAAATATTGAATACTTTTTATGTTCTCAAGATATTAGATGTATTTACTTTTTTATTTAATATTTTTTATTTAATATTAAGAAGATTATTAAAAAAATTTGTAGAAGAATATAACATTACTCTTTATTATCTCAACTTTATAAGCTGTTAAATAATAAATTGTTAATATTATAACAGATAAATATTAAATTATATGGATTAAAAAATCTCTTTACTTTGTGAGCACTTAAAAAATCTCTTTATTTTCAAATTTGTTTTAGAGCTGAAAGCTACTATCAACCTAATTATCAAGAGATAAACTAGCGACTATCGACTAATCAAGAGACAAAATAGCAGTGTATCCCAACCTGCCACTCTTGTAATTTTGATGCCAATTTATCTTAAGTATCCGACAAATAATACCACAACTCGTGCACGCGTAGTGTTAAATTAATAACAGATAGAAATTTCAATCTCAATTTGCTGCATGTCAATGTCAGTATTTTTCAAGGATCATGTCTATGAACCATACCCAAACTCTAAGAAAAATCTTCGCAAGTTCATTATAAAAAACTGGATAGTCTATATTTTTATGAGCCAAGACAAGATAGGTAATTAGTAACCAATTAACCATGGCTTCTATATCACCTCTATCATTTTTGTCCCTCATCAATGTCTCTGCAACCTTTACCATCTCAACCAATTCCCCTTCTTCCTTGTTTCCACTGTCTCGAAAACCATGCCAACTCTCCAAACATAGCAAACCAAAACGCCATCATGTTTCTAAAGTGGCATGCAATGGTAACAAAATCAACCCTACTACAAATTCCGAGGAAGGAAAACCAGCACATATTGTAGGAAATAGAAGGGACGTTCTCATTGGCCTTAGAGGACTTTGTGGAGCTGCTACTCTTAGCAACAACAACAACCCTTTAGCAATCGCTGCTCCAGTATCCTCTCCGCACCTGACCACTTGTGGTCCACCAGACTTACCACAAGGTGCAAAACCCGTCAATTGTTGCCCACCACCTTCCACAAAGATCATAGATTTCAAGTTCCCTCTCTCTAATCAACCCCTGCGGGTTAGACCAGCTGCTCATTTGGTCAATGATGACTATCTAGCCAAGTATGAGAAAGCCCTTAAGCTTATGAAAGCCCTTCCATCTGATGACCCGCGTAATTTCACCCAACAAGCTAATATCCATTGTGCTTATTGTGATGGTGCCCATCACCAAGTTGGATACCCTGACCTTGTTTTCCAAGTCCACAACTCTTGGCTATTCTTTCCTTACCACCGTTGGTACCGTTATTTCTATGAGAGAATCTTGGGGAGCTTGATTGGTGGCCCAAACTTTGCTATACCATTTTGGAACTGGGACTCTCCTCCAGGCATGCCAATCCCTGCCATTTACACTTACCAAAATCACCTCTTTATGACCCTCTTAGGAATGCAAATCATCAACCACCAACCCTCATAGACCTAGACTATAATCGCAGCGACGATGATCCCAGCGCGAATGGAGATGTGAGAATCTCCATCAACCTCAATATAATGTATAGGCAAGTTGTCTCTAATGGGAAACTCCCAAGTCTCTTCCTTGGAAGTGCTTACCGTAATGGAGATGAGCCTGAACCTGGTTCTGGGTCTCTAGAGAACCTTCCACATAATACCATTCATGTTTGGACTGGTGATAACACCGAACCTAACCTTGAGAACATGGGGAGCTTCTACTCGGCTGCAAGAAACCCCATTTTCTATTCTCATCATTCACACATTGATAGGTTGTGGACGATTTGGAAAACACTAGGTGGAAGAAGAAGGGATTTCAATGACCCGGATTGGTTAGAATCTGGCTTTCTGTTCTATGATGAGAATAAGAACCTTGTGCGTGTGAAAATCAAGGATTGCCTTGACACAAGAAAGCTAGGGTATGTTTACCAAGATGTTGACATTCCATGGTTGAAGACTAAGCCAAAACCGAAGAAACCGCGTAAGTCTGAAGTTCAGAAGGTAGCACTAGCAAAACATTTTGGCATTGGTGTTGCATAGGCTGTTGAGACATCAAGGAATGTCAAGTTCCTTCTGACTTTGGATTCAATTGTAAGTACTGATGTGAAGAAGCCAAAGAAGTCGAGGAGCAAGAAGGAGAAGGATGAAGAGGAGGAGGTGTTAGTGGTTGATGGGATTGAGTTTGATAGGAATAAAGCTATGAAGTTTGATGTGTTTATCAATGATGAAGATGACAAGCTGATTGGACCCAACAATACCCAGTTTGTAGGAAGCTTTGTGAGTGTGCCTCGTACCCATAAGCACAAAAACAAGAGGATCAATACTTGTTTGAGACGGGGGTTAACGGATTTGTTGGAAGACTTGGAAGCTAAAGATGATGATAGTGTTGTGGGGACATTGGTTCCTGTCATTCCAAGAATAGAATTCAACACAAAACCTTTGCTCTAAATATTTAAAGATAAACCGCAGCAAAAACAAAGCGATATTCAAAGAACAAGGAAAAACAAAAACAACACCAAGATTTTATGTGGTTCAATTAGAGCAATTTGACTCTAACCTACATCCACGGTAACTACTATTATTGATATCAACTTCTCTTTGAGTGAATACAATCTCTCTTAACTCAGTTATAGATTTTTTTTCTCACAATGATACAAGAGAAAATTACAAAATAAAATTAGAGATCTTGAAAGTTATGCAACATCAGCTACTTATAGCCTCAACCATCAACAAACTAACCACTAACCAACAAATGGAAAACAGTTATGATATTAGCTGACAAAACTAATGATTAGCCAAATAGGTGGTTGTTTATAAACTTGTTGACTAAACTAAAATAACCAACAATTCTCCACCTTGGTTCAGTAACAATTCCAAATCAATGGCTGCAGTTACAGCCCCGAGGGGCTCAATCTCCTTTCAGCTGAATAAGATCCAAGCAGTGAAAGAACTTACTACTTGGAAGCACCTTAGTTATCATGTCAGAAGGATTATGATCAGTTGAAATCTTCTTGACTATAAATGATCCTTGAGCAATCACTTCTTTAACAAAGTGCAATTTAATATCAACATGCTTTGTCCTCTCATGATATACTTGGTTCTTTGATAAGTGAATTACACTTTGGTTATCACAATGTACTGTGATAACTTGGTTTTGTAGCTTCAATTCTCGAGCAATACCTTTAAGCCATAGAGCTTCTTTTACAGCTTCGGTTAGAGCAATGTACTCTGCTTCAGTGGTGGACAAAGCCACAACCTTTTGTAAACTAGCTTTCCAGCTAATAGCAGTATCAAATGCAGTAAAAACATAACCTGTGAGAGACTTCCTTGTATCTAGACAGCCTGCATAATCAGAATTTATGAAACCTTCAATAGCAGTTGTTCTTCTTCCATCTTTAGCTAAACCAGAACTCTACCAAGAGACCCTTTAATGTATTTTAGGATCCACTTTAGAGCCTGCCAGTGTGCTTTCCCAGGATTTGCCATAAATCTGCTTACCAAACTCACTACATGTGCTATATCAGGATGAGTACACACTATAGCATACATTAGGGACCCTACAACATTAGCATATGGAATACCTTCTATATAAATCTAATCTTCATCTGTCTTGGGTGCTTGACTTATACTCAACTTGAATTGCTGAGATATAGATGTTACAACAGGTTTTGAATTTGACATACCAAACCTGTCAAGAATTTTCTTAAGATACACCTCTTAAGACAGATACAGAAGTTTTTTCTTTCTATCTCTATTGATTTTTATTCCCAAAATTCTTCTGCCTGCACCCAAATCTTTCATTTCAAATTCTCTATTCAACTCAGCTTTGATTCTTGTAATCTCACACTTACTGTTGTTTGTTATCAGAATGTCATCAACATATAATAGTAAAATTACAAATATACTTTCAGAGAGAAATTTGAAACATACACAATTATCATACTTGCTTCTTTGGAACTTTATTTGAGCCATGAATTCATCAAATCTTCTATTCCATTGTCTAGGAGATTGTTTTAAACCATAAAGAGATCTTTTCAGTTTACAAACATAATCTTCTTTACCTCTGATTTCAAACCCCTCGAGTTGTTTCATCAAAATTGTTTCATCAAGCTCTCCATACAAGAATGTTGTTTTCACATCCATATGTTCCAATTCAAGATCAAATTCAGCTACCATGGCCAAGAGAATTCTAATGGATCTGTGTTTAACAACAGGTGAAAACATATCATTGAAATCAATTCCTTCTTTTTGAGTAAAGCCTCTAGCAACAAGTCTGGCTTTAAATCTGCCTGGTTCAACTCCTGGAATACCTTCTTTCCTTTTTACAGCTGACCACTCTTGAAACAGCAGGCCTTTTGATCAAATCCCATGTATTGTTGTCATAAAGAGACTTAATCTCTTCATTCATAGCCTTAAGCCATTTGTTCTTCTCTTTACTAACTAAAACAGCTTTAAAGCTTTTAGGTTCATCTTCCAAGACCTTACTTGCAGCTACCAGAGAAAATGCAATCAAATCTATATATCCATATCTTTCAGGTGGTTTAATCTTCCTTCTGGTTCTATCACGTGCTAGCATATAGCTATCTTCTTCTTATTACTCTTCCTCAGGCTCTTCTTCCTCAAGTAACCAGTTTCCAGTGTGAATTTTTTCAGGCTTGTCTTTAAACTCTACCTCAAAATTAACTTTCTCAATATCAGACTTTTCACTCTGATCAGAACTAGATTGTGTCACACCAGCCTTGGTTTTATAAGCCATTTCAGTTTCATTGAAGACAACATCACGACTTATAATACACTTTCTATTACCAAGTTCTAAACACCACAACCTATAAGCTTTAACTCCCTCTGGATACCCTAGAAACATGCATTTAATTGCTATAGGTTCCAATTTATCTTGCCTAATATGAGCATAGGCAACACAACTAAAAACTTTAAGCCTTTCCAGATTTGCAAGATGACTTGACCAAATCTCTTTAGGAGTTTTCATGTTAAGAGCTGTAAAGGGACATCTATTTATCAGAAAAATAGCAATCATAACTGCTTTAGCCCAAAAAATCTTAGGCAAACCTACACTCAATAGCATACACCTCACTCTTTCCAAAATGGTTCTATTGAATCTCTCAGCTAAACCATTTTGCTGAGGAGTACCAATAATAGTTCTGTGTCTTGCTATGCCATTTTTCTTACAAAAATCATTGAAAAATTCAGAACAGAATTCAAGGCCATTGTCAGTACAAAATCTCTTAACTTTCCTTTTTGTTTGGTTCTCAACAAGAGTTTTCCAATTCTTGAAGTTTTCAAATGCTTCATCTTTGGTTTTCTGAATGTAGATCCACAATTTCTGTGAGTAATTATCCATAATAGTCATGAAATATCTTGCACCAGAGTGTGAGAGAGTCCTAGATGGTCCCCAAAGATCAGCATGAACATAGTCAAGTGTTCCTTTTGTTCTTTGTTGGCCAACATTGAATTTGACCCTACAAGCTTTACTATAAACATAGTGTTCACAAAATTTTAGTTTTTCCACCTTGTCTCCACATAGCAATTCTTGTTTTCCCAATTCAATCAAACCCATTTCACTTACATGGCCTAAGCTCATGTGTCATAACTCAGTTTTAGACAACACTCTCTCTGTTACAGTAGCTGCTGAACCGATTAGTATGTCACCTTCCACTGAATACAGACCATTCTTCTTAATCCCTCTCATGACAACCATGGAACCTTTTACAACCTTCAACACTCCCTTTTCACCTTTGAACACATACCTTTCTTATCTAGATCACCAAGAGAAATCAAATTTCTCTTAAGATCAGGTACGTATCTTACATCAGTAAGAAGCCTTTCAATCCCATCATGGAATCTGAACCTTATAGATCCAATTCCTGTAATTTTATAAGACTTATTATTTCCAAGGAGCACTAATCCCCCTACTTGATCACAGAATTCCTCAAACCAAAATCTGTTAGGAGTCATATGAAAAGTACAACTTGAATCCATTATCCATTCAGTTTCTGGATTATTACTAGACACCACTAATGCCTCTGATGATTCATAACCATCTTGAACAATAGCTGCATTACCTGAATCCTTAGACCTTTCATTACTGGCACTGTCTTTCTGTCTCTCAGGGCAAACCTTCCTAGTATGTCATTCCCTTTTACAATGATAGCATCTAATGTTAGGAAAATTACCTCCATTATTCCTTTGTTATGACTTAGATCTTTTCTTGTCATGCTTACTGTCTTTCTTCGATGTTCTCCCTTTTACTGTCAATCCTTCACCAGTTACAGAAGACTTTGGCTCCTTTCTTTCATTCAATTCTTTCGAATTCAACAAAGCTTGCACTTCATCAAGAGATAAAGAATCTCTTCCAAACATTAAAGTTTCTTTGAGATGAACATAAGTCTTTGGTAAAGAACATAACAGTAACAAGGCTTGATCTGCATCATCAATATCAACATCAATATTTTCCAAATCAAGAATTAATTTGTTGAACATATCTAATTGTTCTTGTATAGACTTATCTTAATGCATCTTAAAAGAATACAAAGCTTGTTTAAGATAGAGACAATTTACCAGAGATTTGGTTATGTACAACCCTTCGAGCTTTGTCCAAACCCCTGCAACAGTCTTCTCTTTAGAGACTTGTCTAAGCACTTTGTCACTGAGACTCAAGATAATCACACTGTGGGCTTTCTCCAACAATACTTTCTTATCTTTTTCAGCCATTGAAATGTCCAATTTAGCCTCTCCTTCAAATGCCTCTAACAGACCCTGCTGAACTAGAAGCGCTCTCATCTTCATTCGCCATAACCCAAAATCGTTTTGTCCAATGAATTTCTCAATCTCATACTTGGCTGAAACCATAACTAAATGATCCACACTCACCGCACCAATTTGTAATGCCAAGAACAGAATTCAACACAAAACCTTTGCTCTAAAGATTTAAAGATAAACTGCAGCAAGAACAAAGCAATATTCAAAGAACAAGGAAAAACAAATACAACACCAAGATTTTACGTGGTTCAATTAGAGCAATTTGACTCTAACCTACATCCACGACATCCACTATTATTGATATCAACTTCTCTTTGAGTGAGTATAATCTCTTTGAACTTAGTTACAGATTTTTTTTTCTCACAATGATACAAGAGAAAATTACAAAGAATTTCTGGGGATCTTGAAAGCTATGCAACATCAGCTACTTATAGCCTCAACCATCAACAAACTAACCGCTAACCAACAAATGGAAAACTGTTATGATATCAACTGACAAAACTAACAGTTAGCCAAATAGGTGGTTGTTTATAAAGTTGTTGATTGAACTAAAATAACCAACAGTTCCAAAATATGGGAAAGCACTTGTTACAATTAAAGGCATAAAAATAGAACTTGTAGCAGATTAAAAATATCAAGTTATTAACTACTTAAATATGTGGTTATTATGGTTCCTTAAAGGATCTCCAATAATTTGGGTGACTCAAGTGGGATAATTTATTTCTTATTTAAACTTAGAAATGGTTTACCATGCAAAAGTTTTAATAACTTGTCTTATTTATTTATTCTTTTGTTACCTATTTTGCAATCAAATATAAAAATTATAAAAAGATTCATAATTAACTTAACGCAGTCTTTGATATAGATAGCCTTAAGGCTCGTGGTCAGATGGTATCCATGCTATTTTTTACCAGAGTCAATGAGATATTGTTGCAACTTCGGTTTGTAAAATAGTGAGAGACTTTTTTACCCACCTTATAGATATTCAGGCAATTAATCACACTCAAACTACCCTTATTCTTAAATTGGATAATCTAGACAATTTAAGCCCATTAGTCTTTGTAATGTAGCATATAAAGCTATTACTGAAATTGTAACCAATAGATTGAAAAACGTCATGAGCAAATTAGCAACTCCTACACAATGTAGCTTTGTTCCAAGATGACATGGGTATGATAATATTGTGGTGGTTCAAGGTGTAATTCATTCAATGAGGAGAAAGAGACGAGCGAAAGGTTACATGACCATTAAAATTGACTTCAAAAAAGTTTATGATTGTCTCAATTGACTTTTTATTAAGGATGTTATATGTTTCTGCATTACAAGTCCTTCTTTGTAGCTTTTATGGAATGGAGAGGCCACTAAGATCTTTTATCCTTCTAGGAGTGGAGAAATTTTTGCATAAACCTGAAGCACTCAAGTTGGATGCACTAGGTTAATCAGTACTTAATATTTTCATAGAATTTTGTGCTTTTAATTGTGTAGCACAAAGCTCTATGAAAATATTAAGTGCTAATTGATCTGGTACACCTAGCTGAGTGTTCTAGGTTTATACAAGAATCTCTCCTAGGAGTGTCAGACAAGATGATCCTATTTACCTATATTTGTTTGTGTTATGCATTGAGAGATTGTCCCACCTCATTAATGTGTTGGAGAATTTTTGGCATCCAATATAGTGATAATCACATATTTTATACATTAATAAACCCTTGTTTTTAGTCATTTACACTCTCCATGTACTTAATTGATTAAGTTTGATTATGTTTTATTAGTTTGGACTCAAATTAGACTTAATTGATTTTTTTAGCATTATTTGGGTTTTACACTATTTCTATATTTCAGCCATATCTTGAGTTCTAGATGTGTAATAATTATGTATATTACCTTGTAGGAAAGATAAGAGAGAGCTCTACAACTTTCATGAAGAACACAAAATTCAAATCGGATTCCTTGAAGGCATATTGGGCATGGAAGTCAGAACACGAGTTTTGTGATTGAAACTCTAATAGTGTGCAGTAATCAAGGCATAACTCCGACTGTAGGAATTGAATGAGTCTGAAACTTTGATACTTGAAAGTTAACACTCATATCTACAACTTTCATGAAAAACACAAGATGTGGTTCAAATGGCTTGGAGGTGATATTGAGCTTTGAAGTTAGAACAAAGGTGCTGTATTTGGGCTAGAACACTGTTCAGTAATTAGGTCATATCTCAAGCTGTAGGTGGTTTTTTGAGATGAAACTAGTGACATTGGAAAGATAAGACAAAATGCTACAACTTTCATGAAGACTAATTTTTAATTTTCTGACGTCATCCATGGATCATAGCTAAATGATTTTGGAGACAAAGAATCTCACTAATTTTCCACTCATCAACTCACTATTTGACATTTTCCACTCATCCACCCACTCATCCACTCACTCTTAATCAGATACTTTGTCATTTTGTATCCCTAATCCTCCATAAAAGACACCATTGGCTGATCATTTAGCACTCTTGGTGTTAGGCTTAGTTTTTAGAAGTTATGATCATGCTTGTTTATTGTTTTCCTTTGTTATAATTTTCTTTTGTTCTAAATTGAAGTTATGTTCATCTTTCTCTTCTTCTCTCTTTATTTTTTCTTGTCTATGAGTAACTAATTTTCATTTTGTTTGGGTGAAAGAGTAAAGTTCTTGGTAATGAAATAAGGTTAGATTATTCTATTTCTTGTGCTTAAATGATATATTATCAAGTGGACATTATATATGTTGTATTTGTTTCCAATCAATTTAGAAATCTTCCTTGTAAAATGGAGATCTTGATTTATTGAATATAAGAGGATTGACACAGTGAATGTTTGAGCTCATTTACAAGTGTTGGTAGATAATTAAAGGAACCATAATATGATTGCATATATAATTGAACTTTGAATGTTATATTTTTCGATTGGAACTTCCATTATGTATAGATTTCAATTGAGTTATAAAAAAAATAATATTGTCTTTAATTTATTACAGAGTGTGGATCTCCTAACCCCAAGCAAATCCTTTTTCATCTGTGAACAACTTTTATTACCTTTGGTGTTGTGAAAAATCCTTTTCTTACCTCAAATAATTTCTCTTCATCAATTCCTTGTGGATCGACATCGGACTCCTAAGAATTTATTACTTGAGACAACATGCACTTGAGTTTGCAATATATAATCACCATCAAGTTTTTGGCGCCGTTGTCGATGACTTGATTTGAAATTTTAATTTATTGAGGTTCTCTTTCTTTAAGTAAATTTCATCGTCTTGTATATTGATAATCACATATTTTATACATTAATAAACTCTCATTTTTAGTCATTTAAACTTTTTATGTACTTAATTGATTGAGTTTGGTTATGTTTTATAAGTTTGGACTTAAATTGGACTTAATTGATTTTTTTAGCATTATTTGGGTCTTACACTGTTTCTGTATTTCTGTCATATCTTGAGTTCTAGATGTGTAAAAATTATGTATCTTACCTTGTAGGTAAAAATTAAGAGAGAGTTCTACAACTTTCATGAAAAGCTCTAGGTAAAATATGGACATCTAGAGGAGCTAATTGAGCTTAGAAGTTAGAACATGGGTTTTGTGATTGGAACCTGAACAGTGTACAGTAATCAAGACATAACTCGGGCTGTAGGTGGTCAATAGGGCTAAAACTTTGATATTTGAAAGTTAAGACCCAAATCTACAACTTTCATGAAGAACACAAAATTTAAATCGGATTCCTTGAAGGTGATATTGGGCTTTGACGTTAGAACAAAGGTGTTGTATTTGGACCTGAACACTATTTAGTAATTCGGCCATATCTCGGGCTATAGGTGGTCAAATGAGCTGAAATTTGGACATCTGAAAGTTAAGACTCAAATCTAAAACTTTCATAAAAACCACTTTTCCATTTGATGACGACATCTGTGAGTTAAGCAATGAATGATTTTAGAGACAAATAATCTCAATAATTCAACCACTCATCCTACCACTCCACCACTCATCCACTCACTCATTAATCAGTCTCATTGTTATTTTGTATCCCTAATCCCCTATAAAAAGCTCCATTGGTTGATCATTTAGTACTCTTGGTGTTAGGCTTAGTTTTTATAAGTTATGATCATGCTTGTGTATTAATATTTTCCTTTGTTGTAGTTTTCTTTTGTTCTTAATTGAAGTTATGTTCATCTTTCTCTTCTTCTCTCTTTCATTCTTCTTGTCTATGAGTAATTAATTTTTATTTTGCTTGAGTGAAAGGGTGAAGCTTTTGGTAATAAATTGAGGTTAGATTAATTTCTTTTTTGTTCTTAAATGATATATTTTCACGTGATCATTATATGTGTTGTATGTTGTTTCCAACCAATTTTGAGACCTTCCTTGTATAATGAAGATCTTGATTTATTGTAGACAAGAAGATTATCACAGTGAATGCTTGAACTCATTTATAAGTGTTGGTAGATAATTAATGGAATCATAATATGATTGCATATATAATTGAACTTTGAATATTATATTTTCCGATTGGAACTTCCTTTATGTGTAGATTTCAATTGAGTTATAAAGAGAAATAATATTGTTCTTAATTTATTACCAAGAGTGGATCTCCTAACCCAAACAAATTTTTTTTCATATGTGAACTATTTTTATTACTTTTGGTGTTATGATAAATCATTTTCTTACTTTAATTAATTTCTTTTCATTAATTCCCTAATTAGATTAGAAGCCTGAGCAGATGGCCGCTCTGTCATTGACTCAGGAGGAGACCTTCGCGCGTCGATCTTTACATAAGGATAGTGCACCATGCTCTGTAGAGAGCTGCACAAGCATTCCCAGGTTTTAACCGTAGGCTATGCTTGCTGATGGATAAATAAAAATGTCATGTGTTTGCATTCTCGCGTGACAATGCCTCTGAGCTCAATTCCTGGTATTGATTTATTAGGTTCCTGAGCGTACCTCTCTGGCTATAGTTGTTGGTGGTAGCTGTTAGATTTACACACTTTAATTAGTTGCGTCGTAACTCAATCCAAAATATCCCACAAGCAGGATGGAGAAGAATTCTAAAGATTGGCTGAGCCGTTTTGGTATTACTACACTGGTGACACGCAGGATAAAGATATACCATTACTGCACTCATGATGCGCAAGGTAAAGATACGCCATGAAAACTGTACATAAAGGTATGTCATCATTTGTTATTATATTTCTTTTATCTTTGTATAATTTTGATGTATTTTGATTTTGGACATACGATCTTTTGAGTAGGGTCCTTCAGGGGTTTATAGACTTCTTTATCCTGATTGTTTTCTTGAAGTTAAAAAACAAAAAACAAAAAAAAATAAAAAAAATGTTTCTTAATTTCAAACTTTTTCTGACAACAACCAACCTACCCATATAGGTGCTATTATTATTATTATTTTTCATTCTTTTCCCTATTTAAAAACTCCATTCTCTTCACTTTCATCCAACTCATAATCATTCAAAGGGAGAGTGAGTGTAGAAATGGAAGAAGCTTATGTTCGTAAACTTGTAAATATCTGTGTATTTTGTAGGTCAAGTTATAGGAAGAGTTTAGAGTATGTAAACGCAGCAAGCACTCTTGGTCGAACACTTGCAGCAAGGAAAATTCATGTAGTATATGGGGGAGGTTGCATTGGGTTAATGGGGGTTATATCACTCTCTGCGCATATAGGAGACAATCAGGTTTTAGGTATCATTCCTGAATCTTTGACTCAAAAGAATATCACTGGAAAGACAATTGGGAAGAAATTTCAAGTATCAACTATACATGGAAGAATGAAGAAAATGCTTAAAAGTTCTGATGCATTCATTGCCTTACCAGGTGGTTTTGGTACTTTAGAAGAAATTTTTCAAATTGTCTCTTAGGCCCAACTGAGCATCCACTATAAACCCATAGGTTTGTTGAATGTTAATAATTTCTTTGATCTTTTGTTATTTTTTTCTTAACCATGCTGTGGAACAGAAATTTATCACACCTTCGGCAAGACTACTCCTTATCTATGTTTCCACTGTTGATGAGTTGATTGATAAATTGGAAGCTTTTGTTTATGAACCTGATCCAATAATAGCTCAGATAAATTAGTCAGAAGGAAGCGGTGAGGTAAGCAGTATGCAACGCAAGCCCAATCAGACACTCCAGCTATTTAAATAATTTCAAGCATTGGTTTTATTTTTCATACTTTGTTTTTGTTTAAATTTGTGTCAGGTCTCAATTTTTAATAATTGCTACACCAGATAAAGTATTCTATCCTTTACTCATCTATATTTTAACATTGCGGACAATGTTGTGATCTAGTTGGGGGGAATGATAGTCGATTAAAAAAAATTGGATAGTATGATATGATTGTCAGTAACTTACTAAATCAATTAAGGATGGCAGATTAAAGAGTAAATTTTGCTCTTGAGACGCATCTAACTTGGGAAGTTTGTTTATTGACATGATTGTCAGAAACCTACTCACAATAAAACTAATTACGGATGACAGAGTAAGGAGTAAATTTTAGAAATAATTTAATACTCTTGAGATGCATCTTAGTTGGGGTAGTAACTATTTAGTGTTGATTTGTGGAAGTAACAAAATTTTCCTACTTGATTTCCTTTGAAAGATTCAAGTGAATGCACTCTCACATCCTTTGAAGCAATTGAAATTCAGGGATCATAACGTGGTTGAATAAATTGTCTTCTTTCTTAAATTTCACATGCTTGGTTATAGATGTTGAATTAGTGGATTGAGAATGATAGAAATATACCTTGTGAGATTTTGAGCCTATTGATGAATGAATTGAACATTTGTACCATTCTCTTCTTTTTTGTGTGATTTTCACTCATGAAATTGTTACTCTAGAACTTGCTTTGATTCTTTTTTAGGCTACATTTTTACATGCATACATAAACATGATTGATGCATTTTTCTTGAAATAGCTCCTTTAACCAAATGACCAAGAATGATTGGCGCACAAATAGGCAGCCTTGTTCAACAACATATTGTCTCAATATGATATCAAGCACTCTTATGGCTTCTTGGAAATTATCTGATTCCTGCCAAAGTAAGGCATTGAAAATAGTCTATTCTTCCTTTACTTAACCCCTTTGAACTTATTTGACCATTCCTTATTTCTAGCTCATCGTGTGAATTAAATGAAAAAAAAACTCATGTTCTTACCTGACCTTAGGGAATAAAAGAACATTAGCTTTGTCATTGGATAAGTTCTTGAACAAGTGTGGGGGTACGTGTACAAAATGATTGGTAAAAAAAATGAAAAAAAGTGGTTAATGAAAAAAAATGTATATTTGCAAAAAAAAAAAATTGTATTAGGTGAAGCTGGGATGAACTTTCATGCTGGTTAATTGAACTCAGCTCTCATGCTCTTTTATTCTCTTAGGTGTTTAACTTGTCATATCTATACTCCCCCTTTCTTTACCTTGACCCTATTACAACTTTGAATAAAGTCCTCTTAATTTGTGTTTGCATATGTTCTGAATAGTGAAGAAGTAGAAGATAAGCAAGCTTATGGTAGTGCAATTTTTCATGGGTTGAATTGAGCGAAATACTTACCTTTTAAACACTTGAGGGATTGAGAGTGAATCATGTAAAGATCTATCATTCTTGATTCATTCTTTTTAATTGAAGTCTCATTGTTTGTTAGTTTGAGATGTGAAGAAATTTTACTTTATAAATGTTTTGATCCCTTGAATCTTTGGTTGCTTTTCTTGTTTATAAACTTTTGCATTCTTGAATATCATTGAAAATTGAGTCTTTTAGAATGTTTAACTTTTGAGTCTGTATTATTTTTTTTTAAGTTTTGGTCTTATGTGTTTTGCCTAGGAGTGCAAAAAGCTAAGTGTGTGAAAATTTGATGATCACATATTTTATACATTAATAAACTCTCATTTTTAGTCATTTACACTCTCTATGTACTTAATTGATTGAACTTAGTTATGTTTTGTAAGTTTGGACTCAAATTGGACTTAATTGATTTTTTCAGTATTATTTGGGTCTTATATTGTTTCTGTATTTCAGCTATATCTTGAGTTCTAGATGTGTAATAATTATGTATCTTACCTTGTAGGAAAGATAAAAGAGAGCTCCACAACTTTCATGAGAACACAAAATTCAGATCGGATTCCTTGAATGTCATACTAGGCTTGGAAGTCAGAACACAAGTTTTGTAATTGGAACCCGAATATTGTGCAGTACTCAAGGCATAACTCCGGCTGTAGGAACTGAATAGGGCTGAAACTTTGATACTTGAAAGTTACGACTCATATCTATAACTTTCATGAAGAACACAAGATGTGGTTCAGATGGCTTGGAGGTGATATTAGACTTTTAAGTCAGAACAAAGGTGTTGTATTTGGGCTTGAACACTGTTCAGTAATTGGGCCATATCTCGGACTGTAGGTGGTCTTTTGAGTTGAAACTAGTGGCATTGGAAAGATAAGACAAAATGCTACAACTTTCATGAAGACTATTTTTCAATTTTCTGACGTCATCCGTAAGATCAAAGTTGAATGATTTCGAAGACAAAGAATCTCACTAATTTTCCACTCATCAACTCACTATTTAGCATTTTTCACTCATCCACTCACTCTTAATCAGTCCCCTTATCATTTTGTATTCCTAATCCTCTATAACAGATACCATTGGCTGATCATTTAACACTCTTGGTGTTAGGCTTAGTTTTTAGAAGTTATGATCATACTTGTTTATTATTTTCCTTCGTTGTAATTTTCTTTTGTTCTAAATTGAAGTTATGTTCATCTTTATCTTTTTCTCTCTTTCTTTCTTCTTGTCTATGAGTAACTAATTTTCATTTTGCTTGGGTGAAAAAGTGAAGCTCTTGGTAATGAAATAAGGTTAGATTATTTTATTTCTTGCACTTAAATGATATATTATCAAGTTGATATTATATGTGTTATATTTTATTTCCAATCAATTTAGAAACCTTCCTTGTATAATAGAGATCTTGATTTATTGTAGACAAGAGGATTAACACAGTGAAAGCTTGAGCTCATTTACAAGTGTTGGTACATAATTAAAGGAACCATAATATGATTGCATATGTAATTGAACTTTGACTATTATATTTTTCGATTGGAACTTTTATTATGTGTAGATTTCAATTGAGTTATAAAAAGAAATAATTTTGTCTTTAATTTATTACTGAGAGTGGATCTCCTAACCCAAGCAAATCATTTTTCATCTGTGAACAACTTTTATTATCTTTGGTGTTGTGAAAAATTTTTTTCTTACCTCAAATAAATTTTTTTCATCAATTTCCTGTAGATCGATCTCAGACTTTTGAGAATTTATTACTTGAGACAACTTGCACTTGGATTTACAGTATATAATCACCATCATGCAGCTATCAAGAAATGGATAAAAAATCTCTCACTTGTGTTTTGCTAATGATCTAGTTCTCTTTTGTGAGGTCATCTTGGATCAAGTTGATGTAATTAAGCATTGCTTGGATTTTTTCTGTAATAGTTTTGTACAACGGGTGAATGGTGATAAAACTAGAGTGTTCGTTTCTAAAAATGTGCATTACTCTAGACCATAGTTTTAAATCGTGGTCCACAATTATAATTGTCATTTTAGTAATTTTTACAATTGCATCCCAACAATAATTTTGTACAATTATTTATAATTATGATAAACGTAATATAACCGTAACTGCAATTGTAATTTAAAACTATCCGTAATCAAATTTGTGAAGCTCTGGGCTATAAAATTACTCTTGACCTTGGGAAGTATCTTCCCTTATGAAAGGTCCTCTAGAAGTACTTACCAGTCAATGTTGGACAGAATGGCCCATCGCTTATTCTCTTGGAAAATAAATGCTCTTTCTTTTGTTGGTTGCCTTACCTTGACCAAGTCTCTTCTCACAGCTATCCCAAATTATACAATGCAGTCCATATGCATCTTCCGCTTGCAGTTTGTGATGAGATTGACAAAAGTTGTGGAAACTTCTTGTGGGGGTCTACCACAGATAGAAGGATGGTCCATTTAGTTAGCTGGAACAAGGTGTGTTCTCCGATGAAAAATGGCGGGCTTGGAATTAGACAATCTAGACTTTTAAACAAGTCATATATGATGAAAATGGGGTGGGGCCTTATTCATGATCATCAGTCTTTGTGGGCTCAAGTTTTGAGAACCAAGTATAATCGTGGTTCTGATGTGATACGTACCCAAGGTGGTCAGGAAGCAGAACTCATCTAATCTTTGGGTTCGCATCTGTAGATGCTGGCAAGATGTTAACAGAAACCTGGTTTGGAGGATTGGAGATGGTTCTTCTGTTAGATTTTGGGGAGGATCGATATAGGGGTTCCCAACACTCAACCCTTGAAGTTGTATTGCTCCACTCAGCTGTCAGAGGATGAGTTAAATGAAAAGGTGAATGCATTCACTTTATCGTCTGGTGGGTGGGATCGTCAGAAATTTCGTAATCTTCTTCCTCATGATATATGCTCTAGAATTTTTAGTATATTGCCCCCCCCCCCTTTCAACTTCGTGGTGAGGATACAATAGCTTGGGGTTAATTCTCAGGTCGGCAGTTCAATATGAAGTTTGCCTATAGCTATCTCCTCCACAGTCCCCCAATGGTTTCTCCCCTTTTTTAATAAAATTTTGAAGGTGGAATGCCCTTATCGTGTGCACCCTTTGCTATGGCAAATGGCTCATAATGCTCTGCTCACTAACGAGAATCATCTGTATAAACACCTCTCTCTTTCAGACCAGTGCTCGGCCTGTGGACAAGGAGTGGAATCAACTAATCCTCCATGTTATGAGGGATTGCTCGACCAATGTCCCTGTCTGGCGTAATTTAGTTGATCCTCATTTCTGGGACACGTTCTTTAACCTTACTTTGGAGGATTGGATTCAAGAAAACCTCACTAATAGATGAGGAAAGGTTGACTCTCCTAATTGGTATCTCACTTTTGCAACAGCCTGTGCAACTCTATGGTAACGACAAAATCTGAGGATTTTTTAAAATGCCACTCAATCTGTTCACGAGGTCTGTATGAATATTATGGGTCAAGTGATGAACTTTGCTCAAGCTCATGAGTTGGAGAAGGTGGGGTGCCAGAATAATAATGGCCCTATTCCCTTGCATATCTGTTGGCATCTATGAAGCACTGGGGTATTTCATAATGTTTGTCGTACTCGTGTTGAATACGTATTCGTATCTATATCAAATATTCGGATATTTAATAAATGTTAGTTTAATTTTTTAACAAAAGTTATATTTTCATACTATACCCGTTACTTGTACCCATATCCTGCATCATAAGTTGTCATCACCCACCTAATGGGTGGCACAAACTCAATATTGATAGGTCCTTAGTCGAAGCTTCCAGTATGTCTGCAGTCTGCTTGTGGAGGTATCATTCGTGATGATAGAGGTACTTTCATTTTAGGCTTTTCCTATAAGCTTGGCTCGTGTTCTATCCTCATGGCCGAGCTATGGGCTGTGATGTGATTAAAGGCTTGGAGTTAGCTTGGTCCATATCCCTTACAAAGGTTGTGGTTGAATCCGATTCTCAGGCTGCTCTATAACGTTGATAAGTAAAGGTTGCCGGTGCAGCACATATATTCCATGGCTGATCGCTATTGGGTTATTACTTGGAAACATACTCACAGAGAGGGAAACTTCTGTGCGGACGCTTTGGCAAAGCATGGCCATGAACTTGGGGATAACCTGGTCATTTATTCTCACTTTCCTTCCTTCTCGGCTATTCCTGATTAGCAAATAGTATAAAAACTTCCCACTTTTTGGTTCTATTCCGTGCCTAATTTTATTTAATCTTATTTCATTTTTGTTATTTTTAATTCTATTTAATTAAATTAATAGATACATAAAAAAATTAAATAAGAATAGAGATAAAAATTAAAACTAAAGATTGAAATTAAATTTTGTTATAGCAAATTTTTAAGAGAGGCTTTAAATTGTAATTTTTCGCTTTTACTGTTTCTTTTTGTTTGTTCCTTTGTTGGGCTTTGCCCCATCAATTCACCAAAAAAAAATCCATTGCTGAAGAAAAAGACTCAACACCAAAAGAAAAATGAAAGAATAAGATTACAAAAGAGTACAACTACTATACACATTTATACACACATTAATATATATTTGACTAGTTTTCACCATTTTATTATAGGTGATTCTACTTTGTTTTATATATACACACCTATATATATATTCTAATTCAATCACATACTCTATATGTAGGGTGATGTATGATGTGCAAAAAGCCTTTTTTTTTCATTATAAAACAATAAAATAAATAGTCAGAACTCACATCTTAGATGCTGGTTAATTGCTAAACATTGAAATGGTACTTAAATGTAGACGTGGGTTGAAAATAACAACATATGTGAGATTGATTAACATAACAGACATTTTCTTTTCCCAACCAAAATATATTTATTTTGTTGATTGTATTCTATTTGCTTGCTAAATTTTTTCTTATAATATTTGTAAACGATGGATCAAGAAGTCTGTTGCCGTATTCATGTGTTTATATATCTTCTATAATTAGCAATGCTTGAAAACTGAACAGCCTAGAAAAACATAAAAACCTGTTTGGTTTAAAGAAATGTTTTCTATTTTTATTTTCTGTTTTCATTTTAAAAAATTAATTTTTATATTTAAATTTTTAAATTTTAAGAAACATGTTTGGTTGGATTTTTTGTTTCTTGCTTTTAGAAAATGAAAACAACGAAAATACATTTGATTTACCCATTTTCAATGAACTGAAAAAATTTTAAAATAAATTTTAAATTATATGAATATGTTTAATTATTTGTTAATGAAAAAACATCATGTCTCAGCTCCTTAAATCCCTCACCCAAACCCCCACTGGCTAATTATTTGTTCGGACCACCTGGTGCAACGACAAGGCGTATCGACGGGTTATGCGTGACAATTTGGGTTCGTGGAGGAGCTGGGCGACGGTGTGCGGTGCGGCTTCGGGCTCGTCGGCGGTGTTGAGCTCGACTAGATCGGAGTGCGGGTGGAGCTCCCAGAAACGGAAGCCGCCGAGGTGGTGTTGCAACGCGGATCCGCTGCGCGGTCGAGTGCGAAGGAGGGTCCTAGTGCGGTGAAGCTCGAACCGCGGGCTTGGGGTGCGACTCACCGAGTTTCTTGGTTCGGGTTGGTCAAGCGGCGCGGCAGTCTCGAGAACGAAGCTCGGTTCGGACGAGCTTGGGCTGGACTAGGAGCGGCGTTGCGGGGAGGTTCGGCCGACAAATCAACGACGTCTCGCGGTGGTGCGGAGGGTCGTGCGGCTATGGTGGTTCTCACTAATAATCTTACGGTTTGGGCTGGAGCGGCACAAGGTGGGGTGGCTTGACGGTGAGTTGACTCGGTTATGGTATTGGTGAGGTTGATGGTGGGTTTGGAGGTGATGAGGAAAATGGTGAAGTTATGGTGGGTGAGATGGTTGTTGTTTGATTGAAGGTGAAGAAGGGTAGTTATGGAAAAAGGATGGGTGTTGTTGGTTTGAAATTGAAGATTGGAGAAGATAATGAGGTGTGTTGATGGGTGATGGGAGGTTAAAGAAGATGAGTAGTAGCAGGAAGTTTTTTTTTCGTTAGTTTTCTCTGAAGATTGGAGAGAATTTTCTAAGTTTCTTTCAAAATTCTTGTTCCCCTCTCTGTTCTAATTTTTTTTCATATGATGCTTCCACACCCCTCCATTTTGAAAATTCCTCCTTTTATAAAGGTGTTGCCAGCTTATGCTTGAAGGAAAGAAAACAAATTCCAACCCACAAATCCCCTACTCATGTGTGCTGCTTGATATGGTTTTATGAAAAAGTAAAGTGAATATTGTCTGTGTGTGCAACAAGTGAGAATGGAGTGAGTGAGTGTGAGTTGTCCATGTGATTGGGTTCATAATTAGGAGTGAGTGATGATGAATGCAGTGCAATAACATGAATGGTTGATAATGCATGGTTTGGTATCCTTCCAAAAACAGAACGAATCAACTTCACATTGATTGAGTTTTTATATATATATTTTTTATTATTTTATTTTATTTTTTGTTTTTGTCTTCTTTTTTTTATTGTTGTAATTATTTTTTCATTTTTTATTTTATTATTTTAGCCCGGTCAAAATTGAGTATTCACAGTTGCCCCTCTTTACTTGTTTTTTATTAGATAAAAAGTAAAATTGTAGTTTCTCATTTTATCATTGTAAGAAACTAGTAAAGACATGAACTTCAATTTTGTCCGGCGATGCATAAGATGACAACTGCAAAACAATGCAAGAACAATAAAATGCAAAAGTCGATCTTATGTTAAGAATTGATGAGAAAATTAAAATGCACAGAGCTGATGCACTCAAAGAATTGACAGAAATTTAAAATGCATGTAGCTAATGCGCTCGAAAGTAAAACACACATTTTTTTGAAACATTTTTTTTATTTTTAGTCTGATCTATGTTTATTTATTTATTTTTCTTCTTCCTTTTCCTTTTCTTTTTCCTTTTCTTTTTTCTTAATTTTATTACTGCCGCCTGAAGGCTACCGCGACTCGAAATGTACATAGCAATGGGCAACTGTGTCCCGAAATTTAAAATGGCAATGGGCAACTGTGGCCCAAAATTTAAAATGCATTGGGCAACTGCGTCCCGAAATTTAAATGGCAATGGGTAACTGTGTCCCGAAATTTAAAATACATTGGGCAACTGCGTCCCGGAATTTAAATGGCAATGGGTAACTGTGTCCCGGAATTTAAATGGCAATGGGCAACTCTGCTATTGAAATTAAAAGGCAATGGGCAACTCTACTATTGAAATTAAAAAGCAATGGGCAACTGCGTCCCGAAATTTAAAAGCATTGGGCAACTGCACTCCAGAATTTAAATGGCAATGGGCAACAACGTCTCGAAATTTAAAAGCAATGGGCAACTGTGTCCCAACATGTAAAAGCAATGGGCAATTGCGTCCCGGAATTTAAAAGCAATGGGCAACTGCGTCCCGGAATTTAAAAGCAATGAGCAATTGTGTCCCAAAATGTAAAAGCAATGGGCAACTGCGTCCCAAAATTTAAAATGCATTGGGCAACTGCGTCCTAGAATTTAAAATGGCAATGGGCAACTGCGTCCCAAAATTTAAAAGCAATGGGTAACTGTGTCCCAAAATGTAAAAGCAATCGGCAACTGCGCCCCAAAATTTAAAAGCAATGGGCAACTGCGTCCTGGAATTTAAATGGCAATGGGCAACTGCGTCCCAAAATTTAAAATGACATTTTTCTTTGCCCCCTTTTTTTTTATCTGTGTTTGCTTCTCTTTTCCTTTCTTCTTTTTTTTTTCTCTTTTTTTTCTTTTTTATTATTCGAACCAGGGATGACTTTGGAAAGTTTTGACCAATCAAACCCTTATCCACGTGCTTTTCTTCATCGACCTTTTGGTTGAATTGGAATCCTTTAGACTTCCTTCTTCTCTTCTTCATTTTTCCTCTCTTGACTTTTTTTTTGGAGCTGATATTTTTTATTTTGCACGTGATTGACTTCTTGCTTGATGGACTTTTTGGAACATGAACAAGTTCCACTGTTTCTGGGTAAGTCCCATCTTTATTTGAAATTTTGGATACTACGCTTAATTTTTATTGCTATGTATAGTTGTTAATACAAAATTCACATCATTTAAGTCACATCATCCTATATCTTCTTGGCAACGAAAGCAAATATCGCATTGCAATCTGTATTTTGAGCTACTGAGAACAAAAGTTGAAGGATTGTTATAGCATTATCAGAATCAAGCTATTGATCTTAAATTTATCTTATTTGAGACATAACTTAATGAGTTAAACATGCATTCATGAATAGATAGAAATTTGTTGAATGAACAAATTTCCTTTTATTACTTTGGTAATATGATTGTACATGAATGGTAAGACACATGCTTGAAACATGAAACAAAAGAAAATTGCAAGGAAAATTTTGCCCCAGTATTGGTTCTTTATTTCTCATTCAATTGATTCCCTGCAATTGTTTGATAACTCAACCACTGTCACTGTTGCTACTTCCTTCAACACATCTTTCCTTTAACTTTTCAGACATTTTTGCCCTAGTATGGCCGATTGAATGCAAAATAAAAATTGCCCCAGTTTGGAGTTTCAGAACTTCTTTCTTTGAGTTTTTTTTTTGTTTATTTGCCCCTAACTTTTGCTTAGGTCACCCTTTCCGGTTTTCGACCTAACGAACTCTTTTTATCTCTCTCCCTTTTTTAGGCATAGAATCTCTTGACAGCATCAGTATTTACTGGCCTTGGCAGTTCCTCTCCATCCATATTCTGCAAAATTAAGGCCCCTCCTGAAAATGCCTGCTTGACTATGTAAGGACCCTCATAACTCGGAGCCTATTTTCCTCTAGCGTCATCTTGATTAGGAAGGATCTTCTTCAAAACCAAATCTCCTGAACAGAGCTCTCTAGGACGAACTTTTTTGTTAAATGTTTTGGCCATTCTGCTTTGATACAATTGCCCATGACAAATAGCTGCAAGTCTTTTCTCTTCTATCATATTCAACTGCTCATACCGAGCATTCACCCATTCAGATTTCTCTAACTCTGCTTCCATCAAAACCCTTAGAGAAGGAATCTCAATTTCTATAGGAGAGATAGCTTCCATCCCATACACCAAAGAGAAAGGCGTTACCCCAGTACTTGATCGTATATTAGTACGATATGCGTGCAAAGCATAAGGTAACATTTCATGCCAATCCTTGTAATTCACAATCATCTTTGCAATAATCTTTTTGACATTCTTATTTGCTGCCTCTACTGCACCATTCATCTGAGGCCTATAGGGAGCTGAATTATGATGCTTGATTTTGAAACTTTCACAAAACTTCTTAATCTTGATACCATTGAGATTAGCAGCATTATCTGTGATTATCCTCTCTGGGATTCCATATCTACAGACAATATCCCTCTTGAGGAATTTTAAAAATACTTTTTGAGTGATATTGGCATATGAGGACGCTTCTACCCACTTGGTGAAATAGTCAATTGCCACCAAAATGAAGCGATGACCGTTGGAAGCCTTGGGATTGATGGGCCCGATGACATCTATTCCCCACATCGAGAAAGGCCATGGAGATACCATATTGTGCAAAGGGAATGGAGATGCATTGACTCTATCTGCATATATCTGACACTTATGGCACCTTTGAACATATTCTATGCAGTCTGTTTTCATGGTGAACCAATAATAACCGCTCCTTAGAATTTTTCGCGCCATCATATGACCATTAGCATGAGTTCCACAGATTCCCTCATGGACTTCTGTCATGATTAAACGAGCTTCACGAGCATTCACACATCTAAGCAAGGTGCTGTCATGGCTTCTCTTGTATAAAACCTCCCCGTTCAGGAAAAAGGTCATTGCCAACCGGCGGATAGTCTTCTTAGTCACCTCATTTGCCCCAGTTGGATATTCTCTATACTGGATATACTGCTTGATATCATGATACCAAGGTTTACCATCTGGCTCACCTTCTATATTAGCACAATATGCGGGTTCACTATGTATCTTTACTTGGATATGTTGGACATCACTGTGGATATCCAATTTGGTCATTACGACCAGAGTGGCCAAAACATCAGCAAACTGATTCTTGTCTCGAGTCAAATGGGCGAAGGTCACCTCCTCAAACTTCTCAATCAACTGGGTCAGATACTTTTGATAAGGCACCAACTTTGGATCTTTAGTTTGCCATTCACCGTTCACCTGATAAATGATGAGTGCCGAATCTCCAAATACTTTTAGCTGCTTGATCCCCAAGTCAATTGCAACTTGTAAACCATTAGCACATGCTTCATATTCTGCCACATTATTAGTGCATTCAAAATCCAATTTGATGGCGACTAGGTATTGTTTTCCAGTTGGTGAAATAACCACGGCCCCTATGCCACTACCATGCATGTTGACTGCTCCATCAAAATACATTTTCCACACAAACTCAGGCTCCTTTCTTTCTTCTTCTCCTTCTGTCATTAATATTTCTCCATCAGGGAACTCGAATGTCATTAGTTGTCCACCCTCAAGAGGGTTTTCAGCTAAATGATCCGCGATTACACTTCCTTTGATGGATTTTCGAGTCATGTACTTGATGTCATACTCTAATAATATCACTTGCCATTTTGAAACCCTTAATGAGACATGAGGGCTTTCAAATACGTATTTCAAAGAATCCATTCGGGAGATCAGCCAAGTGGTGTGATAAAGCATGTACTGTCTTAGCCTTTTTGAGGTCCATACTAGAGCACAACAGGTTTTCTCCATCGCCATGTATCGGGTTTCACAGTCATTAAACTTCTTACTCAGATAATAAATCGCTTGCTCCTTCTTTCCTGATTCATCATACTGCCCCAACATTGCTCCCATTGAGGTCGGTAGTACGGTTAGGTACAATATCAAAGGACGACCCAATGTAGGGGGTACCAACACAGGAGGATTCATCAAATAGGCCTTTATTTTATCAAAAGCTTCTTGACATTCTTCATTCCATTCACTCGGCTGATGCTTCTTCAACAACTTGAATATAGGCTCACAAGTGCTGGTTAAGTTAGCAATGAATCTAGCAATGTAATTGAGTCTCCCGAGAAAACTTTTCACTTCACGTTCCGTCTTGGGAGGAGACATCTCTTGAATTGCCTTCGCCTTATCTGGATCCACCTTTATTCCTTCTTTGCTAACGATGAATCCAAGTAACTTTCCCGCGGATGCTCCAAAAACACATTTATTAGGATTGAGTCTCAACTTATACTTTCTGAGTCTCTCAAATAACTTCCGTAAAACTGCTACATGATTTTCTCCTTCCTTGGATTTGGCTACCATATCATCTACATAAACCTCAATTTCTTTATGCATCATATCATGAAATAATGCAACCATAGCACGCTGATATGTAGCCCCTACATTCTTCAATCCAAAGGACATTACCGTGTAACAAAAGGTTCCCCAAGGTGTAATAAAAGTCATCTTTTCTTTGTCATTGACATCCATGGGGATCTGATTGTACCCAGAATACCCGTCCATAAACGAGAACCTGTGATTTCCAGCTGTATTGTCGACAAGAACATCAATATGAGGAAGCGAAAAATCATCTTTTGGACTAGCCTTATTTAAATCCCTATAATCTACGCACATCCTGACCTTCCCATCCTTTTTTGGTACTAGCACAATGTTTGCTACCCATTCCGGGTGTCTTGACACTTCTATAAATCCAGCTTCTAATTGCTTAGTCACTTCTTCTTTGATCTTTAGTGACATATCGGGATGCATTCTTCTCAATTTTTGTCTTTTCGCCTCTGCATATGGGTATAATGGGATTTTATGCGATGCTATTTCAGGGTTTAATCCAAGCATATCTCTGTAGGACCATGCGAACACATCAAGAAATTCCTTCAGTAGCGTCATCATTTCTGTACGCTCAGGATTGTGTACCATTTTCAACTCCTTCTTGTCTTCTTCAGTTCCCATGTTAATCACTTCTATCACTTCATTATCCACATTAAACTTTCTCTCGGAGTATTCCAGTATCTTTTCGAATTTTTCAACAATTTCCTCCTCTTCACCAAATCCAGAGACTTCTTCATCAAATGTCGCAGGAGAATCAATTGACAAGTTTTCAAAGTCCCATTCATGAGGCGAACCTTCTACATGACTCAAATCCCTGAAAAGTAATTTATGGGGAGTTGGAAAGATAAAAAAAAATAGAGTAAAAATGATAAAACAAGATTTGTTTGTGTGTTTTTTTTTGTTTTTTGCTTTTTTTTTTTGTTTTTTGTTTTGTTTTGTTTTTAAACAGAAACATAGGAAACAGAAAAACTAACAAATGCAAACAAAAGGGGGTGACACAAAAGAATGCTGAATAAACATGCAACTTTATTTAGTTAATTGTCTCAAATAACATAAATATAAGATCAAAACATAGCTAGACTCAAACAATTACTTGGAAGCAATAACATCAATCATTGATTCAGATTGCCAGTTCTTCAACAGCTCTTCTTTAGCAAAAGGGCGAATTGCTATGTATTCTTCTGGGTCTTCTTCATGCAATGCATTGATGGTGATATGACATTGAGGTTGAATGATTTTTCCAAACATGATTATCTCAGCTGGTTCCGGAAACGTTTCCCTCAGGTGGGGAATATACTTCATTTTGCCCTTATCAGTCTTTTTCAAAGTTATATTCCCCATTCTTTCTTCCAGAGATACTTCGTACCCCAACCCAAACTTGTCTAACTTTTCTGGAAATGAAACTGGTATTTGAATACCCTGTAGTTTTGGGCCCAAGCCCTTTCCTTCCTGGTATCCACTATTAGCCATAATTCGGGCCACCACCTGATTCACACTTTGCATTGGAGATTCGAATCCAGTCTCAATTACCTCAAAGTTGTGCCACAAATTCTCTTCTTCTTCCTCTGTACTCTCCACATACGGCACTGAAACCGGTTTTGACAGCATAATTTCTTCTTCTCCATGTATTGTGACGACCAACCCATTCTCAATATATTTAACATTCTGATGCAGGGTGGAAGGAACGGCACCAGCGGCGTGGATCCATGGTCTCCCTAGGAGCATAGTGTAACCAGGCTCAATATCCATAACTTGGAACAATACTTGAAAATTACTTGGACCAATCTCTAGTGGCAACATTATCTCTCCCATGATGCCTCTCTTATTTCCATCAAAGGCTCGCACCACCATTTCTCGAGGTGACAGTTCATCCTCGCTTATTGATAATGAGGTCAAAGTTGACTTGGGTAGGATATTTAGTGTCGACCCTCCATCAATCAAAACTTTTGCAACTATATACTCTTTGCATTTGAGGGTTATATGCTAGGCCCATGGATTTTTCTTTAACCGAGAAATGATCTCTTCATCAGTGAATGTGATCATGTTGACTCGTTTCACCGGGTCCACCATGTTGACAACACCTTCAGGGGTAACATCGGGCTTAACATAAGCTTCATTCAAAACTCTTAGTAATGCTTTCCGATGTAACTCAGACGTCAAGACAAGTGACAATAGAGATATCCTTGCCGGAGTCTTCTTTAGTTGTTCCATTACATCATATTCGCTTTGTTTCACGATTTTCAAGAACTCCTCTTCTTCTTTTCCTTTCTTGTCTTCTCTTGGGGTTTCTTCTCTACTTCCCTCTTTAACAATTTTTTCTTTTCCACTTCTTCTGGGCTATAGCATCGCCCACTCCTTGTAATTCCACATACTCTGACTAATTCCTCTTTTTTGTGTATCTCGGCAATTCGAGCCTTCAAAGTCTCTCCCTCGACTCCCTTTGTCTCCACCTTAGACTCATAATTCCATGGCACTGTGTGAGTGTCACTATAAGCAAATGGCATTGGTTTCTTCACGGTCACTATTACTTTTCCTGGTGTCGAGGATTGGTTGAGCGGTGGTACCTTGAGCACAAAGCGTTCAACCACATTGACCTCTTCGAAGGAAGCTAACCCTCGTCTTGCTTGTATTACTCCCAGAATAAGTAGTCCTTGTACTCGAACTTTGAAGTCCCAACAATTTTCAATATCGTGTCCTCTTCTCCCGTGGTGATATGCACAACTTGACTCTTCATCATACATTTCCTCTTCTTTATTGAAGAGGATGGTGCAGTAACATTATAACCAGCCAGTTTTAATCCCTTTAACACTTCAGCCATTGGAGTGCGCATGTCCATAACCTTCCTTATCAATGGTTCTCCAATTTCCAGAGCGTTTACCACATTCCTTCCACCATGATTAGGGATTGGATTGCTGACGATACTGGGTCCAGCCTCTTCCTGAATGTCAAGTTTTCCATAAGCAATAAGTCTCCTTACTGCAGTCTTGAAAGCCTCACAATCTTCAATTGAATGTCCTGAGATGTCCATGTGGTACTTGCAGGTTAAATTCGGGTTGTACCACGCTGGGAATGGTGGTTCTAAGGGACGTACAGGAATACCCGAAATAAGGTGAGAATCAAACAACTTTTGAAACAGGTCTGCATTTGAAATGGACAATTTTGGGAAAGGGGGTAGGTTTTGGGGACGGAAACGACCTTGATTTTGGAAATTTGGTCGAGGTTGTGGGTGGTTAGGGTAATTCTGTGGAGATGCAGATGGATATCTGGTATAAGCTGGACGAGTTGGAACATATGATTGTGGTGTGGGAACATTGTTAATTTGGAATTATGGGGTCGGAATGATGTTTGTGGTTGGCACAATTTGGTGGGGTGGATGATAAGGAGATGTGGGTATTTGGTATAAGAAGTGGGGATTATGGTTATATGGTTGTTGATGACTTGGATTTTGAGGGGAATATCGAGGTCTAAAGGTCTGTTGGCGTTGGACATGATTCACCTCAGGTTCTTTCTTTTTCGGCTGGAACCCCTTCTTAAAAGTAGTATTCTCCGTGTTACCCATTGGTAACTTCCCAGCTTTGACCAAGGTCTCAATTCTTTCTCCCGCTGTGATCAGGTTAGCAAAATACTTATAGGCTGATCCAGCCATTGCTCTGACAAAAGGATTTCCTAAAGTTCCTAAGAAGTATGAGCACATCTCAGACAGTGTCAATGGGGGTTGGACTTGAGTTGCTAAGGCTCTCAATCTCTGTGCATATTGTTTGAAAGGTTCCTCAATTCCTTTTTGCATCGAGCTCAATTGTTCCCGGGTTGGTGCTGCATCCAGGTTGAATTTATATTGGTCCATGAATAGATCAGCCAACTCTGTCTAACGAGAAACCTTAGAGCGGTCTAGTTGAAGATACCATTCTAAAGCGGGACCTGTGAGACTTTCATGGAAAAAGCTAATGAGGAATTTATCATCCTTGGACCAAACAGCCATCTTGGTCCTATAACTAACTAAATGAAACCGGGGGTTGCCACTCCCATTATACTTTGCAAAGTCAGGAATCTTAAAGTCTTTGGGGATTACGATATCCGTGGTAGGACACAGTTCATCTATCCTGAGAGGTCCATAAGCATTGGGGCCCTTGATTGCCTTGATCTGTTCCTCCATCTTTTCCATCCACTCTTCTTTCATCTTGTCATTTTGCACGGTTGAATGTCCAGTACCAGCAGAAAATCCTGTGGGCATCGGAATAGACATATGTGGTGGCTCCCATGTGAACTCGGCGTTGCCATGAATCTTATTTCGAGCACCTTCTAATGAATGATATCCTTCACCAATAGGAACTACCACTGTTGCAGTGTTTGAGATTCCTCCTACAACAGGTACCTCAGTAGTGACCCTGGGGTTTGTCCTCATGGAAGTGATATTTGGTAGGCGCAAATGTGCTCCAGTTGCACCTCCAGTTGCCCCTATCAAGGTTATGGTCTCCCTCATGGCTAGCAACGTTTCCTCTATTCTTCTCTGAGACTTTGTCATCTCATCCATCCTTCCTTTCACTTCATCTACTTCCATACTTAGATTCCTGCCCTCATTTTCAGCTGCCATCGCTGCAAGCAGTTTTGTTTGAGCCCTTGTGTTATGAACACGGGTTTGATTAGCGTCTTCTTTCCTTGGTCGCACAATGGTTCTAAATTTCCTGTGAACAGTTAAGGTACAAATTTATTATAAATAATCATGATTTTTATTGATTTGTTAGAAGACCATTATTGGTTTGTGCCAGATGGACTTAAGTGAGTATCTTTGATCTTCCTTGTCACGACCAATTCTTAGAACGTCACGTTCAAAAGTATCGGTCTCAATTAAACATGGGATCACAGAAACAAAAAGGCATACTTTATTCAATCAACATTATTTCACCTTATTACATCATCGCTTAATCATTCTCAGTCAAATGCATCTTGATCATTTGCTTCATTTGTTCAATAAGACTCTTACAATATTCAATGAAATCATTAATCTCTGTCGGAGTCTTAAATGGATCGGCCATCTTATCTGTCATCTTTAAGTAACATGGAATGTCTGCAATCGCCGTGTCGGCTAGGCGTGCTAGTTTCACAAAGCGATCCCTCCAAAAGTGGGCTTCTTCTTTCCATTCATCGATGTCCTAGTCTTGTTGCCTTATTTGATCTGTCATTTTCTGTAAATCCTCTTGTCCTTGTCGCAAAGCTGCTTTATACCCTGCAATCTCGACAGTGCGCAACTTTTCAATCATGTCTTCATATCTTGCTGACATCATTTTCATTTGTTGCCTCATGCTATCCACTTGATGAAGGGCATCATTCTGTGTTGTGAGCAGCTCTTTAAGTTGTTGATTTTCAGTGAGAGCCTTATCTCTTTCTTTTCCCCGGAGTCCCAATTCCTTGTTCGCAGCCTCTAAACACCTCTTGATTCTTGACATATTATCTCGTTCTATCTTTTGCCTCTTGTTAGCTCTTTCAAGAGCATGATCCTTTTCAGAATTTTCACGCTTTAAGACTGCACATGTTTGGCAAGTCTTTTCTAACTCTGCTTCTAATTTTATTTTTTCATTGTTGGCTTCTACTAACTCTTCCCTTATTTCTTCATCTTCTGGAGGCAAGGATTTACTGTTTGTAGAGGTTGCTGGGATTTTAAAGGGTAACTTGACTTTCTGAGCCCGGTTCTTGGCCCACTGCCGATAACTTTCTTTGACCCCACAACTTCTGACCCCCAACTCCCTACCTTTTTTGACTACTTTCTTCCAGGCATCTCGCACTCTCCTAAATGTCTCAGTACACTCCATCTGCATATCGTAAATAAAAGGAGTGGTTTCCAATTTCGATGGTGATCTCATCATGGGATAGCCGAGTTGTCGCAATGCCAAGGCAGTGTTGTAGTTAATGCACCTCCGCGTAATCATAAGAGGAACATTAGGAAAGCCTTCACACTGAAGAACCACTGTTTGTTCTTCTTTCCGCCGTGGGTACTATACGATCTTTCTCTCTTCAAGCTTGGCTAATTCCTCAGCCCATTCTCGACCGTCCATAGTCTTCAACTTGAGCATCTTGAGATCTATAATAAGACAAGCTTTTTCGCATCCTCCTTTGAACATATGAGTCGCGAGCCATACAAATAGCATCGGTAGACAACATAAGATCCTCTTGCCCTTCTTTTCATGGCAGAAATTCAAAGTATAGTAAACATCAGCCAGAATGGTTGGTACAGGATTTGCGGCATCATTCCTTCGAGCCATGAAGACATCAATTGCTGCAAAATCTACCAAGTCTTCATTACTCGGAAAAAGGATAATGCCATAAATGGTAAGGGCTAGCACATCTGAAAAAGTACTCCAGTCTTCAACCTTGGCCAGGTAATGCATGTGCTTGATAATCACATATTTTATTCATTAAGAAACCCTTATGTTTAGTCATTTACACTCTCCATATTCTTAATTGATTGAGTTTGGTATGATTTTGTGAGTTTGAGCTCAAATTGGTCCTAATTGAATATTTCCAGCATTATTGAGATTTGACACTGTTTCTGTATTTTGGCCATAACTTGAGTTCCTAATATCTGATGAACATGAATTTTACCTTGTAGGAAAGCTAAGAGGAAGCTCTACAACTTTGATGAAGAGCTCGAAGTCTGATTCAGATGTCTAAGGGACCTAAGTTGACATGGAAGTCAGAATACGGGTTCTGTCAGTAGAATCCGAACAGTGTGCACTCAAAAAAATAATATCTCAGATGTATGTAATAATGGAGATGGGCTGAAATTTGGACATTGGATAGTCAAGATCCAAATAAACAACTTTCATGAAGAACACATTTTGAGAAAAAGAAGTCTAGTAGGTCATTTTGAGCTTGCAAGTCGGAACAGAGGTGCTGAAGTTGGGTTTGAGTAACCTACGGTATTTTGGACATATCTTGGGCTTAAGGAAGCCAAATTGGACGAACCAGCTATCCATTTTATAGCCAAGACAAGGATCTACAACTTTCATGAAGAACACTTTTCGTGGTTCTGAAGTATAGTGAGTCGTTTTTGGCTTCCAAGTCAGACACGAAATTTTCGTCCTCAACCATCCACTTATCCATCCACTAATCCACTCATCCATCCACTAATCCACTCATCCACTCATCCACTAACTCACCCACTCATCCACTCATACACTAATCCAACTACTTAACCACTCCACCCACTCATCCACTAATCCATCCACTCATCCATCCACTCACCCATTCATGTCCATAATTTCCCACTCACCAAAAGTCCTTTGGCATTTTTCACTAATTCAACCACTCAACCATTCCACTCACTCATCCACTAAACCAATCCACTAAACCAACTCACTAATCCATCCACTCAACCACTCCACTCACTCACCCACTCATCCACCCACTTCCCTTTGTCATTTTGTTACCTTAGACTTCTATAAAAGGCACCATTTATCATGAACAAGATGTAATTCTCCTTCATTTCTCTCTAAGTTTCTTCTTGTTTCTTCATAGTTTCTCATAGTTTTGTATATTTTGATGCTCCCCTTCATGGTAATGGAGGGCTAAGCTACTTTGGGTCAATTTAGAACTCTTGAAGAGATTGTGGTTTGGATTCTTGAGACCTTGGTTATGTATTGTATTTGATTTGTAATTGAATTCCTCTTTCTTCTTTTTTTCTTCTTCTTGATCTTGAATGCATGAATGGTGATTCTATTTATGTTGATCTGATTGATCTTGGTTTAAGATTGAGATTTGTGATGAAACTTAGAACTGATTGATCTAAACTAATCACATAAATGAAGATTGAGATTTGTGATGAAACTTAGAACCTGATTGATCTAAATTAATCACTGAATTGAAGAGGTTAGGTTCTTGATTTGTGCCTAAGTTAATTGAATTCGGTACTTGAAATTAACATAGATTTTCATGAATGGTGCTATTGCGGATTTGTGTTTATCACTTGTTAATTGAATTCTAGGCGATCGTCTAGTATGAATTTGGATTTGATCGAGAGATCTCGGTTAGATCCAAATTAACAATTCAATTGCGCTTCAAGTGTTTTATGAAGGGTCTATGATTGAATCCACCCAATCTTGGATAGGTTTCTAAATTGACTGCTCTTTAATTGTTATTTCTTCCTTTAATTTTGTTAAGTGTGATCTTAAACTGTCAAATCCCCCTTTGCTAACTTTCACTTGATTTGATCAAATTGTATCTACGATCCTTGAGGAGACGATCCGGTGTTGTCACTGTGCTACAAGCTTAGGTAATAACTTCGGTTATAATTTTGACTGAGTTCGGCGCTCGTCAAAATTTTGGCGCCGTTGCCGGGGATCCGTAAGTGTGATATGATCTTTTTAAGTTATCATCTAACTCTTTCTTTTTCTTTTTCTTTCATTATCATTTTGTTGCATTTTGTTGCATTTTAAGGATACAATGGACCATGCATATTGGAGTCAAAACTTGAGGAGTTGACTTCTTTGGTAAGACATATAGTAGTGAGACAACAATCACCTGTGCAGGAAGCTACACTTGTGTGTAACATTTGTTTTTGTTCATCTCACCCCACATATGCATGCCCTACACTTCGGTATGGTAGTTCTGTTTTTTTCAGATCAATTTGTTCTGCAAAGAAATTGGTTATTTTCCGATGAACCACAGTTCAAAGAAGCAATGAGAGTTATGACCCCTTCTTCAACACATACAACCCTATTTGGGAATACTATCCGGATCTGGGATATGGCAATACGGCATCACTACAAAGAACAATCATTTCAATATGAGCGACCATTCCAAAGCAGATAACAAGTCCATCAACCACAAAACTTGAGCCTTCATGGGAGGACTTGATGAAAACCCAAATTGAGTTCAAGCAGAGTTTTTCGCCACTATTCAAGATTTAACAACCCAAATTGAGCAGATGACAACCACTATTAATGAACTGAGAAGTCAAGAGTCAGACCAACTCTCTTCCCAAACAATTCCCAACTACCTACATTCTAATTGTCATATTGATTTACCTGAGATATAGTTGAGGAAACTCATGATGAGTTGTGTCTTTGAATTTCGATTTAATTGGTTTTGATGATTCTATCAATTGCAACTCATGTATGCTTGATTGTGACGGTGATATAAAATGTGTTATGTGTCTTGAGATTTCTGCATATTTGAAAGTGATGATGTTTTACGCAGCATCTAATGATATTGAAGGGTCTATTAACAATGCAATTTAGAATCGAAACACATAGGGAGGTGGAGTTGAAGGCCATTGAGGAATTTTCAAAAAGGAGGAAAAAAAGACAAAGATATGACAAGTAATTCTTGAAGTGGATTTTGTTTTTGGGTCATGGTCCAATATAATCAATGAAAGCGAGAATTGCCAAATTACACGTGTTGCATGCCATTGGTGAAGTCAAGGAAATTAAGAAAGACCAATGGGAACCCAATGGGAGCCCTCATGCTTCAAGTTTAACTTGGTCATTACACTTCAACCAATGGGACCCTAGTGAAAGCTATCATGTTGTGTCAACCATAACTTGGTCATCACGTTTCAACCAATGGGTCCTGGTGGAGTCTTTTCACCAACCTCAATTAATAAGACCAATGGACACCATCTCAAGCTGGAAAATGTGGAAGTGAAAGTGATGGGCTTTTACCATCCACATTATAAAGATCACTAAGAAGTGTCCCAATGTCGAGCTAACGACGTTAAACAAGCGCTTATTGGAAGGCAACCCAACTAGATTTGCTTTTAAGAACTTTGTGGAAATTCTTCCTTATTTTTCTTCTTCTAGCTGTTTTTTAGTTTCAAATGCTACTCATGTGTTTTGTGAGTTTTCAGGTTTCTTCTGCAGACTTTGATTCTTGCGCATCTTTTCTGCTTGCCATTATCTCACCCCTCATCAGGTTGTGTTGCTCTTTTCTTTCCGATTTATTTATCACTTTCACATTGAGGACAATGTCTATATTAAGTGTGGGGGAGAGATTTCAACATGTTCTTTTTTTGTAAAAAAAAAAGAAAGGGTTCATTGCATGATTGAATAACTTTTCTCCCTTCTTGAACTGATATGCTTGGAGATGGATGATTGAATTGATGAATTGAGTTTGATGGATGCATACCTTGTGAGATTTTGAGCCTAATGGATGGATTTAACATTTATGTCATTCTCTTCTTTCTTGTGTGATTTTCACTCATGTTAATGACCACTCTAGAACTTGCTTTGATTCTTTTTGAGGCTACATTTCACTTGCATGCATGAACATGATTGAGGCCCTCTTTCTTAATTAGCTAGTTTAACCAAATAGCCAACCTTGTTTTCAATATGATATCAAGCACTCTTTTGACTTCTTGAAAATTCTCTGATTCCTGCCAACCTTGTATATTTTCCTTTGCTTAACCCCTTTGAGCTTATTTGACCATTCCTTGTTTCTAGCTCATTATGTGCCTTAAATGAGAAATCGTGTTCTTACTTTACCTTAGGGAATAAAAGAACATTAGCTTAGTTAATGGATGAGTTTTTGAACAAGTGTGGGGGTGTGTGTACAAAATGGTTGTTGAAAAAAAAAAAGAGCCCAAAAAAAAAAAAAATGTATGTATATAGTTATGTTCATATATATAAAAGAAAAAGAAAAAAAAAAAAAAAAAAAAGAAAAAAAAAAACCAAGTGTTTAAAAAAAAAGGATTGGGAAATGAATATGTAAAGGGATATACACTAGAGTTGGGATGAACTTTTATGCTTGTTATTTGAACTCAAAGCTCTCATTTGCTTTTATTCTCTTTAGTATTTATCTTCTCATATCCATTTTATCCTCTCCTGTTACCTTGACCTCACTACAACCTTGAATAAAGTCCTCATGATTTGTGTGTGCATGTTTTTGAGTAGTGGAGAAGTAGAAGATAAAGCAAGCTTATGGTAGTGCAATTTTCATGGGTTGAATTGAGTGAAATACCTACCCTTTAAACACTTGAGAGATTGAGAGGGAATCTTGTGAAGATCTATCATTCTCAATTCATGTTGAAGATACCTTGCTTGTTGGTTTGAGATGTGGAGAATTGTTAACTCATGAATGTTTTGATCCAACGAGAACCTTTGGTTGTTCTTCTTGATTGTAAAATTTTGGTCTTGAGTTTTGCCCAGGAGTGCAAAAAGTTAAGTGTGGGGGAATTTGATAATCACATATTTTATTCATTAAGAAACTCTTATGTTTAGTCATTTACACTCTCCATATTCTTAATTGATTGAGTTTGGTATGATTTTGTGAGTTTGAGCTCAAATTGGTCATAATTGAATATTTCCAGCATTATTGAGATTTGACACTATTTCTGTATTTTGGCCATAACTTGAGTTCCTAATATCTGATGAACATGAATTTTACCTTGTAGGAAAGCTAAGAGGAAGCTATACAACTTTGATGAAGAGCTTGAAGTCTGATTCAGATGTCTAAGGGACCTAAGTTAACATGGAAGTCAGAATATGGGTTCTGTCAGTAGAATCCGAACAGTGTGCACTCAAAAAAATAATATCTCAAGATGTAATAATGGAGATGGGCTGAAATTTGGACATTGGATAGTCAAGATCCAAATAAACAACTTTCATGAAGAACACATTTTGAGAAAAAGAAGTCTAGTAGGTCATTTTGAGCTTGCAAGTCGGAACAGAGGTGCTGAAGTTGGGTTTGAGCAACCTACGGTATTTTGGACATATCTTGGGCTTAAGGAAGCCAAATTGGACGAACCAGCTATCCATTTTATAGCCAAGACAAGGATCTACAACTTTCATGAAGAACACTTTTCGTGGTTCTGAAGTATAGTGGGTCGTTTTTGGCTTCCAAGTCAGACACGAAATTTTCGTCCTCAACCATCCACTCATCCATCCACTAATCCACTCATCCATCCACTAATCCACTCATCCACTCATCCACTCATCCACTAACTCACCCACTCATCCACTCATACACTAATCCAACCACTTAACCACTCCACCCACTCATCCACTAATCCATCCACTCATCCATCCACTCACCCATTCATGTCCATAATTTCCCACTCACCAAAAGTCCTTTGGCATTTTTCACTAATTCAACCACTCAACCATTCCACTCACTCATCCACTAAACCAATCCACTAAACCAACCCACTAATCCATCCACTCAAACACTCCACTCACTCACCCACTCATCCACCCACTTCCATTTGTCATTTTGTTACCTTAGACTTCTATAAAAGGCACCATTTATCATGAACAAGATGTAATTCTCCTTCATTTCTCTCTAAGTTTCTTCTTGTTTCTTCATAGTTTCTCATAGTTTTGTATATTTTGATGCTCCCCTTCATGGTAATGGAGGGCTAAGCTACTTTGGGTCAATTTAGAACTCTTGAAGAGATTGTGGTTTGGATTCTTAAGACCTTGGTTATGTATTGTATTTGATTTGTAATTGAATTCCTCTTTCTTCTTCTTTTTCTTCTTCTTGATCTTGAATGCATGAATGGTAATTCTATTTATGTTGATCTGATTGATCTTGGTTTAAGATTGAGATTTGTGATGAAACTTAGAACTGATTGATCTAAACTAATCACATAAATGAAGATTGAGATTTGTGATGAAACTTAGAACCTGATTGATCTAAATTAATCACGAGAATTGAAGAGGTTAGATTCTTGATTTGTGCCTAAGTTAATTGAATTCGGTACTTGAAATTAACATAGATTTTCATGAATGGTGCGATTGCGGATTTGTGTTTATCACTTGTTAATTGAATTCTAGGCGATCGTCTAGTATGAATTATGGATTTGATGCAGAGATCTCGGTTAGATCCAAATTAACAATTCAATTGCGCTTCAAGTGTTTTATGAAGGGTCTATGATTGAATCCACCCAATCTTGGATAGGTTTCTAAATTGACTGCTCTTTAATTGTTATTTCTTCCTTTAATTTTGTTAAGTGTGATCTTAAACTGTCAAATCCCCATTTGCTAACTTTCACTTGATTTGATCAAATTGCATCTACGATCCTTGAGGAGACGATCCGGTGTTGTCACTGTGCTACAAGCTTAGGTAATAACTTCGGTTATAATTTTGACTGAGTTCGGCGCTCGTCAGTGCTCTTCTAAATATTTCCTCGGTAATCCCTCTGATCCTTTCCTCTTTTGCTTTGCCTTCACCAAATCTTTCACATGAACCTTTAAGACATCTGCTATGGTTGACATAGATGCATAGTGACTTATATATAGGTATGGTTTTTCCTTTTCCAAAGGTAAGCCCAAGATCTGCTCAAACTCCTCTAATGTGGGGGCTAACTGAAAATCTTGGAATGTGAAGCAACGTAATGGTGGATCATAATATAGGGCTAGCGCAGTGATAGCTTCTGTTTGCACGTCCACTTCTAATAGATTCAAAACTTTCCCATATCTTGTGGTGAAGGTCAAACACTGTGTCTTTTTTAACATTCGACCCAAACCTACTAAGCTCTCTGTATCCACTTTCTTGGCCTTAAGTTGCATGGTCTTTTTTAAAATCGCCTCATTGTGATCCGATCTTATGACACTTTTCATTTTTAATCAAAGATACTCACTGCTAGTCCTTAGGCACTGAATTTCAAATGGTTCTCCAACAAACCTGAGGATGAAGAATTATCAACACAAGTTTTGATTTTATTTTTTTAAAAAAAAAATTTACAAAGTAATGATGAGTGAGTTGTTGGTCCTTTAATTGTGATTCATCTCTTTTTTAGGAAGAACTCTTTTTTTTTTTTACAAAGGAGACAAGCATGGTTCATCATATTAAAAGACTAAACAACTCACAAGGAATAGGATAAGTCAAAAGATAATGAAAGGTACGCTCCCTTTGTGTCTTAATGGGATTTCCTTTAACTTGATGATTTCTATCCTGAGGGTCTATTGGTCTTTACTGAGCCGTGAAAACTTTCATTGGGTAGCTCTAATTTTCTAAAGGTCTCTAGAGCCAAGTCCAATTTCAGAATGTTAACCACGAAATAGTGGGTAAACCACTAGGTGTGGGACATTCGTGAAAAAGGCGCACTTTAGATGAGATTTTCGTAATAACCAAACAGGATGTACATCCAAAATGGCTATCACTACACAATCTCTTCTTAACTTAGGCTTCACTCAGACCCGGGTATAGGGCCCCACTCGAACGTGTGTGATAAATGTGTAAGTGTGGTGGGTGTAAGGAGCATACAAACCTTCATGATCCTAAAGACTACCCGCATCCTGCAAAACAATCTCAGAACAGAACGAAAATTTCAAGAGAAGTTGTCTATCCTAATGTTTAAACAGTAAAATAATTAACAAAATAATTAGCAAATGATAAAAAATGAGAAACAAAGAACAAAAATAAAAAAGAAAGAAAAGAAAAGGTAAAATGAATATATAAAGATCACCAAAATTTTGCACAGCTAACTTATATGGGCTTGACTCTCTATTTTCCCCAGTGGAGTCGCCATCTGTCGCGACCGGGATTGCGGCGAAATAGCAGCTCACGAGATTTTTTAAAAAAGATAAATATGGAGTCGCCACCAATTTTATTTAAATTTAGGAAAAATTGGAAAACCTTTTTAGAAAATGGTCTTTGGAACCAAATTTGATTCGGGAGTCGGTTATGGATAGGGAAAGGTGGAAACTTAATCCCACTGCACCCCCATCACACCCGTCCTGAGACGGTACCTTAAGTCAGTTGTGCAAAAACTTGATAATATCAAATTTATTTATTTTACCCCTATTAAAAAAAACTTTGTAATTTTTTTTTATTTTTTTATTTTAGGGAAAGAATGAAAAAGAAACCTAATTATAAAAATTTAATTTTTGGCTTGAAAGAATGAAAATTTCGCTCCTACTACTTCTCTACAGTGCGATGAGAGCTCAAAGTCACGTAGTTCTGTATAAAACACTTGTAGGTTAGTTATTTTTAATTTAAAATTAAATCATCAAGCTGTCGCAACTCAGATGATTAAAAAAAAATTATAGGATCAACAAGCTGACGCAACTCAGTTAATCCCTTTTTACATTAAAAAATTTCGATTATTTTATATTTTTTACTTTTGTAATTTTATATATATTTTTTAAAATCATCAAGTTGTCACAACTCAGATGATAAAAAAAACTATAGGATTGACAAGCTGTCACAACTCAGTTAATCCATTTTTATTTTTTGGCATAAAAAAATATTTTAATTATTTTATATTTTTCACTTTTGTAATTTTATATTTTTTTTTGAATCATCAAGTTATCGCAACTCAGATGATTACAAAAGTTATAAGATTAACAAGTTGTCACAACTCAGTTAATCCTATTTTTATTAAAAAAACATATTTAAATTGTTTTATTTTGATCATCTTTTTATATTTTGGGTTTTTTAGTTTTTTTTTAGCCCATTTTTATTTCTGTAAAAAAATGTGAAATAAAAAAAAAATCAGATGCTCAGTCACGTGAACAAAAACGTTTGGGGGGGGGGGGGGAAGTTTTATCTTCTTCTTTGTTATTTTGAAGTACCCACCAGGAGAAGCCAAAGAAGCAACCACGGTCGGCGGTTATGGGCAGTTGTCGGCGTCGTTTCGGTCAGCGACAAGGACGGCGCGACGCAGGTGGGTTCCTTCAGCTAAGCGGTGCGGCTCGACGGAATTCAGATCTGGTGCAGCGACAGCGGTATCTGACAGGTTATGCGTGACGGCTGGGTTCGTGGAGGAGCTGGGCGACGGTGTGCGGTGCGGCTTCGGGCTCGTCAGCGGTGTTGAGCTCGACTAGATCGGAGTGCGGGGTGGAGCTCCGGTAACGGAAGCTGCTGCGGTGGTGTTGCAACGCGGATCTGGCTCTGCGGTCGAGTGCGAAGGAGGGTCCTAGTGCGGTGAAGCTCGAACCGCGGGCTTGGGGTGCGACTCACTGAGTTTACTGGTTCAGGTTGGTCAAGCGGCGCAGCAGTCTCAGAATGCAGAAGCTCGGTTCGGACGAGCTTGGCTGGACTAGGAGCGGCGTTGCGGGGAGGTTCTGGCCGACAAATCAACGACGTCTCGCGGTGGTGCGGAGGGTCGTGCGGCTATGGTGGTTCTCAGTACCGGTTTGGCTGGAGCGGCACAAGGTGGGGTGGCTTGACGGTGAGTTGACTCAGTTATGGTATTGGTGAGGTTGATGGTGGGTTTGGAGGTGATGAGGAAAATGGTGAAGTTATGGTGGGTGAGATGGTTGTTGTTTGATTGAAGGTGAAGAAGGGTAGTTATGGAAAAAGGATTGGTGTTGATGGTTTGAAATTGAAGATTGGAGAAGATAATGAGGTGTGTTGATGGGTGATGGGAGGTTAAAGAAGATGAGTAGTAGCAGGAAGTTTTTTTTCGTTAGTTTTCTCTGAAGATTGGAGAGAATTTCTAAGTTTCTTTCAAAATTCTTGTTCCCCTCTCTGTTCTAATTTTTTTTCATATGATGCTTCCGCACCCCTCCATTTTGAAAATTCCTCCTTTTATAAAGGTGCTGCCAGCTTATGCTTGAAGGAAAGAAAACAAATTCCGACCCACAAATCCCCCTCATGTGTGCTGCTTGATATGGTTTTATGAAAAAGTAAAGTGAATATTGTCTGTGTGTGCAACAAGTGAGAATGGAGTGAGTGAGTGTGAGTTGTCCATGTGATTGGGTTCATAATTAGGAGTGAGTGATGATGAATGCAGTGCAATAACAGAAATGGTTGATAATACATGGTTTGGTATCCTTCCAAAAATAGAACGAATCAACTTCACATTGATTGAGTTTTTATATATTTTTTTATTATTTTATTTTATTTTTTGTTTTTGTCTTCTTTTTTTTTTTTTTTTTTTAATTATTTTTTCATTTTTTATTTTATTATTTTAGTTCGATTAAAATTGAGTGTTCACAATTCCCCACCCTGATGGGAAAATACAAGATGTATACATGTACTTACTCCATGATTTTAAGGAATTTTTGCATCATCGAATAAATGATAAGTTACAGAGGGAAATCATTGAATCTAAGCTAGATAGAAAGCTCATCAAAAGTCTATTCATGCCATTGATCTATGGGAAGACATTGATCAGCATGGAAAAAGATATTAGGATAACTTATGGTGAATTGCTAGGTCGAAAGGATAGCTATAACCTAGCTAAACTTAGCAATGAATTTTGGATCCATAAATATCCAGACATAGTAAATTTTATGAAGTTGATTACCATCATTAGTTGGTTTTGTTCAGTAATGGATAGAGCTGTTGTCTATAGGATACCATATTTCACTACAAAACAGGATTATATGTCTTTCGCAAAAGAAGAGATAATGGTTTATGAAAGGACAACCAAAAAGAGACGAAGGGCTACTCTAAGTGTACCTACTATGAAGAGGGATAAGCGAAAAATTCAATCCTCAGCATGCGTAACTTTATTCATCAGAAGGATGCATACATTGCAATGAATGTAGTAGAATCATTATTGAGACATGGTGCACCTATATATACCGTACATGATAATTTTATAACTACTCCGCCTTACGTAAGAATTGTACCTGATATATATACCAAGGTCTTTATTAATATGGGTCCTCCACTTAAAATGATTAATGATTTTATTATGATAAATCTGATTAATCCATACAACCATACTCAAGATAACTTATACTATCACAATAATAACTATCCTATGCCATCTGATTATCTTACTGAGATCTTGAATTCACTTTCACCAACTAAAGATAAAAAGAAATGGGAGAAAAAGGTATCAGACTTTGTTAAGTATTACAACAACTATGTAGATGCTGTGTGCTGTAATCAAAATCAAGTGATTGATCCAGAGGAGAAGTGGAATAAATTTGAGAAACTTCTAGAGAACAGAAGTCATAATTACAGCGTTCATTACTAAACTAAAAATGTTGTATATAATGATGTGAGGTGAAGCTATGGAAATAGGGAGTTATAGCTGCAGTCTCTTAGCAGATAGGTAGGGAAACTTAAGTAACTTAGTGCAAAAGGTGTATATGAAATGAAAAAAAAAAAAAAACATTAATAAACAACTCATGACTACCGGTCCTATGGAATTGGTGTTCTTTTTTTATGTAATGAATCTTAACTATAAACTTAATTCTAGTGAATTTCCCATGATTTCTAGTGTTGATATAAAATGTTTTAAAGATAGAATGACTTATTTTAGTAACAATGATATTGAAAGTGATATGCTATATGATCCTATAATGGAACCATTGGTTCAATCGTCGTTGGCACAATTCCTTTACATGATAAAGAATAGTATTTATATCCATGATGACGATAATTCTGATAAATTTCCAGATCTAAAAGCATTCCATCCCAATTACATACGTTTTCAATTTATGGATAACTTAATAGCTAATAAAGCCTCAGTAACACTAGGATCTTTTAAACTTTATGAATTATCACCTGGTACCGCATCTATGGACAGAGGGAAACTTATGCAAAAGGTTGATGCTTTGTTACAGAATCCAATTCTAAAAAGATTGGTTGATTCCTTTGTCAAAAAACTACAAGTAAATGGTGATCAGGTTGATAGAATATTAGGATTCGTTCAAACTAAAAGGAAACCAACTAGAGGTATAGGCTTGCTATATTTTATACTGATGGACTTGTATTTAGAACGTCTTGATTATTTCATTTATGAGACAATAAATGCATCTGGATTAAACTGTTTTTGGTCGAGGTGCCTGAATACCGCAATCCTGGGATTTACTGATAAGAAAACTTTATTCAAATTTAATGAAATGTTGCAGTTACACATAGTACTTCCAGCATGGGGTTTGACTGCTAAAGTACGTTCAGGTACCCGGGGTGGAAGAGTTCTTAGACCTTGGCAAGAGAAGCTCTGTATTAATACAGAGGGGCTGCTACAATGGGAAAGACCTGAAAGTCTCATTCAGATGTAATGAAAAATCAGGTCTATGATAATGCTTATGATTTGTATGTGTCTGCTTATCTTTTGTCTTTTTTTTTTAGAGAGAGAATCAGGTTTTGATGTTAAAATGGCACGGACCGGTCTAACGGATGAACCGGAGAGTAGGGAGAGGAAGGGCCCACTCACTGACGAATGCCTCCTTTTTCTGAAGTCTGTTATTGCTCTTAAGTATCCGGGTCAGTTATTGCTCTTATTCATCTGGTTTTGGTTTAGGGGAAGAGCTATTGTCCTTCTTAGCCTTAGCCTTCTTAGCCTTCTTTGCCTCATCCTTGGTTTTGTAGAGAGTAGTGGTCTTTTGACCTTCAGTAGTGGACTGACTGACTGATTCTTTATTTTTCTTTGTTAGTTCATATTTCAAAATAGTATTAGCATCTTGACTTCCTAAGTCTATTACATCTATAGGTCGTGTGTCTATCCAGACATTATTTGAATCATAGACATTCTCTCTTTTCGTACTCTGTGGTAGTCCTAGTTTGATGAGAATATCTTTTTTTCCAATCTGGAGTTTTTTCCAATCTATTCTGAAATTAGCTAAAGTGGGGATCTGTTCCGTTAGAGATAGATCTGCTAATAGCTTTTTAAACCATTCAGATGTAACTAAATCTTTAGCAGGACCTTTGTGTTTTATAATTTTTCTATCATCTTCTATGTCTAACATATAACTCTTAGGTGCTAAGAAGATTCCTCTCTGGACATGGTATTCGAGTTTAAACTTACCCAATTCAATGGAAGAGATCAAATCGTCAGGAAGAGGACTTCCTAGAACTATTGAGTCAGTATCAGTATAGTAACAGTCAGGTCTGGAAATGTATGGGTACATATGAATACGAGCACATGCAGTGATAGCAGCAGCCAATTGAACTGCCGACATCTTAGGAGCTTTCCAGCCATCGTCGTCAGCAAAGCTACAATTGGTAATGTAATTGACAATATAGTAATGATCGGTAAGCTTCTCTGCAGATTGAAAATTATCCTTCTTCAATAATTCTTCATATTTCTTTTGATTGCAGATCTCTGTTACTGTACTTTCAGGATTCATACCAAATCTACCATATAGAGAGTTCATTAGAATTTTATAAATATATGTCATAGCTTCATCACCTGCTTTCTTGGCCTCTAGCCTGCTTTCATAGAGGTTTGAGATGAAGCCTTCGAAAAGACTTGACTTCTTCTCAAACAAATAACCCCTAAGAGGTATTACATGGTAACCTAAATCACGTGCAAACTTCAACTCTTCGCTATAAAATACTCCAATGAATTTACCTGTAGGAAAGAGTAAAGTACCAGATTTATCCTTATATTATAGGGCAAGAATGGACGTGATATATTAGTAGGACATACAACATAGGCCTCAATAAAGCCAAACAAGCTATCCAATCCAACACACTCCAAATTATTCTTCCAGACAGGTATACCACAAGGCATAGGATAGGATTTCATAATATAAGGATATAAAGAGTTCACATCATAATAGTAAAGATTCTCACCATAGGGCTTATAGACATCAACATGACCCCCATAATAGCCACGCCTAATAAAAGTGTCTTGGTTTCTTGTAGGTATATTGATATGAAAGGTCTCATCATCAAAATAATTCTGACGAAAGATTTTAAGGGAAAGCGATGATAATGTCATCACATCCTCGATATCAATACCGTATTTAGACCAATTAATCTCTTGAGCCTTCAACATCACACCACCTAAGATAAGGATATCTTGGCGAAGATAGTTTATCAAATCCACACTATTCAACAGAAGATTAGACACAAACAAATCAGCATGTGGGATAGAACCTTTGGATCCTAATTCAGGGCATAATGTCCTTCCCAATGTTTCAAGAGAGCTAGGCAGTAATGTGCAAGAATCTCTGAAACGTAATAATAACTTATCGCCAAGATATACTTTCAACTCGTAAAGCTTATGATTCCTCAACAATGTTTTGATTTTATACTTATTACCACGATCAGCATAATACCTAAGAATGAAAATACCATCAAATCGGGCAAAATTATGGAAATAAACAGTTCTAAGACGAAAACAACTTTGTTTTTTAACAGATTCTTCCAAATAGGATAAAAAATCAAATAACATTCTTTCACTCCTTTCTTCAAAGGTAGGATAGAAAGTTATGTAATTTTCACTGAAAAAGGTTTGAATAGAATAGGAAGGTAGGGATGTTAGATCATCACCTGGCTTCACCACTAAGTAACCTGCAGCATAAGGAACATGAACATTATTCACTACTACAGTCTCTAGATCGGCTACAATGAAAGGACGACATTCTTTTTTATGACCTTTTATTGTGCTTATGCGAGAGGGAATACGACTCTTTTTATACATAAGTGATTTTACTTCGGGTAGATTATCACTTACTATTTCAGAATCCATAATAACATTGCGAATTTGGCCAATCATATCAGATATTTTTGGAAAGTCTAATGATTGAAGGGAATCCTTAGGTTCATAATAGATACGAATAAAGACACCTTTAATCACTGCATCATTATATTTTTCACCATTTAACATCACAAGTTGTTCAATCATATCATATATCCTCTGTTTGTGAAGTCTATTACCTGCAGGATCACACAATGGAATAGCATTACCTAAAGTAAAGGAGATTTCATAGGATGATGGTAATTGCATAGTATATCCTATTGTCAATTTCAAATACTCTGAATCAAAATTGTAAGCGTACTGTTCGACCAATTGAATAAAGGCTAACGTTATAACTTCATAATCAGTACTTCGAGGGTATGGTTCTAAAAAACTAGTAGAAGCAAAGATAGATCCAGGATAAAGACTTTTCCATCTAACATAATCAATATTACTTTGTAAACGTTTCCAATAACCATCTAAAGAAGATTTGGTGAAAGATGAGTAAAACCTGTGAGTTGCATACAACATCATACCTGACGCATGATTCAATCTAAAAAGAAAGAAGAAAAATTAGGTACACCCATTTTGGACCCTCAATAATGGCACACATGTGTGAGGGAGTGGCACAGACGTATTATATCCCTAAAGGGTGGCACACTTGTTAAGTGTATTTTTTGGCAGCTGGTATAGATGAAGAAAGGCGGGCCGCTTGAACGGGACCTATTCTCTTAATAGGCGGCAAAGCTGAATAGGAAAGGGGCCGAGCTGACTGATGAGTGCCTTTTTAGCCTTTAAAAAAAGGGCTCTCATGTGAAGCTAACATGGCTGGCTACATACAAGTATAGCCAAATCACATCTGGACCGTCCTAGCCCAATTGGCATCCGGCCATAAGCTAGATCTATTTCTGCAAGGTCCAACCGGCTTATACACGAATGGGTAACAACTCGACAAACGTGTGTTTAATACAACACACCAACAGACATAACAGCCTCGCGCCATAAATAACGTCTCGTGTCATAATGACCAGACATAACGTCTTGTGTCATAATAACGAGACGTAACGGTCAAAATCCTAAATAGTCTGAACGAAGGGTACCCGGAGAGTCAGTCTGAATCTCTATATAAACCGACCTGACAGCCTAGGTCAAGCATGTTCATTCTTCTCTACTCTTACCTATATGACTGTCTCGACTCAGAGACTGATCGGTAGGAGTGTCTTAACAAGTATTCCACCTCGTCTTCCACAAGTAAGTGTCGAACGACCGACTTGAGGTTCTGTGACTACCTCCCCTCAGGTAGAGGACAGAACATCTGGCGCCGTCTGTGGGAATCGGTAAAACGATTCCCATTCCACAACTAAAAGCTACTCTCTTTGTTTTTCTATGGTCAAGCACTGCCTTGTCCTATTCATATCTGATATCCTCCAACTCAAATTCAGTGTCTCGAGCTTGAAATTTCAAATGCTTCATTTTTTGGCTTACAAATCAGTGCTGGTCTTAAAATCTCAAATTGGATTCAATGCGTCTTTGCCCTTTTTTGACCGAGCTTGAGAAATTGAAGAGGGAATTGGATCAAATGTAATATTGAAGAATATCAGAGGACAAGTATGAGCACATTAGCTGTAAAATTCAAAGCGCAGCACAAAAATCGATTATGCTCGTCGGAGAATTTGCTATTTTCTCGAAAACACTGTCGAGAAATCATCCAACCATAATTAAGGTACGTGAGGTATTATTATAAGCAATCGTATTTCTGGAAGATTAAGAAATATCAATAATTTGACAAAAGTATTTTAAAAATGGGTTTCAAATTTTCTTTGGGGATCGTGATGATAATGGTTGTAATATTTTGAACGCTTGAGAAACAAAAATTAGTTACAACTGCCTTTTTGACAAAAATTCTCTTTAATTAGACTCTTCAATAATTAAAATATGAGAAATGATAGGTAGTATGAAAAGTCATTTCACGAGTTGTCGCACGGAAATTTACCACCGTTAGATCATTTTTTTTCTCAATTGTTTTAATTTATTGTCATTAATTTATAAATTAATAATTACTTAAAATTAAATTAATTTGGAATTTACATTAGTTACTATTAATTAATTTGATTGTCATTTTTTAGTTACTTTGATTTCTATTCACTAACATTAATTTATTAATCAATAATTACATTGATTATAATACTATATTACTTTAATTGTTATTTCTCAATTATTTTAATTTATTATCATTAATTTATAAATTAATAATTACTTAAAATTAAATTAATTTGCTTTAATTGTCATTTTTAATTGCTTTAATTTCTATTTATTATCATTGGCTTTAATTTCTATTTACTTGTCATTAATTTATAAATTAACAATTACATAACATATAAAATAATATCATATTGCTTTAATTGCTTTAAATTCTTATTTATTGTCATTAATTTATTTATTAATAATTACATAATATTAAATTAAATTATAATATTATATTTCTTTAATTGTTATTTCTCATTGCTTTAATCTCTATTTATTGTCATTGATTTATAATCATCTTAATTTATTGTTATTTATTTGCATAACATTAAATTTTACGGTTTTATATATTTATTTATTTTTTTAAAACATTTTAAGCTATAAGTATATGGATTTTATTTACATAGGATTAATACAATTAACCTTACCGAGGTATAAAAATCTAGTTATGTTTATTTCAATTACTTTAAAATCTAGTTATGTTTACTATTATTAGAATTACTCACATGGCAGGATCAATATAAGCTAGATTAAATCTCTAGATTAAACCTCCAACAAATTCTTGAAAAATTTCAGACGAAGACCCCGAAAACTCGGGTCAAATTCTTGATCAGGATTTTTTCCCATTGGGTTTTACCTGGAAGGTTTTAATGAGGCACATCTTAATCCCGACCATACTATATCTAAATGAAAAATTACTAGTTCCAATCGAAAATTGAGTACATTGCCCACGGCACACGTCGGGCGATGCCAACGACATGCTGATGAAAATCTCTAACTCACGGCACACGTTGGTCGATTCCAGTGACATGCTGATGTTACAGATCAATCGTTATATGATCAATACCAGTCAATGTCACTGATGCCGGCCCCTTTGAGCGGATACCGGTCAAAGTCACCGATGCCGGTCAAAGTCACCGATGCCAGCCCCTTTGAGCCGATGCCGGTCAAAGTCACCGATGCCGGTCAAAGTCACTGATGCCGGTCAATGTCACCGATGCCAGTCAAAGTCACCGATGCTGGTCAAAGTCACCGATGCCGGTCAATGTCACCGATGCCGGCCCCTTTGAGCCGATGCCGGTCAAAGTCACCGATGCCGGTCAATGTCACTGATGTCGGTCAATGTCACCGATGCCGGTCCCTTTGAGCCGATGCCGGTCAATGTCACCGATGCCGACTCCTTTGAGCCGATGCTGGTCAAAGTCACCGATGCCGACCCTTTGAGCCGATGCCGGTCAATGTCATCGATGCCGACCCCTTTGTGCAGGTCAATGCCACCGATGCCCTTTGAGTCGATGCCGGTCAATGTTACCGATGCCGGTCAATATCACCGATGCCGATCAAAGTCACCAATGAAAATCAGCCCCTTTGAGCTGTTTCCGATCAAAAATCAAGTGTTTTACGACAAAAGTTATTAAACGTACATAACCCGACCGAGGTTTTGAAACCATGTTCTTTTTCTAAGGCGTCCAAGTGCTTTTTTTTTTTATTTGACAAAGTTATTACAAAACAACCGGGTTAGATTGAAAGACGATAGCTTCTAGTTCTAGTTCAGCCGACCGAATGATACTGATAGTCTGAAGAAGTTGTACCTCGGCCCATATTCATAGATGACCAAGCTGGGGGACTGTGGATCGTCCTGGTCTAATTGTCATTTAACCATTCATAAGCTTGACTCATCTTCACATATGACCAAGCTGGGGGGCTGTGGACCGTCCTAGCCCAATTGGCATCCGGCCATAAGCTAGATCTATTTCTGCAAGGTCCAACCGGCTTATACCCGAATGGGTAACAACTCGACAAACGTGTGTTTAATACAATACACCAACAGATATAACAGCCTCGCGCCATAAATAACGTCTCGTGTCATAATGACCAGACATAACGTCTTGTGTCATAATAACCAGACGTAACGGTCAAAATCCTAAATAGTCTGAATGGAGGGTACCCGGAGAGTCAGTCTGAATCTCTATATAAACCGACCTGACAGCCTAGGTCAAGCATGTTCATTCTTCTCTACTCTTACCTATATGACTGTCTCGACTCAGAGACTGATCGGTAGGAGTGTCTTAACAAGTATTCCACCTCGTCTTCCACAAGTAAGTGTCGAACGACCGACTTGAGGTTCTGTGACTACCTCCCCTCAGGTAGAGGACGGAACAACATCGAAGCTCAGAAGCGGGCGGGAGGGAATCCGCATCTCAAAATGAATCTCTTTCTCTTGTCCTTTAGGTTTCCCTCAACTTCAAATCCATCTGTCGTCCAAGGTATGGAGCCAGCGTCGGTCGTATGGCATGCTGAACTGGGGTCACAACTCCCAGGCCAGTGGAAGGTACGATAAATACAGATGCACACTACAAAATGTGAAATATTCATCTTCATTGGAGGTAGTTGGTTAACTCGTCAGGCTCATGACCTGAAGATTGCATTTTTCATGAGAGGTAAGGAGGGGGGAGAGAAGGAGAAGTGACTTGTAACTTTGTTTGAAAAGTTTTTAACGAGAAAGGAAGAAGAAATTATTGCATAAATTTAAAGTTTAGTACACCTATTTAAGTATTTATTGAGAATGAGGGTAAAAAAGGAGGAAGTGTTCCCTTCTTATCCCTTAAAAAGCTCTAAATTATTCCCATCAAATTGGGGATAAGGAGGAGAAATGTTTTATTTAAAATTAAATCAGAGAAATAAGAATTAATGTTCCCAACTTCCCTCGTCCTTCTCCATTCATTCCTTTTTTTTTCCTATGCAATCCTTCCCCTTGCTTAGAAACATTTATATATAAGTATATAGGAGAATGATTTAGAAGAAGGGGGGAGGGGGTATGGCGAAATTATTTAATTTAACACACAAGACTAATAGTTATCAGTTTGTTAGAATTGAAAAAGAAAAGTTGGTTAAATATAGAAAGTGCTTAGCCATATCAAGAATTCCTATCAGTGGCACCTCAATCTCAAAGGAAAGAAGCTGTTTAACGTTGTCTTATTTTTAGACGTGAGGCCAACCTACTATAAGAACCTTCCTGCATCAGTCAGTCGTTGATGAACAACACACAAAGCATAAACACTATACCATACGCGAAAAGGACTCAAAGCAATCCACAAGACAAGGAAGGGGAAGGATTCTTTATAACCTTCCTCTTTCGTTCTTCCTCCTTGGCTCCCTCTTTTGAGAAAGTTCCATTACAATTCTCATCAATTGTTTTCACCATCACCATTAGGACTAATCCCCTAATTGCGTGCATGCATGTCTCCAATTTTCTATTACCAACCCAATTTGAATATTCATTCAAACTGTTTTTTTTCTTCCTGCACAGGAAAGGTTTGAACATTTCTCTTGTTAATTGTTCTATAGAGTTTATTGTTTTTAATATCTTTTGTGGAAAACATTTTCATGATGATTATACGTGTTTTGCTAACGTTGTGGTTGGCATCACCATCATTTTTATTTTATTCCAGAATTTCCAGTCAATATAATTAAGCAATAAGGCATGGCTTCCGTGGGGTTCTGCGGTTTGAAGCCATTGCTCTTTCGTCGCAAGACAAGTGCATTAGAGGTGACATTCTAACCTCTCTTTTTTCTATGACATTGTCTCTTTAAGGCATTTATTTTTCTTTCAATATCTATTAGAGACATGAGGCTAGCTGCAATATGCTAAAATAAAGATAATCTAAATCCTTTTAGATCAAACTCACAATCTGGATATTGTGATTTTGATACGTTTGACAAAGCAATTCCCATGTGTTCTTTTGTCATTGTTATTTTTCATGATATGTATGATAAGTTTTAATCAATGGAGACATTTAAAGAACCTTTCTGGGATGAAAATCTGAAAGAATTTAAAGGCATGAGGTATAGAAACATTATAGAAAGATTCCTGTGAAAGAGATATAGAAGATGTAGGAATTTCAGTGTTAGCTATATGAAATATTATATCAGATTTTATAGGGACCCTTCATAATGTATAACCACTTGCAGGTATTGAAAGGGTCTAGCACGCCCAAGAACTCTTCAAAGACTCAGAACAAAGAAAATGGAGAGTCAATGGAGTTGTCATTTGTAGGTGCAGACCAATTGATTTTAATGGTGGAGATCCATAAGAAGATCTTCGCTTTCAGGGACATCATGGACCTGGCTCCATGTAACAGCTCTGCTTCCTTACGTGAGGTGCTTTATACATTTCTTTCAGTTTAGAGAAAAAAAGATATCATTCCTTCATTATTCTTGCCTCCCTTATAACTTTGTCTTTCATATATCATGTTGCAGGCGGTGTTGAAAACCCTGGAAGATCTTCAAAGGCTTTACCCCGCGATCATACCAAGAAATGAAGTGTCAAAGATTAAGGGCCAGTCCATAGATCAAGGTTTCAACGTTTAGTTGCACTTGAAATTATCCTAACTTTCTCTCTTTGGTACAGAAATTATCCTAACTATAATAAAGAAAATGATGCTTGCACACTATTTTTATACCTAGTTAATGATGTACAAATATCTAATTAACAATAGTTATCGGAGCTAGAAATCGATTACTAAGCATAGTTACTATAATAATTACTGAAACCTTAGCCTCCCAGAATACTAAATGTAGACAATTTTACACCAGGCTATGGCCTACTTCTGCGAGGCTTTGAAGTCTCTTGGAGAGTCATGGATGATGAATAATGATTGGATGGAGAAGCTCAACATTGTGTTACCATCATGCAAGGATAAGAGCAATATGCGTCAACTGGGTATGTGTCCTTGTCAAATAATTAATCAGAAAAAAATTACCAAACCCAGAATCTTAATTGTTCCATCAAACATTTGAATTTGACACAATTTGAGTTCTCAAAGTTATTTTCTTTGTTTTGCAGGTGAAACTATGTTGGTGACACTTGATAGTTTGATGAAGTTGGCAAGTGAGAGGTTTGATATCATGGAAGAAGATGACCAAAAGAAAGAATTCAGCCCAAGAGCTAGCTTTTTTGGAAAATTTATAATGAGATCTTCTTCCTTTTCAGATAGCAACTTCTCTAGCTGCTCTTCTCCTGTCACACCAAAATCTGTCCTTCCAGAATTGATGAAATACTCTGCCAGAGCTGGAGACAGTCCAAGAAGCTCTTGTGGCTCACCACATCTTTGGTCTCTTAGAGTTCAAGTAGTGGGAAAGTTGAACCCAATTGATGTACAGTGCTTGTCTTTCCATATGTCACCAACACACATGGGAATCCAGAATAACAAGATAGAAGAGGAACCAACCAGAGAAATGGAAGTAGATGACAAGGCTAGAAGTACTCCTGGAAAGGACACATCAAAAGATCTAGTTTTTGATTTGGACACAACAGAGAAATCAGATAGCTGATGGTGATTATATATTGCAAACTCAAGTGTGTAAGCAAAATAAGGACTAACCTCAATGCGGAAGCGAGTGAATCGAAATGCTTACTAAACTACCCACTAAGAGTTCCATGAGATTCTCTGATTTCCGACGATTACAAGAATCGCCAGAATTCTCCCACACCTCAAATCCAAGTCTCGATATAATGGATAGACTAATGTAAGAGCTTAGGAGTTTTTCTGTGTGTATCTATCTCCACTTGGGATGTGAGTTGCTCTCTCAATTTATAGGCTCACATAGGAGCTGTTACAAAACACTTAATTGCATCTCCATAAATAGGAAGCTTAAGGTTATTTGTAACTGACCTAATAAATTGTGGTCGTTACATTTCATTTTGCAACATCTCTCACTTGGCCACAAAAGCCGTATCCATTGTCACACAACTCCACACAAACACATCTCCTACATTTCATACAGGAAATGAGGCATGCGACCAAAAGTAACAAGTAGTGTTATATTAAGTCACCATCAAACTAACATAACACTTTCATATTTTCAATACCCCGAATTATCTGATCATCACCGATAGCATACACTATCCCTTTATGCTATAACTATATACTTGGTTATATACTAAATACAACCGCCCAGGCTAATGTGGTGATGTAAGATAAATTCCTTCTTAGACACTTATGCTAATCCATCTTAGCTTGATTGCTTTCCTAACATACTCCGCTAGACCGTATACATCGTGGTCCTTGGAAATATATCAAAGTAGCATCATCAAACCTTGACTACATAACATAGTTCTAAGTCAAAAAGGTACTGTAGAAGTCAATAGGTTTCACACAGTGACAAAGTAGGGACTTATTTGTCACTCCCTATATCGGTCGACATAAAACACATACAGTATGATATGTATGCCATGACATAGCTCCCACTAAGATGGGTATGTCACTCTTCTATGTCATGCGAATTATAAATCTAGATACTACTCAAGTATCTAACCTGAGCCACTTGATCAACATATTCAATGTATGACCTGACACTCAAAATTCGGCTTTAAGGCTTTGATATGAAATCGGGAATTTTTCATATTCGACTCAATAGAATCTCATCTTAGACATACTAAGGCGACTATAAAATTCAAAATTGTCATTTATACAACACAAGTATAAACATAATCCATATTGCACACACTTAGTATCAATATGATTCAGTCTCATCCTGCCCACTACTTAAGCGTCAGGGCGATCACCTGTGTGACAAGGCCGATCTAAAAGCCTGGTGACATTACCATGTGCCTAATAAGTAATTGTATACTCATGAACATTTCAAAATATAAATCAACTTTTATTTCTTAAATGTTCAATACAAGAATCATGTCCTACGTAACCCTAGACTCTTCACATGAGCCAAAAAAGCATCTCTAGGAATAGGCTTAGTCAAGGGGTCAGCAATCATCTTGCTAGTAGGTATATACTTAATGACAACTTCTTTCTTTTTGATGGCGTCTCTAATAAAATGATAACGCCTCTTGATATGCTTAGTCTTTCTATGGAACTTCGGATCCTTGGAAAACTAGATAGCAGCAGTATTATCACAATGCATCTCTATAGGTTCGTCAACTTTAGGGGTAATGTTGAGATCCTGTAGAAAGCTCCTCAACCAAATTGCCTCCTGTACAGCAAGGCAACTGGTAACATATTCTGTCTCCATAGTAGATAAAGCAATACAATCTTGCTTCTTACTACACCAAGATATAGCACCCCCACCAAGGATGAAAGCATATCCTAACGTCGATCTAGACTCATCAAGATCACCACCCCAATCTGCATCAGAGTATCCCTTTAACCTTAGGTCCCTGCCTTGATAGCAAAGGACTAGATCACTTGCACCACGAAGGTAGCTTAAGATTCTCTTGATTGCTTGCCAATGAGCAGATCCTGGGTTATTTTGGTAACGACTTACTAATCCAACTGCAAAACAAATGTCTGGTCGTGTACACAACATGGCATACATTAAGCTTCCTATTGCACTAGCATAAGGAACGTTGCTCATTTTCTTTTTCTCTTCATCTGTCTTTGGGCACTGATCAAGACTTAAAGTTAGACCCTTCTCAACAGGAGTATCAACAGGTTTGGAATAATGCATCCGAAATCGTTCCAAGACTTTCTTGATATAAGATTCCTGGCATAATCTAAGGAGTTTCTTGGGACGGTTTCTCATTATTTCCACACCAAGGACATACCTGGCTTCACCCATGTCCTTCATCTCAAAGACGGAGGACAACCACTGCCTAGTGACATTGATCATCTCTGTGTTGTTTCCAGCTAAGAGTATATCATCAACATGCAAAGAGAGAAACATGATCCCTCCCGTTGTTTTATTGACATACACACAATGGTCTTCATCTACCATTGTGAAGCCAAACGAAGTAATGGCTTCATGGAATCTGAAGTACCATTGTCTAGAAGACTGCTTGAGACCATATATGGATCTTTTAAGATGACAAACTTTGTCCTCTTGTCCCTTTGAGACAAACCTAATAGATTGATCCATATATATCTCCTCCTCAAGAGCACCATTGAGGAAAGCAGTTTTTGCGTCCATTTGAAATAACTCTAAGTCCAAATGGGCAACCAGGGCTAGAAGAAGGCGAATAGAGGCAAATCTCACCACAGGAGAAAAAGTGTCTTCATAGTCTACACCCTCAATTTGGGTAAAACCTTTCACCACTAGTCGGGCCTTGAACTTTTCAATTGATCCATCCGCCCCACGTTTTATCTTAAAAATCCACTTGTTTTCAATTGATTTACGTTGAGGCAGGAGATCAACTAGTTTCCAAACTTTATTTCTTGCCATAGAGTCCATCTCATCTCCCATGGCATCCATCCATTCTTTACTATTTAGTGAACTCATGGCCTCCTCAAAAGAGGTAGGCTCATCAATTAAAGGAGTGCAAAAGAAAATTTCCCCTTCAATTTGGAAGAATCGACGGGGAACTCTTCCACGTTCACTTCTTCGTAATATGGGACCTTCATTCACTGCTTGACTAGATGAATCTCTCCCACTATCACTTAGAGGTGTGGGATTTGGAACTTGAGGTCTAACCTCTTGTTCTAAATTCGGGGATTAAGGACTAACCTCATTTTCCGGTTGATTCTCATTAATAGGCAAGTTTCCACCATCTAGGATAATAGGATTTCTCCCACTATCCCTATCATTTGGCGGAGTTTCATTATCCTTGGTGACTTGGTGAGTTCTTAATCCTTCCCCCTCACCAAGAGATAGTTGTATTCCCTCCTGTAACTCATACAGTTCGAGGTTCCCTTTTATTTCACCAATGCTTGGGAACACATCCTCAAGAAAATCAACATTGCAGGAGTCAATTTCTGTCATGCCACCATTCAAGTGTTCTCCAAACATTACATATCCTTTTGAATGCTCGGGATATCTAATGAACAACATCTTAGTTGCTCTTGGACCATTTTTCCTGTGCTTATGGGTTGGGTTATGCACATAGCCTGTCGAACCCCAAGGACGTAAATAATCCAAATAGGACTTCTTGCCATTCCATAACTCATATGGAGTGATAGGTACACTTTTACTTGGTACACGGTTAAGGATGTAGGTTGCCGTAAGCAACGCATCTCCCTAAAAATTATTAGGGAGGTTAGCTTGTGCCATCATCGATCTAATCATGTCTAGTAATGTATGATTTATTCGTTCTGCAACTCCATTTTGTTGTAGAGTATAGGGAATCGTAAGTTGTCTGCGTATACCCTTTTCCTCACAATACCCTTTGAACATATCAGAAAGGTATTCACCACCATGATCGGTTCGAAGAGTCTTTACTCTTCGTTCCTTTTGGTTTTCTACTTCTGCTACAAAGTGTTTGAACATATCAAATGCTTCATAGCGATGAGACAACAGGTACACATACCTAAAACGTGAATGATCATCTATAAAAGTGAGGAAATAAATAGCACTATGACGTGCCTTGACATTCAAAGGCCCACAAATATTAGAATAGATTAATTCTAGGGGACTTGATGTCCTTAAAGCTTTACCGAAAGGCTTTTTGTTTGCTTTACCAGCTAAGCATGGTTCACATCTAGGTAACTTAACCTTAGTAAGTTGATCCAACATACCTTCTTTGGAAAGCCTACTCATTCTGTCTTGACCAATATGGCCAAGCCTAGCATGCCATTTAACAGATTCAGAATCATAATCAGAATGAGAAGCAACAAGCATGGAATTATTGTAAAAATTGTAATCCAAGTCAAGAACAAAGAAACTGTCTCTTAAAAAACCATGGCCAAACACATCGCCATGATACAAAATGTCCAAACTACTAGGTTGAAAATTAAACAAGAATCCAAATTTCAACAAAGAAATAACTGAAAACAAACAACATCGCATCCCAGGTGCATAGAAAGTATCATGAAGAAGTAAAGTGTTTCCTCCACGAAGTTTGAGCTGGTAAGTGCCAATTCCAAGGACATCTTCCTCACTTCCATTGCCAAACACAACGGTTTGTGAACCCACTGGGACGCAATGATAGTCCACAAAACCAGCTCGATCTTGAACTACACGTTTGGTTGCTCCCGTGTTTACAATCCAATTACGAAGAGAAATAACAACTAATGCATGGGAACAAACATATGATTCAAGAGGAATAGTGGAAGAAGGTACCTTTTTTGGCTCGGGACAATCTCGAGCGAAGTGACCCTTGTTTCCATAGTTATAACACTTCATACGTGTCACATTCTTCTCTCTATGGCCCTTTGCCTTTTGTTGTTTGGCCACACCACCTTTAGGTCCAGAGTTTTGAGAGGGGTGTCGACCTCTTTTAGATTGCTGACCTCGATTCGGCTTGTTTCCCTTGAGCTTATTTCCATGGGCAACAAGCGCAACATTAGAAGGCTTAAGCACCTTTTGACGCTCTACCTCCATCTCAAGGTGCCTAGCAATCTCAGTAAAGGTCTTGATGTGCTCACTATGAGCCATGAGGAGTTTGAAATTTTTCCAACTATCAGGTTCATTTGAGAGTGAACGAATCACATTAAGAACCTGTTCCTCATCATCAATTTCTCACCCAGCCGCTTTAAGGTCATGAATCATGGCACTCATGATTCGAAGGTGTTCGACCACACTATGGCTTGGATCCATATTGTATTGCATCCATTTCAAGTTCAAAGCACGGAGCCTTGTTGCGGATGTCTGGCCAAATGTGACCTTAAGCTTGTCCCACATATCCTTAGCCGTGAGACAACTCTCAAATTCTCTAATTAGATCATTGTGCATGCAATACAACATAGTACAACGTGCAGAACGATCCTTCTTAGACCACTCTTGGTATGCAGCCAGATCCTCCTTGTACCGCTCACTTTGGGTATCCCTAGGCTCAACCACAATAGTGGATAAGGTTTCTAAAACCTCGTGCTCATTAAGAAGATACTGAATCTTCCTATGCCAGATGTCATAGTTATTGCCATCTAGTTTCTCATTGGTGGCCAAATCACCAATCATACTCTTGGTTGCCATATCTACAAGTATATACAAATAGAAAGACATTAGGCACGATTTTATTAATTAAATTATTAAAATTTCGTTATTTATATCACACGTTCGAAAATTTCGCTAGGCTTATAATCATCACATATGACATAAATTAGAAACATTATAATTTAATTGTCACAACTAACAATTAAATAGAACATATCCATATAATTGTTAGAAATTTGCCAAACCAATCAGCATATATAATATAAATATTTAAATATCACTAAGATATAAATTTACACAAAAACAAATTTGTATAATATAATTTTATACTAAATAAAATTTTACATAATCCCAAAAAAAAATTATACAATACAAAATCGCATAACATGTGGAATGGCACTATAACATTACAATGTTAAATAAAGGCACACAACATATCAACATACAATACGCTTGTACTTTAGTATTGCACACATAAACCACGTAATGTTTTATTTGTTTTTTTATATATTTTATTTTATTTTAATAATAAACTTTAACAAGAAGACAAAAAAAAAGAAGGAAACCATAGTAGACTAGCTACTTAAGTGGAAATGAGTATTATAATATATAACAAAACATTGCAACAACTAGCAAAAAGAGTGAGCTTAACAAAACAATCAAGAGAAAAACAAAGGCGAAACAAAAAAAGGGGGCGTAAAAACCACCAAAAGATCTAATAATACCGGTGCCCCTTTGTTTATTTATTCTCTCTGTTTCTTTAATATTTCACAGTAGCAAAAATGCCCCCCTGCCAGTATATCTGATGTCATGGCTTCTCTTTCTCTCTCAAAAAAATTGTACACATAGTACCCAATATATATATACATATATATATAAATTCGGTTGTCCAATAGCCACCAACATGTAGAGCGGCGAGAGAGAAAGTGTTGGTGGAGCGTGATCTCACGCGCCGTCATCTAGGTGCAATTCTGGCGATTTATTGGGCTCATCACGTAGATCGACCCACACACAAGGTTTCACAGAGAAACTCAACTGGGTTTTTAGAAATACCAGGTAATAAATAGGTAATATGTATATTTTAAAATTAGCCATTCAACAACATGCATCACTTAGACATTCATAAAATGACTAATATAATACATATTACAATCACAATAAAATGGAACAAAATAGGGGTCAGAAGCAAACAATCAAAGCTTTGATACCACTGTAAGCAAATAAGGACTAACCTCAATGCGGAAGCGAGTGAATCGAAATGCTTACTAAACTACCCACTAAGAGTTCCGTGAAATTCTCTGATTTCCGACGGTTACAAGAATCGCCAGAATTCTCCCACACCTCAAATCCAAGTCTCGATATAATGGATAGACTAATGTAAGAGCTTAGGAGTTTTTCTATGTGTATCTATCTCCACTTGGGATATGAGTTGCTCCCTCAATTTATAGGCTCACATAGGAGCTGTTACAAAACACTTAATTGCATCTCCATAAATAGGAAGCTTAAGGTTATTTGTAACTAGCCTAATAAATTGTGGCCGTTACATTTCATTTTGTAACAAAGTGCAAGTTATCTCAAGTAATAAATTCTCGAGAGTCTAAGGTCAATCCACAAGGAATTGATGAAGCGAAATTAATTGAGGTAAGAAAAAGATTTTCCACAACACCAAAGGTAACAAAAGTTGTTCACAGATGAAAAAGGATTTGTTTGGGTTATGATATCCACTTTTGGTAATAAATTAAAGACAAGATTATTTCTTTTTATAATTTAAATGAAATCTACACATAATGGAAGTTCCAATCGAAAAATATAACATTCAAAGTTTAATTATATATGCAATCATATTATGGTTCTTTTAATTATTTACCAACACTTGTAAATAAATTCAAGCATTCACTGTGTCAATCCTCTTGTATATAATAAATCAAGATCTCCATTATACAAGGAAGGTTTCTAAATTCATTGGAAATAAAATATAACACATATAATGTCCACTTGATAATATATCATTTAAGCACAAGAAATAGAATAATCTAACATTATTTCATTATCAAGAGCTTTACTCTTTCACCAAAGCAAAATGAAAATTAATTACTCATAGACAAGAAGAAAGAAAGAAAGAAAAAAGAGAAAGATGAACATAACTTCAATTTAGAACAAAAGAAAATTTATAACAAAGGAAAACAATAAACAAACATGATCATAACTTCTAAAAACTAAGCCTAACACCAATAATACCAAATGATTAGCTAATAGAGCCTTTTATAAGGGATTAGGGATACAAAAGAACAAGGGGGATGATTAATGAGTGAGTGGATAAGTGATTGAGTGGTTGGATGAGTGGTTGGATTATTGAGATTTTTTGTCTCCGAAATCATTTATTATTAAACTCATGGATGCTATCAGCAAATGGAAAAATGGTCTTCATCAAAGTTGTAACATTTTGTACTAACTTTCCAATGCCACCGGTTTCAACTCTTAACATTGCGAACAATGTTGTGATCTGGTTGGGGGGGAGGATAGTTGATAAAAAAAAGAAAAAAAAATTGAGAAGTATGATATGATTGTCAGTAACTTACTAAACAAATTAAGGATGACAGAGTAAGGAGTCAATTTTGCTCTTGAGACGCATCTAACTTAGGAAGTTTGTTTATTGATATGATTGTCAGAAACTTACTCACAGTAAAACTAATTAGTGATGACAGAGTAAAAAGTAAATTTTGGAAACAATTTATTATTCTTGAGACGCATCTTAGTTGGGGTAGTAACTATTTAGTATTGATTTGTGAAAATAATAATGTTTTGTTGTTTGATTTCCTTTGAAAGATTCAAGTGAACGCACTCTCACATCCTTTGAAGCAATTGAAATTCAGGGATCATGACATGATTGAATAAATTGTATTCTTTCTTAAATTTCACATGCTTGATTATGGATGTTGAATTGGTGGATTGAAAATGATAGAAATATACCTTATGAGATTTTGAGCTTATGGATGAATGGATTGAACAATTGTACCATTCTCTTCTTTCTTGTGTGATTTTCACTCATAGAATTGTTACTCTAGAATTTGCTTTGATTTTTTGTGAGGCTACATTTTCACATGCATACATAAATATGATTAAGACATTTTTCTTGAAATAACTACTTTAACCAAATAGCCAAGAATGATTAGTGCACAAGATTATTTTTTTTTATAATTCAAATGAAATCTACACATAATGGAAGTTCCAATCGAAAAATATAACATTTAAAGTTCAATTATATATGCAATCATGCTCCTTTAATTATCTACCAACACTTGTAAATGAGCTCAAGTATTCACTGTGTCAATCCTCTTATTTACAATAAATCAAGATCTTCATTATATAAAAAAAGTTTTTAAATTGATTAGAAACAAAATATAACACATATAATGTTCATTTGATAATATATCATTTAAGCACAAAAAATAGAATAATCTAATTTTATTTCATTACCAAGAACTTCACTCTTTCACCCAAGTAAAATGAAAATTAGTAACTTAGACAAGAACAAAGAAAGAGAGAAGAAGAGAAAGATGAACATGACTTCAATTTAGAACAAAAGAAAATTACAACAAAAGAAAACAATAAACAAGCATGATCATAATTTCTAAAAACTAAGCCTAACACCAAGAGTGTTGAATGATCAGCCAATGGTATCTTTTATAAAGGATTATGGATACAAAATGACAAGGGGACTAATTAAGAGTGAGTGGATGAGTGGGTGGATGAGTGAAAAATTCCAAATAGTGAGTTGATGAGTGGAAAATTAGTGAGATTTTTTGTCTCCGAAATCATTCAATTTTGATCTCATGGATGACGTAAAAAAATTAAAAAATAGTCTCAATGAAAGTTGTGGAATTTTGTCTTATCTTTCTAATGCCATCAGTTTCAGCTCAAAAGACCACCTACAACTCAAGATATGACTCAATTACTAAACAGTATTCAGGCCCAAATACAACACCTCTGTTCTGACTTCAAAGCCCAATATCACCTTCAAGCCATTCGAACCACATCTTATGTTCTTCATGAAAGTTGTAGATATGGGTCTTAACTTTCAAGTATCAATGTTTTAGCCCCATTGACCACCTACAGCCAGAGTTATACCTTGATTACTGCATACTATTCGGGTTCCAAACACAAAACTCATGTTCTGACTTCCAAGCCCAATATGACCTTCAAGGAATCCAATCTGAATTTTGTATTCTTCATGAAAGTTGTAGAACTCTCTCTTATATTTTTTACAAAGTAAAATACATAATTATTGCACATCTAGAACTTAAGATATGACCGAAATACAGAAATAATGTAAAATCTAAATAATGCTAAAAAAATTAATTAAGTCTAATTTGAGTCCAAACTTACAAAACATAACTAAGCTCAATCAATTAAGTACATGGAGAGTATAAATGACTAAAAATGAGGGTTTATTAATGTATAAAATATGTGATTATCAAATTTTCCTACACTTAGCTTTTTGCACTCCTGAGCAAAACACATAAAACCAAAACTAGGGAAAAAAACGACACAGACTCAAAAGTTAAACACTCTAAAAGACTTAATTTTCAAAGATATTCAAGAATGCAAAAGTTTATAAACAAGAAGAGCAACCAAAGATTCAAGAAATTAAAATATTTATGAAGTAAAATTTCTTCACATCTCAAACTAACAAGTAAGGAGACTTCAGTTGAAAAGAATGAATCAAGAATGATATATTCTTACAAGATTAACTCTCAATCCCTCAAGTGTTTAAAAGGTAAGTATTTCGCTCAATTTAACTCATGAAAAATTACACTACCATAAGCTTGCTTATCTTCTATTTCTCCACTACTCAAAACACATGCACACATAAATCATGAGGATTTTATTCAATGTTGTAATAAGGTCAAGGTAAAGAAGGGGGGAGTATAGATATGACAAGTTAAACACCTAAGAGAACAAAAGAGCGTGAGAGCTGAGTTCAATTAACAAGCATGAAAGTTCATCCCAACTCCACCTAATACAAATTTTTTTTACATTTTTTTAAGGCACATATATTTTTTTAACCACTTTTTTTTTTACCAATCAATCTGTACACACACCCCCACACTTGTTTAAAAACTCATCCAGTGACAAAGTTAATGTTCTCTTATTCCCTAAGGTCAGGTAAGAACATGTTTTTTTTTTCATTTAAGGCACATGATGAGCTTGAAACAAAGAATGGTCAAATAAGTTTAAAGGAGTTAAGCAAAGGAAAAATAGGCTATTTTCAATACCTTACGTTAGCAAGAATCAGATAATTTCAAGAAGTCATAAGAGTGTTTGATATCATATTGAGACAATATGCTGTTGAGTAAGGCTGTCTATTTGTGCACCAATCATTCTTGGCCATTTGGTTAAAGTAGTTATTTCAAGAAAAATGCCTTAATCATGTTTATGTATGCATGTGAAAATATAGCCTAAAAAGAATTAAAGCAAATTCTAGAGTAATAATTCCATGAGTGAAAATCACACAAAAAAGAAGAGAATGGTATAATTGTTCAATCCATTCATCCATAAGCTCAAAATCTCACAAGGTATATTTCTATCATTTTCAATCCACCAATTCAACATCCATAACCAAGCATGTGAAATTTAGGAAAGAATACAATTTATTCAATGATGCTATGATCCCTGAATTTCAATTGCTTCAAAAGATGTGAGAGTGCATTCACTTGAATCTTTCAAAGGAAATCAAACAACAAAACTTTGTTACTTCCACAAATTAACACTAAATAATTACTACCCCAACTAAGATGCATCTCAAGAGTAATAAATTATTTTCAAAATTTACTCTTTACTCTGCCATCACTAATTGATTTTACTGTGAGTAGGTTTCTGAGAATTATATCAATAAACAAACTTCTCAAGTTAGATGCGTTTCAAGAGCAAAATTTACTCTTTACTCTGTCATCCTTAATTGGTTTAGTAAGTTACTGACAATCATATCATACTTCTCAATTTTTTTTATCAACTATCATTTTCTCCCAACCAGATTACAACATTGTCAGCAATGTTAAGAGTTGAAACCGATGGCATTGGAAAGTTAAGACAAAATGTTACAACTTTGATGAAGACCATTTTTTCATTTGCTAATAGCATCCATGAGTTCAGCAATAAATGATTTCGGAGACAAAGAATTTCAATAATCCAACTACTCAACCACTCATCCACTCACTCATTAATCATCCTCATTGTCCTTTTGTATCCATAATCCCTTATAAAAGGCTCCATTGACTGATTATTTGGTATTATTGGTGTTAGGCTTAGTTTTTAGAAGTTATGATTATGCTTGTTTATTATTTTTCTTTGTTGTAAATTTTCTTTTGTTCTAAATTGAAGTTATGTTCATCTTTCTTTTTTTTCTTTCTTCTTGTTTATGAGTAACTAATTTTCATTTTATTTGGGTGAATGAGTGAAGCTCTTGATAATGAAATAATGTTATATTATTCTATTTATTGTGCTTAAATTATATATTATCAAGTGGACATTATATGTGTTGTATTTTATTTCCAATGAATTTAGAAACCTTCCTTATATAATGGATATTTTGATTTATTGTATACAAGAGGATTGACACAGTGAATGCTTGAACTCATTTACAAGTGTTAGTAGATAATTAAAAGAACCATAATATGATTACATATATAATTGAACTTTAAATGTTATATTTTCCGATTGGAACTTCTATTATGTGTAGATTTTAATTGAGTTATAAAAAGAAATAATCTTATCTTTAATTTATTACTGAGAGTGGATCTCCTAACCCAAGCAAATCATTTTTCATTTGTGTATAATTTTTATTACATTTGGTATTGTGATAAATCATTTTCTTACCTCAAATAATTTCTCTTCATCAATTTCCTGTGGATCGACCTCGGACTCTCGAGAATTTATTACTTGAGATAACCTACACTTGGGTTTGCAATATAAAATCCGCATCAATTACATAACGTCAACATATACATAATTACAAAGGCTAAAATATTACTCAACACATGTTGAACTCAAAAAAAATGGACACAACTCCATCATTAGGCAACCAATATCCCTAAAGGCAGTATCTCAAAAAACATGTATTGCTAAGTACATCATATACCCAAAGATGTCAAATTTTACCATTGTGCAATTTATATGACAGTATCCCAAAAAACAAACTGTCAAGTACATCCTATACCCAAAACACCAATTTCCCCAACTATGTACTGCCATTATAGCCCAACTATGTATTGCCACTATGTCCAAATTATGTACTTACACAATCTCCAAAATTCCAATAACAAAACAACCTATGCACTATCCAGTATCCAAAGAAAACTAGAATCTTTGTCCTTCAAGCTATTATGCTGCCTCCTTGCCTTTTCCTCTTAAGTTGAAGCTTCTTCCTCCTACTCTGACTTGCACTTGTTGGAATTGAAGTGTGAGTTATCTTGATTAGCATTAGTGGAAACTGAAGCCCTTATTCCACCTTGCCTTGTATTTGTTGCAATCGAAGTCCCTATTGCACCTTGAGTAGTTTGACCTCCACCTGCACTTGCCCCTGCTGCAGTAGCTTGACTATCCTTTGTTGGCCCTTGACTAGTACTTGCACTTGCCCTTTGTTGCTTTTGCATAGTAGTAGTAACTAAAAATGACTCAATATCCAGATTTGACTAAAAATAGGTACAACTCGCATACATTTTTCCTATCAACATGACTTGAAGTCACAACTAAAGCTTGAGTAGTGTTTGGTGCACTTTAATTCTTGGCAAAAGTTTGAGTAGCATTTGGACCACCATTTGCAATGGCAACTGCAAGTTGCTTTTGAAATACAATATTAAAACACATTGTTAGTAAGTATAGGTCACAAGAAGAAAGAAAGAACAAATCAACAATTCATACTTTTTTCCTACCAACTTAACTTGAAGTCACAACTGAAGCTTGAGTAGCATTTGGTGCACTTGAATTCCCAACAGAAGTTTGAGTAGCATTTGGACCATCACTTGCAGCAGCAGTTGTAAGTTGCTTCTGAAATGCAGTATTAACACACCAAGTCAGAAAGTACAAGTCACAATTAGAAAACAAATTCAACAAATCATACCTTCATCTTAGTAGTTTTTGCTCTTTGTCAACCAAGTTTGTTATGGCTAAACTCTTTACAAGTGTTGCACCTCACTATGTTGGACCTTCTTGTATCATTATGTCCAGCTCTACCTTCATCAGGATCTCTTTTTCTGCTTTTCTTTGGCCTGTCAAGTAGCCTTTTAAGCTTAGGTGGATCCAATAGGCCATATCCACCTTTGTTCCTCTCATCCAACTCTGGCATGGGATGAACAAACTCTTCATATGTCTTGTAATACATTCTAGTGGAGTTATAGTGGTCACAATACCTCTCCACATTAACTCTTTTGTGGGTTATGCATGCACAAGCATGATTAAAAGGCAAGTATGAGTTGGATTATAGGTTTTAATCTTGTAGGTCATTCCATTTGGTGTAGGGGAGGCATGAATGCGCCAAGAACACCCTTCAGCAACACACCTTGTTGTTACCCTAAGCTTTTCATTCTTAAGCCTAACAATCTCAAACCCTTCTTGTATTATAAAGTCCTTAAGAGCTTCCTTAAATGCATAAACATCCTGAAACAGTAAACCCTTCTCTAATTTCACCTTCCCACCAGCTTCACGAGTAAATAGCTTTCCTGTCATACCTTTGTCAATATAAATATCTGTCATATCTTCATAAGACATATCATGGATAGAATTTCGATACCTCTCCTCATAGTCACTTAATTCATCATTGTTATTTCCATTCTATTTTTCTTCTTCCACTACTGAGTCAGAGTCACTCTCATCTCCACTCTCACTTTCACTCTGCTCAAGTCTAGCCATTTGGTTCCATTCTTCATTAGAATCACTTATCACAACCTTCATACGCAGTTCATCATCAGACATTGGATTAACTTCCTCATGCATTATAGGATTAACTTCCTCAGGCACTACATTTTCTTCCTCAGGAACTACATTTTCTTCCTCAAGCATTGGATTAACTTCCTCATGCATTATAGGATCTACAACATTCTCTATGACATTGGCAGACTCAACAGAAGCATACACATGAATGTACATAGAGTTTGAGTAAAACTCAACATATTCATAACATCATCATCAATCTTAATTTCCTTCCTTTAAACACCATCTCTAAGAAAGTAGTAGAGATTGAATCCTTTACCTTGTTCAATGTCAGTACACTATTCAACCATCGCTTCCACGTCTTGATAAAGGTCAAACAATGAATATGTGTTAGGATCAACATTTGTAAGTTGTTCAGGTTCTCCACCCTTGCCCACGAAATGAAGAAGTAGGACATGAGTTCTAGGGTCTAGTACAACGTACTTCATATTCACCATTGAACCCTAACAACAAAAGCAACAATTGTAAAAACCAACTCAAATGCATATCGAAGAAGCAAACCCAAGAAGAAACCCTAAAATGCTTACCAGTAGAATAATCAAGATGGTGTGGTCCTAAATTCCAAACCAGAAGCGAAGCAAAAGTGGTGCAGTGGTCCCATAGTGGTCCCCCCTTTTGGTGTTCTCTGTTTCCCCCTTCGGTGCGATGGTGGGTGCTTACTATTCTAGAGTTTCAATTTGGGAACATTGGACATGGGAGGAAGGAATAGGAAAGGAAAGAAGGAATACTGCGTAATGGGAAAGGAAAGAATAGAGAGGGTAAAATTGGGATTACACATTCCTATGTAATGTTGCTTAATCCCGCCAGTAGTAGGGGAAGGCAATGTAATTTCAGAAACTAGAGGGGTGACGGGTGTAATTAGAGTAAACTTTAAGGGGAGTCAACGTAATTTTTCTAAATTAGAATTAAGAGGTTTGATTCTAATTTCATCATCTAATTTCATGCTCAATTCTAAATGCTAAATGAGGCATAAAAGATTTATAATCAAAATGCTCGAGAGGATTTCTGAGTAACTTTTTTTTTAAACATATATAAACTAAAGCAAAAACATGCATTAGATGGATCAATGGCCTCTGCAAGTTTAGGTGGATCAAATGCTTTTGTGATTTTTAGATGGATCAATGGCCAGCATTGTGGTTAATTTTATGAGTCTAGTGTTGTAACACATGCCATTTTTCTAGCATTCTTTTCATTATAGAAGAATTGTGATGTAAAAGAAAAATAATATACAAAGATCATTGTGTGTTTATCAACATTTATAGAATTGGACTGGTTATTGAACTAGAAAAAGGAGAGGTTTAAGATGTTGACGTCAGACCGAGGTTGAACTAGGTCGAACCAAAATTTTATTATATTAAAAAATATAATAAGATAAAATTACATTGACCTCTCCTGAGGTTTAACCTAATTACACTCGACACTCATCTTGTTTGCACTCCTACACTGATTGCCCCTATAAGGGAGGTAAATTCAATGATCAAGGGGAGATCAATTTATTAACAATATAAACCTCAAAGGTAGTTAGTTTAATTTGTGAAATAAGAGGGATGTCAGATATAATTAAGTCAAATCACATGGGAGGTCGGTGTTAATTTTTCCATATAACAAATATATGTGAAGTATATAAGTAAAAGTAAGAAAAAAATTTAAAATATCAATAATATAATAAATAATTGAAGAATTTTACAAAAACAACCATATTCGGTAGTGGTTCAACATATTTTAATATAGAATACGATCTAGGTTCAATCCTCACTCCTTAGTTTTTTAACATTTACTCCATATTTATTGGCAATACAATATATTAAATAATATGACCTTATTACACAACAAGGAGGATTGACTTGGTGGTTGTATGCTCTTTTTACATGCTTAGGACCTAAGTTTGAGATTGCTTGGAAGCTTTTTGGTCAATTTTCAAGTTGTACTAGAATCAATCCAACCTCCCATACTATAATTGATTTGGCTGTACCGATTCCCAATTGACCAGAGCATTGGCTTGGTGGTTGCTACTTTTTTTACATGCTTAGGACCCAAGTTCAAGACTTCTTGGAAGATTTTTAGAATCGGTCCAACATCCCAAACCGCGACCGATTTTGGTGATTTGGCCAGTTTGTGACTGGTTCACCGGTTTCAAGACTGATTCACCACATGCCAGCTTTGGAGGCTTAATCGGGCCAGTCGAAGGGCAGATTTCAAGTTAACTCGATCCCACTAGCCAGTCCGATCTGATTCTAAAAATAGTGGTGTTTATGCACTTCACTTTATTCCCTATTTTGTGTATTTTCTGTCATTTTAAATGAGAAAATATTACTTTGTTAGTAGTTAGAATTAATTTGTAAGAATGAGAAATAGAGTAAGTTAGCATGTTTATGACTCGTCGATATTTTTATCACTGTCTTATTTAACAAACTTTCTTTTTAGATACTTAGCACTATTCTTTCAAATGTCACTGTACTCCTCCTTCTCTATTGTCTTTCGTTGCTTTATAAATAAATAAATAAATTATTAATAACATAAATCATTTTTAGAAAAAGCTATTTCATGACTATACCTAAAATATCATTGGTCTTAACAAAGTAGCTTTCAAGTGGAATTCACTTAATTTCATCTAGAAATACATATAAATTAGTGAGGAATTTATATTAAATACTCCGCGTAAATAAGTAAGCTTAGCAATGTCACCCCGACCTATGAGTATCTAACCTGCCCAACCCCTAATGAGGATGATTTAAAACTTGCCCTACTCTAGGGAAAGGTAAGTGTAGGTTTAAGGTCAATTCGTCCCGTCTTGCCCGACACCCCTAGTATAGCTAAACATAATGTTTAGCTTAATTACTAATAATGTCAATTATATTAATTGATTTTTTCTAATTTATTACTTATTTTGAACATTTTTTTAAACTTATATGACATGATGAGTTTTTTGTTATGCAAATATGAAATGATGTATTAATTTTAAGATTGCAATTAGCTATTGTATAAATTTGATTTAGAACACTCATAAGTACGGGCAGTGGCGAAGCTTTACCCGAAGCTTTGGTGGCATGATATACTAGAAAGCCATTGGAGCCTAGGAGCATGTCTACCCAACATAAAAACAGAACATTGACTTGAAAATCGGAACGCGCTTAATATCACCAAGTAGCAAGTATAATGTTGGGTGCAATGGGTGGGGGTGTGGAAGGTATCCGTCTATCCTTGGTCCTGCCTCTGTGAAACCCTTTAACTTTGTAATACCAAAATAGTAATATTTGCTTGCAAGCAAAGCTCCGAGTAATTAGAGCTTGATATTGTGAAATCTATTTAAACATATATATGTACCTAACAAGAATAGACGCAAATAACAAAAGTAGCAAATAGCTAAAGTACTAAAGCATATTGTATGTTTGAATTATTTTATTTTATGTTCAAAATAACTTATAATCAAAAGTTTGTTGAGTGAGCTTTTGGAAAAAAAATAAGATTATTTCTCCCAAAATAATTAAAACCAAACATGCCAATAATGTAGTATTCAAAAGTTCAGCACCAAAATTTTTGGGCCCCCCTCTGCCGCAAAGAAGCTGTGTGTAAGTGCAAGGTGGGTTTTAACATTTTTCTTACAGAGCATGTTTGAGTTTTAATTTCTAAGGGTGCATGACGGGTTGGGTTGAGTAAAAGTGTGTCCCCTACTTGTTCCATTGCCAAGCTTTTTATTTTTTTATTTTTTTGGTACAATAGTAAAAAAGAAACAAAAGTAACAACTAGCCTCTAAACCACCGATCCCATAGAATCCGCTAGCATGATGTGGTCCATAGCAGAAAGGGGGTCTTGAGAATCTCCAACCTATGAGCACAACCAACAACGTTTTTGGCAAGGAAGTCTATGCAAAAATTGGCTTCTCAATATATGTGACATAGTTGCACCTGCCAATCCTGAAAAATCAACTCCCTGATAGCGGTTATGACTGACCCAAAGTGGTGAAAAGGTTCGTTGGCATAAGTTCACAAACCTAACAGTTTCCAGCGAATCACTTTAGCAGCAAACCCTTCGTAAACCCTTCTTCCAAGCGAAATCCAAACCATGAAACATTGCCATAAGCTCATCCATAAAAGCAGGGACGGATCCAAGTTCAAAGGAGTGGAGACTTATGTCCCCACTCAACTTGTAAACTTTTCTTTGATTTTATATATATATTTGTCTTTTTTATTTTTTGTATATATATATAAAAAAAATTAACCTTTAATACTTAAAATAATATTGATAATATTATTTTTACTCTCATTACTTAAAATTTTTGAGTCCGTATATAAGAACGCAAGATACTCCAAGTGAGCCATAATACCCTAGAATCCAAGTTCCATCGTCTTTGCGAAGCACACCACCAAAGGCCACACGATCAGGACTATCAACACAGCTCCCATCTGCGTTTACCTTGATTCCCCAGTCAGTAGGAAACGTCCAGTGAATTGGGATGCGATGCCGGTTGATAAGCTCATCATGGTGGAAACATTTTCAGCACTCTTCATCCATCTGAAAGATATGAAGAAGCACTTATGAATCTGTCATTAGGTGGTTATCAATGACAGCCTTGTTCCTTCTCATGCACAACCAATCTTAAGGTGGAATCATGCACATTATCCAGTTTGTAATTGTGGGGTGTGTAATAATGTGGCTATCTTTCGAGCCAAAGTTACCAGTACAGCAAGCAGGTGCCTTAAGATTGCTCCAAAGAATGTACCATATAAAACAAATATGGTGTGATTGCTTTAAGAAGGTCAAGCCTGCTAAACTGGTGTCAAAATTTTTCTTAAAAGCCTTTTTACAATAGGCTCACTGCATTTATTACTTGGATTTGAACTTTTTCCTAGTATTTAGGAAAATTAATTCTCTCATAAAAGACAAGTTGGCAGAAAATTAATTCTCGGATTCGAACTTTTGCCTAGTATTTTGGAAATAAAAGACAAGTTGGTAGAAACAAAATTGGAAACCAAGATTTTGAGACATAATGATTACTCCTAAAGAGTTATTTACCCCCACATAAAATTTGTTAACTGATTTAGGTAAAAGCATTCTCGGATACAATGAAGCCTTACAAATTTTACAATTAGCAATATTAAATAATTTTCTCACTTCTTATTCTTGATTTTTGGAATTGGCATAATCATTAGTAATCTTTGACAATGGAGTATGTTATCTATAGACCATTAAAAGACAACATCAAATATGAATGTCTCAAATAAAGAATACACTTTTTTGTAGAGTCATGTTTTTACAATAAGTAGTTATCACCATCTAAGAGATATATTAGTAGTTATCACTAATAAAGAGATATGTCTTAAGCTATAAGTTATAAGACACACTTTCATGAGATGTCATGTTTTACTTATGACACACTTTCATGAAAGATAATCCCTTAATGAAGATACACTTTCATGAAAAATCATGTTGTTAGCTCTACTAAAAGGTGTCACTGACTACCAATACCAAACTATCCATATTTTAGGTTATGCAGTGAAGATTGTTAAACAACCACCATTTGACCTATGATGTTGGGGGATTCATCCTTAAGATCACTCAAAGAGAACTTCATTTCGGTTGACACATCAACTAATATAATGATATCTCATCATTACCAAAAAATTTGCAAATAGCGGCGATTTATTTGCTGTGATTTCTTAAACTGCCACAATTACCTGCGGTTTAAACTGTGGTTTTATTAACTGTCACAAAATTTAATATTTTGTGATGGTTTAATATCATTTAGTGGCGATTTATACAAAAAAAATGTTAAATTTTATGGCGGTTTAACAGTGTTTAGTAGTAGTTTATACCAAAAAAGAAAAGTGACACATCATTTTTTTTCGAATTTCATTCCCTCCATCTTTTTCCCTCCCCTCTTTTTCTCTGCCCTAACATCTCATCATTCTCTCTCATTCTTTGCCCTCTCATTCAATAGACAACAACGTACCAGCAACAATAATCCACGCCTCAATGCCTCAACGCCTCAACGCCTCAATGCCTCAACGCCCCAAGATCTCAGCAGCAGCGACACCTACCACACAAGTTTGATCCAAATTTAGGAATTAATTGATGAGTATTTTGAATCTGCAATAAGTTACACTTCCAAACAGAGAGGGGGAGGCAAAAAAGGAGAGTTTAGATAGCTAAGGTTCAAAGAGGGAATAACGTAGAAGTATAACAAGTGTGACCTTGCAATTGCAAACCCTTCTAATTACTATGTCAATCAGTCATATTTCGCTTCTATCATGAAATGAGCTAAATTCCCTTATTGATGGGTTTTTTTTTTCCGCTTAAACTAATTAAATGTTTCTTTCATAAGATTTTGCTAGACTTGTTTGTTAGTGAAGAACTTTAGTGTATTCGGGGGATTAATTAAAGTGGAAGATGGAACTGCTTACTCCAATCCTATATGTTTCAAGTAGTTTTTGTTGTGTTTGTTTTACCTTCAACACAACGAAATTAGAGGAGTTTTGAAGTTTGAACTAGAGTGAGTTGTTGACTTGGCTGGTTGGGGTTATTCTAATCTGTTCATACATATTGTCAGATTTGCTATGCTTTGTTTTTCACATCTCGAATTTGTGAAAATGTTGGGAATACTGAATAGAAATTGACTATGTTCTTCATGTTATGTTTTCTTTTTTTTTTTCTTATATATATGCCTTCAAGAAAGGAAGAAAAGGATTCTAGTAGTTCCTTTAAGGTTTCTTATTGAACTTTAAATGGTAAAGGTGTTGAGATTATAGTCTGGACAATACTTTATGATTAAGAAAATTATGTTAATGGACTTTGAGTCATATGCTAACTAGGTCAATAATGCTGACCTAGAAGTGTAATTTAGTGGTCTCAGAATCTCACTCTCACCTATTCTTTATCTCTCTCAGCAGGCTCCTTCGATGGGTGTTTTGGAAACCTAGAATTTTCATCAAAAATTGAAATAGAAGATCATTTAAAGTATAAGTGCAGAGATATATTGGATTATCTTTGTTTTGAATCAAGTGCCTTGTTATATCTGCTACTGTAACATCTATAGATTTACAGTGTCTGGTTGATGTTCAAGGGAATTACTTCAGAAGTCATGAAAGTTCTATGTCTCTTCATGTTTTCAAAATTGAAATGATTAATGAAGAAGTAAAGTTAATAGTAGGATTGGCAAACCACTCTGTGACCATCTTAGAGGTGATGCATTAGATATAACTAGTGTACGGTGATAAAATTTGTTATGAAACTATTATCAAAGATGCCACTTGTTTCAGTGAATTTTCTTTCTCTTTTTCTTTTCAACATAGAAGTTATAGCATGGTAAAATTTACAATTCATATTGAATAATGACTAAATGGAATTTACATAACTATATAAATTTCAATTAGTGGAACACCTCTTGGTCATGATTGATTTACTTTCATACTAGTACTTGGTTCTTGGCATATGATAGTACTGAGTTGTGACTAACAACTTGAGTGTATATGCACTAAAATATTTATCATGATAGTTGCATTCAACTTCTCATTGACTGAAGGGTTAGTTAAGTTTACCTTGTAGTTATGACCATAATTTGTTTTTCTGGTGCAGGCAAATTTCTCTAGACTGCATGTTCTTGGAATCTCAGCACATAATTGATTACAGCCTTCTGTTGGGATTACATTTTAGAGCTCCAGAGAATCTAAAGGCCTTAGTGGAACCTCCTGGATCAATGCAGCGTGAGGATAGCTTACCTTCTGGAGATGGTAAATACCTTCTCTGATGCCTGTTATTTATAACGTGATATGGAAATTTTCTTGCAAAAATTAATGATTATATTTTGATATAAATATTTCTAATGAACATATTAACATCTTTTACATTTATTGTTTTTTCATATATCCTATAGATGGTAAATATGACATTGAGATCACTAGGAATGTTTTGCAGTGTAGAAAATTGCTGCTGTATTATGAAGTCAATTTGTGAAGTGAGGTATCTTAGTCAAAAATGTTAGTTTCACTTAGGCATCAGAAACTAAAATTTAAGGGATGCCAACTGCATTCCATAAAAAAAGTTAGTTTCACTTAGGCATCAGAAACTAAAATTTGTAATAGTTATAAACATCTAAAACAAGTATAATGGTTAATCTGTTAACCTGACTCTCAGTGATATCTATTCACCCTCTAAAGCTTGACACCAAATATAGCCTTCTGTTCTCAAATATAGCTAAACTGTCATGTAGTTGAAGGCAGCCAACAAATTATTATAAGGAAAAAAAATCCTGTATATATATATATGACGTATATGCATATTAAATGGGAACCATGTAAGTTAAAGTACAGAATTGCTGGATCACTTTAAAAAAAAAAACTAAAAAGTGTAAGTTAAAGTAGAGCATTGTTGTATAAATACCGGGCTTATAAATAATGGGCATAAAACATGGAGTTAAGGAAACTAGTCAAACGAATTTGTTATTATGTAGAATATTAATTTGGATATTTTAAATTATAAGGCAAAGTGTTTGTTGTGGTCCCATTTCCTGAAATGGGCCTATATGCAAATAATATGGTGATATAAGGACCAATATAAGTGACATGGTGGCATGAGACCCAAATTAAAAAGTGAGATGGTGGCAGAATGCAAAGATTAAGGCAAATGGGCGTAGTGGCCCTAGCATAAATTATATGTGTAATTTGTGACTACTTTAACTTACATGGTTCCAATTGTTAATGGCAAACACGTATAATAATTATTATGAGGAAAAAAAATCCTGTTATGCATATTAAATTTTGATTGAAGTCTTGCAATTTATGTTCTTCTGATTAGGTGGCTAGAGTTAATGTTGTTTTAATAATAATGAGTAAGCAATCTAATAGTTGGTTTCTCTTTTTTGATATTCCATTTTTGTTATTTTGAGCATAAAAAGATGTATATGCATGTTTATTTTTAATATATCAACTGGAAAATTTTGTATGGATCTTTATTTCGTATGCATGTGGCTTTAATGTTACAGGTTGCTTCCCTCTCTCAGCAACAACTATCTCATTTTCAGTCTCTTTTCTGTTATTGTGAATTGAAGGATAAAGTAATAAAGATCTTCTTTAGTTTTCATTTTGAAGTCCCCAATTTGGTATGCCTTTATTTTTAATATCTCATTTTATTTTAGAGATGGATAAAAGTTGGATTTTAAAGCCACGAACTATACTAGAATATATAGAAGGGTTGTTGAAATTTTTAGACTTTGCATTTGCTAATGCATTGTTTGATAATAGGATAAAGTGTCGTTGTTCTCATTGTGGGTTTAGACTATTTCAAACTAGAGAAAAGGTGTACGACCACTTGCTTTTAAGACCTTTTTCCAACAGGTTACACTGTTTAGTTATTACATGGCGAGAGAGATGTAGGAGAAACTTCTTGTTGTAGACAAGAAATGCAATATAATGAAGCTCGTGAAGATCCAATGCAAGGCATGATTCATGATGCTTTCAACTTCTCTAGACAACATGCTGACGAAGAACATTCTACATCACATGGAACAACGAATGAAGGTGAAGGAAGGATACCGCATTTACATGATGGTCTAATGGATAAAGCTAAAGGGTTTTATGAGTTGGTTAGAGATGGGGAACAAGAACTTTATGAAGGATGTTCAAAGTACTCAAAATTGTCTTTTTTAGTGAAATTGTATCACATTAAGTGCATTTGGACTTGGGTTAACTTATGATGTGTTTGTTTTAAAATCCATATTGCTTTTATTGAACGCATACAACTGGTAATTTTTTTTTTATATATTTTCAAGCTTCAGATGAAGGAAGTAGGCAAATTTCACCAAGTGTCAGACTGTCTTCCTTAGCAAGTCATAATGCTTAAATTGGACAAGATTCTAATCAGAGTGAAAAGTGAATGTCTTATGATCGAAAAATGATTTGTTATTGCTATATTCTTCAGATATTATTTTATTTGTAATGGATTTTAGTTTGTTTATTTTATTTATACTGAATTTCAGTTTGCTTGTGTACTGAATCATCATTTCAAATATTTATATAAGATTGTGTTGACAAATTAATACATTTGTTGAAAGTTTAAATGTTTTATTATTTCATTTGAATATACTAGTTGATTGTAATATAAAATAAGTTGAAATATATTAAAATTGACATGCGAATAAAGTTGAGAAAATAAAATTAATTTAATAACCACTGCAAAAAAAAAAAGAACATAAGCTATTTTTCAATTTTAGCGGCAGTTTCCAAACCACCGCTATAAATAAATAATAATGAAATTCAAGATTTTAGCGGCGGTAAAGTGAGCTATTTTTCAATTTTAGCAACAATTTCAAACCGCTGCTATAAATAATAAATGATGAAATACAACATTATAGTAGCGGTTAAAAATCGTCGCTAAAAGTGACAAAATGGCTACTAAATTACTACCACAAAAACTGCCGCGAAAAACCATTTTGTGGCAGTTATTCCAGCAGTTGTCGGAAATCACCGCAAAATGGTTTTACGACGCCTGTATCAGTGACGGTTTCATAACCACCACTGTTTTTTTTATGATAGTTTGAACCACCGCTAAACGTAATTTTGAACCGCCGCTAACTATGATTTTTTTTGTAGTGCATGGTACCTACAATAAAAATGCTAATTAGCTTAGATACATAATTACTTTTATGGGGTGAGTCTCACCTAGAGGTGTTAATACAAGCTAGGAAAACCTATTCAGGTTAGCCTACTGTGAGTCAAGCTAATTTTGAGCCAAGTCGGGTTAGGCCGAAACTGTTGCAAGTTAACAAATAATTGTTAACCTAGTCCAACCCTATGTGGATCACGGTTGGGCTAGCCATCCTATTCACCTGAATAATTTCTTTTTTTTATTTAATTTTTTTGTGTTTTCAATATTTAAAAAAAATATTTACAGAAAGAAATATTTACAAATTTACTAAAAGTAGAGAAAGGAAGGCAAGATACTTGGATCAAGTGAGATGCATTTAGGATGAAGAGGGTAAAGTCTTAGTTATGGAACAAGACATCAAGGATCGATAGATGTGTTATTTTCACAAGTTATTTAATAAATCACTTGTAAGCAAGCTATAAACAAAGTTGTACTCTCTGTAAATTTACATGATTTATTTTTCTTTGCTGGCCCAAAAATGTTTGATTTGCATGGTGAGTTTTGTTAGATTTGGATGCTTGAAATTTCATTTAGTAACACCAGCTAATAGTATCTCTTTTTTGTACCATTTAGTGTGTGTTTTGGTAAGATTAAATTAGTTTTTTTAGGAAAAAAGTTATTGTAATAGTATTTAATCATATTTAGTAAAATTAGCTTCAATTTTTATACGAAATTCAATACAAAAATAAAAGTTTTTTTTTATAATCTTGAAGATTGAAGGCTTGTGATTTTATCTTATAGATTTACACTTTGAGATGTAAATACTATTTTGTCCTCAATCAAATAATTTTTTTAATCATTATCTATTTTGATAATTTAATACATAAAAGTGATTCTTTTTTATACTAATTAAACAAAACAGATTAATTTAAAATTTTTTTTTAGCTGATATATCCAAACATAAAAATGAATTGATTATAATTGATTATAACGAAAAACTTTTATACAATAATCAATTATTGAAATAATCAAAACTTTCACAGTTGAATCAAATGCACCCTTACTTCTAGCGACCTGTGCTCTACCAGTTAGTATAGTGGACCATTAGATCAAATCGGGGTTTATGTATTAATGGACCAAAGAGCGCAGATTAGTATTAATGGTACCATAAGCCAACTGCATCACTGCTGCGGAGCTCAATAACCCTCCAACCCTGCATACTTTACTTCGACCAGCAACACATGGAGCCGTTCACCTTCTCATTGTCAACATTGCAACACAGCCACAAAGGCCAAGGGGTAATGGTAACAGAACTGAAGAATTGATTTTTTTTTTCTATGAGGCGAGGAAAGGGTGTTGTTTGCAATAATTTACCACAAACAATTTTATTTTTATTAAGGGTCATTTTGAAATATTTAACTTCAGTTTTTTACCTTATTAGCACTAATCAATAATCATAAATAGCCGTTGATTCAATTTTCAGTACATCCAAGTTATATATATATATAAAAAAAAAAGTACATCTAATGTCTAATAATGTAAGGTTCATGTACGGACTGCTGACTGGACGGTCCATGTTAAAACCACCCGCAAACAACAATCCTTCACAGACTGCCATTAACTCACCTCTGTGAGGATGAATGGGACCTGCAGAATTTTGCGCCTTCCCAGCTATAAAGTATAAACAGGCCTTTGTCATTCCTAATGACCACACCAATTACAGCAGATTGCTGTTCAACAGTTGTTGTGTTTTTGTTCATTAGGGTATTTAATAAAAATAGATTTAAAATGAGCGAAGGAAATCATTGAAAGACAAATAATTTAGTAAGAATGCAACTTACTATATAAAGAAAATGATTTTTTTTATAAGAATTTAATTTTGATGAATTATTAATATATATTTTTTACACTAATATTTAATAGGACAAAACTTAGGTAATGTATTTTATATACTTATAGTGTTATTCACCAATAAAAATAGAACATACAGATTATTTTTTATCTACCTCATACTTCATTTTTAGATTTTCGTAGGTGAAACGTAAAAAATAATTCATATATTATATTTTTATTAGAAAAGAATTCCATAAACATTTAGAAAACTTTACTTAAGTTTTATTCTATTTAATAATGTGTTAATGTATCAATAAATGTGTTTAACTATAACAACAATGGTTTGATGATAGTAATAAGTTTTACACAATTGATAAAAATTAATCTCTTTTTAATTATATAAATCAAACTCCACTATCCAATTTTTTCCTTGGCATTCATTCTTTCCAACAAATAATACTCAATCTTGTACGAAAGATAGTACATAATTAAAGTATTTTGATTCATGGCTTGCATATTAATTATGATCATTTTACGGCCTGCTCGAAACTATTTATTTTCTACTCAATAAGCATAATTAGTAAGACTTCAAAACAAATTTTTTTAAGTAGGTACTAGCTAGATGACAAAATGAAGAACTTACTTTAAAATAAAAATCAAATGAATACATTGTTGAATATACATTGTTAAAAGAAAAATTAAATTAATCTACATTATTTATAGAGAGTACTCGCAAAGAAAAAAAGACTAAAGCTAAGGAGAGAATAAAATCCTCTAACTATTGTGCCCCCAAAAAAAATCCTCTAGATATTAGAGAAATAACAAATGACATTGCACCAAAAAAAAATGTGTTTTTTCGATCAATCCTTTATTTTTATGGCAAGACTCATGAGAACGAAATTAAAAGAAAATGATAGAAATAGAATTTGCTTTATTTTGTCTACTCACTTTAGGTGATCTACGTTAAAAGTTAATTTAATATTCACCCTTATTTATTAAATTAGAGTACACTCTCTTAAGAGTAATGATAATAACATATTTTATACATTAATAAACCTTCATTTTTAGTCATTTACACTCTTTATATACTTAATTAATTGAGTTTGGTTATGTTTTGTAAGTTTGGACTCAAATTAGACTTAATTAAATTTTTCAGTATTATTTAGGTCTTATATTATTTCTGTATTTTGGTCATATCTTGAGTTCTAGATGTGTAATAATTATGCATATTACTTTGTAGGAAAGATAAGAGAGAATTCTATAACTTTAATAAGAGTTCCAGGTAAAATATAGATATCTAGAGGAGCTAATTGGTTTGAAAATCAGAACATGAATTTTGTGATTAGAACCCGAATAGTGTGCAATAATCAAGGCATAACTCCGGCTGTAGGTGGTCAATGGGGTTGAAACTTTGATACTTGAAATTTAAGACCCAAATCTATAATTTTCATGAAGAACACAAAATGCAAATTGGATTCCTTGAAGGTGATATTGGGCTTTGAAGTCAGAACAGATGTGATGTATTTGAGCCTGAACATTGTTCAGTAATTGAACCATATCTCGGGTTGTAAGTGGTCTTTTGAGCTGAAACCAGTGACATTGGAAAGTTAAGACAAAATGCTACAACTTTCATGAAGACCATTTTTTCATTTTCTGACGGCATCCATGAGTTCAGCAATGAATGATTTCGGAGACAAAAAATCTCAATAATCCAACCACTCATCCAACCACCCACTCACTCCTCCACTCACTCTTAATCAACCCTCTTGTTATTTTGTATCCCTAATCCTCTATAAAATGCTCCATTGGCTGATCATTGGATACTCTTGGTGTTAGGCTTAGTTTTTAAAAGTTATGATCATGCTTGTGTATTAATTATTTTCCTTTGTTGTAATTTTCTTTTGTTCTAAATTGAATTTATGTTCACTTTCTCTTCTTCTCTATTTCTTTCTTCTTGGTTATGAGTAACTAATTTTCATTTTGCTTAGGTGAAAGGGTAAAGTTTTGGGTAATAAATTGAGGTTAGATTAATTTCCTTCTTGTGCTTAAATGATAAATTATCAAGTGATCATTATATGTGTTGTATGTTGTTTCCAATCAATTTAGAAATCTTCCTTGCATAGTGGAGATCTTGATTTATTGTAGACAAGAGAATTGACACAGTGAATGTTTGAGACCATTTACAAGCGTTGGTAGATAATTAAAGGAGCCATAATATGATTGCATATATAATTAAATTTTGAATGTTATATTTTCTGATTGGAACTTCCTTTATGTGTAGATTTTTATTAAGTTATAAAGAGAAATTATCTTGCCTTTAATTTATTACTAAGAGTGAATCTCCTAACCCAAGCAATTCATTTTTCATCTGTGAATAACTTTTATTACTTTTGGTGCTGTGACAAATCCTTTTCTTACCTCAATTAATTTCTCTTCATCAACTCCATGTGGATCGACCTCGATTTTCGAGAATTAATTACTTGAGACAACATACACTTGAGTTTGTAATATAAAATTCGCATCAAGTTTTTGGTGCCGTTGCCTGGGACTTGATTTATAGTTTTAATTTATTAAGGTTTTCTTTCTTTAAGTAAATTTTATCATCTTGTATATTCATCACCTAGTATATTCTATCTCTACTCTTTTAATTTACTAACTTGACTTACTAACTTATTAACTTACTAACTTTCTAATTTTTTTTATTATTTATGTCATTTATTTTTGCTTACTAACATTTTGTTTTTGCTTACTATCTTTTAATTGACATCATTTATTTTATGCTCTCTAACTTTAATTTGTCATTTATTTATGCTTTCTAACGTAATGAAATAATCTTTCTTCTTCTCTTCTCTTTTGTCGACTCTGGTGGGGCTCGCCTCTCTTCGATTTTCATATTTTAAATTTACTTTCTGCATTTTATTTTATGTTTTTTATTTTTTGTATTTTACTTTCTGCACTTTATTTTATATATTTTATTTTTTGTATTTTATTTTCTGTACTTTATTTTTTATATTTTATTTTATGTATATTATTAACTATTTAACTATCTAACTTTTTAATTTATTAATTATCTAACTTTTAATTTATCATTTATTTAACTTTTTACTTGTTAATATTTATTTGGTGATTTGGTTTATACCACATCCTTGTTAATATTTAATGAACAATTTATATTACTAGCTTGTATATTATTTATTTTATTTTAAGTCACTTATTTATGCTTAATTAGTATCATGATTTAAATTCTGATCGTTTGATTAAAATTAATCATGGTATTTTATATATTGATTTATTTGAATCACAATCAGACACAATAGACACAATAGCTGAAATTGAAGATGCATATGATAAACATGAAAATCAACCGATGCGAATTACACGTAGTGTACATGATGAACAAGAAAATCACTTATTGCGAACTATGAGTGAATACTTGAAACCACCTCAAAATTCTAGTCCATCATGTTTTGTGTTCCACTTAATGCTAACAATTTTAGATTTAAGTCGGATATGATTTCTTTACTTCTTAATTTCTATGGTTTAGAATCTGAAAACCTATATTTACATTTGAAAGAATTTGAGGAAGTATGTATGCTTTTAATGATCAAAATTGCACTGAAAAGGTTATTAGGCTTAAATTGTTTCCTTTTTCTTTAAAATATAAAGTAAAAACTTGGCTTAACGCTTTGAGACCAAGATCAATTGGTACATGGTAAGAAATGCAAGGTGAGTTTTTAAAGAATTTTTTTCCAACACATAAAACCAATGCTTTGAAAAGACAAATCCAATTTTTTTCCCAAAATTCAAATGAATCATATTTTCAATGTTGGGAATGTTTTAAAGATTTGTTAAATTCTTGCTCACGTCATGGTTTTGAAAAATGATGCACTTTAAGTTTCTTTTATGAAGGTTTAATACCTGAAACTAAACAATTTGTAGAAACAATGTGCAATGGTGAGTTTCTTGATAAAGAACCTAATGAAGCTTTAGACTATTTAAACCAATTAGCTGAAAATTCTTAATCTTGGCATGGTACTAATTCTTCAGAAAATTGAATCAGATATAACCTTGAAAATGCTAGTAAAGGAAAATATCATCCTAGTCAACAAGAAGATCCAAATGCTAGGGTTTCCAGTTTGACTAGAAAGGTTGAAGTCATAGAATCAGGGAAAGTGAAAGAAATCAAATCTGTGCAAAATAAAGAAATTTGTGGCATTTGTGATGAATTAGGACACTCAATAAATAAATGTCCAAATTTTTTTGTTTTTAAAGAAGTTGTGCATGAGCAAGTAAATACAATGAACAATTTTAAAAAGTCATTCACTTCTTCTTTTTCAAATTCATATAATCCGGGATGGAGAAATCACCTAAACTTTAGCTAGAGGAACAATAATCAAGCACAATTTATGTAACCACCATCTCCTCAAGAATAACAAGATTCTCAAAATTCTCAAGGATATGCACCTTATGTCCCACCATATAGGAAAAACCTTGAAGGAACATTGCATGCATTCATAAAAAAACAATAGGTCATTAATAAACAAAACACTCAAACCATGAATGACATATCTCTCACCATTCACGAGAAAGAAAAATTTCCTTCTCAACCTCAACCGAATCCCAAGGGTCATTACAGCCTAAATGAGGGTAGTTCAGAAAACCATCAGATAGATTAAGTTAAGTCAGTGATAACTCTTAGGAGTTGAAAAGTTATTGAAAAACAAATTCCTGAACTTTTTGAGAGAGATGATGAGCCAATTCCCTAAGAAAATGAAGAAGTTGACCAAAAGGAGACCAAACTCTCGCCTTCATCCTCATTTTCTCAAGCATTGAATAATCCAAAGAAATTGGACCACTACATTGAAATTTTTGAAATTTTGAAACATGTGAAGGTCAATATTCCTCTGTTAAATGTTATCAAACAAATTTCTTTTTATGCCAAATATTTGAAGGACTTGTACACTGTTAAAAGAAAATTAAATATGAAAAAGAATGCCTTTTTAGCTAAACAGGTAAGCTCTATTCTTCAAAATAATAATGTCTTGAAATTTAAAGACCCCGGTTGTCCTACAGGTGCATGCATTATTAGAGAATATAAAATTGAAAAAACTTTACTTGAGCTCGGTGCTAGTGTTAATTTGCTTCTATATTCAGTTTATCAGTAACTCAACTTGGGTGAGTTAAAACTAACTTTTGTAACTCTTCTACTTGCTAATAGATTAATTAAAATTTCAACAGGAATAGTAAAAGATGTGTTGGTACAAGTTAATAAATTCATATATCTTGTGAATTTTATTGTTCTGGATATTGAACCTATGGTTGATAGTTGCAAGTCAATTCCTGTTATTTTAGGTCGTCTATTTTTAATAACATCTAATATTTTGATACATTATAGAAATGGAGTTATGAAACTAACATTTAGAAATATGACACTGAAACTCAATATTTTTAACATGTGCAAGCAACCACATGAATTCTTTGATGAAAAGGAGGAAGTTGAATGGAATGAAGCCATTGTAGATGATCATCTTCGAAAAAGGGAATTCTTCTGACCCATTAGAAGTTTATTTAATTAATTCATTTGATTCAGGTATGCAGTTAGATGATGATATTTTTGAAATATGTTCTTTGTTTGATTGTACAGAGGTAATAGAATACAAAGGATGGAAGCCGAGATTTGAAGAGCTAAAACACATGAATGATAATACCCATGAAGAAGTACCCACATTGGAATTAAAGTCATTACCAGCTGGGTTGAAGTACACATTTTTAGGAGACGAACAAAGCTTTCCAGTAGTAATTTCCTCAACTCTTACTGGAGAACAAGAAGGAAAGAAGTCGTCTCAGTGGACACACCAAGATAGAAAGAAATATTTGATTGAGGTGAAATTTTTTATTGGGATGACCCATATTTGTTCAAATATTGTCCTGATCAAATCTTTTAGAGATGTGTACTCGACAGTGAGGTAGGTAGTGTCATTAAATTTTGTCACTCAGAAGCATGTGGATGTCATTTTTCTTCAAAGAAAACAACTGCAAAAATCTTACAGTGTAGATTTTATTGGCCTACTTTATTTAAGGATAGCTATACCTTTTGCAAAAGTTATGAAAATTGTCAAAAATTGGGGTCTATTTCTAAAAGCAACATGATGCCTCTAAACCCTATCCTTGTCATTGAAATTTTTGATTGTTGGGAAATTAATTTCATGGGTCTATTTCTATCCTCATTTGAATTTGTGTATATTTTAGATGCAGTTGATTATGTTTCAAAATGGATTAAGGCGATCTCATGCCGACACAATGATCACAAAACTGTTCTCAAAATTTTAAAAGAAAATGTCTTATGTAGATTTGAAATTCCTCGAGCTATCATCAGTGATGAGGGAACACATTTTTGCAATAAACCATTTGAATCTTTAATGAAGAAATATGGTATTACCCACAAAATTGCCACCCCTTATGACCCTCAAACAAGTGGACAAGTAGAATTAGCAAATAGAGAGATTAAACAAATTTTGAAAAAAACGGTTAACCCAAATCGTAAAGATTGGTCTTTAAGACTAAACGATACACTTTGGGCTTACCGTACTGCTTTCAAAACATCTTTAGGCATGTCACCCTATCGGTTAGTCTATGAAAAACCTTGTCACTTGCCTGTAGAACTGGAGCATAAAGCATTTTGGGTCATTAAAGCTTTCAATTTAAATCTTGATGATGCTTGCAGGTTACACAAATTGCAAATAAATGAACTTGAGGAATTGAGAAATGATGCATATGAAAACTAAAAAATTTATAAAGACAGAACAAAAGCTTTTCATGACAAATCAATTTTGAGAAAATCTTTTGAAATTGGTCAAAAAGTTATGCTTTATAATTATAGTCTTCACTTATTCCCTAAAAAATTGAGATCTAGGTGGACTGGTCATTTTATTGTCAAACATGTGTATCCTTATAGAGCCATAGAGATTGAGAACCCTAGGTATAGTAATGTGTTTAAGGTCAATGGACAAACACTTAAACCATTTCTGAAAAATTAAGTTGTTGAGGTAGAATTTATTTCCCTTTCTAATCCTTGTTATAAGAGGAATTGATTTTAATTTTGTTGCTTTCTTTTTGCAGATTTTTGTGACCCTGGTTAAATGGCGAATAACTGTACTCTGTGACTCTCAAGTCGTTTTTTTTTTAGTTTCCCATAATAACTAATTCCTTCTCCTTTAAAATAGATTTCATTCTCTCAAATCTAAGAAAGCATTTTCATTATCTTTCTCAAAATGCTATAACAAAAATTTACAAAGCTAGATGTGAAAGACTGAGACTATAAATGTACAAGGGCATGCCGGAAGATGTACACTGGATAATCGAAGCAAAGGTCCATCTAGCAGGTAAATCTTCAATTTCATTTAACTCATACATGCCAGGTCTTGGTAGAAGTTCATATTCTAAAAGGCAAAGAGCAAAAAGGTTACAGGTCTATCACAAATGTGCACGATGAAATTGTAACAAGAAATGTCATTCTTTGGGGATGGTTTCCACAAACCGGGAAGATAAAATATTCTTCATTAATAATTGACTGAGTAAGGAGTCATTGGACAATATCTTATTGACTTTTGAGACACATTCTTGTGGAAATGTGCATCGTGAACTTCTTAATTTGTGGAATCTCTTCATGGACGAACAAAAACGTTACAGTCTTAGGTATCTGACCCTAAAAGACCATGTTTGCCAATTTATAAGAAAATTGGATGGGAAGCTTATCCTCGACTCATAAAAGGCGTTTAAACCGTTACTGGGCATAAAACCAGAGGAAGATGTGAGCCACAATCACAACAACTTGTATATATTATCTTGTTCTTATTCTTCTTCTTCATCTAAAAAAAAGAGTAGGTGATGTGGATTATAAATTGCAAATCCAAGTGTAGGTTATCTCAAGTAATAAATTCTCAGGAGTCCGAGGTCGATCCATAGGGAATTGATGAAGAGAAATTAATTGAGGTAAGAAAAAAATTTGTCACAACACCATAAGTAATAAAAATAGTTCACAAATGAAAAAGGATTTGCTTAGGTTAGGGGATCCACTATTGGTAATAAATTAAGGAAAATATTTTTTCTCTTTATAACTCAGTTAAAATCTACTCATAAAGGAAGTTCCAATTAGAAAATATAACAGTCAAAGTTCAATTATATATGCAATCATATTATGATTCCTTTAATTATCTACTAACACTTGTAAATGAGCTCAAGCATTCACTGTGTCAATCCTCTTGTCTACAATAAATCAAGATCTTCATTATACAAAGAAGGTTTCAAAATTAGTTGGAAACAATATACAAAACATATAATGATCACTTGATAATTTATCATTTAAGCACAGGAAGAAAATTAATCTAACCTCAATTTATTACTAAAAACTTCACCCTTTCACCCAAGCAAAATGAAAATTAGTCACTCATAACCAAGAAGAAGAGAAAGATGAACATAACTTCAATTTCGAACAAAAGAAAATTTACAACAAAGGAAAACAATTACACAAGCATGATCATAATTTCTAAAAACTAACCTAAAACTAAGAGTATCAAATGATCAACCAATGGAGCCTTTTATAGGGTATTAGGGATACAAAATGACAAGGGAGCTGATTAATGAGTGAGTGGATAAGTGAGTGGAGTGGTTGGATGAGTGGTTGAGTGGTTGAATTATTGAGATTCTTTGTCTCCGAAATAATTCATTACTTAACTCATAGATGCCATCATCAAATGAAAAAGTGGTCTTCATAAAAGTTATAGATCTATGTCTTAACTTTCAGATATCCAAATTTCAGCTCATTTGACCTCCTACAGCCTAGGATATGGCCAAATTACTAAACAGTATTTAGGCCCAAATACAACACCTTTGTTCTAATTTCAAAGCCCAATATCACCTTCAAGGAATCTGATCTGAATTTTGTATTCTTCATAAAAGTTATAGATTTGGATCTTAACTTTCACATGTCAAAGTTTCAGCCCTATTGACTACCTACAGCCCGAGTTATACCTTGATTACTGCATACTGTTTAGGTTCCAATCGCAAAACTCGTGTTCTGACTTCCAAGCCCAATTAGCTCCTCTAGATGTCCATATTTTACCTAGAGCTCTTATGAGAGTTGTAGAGCTCTCTCTTATCTTTCCTACAAGATAAGATACATAATTTTTACACATCTAGAATTCAAGATATGATGGAAATATAGAAATAGTGTAAGACCCAAATAATGTTGAAAAAATCAATTAAGTCCAATTTGAGTCCAACCTTACAAAATATAACCAAACTCAATCAATTAAGTACATAAAGAGTGTAAATGATTAAAAATGAGGGTTTATTAATGTATAAAATATATGATCATCAAATTCTCTCACACTTAACTTTTTGCACTCCTGGGCAAAACACATAAGACTAAAATTAAAAAAAATGACACAGACTCAAAAACTAAACACTCTAAAAGACTTAATTTCCAATGATATTCAGGAATGCAAAAGTTTATAAACAAGAAGAGCGACTAAAGATTCAAGGGATCAAAATATTTATGAAGTAAAATTTCTTCACATCTCAAACCAACAAGTAAGGAGACTTCAGTTGAAAAGAATGAATCAAGAATGATAGATTTTCACAAGATTAGCTCTCAATCCCTCAAGTGTTTCAGAGGTAAGTATTTCGCTCAATTCAACTCATGAAAAATTGCACTACCATAAGCTTGCTTATCTTCTACTTCTCCACTACTCAAAACACATGCACACACAAATCATGAGGGCTTTATTCAAGGTTGTAATGTGGTCAAGGTAAAGAAAGGGAGAGTATAGATATGATGAGTTAAACACCTAAGAGAATAAAAGAGCGTGAGAATTGAGTTCAATTAATAAGCATGTAAGTTCATCCCAACTTCACTTAATACAAATTTTTTTTACATTTGTTTTACAAATATACATTTTTTTTCTTGATTAACCACTTTTTTTCAATTTTTTTACCAATCATTCGATACACACACTCCCACACTTGTCCAAGAACTCTTCCAGTGACGAAGCTAATGTTCTCTTATTCCCTAAGGTTAGGCAAGAACATGGCTTTTTTTTTTGAAAGATGATGAGCTAGAAACAAGGAGTGGTCAAATAAGCTCAAAGGGGTTAAGCAAAGGAAAATAGGTGATTTCCAATGCGTTACATTGGCAGGAATCAGAGAATTTTCAATAAGTCATAAGAGTACTTGATATCATATTGAGACAATATGCTGCTGAGCAAGGCTGCCTATTTGTGCGCCAATCATTCTTGACCATTTGGTTAAAGTAATTATTTCAAGAGAAAAAAATGTCTCAATCATGTTTATGTATGCATGTGAAAATGTAGCCTAAAAAAGAATCAAAACAAGTTCTAGAGTAACAATTTCATGAGTGAAAATCACACAAAAAAGAAGAGAATGATACAAATGTTCAATCCATTCATCAATAAGCTCAAAATCTCACAAGGCATATTTCTATCATTCTCAATCTACCAATTCAACATCCATAACCAAGCATATGAAATTTAAGAAAGAAGACAATTGATTCAATCATGCTATGATCCTTGAATTTCAATTGCTTCAAAGGATGAGAGAGTGTATTCACTTGAATTTTTCAAAGGAAATCAAACGGTAAAATTTTGTTACTTCCACAAATCAACACTAAATAGTTACTACCCCAACTAAGATGCGTCTCAAGAGTAATAAATTATTTTCAAAATTTACTCTTTACTCTGTCATCATTAATTGGTTTTATTGTGAGTAGGTTTCTGATAATTATATCAATAAACATGCTTCCCAAGTTAGATGCATCTCAAGAGCAAAATTTACTCTGTACTCTGCCATCCCTAATTGGTTTAGTAAGTTACTGACATTCATATCATACTTCCCATTTTTTTATTTTTTTATCAATTATCCTTCCCCCCCAACCAGATCACAACATTGTCCCGAATGTTAAAATATAGATAAGTAAAGGATAGAAGACATTACCTGGTGTAGCAATTACTGAAAAGAGAGACTTGACACAAATTTAACAAAAATAAAGTACAAAAAATAAAATCAAAGCTTGAAATTATTTAAATAGCTAGAGTGTCTGATCGGGCTGCAATGCATACTGCTTCCCTCACCGCTTCCTTCTGACTAATCTATCTGAACAATTATTGGATCGGGTTTATAAACAAAAGCTTCCAATTTATCAATTAACTCATCAACAGTGGAAGATGGATAAGGAGTCGTCTTGCCGACAGTGTGATAAACTTCTGTTCCACAGCATGGTCAAGAAAAAATAACAAAAGATCAAAGAAATTATTTATATTCAACAAATATATGGGTTTAAGATGGATGTTCAGTTAGGCCTAAGAGACAATTTGAAAAATTTCTTCCAAACTAGCAAAACCACCAGGTAAGGTAATGAATGCATCAGATCTTTTAAGCATTGTCCTCATTCGTCTATGCATAGATGACACTTGAAGTTCCTCCCCAATTGTCTTTCCAATGATGTTCTTTTGAGTCAAATGTTCAGGAATGATACCTAAAATCTAACTGTCTCCTATATGCGCAAAGAGTGATACAGCCCCTATTAACCCAATACAACCTCCCCCATATACTACATGAATTTTTCTTGCTGCAAGTGTTTGACCAAGAGTGCTTATTGTGTTTACATACTCCAAACTTTTCCCATAACTTGACCCACAAAATACACATATATTTATAAGTTTACGAATAGAAGCTCCCTCTATTTCTACACTTACCTTCCCTTTAAATCATTATGAGTTGCATGAAAGTGAAGAAAATAGAGTATTTAAATAGGAAAAAGAATGAAAAAATTAATGATAGCACCTATATGGGTCGGTTGGCTATTGTCAGAAAAGTTTGAAATTAAGAAATATTTTTTGTTGTTGTTTTTTTTTGTTTTCATTTTTTTTGTTTTTTTGTTTTTTTTTAACTTCAAGAAAACCATCAGGGTAAAGAAGTCTAGAAACCCCTAAAGGACCCTGCTTACAGGATTGTTTGTCCAAAACCTAAATACAACAAAATCATACAAAAATAAAAGAAATATAATAACAAATGATGACATACCTTTATGTACAGCTTTCATGGCGTATCTTTATACTGCGCATCATAAGTACAGTAGTGGCATATCTTTGAGTTATGTGTCACCAGTGCAACATAAGAACTCCACAAGGATTGGGAACACCCTGTCAAAACTGGCCACAAAAACTTTTGAGTCATTTCCGTCCTGCTTATGAAATAACAGCCCTCTATCTTCTTGCAAACCTAATTAAAGTCATGTATTATAAGAAGATGGTACATGACAGTAGCCAGTCAGAACTTACCATAGAGGCCTACTAATTAAAGTAAGTATATGGCTCAGTAATAGTTTCGCGTGCATTGCAAAGACGAGACGCTTTTATTTATCCATCAACTCCACAGTGCCTAGATGGTGAACATCGGGTTATGGCATGCGGCTCTCTACAGAGCATGGTACACGAACCTTTTTTAAGGACCAACGTGCAAAAGTCTACCCGAGTCAATGACGGGTCTGCCTCTAGCAGGGGCGTCACACTAAATTAAGAGCATGGTATAACCGAAGTTTTGCCCTCATTCTCTCTTCTTTTTTTTGTTTAGATGAAGAAAAAGAATAAGAACAAGATAATATGTACAAGTTGTTGTGATTGTGGCTCACATCTTCCTATGGTTTTACGTCTAGTAATGGCTTAAACGCCTTCTATGAGTCGAGGATAAACTTCCCATTTAATTTTCTTATAAACTAACAAACAAGGTCTTTTAGAGTCAAATCCCAAGACTGTAATATTTTTGTTCGTCCATGAAGAGATTCCACAAATTAAGAAGTTCACGATGCACATTTTCACAAGAATATGTCTCAAGAGTCAATAAGATATCATCCAACGAATCCTTACTCAGTCCGTTCTTAATGAAAAATATTTTATCTTCTCGGTTTGCAGAAACTATCCCCACAGAACAACATTTCTTGTTACAATTCCATCGTGCACATTTGTGACCGACCTATAATCTTTTTACTCTTCTCGTTTTAGAATATGAACTTCTCCTGAGACCTGGCATGTATGAGCCAAATGAAATTGAAGATTCACCTGCTAGACAAACCTTTGCTTCGATTATCCAGCGTACATTTTTCGGCATGCCCTTGTGCATTAACAGTCTCAGTCTTTTACATCTACTTTTGTAAATTTTTGTTAGAGCATTTTGAGAAAGAGAAGAAAATGCTCTCTTAGATTTGAGAGAATGAAATCCATTTTAAAGGAGAAGGAATCAGTTATTATGGGAAACTAAAAAAAACTAACTTGAGAGTCATGGAGTACCGTTATCCGCCACTTAACTGGGGTCACAAAGAACTCAGTCAAAAAAAAATTCGATCTTGGTGTGTCCACTGAGGCGACATCTTTCCTTCTTGTTCTCCAGTAAGAGTTGAGGAAATTCATACTAAAAAACTTTGTTCTTCTCCCAAAAATGTGTATTTTAACCCAACAAGTAATGGCTTTAATTCCAGTGTGGGTACTTCTTTATGAGTATTATCATTCATGGATTTTAGCTCTTCAAATCTCAGCTTCCATCCTTTGTATTCCATTCCCTCTGTACAATCAAACAAAGAGCACATTTCAGAAATATCATCATCTAATTACATACCTAAATCAAATGAATTAATTAAACAAACTTCTAATGGGTCAGAAGAACTCCTTTTTTGAAGATGATCATCTACAATGTCTTCAATCCCTTCAACTTTCTCATTTTCATCAAAGACTTCTTATGGTTGCTTGCACATGTTAAAAACATTGAGTTCCAGTGTCATATTTCCAAATGTTAGTTTCACCACTCCATTTCTACAATTTATTAAAGCATTAGATGTTGCTAAAAATGGACAGCCTAAAATAGTAGAAATTGACTTGCAACTATCAATCATAGGTTCAGTATCTAAGACAATAAAATCCATAGGATATATGAATTTATCAACTTGTACCAACACATCTTCCATTATTCCTCTTGGAATTTTAATTGATTTATCGGCAAGTAGAAGAGTTACGGAAGTTGGTTTTAACTCACCCAAGTTGAGTTGCTGATAAACTGAATATGGAAACAAATTAACACTAGCACTAAGATCAAGTAAAGCTTTTTTAATTTTATGTTATCCAATAATGCATGAAACTGTAGGACAACCAGGGCCTTTAAATTTCAAGACATTATTATTTTGAAGAATAGAACTTACCTGTTCAGCTAAAAAGGCATTCTTAGTGGAGCCAAAAACTTGATGCGGATTATAAGTTGCAAACCCAAGTGTAGGTTGTCTCAAGTAATAAATTTTTGGGAGTCCATGATCGATCTACAAGAAATTAATGAAGAGAAATTAATTGAGATAAGAAAAAGATTTGTCACAATACCAGAAGTAATAAAAGTTGTTCATAGATGAAAAAATGATTTGCTTGGGTTAAGAGATCCACTCTTGGTAATAAATTAAAAACAAGATTATTTCTTTATAACTAAATTGAAATCTACATATAATGGAAGTTCCAATAGGAAAATGTAACATTCAAAGTTAAATTATATATGCAATCATATTATGGTTCCTTTAATTATCTACTAACACTTGTAAATGAGCTCAAGCATTTACTGTGCCAATCCTCTTATCTACAATAAATCAAGATCTTCATTATACAAGGAAGGTTTCAAAATTGGTTGGAAACAACATACAACACATATAATGATCCCTTGATAATTTATCATTTAAGCATAAAAATGAAATTAATCTAACCTCAATTTATTACCAAAAGTTTTACCCTTTCACCTAAGCAAAATGAAAAATAGTTACTCATAACTAAGAAGAAAGAAAAAGAGAAGAAGAAAAAGATGAACATAACTTCAATTTAGAACAAAAAAAAATTACAACAAAGGAAAACAATTACACAAGCATGATCATAATTTTTAAAAACCAAACTAAAACCAAGAGTATCAAATGATCAACCAATGGAGCCTTTTATAGTAGAAGGGCGAAACTTCAGTTATACCATGCTCTTAATTGAGTGTGGAGCCCCTGCCAGTGGCAGACCCGTCATTGACTCGGGTGGACCTTTGCACGCTGTCCTTAAAAAAAAGGTTCGTGTACCATGCTCTGTAGAGAACTGCACTCCATAACCTAATGTTTACCATCTAGGCACTGTGGAGTTGATGGACAGGCAAAAGTGTCCCACTTAGGTTATAAGTGAGAAGTAACCCGTTGCTGCCAAAACGTATGAGGCATCTGAGCTTGATGCTCTCTTTTATTAGAAGGGGCTCTCAGCGCCCTAGGATGGGGCATTCTGAATTTTAGACATTACGAGTTTCAGATTTTAGCATATTTGTTGATGTTACGAACCCAAGTGTGAGCTTTCCAGGTACCAAACCTAGGATGGAAACCCACGATGGTTTCTTTCATTTTTTTTAAATTATGTTTCTTTTCTTTGAATAAACAAGAGTTCTTATGTTGCACTAGTGACATGCAACTCAAAGATATGTCACTACTGCACTCATGATGCGTAGTATAAAGATACGCCATGAAAGTTATACATAAAGGTATGTCATCACTTGTTATTATATTTCTTTTATTTTTGTATGATTTTGTTATATTTTAGTTTTGGACAGAAGATCCTTTGAAGAGGGTCCTTCAGGGGTTTCTAGACTTCTTTACCCTAATTGTCTTCTTGAAGTTAAACAAAAAACAAAAAAAATTAAAAAAAACAAAAAAATAAAATAAAATAAAACAAAAAAAAACAAAAATGTTACTTAATTTCAAACTTTTCTGACAACAGCCAACCTACCTGATGAACCTGCAAAACTTATAATTTTTACGGTTCAGTATGTGTGCTTTTCATTCTTTTTAATCTTTTTAATTGGGTTTGTTCATGAGTTTTGTTATATTTTTAACATTTTAAATTGTGTTGTAATTATGTATTTTTATATATTTTTATTAGGTATATATAAAGGATAGAAGAATGGAGATGATTGTATAAAAGATTTTCTAAAAAAAAAACTGTAGCAGCAAAATACTGTAGCATGACATCAGCATGACTTCATCAAAATACTGTAGCATGATGTTAGCATGACATCATCAAGTTACTATAGCATGACATCATCAAATTACTGTAGATGCTAAAATTTTTGATAAATTGGACATTCAGGAGGAGCGTTTAGGGAGGGTTCTCTGGTTTTTAGTTTTCTTTCCAAAAGAGAGAGTTACGAAAACTCTCTCTCTTCATTATTTTCCTTTTTCTTTTCTTTTTTTTTTTCCTTCTTTCTCATGTGTAATTAATCTTCATCTTGCTTAGGTAAAAAGGTGAAACTCTTGGTAATAAGTTAAGGTTAAATTAATTTCTTTCTTGTACTTAAATGATATATTATAAAGCAGATATAATATGTGTTATATGTTGTTTCCAATTAATTTAGAAACTCTTCTTGTATAATGAATATCTTGATCCATTATAGATAATAGGATTGACACAGTGGATGCTTTTGACGATTTACAAGTATTGGTAGATAATTATTAGAACCATAATATGATTACATGATTGAACTTTAAATGTTAAATCTTCCAATTGGAATCTTCATTATGCATGATTTCAATTGAGTTATAAAACGAAATAATCTTATTTTTAATTTATTACCAAGAGTGGATCTCCTAACCCAAGTAAATCCTTTTTATTTGTGAACAACTTATATCATCTTTAATTTTGTGACAAATCTGCTCCTTACCTCAATTAATTAGTTTTCCTTCATCAATTCCCTGTGGATCGACCTCAGACTCCCGAGAATTTATTACTTGAGACAACCTACACTTGGGTTTGAAACTTTTATATATAATTATATCCCAACAAGTTTTTGACGTCGTTGCCGGAGACTTGATTTGAAGTCCTAATTCATTAAAGTTCTCTTTCTGTAAGTAAACTTCACTAACAGGTATATTATTCTTTTACTCTTTTCATTTTTATTTATCTATTTACTAACTTACTAACTAACTTTTATATTTACGTCATTTATTTATATTTTTATTTTTATTTTATTTTTGTTTCTATTTTTTATTTTATTTTTTTTATTTATGCTTTCTCGCTTCTATTATTATTATTATTATTATTATTATTATTATTATTATTATTATTATTATTATTATTATTATTATTCTCGCTTCTAACTATCTAATTTTTAAATTAAATGTCATTTATTTTCTACATCTAACTTTTAAATTATGTCATTTATTTTTATTTTTATTTTTGCTCTCTAACTTAATGAAATAATATTTCTTCTTCTCTTCTTTTCACCGGCTCTGTGGGGCTCTGCCATTTTCCAGTTTTCATATTTTAAATTTACTTTCTACACTTTATTTTTCGTATTTTATTTTTATTTTTATTTTTGGGTGGTTGGTTTATACCACATCCTACTTAATATTTAACGGCTGGTTTCTACCACCTACTTGTACATTATTTTATTTTATGTCACTTATTTATGCTTAACTGGTATCGTGATTCAAATTCTGGATATTTGGTTAAAATTAATCCTAATCATTTATATATTGATTTATTTGAATCACAATTAACACAATGACTGAATTTGAAGGTGCACATGTTGAACATGATAATTAAACACAACGAGCTGAAAATGAAAGTATACATGTTGAACAAGGAGATTAACCATTGCGAAATATGTGTGTGTATTTGCAACCACCTCGAAATTCTAATCCATCATGTTTTATCTTTCCACTTACTGCTAATAATTTTAGATTTAAGCCGGGTATGATTTCTTTACTTCCTAATTTTCATGGTTTAGAAAATGAAAGCCCATATTTACATCTAAAAGAATTTGAAGAAGTCTGTATTGCTTTCAATGATCAAAATTGCACTGAAAAAATTGTCAAGGTTAAATTGTTTCCTTTTTCTTTGAAAGATAAAGCAAAAACTTGGCTTAATGCTTTGAAACCAAGATCAATTGGCACATGGCAAGAAATGCAAGATGAGTTTTTAAAGAAATTTTTTCCAACACATAAAACCATTGCTTTAAAAAGACAAATCCAAAATTTTTCTCAAAATTTAAATGAAGTGTATTTTCAAAGTTGGGAACGTTTTAAAGATTTGTTAAATTCTTGCCCATATTATGGTTTTGAAAAATGGTGGACTATAAGCTTCTTTTATGAAGGTTTAACACCTGAAACTAAACAATTTGTGGAAACGATATTTAATGGCGAGTTTCTTGATAAAGAACCCGAAGAAGCTTTAGATTATTTAAACCATTTAGCTGAAAATTCTCAATCTTGGCATGGTACTAATCCTTCTGAAAATTCAATTAGATACAACCTTGAAAATGCATGAAAAAGGAAAATACCATCTTAGTCAAGAAGAAGATCTAAATGCAAGGTATGCTAGTTTGGCTAGAAAGGTTGAATCCATGGAATTAAAAAAAGTAAAAAAAAAGTTAAATATGTGCAAAATGAAGAAATTTGTGGCATTTGTGATGAATTAGGATACTCGACAAATGAATGTCCTAATATTCATGTTTTTAAAGAAGTTATGCATGAGCAAGTATATACAATGAACAATTTTAAAAAGTTATTCACCTCTTCTTTTTCAAATTCTTACAATCTAGGATGGAGAAATCACCCAAACTTCAGTTGAAGGAATAATAATCAAACACAATTTATGTAACCACCACCTTCTCAGGAACAATAGGATTCTCAAAATTCTCAAGGATATGCACCTTATGTCCCACCATATAGGAAAAACCTTGAAGGATCATTGAGTGCATTCATAGAAAAGTAAGAGACCATCAATAAACAAAGCACTCAAACCATGATAGACATAAAAGACACTCTTTCTAAACTTACTTCTGCACTCACCATTCACGAGAAAGAAAAATTTCCTTCTCAACCCCAACCGAATCTCAAAGGTCAATATAGTCTAAATAAGGGTAGTTCAAAAAACTAACAAATAAATCAAGTCAATTCTGTGATAACTTTTAGGAGTGGAAAAGTTATTAAAAAAGAAATTTTTGAACCTTGTGAGAAAGATTGTGAATCAATTTCCTAAGATAAGGAAGAGGTTGATAAGTCATCTGGCCAAAAGGAGACTAAACTCTCGTCTCCTCCACCCCCATTTCCTCAAGCATTAAGCAAACTAAGGAAAGTAGACCACCAAACTGAAATTTTTGAAATTCTTAAACAAGTGAAGGTCAATATTTCGTTATTAGATACTATCAAATATTTTCCTTCTTATGCCAAATTTTTGAAGGACTTATGCACTGTTAAAAGGAAATTAAATGTGAAAAAGAATGTCTTTTTGACCGAACAGGTAAGTTCCATTATTCAAAGCAACAATGTTTTGAAACATAAAGACCCTGGTTGTCCTACGGTTTCATGCATTATTGGAGAACATATAATTGAACAAGCTTTACTTGATCTTGGGACTAGTGTTAATTTGCTTCCATATTCAATTTATTTACAACTTAATCTGGGTGAGTTAAAACTAACTTTTATAACTCTTTTACTTACTGATAGATAAATTAAAATTCTAAAAGGAATAGTGGAAGATGTGTTGGTATAAGTTGATAAATTCATTTATCCTGTAAATTTTATTATCTTGGAAACTGAACCTATAATTAATTGTTCCAAGTCAATTCCTATTATTTTAAGTCGTCAATTTTTAGTAACATCCAATACTTTGATAAATTGTAGAAATGGATTGATGAAGCTAACATTTGGAAATATGACACTTGAGCTTAATGTTTTCAACATATGCAAGTAACCACATGAAGTCAATATTGAAAATAAAGAAGCTGACAAGATTGAGGCCATTGTAGATGATCATCTTCTAAAAGGGAATTCTTCTAACCCATTAAAAGTTTGTTTAAACAATTCATTTAATTCAGGTATGCAAGTAGATGGTGATATTTTCGAAATATGCTCTTTGCTTGATTGTACACAAGTAATGGAACACAAAGGATGGAAGCCGAGATTCGAAGAGTTATAACTCATGAATGATAATATTCATGAAGAAGTACCCACACTGGAACTAAAGTCATTACTTTCTGGGTTGAAGTACATATTTTTGGGAGAAAACCAAAGCTTTCCAGTAGTAATTTCATCAATCCTTACTAAAGAACAAGAATGTATGTTGATAGAAGTACTTAAAAGGCATAAAAGTGTAATTGGATAGACATTAACAGATATAAAAGGCATTAATCCATTAATTTGTACACATAGAATACATTTAGAGGATAATGCCAAAACATTACAACAATCTCAAAGAAGATTAAATCCACATATGAAAGAGGTAGTTAGGGCTGAAGTTCTTAAATTACTTGATGTTGGAATTATTTACCCTATTTTCGATAGTCAGTGGGTAAGCCCTACACAAGTTGTGCCTAAAAAATCTGGAATAACAGTGGTTGAAAATGAAAAGGTGAGTTAATACCTACGCGAGTTTCATCTAGTTGGCGTATGTGTATTGATTTTAGAAAATTGAATGCAGCCACTAAGAAAGATCATTTTCCCTTACCATTTCTTAATCAAATTCTAGAAAGAGTAGCAGGACATCCCCACTATTATTTTCTTGATGGTTATTTAGGGTATAATCAAATACTAATTGCATTAGAGGATCAAGAAAAGACTACTTTTACATGTCTCTTTGGCACTTTTGCATATAGAATAATGCCTTTCAGTCTTTGTAATGCTCTGGCAACTTTTCAAAGATGCATGCTAAGTATTTTTAGTGACATGATTGAGTATTATTTAGAGGTTTTCATGGATGATTTGACAGTTTTTAAAAATTCTTTTGAAAATTGTCTTAATAATTTGGATAAAGTTCTTAAAAGATGTGAAGAAAAAAGATTTGTTTTAAATTGAAAAAAATGTCATTACATGGTTACCTCAGGAATCTTGTTAGGTCATGTGATATCTTCTGAAGGAATTGAAGTTGATAAAGCCAAAGTTGAATTAATTGCTCATTTACCTTCTCCAAAAACATTCAGAGAAGTTTATTTCTTTTTAGGACATGCAGGATTCTATCGAAGATTTATTAAGGACTTTAGTGTCATATCTAGACCATTATGCAATCTTCTGATAAAAGATGCACTATTTGATTGGACTTAAGAATGCTAAAAATCTTTTGAAAAATTGATTGATCTTCTGACATCGGCTCCTATCATGCAATCTCCTGACTGGTCTTTACCTTTTGAATTAATGTGATGTAAGTGATTTTGCTGTTGGCGCTGTTTTAGGCCAAAGAAAGGAAGATAAGCCTCATGTAATTTGTTATGCAAGTAGAACTTTAAATAGTGCACAAATGAATTACACAACTACTGAAAAAGAATTACTTGCTATAATTTTTGCATTAGATAAATTTTGAACTCATTTAATTGGTTCTTCTACTATTGTTTTCACTGATCATGTTGTTATTAGATATTTAATGTCTAAGCAGGATGCCAAACCTAGGTTGAAACGGTAGATCTTGTTGCTTCAAGAATTCAACATCACAATAAAAGATAAGAAATAAGCCAAAAATGTTGTCGCAGATCATTTGTCCATACTTACAACAGGCTCATCTTTTGATAGTACACCTATTAATAATTCTTTTCCTAATGAGTTTTTATTTTCTGTCAATTCCATGCCTTGGTTTACGAACATAGTCAATTTTCTTCTAACAGGAAAGATGCAGCCTCAATAGTCACATCAAGACAGAAAAAAGTTTTTGACTGAGGTGAAAATTTTTTTTTGGGATGACCCATATTTGTTCAAATATTCTCCTGATCAAATCTTTTGAAGATGTATACCCGACAATGAGGTAGGTAGTGTCATTAAATTTAGTCACTCAGAAGCATGTGAAGGTCATTTTTCTTCAAAGAAAACAGCTGTGAAAATCTTACAGTGTGGATTTTATTGGCATACTTTATTTAAAGACAACTATACCATTTGCAAAAGTTACAAAAATTGTCAGAAATTAGGGTCCATTTCTAAAAGAAATATGATGCCTCTGAACTCTATCCTTGTCATTGAAAGTTTTGATTGTTGGGGAATTGATTTCATGGGTCCATTTCTATCCTTATTTAGATTTGTGTATATTTTAGTTGCAGTTGATTATATCTCAAAATGGATTGAGGCGATTCCATGTCGACAAAATGATCATAAAACTATTCTCAAATTTTTAAAAGAAAATGTCTTAAGTCGATTTGGAAACCCTCGAGCTATCACCAATGATGGGGGAACACATTTTTGCAATAAACCATTTGAATCTTTAATGAAAAAATATGGTAATACCCATAAAGTTGCTACCCCTTATCACCCTCAGACAAGTGGATAAGTAGAATTAACAAATAGGGAAATTAAACAAATTTTGAAAAAAATGGTTAACCCAAATCGTAAAGATTGGTCTTTAAGACTAAACGATGCACTTTGGGCTTACCGTACTGCTTTTAAAACATTTTTAGGCATGTCATCCTATCGGTTAGTCTATGAAAAATCATGTCACTTGCCTGTAGAACTGAAACATAAAGCATTTTGGGCCATTAAAACTTTCAATTTAAATCTTGATGATGTTTGCAAGTTATGCAAATTGCAAATAAGTAAACTTGAGGAATTAAGAAATGATGCATATGAAAACTCAAAAAATTATAAAGAAAGAACAAAAGCTTTTCATGACAAATCTATTTTGAGGAAATCTTTTGAAATTGGTCAAAAAGTTCTGCTTTATAATTCTCGTCTTCACCTATTCCTTGAAAAATTGAGATCTAGGTGGACTGGTCCTTTTATTATCAAACATGTATATCCTTATCGGGCCATAGACATTGAGAATCCTAGGAATGATAATGTGTCTAAGGTCAATGGACAAAGACTTAAACCATTTCTGGAAAATCAAGCTACTGAGGTAGAATTCATTTCCCTTTCTGATCCTTGTTATGTGAAAAATTTACTCTAATTTTGTGGCTTTATTTTGTTTTGTAGTTCTTTAGCTCCCCGGTAAAATGGCAGATGATGGTACTCCGTGACTCTCAAGTCGGTTTGCTCTCTTTCAGTTTCCCAAAATAACTAATTTCTTTTTCTTCAAAATGGATATCATTCTCTTAAACCTGAGAAAACATTTTCCTTCTTTTCCTCAAAATGCTCAAATAAAAATTTACAAGGCTAGATGTGAAAGATTGTGATTGTTAATGCACAAAGGTGTACCAGAAGAGGTAATTTTACTCTTAAGACGCATCATAGTAGAGAAAAAAAATGGTTTTAGAAGTAGCAAAAAGTATATCTTGGGTCATAGCATAAATTTTCTTCTTTCTTAAAAATCACATGCTTGGATTTGAATGTTGAATTGATGAATTGAGAATGATAGAAACATGCCTTGTGAGATTTTGAGCTTATTGATGAATAGATTGAATATTTGTACCATTCTCTTCTTTCTTGTGTGATTTTCACTCATGAAATTGTTACTCTAGAACTTGCTTTGATTCTTTTTAAGGCTACATTTTCACATGCATACTTAAATATGATAGAGGCATTTTAAAATAGTTACTTTGACCAAATAGCCATCCATGTATATTTTTCCTTGTGTAACCCCTTTGAGCTTATTTGGCCAATTCTTGTTTTTAGCTCATTACATGCTTTTTTTTTAAAAAAGGAATATGTTTTTACCCGACCTTAGGGAATAAGAGAGCATTAACTTTGTTCTTAAATAAGTGTGGGGTGTGTGTGTAAAAAAAAAAAAAAAAAAAAGAGTTGACCATCTGATACACTATGTGACATATTTATATCTAGAATAAAGATAGATGCTTGGAAACAACAGGAAGAGAAGGAGAAGGTTTATGCCTAACAATGAATGCAACTCATCAATTTGGGATTGATCTTCAATAAAATATTAGTTAAATATTGGTCATTGTCCTTTATAATGAATGTTCTCAAATATCTTTTCCACTCTAACTGTACTATAATGCTATGTTATTCTCTTTAGTATTTATCTTCTCATGTCCATATTATCCATTTTCCTTTACCATGACCCTGTTACAATCTTGAATAAAGTCCTCTTGATTTTTGCGTACATGTGTTCTGAGTAGTGGAGAAGTAGAAGATAAGCAAGCTTATGATAGTGCATTTTTTCATGGGCTGAATTGAGTGAAATATCTACCATTTTAAACACTAGAGGGATTGAGAGTAAATCCTGTGAGGATCTTTCATTCTTAATTCATTCTTTTTAACTAAAATTTCCTTGTTTGATGGTTTGAGATGTGAAGAAATATTACCTAAAAAATGCTTTGTTCTCTTGAATAGCTAGTTGCTCTTCTTGTTTCATTAAATCTTTTAGAGTTTTTAGTTTATGTCAGTGTCATTTCCTAGCTTTGGTCTTATATTTTGTCCAGGAGTGCAAAAGCTCAAGTGTGGGGGTGTGATGAATCTATAAAACTTATAATTTTTACGATTCAGTATGTGTGTTTTTCATTCTTTTTAATCTTTTTAATTGGGTATGTTCTTGAGCTTTGTTATATTTTTAACATTTTAAATTGTGTTGTAATTATGTATTTTTATGTATTTTTGTTAGGTATATGTAAAGGATAGAAGAATAGAGATGATTGCATAGAAGATTTTCTAAAAAAAAAAAAACTGTAGCAGCAAAATACTGTAGCATGACATCAGCATGACTTCATCAAAATACTGTAGCATGATGTTAGCATGACATCAACAAGTTACTATAGCATGACATCAGTATGACATCATCAAGTTACTGTAGATGCTAAAATTTTCTATAAATTGGACATTCAGGAGGAGCATTCATAGGGGTTTCTCTGGTTTTTAGTTTTCTTTCCAAAAGAGAAAGTTACGAAAACTCTCTCTCTCTTCATTATTTTCATTTTTCTTTTTTTTTTCTTTTCTTCTTTCTCATGTGTAATTAATCTTCATCTTGCTTGGGTAAAAAGGTGAAGCTCTTGGTAATAAGTTAAGGTTAGATTAATTTCTTTCTTATACTTAAATGATATATTATGAAGCAGATATAATATGTGTTGTATATTGTTTCTAATTAATTTAGAAACTCTTATTGTATAATGAATATCTTGATCCATTGTAAATAATAGGATTGACACAGTAGATGTTTTTGACGATTTATAAATATTGGTAGATAATTATTAGAACCATAATATGATTACATGATTAAACTTTGAATGTTAAATCTTCCGATTGGAATCTTCATTATGCATGATTTCAATTGAGTTATAAAACGAAATAATCTTATTTTTAATTTATTACCAAGAGTGGATCTCCTAACCCAAGTAAATCCTTTTTATTTGTGAACAACTTATATCATCTTTAATTTTGTGACAAATTTGCTCCTTACCTCAATTAATTAGTTTTCCTTTATCAATTCCCTGTGGATCAACCTCGGACTCCCGAGAATTTATTACTTGAGACAACCTACACTTAGGTTTGAAACTTTGAAATATAATTATATCCCATCACTACCCATATAGGTGCTATCATTACTTTTTTCATTCTTTTTCCTATTTGAACACTTCATTCTCTTCACTTCCATCCAACTCATAATCATTCAAAGGGAATGTGAGTGTAGAAATGGAGAGAGCTTCTGTTCGTAAACTTGTAAATATCTGTGTATTTTGTGGGTCAAGTTATGGGAAGAGTTTGGAGTATGAAAATGCAACAAGCATTCTTGGTCGAACACTTGTTGCAAGAAACATTCAGGTAGTATATGGGGGAGGTAGCATTGGATTAATGAGGGTTGTATCACTTCTACATATCTAAGAGGTGGTCAAGTGTTAGGTATCATTCCTGAACCTTTAACTCAAAACAACATCACTGGAAAGACAATTAGGAATGAACTTCAAGTATCATCTATGCATGGACGAATGAGGAAAATGCTTGAAAGCTCTGATGCATTCATTGCCTTACTAGGTGATTTTGGTACTTTGAAAGAAGTTTTTCAAATTGTCTCTTGGGCTCAACTGAACATCAACCATAAACCCATAAGTTTGTTGAATGTTAATAATTTCTTTGATGGTTTGTTATCTTTTCTTGACCATGCTATGGAACAGAAGTTTATCACACCATCGGCAAGATGACTCCTTATCCATGCTTCCACTATTGATGAATTGATTGATAAATTAGAAGCTTTTGTTTATGAACCTGATCCATTAATAGCTCAGATAGATTGGTTAGAAGAAAGCGATGAGGGAAGCAGTATGCAACGCAAGCCCGATCAGACACTCCAACTATTTAAATAATTTCAAGCTTTGGTTTTATTTATTGTTCTTTGTTTCTATTTAAATTTGTGTCAGGTCTCTCTTTTCAATAATTGCTACAATAGGTAATGTCTTCTATCATTTACTCATCTATATTTTAACATTGCGGATAATGTTATGATCTAGTTAGGGGGAAGGATAGTTGATCCAAAAAAAAATTGGATAATTGATCAAAAAAAATGGGAAGTATGATATGATTGTCAGTAACTTACTAAACCAATTAGGGATGACAAGTAAGGAGTAAATTTTACCCTTGAGACACATCTAACTTGGGAAGTTTGTTTATTGATATGATTGTCAAAAACTTACTCATAGTAAAACCAATTAAGGATGGCATAGTAAGAAGTAAATTTTGGAAACAATTTATTACTCTTGAAGTTGGGGTAGTAACTATTTAGTGTTAATTTGTGGAAGTAACAAAGTTTTGTTGTTTGATTTCCTTTGAAAGATTCAAGTGAATGCACTCTCACATCCTTTGAAGCAATTAAAATTCATGTATCATAGCATGATTGAATAAATTGTATTTTTTCTTAAATTTCACATGCTTAGTTATGGATGTTGAATTGGTGGATTGAGAATGATAGAAATATACCTTGTGAGATTTTGAGCCTATTGATGAATGGATTAAACATTTGTACCATTCTCTTCTTTCTTGTGTGATTTTCACTCATGAAATTATTATTCTAGAATTTGCTTTGATTCGTTTTTAGGCTACATTTTCACATGCATACATAAACATGATTGAGACATTTTTCTTGAAATAGCTACTTTAACCAAATGGCCAAGAATGATTGGCGCATAAATAGGCAGCCTTGCTCAGCAGCATATTGTCTCAATATGATATCAAACACTCTTATATTTTCTTGAAAATTCTTTGATTCCTGCCAACGTAAGGCATTGAAAATAGCTTGTTTTTCCTTTGCTTAAGCTCTTTGAACTTATTTAACCATTCCTTGTTTCTAGCTCATCATGTACCTTAAAAAAAAACCATGTTCTTGCTTGACCTTAGGGAATAAAAGAACATTAGCTTTGTCACTAGATGAGTTCTTGAACAAGTGTGGAGGTGCGTGTATAGAATGATTGATAAAAAAAATTGAAACAAAAAAGTGGTTAATCGAAAAAAAATGCATATTTGCAAAAAAAAAATGTAAAAATAATTTGTAGAACTTTCATGCTTGTTAATTGAACTCAGCCCTCACGCTTTTGTATTCTCTTAGGTGTATAACTTGTCATATCTATACTCATCTCTTCTTTACCTTGACCCAATTACCACCTTGAATAAAGTCTTCATGATTTGTGTGTGCATGTGTTCTGAGTAGTGGAGAAGTAGAAGATAAATAAGCTTATGGTAGCGCAATTTTTCATGGGTTGAATTGAGTGAAATACTTACTTTTGAAACACTTGAGGGATTCAGAGTTAATCTTGTGAGAATCTATAATTTTTTATTTATTCTTTTCAACTGAAGTCTCCTTGCTTGTTGGTTTGAGATATGAAGAAATTTTACTTAATAAATATTTTGGTTCCTTGAATCTTTGGTTTCTCTTCTTGTTTATAAACTTTTGCATTCTTGAATATCATTGGAAATTGAGTCTTTTAGAGTGTTTAGCTTATGAGTCTGTGTCGTTTTTTTTCCTAGTTTTGATCTTATGTGTTTTGCTCAGGAGTACAAAAAGTTAAGTATGAGAAAATTTGATGATTATATATTTTATACATTAATAAACCCTCATTTTTAGTCATTTACACTTCATGTACTTAATTGATTGAGTTTGGTTATGTTTTGTAAGTTTGAACTCAAATTCGACTTAATTAAATTTTCTAATATTATTTAGGTCTTACACTGTTTTTATATTTCGGTCATATCTTGAGTTTTTGATGTGTAATAATTATATATCTTACCTTCTAGGAAAGATAAGAGAGAGCTCTATAACTTTATTGAAGAGTTCCAGGTAAAATATGGACATCTAGAGGAGCTATTTGGGCTTGGAAGTCAGAACACAGGTTTTGTGATTGGAACCCGAATAGTGTGCAGTAATCAAGGCATAACTCCGACTATAGGTGGTCAATGGGGCTGAAACTTTGACACTTAAAAGTTAAGACTCAAATCTACAACTTTCATGAAGAACACAAAATGCAGATCAGATTCCTTGAAGGTGATATTGGGCTTTGAAGTCAGAACAGAGGTGCTGTATTTGGGCCTGAATACTGTTTAGTAATTGGACCATATCTCAGGCTATAGGTGGTCTTTTGAGTTGAAACTAGTGACATTGGAAAGTTAAGACAAAATGCTATAACTTTTATGAAGACCATTTTTCCATTTTCTGACGGCATCCTTGAGTTCAATAATGAATGATTTCGGAGATAAAGAATCTCAATAATCCAACCACTTCACCACTCATCCAACCACCCACCCACTCATCCACTCACTCTTAATCAGTTTCCTTGTCATTTTGTATCTCTAATCCTCTATAAAAGGCTTCATTAGCTTATCATTGGGTACGCTTGGTGTTAAGCTTGGTTTTTAGAAGTTATGATCATACTTGTGTATTAATTGTTTTCTTTTGTTGTAATTTTCTTTTGTTCTAAATTGAGTTATGTCCATCTTTCTCTTCTTCTCTCTTTCTTTCTTTTTGGTTATGAGTAACTAATTTTCATTTTGCTTGGGTAAAAGGATGAAGCTTTTGGTAATAAATTAAGGTTAGATTAATTTCCTTCTTGTACTTAAATGATAAATTATCAAGTGATCATTATATGTGTTGTATGTTGTTTTCAATCAATTTAGAAACCTTCCTTGTATGGTAGAGATCTTGATTTATTGTAGACAAGAGGATTGACATAGTGAATGCTTGAGACCATTTACAAGTGTTGGTAGATAATTAAATGAACCATAATATAATTGCATATATAATTGAACTTTGAATGTTATATTTTCTGATTGGAACTTCCTTTATTTGTAGATTTCAATTAAGTTATAAAGAGAAATAATTTTATCTTTAATTTATTACCAAGAGTGGATCACCTAACCCAAGCAAATTCTTTTTCATCTGTGAATAACTTTTATTACTTTTGGTATTGTAGCAAATCATTTTTTTACCTCAATTAATTTCTCTTCATCAATTTCCTATGGATCAACTTCAGACTCCTGAGAATTTATTACTTGAGATAATATGCACTTGAGTTTGCAATATAAAATCTGCATCTGGTGACTTAATTTTTAGGTATCCCTCAAAGAATGATATATGTCTTTCTTATATCTCCTCTTTTAAATTTTAAATTCAATTTTTCTTTTAAAAATAATTTTACATGTCAATTTATAATTTTAAATATTTTTCTCTTTTAATCTATTTTTTTAAATTCTACCTTAATTAATTATGCATATTTTTTTATAATTTTAAATATTTTTTTAAATAAATATTTTTAAGATTTTACCTAAATTTAAAAATACCCATGCAATATATAGGTTACTTGCTAGTTTTCTTTTAAATTTCTTATTCCCATTTCAAATTGCCTCAATTAAAATAATCTTGTTTTAGTGCCTATTTTTTCTTTATAAGTATCGTTTAATAGGTTGTCAAATATTTATTATTTATTAATTATATTTATTGTTAGACCATGAAACACTTATTATGCCGGCTTCAAAAATATTTTTTTTTGTGAGAACAACTGAGCTAATCAATAAATGTATAACAACTCATGACCTATGATTTATGAGTACGTATGTGTTAGTCATAGCAACCATCACCCAAGCGGGGGGGTGAATTGGGTGATTACAAATTTTAATGCAACTTTGAGAAATTAATCATGTTGAATCACTCAAGTAATAACTTAAATGACGACCTATTTATTAAATAAGTTAATCCAAGACTTTTAACTAAAAAGGTCAAATGGGCTATCTAATAAGTTTCATAGAATCAAATCACCAAGATGACATGATTTAATTATATATAATATAATATATATTATTATAATAATTATAAATTATAATTATAATTATAAATTTATTATAATATATTAATATATTTTTAATTAGTTTTTAATAAAAATTAATAACTAAAATATAAGTTAATAAGTTAAAATAGAAATAACATATTTGTCAATATATTTAATGTAATATATTTATTAGAATGAAAATAATAAATTAACATTCACCTCCTACTTTTATAAACTTGAGCACTCATTATTTTTTACTCGATCTTTGGTCGATGTGAGATTTGGAGATATACCAAGTTACAAAATTTGTAGGGATATATTTTCTCTCAGCATCAAGGTTGATAAAGAACTCTCATAAGAGTAAAAATACAATGAAGATCACAAAATGATAGAAAATTCTCTCAAGAGTGGATAATACAAATTGAGCCAGAGATGTTAAGTTATAACAAAGGCTTATGGAATTTTAAATAGAGCTCAAAATTGATTTTATTTCAAGGATCAAATCAAGTGTTCAAGAGATATTAGTTATATGTAAAGAGTGATAAAATGACCTATTTAAATGTAATTTTTTTATTAGTTTATGTAAACGCATGTTAACTTATTTAAAGTTAGGTCTTACACTTTATGTAAAACTTGATTACCTATTTAAAGATCAACGTTTGTTACCAGGACTTTAATCGATCTCAGATTTCTAGTTTTGAAATAGATCTTTAAATAAACTTTCAGGTCGTTAGGCTAAACTTTTAAAATGTCAAATCATACCTTAAAAATCGACGTATTACATAGTTATCACAAAATCGACCTATTACATATTAACAGGTCAGGTTCAAATCTTATAATTAGAATACATGTTAAGTCTATTTAAAACAAAGTCTGACATGATTTATTCTATTTCTACCCCTACGAGGGAGGTTGATAAAAAATAATAATATTATTTATATATTATTTTTATTACAACATTTTTACTTAGCCTTTTTTTATGGATAATAATGTAAAAATTCTAAAAGACTCTTCTTATTTTATTTTCAAACAGGAAAATGCAAGTAATGGTGCAAAAAAAATGTGTAAAAAACATTTAAAGAAAACATACCGTACAAACTAATTTAAAAACTTATTAACACTTAAGAATAGTTGGTGACAATTAAAATAAATTGCGATTTCAATCAAATTTACCTATAATGTTAAAAATTTAAATCATAAAATTGTTACTTTAACGAGAATCTTACCTGATCACTACCGGGTCCAAAATTAGGTAAAAAATTTATCAAAGAAAAAAAGTGCTTACTAAGTTTCTACTTGAAGCAGCAGAGACTTTTGGGAATCTTGAGCGACTATTGCGGTGTTGGAGAGGACAATGGAGCGCAGATGAGTGAGATAACTAGGGACAAAATCATATCACTACAAAAAGTCAAAAACTATAGCTGGGGCAGGACCCACTACAAACCTTTGATGAACGAGTCAATCTAGTTTCTGATTGGCTTGGCAATTTTCTCTCGAACTGATGGGTTTAAAACTCGACCTGCGGGCGGGGTGAGTGCGGATTTAGATTCAATTGTCCACTCCATTTCACACTCCTAATACATAGTTTAATTATGAGTTAACCGTAATTTTAGTTCCTGAAGTTATTTGTATAGGTTTTATTAATTTTTGACTTGAAAAAATTAAAATACTAATTATTTTATATGAAAAAAATCGATTATATTAACTTTTTACATCAACAATTTTTCAATTAAATTGGTTTTACAGATTATAATTTTAAGATTTAATATGTAATTTTTTCAAGTTAAGAACTAATTTGATTAATACTAACAATTTTAGAGATTAAAATAAAAGTTCACTCTTTAATTATTAATAAAACCAATTATATTAATTGATCTTTATTAATTTAAAACTTGAATTAAAGTGATGTATGTCTGTCAATATAAAGAGTTTTATATCAACATTAATTAATGTTTTGATATCAAACTGTAGAAATCATTCTTGAAAGCTTTTTGTCCAATCTTTGAGATATCTTTGTGAGCAACGAGCTTCAATTTTATCATCTACTCTAGTGAGAGCTTGCAAATTCAATCTTGAGTCTTGTATAAGATAGAGGTGGTTGTAAAGGTGAGACATCCCTTTGTTTGAAGAGCGCTCAAGGTGAGGCATCCCAAGTTGAGGCTTAAGTTTCAAAAGAGTAATGACCTATACAGTAGAAATAAGTTACTTTATTAGAGTGATATTTTTGATACTTATAGTGCGTAGATAGTCCCCTTGAAGATTTGTCATAAATCACTATGATATCTCTAAGAGATCGTCTTTACGGGAGGGTGTGCTTCTTATCTCCACGATCTTCTTCTTGGTTGGACAGAGCACGATGGAAAGTGTCTTATCTTCCACGATCGTTCGGGTAGACGAAAATCAATAGAATCACGAAAGAATTGCGAAGTTAGTTTTACAAACCAATTCACCCCTGTAGTAGGTGGTAACATAAAGTCCTAATCATCATGATCCAAAGTTTAACCATATAAACAATGATCAATATTCTTTTGTGTCGGCATTTATAAAGACATCTATGAAATGTTGGAATACGATTAGTTATCATCACTTAACGGATTAAACCATCGGGAGCGTAAACCGATCCTAGTGGTATATATGGCGGGTTTGCCCCTAACTTGCTGACCTATTTATTAAATAGGATCAAGACTAACTAAAAAGGTCAAACCTCAACAATTAATATTTTAACACTTTTGCTTTTATCTTAATTACTAAAATTGAGATGATAATAAATATTGATTTATTAAAATATTAATAGATATTAATATAAAACTCTTTTATATTGATAATACATACCAAATAAACTCTTAAGACTTATCATGAACATGTATTTTTATTTTATATGAGATGATAAATTAATTTTAAAATTATGATTAAGTATTATATAAATTTAATTTTAAATATTCATAAATGCATGATGGAAAGGGATGGGTGCAGAATTTAGTATTTTTCTTACGGATTAAGTTCGAATTTTAATTTTAAGAATAGGGCGCTGTCAGGTTTTGTTAAAACCTGCCTTTATTACCTGCTCATTGCCAAGCCTAGATTTTGGCTGAACCATTCTAAAACTAACGGGTATGAAGGTTGCCACAAGATGTTGGTCAATTGGCAAATTGAGTTTTAGACGGGTATATTTCACTTATAGAGGTTCAAAACAAACACATTGTGATTAAGGTCAAGCTGATGTTTAAAGTGGAGATTAGCCCCACACTTTGTGATTGGTGGTCATACGAAAGAAAAGGAAAAAGTAAAAAGAAAAAAGAAAAAAAAACCGGTAGGAAAGGTGGCCAGCGCCGCATTCCTTTACCACCTAATTCTTCTTCCTTTTACTTGAATTCGATATGACTTTGAAGCAAGTCCTTGCTTTTTGTCGTTTTCATAAATAAACTCACTCTTTTGAAATAACAAACCAATAATGCCCTCTACTACAACTAAGGACGGCAGTGTGTTAAACGTTATTCTGGTCGACCTGGTTGGGAGTTGGGAGATTATGATTTACCGGTTTATGCCTCATCGTTAACCACTCCCTTCCTCTTTTCAAAAGATTTCTTCTTTAACCTAAGAGCTTAAACTATTAGGTATAACTCCATATAAATTATTTAAATCTCTCACTGTTCATATTCATTGTCTCTGCATATATCTTAGCCTTACGAAAGTGAAATGAAATCTGTCCATTGCTTTAGTAGAATTAACTTAAGAGGTTGCATTGCCAAGGCCATTCGTTTTATATTAATTCTTTTCCCTTCCCAAAACCTTGAACTACGTACCATGTTGCTCTTTTAAACGTTGGAGCAATGCTAATTATCACGAAAAAGATTTTAGAAAGTTGACTATCAAAAGAGAGAATGCTTATGGATACATGGTTGATTAAAGGGCAAAAAGAAAGAAAAGTCTAAAAGTGACTGTACACTCATTATAGTCGAAATAGGACATAATGAGGGACAAGTGAGGAAGTTACTTTATTAAGGAATTTTCGACTTGACCAATCACATCGGTTTGTGAAATTTTCACGAAAATCTTTTCGTCAAAATTAACATTTTTCGAAGTGTGTTTGAAATGTAATAAAATAAGAAATAATTTGATTTCGGGTAGTAAATTAAATTTAATTAAATTTTGTATTTAGAATATTAAAAAATACAAAATAATTTGATTTTAAAATCGCATAGATTTTGATTCTTTTTTGTTTTAGTAAATTATCAATTTTGATAGAATTTGTTAGGATTTGATTTGAATTAAATAAATGCTTTTATCTTTTACCCTTAATTAATGATAACCATCTCTTATAAGGTTTAAAATGTAAAATAATAAAATCAAATCTTTTAATGATTACTACCATTTTAATAAATTTTCAAACACAAAATTTAATTTATAAATCAATTCAAATTATTTTTTTTTTAAGTTTAATAAAAAATTTAATTTCATAAATCAAATCAAATCAATTGCAAATTAGTAATCGGAAATCGAATCATTTTAAGAATATTTTTATTTATTTCAAACGCACTCTATATGTTGTTATCTTACTATTTCAAAATGCTGTGGCGCCATGAGGGGAAGAAAAATAAACAAGATGATAACATGAAGCGTAGAAACACAATTTAACTTAATTTGACAAGTCACTTGTTTATATCTATCGCATAGAAACATCTTTACTATGAGAGAAATATATTATATAAGAATAATCATAAAATTAAATAACTTAATTTATACTTGGCCTAAAGCTGGATTCTATTTATAACTAAACTTCCATTGGTCTCCGAGCAAACCCCTTTAGTCTTCAAGAATCTTTAATTTCTTAGCTTCCCAAATCTTACCAATTTTAATAACATTGTATAGATTGTTTCATATCCTTAATTTAGATTCTCTAAATGTCTAAGAATACATTTATTAAGAATAAATATAAATAAAACAAATCATTATTTTTTCAAGATGTATGAATCAAAATCCCAAAACAAAATACTTGGAAATTCAAATCTATCGCCACTTAGCCATAGCTTGGGTGGTTCATTTTCAAAAATTATCATCTTTACCATCTTGAAATGAATATTTTTACTGGTATATTGTTTGGGATTCTAACAATTTGTTTAGAGTGACGTTTTTTCATTAACGTGAGCATACAAGAGTTTGCCTTTCGTATTATTATTTAATAGAATAGTAATCATGCGGTCTACGAAATTATAAAAAAATATTTAAAGATAATATATTAGAATTATGCTATTATTATAAAAAAAATATTTATAATTTTCATAAATAATTATGGGTGATGTAGAATTTTAAGTTGAGATTTAAATATTTATTTTTTATTTTTAGGACGTCAAATATTAAGTTTATATATAAAATTTTAAAAATATTTTAAAGATTTCAAAAATTATTGAAAGAATGTTTTGAGTTTTAGAAGCTACTACTACTAACTACTTTAACTTTATCTTTGTATATTATAATATAGTTTGATATCATAATAAAAATATTTTTTATTCTGTAAAAAAAATCTCAAAAAGGATTTCATATATATATATATATATAGCTAGGGTGATTCATTATCAAAAATTATCATCTTTTTTGATTTACACTCATTTTATATTGTTTAGATCCACTTTCATCTAATGGTTACTTTTAATGAAATAATCTCAACCATTAGATTAAAGTGAATCTAACATGAAAATGTACGAAATTATAAAAAATAAAAAGATAATATATTATAATTATGCTATTATAATTAAAAATATATATATATATTTCATAAATATTTATGAGATGATGTGATTATTTAAGTTGAGATTTAGATATTTATTTTAATATTTGACCAAATATAAGTTTATACATAAGATTTTAAAAAGATTAAAAGATTTCTTAAAGGTATTGAACCACTTAAAAAGTTTCACAGAATTTATGTTATAATCTTAACCATTCATATAAGATCCAATAGTCAAGATTCACTTCTCTCACCCTCTCACAATAAATACTCCTCTCACCTAATACACTTCATATATATATATATAGGGGTCATATCTAGTGAGATGAGTTTTTATTGTGAGAGGATAAGAAGAATAAATTTTGATCATACAACCATACATGAATGGTCAAGATTAAAAGTTACTTAAAGGTCATGAAACTTGAAACTTAAAAAGTCACATGCATTTATGTTCTAATTTTAATCATTCATATAAGATCTAATCATTCAATATGTCTATCTCTCACCTCTTGTAATAAATACTCCTCTCACTGACCGGCAAGAAGATCTATATATATATATATATATATATATATATATATATGGGAATTGATCCACTTATACCTAGTGTAAATAAAAAAGATTTGCACTCAATCTTACATTCTTCATTTTATTATGATGTTGTGGCTACGATACAAGATAAATGGTAGCCATAGGATCACAATAAAATAAAATGTGTAAAATTAAATATAAGTTTTTTTTACTTATACTAAATGTAAGTGGATCTCTCCTTATATATATTATTACATTAATAAGATACCAAAAATGAATTTGAAATTCAAATTTATAATGAATTATTGATGGTATAACTTAAAAATAACACTTGTAAGAAAAAATCTTAAAATAATTTATATTTTTCTTTAATTTTTCTTTAATAGAATAATACTAAAATTTAAATTCAAAAAATATTAATAACATAACCTAAAACTATCACTTGATAAAATTTTATAAATGAGAATTCTTCTTTTATATATTATATTGGTTGATTGATTACTAAAAAAAAGTTATTTATACAAAGTTGAATATTAAGTCAAAATTCATAAACACGGAGTTGACGCGCAGAGAATGCTTTTCCAAGTCTTCTTCTAGGACATAATCAATCATGTATTCTTTCAATAAATTGGTTGAATAATAAAAATGATTTGTTAACTTAATTATCACGCCTTAATCATAAATTTGAAGGCTAATTTGGAATTTTTTTTAAAGATTTTCCAGAGTAATACCATATACTTAGAATAATATTATGCCCTGTGTTGATATTTGAAGTTTGAACAGTATTCCAAGGAAGTTTCAGGGCTCCTTCCTGCTCAATAATAATATATACATAAACAGCTGAGAGTTGATTTAGCGTACATATTGATCATGACATGGTAGGGTTGGTGCTTGGTCTACATTTGACTCTATGTCAAAACCTTCGGGGAGAAAATATTAAAACAAAGATATTTTTTATAGAGCAAACCAAACGTTATATATTTTTTTATGCTAAGCTTAACAAAGCAAAAGTAACCTTATTTGGAGAGCTTTATTTCCCTGAAGTTAAGCTTACCAGCATCTAGCTCAGATTTCTTTATATGGATGTATGACATCAATCCAGTATTAGAGTAATTTTTAATTAAGTACGATGTGTCTATCGTAAACATTAAAATTATTATTTGATATATGTAAAATTATGATATTTATAATAAAAATATATTTATTATTAATAATATTTTTACACATATTAAATAACAATCTTATATGTCCAAATGTTGACAACCTCATACTAATAATAAATAAACAGTTGCGTGCCATGTCTTGGTATGAATAAACAAAAACAATTAAAGATAACTTCTTTGGAGACATGAAGATGACATTAACTGCTTAAGATAATTGAAATCTTATCTAATCATATACTAAAAGCCTAAATGCCAAGCAGCCGAAGCTTAGAATCCCGTTCAGGATTTAAGGCACAAATACAATTAGTCAAACCCTTTGATGCAAGCAGAAGCAGGTGTATGTGATTTTTTTAATATTTTCTTCTAGAGGTGCGAAATTGAATTGTATATGCATAAGCATAAGCATAAGCAACAAATTGTCTACATTTTTATTTGAATATGTGGAAATTGAAATAGAGAATAAAATTGGAAAAATAGAGAATAAGATTGGAATAAATAGAGAATAAGATTGGAAAAAATAGAGGTGGCTTGAAATTTTAGAGGAAATTTCTCTTTTCAATCTCTTTGGGCCGTTTATATTTTTCATTAGTTTGTTGCCTTCTTTAATGAAAAGGAAAGGAGGGCTTAATGTCGCAGCCTGAGTCACGCTGGATATGGCATTATCATCTTTTCCCTTATTTCCCTTTCCCTGGATGAAGGGAAACGAAGTCATCTAGAATCCTAATTTGTCCCTTTCATTTTGTTGGTGAGAACGAGGACGCTTCGATGGTTGACTTACATTTCAAGATGATTGCTTTTAACAATTAAATCTAAAGATATCTAATGTATGGCTCAACCTGTCACAGAAAAAAAGAGACCTCGTCATGAATACAAATGGAACAAATTATAAAAGAGGACATCAGATCGTGAGGCACACCCTCTTTTTGAATTAGAAAGAACGCATCAAGATGTGTTCATTGGACATTTGTGCAGACATGTTGAAATTTTCTTATGAAACTATTATTTGTACAAGGAAATAACCAACCTCAATCATAAAAATAAAAAAGAATATATAACCAACCTCTTTACTATTTGTAATTACAAAGGGGAATATATATATATATATATATGAGGGGGGATCGATTTACATCAGTATAAGTCTTTTTTGACTTACACTCATTTTCAACCATTAGATCCACTTTCATCTAATGGTTGAAATTATTTCATTAAAAGTAACTATTAGATGAAAGTGGATCTAACAGTTAAAAATAAGTGTAAGTAAAAAAAAATTTACACTATAAGTTGCCTCATATATATATATATATATATATATATATATATATATATATATATATAAAACCTTATGTGAATGTGAATGGCTTTATAGTTAATGATATTTATGTATTCCTTACACAATTTTTATACCACTATTTTTTTAGATAATAAAACAAAAAAAAAACATTTATTCTAACTTAACTCTACCTTTTATTTCCGAAACAAACAAAATGTAAATGTGTTGCAATAGTTTTGATGAACAAATATCATTTTTCTTATAATTTAGTTGTTGTATCACCTGATACGTGATTACATCCCTATTGAGACTCAACACTCAGGTTTAGTCTACCATATCCTATCTCACACCGAATCTTAGAGCCTCCTTTATAACCATAATAAAAACAAAAATAAAAACCTATCTATATTATTATAACCTCATTTTAATTAGAGAGAATAATAATTTTAAAGGAAACAAACATTGAAACTCCAATTTTCTACATCACTTTTTAAATCAATTAATAATATACAAATTCGTGATTAATTATATATATTAGTTAGTTAATAGGAAATGAACTCAATAAAAAGATATTATTATCTTATTAACCAACTAATATACATATTATTAACTTTGAATTTATATATTGTTAATCGGTATAAAAAATAGTGTAAAAAAATAGTGTAAGATAATATTTATCTATTCCTTGCTGGCTTCTCCATCACTAGTCTCTTTATCCTCTTTCTCCACCTTATTTATTAACAAGCGGAATTATATTTAATAAGGAAAATATGACTAGTAGAAAAATAGACATATCACATAACAAAGACTATATTAATGGTGTGTACATTCCATCCACATGTGGTGCAGGCTGCGGCCATTATATAGTTCTGCTTCGAAAGTTAGATCGCAAGTTTTATAATCTCAGCAAAAAAAAAAAAAAAAGATCGGAAGTTTTATATGCATATCTGATATCACAATCTGAGTTGTAGCTGCAACCGGCATAAAAGGCTACATAAATGGAAGGGAAAGCTGCAATAAAAAAATTGCTGGAAGTTGAGGAAAGGCCATATGATAATAAAATAGACGCACCGAACAGGACCGAGGAACCCTCCATTCATAAAAGTGTAAGTTTTCATACATGCGATGTTGTATATGCTTGCTTAATTACTATATAGCTATACTTGTTCAGTTTCTTAACACTTCACCTTGGTCTCTCCCTGCTTATTTCACTTTTTGTTTACATGTTTTTTTGTTTATACTCATCATACAGATTTTTTAGATGAGTCATATATATATGTGTGTGGGGGGGGGGAGCAGATTTTCTCACAATATAACATGCTTTTGATTTATCTAATGATCTTTGCTAATTTACATGGATGGGAGAATTGTGCAGCTAGGATCTACTCTTCTCAGTTTAAGCCTGAATAACTCAGAACAGCCTCCCCAAATTCAAGGACAGCCCCTAACTCAAGTGAGTAATCTTTCTGGTCCATGAACAAGGACTATCTGTTATTCATTATTATTATTATTATTATTACTAATTTTTGGGTATAAAGGACTATCGATCTGTTATTTTAAATCTGCATAAGTTTTGATTGATGAACATTATGTTGGAAATGACATGATCAATAAGTAGTTTTTGGGTGTGAGTGGCTCTTAGATGGGGTTGCTGCGAATCAAACTTGAGGAAGCGAAGAAGGAGAATCAAAATCTAAGAGCTATGCTAAATCAGATTAATGAACACTACACTGCTCTTCAGAATCGCTTACTTTTGGCGATGCAGCAGCATCAACTATCTTCTTCACCTCGAAATAATCATAACCTGCAGGCAAGTTTGACTTAAAACTTGTTTTGCATATGCTTCTTTGATTAATAATTCATTTTTGTTCTATTACATTTGCTTTGAAATTTATAATATTTGAAAAAAAAATTGTTTAACTTGGTCAACATATATTTTCAATACCCATAAGCCATAATAATGTCCGGCCTAGGATGTGTCACTGCTATAAAGACTAACAGATAAACAATGATTCTGAAAAAAAAAAAATTTGTAGGTTTTGTAATGGAAAATGATATTTGCACCCCACATTTACAATTTACTAGTTTAGAAAATATAAGGTAGAGTGTGCAGGGAAGTGTATTTTTATTAGTTTATTATTTAAAAAGAAAGTGAGGTCAAAATGTGTGTAAGAAAAATGATGTGCAAATATCATTTCTGTTGTGTAATTAACATGACATGGATTATGCTTGATTACCAATCTAATGTACCCTATGTTATAAACTAACTATTTCAAAAACTTAAGTTATCAGGTGAAGACATATAAATAATTTTATTAAACATTTAACATGTCTCCTAATACAAGTCCTTTCAGCTTGAAGCATAAGTAATGCACTAACTTATCTTTATCATGTACTAATACTCAAATTTTATATAAAAGAATGAGAGTGACAATAATCAAACTCTAAACTACTTAGTCATAGAAATTTTGATACTATATCATGAGTTATCTCTCTCAAAATATTAAGCTTTAAGATGAAGGCATATGACTTTATTATATCTCTAACAATAGTGACTAGTTAGTACATGTTTGGATGAGATTATTTCCCAAACTAACAACTTTTTTTTGCTCAAAAGCTTTTCTTTATTGTTCATGCATGTTTTAGTAATTCTGTTTCAACTTTTATACGAAATTCAATATGTTATAACAACTTTTTTTCATAAGCTTGAAGCTTTGAAAATTATGATTTTATATTATAGATTATTCTAAAAGTTTTGAAATATAAATAATATTTTATCTTCAATCAAATAATATTTTTAATTATTTTATATCTCTTTTGATAATTAATATATAAAAGTGATTCTTTTTCTATACCATTCAAACAAAATAAATTATTTTAAAATTATTTTTTAATTAATATATTCAAATATAAATCTGATTTTATTTTAATCGATTATATAATAATCGATTATTAAAATAATTAAAGTTTTCACAACTGAATCAAACACACTCTTAATCTTTTTTTGCCTAATAGTTGCACTATGTTATATGAACAAACTAATTAAAGGAAAAAAACCATGCATTTCTTGATAAATTTAGAAGCGAAGTAGACAAGATGAGGAGAAACCAGTGTTACCCACCCGGCAGTTCTTAAATATCGGTGAGCCTTCACCTTCAGATGGCAAAGCAACAGAAGGATTTGCCTCAGTGAAAAACATTGAGAAGAACACAGGCAGAAACCTTTCATATGCTTACAATGTTGAAGGTGAATTCAACAGCCAAATAAAATCAGAAGAAGTAAAACGCATAGAAGATCAAGCATCTGAAGTTTCTTGCAGGAAAGCTAGAGTGTCCATAAGGGCACGATCAGATTTTTCTGTGGTACGGACTTCTATATATCTCATTTGTAGAATTTATTTTTTTAAATAGGACTGATATTAATTTTAGATTATATGAAAAAGTACTAATTACACTCTTCAATTTTGCATGATGTGTGGTATATATAGTCCTTAAACTCTAAAAAATGTACAAGATGGTTGTGAAACGTGTGAACATGACAATTTCCATTTAATTTTTGGATGGATGTCAGGACTATTTTCCATCAACTTTGCACTATCTTGCACGTCGTTAAAGTTTAATGACTAAACTGCATATCGTATAAAGTTAAAGGGTGTAAATTGGACTTTTTACTCTAGATTATAATATCAGTCATTTTATGCATTTAATTTACTTAGGAAAGTGAAATATGTATTTGAATAGAACTATGTGATTATGCATTGCCATTATAATGTTTAGATGGGCGATGGGTGTCAATGGAGAAAGTATGGACAAAAGACAGCGAAGGGCAACCCTTGTCCCCGGGCCTACTATCGTTGCAGCATGGGAACAGCATGTCCAGTTCGTAAGCAGGTAATTCATGGAGAAAATTTTTTCTCGGAGTTAGCATGATATATATTTTCTTGGCATTCACTTTGCTTCCTCCTTTGTTATATGTTTGAATGACCAATTTCTGTTAACTATTGACGTAGCTTTGCTGTTAGAGCAAGGAATCTTAAATTCAGTTTAATAAGTTCCTTATTCTTCAATCCACACTTAATTTTACATAAATTGCGGGCTTGAAATAAACTAATAATAGTATTTGGGAATATCTCCTTATACTAGCAATGCATCTTGCATAGCTAGTTTTGCCAATTGATTACATCTGTTAGATGTTTAAGGGAATTGTCATGGTACTTTTATGGGTATGCTACTCAAAATGAGTTTTATTGTTGATTTCGTAATAAATTTTTAAAAATGTATTAAAGATAAATAGTAAATAATAAAACACTTCACAGTTCACCTTGAGTATCAAATTCTCAAAAATAAGATGAGCACCGGAGTAATGCCCCATGTTTAAGAGGAATTTGAAGCAAATCATCTGTCCTTGGTCATTGATAATGCTAGATTGCTATTCTTTCCCCAGCCCAATGATCACTTCATAACCATTCTAATTTGCCTGACTAGAACTTGAGATCCATATATCTGCCTCTCCATATATAATTTTGTAGTAAATTCTCTTTTATCCTGATATATTGGTTGAAAGTTTCTTGCAGAGTTTAGTTTACTTAAGATATGGTATTTACATTGTAACAGGTGCAAAGGTGTTTTAGGGATGAGACTGTTCTCATCACAACCTATGAAGGGAACCATAATCATCCACTCCCACCAGCAGCCAGACCTTTGGCCAGCTCAACATCCGCAGCATTGAGCATGTTCCTTTCTGGCTCAACCACAAGTTTACATGGCAGCACTCTATCAAATTCATGCCTATTCTCTTCATTATCTAGTTCTTCCTCCACTGGCTTGGCTACCTTCTCCCCATCTGCATCATGTCCCACACTAACACTGGACTTAACCCAGCCCAATAATAACTATTTCCAATTCCAAGGGGCCACTTCATCAGATCACAGGCAACTACTCCCTTTGCAATTGAATGGTTACACTCAAACATCTGAGGGGTTGTGCTTGTCTTCTAAGCTTCCATCCATGATAACCCCAGAGAAAAACCTTGCCTTGGTGGATGTTGTCAGTGAAGCTATAGCCAAAGATCCTTCTCTCAAGGCAGCATTAGTAGCAGCCATATCCTCATTCACTGGAGAACCTCAAAACATCAATAACCACAGCCAACTTAGTAAGAGTGGTTATGACTCTTGTTCTAAGATGCCTGCAATACCACCTTGTCAGCCCTACACCACTCAATCTATTTAAGAGTTAATCATATAGTTGTCAAGAAATTAATAAATCAAACAGCAAATGTGGCTTCCTGCCTGGAGAAGAGGTGAACATGTTATATATATGCAAGAGGTTTGTATTATGAGAAATCTACGTGTCTTCACTTCAATGAAGACATCCATCTTAACACACTGGTTACTTTGTAAAAATAAATTAATGAACAAAGTTTTGGTTCTAGGGTCATGTAATTATCCGCCTCAAATAATTATATAAAATAGTGAATGGATATATAGAGATTTCTATTTGTAACAAAGACCTTATGAAGTTGCCACTTTAATTGATTATTTTTCTCTTTACTTGTAGTCATTGTGAATGTAAGAAGATCAAAGAAGTAAAACAAATCTTAAAAGTTTGATTCAATATTAGAGGTAACTTGGAATATTGGCAATTGGGAAATTGAAATCAAAATTAAACACTACTCATTTCTTTAAGGACTTAATTTTGATGCATATCACTATCATTTAATCATGTATTAATTATTCCATTATTAAAAAAATTGACTTTAACAACAATTACTTAAGACTTACACCTTTTTAACGACATGACAAAATATAATTGACTGATAATATAAAAAATTTCATCAAAATTAAACTCTTTTTTGGACTGGATGTAAATAAATTTTAATGGTCATTATTAAAAGAAATAATGAATCTATGTTCTAGTTTGAGGTACAAGGGTTAATTTAAAATCTAAATTATGGGTTGTGACAAGAAACGATAAATTACTCTGAGAGCACAACGGTGAGATGCTCTAGAAAGATAACTGAAACGGTTAGTTAGCTTCTCATACGAATTCTGGAACAACAAAACCCAATCAAGTAAAATACGTTAAAGTCTCTAACAATTAGGTTACCCCTTCAACAGTTAGCGTGGAGAGTCATAGTCAAGGTCAACAAAACCCATCATGCTAGCACCATACATCTAAATTGCCGTGTAGGCGTGTATTGCATTTTAGTCATTAATCTTCTGTCCAGTCCAATTGAAATCATTGTGCAAGGATTTATTTATTTTCTTATTTATTTATTTTGACGGGATTGTGCAAGGTTAATAATTGATCAATGTGATTTCTTTCAAATCATATTATTATTTAAAAAAATATGTTTCTTACATACTACTTTTATTAAACCTTGTGTTATACCTATTTGTTTGGGAGAAAAAATGTATTAAAAGTATATCTATCTTGTTTTATTACCTAAAAAGATAGTGATGTAAAGAATAATATAATAGAAGTTATTTGATATTCTTACCACAAATAGTATATATACTCTTTTTTACATTTTATTTAATATTATTTATCATATTTATATTTTTTTATTATTTTTTTTCTCTCAATCACACTTTTAAAAAGGGTGTATACAGTATCTACACCTCTAAAAGAAGTGTAAGATTATCTTTTTCTTTTGCAAATAACATTGTTGATTACTTAACTTTTGCACACTAATTTGTTTGCATTATTTTTTTTGTAAACATCAAATTAATCATTTAATGATAATTAAATGCCAATTTTTTGTCATATTAAGAACTAATTTGCTGTATTTATAAATGAAAGATCAATTTGGTACAGCATATATATATATATATATATATTGAAGACACAGAAAGGTATTTTGAAAATGGGAATCGTGATAGTACGAATCATATAATTAATAATTTGAGTACAAGATCAACAGCACCAGTGGTCTAGTGGTAGAATAGTACCCTGCCACGGTACAGACCCGGGTTCGATTCCCGGCTGGTGCACTTGTTTTTGTTTTTAAGTTCAGTCGTCAATTGTCAATCGTTGAAAGCAACTTTTTGGGAAGTTATGGCCCCGAATATCCTTTTTTATTCAACCCTTTCTCCCATTATAATCAATGTTGTGAAATCTAACCATGTTGCCTTGTTAAGAAATGTCACAAATCTTATTCATAAAATATACTAATCCCCATCTACAAGAGGCCCAAAGACAAATTCTGAGGGCTGCTATTATTATTTGCTGCTGTGAGTCATGTATACCGCCATTTTTTTTTCTCTATAAAGAATTTGGCATAGTAATGACACCAAACTATGACTATGCAGCTTCTGCAAATCCTATACGGAGATTGCCATAGTCAAACACTGTGTGATATGCCCTCAAGAAAATATCTCCAAGAACCCTGCACGCATGCTACCACTGTTATACACTATATAAGATCGAGAGAAAAGTATGCAGCTGGCTCATTTCTGAAATGATTTAGGAGCTCACATATAATTTACACTAATCCAAGAAAGATATTAACCATATGATAAGTATGCATTACCAGAGGGGACCTTGTGGGGAAGGCACATCTAGAGCAACAAAACCACCATAGCAGACAGCAGAACAGCCTTCTCCAACTCTTAGGATATACTGAGAAGAAAAAAGGTAATATATTAAATATCTGAAAAATTAAGAAAAGAGAAGAAAAAAGGGAATATATTAAATATCTGAAAGATTAAGAAACAGTAACCAAATATGGATTGCAACAAACAACTTAAGCTTTGTTATGTTTAGCTGTCAACATTTTTTATGGAAAGGAATAGAAGCAAATATGGGCAGAAGTTGGAGAGAGCCCAAAGAGAATTGAGGTAGGTATCTGATATCAATACATTATGCATGCTCACTTTTCTAGTGCCAAGACACTGTGAAAACAACACAGAATTCATGTTGATCAAACAAATGGGGAGTACACACACAAAAAAATAAATAAATAAATAAAAGAAAAAGAAGAAGAAGAAGAAGAAGATCACAAAACTCAGACCTGTTCTGGAGAGAGAGGAAAGGTTTTGTTTCCAATCGTGAATGCAATATGTGGCATAGCTGCAATACTATTGCAGTTTATAAATGATTGTCCCACTGGATTTGGGAGCCTCTCACACAGCTATTACAGAAGGAAGTTGAGAAAAAGCAAAAGCTTGAGTCCTTAATTGGAATAAGAAAATTGATTAAATACTCAACTCTAAGTATTGTAAACAAGAGAATCAGTCAATTGTACAACAACTACCTCATCCACATATTTTAATATTTTGTCCTTTACATTACTTTGCTTAAGCTGAACTTGGATCCAAACGACAACCATATCGCAAAAAGTACAAAAGGGGCTCTCCCTAGTTGATGACCCATCCCAATTTTCATCATGCACCACTGTTTCAATAACATCACTGCAGGTTAAAGTTAGACTTTTATTAAGAGAGTTGAAATAAAGGAATGTGTCTCAAAAGAATCAAAATTAGGTAAATGAAAAATTATACTCCTTTATATGAGATCCATTATGTGAACAGAGTCCAATGTCAACGCATATAATTTCAGGATTTAACTGCAGACATAAGAAGATATGTAAAGGACGGTTAAAATTTGAACAAAGTTGTGGATAATCATTAAGGAGAAGAGGAGAAAGAGAACAAACCCCAGAAATCAAGGATTCCCATATCAAATTCCCATAGTTATGGACAATGTTTTTACACTCAAAACTCACATATCCTTCTGCTCCAATGGCATGATTAAATTGAGTCACAACAGTCTGCAAACAAGAACTAGTAAGAAAAAGACACCAAAAAAGGAAAAGGAAACAAAACAATGTACCAAGATAGAAGAATAATGTTTGAGATCATACAGTTGGGCCAGCAATTAAAGATGTTCCTGAGTCCACAATTGCAGCACAGCCACCATCACATAACCCTGTAAAATATTTTACACAATTTTCTATTGTGAATGAGATCTAAGGTAATGTAAGAAAAGTACCAAGAGTGGCAATAGTGCATGTTGGCAGTCAAAACATTAACGTTGTGAAAAATGAACCAAGAGAACAAGTTAAATTTAAAATCAACAATTGATGCATGAATCCTTGTAGTTCTATACAATGGCTGTGGAAATATGAATGGCTTTTATGGAAAAAGTAGCAATATGTAACCTCCTGATATTAAGCAATCTTAGCAGCTTTAATCTCTTTATTCATAGTATTCACTCATTACTATAAGACACAATGAAAAAACATGGCAGATAGATTAAGCATCATGCAGAATAGAAATTTAAGATAACCTGTAGAATTATTTCCGAGTAGGATATCCCCCACCTCAATCTGGAGGTGCAAACACCAAAAGTTAATAATGACATGGTTGATGATAAGAGCTATGGATGAAGTTGTAAATATAGTATACCTGCCAATAACCCTTCTGAGAAAGTGGAACATATGTGTGGTCACCTCTAAAGTGCCTCAAATCAATACCACCAAAGACAATCTCACCCCCTATCTTTGTCATTGGGTATTGATTTAGCCAAAGTGAGAAAAATTTTTGACGTATGTGACCTTGTTCTATCATATTATACCTGTAGTCACAGAACTAATCACTGTATTTGAGGCATCAAAAACTTTAGATAAAAGGGAGAGTCTGATTTTTCTTCTATCCTATTACCGCCAAAATACAATCATACCACTAATCATGCGCTCTTGTGCACTCATTTTGAAAGGGAAAAATGAAGAAATATATCAAGATAAAAAAACAGAGAAATGAATTAATAAAGTTATATGTGCACAGGTGTACCACACTGGTCTGACATCTCCAACTGAAATATCCTGGAACCCAAGTCCAAGTATCCCATCAAACGGTAGAGCTAAAAGTTCCAAAGATCCTTCCTTTATAATCTCAGCAAATTCCTGCAGGATGATGGTAAGTAACTAGCCATCAGTGCAACCATAGAAGCAGAAAAAACTCAATCAATCACAATACTGATTGAAAAGTAAAAAAGTCAAAAATACTGACTTGATCTTTGATGATGATATCACCAACTTTTACATTATCTTGGCTGAAGAATCCAGAAATGGATCCACGGCCATAAGGGATTTTGCAAGGTATTCCTGGATATTTACCCAACAGCAACTTTGAGTACGTATATTATAACAAACAAGAGCTTCACAAACAAACCTCAGTTTGTGCATATAAAAAACCAAATGGAAGCATTTAACAAATAAAGCATTTTATATTAGATTAAATGTTGTGTTAATCCAAAGTTACCAATTTCGGTATAGGTGCTAGATATCCTCGACCTATATTTGGAATGAAAATAGCAAGCAATCTGCATGTAGTCAAATTTGTTTTTAAAATAAGCTCAGTCTGAAAAATTAAAATTGACGGAGTATTCAATTGCATCAGATCATTGAGGAACTTACAGAGAAGATGCATTTGGAAGATGGGACCCAAAGATTTGAGCTTCCAGTGTCAAACACAACATTGAAGTATTGTGGGGGTGAACCAATACTAATTTCCCCAAAATATTGTGCATCTTGATAATTCTTAAGATACACTACATTTGCTGTTGAGTCATTTTTATTAATACTTCCTAAACCTCTGGGATGAACAGCCTTCTTGATTCTTGCAGCATTAAGACTGTGACGGTCTAAATTCCTCCTTTTTAGACTAACCCTCATTAACCCATCATTAGAAGTTGTAAAAGCCAAGGATTCAGACCAAATCCACAGAGATATCACAAGCAGCAGATACTTGAAATTGAAACCCATACTTACAAGTCATCTGGTTCAACTTCAACAAGTTAAATTCAATTTCATCAGAAGCAACATAGAAGTGGTAGATTTAATTAAAAACAATCACATCATGTTTACAGATTTCAGTTCTACAAATGATGTCAATAGTTTGATTAAAGCATACAGGCTACAGCTGAATTTTTAAATGCATGAAGTTCGTTTAAGTGTTTGCTATACAGCTAGCTATATGTGAATAAAAGATTTCTAAACAAAAAGCAGAAAATAAACTATTATCATTTCAAATTAGTAACAGAAGCAAAACATAAAAGAGGTTCAAGCTTCACAGTGAACTTAAGCAAATACTAAAATCAAACGCTGATAATTAACCAGTATTAGAGACAAACTTGAAAAATTCATACCTGAAGATGATGATTCTTAAGGGCAGAAGCAGAGTTATTTGACAGAGATACGATACTGCAGGCACAGACCTACAAGTTCTACAATACAGGGGAATAACATGCCTTTCATATATAAATTTAACCATGATGCGGGTCTTATACACATAATAGCTACTGGTTATGAAGTATGAACAATTTACCACTCTCTCTTCCCCTCAAAATCAAAGCTTACCCTTTTTTTAAGGAAATAATCATCTTTAATTTTAGAAAAAATAAAATATATATATATATAATAAATAATATTAAATAAAATATAAAAAAAAAAATATACACATTATTTAATATAAGAACATAAAAATTATTTTTTTTAACTTTTGATGCTGAAGAGAACAGTTTAACCTTACATGGAAACCACTGCGTAGTTTCGCGTAAGATAGTGCAATTTCCCGCATGGATGCAGAACTGGCTTAGCATTTAATACTTTGCATTATACGATGGATTTGGATTTTCTAATGTAATTTTTTTATCACGAAGTGAAAGAGCTAGAAATAAATAAAGATATTTATTAATAGAATTTAATTATGATTTGTAAAATTTTTTTATAAAATTTATGTCTATTTCTAATCTTTACTTAATTACATGAGAAAAAAATTATATGATAAAATTTAAATCCGTATAAGACAAAGAGACCTTAATTCAAAGTAGACAGTCTCTGGAATGCTCCAACACGTGCGTACGAATATCACCAAGGCACCAACTATGTTAACAAAAGGTTAGTTAATGTTGATAAAAAAAAAAGGTTAGTTAATGCATGGAAAGATTATTTCTGAAAAAAATAATATATTTTTTAAAATCTCTTTTGAAAACTTTTTTGTTATAAATTATTTTAAATATAAAATAAATTAATTAAAACACATTTTAATGCATGTTTAGTTTAATTTTAATTATAAAAATAATTATTTATTTTTTAAAAATTCTATCAAATTTTTTATTATTATAAACTATTGTTAACATAAAATAAACTAATCTAAATATATAATATAATACTTTTTGTTTATACGTAAAATAAAAGTGGTTTCGTTATTGTGTAAACTTTCTACCCTATCCGAAGCCAAAATATTTAATAATACTAATTGTAAACGCTTGTGATGCATTGGTTGTATAATATAAGTAACAATAATTTATTTATATGATTATATTCTTTAAGCCAACTTGTGATGATTTTAAATAATTAATATGTTCAATAAAATGAAATGATTTGCCTTAGATTTGAAATGACTTGCCTTATATAATTTATAAATGACTTGCCTTAGATTTGTAATGTAACTAATGTAACCAGTTTTTGCGTATCTTTGTGGCAAAACTTTAAATTTTAGAGATTTTGGAGTGCTGTTGTGCAGTGGTGGATTTTGAACTAAATTCTTGGGCTGCCAAATGTAATTTTTATATATGTTTTTGTCTTAAAAAAATTAAACATCACTCTTAGAAATTTTAATGATTTCTTATACTCCCATGTTCAATTCTTGAATGTTGAACATCAAAATAAAGCCTTTTAAAAAGAATAATCAACCATATTTATTTATTAATTATGATTTTTTTATCATTTTTTCTTTCACATTAATTTTTATACTTCTCCTTATATTATCAATCATATTTTTTTTTATATTACTTTCTCTCACTTAATTACAATTCTTTAAAAAAAATATAAAAAAAGTGTATATCCAAAAATAATTTATGAGTATCTTTTTTCTTTATTTATATACAATCAATCATTAGAAGATCCACCACTATTATTGTGTCAACAGGAATTGGTTCTGCCAATAGGATGTGATATCCAAATAAAAATCAATAAAATACGAGTTAAACTTTGATAAATAATCCGTGGTATATAATAAATCAAGACAAAAACACTTTCTCTTTATTTCAAACAATATTAAGAAATGCTAATTTTTTTATTACACTGAGAATTTATAGTTATTACTTTAATTCATGTGTTTGTTATACTTAAATCTCAGTGTACCTTAATCACTTAAGCTAACTTTCAATGACAAATTAATACTAGATATTAGATAATTTCTAAGTAGTTTTTTTTTTTAATGAATGATTCTAAACAAATTTTCAAACATCATATTATTATAACTTTAATGAGCTCTTGAGAAGAACTCTAAGGAGGGAAAGATACTGCATTCTAAGACCATAACATATCACATATCTTAACGAGCGTTTATATTAGTACTTATAGATCACCTACCTACTAAACCTTATATGCAATCCTTACTAGCTGAACTATCCATGTAGGCACAACTCTAAAAATTTGTAAGAATAAGTTTTGGCATCACAATTTGGCTACTATCGGGATGGCAAATCATAGAAGTTCATGCGGGAACTTTCGAATTACCCGTTAATCCCATTCACTGGAATCTTTCCAAAGTTCATGAAGGAAGTTTGTTCATGTAGTTTGTAACCCAAAAAAAAAAAAGGACTATCAGGAATCATTCACAAATGTCATTCTTGAATGCGAGTTATTAGCCCTTGTCCAGACCATATCTGATCCCCGTCAGTAAAAGAAATTATGGGAAGTTTCCTACTTATTGGATTCTAAGAAGGAAAGTTATGTTGGTTGTTAGGAAGAAATGGCTGGTTATTATATGATTATAATGTGGCTATTTTTTTTTTTTGGTGGATATGATTATAATGTGGCTAATGCTATATAAATAATAAATAATATTTCACATATAGAAAAGTACAAAATTACCATTTATCTCTTAATTTTGCACTATTAAAATTATATATTATTTTTGCACTATTACATTTATCTGTTAGCTCCAAAAATCTTTTGCAGTAATAATTCTTATTTTGCTTTTGATTCTAACAAACTATATTGAAAATCTTAGTTTATTACTCTAACATTTTTGAGTGAATTAATGCACTTCTATGGAGATTTTCTTTGGGTTATTGATGTGCAGGACCTAAAAATCATATATGAAAAAGATTTCTAGATGATTGGAATGAACTAAAAATGTTCATAGATTACTTGAGAAAGTTCCTTGCCAACCTTAGAATGCTCCTGAACAACATGATCAAAAAGTTCTTCAAGAACTTAGAAAGTTGGTCCAAGTGCAAGTCTTGAGAAAGTTTACATCAAATTGGATGAAAATTGAAGATCTCTCACAAAAAGTGTTTGAAGAATAAAAGATGTTAGAAGAACATGATTTCTCACCTACAATAGCAAGTTCATATCAACAAAGTGAGAAGAAATCAATCTGAGAAGATTCAAAATTTGAAAAAAGATAGCTGAGAATGTTCAAGTTGAGAATAGTCATGAAGAACCCTTCTTAATGTCTCTAAAGAACAAATCTAGAAAGCAAAGCTATTGAAAATGATTGAGATGAATTTTTAATCAAGCTACAAAAGGTGAGAACTGTTGCTGAAAATGATCAGTACCAAATAAGAAGCATTAGAATAAAAGATCAAAAAAAGTACTTATAAGTTGAAAATGGTCGAATGCAAGATGAAAAAGTTTGAAGCCTTTTTAAGCAAGATTACAAGCCTAAAAGAAATAAGATATGCAAAGTCTACTTTGAAGATATCAAGTTCAAAAGGATAAGTTTGAAGGATTCCTTCTAAGCATAGTCAAAGTCTAGCCCAATAGAAGTTGAGAAAGTTCAGCACCATATCAGAAAACAACAACCAATATGGAAAAGTACTCTAATGGCTAGAAATGGTTATTTTCCACATAGGATCACTTGGGACTTGTTCCTCAAGGTTGGAAACACATTCTTAACTATAAATTCAACCTACCCATAAAGATTAATAAGAGCTTTGGATGGATTAACATCAGAATGAGCTAGAGAGTCAGATGTGGGTTTTTACTTTGTTTTATGCTCTCTTTAAGAGAAGACTTCTGTTTTACATCTTAGAAGTTAAAAGTTACTAAGCTTAAAAGAGATATACACTCTCTGAGTTATTAGAGAGCCTACCCATAGACAAACAACTATCCAATCTTTGTATCCTTGATCATGGAGTGATTATAGGTGTGAGGCAATGGGTTGTGCTAGCATTTTTGTGTGTCTTTACTGTTATATTAGCTTGGAGAGGCTATGTAGTCCAAAGAATACTCGTCTTCTAGTCTGGAGAGATTGTGTCATTCAAAGAATACTCATGCTATAGCTTGGAGAGGCTACATCAATCAAAGAATATTTAGGTTTTAGCCTAAAGAGGATGTGTGTCAAAAAAAATACTTGTACTTTTAGCCTAGAAAGGCTGTGTTGTTCAAATAATACTCATACATAGTGAAAAATCCCAATGAAGAACTAGGGACTGGACGTAGCTCACGTGGTTTAGGGTGAACTAGCATAAATATGTTGTGTTAAGCTTTCTCTTCTCTTATCTTGTTTATTTTACTTACTTTGATATATTTGCACATCTACCCAACAAGTTTCTACAAGTTATCACATAACCCTTTGTTTGAGCTTACACTTAAAAAACTAAGAGTTTGAAACATAACCTCTGGTGTTGAGCTCTATCTTTCCTTATCTATCCTTATTATGTTGTTTGGGTAGTATGTCGTTTCTATTGATTTGGTTTTTAAAGTTAAAGACTAAGTGTTTCACTAAGGCCAACTCAAGCAACTAAAGGTTTTGAAACTAAAGCTTCTGCAAGTTTGAATTTGTTTAAAATACACCTTTGAAGTGTTAGTGTAAGTTTATAATTTATAAAATGTGTTTTAGAAAGCTACACATTGCATATTTTCAATTTTATAATTGTTAGATATAATTTGTCCAAGTTGAGAAAGTTCAACCTTCTCAACTATAACCTGTATTATTTGTGAACTTTCTCAACTTCAAGTTTCCAAACTTAAGAAAGTTTGAGAAACTTATTTGTAGTTGTAGAATTTCTAAAGGATTAAGGAATACAATTTAACCCTCTTCTTGTACTTTGCCAACTTCATTATCTTTGTGTAGTATCACATCAAAATCTTTTTTGTACTGCAAGAAATTCGTGAATTATCGGTGGCTAAGTATGCAGGTAATTCCCCAAAATTCGCCAGAAATTGGAATTTTTGGCAGATTTTGTTTTCCAAGAAAAATGTTTTCCAAAAACATGAATTTGCTGGAATTCGCTGGAAATTACCAGCAGATTTCATCGTCGGAAAAAAAAATGAAGGCTTGTCAGTTTGTCACATTTTCTAGTGAAATATCCGTTGAAAATTTTCGGTGGAAAAAGCAACCCAAAATTTTTGGTAGATATTCCGCAGGAAAATGCCTGTTACAACAAATTTTTTCTGACAGAAAATTCATCAAAATTACTATATAAGTGACTCTGAGCATACTAAGATTTGACTATTCTATTCATTTTTTGTCTTCCACTAATAGTGAGGATGATGACTCTAATAATAACATTTTCAAGCGATTGATATGATCGAAAGTTTGCATATTAAAACAATTCCACCTCTTATGATGATGAGGATAAAACTAAGTAATGAGATATAAAAAAAGATAGGAGAAAAAGCATTGCAGATTATAATAATGAATTTATACGATTTTATAAAGCAATTTTTCTAGTAAAAAGAAACCCATTGGTGGAAAAGCTGGGGAATAAGAAAGAAAATAAAAGCAAATGAATTTTTTTTATTAAGAATGATGATACCGATGAAAATAACATTGTACCAGAGTATCATGGAGAGAAATATCTAAATAATATTGTGTGCTCAACGTTATTAGAACTAAGATAATTGAGAAGGTAGCCTCAAAACCATTATCCTTTTTGGTAGTACATAAAATATGTGTTTGCTTGCAGTCATGTAATGAATTTTAAAGAGTAGTAGAAAAAAAATTTAATCTCAAGAGAATTTGGACAAGAGTGAAATTAAGATTTCAAGAGTGATGATGATGACAAGTGAAAGCATATATATATTCATCTTATTCAATGTAATAAAATATGAAACTTAAGGAAAAATTGTCCAAAATCAACATATCAGTCAAGAAACTAAGAGTATCAGTATAAAAAAAAACATTTTTTCTTTAAAGCTCTTGAATCAATCGCCCTAATGTTTAAAATTTTTTTATGTTGGTTTCTCTCGTAATGAACATGAATACTAATCTTGCTCGCTACAATTTGAGAACTACAATTTTTTCAAAAGCAACATTCGTTGCAAAATATATCAATCATCATCATTGTCTTCAACTATTAAATATACGAATTTTATTAATATTCTTGCATATGCTCTTCTTCCATACAATCAATGATAGTCAAATCTTACAAAAGTCAACTCATATATTTTCTCTAATCCAAAAATTTGGACCTACAACTTCTCCAATCTAAAGAGGTCTCTAAATTGGAGAAGACATATATGTTTGACCGCTATACAATGTGATTATTATCAAGTGTAAGGGAAAGTGCAAAAAATATTAACAAAATTCAAGTATTTAATTGTCGAAGATAAATATGATTGATGTATTTAGTAAGAAACATTACTTAGAAAAAGTCATAATTCTCTATAGTTACCAACATTTCTATCCTAGTCACCAAAAGAGATCTAATATGAAAATCTTTTAACATGAGCGAGAACAATTTATTAAAGATCAAAAGAAATTTTACTTTTTTTATACTGACGCTCTTAGTTCTTAAACTCATTCATTAAACATGGATAGTTTTCTCTTAAGTTCCAATAATATTACATTATATAATAAAAATATATCTACTCCACTTGTCATCATAATCGCTCTCTAAACCTTAATCATAACTTCAACCAAATACCCATGAAATTATTATTTTTCTCAATTAACTAATCTCCAAAACTTAATAAATTAGTGCAAGGAAATATAGACTTTTGGTATTACTAACAAGGGCAATAGTCTGGGCACTACCCACTCAACTTTGCAAATCCTAACAATGTCAAGCTCATAATTTTATTTGACATTTTCTATTTCAAGCTAGTAGGTTTATTGAAATTTATTATTCTAATAAAATTAATAAATTATTATTAACTTAATTAATTATTAATTATATATATAATTCACATTTTTACTTTCTTTTATTTTATATTTTATTACATTATATTATACATTATTAATTTATTAAAATTAAAATTAATGTTAATATTAATTAATAATTATTTTGATTTAATATATAAATTATTAAATTAAATTAATTAATTAAATTAAATAATTGATAATTGACCAATATCTTCAATTAAAATTTTAAATTTTTAATATTTAATATTTCTTATTACTATTTTATCACATTTTTTTAAAATTTTTAAACTTCGGTTATAATCTATACTAAAGAGATTCTCCCTAGTGTGGTCACAATTTGATTTTTCCATTTTATCATTCTCTTTTAATATAAATTATAGTATATCTTATATAATGTAAAGTTATGACTCAAATCCTACAACAACATAATAAAAAATTCATTTCTTATATTCTTACATTAAATAGTATATACACTAATTTTCACACTTTATCTAATATCATTTATTATACATACTTTTTCCTATCACGTTCTCTCACTTAATCACATCCCTTAAAAATGATGTGAATAGTAATACACCGCTAAAAAGGAGTATAAAACTATCTTTTTCCTAAAAAAATATCTATCACAATAGCATACAAATACCAACAAATAACAGATAACAAGTATATGATACATATCAATATACATTCAAATATATACATAAACAAACACATATATTCAAAATATAAATACACACACTATTAACAAATATAAATACAATATATACACACGCACACACACTATTAACAAATATAAATACAATACACACAACAATATATACATTCATGCAATACACACACACACACACACACACACACACACACACACACTATATTAACACACACACACTATTAACAAATATAAATACAATATCTACATTCATGCAGTACTCTAGCCACGTCTGATCATATGCACCCACACCCACGTCCTATGCACAACGTCTGGGCGCAACGTCTGGGTCGCATGGGCCATCAACCCCGATGACACCTATAGTCAAAGTTCAGGCTGTCATGGATTTCAAGGGTAACAACCATCAGCGTCAAAGGAGTCACACAGACACTATTAACAAATATAAATACAATATCTACATTCATGCAGTACTCTAGCCACGTCCGATCATATGCACCCACACCCACGTCCTATGCACAACATCTGGGTTCATGGGTCATCAACCCCGATGACACCCATAGTCAGAGTTCAGGCTGTTATGGATTTCAAGGGTAACAACCATCAGCGTCAAAGGAGTCCTGGGACTGGCATTTTTGCTGGAGCCGGCACCCGAAGGATGGAGCTCGGAGGTTAAGGGGGAGAGAGGATAGAGAAGAAGGAGGAAGGGGGAGAATGGACCAAGAACATGGAGAGAGGATAGAGAAGAGGGAGAGGAAGGAAGAGAGAGTCGCAGAAATGGAAGAGAAATGAGTTGTGCTCGACTCTTAAAAAAGGTTTTCGATGGATTATGATTGGTTGAAAAATAATCCATTAGAAATATTTTCTAATGAATATTTTCAAAATTTCAGCGACTAATCTAAAGGAATCATCGAAAAACGTAATTGGTTTGTTACTCAAGTAACTGGGGTGAAATTTCTAGCGGATAATCTACTGGAAATTGGTTGGCACTCCTCCTCATAAGTTGAAAGAATTTTCTGACATAATTAATTTGCCAAAAAATTTTGAAAAATGAAACTAATACATTTATCGGAAGATAATTCGCCATAAATGTAAAATTTTTTGTTTCTGGCGAGTTAATCTACTGGAAATTTATTTTCCTTCATTTAATAAATTTTTCTCGATGTTTGGTTTTTCGACTGATATTTATGCTGAAAATTTCTAGGAATACCGACGGCGTGGATTCCACCGGAAAAATCCGCCACTAATCATCAAATTTCTTATAGTGTTGCATAAATTCAAATTTTGTAAAAAACTCACATAGGTTCTAATGTGATGACTCTACACATTTGTTGTTTCTTTTTGTTTCCTTCTGTTGACACAATGTATTTATAACTGATTTATTGTATATTTTTAAAAATATATTAACAATTCTGTTTTTAAAAATGACAATGATTTTCCTACATGCTAATGGCTGCACAAGCTTACAAATCACTAGTCAATACTACAAATAGCACATTGGTCATTTATATAGCATCTATAGTTTTAAATTATAGTCCGCAATCGCAATTGTAGCCATAATATTGTAATTTTAGTGATTCTCATAACTGCATTACAGTCGCAATTGCGGTCGCATCGGTCACATTTTCCTACAATTGTGGTAAACCTAATCTAAATGCGATTGCAATCGCAATTTAAAATCATGATAGCATCTATTCATCAAGTAGCTGCAGCAGCCATACCCATATCTTTCTGTTTCTCCCCCAAAGAAACTAGCCGCAATACCAACCTCAATGCACGGAGGGTTAATTGGAACCTTATAACATATTACTTCCTCAACTAGGCTATCATCAACAGAATTATGAACCCTTACATTAGGACCACTTATGCACTTGCCCATGCACTTACACTCTACAACAGCACCCCTTTCAACACCCATCACCCTCTCAAATTCTTGTAACAATGCAGCAGCTCCTGATCTTTTGCATTTGTTACCCATGCAGACCTCAATCCTCTTTGACGTGCAGTTGTAACAGATGCACTCTCGTCTCTAAAGCTGACACTAGTGCTGCTAACAGTGGCAATCATTTCTAGAGCACAATTCCTCAATAACTGTCTGAGACGACAATGCCAGTGGGGAGAGCATGTTACCCTCTTGAGCTGGTGGCTGCAATTCATCTGTTGTTGGTAGGGCAATACCAGCTCGTATACTTTTCATGCCAACCACCTCAGCACACTCACTGTCACTTGATTCATATGACGACGAAGAAGATTCACAATCAGGCAGAGTTTTTGTCCTAAAGGCTTTTAGTTTGGCCTTCTCTTGTTTCTTTTTTCTCTTCAGTTCCTTCACCTCTGCTCTCAGTTGCTCTAGCTGTTTCAATAGTACCTCCACAGCATCCTGTATACAATAAAAGAACAAACTTAACTATGACACCAAAGAATTTACACCAAATTTCATGCATAGAAATTTACAAGCGTTCAAGTTTAAATAATACAATCAAAGGAGTACTCCCTACATTCACTTTTACTTATCATTTAAGATTGTCGTACAATAATTAAGAAAGTCATTAAATAATTTTAATTATAAGTAAAAATAATTATGCGTGACTTTCACACTTATTATTAACAAAAAGTAAAGTTAAAAATAATAATTTAATGACTCATTGATTTTCTAAAAGATAGATAAAATAGTGAAAAAAAACTTTCCTCAAGCAACAAATGAAGATTAACTTTTTATGGTGAAGACACTCCAATTCTTTTCTTATTTTCTTGGCGGCAGGGGGAGGGGGGGGGGTGGGATGATTTCCTCGGTTCCTCCACTCTTGAGAAATAAGCAAGGAATAATTTCTTTTTTACTCCATCTCCATCCATCCATCTGTTTATGCCAATTTGTTGGCCCATGCAGGATTTTGGAGTCTCACTGGGTGTGCCAATTTGTTTATGTAGAATTTTGGTTCAAAGATTTAGAATTAATTCTAACAAACAAATATATTTTATCAAACGAATGTGGATTCACGAGTTATGTGGTAATCTCGTTATGAAAATGGTTTTAACAGCAAACAAAAGAAATTTAAGAAATTTGAAGTAAAATAAACAGGAAAATGCAGAAAGGAAAGATTAAAGAAATTTAAAGAAACTTTGCAGGAATCTTAAAATGCAGAAAATTAATTGAAAGCATGTAAATGGCACGAAATTAAAGTGCAGAATTTAAATGGAAAAGCAGTAAAGAAAAGCAGATAAAAGTGCGAAGAACTGTAAAGAAAATTTAAAAGACGAGACTGAAAAAGTAAAGAATTTTAAAGGAACATTGCATTAATTTAAATGACATGAAATGGAAAAGGAAGGCATACTTGGACAAAAATCCTTTAATCTGCTCGGGTTGAGATGTTAGGATTTTTTTATCAGCAAATAACCTTCCCTTTTTACATTATGACTACTGGTATTTATAGACAAATATAAAAAATAACTGACATCCTAAAAAGACTAACACGTTCGAGCGGTTTCTTCCTTCAACAAGTATTCGCCGACTAAACCAAAGACTCAACTATTCTTAACCAATTTTCGTCGACTTGATGTAATCTTCTGTCGGATAAGTCTTCTTAAAAACATCAAGTATATCACCACATTAGAATCTCCCTCTTTATTCAATGCTCTTGTCGATTTCTCTGTTTAGCATTTACGCGGTTCAACACTTGAGAGAATTTCCTTAACCACCATCATCAACCGACGAATCGCAAATCTTTATTTTTACTTCTAACAGATGCCCCCAAAAAATTTTCTTTCGGCCGATGTAAGAAGAAAAGAAAGAAATTTTTAAATCAAAGGTCCTTTTATATATATATATATATATATATATATATATATATATATATATATATAAATCCAATCGAACCTTTCATCAAGACTGAACGGCCATAATCAATCTTATCATAGCAAACAATAAATAGTCATTCCTAATAAATCGGGCTCATAATTACCCCTATTTTCTCGCAAAAACTACTTTTTCAAATTCACACAACTCTTCACCTTTTTATCACTGTTTACCATCTTCGAACTTTCACTTCTCTTCACTGTTCATCATCTTCAACCTCTCACTCTAGCCCGTTTCCTTTGCAAACTCTTACCTTCTCCAATGGCTTCTAGCTCTCAAACTCCCAACGCACCAACAACAGATTTGGGTAATCATGCAGTCTTCAAAGACCCAGTTCTGCAAAAGTCTGAACTTTGGCACTTCTCAAAGGTAATACTCCCCATTAGCGACTCTTCATTATCTTTAGATCCTCCCCATTTGCTTTCTTGGGTCTAGTTCTGCCCAAGGAATCTATTACTGACGAAATAAATTCCTTTTTCCTTGTAAAAGTCCCCAAGAAGCTATCTTGGCTTCTCTTCCTTCCATTCCTATCGCCTACTTTGGAAAATCGAAAGGTCGTTTCAGACTCCTCCTACCCACATCAACGGGTATCTTGAATGGCTTGATGAGTTCAAGCTTCCAAAGAAAGCCTATGGAGGGAAATAGGGATTTTCGATTGCATTCAGCTTTCTCGTTATCCCATAAAAATGGATTCTTGCATGCTAGGTGCTTCCTTCTTCTTCTGGAATAAAACCACCAACTCCTTCCAATTTCTCTATGGCATGATGGGTCCAACACTTTTCGACATATCTGCCATAACTGGTCTTCGACCAGATGGGGAAACAATTACACCCATTCTTTAACCTACAAACACTATTGATGTATACTCAAAAGCCCCAACTTCTTTTTCCAATTTCATAAATTTTTATTCCTCTGGATCAGATTCTCAGAACCGACGAAGAACACATAGCTTTTCTTCTACTCTGGCTTTCAGCTTATGCTATTGGTTCTAAATCAGTACAAATATCCAAATCCTTTCTTCAGCTCGCCAATCTCCTTCATGAAGGTCGACGACTAGCTCTCGGTCAATTTCTCCTAGCCAATCTCTATTTGAGCATAGGTGAAATTGTCCAAAGCATCAGAGCTCAAATAAAGAAAACCAACTCTGGTGGTCCAATGTGGCTACTTCAACTTTGGTTGAATGCCATATTAGGAGATTACCTAGTCGATTCTTCTCCTCCGACAGTCTCTCTTGCTACATATGGCATTAGACTTTGCCACGTGAAGCATGAGAAAACTCATAAACAGAGCTTGGAGAATTTCATGTATTTCTTCAGTATTTTTCATTCTATCTCCTTTAGCACTGAAGATATATATTTTGCTCCTTTCGCTAACCGTTCTTTTGGTCCCGAATGGTTTACTCAACCAATTCTTTCTGATGACCCTCTTATTCATGCTGACAATGTTTCTGTCTGGTCGAATTTTCTCTGCCGACAAGTCTTAGTGGCTGGTCTCCCTGGTTCGACAGACAAATCTTTAGAGCTATGTCTGCCAAATTCAGTAGCTCAACAATTGGGATTCTGTCAAGCTATTCAAGCGCCTTTTTCCCATAAAGCCAAAGAACACTTCATTAATGGTCATCTACCAAGCATGTCGGATCTCATTCGAGTAGCCTCAAAGAATGAAAGGCACAAGAAACATTTCAAGATTTCTGCATTCACCCCCTACAAAGGAGTTTCAAAAGATTTTGTAGATTGGTGGACTGAGTACTACAATCCTTATCATATCGACATTGACATTTGTCGAAGCCGTATTCGAAACTCTGATTACTGTGCAGGACCAAGATCCTTCATTAAAAACTAAAGGTACACATATTCAGGATATCAAGGCTTTTGAAAAATACTACAAAATCAAGTGGGACTTCAGGTTTCCTTGCCTAATTGTTCGACATTGTGAAGAAGTCGTAGCCGAGCTAAAACGAGCACACAAGGAAAAATGTTCTATCAAATTTCTCTTAGTTTCCATAAAAAATCCTTTAGCACGGCTTGAACCTTTTCAAATCCCTTTTCCAAAGCCAGTGCTTCTTCCTTGTGCTCGTTTTGGATTGGCCGACGAATTCCCAGGTAAACCTACAAAGGCTGGTAACTTCCCTATTTTAGATAGGACATATTCTGTGAGTAATATCTTTCTTACAAGAACTCCAGAAGTCGAGTTTACTCGTCGGTTTGCCTTGTCGTATGAACAATTTGCTTGGAACACCCGAGTCATCACTAAAATACCTGAAGGTATTTTCCTCCTTATATTCTGTTATTTCGAATTCTCTCCCACGTTTATTAAATATACTTGTCTTCTTACAGCACTCCCTTTGAAAAGACCCTTGGAATATAAACAGCCTCAAGGAAGTGATGAGGACGAAGAAGATGAAACTACTTCTTTAAAGAAGAAGAAAAGTAAGAAGGCTCAAAAACCTCCTATTCCCAAGGCTTCAAAAGCTAAATCCGCTGCATCAATGCCGACAAAGAGTCCTTTGAAACAAGATTTGCTAAATCAAAAACCCTCAAGGTATATACTTTTCCAACTATATACCAAGATTTTTTTTTATATACTTTGTTTCAATCTAACTTAATGTCGGACTCAGATTAGCGAATCTGCTCCTGCCACTCTGGCTTCTCCTGTCGAATCTTCAATTCCATCTCCAGAACATCCTCCAAAGGTATACATCTTTATTGCACATTTCTTAATACTATGCACAATATCTCACCCCCCTTTCTTTCTCTCCTCAGAAAAAGAAAAAGAAAATTCAAACCACTGTTTCTACTTCAAAGCTTTCTGTCGAAGAAACAGAGACCATTTTTCTTTCATCCGAGGTAAATTTGCGCACTTCCTTTCCCTAAATTCTTGGTTCTTGCTACTCATCTAACACTTAACTTTTTCATTTCAGGATCCAGAGGATGAACAATCCGCAGACCATCTTCTTGAACCAGCTGTCGAATCAAGAGCTGAAGATCCTATTCAACAATCTCCTGAAGTAATGTATCTCACCTTATTCAATTATTTTTTAATACATTAATTATTCTAACATTTCTTCTGTTCGTCTTCAGGATTCGACAAAGTTGGCTAGCCCACAAAGGCCAAGAACCGAGAATCTTCCAGAAGCTCATACATCTTCAGTCCTTGCTGCATCTACCATTTCTTCACCACTTCCGACGAACTGCCGAAGTCTCAGAACAAACTCTAATCCCCCAGTGTACTGAAGGTCCTTCTTATTCAGGGCAAACCAATCCCGCTCAAATCATCCCAGAAGAATTCAACATGGACACCCTGTTGGCGGAATTTGCCCCAATTAATCCACCTCCATCTCCTCCAACCAACTTAATGATTGTTGTACCAGAAAGTGGCGAGGATATGGAGGCAGACTTGGACGAATTGATTACAATGTTGTCTGGCGGCCACCAAAGTTCTCCTCAGTCGGCTCGTTCTTCGACTCAACTCGGACAAGATTCCAGTGATTCCCATATTACTGGACTCTTAACCAAATTGAAAAATGTCTTCACCTATTCTTTTGAGCACTTGATTTCTGACCAACCTCTTCAAGAAAGAATGATGACAGTCGTAACTGAGCTTGAGCCTCTTGCTCAGCAATTATCCATCACCAGCCGAGCTCTTCCGACAACTGTTAAAGATTTTCTTCGAAGTTTAACGGAAAAAATGCCAGTCATTCGTCGAGTCATTCCTGCTTATACACAAGAGATTCAAGAAAAATCTAGGATTTTGAAGTAGTTGACCGACGCAAAAAGTGAAAGTGTTACTCTGAAGGAAAATCTGATAAAAGGAAAAGCCAAAAAAGAAGAGCTCAACAAGGAAATTGAAGACTTGGAGAAAAAACTTGAGGCTGCTCGTCGTCGCAACCAAAAACTTCAAACAACATTAGAACAAGGGGTTGCCAGACAACAGAGCATTACCAATAATACCAAGCAATGGGCTGTGGAAGCCAAAACTGTATTAGCAAAAATTAATTCTCTTGAAGCGGAGTATCAAACTGCTTGTTCCAACAAGCAATCTTTAAAAGATTCCTGGGGGATTCTTCAAAAATTCTAAGTTTTTATATATATATATATTGTCGGTCTAGTTATCCGACAGAATTTGTATGGCCTTCTTGGCCAATACTTAATAAAACATTTTTTTTTTCAATTTCCAATACCCCTTTATTATTGCTTCTATAATTCTATACATTTTAAATGCTCTTTCATTCTGTTTCTTTTCAATGCATCTCGTAACTATACATCATAATTAATTTAATTAATTATAACGTAAGTTACAAAACGTAAGTTAATAACCTATTCCGCAAAAAGTCCCTATAAATAGTGTCCTCCGAGACACCAAGGTTCAAAGAGTATAACCCAACCCTTCCTTTCTTCCTTTTCAGTGAAATTTACCATGTCATCAGAAAATTTCATCTTCTCTCAATGGGAAAAATGGAAGAAGGCTTCTGTATTAATGGTGACTCTTATTTTGAGCTTCAGTAAGAATCGTAATATTCTTGATGAGCTTCAGTAATCATCGTAATAACCCAATGTTTTTAAAACATGGTTATTATGACGAGAATAGCTCATCAGGGAGTAGACGACCATTCAAAATCTCGTCCAGGACAAGTTAAGGGTCGTCTGCTCCTTCCTCTTCCTCAGGTCCTACGAGCTCAATTTAGAACACATTCAGCTAGGGAGAAGCTTCTGGTTTATTTAGAATAGGTTTATTTCTCTGTTATCTTCCTTGACAATCAAACCAGATATAATATCAGTATGTGATTTGTATTTGTCGAATATATGAATGAAATTTCATATTTACTCAATTTCTATCTTCACCTCATACATTGTCGGTTTATATGGCTTTAAATATTTGCCATTAATTGATTTAATCCTCAAACCAGAATTAACCTCGATAAGTGCATAAGCATTCCCAGAAAATACTTGAGTAATTTTAAATGGTCCTTCCCATTTTTCATATTCTCGACAATTCTTATCCATGGGCAGAATAACTTTCCAAACCAAGTCACCAATCCTAAAAGATTTATACTTAACTAGACTGTCGTAAAACTTTGCAATTCTTTCTTTCTGTCGAATCAAGTTTTCTAGAGCTACTAATCTTTCATCACTTAATTCGTTTAATTCATCAAACATCAAGTTCCAATAATGTTCAATTGGTAACTCGTCTTGTTTTTGAATTCGAATGGATTGAAGATTGATCTCAACTGGTAACACTGCATCATGACCATAAACTAACTTATATGGTGAAGTGCCCATTGTTACCCAAGTGGCTTCAGTACTCAAGAGGGGGGGTGAATTGAGTAATGAAGGATTTTTCGCAAAAGCCTTAAACAAATAAATTATACTGAATTTAATTATTAAAAGTCGTGAATGAGATGAAGATAAGAAGAACAATTAATAATTAAATTGCAAGAATAAATAAAGTGCATAAAGATAAAAGATTAAGGGTAGAAAAACAGCACAATATTTATCCTGGTTCGACCACCAACCACTTGTGGCCTACGTCCAATACCCCCGAAACACGTTCGAGATTTTTCACTATTCAATACAAGCTTAACAACAGGTGCTTGCAACCTTTACACAATAGAGCACTTTTCACACACAGGGAAACTCTACCCTTGTGCTAAAGCCTCAGCCTGCAGGGATACCTCACCCTTACACAAACTTTAGAGGGATACCTCACCCCCTTTGAAGGATACCTCACCTTCTTTACAACAAGGGATACCTCACCCTCACAATTTCACTAAGGGATACCTCACCCTTTTACAAAGAAATAGAATATAGATGAAGAGAAACTCTCACAAAGAGCAAATGTTACAAATTGAAGCACTAGGAAGCTCTCTTATGATATCTCAAGGTTTTGGCGAAAAGAGCACAGAAAATATGAGAAAATAGAGAATCACGTTTTTGGCACAAGTAAAAATAGTTCAGATCATGGGGCTGGTGTAAAAGATGACCAAAACCATGTATTTATAGTGTTCCAAGAAAAAGAGCCGTTGGGTATTAATTTCATTCATTAAAAGCTCAAGAAAATAGCCGTTACGTGATTTCTGGGTTGTGGTATTCGAATACCTTGTGTGGTATTCGAATAGATCCTTCAAAAATGTGTTTTGGAACGTTTTCTATGTTGTGGTATTCGAATACCTTGTGTGGTATTCGAATAGATCCTTAAAAACACGTTCTGGAGACATTTCTGGGGTGTGGTATTCGAATACCTATATGTTGTATTCGAATACACCACTCGATTTTGAAATCCAACTTTAAATGGTCATAACTTCTTCATTTCTTATCCGTTTAAAGCAAATGACCAGTCATTGGAAAGATATTTGAGTCTATTTTCAAATGAAATAAGTTTCAAAACAAAAATCAAATTATTTTGAAAGTTATGATCAAAAGAGTAACTAAAGGTCAGATTTTCAAAACTCAAACTTTGCTATTTTTCATAAATTTGAACTACCATCATAACTAAACCTTCAAAACTTGTTTGTTGGGTATTTTAATATGTGAAAACCATTTTTAAATATTTGAAAACATATTTGAGATATCTAGAGGGCTTCTTACAAAAAGACCTTAAGTCCTATAAGCTATACCATTTAATCTTTCTTTGGACTTGGTCTTCGACATGATTTTGTTGTTATCAAAACCTTCTTCTCTGTGAGTTAAGCATAAATCAGATTTTTGCTTTCTTGTTGCAATGCTTACTCTTGGTACTTGAACTATACATCATCTTCATCATGTTTGTTATCATCAAAACTATTTTCCATGTCAGCTAGCCAATTACATTCTCCCCCTTTTTGATGATGACAAACTATCATTGAGAAAAGCATTAGTTCATATAAATTGAAATTCACAAAGTTAGTTTAGAGATACTTACTCCCCTCTTTTTCATAAGAGGTGATTTATATCGAGAGATGTGCAATGACTCCTCCCTTACTTTTGGAATCCAATTTCTATTTTTGTTTTGACTGCTAATGACTCCCACTTACTTTTTTTTTTTTTGACTTTTCTCAAACAAAGACATTTAAACTTGTTCTCCCCCTTTTGTACATTTGATACCATTCTCCCCCTTTTGTCATGATCAAAAAGATGGGGCAAGTATTTTTCTCTCCCATTTTATCATATTAAACAATATATGCATGTCCTCAAGTTGAATGAATTTTGTCCATTTAAATTTATGCTTGAGGTAGTGTTCTCCCTACAACAAAATTCAGAGTACTTTCATTGGTATCCATTTATGTTGGATCCATAGGGGTTAGTCAAACTCATAAGCCAATAAGCATTTAAAACAATGTGGCAAAAGCAGCAAATGATTCTCAAGGGCAAAAATATATTTATCGATTAATTTGGCCAAGAAATCACTTGTTTGATATCATTTGTTATCATTTGTTATTACTTGTTATTTTGTTCATACCACTTTGATATCACTTGTTGTCAAAATGTAAAGCATTTACCACTTGTTTGATATCATTTGTTATCATTTGTTATTACTTGTTATTTTGTTCATACCACTTTGATATCACTTGTTGTCAAAATGTAAAGCATTTACCACTTGTTTGATATCACTTGTCAAGATGTTCTAAGCATTTACTACTTGTTAACAAATTCTTATAAATCTGACATATGTCAATAAAAAACATAGATATTAAATATTTCATATACCACTTATTGCGCTTGTTCGTATATCAAAACAATAGCCAATTACATTTACCTTGAACATTTACCTTACAAAGGATTTAAATATGCAGCATATTCTAGAGAAAGATAAGGTGAAAGAGCAAGCAAAAATATGCATTTAAGAACATCATGTAATTTTCATATAAGGCATAAATGAAGGCTTGATGAAATAAGATCAAAAGCATGTTATTCATAGTTGGAATATATTTTCATTGCATATGTATAAGAAAAGGAACAGAAACGAAACAGAGAATACGTCGTAAAACTTGCTTTCAGCCATGTGGTATTCGAATACCTTTTGCCGTATTCGAATACCCATCACATTTTATAAACTCCAGAAGGAGCAAGTATTCGAATGCCTTGGAAGGTATTCGAATACTCAGATAGCATGTGAGAAATACGATAAAGATGTTTGCCAGGTTATTCGAATACACATTTGGGTATTCGAATACCCAGCTAATAAAACCACAAGAACTCTGTACTGATGTATGGTATTCGAATACCATGGGAGGGTATTCGAATAGACCTATCAGAAAAACATGGATTTTTCACGTATGATGCAATGGTATTCGAATACCACAGGGAGGTATTCGAATAACTCAAACATAAAAGCATATATTTTGCATCCAGAAGGCATATTTGAGATAAGAAAGCTTACCTTTTGATGGAAATACAAAGAAAATACCGTAAGAGAGCTTGCCTTATTTTTTTGCCATTATTTTCTTATCTGTTCCAATGATTAAGAGCTTATTTCATAGTTGCAACTTCAAGCTTCATGAAAAGAAGGAAGAGAGCTTGAAGTTATTTTCGGTCTTGTACTCGCAGTAGCCACTTTCAAAAAATGCCGAAGTCAGTTCTAGGCTTTCAAGCACACCTGCAACACAATTTTAATTTTTGGTTTTTGGTACCCAAATTTTCTTGGGTCCTTGAGTGTCAGTTTTGGACAATGTACCCTTTGGAACACAAACCATTTTTATCCCAATTTTTGTGTTAACATTCTTTCTTGCATTGCATGTTGAAGCACTGTGACCCTTCTTCCCACAATAGAAACATTTAATAAATGGGCTACATGAAATGCTAGAATTAACAAAGAAATTTTTATAGGATTTGTGTTGATTATTCGGGTTATATCCTATTCCAGCTTTTTGAAAAACAACCCTTTGTTTTCCTAATAAAATATTTAAATTTTCTCTTCCATATGTGAATTTGGCAAGGGTGTTCTTTAAATTTTCAATTTCATTTTCAAGCAAATGACATGAAGAACAAGAATACGAAGTAGAAGCATGTGAAGAATGATATGAGCATGCATCAATTAATCCTAATGTCTCATTTTCAATTTTTAATTCCTCAATTTCTTTATTCAAAATTAGAATTTGATTTTCTAAAGAAGAGATAGTTTTCTTAGATGAAGAAATTAATTTTGTAAGCCTAATTGTTTCGTCATGCAATTCTTCAAAGGCATCTTGTAACTCATCATAAGAAGGAGATACGTCAGAATTTACCTCGTTGTCGCTTTCTTCTTCTTCTTCTTCTCCTTTCGCCATAAAACATAGATGGGCTTCTTCACTATCTGAGCTATCAGTGGAGTCCATATCGTTGTCATCCCATGCTATGTAGACTCTTCTTTCTTTAAAGGGTTTCTTTTCAACTTTCTTTGGGGGAAATGGCGATCTTCTTTGAGTTCTCTTTTTCTTTAGGAACTTACCAAATTTTCTTACCAGAAGATTGAGATTTTGATCATTTAGCTCAATGTTGTCCACGTCATCTCCATCGTCTTCTTCTTCATTATTGATAGTGGAGGTGGTGGCTTTAAGCGCTATCCCCTTTTTCTTTTTATCGTTTTCTTCACTTTGACTTAGTCTGTTTAGTTCCAATTCGTGCTCATGAAGCTTTCCAAAGAGGGTAGCCAGAGACATTGTTGACAAGTCCCTCGATTCTGAAATTGCTGTTACTTTTGGTTGCCAAATCCTGCTAAGACATCTCAACACTTTGTTAATCAAATCTTCGTTAGTAAAATTCTTTCCTAATGATGCAAGATGATTAACAATGTGGGTGAACCTCTTTTGCATTTCTTGAATGCTTTCTCCTTGGTTCATTGTAAATAATTCATATTCGCGAGTTAGAGAATTGATTCTCGACCTCTTTACCTCACTAGTACCCTCATGGATAACTTGTAAAGTATCCCACATTTCTTTAGCAATTTTACAATTTGAAATTCTAAAAAATTCATCATGCCCCAAAGCTGAGGTAATGATGTTTTTGGCTACTAAGTTATTTTGAACTTTTCTTTTATCATCTTTAGACCAATCATTTCTAGGTGTCTCGGTTTTTACACCATTGACAACGCGTGTAGGTATAAATGCGCCATTTTCGACAGCATCCCACACATCTAGATCAATAGCCTCGATAAAAATTTTCATTCTTTCCTTCCAATATGCATAACCATCCCCATTGAAAAAGGGTGGTCGATTTATGGAAGTTGCTTCTGATAAAACATTTGATGAAGCCATGTACTCTTGAAGCGGCTAAGCTCTTTATACAAGAGTCTAACTCTGATACCACTTGTTACCCAAGTGGCTTCAGTACTCAAGAGGGGGGGTGAATTGAGTAATGAAGGATTTTTCGCAAAAAGCCTTAAACAAATAAATTATCTTGAATTTAATTATTAAAAGTCGTGAATGAGATGAAGATAAGAAGAACAATTAATAATTAAATTGCAAGAATAAATAAAGTGCATAAAGATAAAAGATTAAGGGTAGAAAAACAGGCACGATATTTATCCTAGTTCGACCACCAACCACTTGTGGCCTACGTCCAGTCCCCGAAACACAGTTCGAGATTTTTCACTATTCAATACAAGCTTAACAACAGGTGCTTGCAACCTTTACACAATAGAGCACTTTTCACACACAGGAAAACTCTACCCTTGTGCTAAAGCCTCAGCCTGCAGGGATACCTCACCCTTACACAAACTTTAGAGGGATACCTCACCCCCTTTGAAGGATACCTCACCTTCTTTACAACAAGGGATACCTCACCCTCACAATTTCACTAAGGGATACCTCACCCTTTTACAAAGAAATAGAATATAGATGAAGAGAAACTCTCACAAAGAGCAAATGTTACAAATTGAAGCACTAGGAAGCTCTCTTATGATATCTCAAGGTTTTGGCGAAAAGAGCACAGAAAATATGAGAAAATAGAGAATCACGTTTTTGGCACAAGTAAAAATAGTTCAGATCATGGGGCTGGTGTAAAAGATGACCAAAACCATGTATTTATAGTGTTCCAAGAAAAGAGCCGTTGGGTATTAATTTCATTCATTAAAAGCTCAAGAAAATAGCCGTTACGTGATTTCTGGGTTGTGGTATTCGAATACCTTGTGTGGTATTCGAATAGATCCTTCAAAAATGTGTTTTGGAACGTTTTCTATGTTGTGGTATTCGAATACCTTGTGTGGTATTCGAATAGATCCTTAAAAACACGTTGGAGACATTTACGGGGTGTGGTATTCGAATACCTATATGGTGTATTCGAATACACCACTGATTTTGAAATCCAACTTTAAATGGTCATAACTTCTTCATTTCTTATCCGTTTAAAGCAAATGACCAGTCATTGGAAAGATATTTGAGTCTATTTTCAAATGAAATAAGTTTCAAAACAAAAATCAAATTATTTTAAAAGTTATGATCAAAAGAGTAACTAAAGGTCAGATTTTCAAAACTCAAACTTTGCTATTTTTCATAAATTTGAACTACCATCATAACTAAACCTTCAAAACTTGTTTGTTGGGTATTTTAATATGTGAAAACCATTTTTAAATATTTGAAAACATATTTGAGATATCTAGAGGGCTTCTTACAAAAAGACCTTAAGTCCTATAAGCTATACCATTTAATCTTCCTTTGGACTTGGTCTTCGACATGATTTTGTTGTTATCAAAACCTTCTTCTCTGTGAGTTAAGCATAAATCAGATTTTTGCTTTCTTGTTGCAATGCTTACTCTTGGTACTTGAACTATACATCATCTTCATCATGTTTGTTATCATCAAAACTATTTTCCATGTCAGCTAGCCAATTACACCCATCGATTCTCTTGGTGAATTTCTATATGCCCATAGAATTTGATTAAGGGTATTATGCCAGTTTCGAGGTTGTCGACCAACATGCTTTTTAATCAAATTTATGATTATTTTGTTCATGGCCTCTACTTGGCCATTCGCCTGAGCATAATATGGCGTCGACGTGAGCATTTTAATTTTCCTTGAACTGGCATATTCGACAACTTTCTTTCCAATGAATACCGATCCTTGGTCAGTTGTCAAAGTTTGTGGTATTCCAAACCGACAAATTATATTATCTTCAATAAAGTTAATCACATCCTGCTGGGTTACATCCTTCAAGGCTACAGTCTCAACCCATTTGGTGAAGTAATCGACTCCTACTAGAATGTATTTGTATCCTTTCGACGAGACAGGATGAATTTGGCCAATTAAATCCAAAGTCCATCCTCTTAAAGGCCAAGGTTTAACTATAGCGTGTAATTCACTGGCAGGAACATTTTGTATATGGCCATGTCTTTGACACTCTTCACAAGACTTGGCAAACATAATACAATCCCTAACTAGTGTTGGCCAATAATACCTTTGACGTCGAAGGACCCATTTCATCTTTTCACCTGCCTGATGAGCTCCACAAATTCCTTCGTGGACTTCTGCCAAGGCAATATAAGCCTCTGCTTCACTCAGGCAAACTTCTAAATTTCCATCGACAGACTTTCTATACAAGGCTCTCCCTAATACCACAAACTTCGACGCTCTATACTTGAGCTTTCTATGCACATCTTGACTGGGATTTTCCAAGTAACTCAATATTGGTCGTCTCCAATCATTAATCGTCGAAACGTCGTTTTGTAGTATATCTCTTTCCTCTAATGGATATAAAAGTTCCCTTATTTCCATTAGATTTGTAAGAACCTTGGATGAAAGTCTATACCCAGAGGCTACTTGTGCTAATTCATTAGCCTCTTCATTTAAATCTCTGGAAATGTGTTCGACAGTTACTTCATCGAATTGTTTCATTAGCTTACTTGCCACAACATAATATTTCATTAGATTTTCACTAACACATTTATATTTTTGGGCAAGTTGCTTAACAACCAACTGCGAATCACCAAATATATGCACATTACGTGCTTTCATTTCCACTAGTATCTCCAATCCGACAATTAAGGCTTCATATTCAGCCTCGTTGTTAGAACAAGTATATTTAAGTTCAAACATGAACTTAGTTGGAGTACCTTGAGGGGAAACAATTAAAATCCCAACTCCAATTCCATTTTGATGCCTTGAACCATCAAAATATAAACACCAAGGTTTTAAACCGACAATATTTATATTTTCTACATCCAGACAAGGATGATCAGCCAAAAAATCGGCAATTGCTTGGCCTTTTACTGCTCTCATTGGTACATATTGTAAAGAAAATTCTGACAAAGCAATAGTTCATTTTCCAATACGACCATTTAACAATGGTTTCGATAACATATATTTTATTACATCAGTTTTCGACATAACCAATACATTACAAGGCATCATATAATACTTGAGCTTAGTACATGAGAAATACAATGCTAAACAAAGTTTCTCTATTGCACTATATCTTCTCTCGACATCATTTAAAACTCGACTAAGATAATACACGGCCTTTCGACGCCATTCACATCTTGAGCCAAGATACTTCCTATGGTTTCTTCGATGCTCGATATATACAATTTCAACGGTCGATGGGGCACTGGAGGCATCATGACCGGTGGTTTTGTCAAATACTGCTTTATCTGGTCGAAGGCTTCTTGGTGGCAAGATTCCCACACAAAATCCTGTTCAGCCTTCAACTTGATCAATGGAGCAAAAACTCTGGTTCTTCCCGACAAGCTGGATATAAATCTTCTTAGGAAATTAACACTGCCTAAAAAAGATTGCAATTCTTTTTTGTTTGTCGGTGGTGTGGCCTCCAAAACTGCCTTGGCTTTATTCTTGTCCACTTCTATACCTTTTTGTGGACTAGAAACCCAAGAATTTGGCAGCCGACACTCCAAAATCGCATTTTTCTGGATTCATCTTAAGGCTATGCTTCCTCATTCTGTCGAATGCCTGCCTTAAGTTTGTCAAATGGCTTTCCTTCGTTTCCGACTTGACAATGACATCGTTGATATAGACTTCCATAAATTTTCCAATGACATCATGGAAAATTGTATTCATTGCTCTCTCGATAAGTGGCCCCGCATTCTTTAAACCGAAAGGCATGACTATCCATTCAAATGTCCCAATTGCTCTGGGCACTGAAGGCGAGTTTTCGACACGTCCTCTTCGGCAATAAAAATTTGATTATAACTGCATGGCCATCCATAAAACTTAATAATTCATGTCCAGATGCGGCATCAACTAACATGTCCGCAATTGGCATAGGATACTCATCCTTAGGTGTGGCAGTGTTCAAATTTCTAAAATCTACACATATTCTCAACTTGCCATTTTTCTTAACTACAGGAACAATATTAGAAAGCCATTCGACATACCTGGTTGTTCTGATGAATTTGGCTTTGAGCAATCTTTCAATTTCTTCTTTTATCTTTAATATCACCTCAGGTGCAAATCTCCTATTAGCTTGTCTAACAGGTCTGCATCCTTCTTTCAGAGGCAATCTGTACTCGACAAGATCTCTACTCAAACCAGGCATCTCATCGTAATCCCAGGCAAAACAATCTTTATATTCCATAATTAACCCGACAAGCTTTTCTTTAAAATCCTTTGGCAGAAATGAACTTACGAAAATGGGCCTTCTGTCTGCTTCAGTGCCCAAGTTTATTTCTTCCAAAGGGTCTTCCACTTCCACACTCTGCTTGTCATCAAGCCCTTTTTCAAATCCTAAAGGACCATCATCAATTATGCAATCCGACAGCATGCTTTCAACAGTGAATACTGCTGTGTCGACCAAATAAGCCGACAATCTTTCTGAATAATCATTAACACTTATAACTAGTGCTTGGCCGATCTTCTTCGGCCTTCTTCACCAGTCGTACACCAAACTGATCCCTCAAGCAAACTTCAAGTGCATCCTCATTAATCACTCCACCACTTGCTGTTACTGATTTAACACTTGGAGCATATATTCAAGTCGACATGAAGTTGCTGAAGATAGCAAGGACATCGTCATCTGCTTCTATTATTTCCACTTGATCTTCCTCATTCCAAAGAATGAGCTTTTGATGAACTGTTGATGGTATTGTTCTGACGGCATGAATCCAATCTCTCCCTAGCAGAAGATTGTAACTTGACTTCGTCGGTATTACCACAAATAATGTCGGCCTTACAACAGATCCGACTTGTACCTTTAACATCACCACTCCGTCTGATGGAGAAGTCTTACCACTGAAATCCGTGACTATCATGTTTGTCGACATCAAATGTGACTCATCTTTTCCAAGTTTTTTAATCATGGCCCTTGGGATTAAGTTGATTGCTGCCCCCCCGTCGATCAAAACTCTATTAGTGGGTTTTCCTTCCAACAGAGCCTTAATGTGTAACGGTCGTAAATGAGCCTTCTGATCTTCTGTCGATTTTTCAAGCTGAGCCGTATTGTCAAAGACCGTGATCATATTGTCCTGAAAAAGCCAATGATCGTCGAGGTCATCAACATCTTCTTCATTCTCCTCAATGTATTCAATTTCGTGATACCCTTCAAAATCTGCAGGTAACACCGAAACTAAATTAACACTCGTCGCCTTCAAGAATTCCTTTTCGTCAGACGGCTCTTCATCTAAATGCCTTCCAATCCCTAAGTAATCTTCCGACGGCAAATTGTTATCCATAGCTGTCAAGATATCATCCAGACTATCTTCCATGTTGATATCCATGTCGAATTGCTCATCATCACCAAGGCCTAAAGGATCCTCTAGATCATTCAAGGCCTTAATAACTTCATCAGTCATTGGGTCTATATCTTGGCAGTCATACTTTGCCAATCTTTCTCTTTCTTTTCTTATGTCGAGCATTTTCTTCCTCCACTCAACATCTTGATCTGGGTCTTCTAAAATTCTCCTGATTTCTTCATTCGACTAGTCTTCAATATTACTGTTTCCCATTCCAGAGTCCTTAACCTGCTCTTTTCCTATTGTCGAGCTGATCAACTCCTTGTCCTTTTCGACGGATAAACTATTCTCTGTTGCCTTCTCCCTTACCTCTTTTTCTGTTGCTATCAATCTAATTGACCATTTCCTTTTTGTTTTGTTTGGAATTGGCCTTCGAACTTGCTTACCCCTTCTGATTTCTTCCAACTTTTCTTGTCGGATTTTATCATTAGTGTCAAGTCGTCCGATTGCATTTGTCGTCGGCTCCCCTGGGAATGATCCCTTGGTAACAACACTTTTTAACTTCTTATCATCTTTATCTTGATCAGGCATGGGTTTCTTTTCGACCACCAAACAACCTATTTCTACGGGCTGTTCCTTGATCACTAACCCTTCAGCCATATCTCTTCTCTTCTGTGCTTGTCTTAATCTCTGTAATCTCCTTTTCTTGCTTTTCGACATTGGAAGAACCTTTGATGGCCCTGCTTCATCTTGGCCAATCGAAGTTTTTCCTAAATTGATCCTTCCATTCTTGTAGTCTTCATTCCAAAAAGGTTGATCCCTTTGGAAATTACTCCTCCTGGCGGACACATTCCGTCGAAAATACGTATGTCCATCCATTACGGAATTCTTCATCCACCTATTCACAGCAACATTAGCAGGTGGCACCCTAGTCTTAAAGGGTCTGACATGAGCTCTGTTTCCCACAAATCCCTGTGATTCGACCAACCAACCATTCATGTTAGGCCTAGGCATGTAAACTGGCTTTGGCCTTGGAGCATGAAAAGTATTCGTGGTCTCCAGTTTTTTTTGTCGAGAACTTTTCCTTTATTCTCGCTGGATACTTGGTTGTTCTTCACAGCTGACTTTCTTCGCACAAGCTCATCATATCTTGCATTACACCTTGGGCACAACCTTACCTTGCCCTCATCTTTCTTTCTTTCAAGAAATGCTTCGAGAGACTCACCTGGCTTAGAATATACGTCAGTTGCATCCTTTGTATCTACGTTGAATTCTTGCAATCTCTTAATGTTGAGCATCCCAACATTTAGAGGAACTTGCTGATCAACACAAGATACTTCAGCCAGAAACAGATCTGTGTCAACTTTCATATCCCTTTAAGCTTGTCGGCAAACTTCAGACGCCCATCCATTATTGCTTTTTAAATTAAGTCTCTGAAACGAACACATTCATTAGTAACATGACCGAAATTATTATGAAATTTACAATATTTGCGGTCTTTAATTTCATCCAACTTTAACAACCTATGGCCTTCCGACAGTTTAATCTGTTTATCTTTTAGTAACAAATCAAAAATCTTGTCGGCTTTAGTTACGTCAAATGTATATGTTTTTCTATTAACGTAACTCATTTTCTCCTTATTTCTAGTAGGCTGTAATGCCTGACAAACATAAGGCGGACCATTCTAAAGTTCAGCAATGTTAACTTCGAACTCATCATCGCTGCCTTCAAACTCATTGTCAGATTCATTTAATCCGACAAACGCCACATTTTCTCTTTTAAGAAATCTTTTTTGTTTTTGAATCTTTTTCAACTTTTAATTGTTCTATTTGCCTAACTTTTTCACCTAGCTGGGCAAGATCAATCAAATGTTGATTCACCAACTTCTTTCTTATATAATAATCTAAACCGTTTTGTACTATCTTTACTATTTCGACCTCAGGTATAGGAGTAAAACATCTACTCCTCATTTGTCGAAACCTAGCAAGATAGTCATCCACAGTTTCATTATACATCCTTTTGATATTGAAAAGATCTGTAAGTCCTACTTTCAAATCCCCTCTAAAAAATTGATCATGAAAGCTTCTTTCCAATTGAGCCCAGGAGTGGACTGAATTTGGTCTCAATGTCGAAAACCATGAAAAAGCATTTTTTGTGAGGGAACTTGGGAAGAATCTCATTTTAAGGCCTTCAACAATGGCCAACTCCCCCATTTCTATTGTAAACCGTGCAATATGTTCGACGGTCGATTCCTCACTTTCTCCTGCAAACTTGGAAAGTTTTGGAATCTTAACTCCTCTAGGCAACTCTGCCTGTTGGACCCATTCAGGAAATGCTGATACAAAATATGGTTGGTTGGCGTAGCCAACGTTAAAACCAAACCTATTCAGCACTTGTTCCACCACTTGGTTTACATTTTGTTCGATTACTTGGTGCCCCCCAAGATTTTGTCGAAGCAACCTCATGACTACATCATTTCTGGCCATTTGATCTTCATTTCCTCGACGGAGCATATGGACATTTCCATATTCCAAACGGGGCTGATCATTTTGGCCTGGTTGGTTTAAATTTTGTTGATTTTATCCCACATTTGCCTGAGGTGCGACCATTTCTCTATTTACCCCAAGCTGGGCTCCCTGAATATTATCATTGGCTACATCACCTAGTCCTAAGGCTTGGTTTAGCCTTGCCATTTGCTGAGCCAATGCACTGCAAACGTTATTTGTATTTTTCATGATTGGCGTGATCACAGCACCCATTTGCTGAGTAAACATATACACCATATCATGATTACTCTCATCCATCTATTGTCGAAAACTGACCAAAGAATTCATAGTTGGCCCTGTTATATTTTGGGGATTATCTCTAGACATGTTTGGGAAAACTGGTCCCAAATTCAGTCTTTCTTGTCGAAAGGGAGTTGGATTGCTTGTACTTGCAACCCCTACTCTTTGGCTACCAAAACTTGCCAATGCCGAACTTATCTGTGGTTGGCCTTGTGAAGCTACTGATTGTCCGACAGTATTAGTTAAAGTAGCGTCAAGTCCTGTTTGTGCCATAATAGGAGGTACATAATTCGGTGGCAACCCATATTGGGGCACAAACCTCGAATTTGAATTTATTATGCTTTGGTTACTTGGCTGACTCAGCGATAGCTGAGTCATTCCAGGCAACACTTGTTCTGCTACTGGATTACTCCGGAGAGCACCAATTGCTATAACATCCTCTACCGACCCAGTATTAACGATATTTGAGGGTGGCACAGTAACGGCTGTCGAAGGTGTATCCGACGCCTGACTACTTATATTACTTATGGTTTGCGTATTCTGAGAAGAGTAGATAAATCTTCCACTCCTTAAACGCATAAAACCATTTCTTATGACACTACGAGTTACTCTAAACTCGTCCCACCGGGCGTGCCAATTTGTTTATGCCAATTTGTTGGCCCATGCAGGATTTTGGAGTCTCACTGGGCGTGCCAATTTGTTTATGTGAAATTTTGGTTCAAAGATTCAAAATTAATTCCAACAAACAAATATATTTTATCAAACGAATGTGGGTTCACGAGTTATGTGGTAATCTCGTTATGAAAATGGTTTTAACAGCAAACAAAAGAAATTTAAGAAATTTGAAGTAAAATAAACAGGAAAATGCAGAAAGGAAAGATTAAAGAAATTTAAAGAAACTTTGCAGGAATCTTAAAATGCAGAAAATTAATTGAAAACATGTAAATGACACGAAATTAAAGCGAGAATTTAAATGGAAAAGCAAAGAAAGAAAAGCGGAGATAAAAGTGCGAAGAATTATAAAGAAAATTTAAAAGACGAGACTGAAAAAGTAAAGAATTTTAAAAGAACATTGCATTAATTTAAATGACATGAAATGGAAAAGGAAGGCATACTTGGACAAAAATCCTTTAATCTGCTCGGGTTGAGATGTTAGGATTTTTGTATCAGCAAATAACCTTCCCTTTTTACATTATGACTACTGGTATTTATAGACAAATATCAAAAATAACTGACATCCTAAAAAGACTAACACGTTCGAGCGGTTTCTTCCTTCAAGAAGTATCCGCTTTTTCGATAAACCAAAGACTCAACTATTCTTAACCAATTTTCGTCGACTTGATGTAATCTTCCTGTTGGATAAATCTTCTTAAAAACATCAGTATATCAACCACATTAGAATCTCCCTCTTTATTCAATGCTACTGTCGATTTCTCTGTTTAGCATTTCTGTCAGTTCAACACTTCAGAAAATTTCCTTAACCACCATCAACCGACGAACTGTCAAATCTTTATTTTTACTTCCAACACCATCCATTCAAACAGAGTAACTACATTGTTCAGCAGCTAACATGAACAAAATCACAAATGGAACAGATATTTAGTATTCACGAAACAATTGCAAAATCAAAACACAATTTGTTCCTACAGTTTTACAATTTGACGGTGATCATCACTTTGTAAAACTAAATAAATAAATAAAGGTTAAATTACTCTTTTGATCGGTATAAATTTATTAAATTTTTAAACAGATCTTTATAGTTTAACAAGTTTTAATTGAGTTTTCATATTTTTTAAAAAAATTAAATAAGGTCTTATATTTTAAATAAGTTTACAATTAGATTCTCATTAATTATAAATTTTTTCAATTAAGTCCTTAAAATGTGTAATAACAATATTAACTGACTTGTAAATGACTGTAACTGGTTATTAACAAAGTCTAATAACAATTAATTAATAAGGATCTATTTAATTTTTTTAAATGTATAAAAACTCTATTAAAAAATTTAAACTATAAAGATCTATTTAAAAATTCAATAAAATTGTATAAACCAAAAAAGTAATTTGATGATAAATAAATAAAGGGAGAAGAACATGGAAGAAACAAAAACGCACCGAGGTGAGCATTCCCTGAACTTGATCCAACAGAGCACGTTTCTACGGAGAACGATGTTGCTGGGGACCTCCACGGGTCAGCCTTCGACGCTGAAAGTCCCTCTACTCGCCAAAGAATCGAAGTTGGAATTTGCTATGTACTTTTTGGTTCTTCTCTTCTTCTTTCTCACTATGAAACTTGAATGGGAGAAGGAAAACTCGTTTTTCATCATGGTGCAACTATATGTTACGTGCCTGTCTCTGATTGGTTTGTTGATCTAGTACGTGCTGCTTTTCATTTAAATTTTGTTACCTAAACACTTAAAATATGATATTTACTCGACACTCATCCGAAATCTCTTTTATATCAACATATAGTATATTCATTTTAAGAAATATGATATGCCTTAATATTCACTCATATTTATATTAATATACAATGTCTATTCCAGATATTAATAATAGATGCTCAAAATAACATTTTTCTTTTGATTTTCCGCCTGGCGTTGTGTGACCGTTTTAGGTTTTCCACGCTTTGGTCGTTTTGCATCAAATGGTAAAGTGTAATCCAATTGGTGACACGTGGATATTGGATGTTATGTTTTAAACACATGGATATTATGTTAAGGATATTTGGTTGACATGTCAATTTTTTGAAAATGACGCATATATCCAGCAAGCGTATGGTGGGGAGTATATGTGAAACGCAAAGTTGTATAAGCGGAGGCTGAATTAGTCGGGTGGGTTATGTGGGATAACAATTTGACTACGGTTAAGTGATTAAATTAAAAAATTTAGAATATTTTTTTAAACAAATTATTATATGAAGAATTACTATATATAAAAATTATTATATTAAAAAAACACTACATAAAAATAGGTTTAAATATATTTTTTGTTTCTAAAAATATAATTTTTTTAATTTTGATTCTTTAAATTTTTTTGTTGATTTTAGTCCTTTTAAAATTTATATTTTTAATTTTAGTCATATATTGTTAATGAGACTCAGTTAAGTACTTACGTGTCAAACGAAGTTATTGACACTTAATATCAATGAGTCTTATTATCGATCAAAGACTGAAATAAAAAAAAAAAAACAAATTTTAGAAGGATCAAAACTAATCAAAAAAATTAAAAAAAAATCAAAAATATATTTTTTAAGATTAAAAATATATTTAAATCCTAAAAATATTATATGAAAGAAAGAATTTCAAATTAATGGAGATAATAATCTATTGTTAGATAATAATATAATTTAAAAAATTAAGCATATTACTTAATAGGAGCATGTTGACGTGGTCTAATTGTAGAATTCATTTCATGACAATGTCTATTAGGTGTTGTGTTCAAATCTTTTAGGTTACATTTTTTAAGTTTCAATAAAAAAAAAAAAGGTTAAGTCAACTGGGCCAACCCAACCAGCTAACAAGCTGGACCCGCCAGTCCGAACTAATTGGCATTTTTGCAGGATAGGTGCATATGTGGCAGTGGATAGAGCTTAAAGCCCACACCACTACCAATTTTTGCAAATTTTTGTATAAACATAGACTCTAGTTAGATGTTTCAGGTTTATATTAAAATTTCTCCCAAATGATAATCTATTAGGTTTGTCAAATAAATACCTTAAGAGCACATGTTAATAAATTAAAATATAGAAAATATTAAATAAAAAGTAAAACATTTAATATATTAAAAACTTAAGAACTTTATTTTTCATTTTTGAATTCTTACCGTTGGTACAAAAGGATCGGGAAAGTTTTTCTCAAGGCACAGCACAAATTTGAAATAATTAAATTTAAACACCAATTTAGAATGAACAATTTTTCGATGAATTTTTTTTCCCTTACAAAAATAAGCTAAATAGTAATACAATACACATTATGCACAGTTTTATTTTGCTTATCAATCTAACTACTAGAAAATTATCCAATAAGTGTTTCAAGTTATTCGAACATCAAATAAACCCTTTAAAATATATATATATATATATATATATATATATATATATATATATATATATATATATATATATATAGTAATTTTTAAAGCAAGTCATTTTATTAGTAATTTTTAAAGTAAGTCATTTCATGAATAATTCTTAAGTAAATACAATTTATTATAAGCACTCAAATTATTATTTAACATATGTAAAGTAATAAAATTATTATAAAATTATATCAATCATTAATAATATTTTATACGTCTCAAATAATAATTTGCGTGCTTAAATGATGACGCAGTAAAAACTCAAGAGAAACAAGAATTTCTCGCCGTTCCATATGTGTGGGAGAAACAAAACCCTTCCAATTGGGTGAATGAGAAAAGAATGAGAGCAACCACAAAACATAAATGTGATCTTGTTTGTTTCGGAGCAGGTCCTAGATCTGCTAGAACAACTGTTAAATTATCAGTTTATTACAGTAACTCATTAAACGACTAAACGTTAATTATATGCACCTACACATGCAATGCTTCTTCTTGTTCTTGTCACAAATAAACTATTTAAGCTCAATGACTCTGATTCTGATCCTATCCACAGAACCTGACAGGGGGAAGCTGCAAGTTTGTAACCATTTGACAGCAGATTAGCCATTTGACTTACTCAACTACTCTATGGAATGTTCCTTCATATTTCTTCTGAATGGTTATTAGTGTTGTTGAAACTTGAAAGCATTGAATATTGGAGATAAGGAAAAGAATAATGAATATTTAATTGCTAACTCTTCTAACCATTAGGACTAGCATATAACATGTCAGTGGTAGCCTCTCATGATGATGCTATGCCAGCCAAAAGTTCTCGCGACCCTGCTAGGTGTCCTGGTACACGTTGCCTTATCTCTTCAAAAACACACAAAGTTTCTGCGTCCAGACCTCCAGCAAACTACAAAAAAAATACCAAAATATGTGAATCAGCCTAATAAATGATGAAATTATGACATATGGTTTGTCTAGTCAAAACCAGGCATCTTTCTTCTTCATCCTAAGTTCCTAACGATCTGCAAATGTTGAATTGTGTAAATTGTATACAGGTTACTATTCTGCCCTGCAATGACAATGATCTTTTGTAAAGATGTTAACAAATTCGCTCAAAGGCATGAAATGATCAATGCATCCTACCTATGAAGCGTAGACACTAACACAGACATGCAACACAACAAAGACACTGACAAGGCATATAAGCCCTAAAAATTTAAGAAAAATTATTCATAATTCATAATATCATTATATTATATATATATATATATATATATATATATATATATATATATATATATATATATATATATATATATATATTAGTATGTGACAAAAGCACCTCTACCTAATTTTTTTATTATTAAAAATTACTTAAATGTTTAAAATAGATTCAGTGTGTGTTTGAATTATAGTTGGTAAACTTAAGTTTAGTTGAAAGTATATTTTTAAATTTAAGTTTGGTTGAAAATGAGTTTGCAGTAACTAATTTATGTTTGGAAACTTTTGTTTCAAAAGTGAGTTTGAAAAATTGTTTTTAGACTCAACTGAACACAAAAATAAAAAAATGTTGTTTTGGTCCTAACTTACTTTTAGAAGGAAAAGTATCTTGAGCCAATTGAAAAAAAAAAACAACCCAAACAACATTACACTACGTTCAAGACATCCTAACTTACTTTTGTAAACCCCAACTACAATCCAAACACATACCCAATCTCTAAGTGTTATTAGCCGTGTTCCACCTTGTCAGAACCCCAAGAAATAATTTTTAAATTAGATGCGCGTTGGACTCATGTCATTTTGTGTCGTACCAGCACTGGTGTAAGATATGTGTCCAACATGTGACACGGTACCAAAATGGTGTGTTCGTGTTTTATATCATTCTACTTTTGCCAAAACTTCCAAAATCATTTTGGTAAGTTTGGAATATTAATCTTTAATGCATGAAACAGCAATCTGGTAGTACTAAACAACCTACTCATCCTTCAATCCACCACATGGGATTTGTTCCTGTGATGAAACTGCAAGAGTGTAGGGCTTCAATTTATGATGATGTGTTCTAATGACAGTTGTGAACATCTGCAAATAGGTTACAGATATTGGAAAATCAATATTGAGACAAAAATCTGATAGTTGCTTGAAAAATACCTGATGAGCTCTATACGCAAAATGTATGCCCTGAAGCAGAAGGGATTCTTGACTAGATTCTCTGTCTGAGTTCCGAGCGGATCCAAGTTCCATTGCCACTCTTTTCATGTACATCTTGACCAGAGTCATAGAAGCCTGCTTTATCTGCAGACAGGGCATATTACTCATCAATCAAGTTTTACAACTGCAACTTGGAAACATAGCATGAGTCTGAATTGAATACACTTTCCTTTCAATTCACAAAAAAGATACATCATGTATATGTGGGTAGCCAATTACAACAGACTCTGGAGTTTGGATTAACACATCCTAAACCAAAGTACATCCTTCATTCAATTTGTTATGTTGAGCTTAGTGTTTTATTTTCATTAAGTCAAATCAAGACTGAAAGTAAAGCAAATAAGCAATACATGGTGGAGAGATAGGAGTAGTAAATTCAAGGAGATTGTGCACAACTATGCCTAACACGATGCCGTTCACATCATTAAGTATTATATTCATTCAAGCAGACTATTTTCAATACACGTTAATGTCATTCAAACATAACTTCTAATTGTTGATCAGAAACCACGAGGTTTACTAAGTATCATTATTGTTCTCACATTCACAAAGCAAAAGCATAAAAAAGGATACCTTGGTCATGATTCCTGAATCAAGCATCCAAGCAGTTGGGATTTTGTACTCTTGATATGAACGCATGACAGAATTTCGCAACTTGATTAGCCTCTGTATGCTGCACTCAGACCTATCACAATGATAGGAGAGAGGACAATGTTAGCAACTTAGCATTCCCCCACCTACAAACCTGGCATCTTTAACATTAATAACTAAATACATGATCTTGATCTATTTCTTTACTTGTCTAATAGGCTGGCCATCTTTTTCAAGGAAGCTCCACATGGAATTTCAGGGTCATCCTTGTAGGAGGAAATCTCTTGTTCTAACAATTTAAGCTCACGATACTCAACTGCAGCTTCGCGCATGGCATCAGCTTTCCTCTCAGGCCAATTAAAATGTTTCAAGACTGCACGCTCATCAGCCTGAAGGATACAGGATATTAAGCTAGTAAGAAACCAACAGCGACCTCCCATTATGTATACTCTGCTTGAAAGCAACATCACCTTAACATCCACATATTTTTTTTGGGTATATATCTTGTAATTATGTCTCGTTTACTGATGAAACTTCTTTACATGTGAAATGAAGTAGCTCATTATCAAACTACTAAATCAAGTAGCTCAACCTATTATGTCTCATTGTCAAACTAAAAATTAAGTAGCTCAACCTGTTCACTTAACCAGCTTTCCTTGCAGGACTTAAAATATCTACTATGGTTAAAATGAATGCACCGACAAAATCAACAAGAAAGTATGGTAGAGGTAATACTGCTTTGGGAAAGGGGAGGGGGTGGGGGGGATTAACTAATGCTAAATTTTCGGTCTTCAGCAATAAAATTTTCAGATTTCAGAAACAGAATCTATACCCTTTTTCACCAATTTAAACTATTGCACTATTATAAATTTATAATGGAATAAAACTATATATGTCAGATAAAAAAAGAAACTATACATGTGACATGTCATTATCTTAAATGACTATGAATTGACACATATCGGCTACCTAACTGGTGGAGAATAATTGGCCCACTAGATTAATAATTTTGTTAGAAACTTACCAATGAGGAGAGTTCACCATCAAGCCAGTTAACAAACTTTAATACATCTTCAATATCTGTGTAGGCTGCTTCCACCACCTTTTTTATAAGGTCATTAATGAACTCTCCTTTTGTTTCAATGTCCGCCCTTATCTGGCAAGGATAATCAGTCACTAATGGTGCATATTTAAGTAAAAACAGGCAGCAGAAGTATAGCCACCAATTGAATGCCAAAACACAATTCTTACTGCAAGAAGATGAGCTGAACGGTTTTGAATTTCTCCAACAATGCTACTGTGTACACTGACAGCTACTGGTTTCTGCTGTTTCATTGATCCTATTGTGTCTTTCATCCCTTCTTGATTCTTTAATGACTGAAACAATTTCACAAATGCAGGGGCCTTTTGGGTGTTAGCTGCTTTTGCTAAAGGCCTAGAAGGGATTGTTGGTGGTATTGGTGGTGGAGGTGGCGGCAGGCATGGGTTGGATGTGGATTTTCTTCCTATCCTTGTAGCTTCAGGAATGGCAAGAATTGCTGATGGTGCTGGAATTGGTGCTTTAACAAAAATTCCATCAGTAATGGCTTTCTTTTTCACTTTGGACCTTTCCAATTTGTCAGCAATGAGTTTCTGTATGTGTTTAAATTTGGGGCTCTGATGTTCTCCAATTGGCTCCTTCATCCAAGTAAAAGTCAGATTCACTTCTAAGGCAGCAACAGTTAGTAAATAACCCTTATACACAAAGCAGATATTTGATCTCATTTTTGTATCATCATACAAAATAGAAAAATGTTAACTACAAGTCAGTTTTACACACACATCTCTCACATTTGCTTATGTGAGAGAAGGTGAAAACTGTACAAATGTGAGGTGATGTTGATGTTGTGTAAGTGTGTGTAGCATTGTTGTATAAAATAACACAACCCAATCAGTGGTTGATGACTCTAATAAATGGGCTAACCACACTAGAAATTATAAAGAGTAAAAAGGAAACAATAATTAATAGGAAGAAAAGAAGATTAAGAAGTAAGAACACATTCCAATATTCCATGTTTTCTCAAGCATAATATAACAAACTCATTGGATTCTCACCTTTTCACTGCCACCAACAGTTACCACCTTAGCTTCAGCAGCAGCAAGATCCTCAGTGAGCTTCCTGTTCTGAGACTCAAGCTCAACATTCAAGCCCTTAACTTCATCCAACTCAGCCTTCAATGACAAAACTTCAGACTGCAGATTCTCGATCAAACTCTCACTCACCTCAAGCTTCTCTTGCAATTCCTTGTTCTTCCCATCAGGGTTCTCTTCATTCCTCCTCAAACCAAAATCCCCAACCCCCCTTCTTGGCCTAGCAAACTTTTCCAAAGCATGATGTCTCACAAAACGAGCCACAACCTTAGCCTCTTCAGCTTCCCTACCCTTTTGGGTTCCTACAACCTCCTCACTGGGTTTAGCCTTGTTCATCACAAGACCCCTTTTGACCCTTGAATTGTTCTTCATGTCTGGGGTCACAGACTTAGCTCTCATTGATGATATTGATACTACCCCATTGACAGCCTCTGGCGGTGTCTTTGGAGACTCTTTAGCCTTGGAAGAAGCTCTGAGTCGTGATGGTGTTAAACTGTTCTGGGACTTGAACACAGTTTTTGCAGTTGCTGTTGTTGTTGTTGGTGGTGGCAGTGGTGGTGGTGTTGGAGGTGTCTTTTGCTTCATGGCTCTTGTTCTAAAAATGGGGTCTGAAAGAGAGGGAAGAGATCAAAGGATGACAGAAGAAAAATAAATAATAAAAGAAAAATAGAACTTTGTGTTTGTGAAATGATGTTGTGTTTGTGAGTGGCAACGTGCATTGTGGTGGTAGCAGGAACTTGCCACCTAGAAAAGGAAGAAGATTTATGTGTGACACCTTTGTGTGTGTATGTGTGTGGACGATGAGACAATCAGTGATAATGATGGGGTGGCCATTGAGGATCACAACCTTGAACCTCTGACTCACAAGTTGTAATAAAGAGCTTTGGTGATTCTTTAATCTTATATTCTCAATTGCAAAGTGCAATTCGGTGACAGTTACCAAATCACCTTGTTTGACATGGGAAAGCTTAGAGCTTGGTGCTCAACTTGGCCACCCCAAAAGAAAGTGGCCCACATCCAAGGGCTAAGGACACTATGACCCATGAGGTACGGTTAGATTCTGCTAGAAAAAGGGACAGATTATTCCATTTATTCTTCTGTCTTGTGCTACGTGCTCCCTGTCCTAGTCTTATTCTTTCTTCTTTTTAATCTTTTTTATCATGGAATCTAGTCCTATTTCTTGCACTTTGGATGGCATATATGCTTCTCTTTGAGTAGGAATAGTTTTCATGAATAGGAACTTATTTATAATTGCAAAAACGAAAATTTAGTCACACTAGTTGAAGAAAAGTTCCATTTTAGTTCATATTGATTAACTAAGTGATCAAACAAACTTAATCAATAATCTAGTTACACTTAACCAAATATCATAATATAAGTAAATTATTGATTAAGTCAGTTTGATACTTAATTAATCAATATACGAACTGAAATAAAAGGCTTCTTTATAAGTGATTATTTATGTTGATTTTTTGGGTTAAATTATGTTGTTATTTGATTTAAAAAGTTAAATTAATTGAAATGAAAAACATTTTGATAAGCCACACTTTTGGATATTTTCCTTTTATAATTTTGCTCAACAAGTTTATCAAGCAAGCATTACCAATAAGAAAAACAAGATGAAAAGGGATTTTCTCATTTAATTGGTTTCGATTCCTTTTCTTCCCTTTAGGGCCTATCACAAGACAATGGAGAGAGAAAAATGCAATTCGTAAAAAGAGAGATACAAGTTCTTAGATGATGGCTTACACATTATATCTTTCTCGAACTGAAATTTACAAATCACCTGTATACCCACTAAAAAAATCCAACTTGTACATGAGATTTTTTTGTTTTTGCATTTTTCATTATTTTGATTGAATTATCCTTTCATTTTGTTATGTCCCTTGTAGGACAGCACATTGACAGTTGTAATGAGGGTCCAACAGGCTTCAATATAATGCATACAGACAATAACTTAAATAAACCGATGATGATTGTCACATAAGGACTAAACTGCTTTTGGGTCCCAAAAGAGAGGCAGTGTTTTTTAGTGCAAATGTGAGAAAGTTTTATTATTATTACTATTATTAACCTTCTACATGCCAATTCTATGTTTAACTGTGTAGAATGATTCTATAGAAGAATTTGTCGTTTACCTTAACTGGAATAAGAGGCATTGTCAACATCCTCTAATTCAATGTACTTAAAAAATGAAGGCATGAAGCTTCATCATTATTAAATTAATTACACTAATTTCCTATTCCAAAAAATATAGAGTAGTGTCTTCTAAGGTGAAATTGTCAGTTTGGGTGTCATGTTTCTAAGGCCAACACAAAACAGTCTTCCAAAGGGTTGATTGGGATGGCGAGTTTTCTAAATTGGGTAGCCTTTAAATCGAGTATACTCGATTTCAAGTACAAGTTTAATTGCATTTTGTCTTGCATTGTAGCTTAAAGTACAAGTATTAATTAACAGTCTCATGGCAGTGGTTCGTTCATCAATAATGACGTAAACCACTTTTCTCTTTCTCTAAAATATATGGGAAAGCAATGCTTAGATTTTGGCTGAAGGGAACAAAATGTCACTTGTAAGAATAGAAATGCTCTTTTAGGATATGGATTCCTCTGCCTTAAATGTCAAAATCAAATTCATAGAGATCGCATTCTTTACCTTGTCTTCTACGGGCAATTACCAATTCTACGGAATATGGACCACTGATTGAAACAAAGATCATTATACAAAGGGATCAAAGAAAATGAAAGCAAGAGGCAAGATATTTAGAAATTTGTTGGTGGATTTAAAGCAGAATTTGATATATATTTTGGTATATTGGTGTATACACGAATGTTGGATGCATTAATGTGAGAAATGGAAGACAATGCATATATTGAGTTTTTAAGTTTTGATGATGATATGTAAATTAACTTATTTGAGTATGTGTTTGATTTATCTAAACTCTTTTATTAGCTAAGATTGATTTATTTAAATCTTTTAATATTAGTTAAATGTCAAAGATAGTTTTTAGTATGTGCCTTATATTTGAATTTTAAATTTAAGTATAGAAGAAAAGTTTTTAAATTTTATTTTTTTATAAAACATTTTTTTACTCATAATTGGATTTCATTATTGTTAGAGACAAGTCATTTATACCACTTTATGATTGGATCAAACTCTTTTAAATGCAAATGAATGTTCCAACGTTCAAAAACCTGAATAATATGCTGATATACACAAACCAAAAGAAATGAGCGACTATTAGAATGACTACTAGGCAAAAGAGCAACTACAATAACAAAAGGAGCAACTACGCATTTTTTACATAGAATTAATTTTCACGAATTAAAGACTAATTTTTCTTAATTTTCTCTATCTCCAACGATGAGAAAAACATGAGGAAGCTTTCTATTATAAATAGGAAGTCTTAGAGAAGATGAAGACACAACAATTGCTCAAAACAAAAGTGAGGAAGTGCTATAATCTTGCTATTTCTATTTTTCTTTCCTCTTAGTTAATTTTATACTTGTGTATCCATTTTAGAGAGAGACTAAAACATATTGTAACTCATTGATAAGAGCAATCACAACCTTTGAGAGTTAAAGACTTGTTCTTGTGAGAAGAAACGGGTGTGAGTAGCATTCTTTTGTTGTTGTTACTCTTCTTCGGGTATAAGTAGAGGGAGATTTGATGGTATTCTTGGTAAAAGAAATTATTGTTACTCTTCTTTGGGTAGAAGTTGAGGGAGGTTTGGTGGTATTCTTAGTGAAAGAAATCATTATAACTCTGCTTTGAGACCAAGGTAGAGGAAGGTCGTCGGAGTCCTTGTAAGAGAAAATTCGACAAGTGAAAAAAATTTCGACCATTTGCTTGGAAACTGGATGTAGGTCGCAGATTGTGTCCGAACTAATATAAAATTTGTTTGTTCATTTCTTTCAATTTTTTTCTCTTTACTTTCAATTTTTACTTGTATTTATATTGTAATTATTATTTAATTATTTAAATTTTCTATATTGAACCTTATAGAACCAATTCACTTCCTCTTAATTTTATCAATATATTCAAAGGTTTTTACTATTTTTTTATTTTTCTCTTTGGTCCATTAAAAAGCAGCAGGCGCACAAATGTAAGGCCTATGATCAATTATTTTCAAAGTGCATCATTTTATATAGAAAATCCAATCACAAAAAGGTGTGTCTCAACCTATAAAGTATAGAAACTGATACATAGGTATTATTTTTTACACTTCATCAAAAAAACTTTAAAAAAAGATGAGGTGATTAAAAAATAATACACATGTTATTATTTTATTAGAAAATAACACGACAATCACCAAGAATTTTTTTTTTAAGTCTTCTTCATAACAAAAGTACCTTTTACCTTATTTTCTTTTCTATTATTAAAAATTGTTTAAAAGTTTAAAATAGATCCAACCTTTGGGTGCTGATAGTTTTCTCAAATTTTAAATGGTCGTGCCCATGCTGTGTGAGCCGTGTTCCACCGTGTTAAAGCTGAAAAACATAATTTTCAAATTGAACATGTATGAATATGTGTCGTCGTGTGTCGATTAAGCGTCCATGTCGAACACGTCCATGACACCATGCTTTGTAGGTCTCAACACTCAAGAATCCCATAAACTACTATTGAACATTTAAAAAATAAAAAAGATAGAAAGCTATATAATCTCAACATTCTGCGGAAGAACTTAGAAGACACAAAAAAGGGAGTGAGTATCTGGAGTCTTTGTCAACAATTCCTTACTTAACGCTCTTAAAGCAGAGAAAATAGTAAGTTCCTTTATCGCTTTCCCCAAAAAAGGACTCGTAATCAGGAATATTTGGGTAAATTTAAATTTAGTGTGTTTAAGTCTTCAATTAAAGAGTTTCATCCTTCAATTAGCCTTGGAGCATTTGAATGCATAGTTTGTACAGGTCAATGCATCTAGAATTGTCTATTTGTCTTAGAAGAGTATAAACAGATAGGTAGTGTACTATTCTGTTCTCTTGGCATGGAGACTTCCCATATAACAAGAGTTAAGGAAAGGAGGGAGGGGCAGGAGAAGGGGAAACAAATCCATGCCCATCAATGTTAGACATGCATAAGAAGGTACATATTATGGTTAATATAGTAGAGGAAAGGGATACATATCCTAAGTGGCACTTCAATGTTTGAGTATTAAGTACTCCATCTTGAAAATTCAAGGTTTAAATCATATTGGAACCGAGTAAAGTGAAATTCACTCTTATTGTATTGCCTCCAATTAAAATTAAAAATTAAAAAATGCTGCATATATGTTAGGTATTTTTACCTGACTGGCAGAGTGTCACTGTCTCATAAGTAAATGGTGTTTGATTTGTTCAATTTGTTAGCAGATGGGGATAACTCAGATGGGTTGAACATGCTAGTTTGAGCTTCATGTGAATGCCAAGGACGGTCTCATATAATTTTTCTCATCAAACACTTGGATTAATGAAAAGGGTAACACGTGAAGCCTGAATGAACTACATCTGCAGCACCACATCCACATGTAACAATATGTGATCTCGTGCATGAAAGTGAGACTGAAAGGTGTAGCAGCTGCACCTGCTAGATTTCAGAGCCACCGCTTACCACCCACAGTTCAAAGCAGTCCTTTGGTGCCACGTCTTCCATAAGGGCAAATACAAGACACCACCTTTACTGAATCACATGTTTGTCTCGCTTTGAGACCTGAGGACCACTTTGAGCTCATTTATCGTTTAAGTTATACATACCTATAATGATGTGATGCCCTCACTAAACCTAATTTAAGGTTAGATACCTATTAGTTCATCAGTTTTATAACTTAATGCTTTTCTTTTATTGTCAAGTGTCAACTATTGGCAAGTTTGCTGTAAGCTGTCAAGAGTCAAACACAACTATTTTTTCATATTGAAATTGAATAAAGAACACAAATATATAGCTCTAGTTACGAAGGGCATTTGAGCCTGCAGCTTTCACTGTTTGTGAGGGATCAAAATAAACTAATTATAACTAATCAAATCAAGTGTATATGATCACAAACAACTAAGTCATAGAAATGCTTAAACTTAAAGAGAAAAGTGGATTTAGTTAATTCCGGTGTTTAAATTAGTTCTTATGAATCATAAATAGTTAATTAACCAAGTACCTGCTAAAAAGCTTCCTGTATATTTCACAGATATATTGTAGTCTCAAAGTCTTTGACTGTCTATGAATCACCTGGCAACCCTTTCCAAGTTCTGACTAGATAGAAAGATAAGCATACATCAGTTGCATGCAGGAATTGAGTAGCTATATGCATGGCTTAAGGCTAAACTGGATATGGTGAATAACTTACACACACATGCACAGACAGAAAAACAGGGAAGGAGAAAGGTACCTTGTTACTCTCAGCAAGTAGTCCAACACCAACCAATGAGCTGGGGAGGCTATTTGTTTTATATGTACATTTCTTTGCTTCAATTGATCTTGATTATGAGAAAGAGTTGAAAACATAAGATGGAGAGAAAGGCAATGGAGGAGGAGTGTTAGGGGGTTGAGTAGGTGATTCCCTTTGAAGAAATACTTGAAATATATAAGAAAGAAGTCCAAACTTTCCCTGGTTAGTTGTGACTTCGCATCACATGAGGTGCCATTTGTTACTGTGGTTGGGATTTAAGAAATGACATTATTTTTGTTTGAAATCTGTTGTCTTTTGCAACTTTGCACTTGAATTCAGGTGCTTAACATTCTATCCCCTGTTGTAATAAAAGGGCTTGCACACAAAATTTATCCCATTTATGGTTGGTACCTCGGCCTAATTATAAGCACCTTAAGATGGGAGACATCAGCGAATGTCTCCATCGAACTAGTTTTTAATATCTTAAACAAACTTGACTGTATACCCTTTTTTGTTCCAAAATTTCTCCCTTTCCAACAGCTAATTGGCTGAATATGATGAGATTTTTAACTCAATCAGCGTTACTGACCATAGTAAAGTATTAAAAAAACATGTGTACCAGAAAAAAATTATTATAAAAAAAAAATTAGTTGCATATTACCATTTTATCTCTCATATCATGGGTTAGGTGAAAGAATCATAGTGTAAGAATCAGCATGTAGTGTACAAAAAATAAGGTAGAATCAATTGAATTTAGATGATATAAACAGTGTATATGTAAGATGATATATGTGTAAGTGTGTGCATGTAGTATTATTTTTAAAATAAATAAACACTTCTGAATTATTAAGATGTTTGTAATTTGTAATGTATGTCTTGTTGGAAGCTTGGAATGTTGGTGCCGCTTGTATCTCAATCATTTTGCTAAAGATCGAGTGATTATTGCAACTGACTAGCTAAAAATGGTTACCAGATTTTTGTACTCAATTTAGGACAATTTTAGACAATTCATGGTCCTTCAAAATTGTACTCAATCTTTTCCTAGAGGAAAACAGTTACAAATTTATTTGTAGCTCTATCTTCTACCACGTTAGTCCATCATGCAACAGCGTACTCCTTTAGCCTTTGATATAAGTTGTGTATTATCATAGAAATTGTTGGGAATTGCGGATAAAAAATCACATAGCAGAATAATAAAAATTCCCTCACAGGATCCATGCGAAAATGGTATAACAAAGTTTTTACAACTGCAAGCGTGATAAACAAAAGCGAGGCCTAAGATAGATAAAACGGAATATACTTACTGAAAAACCAAAAAATTTGTCTCTCACTCACTTAGGTGCGGCTAGGGTTGTAATGTTATATACGTAAAAAACTTATTTATTAGAGTGCCACTAATTCTACATGCCCATAATTGAATCCAGGAGTCCAACTTAGAGTCTACTTGGTGTGCGACCCGCAAGTTCTCATGACGTTGGTAGTAATATTAAAATCTCATTTTAATATTACAAATAGTGAAGCGGTATCTAGTAACACATGTCAGTACCCAAGTAATGAGAATGTCGGTGATTTGACATAACCTATCCGTGACTAATGTTTACGTGTAATTTAGTCTCTTTGTCCAGATATCTAGATTGAACACAAGGCATGGAACGTGTCACCCTTGTTTGCTCGATTAGTACAATAATAACAAATGAGATCAATATTATAGACTCATTTGAGTACATTTCGTAGTTTCAATGTCCAAGATATCATTGTTATGTAGGAGGGACAAATCTTCTGGTCACTCACATCCTTCCACATGAATTAGTCTAATAACCAATCTGTATAAATCTTACAGATGAAGTTTGATGGCACAACTCCTCATGTAGGAATCGTAATGATTTTTAATTTATCACTATGGAATGCTTATGACACTGTAAGATCCAGTAGCATTCTCATGGCGGATTTGTCCAATATATCATTACTCTAATATGTATTCATGTGAAGACTTGATATCTCATATCTATGACTCGTGAAATGTGGTCATCAGTCTACGAACATACTAGTCTCAATGTATTATTGTTGTCTTAATTAACAATAATACTTGACTAGAGACATTTAAGAATAGTATTTTATCTAATAGGATCTCACGATCAAGTCAAGTCATCAACTTGATGTCCTATGGTATCAAACTTACTATTCTGAGGACTTTATAATGTCTATAAAAAAGAACACAATAAATGAAATGCCTTATATATTAAAAATAGCATAATACAATGTATGTAAATACAGACAAAATGTATTGGCCTCTAGGGCATACACCAACAGAAATTTCTTCATTGGTGACAAAGTGAACAACTGCAAAATAGGTATTGCCTAAGATAGAGAAAACGGAATATACTTACTGAAAAACCAAAAAAAATTGTAATCCTAAAAGAATTATTTCCCACTAATTCTACATGTGGTTGATTGGATGCTGAACATAGGGGCCATGTCAATTTATATCAAATATCTTGAGTTTACTCAATTTGGGAAAAGAAAAGAGTGCTATTAGTACAATTTTTTATAGTGGTAATTGTTTTGTCCAAGATTGTTGAGCTCTTTGGATTAGAACCAGCTCAATCCAACAACCTTCTTCTAATTTGAAGGCGTTGGAGAGGGGGATTGGATACATGCAAGACATCCTAATGCTCAAATCAGTGAGGGTTCAAGGTGAGTGCAATGAGCGGAGAAAGATTCTCACCCTCATGACTATTGTAGCTATTTATATTGGAGTGAGTCTTGGGGAAGTATGGCTCAAGGGTATTATGGTCATTACAAGTGCCTTAGGGGAAGCTTCTTGGCAGTTTCTCATGCTTTCCTATTAACTTATAATTAGTTCCTAAAAGATCATCCTTTTGTTGAGGAGGAAAGGTCACATCTCCTTTGAACATTGGGTTTGGCTTTATTGGGCCTAAACCCTAGTCCGAATCAATAATTATATTCACTTCTTTTTAGGTTAGCGCTTATTATACTTGACATTCTTTTTTATTTAAAAAATTATACTTGCATTCATTACTTTATGAATTGCTCTTATATTTTGTGAAACCATTCTTTATTTGAGAAATTATACCTACTTTCCCAATTTTATGTATAGTTTCTACACTATTTCTCCTTGTAAATAATAAGTAAGGGAGATAGGTATAATTTACTAATAGAAAAAAATGTCAAGTATAGTAAGTGCTAACCTTAAAGGAGGTAAATTTGATTCTCTTTTTTATATTTTTATGTAATTAGCTATTGACTTTTGAAGACTCTGTTTTGATGATAATAAACATGAAAATGTTGCAAGATTAAGTCCAAGACGTTCAAGAATAGTTTTAGGACTTAGATCATTGTGTAAAGGTATAAAAGGGTTCATACTAATGCTCTAAAACTTATTTTTTAAAGAACCTAAATAGCACACTTGTTTTCAAGGTTTCAAAATGATTTTTGGTTTGTCAAGAAATAATTACTAAGTGCCCAAAAGTTTGTTAGATCATTTGGAATCAATTGACAATATTTAAAAGATGTATGAAATATTTTTTAAATGGTTTATTGGAATCAAAGATCCCTTATTCGAATAACCAAAGTCATAAAAGCCAATAATTCCATTTGGTTAAACTTTATTTGAATAAAGTCTTACTTTATTCGAATAAAGGTTTAAATAAGGCATTAGTGCTTCAGATTTTAAATGGTTTATTCGAATAACTAAGTTATTATTTGAATAACACATTTTTTTTAAAACAGATCTTAAATGGTTTATTCGAATAATGTAAGTGTTATTCGAATAACACATTCCAAAGAAAAATTTGCCTATGTGTTATTTGCGGCTCTATTCGAATAACAAAGTTGTTATTCAATAAATATGTATCCTAGAAACAGAAATAACAGCTAGTAATGAAGCATTTAATGCTCCAACCAACCTCCAACGACTCTGATCTTTAATAAGCTATAAATACAAGTTGTTGGTCATTAAAGGAAGTTAGAAAATCAATATGAAAATCTTAGTTGAGCATTAATACGAGCTTTTACAGCCATTTCATTTAATCCTCTGATTTGAGCTTCAAAAGTGTGAATCCATATATCCATCAAGTTTTAATTTGTATTATCTATTCTTGAGAGAGTTTCTTATCATTCATACTCTGTTTATCTTGTAAAGAGGGTGAGGTATCCATCAAAGTTGTAAGGGTGAGGTATCCATTGAAGTTTAGGCTTAAGCACAAAGGATAAAATATCTCAAGGTGTTGTTGAGTGCCCTATTGTGTAAAGGTAACAAGCACCTGTTCAAACTTAAAGTTCTAGTGAAAAATATCGAGTAATTGCTTGAGAACTAGACGTAGGTCACAAGAAATGACTGAACCAGGATAAATCTTGTGTTTAATCTTCTAAACTCTACTCCTTTACTTTTGTGCATTAGTTTTATTTGCTTGCTTGAATACTATCTTCTTTGGTTGTTTCATTTGTGAGTGAAAGTATTCAATCTTCTCTATCTATTCATCTATATCAATCAATAGCTTCAATGAAAATTGATAATCAAGTGTTTTGCGAAAGATTTACGAAAATATTTTATAAACTCAATTCACCCTCCTATTGAGTATTGAGACCACTTAGTAACATTTTACACTTCTTTAAGATAACTAATAATTTATGTTTAGTTTGTGAGTAACTAACTATTATCTTTTAATAACTTTTTTGTCACACTAATAGTTTTTTTACCACTCTTTTAAATTAAATTACTATTACATTTTAAAAGTTATAAATATAAGATTTATGACAAACAAAGAGAGGAATAATATTAAGTGAAAATAGAAGTGTGTAAGTAATGTTTTTTCTGGGAAAATATAAATGGTCCACAAATAGATATTAATTTAGTTCTGACAATTTATGGTTTCAAGTAAAAAATTGTTTGTCTTTTAGGAAGGGACTACGATAAACAAGTTTTTTGAGGTGTGAATCATGAGAAGTCATCATGTGCATTCACCCTTAATCCACTACAAAGAGTAAACTTAAACTACACTTGGTTGCCTAATAACAAGCATAATCTTATGGTAAGATTCTTGAAACCCAAACAGAAGGAGCAGTTTTGAAGTTTTAGGAAAGTTTGTGGTGGTGACCCTCATAAGGTTGTGTTATAGCAATAAGTATGCATTCTCCTTTTTCTTTTTTATTTTAACTATTGCGATTGAAATCGCGACCGAAATGGCAACTAAATTCAAAAATTTATGAGTCACCACTAATTTTTATTTTTAATTAGAAAAAATTGAAAAAACTTAAGAAAATGGTCTGCGTTCAAAAATTAAATTTAGGAGTCTAATTATGCACATAGAAGGGTCTACTTAACCCCACTATACCCCTGATACATCAATCCTAAAACAATTACCTAAGTTAACTATACAAATTATTAATAATCCTTAAATATTTATTTTACCCCTAAAATAATAAATAAAACTAAATTTTTTAAAAAAAATTGGCTTGACTTACGCTCCTATATATCCCTTTGTATAATGGAGAACTCAAAGCCATATAGTTCTTTAAAATATACTTGTGTGTTAGTTGATTTTAGTTATTAAAAAAATATTGATCTGTCTTTAAAAATGGTTTGATTTTGAAATTTTGAAATTTTGAATTAACAAGTCATCACGACGACTTAACTAATCTAATTGGTTTCGAAAAAGTGAAGTTCGGCGTCACACTAGAGATGTTACTTAAGAGTTATCAAGTAGTTACAATTCAAATGACCCTTTACCATTTTTTATTTTTTTAAAAAATCATTTTGAAATTTTAATTTAAAAAAAATGGCTTTGTTGATATATATATATATATATATATATATATATATATATATATATATATATATATATATATTAGGTGAGAGAAGTATTTATTATGAGAGGGATATATAGGGAGCGTATCGGGTGAGATAAGTATTTATTATGAGAGGTGAGAGGGTGAGAGAAGTGATTAGAACATAAATGCATATGATTTTTTTAAGTGGTCACATGACATTTAAGTAACTTTCAATCTTAATCACTCATGTATGGTTGTATGGTCAAGATTCACTCTTTTCACCCCCTCACAATAAACACTTCTCCCACCTAATATATAGTTCTATGTTAGTAGATAAATGGTAGGTTTTTGTGGTCTAATCAAAAAAGAATGGATGGAAATGGGGAATGGATAAATGGATATATGGTTTGCTTAACACTAATGAAAATGCAGGTCTCCAATCCATGACGATCCCAATTAATGCAGATTATTATATCAATTTTAGGACATTAAATTTTGGAGAAAGGTACTTGTATAAACTGTGAGATTCTTATGGTGGATATCGTATAGAATAATATAAGTAGTTTTGTCCAATTAACGTATACAATGTCTCTTAAAAGGTAGTGCTGGATTTTTTTATCATGGAATTCAGCTATATGGTATTTGGCATATTGACATTTTTTATTGGGTTTTGAAGGAGTTGCGTTTTGAGGAAACTATTGATGTATCTTAGATGGAACCATTTTGACCAAAAGACTAGCCTATTGGTCTTGGCCCATCTAAGCTTATAAGGCACGAATCTTCTTGTATTTCTTTCAATGTGGAACTTTGTTCCATTACACATACCACACTTATATATGCTCTTTCTCCAACAATCCCCCTCACATGTGAGTGTCATTACTATTTTCTTTCTATTTTCATTTTTTTATCCCTTTTTGTTTTGCATTTGTTTACACTAAGGACCCCTAGATTGCATTTCATCTTACACTTGAACTCATGGGCTACAATCGAATTCTCCATATATCCTCAGTTTTGTTTGTAGCTGGGTTGTAATAAGATACTTCATATGTCTTTAGCTGGGCCTTTTTTCCATGACTGGTTCTCCAAATTTAGTAGTCAGTCACTGGTTTGTTTATAAAGTAGTCAATCCAGTCACTAGTCTTGTGTGGCCTTTGTGAGAGTCCTCATCATCCTTGTCATCTTTATTCATAGGTCAGTCTAAGATCATTAAAGCTTTGATATCATGTTAAATTTTTGGCATAGCATGGCATTGAATGATTTGGGCTTGGAGGTATGTTTGGTATGGATGAAGTGTGGACTTATACTTGGTCTTGGAACCAACTTGACCCAAAATCTTTGGCCTATCCAAACTTATAAACCACATTTTCTCCTTCTAATTTATCTAATGTGAGACTTTCCCACTTCACTATCTCTCTCTCTCACACACACATACATTCACACTCACATATGTTCCAACAGGAAGTTACCAATATCATTGCAAATAGACTAAAGAAGGTTATGAACAACGTTGTCTCTCCTACCTAATGTAATTTTGTCTCAGATAATATAATAATTGCTAAATAGGTATTCCATTCCATGAGAACAAAGAAATGTAAAAGAGGTATGACTACCTCAATTGGGATTTTATCTCCATGACCCATTGATGGATATTGGCTTCCTATTTATGTTATTTGGTTTTGTATTTCATCCCTTGCTATGAATGTTGCTTGGAAAGGAGATATCACGTAGGAGTTCTACCCTTCTAGAGGTATCAGATAATTAGACCTTCTATTTCTTTATTTGTTTGTCCTTCATATTGAGTGGTTAGCATATATCATAAGCTATACAATTGAGGGTAACCTTTGAAACCTGTCGAGTTATCAAAGAATGGCCCAAAGCTCTCAAGTATTTGTTTTGAGGATGACATTGCTTTCCTTGTGGAGGCGTCCTCGGACCAAGTCCATATTATTCGAAGCTTCCTTGAGATTTTATACTTTATAGTTCAAGCTATAAGGTGAACAAGGAGAAGTCTTATATTTTCTTCTCTAACAACGTGAATCATAATATCGACAGTGAGGTAAATGGTGCTCTGGGGCTCAATTTAACTACTGATTTGGGGAAGTATCCCAATGTCCATATATTGCACCATAGAGAAAATAGGACAACTTATTAGTTTGTGCTAGACAATGTGATGGAATGCCAAAGCTCTTGGAAGGTTAGCACTTTGTCTCTTGCAGGTCACATAATCCTTGCTAAATTTGTGCTAGTTGTCATCCTAAGTTATATTATGCAAACCACTTTTTTGATTCAAGTGTGTGATGAGATTGATAAAAATTGCAAAAAATTTATTTGGGGTTCCTCTAATGAGAGATGTAAGATTCACTTAGTTGGTTAGAATGTAGTTTTCCAACCAAAGGCAATTCGGGGTCGGGGATGAGATACTCCAAAAATATGAACAACGCTTTCAATAAATCAACACAACAATTTTTAACGTGGAAAAACCCTTAATGAGAGGGACAAAAAACCATGGGACCAAGTCTATAAAACTCTCCCACTAATAAAATTAATGGGTACACCAAAAGTCTTCCTAGTAACATTAGAGAATAAAATACTCTCACTAAAAGGTAGATAACAACAAAGGAACTCCCCAACAGATCAACAAAGGGAATAAAAATAACCCAAACAATGAAGAAGGCAAAATGAAATTTTGAATGTGTAAAAATAGCTCACACTACTAGGCACAATATCCTTTAGCAGATGAACGAAAAAAACTTCCTCTCCACTATTGGCATTGGCGGCACTCATTGGGTATAAGAAAAATTCACTTTGCTGCTTTAAGAAAATTGTCACTCACACACAGTGACTTAGAGTGACTTGATTTGCCTTTTAAAAATGCCAAAAGCAAACTTGCTACCCACAATTTCATGAAAGGGCAAATAAAGGATAAAATTCCTTATTGACTTTGCCATTAAGTCATGTGATGGCTTCAAACATAATATATATTATTTATTTTTTTACTTTTTTTAATTTAAAGTTAAGTGAGTATTATTAGGAGTGACCCCACCTAACAAATATCCCTCTCACGACTAAGTGGAGCGCTGCTCAACCTTGCTCGCTTTCTTTCTGCAAGTGGCTAGTTTATTTGCAGGCAAGATATTTGTCATCATATCGAAATCATTCTCATTGGTATGGATCTTCTCAAGTGATAATTGTTTCGTATCTAGTGCTTCACGAATCAAATGATATCACACCTCAATATGCTTCAACCAGAGTGAAAAGTTGGATTCTTATTGAGATGGATAGCATTCTGACTGTCACAATAAATGATATACTTCTCTTGCTCAATGTCTAACTCCTATAGGAACTTTTTCATCCACAAGAGTTCTTACCGACTTCTGTGGTTGCAATATACTCAACTTATATACTGGACAATGCAACACATTTTTGCAGCTTAGACTGCCATAAAACTGCTCCCCCTGAAAAAGTCATCATATGACCAGAAGTAGACTTTCTATAATCAACATTACCTATCATATCTGTATCTGTGTAGCCATGTAACATAGGTTCACCATCTCCAAAAATATAGACAAACTCTGGAAGTACCTCTGAGATACCTAAGTATCCATTTGACCACATACCAATGTTCTTTGCCTAGATTAGAGAGAAAACGACTAACAACACTAACTGCATGAGCAACATCTAGCCTTGTGCATACCATGACATACATCAAGCTACCAGCCGCAAATGCATAAGGAACCTTCTTTATCTTTTCTTTGTCTTTCTCACTTGTAAGACATTGTTGAGAACTTAACTTGAAATGACTTGCAAGTGGAGTGCTAATAGGTTTAGAATTGTGCCCATACTAAACCTCTCCAATACCTTCTTAATATACCTTTCTTGAGATAACCACAATTTATGGTTATTCTTGCCATGATAAATTCTCATGCCAAGAATTTACTTTGCAGGTCCAAAGTCCTTCATGGCAAAGGACTTGCTTAAATCCTTTTTCAAGTTCTGAATTTTCATAGTGTTATGACCAACAATCAACATGTCATCAACATATAGCAAAAGGATAATAAAATTACCATCAGAGAGTTTCTTGAAGAAAACACAGTGATCAAAAGTAGTCTTACTGTAGTCATGATCAAACATAAATGAGTCAAACTTTCTATACCATTGCCTTGGTGCTTGTTTGAGTCCGTAAAGGCTCTTCTTCAATCTGCACATAAGATTTTCTTTACCTTTTACAACGAGACCCTCTGGTTTTTCCATATAAATTTTCACCTCTAAATCCCCATGGAGGAATGTTGTTTTCACATCAAGTTGCTCGACCTCTAGGTTGAGTTTTGCTGCTAGCCCAAGCATAACTCGGATTGAAGATGTTTTAACTACTAGTGAGAAAATCTCTTCAAAGTCAACACCTTTTTTTTTTCTTCTGACTAAAGCCTTTCACAACCAGCTTTGCTTTGTACCTTGGTTATGAATTGTTCTCCTCAATTTTCAACTTGAACATCCACTTGTTCTTGAGTGCTTTCATGCCCTTAGGCAACTTCACTAACTCCAAACTATTATTTTCATACAAGGATTTCATCTAATCTTACATGGCTTGCAACCACTCTTTCTTGTGATCATCAGACATATTCTCTCGATAAATTTCTATTTCTCCCTCGTTAGTGAGCATTACATATTCATGAGGGGAATATATCTGACAACGACAAATATGTCTAGTGGATCTTCTAAATTGAGGTTCAATCGGTGGTTCAGGAGGAATTGGGTCAGTTGGTTCAACAGGTTCTTCAACTGTAACCTCATTATCTGCTTGTCTATCTCCCTTATAATCATCATTAACCATGATACGAGATTCTGAACCCAAATCAGTGTACTGTACATCTGCTAGATTTGACTTCTTAACTTTCTTTGAGTCTTCAAAGATATAGTCTTCAAGAAACACTATGTCTTGGCTTCTGATAATTCTCTTGTCTGCCAGATCCCACAGTCTGTAACTAAACTCTTCATGTCCATAACCCAAGAATATACACTGTCTGGATTTACCATCAAGCTTGGATCACTCATCTCTTGGAATGTGAACAAATGCCTTGTAGCCAAACATTTTTTAGTGATCATATTGAGATATCATTCCATGTCTAAACCCTCTCCGGAACATCATTATCAAGAGGAACTTAAGGAGAAAAGTTGATTATGTACTACGGTTCTCATTGTTTCACCCCAAAAGCCTGTTGACAATTTAGCATGAGAGAGCATACAACGGATCTTGTCATTAATTTTGTGATTCATTCTCTTTGCAACCCCATTGTGTTGAGGTGTCTTCGGTACTATTTCCCTAAGCCTGATGCCATATTCTTTGCAATACTACTCAAATGGTCTCTTGTATTCACCAACATTATCTACTCGAACACATTTGAAATTTCTACATGTTTTTCTTTCAACACTTGCATGGAAGTGCTTGAAGACATCGATCACCTGATTTTTAAATCTCAAGGCAAAATCTTAAACTTTTCTAGAGTGGTCATCAATAAAGGTAACAAAATAATTGGCACCACCAATAGTTCTAGCATCCATAGAGAAAACATTAATGTGAACAAGATCTAAAATATTACGTCTCTGTTTTGGAGGAGAACTATGAAAAGCTACTCTATGTTGCTTACTAACTAAACAATGAGTACAAGTTTTTAGAGACATATTATTCATGGAGAGCAATTTCTTTTTGGAAAGGATACCAAGTCCCTTCTCACTCAAGTGACCTAGACATATATGCCATAGTTGTGTGGAGGAATCTTCAACTGCATTTATCTCTTCTTTGCACAATTTTGCTTGCATCCAATAAAGAGTACTTATCTTTTCGACTTTTACCACTACCTGGGATCCTTTAGTGAGCTTGTATTTATATTCACCAAAGTTAGTTACATAATCCTCATTATCTAGTACTCCCATGGAAATCACGTTGAGATGGATATCTGGAACGTGTCTAACATTCCTGAAAAGCATCATGCATCCAAAGCTGGTTTCCAAATAAACATCCCATATGCCGGCAATCTTGTATACCCCTGTAGTACCTATTCTTACTGTACCTTTATTTATAGGAGTATAAGTAGTGAAGAATTCATACTGAGGTGACACATGATACGAGGCAGCAAAATCAATTATCCAACTAGAATCCTGATATTCAAGAGATTCACAACTATCATCACAGACAATAACAACATCACTATCCAATGCAACTACAATAGTTTCTTTTTCATTTTTCTTGTCTTCACCTCTTTCCTTTGATTTTTTCCTTTTCTTGATCTTGAAATATTTTTCAATATGACCTATCTTGTCACAAAAATCATTTTTTCATTTTTTCTTGGATTTAGAACTCCCTCGTGACTTGTCACAGTTGTCTTGGGAATTTCTGCTCTCACTTCTCCCTTGTGTCTCTGTAACAAGAGCTGATGACTGAGTGGAATTATGAATACCCTATTCTCTTCTTCAGATTTCTTCATTCATCATGTTATTCCTTACTATAGTCAATGTTACCTTCTCATTAGATGCCGAATTACTCAAAGATACAACTAGAGTATCCCAACTATCAGGTAAGGAGCTCAACAATATCAAAGCTTGCATCTCATCATCAAGAGCCATATTTATAGTAGTCAGCTGATTATCATTCCCTGGAAGTTACTCAAATGCTCTGCCACTGAACTGTCATCTTGGTATTTCATATTCACAAGCTTCCGAATCAAGAATGCTTTATTCTGCGCAATCTTCTCCTCATAGAGATTAGCCAACGTTGTCCACAATGTTTTTGCATTAGTTTCTGCTTTAATATACGAGAACACATTGTTGTCGACATATTGCCTGATTAAGCCAACAGTCTTCCTATTCAGTTTTTCCTAGTCTTTATCATTTTTCTCTTTTGGCTTGACATTATCTCCCTCAATGGAATCATACAAATCTTTGCAATATAGCAAGCCTTCCATTTGGTGCTTCCAAATTTGATAATTTGAATAATTCATTTTGATCATAATACCAACACCAATATTGTCTTCCATATTTAACTATATAAGGAAAAACCAACCAAATCTCTGGTTCCACTAAGAAAATAGACTATGTGCAGCGAAAAATACTTTTTTCATGTCTCTTGTTAATCAAATAGGATTACAAAAAATCTCAAAGCAATCAACATGTAAACAATTATAGACAAAATAAATCACAAAAAACTAAATCAACATGCAACAATTTTTAACGTATAAAACCCCCAATGAGAGGGATAAAAAACCACGGGACCAAGTCGAGAAAAACTTTTCACTAATAAAATTAATGGGTACACCAAAAGTCTTCCTAGTAGCACTAGGAAATAAAATACTCTCACCAAAAGGTAAAGGAACCCCAACAAATCAACAAAGGGAATAAAAATAACCCAAACAATAGAGAAGGTAAAATGGAACTCTGATAGAGAAGGTAAAATGGAACTCTGATAGAGAAGGTAAAATGGAACTCTGACCATGCAAAAATAGCTCACACTACTAGGCACAATATCCTCTAGCAGATGAACCAGAAAAACTTCCTCTCCTTTGTTAGCATTGGTGGCACTCAATGGGTATAAGAAAAATTCACTTTATTGCTTTAAGAAAATTATCGCTCACACACTATGACCTAGAGTGACGATTTGTTTTTTAAAAAGGCCAAAAGCAAACTTGTTGCCCACAATTTCAAATAAGGAATAGAATTCCTTATTGACTTTGCCATCAAGTCATATGATAGCTTCAAACATAATGTATATATTTTTTAAATTTTTTATTTTTTTTAATTTAAAGTTAAGTGGGTTCCATTAGGAGTAACTCCAACTAACACTCGTAATACCTAAAAATCCACCTCCAATGAGCATCTTGCAACAGCCCCCTATATCCAGAACGCCCTGGGTTCCCCATGGAGGACCTATCCACATAAACTTACACTTTGAGATGGAGGAGGCCGCCAAGCCACCCAAATGACCTCATTACAACCACCAAACACCCTGTCTTACAGAAGCACCTTACAAAACTCCTTAATCATCCTTCGGATTCACAGCCGTAGTAGGCCAATGTGGTTACTAAAGCATTTTTAAGTCATTGCAAAATACAATAAGAAGGGTGAGAATCGAGTGCCTATGATTTTGATTTAGAAGGCATGAAAACTAATCTCATGCGATGCACGAACATACAACTAGTTAGTCTAACATCCAATGGGTAAGAGACAACTTGTAAGATACAAAAAAAAAAAAAAATCAATTTGTGTGTGTGTGTGTGTGTGTGTGTTTTGTACTTAATGCTTGATTCATAATAAAAAGAATTAGAGTGTAAACAATCATTTTGGCCCTCCTAAGATATATGCACCATCGCCATCACATTGGTTCTCCATTTATCAATGACATCAAATTGGTCATTCATTGATAATTAATGTCATCAATATCGTCCTTCAAAGACTAATTTGATATCATTTTAAGGACCAATTTAATGGTAGAAATGTAACATTTAGGACTAATTTAATGTCGCATAATGTGATGTCGTGCATATTTCTGAATGGCCAAAATGAATGTTTATTCAAACATTTACGTACCCAAGAAAAAAAATTAGAAGTGTGGGTTTACGAATGAACTCCCCCTCTTTGATTGTTGTGATGCTTGTGGTATGCTTGATGAAAGTTAAAAACTGAAATAAATAAGAAATCAGAATTAATTAATAATTCATTCCATTTAGTAAGAAATAACCATTCCTACCACTATAACAAGGAATAAGTATCTCTCTATATGCCATTTGATAATAAAATCAACATGAAATCAAATTATAATATAACTGATAAAAAGAATAGTTTAATTTTAATGTAGCATAGTGTAAAATTTTTTACTTAATCACTCAATTATCATTAAAAGAGTATGAGACTTTTGACATAATTATTGTGAATGTCAAACTTTTCTAATAACGTGATAATATATGACTGAATCATAGAAGAATAATGTAAAAAGTGCTTACATGGAGAATGTATCAAAATTAAATTTTAAAATCAAATCAAAAATCAAAGTAAGTAGTAAATTTTTCAATCTTTATAAAGAAATTATCATTTTTCATCTCTCTAATAAGGAATGACCAATTTGGTACATAGAATTATTATGAAATGGAATTATTATTATAACTTATTAAAACAAAAGTTTATAAAAACAACATTAAAGCAAAATAAAAATAAATATTAAATTATTATTAATTATAATTAATGAAAACATATCAAATAAATTAAAATAAAATAAAGTAATACTATAATCTTATAAAAACATTTTCCTAGTATTCTTTTTAATACATAGTAAAGTAAATATTAAATGAAAAATAAATTATTTAATATCTTAAAAACATATAAATAACACAGTTATGAGATATTTCTGCTTAGACATCTGATCGTAACTAAAAGATTAATTTCTCATTTATCAAGTAATGTGATACTCTAAGAAACCCAAAAAAAAAAAAACTATTTATCATGAATTAGTTTTTAATGAAATTTCACGAACAACACATCACATGGTGTCCATTCTTTCAACAGTTACAGTATTATAAAACATAAATAACTACCTCACAAAACTCAAGGGATTTAATTCCTATTGTGTTTTTGTGTATCATTTTAGAGAAAAATATTTCTTAGTATTTAGTTTTCCTTAAAAAGTATCTGATAATTACTTCATTCAATACTTAGGAAAATTAGTAATGTTATATCTTTATAAAATACTCTTATAATTTTACTAAAAAAACAAAGTAATTTTAATAAAAAAGTACTCTCATAATAATTTTACTAATATTTAATAAAAAAGTATTAAATAAATAAGGTAAATGCGTTTTGATATTTTTATAATTAATTTTTTTTAGATAACATTAATATGTTGCTTTCAGTTGACATTTTTGTTGATGTTTGATCAATTAACTATAGAAAAAGTATTTTATGCTTGAATATTTGTGGTATGCTTGATAAAAGTTAAAAACTAAAATGTATAGGAAATCAGAATAATTATTAATTCATTCCATAATAAGAAATAACCATTCCTACCTATATAACAAGGAATAAGTATCTCTCTATACAATTTGATAATGAAATTAACATGAAATCAAATTATAATATAACTAATAAAAAGAAGAGTTTCATTTTAATATACTTAAGTATATATATTTTTTACATAATCACTATTATCATTAAAAGAGTATGACTTTGATATAATTATTGTGAATGTCAAAATTTTTTTAATAACGTAATAATATATGATTAAATAATATAAAATAATGTAAAAAAAATTTACAATAAAAAATCAAAATAATAGTAAATTATTTCAATCTTTAGAAGGAATGATCATTTTTCATCTATCTAATAAGGAGCATAGTTATAAAAATCGACTAGTTAGATCAGTGAATCGATAAATTAGTCATCTGAATAGTCTGAGCAACCTATCAAATTGGATGTGTTGTTGACCCGGTGTGAATTGGAGTGAACCAGCGTGAGCCGACCCAGTTTGGAAAACTCGATCAACCCATAACTCGCCAAGTTTGCAACTGGACACAACAGCCGTATCATCTTGCAGTAGTGCAACCCTACCTCAAAGACCAATCTCGCAGCCCCACACAGCCAACCCCACACATCTGGCGTATCCTACGTGGATACGCCAAGCACTCTGGCGTATCCCATGACGTGGCCTAACAAAGTTTGCCAAGTCAGATGGGTTGGGACTAGCTATAACGGACAGGACTGGGCTGACCCAAATGGGTTAGGACTGACCCGAATGGACTGGACTGGGCTGGGTTGGGCTGGCCCGAATGTGTTGGGACTTACTCGAATGGGAGGCAGCCTCGAATCAAATTGAGATGGGCGAATGTTGTTGACCCGAATGGACTGGACTAATTTGGGCTCGACCCTAATTGGGACGACCAATATGCCGTTTTGGCATATTTTTCAATTTTTAAAATAATATAAATAACAAAATTAGCCGAGACAAAATAAAAATAATTTTTAAAATTAATTATTAGTATTTTATTATTTTAAATATTTTATATTTATTATACATTTTTTTGTAACCATGTTATATTTTATTATACTTTAATTATATTATACTTTAAATCTCCTTATCATATCCTGTTGAGTTCTAACCCAACCCTCCCCTCAGGATAGAATTTGAACTAAATAGACAGGATAAGATAGGTGACAGGATTGATTTATACTATCCTGCTGGTTCACCAAACAACAGTTTCAGACAGGATATGATAGTTTATCCTATCTTGTCTCTCTTATCCTGACCACCAAACGAGCCCTTAACGTATTGTAATCAAGTTTTACACTTTAAGCACGCATGACAAAATTAATTTACTTTAATAGTTTAACCGATTTTATAAAAAAATTGACAGAGTTTCTCCTAAAAATCAGACGTTCTCAAAAATATTTCATCCTGGATAATGAAACATATTTATATATATTCAATTCATATCAAGAAAACACGTATAAGATGCATAAACATAACAGAAAAATCTAGTACATATAAATACAGTAATCCTAAATCAAGTAAATGTAATAAAATGTAGTACATATACATCAATGAGAAGGGCCAGGGTCAGAATGTGGGGATCTGTGATGGGGATCAGAAGAAGGTCCTGCTTGTGATGGGTGAGGATATGGTGGGTAACCTGTATACGGTGGATATGGAAATGACGGTGTCAGGGTAAAAGTATAAGGATATGGTGGGTAAGGGTAAGTAGGTGGTGGGTATGATGTAGATGGTGGATAACCTGGATATGGCGGGTACGAAGGAGATGGTGGCTGAGACGGACGGTAAGTAGCAGTAGAAGTGGCCGACATAGCTGCGATCCCAACAAGGTCTTACATAGCTGCATCCAATCTGGATGGGATGTACGACTAGTAACTATATCGCCATCAATGGGAAGTCTCGAGATAATAGCAATGTCCTCCAATGTGATGGTGCACTCTCCAGTAGGCATATGAAATGTGTGTGTCTCGGGGTGCCATCTCTCAACTAATCTTTGTAATGAGGAGTGATCGATGGTTGATAGCCCATATGGGCAACCCCCACGAAACCAGCCAGCTCTAGGTATGACAGTATTCGCTGATCTGGGTCCATATGTCTGAATTTATGGGCACGTCTGACACGCAGATGACGATCTGGTCTTCCTTGCCATACATGTTGTGATACATGAAAGTCATGCATAGGTCCTCTGGGCCTGGGCGCATGTGGAATGCCATGCCTCACGCTGTAATTAAGCAATTGACAAGGACATTAGGTAAGTCTTCAAATAATAGAACATACTATAGAATCGAATATACATATTAAATATGAGTGTATCAAGCATAAATTTAGACACCAAGAAAAGCACAATATCAAAATGATATTAATAAAAAATAATAACGTAGATTATCAAATTGAAAATATTCAATTACACATAAATAATCATTCATTACAATACAATGCGAATTAAATTATGTCTTAATCAAGTGGATGGCCCTACTTGGTCATTCCTCAAAGAAGTCGATCCACCACGACGACAACTACGAGAGTTATGTCTAGATTCACCACATTTTCTACATCTTTGTCCCGGTCCTGGTTCGCACCAATCCATCTCATTTCTAAGTTGAGTTGATTTTGGTCGACCTTTAGATCGAAACAATTGATGATCGGGTACCAATGTAATTGTCGGGGCTGGTGGCCACCATGGTTCATCCTTAATGATACCCCAATCCATCTCATACACCTTGTACAAAGTATGCATTTTGTAAACACTGTGCACATATTGAAAAGCGTCAAGTCTCTTGGAAGAACATGCTGCTATTGCATGAGAGCAAGGGAAATGCAACGCTTGAAATAGGCCACAATCACACGTGCCTTGTTGAAGGTTTAGGGAATATTTAACTCCACCCTGCTGTGTTATAGGGTTGAATGTCTCTTCGACCAAAAATCTGGTTGACTGTATATCAAATCGACGGACTTGGTGAGAGCTTGCCTTGAGCACGTTTACATTCCAACTTTTCAAAAAATCATCAGACCAATCTACCCCATCAACAAGTTTTTCGTTTGCATCATCCTTACGATTAACAAAGTACTCTACTAATTTGTAATATGTCATCTGAACAAGTCTTTGTTATTGGTAGGTTTTCGCCACCTTTCAATACCACATTCATACACTCGGATAAGTTGTCGTCATATGACCAAATCTGTGGCCACCATCATATGCTAAACTCCATTGTTCTTTTGGAATCGAATTAATCCAATTTGCCATTTTATCAACTTTTCCAACCTAGCCTCAAATTTGTATGTCATTGGTTCATACCTTGATATTAAAATATTAAATGAATTGATGTTAGCAACTAAATTGTAGTTTGATAATTAGTATAGTAAACTCATAAACAATGTCAAATATTTAATTACTTGTGTTAATAAGATATTTCTTTAGGGTCAGGTTGCGAAAGGTGCTATTAAAATTACTACCAATATGCCGGATGCAGAAAATATGATGTGCATGCGGTGCCTGCCATCCCAAATGTGGATTCGCCACTGACTGTATGATGCCTTGATATCAATCAGATATCAAGCACAGGCCCTGTTGTTGTGTGACATGTGTTCGAATCAATGCTAAGAACTAACTCCAAGCATCCTTTCCCCTTCAACAATGGCAAATGCAATGGGAGAGGTTTTCTATCGCCATCTTGTGTTGTTGATCAATCAATAGTTTATGACGATATTTGCCATACAAATGAGTGCCGTCAATCTGAATAATGGGCTTACAGATTGGAATCCAACAACACAATCCAAAACAACCGATGGAATACAAGTTTTGAACGGTCAACTCTATTGGCCTCAACATAATACGGTTTTGGTCCACCACTATTTATTAGGCAATACCGCATAAAATTATGTCTCCAAATACCTTCACAATGGCAATTTGTTTTGCCTTCCAAGCAATAGGACACGTCGACATCGAAGAATTTCCTTTCAATAATTAAGCATACAAGTAATCGGTTTTTGCTTAACCATCTGAATGCAAAGAACGGATCATATGAGTCTAACTTACGGTGATCTTGTGAAATGCATTTGGGTTGACACAGTTGTGAGGCCCATTATATTTTCAATTTCCCACAAGTTTGATTTCTTGCTTAGAATGGCCCTAACCCTCCAATTACAACCATCACAGCCTCCAGGACACTTAACAATTAGACGTTGTGTATAAGAATCCTCAATGTAAATGTCTAATAATGGAATAATGTTTTAGAGCCAAAATGTGAGCTTCTTTAGGGAAATTGTAATCCGACATATAATTCTTCATCCGGACTCCAAATACCACGAAATCTAAAAAGATTATCGGATGTATTCGGCGCATTTGATTTATTAATTACAATTAATAAATGGAGGGACTAGTTGTTGTATATATCAGGGTTGGATTGATAAAATAATCAATAAAATAATGCGGGTTATGTTCAAGGTCCAACCTAAATGACATGACGCCTTAGCGAGATGCATTTGAGTGTTGATGTACGATGATTTGAAGTTTAGAAGGAGACTAGAACCCCGTTGTTTCGAATGAGCTTCACGTACTCATCACTTGTTTCTCGACATACAACTCATGTAGAAGTTAAGTTAGGATCTTTGATCAAAGCGAATCAATCATGCAAAGCAACATCTTCATCATCTTCTAACCTATCCATCTTAGAACATTCTCCATCGTTGTGGAAATCTGACACAACACTAGACACAACTTGATTTTCTTGGAGCCTTAATTTTAAATACCTCCTTTTTTCCCTCTCGATCACGTTGAATCATGATAGACTTGGGACGGGATATCTTATCATCGTTTATAGTAAAAGAATATTTTCAAGCTTCATCTTACTTCAATAATAACAACAACACAAATAATTTAATTTTTGTACAAACAAATTCTTAAAACCTACTAAATAACAATAAAACATATATCATATAATTAAGTAATAATAAAAAGAAACAACAAATACTTTAAAAACCTACTAAAAATATAAAAAAGTAAAAAATAAATAACAACACAACATATATATCATACATGATAATAATAAAAGAAATAATAGTAATAATAATAATAATAACAATAATAATAATAATTATAATCAATAATAATAGTAATCAATAATAATAATAATAATCAATTATTCTAAAATTAAACAAATATACATAATACATAAATAATATAGAAATTAAAAAAAAAATAAACAATAATTCTAACACTAAAACAAAGATATAATACACAATTAATATAAAAACTCAAAAACATAAATAATAATTCTAAAAATCAAACAAATATACAAAATATAATTAATATAATAACACAAAATCATAAATAATAATTCTAATAATTAAAATATTTAATAATATATATAACAATAATAATAATAATCTAACGATAAAATCTTTACGAATATGATTCTTGACATTTACTAGTATGAGGAAAGTTCGAGAGAGAATTTAGAGAGAATTTAAAAATTTAATAAATGGAGTAATAGGGTGTGGGTGAGAAGTGGGTTATAGGGGTTTAAGTGAAATCATCGCGTAGGATAAGCGTTTGGCGTATCTCACTACGATGATACGCTAAGCGCTTTAACAGATTCCAGCGTGGCCCAACAAAAAATAAAAAAATCGTTATGTGGAAAGCGGTGAAGTGACATTTTGATAATATTTTTTGTCGAAAAAATAACACTTTGGTCAAAAAGTCAATTCATTCCTAGTGTTTTTTTTTTGTCGTTTTGGAGTAAAATATTTCTTAGAATTTTATATAATATAATATAGAAAATAAAATTATATGATTTAAAAAGTTGTTATAAAATTTTCATGTTAATAAATTAATATTTTAATTTCTTGATACGTGACAAAGATTTAATTATTTTATTTATCATATACTAATAAATTAAAATATTAATTTATTGTCTTAGAAAACACACAATAATTTTTAAAATTATGTAACTTTTTTTATATTATTATATTATATTATATGAATTATTGTTAATAAAATCATTATGAGGAAGAATTAGGAGATATAAAATTATTTAATAAACTAAAATATTAATTGATTCCATGCTGTCCCCCACTTTCAGTGTTCCGGAACACAGATTCTGTTTTCCAGTGTACTAACTGCTTCTCTCCCTTCAACGTCTCCGCCGTGTCTGCACCGCCACCGGCAGTAGCTCTCTTCACTCAGACATATATAGATGTTCGAGGCAAAGGTTTTCGGCAACTTCTCTGTGCACTTAGAGGCTTCTCTAGCAGTTGCAGCCACCAACTGCTTCAAAAACGTAGCTTTGAAAGCACCCAGTTACTGTTACACTTTCAATGTGGAACCCATAAAACACGCTTCAACGGTTTGTCTCTGCTCCGTCGTGGACCCCAAGTCGGTCAGTGACGATGTTTTCTTGGTGACACCGTCCAACAAGTACGACGTGGACTATCTTGGAGAGAGCACCAAAGGGGACTTGAACGTTAAGTTGGAGCATCTTGAAGCTTTTGGTAAAAAAAAATTCACAACTTTTTCATTCTATTTATCAATCCCATTTGCTTTTCAATTCCATATATTTTCATGTTTGTGTGGTGTGAGTGATGCAAATTTTGTCCTTGTCATCGTTTCTTGCTTTTGCTTTCGGGGTGTTATTCTGTTATTGGTGAGTTGGACCTGGTGTTCACTTGGAGCTATATGTTTAAATTCCGTTTAATATGATGGACCCTTATTCTCTTTTAGTCAAGGACATGGGACTTTTCAATTCCATATATTTTCATATGAAAACCAGGTTGGATGGATTTCATATGTTTTCTCACAGACTGTTGAATTTGTTTGTAACATATTTCTTTGGTTGCTACTAACTATCAGTCATTTCTTTTTGTTAGAATTTGTTCTAAATTGATTGGACCTTTTGTTTTGCAACTTGGGTTGTTGAGTAGCCTGATTATAAATCTTGGCCGCAGTTGAATAATGGAGTAGCGTCGCACAGTAAGGAAAAATTTGCCAGAATTTCGACATAATTTAGTTAGGCTCAAGGGTGGTTGTTGGATAAGATTGAGTGGTTAGAACCACTCCTCCATCCAAGAGATAAGCATGCCAACTCATTTTGTTAGTGTGATGAACCATTAACATTATGAATAATTCTAAATCCTCCTTATCAATCCTCCTAATTATTAAATAAGGAAAGAATTGAATGCTTTCTGCTTTTTCATTTAATACTTTCTTTATTCTTTATTAAGCATTAGGAGGATGATTTAGGAGGATATAACAAAACTCTATCATTATATGGAGAAATTGTTGCAAATGTATGCTCCAGAGAGATCTTCACCATTGATTTTATGCACATTCACATAATTTTAAATATACCAATTTAAATCAATGGTAGAGATTATCTTGGAGCATGCATTTATTATTGCTCCAAGAGCATGGAATAATTTCTACATTATATGGGCTAGTTTAAAGCTTATCCTTAATTAAAAGGATGTGACTGGGTTTGGTGTATCACCCATTCTATTGAGGTCCATGAGGTGGTCCAGGATAAGTTAGCTATATCTAGGGCTAAGTCCCCTCTCCAGTATATAGGTAATTAGTTTCCTATCAAAATAGTGACACTGATATATGGTTTGGCGGAGGAAGACTTGGTTCAAGTCTTATACAATTGTGTGTGTGTATCATCTTCAACAAGTAAGGTTTTAATTTCTAGTCATGGATTCAAGAGGTATGTATGATATGCAATAAACTGTTCTCTATCTGGTCTTCTAGATATGTGCTATGTTTGAAAGTTTTTGAGTGCAATGGAAGGGAAGGGAGGGGATGGAGGGGAGCCACTTTCCCTTGTTTGGATGTTTAAGTAAGGAAAGGATGGGAACTCTTTCCCTTGTTTGAGAGTTAAAGTTAAAGTAGAGGGAAGGGAAGCTAATTCCCTTATTTAAGTATAGCCCTTTCTAAACGCCTAAAGTTGTTTTTTCAGCAGAAGGGAAGGGAGGGGTTGGAGCAGGAGTCACTTCCCCTTGTTTGGTTGTTTAAGTAAGGAAAGGATGGAACTTCTCTTCCCCTTGTTTGAGAGTTAAAGTTAAAGTAGAGAAAAGGGGAGCTATTTCCAAGGGCGGAGCTAGACAATTTTGTTAAGGGGGGCCATAGAGAAAAATAACGTTGATTGGGGGGGGGGGGTGTCTCCCCTTAAGCAATACAAGGCTCTGCCCTTGGCTATTTCCCTTATTTAATATAGGGTAAAATACATTTTTTCCCCCTGAAGGATAGCCCTTTTCTCAACTTACCCCTGAACTTTTTTTTTTTAATCACTTAACCCTCCTAAAGTTTGGTTTTAAGTGAAAATGTACTTTTTTAATTAAATCAAACAGAATATACACCACACACACCATATGACCTTATCATTAGAAAAATGAAGTTTTTTTTTTTCTTTTTTCACTTAATCCCACCTACAATTTGGTTTTAAGCATCTGCAGGTTAACTTCTGTTTGATTTAACTAAAGTAATGTTTTCACTTATAACTAAACTTCAGGTGGGTAAGTTGAGAACTGGATATACTTCAAGGGGGTAAAATGTATTTTACCGTTTTTTAAAATATACTCTTCCCCCTGCTTAAAGCCCCACTTTGGGGAGGAAGAATTTTGGGCTTCCCCCTCCCTTCTCCTCCTTAAAAAATTCTTCCAAACAAGGATATAGTAATTATGAAATAATTAACACATTTGTCACAAATTATTGATATTGTTTGCAAATATTTCTCTTTGTTTACTACCAAATATCAGACATCATTATATTGACTATGGTTGCAATAAATTTATACTAACAAGGACAATCTTGGTTTCCCTTGTAGGAATTGATGGTCATGCTGCGTTAGAAGGTCCAATTGAGGAGGTGGCCAGAATAGAGGCTAGAGAAACTGAAGATTTACTGAAAGACTTAGATATTCCGGTGCAGTGGACCTTCTCCTTTTGCTTAGTTGCTCCTTTTCTAGCTGCTTATATTTGGCTTGAAAGAATCTGTGGTGTTCTGTGTTCTATGCTATTAGTTGATGAATTTGTCATGATTCTCATGAATATATCTATGGACTTATGTGCCTATTTGCATGACTGCATCATTGTCAAATCCTTTTCTCAACACACAGCCATAAAAGGACAATGGTGATTACATTGACATAAGTTGTGACGATGTATGCTTGATGTTTTTGGAGTGTCAAAGTTAAAAGGTATAGAGTAAATTACATTGACCTGCCCTTAGGAGGTTTATGAAGCCTATGCAAACAACCCATGTAGTTTTAGAAATTGCACTGGCCTCTTCTATTTTAATTATTTTCATTAGACAAATTACTCCCTTTATAATATTTTGAATAAATCCCTACTTTAGTCCTCGAAAGATACAAATGTCATCACTTTGGTCCTCCAAAAAATTTTGACATCAATTTAGTCCCTTAATCATAAAAACATCAATTTGATCCTCCAAAAAAATTGACATCAATTTAGTCCCTCAATCATAAAAAATGATATAAATTTAGTCCCTTAGTCTACAAAGCTGACATCAATTTAGTCTCTCAATCATAAAAAATGATATAATTTTAGTCCCTTAGTCTACAAAGCTGACATCAATTTAGTCCCTCAATCTCGCCGTCCATACACAGAAGGACAAAGTCATTTTCCATGATGAGGGGCTAAATTGATGTCGAAATTCTTTGAAGGGCCAAAGTGATGACACTTGTATCTTTTGAGGACCAAAAGAGGGGTTTATTCTTCTCCCCCGCCCCCCAACCCCCCCACCAAAAAAAATACATATACTCCCTGCACAATTTTTTCTGGACACCTTGTCACCTTCTAATAAACAACTAAATGCAGGCCTTTGTATAATATGAATCCAGAGGGGGTGTTTGCATAGGTTTCATAAACTTGAGACTTTTATGTAATTTACTTTATTTATCATTTATTTATTTGTTTATGATTCAAGTCCCTAGCAGATGAATACTATATTACTATTTGTTTTTTGTCATGGGATTGTTTACCTTGCATGTGAACAGCTTAAATCAATATCAACCTAGCTCACGAAGGTGTGCCAGATTTGGGGAAATTGTATATAATGTTGATATTTTCCAGTTTTCTCATAAATTAATTTGGTGTGTCATTGAAATATTTGCACCTTTCCTTTTTTTTTGGGCCTTCTCAGTTAATGTACTAGTTAACAGTGAACTGACATGTCTATTTTAACTCAAGATTTGGGCCTACTACATCTTTCACCGCTTGTTATTTTCTTCATTAATTGTTGCTGACTGGCACACTGATTTTGTCTTTCTCTATTTTTATTCTTCCACTCTACTCTATTTCGATTTTTGCTGGGAAGTTTTTTTAATGTACATTATGTAAATAACACTGTTTTGTGTCCTCATGCAGAGTCCTTCTTCATCAAGAAACTCACCTCGTGGAATATTCTGCACCCGTACATTGAATCTACGGTCAATTAGTGCCATTGGATATGACATGGACTATACCTTGATGCATTATAATGTGATGGTAAACATATGCTCCATGTTTGTGATATCATATAGTTTTATGAACCATTATAGTTTTGACTACTAAGCTTGCACATATGACTTTGTTCAATCTTCAATTGTATTAAATGTCATATATATAAACAAAAAAATTACAAGTACAAGATCTTTGTAATTTTAGAATTTGGTAATACAGACTGTTACTGGGGCTATCATAGGCGTATTTTTATGCACATTCTTTCTTTGACGATTTTTAATTGACATTTTTACCACACAAGTAAAAATACAAATTATTTCCCCCTTACTCTGCTTTAAGTTTTTACTTGTGTATGTTGAAATCATTGGCATCGTACTTCAAATCATAGAAGTATGTAAGTATGAAAGAGCTTATTTATTGCTTTGAAACTATAGGTTTGTGTCTATTCAGGTAAATGGACGTCTCTGATATGGATATGTGTTCTTACAGGCTTGGGAAGGGCGAGCATATGACTACTGTATGGAAAACCTCAAGAATATGGGTTTCCCTGTTGATGGACTTGCATTTGATCCAGACCTGGTAACATGTTATCTCTGGCTAGCTGAAGCATTTGGCAATTCATTGGATTAGTATTACTTGAAAGGCAATATTATTATTGCTTATACAGAATATACAACGCAGCTCCTCTTATAGAAAGAAGGAGAGCAGAAAAATAGGATGCCATAATGGCAAATCCCTATAGAAAAGGAAATAACAGAACTGCTAACTCTATCTTAGGAAATAATTGAAATAGTTTCCTAATTACATGCTGATCTGTTTCTAACTAAATCTTTACAATAATAACAGAATATATACAATAAATGAGAGAAATAAAACACGTTTAATGACAATTAATGTATACTTTCAACACTCCCCCTCAAGCTGGCTTGAAAATGTCGTACATGGACAGCTTGCCAATCATGTCATCAAAGTGTTTCTTGGCTAAACCTTTGGTAAGAATGTCAGCTGTCTGGTCTCTGGTTGAGATGTATGGAATGCAAATCTGCCCTTTCTCTATTTTCTCCTTAATAAAATGTTTATCAACCTCTACATGTTTAGTTCTATCATGTAAAACCGGGTTGTGAGCTATAGAGATTGCGGCCTTATTGTCACAGTACAGTCTAGCTGGTGCTGAATTTTGAATTTTCAGCTCTTGTAGCAGCTTATTAATCCACAACACTTCACAAATTCCTTGCGCCATTGATCTATATTCTGCTTCTGCACTACTTCTAGCAACTACACTTTGTTTTTTACTTCTCCACGTGACTAAATTTCCTCCAATAAAAGTGCAGTAACGGATGTAGACCTTCTATCCATAATGCTGCCACCCAATCTGCATCGTATAGGCTTCCACCGTATGGATCCAGTTTTTCTCGTATAGTAGTCCTCTTCCTGGAGTTCCCTTTAGGTATCTTAGAATTCTATCCACTGCCTCAAAATGCTTAAGACTAGGTGAGTGCATAAATTGACTCACCATACTAACTGCGAATGCAATATCTGGGCGAGTATGAGAGAGATAAATTAGTCTCCCAACCAATCTTTGATACCTCTCTCTCGTCCATTACTTCCTCATGTTTAGCTGGTTCAAGTTTTACATTTTGCTCAATAGGTGTCTGGCGCCTTACACCCCAATAAGCCGTTTCCTTTAGCAAATCTAGGATATACTTCCTTTGATTAATAAAGATTCCTTCCTTTGATCTAGCAAACTCGATTCCAAGAAAGTATTTTAATGGACCAAGTTCTTTAATTTCAAAGGCAGCAGCCAGTTTCTTCTTCAAATGATCAATTTCTCCATCATCATTTCTGTCAAGATAATATCATCAACATATACAATCAAAACAGCAATTTTACCATTCATGGTGTGTTTATAAAACATTGTATGATCAGCCTGACTTTGGTTGTATCCGAGACCTTTCACAGTTGTCCTAAAGCGTTCAAACCATGCTCTTGGGGACTGTTTTAAACCATACAAAGACTTTTTAACTTGCACACTTGGTCGATTTCGTTTTTTCTCAAAGCCAGGTGGAGGGCTCATAAACACTTCTTCTTCCAGGTCTCCATTTAGGAAGGCATTCTTAACATCTAATTGGTGAAGTATCCAATCAAAATTCACAGCAAGAGACAGCAAAACTCTTATAGAATTGATTTTAGCTACTGGAGCAAAAGTTTCCCCATAATCAATTCCATAAGTTTGAGTGAACCCCTTTGCAACTAGTCTTGCCTTGTATCGTTCTATGCTCCCATCAGCCTTGCATTTAATTGTGAACACCCACTTACAACCTATTGTTTTTTTTTCCTTTTGGTAGCTCAACGATTTCCCAAGTTCCACTTCTTCTAAGGGCATTCATTTCTTCCATAACAAAGATGGTTCCAGTTGGGATCATCTAGAGCTTCTCCTGAATGTTTCTAGGCACAAACAAGTTTGTAATTCTAGAGGTGAATGCTTTATGCTTTAGAGATAGATTATGGTAGGACATGAATTTAGATATAGGATGGTGAGTCTTTGCGCAGGTTTTTTCAGTCTTTTGTGTGCAAGCCCGAGTTCCCTTCCTAAGGGCAATGGGTAAAGAGGTGTCTAAATTTTCAGAACTAGACTGGAAGGGAGTAGAGTTACCTGGAGCAGACTTAGTGGGACTTTCGAGGAAGTTGACTGGCTTGGTGCTTGGATAATAGGATGGCATCCTTCTTGTGAGATCTTGTTCCTCCGAACATAAACAATTGGTTCTTTATGTGATTGTTGCATTTCTCCCCCTGTCTTAGAAACGTCTAATGTTGGCACCTCTTCATTATTTTCAACATCTCGAACATTATGTTCAAGTATATCTTCAGGTTTGGATATAGTTTCATAAATGAGTTGAGGTATGGACTGATGAAGGAGATCATTTTCATCAGCCCTTATCTCCCCCTGAAAATGATCTTTATGGAAAAAAGGTTGTTCCTCTAAAAATATTACATCCATACTGACAAATAGTTTTTTGGTGGTAGGATTAAAACATTTGTACCCCCTTTGATTAGGAGCATAACCTACAAAAATACACTTTTCAGCCCGAGGATCAAGCTTAGATTGAGATGCATGGTGAACATGTACAAAAGCAGTGCACCCAAAGATTTTAAGAGGCAAATTTGCATGCATTCTTGAATCAGGATAAGTTTTTTGAAGAACCTCTAAGGGTGTTGAAAAATTCAGAACACGTGTAGGCATTCTGTTTATCAAATAAGAAGCTGTTAGGACAGCCTCGCCCCATAGATATTGAGGGACATGCATAGTAAACATAATAGCACGAGCAACTTCAAGTAAGTGCCTATTTTTTCTCTCAGCAAGGCCATTCTGCTAAAGCTTACAAACCATCTTTTTCCAAATTGAGTAGTAATTTTTGAGGGTCCCCAAACATCACTATGAATTAAATAAAATGGTTTAGATGCACGGTATGATTTAGGATTATAAGAAATACGATGACTTTTAGCAAGAACACAATTTTCACACTGAAAAGAGGAACAATCAACATCCTTAAATAAAGATGGGAACAAATGTTTAAGATATTGAAAACTTGGATGTCCTAATCTAAGGTGCCAAAGCATTATTTGTCTTTGGACAGTAGATGAACATATACCACTAAGACCTTGAATCACTTTATTTTCGTAGGATCCTTTATTGAAATAGTAGATGCCATCTATCATCCTAGCACTGCCAATCATCTTCCCCGAAATCTGGTCTGAAACATACAGTGGGAATCCAAAAAAATAACCTTGCAATTAGTATCTTTACAAAGTTTACTAATGATAGAAGGTTACAGGAAAGTTTAGGAACATGTAGGGATGATTGTAGGTCAATAGTAGATGATATAGTTATGATACCTTTTCCAAAGAATAGGAGAGACACTACCATCCGCAATTCTAACCTTTTCATTACCGAACATGGAGAATATGTTTTAAATAAAGATGAGATACTAGTCATATGGTCGACGCCCCGAATCAATGATCCATGGACTGATTCTATAGCACAAGATAAACCTCTAAAAATTTCAAAATTACCTGATTATGCAATAGAAGCACTAGGAACGCTAGATGATGTACTGGACTGTAATAGTTTAATGAGTTGATCAACTTGCTCTTTACTGAAAAGGGTACTATTAGCTTCATGTGCTACAACTGAAACTCGCCCTTGTTTACCACCAGCTTTATTGCCCTTTAAATGAGTTGGTCTTCCATGGAGTCTCCAACAAGTCTCTCGGGTATGGCGTGGCTTGTTGCAGTAATCACACCATACACGATTTGATTCATCATTCCTTTTCTGGTGATAACTATTACTTTTGTTTGCAATAGATTTAGCAGCAACAAGAGCAGTGCTATCTGCAGTTACAAGTTCTGGTTTTTTGTTCTTTCCCAACATAACACTTCTCCTGGTTTCCTCTCTTCGTACTTCTGAAAACACCTCTCCAAGGGATGGTAGAGTTCCTCTACCAATGATCCTTGCACGAACTTCATCAAGTTCATCATCTAGTCCAGCCAGAAACTTGAAAATCCTTCCTTCCTCAATCACTTGATTGTGATATTTCGAATCTTCAGGTGATTTCCATTCATGAGTCTTTGTAAATGTCTAAGTCTTGCCAAATCCTCTTCAGATTATTGAAGTATTTGGTCACATTGTCTCCGCCTTGCTTGATCTCTCCAATTCTCAAGTTTAGTTCATACACTTGAGATTTGTTTCCCATATCGGAGTACATCTCATTAACATTGTCCCAAAGCTCTTTTGTTGTTGAGTAACACATGTAATTGGCACCAATCTCTTCTTCCATGGAGTTGACTAACCAAGTCATGATCATGGAATTTTCTGCATCCCATACCGCATATTGGGAGCTTTCCTGGTGGTCGCTCGGTCTTGCCCGTCAAAATATCCTATCTTGCCCCCGCTGCGGATATACATACGAACCGACCGAGACCGGCGGAAGAAATTCGCTCCATTGAGACGAATTGTAGTGATTTGAACCGAAGGAGAGTCACCCAAAGTCATTTTGGGTTCGAACCTTGATTCTGCGATGTCGCTGGTCCACTGTGGGGAATGCGGTGTGGTAGCCGAGGCATCATCTTGTGACTCGGAAGCCATGCCTGAACAAGGATTAGGGCCGGCAGAGCAGATCGTACTCTGCTCTGATACCAACTTGAAAGGCAATATTATTATTGCTTATACAGAATATACAACGCAGCTCCTCTTATAGAAAGAAGGAGAGCAGAAAAATAGGATGCCATAATGGCAAATCCCTATAGAAAAGGAAATAACAGAACTGCTAACTCTATCTTAGGAAATAATTGAAATAGTTTCCTAATTACATGCTGATCTGTTTCTAACTAAATCTTTACAATAATAACAGAATATATACAATAAATGAGAGAAATAAAACACGTTTAATGACAATTAATGTATACTTTCAACAGTATTATACTATTGTCTCTTGTTTGTCCAAGTGAGCTTTGCATTCCATTAATTGTTCAGGTTATTAGAGGCCTTATTATTGACAAAGAGAGAGGCAATTTGGTTAAAGCTGATCGATTTGGTTATATAAAAAGAGCCATGCATGGCACCAAAATGTTATCTACTCGTGCTGTGAGGTAAGTGCTGGGCCTTGTGATTATGATTTTTGATAATGGAAATTCATGCAGAGTCTTCTTGCTAACTTTGTATATCAATATACCCTGCAACAACTTATTAAAATATATATCACTTTAATTGACAATGATTCTAAAAGAGTGCATTCTAGAGAAATATAGATGTTGTTGGGATTAGTTATTTATGAACTGCGGAAGTTGATATAATGCTCTGATATATTCAATTGGCCTGTAGGACACAGTCAAGGTATCACCTTAGGGTACTGTTGAGTCCAGTGCTCCATCTTCTGAAATAAGTTAACCCCAGATTTGTGCATTATATGTAAGCACTAAGCACATGGTTCAGCTACTGTTTCCTTATTGACTTCCTTGTGGCACACCCTTTACATCACTAGATATATATTAACCTATTAATAACTTAGTAGCTATCATTTATCACAAACTGGAGTAATAGTTTCTGTAGTGCTACTTAATTTTATATGCATGATAGTGAGATGTATGGGAGAGAACTGGTGGACCTGCGGAAGGAGAGGCGATGGGAGTTTCTCAACACACTGTTCTCTGTGTCTGAAGCTGTGGCCTACATGCAGGTATGTTCCAATTGCTGTTAAAAACCACTAAACTTTCACTTGCGGAGAGCATTCAGATCTTAGTTTATGTGGCTTGTTTTGATCTCTTCAAAGGGTGATGGGTTGTGTTGGTGTCTTAAAATTGAGCATTGCTAGCTATGTCTTATGAATCCTAATGGGGTAAGTGGAAAGTCATGAAACTGCCAAGTCTCCTTAATTGATTCTGTGGGTCAACTAGGGATGCCAAATGTTTTATTCTTTTGAGTAGGTAATATAGTCCAAGTGGGAGTTCCGAAATATTAAGATGTGAAGTCTTCAAATGAAGCAGCTCCTGTAAGCTGCCTTGTTCTATCTGACTATTATCTTGTTATTAATGGGTAACCTTGTTTACAAGCATCTATCTAATTTACAAGGATGTTCCCTTTTAATTTGATTCAATCACCTTTGATTGGGATGAAACTTCATTAATGTCATATGATTTCTTTCAGATGGTTGACAGATTGGACGATGGGGCTATACCATCAGATCTTGGCCCCTTTGATTATAAAGGCCTTTATAAGGTAATATACTGCAAATAATTTTTAAACAATATATTTGATTAGAGATGTTCTTTTCTTTACCATTGGTGTTACTTTCAGGCTGTTGGAAAAGCTCTCTTCAGGGCACATGTAGAAGGTTGCCTTAAGGTGAGCACATTCATGTGTTGTCTTTGTCCAGTATGATATATTTTTGCCGTGCTTTATTTGCACCTAATGACTTATTGAATTTACGCAGAGTGAGATTATGTCTAACCCTGAACAGTTTGTTGAGCCTGATCCGGAATTACCTTTGGCACTTCTGGATCAGAAGGAGGTATCGTCTGTAATGTGTTATCTTTGCATAGCATGTGATGTGATTCTACTCCTTACTTGTCTACATGAAACAGGCTGGGAAAAAACTTCTGCTTATTACCAACTCAGATTATCATTATACAGACAAAATGATGCAGCATTCATTTAATAGATTCCTTCCCAAAGATATGGGTTGGCGAGATCTATTTGACATTGTAAGTTCTCGTAAATTACTTCTACAATAAGTTTATTCTTGAAGAAAAAAAAGTTATCCTCTTGACATTGGAGGAATGAAAAATACACAATATTCCCTTTATTTTCATGCCCAAAATCAGCAACCTCATCTTATTGTGAAATAAGCCTTGCATAAATGGATGTGACTCTTGTTCATGAATAGGTAATTGTCTCAGCACGGAAACCAGAATTCTTCCAAATGTCACACCCCATGTATGAAGTGGTGACAGGCGAGGGTCTGATGCGTCCATGCTTCAAGGCTCAAACTGGTAATTAGTACTCCCTATGCCCCATATTGTATGACTGATTTTCTTTACCACAAAGTTTAAGAAGATTCTTATTTTCTGATAAGGAACATCACATATTTCTAACAATTTTATTTTATAGCTTAATATATCAAATTAAGTGTGTTATTTTGAATATTGTACTATCCCTAACTTCTTTCATTTCAAAAGGAAAAATAAGGACAAATAGGAAAAGTAAAGAATTTACTTCTCGTCTTTAAATGGAAAGTGAGTCATACAAATTGGGACAGATGGAGTATTCTAATACTTTAACAAGGGAAAAAGGTTATTTATTTATAATTTACATTCTCTATCTCATATACATGCATCACTGATAACCTTTAGGATTTCAGTCTGTTCCTACCTCCTCCTTTATAAAAATAGGAACAGAGGATGAGTCACAGATTGTTGACATGTTCGCTAATAGTCTGCATTACAATCCACAAATCCAAAGAAGAAAAGCACTGATGACTTTTTTACGATGTATTAATGTTTATCAATTTCTTTGTTCTACATATTTTAGGATTAATCAGAAAGTAATGATTGTATTGTTTCTGTCATGATAATACATAGCAGAAATGCTAATGATTGACACCTTTTTAATTTCTTTTAATACCAGTTAAGTAACCACCATGTTAGTTTTCACTCAACATAACTGAGCTGCTAATTTTACTTGTGAATGTTGATAATGCATTGACTTTGTGGTGTGCTATACTGACAGCTATTTTAAGATGATTTAACTTTCTTGTACTTTATTTACCATATTCTGCAGGTGGTTTGTACTCAGGGGGAAGTGCACAAATGGTTGAAAATTCCCTAAATATACATGGAGATGAGATATTGTATATTGGTGACCATATTTACACTGATGTCAGTCAATCCAAAGTCCATTTCCGATGGCGAACAGCATTGATTTGTCGGGAACTGGAAGAAGAGGTTAGTACAATCAGTTTATGCTTGACTCAATTTTCTGATTGTAGAAAGTTCAATTATGCGCTCTAGAATTTCATTTTTCTCTTTAGTAGGAAACAATGATATGATCTCTTGTTTTAAGAAAGGAAAAATTATATAATTGCTTGTTAACTTGAAGTAAAAATGCAGTTCTTGCCTTCAGCAATTCTTTATGTTGAACCATATGTACCGTGTAGAGAAAATATGCTGCTTCAACTGGTTTCCACAGCTGAAAATGTTCTTGTGCTTTATAAAATGTTAAAACTGCAGTACAGTGCCCTGATTCTTAGCCGGAGTCATAGACAATCATTGGTGGAGCTTATAAATCAAAAAGACGTTGTAGGGGATCTCTTTAACCAACTACGGCTGGCTCTGCTGAGGCGAAGTAAAAGGCGTCCTGCTCAAGTAAGTTTTGTCCTATACTTGTATTATATATTCTTTTATGCCTTATTTGTGCAAATACTTCTTGCCATGGTTAATTAAGAATTTTCTTTTGCTTTATTATGTTATCACCCATGTGGTCATCCTTTGCTTCTGCTATTATTTTGTTGCCTCATTCAGTTCTCTTTCACCTTCTTAAGCTATTTATGATCATCCATTGCAGTCATTAATCTTCTCACAATAACTCTAATTAAGCCTGGTATGATCTATTAGTATTAGCCTATTTGTAACTTTCTTGGATTTTGGAATGATTTTTCCTTCCATATCTTTGAAGCCTTTTTACTTTTCAAATTTCAACCTAGCTTCTCATGTCCTTGAAACTTGAAACATGGTGGAACTTATCCCAAGGTTAACCTTTTCGAATTGCTTAGTTCTTGATTTGGAGTTACTGAAAATGCCATTGTGTTACATTTTTTTATGAACCGAACCAGATAAATTTAATGAGTAATTATTTAAGGATAGCAATATGTTTACCTTAATATTGATTGTAAGATTTTCCATGTACTGAAAGACCCTTGCTGCAACTAACATGGATGATGAAAACCTTACTGAAAGAATGCAAAAGCTACTTATTGTTATGCAAAGACTAGATGAGAAAATTGCTCCAATGCTAGAGGCAGATGGGGAGCTCTTCAATAAAAGGTAAGCTCAAAGTACTGAGCTATTGATTTAGAAATTACCTTAGTATTGATTTCTGCCACATGGCTGAATATATAAAGCATAGTGTATTTTTATTATTGATTAGCCATGGGAAAGAATTTGCAACTGATGATTGAGTTTAGTCAAAATGTCCCAGGTGGAAATAGTACCTTCCATTTTTAATAAGACTCAAAGATCGTCTCTCATGAATCTGTCTGAAACCTCTCTTTTTTTTGTTTGTTGCCACAGGGGAGTGGGAACTTGTTATATTACAGTTAGCAATTTAGCATGCCATGAACATCAAAATGCAAATTGTCATGGAAACTAAAATGGCATGCGAACTACAAATCGTCTCAGTAATCCTGATTTTGTGCATTTATAAAGTTGCAAACAAATTAGAGAACTTTTTTCTTTTTCTATTTTTTGTTTTCCTTGGCCAGTTGTGGTAAGAGAGGGAAAAGGGGAGTGCTAATTGTAGCAATCAACTTAAATGCTGCTTGTCTTGCATTTCAGCCATTTTACCACATGCATATGGTATTAACTTGGTGTATATGTCTGGATTAGGTGGGGTTTTCTATCACGTGCTGGTATGTGGGATAAAAGCCACTTGATGAGACAAATTGAGAAGTATATGCTTTCTTCTTGATGCCCTTGATCTCTTTTATATCAGACTATGTGCTTTCTTGAAAATGAACCATATTTAAATTTATTTCAATTGCAGGTATGCTGATATATATACGTCTAGGGTGTCAAATTTTTTATACTATACACCCTTTATGTATTTCCGCTCTCAGAAACAGGTATTCAGATCATCTTCTTTTCCTTTCCTCATCTTCCAAATCCTTAAAGCATAGGTTATAATTTGGGTTGTGAACTTAGACATGTTTCTTTGTGTTCTGCAGAACCTTGCACATGATTTATACACACTATAGTTCACAACATAGTAAGTTTTCTTCCTATGGAAAATTGGAGGAAGATGGAGAAATAGAAGAAATAAAAGTCTGCGGTTGACCACAGATGCAGATGTATCATTGTAACCGTATATAATGCTGTGGTGATGATATCTTGTTTTATTTAAATTGATATCAACTCTATGAAGGACTCCAGATAGTGTTTTTCACTATGCTTGAGAAGTCCCCATGTCAATAAAGATGGTGTAGTAAGGTACCTTCCCTAGTGTTTTAGTTGGCCTTTTTGGTTTCACTGAGAGCAGAGCCAGAAGCAAAAAGAAATGAAAGGGATTATGCTTCCAACTGAATCCAAAATTTGCATTCTAATACAGCTATACAGGGTGTAATCAGATTGACATGACATTGTGGGCAATCAATCAAATTTGTATCCCTCTGTTGGGTTCAAATGAATTGTATTCCTACCATGGAAGAGTGTATTGTTAAGGAATTAAAAATAAAAAAATTTAAATGAGAAATAAATTTTTGTTAATTTTTAATATAATAAATGCTTTATTTTTTATTTGAAATTTTTTACTTTTGATTCATCAACACATGACTTTAAAGAAATCGTTAGTAAAACTCTAAAGCCTATACATTTCTTTTCTATAAATTTAATTATTTCACCCATTTCGAAGCAAGAATAACAAAAAATTACGTCTGGCACTCTGGCAGTAATTCCAAAACTGGGTCCTTGTTCCATGTTCTTCGTTTCTCAACTTATTATCATCATTCTGCTTTTAATAAGATATTTCTTTTCTTATAATAGAATATCAAAGCTGAAGAACACTTCATTTATTTGGAACAAAATCACGGGAAAGATCAAAGTATCTTATATAGCAGAGCTGTGAATGAATTGTAAGATGATATGTTTAATTAAATTAAAAGAGAATTTAAATTTAAAATTTAAGGAGAGAAGTTAAAATTAAAATGATACATGTCATTATTTGAAATAGAGTAGAATAAGAAATTAAGGCACTCTTAAGTAAAATTACTTTAATTTAATACATAAGAGTAGATTAAAAAATTAATTGAAAAATCATTTCTCTTGAAAAAGGAGTCTTTTGAATAGATCCAATTCACACGTTGTTAGTTTTTTCTACCCTAGGGCCTGTGCTTCTCTCTCGACTGGCTTTAGGTATGGCTTTCCTCTTTTCCTTTTTTTTTTTCTTGTAAAGTTTTTTTATGCAGTTGTTTGTGTTAAGAGTCTTACATTGTCTGTTTCAATATTTTGAATACGATTTATATATCTATTGAGTCACTCTACTTAATACAAATTAATTTTAGATTAAAATCTCACATAATATCAGAGTTAAGATTCTATTTCCATCGCTTTCGTTAAGTTTGTTTCTGTCTACTTCGATATGTTCGCTTGTTCTATTCAGACATATGTGGAGAGAGATGTTAAGAGTCTCACATCACTTGTATCAATAATTTTAGTACAGTTTATATATCTATTGAATTATTCGAATTAGTTTTAAGTTGAAATATCACGTTTTGTTCTAACTTGTCCCATTTTACTTCCTAGCCATGGATCCTCTACCATTCCCCCAAAACCGTCACCCTTCACAAACCCACATCCCCTCCACCGTCCCAAATTGTTGACCACGACCCATCACCCATATCCCTAACGACGCACAGCTAGACTGTAGCCATGACTACCATAGCCATGGACCCACAACATGGATCTCGCAGGGGATCGTCAGGCCCACTAGCCCAAGATGGCTCAGCCTCACCACAGTCTTTCCTCGTAACAGTCTATGTGTTGCAAGTGGATGACAACGGAACTTCGTCGTCTCAATTCGTTCTTGTCACTACGGAGCTGCAACACTTCGACGACGAGGATGATCTTGTGTTGATTGATGAGGAAGAACTCCAATTGCAGATCGAGGCATCCAAACGTTGCCTCATAGGAAGGCTCTTTTTGGAGAAGCACCAAATCCACACCACCATGAAAAACATCCTCACAATCGTGTGGGACAATCCTAAGGGCTTGCAATGTGAAGAAATGGAGCTACAATTCCAGAAGTTCTTCTTTGACTGTGAAATTGATATGTTGCAGATCCTTAAAAACCAGCCATAGAAACACAAAAATCAACTCTTGGTTCTCAGATAGTGGCAACCCGAAGTGAAGGTCTCTGGCTTCGACTTGCACCACATCCCATTTTGGGTGCAATGTTGGGGTTTGCCAGGTGAGTTCAGGAAAACTTGGCCCAATATTTGAAGCTGATTTGTACTCGATTTGTGGGAGTCAAGGTTTTGTGTCTAAAGCCCTTGTGACAATTGATGTGCGCAACCCACTACGTTGAGGAATTAACTATGGTCTAAACAAGTAGGATACAATCTGGGTGGAATTCAAGTATGAAAATTTGACAAACTTTTGCTACTACTATGGAATTATTGGACATGAGGATAGAAACTATACAAAGCTGATACATGATGAACTAAAAGGAGTCTAAATAGTACACAAAATTGAAAGAGCAATGAGGGATGAAAGCACTTGTGACAAAGTGAAGGGCTCTAGTCAAAAATCCCAAAATACAGGCCCTCCATCAAACAAAAATTAAGGCACTGTGGATCGTGTAGTATGCAATTTGTCACACTTATCCATGACTGGGCCAGTGTCGAACCAAACTATGCCTCTTTACCATGCTACAATGCTTCCTTCCATAATTCAGAATTTGGAAGCGGTCTCTCTATCTAAGCCATATAGGCCTCAGAAGCCTCAGATCCCACAATTGGCCAAAGACAAGTTAGAGGCTGAACAACAGAATGAACCTTCTGACAAGAGCGAAGCTGAGTTGATGAAGGAGCAAGTGAAGATGGGCATAATGAAGAGTCCAACACTTACTCAACATCTGGTTATAGAAAGTCTTGTTTTTTAAGTTGGAAGTGTCCTTCCTCTTCCTAGGAAACAATCATAAAAGAAACTGAAAAAAGATTCCCTGAAGAAAAAGCTCCTGAAGGATGTTGAGAACCAATTAATTGAGGTTGTGATGAAGGAAGCTCATGAAGCCACAATATCAAAGAAGAGATCTCTAAACACTGATATGGAGATACATGGTAAGTGAGCCTGTTATGAGGCTTTATAGGTTTGCTTGTTGGTCTTTTTTAAGTTGTTTATCCGTCCTTTTAATTTTGATGTGATTTTGGTAAGCGTCTTATTGATGGAATTGCCTAGAACTTTGTTTTCCTCTTATTTTAAATAATGAATTCACTTATCTTTCCCTAAAAAAGAAAAGAGTCTTTTGAAAAGAATTAAGTTTGAGAGTCTAATTATGTACATAGAAGAGTGAAAAATTAATCTCATTGCATATTTAATAACCAAAGTTATTTATTTTTTCCATTTAGCAAAAAATGCATGTCTGTTACATTTTAATTATAAAAATATTTATGTTTTTGGTATGTTTCATTTACCAAAAAAAAATTACTCTTACACAAAATTTAAGATAGTATTAAGCTATTCAATTTACTCTTATGAACTTGACAAAATTGTTGATAGCACAGGGCTATTTGAAAAATCCAGCCAACCATTGTTTGGATGACCATTTTGTGAATGATTAATAAAAAATTTCATTTGCACAAGATTCAACAAAGCACTAGGGTATTCGACAAAACCCTTATGGATTCCAACAATGATGTAGACAGCACAATGTTATTCAATTAACTTTGTTAACATATGAGGATAAAAGAGAATGTTAAAAATGATTTTATTAAAAGGAATTTTGAACATTAATTATTAAAAATAACATGCAATAAGATAAAAACAAACAAACACCAATAACTCAAACAAAGAAACATGTGAATAAGCAAAATATTTATATAATCAACAAATCATACCATCAAGCAAATAAAAATAAATTAAATTAAAATAAATAAACAAAACAACAAAGAAAACTCAAGATATTTTATTTTCATTTTTAATCCTACAAATTAGACTAACATAAAACCCAATCCCAGCCTTAAAAGAAGCCTTAACCCAACAAAAAGAAAATAAATAAACATTGGCCCAAACAAATCTAAATCTATACCATGCCCAAATGAAGGTTGTCATCACAAATAAAAGAAGACTCAAAACATCAAGCCACTACAAGCTCAAATACAGTAGGATAAATCTTAACCGACCCACAAAACAAATCTAGTCCACTACGACAGAATAGGAAATGAAAATGCTCTCCACAAAAAAAAAAAACAATTGGCCTCCGCCCAAACAGAACAGACCTTTCACTTATCTGTGTTGAATAAAAAAATAAATAACTTGAAGTTAATAGAATTTTGGTGTCTAGGCTCATGTGACCTTTGGGTGGTGGCTATTATGAGGTATGAAAGTTATGAAGTATTTATTTTGAGTTATAAAGAAATATGTTATAGGAGTCATGAAGAATTATTTTATTGGAGTTATGTAGTTATGGTGAATTATTTCTTGAGTTATGGATATGTAAAGTCTCTTAAACTCTCATAGAGTTCTTCTAAGTACCCTTTGCATTTTGGAATTTGATAAGCAAGAAATGAAAAAACAAAATGTCTTTTCTTATATTTTTCTTCCACTCTAACAAAGTGATATTAGAGTTTCTGAGTTTTGAGAGATGACAGAATATGGAATGTTTTTATTTTCAATTTCCTCGTCTTACAAAATACAACTATAAAACTTGGTCTTGTTGCATGAAATCATTGTTTGGATCACAAGATATTCGGAAGATTGTAAAGAGTGGCTACATTAAGCCACAAAATAAGGTCACTTTGTCTAAAAAATAGGAATCTTTGGGAAAATTACCAACAAGCCTTGTCCCTCATCCATCAAAGTTTGGATGATTTCATGTTTGAGAAGGTGGGCAATGTATCCAATGCGAAAAAAGCATGGGAGATTTTACAAAATTCTCTCTAATATGCAAATAAGTTGAAGAATGTACAACTTACAATTTCATTACATGAATTTGAAGCTTTGCACATGAAGGAATCTGAATCTTTCTTAGATTGCTATTGGCCAATGTTAGTTAAATGAAAAGGTATGGAAATAATATTGAAGATGGTCATATAGAAGATAAGATCCTTCATTTTTGTATTCCAAAGTTTTATTATGTGACTTATTTTTTTGAGAATTCAAATAATTTAAATATCATGACTATTGATTGATTATTTGGGGCTATGCAAGTCAAAGAAGAAGAATTATTAAAAAGGTAAAATGAGCCTTTGGAGCAAGTCTTCAAAGCCAAGGTGTACTGAAAGATGATGGAGGAGATAAGAGTCAAAAAGGACGTGGACATGAACAAGGAAGATAGCGTGGTCATGGTCAAGGAGAAAGGGGCAGAGACAACCATAACAATTCTAACAATGAAGAGACAAGTTATCATTCAACTAGGGGCCATGGAAGAGAGGTGACAAGAGGAAGAGACAACTAGCTTAGAACCAAATAGGTGGTATGACAAGTCTAACGTTAAATGTTTCATTTGTCATAAATTTGGGCATAATGCTTTAGAATGTCGTTATGGTACTAATGATATGGAAGAAAGAGCCAACCTTCTTGACAAAAAAGAAGTTGAAGAGCAAACTTTATTGTTAGCATTCAAAGATGAGGAAAATGATGATAAGAGTTCATGGTACTTAAATAATAAAGCAAGTAGTCATATGTGTAACACTCTCAATAACATGTTAGGCTTGTAAAAAATTACAGAGGTAGCATAATACTTGTTTGACATATCAGTTCAATTTTGTGACAAACTGAGTTAATTTAGACACTTTACTGCAGCACAGAAGTTAAAAAGAAGATTAAAATGACTCAAATAATAGCATAAATAACTAAGTTGAGGGAAACATGTATGAATAACTTGTTTCTAGGTCACAAACGAGTTAAATAATGTACAGTTAAAATTTGAGAACAATCGGAGTTAGTTTGATATTTTTAAGCATATTAGTTGTGCTTTTAATGTTGGATTGACTCCTAACAAATATGAAAAAATAGAGAAGTGGTAAAACATGATTTTTAATGATCTTAAGATTTATTTCAAGTCTATTGAAAGTTAGAAAACTTGATTTGGAAAGATCTATGTGTTCTTAACATATCAAGAAGTTACAGCAAAATGTCAAAATGATAAGTTTACCCTTGACTCTTATTTCTCTCTTTTCTCTCATTCTCTCAGTTGAGAAATAGAACAGAGAAACGAAGAAAGAAAAGAAAGAAAGGAGAGAAGAGGGGAAGGGGAAAAAAGAAAGAAGATAAAGAGGATCCAAGGCAAGATCAAAGGCAATGTTTCAAGGATCAAGTGTCTACAACAGGCCAAGGCCCTACAAGAAAGTAAGAAGATGAAGAAAACAGAAGGATTAGATTAGTTTAGTTTTAATATTTTCAGTTCAAAGCTTATGTAATTATTTACTTTTGCTTTGAGGATGTAAAAAGTTGTATATATGTATGACTTTTAGATATGACTCTCCATAATTATTTATTTAAATGTTATGGATTAGTTGATGATTAAGTTAGAAGTAGCATGACTGATGTTGCTTATTCAGGTATATGTCAAATATACTAGGGTGTCAGTATTAGGTTGTTACAACATGTACCGCACAAAGAATAATTTGTGGAGCTTGATGAAAATGTGAAGAGAAATGTTTCATTTGGAGACACCTCAAAATACAAATTCAAGGCAAAGATACCATTTTAACTTCTCTTAAAGATGATTGTCACAAGTTAGTTACTAATGTTTATTATGTATCTAAATTAAAAGGTAATATTTTGAGTTTGGATAACTTGTTGAGAAGGAATATCAAATTCACATGAAAGATCATTATCTTCGGCTTAAAGATAATAATCCTAACTTGGTTGCTAAGGTGTCTTTGACAGGGAATAAAATGTTCATGTTAAATCTCAATACAATTAAAGCAAAACGTTTGAAGGCCAATGTGGTAGATGAAGCATGGTATTGATATATGTGATTTGATTATTTGAATTTTGAAGCACCCAAAGCCTTGAGAGTAAAGAAGACAGTGAAAGAGATGCCCTTAATTAATCATCTAAATCAATTATATGAAACATGTCTACTTGGCAAACATGCAAGAGAGAGTTTTTTAAAGGAAACAACTACAAGGGTAATCGTGTAACACCCTAATGCAATAATCGTAAAATAAACAGAATATTTTAAGATAATTCGCATTAAATATGTCAATTCTAAAAATGCATAAAAATAAAAGCCCCTAATAACATGATAGTCATTATAGAGAGCTACGATATATATATATATATATATATATATATATATATATATATATATATATATATATATATATATATCACTAGTTAACAAGCCATGTCGTATACATAAACTTTTACAAACAATAAAAAATGCATAACCATACAAACTGGTTCCAAAAAGAAACAAAACTACTAAACTAAGCCTTCTGCTTCTTCTTTTTGCTGCTTTTTTCCTTCTTAGGGGTTTTACCTAGATTTACATGAAGCACACATGAGTGAGAAATTACAATTTCTCAGTATTCACATATCAAGACCAACAGTTAATCAATTACAACAAGTAAATCAATTGAACTTATAATTACACTTTATGTAATAGAATATCTGGAGAAATCAATAACATCAAAAGATCGCCCATACAATCCTAACATACTATCAATAAGCAACCAATCAACCAAGCAATGACAACTGCTTATACAACTGTCAACCATGCGATGCTTTATGTTATGGAGTATGATTATGTTCAAACAAAGTTCTAATAGAATGATTATGCAATACTAATGCAGGTTTTATAGTTTGAAAATACAATATACTTGCTTAATCTCCCAAAAACATATGTTTCTTGTACATACTCAGTAGGATAGGCAATTAAGCCCTAACACTACCTGATAATGTGTGGACTCGTTCCCCTCATAAAAGTAAGAGTACTAATACCAACCTCATACACCGGTAACCATGACCTCTTGAGCATCTGCTTCGAGAATTTGGTTTTAACACCTCGTTCTCCAGTCACATGGTTGTGCACACCATTTTAGGTTACAATACATAGGAAATAACAATTACTAAGTTTGAAAACCAAATATCCAAGAAGTATCTCAATTCATAATTAAGACAACCCAATACTAATACATTCAAGTCATAGCTTCACCTATCCAACAAGGTAGCAAGAAATATGTAACTAGCATTTCCATACCTAAAACCTCTCACCATCACTTCACAAGTGATTCCTAAACCAACCTCAAGTTGATCAAGGTTTTAGATAATATCTAAGGCATCCTATCTCTCAAAGAACACCTAAGGTTTTTCACAAATTCTCATAAACAGTAGGAAGTCAATCTCTCAAAGAAATACTTCAATTAGTGTCTCGTTACACTTAAAAAAACATATATGAGTAATCTCATCACTTATGGAATTCTAAAACCTCAAGAACTCCAATCTTGTAAGATCCTGGTAGGCGTGATATTCCCACGCCTAGGCGTGGTACTTTCTATCTCACCCAGACTACAAACTGAACCATTCATGCCTAGTGATAGCAATGTATTTTATTCAATTTATAATCCTCTACTAGATTTCTAAGGTTCAATTAGGCTTAATTAAGTTAGTTTTATCACATTTTATGATATTAAGCGTAATTGAATCATTGAAGAAATTATTGTTTGAATTGACTTTAATTTACTTGATTGCATCTTTTAGTAAATTGACTATAATTTGAGTTACAAATATCTGATTGATGTGATTCTGGTATTGTTGGAAAGGTAAGACAATTCTCTACAACTTTCATGAGACTTCAAGAGCCACATCACACGTTTGGATAATTTAAATTGGAGTTGAATCAAGATCTAAAGTTTTGAACCTGACAGCTTGACCTATGTGCACTCATTAGACCATATCTCGAGATATAGAAGAGGTTTTAGACTGAAACTGGTGTCATTTTAAAGTTAAGACCCAAATATACAACTTTTCTGAAGAACACAAGAGTTAGACCTGTTACTAAGTGACCTCAATACTCAAGAAGGAAGGTGAATTGAGTATGTAAAATAATTTGACAATTCTTTCACAAAACACTTGATTCGAAATTTTCATTGAAGCTATTGTTTATTAGAATTGAATAGATAGATAGGATAGAGAGCTTTCACTTATAAGTAAATCAACCAAGTAATACAGTATGCAAGATATTCAATAAAATAATGCATAAAGTAAAGGAGATAAGTTTAGGAAGACAAACGCAAAGCTTTATCCTGGTTTAGCCACCAATCCACTTGTGACCTACGTCCAATCCTCAAATAAATACCCGAGATTTCTACTATATCTTCAAGCTTCAAACAGGTGCTTGACAACTTTTACAAGATGGAGCACTTAACACGCCTTGGGATATCTCACCCTTGTGCTTGAGCCTCTATTTCCAAGGGATACCTCACCCTTACAACTTTGAGGGATATCTTACCCTCTCTTTATAGATTAAACAATGATATAGATGAATAGAAACTCTCTCAAGAGTAGATAATACAAATTAAAACTTATGGAATCAAAGAATCACACACTTAGCTCAAAAACAGGGGTTTAGAGAAAATGATGATGAAACACGAATTTCATGCTCAAGGATGATTTTCATATAACTCTCCAACTTGTTTTTAATGTCAAACCACTTTCATTTATAGTCCAAATCAATTTAGAGCCGTAGGAGGTTGTTGAGCGCATTAAATGCTCCAATAGAGCCATTGGAAGGTGGTTTTTGCTATCCCAGATAACAAATTACAAGTTATCCATAACATATTATTTTGTTTCAGATAACATATTATTGGATTTGCCTAATAGATTATTTGTTTAGTCAAGAAACACCGTAGCATGAAAATAACAGGTTATTTGGCATTCCTAATCGGTTATGAATATTTAAAACATAAGAGGGAACATTTCCAACATGCAAATAACCTGTTATGGACTTTCCATAACAAATTATTCACTTTGAAACATCAATTGGAACGTTTCTGCCAAGGTGAGTAACCTGTTATGGATTTCAGATAATTTGTTATTTGAAATCACATAATCAGTTATTGTTCTCAGATAATTTGTTATAAAAAACACATAATTTGTTATTGATTCACCAAGAAAACAAGATTTCTAAAGGATTTCATAACCAAACTTTCCCAAATCATTTTCAACCTTTCTAAAATCATTTCCCACAAACTTGATGAGTATTTTCACAAGTATAAAACATAGTTTTCTTTTCATCCTTTCTAAAAACATTTTACTCAAACTTGAACAACATAAAACATGATTTTGCAAAGAGATTAGAGTTGAGTGAAAAGATGAGCTAGTGTGATTCCTATCAACCTTAACATAAGTTCTAAGCCTTATTAGCTATACTCGAAGAACCTTGGAACTTGATCTTTACACAACCATCACTTCTCTTGTTTGTTATAATCAAAACAATTGTCATTGTCAATGCTAATCACATTCTCCATCTTTTTTATGATGACAAACATCCATTGTGAAAAAGGTTAGTTCAAATAAATTGGAACTCATAAAAGGATAGATACTTACTCCACCTCTGTTTTTCAAGAGGTAATTAGATCAGAGATGCACAGCTCCCCCTTAATTTTGGAATCCCAAAATCATTGAAAAAATATACCTCGTTCTATTTTGACTTCCTTTTCTCAATGACATATATACCAAAAATTTCTCCCCCTTTTCTCATAATAAAAAAGATATGTAAAAACAAGTTTTTTTGACAAAGAAAGAAGTAACAACATGTCCATAAAACCATTGCCATTCAATAAATATTCAGGAGTAATCCAGCAAGACTATAAGCAGTTATACCAACAAACAAGTCATACCAATATAAACATTATCCAAGTCAAACCAAAATATATCAAGGTTAATGTTCAGCAAGGTCATGCTAACAACATATTCAAAAGATAAACAATATGATTAGTTTAGCTTAAACACAATAAAGAGACTGAAATGATCCATGCCTAATGACTGCGGGATTTTAAAGAATGCAAACCCAAGTGCAGGTTGTCTCAAGTAATAAATTTCTCGGGAGTCTGAGGTCGATCCACAGGGAATTGATGAAGAAAAATTAATTGAGGTAAGAAGAAGATTTGTCACAACACCAAAAGTAATAAAGCAAGTTCACAAATAAATTTAAGGGCTTGCTTGGGTTAGGAGATTCACTCTTGGTAATAAATTAAAGGTAAGATTATTTCTCTTTATAACTCAATTGAAATCCACACACAACGGAGGTTCCAATCGGAAAATATAACATTCAAAGTTCAATTATATATGCAATCATATTATGATTCCCTTATTTATCTACCAACATTTGTAAATGAGTTCAAGCATTCACTGTGTCAATCCTATTGTCTACAATAAATCAAGATCTCCATTATACAAAGAAGGTTTCTAAATTGATTGGAAAAAAAATATAACACATATAATGTCTAATTGATAATATATCATTTAAGCACAAGAAATAAAAATAATCTAACCTTATTTCATTACCAAGAGCTTCACTCTTTCACCCAAGTAAGATGAAGATTTAGTTACTCATGGATAAGAAGAAAGAAAGAGAGAAGAAGAGAAAGATGAACATACCTTCACTTTAGAACAAGAGAAAATTACAACAAAGTAAAACAAGAAACAAGCATAACCACAACTTGTAACAAACTAAGCCTAACACCAAGTAGGGGTGTCAAACTTGTAACAAACATTAAGCTTAACACCAAGTGCTCGGGCCAAATGCCCCCATCCATTTTGTCGGGCTAATCGGGCCGGCCCATCGGGCCTGGCCCATTTTGACACCCCTAACACCAAGTGCTCCAAATGGTCATCCAATTGTGCCTTTTATAGAGGATTAGGGATACAAAATGACAAGAGGGCTGATTAGGAGTGGGTGGATGAGTGGATGAATGAGTGGAAAATGCCAAATGGCGAAGATAAGAGTGAAAAATCATTGAGATTTCTTGTCTCCGAAATCATTCATTGCTTAAGTCATTGATTTCGTCATTTCTGAGCCAAGTGGTCTTCATGAAACTTCTAAGAAATTGTCTAAGCTTTCCAATGGCTCTAGAATCACCCAAAAATTCATCCTACAGCCCAAGATATGACCCAATTACTACAGATTGTTCAGGCCCAGTTTTAGCACCTCTGTTTTGAATTTCAGACCCAATATCACTATTAAGGAGCCCGAATCAAGTTTTGTGTTCAACATGAAAGTTTTAGATCTGGGTCTTAACTTTCAAATGTCCAAATTTCAGCCCAAAATAATTATTGCAGCCCGAGTTATGCTCTGATTACTATACACTGTTCAGGTTTCAGACACAAAACTCGTGTTCTGTCTTCCACTCCAAATTAGCTCTACTAGATGTCTGAATGAGACTTTGAGCTCTTCATCAAAGTTGTAGAGCTCTCTCTTATCTTTCCTACAAGGTAAAATTCATAATTATCAGACATTTAGAACTCAAGATATGACCGAAATACAGAAACAACATAAGACCAAAATAGTGCTGAAAAAATCAATTAAGTCCAATTTGAGTCCAATCTTACAAAACATAACTAGATTTAATCAATTAAGTACATGAAGAGTGTTAATGACTAAAAATGAGGGTTTATTAATGTATAAAATATATGATTATTAAATTCCCCCACACGTAGCTTTTTGCACTCCTAGGCAAAATACAAAAGACCAAAGTTAGGAGACAAAGAAAAATGACACAGACTCAAAAGTTAAAAAAACTCTAAAAGACTCGATGAAGCAAGAAGAGCAATAAGAAATTCAAGGGATCAAAGCATTAATGAGGTAACATTTCTTCACATCTCAAACCAACAAGCAAGGAAACTTCAGTTGAAAAGAATGAATCAAGAATGATAGATTCTCACAGAATTCACTCTCAATCTCTCAAGTGTTTAAAAAGTAAGTATTTCACTCTATTCAACCCATGAACAATTGCATACCATAAGCTTGCTTATCTTCTACTTCTCCGCTACTCAAAACACATGCATACAAAAATCAAGAGGACTTTATTCAAAGTTGTAATGGGGTCATGGTAAAGGGGAAGGGATAATATGGATATGAAAAGATAAATATCAAAGAGAATAAAAGAGCATTATGGTACAGTTAGAGTGGAGAAAATGTTCGAGAACATTCATCATAAAGGACAATCACCAATATTTGACTAATGTTTTGTTGAAGATCAATCCCAAATTGGTGAATTGAATTCATTGTTAGACTTGAACATTCTCCTTTTCTTCTTGTTGTTTCCAAGCCTCCACCGTTATTTTGATAATCCTTTGATTGCAATAGTAGTCAATTTTTTTTTGATCATTTTGCACACACACCCTCACACTTGTTCAAGAATAAGGTCAATGCTCTCTTATTCCCTAAGGTTGGGTAAAAATATATATTTTTTTTGAAGGATGAAATGAGCTTAAAATAAGGAATGGTTGATGGGATTTAATTATAATTAAATGTTTTAACCCAAGTGTAGGTTGTCTCAAGTAATAAAGTCTCGGGAGTCCGAGGTCGATCCACAGGGAATTGATGAAGGGAAACTAATTAATTGAGGTAAAGAAAGTATTTGTCACAAAATTTAAGATGATTTAAGTTGTTCACAATGAAAAAGATTTGCTTGGGTTAGGAGATTCACTCTTAATAATAAATTAAAGATAAGATTATTTCGTTTTATAACTCAATTGAAATCATGCATAATGAAGATTCCAATCGGAAGATTTAACATTCAAAGTTCAATTATGTAATCATATAATGGTTCCAATAACTATCTACCAATACTTGTAAATCGTCAAAAGCATCAAAATGTCAATCCTATTGTCTACAATGGATCAAGATATTCATTATACAAGAAAAGTTTCTAAATTAATTGGAAACAACATACAACTCATATAAAGATCACATAAAAATATATCATTTAAAGCACAAGAAAGAAATTAATCTAACCTTAACTTATTACCAAGAGCTTCACCTTTTCACCCAAGCAAGATGAAAATTTAGTTACTCATAGACAAGAAGAAAGAAAGAGAGAAGAAGAGAAAAATGAACATAACTTCACTTAAGAACAAGAGAAAATTACAACAAAGGAAGCAATCAACATACAAATATTAAAGTAAAATCTAGACTAACACTAAGCTAACACCCCCAAATGATCAGCCATTGCCTCTTTTTATAGAATTAGAAGAGTACAAATAGCCAAAAGAGATGATGGATGATGATAACAAAATGATAAAAGAGATAAATGGTGGGTGGATTCTTGTCTCCGAAATGTTTCCCTTCTGAACTCATGGCATGCGTCATTTTTGAGTCAAGTGGTCTTCATGAAAGTTCTAGCACATTGTCTCAGCTTTCCAGAGACACCAAGTTTAGCCAAATCCAATAAGCACAGCCCAAGATATGGCCCAATTACTGCTCATGGGTCAGGCCCAACGTCAGCACCTCTGTTCTGACTTCTAAGCCCAATATCACCTTCAAGGAGTCCGAACCAGCTTTTGTGTTCTTCATGAAAGTTGTAGATATGGGTCTTAACCTTCCACTGTCAAAATTTCAGAATTATTGAACTCCAATAGCCCGAGATATAGCCTAATGAGTGCATAAAGGTCAAGCTGTCAGGTTCAAAACACTAGATTTTGCTTCAACTCCAATTTGAGTTATCAAACATGTGTTTCTGGTCTTGAGGCCTTCATGAAAGTTGTAGAAATTTATCTTAGCTTAAAAACAAGACCAAAATCACATCCATCGGATATTTGTAACTCAAATTATAGCCAGTTCTTGAAAAAGCCAAGTAAGAAGGTTATCAATGAATGAAATATATTCTTATTAATGTGGTTCTTTGCTTATCAGTGAATAGTTATTAGAGAATTATCTTAACTTTCCAACAAGACCAGAATCACATTAATCAGATAATTACAACTCAAGTTGTGGCCACTTTACTTAAGAATGCAATCACCCAAATTAATGATAATTCAAGCAATAATTTCTTCAATGATCCAATTAAGCTTAATTTCATAAAATGTGACAAAATCAACTTAATTAAGCCAAATTGAACCTTAAGAAGCCTAGTTAGAGGATTATAAAATGCATAAAATACATTGTTATCAATGGTCAAACAAGTTTAAAGGGGTTACACAATAGAAAATATACAAGGATGACTATTTGGTCAAAGTAGTTATTTCAAAATGCCTCAATCATATTAATGTATGCATGTGAAAATATAGCCTTAAAAAGAATCAAAACAAGTTCTAGAGTAACAATTCTATGAGTGAAAATCACACAAGAAAGAAGAGAATGGTACAGATATTCAATCCATTCATCAATAGGCTCAAAATCTCACAAGGCATATTTCTATCATTCTCAATCCATCATATCAACATTCATACCCAAGCATGTGAAATTTAAGAAAGAAGATAATTTATTCAATCATGTTATGATTCCTGAATTTCAATTGCTTCAAAGGATGTGAGAGTGCATTCACTTGAATCTTTCAAAGGAAATCAAAAGACAAAAACTTTGTTACTTCCACAATCAATACTAATTAATTACTATCTAAAAAACTCATTACTCTGCCACCAATTAAGATGCATCTCAAGAGTAAAAAAATTGTTTCCAAAATTTATTCTTTACTCTGTCATCACTAATTAGTTTTACTACGAATAGGTTTCTGACAGTCATATCACTAAACATACTTCCCAATTTAGATACGTCTCAGAAGTAAAATTACTCCTTACTCTACCATCACTAATTAGTTTAGTAAATCCATGACAATCATATCATACTTCCCAAACAAAAAAATTTTTTTTTTAGGTCAACTATCCTTCCCCCCCAACTAGATCACAACATTATCCTCAATGTTAAAATATAGATGAGTAAAGGATAGAAGATATTACCTATTGGAGAAATCTGACACAAATTTAAACAAAAACAAAGTACAATAAATAAAATCAAAGGTATTAAAGATGAAGTGTCAGATCTGGCTTGCTTTTTTCCTGCTCCCTTCACTGCTTCCTGCTGACCAATCTATCTGAGCTATTACTTTATCGGGTTCATACTCAAAAGCTTCTAATTTATCAATCACTCATCAATAGTGGAGGCAGAGATAAGAATTTTTTCTTCTTAGAAGGTGTGATAAATTTACGTTCCACTGACTTTGTCAAGAAAAAATAACAAAAAATCAAAGTAATTATTAACATTCAACAAACCAATAGGTTTATGGTGGATGTTCAGTTCGGCCCAAGAGACCATTTGAAAAATTTCTTTCAAAGTACCAAAACCACTTGGTAAGGCAATGAATGCATCAGAGTTGTCAAGCATTTTTTTCATTCGTCCATGCATAGATGTTACCTGAATTTCTTCTCCAACCGTCTTTCCAGTGATGTTCTGTTGAGCTAAAGGTCCAAGAATGACACCTAAAACTGTTGTCTCTATAGATGCAGACAAGTGATCTGACCCCCATTAACCCACGGCAACCTCCCCCATATACAAGATGAATATTCCTCGCAGCAAGTGATCGACCAAGAGTGCTAGCTGCGTTTACAAACTCTAAACCCTTCCCATAATTTGACCCACAAAAAACACAAACATTTTTAAGGTTACGAATAGAAGGTCTCATTTCTATACTCTTCCTCCCTTTGAATGTTTCTGAGTTGAAGGAAAGTGGAGAAAATGGAATGTTTAAATAGGAAAAAGAATGGAAAGGGTAATAATTGCACCCATAAGGGTAGGTTGGCTGTTGTCAAAAAAGTTTGAAATTAAGAAACACATAATCTTTTTTTTTTTTTGACTTCAAGAAAACCATCAGGGTAAAAAAGTCTAGAAACCCCTGAAGGACCCTGTTCAAAGAATCGTCTGTCCAAAACTAAAATACAACAAAATCATAAAAGAAATATAATAGCAAATGATGACATACCTGTATGTACAACTTTCATGGCGTATCTTTATACTGCGCGTCATGAGTGCAATAGTGGCATATCTTTATACTGCGTGTCACCAGTGCAATAGACATTCACGAATTTTTTTTTAAGGACCAGCATGCAAAGGTCCACCCGAGTCAATGACGGGTCAGCCAAAGGCTGGGGCTCCACAACTAATTAAAGTCATGGTACTCCTTCCGGATCGCCCTTGTTCAGACTTTTTTTTTCATTTTTTTTCATTCATTTTTTTTAATTTTTTTTTGCTTTCTTTTTTTTTTTTGTCATTTTTTTAAAATAAAACATGAAGAAGAAGATAATATGTACAGATTGTTGTGGATATGACTCACATCTGCCTCTGATTTCACGTCCAATAACGGCTTAAACGCCTTCTATGAGTCGAGGATAAGCTTCCCATCTAATTTTCTTATAAATTGGCAAACAGGGTCTTTTAGAGTCAGATTCCCAAGACTGTAGTGTTTTTCTTCATCATGATTGCAGGATTCAGAGGCATCATGTTTCTTTTTGAAATTGAGCTCAACTTTTGACAATTTTCACAACTTTTGCAAAAAGTATAGCAGTCTTTAAATAAAGTGGGCCAATAAAATCTACATTGCAAGATTTTCGCAGCTATTTTCTTTGAAGAAAAGTGGCCTTCACATGTTTCCAAGTGACAAAATTTAATGACACTACCTACCTCACTGTCGGGCACGCATCTCTGAAAAATTTAGTCAGGACAATATTTGAATAAATATGGGTCATCCCAATAAAATTTTTTTACCTCTGTCAAAAATTTCCTTCTATCTTGGTGCGTCCATTGAGGCGACATCTTTCCTTCTTGTTCTTCAGTAAGAGACGAGAAAATTACCACAGGAAAGCTTTGCTTTTCTCCCAAAAATGTGTACTTCAACCCAGCAGGTAATGACTTTAGTTCCGGTGTGGGTACTTCTTCATGGGCATTATCATTCATGGGTTTTAGCTCTTCGAATTTTGGCTTTCTTCCTTTGTATTCTATTTCCTCTGTACAATCAAGCAAATCAAATGAATTAATGAAACAAACTTCTAATGGGTCAGACGAACTCCCTTTTTGAAGATGATCATCTATAATGGTTTCAATTCCTTCAACTTCCTCATTTTCATCAAGGACTTCCTGTGGTTGCTTGCACATGTTAAAAACATTGAGATCCAGTGTTATGTTTTCAAATGTTAGCTTCACCACTCCATTTCTGTAATTTATCAAAGCATTAGATGTTGCTAAAAATGGATGGCCTAAAATAACAGGAATTGACTTGGAACTATCAACCATAGGTTCAGTATCCAAGACAATAAAATCCACAGGATATATGAATTTATCAACTTGAACTAACACATCTTCCACTATTCCTCTAGGAATTTTAATTGATCTATCAGCAAGTAGAAGAGTTACAGAAGTTAGTTTTAACTCACCTAAGTTGAGTTGCTGATAAACTGAATATGGAAGCAAATTGACACTAGCACCAAGATCAAGTAAAGCTTTTTCAACTTTATGTTCTCCAATAATGCATGAAATTGTGGGACAACCAGGATCTTTATATTTCAACGCATTATTATTCTGAAGAATGGAGCTTACCTGTTCAGCCAAAAATGTTTTCTTTTTCACATTTAATTTCCTTTTAACAGTGTACAAGTCCTTCAAATATTTAGCATAACAAGGAATCTGTTTGATAGCATCTAACAGAGGAATATTGATTTTTACTTGTTTCTAAATTTTAAAAATTCCAGTATTATGGTCTAATTTCTTTGGATTATTCAATGCTTGAGGAAATGGGGGTGAAGGTGAGATTTTGGTCGCCTTTTGGTCAACTTCTTCATTTTCTTGGGAAATTGGTTCATCTTCTTTCTCACAAGATTCAGGAATTTGTTTTTCAACAACCTTTCTACTTCTAAGAGTTATCACTGACTTGACTTGGTCCATTTGTTAGTTTTCTGAACTCCCCTCATTTAGACTGTACTGACCTTTGGGATTTGGTTGAGGTTGAGAAGGAAATTTTCCTTTCTCATGAATGGTGAGTGCAGAAGAAAGTTTAGCAAGAGTGTCTTTTATGTCATTCATGGTTTGATTGTTTTGTTTATTAATGGCCTCTTGCTTTTCTATGAATGCATGCAGTGTTTCCTCAAGGTTTTTCCTATATGGGGGGACATAAGGTGCATATCCTTGAGAATTTTGATAGTCCTGTTGTGCCTGAGGAGGTGGTGGTTGCACGAATTGTGACTGATTGTTATTCCTCCAGCTGAAGTTCGGGTGATTGCTCCATCCCGAATTGTATGTATCTGAAAAAGAAGAAGTAAATGACTTGTTAAAATTATTCATTGCATTTACTTGCTCATGTACAACTTCTTTAAAAATAAGAATCTTATGACATTCATGTGTTGAGTGTCCTAAGTTATCACAAATGTCACAAATTTCTTCTTTTTGCACAGAATTGATTTCTTTTACTTTTCTTAATTCCATGGCTTCAACCTTTCTAGCCAAACTAGCAAACCTGGCATTTAGATCTTCCTCTTGACTAAGGTGATATTTTCCTTTATTAGCACTTGCAAGATTAGATCTAATTGAATTTTGAAGTGTTAGTACTTATGCCAAGATTGAGAATTTTCAGCCAACTGGTCCAAATAGTCTAAAGCTTCATCAGGTTCTTTATCAAGAAACTCACCATTGCACATTGTTTCCACAAATTGTTTAGTTTCAGGTGTTAAACCTTCATAAAAGAAGCTTATAGTGCGCCATTTTTCAAAACCATGATGTGGGCAAGAATTTAACAAATCTTTAAATCGTTCCCAACATTGAAAATATGCTTCATTTGAATTTTTAAAAAAATTGTGGATTTGTCTTTTGACAGCATTAGTTTTATGTGTTGGAAAATTTTTTTTCAAGAACTCACCTTGCATTTCTTGCCATGTGCCAATTGATCTTGGATTCAAAGTGTTAAGCCAAGATTTTGCTTTATCTTTTAAAGAAAAAGGAAACAATTTAAGCTTAACAATCTCTTCAGTGCAATTTTGATCATTGAAGGTAATACATACTTCCTCAAATTCTTTCAGATGTAAATATGGACTTTCATATTCTAAACCATGAAAATTAGGAAGTAAAGAAATCATACCTGATTTAAATCTAAAATTATTGGCATTGAGTGGAAAGATAAAACATGATGGACTAGAACTTCGAAGTGGTTGCAAATATTCACGCATGGTTTGCAACGGTTGATTTTCATGTTCATCATGTATACTTTCATTGTTAGCAATTGTGTCAATTGTGTGTGATTGTGATTCAAACAAATCAATATATAAAGTACCAGGGTTAATTTTAACTAAACGACCAGAATTGAAATCACGATACCAATTAAGCATAAATACATAAATAACTTAAAATAAATAAACACAAATAATGTACAAGCTGGCGGTGTAACTCACCATTAAATATTAACAAGGATGTGGTATAAACCAACCACCCAATAAATAAAAAGAAAGAAAGAAAAAAAAAATGGTGTGGTAGAAACCAACCACCAAATATATATATATAACAAAGGTGAGGTAATAAACCAACTACTAAAAAAATAAAAATAAAAATAAAAATAAAATAAAACTAGAAAATAAAATACAAAAATTAAAATGTGAAAATTAAAATACGAGAAAATAAAGTGCGAGAAAGTAAATTTAAATATGAAAGCAGGAGAGAGGCAAAGCCCCACTTGAGTCTTGGGTGAAAGAGAAGAGAAGAAGAAATATTATTTCATTAAGTTAGATTGCGAAAAAATAAATAACGAGAAAAGTAAAAAGGAGAGTTTCCTCCACTAAGTTAGTGCGTAAAATAAAAGGGAGAATTACCCTCACTAACGAAAAAAAATGACGAAAATAAAAAAAATTAAAAAGTAAAAATAAATGACATAAATATAAAAGTTAGCAAGTTATTATGTTAGCAAGTTAGTAGGCTAGTACGTTAGATAGTTAGTAAGTTGAGAGTTAGTAAAGAAACCGAAGGATCGACAAGCCGATCTTTTGCCCCGATGAGGGAGAAGAGAGAATAGATTTTATTAAAGAAAACAAACCTCAATAAATCAAAACTTCAAATCAAGTCCCCGGCAACGGCGCCAAAAACTTGACTGCGGGATTTTAAAGGATGCAAACCCAAGTGCAGGTTGTCTCAAGTAATAAATTTCTCGGGAGGCGAGAGTCGATCCACATGAGGGAATTGATGAAGAAAAATTAATTGAGGTAAGAAGAGGATTTGTCACAACACCAAAAGTAATAAAGCAAGTTCACAAATGAATTTAAGGGCTTGCTTGGGTTAGGAGATCCACTCTTGATAATAAATTAAAGGTAAGATTATTTCTCTTTATAACTCAATTGAAATCCACACACAACGGAGGTTCCAATCGGAAAATATAACATTCAAAGTTTAATTATATATGCAATCATATTATGATTCCCTTATTTATCTACCAACATTTGTAAATGAGTTCAAGCATTCACTGTGCCAATCCTATTGTCTACAATAAATCAAGATCTCCATTATACAAAGAAGGTTTCTAAATTGATTGGAAACAAAATATAACACATATAATGTCCAATTGATAATATATCATATAAGCACAAGAAATAAAATAATCTAACCTTATTTCATTACCAAGAGCTTCACTCTTTCACCCAAGTAAGATGAAGATTTAGTTACTCATGGATAAGAAGAAAGAAAGAGAGAAGAAGAGAAAGATGAACATACTTTCACTTTAGAACAAGAGAAAATTACAATAAAGTAAAACAAGAAACAAGCATAACCACAACTTGTAACAAACTAAGCCTAACACCAAGTGCTCCAAATGGTCAGCCAATGGTGCCTTTTATAGAGGATTAGGGATACAAAATGACAAGGGGGCTGATTAGGAGTGGGTGGATGAGTGGATAAATGAGTGGAAAATGCCAAATGGTGAAGATAAGAGTGAAAAATCATTGAGATTTCTTGTCTCCGAAATTATTCATTGCTTAAGTCATTGATTTCGTCATTTCTGAGCCAAGTGGTCTTCATGAAAGTTCTAGCAAATTGTCTAAGCTTTCCAATGGCTTTGGAATCACCCACATATTCATCCTACAACCCAAGATATGACCCAATTACTACAGACTGTTCAGGTCCAGTTTCAGCACATCTGTTTTGACTTTCAGACCCAATATCACTATCAAGGAGCCCGAATCAAGTTTTGTGTTCAACATGAAAGTTTTAGATCTGGGTCTTAACTTTCAAATGTCCAAATTGCAGCCCAAAATAATTATTGCAGCCCGAGTTATGCTCTGATTACTGTACACTGTTCAGGTTTCAGACACAAAACTCGTGTTCTGTCTTCCACGCCCAATTAGCTCCACTAGATGTCTGAATGAGACTTTGTGCTCTTCATCAAAGTTGTAGAGCTCTCTCTTATCTTTCCTACAAGATAAAATTCATAATTATCAGACATTTAGAACTCAAGATATGACTGAAATACAGAAACAACGTAAGACCAAAATAGTGCTGAAAAAATCAATTAAGTCCAATTTGAGTCCAATCTTACAAAACATAACCAGACTTAATCAATTAAGTACATGAAGAGTGTTAATGACTAAAAATGAGGGTTTATTAATGTATAAAATATATGATTATCACCTAATCCTCATTATCCTCCGATGATGGATGACGATGCTCAAGCCTATCCAAGCGGTCTTCAATAGCACTTAAGCAATCGAAGATGATTGTGTTGCTATGCTCTTGATAAGCTCGAAGATCCACAATGGCAGCAAGGATATGAGCTTCAGTTGTGGTTGGAACCTCTTGCATAAACACATTAGCAAGGGCAGTGGGCATGTCTTCTTCCAGTGCTGCTGCATCATGCCCAACACCATAAACCCAGGCACCATTAACCATCTTGATTCACATTCTATTTATGGTGGCTTTGCCAAACTTGTGATGACCGGTAGTGTGAATGACTCCCTCATCAAAATAAACTCAACTTGTATTAATTTAGAATTTTAGCAATCATCATCGAATATGGAAAGTCCATCATCAATTTTTCCCTTGCTTTCTTCATATAGTTCATGATGTAGAGTGGCCAGTTAATGTGGAGTCTTTGTTTCATGGCCCAAAGCAGAAAGATATCCTCTTCCTCAAGCAAAGTATAGTTACTAGCTCTTGGAACTAAAATGTGAGCCAACACTTAGTGGAGAAAACGATCCTCTACTTTCATAATTCCAGTAGTGAAGGACCATTTTGGGGCTTCAATGCCTAGTCCCTAACAGCATCATCTCTAACATACCCTTCCCAATTTCTATGACTACTCTTTGTAAAAGCTATTCTAGCATGATTCAGACCAAAATAAAGAGCCCAATCATCGGGTCTAATTATAATTCTTTGGAGTGTGAAGTGTGGAACTAATGAAATGTAGGTAAGAGGTGAGGAACTGAGAATATGCCTTTTTGGGAATAAGAAGCTTGGCCACTCAATAAGACGATCCACAAACTGCTCCAATGCCAGACTTCCAAATGTTGAGGGCGTGATTGGGTGAGAAGGAAACAAGGGCTGGGTGAGAACGGTGACAGCACAACTCATATATTTTATTTTAATTGATAGAATAAATTTTATGGACATACCTGTGGAGGTGCAGCAGTAGCGTCGCAGACGGTAACGCTTCTAGACGTGGAGCGGCGGAGGCGTGGTTTGGTGGTTACTCCCAAAATCCTGCACCACGAACTCGAGCCACAAGCACTTGAAATCTAAAATCCCCTGCAATCTCGAGTCATCACAACCCCTCAAACCCAAAAACAAAGTCCTCATGAACTCAAAATCAACAGCAATCGAAGATTCTAGCCTCATCTGTCATGACGATGCGCTCGACTCGTGGGTTTTGGAATCAACACAGTCACCCATGTTCCACGGCTCAACCCCCTGCTAGAATGCGCTCCTTTCACACAACCTGACGTGAAGGGAAGGGGCGAAGAGGGTGAAGGTGAAGCGGAGTATCAGATTACGAAGGGAAGGGGGCTAGGGCTATTGGCGGCGGTGGAGGGGTGGCACCGAGGAGGCCGAGCTTGAGGAGGATCTTGTCGTGGGGGCGGCCAAAAGGATGAAAGAGGGGGAATTTGCAGATATGGGAGGAGTCGTAGAGGTCGTAGAAGGAGATGGACCATTTACAGAAATTGGGGAATAAGGTTTCTAAAACAAGTTTAAGCATTTTACTTCGAAGAGATTAGAGACGGAACCAATCCATCTCTATCTTATATAAAAAATAATAATTTTATTAATTAAATTATATAATTTAGTTAGAGACAGAAAATAAAGGAAATTAGAGACGAAAAATTCAGAGACAGATAAATTATGTTTCTAACTTCCGTCTCTAAATATATTTAACTTTTTAAAATATTACATTGACCGAATAGAGACAGAATTAGATATGAAAAAATTCGAGACTGATAAATTTTGTCTCTAAGTATATTTGACTTTAAATTGACCAAATAGAAACAAAATTAGAGATGGAAAATTTTGAGACAGATAATTTTTGTCTTTAAATTTCGTGCTAAATTTTAAATTTTATTTTTCCTCTCTAATTCATCAATTCCGTCTGTTTTCATCTCTAATAGAAATGAAATTTTTTCCGTTTCTAAATTTCGTCTCTAAATCAGAAATTTCTAATAGTGAGTATATTATTTTTATCTTTGAAGATATATGCATACTTTTTATTAAATATTTTTTTCTTATTACAAGAAATATATTTTTTTTTTATCTAAAGAAATAGTTGTCCTATTAATACTTACACCCTTTATATATAATTTGTTAAATAATAAATTATTAATATGATGATTGTTTTTATTTTTAAATTGTTTTGTTATATCTTTCTTCTTTTTACATTGATGTCTTATAATTAATAAATATATTTTTATTTTAGACTAAAATATTATTTTTTTCTAATTACCCCGTGCGTTGCATGAGAATACATTAAACTAGTATAGTAAATTTGACTTGATTTGAATAAATGTCATAGAAAATTTTCTAATTTGCTTTAATAAATGTCATTAATATTTTTTTAATTAGCTCAAAATTCAAGTTAATATTTCCATCCTCTCACATGATTTCAAGATATAGATATATTAAAAAACAAATCCATTTTAGATGAAACTTGAGTTTAATAAATTTCATTAATAATCCTTTAAGTAGTTTAAATTCTTCCTTTTGATTTGAAAATAGGTATACTTAACACTAATATAATCTAGATAAAAGTACTATTTTGAAAATAGAATATTATTTTTTAACAAATATATAATTTATTTGCTCCTTAAGAAGTAGTTAAAATTACTAAGGTAACTATCATGCAAGATTTAATGTAAATATATTCGAAAAAATACATGTAAAATAGATTTTACTACTAATATTGTTTAAATCAAATTTTAGTACTTTGCTTGTTGATGTGTTTCATAAATAACATGCGTAGATTTAATATTATATTTATAACTTTAAATAAATAATATTACAATAATAAAATAATACATGTATTGTTAACCCGTGCGATCACGGGTTGATAGGTAGTATATATATAAAAGAGAAAAACTAGTAAGTATCCTATGTATTATATGGGCTTTTCAAAATTTAAGTAGAATTTAAAAAATATAAATTGAAAGAAAAAATGTTTAAAATTATAAAAGAGATTTGTATAATTAATTTAAAAATTATTTAAATTTAAAAGCACATAAATTAAGAATAGCATGTGTTATATTTTGGAGAACATTATAGTACACATAGAATTTTTTAAAAAAATTAAAGGAAAAATGTTTCAAGTTATAAAATTGATATGTATAATTATTTTTAAAATTATTTAAATTTAAGAGGACATAAGTTAAAAATAATATAAAAAATTATTTTAAAGTAAATTTGTGTCTAATGCAAGAAAGTAATAATATATTTATTTTTATATTATTTAATGGATTCAAATAATAATATATAAGCTGAATATACTTTTATTTTTTATTACAAATTTACTTTAAAATAATCTTACTCAAAAATAACATATATATACTTTTTTAAAAGAAAATAAGACTAAGAAATTACTCCGTTTAATGTATAGGGGTGGATAAAAACATTATATAATTATTAGGTAATAAGTGTTGAAGTTTTTATAGGTGATTGGTTCCAAGCCCCAAAAAACGCATGTACAACTAAGGCCTTTCTTGTACATAAGGATGGCAATCGGGTGGAACGAGGCGGGACGGGGGCGGGGGTGAGGGTCTCCGCGGATGATATTTGTTTTTTTTTTATTTTGATATTTGTGTGAGTACTTATTTATTATTATTTTTTAAATAAATAAATACTCATAAATATTTACAAGTACTTAATAAATTATAAAAAAAAAAAAAAAATTAAAAAATTAAAAAGTATAATATAATAATATTTTAATTTATATAATGAAATTTTTAATAATTTTATATAAAATATTTTTATTTTTTTTGCAGGTATCCGTGAATAAGGGAGAAACTACCTCGCCTCCGCCCCCGCTCCCGTTTATTAAACAGGGATAACTTAAACGGGTATTTATACTCGCGAGAGAAATTAAATGGGTATTACATGCTCCCATCACGAATATTACTCTCAGATTTACCGCATAAAGTAAAATTGTCATCTCTACTTGTACACCAAACGGAAATTCGAATCCATTTATAATCCTACTAATTAAAGTAATTAAAATCGAATCACTCTAATCAAAATAAAAAAAAATTATCCTTGTAAAATGAAAAATTAAATAAATTAAAAAATTAAAAAAATTAATTGAATTGAATCAAATTTTAATTCTAAATTTAAAAACAAATTCAATCTAAATCAAACTAAAATTTTATATACATTTTTAAAATAATATTTTACCTCAAAAAGCAATGTCTTGGAATTACGAGTTCGATTCCCGGTAGGGATCGCAATGGAACGGGACGGGGGCGGGTAGTGCTTCTCCCGCTCCCACTCCTATCTTATTTGTGAAATCTTCATTTATGATCCTCGCGGGTAGACGAGATATTTACGAGTATCCGTCGGTATTTGATACTTTAAAATAAACTCTTAAAAATTATAAAACAAAGATAAATAAAATAAACTTTAAAAACATATACTACAATTTTGTTTAATAATATAAGATTTTTACAAAATTAAAAGAATATTATAAATAACAAACTAAATTCAATTATATTTTATAAGAATTAATTTACATAAATAACTATTACATAAATAGTATATATTTTTTAACAAATTTTATCATTATATGTTCATTTAATAAAAAAATTATTTTAAAATAATGAAATATATGTATTTTATCTCATCACAAAATTAAAAAAAAAAATTTTATAATATATGATATATATTAAATAAAAAATATATACTAAATAGATACCCATCTCCTGCCTCGTCGCGGATAATCTCCGTAGATCCCTGTAAGTATGAATAATTTTATCATATCTAATTCCCAGTGATAAGCGGCCCAATCTGTCATAAGGAATAGAACATAAATTCGATTTACAAGAAGTGTACTTGTCGGGACGAGAGTAACCTTTAATACTTTATCTCCTGAAATTGCGAGAGTAATGTATCTCACAATTTATACTTATTTTGAACTTTTTACTATTTTTTAAATCAAATTTAATTATTTATCTTGAATTTAGACATTATTATAGGGTTAATAATTAATTTAAACTTGTATTTATTTTTTGAATTTATATTTCGATGAATTGATTTTAACTTATATATGTTATACTTTAATTAATTAGTTTAGATTTATGTTTGATATATTTTAATGAATTTGAACTTTCATATTTTAATGAATTTGATAAATTTATATAAAAAAAATTATAACAAAAAACTAAGAATTTGGATTGAATTATATTAAATTTATATTTTGAACCAAATCGATCAAATGATAAAATAAGAAAATTAATTAGATTGATTGAATCAAATAATTTTTTTTCTCAAAATTGATCTAATCCAATTTGCGAATAAATTAAAAGAAAAAATATTTAAAATTATAAAGTGATATGTATAATTAGTTTTAAAATTATTTAAATTTAAAAGAACATAAGTTAAGAATAACAGAAATAATTTTTTTAAAGTGAATTTATGTCTAAAGTAAAAAAATAAAAATATATTTATCATTTGATTATTTAATAAGTTAAGATCATAATATACTTTAATTAAAAAAAATAATCATCCTACACTTTTTTAAGGGTATAAGAATTATTAACATTCTTTTTAAAGATATTGATTAAGTGAGAAAAAATAAATAAAAAAAAAAAGTATGTATGATGAATGATATTAAAAAAATATAAAAAAATATATACATTATTTATGATAAAAAATATAAAGTTGTTTAATTAAAGATAAACACACCTGTATTTTTTACTTAAAAAATAAACCTACTTTATAATAACTTTAGTGAAGAATAATAAGTACCATTTTTTAAAGAAAATTAGTGTAAGAAATTACTCCACGCTGGAGAAGACTTACTATAGTTTAACATATAGACGCGGATAAAAAATATTATATAATTATCAGGTCATAAGTGTCGACGTATTTTTCGGTGATTGGTTCAAAGCCCAGAAACGCAGATAAAACCAAGGCCTTTCTTGTGTACACGAAATAGAAATCAGAATCCATTTATAATCCTACTAACCCATTTTGCTTATTTTGAATTTTCATTGATTTATCCTTATACAAGGAATCGTTTTCCGTTGCCTATTTCAAACCATTTTAGCTGGTGGCACGCGTTATCATATCACTTATATCATATATATATATATATATATATATATATATATATATATATATATATAAGCAAACAAGCATTGCAGAACCCAGAACCCAGAAGAATCTTATCAACACTTCAGAAAGAAACAAAATTTGGGTGTGTTTGCTGTTGTCTGGACCTGGTTTCTTAGTTTTGCAAGGGAGCGAGTGACAGAGAGAGAGGGAGAGAAAACCAAAAGGGCTTATGTTAATGGTGATCTTAAACCTTAGGAGGAAGAAGGAGAAGGAGAAGGAGAAGGAGGGGCAGAGAATGCGACTTGGGAAATATGAATTGGATAAGACTCTTGGCCAAGGCAATTTTGGAAAAGTCAAGTTGGCCAAGAACACTGATACAGGGCAACTTTTTGCTGTTAAGATTTTTGAGAAGAACAAGATCACTAACCTCAGTAACGCTGATAAGGTCTGATTCAATTACTACCTTGCCATTAATTACTTCTTCTTATTTCTATATTTTTTTTTTCTCTTTTTAGTCTTTGATTTTTATTAATAGAAAAAAGTTTCTCAACTTTGAAAAACTATAATATCCTCTTACAACTCACTTCATTTTAATAAATCTTGATTCAAATACAATGTTATGAGTTTTAAATTTCATCTATATTTTTCATTTGCAAAAAACGCATCAGCTACAATATATCTGATAAGATGAACTGTGAGTAAAAATTACAGATAAAGAGGGAAATAGCCACCTTGAAGCTCCTCAAGCATCCTGACGTCGTTAGATTATACGAGGTAACATCCTATATGATCATATTGTAGCTGCAATCTATAGCAAATTTTAAGTTTAATTTTAAAAAGGTGTCCAAATTTAAGTTTATTGCACTTGAAGTGCACCTATAATTTTAGGTACTATTTGCCTCTATTTTTCTTATCTGCCTGAAACTTCTTCTATGTTAACTTTTTTTTTTTTGTACCTTTTCTAAGTTACTTTTAGATCACGCAGTTGTACTGCCAAATAGAGCTTGCATTGCAGCAGCCATGGAAGCACTATTTTCGTTTATGCCTTGTTGTTTGTTTGGTTTTTTTTTTTTTCGTTTTTTCTTCCTATATTTCCGTCAAAACCAGAGCATTCCAAGAATAGGCAAAACGAGAATCACGACAAACATCCCATGAATGAAACCTCCACTTCCTCACTACGCGCGCGCGCGCGCGCACACCCACCCAAAGGCAAAATCCAAATTCCCCACTAGGTAGGGCCACAGTTGTCACAATTATTACTAGACTCTATCCCAACATTTTGTTTGGGACATGCACATTCTTTGTGTCCCATTGGCTGAGTTCACGTCATGGGTTTGTCCTGAACCGAGTAAGATAACGTGTGAGGTTTCCAAGTACTTTCAACTGAAGAGCACGTTTGAACCGGCAACCAACCCATTCTCTGATTCTGAATTCTCAAGTGTATGATCCGATAGTTATTATAGGTAAATATTTTAAAAAGCGAACTGAAAATCTAATCAGTAAGACATGCGAGTAATAGTTTAATTGTTTTAACCGTTTAAATTGATGCCCTAACTGTAATTGAAAGGAGTAACGGGAATAAAAACATGGAAAATTTACTGTCTGACCGGTTGTCAGTTACTCGACCACAAAGACTATTAATAGGTCGGAATGAGAAGGATATACATAAATTTAAGGTGTTTGATTTATGGACCAGTAACAATTAATAGGCTGGTATGAGAAGATATATATAAATTTTATTTAGATACTGTCTATAATGTTATTTTTTACATATATAAATTTTTATTTAACATATGTAAAATATTATTAAATATTAATGTTTAAGTGTTTGATTTATGGACCAGTAACAATTAATAGACTAGATATGAGAAGGATATATATAATTTTTTATTTAAACACAGTCTATAATGTTATTTTTTAGACATATAAATTATTATTTAATATGTGTAAGAATATTATTAAAGATTAGTATAATTTTATGATAATCTTTATCATCTTATATATGTCAAATAATAATTTAAGTATTTATAATATATTGTGTCTAACTAAGAATTACTCATAAATGAAACATGATGGTGCTAAATTTTGCAACAAGTTACCTAAATCAATCGAAACACGTTAGGAATCCAGTTTTGCTTTTATTAATTTTTGAAACTTACACCTTTAGACCATATGCTTAGCATTTTATTTCTCGGTCCTTTTCTAGTTAAAATTAATAATTGAAATATGTAAACTTGAGTGGAGTTCACCTCATATTATCCAATGATGCAGTGACTGATTGATTAAGATCTTGTATAGATGCTCATTTCGATTTCATTTCCCTCTCAACTGTGAAAGTGCTCCAAATAAAAATACCTAGTCCTACATGAAGCTTTCATAGTTAATGCTTTGTTTGGCTAGTGGGTGGTGGGCTACACAGGTGAATATTATGTGATGGTGAAGTTATCAATCTAGGATTTTTTTTTCATTAATGAAACAACAGAATTATGAAGTATCCACTCATAATTTGTCAATTTTATCATAAAGTAAAATATTCAATGGCCTTCCATGGAGTAATTAGCACATCACTATGACACTGTGTTAATGTTATGAATAGGCTTAGCAAAAAAATTCATTAATTTTTAATTCATCCAATTTATCCATATTAAAATCAATTCAGTCTATCTAATCAAATAAGTGTATTTTATTAGATTAAATCTAATGAATTAAATTTAATTATAGATAATTAATAATCCAACCAAAACATGCATTGGATATCCGTAACCAATTTAATCGATATCAAATGTATTTTATGTTTTTTTTTAGTTTAAACAACTGAACATTTTCAAGTTCTTTTTTTTTGTTCAACACTTTTACTTTCACTAAAACCCAAAAACTTATAGTCTCAAAAATTTTAGAGAGAGAAATTTTTCAAAATTTTAGAGAGAGAAAATTTTTTTTTTTAGAGAGAGAAAAAAATTTGAGAGAGAGAAATTTTTGAGAGAATGAAAATTTTTAAAGAGAAATATTTTTTGAGAGAAAGAAAATTTTTAGAGAGAGAAAAATATTTTTTAGAGAGAGAATGAAAATTTTAAGAGAGAAAATTTTTTAGAGAGAGAAACATTTTTAGAAAGAGAATAAAAATTTTTAGAGAGAGAATAAAAATTTTTAGATTTTTTAGAGAGAAAGAATGAAATTTTTTAAAGAGATAAACATTTTCTAGAGAAAGAAGAGAGAGAAACATTTTTTAGAGAGGGAATAATTTTTTTAGAGAGGGAAACATTTTTAGAGAGAAAAAAAAAATTTTTTTAGAGAGAGAAAGAACATTTTTAGAGAGAGAATGAAAATTTTTAGAGAGAGAAATATTTTTTAAAGAGAGAATAAAAATTTTGAGAGAGAGAGAGAGAAGAAACATTTTTGAGGAGAGAAGCATTTTTAGAGAAAGAATGAAAATTTTTAGAGAGAGAAAAAAAATTTTTTTAGAGAATGAAAAGAGAGAAATATTTTTAGAAAGAAATAAAAATTTTTTTTATAATTTTTTTTAAATAAGTGAGTTAATATTATCTATCAAATCTATTAAAATAGATTAATTGATTAATTGAATATACATCCATTAAATTAGGTCATGTATGGATTTGATAATATTAAATATTTTGTAATCGATCTTAAATGAATTAATAATTTATTTTAAATCCATCCATTATAATCTAATTTAAAATCAAACTAATTCATCCATTCGACACTCCTTATGAGCGTCCCAATTTGTTCTTGTTTAACTTCATGAGCAGGGCTCAACAATTTGTTCCTGATTACCTTCATAAGCATACATCTTATGCATAAAATAACATTTTTCTGATCAGTTGGTCCCACCACATAAGTTGCATAGGAAGTTAGCATAGAAATATGTATCAGACCCTTAGTAGCACCAACCCTTAAATGGAAAGAGCATTGAAGTATTCTTTTTGACCAACCCTTAAATGGAAAGAGCATTAAAGTAATCTTTTTGCATTTGCAATTTACAACTTACAACTGCAGCTTGCATTTGAAACTTTGAGGTTCTAATTATGATTTTATAACTGTTATTATGTAGGTCTTGGCTAGCAAAACCAAAATTTATATGGTACTTGAGTACGTGACTGGAGGAGAGTTATTTAACAAAATTGTAAGTAGCATTTGCATTTTTTTTGGGTGAACTATAAGTAGCATTAGCTTGTTATTGATATACATCATATATTAACAATGACAATTAATGATTTACTTGTCTTTACAGACATCCAAGGGTAAACTTACAGATGCTGAAGGTAGGAAGATGTTTCAACAGTTGATTGATGGTGTGAGCTACTGTCACAATAAAGGTGTTTTCCACAGGGATCTCAAGGTTCTTTCTCTATCTTCTTAAGAAATGTTATAGTATTGTAAAGTTGGAATTGTTAACATGCATTTTTACACAAAATTGGTATCTTGTTACAGCTGGAGAATGTACTTGTGGATGCCAAAGGGAACATAAAGATAACCGATTTTAACCTTAGTGCTTTGCCTCAGAATTTTAGGGTAAGATATTGTTTGAACCACACCTCATGGCATGGTATATCATATTGGTAATTGACTCATGTGATAACTGTGAAAATTTCAGGCAGATGGATTGCTGCATACAACCTGTGGAAGTCCCAACTATGTTGCACCTGAGATTCTTGCCAATAGGGGCTATGATGGTGCAACATCAGATACATGGTCATGTGGTGTTATCTTGTATATAATTCTTGTAGGATACCTTCCTTTTGATGACAGAAATCTTGCAGTTCTCTATCAAAAGGTATTCCTATGTTGCCTTTATGATCTTTCTATATGGTTGGTACTTGGTTTAGTAGTTTTATAAACTATATATCAATTTTTTCCCCCCCGAGGGATCATAGATTTTTAAAGGAGATGTTCAGATACCAAAATGGCTATCACCTGGTGCCCAAAACATGATAAAGAGGATTCTTGATCCCAACCCTCAAACCCGAATAACAATGGCTATGATCAAAGAAGATGAATGGTTCAATGAGGGCTATACTCCAGCAAATCCAGAGGATGAGGAAGAGGACGTATATATTGAGGATGAAGCCTTTTCCATCCATGAAATAGTATACTTTTGAACTTCCAGCTGTCTGTCATCAATAATTGGTGCCACTTTTTTGTTTTATTTTCCTTTCTTTCTTTCTTTCATTGCCTGTAACACAGAACATTGTCTTGGTAACAGCCAGTTGAAGCAGAACAGGGGAGTCCAGGATCACCAACCCTTATCAATGCATTTCAGTTGATAGGGATGTCTTCATGCCTAGACCTCTCTGGGTTTTTTGAGAAAGAGGTGAGGATCAGAGGATGGAAGTTTGTTGACACTTGGCAGGACATATGTATGAATTCCACAAAAAATGCACATAACACCCGTTAATGATGCATTAAAAATTGGTTAACAATGTGTATTGATTGGTTCATCAGTTTTCAGCAAGTTGCCAACTTTTTGAAAACCTGATATTAATTCATTAACCAATCGATAAACGTTTGTTTAGCAATTTTTAACACATCATTAACTGGAGTAAAAATGGTGTGAAATTTTTGGTGAAAAAAGTCTTTTTCCTATGTCATATATTTTGAGCATAATTTCTTGTGTTTCTACTTTTAAAATATTTACCCCTTCCTATGGAAAGTTCACTCAATTTCTTGCGCAATGTACTATGAGTTCCAGGATGTCTCTGAGAGGAAGATAAGATTTACATCCAACCATTCACCAAAAGATTTGATTGAGAGGATTGAGGACATTGTAACAAAAATGGGATTTAGAGTCCAGAAGAAAAATGGAAAGGTCAGTACTGTTGCTTATGTTTATAAAAGCTTCTTCTCCTATTTCCAATTCCAACACACCATGCAAATAAACAAAATATTAGTTTGGCTAAAAAGTCACTATATATAACGTAAAATTTCAGTTGAAAGTGATACAAGAGAACAAAGCACAGAAAAGTCTAGGTAGCCTCTCAGTGGCAGCAGAGGTAATGCATGTTGAAATTGAGCTAAACTTTGGTATACTGATGTTGACAGCTTGAATATCTGCAATTTGCATTTATAGTTTTCTGATATTATGAAACTATCTTCACTTCAAATATAGCAGGTGTTTGAAATAAGCCCATCCTTGTATGTAGTTGAATTAAGGAAGTCTTATGGAGATGCTTCTGTGTATAGACAGGTATATATACCATCTCTATCTCTCTCTTTCTCTGCTCCATTTTTCACAAAATCAGAGGCTGATGTGTATATATTTTTTCTCATGATGTAGTTATGCAACAAGTTATCAAATGATTTGGGAACTCAGAAATGATAGGCCTACGAGATAAGAATTTAGAAGTGAGATAATGTACATGTTGCTATTTAATTGAGGTGGGATAGTTATGTAGATAAGTTAAATATCAATTGTATATGCCATTTTAATTAACGAGTTAGTGAAATGCATATATGTCCGTTAGATAGTTAGAGCACCAGTTTTGAATTTTGTAATCCCTTAAATAGTTGTATTTCATACCATAGCATCTCTAAGCAAAAGGATGAATCCTTTATGATGAATCCAGTACATGATACACAGTACGGCAGATCCAATACGCAATCCAGTAACTATGGGAGGCATTATTCTTTTTCAAGCATTGCATGATCAAATAATTTTTTACATTGATTTAATAATTAGGCGAATCTTACAATAGTTGAAACCTTCCGCCAATTCTCTAATTTAAATTCGAGCACCTTTCAAAGAAGAACTTAAAAACCAAGTATAGTACAGAGCCAACAAGACAGGGAGATTGTAAATAAGATGGAAGACATCATTGGCTGACTAGAATTTATTGTAAAACACAGATATCCTTGGTCTGAAAGAGATTGCTAGGGAGAACTTGTCATGGAGAACTCCTTCAACTTCTGTAATAGAAGGATCTAATATAAGTAAAGTTTCTGTTATCCCTATTGTGGGCATGGGTGGGAATGGAAAAACCACTTTAATTTTTGTACAATGATGACAAAGCAAAAATTCAGTTCCACCAATTCGAATTTTCTTACAATATCTTGCTGTCTGCGTGAGCTTGTGGAGTTCGTTTTTTAACTAAGTAATCATCATGAGAGTCTCACTATAATACACTATAGTACTATACAATATACACTTAACAAGAGAACCAGGTTCAGTGCAAAGGGCAAAGGCTGCAATTAGTTTCCAAATCATTTTTTCAACATTTTAGTACAAAGACTAACATGTCTGTTGTGATGCACGATCTTATGCATGACTTGGCCACATCCATTGCAGGAGAATTCTATTTTTGATCAGAAGAACTTGAGAAAGTAGATCTTATTAGTATTCGGACTCGTCATTTGTCATTTACCACAATCAATCATCAAATGTCAAAAAAATTGGAAGTCTTTGGCAAAGTAAAATCTCTAAGGGCATTTTTGCCAGTCAATTTCAAATTTGTTACTTTCAACATTGAAAATCCAGCATCTATCATACTATCAAAGTTTAAGTACTTAAGAGTTTTGTCATTTTGTTCCTTTGGGGATCTTCATGCATTGTCCCACTCAATAGATGAATTGATCCATCTACATTATTTGGATCTCTCTCAGACAAGAGTCAAGACATTGCCTGAGTCATTGTGCAACTTGTACAATCTACTAACCTTGAAGTTGTTTTGTTGTTATGACCTAACTATGCTCCCTAGAAACATGCAAAATCTTGTAAACTTGCGTCATCTTGATATTAATGGAACTGTTTTAACAGAGATGCCTAGAGGAATGAGCAAATTAAAACATTTACATGTTTTAAGTGGCTTTGTTGTGAGCAAGCATGTAAAGAACAGGATCAAGGAATTGGGAGGACTCACAAATCTTCATAGGTCACTATTCATTTACAAATTAGAAAATGTTGGCAACAATAGTAAAGCATTGGAGGCAAGGATGATGGATAAGAAGCATATTCATAGTTTATATTTACGATGGTCTTTGGGTGTTGATTTTCAGATTCTCCAACAGAAAGAGTCAAAGAGATATACTTGACAATTTACAGCCTCACAAAAGCCTGAAAGCAATAAAGTAAAGTTGCAGGAGTTACCGACTTCGTTGCACTCTTTATCAAAACGAGGAAGCCAACTGGTGGGGTCCATGTTTCAAGCTATCACCATTACCCAAGTAACTTGCTTGCAAACTTTAGAGATCTCAGGTTGTTCATTTGCTATATCATTTCCGGGAGGTTGTATACCAGCGTCGGTGAATATACTCGAAATAAGGGACTGTAGAAGACTAGCATTCCCAAAGCAACAACATGATCAGTTGCTAGTGTCACTGATAATAAGTAAAAGTTATGATTCACTCACATCTTTCCCATGGGAGACTTTTCCAAATCTCAAGATTCTCCAAATTGATGAATGTGAGAATTTGGAATCTTTTTTGGTGTCACAATCACATGATGATGCTCTTCAATATCTCATCATCAGTGGCTGCCCCAATTTTATATCCTTCCCCAAAGAAGGATTGACTGCTCCTAACATGACTTCATTCTTTGTCTCTGGATGTGACAACTTAAAGTCATTACCTTCTTAGATGAATAGTCTTATCCCAAAGTTAGAGCTTCTCACTAAAAAGAATTGTCGAAAAATTGATTCGTTTCCTAAAGCGGGTGTACCACCGAACTTGAGAACACTAAAAATTAACATCTGTGAGAAACTATTGAGTCACCTAGCACAAATGGAGGATTAGCGAGGAGTATCACCTGTCTTACCATATGTGGTCCATGTGATAGTCTCAAGTCCTTCCCAATGGAGGGTTTTCTGCTTCATGCTCCCTCCCTTACCTACTGGAATCAGATGAATTTTCTAATTTGGAGTCATTGGACTGCAAGGAGCTTATCCACTTCACCTAACTGCAACAATTAATAATTACAAAATGTCTTAAGCTGGAGAATATGGTGGGAGAAAGGCTACCTGCCTCTCTTTTACTACTCTCAATCAATCAAAGTCCTTTGCTAGAAGAATGGTGCCTGGGAGCACACACAAATTTGGCCTAAAATTTCCCACATTCTCAACATTCAAGTTAGTGGGAGATGAATTTTGTGATTGTTAAGAAATATTGGGTTATTTTACTTTATTATTTATTAAGGGTAGAATAGTTTTTTTCTTTTCTTGTTTAGCCTATATATAATTTCTTTGTATTTAGGTTAAATTATCTTTTAGTATTCTATTACATTATGTAGTGTTCATAAATTCCTACCCTCATCTTTACAAATGTTTTGCATTTCTTTTTATTTCTTTGGATTCTTTAACATGGTATCAGAGAAAGCCATGAGACGAAACTTAATCTCAAACACAACTTTTGTGGCGTCGACAACGGTACAATTTCGATTTTTTGTGGCATGGGCATGGCCGTACAATTTCTATTTTTGTGGCGTGGGCGTGATCGTATGATTTTTGTGGCGTGACCGTACAATTGGTATTTCGTTCAGTTTCTACAATTTGGTATTTCTTTTGGTTTTCTTTGTTTTTTTATTATGGCTACTGAAAGAGACGATTCGCTTCAATCTGTGAGTGTGAGGTTGGATGGAAAGAATTATTTGTATTGGAGTTATGTGATAAGAAATTTTCTTAAGGGTAAAAAGATGTGGAGATATGTTAGTGGACCTTCTGTGAAATATAAGAATACTGATGAGGGGTATGCTGCTTTGATAGATACTTGGGAAGCAGACAATGTAAAAATTATTACTTGGATTAACAATTCTGTTGAGCATTCTATAGGTACACAGTTGGTGAATTATGAGACAACAAAGGAGGTTTGGGATCATCTGCAAAGGTTATTCACTCAATCAAATTTTGCAAAGCAGTATCAATTAGAGAATGACATTCAGGCTCTTCAGCAGAAGAATATGAGTATTCAAGAGTTTTATTATGCTATAACATATCTTTGGGATCAATTGACTCTTACAGAATCGGCAGAATTAAAGGCATGCGGTGCCTATATTACTCATAAAGAACAGCAACGGTTGGTACAACTTTTAATGGCACTTCACAGTGATTTTGAAGGATTTAGAGGTTCAATTTTGCATCGTTCTCCACTTCTTTCTGTTGACTCAGTTGTCAGTGAGTTATTGGCTGAAGAAATACGTCTTAAGTCTTATTTTGAAAAGGGGATTCTTTCAACTTCTAATCTTTTTGTGTTAGCAGTACCTTCTAAGCCACTATCTAGTAATCAGAATAAGCCTTACGCAAGGGTTGCTATCGACGAGTGCAGTTTCTGTAGGCAAAAAGGTCATTAGAAAGCTCAGTGTCCTAAGTTGTTGAGACGATAGAACCAATCGCAACAGCAATCTCAAGCTTGGAAGCTTGGCAATCAGTCATAATCTAATGCTTATAGATCATCTCAGGATTACAAACCACCAAAGTCTAATACTGCAACAGTTGTTTCATTAGGTTCTTTCACCGATCCTATTATTCTGGCTGAGCAATTTCAAAAGTTTCTCTCTTTATAACCATAAGTTATGTCTGCCTCTTCTTTTGTAAGTCAGTTGCCTCATAGTTCTTCAGGTATGTCACATTCTGTATGGGTCTTGGATTCTGGTACTTCACATCATATGTTTCCAAATTCTTCATATTTTACTTCTGTGTCTCCTTCATCTTCTAGTCCTGTCATGACTACTAATAGCACTCCTATGCCTTTAACAGGTGTTGGTTTTTTTGTTACACCTCACTTGTCTCTCCCTAATGTTTATCATATTCCGAAACTCAAATTAAATCTTGCTTCTGTTAGTCAGTTATGTTATTTTGGTAATTTAGTCACATTTTCCTCTTCTTCTTGTTATGTGCAAGATCTGCAGTCTCAGAAGGTGATTGGGACAGGCCGTAGGAAGGGGGAACTATATATTTTGGATGAGTTAAAAGTGCTAGTTGCTACTGCTACTAGTGTTGATTTGTATTCTTTTCGTTTGAGTCATTCTTCTTCTAGTTTTTACTTATGACATTCTCGTCTAGGTCATGTTTCACCTTCTCGTTTGAGATTTTTGGCATCCACAGGGGCTTTACGAAATTTACAAACTTGTGATATTTTTTATTGTAGTGGATGTAAATTGGAAAAAAATTCAGCTTTACCTTTTAATCGAAGTATTTTTGTTTTTTCTTCTCCATTTGATTTGATTCATTCTGATGTATGGGGTCCTTCTCCTGTTGCCACAAAAAGAGGGTCTCGATATTATGTTTCTTTTATTGATGATTATACTTGTTATTGTTGGGTTTACTTAATGAAACATCGTTCTGAATTCTTTGAGATATGTACAACCTTTCAAGCTCTTATTAATACTCAACACTCTACTGTTATCAAATGTTTTAGGTGTGATTTGGATGGGGAATATACTTCTAATAAATTTTGTGAGTTGCTTGCCATAGATGGAACTATTCACCAAACTTCGTGTACAGATACTCCTGAGCAAAATGGTGTTGCTGAAAGAAAACATAAACACATTGTTGAAACTACTCGTTCTCTCTTGTTGTCTGCGTTCCTAGTGTGTTTTGGGGTGAAATTGTTCTTACTACTGTAAGTTTGATTAATACAATTCCATCTTCTCATATTTCAAGTTTGTCTCCTTTTGAAAAATTGTATGGGTATGCTCCTGATTATTCTTTCTTTAGAGTTTTTGGTTGCACTTGTTTCGTTCTTCTTCCTCATGTAGAACGCAACAAGTTGTTCTCTCGATCTGCTATTTGTGTCTTTCTTGGTTATGGTGAAGGTAAAAAGGGATATAATTGTTTTAATCCAATACCTCATAAACTTTATGTGTCTTGTCATGTTATTTTTCTCGAGCATATACCTTTCTTTTATATTCTATCAACTACTTATAGCTTGACTAGATTTGACCTTATTCGTATAGATCCTTTTTCTGAGGATTCTAATAATTTGTCATCTCAAGTTCCTAGTACTTCAAATGCCTCTTATGCAGGTACTGACACTTTACTCTCCAGCACACCTGAAGCTCCCTCTTCTCCTACGGTCTCTCAAGCTCCGTCTGAGATTGTGGATCCGCCTCTACGTCATTCCATACACATTCATAAGTCCACAAAGTTATCAGATTTTTCTTGTTCTTGTTATTCTTCATCCTTTTCTTCCTTTTTAGTTTCTATTCATTGTTTCTCTGAGCTCTCTTCCTATAAAGAGGCTATTCTTGATCCTCTTTGGTAGCAAGCTATGAATGAGGAACTTTCTGCTTTGCATAAGACAAGTACTTGGGAATTGGTAAAACTACTTCCTGATAAGACTGTTGTTGGTTGTCGTTGGGTGTATAAGATCAAGACTAATTCTGATGAATCTATTGAGCAATACAAAACTAGGTTGGTTGTAAAAAGGTACTCTCAACAGTATGGTATGGATTATGAGGAGACATTTGCTCCTATTGCAAAAATGACTACTATTCGTACTCTTATTGCAGTAGCTTCGGTTCGTCAGTAGCATATCTCTCAACTTGATGTTAAAAATGCATTCTTGAATGGAAATCTTCAAGAAGACGTTTATATGGCGCTCCCTCCTGGTGTTTCACATGATTCTGGGTATGTTTGCAAGCTCAAGAAAACATTCTATGGTCTTAAACAAGCACTTTGTGCTTGGTTTGAGAAATTTTCTATTGTGAACTCTTCGCTTGGATTTGCTTCTAGTAGTTATGCTTCTGCTCTTTTTGTTAAGTGCACTGATACAGGTTGAATCATTTTGTCTTTATATGTTGATGACATGATTATTATTGGTGATTATATTGATGGTATTTTAATTTTAAAGACAGAGTTAGCTAGACAGTTTGAAATGAAGGATTTGAGTTATCTACGATATTTCTTGGGTATTGAGGTAGCCTACTCACCCAGATGTTATCTTCTTTCTCAATCGAAATATGTTACAGATATTCTTGTGCGAGCTAGACTTACTGAAAATAAGATTGTAGATACTCCTATTGAGGTTAACGCAAAGTATTCTTCTTCTGATGGCTTACATTTTTCAAATCCTACTTTATACCATATCATTGTTGGGAGCTTGGTATACCTTACTATTACTCGTCCATATATTACATATGTTGTTCATGTTGTTAGTCAGTTTGTTGCTTCTCCTACTATAGTTCATTGGGCAGGTGTTCTTCATCTTCGAGGTACAGTATTTCATAGTTTTTTACTTCCATCCACCTCTTCTTTGGAGTTGTGTGCATACTCTGATGCTGATCATGACAATAATCTCACATATCGCAAGTCTATTACTGGTTTCTATATTTTTTTTAGGTGATTCTCTTATTTCTTGGAAGAGCAAGAAACAATCTATTGTTTCTCAATCTTCAGTTGAAGTAGAATATCGGCTATGACATCTACTACCAAAGGGATTGTTTGGTTACGTTGGTTACTTGCAGATATGAAAGTTTCTCTTTCTCATCTCACTCTTGTGTATTATGACAACCAGATTTCTATTCAGATTGCTCACAACTCAGTTTTTCATGAACGAACTAAGCACATTGAGATCGATTGTCACCTTACTCGTCATCATCTCAAGCATGGCACCATTACCCTTGCCTTTTGTTTCTTCTTCTTTGCAGATTTCTTTACCAAGTCACATTCTATTTTCCGTTTTCGTTTTCTAGTTGGCAAACTCTCGATACTTATAGCTGCAACATCTTGAGTTTGAGGGGAGATGGTAAGAAATATTAGGTTATTTTGCTTTATTGTTTATTAAGGGTAGAATAGTCTTTTCTTTTCCTTGTTTAGCCTATATATAATTTCTTTGTAGTTAGGTTAAATTATATTTTAGTATTCAATTATATTATGCAGTGTTTATGAATTCCTACTCCTCTTTACAAATGTTCTATATTTCTCTTTATTTTTTTTTATTCTTTAACAGTGACCTACCATTATCAACAGGTAATTGTTCTGCACTCTCCAAAGTTAATGCCAATTGCCTAATTTCATTAATTTTCTAAATCAACATTTCCATCATCTTATAAACAAAGAAAATTATTAATCCTATTCCAAAAGAAAAGTGATTGATGAATTTGTGCGTCTTCATCAAACTTGCTATTTCAAATAAAGTCATGTCTTATGTTTTTCTCTTTCCACATTTAACTTAGCGCTTTCTTATTGTGTTCAGGTTAACAAGAATGATATTTTATGGTGGCTATGTTTGAAATCAGGTGTGCCTTAAGTATTTGCTATTTTTTTTATGTAAAATTGTGTTGTCTTCCTTCTCGCGGGTACTTATATACAAGTAAGAAATAAGAATGATTTCATCCTGCAATATATAAGTATTCCTATAAGACACCACATCAAGTGTTAACGAATTGAAAGGGCTAAAACTTTACTCAACATACGAATGAAATTGATGCTAGATTATATAGACAGTTGAGATTTGAAGCTACTTGCTCGTATTTTTGTTACTAATTCTTATGCAATTTATTTATAGAATCCAAGTGAACTTTCTATAAAAATCGATAGATTCTGACTCTCCAAAGAATGGGCACAATTTCAGAGGCTTTTCAAATGTATATATGGGAGGTGATCTCAATCAAATTTCAGCAATGAATGTTACATATCATCTCCTCACCTATAAGAAGAAATAAAAACACACGTATTAGGTATGCAAACTCATTAAAAAAATTAATATAACACAAATTCCCTGTCCAACAAGTGTTAGTCATCAATGACATTTCTTTTTTTTAAAAGAAAAAACTTTTTCAATAAGTCAGGATTGAGCATTGACTATTTCTTATTACTAAGTGTGTCATAAGTTCAAATGACATAAGCTTATTCTTACTATTTATCTTTTTTATTCTCAGGAAATCAGAGTTCTTAGCTAGCTGGATATTCTAAAACTGCAATGGTAGTAAAAAAGTACGCAATCTCCTAGTTTATAATTAGGCAACCATCCATAGTTAATCATTTGTTCTTATTACAGCCATGCAACTTTCTATATATTTAGTTGTGCATGCAGAATACTTTGGAATGACAAATGTATGAATTGGATGAATTTTAGACTGTAATAATAAGTAAAAGAAATTAAACTATTAATATATGCATTTAAGATCTAATAAAAAAATGTTAAAATATCCAACCCATCCATAACCAATTTTAATGGATTGGATGGATGTATATCCAACTTAGTTATCCATTTGAAATTATATTTATTTAACAAAAACAACTAACTATCTCTCTCATAAATTAATTAAATTTTCTAAAATAAATACATTGACTTCTTTTGCCTGAATATACTTTGTAACACCCCAAATTTCTTATCTCTTAAATAGTAATTTTGAGCTTAATTTCAAAATTTTCTTGTTTAGTAATTTTGCAAGACCGTAAAATTATTTTGTTTATTCAACAGATTTGATCGTTTTGAGTGATTTTTATAGTGTCGGGAAAATAAAAATTTTCGAAAGGAGAAAACTTTACGTAATTTAATTTTTACCGTTAGGTAATTATTTTCAATAATCGATTTGATATTTGTGCGTTTTCTAATATTTGTGATTTTTGTGGATGATTATGAATTTTTTTTCTGTTTGTGTGCCCAACATTGGTGTATGTGGGCAATTAATGTGGCCATACGTGATTGGCATGACTGCAAAAAAGGGTGAGTCAAAAAAAAAAATTTTTACATGTAGAAAAAAATTTATCTTGTTTAGACGGAGACAAGAGATCTTACTAAATGAATCTGGAAACTTGAAATTTTAGAAAATTTCTTGTGTTTTAGTTTGTATCCGTATTTAATTTATCGGGTGATAAAAATATAATAAATATATTCTTTCGTGGGGTTTTAGTAGATAAAAATAGAAATTATATTGCTTAAGTCAACATTGATGATTTGGATATCCACCATTAATTTAATTAATGATGGAGATTTGATCTTGATTTAATCGACGGTGGATATTTGATCTTAAAAAGTAAATAGGATTATTTATAACCGTTAGATGGAGATTAAATCAAGGGTAGAGATTTAGTTTTATATAATGGCTATGACCATTTACAACCATTGGATTTAGAAGTGATCAAAGTGGAGATTTAGTCTTGAAAGAATAACAAAGACCATTTATTAATTATCGATAAAGATTTAATCAAATTGAAGATTTAATCTTAAAAAGTGACAAAGACTAATTATGACCCTTTGGATTAAAAGTTTGAAGAAGAATCTTGACCCTTAATTTTGGAGACACATCTAATGGCTATAATTTAAAGGAGAAAGATCCGATTTAGATTAAGTCTTCTAAAATCAAAAGTCTACCTAAATCCTAACCATTGAATTAATCAATGGCTAGAAATGCTTAAGATGGTGACTTGTGAAATTAGTCACATTTTGAAGAAGCATGGAGGGGGGGCGGTTTTGTGCTTCATTTTGGAGCTAAAGAAAAACTTTATGTCATTGTTAGATGTCTTGATCAATTATACATAATTATTGATCATTTTCCTAAAGCAAAAATATTTTCTTCTTTCTCTTCAAGCATAGCTACGGTCATGCAAAGCTAAAAGTGGGCCAATTTGATTCAATAAATTCATGTTTCATTATTTGTATTACACAACAAAGAAAATAGTCAATAATGGAGACTTGCTTCAAGGAAGCTACGACAATGCATCCATTTGTGAAGCAAATTATTACAAATCAATTCCTATCATTTTCTATCAATTTGTTTTGGTCAACATGCGTTATTATTGATTTGTTTGCACCCTTAGAAGACTACTTGGAGGGGGGGACGATTTTGGGAGATGAAAAGGAAGAAGGAGACAATTTTGAGTAGGCTTTTTAGGCCAAAGAAAAAATGAAGACAATAATCTATCACCTTTCCCCATTATTGCAAGTTGTATGCAAAATAACATAACAAAAATATTCTCTTCTTTCTCTCCAAGTGAGGCTACGGCCATGCACCCTAAAGAAGACCAAAGAATTCATTTTCATACTTCCTATTATTACATCTTCATCTTTTCCTTCAAGTTTTAAGAAACAAACCAAAGAAAACTCCATTTTCTCTCCCTAAGCACACCATTCGGCCAAGCACCCTAGATTTGCCTTCCATCACTCTTTAATTTCAACCAACCTTATTTCTTGAATCCTTACCTTATTCTAAACAACTTTCATGTTGAAGGTTTCTTCAAAATCCAACATCTAGTACTTCAAATCCAAGCTTCAAGTTTCTATCAAAAATCAAAAATTCCATCTTTGTGCTTCAAAAGAAACCATTCGGTCAAGACACTCAAAACCACCATCCAATCTCTTTTATTTTCATCCAACCATAGATCTTGAATCTACATGATATTCTAAGCAACTTTCATGTTGGAGATTTCCTCTAAATCAAGATCCAAGTTATGGGATATTTATGGTGAAGTGTAAGGAAACTTCATTTCTTCTCTTCTTTTTCATGATCTAAACCATGTTTGATCCATAGTTCCTCTTAATCAAGCTTAGTATACTAATTTCTATGTATTTTGTTTTGTATTTGAGAAGTCCTTGGTGGTGAAGGACTTGGAAAAAGAAGCAAAACAAAGAGCTTTTGAGGATCTTCAAGAGGTAAGAGAGAGATCCATCTCACCAACCAAGCATGGTGGTGAGAGATGGTCTTATATTTGATGGATGTTGAATCCATGTGAGGATTCACATCCATGGTCATGTAATAATTTATATGTGTTTATGAGCTTTGATTAATTGTTTTATGCTTAATATGCTTTGCATGAGTTTATGATTTTGATGGTATGCTTATACTATGCATGATGATAATATGGCATGCTTTTGATTATATATATATATATATATATATATATATATATATATATATATATATATGATGTGTATGTATGTGTATGCCATGATTTGATGATGGAAAGAAAATTAATTTTGGTCCCAATGGCCAAGGAAAGCTACGGTTTTGATGCCCTTGATTAGGGTTCATGTTGAAAATTTTCAAGAACAAGGGAATTGATTTTTGGGTCCCTAGAACTTAGTAAATTTCGGTCAAGACACCTCAACATAGGTGTTTACAAATTGATATTTTCATGGAAGAATAAAATTGGATGATTTAAAGAGTATGAAAAATAAACAAAGGGTTTGTTTTCAAAGAGTACATGAACATAGTTTTTGGAATGATTTTTATTGATTTATTTTGTGTAAAACCATATCAATTTAAAAGGAAAAGTATTTGATGGCTTTAATGGTTTTATTTGTGTAAAACCATATTGATTTAGAAGGAAAAATGTTTTGATGATTTCAATAGCCATTTCTACTTTTTTGAAGGCTTGTAATGCCTTCATTTTTATAAAAAAAATGATTTTCAAAGTGAAAATGTAATTTGATTTAATACTGAGGAATTGGAAAGGAAAGAAAAGGCGTTTTAATCACTTGAAGAAATTGAGTTTTGTAAACAAAAGACAAAGAAAGGTTAAAAATATTTTCGAACTTCAATTTATTTTGAAGAAGGTTGTGTTTGAAAGATGATTTGGAAAAAATGAAGAATATAATGGTGTTTTGAAAATTTATTAACGTATAATTGATTTTCGAGTTTTGAAATACGTTAGAAAATATTAAGTTTTGAAACGTTAATTTATATCAATGGAAAAGTGATTTTTGTGGTATATATATTTTGGAAAAGGATTTCTTGAGTAAAGAAACGTGGAAAAAGATTTTCTTGAGTAAGAAAATGTGAAAAATGAAATACAAAGTCATATTATTTTGAGAAAAGTTAAAAAGGAATTTTTGAAGGTTAAGAAATATTTTCTGTAATGAAATTGTGGTGAAAAATGTTTTACGTAACTTAGAAACGTGATTTTTAAGCTACGTAATTTGAAAAATGTGTTGAAAATGATATTGATTTATTTAAGTCCAAAATAATATTTAGAATATTGAGGAATATTTTACGTGATTGTAAAATATTGAAAAATATTTTACATTATCTTAAAAATGATTTGAAATACATTAAAATATTTCTACGCGATTTGAATTACATTTAAATATTTTACGTAATTTGAACTACTGTTGAAAAATCAATATGTGATTTAAAAGTGATAGAATATTTTTACGTGATTATGAAAATGACGGAAAATCGTTATGTGATTTGGAAAGTGTTTTAAATATTTTGAGAATGATGGAAAATGATTTACGCGACTTAAAAGAGTGATTTTTAAGTTATGCGATTTTGAAACAATGGAAAAATACTATGCAATTTGAGAAACGTATATTTTTATGTGATTGAGAAAATTGTTAAAAAATTTGTACGTGGTTTAAAAGTCTGTGAAGATAGTTGCGGTATTTTGAAAACGTAACAGAAATGTTACAAAATTTTATAAACGTAACATTAATGTTACAGTATTGTGAAAACGTAATAAAATTATTTTGGAATTTTAAAAAATGCAACAAAAGTGTTACGATATTTTGAAAATGCAACAAAAGTGTTGTGGAATTGTGAAAAACGTAACGAGAATATTAATGATTTTGTGAAAATACGACAACAAATGTTTTATAACTATGAAAACATGATAAGATGATTTTGTTATTGAAAAATACATTATGATTCATTGTTGAACCAAAGTGTCATACACTATTTGTAAAAACAACGAAGTTTTGCATCTGTTATTGTACGTGGTGCGTTTTAGATGCATTGGAATATATATATATATATATATATATATATATATATATATATATATATATATATATATATATATATATATATGCGTTGATGTATATGATATATATATATATATATATATATATCGTTGATGTATATGATTTAATTGAACAAACGAATTTGAAAAGAATGGCCCATGTGATTGGTTTGAAAGACCGATATATTCGATCAGTATAAACTATATATGAGAAATTATGAGATATACTGTGATTGGTATTATACATGTGATTGGTATTTGGTGCGTTATGCATTATACATGCATTGGAATGGTCCGATGAGGACTAGATATTACTGATTGCCTAGGAGAAACACACCTCTTGAGTGGGTGCGATATGCGTAGTGTAAGTCACTTGTTGACCTTGGGGCATCGGGGTGCAGGGTTGCTTACACGGGTAGTTGGTCGCGCTTCTTCCCGTAGGTTAGACCGATGCAACACACCGATGATCTTGACCGAGACACTATTCTTAATCAAGATCGATAATTTCGTGTATGTCTTTAGATGTGCAAAAATTGAAATGAGAATTAAAGCACGTGGTCTGAGGCACGTGGTATCGGCAAGTCTTTTCGATCATTTTCTCCGACCTGAGTTTTAGCTCCATGGAGTAGGAAATCAAGTCTTGTGTACATGCATAATCTGAACATTTATATCTGTGTGATATATTAATTGAGGAATATTGGCTATGGCAATTGTTTTGAATACTTGGATGATGATGATGATAATCATGTTGACGACATTATTGTGATTATTGTATGATGATAATAATGTTAATAGTATGATGATGATAGTTGATTAATGTTGAGTGCATTGTTGGAATTCTGGTATGATATATCTGTATGATATGTTATTTGTGTTATCTCTGTGCTGCTATGTTGGTATTAGTGTAGGTGATCTCACCTCTTTGTTATGTTGTTTTTTGTGTGTCTCAGATCTTGTTAAAATCAAATAATAGAAAGATCGAGTTGTCTTAGACATATAACGGGCGATGGATACTCCGAGGTTGGTGACAACAATAAGAAGTGGACATTCAGACTCGAAGGTGTGCGGTGTTGACATAGACGGATATCGATGCATGATCCAAATGGATACAAGAAGGAATAAGTATGTTAAGTTTTAACGTTAGTATTATACTGTGCTATTCAGTAGAACCTGTCATAGGATTACTACTGTTAAAAAAAAAGAGTCTGCTAGTTTTATATTTCTCTTTAAATTGTTAAATATTAATTGGTGACAATGTCGTATATGAATCTGTTTCAATATATTTTTCAGTATTACTTATAAATTTCAGTAAGTTTATATTTCAGTAAAGAAAGAAATTTTAAAACTCATTTTATAACTCAAACTTTATGCGAACTTTTTCGATTCGACATGAAGGTCGAGTAAATGACGATGATCCCTGGAGTGTTACATACTTCATTCTCCACCTTTGCATTTCTTTAAGTCTGCACTACATTCATCTAAACTACTTATGTGCTTAAATATATTTCATTCTCTAAATCATGTGAATATATCCTTTGGATACCTAAAAGATATTTTGAGTACTTCATTAACCATCAATTAACTAAAACTAACCTATTCCATCCAATCCATTTAATCTATTATTTTAATTTTAATTGGATAAAATGGTTTGGATTTTGATATGGATTGCTAGATGGATGATGGATTAATGAATTCGATTGTCATCCCTAAACACGCCTAAAGAAAGTTCTTCCAGAATAATTAAGTAATTTGCTTCAATTTAATTTTATTAAAAAATCATTTCAATTTCTCTAATTAGTTAATTTTTTTAGTAAATTATCAAATTCGTCCTTGAAAGATTTCACTCAAGTCATATTAGTCCCTGAGTGATTTTAAAGGACTTTGTAGCCCTTGACAAATCATTTCGTCAAACGGAATTATTGATGTGGCACACCAAGTGTGTTAGTATTACTATCCCTTCTACATGTGGCACATTAAGTTGAAAAATTAGTCATATTAGTTACCAAAAGGTTAAAAGGTCGGTCATATCAATCCCTGGTCAAGTAGCAAATATATACATAGTTCTAGTAGAGAATGCACCAACAAACCACTAATATGATAAATAAGTACATATTAGTGAGCATTAGACTATAAGCTATGATGTTAATTAAAACTGAGGTCACTTAACGATTGGACTAACTTTCATGACGAAATGATTTGTCAATTACAAACCCTCAGGGACAAATATGATTTAAGTGAAGAGGATGTAAATAAAATTAGTGGTGATGCTAAATTATGCAGCAAGTTACCTAAATCAATCAAACCACGCTAGGAATCTCGTTTTGCTTTTATTCATTTTTGAACCTTGGAATACACCTTTAAACTTTATGCTTGGTGCTTGGTTTGTTTTCTAATTTCATTTTCAATTGATATGTTTTCACTTATAATCACAAAAATGTCACATTATTTCACATTATTTTCTGTTTTTAAACTTTTGTGAAAAAAAATAATGAAAATAAGAAAAAGTTGTTTTCACTATTTCTTGACAAAAGTTTGAATACAAGAAACAAATTGAAAATAAAGTGTTATTTTTATAATTATGAGTGAAAGCATATCAATTGAAAATGAAAAAAAAAAAAACCAAACACCTTTTTTCAGCTCCTTTTCAAGTTAAAATTAATAATTGAAATATGTATTCTTGTGTGCAGTTCACCTCATATTATCCAATGAAAGTAATGACTAATTGACTAAGATCTTGTATAAATGCTTTGGATTCCATTCCCTTCTCAACTGTGATTTAGTGAAAGAGCTTCAAATAGAAGACCTTTGTATGGTTAGTTGGTGGGCTACACACGTGAATATCATGTGGTGGTGAGATTATCGATCTGGATTTTTTTTTATTCATGAAGTATCCACTTTGTATGGTTAGTGTAAGATATTCTTTGAACTACACCTCAAGGCAAATAATATCATTTTGGTATAATTGACTCGTGATAATTGCATGAAAATTTTAGGAAGATGGGTTGCTAAATACCAAATGTGGAAGTCCAAACCATGTTGCATATGAGATTCTTGCCAATAAAGGCTATGATGATGCAACATCATATACATGATGGAGTTATCTTGTATATGATATATGTTGCATATGGTGTTATCTTGTATGTAATTCTTACAACAAACCTCCCTCTTAAAGACATAAATTTTGCATTTCTGTATGAAAAGGTATTTCATATTCCTAAGTTGCCTCTATATATGTTCTTTCTATATGGTTAGTTTAGTAGTTTTGTAAACTAAAATTTAGAGTCCAGGATAAAAATGGAAAGGTAAGTACTATTGCTTATGTTTGTCAAGGCTTCTTCTATTTCCAATGCACTTGTAAATAATTGAAGTATTAATTTTGCTAAATAGTCACTATAACACCAAATTTTAGTTAAAAGTGATACAAGAGAACAAGACGTAAGAGAACAAGGTACAAAAAAGTCTAGGTAGCCTCTTAGTGGTAGTAGAGGTAATGTATGTTGAGACCGAGCTAAACCATCATAAATTGTTTTTCACAACTTAATATCCGCAATCTGCATAGTTTTCTGACGTTATGAGAGTATCTTTACTTCAAATATAACAGGTGTTTGAAATAAGCCAATCTTTGTAAGGGAGATGTTTTAAATACTCCTAAACAACTTTGGAGCATTGATGCTCCATAATTTATCACCATAGATTTTGCTCCAAAAATGATCAAGAGTTGAAATTTTTTACTAGCAACTTTATTAACAGATTTCTTTTTTTTTCTCCCTTTCTCACAGCCACCTCCCTCAGGGAGAGTTTCATAGCGTGAACAGTCGAGCTTCCGATCACCTCTGTCACCACCAAGTCGAGCTTCTGATCGGCCCACCCATGAGCCACCACGCCTCCGCTAGTCGATGATGCTCTTGCTTCTCGTGGCGATGGCAACGGTTTGGTTCCTCAGAAAATGGACTCGCTGGAGCTCCAGTCGCTTCCGGCGCTTGTTCGGCAAATTTCGAGGCGGCAGGCAAGTGTTGATGTGGGTTCGACACAGGTGAATGAGGAAGAGCATTTAAGACAAATGCTAGGAGCAAGATTGTATTTTGGGTCCGTTCTGATGGTCAATGTTTCCTAAATTTGAAAATTCTGTAATTCTTTTTTTCTTTGGTTCAGTTTCAATCGTCTTTCATTTAAAATACTCTGTTTGTATTTAAGATCCATAATAGTTTCATATGATGGGGAATTCGTTTACAGTGATTATAAAGCAATTCATGCGTGTTACAACACTTTAGCTGATGCATTGTATTGTGATTTGTAAGCAATGTAAAGGGTTTGATGCCTTTGTTTCACATCACCAAAAAAAAAAAAGAGGAAGAGTTGGAAAGAAAAAAAAAAGAAGAGTCAAAAGTAAAAACCTGTTATAACATATCATTTGCAATGGAGCATTGATGCTCAAATTCTCAATAGGAGCATTTTAAATGTCTCCCCTTGTAAGTAGCAGAATTAAGGAAGTCTTATGGAGATGCTTCTGTATATACTATATAGACAGGTATATATATCATCTCTATCTCTCTGCTCCTTTTCCACTGAATATGGGGCTGATGATTATACCTTTTTTTTTCTTATGATGTAGTTGTGCAAGAGGTTATCAATTTATTTGGGTGTTCCCCCAAAGCAAGCACTAGTGATCTCTGAAGTGAAAGGCCTATGAGGAGAAAGAATTTAGAAAGCAAATAATGTATATGTTACATTTTTTTTTTTTTAATTTTTGTTTTGTAAAAGTTTAGAGGAAGAGGAGGCTAAACATTGTAAGACTAGGGCATGCAAAATTCTTAGCTAAAATTTGCAGTGATACTTTACAGATTCCCTACCGAGGGGAAATTCAAGATATGTTTTTTTTTTTGTTCAAGTAGGATATTTATGTAAATGAGTTGAATATCAATTGTAAATTCCAATGTCATTAGGGAGTTAGTGAAATGTTAGATGTTAGTTAGATAACAAGAGCACAAGTTTTGAATTTAGCCATCCCTTAAATAGTTGAACTCCATACATATGCAAAAAAAGATGTTCTAGTCATCCTAAAATAAGAGATCCTGTCTTTCATCAACCTCAGTTATTTTCTAGGGCTTTCTAACATATGGAAGTTTATCATTGAATTGAACCATCAAATTAGGCCAGACTACAACTTTGGATAATTGATTGGCTTGTCAATAAATGTTGTATTACCTATTCAAGTTGTTCAATATGGTTACAAAGCAAGTTTAATTTTAAAAGACCGTGCTAGACTACCCATACATGCACACACTCAAGCACGCATGCACAATCGCAAAAAAAATGACTAAATGCTTTGATTATAAAGAAAATGTGCAGCACCTTTGAAGCTAAGTTTCAAACACTGATCAGGACAAACAATTAATCAGTAGAACCACATCCAACATATGTTGCAAATAAATCCAATTCATATAGAGTGTATTTGGAATATAAGAAAATGAGAAATAATTTGATTTATAAATCAAATCTAACTAAATTTTGTGTTTAAAATGTTAAAAAATAGAAAATGATTTGATTTCTAAAATTTTATTGATTTCATTCTTTTTAATTTAGAAATTCTATCAAATTTGATAGGATTTAATTTGATTTAAAATAAATAAACTATTTACCTATCAAAAGGATAAAAATATAAAATAAATACACTCTTAGTAACTACCTTTAACTACCTCTCGAATTTGGATTCTCCAAATTTGGAGGTGCTTAATTTGAGTATCTTAACCATTGATTTTTTATCTAACGGTCAATATTTTTATTTTTATTTTTTAATATTAAAAATATTTTTTAATATTAAATTAATATTGATCGTTGGATTAAAATTTAATGGCTGAGATGTTACTCAAAGAAATTACTAGAGGTGCAAATTCTTGGAGAGAAGTCGAATCCCTACCTCTCATAAGGATAAAAATATAAAATAATAAAATCAAATGAAATCAATTCTCATTTTAATGAGTTCCAAACAAAAGATTTGATTTCAAAATCAACTCAAATTCTATTTTTTTTATTAAGTTCCGAACACAAAATTTTATTTCTAAATCAAATCATTTTCAATTCTAGTTAATTCCAAACATTACCTTAGAGTGTGTTTGAAATACAAAAAAAAGAAGAAATAATTTGATTTGTAGATCAAAATCTTGTGTTTAGAATGTTAAAAAATAAAAAATTATTGAATTTCTAAAATCCCATGAATTTCATTTCATTTGATTTAGAAATTTCATCAAATTTGATAGAATTTATTATGATTTAATTTGATTTTAGATAAATAAACTATTCTACCCTTACTAACTACATTTAATTATCTCTCACAAGGGTAAAAATATAAAATAATAAAATTAAATTAAATCAAATCAATTCTCATTTTAATTAGTTCTAAACACAAAATTTGATTTCTAAATTAGTTTATCCTTTTTTTAATAAGTTCTAAAAACAAAATTTGATTTCTAAATCAATTCAATTCAAAACAAGTCAAATTATTTCTAATTTTAATCAATTCTAAACACAAGTTACCATTTGGTATAGTTACCCAGTCTTGACTATAGCGATGTATGTATATGATTTACTGATTTAGAAAATTGGTTGTTAGATTCCCATCCTAAACATGAGAGTAGAATAAGGCTAATTCTATCATGCACCCTGCAACTTAGGGTGCATTATGCACCTTGCATCTGACCCATTAATTTACATGTAAAAAATATCATTGGCTACTATTTAAAGACCGAAAACCTTCTAAACTAATTTTTTTATAATTACAAATTGATCCCTCTAATCCCTATTCATTTTCCATGGTTGTCTTCTTCCATTGCAAATTGATCCCTGTTCATTTTTTATGGTTGTTTTCTTCCATCCACTGCCTTCAACCATTGCTGAAACAATGGTTGGCTTTGATCAGAAGAAGGTTCTGCTATTTGATTTTGGAATCAAAATCAAGATTAGAATGGTCGAATCGGATCTTGTTGTTGGATTGGTCCTAGACAGGATCCCTGAGTGCTTGCTCCTTGTAAGTGATCAACGTGTTGGCTAGGGTTAGAGACTTGGTGTCGTGTTGCTTCATGGTGGCAATGACTCTCCTAAAGAAATCAAGGTTGAGAATGGCAAGCTCCTTCGTCCACCGATTCAGCGGTGACCAGCTTGGGAAATTGGCATCACTGCAAGCCTCGGTATTGAGTCGAGCCGATGGATCGTGATTTAGGCGCTGGGTTCGGTGGCCATGGAGGATTGGAGGGTGATGCGGTTTGGAGTCAGGCCGAATCACTGTCACCCTAAACCTAGAAAATGATCTCCAAACCCTTAACCAACTCTGCTTTGACCTCAAGCGCCATTTTGATTCCTCCCTTCTCTCTCACCGCTACCTCCTCCAATCCTACTTTACATCCCTTTGCCTTGTCAAGACCCTAGTTTCCATGGAGTTTGTGGAAGATGCTGGTTTAGTGGAAGTCTCTATGCTCTTGATAATATTATTTTAGGTGTCAAGCTTGGTGGTTTGATTTGAGAATGAGGTTGAGGTTTCTTATGATTCCTTTGGAGAATCCACTTATTTTTTGGGGACGATTTTGGATTTTAATTTCTTGCCTTTAACTATTTTTGGTCAGACTTTGTCGAGAAATTCATCCTCTCTCAGGCTTTCACTCATCCACCGGAGTATGCTAAAGGTTCACTTGTTTAAAGGACTAAAATGCAAAAAATCAGAGTTAAAGAGTTAAAATATAAATAATACAAGAGGTTTTAACTAAATACTTAATACTGGTGAAAAGGAACCCAAACTTATTATTGTAGGTAAGAGTAAAAGGTGCATGATGCACCCAAACATCTCAAGGTGCATAGTAGAATTGGCTGTAGAGTAGTCAACAAACTTTCAAAATTTAGAACTAGTCAATTTGTGTCATAAATGATTACATCAAAGTGGTTTTCTGGCCTTATTGAATATCCCAAGATTCTCATTTATTTACCTTACAATTTGATTTAGTCACTTATAAACTTTTCATGCTTGTTGTGTTTACTACGCAACAATGAAGATGTATTTTGATGATGACAAACTATCATAGAGAAAAGCATCAGTACAAGAATAATTGGAATTCACAAGGTAAGAGACTTACATTCATATTCAATATGTGCGTGCGTAGCTCCCCCTTAATGTTGGAATCCAATATTAGTTATTTTAATTTTCTCATAGTTATATTTTTCTCCCCTTTGGCATAATCAAAAAGATATAACAAATATGTAATGCATAAAAGGAGGCACAAAGAGTTATTTTATTAATAAATTTGCCAACATAAATATACAATTAAGAAACAAAAGCTAACCGGCCAATACAAGAAGAAAAAAATCCAAACAAGAACAAAGCTTAGAAATAGGCATCGGCGGAGGAGGAAGAGGGAATCGAACCCCGTGAAGATAGCAAGGCACGCAAGGCGGCTTGCTCACGCTCAACACCATCAAGTCTACTTTCAAACAAAATAGGGAAGGTGTCTAGATAAGGGTTATCCTCCATATAAGCATTGGTGTAAGGTGGCCATGACTTGATCCAGAGTGACCGAACCACAAGCAGAGAGGGGCGCAGCGGGGCTAGCAAAGATCGAGGATGCCGGGGGCTGCGTGGATTAAAGAGGGATGAACCGGGTCGTCCTCATCATCGTCAACTTCAACCGGGAATACCCGGCCTTCATCGATCTTTATCATCTTCATTCATTCGGTGTATAGGAACTAAACACATTATGATGAGTCGGTGAGTTTTGCGCTCGGTCTCCACAATCGAGGATACTTGCCTAGGAAGGCGGTTATGATCACACCATAGGGTAGCGTTCTTTTCCCTTAGCTCTCATCATGTGCTTCATAATGAAGACGGGCCGTTTATCCGGTATCCTTTCTTCAGATCCACAAAGATAAACACATCATTTTCACTCGGGTAGGCGTAGTTCCCACCTCTAGGAGCTAGGATGTGGGCATAAGCATAATGTAAGAGCCTGTCCGGCTCTTCATCATCCCCCTTTGACTCCCTTTTGAGTCGAGGTAATGCCAACCAGGTCTAAGAACTTCTTCAATGGCTCGAATTTTGTCGAACCGCTGGACAAGCTCTTCATGTCTTCGTTAATACGGTCAGATTCTAATCCAAAGAAGTGAAGGAGGAGTGATCACAATGTGCCGATCACTAACATCGAGTGGAGTTCCGAGACCCTCAATCCTCGGGTTGCGAGTAGAACATCTTGACAAGATCGGGATAGAGGACGCGATAAGAGCAAAAACGAAGCACGCCCTGGAGGTTGTGTGTAGGAAATCAAATCCGCCTCTTTTTTCGAAGAACTCCAAGTCAAGATACTTGGGCTGCTCAAGGTTACGTTCTCTGAAGTCAGAAATGAAGCGTCCAAGGGTCTCTTGGTTGGAGGAGAGCCTTCGCAAATCCAACGGGTTGTTGCATGGCGCGGTTTTTGTGCGAGCACGCTTGGAGGAAGATGCCATGGATGGTGGTTTGAAGGTGAGAGGAATGGGTTGAAGAGAATGGAGAAGATGTAATGTTGGGAGGTATTCGAATGGGGTATACGAAGGAGAGAAAGATAGTGAAGAGGCCAAGAGATTTGAGAAAGAAGAAATGAGTGAGGGAAATGGGTTTACGAAGGAGGGTCATATAAATTCGATTAAGGTATTCGAATACCTCAATTGGTATTCGAATACAACCGTTAGGAAACGCAAAAGACAGGGCCATGTAACAGAAGGTATTCGAATACCGTTGTAGGTATTCGAATACCGAATAGACCGACCAATATGGCTTGGCCCGGCTTAGGTGTATTCGAATCGCTTAGGGTATTCGAATGCCCTGAGAGACAGGAAATAAAGACCGATAGCAAGAGGTTTTCGGGTTATTCGAATAACCACTAAGGTATTCGAATACACTGTTTGTAAATCATGAAAGTACAATGATGGTATTCGAATACTTTCTCATGGTATTCGAATAACTTAGACAGAAAAGCATGAAAATTAAGTCCAGAATGCATTTTTGAAGGTTAAAAACTTACCCAGTTTGAACGAGTACCTGCAAAACAGAATTAAGGATATCTCCAACGCTCAAGTCAGTAACAATTTAATATTAATAAATCAATAAATAAGCAGCAAAGGTATGAATTTAAATGCACGATTGATCTAAAATACCAAATTCTCTTCTTAAATGAAAGAAAGAATCTTTAGGTAAAGGTTTTGTGAAAATATCAGCAAGTTGATTATTGGTTTCAACAAATTGATTTAATTCTTCTTGCATAGCTAGAAACCAATGTTCATCATTAAAGGCTTCATTGATGTCTTTAGGTTCGATTTGAGAAACAAAAGCTAAGTGGTTACATGCATTTCTAATGGAGTTTCGAGTACTTACACCTTTGGATACATCACCTATTACTTGATCAAGCGGATGATATTTTGAGGTACGCCATTCTTTGGGAAGTTCCAAAGCTTGTGAATCCTCTTGTCTTTGTTTATCTTCTTACTTCTTGATTTCTTTTTCCTTACTATCCAAATGTGTTTCCGCTAAGACTTCTGCAACATCATCAATAACAAGATCCTTTCTCGATTCATTTGGGTAAAGTTTCATCAAATGCATGACATGTATAGATTCTTCAATAGTCATAGTTCTTTTATTATATATGCGAAAAGCCTTACTATGATTTGAATAACCAAGAAATATACCTTCATCAGACTTAACATCAAACTTGCCTAAGTTATCTTTTCCATTATTTAAAACAAAACATTTGCATCCAAAAACATGAAAATGTGCGACATTTGGCTTTCTTCCCTTGTATAACTCATATGGGGTTTTCTTTAAAATAGGCCTTATAAGGGCCCTGTTCATAACATAACAAGCTGTACTTACAGCATCCGCCCAAAAATACTTAGGAAGAGCAGCCTCATTAAGCATAGTTCTCGCCATTTCTTCTAAAGAACGATTTTTTCTTTCTACAACTCCATTTTGTTATGAGTTCTAGGGCAGAGAAATTATGATTAATGCCATGTTCATCACAATAATTTTTAAATACATTATTTTCAAATTCGCCACCATGATCACTTCTTATAGAAGAAATTTGAAAACCTTTTTCGTTTTGAATAACTTTGGCAAGTCTTTTAAATGCTAGAAATGCATCATTTTTATTTGCAAGAAATAAAGTCCATGTAAACCTAGAAAAATCATCCACAATCACTAAGGCATAGTAATTCCCACCAAAGCTCATAGTTCTAGAGGGTCCAAATAAATCCATGTGCAAAAGTTGTAAAGGTCTAGTAGTTGAAACTATATTTTTTGCTTTAAAAGAGACCTTTATTTGTTTACCCTTTTGACATGCATCACATAATTTGTCTTTAACAAAATTAAGCTTTGGTAGTCCAATTACTAGCTCTTTAGAGACCAACTTCCTTAAGTGATCCATGTGAATGTGTGCAATTCTCCTATGCCATAACCATGAATCATCATTCTTACTTAAAAGGCATTTCGCATCATTTGAAGATATATCATCAAAACTAATCATATAAATGTTATTTATTCTATGACCAATGAATTTAACATGTTTATCATTTTTATCTTCAATTATGCAGCAATTTGAACCAAAAATAACTTTATTTCCTTTGTCACATAATTGGCTAATACTAAGAAGGTTATGTTTCAAGCCTTCAACAAGCAACACATTTTCAATAGAGGAGTTGGGGTTCTTACCAACTTTGCCGATTCCAAGAATTTTTCCTTTGTTGTTATCTCCATAAGTAACGTGTCCATGACTCTTGGGAATAAACATGGTGAATTTTGAGTCGTCTCCAGTCATGTGCTTGGAACAGCCGTTGTCGAGATACCAATTTGAGCTCCTGGCTTTCAAGCACACCTCATTTTCGCTTTCTTCTTCTTCTCCTTTGGCCATGAGACAAAGTTGAACTTCTTCGCTATCTGAGCTGTCAGTTGAATCCATGTCGTTTTCATCTCATGCTATATAGGTTTTTCTTCCTTTTCTTTCCTTGAAGGGCTTCTTTTCAAGTCTCTCTTTCTTCTTTTGGTAAATTGGACATTCTATTTTCATGTGGCCAGGCTTGCCACATTCATAGCAAGTAGGAGTTGATGAAGCTCCTTCGCCTTTGTAATAAGTCTTCTTCGGAGGGAAGGGAGGTCTTCTTTGCATTCCCTTTTTCCTGAGAAATTTACCAAATTTTTTAACTAACAGACTAAGATTTTCTTCATTTACCTCAATGTTTTCTGAGCTTTCTTCATCTTCTTCATCATCATTGTTGATTGTTGAGGAAGTGGCTTTGAGCGCTATCCCTTTTTTCTTTTTATCGTTTTCTTCGCTTTGACTTAATCTGCTCAGTTCTAGTTCATGCTCATGAAGCTTTCCAAAGAGGGTAGCCAAAGACATTGCTGACAAGTCCCTCGATTCTGATATGGTTGTTACTTAGGGTTGCCAAATCCTGCTAAGACATCTCAACACTTTGTTAATCAAATCTTCGTTAGTAAAATTCTTTCCTAATGATGCAAGATGATTAACAATGTGGGTGAACCTCTTTTGCATTTCTTGAATGCTTTCTCCTTAGTTCATTCTAAACAATTCATATTCGCGAGTTAGAGAATTGATTCTCGACCTCTTAACTTCACTAGTACCCTCATGGGTAACTTGTAAAGTGTCCCACATTTCTTTAGCGGTTTTGCAATTAAAAATTCTAAAAAACTCATCATACCCCAAAGCAGTGATAATGATGTTTTTGGCTTTTAAATTATATTGAACTTTTCTTTTATCCTCATCAGACCAATCACTTCTAGGTGTCTCAGTTTTTACACCATCGACAACGCGTGTAGGTATAAATGTGTCGTTTTCGATAGCATCCCACACATCTAGATCAATAGCTTCGATGAAGATTTTCATTCTTTCCTTCCAATATGCATAACCATCCCCATTGAAAAAGGGTGGTCGGTTTATGGAAGATCCCTCTGAAAAACCATTTGAGGAAGCCATGTTCTCTTGAAGCGCTAAGCTCTTTATACAAGAGTCTAGCTCGATACATCACTTTTTACCAAGTGGCTTCCAAGATTATCAAGAGGGGGTGAATTGAGTAACAAAAACTTTCAAGAAAAGCCTCAAACAAATAAACTTTGCTGAATTTAAATATTAAAGGATGTGAAAGAGATAAGAAAAGGAAGAACAATTAATAATTAAATCGCAGAAACATAAATAAAGTGCATAAAGAAAAGAGAATAAGGGAAGAAAAACAGCCAAATGGTATTTATCCCTGGTTCGACTACCAACCACTCTTCTACGTCCAGTCCGAAACACTCTCGAGATTTTCACTATTCAAGACAAGCTTAAAACAGTGCTTTGCAACCTTTACATATAGAGCACACTTTTTCAGTGAGGAAACTCTACCCTTGTGCTCAAGCCTCAATCAATCAGGATACCTCACCCTTATACAATCAGGAGGATACCTACCCTCAATACAATATATTAGAGAAATAGATGAAGAAGAGAAAATCTCACTCGAGTAAATAATTACAAATTGAAGCACTAATTTTGAAGCATCTCACGGATATCTCAAGGATTCAATGTTAAGAGCATAGAAAAGAGAGGAAATTGTGTAAAACTCGTTTTTAACAAAGCAAGAAATAATCGAGAATGTTTTTCGGAGGAGTCCTGGGCTTCTATTTATAGAGCAACGTGAGAGAGAGAGCCATTGGGAGCATTTAATTGACTTTTAAAAGCTTCGAGTCTCGTATCAAATTTAAAAACTCGGGGTGATTCAGTGGTTATTGAATACCAGGAGGAGGTATTCGAATACCTTAATCAAAAGCTTTGTTCTGATTAAGTTGGGGTTATTTCGAATACCAATCAAGGGTATTCAAATACCTCTTTAAAAAAGGCATGTTTGAAATCAGGGTATTCGAATACCATATGGGGTATTCGAATGCCTCTGTTTTGGCAAAACAGAAAGTATAAGTTACGAATCAGGTTATTCGAATACCATAAAGTGGTTATTCGAATACCTCAGTTAAAAATAGTTCAAAAACCTTTCTTAAATGCTTCGAAATGCTTATTTTTAGTTTCTAAACCATTTGATCTTTCAAGTGCTACTTTAAAACTTCAGTTTAATTTAAGAAGCAGATTATTTTAGATCTTTTAAGATTAACCATTGAGATATCTAATTGGCAGCTCCATACATGATAGATCCTAAGTCCTAAAGCTACTCTTGAAGATCTTGGACTTTGTCTTCTTATCATCTCCATGTTTGTTATCATCAAAATACATCTTCATTGTTGCGTAGTAAACACATTCTCCCCCTTTTTGATGATGATAAACTATGTATTTTGATGATAACAAACATGAAGATGATAAGAAGACCAAGTCCAAGATCTTCAAGAGTAGCTTTAGGACTTAGGATCTATCATGTATGGAGCTGCCAATTAGATATCTCAATGGTTAATCTTAAAAGATCTAAAATAATCTGCTTCTTAAATTAAACTGAAGTTTTAAAGTAGCACTTGAAAGATCAAATGGTTTAGAAACTAAAAATAAGCATTTCGAAGCATTTAAGAAAGGTTTTTGAACTATTTTTAATTGAGGTATTCGAATAACCACTTTATGTATTCGAATAACCTGATTCGTAACTTATACTTTCGTTTTGCTTGAAAACAGGCATTCGAATACCCCATATGGTATTCGAATACCCTGATTTCGAAACATGCCTTTTTTTAAAGAGGTATTCGAATACCCTTGATTGGTATTCGAATAACCCCAACTTAATCGCTTTTTAACAAAGCTTTTGACAGAGGTATTCGAATACCTCATCCTGGTATTCGAATAACCCACGGGAATCTGCCCTGAGTTTTTAAATTTGATACGAGACTCAGAAGCTTTTAAACGTCAATTTAATGCTCCCAACGACTCTCTCTCTCTCTCTCACGTTGCTCTATAAATAGAAGCATGGGACACCTCTGAAAACCCCCGGACATTCTGATTATTTCTTGCTTTGTTAAAAACGAGTTTTACACAATTTCCTCTCTTTTTCTATGCTCTTAACATTGAATCCTTGAGATATCTGTGAGACAGTTCTTTAGTGCTTCAATTTGTAATTATTTACTCTGAGTGAGAGTTTCTCTTCTTCATCTATTTCTCTAATATATTGTATTGAGGTGAGGTATCCCTCAGATTTATAAGTGGTGAGGTATCCCGATTGATTGAGGCTTGAGCACAAGGGTAGAGTTTCCCTGTGCGTGAAAAGTGCTCTAAGTGTAAAGGAGAAAGCACTGTTTTAAGCTTGTCTTGAATAGTGAAAATCTCGAACTGTGTTTCGAGGACTGGACGTAGGCCACAAGTGGTTGGTGGTCGAACCAGGATAAATATTGTGCCTATTTTTCTTCCCTTATTCTCTTTTCTTTATGCACTTTATATACTGTTTCCTGCGATTTAATTATTAATTGTTCTTCCTTTTCTTATCTCTTTCACATCCTTTAATATTTAAATTCAGCAAAGTTTATTTGTTTGAGGCTTTTGCGAAAGTTTTTGTTACTCAATTCACCCCCCTCTTGAGTACTGGAAGCCACTTGGTAACACTTATCGCATATTTCATCATTTAGTTCAAATGTTGCAGGAATAAGACTTACTGGTTTGAAAAATGAATTTTCTCCCTTATCCTCTTATGGATTTTGAAGATAATTTTGGATTATGAAAATAGGTTAGAAACAAGATCTTCAGACATTTTCTCACTAAGTCATTATGTCGTTATTTGTATTCATGACAAATAGCTTTACCTCAATGCCTATTTCTACTTTCTTTAAGAATAGGTCTAGGGGTTCAGTCATAATAAATTGTGTCTTAAAGTTCACAATTTCTCTCTATGCCAATGTGGATTAAAGAGAATGAACCCTCTCCTTTAAAAATATTCTATTTGAAAGATTGTAAATGTTTGTTTGCAATAGATTATATTTAAAACATAGCATAACTAAGTGAGAACCCTAAGACAAATGGAAGTTGTTTCATTCCTTCTCTCGGTAAGTAGTCTGAGCAGTAGTTGTGCATGTCAAAGAGCCTCTAGGTAGGTTGGATCCGACGGGTGAGGAGTACTTGTAAATATTCTGATGCTCAAGTCATTATGTGTGTAAGGAATATAAAGCAAAGACAATGAGAGTAAATATAGAGAAAGAGATAAAGAAAAGAACCCCCTGTATTGTGTAAGTAGTGGCTATTTATAGTAGTAAGGGTAGGTTGCGTACTATGGACCTCATAGTACGATGTGATTAGAGGAAAAACCATCCATAGGTGTCATGACACATGTTCGAGCCATTATGAGATATTTTAGTACATATTTAGTAGATATTTTGATAACCGAGTATGAGAGTCGGGTTTGGGTCGGGTGGTGGCTCAAAGTTATTATGGATTGGATTAATACTAAAAGGTCGGATTTGGGCAAGTGGGTAATAATCAGTGGGTCCTATTGGGTCGAGTGTAATAGGGGTCGAGTTAGGTTAAGTCTTAGGAAGCAAGTCAGCACAACCCTAATGGTTTTGAAAGGTAGTGTTGGACTTGGACTGAGCCCAAATGTTCTGGTATGGTCTAGAAGACAAGGCCATATTTTTATTTTATGAGGAGTCAACCGACGGGGAATAGAATTAATGCGATCTTTCATCAATATTGGAGCAAATGAAATGTTTTCAATTCACTAGCCTACAAGACTATTACCAAGACCCCTTGCTATATAAATGAATCAAACCACCATCATTTGTCATATGAAATTGCTTATCCAACATTTTCTTTTATTGGTCACTCGGACGACCTATAAACTAACCACAAACTCAACGAACTACATTAGTAAAGTTACAAATGATGAGACAAAATATTTAACTAGTCTTTATTGTAATAAAATTGGAACAAAAAATATTTAACTAGTATTTATTGTAATTAAATATTTATTGTAATAAATATTTAACAAATATTTATTGTATAAAAAATATTATTGGAAGGGAGTCCCCACTTAGGCGTTTAACCGTATTTTAAGAGATTAATCTCTCACTTATCGAATGGAGAATACTTTAGAAAACAAAGAAAAAAAAGGGAACAAAAGCAGGTATCAATAGTGAAAAGAAATATCTTATCTCTATAAATAAAGTGGTAATTGGCCCTCAAATTTTACAAAACTTGCCTTTTTGAAGAAATAAATTTTATATTACATTGATCCAACAATAGAATCGAGACTCAGTACGTGTGATAAATTTCTTTTACAAATGATGATTTCATCTCACACTTACAAAAATGAGAATGGAAAGTATTGTAGTAACTATAGTTTGCTCAACATGTTTTATTTTATTATTTTAGATAACATTGGAATGGAGATTGAAGATTCAAATTCTGTTATGGAGTTTAAATTTTAAAAAAATAATTGTATGTATTTAGTCATTTCCGGTACACTTTCCATTGGAGCTTCCAAGCAATTTTCTTTTTTATATAACAAAATTAATGATGACAAAATCTTCCTACATTTGACTATATTTGGTATGCCATTTTAGAGTGGAAAGAAAATGAAAAGATTCCTCTTCCTTTATTTGGTATCAATTTAAGGTAGAAAGGAAGATATTCATCTTTCTTTCCTTTTCATGGGCCTCATATTATTCATTCCCTCCCTTTCTAGAATGATTGAGAGAAAAATTAAATTTCTTTCCCATTTTACATTTTACCCACTTAACTCACTTTACCAACTTTTCTAATTTATTAGATTAGGGGTAATAAAATAAATTTATATTTATTTACATACATTTCCCTTCTTTTCCATTTGATAGTGTCAAACAAGGTGAGTAATAACTCCTATAATTCTCCATTCCTTTTCTTTCTTTTCTTTTCTATTATATTCCGTTTTCTTTTTTTCTTTCCTTCCATGATACCAAAAAAAGCCTTCGGGATCCCTACGAGGACTGCCCTAATCGGGATTCAAATTCGGGAAATTTTTCCTTGTATGGACAAAGATGGGGATAAAAATCTCCCCAGGAAGATTCAGGGATGAGGACGGGGATTGACGATGATCGTATCCCCTGTCCATTAGGGTACCCATCTCCAAAAATTACTAAATTATTCTTAATGGTTATATCATATATATGTGTGTGTCCATTAGGGTACCCGTCTCCAAAAATTACTAAATTATTCTTAGTGGTTATATCATATATATATATATATATATATATATATATATATATATATATATATATATGTGTGTGTGTGTGTGTGTGTTTTAATACTTTCTCTCTTTTAGTAATTTCTATCTATATTTTTTAAAATTAAATTAAAAAATGTATAAAAAAATACTACTAGATAGTAATTTGTTATTTTAATTTGTTGATGTTGTAAACTTAAATTAAAATTATTTCTAACTATATATATTTCATTTTTTTTTGAATTTTTTCAATTTTTTATAATTTCGAGGTCGATGCGAGTCCTCACGAGGAGTAGAAGAATATGAATACAGAGAAAAAAAAATATTTTGAGGCAGGAATTAGACACGAGGACGAAAGAAATTGGGGACACGAGGACATGAAGTGGAAGAGTACACTATACCTCAATCTTGTGCGGGTGTCATCTCTAAACAAAACTTTGTGTCACCTTAATTACATTTTATATAAACATTAGGAAAACCCAAATTTTGTCACTTCTCCAAATTTTTTTCTCATCATTATCATTTTTTTAATAGTCATCTGCATCTGGTAGACATTCCACCTCACCATGACAAACTTCACTGTATAAGATGATGACAAACAAGGAAACACCATCTACCTGTTCATCGTTGAAGTTGTCTCAAGAGGAACATGTTTTACCTTGCTTAATTCCTAATGAAAATTAAAGAAAACAGTAGAACTAATTTATACTCTTACCCACCAAGGCTGCAACTTTCAAGACTGTCTTGTGGTTCTTTTTCCAAAATCAATTTACTCATAAAAATAAATGTGTTTAGAATTGAGATCATATGTGTGTATTTAATCGTGTCTCCAAGCAGTGATGTGAGTCAAAGATAGTGGTTCTCTCCTTGTGTGGCAGCAGCAGTGGCGAAGAAAGGGTGGTGTACATGTAAGGCTCTAACGCTCAAGTTAGGGCTGCACACTAAAAATATAGTTAGGATTATACATTATGAGAGAAAAGTGTATTAAAGTAGATGTATACAAAAGTAGCTTAGCTTCATATTTATAAAGTGAGTTTACTTACAAGATAAGTAATATCTGAAGATATACCGTTCAAATATAATTGAAATTGGTAATTATGAGGGAGGTTTAATCCCTAAATATCTTCATTAAAGAGAGATTCTCTTAAGATATAAGTTTATCTCGGTGAGTAAGTAGATACCCATAAAGATTGCAACAGCCTAGAACCGTGATTGTACCGGCCAAATTGGACTACTCACGTTGAGCCTAAATCCGAGATACTGGTTCAGATTAATATGTAAAGAGCAAATTTTTCAACTTAGTTGTTGGGTATGTTATTGGAAAACTTCCAGGTGTCTATAAATATTAAATTATAATGTTCTATAAGAATACTAAATTTTGCATTAAGGTGACTTTAGTTTGTGAGAAAAAAAATTTGTAATCAACCCCAACTAATGTTTAACTAGCATTTCAGTAAAAAAAAATAAAAAGTCTGACTAGTGTTATTGACACTACAAATACAATATGGTAATTTGCATCGAAAGGGACTTTTATAATTTTGAATTTGGTGGCAAACTTTTTATTACAAAAGATGATTTGCAATGAAAATATTCATCATAAAATTATAAGAACATTTAAAAAAAAATCTTCGCAATAAAATAAACGGCAACAAATAATATTTATTTTGAAAATTCTTGAAATATAATTGACCTTTGCAGCCTTTACACTGATCGATAAAATTTCCTTGATCTCATTTCATCAGTTTACAAATCAATTAAATTTGCCTGGTCCTTCAATTTAATTGGTTGATATTACTAATAATCTCATATTAATTTAATCAAAAAATTAATATGATATTAATTTATTGATCAACTAATCAATTAAATGCATACAACATTAGGGCTTCTTTAGCCAAACCATCATTTGATTGATCTTACTAATAATTCATGTAAAAATCTTGTTCTAATTCTGATCGGGATATTAATAATTGATTGCTCCTTAATTGCTTCTTTGTTTGAACATTCTGCATATTGTTTGATACACTTGGTTGAGTTCAGTGGTTTTTTTTTTAAGCTAATAAATATGTATAATGTTCATCTTACCTCAGATAAATCTCACACTCTTTTTAACACTATTTTTATGGTTAATCATGTGTATTAATTAGTTAACAGAAATCATATAAAAAGTAGTTAGAGCTTAAATTTACTCATTAACTAACTAATACATATGATTAATTATAAATTTATACATTATTAATTAAGTGTGAAAAGTAATATTAAAAAATGATGTAAGAATATAAGAGTTGAAAAATAATATAAGAATATAGGAGATGAATAAATATTGCTCTATCTGCAGGTTATTTTTGTGATTATAGAAAAATGAGATAAATGGTACTGGTAAATACCACAGAATATTTTGAGTCTGAGTCATTTTTTAAACTAGTCGGTATGTGATACAAAAGTTCAGAAACTTTCACCTATTCTCTAGTTTATTTCAGAGCATCTTTCAAAGAAGAATTAAAAAACCAAAGTTAGTGCAGAGATAGCTACAAGATCAACTAATACGAATTTTCTATATTACTTTGCAGACCACCTAAGCATATGAAGTCAAATTCTTTTGCTAAGAAATTATGAGCGCCCCACTATATACTTAATAGAAGAACTGAGTTCAGTACATAGTTTACAAGCATTTTCTCTCGTCTAAATCTAATCACATATTCGTCTGCACTCTGCAAGCATTTACTCTCATCTAATCTAATCACATATTCTTGCTCAGATAATATGTTAACTGAAAAAAAGTTAAAAAAAATAAATATTTCCTAAGTATAGTACTAGCTCATTAACTCAACATGTTTATTTTATTATTTGGACCCCATTTAGTAAGAAGCTATGTCATAACATTTTAATGAAGGTTGAAGATTCAAATTTTGATAGGGAATTATAAAAAACATTTATGTGTGTATCCTGTCATTTATGGTACACGATTTATCTCAACTTCCAAGTAATTTTTTTATATTTATTATTTTCTTATATTATCCTTTTACCTGATAGGTGAGAGGCTTAAACAAAGACTCTTCTCAACAGTATTTTTTCATATACATGAATCTTAAGATCGAACTTAGGACTACATACTTAAGAGATTCGAATCCCTTTCACTCAAACCAGCACACGTTAGTTTCTTATATTTATTTATGGGCAAAACTTGGTGTTACACTCAATAGTGGTTAGTCAGTGCGACCTTAGGCAAACCTTACTTGTAATGTCAAGAGTTCGAATCTTAGAATTGTCACTTTGGATATGGCTTTACCTAACCACCACCCGTAGTCTAAAATTACGTGAGCAATTGTTTAACCAAAAACTTGGAGTTACCATCAAAATATAAATACCTAGACATTTTACATAAAGTTTAGGAAAACTCACATTTTGTCACTTCTCCATTTTTTTTTCTCATCTTTATAAGCGTCTTTTTTAAATCAATCCATCTACATCTAATACAGTTCGATAGATTTAGATTCTCTCATGTTGTTGAATAATGAGAGGGTCATGATAGAGAAAAAAAACACAATTTTTTTTAATATAACTAATAAGTCCTATAACTAATTAGATACAAACACTTTGCTCACCACTCCACCTTCACTGTATAAGATGAATAGATAACCAAGAAGTAAACGCTACCATATCATCATTGAGTTCATCTCAAGATGAACATGTTTTGCCCTTTTAATTCCTAATGAAAATGATAGAAAATAGTAGAACAAGCTTATCCTTATCTACCAAAGCTGACCTTTTAAAGCAGTCTTTTGATTTTTTTTTTAAACTTAAATCAATATACTCATAAAAATCAATGTGCTTAATCATATTATTTTCGAATACAAAATTGATTCTAGTTTTCAATCTGAGAAGGAAATCTCCTCCGCTTGAGGACTCTCATGTTCTTAATGATTTGCAAAGACAATGTTAAAGCAAGAATAAAAACAAAACGAAGATTACTTCGAAAAGTAAAGATAATGAATGCAATGAACAAATTTGATTAAAAAAGATAACTGAATTGTTATAAGTACAATCTAATTCGAAGTGTAGAAAGGAAAATGCATAAATTATGCAAAGGTAATGCGAGTTCAAGGCAAACAAAGCAAAACACAATAAATGAAAATAATGTAAAGCGAATCAAAAGTAAGAAAAAGTAATGCAAATAATAAGAAATCAAATGACCAAATGATCACTCGATCGAAAGATAAACAACAATCCTAAAAGAAAAAAGGTGATTAAAATGAAACTTGCATTGATGAGTAAAAGTACATAAAACAAACAGGGTGAAAGACGTACTTAACTAACTCTCTGTTTGTCCAAAGGTATAACAGTGACTTATAGGACTTGTGAGAAATGTGTGCAAGTGTTTCTAACCATTTTAATGCTTTCACCCTCTTGAGTATTTATGGGTAAGAAATTAACTGTAAATTTTACAAGATCCTGACATGTGTGTTTGTTTAAGTAACTTTTTAATCCTAACAACAACACTTGTCTTGGTCTTAAAAATAAGTACTTCTAAAAACTACTGCATTTCAAATTCAAAACAAATTTGAATTTGTACATCTAACTACTTGAACTTGCTCGAAATTGAATTATTCTTTGAAGCAATCTTAAATTCTTCTAAGTTTTAGTCCTTCTCTTTCGATCTTTCTTCTTTAGCTTGATCTAATCTTCAATTGAAAACTTGGTAAGTTATATTCTTCAACTGTTTGATCGAATCTCCTCTTGAAATCCACAATTTTTTTCTTTATCTTACTTTTACTCACATTGAATGTTTAATCAAATTGCTTAACTTTGTGTAAAGCTATTTATAGCAAATTTTGTCAAAGACAATTTTCGATTCCAATTATCACTCTGGGAAAGTAATCTCTTCCTTTTAAGGACTCTCAAGAAGAATGTCAAGAATTTGGTTTGAAATTAATAGAAAGTATAGCAAAGTATAAGATACAAATAAGCAAAATATCAATCGAAAGACAAATTTGTGTTTGAATTAAAATATAAAGCAACAAATTCAATTAACAAGTAATCGAATTTGACAAGAAATGAAATAAAGCAAATAAAGAACACAAACTTAAACTTGTAAAAGAATAAATTCAACTAGAATTTAAATGAAAGCAAGGAAAGCATGCAAAGGAAGCGATAAATGAAAAGCAATAAAGATGCAATGAGATAAACTAGAAAAACAAATTGCAACAAAGTAAAGAAAACAACTAAAGAAAAGCAATAAAGATGAAGAAAAATAAATGTGCAAGAAAGTTAACTGGGAAACTAAATTTGCAAAAAGGTAAAGCAACAAAAATCAAATGATTCAGAGAATCACTCGACCATGAGACAAAGAGAAGTTTGCAAGAAATGTAAATTGCAAGAAATATAAAGGAATAGCTTTAAAATTGCATTGAAATGTAAAGGTTACAGAAATCAAAGAGAGTGGAAGACATACTTGACTAATCCCAGTGTTTATCCATGTGTGCCAGAGTGACTTTTGGATGTGTTTGAGATATGTGCAAATGTTTTTCAACAGTCCTAAATGCATTCACCCCCTCAATATTTGTAGACAAGAGAAATAAGTGACTGTCTAACTATATTAGGATAAGTGTCATTGACATAAGTAACTTCCTAATCTAATTATAATATTTGCATTGTCTTTGTATTACCGACTCAACTACTATGAACTCCCTGAATTTAAATTCTAATACTTAAATTTGAATTTAAATTTAAAGTGTAACTGTCTTGAGTATGCTTTTAGGTCTTCTGAACTTGAAGAATGTCCTTTGCAAATCTCATAATATTTGCGTAAGTATTTTCACTTCTTTGCTTCGATCTCGAATGTGATTTCAAGCAATTGTCTCTCTTTGTTGAATCGAAACACGTCTTTGAGAACTCATTCCTTGTCTTCAAGTTATCGTTGACCTGTAAAACTTAGTTAAAACATCTTAATCGAAAGGTAACTTTTGATTAAGGGATCAAATTTTAACTTATAGTCAAATCAATCTTAAGATGCTTTATTTACTAATATATTTCTTTTGTAAATTGCTAACAAAAGCACGACAGTAATCCTTCGAATTTGAACTAGAATCGAAAAGATTATTTTGATACCAACAAAATGTAAAGGCCAAAATTCTCAACTTAGATGTTGGGTGCATTATTGGAAAATTTTCATATCATGTGTTTATAAATCGTTATGTTCTTTACTAACAATTCCATTGAGGTCACCTTAATTTGTGAAAAAATTTGTAATGAACCCCAGGTAATATTGAACTAACATTCTTGATTAGGTTGTAAATAAGTATTGTCAAACTGAACACTTGAAAATCATGTTTGACTTGTGAAAGAAATATGTTATTTTAAGTTTGACTCATTTATTCGAACGAGCTAAATTTAAAACTTGAACTGACTTGTTTAAAAAAATGAAGCTTAAACTCGGGTTTTTAAGTTATAACTTGATTATTATTATTTTTCTTATTAAATCTGTCATTGAAATATTTTTTAAGTTTATTAATTTATTATTTAGTAGACATTTATATTTAAGATCATGAAGTGAAGTAAAAGCTTTCGTCTATTCATAATCTATTTCATAAAAAATTCATAACCTTCTTAGAAACTTTAGTAAGTAATATAATAAATTATATTAATATATTTTCTTATCTAAAATTACAATTATTTTGTGATTAAATTTCTATTATCTATATAAAATAAATAAGTAACACATACAAAAGTTATTTGTGAACTTTTAATGTCAAGTTTATAAAATTTGAAATTAACTTATTTATATTATCAAGTCTAACTTTAAGCTTAATTTTATTTATTTAATTAAATACATGAACTTGATCAAGTATTAATAAATTAAGTTTGAATAGTTCACGAATAAGTTAAGTAATTAATATCCCAAACAAAAGTGACTATTTTAAGAAAAGCTAATTTTGAATTTTGTGACAATTTTTGTGATTTAATTTGAATGGACTTTCCGTGTAAATATATTTTATATTATCATTTAATTATAAATTATTATATCATAAAATAAATTTAATTCCCACAATAATTATTTATAATAATATATAATTGATAAATGGTATAAAAAATTTTATATTAATAATATATTAAAATTATTTTTTTTTACTAAAAAAAAAACTATTATTACTTTTTTTAGAATAATGGATGAGGTTGTGAAAGTTGTAAACACCTTTATTCCCTCATATTTATGAGTTTAGCAATAATGGATTTTTGGCTAATTTGCTTTTAATCATATTTTCATGAGTTGTTGTTTTAAAAATAGAGTATGAGAGTTTTATTAGGTTAAAAATCATGTATGAAGTTAGAAATTATCTGAGACCTAAGTTTGAAGGTCCTAGAAAATTCAATGGAACAGGAAGTAAGCACTTGCGTGTAGGGTGTCTTTTTTTTTTATTACAAAAGATGATTTGCAATGAAAATATTTATCATAAAATTATATCAAAAAAATTTAATATTATATATAAAAAGCCCTTGAAAAATTCATGTTTGCAGCCTCACAAGTAATAGTATTTTACTCTGATTGATAAAATTTTCTTGATCTTGTTTATTTGATAAAATCCAATTTGCTCGGTCCTTCAATTAAATTTGTTGATCTAACTAATCAATTAAACACATACAACATCAGAACTTCTTTGGCTAAATCAACTAATGGATCTTGTGGAAATTTTTATTCTAATTCTGATCGGGATACTGATAATTGATTGTTGTCTAATTGCTTCTTGGTTTGATACATAGTCCCCGAGTTCCGTATCGAGTTCAGTTTTCTTTTTTCTTTTCTTAAATGCTAATAAATATTGCTCTTTGCAGGTAACTTGTGATTATTATAAAAAAATGACGTGAAAAGTACTGGAATATGCCGCAGCATATTCTGAGCCTAAATCACTTTCCTGGAGATTATTCAGTATGTCATACGAAAGTCTCAAAACTTCCTTCCACCCATTCTCTAATTTATTAGTTTTTGTTATTTGTTTAATTTTTATATATTTAATTTTTTTAAATTTATTTATAAATTTATTTTATATTTTAAAAAATATTATAATTACATATAAAATAATTTAATAATTTTTTATTAATATATAATATAAATATAAAATATATATAAAGATTGGACACAATATTTCTTTTTATTTTTTAGCATCTTTAAAAGAAGAATTAAAAAATCAAAATTAGTACAGAGACAGGTAAGAATTCAACAACTACGAATTTTTTAAGTTATCTGACAGACCACGTGAACATGTCCAATCATTGTTTGCTAGAGGCAGGTAAGAATTCAACAACTACGAATTTTCTAAGTTATCTGACAGACCACGTGAACATGTCAAGCCAATTGTTTGCCAGATTTTAATTATTTGCTACGATGAAATAGGTAAAAACTGAGGCCATGTGCACCCCTCTGAATACCAAAAAGTTCAAAATATTTCTGTATCAATCATACATGTATAAGATGTAAAAGTTATTGAAGTAAAATATTAAGGATTGTTATACCAAAAGATATAGAGGCATTTATAATAATTTTAATAATTTTTTTGAGTATATATATTTTTATTGATATTTTTTATTATCAGTCATTTTATTTTTTATTAATTTTTAATATTTATTTTTTAATCTCTTGATTTTTATTATTATTTATTTTAAACATTTTATTTTATCTTTTTCACTCTCAAGTCTTCGACCCTTCTTTTCGACTACTGGTTTGTGCTGGATTCCATGCCCTTGCTAGGTGGCGTCAGACGGTGTCTACGAGGAGGTGGCCGGAGGAGGAGCAAAGGCAGAGCTTGCAGAGCTGGACAATGTTGGAGTCGTCGCGGATGACGGATCTAGATGGATTTGAACGGGACTGCGACAAATCTGGACGGATCTGAACTGGGTTGCGATGGATCTGGACGGGGCTGCGACGGAGGCCAAGAAAGCGCACGGAGCTTGAGATTCGAGAAGAAAAGGATGTGGGGTTGGTGGAAGATGTTGGAAAACCCAGAAAGATAAGACAAAGCGTGCGATGTTTACTTTTGTGAACTTGATCCCTTCTGTGCTATCTTCAAGTGAAGCTATTTGATTCTTGCTATGTTTACTTTCATTTTTGTTATTGATGGTGTTCTTTTTGTTTCCTTGGCCTTCGAAACAAGCGGCGGTGTAGGGGCTGGGAGGCGGATGTTGGTTCAGGCAACCACAACCCTCCACCCTCATAAACTTTGCCACACCGACCCACGCCACTCGCCCACCCCAACCCTCTCTCACCTCCCTCGGCCCCCTCTTTTAACATATGTGAAGGAACTTATTTCCAGCAGTTGTCCCATGGTCCCTTTCCTGGAACTACTGGACTGGTGGTATTGGAGCTCCGAGGGAGGACGATGGAATGCACAAAATGAAAAAGATTAGGATTGTTTTAAAAAATATTGGAACATAATATCTTTTTATTTTAAGGACTAATTTATAATTTAAAGATTTTATGTATTCAATAAGTAGCGGTAATGTATTCTTTTTTCTTATTTTTTTCTACTCAATCAATGATTACCACGGTTGAAGCATCCATGCTCCCAATTGGTTAAGGAGTATTTTAAGCGTTTCCCATATATATATATATATATATTATATATATATATATATTTAATATATTAAATATATATATATAGAGAATTTTTTATCAAATTGCCCTTTGTGATAAATATATTTATCAAAATGTCACAATTTTTAAATTATTTATCAGAATGCAACTGTTTTGGTTACGGTGGCATTTTTTAATTTTTATTGGGTCACGTGGAATACGTTAGAACGCTTGGCGTATCCAATGAATCTGTTAAACGTTCTAGCGTATCCACATACACACGTAGCCTGTTGTGACAAAATGGGTCAAATTCGATGGGTCGACCTGAATAACTCGACAAAATGGATGAACTGGGCTAGCAAAATGTCAGTTCGAAACTTATATGACCGAATAATTTGGCGAATGGGTTGAAATTGAATAGGCCAGTTAGCTACGCGCTTTTTTAACATGCGCATAAATGGATTAAATGGATTGGAATTAGGAAAATGAAAACGTCACCAAAACTTATATGTCTTGAATTAACAAACCGAAAATACCGACCGAATAAATTTATTTCGAAATGGCCTGACCAAAAATTTGGGCGTGCCATTGTTTTGACATAATAACTTAAGTAAAACGACTTTTAAGTACGCTTAAGTTAAAATTTTCGATTAATTAAATCTAAAAGCAGCCTCGGGTTTAGAAAATTGAGTTTATGAAATTATGAAGTTAAACTTAACTAAATCTAGCAGTGAGCATTCTTAACGTATTGTAATCAAGTTTTACACTTTAAATTAATGGGCTAAAATACTAGCCAAGCGAGCATCACAAAATCAATTAACTTTAACCCATTGTTTGGATGTGGAGAGAAAATGGGAAGAGAGAAAATGAAAAGAAAGAAAATAGAGAGAAGAGAAAATGAAGAGAAAAGTATATTTTCTCTCTTATTGTTTGGATGAAGAGAAAAAGAAGAGAAATAAAATGAGAATTATGTAAAAAATAAAAAGAATATAATATATAATTATATAAAATGACATATATATCCTTCTCTTTATATATATATATATATATATATATATATATATATATATATATATATATATATATGAGGATCGGTTCTGCAGTGTAAGTCTTTTTTGACTTATATTTCATTTTCAAATGAGATCCACTTTCATCTAATTGGTTGAGATTATTTCATTAAAAGTATAATTAGATGAAAGTGGATCTAATAGTTAAAAAATAAAAGAAATAACAAAGACTTATAATATATCCATATATATATATATATATATATATATATATATATATATATATATATATATATATATATATATATATATATATAATATTTTACAATAGACATTAATTTTAAAAATTAAATTAGTAAATATTTACATAAATTATAAAATATAATTACAATTATGTTTAAATAAAAAAATTGTAATTGATTATTATATAATATTTTAAGAACATAATAAAAAAATATAATTTTATCACTCATTATTATCCATATCCCTTTGTCACTCATTATTATCTCTTTCCATGACGTTGACCATCCAAATTCCCAATTGCATCATACTTTATTTGTTGTTGCATTAAATTTTGTTTGAGTATGAATTCAAGAAGAGTTAGCCTGGGTAGAGAACGACATAATTGTAAACTAACCATGTTTACCTCGTTTATCGAGTTTTCTTCTCAGTATTGCGGAGAAAATTTTTTTGTGGGCTCCATTCGTTTGTTTTCTCTCTTCTCTTTTTTCTCTGCTGATCCAAACTGCAGAAAATCTCAAAATCTTTTCCTTTTCTCTCCACTCTATTTTCTTTCTTCGTATTTTCTCTCGAACCAAATGAAACATAATAGTTTAAACATTTTGATTCTAAAAAAAAATTGACAGAATTTTTCCTAAAAATTAGACGTTCCCAAAAATATTTCATCTTGTATAATGAAACATATTTATATATATTGAATTTCATATCAACAAAACACGTATAAGATGCATAAGTATAACAAAAAAATCTGGTACATATATATACAGTCATCCCAAATTAAGCAAATATAATAAAATATAATAGATATACATCTATGAGAAGGGCTATGGTCAGAATGTGATGGTCTGTGAGGGGGTTCAGAAGAAGGTCCTAGCTGTGATGAGTGAGGATATGGTGGGTAACTCATATACGGTGGATATAGAAATGACGGTGTAAGGGTAAATGTATAAGGATATGGTGGGTATGTTGTAGATGGTGGATAACCAGGATATGGCAGGTACGATGGAGGTGATGGCTGAAATGGTGGGTAAGTAGTAGTAGAAGTGGGCGGTGGGTGAGTACTAGACACAGCAGAAGAACTAGAGTTATCTGGAAGTTGTAATCGTGATCGAGTACTCACTAACCCTCTCTGTCTACGGCGCGGCCTCTGCTCATCAGACTGCTCGGATGGTCCGGGAATCTCATCTGCAAGAGGGGCTGGACGAAGGTGATCCAATGTGATGTGATCATGCTCCCTCACTGAAGATAAGATGTCCTCCATGGACTATTGAAGGCTAGCCATACTAAATCCCGAACTAGGGTTCTTGACTGACGCATGGACGTTCTCTACAATATCAGCCTAAGATACAAATATAACACGTCATTATCAATGCAAAATACACAAAACAAATAGCAGAACATATTGATGAAAAGCTTACCACAAATTCAATGGATGCACCAATTCAGAAAATCTAATGCTTGGTAATCCGTCTGTACCAGCGCATGTACTCAGACTGCGCAGTAAGGGGAACTTCCAAAGGCCAACCAATAACACACTGTTCCCTCCGACTGTCCCAGATGGCTATGTGTGCAAGGTGTGTGGCTCGCCAATCCTCGTCGTGTCGTCCGACCAATGTAATCGAGTGTAATTCGTCAGGTTGGTGTGGTCTCCGTGGTATCGGTTGGTCCAGACCAAACTGACGCATCATCCTGTCTGTCTAGTGCCACTCAATAATGTGAAAAAAGATAAGTGGAACCATTGTCAAAATAATATCTCTACTAGTGACACAGAATGCTGGCAGTGAAACAATAATCTCATCCGTATATGGTCGCCATGTTATCTGCAATCACAATTGTACAAAGAATTAGAAAGCAAGACAAATTAACTTATTTAAATCAATGTAAACAGATACAAACCTCATCACTCTTCATCTGATCAAAGAACCGACGGTAATACGGAAGCACCCCCATTGGGGTTTCAGTCAACACCTTATGTTTATTCCACATATATATATGTCAAGGTCATATGATGTCAACATAAGTAGTATATATAACAAACTAATGTACAGATATGTTGAGAAACTCACCAAAATCCTAGTGGACGTAGGGGACCACGGGCAGCAATGTAGGCAGCCACAAGGACAAAATCAGCATCATCCACAAGTGTAGGAAGAAGGGGTGAAAATCTGTGTCATGCCCAATACTGTAATAGTATGTAAGCACCTCCAATCTCATGCACGTTGTAATCCGTGGTCTTGCACAGCTCTCTGTACAAATAGGCTAAGACCGCAGATCCCGAGTTGTATCTCCCGGTAGCGGTAAAGTCCTCCAACAGAGGAAGGAACATCATGTGCACGTGTCTACCAGAATGGTCAGAAAATAGCAATCCCCCGATCAACCGAAATATGTACGCCAGTGCACACTGCATCACGTAATCAGCTTTGTCAACCTGCGTAAGTCGTGTATGGAATGCACTCCAGAGTCACGACATATCAATACGTCTACATGATACGTGTGACTCAGGCGACTGCGATCTTAACAAGGTCTGACATAGCTGCATCCAATCTAGACGGGATGTACGTACCGTAACTTACAAATTTCTATCTCTTAAACAATAATTTTGATGAGTTAATACCTAATTTTCTTTGTTTAGTAATTTCAAGTGGCATATGGAATGTAAAATTATTTTGTTTATTCTGTTAGCGTATTTGATCGTTTTGAGTGATTAATCGAAAACTGCGTCAAGGCTTAAGAAAATAAAAATTTTTGGATAGGGAGAACTTTACGTAATTTAATTTTTACCGTTAGGTAATTATTTAAACTGATTAATCGATTTGATATTTGTGTGTTTTTAATATTTTGATTTTTTGTAGATGATTATGACTCTTTTTTTTTTTTGGTGTATGTGGGTCCTAGGGTGGTCTATGTGGGCCTGTGTGACCTTACGTGGGCCAATTGGGTCTAGAAAAAAAATTTTTCTACGTATAGAAAAATTTGTATTGATTTTAAACAGACAGTGATCTTACTAAACCTTTGAATCCAGGAAACGCTTTTAGAAAATTTATTGTTATCTTTGTGTTTCAGATCGTATTTATTTATCTAGGCGATAAAAATACAAGAAATATATTTTTTTCGTGGGGTTTTAGCAGATAAAAATATAAATTAAATTGCTTAAGTCAACCTTGGTGGATCACCTTTGGATATCCACCATTGATTTAATGATGGAGACTTGATCTTGATTTAATCAACGGTGGAGATTTGATCTTAAAAGTGAATAAGATCATTTATACCCATTAGATAGAGATTAAATCAAGGGTAGAGATTTGATCATATAAAGTGATTATACAATAATAACCATCAACATGGATTTAGAAGTAATTAAGTATTTGGAGATTTGGTCTTGTAAAAAATGTAAGGACCAATTTATAATATATGGATGAAGATTTAATCAAATGGTGAATATTTAGTCTTAAAAAGTAAGACTAATTAGGACCCTTGGATTAAAAGTTTGAAGGAGAATCTTAACTCTTAATTTTTGGAGACACATCAATCAATTGGCTTAGATTTAAAGTTGAAAAAATCTAATGGCTTGCATTTCGTTTCTAAAATCAAAAATCTACCTAAATCCTAACCATTGAATTAATCAATGGCTGAAATGCTTCAAATGGTGGCAAATAATGAAGACAACTTTATTCAATCCATTATGAAGAGAATGTGATGGTTTTGGAGTGTTTAGATAGACAAAAGTCCAACAAAGTTTTACGTCATTTTCAATTTCATTTGTTCAATGTTAGACATCATAAACGCTTACTTTTGATTTTTTTTCCAAGGAGAATGCTTGAAGGGGGCACGGTTTTGGTGCTGCATGAAGGAGTTTGGAAGACCATAATGCACGCAAATTTGAAAATTCATTATTGTTTTCCTTGGCCTTCATTGATTCATTTTCAAGTTATAAAAACTTATAAAATTTTTCAAAATTCCTCCTTTCTTCTCAGATTTTCGCCAAGCCCTCCAAAAGCACCTTCCATCACTCAAAAATTTCATCCAACTTGATTTTCTAAATCTAAACATCATTTAATTCTCAAACATCTCAGTTATGAGTTTTTCCAAAATCATTCATCTTGATCTTCAAATTCAACTTCAAGTTTCTATCAAAATCAAAAATTTCATCTTTGTTCTTCAAGAGATATCATTCGGTCAAGACCCCTAAAATCACTCTCCAATCTCTTTTAACATTTTTCATCCAACCATAGATCTTGAATCTACATGAAATTCTAAGCAACTTTCATGTTGAAGATTTCCTCTAAATCATTCATCTTCATGGACTTTCTTCAAGATCTATGTTATGGAGTAAGTATGGTGAAGTGTAAGGAAACTTCACTTCTTCACTTCTTCTCTCTTTTTCATCTTTATGTATTTTGTTTTGTATTTGAGAAGCTATTGGTGATGAAGGACTTAGAAAAAAGAGCAAAACAAAGAGCTTTTGAGGATCTTCAAGAGGTAAGAGGGAGATCCATCTCACCAACTAAGCATGGTGGTGAGAGATGATATTTTATTTGATGGATGTGGAATCCATGTGAAGATTCATATCTATGGTCATGTAATTAATTTGTGGGCATTTAAATAAAAAACTTTGATTAATTTTTACGCTTGATATGCTTTATGATTTTATATACTTTGATGATACGCTTGATATGATATACATACTTTTATGGCTTTGATGGTATGCTTTTTATTATTTATGATGAAATATATATGTATACGCCATTTAATACGATGGTGGAAAGGAAATTAATTTTTGGCTTCAATACCAAGGAAGAAATTACGGTTTTGACGCCTATGATTAGGGTTCATTTTGAAAATTTTCAAGAATAAAAGAATTGATTTTTAACGTATTTTCAAAAATAAGTTATGGTGGATTTTAACAATTATACCTCAAATCAATTTAAAATAGGTGTTCACAAAATTAATATTTTCTTGAATGATTGAAAATGGATGTTTAGAAAAGTAAGGAAAATAAACAAAGTTAATTTATTTTTCAAAGAAAGTACATGAATATGATTTTAGAAGGATTTTTATTGATTTATTTTGTACAAAAAGTTTCTAGTGTTTTTTACTAAACATTTTGAGATTTAAATTAAAATAGAATGATAATTTTAAGGATTTAAAAGAAAGTCCAAAAAAAAGGATTTGTAAGGAAAGTAAAAATGAATTTGAACAAATTGATTTGGTTTTTACACAATCGGTATTTAAAAATTTTTAAAACAAAGAATTTTTAATGGTTTTTTTATAAAAACCATATCAATTTGGAAGAAAAATATTTGATTACTTTCCAACGATACCAAAGACTTATGATTTTTTGGAGGTTGGAATAATTTTGGTTTTATGAAACAAAGTAATTTTAAAGTTTAAACAAAATGTTTGAACAAAATGTTTTAGATAAGGATTTTGGAAAGGGAATCAAAGTATTTTATCACTGGTATTTTCTTTGAAAAAGAAATGAACTTTCATCCATTTTCTTCTGAAAATGAAAAGAAAAAAAGGGTTTGAATCTTAATTTGTTTTGAAAGAATTGATTTTAGAATTGATTTGGGAAAAATGGATTATAATATAATGTCTTGTTTTAAAAATTTACTAACGATAACTTATTTTCAAGTTTTGAAATACGTTGAAAATGTTAAGTTTTGAAACGTTGATTTATATCAATGGAAAAGTGATTTTTGTAATTATATTTTGAAAAAGAATTTCTTTCCAAGTAAAAGCTGTCATAAAAATATTTTCTTGAGTAAAAAATATATTAAATGAAGTATAAAGTTATATTATTTTGAGTAAAAGTTAAAAGGAATTTTTAAAGGTCAAAAAATATTTTTCTCAAAATGAAATTGTGGTGAAAAATTATTTACGTATCTTAAAAGCGTGATTTTTAAGTTACGTGATATGATAAAAATATTTCATATGATTTTAAATATCGTTGAAATATTTATACGTGATTTGAATTTACGTTTAAATATTTTACGTGGAACTATCTTGTTGATAAATCACTACATTGATTGAATAAGCGATAATATTTTTTTATACGATTGTGAAAATGGGAGAAAATTGTTATGAGATTTGGAAAGTGTTTTAAATATTTTGAGAATGATAGAAAATGATTTACTTTAACGTAAAAGAATGATTTTTAACTTACGCGATTTTGAAAGAAAGTCCATGAAGATGAAAAAAAATATTATGCGATTTGAGAAACGTATGTTTTTAGATCTATAGTTGGATTGAAATTAAAAGAGATTGAAAAATTTGAGTATTTGGTTTAAAAGTCTTTGGAAGAAAAATGGAGTTTTCGATATTTTGAAAAAGTGGAGTGAAATTTTAGTCTTTGGTAGAATTTTGAAGATAAACGAAAAGAAATCAAGCTCCTCCTTTGGTGATTAAACACGTAATAAAAATGAAATTTTTAATTTTAAAAACATAAAAAAAGGGTTACGGTATTTTGAATGCCGCAATGTGACAAGTTTTGATTGTGAAAAAGGTGAATCTTAATATTGATAGAAATTTTGTGAAACACGAGTTAATACAAATTGTTTTATAACTATGGAAAAATAATAAGATGATTTTGTTATTGAAAAATACAAGATTTTCTTTTCATCAAACTTTGCATCTATAGTGAAGAGAGAAAAAGTTAATTAAACAATAATGGTATTAAATTATTTGAGAGGTGTAATTTAGATGCATTAGATATATATATATATATATATATATATATATATATATATATATATATATATATATATATATATAATTATGACTAGATATACTTTTTGTTCTATTGATTGAAAATTATAGGAATTGATTGTAATAATTGGTGCATTATACATACATTGGAATGGTCCAGATGAGACTAGATAGAGAAAAGATTGCCTGGAGAAACGTGTGACTCTTGAAATGAAATGCGATATGCGTAGTGTAAGTTACTTTTGACCTAGGGATGCAACGGGGCGGAAATCATACACGGGTGGTTGGTCGCGCTTCTTCCCGTAGGTTAGACCGATCATCAAACACCTTTACCGATGATCTACGACCGAGACACTATTCTTAATCACGATCGATAAAGATGCGTCGTGTATGTGCAAGATTGCAAAATTGAAATGAGAATTAAAGCACGTAAGTCATTGAGGCACATCAATGTTAGATTTAGCAGTCTTTTTTTCGATCATTTCTCCGACCGAGTTTTCTCCTTTAAAGTAGAAATCGAGTCTTGTCTCCAAAATAATTTGAACACTTATATTTGTATGATATATTAATTGAGGAATATTAGCTATGACAACTATTTTGAATATTTGGATTGATATATGATTGGATGATGATAGTTAATTAATGTTGAGTGCAATTATTGAAAGTTTGGTATGATATCCCTATATGATATTCATTTTGTGTTAGACCAATCTGTCTTCTACCTGCGCAGATTGTTGGTATTGGTAGGTGATCTCAAAGTTCTTCCTCTTTGTTATGTTGTTTTAAATCAATGGTTATTATCCAAAAACGCTTTATTAAGTTTGTTTGTTCTTAACCTTCTGATTAAATCAAATAATAGAAAGAGATTCTCATCCAATAGATATAATCGGGCGATGGATACTTTCGAGATTGGTGACAACAATAAGGAGCGATATTTAATTCTTGAAGGTATCGGTGTTGACAAAAATGATATTTATCGTATTTTTATCATCCGATAATTGGATACGATATAAAATATAAGTATGTTAATTTTTAACGTTAGTGTTTTAGGATTATTAAGTAAGATCCGTCATGGGGTTTAAATCTTGTTAAAAAAAAATTTTTCTGTTAGTTTTATTTTCTCTTTAAATTGTGAAATATTAATATGGTGTCAATATTGTATATTAATCGGTTTAAATATATTTTCAGAAAAAAAAATTCATAAGTTTATGTTTCAAAAAGAAAAAAATTTTAAAACCAAATCTTTTTATAACTCGTAAAATAAACCTTGTGTGTAAAAATTCTTTACGTAAAGAGTCGAAAATTTTAATTTACGCGATGTGACTGCGAGTAAATCACAAACGGTTGATGAATAATCAAATAATTTTCAATGGGAAGTCTCGAGATAATACAAGTAAAATGTCTTCCAATGTGATCAAAATTCTTGTTTAAGAGATACGAAAATTTGGGGTGTTACATCTCGGGACGCCATCTCTCAACCAGTGCCGTAACGAGGGAGTGATCGATGGTGCAATATCCCATATGAGCAACTCCCACGAAATCAGCCAGCTCTAGATATGACAGTATCCGCTCATCTGGGTCCATATGTCTGAATTTATGGGCATGTCTGACATGCAAATGACGATCTAGTCTTCTCTGCCATATATGTTGTGAAACATGAAACTTCTACAACTCCAAGATCTTGACGGTCCCTGCAGAGTCTGGGCGCAAGTTGAATGTCATGTCTCACGCTGTAATCAGGCAACAGACAAGAACATTGGGTAAGTCTTCAAATAATAAAACATACTATAGAATCGAATATACATATTAATCATGAGTGTATCAAGCATAAATTAATAGACACCAGTAAAAGCACAATATCAAAATGATATTAATAAAAAATAATCACGTAGATTATCAAATTACACACTAAAATTTTTTAGTTACACATAGATAATCATCCATTACAATACAATGGGTATTAAATTATGTATTAATCAAGTAGATGGTCATGCTTGGTCATTCCTCAAATAAACAACAACAACAACAACAACAACAACAATAATAATAATAATAATAATAATAATAATAATAATAATAATAATAATAATAATAATCAATAATAATAGTAATCAATAATAATAAATAATAATACTCAATTATTCTAACAATAAAACAAATATACCATACATAATTAATATAGAAACTAAAAAACATAAACAATAACTCTAACAATAAAACAAATATACAATACACAATTAATATAAAAACTCAAAAACATAAATAATAATTCTAAAAATAAAACAAATATACAAAACATAATTAATATAATAACTCAAAAACATAAACAATAATTCTAACAATTAAAATATTAGCAATATATATATATATATATATATATATAATAATAATAATAATAATAATAATAATAATCTAATGATAGAAATACTTACAAATATGATTCTATCACAAGATTACAAATTCTACAAAAGAGTTCGAGAGAGAGTTTAGAGAAAGTGAAATCTAGAGAGAAGGTAAAAATTTGAAAAACACAATTCTAGCGTATTCACGTTGGATACGCCAAGTGTTCTGACTTATCTCACGTGACCCAATAAAAATAAAAAAATGTCACTGTGATCAAAATAATGACATTCTAATAAATAATTTAAAAATTATAACATTTTGATAAATATATTTGCCACAAAAAATAGTTTGATCAAAAATCATATATATATATATATATATATATTCCGATATATATATAATATATATATATATATACGATAGAATATATATATAATATAAAAAGATTAGGATTGTTTCAAAAAATATCGGATAATAATATCTTTTTATTTTAAGAATTAATTTATAATTTAAAAATTTTAAGTATTCAATAAGATTGTTAAATCCAAACACATATATATATATATATATATATATATATATATATATATATATATATATATATATATATATATATATATATATATATATATATATATTTCCAATGGTGGTATTGGAGCTCCGAGGAGGACGATGGAATGCAAAAAATGAAAAAGATTAAGATTGTTTTAAAAAATATTAGATAATAATATCTTTTTATTTTAAGAATTAATTTATAATTTAAAGATTTTACGTATTCAATAAGTAGGAGATAATGTATTCCTGCCATTGATTCTTTTTTCTTACTTTTTTCTACTTGATCAATGATTACTACGGTTGAAGCATCCATGCTCCCAATTGGTTAAGAAGTATTTTAAGTTCCTCAATTATTAAATAAAAATAAAATTAATAATTAAAAATAAGTGTAAAAAAATTTTACATTAATGTAAATTAATCTCCCTATATATATATATAGATATAAAGAATTGGCTTCATTATGAAATATTTGCAATATAGTTTCTCTTTTGGATATAATCAATCACATATGTACAGCTTTTGCATAATCATGTTATGATTCAGGCTTGTTGATTACTTCACAAGCCCCATTTTGCATTGTTTTCGTCTAGAAAGAAAAGAATACAATAGAACAATAATCACCAATTTTAATATTAAATAGTTAACTCTCTTCATATGTAAGTGTAACTTAGAATTTTCATCAGCTGAAAACCGCATAATTATTTTGCATCCAGAAACCATATGGCATAATTCTTATGTGGGATATGAAAAAATTACCAACATTTCTATTTAAGGGACTTTAATTTGTGAAAGAAAAAATTATAATTACCCCCATAAAATCTCCCACTTGCATTGCTTCTGCAACAAGTTGGTAATTTGCAATGAAAGTGACCTTTCGAAAATGTTAATTTTGAATTTCATAACAATTTTTTTTATCGCAAAAGATAATTTGCAACAAAACCAATCATAACTTAAAATAAAAATAACTTAATTATTCGGAACAAAATAGTTTTTCACAAATATATTAATATATTATATTTAAAAAATTATAGAAAATTTACCATTACATAATCATAAAAATAATTTTTAACCCTTGGCAACAAAATAACTTTTTCTGCACTATAATGACCTCATATTATTTAGTTGATCTAACAAATCAATTAAATACAGATAAGGACAGAGCTTCTTCGAATATAATTGATTAATTTTACTTATAACTCTTGTGGAAATCTTGCTCTAATTCTGATCGAGATATTGATAATTATATTGATTGATCTTTAGTTCTCTGTTTGAATAACATTCTAACATGTTTTATAAATAGTTCCTAAATTTTCTTCACATGTTAGAGTATATCGTTTACCATAAGCTGTGTTTTAAAAGAAACATACGTAAGCCCACAAATATTGCATTCTTTGCGAGTTATTTTTGTGATTCAGTAAGAAATGACATAAAGAGGTATTGGGATATGCCATGGCATATTCTTAGCGTAAATAATTTTTACCAACTAAACACTAGACGGTGGGGTGGGTCATCATTCATAGTTTGAAAAGTTATTATGTGTATTCTAAGTTAATAATTAAAAGTTAATAATTAAATATTTTAATTTATTGATATGTGATATGTAGAATACTTAAAATAATATGTATCATTTATTGTAACATTTTTTTAAGTGTAAACTAATATGATAATTGTTACATGTAAAAAATATATAAATAAATTAATAAAATAATAAATCAAACGATTCCAAAAAATAAAATATAATAAAAAATACAAAGAAAATAAATCACTTTGATAACTAAATTAATAAAAAATAAAAGTTAAATTAAATTAAAAATTAAATGATTTTAATCATTTACAAATATTTTCTTCCATCCTCAATCTCATTTTTCTGGGTTGGCCTGCACTTTCTTTCCTATTGGTGGAGACAATAATTCTCGTTCCTTCTTTCTTGTTAGTGCAATACAAGAATTAATCACAAATTGAGTTTTATTATTTCTCAAATTGAATTAGTATCTTTGTCAATGTAACTCAAATTGAAGACTCTATTATAACTCAAATTGAGGACTCCAAACTATTTTCTCCTTTGATTTAAAACTCTATTGTAACTCAAATTGATGCAGTATTTTTGTCGATGTTTCAACAACCATGCTTCGTCCATTTTTGGATCAGTGTCGATGGACTTATGAGAATCAGGTACTTTCTATGTCTATATGACATTGTTTTTCCTTTGTTTATAAATGAAAATATCATATCCAAATGCCTTAAAAATTTTTGACTGATTTTCAATCAATTTCTAAAAAATAAATGAAATGAATGCATTTAGTAAAGAAGAAAATAATGTGGTTAGTTAATTTCCTTTTGATTTTTTTTATCTAAATTAAAACAAAGAGTATTGATTGGGGATTTGAATCCAAATTGATTTAGGTGAAATGTTTATCTAAATTATTGTCAAATATGGAAATAGAAATGTATTAGGTAAAATATTTTACGATTTGTATTATAATAATTTATTTGTAATATAATAATTGATTTGTGTTATAATTGATTGATTGATAATAAGGTTGTTGACTGATGCTATCAATCTAAACAAAATTTAATTGATTTTCATTTCTTTCAAATATGATAAGTTTTTTTTTTTGTGATTCTTATATCTAATTATATCGATTATATTATTTTTAATCCTCAATAACATGTTTAAATTATATTTTTTTATTTTTTTTACTATAATAAATATAATTTTTTATAATCAATGCCTATGCTAAATATTTTCAATAAATATTTTTTTTACTATAATAAATATGATTTTTTATAATTATTGCCTATGCTGAATATCTTCAATGAATATATATATATATATATATATATATATATATATAAATGAAGTCTTCTATCATAAAAATTTATATCACGTGTTGCTTTTTAAGTCATTTTAATTCTTTCTAATTTTAAAGGTTTTCCTCTAATAATAAGTTTTTTAAATTTTAACAAATATTTGTAAATAAATAAATTGAAATAATAAATTAATTACTTATTACTAATTAGTAATTGATTAGATATATTAATTTCAACATTATTAACATTTATAATTGACCCAATCAAAGATAATTCCATTGCAACAAAAAATGCTGAAATTTAATTATAATAATTGACACCAATTAATTATTTCACCTAAAGACATTATAATAACGTAAATGATAATTCAAATCAAATTCACTCATAATAATTATATTAATTGATACCAATCAATTAAATTGCTAAAGCCATCGTAACAATCATTTTAAAAAACCACAAAACATTGATATCTATCATTGATTGATTCTTCATTTAAAATTGATATATGCAATTTTTTATTGTGAAAATAGTGTATTAATTTTTTACTTTTTAAAATTAGAATTATTAAATGATAAAATATTCCCTCAACGTGGATAGTATATGTAATATGTATATTATATCGTATTTTACTTAAGTTATTTTTTATAAGATTTTTTTAAAATGATGATTTACATTAGTATTAGCCCATTATATCAAATCATTTTTTTTTGTATTTATGTTATTAAATAGTATACCTAATTAATATTTGAAAATTTTCAATGATTTATTTAAAATTAATCTACAATTAATATTTTTTTTGTCAAACAATAATTCTACATTAATTATGTTAGAGGTATTGGAACATTTGTATTTATAAGAGTAGTTTTTCATCTTATTTATTTATTTAGACTTTTCACAACAATGATATCTTCACAAATATTGTTGCACTGCTTGAAGAGTAATATATTTCTCTTTCTATTATATATTTTCTCAATAAAAATTGTGATAATTTGATTTTTATTTCAATTATCTCCATATCTTATTTACTTATTTTAATAATTAGACTACACATACAATTTTGTTGGTGATGTGAACGTGAATAATGACCAAAAAATTTAGAATATCAAAGTGATAATGTTATTTATTTATAAATAAATCTCAATTTCAAACAATCTAAACTTCCTGATTCAATTGAAATACTTGTCATGAATAAATGATATTTATTCTTCTATTTTTTACTAAGATTTTAGTAGTTACTTTTACCTCTATATTAGGTTATTGTAAGAGTCTTTTAAGATTTTCATCAGATTTTTTTTCTTATTGTAATTTTTTAATACTATTGTTAATTATTTCATATTAAAGGGTATTTAATATTGTTAATTATTTCAAGAGGAAAATAAAGTAACTTACTTATATATATTTTTTAGCATATTTAGGATTTAAGCCAATTTTCTTTAAGTTAAAGTTTGTATTAAATTTTTTTAACACAGTTATCATATAGTTTATTGTATTTTCATATTTCAAATGCTACTAATTATCTCATATAATGTACAGTTAATAGTTACATTTTGTTTAATTAAAATATATTTAATTTTATTCAACTTATTTATAAAATTATTTTATATGTCATAAAAATATTATAATCATATATAATATAATTTAATATATCTATTATATTAATATACAATATAAATATAATATACATATTTTAATATATATAAAACATTTCTCATAAAAAATACTAATACTAGTACAAAACAAAAGCTGAAACTTTCCACCAATTCTCTAATTCATGTGAGAGCATCTTCCAAACAACACTTACCAGAATATGAATTATTTCTAAGTTATCTCGAAGACCGTGTGAGCTGTCAAGTCAAGTCAATTTCTATTGTTAAGAAATTATGAAGTAGAAGGAGGAAATTAAAATTATATCTCACGTGTAAAGATTAAAAATATATTTTAATTTATATTTTTTGTCTTTATATATAATATTTTTTAATTTAATTTTTATATTTAACTATATATAATAGATAATAAAAATTAAATTAAAAATAATTATATGCATAAAAATTAAAATTAAAAACTTTTTTATATAAATATCAAATTAAAAATAGATATTATGTATAAAGATTAAAATTATACTTTAGCCTAAAGAAATATTATTAATTATTTCAAGTAAAAAATACAAAAATCTACTCATATATTTTTTGAGCATATTAAGAATTTAAACTATTTTTTTAGTTTGAATTTTTATTAAATTTCTTTATGCAACTATTATATATTTTATTATATTTTAATATTTCAAATACTATTCATTGGAAATGCACGGGTAAAAAATGCAGTACAAAACAAAAGTTGAAACTTTTCCACCAATTCTTTAATTTATATGGGAGCATCTTTCAAACAACAATTATAAGCATCTGAATTATTGGTGCAGAGCCAACTAGGAATTCCAGAAAAATGAAATTTCCAAATTATCTCCTAGACCGTGTGAGCATGTGTGAGCATATCAAGTCAAGTCATTTTTTTTTTTTGTGCAAGTCAAGTCAATTTACTCATATAATTTTTTTAGCATATTTAGAATTTAAACCAATTTTTTTTGAGTTCGAATTTTTATTAAATCTCTTAGTCCAATTATCATATATGTTATTATATTTAAATATTTCAAATACTATTCATTGGAATGTACGGGTAAAAAATATTGATAAAAAACAAAAGCTGAAACTTTTCCACCAATTTTCTAATTTATGTGGGAGCATCTTTCAAACAATAATTATAAGCATCTCAATTATTGGTGCAGAGCCAACTAGGAATTCCACCAATACGAAATCTCCTAGTTATCTCCAAGACCAAGACCGTGTGAGCATGTGCGAACATGTCATGTCAAGTCAATTTTACTATTCATTGGAAATGCACGGGTAAAAAATACTGGTACTGGTACAAAACAAAAGCTGAAACTTTTCCACCAATTTTCTAATTTATGTGGGAGCATCTTTCAAAAACGACAATTATAAGCATTTGAATTATTGGTGCAGTGCCAGCTAGGAATTCCACCAATACGAAATTTCCAAGTTATCTGCAAGACCGTGTCAAGTCAATTTCTATTGATAAGAAATTATGAGCGCCTCAACATATACTTGATAGAAGAACCGAGTTCAGTACAAAATCTGCAACCATTTTCTCTCCTCTAATCTGATCTCATATTCTTCTTCTTAAGATAATGGCGGGAGCACTTGTGGGTGGAGCTTTTCTCTCTGGTTTTATGAATGTTGTTTTCGACAGGCTCCTTTCACCTGAGGCTGCCAACTTGATCCTAGGCAAGAAGCTTGACCGAAAGTTACTTGAAAGGTTACAGACTGCTCTGTGTGCCGCTGAAGCTCTACTTATTGATGCAGAGCAGAAACAATTCCATAACCCAACTGTGAAGAAGTGGCTTGATAGTCTCAGAGATGCTGTGTATGTGGCTGATGACTTACTGGACCGTGTTTTCACTGAAGCTGCAACTCAAAAGGAGGTAATTAACCTTTTGCCTCGCTTTCTCAATTTCAAAGATAGTGAGATGGTAAATAAGATGGAAGAGATCGTTAGAAGAATAGAAGATATTGAAAAACGCAAGTATATCCTTGGTCTGCAAAAGATTTCCAGGGAGAACTTCTTATGGAGAACTCCTTCAACATCTCTAATAGGGGGATCTATATATGGCAGGGAAAATGACCAAGAGGCCATAATCAAATTGTTATTAGATGACAGCAGTGAAGGTAAAGTATCTGTGATCCCTATTGTGGGCATGGGTGGGGTTGGAAAAACTACCTTAGCCCAATGGGTGTACAGTAATGAGGATTTGATGAAGGAGTTTCATTTGAAAGCATGGGTTTGTGTTTCTGAAGAATTTGATATTGTTAACATTACTAAGACTATAATAGAGGCAGTTACTTCTAGACCTTGTGATATGAAAGGTTTTGATTTACTTCAAACTAATTTGATGGGAAAGCTGGTAGGAAAGAAGTTCTTTATTGTTCTAGATGATGTTTGGAGTGATGATCGTGATAGTTGGCGTAATCTTATAAAACCTTTTCAAAATGGGGTTAAGGGAAGTAAAATTTTAGTAACAACTCGTAGCAAAGAGGTTGCTTCAGTAGTCCAAACTTATCCCCCTTACCTTCTCAATGGGTTGTCTGATGAGTATTGTTGGTCTGTGTTTGCGGACAACGCATGCTTTCCAAACACTAATGGGAATTTGGCACTAGAAGAAATTGGTAGAAAGATTGTTAAGAAATGTAAGGGATTACCTTTAGCTGCAGAAACACTTGGAGGCCTATTGCAAACAACACATGATATCGAGTACTGGAATAGAATATTGAGGAATGACATTTGGGAGTTTTCTGTAAAAGGCAGTAAGATTATTCCAGCCTTGTTAATAAGTTATTATCATCTCCCCCCACATTTAAAGCGTTGCTTTATTTATTGTTCATTGTATCCCAAGGATTATAGATTTTATAAAGATGAATTAATCTTATTGTGGATGGCAGAAGATCTTTTACCACCACCAAAGAGAGGAGAAACTTTAGAAGAAGTTGGTTATGAGTGTTTTGATGTTTTAGCGTCAAGATTATTTTTTAAACAATATAGTACTGATGACATGTCTTTTGTGATGCATGATCTCCTGCATGACTTAGCAATATTCATTGCTGGAGACTTCTATTTTAGATTAGAAGAACTTGGTAAAGCAGGTGAGATTAATGTTAAGACTCGTCATTTGTCATGTGGAAGGTCAAGTCATCTGATCTCAAATTTTTTTGATGTCATTGGTAGAGTAAAATCTTTGAGGACATTGCTGCAAATCGATTTCTCAATTCCTTCATCCAGTATTGAAAGCACAGCATTTATCTACTTAAGAGTTTTGTCCTTTACTCGTTTTTTGAATCTTGATATGCTGCCTGATTCAATAGGTGAATTGATCCATCTGCGTTACTTGGATCTTTCTTGATACCAAGGCATTGCTGCCTGATTCAATAGGTGAATTGATCCATGCTGCCTGATTCAATAGGTGAATTGATCCATTTGCGCTACTTGAATCTCTCTCTGACAAGTATCAAGGCATTGCCAGAATCCTTGAGTAACTTGTACAATCTACAAACATTGAAGCTGTTTTATTGTCATAAGCTGACTATGCTGCCCAATGGCATGCAAAATCTTGTGAATTTGCGACATCTTGATATTAGGGACACTGCTTTAGAAGAGATGCCTCGAGGAATGAGCAAATTAAAACATTTGCGCCTTTTAAGTTATTTTATTGTGGGTGAGCATGAAGAGAATGGAATCAAGGAATTAGGAGAACTTTCAAATCTTCATGGATCATTTCGGATAAAAAAATTGGAGAATGTTACCAATAGCAGTGAAGCATTGGAAGCAAAGATAATGCACAAGACGCACATTGAGGAATTGTACGTCGAATGGTCTTCGGGTGATGATATGGTTCCAAACACGCAAACTGAAAGAGATATATTTGACAAGTTACAACCTCACAAAGGCCTGAAAGTGCTAGAAATCAAAAGGTACAAGGGTACAATATTTCCGATTTGGGTAGGGCAATCTTCCTACCACAATATGACTCGTGTATCTCTAAAGTCTTGCAACAATTGCTGTATGCTTCCTTCACTTGGACAACTACCATCTCTTAATTCCCTGAATATTGAAGATTTTAAAGGGCTGAAGACTATTGGTGCCGAGTTTTACAAGAATGATGATGATCATTCTTCTTTGGCAACACCCTTTCCGTCCTTGGAGGATCTGTCATTTCGTAAAATGTCGAGTTGGGAGGTGTGGTGTTCGTCTGAGTCCAATGCTTTTCTTCGACTTAAGAAGCTTACAATAAGTGATTGTCCCAGATTAACAGGAGATCTGCCTAATCACCTTCCTGCTTTGGAAACACTTGAAATTGATAGTTGCGATGAGCTTGTTTATTCTCTCCCAAGGGCTCCCGCAATTCGCCAATTGAGTATATCCAAAAGCGATAAAGTAGGGTTGGAAGAGATACCGCTTTCGCTGCAGTCTCTATCGATTGGAGGATGGCAGCTGGTGGAGTCCATGTTTCAGGCAATGACCATCAGCCAGCCAACTTGTCTCCAATCTTTATAGATCTCTAATTGTTCGTCTACCATATCATTTCCAGGGAGTTGTATACCTGCGTCCATGAAACGACTGACAATCTGGGATTGTAGGAAACTAGAGTTCCCAAGGCAACAACAACACGAGCTGCTAGAGTCACTTTATATCTATGACAGCTGTGATTCAGTCACATCCTTCCCACTGGAGATCTTTCCAAATCTCAACTCTCTCCGACTCTGGAATTGTGAAAATCTGGAATCTCTTTCGATGTCCCAGTCACAGGTTGCTGTTCTTCATTTTCTCGAAATCCATTGGTGCCCCAATTTTGTGTCGTTCCCCAGAGAAGGATTGAATGCGCCCAGCATGACTGATTTCGTGCTCGACCAATGCGACAAGTTGAAGTCATTGCCTTGTCACATGAATACTCTTCTCCCAAAGTTAGAGCAACTCGAAATAAGTGATTGCCCAGAAATTGAATCGTTTCCTGATGGGGGTTTGCCGCCTAACTTGAACTATCTTGGTATCCGGAATTGCGAGAAACTATTGAGCAGCCTATCATCCATTGGCAAGCATGAGGGTCTCTCCAGTCTTACCATTGAAGGTCCATGTGATAATGTCAAGTCATTCCCGAAGGAGGGTTTGCTACCTCAGCTTCCCTCCCTTACGACTCTGGAACTGTATGAATTTTCAAGTCTGGAGACGTTGGAGTGCAAGGAGCTTCTCCACCTCACCTCCCTCGAAAAATTAATAATTTCAAGATGTCCGAAGCTGGAGAATATGACAGGAGAAAGGCTGCCCGCCTCTCTAATAAAACTCTCCATCTCTAGAAGTCCTTTGCTGGAAGAACGGTGCAAGATGAAGCACCCACAAATTTGGCCCAAAATTTCCCACATCCGCGGCATTCAGGTTGATGGAAGATACCTATGATTCTCTTAACAGGTAATTGTCTAGCACATCATGTTATGATGATACCTCAATTTCATTCTGCTGCTCTATATACGTCATGTGGTTGCTTGAGATTTTCCAATGGATTTGTCTATTTGTTTTCTCTCTCTCTATTTCATTATGAGCATCTTATTCATGCCCGTCAAATTTAGTTATAGTGTTCAGATAGATGCCATGAGCTGCTTCTTACTATTTCTTTGTCTCTCTTCTTAGGAAATCAGAGCACTCACCCAGCTGGACATTCCAACATTGTAGACTTTTATGGTAGTAAAATGGTAAACATTGTCCTAGTTTATGACTTGGCAACCCTATATGTGTGTGTGTGTGCCCATCTCGCTTCAATTAATAGATAGACTAAAATCTTATTTGGGTACCAAACATTCTTTAGTCCCTGAAAAAATAATACGTTAATCCACCAGTAAATAACATGATGGAATTGTCCGTGTGGGCTGTGAACTGTAACCTGGAACTGTTAACTGAAACAATGGATTGTGTATGGTACAACTTTCCCATAATCGGCACAAAATGGTGTAGTTTTATTTTATTTTTTTGTTTGCTTTACATAATACAAAACAGTTTGAGTCACAAGCACAAAGAAAAATTGAACTGTTTTGTATCTTTGATGGGGAAGTTGTACTAGAACATAGTCCGTTGTGAACAAATTTGTTGTGTTACTAAACAATATATTGATGGAGGGATGAATATAAAGCGAGTTTATTTTTCAAGGACTAGATTGGAAAATTTTGACTATTAAGACTAATTGAGAGAGCTCATTAGATAGGGACAAAATAGGTTTAGTCTAAGAAATGCATTCACGAACTTACTGGTGCTTTAACTGAATCTGTTCATCCTGATTTAATAAAGCAAGACTCCATGAAGGTTCTGTTTGTTTTAACAAAATCACCAAAATTTATTGTAAAAAAATTACTTTTCCATATTTTATTTGAGTTGGCTTATTTGCATAAAACAAATTCTGTTCCGAAAGGAATACTCATATGCTTGCATAGCGTGAGCTCTAGAGCAAAATAGGATATAAAACCTATAGTAGATGGATGGTCATTCAAGTACTACTGTTTTTAACTGTTAAATGGCTTGATTAATTTTTTCCTTTTTTCTTTTTTGTATATAGGGACATCAAAGTGGCTAACTTGCTTGTTGATTCTGCTGGGATTGGGAATGTCAATCTTGCTGGCTTTGGTTTGGTCAATCATGTTAGTTCTTAAACTTCCCCTTTAGTCCAACAGATAGTTTTTCTGTTCATACTCCTTTGTGGAGATGATGGTGCTTTGAGTAAACTGATTATTTGCATTTTACATTTTGTTGTCATATCTTTTGTTGTAGTTTTGAAAGACTAACATATAGTTTTACTATTCTCACTCCTTCACGGATAGGATGGTGCTTTAACTAAACTGATTATTTTCATTTTATATTTTGTTGTCATATCTTTTGTTGTAATTGAAAGATTCCTGGCAAAGGAATCAGCGTCAGAACTGCTAGCTTTAAATTATATTTGATATGGTGCTAAAATTTTGTAAACATTATATTTGATTAGAGATGTTCTTTTCTTTACCATTGGCATGACTTTCAGCCTGTTGGAAAAGATCTATTCACAGCACTTGTTGAAGGTCACCATAAGGTGAACACATTCATGTTGTTGTCATTGTCCAGTATGTTATCTATCTGCGATGTTTTATTCGCACCAAATGATTAATTGAATTTATGCAAACTGCAGAGTGTAATTATGTCAAGGTTTGTGGAGCCTGATCTGGAACTATCTTTGGCACTTTTGGATCTAGAGGTATTGCCTGTAATGTGTTGTCATTGGATAGTACACGATGTGCTTCTACACCATACTTAGTTGTCTTCATGAAACAGGCTGGCAAAAAACTTCTGCTTATTACCAACTCGGATTGTCATTATACACACAAAATGATGCACCATTCATTTAATAGATTCCTTCCTTCCCAATGATATGGGGTGGCGAGGTCTATTTGACATTGTACGTTCTTGTAAATTATTTCTACAATATGTTTATTCTTGAAGAATTTTTTTTTGAAAAAATAAGTTATCCTCTTGACATTAGAGGAATGAAATATACTCAATAAACTCTTCATTATCATGCCTGAAATCAATAACCACATCTTATTGTGAAATAAACCTTGTGTAAATCGATGTGGCTCTTGTTACATGGGTAGGTAATTGTCTCAGACGAGAATTCTTCCAAACGTCACACCCCACGTATGAAGTGGTGACAGGCGAGGATCATGTGTCCATGCTTCAAGGCTCAAACTGGTAATTGGTACTCCCTCTGTCCACATAGTATGACTCATTAGTTTTTTCACGAAGTTTAAGATGATTCTTATTTTCTAATAAAGAACATAACATATTTCTACAAAGTTCTGTTAGAAGTTTAATATATCAAATCAAGAGTGTTATTTTGAATGCTACCCCTAACTTTTTTGAATTCAAAAGAAAACGTAAGGACAAATGGGGAAAGTATTTATAATTTACTTCTTGTCTTTCAAAATGAGAAACACATTTTCAGACTTCCCAAAATGGAAAGTTCGCCTTAAAAATTGGGACACAGGAAGCATTCTGCATTTCAACTCCTTTAACGTGGTCAAATAGGTTATGTATTTATATTTTGACATTCTCTATCTCAAATACATGTATCACTGATAACCTTTTAGTCTGCTTCTACCTCCTCCTTTATAAAAATAGGAATGGCGGATGAGTCACATTCACATATTATAGACATGTTTGCTAATAGTCTGCAATCCATTAATCCAAAGAATGAAAGGACTAATGACTTTTTTAAGATGTATTAATATTTATCAAGCTCTGTACTGAGAAAAAAAATATTTATCAAGCTCTTAGTTCCACATATGTTAGGATCAACCAGAAGTTATCATTGAATTGTTTTCTATTGTTTTTGTCATGTTAATATATTACTAAAATGCTGATTGACACTATCTTTTATTCCTTTTAATACCACTTAGGTAACCACCATGTTAGTTTCACTTTTCACATAGCATAATTGGGCTGCTAATTTTACTTGTGATTTCGATCGACTTTATGGTGTGCTATAGTTAGACTATCTTTTTAGATGATTTAATTACCTTGTATTGTACTTGTTTTACCATCTTTTGCAGGCGGTTTGTTCTCGGGTAGAAGTGCTAGTTGGGAATTCCATAAGTATACATGATATATTATACATTGGTGACCATATTTACAGTGACATTAATCAATCCAAAGTCCATTTGCGATGGCAAACAACATTCATGTGTTGGGAACTGGAAGCAGAGTTTTCTGATTTTGGCTTCAAGTTAGTATAATCAGTTTATGCTTCACTAAATTTTCTGATAATAGAAAGTTCAACTATGACCTCTCTAGAATTTCATTTTTTCTATTTAGTTAGAAAAAATTATATGGTCACTTGTTTTGAGAAAGAAAAAATTATATGTCTGCTTTTTAACTTGAAGCCAAAATGGCGTTTCTGCCTTCAGCAATTCTTTCTGTTGAACCATATGTACTATACAGCAAATATGGTGCTTCAACTGGTTTACAGAGTTGAAAATGTCCCTGTGGTTTGTACAGTGTTAAACTTGCGGTATAGTGCCTTGATTCATAGCAGGAGTCACACAATCATTGGTGGAGCTTGTAAATTAGGAGGAGGTTGTAGGATGAGGTCTCTTTAACCAACTTCAGCTCGCTCTTCAGATAAGCACATGAAAAACTGGCAAAAGTTTTTCCATAAATGCAGCATTCAAATTAATAACAGATGCATTTAGAAATACGTTCATGATTCATGAACATACTGCTGCATTAACAGAATGTGTCCATCCTGGTTCAACAAGGCAATAAATACATGAAGGTTCTGTTGCTTTAACAAAATCTGTTGTCAAATACTACTTTGTGGACTTTTTTTTAGGGTGGGGGGATGGGGCGGTGGGGGAGGTGGGAATTGTTGATTCAGTATGGTTTTTGACTGCTCGGTGGCTTGTTGATTTCTTCCTTTTCTTGTTTGTATATAGGGATATCAAAGTGGCTAACTTGCTTGTCAACTTTGCTGGGAAGGTCAAACTTCCTAGCTTTGGTTTCGCAAATCTTGTGAGTTCTTAAACTTCACGTCTAGTCTAATAGATAGTTTTACTGTTCACACTCCATGAAGAGGATGGTGATTTCATTTAACTGATTATTTGAATTTTACATTTTTGTTGTCATATCTTTTGTTGTTAGTGTTGAAAGATTCATGGAGAAGGAATCAGCATCAGAAGTACAAGCTTCCAAAACAAAAGGCTCAAATTATTGTTCTGTAAATTCCTTTCTACTGGTTGAAATATGCAATTGTTAGGCACTCATCAGAGAAAATTTAATTGTGCATGCCTATAGATAGTTCTTTCGGAACAATTGATTAATTTGTTTCATTTTTTTTTACTAAAATATTATTTCAATTTCTCCAGTTAGAAAACTTTTATGGCTTGAGCATGTAATTTATGTTGTGATGCGTTTACTTTAGAGTCTAGCTGAGGAAATAAGGTGTTCCTTGCAAGCCTTATTTAGATATTCCTTTTTGAATTTTGGTAACATTTTATACTCTTATTGGTTATTTCTGGGCCATTATAATATTCTTGGATTTGATATGAGTATCTATCTATCCTTATAGTCAGCTAGAGCAACTTGGGATTTCTATGTTCAACTGCTAGCTGGATTTGTAGCTGAACTCTACATGAAGGTGGCTCCAAACTGGATGGGTCCAGAGGTATATTCTTATTCTACATTACTCTGATTTCTCATAGCATTTCTTATGGATACCTTCTCAAACAGCTTTTCCAGGAGAGCTGAAGAGATAACTGTTGTGGTCAAGAATTTGTGTTTGATATATGCAATTTGGGTTGCACAGTCGTTAAAATGTGCATGGGGCAGCCTCTTTGGTGGGCTTATGAACAAGTAAGCACCTGCAGAAAATTTTCCTGTGTCTTTTTACATTTTGTCCTGCAGAGCAGACCACTTGTGCAGTGTGCACTATTGGTATGGATTAACCCTAAATTAGATGATCTAATTGGTATTGGGCCCCAATTTTCATTACAATAATTATTGGGAAGGAAATTTTATTTTGGGCTGATTTTTGTCACATTGAAGATGAGATGGTAAAATTTGATCATGAGGGGTATTCTAATGTCCACTGTGGAGGTAGAAAGGAAGGCAATGATGCTGAATATGTGTGATTCCTCCATTTATTAAATTACTCATATCCACTTGTATTTATAATACAGGCTGCAATAATTTTTAAAGTTGGTACAAATGAGACTCCAATACCTGAAAAATTGTCATCAGAGGGTGAAGGTGTCGAGATGCAATCAGACAAAAACTTCATTTGTATCAACCTTTCTTTATAGTGAGCATTTTTTTTTTTGATACATTAGTGAGCATTTTTTTTGTGTGTGTTTTTTAAGCTAAACAGACTCACTATGACTGTAAGTATATAACTAATGGTCTTTACCCTGTTGTATGCAGTTTGTACATATGGGCACAACATTGAACTGCACAGTCAGAGCAAATATTTTGTTTAGCATCTGGCTGTAATGATTATCCAAGAAGAGATCTCATTGCAAAATATTGATCTTTCAGGACAAAAAGAGGATGGTTACAACTTACAAGTATGATGAGGTTGTTGTCTTGTAAAATTAGTGTTTTCTGGTTTGAAAAGTCTATTTGGGAAAATTTTGCTTTCTAACTTGGAATATTTTGGTCATCAAATATATATCTAATCGCTTAGTTCTATCTAACTGCCATTGCTTTTACCTTACTTTTCTCTTGAAGTTTTTAAGGTTGCATTTCTGTTAAATAACTTTTTTAACTTCTGATTCTAAAATCAAACAACGATCAGGCATTTATGTTCTTGAGATTTCATATGAATAAACGCTTGTCATTGTTCTTTTTTTTTCTGGTTAACAAGAATGACATTTTCTGGTGGGTGGGTATGAATTCAAATGCCTTATTTGTTGTTTGTTGTGTAAAACTATGTTCTCTGCTTTCTTGTAATCACAAGAAATAAGAAAGACTTCATGTCATGATGATTCCAAACCTATTGGCGAATGTCATGCTTGTCGTGTCGTGATGATTCCAAACTTACTGGTGCTTTAACAGAACCCATTTATCCTGGTTCAATAAAACAAGACATCCATGAAGGTTTTGTTGCTTTAGAAAACTCGTCAAAAACTTTAACTGCCAAGTCTTCTGTTTCAAATATAGTCAAGGATATGTTTCATGTCTTTTTCTTTTTACGTAGTTATTGAGTTCATGCGTGTCTAAGATTTGTTGATCTATTGATAATTAGTCTAAAGTGTGAGTAACAGCAAATTCATTTGTATCAGCTATTCTTTACAGTGAACATTTATGTTGTTTAAGCAAAACAGACATGAACATAACTAATGGTCTTTATCCTGTTGTACGCAGTTTTGTACATATGGCCATGGGCACACCATTGAACTTCACAGTCAGAGTAAAGATTGCCTAGCATTTTGAGGAAAAGATTACCCATGAAGAGATCATATTGCAAAAAGATTAATCTTTTGGGACGAAAGAGGATGGTTACAAGTATGATGAGGAAGCTGTCTCGTAAAATCAGTGTTTTCTGATTTGATAAGTCTATAAGGAAAAATTTTGCTTTCTAGCTTTGAATATTTTGGCCATCCAAGTATATTTCTGATCACTTAATTATCACTATCTTCCTTTCCGTTTACCTTCCTTTTCTCTAGATTTTTTTAATGTGACATTTGTAATTCTCACATAGCCCTTTTAATATTAGAGTTTGGAGGAAAGGAAAGCAAAGGGAGTCAGGTTTAGATTAAAAAACTAGTTTTGTTTGGGAGTGTTAAAAATAAGAGGGAAAGGGAAAATTTTCAGATGCTCCATAACCCTTCCATTTTAGTTCCCCAAATTGGGGGATTTTGATACAAAATTACATGATCCCTAAACCACTCACTTCACCCACCATCTTCCTCAAGCCTTTGGCCGACAAGTATGTGAGGTCGCCAGTCGCGAAATCAATAACTGAATTTGCTGTAACTAGTACCATATCAAATGCGCCTTCAAACAACACATGTATTCGTCCGCGTTCGTAAACTATAGATCGCCATTCGAATATTCTTGCCCCAAATTGTCACCCACCGAGTCGGACCACACCGTCCGCGTGCGCGCGTCGACGTCGCCACTCCTCCCTGGTCGACATCGCCAAACTCGAGCCATTTAGATTAGGTTAAAAAAGTTTAATTCTAGAATTTGCGATTGCGCGCCCTAAAATCGGTGCATGCCATTTGTCCTTTTCGAACCGCCAGCCTTCATTGAACCCACCATGACAATATCCCAACAGAACCACCCCATTTGGTTCTCTAATTTATTTGTCATTTTAAAAAGCAGAAGCTATTTTTTTTTTTTGTTTTAATTTTTTTTTTTTTTTTAGTAGGTTTGGGATGGTAAATTTATTCACTAGGATAAAAACGAAAAAAAAGTTAAAAAAATTTGGAAAAAATATAAAATATAAAATAATTAATAAGGATAAAATGGTAAAAAATATATCATAAATCTTCCATTTTCTTCCCTTTCTATATTTCACACTCCCAAACGAGGGAGAGGTAAACCTCTCATTTTCCTTCCCTTCCTTTCCTTTTAAATCCTTCCCTTTCCTTTCCCTCCAAACTCCCAAACATAGCCTTAATATTAGATTCTAGAATTAAACAGCTATCAGTCATTTGTGTTCTTGAGAAACCATAAGAATAAATGCTAGTTATTGCTTATTTCTATTCTGGTTAACAAGAATTACATTTTGTGGTATCTGTGTAAGTAAATAACAGCTGTTGAGTTTCTTTAATTCTCTAGACTAACTTTTTTTTATAGTAAACATTTGTATTTTTAAGCAAAATAAACTTAGTATGAAAATGATATAAAAAAAATGATTAATGGTTTTTGTAAAGCACATAGAAGTCTCTTGCAGTGTGAAGGTGGTTATAAGTATGATGAGAAAGTTGGCTTATAAAGTCAATAACTGAATTTGCTTGTTAACTTTTTAACACATATCAGATTCTATAATCAATCAATAACTCGACGGACCAACCCGCGCCCGCCCAGCTTAACCCGCAGGTTATGCGGGTTGCAAATTAAAAGTGGGTTGAAATATTGAACCCAACCCAAAAAAAAAAAGGTGGATTAGCAGGTCAACCCAACGAGTTGAATCCATTTTGTCACCTCTAATTGTGAATTCACACAAATTAGACATGTAAATTTAACTTGTATCGCTAATGGAAGGAAGAGTTCATTCTCAAGCTATATTTCAATTTAAGTTTTCAAAATAGGAATATCTTGATAAAAAGTGTGGGTTAAGTTAAAAAAATTCAAGTTTGAATTTAATTTGACTCTATGTGGCCTGCCTTGAAATCAGGCTGGTATGCTTCTGGCCAATCCGGTTCGAATTTTAATTATTTTTTAATCTAATAATATACTTGAAAAATTAAAACCCAATTGACAATTGGACTAACTATCTAATTTATTTGTCATTCGTCCAAAATTAAGTAACTCAAATTTTTTATTTTTTATTGATTTAATTTTTTTAAAGATTAAATGCATTATTTAAAAAAAAATAAAAAAAATTGTCGGACTGGTGAGTCGGCCAGCCCAACCCACAATCCGCAATGAGTTAGGCTGGGTTAGCAAAATAGTAGACCAAAACATACTTGACCTAACTTAGCCTGACCCGAAAATAGCCCAACTTACCCATTTTGCCAACTCTAAATTTCTAACATGCTTTAAGAAGTTTCATTGTGAGAATTGAGTCATTCTTGAAACCAAGAGTTGCTCTATGTTCCCTTGACCAATCAAATGGTATAGGGAACTCATTCTCAAGCTACATTCCAACATGAAATCGCTTAAACCTGTTTGTAAGCTCTGTCAGTGTAACATGTATAGTTTACTTTTGTCTGATCAGTATTGGTCCTAGCCCTTCATTGAGGTAACTTGTACAAAATTTACTAGTGACAATTAATTACTTTTCTTTCCTTTTTGAAACAAGCTCATGTAATAATTTGTCTCAAAATTAGATTTTGAGATAATTTAATAGTTATTATCGACATGTATGGTATAGGTTGCATTTAATTTATTTTAGACAGCTATTTCAACAATCATTTACATATAGTTCTTGAATGAGACAAACAGATGCTCTATGAGAAGCTAGAGTGCATCGCTAATGCAAGCAAGTGTGCTCATGTAATGATTTAGAACAACACATATTATTTTTAATATGAACCAAGATTAGTAAGCATAAAGCTTAGTCTTCTCTAACATATTTGCCTTCCTTAAAGGTTTCTTGGTCTTCTTGTCAAAGAAGGTACCATGACAACCTAGAAAATACTTCAAAATTCAAATACAAAGCTTTAGATACTGAATCTAAAAGAGATGTTATAAAATTGAAATTTAGCAAAATTGATACAGAAAAGACAGAAATTGTAGGTTTTTAACGTCTTCTCATACCAACTCTAAAATAATAATTCACAAAATAGTATGCATTTCCAATAAATTGAAGAAACATGCAATATACGAAATAGTTTACCCTTAATATAACTTAAATTTTGTTGTGGACAGTAAGAGTTATTGTTATAACTCCATGTTGGTTCAAAGTTTTCTAAATCCAACATGTATTAGCATTAGTTAGTAGCAAAAATAGTTAACCTAAGGTACATTCCCTTAATTTTAATTTCAGTTCAGTACACCAATACAAGTTGAACATAGGATATGCAAATATTGCTAAGTAAAATTATAAAGATGAATTGGAGTCACAAAAGAAGAGACCTTGAAGAGTTGAAGAATTCAATTATTTGTTACCATGAGATAAGTAATAACTGAGGTCAATCTTAACAAGTTACATGTATGTTTATTCCTTCACTCCCCTCCCCCCCCCCCCTCACCTCTCCTCCTTCCTTCCCATTTTCCATGAATGTGACAAATTTTCGCTTGAAATCAACAAAAAAAAAAGAAAAGACTGACATTTCTTAACAAAACAATAATAACTAATTCTGATGCCACAAATCACCAAATTTACACGTGGTTGGATTGTAGCTAAGTCAAGGAAATCTACAAACATGCGGAAGTAATTCCAAAAGTACAGTAAATATTTGATACTCAATGTGTATTCCAAAAGTTTCATTAGCTAGAATCACACAATTGTTTTAGATCCAAAATTCATATGGCATAATCATTGTTTTATTACGTAGGATATGAAAAACGAAATTATCTAATTTATCCAAAAGAATGCTGTGAAAACTTATGTTCAATATAAATCCTCTAATAATTTATGCTTAAGTTTGGAGCTTAGGGTTTCTTATAAGATAAAATGCAAACATTTATGTGGTTGGTTGTATACAAATTGTTATATATAGAGATTTTTTATTTAGACAATATGCTTAATTGTAATGTGTCCTTTTTGCAATAATGATGTAGAAGCAATGAAGCATATTTTTCTTTTACCATGAAAAAGAACCAAATCTGAGTTGCTAGTCTTTTCTAAACCATAATCAGAATTGAAGGAAATAAATTTTCCAATAACGAGTATGCTATAGGTGAAGGAATTTGCAGTGGATAAGAAGGAGATTCTAGAACTGCTGTATTGGTGCACGGCTAGTAGACAAGGCAAGGAAATGAGTGACTATTGAGGATGCCATATGACATATAATATTCTGTTAGTATTGCTCATAAAAAAATATAGCTAAACAAGTCATGAATATTGGAATTGGAAGGAATTTTTTTTCTGTGCTTAGTTGAAGCGTTCTAGATGTGTTTTGATATCTGACAATTTTGTACATGGCTATATAATTTTTTAGACCCGCTAAGTGTGATTAACAACTGGAAACAGGCAAATAGTTCACTGAATGAATTTTTTTATTTTTTATTTTTTATATCCCATAGTGTTAAGACGCGCTGAGTCAACTCACCAAATTCTTCAATTTCGTGAAATTTAGACCAACTTGTGTTGTAACATTCTCATCCATATGTGTAAAAAAAATGTGTAAAAAAAAATAAAATTATGTGACTCCACAGCATGTCATAAATAAATTAATAAAAAGTAAATTTCCAAAGAGTATAAATGAGCATGTAATGTACAGTTACGTGTACAATCACAAGTTTTCTATTATGCAAATTTTTTAATATTTGTCTTTAATAAGATTAGAGAAATGAATTAATCGAAACACCTAAGTTAATATGAATATTATTTAATAAATATAATAATAATAATAATAATAATAATAATAATAATAATAATAATAATAATAATGTATGACTAACCAAATATTTTTATAAAATAATAATAATTATTTTTATAATAATTTTATAAAATAATAAATATGTATGACTAACTAAATAATAATAAATATTTTTATTTATAATATGATTATAATTATTCATGCAATATTATTATTTTATAAAATATTACCCCGTTACCAGAATAATAATAATAATAATAAAAACGGAATAATCGGTATTAACACGGCCGGGTCGAGTTGAGAGTCTCACTCCGCCATTCACTCGCGAGTCGCGACTCACCATTCCCAACCGATTTCCACGACTCACGCTCGAACGATTCCGCGCCGTCGATGAACCGCCACCTCCCGCCACCCTTCGAGAACCGGTGGGTCCACTTCGATCTAGATCCTCGTCTTCTTATTCCTTCAAGGTTTCTTTCTTTCTCTGCTTTCTACTATTTAGCTCCTTCTTTCTTTATCTTCCACTTAGGGTTTCATGACATACTTAACTCATTTGATATCAACACGCAATTCTTAAGTAAAAAAGACAAAGTTAAAAAGAAATAAAAGGAAATTGTGATTTTGAGGTTTATGCAAACCTTCAGTGATTGTTTGCTCTTCTGCGGTTCAAGTTTTCACTATATCTCCTTATATTCATTATTATATTTAAAAGCTTTCTACTTCAAAGTTATGTGAGTGCTTTTGAATTAGCTCCATGATTATGTTTTGTTTGCATTAGATACCTTTAGATGGACTTTGTGATCCAGTTGAACCCTGAAGATATGAAGAACATGAATGTAGTTACAGAGATAGCATAGAAAGAGGGACTTTTGATGTCGAATTCTGCCATAGTTGCCGATAGGTGGAGGAAAACATCATTAGTTTTTTAGTATTGTGGTCTCTTAAGAGAGTGGTGATTGACTAGTTACTAAATGAATAAAAGAGAGTGAATGGGGCAGAGGCAGATAAATGGGTATGCATAAGGGAAGGTGATACCTCGAAGTGCTGGTGAGTGTGCCCCAACGTGCCTTTTGTGGTAAACTTGGTCTTCAAGTGTGTAAACTAAACCAATAAAAAGCTGAGACATCATTATTGCTCATTAAATAAGTAAAAAACTGACACAAATTGTGAAGGAATAGGAATTAGGAAGTGAAGCAGATGCTATGTTAATGAGCTATAGTGATGTGTTAGGTTCTTATTTGCTTAGTCTATATAAGTTCAAAATCAAGTCCTCTGTCCCTTTTCCGGTCCCCAATCATGTTTTTCTAATTAAAAAATGACAACTAAGAAAATAAAAGATAACTCCCAACTAAGTGAGAATATATTGTCAACTAAGATAAAGGTGTATTTTTTAACTTGGTTGACAGTATTTTATTGGGGGTAAGATAAAGAACAGGAAAATGGGACAAAAGAATTTCTCCAAGCTGGTCTGCCTTGTTGGCCTTTTTATTGGGTGATTTCTAGAGCTCATAGGTGCAAGAGGATTAGACCACATGAGTTGCCTAGGTGCTGGTAAGCCCAAATGGAGGCTTTCAGATTGTTATGATGTGGAAGCAGGGAAATATCCCTCAACGCTAGTCCCAACTCAGCATCAACAGGGACATTTCAATCTAATACTCTCTAAAAGATTATCGTGTGACGTGTAATTGTTTACTTGTTGCTAATTCTTATTACCCTTGTAAATGTTGTGCATTTGTTTCTATAATGTATTCTGTGTATGTGTAGGATGTTTGTAGATGATGATTGATGAAGTTGATCGTTTCCTGGTATCCAACATTTAGCACTTGGCTGTGGTTGGAAGACTGCCTTAAAACTTATTAAAATGCATTACTTATTGAAGACTCTGTTCAATGCAGCAAAAGGTAACTACGTTTATTTGGAATTATCCTACTCACCTTAGCTTTATGGGTTTTACTTTCTCTTGTGTACTTTTACTTCTGGCTTCTGTGGATGCATGCTGGCATGCTGGCATGCTGCCTTTGTTCAAATCTTCAAGCATCCTCTGTTACTCGACAACCATGGATAACAATTTCTGACGCGGATGTACCGATATATGTGTCCCATCTTTATGAGGAGTGGTTGGTTCCGGGTTCGGAATCAGAAATTTGTTGTTAGGGGACCAGGATCCAAAGGTTTATAACTTGAAAGACTTAAAATTTGTTAAGACAAAAATATTCCAATTCTCAAACAATATGAAATGATATTAAAATTTACTAATAAGATTGTTAATCCATTCTAACTAATGACAATTGGGAAAGAAATTAAGTATCAGACTAACAATATACAAGCCATCATAACAATCTCACTAAAATGAGAAAAACCCCAAAACAAAAATCACCAACAGGGAATTGACTTATATTCTTTGCTTTTTTTTAATTTATTTTTCTTTGTGTAGATGTATACGTTAGAGTGATTACCAAATGAGAAAAGTATAATAACAACTCATTTTTTATTCATTTAATTTATAATATAACTTAGTCTAAAATAATATAGCACTGTTTTACTTTTAGAGGTCATATAAAAAAATTATATGAATTTTAAATAGGAGTTCTCTTTTAATTATGGGGTCAAACCCTAAATTATAATTTATTCGGTGAGGAATCTGAAAATGGGAAAGGGTGCATAGCTCTTCTCGGTCCACCTAAGGCCTTTGGTTAGTTGAGAGAGACACACACAATGATACAAATGCTTTATCAACCTTGTTCATATATTTAGAAGAAATTAAGGAGCTCACTTGTACTGAGTGACCTAACCTTTCTAATGATTGAATCCTTATATAGTTCACATCATTCCTAATTGTTAGGTAGAGTAGTATGCTAATCAGTTTGTACGTTAGCCTGCAATGCCAATCATTAATCTAAAATTTGACCACTGGCAAGCTGTAGAAATTGTTTAGTAAACTTGACACAGTTATCCAACTAAACATAGATATGCTGCTTACTTTTACTTTCATATACTATTTATTAATCTGTATGCTAATAAAATGATGCTTACTAATTTATACATGCCGGGTGTCAGCATGCTGCTTTCTCTCTTAGAAAGCTTGAACGTTACAAAGTATGTATTCTATGGACAAATCAACACCGGTAAGTAAACATGGAAATCATTATCAAGTTGTTTTAGTTCACCATGGAATGGGGAGAGGGGAGAATCTTACCCAGATGATTTCACGTTCATGCATTTTTTGGCTACTTTGAATGTGCACCTGATGCTCGAATATGGGACAGGCGAAGTCTCTTCCTATAAGGAAGTACTATTAGTTTCAGCATTTTTACATATGTTCGGGAATGGTTCTAATCCTAGTTTTAGTGCTTTATTGGTAAAAGTACTTTCACTTTATTTAGATGAATGGTGAAATTGGCTACTGCATTACTTTTATTCGCTGCATGTAGTTGTGGCTCTTTTATCTTTTTTTCTATTTGCTTCTGGAGAATGTGCCTTTTCATGGCTTCTATAAAAAAAAAATTGCTTTTTCATGCCTCTGAACATTTCAATTTTAGCATTTACGTTGACAATATTTATCTAAAGAATGCTGTTAAAACCTATTTATTTGATTACAAATTTTTGGACTTGTTAAGGATATAAAAAATGCAGTCAGTTGGTCTCAAAAATACCTACTGCCTTAATACCATAACCCAAAGGGCTCTTCAAATGGTAGTTATTCATATACTTATTCCTTCTTATTTTAGAACATGAATTGACCATTTATTACTAAATTACAAAAGTAAAATATGCTCATCTATGCTGTCCTATATGGTAAGGAAGTTGGTTTACCTTATCAATGAGTATGTGATTTGAGTTTCTTAAATCTCGAATTTTTTTTATTAAATATTACGATTTTTCTTCCATTGAAGTAGCCATTAATCTATATGTTAATTGTCAAAGTTATCCCTCTTGGATTGTTTCTCTGTAGAGGCTTGCACCTCACTTTCTTCTTTGCGGATAATAAGCAACAACAACAAAGATCACAAGAAAATGGCCACCAGAAAACAGGTGCTGGTGGGGTGTGTGTTTTTTGGGGGGGGGGGGGGGGATAGTTGAACATATAGCCATCTTTAGTCTTCTTTGTTCATCATATTTATATGCTTTTCTTTTTTTTTAATTAATTTTCACGCCATATTGCTGTAAAGGTCTGATATCTGGGCAGCTGACACTATTACCCGTACATCATGATTGCTGGAACAGGGAAGGCTCTCACATTACGTGATATGTTGTAGTTGTTTGATTTTTATGTGCCTTGTATTCAGCACTCATGCATATGTGAGTGGAATTATAATAGCTCTGTTTTGGATGTAATGGCCCCAATACGCTCCACTGGATTTATTGATCCTGGTTGGGATCATGGCATTGCTCAAGATGAGCGGAAAAAGAAGGTTAGATGCAATTACTGTGGGAAAATAGTTAGTGGTGGGATATACAGATTAAAGCAGCATTTAGCCCGAGTTTCTGGTGAAGTAACATACTGTGAAAAGGCTCCTGAGGAAGTCTACCTAAAAATGAAGGAAAACCTGGAAGGGTGCCATTCCAATAAGAAACAAAAGCATGTTGATGCGCAAGCATATATGAATTTTCCCTCTAATGATGATGAAGACGATAAGGAGCAAGTTGGATGTAGAAGCAAAGGGAAGCAATTGATGGATGATAGAAATGTATCTGTAAATTTGACTCCTCTTCGGTCCTTAGGGTATGTTGACCCTGGGTGGGAACATGGTGTTGCTCAGGATGAGAGAAAGAAGAAAGTCAAATGCAATTACTGTGAGAAAGTTGTTAGTGGAGGTATTAATCGGTTTAAACAGCATCTAGCTAGAATTCCTGGAGAGGTAGCACCTTGTAAAAATGCCCCAGAAGAAGTTTATCTTAAAATAAAAGAGAATATGAAATGGCATCGCACTGGAAGGCGACATAGGCAACCTGAGGCTAAGGAATTGATACCTTTCTATGCAAAGTCAGATAATGAAGATGAAGAGTATGAGCAAGTGGAAGATGCTTTGCATCATATGAACAAGGAAACTTTGATTGATGTTGATAAGAGATTGTCTAAAGATTTAAGAAGGACCCTCAAGGGAATGTCACCTAGTACTGGTCCTGAACCAGTATTGAGAAGATCAAGATTGGATAATGTTTACCTGAAACTGCCCAAAAATCAGACACCTCAAACTTACAAAAAAGTAAAAGTTAAGACAGGGCCCACTAAGAAATTACGCAAGGAAGTTATTTCTACAATTTGCAAGTTCTTTTACCATGCAGGAATTCCTTTACAGGCTGCGGACTCCCTGTATTTTCATAAAATGCTGGAAGTAGTAGAAGATGCACCAAATTTATTTAAGCTTCTGGACAAAGTGGTGGAAGAAATAGGTGAGGAAAATGTAGTGCAGGTAAAATGTTCTTTCTATTCTTGTGGCATCCTCCTTCATCCTAAATATCACCTTGTGGCTGTTATTAATCCATGTTTCTACTCTTTCCCCCTTTTGATATAGGTAATCACCGAAAATACTCCCAGCTATAAAGCTGCTGAAAAAATGCTTGAAGAGAAGAGAAGGAATTTATTCTGGTCCCCTTGTGCCAATTATTGTATTAATCGAATGCTTGAAGATTTTATGAAGATAAGATGTGTAGAAGAGTGCATGGAAAAGGGCCAGAAAATTACAAAACTAATATAGAATCAAATATGGTTATTAAATCTTATGAAAAGTGAATTTACCCAGGGGCAGGAGCTTCTAAATCCAGCTGGCAGCCAGTATGCCTCTAGCTTTGCTAAATTGCAGAGCTTGCTGGATCATCGAGTTGATCTCAGACGAATGTTTCTATCAAACAAATGGATTTCATCCAGGTTCTCCAGCACACGTGAAGGGAAAGAGGTGGAAAAAATTGTTTTGAATGTCACATTTTGGAAGAAAATGCAGTATGTTAGGAAGTCAGTAGATCCCATAATGCAAGTACTTCAAAAGGTTTGTAGTGGTGAGAGCTTGTCAATGCCATACATATATAATGATATGTACAGGGCAAAACTTGCAATCAAATCTGTTCATGGCGACGATGCACATAAATATGAACCATTCTGGAAGGTGATAGACAGTCATTGGAACTCTCTGTTCTGTCACCCTCTTTACTTGGCTGCTTACTTCTTAAATCCATCATACCAATAAATCAGGATTTTGTGGCGGTATGTGAGAATATTGAATGTTTCCTAGTGGTTGCAAATTTTCAAATTTTATTCAAGTTCTCTCCTGAAGTGAATTTTTGATATGACTATAGCATTCTGAGGTAGTACGGGGGCTCAATGAATGCATTGTTAGGCTGGAGGCAGATAATATGAGACGGATATCTGCATCAATGCAGGTAAGATGTCCTTAATAACTGCTATATGATACTGACATATTTAGATATTTATTTTATCTAAAGTGATGAAATTTCCAGATTGCTCATTATAATTCTGCACAAGATGACTTTGGAACTGAATTGGCAATTAGCACAAGAATATGTCTTGAACCAGGTAAACTGCTATGTTGCTGTTAGACGCTTCATATACTGATTAACATGCTTGAGGCACATTGCTACTTCTGTATAATAACTTTGAGTTGATCAGTTTCTTTTCCTTTTTTACCTCACTAGCTGCCTGGTGGCAACAACATGGAATAAGTTGCTTTGAGTTGCAAAGAATAGCCGTACGCATATTAAGTCAGACATGCTCATCCTTTGCTTGTGAACATGGTTGGAGTATATATGATCAGATATACAGCAAAAGACAAAATCGTCTATCTCAGAAGAAACTGAATGACATTATCTACGTTCACTACAACTTGCGACTTAAAGAATGCCAATTAAGAAAAAGGTCCAGGGACTCAAAGTCAACCTCTGTTGACAGTGTTCTAAAAGAGCATTTACTTGATGATTGGATAGTTGATGTCAATGTACAAAGCTCTGATGGTGATAAGGTAACTCAGTGCTTTCTGTTCTTTTGAACTTGTATGAGTGATGAACTGATGATTGGATTTCTTATAAATCATAGTTAAGTAGGCTATCTTAAGCTATTTTATGCTTAAACTCACTATATGTTGTCATATATCCAATTTATTGAGCTGTGATTGTTCTTGACTCAATCACTTGAATTCAAAGGGCTCAAAAGTCTAATCCAATTAGGTCTGACAGATTGGTTATTTGAATTATAAGTTGAAACTGTTAATGCTATAAACACATGACTTTCAGTTACATGTTAGATATTGCATTGTTACAGGCAACATAAATAGGTCTCGCTGTGTTTGAAATACTTAAACATCATGCGTGACAGCGTGAGTGAAATATGTTCATCAGCAATGAAGCACTGAGGATGTGGCTTTACTGATGGAATTTTTGTTTTGCTTTTGTTCTTGTAGAACATCCTTTTTGGAGTTGAACAAGATGATGAATATGAAAATGATTCAATTGATTATGAAGATGGAGTTGCAAGGCCTCTGAAAGGATCCCTTGAGCTGGTGACTATGGCAGATGTAGCAGTCGGATCACCGGATGTAGATCATGCTAACATTGATGCTGCCATTGATGATGAGTCTGATCTGAATTATTTTTATGATGATTTGAGCGAGTAATTAAGTTACGTGGTTCACCTTTTGGAAGAGTAAGTACTCGGTCGCTGGTTGTGAGCCTGTACTACTTACTTCTTCCCTGTGAAAAATCAAGATGGTTGTCATCCTGGTATGTACAAGTACAACCATTTTCATTTCATCTAATGGAGCGTAATCATTTTAGATGGAATGCGTTCTTACCAGTTTAAGAATTTATTATCTATTATGTAGGTTCCTTAGTAAGAGCTGGGATATAGCTAATCTTAACCAATGATATTATTGTAAGATAAATTTAAGTTTGTACTATGTACGAAACTGTATATTTAAGTAATTACAAAGCGTATCTGTATTTGCCATGGAAACAAAACTGGGATGATAGCAAAAAGGTTCTCAAATGAACACTCAAGGCTAGATTTTTCCTTTTCGATTCCCTAACAACAGGTTGCTTTTTAATCGGTTAAGCCAGAGATATAGATAGATATTCATTGGTTGTTAAGGAGGGGACTGAACACGATAAAATGACAGTAGTTTCTAAAAGTCAGAGTTATAGCAAATCGTAGTAGTCTCTATGGTTGATCGTTAGGCAAGACTTACTTTTGCTGCGTAATCACTATGGTTATTTTTGTTGCGTCTTATAAGGAGGACCTGATAGTATAAGTTAATATTATCAAACTTTGTTAGATGTTTGGTATGTCCACCTAATAGGATAGTTAAATTTGATCAAAACTTTTTATCCCACTTTATTAGTATAATACTATCCTTTTCATGACCCTATAATATAACTTGATAAGATTTTCTTCCCATTATTACTTTTAACTTTTAATATTGTTAAATTCATAATTATTTATTATTATTATTAAAATAATTATTATTATTATTATTATTATTATTATTATTATTATTATTATTATTATTATTATTATTATTAATTATTATTATTAAATTCATAATTATTATTATTATCATTATTAAATTCATAATATTATTATTAAATTAATTATTATTATTATTATTAAATTCGTAATTATTATTAATTATTATAATTGACAAGCAAAAATATATTATGTTAAGGATTAAATTAAATAATTATTATTATTATTATTAAATTATAAGTATATTATTATTATTATTTTATTTATTATTATTATTATATTCTTATTATTATTTATATTATGGTTTGACAAGCAATCTATAAAAAAGGTGATGGTGTAAAAAATGTTAATTGGATAATATAATCATAGTCTAAATAATAATATATATTTTTATCAAGTTATTTATACGTTTTTAAAGATGATCAAAGTGGACAGATTTGATCTATAAGAATTCTCTCTCTTTTTTTCTTTCTGAATCTAACGCCGCTTCTTATCTCTTTTCCTTCTTATTATCTTATCTATGGGTCATTTTTTTTTATCGTTTTTTTCTCCTTTTATCTAAATAAGTGTTTTTCCACATGTATCGCGACGGTGTTTTTAAATCGTTTTGATGCGGCGTCATTTTATAATTCGGTACGTAAGGTGTTTGTACAATTGTAGATAGCAAATAGATAATTAATTGGATTAAGGTTATCATATTTGTCTAAAGTTTAGATAATATAGTTGGTTCATTTTTCACAAAATAATCAACAAGGTTTGTGTGTGGTGATAAACACTTTTTTAAGGAGATGATCAAAGTTTGAACCTTAAAGTGAATATTAGTTGAAGACATTTTGGTTAACAATCAGATGCAATCGTGAATTGGTTACAAAAAAGTTTCACAAAATAAAACGTCACTATTAATGATAGTACACATAAAGAAAAAATTCTATGCTTTTTTTCATTTGGACAAAATTGTAATTTTAATTTTTGAGCATTTTATTTCAAGACTAATCTAAGGCTTAACAATAAGGTTAAGTTGTTATTGTGATTATGAAGAATATATAGTAGTCATTACATCTATTTATCTATCTATTATCTATTAACCTATCTATCTATCTATTATATAATCTAAAATTTCTTCCACTACAATTGGCATGTGGCGTTTTTCTAAATTTTAATTTTTTAATTATAAAATTATTATTTTTTTTACTATTCATTTCTCTTATTTATATTTTTCTTGACTTTTCATCTTTTCTAACCTTTCTAATTTTTTATTCTTTTTCTTAACTTTTCATATTTCTTTGACGTTTTAATTTTTTACGTATTTTTTAAAAAATTTAATTGATTTAAAAAATAGCCATCAAAGTCTAATTTTTAATAAATTATAAAAATACATACTTTATTTCATAAATTAATCTTAAACAAAAAAGTAAAAATATACATTAGTACAATGTCCTATTACCTTTTAATCTTAATCCTGTAAGTTTTAACAATAAGAATATTTGAATATTATTTTATAATCATTTAATTCCTATATATTTCGTTGATAATATAATTCTATTTTATTTGTACTTATAATATTAGCATAAGATGCGTTTAAAATTTTATAAATATATATAAAATAAAATAATCAATAGAAATCTTGCTTAGTATATGGTGTCTTTATTAAGAGAAAAGTTATCAACATATAATTAAGATTGAGTTAGAAAATTATTTTGTAAAATTAAAAAATAAAAGATAAAGAATAATGATTATAAAGGTTTTTCATATTCTAAAAATTCACTTAACAAGTCAAAATAAATACAATGTCCTTTTTCTCATTTAAATTATGTATATAAGTTTAAAAAATGTATCTAAATATTGTTACAAACAAATAAAATAAAATATAGTCATATGATTATTAAATTTTAAATATGAGACTCTTTATTATGCTTCATAAAATTCTAAATATGTTTAGATTGGTTTATTTTACTCTTAAAAAAAACTTCAAATCAAATGTTCTCTTTGAAATATTTTAATTATATATGTTTTACTTAAAGTGAATTAAGTTAATTTAAACATGCATTATATTTGATTTTAAAAAAAATTCGTGAAATGCACGGGTCGCAAATCTAATTATTGACAAAAGATATATCCATGATTACAAGCACAATTGACATTGTGACAAAACTTACCTAAACTTTGAGTATGTTGGTCCTAGTGGAAGTGAAAGGGTTCGGGTTCTTATTATCTCATTTTCCTTAAATATATAGTCATGAGTTTAGATATCAAAATTTATGTGTAAAAAATAATACCATTGGAAGGAGTCCCTGCTTAAGTGCCTAATTATACCCTGATAAATTAGTCTCTCACCTATCGAGAGAGATGATACTCTAAGAAGCGAAAAAAAAACTTAAAGTTCTTTAAGTATTTGTGTTGTTATTCTCTAATAAAAACATAATGTGTATATTATTTTTCAATCATCTCATTATCTTTTTTAAAAATTTCATATATAAGGTGTAAAAAAAGAAAATACACATGTTTTTATTGGAAAAGCAGTACTACAAGTATAGAGGGAATTTTCATATCAAAAACAAAAAAAAAATGCCTAAAAAATTTCATCTAATTTTGTCCTCAATATTATTGACATAAGTCTTGGTATAATCGCTTAGCAAGAAAAAAAAAACTTCAAAAGTGTTATTTTTTTCAGTAGTTTCTCAGACAAATTTATTTAAATATTTTAGATTTGTTATAGATGAGAAGAGTTTGGTTTTGATTATCTCATATATGCCTCATATTATAATAGATTTGAAAATTCTAGCTTTGATTTTCTTAAATCTATCTCAAACATTGGAAATTACAAAAAATAAATATTTTTATGTTAATTAGATTAAAAAATGAATTAAAGTATGTGTATTTGAAAATATTGGGTTTAAAGAGGCTGACTTGTGTTTTTTTTTTCCAAGTTATGGATAACAGGGATCAGAAATTGATTCATGGGAGAACAAATTTATTTTTCACAAACAAGCAGAAGCCTAGTCTTGAAAATTATATTTTTTTTTTCTCTTGATTTTTTAAAATGTGAATCATATTGTTCCAAGTAGATTTTGACACTAATGGTTTTGATATTGTTGCATGTAGGATGCTGTAAACTATTCAATTCTAGGACACGTGCAGTCGGATTGGGTGAGCAATGCGCCCAAAGTTGCTTTTGTTTCTTTAGTGGCAAGTGGTGGAGTCCTTTCCCATTACTATCTGTTCCATTAGCTATCATGCCAGTTAAGGGTAAAAATAAATCAGGTTAAATTAGATTTTATTTTAAATAGGTTTGATTTGTATTATAATTATAAGATCTAAATTTGACATGTGAATTTGTAATAAGTTAATTTTTAAAGTTTGGCATAACTTTTTTAAAAGTTTAGTTTGATCTAAAAGTCTATTTGAATGTCTATTTTATAATGAGACTTTAAATAAGTTAACAATTTTACATTTAAATAAATTAATGTCTTTATATACACTAATAAATTTACTTTTAAATAAGTCAACATATCTTTATATAGGTTAACAACACTAAGCATTGAAATAGGCCAATAAGCCTACTTAAAGTCAATAAACTTTTGTTATAACTTAACACTTAATTTTTAATTTTATAGATGTTCACTATTTTTTTACTCTAGTCTTTGGTCGATGTGAAACTTAGAGATATATTAAGTTGCAAAATTATTAGAAGCATATATCTCTAAGTCTCACATCAACTAAAGACCAGAATAAAAAAATAGTGAGCATATATAAAAATAGGGAGCAAGTGTTAACTTATTATTTTGATTCTAATAAATATATTAATTAATACATTAATTATATTAATAAATATGTTATTTTTATTCTAACTTATTAACTTAGATTTTAGTTATTAATTTTTATTAAAATTTAATTAAAAAATATATTAATATATTATAGTAAAATAATAAGTATAATTATAATTATTATAATAATATATATTATACTATATATAATTAAATAAGTTAAACTAGTCATCAACTAAAAAGTTTACTAAATGGCCTGAGACTTGACTTTCTTTAGTTAAACAAATTTTTTAAAAAAAATTGACCTAATTTATTTTGTAAATAAGCTAAACCTCAAGCATATCAAATCATAAGTCCCTGATAAATAATCTAACATATTTCCACTCCTATCAACAACATTATCTTTCACTTTCTATTATTAGCTCCTGGAGTGCCATATATGCTTTCTCTATTCAATTTTTTTTCCAACAAATGCTTTTTGAAACTATTTATATATTATAATAGATCTATTTTTCCTATCATTGCTCTTTACTATTTTACAATTACAATTTAGAGCCCAATTATGTACCAAAAAAATATAGAACCAGTTATTGAAGTATAAAGTCTCAAATTACTTTCTCAAGGTAGTTGGTGCAAATAAAAAAGTGGAATAAATTTTGTTTATATGCTTGCGCAAGGTACGAGTCAACATCTAGTTATTTCCTAATTATAAAAAAACTGAATCTTAAATAATTGTTTCTTAAGTAAATAACTCCACATTATAAATGCAAAATTTACTTATTCAAATATGTATCTTACTCCATACACTCTTGCCTCTTAGTATAAGGAGTGTCATCGCCTTCAACCATTACAAACAAGATTTTATTTCTTTTGGACCTCTTAAAAATTCAAAAACACTACAGTTTAGTTAAAATTGATGATGGAGATATCATAAAGCTGAGATCATTTTCTTCATAAAAAATTCGTCAACAAAGCATATAATGTTTCGACCTCTTCTTGGTCTCTTTTTTCTTTTCTATCTTCTTCTCTTTTTTTTTTTTTATAACTTATGCATAAAAGTCACAGTGTCTTGATTGAATTCGGCAGTTCGGCTAGTATGTTTTAAGAAGTTAAATTTATCACTTACAGCATTTTTGAATAATCAGAATTTGTGGTATGCTTTTGAATTTGATATTTATAAATTGTAGCAATTCAAAAGAAAATAATTAAATTTAGACTCATGGACTAATTATTTGGACAGAGCAGCACTGTAGGAACCAAGAAGAATTCCAAATTTTTTGGTATTTCATTTTTATTAAATGGACCAATAACATTTTTTTGGTGCAAACATTTTAATTAAATGGATCAGTAACATGCTGGCCTGGGCACAAAGGATTTAAAAAGTTCAAGAGCTTATGTCAAGTGATATTAATTTGTTCATAAATTACTTGATCCAAAGTTCAAATCTCGTCTGTTTTGCCTTGCCTCTACTTTAATCTACTTTTTTTCTACTTGGTATCAGATTTTTTTACCTCTTTTGTAACAAAAGAAAAAAAAATTAATAGAAATTACTTAGTCACTTAAGATATATGTTTGAATGGAAATGGAATAGAGAGTTAATTTTTCATTTTAAGTAAATATTCTACTTATTTGAAAATTTTGAGAAATTTTTTGAAATGAAAGAATTAATTTGAGATATTATCATATAATCTCTCAATCATTTCTTATTCAATTTTATAAATATTTTATAATAACTCTCAATTTGAAAGCAAAAAATTAACTTTCTCTAATCTTTTTTTTTTCTTTCAAATTCTCCATCTAAACATATCATTAAGAAAACTCTTAAATGTACCATTTGTTCTCCCTAGAGAGGTTCTTATATACTTTAAGAACATTACACTAATTCAATAAAAATATGTAACATGGAACACTGCATAGTCATACAGATCGTTATATCAAATATAAAATATTATTAAATCGAGGTTAATATTTTAGAATTTCTCCCATTCCTTGGGATGACTCCCATTGGACTTCTTCTCACGCATATTAACAAGAAGGAGAAAAAAATAACACTTGCTGTCGCAGATGAGCAGCTTTCTGATCAAGACCTTGCAGACAGGCTATGAAAGACATATGTTGTGTTAGATGTGAAGTAACATGACCTAATGCATTCACTTCATGTGCGTTGTGGTGACTATAGTGACTTAGTGAGCATGTACATATGTCAAGGTCAAGGGCAAAGAGAATCAAGTCAGAATCCATTACAAAAAAAATAAAACTGCAACCAAACAACACTCGAGGATAATCAAACCACCAACTATTCTTGCTTCATGTCTGTTTGTGACATTGAGAATTAAATGAAGTTCCACGTAAATTTACATTTGTAGTTGCAGCTAACTTTTATGCCATTTTATATTGCTTTTTCTTTGCCTTTGTGATAGAGCATTTTGGAAAATACACCACTAACTTCGCAGCTAGCCTTTGGTTTCTCAGCGTGATGCTACGCCAAGTGCTAACAATTTTTATGGTGCTTTGCTTTGTGCCATGAATCAGCATCTTGCATTTCTCATTCATTCAGCTGTTAACATTATTAGTGTTATTCACCATCAATTTTGACCCAAGTAGCTGACCTGCCTTTATTAATTTTGTGTTTAAACTAGCTCATGAATCCTACGTTTGACCCAAGCTTCTCGGCCTTTTGTCTAAGATCAAATGTAGTATATGTTCTTATTTTAATATCTGATATGTGGGCTATTTCTCACATGATATTAAATTAATTTTTTAAGGGGAAGAATCTATCAAGTAGCTTGTTACTAGGACTTTCAAGTGTCGCCCATGTCTTACATTGCTGCATGGGCCCGGCGCATCCCACCCAAATTAGTTGAAGATTCTCATATTTTCTATTTTTGTGGTCTTATGCTTATTGGACATTTACAATACATTTAAAATTATTATGTTCTTACTGCTACTCATCAGTTCAGACCCTAACATAAGTGAATTGTGTTTGTATAATTGTATGCTTATTTATTTTTTTGTTTACTCTGTACTCACCATTGAATTTTATAAAACTTTGAACTAAACGAGTAATATGCTCAATATAATGTATTTTTAATTTATTTCCTACACAAATTTACTCTTACATTCTAAACTAACCATATTTTAGAAGGCTCTTTCTTTTTTCATGTCTTAAATGTGTGCAAATTTGAATAGTGCAAAGTTTAGAATTGGGTAATTTTAAACAAGCATCTCCTTAATTTTATTTTGTCAAATTTATGTGTTTTTTTTTGTGTGTTATTTGATTAAAAAATGGGTTTATTTTTTGAAGAAAGTGCTTTTGTTATATTTTAGTGTATTTGAATGAATTTTTATTTAAAAAAATAAGTACTAAAAAATAAGCATAAAATGTTAATTTTTTTACTAACCAGATATTTATGCTTCTAACATATTTTATCAAATGTTTTCAACATCTTTTTTTTTTCCCTTAATTTGGATCATTTCAATATGATCAAATGGGAAAAATTGTAAACTTATTAGTTTGACCTAAATTCTTAATTTAAAAATCGATTATTTCTTATTTTTATTAGTAGATTCATATTTTGTAATTAATATTAAAATATATAAAAGATATACAATAAATAAGAATAACATGTAAGAAATATGCAAGATATGAGAGATATTTATTTTTAATAGAAAAATAGGAAAGTCATAAAAAGTGTTATCAAGCAAGTTCTTGTAACTTATAAATATTTGTATTGGGGGAATTCGTAGATGTATGAGAATAAGGGAGAATGAATTGTGAATAACATTGTGATGGAGGGTTTGCGACTTTGTTCATAAGTTGTAGTAGTTAGGAGATAGTTTGCAACTTTTATTTGTGCAAAAATTGTATTGAGAGAGTTTGTAACTTTTTTGTTCAAAATTGTACTGTAATGTTGTTCGTACTAGATTAATCTCTTCTCATCCGTAGATGAGACCAAATCACATTAAGTTTTGTACGCTATTTGTTTGTGATGCTTTCCCTAATTACTCATATTTATGCAAGTATATGTAAAAAGGGATAAGGTATTCATGAAAAAGTGGTATTTGAGGAGCTACATGTTGATGTCTTCCAGACGTGAAAGTTAAGCAGTGTATTCCAAATAACAGTGGTGCAAGCACGATATGATGATTTGAAGCTTTGCTTGGCAATTATGTCTGTAGTAGGCGATATGTTAATGCTAGTTTTTTTTAATGGTGGAGAAGATGATTTGAAGATCTACTAATTTTGAAGATTGATCGTGATAGAATTTGGATAAAAGTAAAAATTGTTAGGTTTGAACAAAATTCTTAATTTGAAAATGGTAATTGATTCTTTCCCATTTTTATTAGTAGATTTATATATTGTAATTAATATTAAAATATCTAAAAGACATAAAATAAATATGAATGATATGTAAGGGATATACAATACATGAGAGAGAGAGAGATTTTTTTAATAAAAAAATAGAAAAATCATAAAGAGTGTAAAAATGGTAGCTACTTGTCAAGCAAGTTTTTGTAAGAAATAAATACTTGTATTGAAAAATTAGTAAAAGTACGAGAATGAGGGAGAAGAAATTATGAGTAACGTTGCAATAAGGGGTTTGCAACTTTGTCCTCAAAAGTTGCATCGGGATTTCTAACTTTGTCCACAAAAGTTGCATCGACGAGAGTTTTCAACTTTGTCTATAAAAGTTGTAGTAGTTAGAAGAGTTTGTAGTTTTATCCATATTGTTCGTAGTGGATTCAATCTATTTTCATCTATAAATATAAACATATTGAACTGAATCATATTAAATTTGTGTGTGATTAAAATGTTTTTCTTAATGACTCATATTTATTATGTGTAAAAAGGGATAAAGTATTCCCCAATACACTGGACTTCACAGGCATATTAACAATGAGAAGAAAGCAACACTAACAGATGGGATGCTTTCTGATCAACACCTTGAAGATAGGTTGTAAAAGACATTTTATGTGTTAGATGTGAAATGGCATAGCTAAATGACCTGATGCATTCATTTTATGTTTTGTTGTAGTAACTAGCGACTTGGGGAGCAAGAGCATGTCTATTTGTCAAGGGCTATGAGAATCAATGTCAGATTAAAAAACATAAATACAAATATAACACAACACAAATACGTTGATATAGTAAAATTTTTAAAAATAATTGAAAGATATATAAATAAAAAAATATTTAAAAATATCGAACTATCCAATACAATATTATTGGATATCAATTAGGTGACTATTTTAAAATATTAGTGCTATACAATTTAAAACTCAGTATCCATTAAGAAAAAAATAGAAGTGCAACCAAGTAACAATCTACGATAATAAAAAATCATATAAGGAAGGAAAATGTATTTATAGTTTACTTTGCATAAAAGGTCTACTAATAAATGTATAATTTGACAGCATGCACATGCATAGCAGTATCCCATCCCACGTGAGGATTTGGAATACTGAAGATGCAGTCCACAACATTGAAAATGACTCAACCACTCGGATAGGTTGCTTATGTGGTTTGGTAAGAAAGCCTTTGTACAATTAACTATAACATCATTTTGGATGAAATACTAATGCATCAATTGATTATTTATGGAGAAAAGTTTTGGAGCACAGAGAAAGCTTCCTTAGTATGTGTTGATGTGCACGATGGAGGATTATATTTTTGAATTACTTTCGTAAATAGAAAGAGGCTTGTATAAATGAATTAAATGTAAGTAGCAGCTCAAACATAATACACATACATAATTCGGGAAATTTGTTCATACTGATTCCTAGACTTTTTCGTTCAAGTTTAAAAAAGATTTTGGACTTTATAATTTTCACTCATCTGAATTTTAATCCTTATAATTTATTTTTTAGATCTGTCCCTATAACTCATTTGAATTTTGGTCCATCAAGGACTAATACCTTAACAAGTAAAAACTGTAGAGACCAATTCTTCATAAAAAATAAGGACCACTATCTTAATAAATAGAAATTATCTGGACTAAAATCTAAATAAGTAGAAAATATAAAGATCACTACTACTTTAACAATAGAGACCAAAACTCAAAATAGTGAAAAAAATATGAACTAATATCAAAAGATGAAAATTATACGAACTAAAACCCAAATGGATGAAAACTATGGACACTAAAATCTTGAAAACTATGGACACTAAAATCTTGAAAACTATGGACACTAAAATCTTGTTTAAACCTTTTGTTTATAAACTTCTAGTTCTAGGAAAGGGAAAGTTCGAGAGATTATTAAAGAACAAATTCGACCAGCTGGAAATGAGTAGTGGAAGATAAAAAATTCAGAATAAGGTGCAAAGGAAAGGAGCATATACCGAATTTCCACAAAGGCTACTGATGTTACACTTGTGTATACAACCTGTCTTGTGTTAATTTGAAAATATCTTTAGTTGAGTATACAAAGGCTACTGATGCTACAATTTGTTTATTTTAGTTTGGTTAATGTTTACACAGTTCCATTTTATCGGGTTTATTGTGTTAACTATCATTTGTAAATGATTTCCATGAGAATGAAATTGAAAACAAGTAGCTGATTACTTTGGATGACATTTCTTTTTTGGGATATGTATAAACAAATGTTATAATACTAACAAATAATTCTGCTTGTCATGTTGGAATAGTGACCATGTTTACCTAAATTGCAGATGTTTGAACAAGAAGTTACGGTCGCTCATCAGGTCTAGCATTAATGGAACCTAGATGCAATTCATTTGGATTGCTACTGGACCACACAAAAATGCCCCATTACTCTAAAGAAGGCATTGTTAAATATCAAAGAGGCAACAACATGGCCTGATTTATTTTAAAATCATATGGAGTATCCCTATCTCTAACCTGCTTCCACATGCATCAATTTCTTTAAGATAAAAGGACCATATTCATTTCAAACAAACAAATAGGACAAATTCCCAAAGCTGGATGCGAAGGCAAAGAAGGAACCATCAACCATCATCATGCACAATCGTACTATATGTCTGACATATTTACAAGAAAACTATCAATTTACTAAAAATTTAGAATATAAAAAATTGACAGCAAATAGTCTTTTTGACACTATAATTTTGGTGCTTTTCCTAGCACAATTTTACTTTGAGTTACTTTTGGTAACTCTGACTCTGAGTATGACTGAAATGGAAATGGCCTACTTTCAGGGCAAAGGTTCTCGTGAATCTCCCAGACGAGACAAATGGAGATATGCATCAGTCCCTGTGAATAAACAACCTATGACTGCATCAGAAAAATTGATAGTTGAACTTGAAGCAAGCAAAAGTGAAAAGTAAATAGAAGAGGTCCAGAAAATAAGATAACGAAAAACCAGTATGCTACAAATGTAATGTAATATCTATAAAATATACAAGTGTGTTATTTCAGAGATCGTAACCCTTAATGTTCGGGGTACTACAGTGCTCAGTAGACTTCAGATAATTCAAAAATCACTTTAGCCAAGTAGAATCTAACAAATTCCTAATGTACAATGTTTAACACTCTCCTTAACTTAATAATTTTAATCAAGATTATAAAAGTTCAATAATTTTAATATGAGTTATTTGTTAATTTAGATAATCATTTAGACTAGTTTAAACATAATTTTATAACACTAAATATAAAAAATTAATTAAAATTTTTACATAAACAATTGATATGATAAAAATAAATATAAAAAATTTATTTTTTAACTATAAATAATTAATAAAATTATAATAAATTTTAGAGAATCAAATAAATTAATATAATATTTTTAAAATGAGAGTTTAAAAAATTGATTGAATAATTAAATAATTTAAAAAATTATGAAAGTATATAAAAATAACAAGTAAGATATAAAAAATATTTTAATAAAGATATAATTAATATGAATATTAATAAATATATTTACTTAATTTTTAAATTTAACTTAATTTAAAAAAATACAGAAACTGAACTAATAAATAATAATATATAAAAAATTATAAAAAAATAAATCTAAAAATTAAGTTAAATGTTAAATTTTTTATAACACTTATACTAACTTGAAAATACAATTAACAGATAGAAGAAAAAATTTCCACACTTTTCTCCTACTCTCCACCAACACTCCGTCATCTTTATCAATTTAGCTTCACTTTTCTTTCCTCACTTTGCTTCTCATGTCACGCATGAACCAGCAGCAAACAGGGTAAGGAAACAAACCAAAAGAAAAGAGAAAGCTTTCATCTTTTTCTTCTATTCTCCACCGTCTTTACTTTTCTTCATTCTTATCAATTCTTTTAACTTTCTTTCTCCCATTTTGTGCTGCCCATTTCACGTCTCCAACAATTAGAAATAGGGCAGAAGAAACGGAAGCAAGGAGGAGAAAAAGAGAAGGAGAAAAAGGAAGGAAAAGTGAAGAAAAATTAAGGAACCCTAGGAAGAACCAAGGCTAGGAAATTAAGGTAGTGGATACTTGCTTCGTCTTGCTCTTTTTCTTTTATGGATTTTGAGTGAAAAATTCTGTTTTTGGTTGTGTATTTTGGAGACTTGATTCACGGCCAAATGATGAGAAAGAAGACAATCTTTGCTTTCAATTTGTTCCTCTTCATCTATAGAACTTTGAATTGAACTTGTGATTGTTTAAATGAAGCTTAAGGCCAAGATATGCCCCAGTGAGGCCCACGGCCAAAGCAAGATTTGGTAGAGGTTTCTTTGTTTCAATTTATTCTTTCTTTCCCATTAATTCTTATTTTGAGTTTGTGATGTTGGAAATGATATGAAAAATCAAAATTTTTGTATCCATGGATGTGGTATGTCACGGCCAACCATGACTAAGAGAAATTGTGTGTGTGTATTTCAAGTATTCACACTTTGATGTTCCAAGTGTTCTCACATAGAAACCGTGTGTGTGCTATTGTGTGTTTCCAAGTTTGATTTTCTATAATGGTTGTTCATGCGGTTTCCACATAGACCAAAGACCAAGTATTCCATGTGTTCACACTTGATATGTGTTCACACTTTGGTTTCACACTTTGATTTTCTATTGGCCGTGACTTATTTATAGAAAATTTGTGCATGATATTGATCATTTAAAGTACTAATGTACTTGAATTCTTGTATTGTGCAATTGGATGTATATAATCTTTGAAATGTCATTTTGGCCATGTAGGCCGAATAGAAACTCAAGAAAATATGGTAATCTCTATATTACATTTAATGTTTATGTGCTTGAATTAGTGATTGTATAGAAAATTTCTTGAATAATTGACCATGTATCAAATGAGTTTGTTTATGCTCATTTGGAGTTTAATTGATGATTGAAAGTATTTGGAATTGTACACTTATTGAGAATTTATAGAATGTGATAAGAATTTAAGAGATTTCAGACATGTACCTCGTATCTGGAGATAATAATTGATGTTAGAAATGATTGATGATTATCCATGTACTTGATGGATATTAAATTGACTATCCATGTACCTGATGGATATTAAATTGACTTTCCATGTACCTGATGGATACTATTTTGATAATCCATGTACCTGATGGATATTAAATTGATTATCCATGTACATGATGGGTATTATGTTGACTATCCATGCACCTGATGGATATTATAGTGATTATCCATGTGCCTGATGGATATTAAATTGACTATCCACTTACTTTGTTTATGCTCATTTTGAGTTTAATTGATGATTGAAAGTATTTGGAATTGTATTCTTATTGAGAATTTATAGAATGTGATAAGAATTTAAGAGATTTCAGACATATATCTCATATCTGGAGATAATAATTGATGTTAGAAATGATTGATGATTATCCATGTACCTGATGGATATTAAATTAACTATCCATGTACTTGATGGATACTATTTTGATAATCCATGTACCTGATGGATATTAAATTGATTATCTATGTACTTGATGGGTATTATGTTGACTATCCATGTAGCTGATGGATATTATAGTGATTATCCATGTGCCTGATGGATATTATAGTGATTATCCATGTGCCTGATGGATATTAAATTGACTATCCATATACCTGATGGATACTATTTTGATAATCCATGTACCTGATGGATAATATATTGACTGTCCATGTGTTCTTTACTTTACCATTGGAATGACTTTCAAGCTGTGGGAAAAGCTCTCTTCAGGGAACATGTAGAAGGTTGCCTTATGGTGAACACTTTCGTGTATTGTCTTTGTCCAGTATGATATATTTTTGCTGTGCTTTATTTGCACCAAATATTATGTCTAAGCCTGAACAGTTTGTGGAACCTGATCCGGAATTACCTTCGCCACTTTTGGATCAGAAGTAAGTATTGCCTGTAATATGGTATCTTTGCTTAGCTTGTGATGTGCTTCTAGTTCTACTGATTACTTCATTGTCTTCAAGAAACAGACTGGCAAGAAACTTTTTCTTATTGCCTACTCAGTTTAATATATCAAATCAAGTGTTATTTTGAGTATTATCCCTAGACCTTTTTTGAATTTAAAATAAAAAGTAAGGACAAATGGGAAAAGTAAATATTTGACTTGTCTTTCAAAATGAGTAACACATCTTGAGACTTCCCAAAATGGAAAGTGAGTCTTAAAAATTTGGACAGAGGGAGCATTCCACTCATTTAACAAGGTCGAAAAGGTTATAGATTTATATCTTTGCATCCTCTATCTCAAATACATCTGTCAATGATATCCTTTAGGTCTGCTTCTACCTCCTCCTTTATAAAAATAGGAATGGAAAATGAGTCACAAATTGTAGACATGTTTGCTAATAGTTTGTAATCCACCAATCCAAAGAGGGAAAGCCTTGAGTTGAGACTTTTTTTATGATATATTTATCAAGCTCTTAGTTCTACATATTTTAGGATTGTTCAGAAGTAATAATTGAATTATTTTTTATTGTTTCTACCATGATAAAATGTAGCTGAAATTTTGATTTACACCTTTTTTCTTTCCCGTTTAATACCACTTAGGTAACCACCATGTTAGTTTTCACAGAGAATAATTGAGCTGCTAATTTTACTTGTGAATATGGCTATGCATTGACTCGAGGTTATCTTTTAGATATCAATCCCAATTTTCTCACATCATTTTTTTACACCACTTTTTATACTGGTTAATGAAGTACAAATTTGTGGTTAATTATGTATATAAGTTGGTTAATGGGTATCCTGTTAACCAATCAATACACATGTTTTCCATTAACCAACTAATATATGTGATTAACCACGAATTTGTACTTTATTAACCAATGTCAAAAGTGGTGTAGAAAAAAGTGGTAAGATGATTATTTTTGTTTAGATATTAAACTATGGCAGTTTGTACTCGGGGAAGTGCACAGATGGTTGAAATTCCATAAATATGTGTGCAGATGTGATATTATATATTGATGACAATATTTACACCGACATCTGTCATTACAAAGTCCATTTGCAATAGCAAACTGCATTGATTTGTCGGCAACTGGAAGAAGAGGTTAGTACAATCAGTTGACGCTTGACTCAATTTTCCAATTATAGAAAGTTCAACCATGTTCTGTTTAGACCTTCATTTTTCTCCTTTGTTGAAAAAAATGATACGATCGCATGTTTAGAGAAAGAAAAAATTATACGAGTGCTTGTTAAGTTGAAGCCAAAATGAAGTTTCTGCCTTCAGCAATTTTTTATATGTAATGTGTAGAGCAAATATGGTGATTCAACTGGTTTCCAAACCTGAAAATGTTCTTGCGCTTTATAAAATATTAAAATTGTAGTACAGTGCCCTTATTTGTAGCCTGAGTCATAGACAATCATTGGTGGAGCTTGTAAATCAAAAGGAGGTTCTGGTGATCTCTTCAGCCAACTTCGGCTGGCTTTGCAGATGAAGCACACAGAAAGTTGGCAAAATATTTCCTACATCTAAGGCATTCGAGTTAATGACAGATGGACTTAGAAATAGATTCATGAAATACTGGTGCTTTAACAGAATCTGTCCATCTCGGCTCAACAAGGCCAGATACTTGCCATATTTTCTCTGAATTTGCTTATTTGCCTAGTCAAAATATAGTTCACAGGTATATTCATATGCTTGATATGTTTGCATAGCATGAGCTTTGGAGCAAAGTACGTTATAAAATCTCTAGTAGATATAGTCCCTTATGATTTCAATAGGCCTTTGCAAGTTGAAGAAAACATATGTAAACACTGATCAGTAAAGAAAATTTGAGTCATAAAAGCAGGGGCCAAGAAGAGGTGAAGAATTTAATTGTCTACTACAATGGGATAGGTGATATAACTGAGGCCACGTTCGTCTGTTTGAGACTGAGTACCAGAAAGTACAAAATGTTTCTGTACCAATCATACATGTACAAAAGACATATAAGCAACAAGGTTCAATATTATGGATTGACTTTAGAAGGAAAATATATGTGGAAATATTTGTGAATGGTTTGTGTTTTGGATATAATAAAGCATATATGTACAGCATTTGAATAATCTTGTCAAGTTGCAGGCTTGTTGATTTCTCCCGCCCCCTCCCCCCACCGAAAAAAAAATTGCTTTGTTCGTCACTATCAACATGAGAAAGAAATGAGTAAACATTTTAAATAGAAAAATAATAATCAATTTTAATGTTACCAGTCGTCAAATCTACACACGCAATCAGTAGCAATCAAGCCCATGCATTGTTGTATTGTAGATAACCCAAGGAAGTAGGTAACGTTTTTAATGCTCCTAAGAGTGTTTGGAGCATGAATGCTCCATACTTTTCTACCATTGATTTACAAATTTTTTACATCTATGGATAAAATTGATTACTTACAACTTGTTTAACAAGTTAATCAAAATTATTAATTTTTTCTCCTTTTTTTATCTTCTCCTTTCCCATCTTCGTCTCTCTACTTCATTCTCGTATCAGAGTTTTAAGAAAAATAGAGCAAAATTGAAAAACACCAAAACACAACAAAAACAAAAAAGGTTTTGAGATAACCTCGATATCCATATGAACAAAAATCATCTAGATGAAAGCAAAATCAAACTATGTCTAACAAAATCTAAGCTTGATGAGCAGCATAAAAGCAAAAAAAAAACAAAAAAACAAAAACAAAAACAAAATTCAGTGAGCAAACTGCAAACGCACCAACCTTGATGAGCAGCATAAAAGGAAAAATCACCTTTTGATTCAAGTACTACTGTTATTATATCCAAATAGACTCAGAGGTCCTGATTTTTCTTTCTCATTGAGTGGCAAAGAGAAAAGCTTGATGGATTCAAACTCTAACTTGGAGATACTGATACAATTCCTAATATAGGAGTTACTACTCTTTTGTTGGTTTGGGCAACTCCAAGCTGAATCACATTGGGCTTTGGTAGTGAACCCCTTTTGATAGACGAGCTTAAGCTAGTTTCAGAATAGATAAATGAGTGTGATTTTTCTTTAAAAAAAAAATGACAAAAAACAGAAAATTAATCAAAAGGGTGTATTGTAAAATTATTATTATTATTATTATTATTACTATTATCTTTTGTTGTAAGTGCAGAAGGTGAAGATGAAAGATGTTAGAAGGGGTGAGTTATGTACTAGAATTGGGGTTATGTAGTTGAAGAAAGAATCATGTCTGTGTCCACAACGCCCTCTTTCCCATGTTTATAATCCCAAAATACCAGTGTAGCGTCATCGTCCCCATCCTAACCCCTCTTGCTTTGCCATCCCATCAGTATTGGAGGAAGATGAAGAAAAGCTTGCAACTTTAACCAAGCCCATTTGTTATTTTTTTTTTTCATAGATATTCTTGTAATTGCAGTTGAACCTTACTAGAACAACAACAACGAAGACAAGGAACTATTCGTGGGCGTGAACCCTACCAGAACATTATTATTTGAATTCTGAAAAAAAAAAAATGAGTCAAAGGTTTTTTATCTGTTGTAGTAAGTAAAAATCAACCGAGCATCAATGCTCAAAAAGTTGTTTGGAGCATTATAAACGGCTCCAAGGAAGTCAACGAACATGTTCAAGCAAAGGTTAGATTAAATAGTTAACTCTTCAAATGTAACTCACATCAGAATTTTCATCAGCTTGAAACCAAACAATTGTTTTGCATCCAGAACCCATATGGCATAATTCTTATAGGAAAAAAATTACTAATATTTCTATTGAAGGGACATTAATTTGTGAAAGAGAAAAATTGTAATTACCCACATCTAATCTGACTTGCATTGCTTTGCTTCTACAAGTTGGTAATTTGCAACGGAAGTGATCTTTTGATCCAGTTAATTTTTTATTTTTTGGCAATTTTTTCATCGCAAAAGATAATTTGCAGCAAATACATTAACAATTTAAAATTATAAAAAAAAATTAATTATTCGCAACAAAAAATTTTGTCTCAAATATATTAATAGGTCAAATGCATTTTACCCTTATTTTATTCGTGAGATTGCACTTTTTACCCTAATTTAAATTATTGAGCACATTACACTTTAATTTTTCGTTATGAGTTGCAATTTTTCCCATTTTATTACAATTAAATGTTATTTAACAATAATTAATATAAATTGTCTATAATATCCTCTCTTATATCTTCTTCATGCTCATTCCCTAATGTTGCACACTCTCGGTACCACTTTATACTATCCAAATCTTATGTTTAACCACCTGCTTAGTCTAAGGCGGGGTAAAGGACTCTTCCTCACATAACTAAGGAATTTATATAAGAAAAAAAAAGATAAATTAAAAATAAATTGCTAATAGGCTATAAATACTTATAAATATATGACCATTGCATTGACCACTAATAAAAGAAAACATTATTGGGTATTCAACGAACTCATACATTGACCAAAAAGATGAAAAGATAGCTAAACCAAGTTTGGATAATTTGATTTCTTTAATTATTTTCAACCATGAATGTGGAAGGAAGAATGGAAGAAACCACCACCACATGAAGAAAGATTCATTCGTTTCTAAGCCTACTAGTAATTCCCTTAGGCCAGAAAACCCTATCTTCAATTCTCTTAATGTTCCTTTTGACCCATATCCAAATGATCCTTGGACCTTAGGAGTCCTCCTTGGAGTGCATTTTTTTATGCAAGGTGCTCTGTATGTAATGGTGGGATGGTGTGGGAGCAGGAATGGCAAGTGACCCTCCGAGTGATCAAAGTTAAGGTTATGAAAATTGAACTGGTCATTGAACTGATAAAGGAATTTATTTACAGTTTAATAGTTGGACCGTAATTGAATCATGGTTAGACTGTAGTCGAACCATGATTGAATCAAAATACATATATATACAAGATTTTAATGTTTTAAGTACTTTTTTTTATTAATTTAAAACCATAATATTATTCTAATAACATAAAAAATATTGTTAACTGATATTATAACACATGAAGTATTGAATTAAATAAATAAAATGAAAGTAAAAAATTTAATAAGACACTTTACAATATTATTAATTAAAAATTGAATTATTAATTTATTATAATAATTAAAATATATCTTAATATTATATATTATATAAATATAAATATGTTAGTGTATTAAATGTCCATATAAATCATTAATAACCAATGTATTTGAACATGATGCATGAGAAGTTCTTATTACACCACTCTACTCAAATTGTAACACGTGATATTTATACCGTACATGACATCGAATCATAAAATAAAATATTATTAAATTAAATATAAATATTTACAAATCTACTCAAAATATATACTTTGCGAATACTTTAAAATTTTTCATGCCGCAATATTCCGTTAGTCAACTAACTTAAATTGAAAGAACTACGAAGGATTAATTATATGAATTATTGTAGTTTAATGACTAAATTGGAAGATTTAAAACTTTAGAATATCTATTTGTAATTGAGTGAAAGTTTAGGATGGTTGAATATATTTTTCCATATAAATTAAGGTGAAAAATACAACGACACTAACAAATTAAGGAAATAAAATGCATTTCGGTTTTGGTGATTGAGGCTTTTAAGTCTATTTTTGTGGTTCCTTGACACTTAAGAAATAGGTGGCTTAATTGTATGGCTTTGGTCAAATAAATGAACTTTGCCTGTTCTCATATTTATAGAGAAAGTAATGTTTGTGCTGATAAACTTGCTTCTTTTGGAACTAGCATACAAGGGTTAATTTGGTGGGACTTAGTACCAAGATTCATTAGTGAGGATTTTATCTGTAATAGGATTGGTTTACCTAATTATAGATTTAAATGAGTCTTCTATGGGTAAGGTTGATGTCCCCCCATTTCTTTTGTATTTTTTATTTTCTTTTAATAATATTATGGGTACTCTTTTTCCTTCATGATGCTTTTATCCCTAAGGAGGGTTTTGCATCATAAGGTTTTAAGGAGGCCCTTTTTGCTTTTAAAAAAAAGGAAATAAAATGCATTTAACCCTATATTAATATGTTGCATTTAAACAAATTCTAGGCCTTACAATATACATATATGCTAATAAATATTGCTTTCTTTGCCAGTTATTTTTATGATTGTAGTAAAAATGACACGAAGAGTAATTGGGATATCCACAGCATATTCTGGGCTAAATAATTTTCCCAAGGACTATTCGATAGGGTACTGGGGTGGATCATACAAATGTTGAAACTTTATCCACCAATTCTGTAATTTATTTTGGAGCATTTGAAAGAAGAATTAAAAAAACAATGCCAATGCAGAGCCAGCTAGCAATTCAACTAATACGAATTTTGTAAGTTGTTTCGGAGACCGGCAGACCCCGTGAGCATGCGAAGTCAATTTCTTTTGTTAAGAAATTATGAGCGCCTCACTCTATATACACTTGATAGAAGAACCGAGTCCAGTACAAAATCTGCAACCATTTTTCTCTCCTCTAATTTGATCACAATTCACAATTCTTGTTGAGATCATGGCAGAAGCACTTGTGGGTGGAGCATTTTTCTCTGCTTATTGATGCAGAGCAGAAACAATTCCATAACCCAAGTATACAATAAATTAAATCATGTTACAACAAACTGTTCTTGTAAAAATAATCAATTCCAATAAATTAAATCATTGAACAAAACAAAAAGGACCAAGATTCATTATACGACTAATTAAATATAAGCAAATTATACAATAATAAATATCTAAACATCTTTGCAGTCATTCACTTGGTCAATAGTCTTCCTAGGATTCAGCTACAAAAAAATATTCCTGCAATGAATATTTTGGAGCATCAGACAAAATACATTGGAGAAGAACCAACATTCTGATCAGCAAACCTGTACAAATAGCAGATGATGAATTTCAATATTTAAGAATTCAAATATTAATCTAAGTAAGCTAAAAAATAAACTTACCTGCTCCTGAATATGTGTGGTATGTTGTGTCTATTTAATGTATATCTTTAACCACTGATTGCTATGTGTTTTATGATATCAATGTATTTTAACTGAAATCTAGACCACCATATCACCTTAAATGCTTAGTGTACACCTGTTAGTATAACCATTTATGTTTGATTTAATGGTGATTATTCCAATTTTATTGTGATGTGCCTTATAAAATAATGTTGATTTGATGTCTAATATATTTTACTATCGACACCAAGATTACAGATGACTCATTAATTCTATTTTTTTAATAGAGATGCATCTAGATCAATTGATTTCAGTTGTAAGTAGAAAATTCGTTAGATGTATTGAGAATTTTTGACAATTTTTGACATATGAACAAAATCACTATCAAATTTGGTTATAAAAAGAACTCATGATGTATTTCAATGAATCTTTTAAACCAATAACTGCCATTGTTTTTTCATAATTTTGTTTATATTGAATTAGATTGTTCGAAATTCTATGATTCATAAGAAGTGTTATCTGTGCATTACACGAGTTTTTATAACAATTCAATTTTGTTAGTAAGCAATAATGACATAAATATTGAAATAAGCAAATGCTCCTTTATATGATAAATTCATAAAAGGAATAGGATGCAAAAGACAAAAATAGAATAATATCCTTTACATGATCAAGCTCTATTGAATCCAATAAAATAGGTGGTGGCAAATAGGTTCACCAAGGACTACGATAAAAGAGGAACTGTTTGTAAGAACCAATACATGCCATTTATTTATCCCTAAAAACAATACATGCTTCCTTCAAAATATCAGTAGTTAGCCCAAAAAATAAAAGAATATTGAATATATATATTTTTATGATATATATAATATAATATTGAACTGAAAAGAATATTGAATTAAGGATATAAAGCAACTATTATAGTTGAATATTGCTACATTTTAATCCCTATGTAATTTAATAAGAATATGAAGGAACTAATATTAAAGTAAGTCCTTAATTATGTCTTAGCATAAGGAATTTGCATATTCTTAAAGAAATTACTGACTTACGATATGCAAAACATTAGAATTTCAAAAACAAAATCTTTGTTTAATTGAAACAAAAATAAACTTACCTCTCAACCACAAGCACATACTAATTCCCTGACAATGATATAGGATTAGCAATTAAAAACTAATATATATTGCTAGTGGAAAGTTCGGAAAATTACTTGATATCTAAGCCCACCTAAGTTGCACTATCAATGAAAATTTGGTTTGCAGGATTAGATGTTCCACTTTTAAAAGGGCAAAACCTAAAGCACTATCAATGAAAATTTGGTTTGCAGGATTAGATGTTCCACTTTTAAAAGAGCAAACATAAAGCAATGGTAGTCATAACAAAAAGCCTATTGTAAAATAGTCCTGTGAACAGTTAGGTAGAGAAGAAGCAGACATATCTGAGACTTTATATAGCAACGAAATAACAGTTTGGTATAAGATTCGAACTGCTCTCAAATGGGTCATACTGCATGAATTCAACAACTCGAAGACCGCGTGAACATGTCAAGTCAAATTCTTTTGCTAAGAAATTATGAGTTTCTCACTATATACACTTATTTGAAGAACCGAGTTCAGTATAAAGTCTACAAGCATTTTCTCTCCTCAAATAGGTTAATAGGCTGATGATTATTGGTGCTGAGTTTTACAAGAATGATGATGATCATTCTTCTTCAGCGATACCCTTTCCGTCCTTAGAGGATCTGTCATTTTATGGTATGTCAAGTTGGGAGGTATGGTCTTTGTCTGAGTCCAATGCTTTTCCTCAACTTAAGCACCTTACGATATGTGATTGTCCCAGATTAACGAGAGATCTGCCTAATCACCTTCCTGCTTTGAAAATACTTAATATAAGTACATGCCCCAACTTAGCAGGAAATCTGCCTAATCACCTTCCTGCTTTGGAAATACTTAGAATCCGTAGTTGCGATGAGCTTGTTTCTTCTTTCCCAGAGGTTCCCGCAATTTGCGAATTAAGTTATATAAAAGCGATAAAGTATGATATAGCACTTCGAATCAATAACCAAAATACTGTGGCTTTATTTTATTTTTCTGCTTGCATCACATAATACGAAGCAATTTGAGTCACAAGCAAAAAGAAAAATTGCATTGTTTTGTATCTTTGATGGGGAAGTAGTCTAGCACATAGTCAATAGTGTTTGTTAACTGTGTCACATCACATTTAACTGTCCATGTGAACAAATCTGTCATGTTACTAAACAGTATATTGATGGGGGACGAATATGAAGCGATTTTATTTTTCAAGGACCAGATTGAAAATTTTCATTGTAAAGACTAATTGAGAGATCTCATTAGGTAGGGACCGAAATAAAATTTTAGTCTAAGAAATGCATTCATGAACTTACTGGTGCTTTAACAAAACCTGTTCATCTTGGTTTAATAAAGCAAGACTCCATCAAGGTTTTGTTGCTTTAACAAATCTATTGTAAAAAGCTTTACCTTTCCATATTTTATCAAAGATGACATGTTGGCATAACGAAAATGCAGTTCTCAAAGGAATACTCATATGCTTGTATAGCATGAACTCTACAGCAAAGTAGGATATAAAATCTATAGTAGATGGATAGTCATGCAAACACTATTTTGTGGAAAAGAATTATTTTTGGGAAAACTTTTATTTTAGTACGGTTTTTGACTGTGAAATGGCTTTTTTTATTTCTTTTTCTTTTTTGTGTATAGGGACATCAAACCGGTTAACTTGCTTGTTGTTTCTGCTGGGAATGTCAAGCATGCTGGCTTTGGTTTGGCCAATCATGTTAGTTCTTAAACTTCCCTTTAGTCCAATAGATTGTTTTTCTGTTCATACTCCTTCATGGAGAGGATGGTTCTTTCACTAAACTAATTATATGCATTTTACATTTTGTTATTGTTGAATTGGAGGATTTTAAGTAAGCAAGGAGGAAAAGAGAGAGTAGAGACTTAAAATAATATGAGATTGATATTGATATCTCCTCTTTTCCACATAGTATGAGTCATTCACTCTTTAACGAAGTTTAAGAAGATTCTTATTTTCTAATAAAGAACATCACATATTTCTTCAAAGTTCTATTTAGTAGTTCAATATATCAAATTCAGAGTGTTATGTTTTTAATATTAGCCCTAACCTTTTTGAATTCAAAAGAAAAAGTAAGGACAAATGGAAAAAGTAAATTCTCGTCTTTCAAAATGAGAAACACATTTGGAGAGTTTCCAAAATGGAAACTGAGTCTTAAAAATTGGACGGAGGGAGTATTCTACTCCTTTAATATGGTTAAATAGGTTATTGTTTCTCTATCTCAAACGCTTGTGTTACTGATAACCTTTAGGTCTGCTTCTACCCCATCCTTTACAAAAATAGGAATGGCGGATGGGTCATTGTCGCAGATTGTAGACATGTTTGATAATAGTCTGCAATCCACCGATCCAAAGAACAAAAGCACTGATGACTCAAATTATCTTGTTATATCTTTAGTTGATATTGTTGCTAGTATATTTTAGACAAAATAAAAAAGAATGTGAATATAAATGATAATATAATTTTTACATTAGTAATAAATTTGGTATAACCTTTAAAAGAATGTGAAAATTTAAAAGATGATTATTTATTTTTGTAACAATACGAGAGATTTTTTTTATGAAGTATTAATATTTATCCAGCTCTGTACCGAGAAATTTTTTTTTATCAAGCTCGCAGTTCCACATACGTTAGGATCTATCAGAAGTAATCATTGAATTGTTTTCTATTGTTTTTGTCATGATAACATATTGCTGAAATGCTGATTGACACTACTTTTATTCCTTTTAATACCCCTTAGGTAACCACCATGTTAGTTTTCACTTCATACATAGCATAATTGAGCTGCTAATTTTACTTGTAATTTTGGACATGCATCGACTTTATGGTGTGCTATACTTGGGGTATCTTATTAGATTATTTAACGACCTTGTATTAAACACTTTTTACCATCTTATGTAGGTGGTGGTTTGTACTCAGGGATAAGTGCACAGATGGTTGGAAATTCCATAAATACGTATGGAGATGACATGTTATATATTGGTGACCACATTTATGCTAACATCAGCCAATCTGAAGTCCATTTGCGATGGCGAATAGCATTGATGTGTCATTTTTTTACACTTTTGGTCCTTGTACTTTCACTCTATTTGGATTTTGGTCCCTGTACTTTTTTTCTTTGGATATGAGTCCATATACTTTCATTTCGTTTTTCACGTTAGTATGATTTATTAATCAAGAACTGGGAAGAAGAAGTTTCTAAATTTGGCTTCAATTAGTATAATCAGTTTATACTTCAGTTTTCTGATAATAAAAAGTTCAACTATGTCTTCTCTGAAATTTCAAATTTCAAGTCCATCGGCCTAGCTCAGTGTCCTCACCCTCTGTGACTCTTGAGCCATTGTTTAATTCCAACTTATTCTAGACAGGTATGCTATAGGTTGCATTTGTTTTATTCTTGATAGCTATTTCAATAGTCGTCTACTTGTAGTTCTTAAATGAGACAAACAAATCCCGTGATGAGAAGGCAGAATGCCATCGCGATTGAAATGCAAGAAATTATGCTCATATAGTGATTTAGAACAACACATATCATTCTTAATATAGACCAAGGCAGGTAGGCATAGAGCTTAGTCTTTTCTAACATATCAGCTTCCCTTAAATTGTTCAGGTTTCTTGGTCTTCCTGCCAAAGAAGGCTAACCATGACAACTTAGAAAATACTTCAAAATTCAAACACAAAGCTTTAGATGCTAAAAGTGAAAGATTTTAAAAAACTGAAATTTCATGAACAGATACAGAAAATGTGAAAATTGTAGGTTTTCAATGTCATCTCAAACCAACTCTCATATAGTAATTCACAAAAAAAAAATGCATTTCCAGTTGATTGAAGTAACATGTGATATAGAGGACCACTCCTAAGGACTTGAATTTTGCTATAGACATTAACTGCTTCAGCTATAGCTACAGCTCCCTGTCTCATCCAAAGTTTGTCTAATCCAACATGCATTACCATTAGTTAGTAATAAAAATAGCTATTCTAAAATAGCATTTCCTTTACTTTAATTTCAATAGGCCATTACAAGTTGAAGATAACATATATAAACACTGATCAGTGATCAATAAAATCATAAATATGAATTAGAGTCATAATAGCCGGGGCCAAGAGGAGATGAATAATTTAATTGGACTGTTACCTTGGGATAGGTAATAATTGAGGCCAAATGCATCAATTTGAGTACCAAAAACTCTAAAATGTTTCTGTACGAATCATACATGTACAAGACACATGTTACTAGGTTCAGTATCATGTATTCACTTTATCAGGAAAATATAAGAGGAAATATTTGTAATATGGTTTCTCTTTTGATATAATCAAGCATATATGTATAACTTTTGAATAATCTTGCCAAGTTGTAGGGTTGTGTTTGGGTTCCAAGTGTAAGTGAAATAAGTCTCACATCGAGAATGAATGATAAAAGTGAGAATCATATAAGTGAATGAATCTATAAATCTATTACCTTAAGATTTTGAGTTAATATATATAATGACAAGTTTATTATTGTGCTTTATCGCTTAACCCATGAAAGAATAATTAAGTTCATGAAAGAATATCTTTCTGTTATTTTGAAATCCCCTAATCTCACAAAGTTGTTGATTTCTTCACTCCCCCCCATTTTGCATTAATGTTTGCCACCATCAAAAGGAGAAGGAGAAAGAAAAGAATAAAATTTCTAAATAGAACAACAATCACCAATTTTAATGTTACTAGTCAAATCCACACATGCAATCAGCAGCAATCAAACCCACACATGATTGGATTGTAGATAACTGAACGAAATCTGCGAACATGCGGTGATAATTCCATCTATTTGAAACCACATATGGTTAGAGTAAATAGTTAACCCTTCAGGTGTAACCAAGATTTTTATCTGCTTGAAACCACACAATTCTTTTGGATCCAAAGACCATATAGCTTAATTCTTATGTAATATATAAAAAAATTATTAGCAATTCTAATGAAGGGATTTAAATTTGTGAAAGAAAAAATTGTATTTACCCCCAACTAATCTCCAAATTTAACTCTAGAAAATTGACCATTGCAGGATAATAAACCATAGTTTATTCTTTTACGCTGCTCAATCAAAATTTCCTGATCTTGTCTCTTTGTTTTACTGATCAACTAAATTTGCTTGGTACTTCAACTGAATTGGTTGATCTTACTGATGACCTCATATTAATTAGTTGATCTAACAAATCAATTAAACGCAGACATGATCAGAGCTTCTTTGAGTAAATCACTTGGTTGATCTTATAACTCACGAGGATATCTTGTTGCAATTCTGATCGGGATATTGAAAGTGGATTGCTCCTTGGTTTTCGATTTGAAAAGCATTCTTCACATGTTTCGAGTCTATCACTTACCTTAAAGTTGTGTTAAAAAAAATTATGCCAATAAATATAGCACTCTTTGCGAGATATTTTTGTAATTCTGGAAACAAAGGCCACGAAGAGAGGTATTGGATATGCCGCAGCATCTTCTAAGCCTAAATCTCCTATCTACTCTCACGGTTTGCATCAATTTTGAATCAAAAAGTTAATCAATTCAAATAATATTATTTATATTAGTTTAAATTTAATTAATTATATTTTGAAAACAATATTAATTTGAATTAGATCGATTTAATCGATTTTTGACTAAAAAATTTTAAGCATAGAATGTTATGAGTTAAAAGTAATTTAATTTATTAACAAGAAAAAGCAAGAAATAAATGAAATAAAATATAGAAATAACTCATTTCACATTTTTAAAATAAAATTTAATTATATAAAGTGATAGAAGTGTGTGAGAAATTAGAGTTATTATAAGTAAAAATTTAAACTCAATAACAAATGAAGATATTATATAATATTAATCGGTTTAAATTGGATTGAATCGATTTTGAAAATCAAAACTAAAAATTGTTCTAATCCAATTGATTTTCAAAAAATCAAACTAAAAAAAATCAAATTTATTCAGTTTTGATTGGATTTCTATTTTTTAGTTCAATTTTCGGTTTAATTTTAAGTTTGGATGGGATTTAAACACTCCTACTTATCTGCAATCTATTATCTACTATTACTATTTATACAATTTAAAGCTTTAGCAATAAAACAAAAATTACACATGTCATCTTCTCGTTAAATTGGATACCTGTCATCTTTTCTTTCAAATGGTCATATGTCATCTTCTCATGCAAATGTCACTACTATTCATTTAACATGTTAAGTTCCCATAAAAGGTTTTTCTTTCACATGTGTGGCATGTGTGAGTGAAAAAATAATTTAAAAATAATTTATTATAAGCACATTTAATAATTAAAATATATTATTTTAATAAAATGTTAATTTTAATGATTAAAAGAAAGTATAATAAAAAATATTTGATAATTAAATACATTATTATTTACGTAAAATATTATATTTTAATATTCAAACATTATATATTTTAATATTTATATTCTCTTTTATAGATACATTTTTGTTATTTTTTTATATTTCTATAGGCACTTCAATACACTTAGTGATGGTATTGTTGTTATTGTTTAATATCCAAGATAAATCTATTAATAGAACAAAACATGATAAGTATACACTATTCATTCAATCGGTCCACAAGTAATTTTTTTTATTTTCGTATGGTGCCACTTGTGAATGCAAAAAAAAGTGTGGGAGAAGCTTATTACATGGGTAGATAATTTCTAACTAACAATTTTACTGTTAAATAATTATTTTATTATCAAAAGAAGTAGTCAAGGCTTTGTTAAGTGATTAATTGTTAATACTCAAATTATCTTGTTATATCTTTAGTTGATATTGTTGCTGGTATATTTTAGACAAAATAAAAAAGAATGTGAATATAAATGATAATATAATTTTTACATTAGTAATAAATTTGGTATAACCTTTAAAAGAATGTGAAAATTTAAAAGATGATTATTTATTTTTGCAACAATATATATTTCTTATGTGTGAGTATATATATACTTTTTATATATGTACTTTAACTGCTAAATAATTATTTTCTTACCATTGGAAGTAAAGATGCCAAAATGGTTTAACTAGGCAAAAATGCATATGGTGGGTTGAGTTGCATTTTACAAACTGTTTTTTAAGACGAGTGATTTTAACTTGACCCATACAATTCGCAGGTTATGATTGTCGAGGCAGGTTGACCTATCAGGTTATTTTTTTTTATTTTTTGGTGACAAATTAGGTGAGTTAACTTGTTGATCACAGTTGGAAGGGGACCCCGCTTCAACGCTTAACTGTATTCTGAGAGATTAGTCTCTCACCTATTTGGTAAGAGAATATTCTAAAAAACCAAAAAAAAAACTTGTGTATTGACCCATCTAGCCCACTTTTTTCACTTTTTGGCGTGTTGACCTGTCTAGCTGATCACTTTTTTATTTAATTATTACTGGGTTGACCCATTTAACCTACCAACCCATCAAATTTTATTTTTTAGACGAATTGACCTACCAACCTGTCATAAAACAAGGTGGATACAAAAAAGTGATAAAAAGATCTTGAATTTTTCTAAAATGATAAAAAATATTTGTATTTAATTGAAAATTAATGTTACTACTTAAATGGTACTAATACTGGAGGTGATTCTATTTTTTAAAGAAAAAATTGTTATAACTAATTTAAAGAAATATATTGTGTATAATTTTTTTTTTTTTTGAATTAAATAATTAATTGAATTTAAAAAAGTTAAAATTGAATAAAACTTTCTTAGTTTTGTCCTTTACTCTTCATTGTTGGATAAATGTTAAATTATATTTTTATTTTTTATTTGGAGTCGAATTTTTTCAAAAACAAATGAAGCTAAATTAAAAACTTATTAAATATTGAAATCTTGAATAAATAGTTTATAGTTATAAATTTTAAAGGCTTAAATACACTTTTGGTCCCTATACTTTCACTCTATTTGGATTTTGGTCCTTATACTTTTTTTTTTGATCTGAGTCCTTATACTTTCATTTCGTTTTTACGTTAGTCCATGCTATCATCTACCGTGATGACACCGTTAAATTTCGTCCTACGTAGCAAACAAAATCCTTCTTGGCAGCAACACTAAGTAAATATTAAATTTTTAAATTCACCTCATTTTCCTCCAACAATAATAAACTATTACATAAAAATAAATCAATCTTTCCTCTTCCTTTTTTCCAAAACCATCTGAACCTTGCTTCTTCTTCCTCACCAACATTTCTCCTTCTTCCTCTTCTTCCATTTCAGCGCCATCTTCGTCTTGCAGTGCTTCATTCATTCAGTGACATTCATCATGAGGAAGAAGCAAAGAGCACAAGTCACACTCCACGAAATTTCTTAACTAGGTTCGTCATCGGAGGAACAACCTCACTCCTGTGAGTTTCTAGCAAAAACTCATTTGTTGTTCTTGGTGCAATGTTAATGGAAATGGTGTTTATCCTTAAATGCTAGGTTTTTTGGACATTAGTTTGTGATAAATGTATATAGTGTGGTTCTGATTTTTGTGATAGAATGAGAATGGAAAAGGTGCAATGTCAATGGAAAGGGTGATTACTCATTTATGTTCAATGCATGTTGTTTCTTAGATTAGGAATTCTATTTTGCAACTTCTAATTTTCTGTTAGTGTTTATTTTTTATTAGGGTTAGGATTGTACCTTTGGTTTTATGTCAGTTATGGTGTTTTGTAAGTGTGTGTAGGTGTTCGCTGTATTGCTATAATTACAATGTCAGTTTTGCAACTTCTGATTTTTTGTTAGAGTTGAGTTTGCTGTGTTTATTGCGTCATGCCTTTGGTTGTTGTTTCAGTTACCTTGGTGTGTTGCTTCATATTTGTTGTGTTTGATGTATTTGTTGTATTTGCTGTATTGCTATAATTGCAATGTCAATTTTGCAACTTCTGATTTGTTGTGTTTCTTAGATGGCCTACCTAATAAGTTCACTGTCTTCATATGCCATGTGGGATATTTGTTCTCTAGTAAGAAAGTGGGGTATACTGGTGGGAGAATGCACACTTTGAAGGATTGTGAAGAGGATTTGTGGTCACTACAAGAATTGACTGCAGTCCTTAAGAACTTGGGGTATAAAGGAAATGTTAAGATATACTACTACAAACCAGGTTTGGGGAATATGCTTAAGGAGGGTATAGCAGAGGAGGGTCTTATAAAACTTAAAAATGATGTTGATGCCATGAAGGTTGCCAAAATAAGGATGAATGCCTCTACAAGAGAGGTTGATGTTTATGTGGTGGATGGATGCAATATAGGTGATAGAGTGCAGTTGACATTTGAGGAAGAGCAAGTTGTCCAAGGCCATGGGCAAGTCCAAGATGAGGAACAAAAAGAAAGGGTTAAACAAGAAAAAGGGGATGAGGAGCAACAGAACTCTGAAGAAGAAGAAGGGGATCACAACCAACTTGAAGATGATGACAATAAGGATAGTGTGCAGGGTATCTAGTTAGATGATTCAGCAGATGAAGCGGATAATGGTTGGGGGGGACTACATCCATGATGTGGATGTGAATGCTCCTCAATCAAGTTAGTAGCCACATACACCTGCAAAGGAGGTGGAAGACATGACATCTGATTATGAATCAGATGAGCTGCAATCTGATATGGATAGTGATGGTGATAGGGGTTCCAGAAGGGCAGTGAAATTCCATAAGTATAACTCAAGAGATGGGTAGAGATTTCTAATTTAAGTTGGGAATGAAGTTCACATCCATCAAGCAATTCAAAGATGCAATTAGGGAGTGGTCACTCCTTAATGGTTAGGGTCTGCAGTTTAAAAAAAAATGATAAGGTGAGGTGTATGGTGGTTTGTAGAGAAGGGTGTGAGTGGGCAATGAACCACACTTGTCTTTTGTTTTTTTTTTTTGTATTTTTTGTCTTTTGGGGCTTGTCATTTATGGTATCTCAATGGGTTATTACTGATGTTGGTTGTATATTGACTAATGTATGACAATAACTAGTGCATTGACAATTGTGGGTTGATGTATATTGGTTAATGACTATTATATTGATGTTAATGACTAAATTATGGTTAATGGTGACTATTTGTACTCTTTTAATGACATGGTGACTATTTGTACTCCTTTAATGATTTGTGTATTGGTCCCTATATATTACTGATAGAGTTAATAGTTAATGATGACTATTTGTACTCTCTTAAATTATGGTTAAATTCGTCCTCATACTTTCATATGATTTGTGTATTGGTCCCTATAGGCACTAGTCAGTTATTCAACCCCTATAATTTCATTACTTGATCCTTACTGTCAACACAATTGTGGTTGCACAAGTAACCATCAGATAATGCTAAATCCAAAAAATTTCAATTAATTGATCAAAAGGAGATTACATAAGTCAAGTCATTTACTCAATTAAACCACCCAATACATTTGCTCAAACCCTAAACATCTACCCACCAACATACATTAACAGTCATAACCAATTCAAAGTAGCTGATACATTATTCTTCTGCCATATTGAGTTCACATGAAAAATAGCACCAATCGCACTGTCAGTAGTTGGCATTGGCGGATCTTCAAAGTAGCTGATACAACATTCCTCTATCATACATTAACAGTTGTACATCTTTAGTTTCGTCTTTAGACCTCGAACCACTCGTTATTACCTTTTAAGAACTTCTTTTGCACCAGTTGGCATTGGCGGATCCACCCATTCAATTTTGGGAAAAAGTGGAGTTACACAATTCAATGGAGAAACCCTAAATTTTGGAAACTTTTGTCACTTTTTATAAAAATTATTGAAGGAAAATGAAGTGAATTAAAAAATTTAATATTTATTTGGTATTGCTGCCAAGTAGGATTCCATTTGTCACGTAGGACGAAATTTAACGATGTTATAACGGTAAGTGACGACAGGGACTAACGTGAAAATAGAATGAAAGTATAGGGACTCAGATCCAAAAAAAAAAATATAGGGATCAAAATCCAAATAGAGTGAAAGTATAATGACCAAAAGTGTGTTTAAGCTAATTTTAAAATAACCATTGGAATACATGGAAAAGAGATATATATATTACAATTGTTAAATATTTTTTTAAAATTTCATTTCATTAATTTTTATACCTTATTATTTTTTATTTAGTAGTTATACTTTTTGAATTTTTAGTAATTAGATATTATTCAATTAGACGAATAGTTCATTTGGATAAACTTTGAATAAAAGTAATTTTAAGATAATATAACTAAGTAACTTTTTTTTTTACATTTTTATGAAATGTTCTATTATATCATTTGAATACAATTACAAAAATTACTTCTTGAAAGATATGAACAATAACATTTGTTATTTTGAAATAATGTAAAGATATTTTTGTCCAAAAAAATTTCTCCACCTCCTTAAATGAGTTTTCTCTCTCTACGTGCTCTCTATTTTTAAAAGCTACTTATTGTAGTTTCTCAACATAATTAGAAATCTAATTTTTTTTAATTTTGAATATTTTAAAAAGTTTAACCAAAAGCACTCTGTAACTTTTTAGAAGTTATATTTTTTATTAAAAAAAGTACTTTTCAGTGAAAAAAAACTTAAACAATCATATTATTTATATAATAATTTAGACTCCTAATTAAAGTTTTTATTTTGAGTAAAGTAATAAGTGTATATAAAAATAAATAAATTTAAATAATGAAATTAAATTAAATTATTGTATATAAAGATAATAATTTAATAAAAGTTATTATGTGGATGCATGGGTTAAAAAAAATGCTAGTAACTCGACCAACCAAAGACTATGCACGTGGATGGGTCATACTAAAGGTGGAAACTTTCATGAATTGTCGGTGTAGAATTTAAGGGTAATATTCTTTAAAATAAATAAATAAGAATATATTTATTATTAAATTTTAGTGAATTAATATTATAATATATTTTAAATTAAATTAATAATAAATATATTCTTACTTTCTCATTTGAAAAAGGATCAGAATTTTCTCTTGTTGGTGAAATAATATAAAAAGATTCGGTTGAAGAGAGAAAAACATAATTTCTTTGAAATAAAATTAATGGACCCTATAATCCAAAATAGTAAATTCTTGCATAACAAAATTTGAGTACCAAAAAGTCTAAAGTATTTCTGTACCAATCATACATGTATAAGATGTAAAAGCTACTTAGGTTAAATATTAAGGATTGTTATTTCTTTGAAATAAAATTAGTCGATTCTATAACTTAATATAATGAATTTTTGCATAATAAATTTTGTATTTATCTTTCTCTAATAGGATAATCTTATGATAGAAGCGGATCTTCACCCATTTCTAAAATAACCTCACTTTAGAAGAAGTTTTAGAATTTAATTATCTGCTACTGTGACATAAGTAAAAACTGAGGCCACATGCATCAGTACCAAAAAGTCCAAAGTATTTCTATACCAATCATACATGTATAAGATGTAAAAATCACATAGGTTAAGGAGTTTTTATTAGAGTTGTATCTTGACCATACAAATATCAAGATTAAAAGTTACTTAGAGGTCATGTGATCACTTATATATATATCTTGACCATTCATGTAAGATATCTTATAATAAATATATATATATATATATATATATATATATATATAAGTGGAAATATTTGCAATATGGTTTCTTTTTTGGATATAATCAATCACATATGTACAACTTTTGAATAATCCTATCATGTTTCAAGCTTGTTGATTACCTTCACTAGCCTCATTTTGTGTTGTTTTCGTCTAGAAAGAAAAGTTCAATAGAATAATAACCACCAATTTTAATATTAAATAGTTAACTCTCTTCAGGTAGGAGTATAACCCAGAATTTTCATCAGCTTATAAAACCACATAATTGTTTTGGAATTTGGATCCTTTCTTAGTAATACAAAACAGGAGAGGATTTTGTTAGTTAATAGCACATGTTTAATAACGCATGCAGTATGTGTAATTTATTTATTTTTTTACTTTTCATTGTAATACCGCATGCATGTGGTATATGTGTTTTCCACCAACAGACAGAAGAGGATCCCAATCTATTGTTTTGCATCCAGAAACCATATGGCATAATTCTTTTGTAGCATATGAAAAAATTACTAACATTTCTATTTAAGGAACTTTATTTTGTGAACATAAAAATTGTAATTACCCCCAGAAAATGTCCCACTTGCATTGCTTCTGCAACCAGTTGGTAATTTGCAACGAAAGTGACCTTTTGAAAAAGTTAATTTTGAATTTCATGACAAATTTTTTATCGCAAAAGATAATTTGCAACAAAACCAATCATAACTTAAAATAAAAATAACTTATTTATTCGGAACAAAATAGTTTGTCACAAATATATTAATATATTATATTTATATTATATTTAAAACAATTATAGAAAATCGACCATTACATAATCATAATTAAAAATAATTTTTAATCCTTGGCAACAAAATAACTTTTTCTGTCCTATAATGACCTTATATTATTTGGTTGATCTAACAAATCAATTAAATGCAGACAAGATCAGAGCTTCTTCGAGTATAATTGATTAGTCTTACTTATAATTCTTGTGGAAATCTTGCTCTAATTCTGATCGAGATATTGATAATCGATTGATCTTTAGTTCTCCGTTTGAATAACATTCTAACATGTTTGATAGATAGTCCCTAAGTTTTCTTCACATGTTTGAGCACATCATTCACCTTAAGTTGTGTTTTAAAAGAAAAATACATAAGCCCACAAATATTGCTCTCTTTGCGGGTTATTTTGGTGATTATGTAAGAAATGACATGAAGAGGTATTGCGATATGCCACAACATATTCTGAGCATAAATAATTTTTACCAACCAAATATTAGTCGGTGGGGTGGGTCATCACTCAGTCTAAAAAGTTACCAAATGTTTTTTAAGTAAACAACTAAATGTTTTGGTTTGTTAACATGTGTTAAATAAAATATTTAAAATTTTGTCACGTATCATTTGGTATGATATTTTTTTCACGTATAAATTGATGTGGTAATTATTATATGTAAAAAAATATATAATAAATTAATAAAAAATAATAAATCAAACAACTCCAAAAAAATATAATAAAAAATATAAAGAAAATAAAGCAGACAACTAATTTAATAAAAAAATTAAAGCTAAATTAAATAAAAAAATAAAACTAAATGATTTTAATCATTTATAAACATTTTCTTCTATCCCCAACCTCATATTTATGGGTTTCAGTTGGCCTGCACTTTCTTTCGTATTGGTGGAGATAATAATTCTCGTTCCTTCTTTCATGTTGGTGCAATACGAGAACCAATCACAAATTGAGTTTCATTGTTTCTCAAATTGAATTAATGTCTTTGTCGATATAACTCAAATTGAGGACTCTAAGCCGTTTTTTCCTTTAATTCAAGACTTCATTGTAACTCAAATTGATGCAGTGTCTTTGTCGATGTTTCAGTGGTCATGCTTCATTCATTTTCACTACATGCTTTGTTTTAGCGGCCAAGCTTCATCCATTTTCGAATCAGTGTCGATGGAGCTACGACAACCAAGTACTCTCTGTGTTTACATGACGTTAGTTTTTCCTCTGTTTATGGATGAAAATATCATATCTAAATGTCCTAATTTTTTTTAACTAATTTTCAATCTATTTCCAAAAAAAAATGAAAGCATTTAGTAAAGAAGAAAATACTTTGGCGGGTTGATTTCCTTTTTATTTTATTTTTGTCTAAATTAAAACAAAGAGTATTGATTGGTGATTTGAACCTAAATTGATTTAGATAAAATGTTTGTTTAAATTATTGTCAAATATGAAAATGGAAATGTATTAGGTGAAATATTTTACGATTTGTATTGTAATAATTGATTTGTATTATAATTGATTAATTGATAATAAGGTTATTGATTGCTATCAATCTAAATAAATTTAAATTTATTTTAATTTCATTTCTTTCAAATATGGTAAGTTTTTTTGTGATTCTCATATCTAATAATATTGATTTTTCTTTTGTGATTCTTATTGATCTGTTATCAATCTAAATAAATTTAAATTTATTTTAATTTCATTTCTTTCAAATATGGTAAGTTTTTTTGTGATTCTCATATCTAATAATATTGATTTTTTTTTTTGTGATTCTCATATCTAATCATATCGATTATGTTATTTTTTTGCTATAATAAATATAATTTTTTATTCTATCTATCTATCTATCTATCTATCTATCTATCTATCTATCTATCTATACAAATGAAGCTTCCTATCATAGAAACTTGTGACATGTGTTGCCTTTTAAACCATTCTAGTTGTAGATAAATTAATTAAAATAATAAATTAATTACTACTTATTATTAATTATTAATTGATTGGATATATTAATTTCAACATTAACAACAATTATAATTGACCCAATCAAAGATAATTCCATTGCAACCAAAAATGCTAAAATTTAATCTATTCTATCTATCTATCTAGTGTCGCCTTTTAAATCATTCTAATTCCCTTCAATTTTAAGGTTTTCTTCTAATAGTATGATTTTTAAAAGTTTAACAAATATTTGCAGATAAATTAATTAAAATAATAAATTAATTACTTATTATTAATTATTAATTGATTAGATATATTAATTTCAACATTAACAACAATTATAATTGACCCAATCAAAGATAATTCTATTGCAATAAAAAATGCTAAAATTTAATCTATCTATCTATTTATCTATCATTACAATATATATTATATCAATATCAATATCAATATGTACAATACAACTACAGGTGGTTTCATTCATTGTGTGGTCACCTGTTTATGACACGTGTTGCCTGAGGAGGACATTACTTATGTGGTAAGTTGAATGGAGGATTTGTCTTTTCATATTATTTATTTTAGTTATTTTTTTTCTTATTTACATTTTTATGCTTACTTTTTGTTTGTTGATCGTGTGTCATCCTTATGATTGAGGGTAGTTTGGTCATTTCATGTACAATTCATTTCTCTTTCTTCTTCTATCTTTCTCTTTCCCTTTCTCCTTCGTTACTCTGCTGAGGAGCATCCCGATTCTTTATCTTCAAAATCTGAATTGTTCTTCTCCAACTTTCTTTCTCTCTTCTATCTCTCTCAAATTTCATTTCAAATTCATATCGATGGTAGCTTGCGAACGTTGACATTGTGTCGTGCACGATGGGTCGCAATGGAGGGTGCTTGCAGCGATGGGTTCTCGACGGCAACGGTTGTCAACTCGACTGCTTCCTGTGTTCGCAGTAGTTGTAGGTTTTGGTGCATCTTATATGGTGGTTGCTGGTGATGGTGGTCACCACTCCGACGGAATCTGTATGCCATGTCATTTTCTCATTCTTACTTTTTTCTCCTAATTTTCAATCAAAATTTTAAGGTTTTTCTTTTCTTTTTTTAAGTTTCATATATTACCCTCAACTTTTTTTCTTTTCTTTCTCTTATTTTTCTTCTATATTAGAGGAGTGGAAAGTGATTTTCTTGGGTGATAGCATGGGTAAGACGGTCATCATCGGACATGCAAACGTGGGGTAGCAAGGAATGACAACTTGCAACTCAAATGGTCGGTGAGTTTTTTTTTAATAATAAATCATACAATAATAATAATAATAATAATAATAATAATAATAATAATAATAATAATAATAATAATAATAATAATAATAATAAACGATTTCAGAGTGTTTTCAATTTTATTACGAAAAACTATTTTTCCTAAAAAAATCTGAGTAGGTTGGAGTTGTATGTTTACTGCTGTGTAATCTGATATAGATAATGGTTCACTGATAAGAAGATATCAACATTGGTGGGAACACTACCATGAAGAAGGTAATATATCTTCCTAAATCTGTTTTATTTTCTTTTCTTGGCTATTGCTTTTTTATTAAAAAAAGTTAATGATAATTATTACTCATTTATTAATCATTAATTAATGGCTAATAAACCTGGCATTTTGGTTGGAATCTCTTAGAGTGTGTTTGGAATGTTAAAAAATGAGAAATGATTTGATTTATAAATCAAATTTAATTAAATTTTGTGTTTGGAATATTTAAAAATGAGAAATGATTTGATTTCTAAAATCTCATGGATTTCATTCTTTTTGTTTTAAAAATTCTATCAATTTTGATAGGATTTGTTAGGATTTGATTTGATTTGATTTGAAATAAATAGACTAATTTATCCTTAGTAACTACTTTTCATAAGGGTTAAAATGTAAAATAAAAGAATCAAATCAAATCAATTCTCATTTTAATTAATTCTAAACACAAAATTTGATTTCTAAATCAATTCAAATCTTATTTTATTTTTAAAGTTCTAAACACAAAATTTAATTTTTAAATCAAATCAAATCAAATCAAATCATTTCTCATTTTTATTTATTTCAAACACAATCTTATGAATTTTCATTTTGGGTTCCTATGTCTCTTGCTGAAGTAGTCTTTGTTTGCGTTTAGGGTATGAATAAATGCTTTTTTATTTTATTTGCTTCCATTTGAAGCTGAAACTGAAACATTTTCTCTGTGCAGTTTTGGTGTGAAATGGGGTCGATGGTTGCATGTGAACATGAGAGAAAAAATTTACCAAAACAGAATTCTCAAAAAGGCAAAAATGGCAAAGTCTAAATAAACAATCTTTCAAACTCACTTTTAAAACAAAAGTTCCCAAACATAAATTAGTTACTGCAAACTCACTTTCAACCAAACTTAAGTTTGCAAACACACTTTCAACTAAACTTAAGTTTACCAACTGCAATCCAAACACACACAAAGTCCTAAATACAAATTTAGAACTTTCTTTATTGATGCTAATTTACTGGTCCAAGCTTTTTTAAATATGATTAAGATTTGTAATTGCCTTCGTCTTTACAGGACCTATGAGCCAAAAGAATATTTTAATATTATTACCCATTGACCAATTCTGAACTCATGAAAGAAATAAACATTGAGGTATACATTTCTTTAATATTGTTATCTTTTAAATTGTCTTCTGCAAATTAGAAAACTAATGGATTGTTGATGCCCTTCTACTTGGTATGGAAAAATCTCTGGTGTTGTCTGGGAAAGAATTCTGTGTAAGTCAAATTTTAATAGAAAATTGATTTTTTTTTTCATATATTAGTGTTTACTCTGACATCTAACTGCATCTTTAGATGTGTTAGTGAATGAATGGGCCTCTTCTAAACTATGTGCTCATATTGCATCACACTTCCATTGGAGGACATGGGTGATAGTGTCTACAATCAAAATTTTATATCAAGAAAGGCAATATCAATGTTGAGGTAATTTATGTATATTACTATCCTATTTGGATCTCATGTCCATTTTTCTACTGTTAGTTTGTACTTATATAATGCCATCATATTAGTATGGCACTTCATTACCCCTATTTCCCATTTGTTAAGTAATTTTTCCTCAGCTGACTTATCTTTCTTTTATCTATCAATCTCATTGCTGGAGTTACTACATTGCCATTTCAAAGAAGGCAGACAAGCTTCCATTGCAAATGAAGTTGGGAGGAAAACATACTTGCAATTTTCTTGAGTGTGCTGACATGGATTTGGTGGCTGCAAACGTTTTAAAGGAGGCTTTTCATACAAGTGAATGATGTGTCTGATTTTGCACTTCTTCAGAAGAAGTTGGGGATGGGATTTATTCATTCATTTTATGCATTTGATTTGATAGAACCTCCAATAGTAAGATTGACACCTTCTTAGGGGTTCTTAGTCTGCCATTCTTGGTCTTTTTTCTCATGTCAAAATCTTCTCTTATGCTCAAGATGCATTACTGGTTTGCAACTCTACTCTTGAAACTAATAATTATGAACCTCATATTAGTATTTCGCTACATCCAAATTAGATGATTTATTGTATATCACCTAGATGATGTTGTGCTGTCTTTTCTTTTCTTTTTGGCATTACAGGTGTATTATATAAATAAATATTAACATAGGATACACGCGAAAGAAGTAATCACGTTCTATAAACACCATCTTTTTTTACTAACATCTTTTTTATCAATCTGGAATGAGGCAGCAATGTTCCTAAGAAAGAAAAAATATATAAACAAAAATCATTTAAAGATGAGGAGTCAAATGCAACATATATCTAGATCAGGATGATATGATGAATTTTTTTTTAAAAAAAAAGATAGGGTAGTCAAGACAATAAATTTACTGTTGCTCCATGGCTTGATAATGGTAGTCAAGGTAATAATGACAACGGTAAATTGTTATTGTTGCTCCATGCCTTCATATTTATGGTATGGATTTTATCATTTTCTTTCTCTTTTCTTAGTATTGTACTTCTGTTTCAGTTCATTGACTTTTGCTTGAATTGCTATATGACATTACAGCAACGGTAGCTTCTCAAAGTGGTTAAGGAGATCATAGGAAAAGCGTTCAGACTGTTCACTATCGAGTGCCTCCAAGCTAGAAACAGGTGAATATATTTCTCTTTGTGATAGACTCACTTGATAGACTGTTCACTATTTTATGGAAGTTTGTTTAAAATCAATTGTGAATATATTTGATAAGTTCGTTTTATGTCTTTTTCCTTGCAGAGATTTGATCGAGTTTCATGTAGTGACTAAGAGGTGAGTTATGATGAACACGTCTTTTGCTAATCACGTATTTGGTTGGGACAATCTATATATTTGGCTGTGTTGATAAGTTCGTTTTATGTCTTTTTCCTTGCAGAGATTTGATCGAGTTGCATGTAATGACTAAGAGGTGAGTTATGATGAACACATGTCTTTTGCTAATCACGTATTTGGTTGGGACAATATATATATTTGGCTGTGTTGTTAGGTGTATTGCTTTGCGTTATTTGAACTTGAAATCAGCAAGTTATATTATGGATAGTAGTTATTGATCTTTGTTGCTGTTTGCTGAATGTAGTTTTGAGTATTGTGTGACACAATTGTGTAGAATATATTAAATTGATGAAGGTTTGTATTTAAATCAATTTGTATTGGGCCTTTTAGGTGGTCTATTCCCTTGGATTAGTGATCCAAAATTGGGGACTATCCAAAACAACACAAATTAGTAGTGCTATTCGATTAGTTTGTGTTAAATTAAACTTAAGGATCTTCTGCTATATAGATAGTTGTTTATAATCAGTTGTTACTGGAAATAAATTTTCAAACTACGATATATTCTCCTAACTAAATATAAATATTATTAACATTAGTCCATGCTATGAAGTATTTATTGCAATATACAATTTATCTGTATATAGCTTTTTATTCGATTGGTGAAATATAAGTTTTGCACGAGATTTGGAAAAAAGATTTCCACGACTTTTAGTCATTGATGCCTTTTATTGTCTTGATTATATTCATCTTTTGTTGGAGTATATGGGTCAAATTTATTTCTCGTACTAATGTTTAGATTCATAATTTTCCAATTTAAAGAAATTTAAATGTACAATTTATCATTTCTTCTCAAGCCAGAAGTATCTCACTTCACTCTCTCCCTTTCCAGAATTTCTTCTCACTTCTATTTTATCTCATCTTTCTCTCTGCCTCCAATCTTTCTACCGAAACAGCTTTCATTTTTTTTTCTATCCCCACTTTACTGATCCTGTTTTCCTTGGCAACCCGTTTTCCCATTCACTGTTAGGATTGAATCCCATCATATATTCACTCAAGTAGTCTCGAAATTTTCTGTCTTAGCCATCTGGGTCGGCTCCAGTTGTTACATACTCTATTGTTATTAATTTAAAAAAAAATTTGTAGAGTAGCTGAAGCGATGGAGTAAAGAGATGGATCAGACAGAACAAAGACTATGTCCACTCCTTGGGGTCTTTGGCCAATGCAAAGTCTTGATTTTTTTATTTTTTATTTTTAAGTAAAGTCATGGTATTTGTTGCTTGATTTGGTGGTATTTGTTTTGTGCCTAATTATAATATACATAATTTTCATAAAAATTTGGGAGAAACGGGTGGGTTGATATGAGTTTTATGCTATACTATGCTGTAGTTTTACATATTGTTTTGGCTTCATTGTTTGTGAATCACAAACACTAGGTATAGGAGCCTTGGGCTAAAACTTGGTATTTATTTTACTTGCCTTTGTTAACCACAAAAATGCATGTTATATGTTTGATGTAATGCTTAAAAGGTTTGGTTTTTAAGGTACTCATGTCTATATTGAAAGGACTTTGTGAACTTAAAGGAAAGAGAAAGGAGAGAATAGAGAAAACCATTGAGAGGAAAGTTGTGACCTTTTGGTCATCCTGATTCTATTATATGTGTGTACGATTATAAGTTACAATATCCAAATCTCAAAGGTTTTTTGAATTGTTGTGGATTCGAGAAGTACGATTCTAAGCTACAATATCCATATCTCAAAGGTTTTTTAAATTGTTGCTTACAATATTAGATACTTGCATTTTAAAACTTATCCATATGCTTCTAATACATTTGCTATTGTTCTTGAAGTATAGGTTCGTGCTTTATTGTATACAAAAATAAGTGCAAGATGTTCTTCATTTTAAATAATTTCATTTTTTTTTTCCTTTTTTCCTATTCTAGACTGTTTGTTCTACTATTAATTTCCACGTGACCTTCAGTTATTCATTTCCACGTGACCTACTATTGATAAATATTCAATCGGAATGAGTCTTTTCTGTAATATTGAGTCTGGCTACTGCTGCTGCTGCATAGAATATCATACTTTATATGCATTGGTGAGCCTTTTGTTGCAAAGTCTGCTAAGGAGGCTGAAATGGAAAAGCTACTAACATCTATGGAGGTACTTTTCTTTTTCTTCATGTTTTATTATCCCCACTTCCTTCACCAATTTGTATCATTGTTATAAACTCAATTATTTGTTTAGTGGTGCCCTCTTAAGATTGTCATTAGGTTTGATTCTTCTCTATCAATTTGTCACTCACCATGTTACTTCGATTAGAGATTACTAGTGTTTTTATTTTGGTGTTTGTACTTTGTGTATGGGTTCTTTAATTTTTAAAAAAACACGGGGTGTTCTTTAATTTCAGGATATCTCCACCACCCATCACCAGGACAAACCCACCAAGCCTTGGCAGCTCATTGATCAAGGTGCACTACTTAGATCTAATAGACATTTCAAATATTTGAATATTTGAATTAAAGTAGTTGGCTGATTGCATAAACTCCCACAGGAATGGCTAATTCATTTTTTTGTTTTATCAATTTTTATCATTTTCGTTATTAATGTTAATGGTAATATTCAAGTTATTTGTAAATTAGATATATGGTATGGAGATGCATTCGTTATTCGTCACATCCTATACACAGGTTCTTTCATCTCTGAGTTCATTCTTAACTTTTCCTATATGGCTGTGACTGCAGAGAGTCTCCCAAAAGCAGTGTTCGCGTAAACTTGTGCCGAGTGTAAACATCTTTAAGTGCTTGCCAACCCATTAATTTTTAGTGTTCATCTAGCTATGTATAATTAACTTTCAATCTTCATTGTCATATGAATTGGGGAGAGTTTTTGTGCAAGGACACTGAAGAAACTGTTAAACAAATAAATACGAAGGTTGCTATTTATTATTTGAAAGAAAAAGGATTTCTTTTTTAGTTTCTTCAAAGTAAATTATGACTCCACAACCTTATGTGCCAATTTTTATGGTTCTGTGCCGTTTATAGGAACTCTCTCTCCCAACCGAAAGAAGGTATTAAAAAATTATATGGAAAAAACTATTATGTATTGTAACTTCATTCTATCCTTATGTATAATTTTCTTGCTGTATATACATGTATGTGTATCATTAGTCCCCTCTTCTTTCCTGTTTAGCCTTGACTTTAGCTTTCACAACCTGAGTAGTCAGAGGGGTGGCTGGGGACTCCTATGAACTTCATCTGTTGAATCTGCTAGACATGCTTATGCTATCTATCAACATTTATATTGTGTTTAGTATTTGAAGGGACCCAATAATGTCAATTTTCATATTCAAACTATATATCTTAAAAAATATGATATGCTGAATCATGTTATAAGTTTTGACTCTTTTCTCATTATTCTATCTTCTTCAGTTGAGAAAAGATGTTGGATACCTATGAGGAACTTTGAGCTGTGGTGAGTAATTGGGTGATTGGTTGTGGGATCTGCTGTCATCCTGCCAGAGTTTTCTCACAAAAAAACCACTGGTATGTGCTACAACTTTGTGCATGTGTATGTGAGTATGTGTCAAGATTCTAAATTTGTGAGAAGATTGAGGACTGATTGTGATAACAGTGAGTGAGGATAGCTGTATTATACAGTTTGCATTGTGTTGGGAATTCTAAGGGTTTAGCATAGTTAAAGTTTTGCTGTTAAATTCATCATACAGTACTTTCATTTTTTCCCTCATTGTCAGCCTCCTTCTCCCCTCTTTTCAATATATTTTACTGCTGATAGGGGTTGCATGCAAGTTGTTGAGTGGTTTGTGCAGAGGAGCTGCTGGGACATCGAGCATGCCTTACCCTTACAGCAGTCACTTCTAGCTGACAAGTTGACATTGCTTCTTATCTTCTTCGACATGCGGTCCTTACAGCACTTAGTGTTGAAATTTTTTTATTCCTAGTTCTATTCTTATATACTAATATTTCTATGATATGCAGTGCTAAATTTAGTTGTCCTAATTGTTGATTTGTTCCTTTGTTGGGTTTCTTTCTCTTCCTCCCCTACACCAGTGGATGAGGCGTGGTGGTTCGCTGCTGGTAATGGGAATGAGATCGAAACAATGGTGGTGGTAGAGAAGCCCCAATTAGGGGGTTACTTCCAAGTTTCAAGGGGCTATCCCACGCCCTTTGGTGCCACTATTCGAGGTGGTGGAGTCTATTTCTCCATTTACTCTCTCAATGCACTCTCCACTACTATGTGTATGATCACTCTTTCTAATTTTCAGAATGTGAGTTCTTCATTTTTCTTTCTTTGAGTTCTTCACTCTTTCTAATGATAAATATTATTATTATTATTTTTCTTCGTTTTTATTTCTCATTATTATTATAAGATAATAGTATGAACTTAAAATGAGTGTAGCTTGAGGGCCTTGATAAATCTGATTTCGTATTGTAGTTTTTACAAATGGGGCATTATGATATTCTGAGGATTGATATTACTTCTATAATGTTTTGCAGAAAACAGAAGGGAAAAATCTCAGGCAGTCCTTACTTAGAATTTTGTCAAGGTCTTTGTTTGCTCCAATGTGTGTGCTACCATCGGTTTCTTGGAAATTCTAGATTGTTCTGTAGCATTGGGTCATGGTGAACAATGGATAACCCTTCCCAAAATGCAGGTATTGTGCTAGCTCTTTCTGGCCCTTAATCATATTGAACACTTTAATAAGTTTTTCTCTTCTGTAACATATTAAGCTTCTATGCGTATAGTTCTTAATGGTGATATAACACTAATCTTTCTATTCTCATTAATCAATCCTCTAAATTACTATGCTGGGATTTTTTTTATTACTGTACTAATTTGAATTTGCAGGTTTTAGGATATTACGATACAGATGTTGCTTAATATTTGTGTAAATCCAAGCCTGATGTTAATTAATTGCTCAATTATCTCCATAAAGACCTTACTAAAGCATGCAGTACCAAGCCACTCCTGTCCCTAAGGTAACTAAAATTTGAAATTGATGCTTCCAATAATATGTTGGCATACTGCTTTCATGAGAACTATGATTGATGTGTCAACGTTGATTTTGATAAATATTCAATCGCAATGAGTCTTTCCTGTAACATTGAGTTTGGCTACTGCTGCTGCTGCGTAGAATATCATACTTTATCTGCACTGGCGTTATTATTTGATTAGCTACTTCAGTTCTCATCAGAAGATCTTTTGGTGTGTTGCAAGACAGAACACCTGGTGAGCCTTTTGTTGCAAAGTCTGCTAAGGAGGCTGAAATGGAAAAGCTACTAAAATCTATGGAGGTACTTTTCTTTTTCTCCATGTTTTATTATCTCCACTTCCTTCTGCAATTTGTATCATTGTTAGAAACCCAATTATTTATTCAGTGGTGCCCTCTGAAGATTATTGTTAGGTTTGATTCTTCTGTGTCAGTCTATCACTCACCATGTTACTTCGATTAAAGATTGTTAGTGTTTTTATTTTGGTGATTGCACTTTGTGTATGGGTTCTCTAATTTTGAAAAAATTGTGGGGTGTTCTTTAATTTCAGGATATCTCCGCCACTCATCACCAGGACAAACCCACCTAGCCTTGGCAGTTCATTGATCAAGGTGCACTACTTAGATCTAAAAGATATTTCAAATATTTGAATTAAAGTTCCTGGGTGTCAGCTTTTACTCCTATTTACATTTTCTCTCTACATTCTTTGGGGGAAATTAAAATACTGCAAGTAATTTTCCAAAAAATATGTATATTGTTTGAATAAAAGTAATTTTTACTGATCATACTGATAAAAGAAGTCTTCCCAGTACCATTGGGACCAAGCATACCAAAGCATTCCCCTTGAGGCACATAAAGTAACAACCCTCCCACTGCAAATTTGTCTGGGTTTCCATCCCTCCCTGTAGACTTTTTTTAGGTCGTCACATACAATTGTTTGGTTAATAGTTAGATTAAGTACCAGCTGCTCCACCTTCTCCCTCTGAAGAGAAAAAGAAGGAAGCATTTAACATATTATGCATGTAACTAAGCCGCACCATATTGAGTAAACCCAAACTTGCAAACACATACATGAGGTCTTTCATTAAAAATATAAGGTTACACTTACGTGACAGATACAAACTTATACCTTCATGTTACATTTTTCCCCTAGAAACAATACAAATGTTATGTTTGAAAAAAGAAAAAGATTGTGACTGAAAGGAAACTTATTGGCAAATGCATCTCTTCAATCTATTGTATAATTCCATTGTACCTTAAACCAGCATACATTTCACAACTAAATATATGTGTTGAAAGTTCCTAATGGGATTGATTTGCACTTACAAAAATAATACTCTCAAACTTGAAGTTAATTATGATAATATGTATAAATAGATAGTTAGCATATGAATTGATCATGTTCAGCCGTTCATTGCACGGGTCTTTATTACCTGATTGTAAAATATATAAAAGGAAAACAAAGATGCTTCAAATATTGCTGGACTGCTTGATAAACTAACTGTTGGTGATAATAAATCAGAGGAGAAAGAGGTCACAATCATTGATAAGAAAAATAAACAAGCTGTAGATGAGAATGAAAAGCCAGAGGTAGATAAGAAAGATGAAGCAGCTCCACCAGCATAGAGTTTAATGGGGTTATGGCTACTATGCACCAAAATTTTCACAATATGCAAGAGTTTTTAATGTGGCTGGTGAATGATTTTCCCCCTCATAGGTTACTACAAATTTATACAGATTGGTAACCTATCTTGATGCCTGTGGATATCGAATGGTTGATATGAAGTGAGTATAGAGATGTAATGGACTGTGCATCAGTTTTAAGTCCTGTTTCATATTGGTTTGCAAGTTTGCTTGGATGGTTGTGGTTGCGAGTCTTCATCTATCTCATGTTTTCTTCAATTGAGTTGGGTTTTTCTTTTTAATACATTTGGAAAATTTGCTCTAAGTTTGGCATTTATAAGGTGTCGGCTTTGTTGTGCCTTTTCATATTCTTTTTTAAAAATGGTCAGATGCCTTGTTCACTGTTGAGTGTTTCCTTTTGTATGGTAAACTTTGTGCTTTTGGATGGTAAACTAATGCAAGTGCTGGTCTTTAGTGCTATTTGTGTTTTTAGTTAGTATCACTAACTGCTATATATATATATATATATATATATATATATATATATATATATATTAGTGTTAGTGTACTTACACCTAAGTTACACCCTTCATTTTATTATGATCAGATATAGGAGATAAATCTAGCTACAAGATCTAATAAAATCTTATAAAATTGAGTATAAGTCTTTTTTACTTACACTAGGTGTAAGTAGATCCCTTATCTATATATATATATATATTTGCAATTGATTATTACTCTGAGTTCCAATTCTAAATAATCAGATATAGAGCTGTCTGAATCTAATGTCTTTAGCACTGCAAACTGCCTTATTGAACTGATTTCAATAACTAATTGGTGGATTTCCCAAGCATTCTCTCAACCATGTCATTAATTAAGTCTTTAACTGCTAGAAAGATTATTTGATTTCCTTTTATGATTATATGAATTACAATGAACACTTTATTTCCCCCATACAGTGGACGACCAAGTATTAGAAAATGGTCATCCCCCGTACACTGCTTGGTGCTTACTAATATATCTATAATACCACTCAAGGTCATCCCCAATGCCTTACCAGCATGAACCAACCCACTGTGGCATGTATCTTGCAGATTGGATTTGTTGAATTTGACAATTTTCCATATGGGGTAGCGTTTGGATTTTAGTTTACTAGATGTTGTTCTTGGGCTTGAGAGGTAGTGGGCCGGGATCCCTTCTTAGACTAAAACCTTTGGATCTTGACTATTAATCCAAATGACAGTAATGCACTAACTGATGAATTGATCATTCTTGAGTTGTCTTTCATGTTAGAAAAGGAAAAATGTTAATCACTCAAGTGTCCTTGATTTTTTTTTTGTATTTAGAACACTGTTTTTTTCTCTTCCAATCTCATTTTGTTCTTCTTTTTGCAATGAGCATATGAATGTCAGTTGGTGGTGGCTTTGGCTGTCTTGAAAATGCAGGTGCTGCTGGGACTCTTTATGATGCAGTTTCCTCGAAGCCTTATAGTTAGATAACTATAACTTCACAACTAATACAGAGACACTTTAAAAAAGACAACTGATGCAGTTCCTCGAAGCTTTGTAGTGTGTCTGTTTTCATATGCTTGTGATCCATTTGCTTGATATATATTGCTTATATTGGCTTATATGATCTTTTAAATGCATATATTGTGTTTCCCCTTATTCTTTAATTTTATTTATTTTTTATAGTTTTTTAACAGCTTTCTTGGTGTTGATGTGAATTCTATGCACTATGTCTTTCTTCTAATCTATTTTTAGGGGGGCGTGAGGGTATATTTGTTAGATATGCAAAGAGATTGGAAACTTCATAAGAGCTTTCTTTTTTGCTATCTGTTAGTATTCTTGGTTGGCTGCTTCTTAAAGGATGTCTTATTTTTTGTCTATGTATTCCCTTTCCTTTCTAATGAATTATTTCCTCCAAAAAAAAAAGTAAGCTTTTAATTCTTGGGTATTTTTTATGATCATCAAACTTTTAAGTATTTTGTTTCATTCCTTTTCTGCTTCACCTGCATGCCAAATTAGACTCAGGATACCCAATGTTGTATTTAATGAGGCTTTGATTGGCTTGGCAAAGTTTCTGCTCCTTTTATTTCCCTCAATGAATTAGAAAAAAAGAAAAGACAATCATACAATTTTGGCTGAATTATGTTTATTTGATTATTATTTTGGCATATTTTTGCATGTTGTACTTATACATTTTGTCCATGTGTTCGCAGATACTATTTGATCTATTAGGCAAGGGTGGAACTGTTAAGGGGCTCATATAAGAAAGGGACTTGGTTCAGGTTAGTTGTAGAATATGTTGTAGGATCTATTGAAATTCAAAGTAAAAGATGTGGTGTTGATTGAGTCAGCATTCGACAAGGGACAACTTGATTCTATCATATTGAAGCATGATTTACAACTTTAGTTGCAAAGTTAACAGATTTACTGTATTATTTAGATTTTATGATATTTGAGATATCATCTGTTGAGTTTTGAAAACAAAAAATTCCTTTTGGTGGTTTTTAAAATTTAGTGTAAAGCCTCTGCTCTGTGGCTGACGTAATTTGGTGGTTTTTTTGTTGATGAGAAAGAAAATGTTAGAACATTCTTTGTGGCTTTGGAAATGATAGATAGTAGATCCTGTTGAGATTGAAATAACAAGGTGGCAAAACTCAACTCTTCCAGTATTTCTCCTTCCCTTTCTCCGATAAACAGGTACAACACATGTTGCTTTAATATGTGCATTTTGTTGGACATTTATTTCATATTAGTATGATCTTGAGTGAAGGATTTGAATTGCTAGCATTCAAATTTGAGGCTATTTCTGAAGCATTCATCCTTTGAAAGGATGTGGCTTTCAAAGAAAGCAATGCTTTTATACACATTTGTAGCTCTGGTATATTGTAGCTTTAATATGTTCCTTGAAATCCCAAACCTGCAAGAAAACATATTATAAATGAGGATTTCCAATAAAATGTAGCTCTGCTAACCAAAGTGACTATGCTTGCTCTTTATGAACTTTAACAGGTGACAATTACACATTGCCTTTTGAACAAGAAACATGAACCTTTATATCTCCTTGATATCCTGCACTTATCATGAGAGTATTTGTTGAGTCACAAGCAACTCCAACCACTTCACCATCATGAGCACAGCTTCTTGGTTCTGACATGTATATGTATGCTCCCCGGCGGATTCCAGATTAAAGGTTAAACCTTTCAATCCAACCAGCTGTTGTCCCTAAAAAGACAAATTTGCCACATGCACTGATGGCACAAGCCTGTTACCATATGAAAGTAGTAGTCAAAATGCTTATAAATTATGTGTTGTCCCGTGCATAGCACGGGTTTCTGCACTAGTAATATACAAATGAAACTTCCAATCATAGAAACCTATGCCACGTGTTGCCTTTTAAACCATTCTAATTCCCTCCAATTTTAAAGGTTTTCCTCTAATATTATGATTTTTAAAAGTTTAACAAATATTTGTAGATAAATTAATTAAAATAATAAATTAATTACTTATTATTAATTATTAATTGATTAGATATATTAATTTCAACATTAACAACAATTATAATTGACCCAATCAAAGATAATTCCATTACAACCAAAAACGGTGAAATTTAATTATAATAATTGACGCTAATTAATTATTTCACCTAAAGACAATATAATAACGTAAATGATAATTCAAATCAAATTTACTCAGTAATTATATTAATTGATACCAGCAATTAAAATGTTAAAGATGTCGTAACAATCGTTTTAAAAAATCACAGAACATTGATATCATCATTGATTGATTCTTTAATTTAAAATTGATATATGCAATTTTCTATTGTGCTAATAGTGGATTGATTTCTTATTTTTTAAAATTATAATTATTAAATGATAAAATATTCTCTCCACGTAGATAGTATATGTAATATGTACATTATACCTTATACCTTATTTTACTTAAGTTATTTTTTATAGGATTTTTTTAAAATGATGATGATTTACGTTAGTATTAGCATATTATATCAAATCAATTTTTTTGCATTTATGTTATTAAATAATACACCTAATTAATATTTAAAATTCTTCAATGATTTACGTGAAATTAAAATCTATAATTAATACTGCATTTTTTTATCAAACAATAATTTCACATTAATTATGTTAGAGGTTTTGGAACATTTTTATTTATAGGGATAGTTTTTCATCTTATTTACTTATTTAGACTTTTCACAACTTGAAGATATTTCCACAAATACTCCTACACTGTGTGAAGAGTAATTTCTTTCTCTTTCTATTATATGCTTTCTCAATGAAAATTTTGATAATTTGTTTTTATTTCAATTATATCCACATCTTATTTACTTATTTTGGTAATTTGATTACACACGATTTTATTGGTGATGTGAACATGAGTAATGACCAAAAGATCTAAAATATCAAATTGATGATGTTATTCGTTTGTGGAAAAATCCAAATTTCAAGCAATATAAACTTCTTGATTCAATTGAAATAGTTGTTATGAAAAAAGAATATTTATTCTTCTATTCTTTTACTAAGATTTTAGTAGTTATTTTTAGAGTAAATTACACTCACTTCTCTCTAGGTTTAATGATATGACACTCAACCTCATTCTTTCTCAAAAATGACACTTCCCTCCCCCCAATTGATTAAGTTGATTAATACTTATTAGAATAGGCTATAAGAATATGTATCAGTCCTTATATTTTTTTATAAATAATAATAATTGTGCATATTAAAAACTTTACTGATTTTAATTGATAATATTTATATATAATAATATTTTTTTAAAAAAAAACTCTTACAATTTCTCTCTGTGTGGGTGTGTAAGGAGTTTTTTTTATATATATATATATATATATATATTAGCGGTAATGTTATCGATTTTAATCGATAAAAAAATATTACCAAATTTTAACTGGTAATATTTATACATAATAATATTTTTTATAAATAATTGTGAATATTAAAAATCCTATAGATTTTTGTTAATAATATTTACACAATTGTACAACTTGAAAAAAGGAAACAGTGGGTTATAGGTCATTCATCTTAAACGTAATGGTTGAGATGAATGAGGTGCATCATACACCTTGCATAACAAGGTGTATTATTAGACGATCGTTGTTATGGTACTCCCTACTAAATTATGATACATCATAATTGATTAATTAGAATATTCTTGTACCATATTCTAATAGGTATTATTAAACTTGATCAATTGGGGGGGGGGAAGTGTTATTTTTTATAAAGAATGGAGCTGAGTGTCATATCATCAAACCTGGATGGAGGTGAGTGTAATTTACTCTTATTTTTATTTCCATGTTGAGTCATTGCAGGAGTCTTCTAAGGTTTTCATAAGATTTTTTTTTCTTATTGTAATTTTTTTATACTATTATTAGTTGTTGTTATATTCTCGCTACTTTTAAATGTGATGTAAGGTGGGGAGGTACGATGCACAATAAGTATTCATACTTAATTTATATGTAATGATATTTGATTCTTATGACATGTTTTATATCATATTGTTAGTTATTGAATGATGATGGTAACAAGTTGTTTCCTCTCCCTTCCCTTTTTTTTGAAGATGTTAAGGAAGGACGAGTTAGTGGAATTCAAGAGAGATGATAAAGCTAACAACTATTTAGTTATTGTGCTATAGATAATCTTGAGTAATAATGTCTTATATTATTTAACAACTTATTTGTTATTTTATTAGTAGTAATAATTTAATTTCTCATATATTCTTTAATTATTTTGAATGTAGAAGTGCACGAAAGCTTTGATGTACATTATGTGAACATTTTTCATAAAAGCTAACGTGATCTATATAATAGATTATTCTCCTATTGACTATTCTTTCCAAATATATTTAATAAAATTTTGTTTTATAAATTACATTTCAACTTTATATGTCAATTTAATTAGGATCTAGAATATTTACCAAGGTTTGTTATAAAAGGAAGTTTGGCTTATTTTTATGTAACATATTTAGAAAATTAAATTAATTAATTATTTTTTTTGATTGAGTACATATATATATATATATATATATATATATATATATATATATATATATATATATATATATATATATATATATATATATATTGGTCAACAATATTTAAATATTGTTATTTATATTTAAATGGATTAAAGACTTTATATGAAAATATGTTAATATCTATACCTAGAAGAGTGAAAATTTTACATGAAAAAATATAACTAAATTAATTGAGATATAATTTATTATTGTAAAACTAATTAACTAATTATATAGTTTAGATAATCTTTATTCATATATATAATTTTATAGTATTTTGATATTTTAATTTGTGCATCGCACTGGATTAAAAAATCTACATGGAAGTATAATAAAAAAATAAATTGAATACACTTCATTTGAGAAACTAAATTATTTGATTATAATTTTATTACAAAAAATTTGGAGGAAAGTTTATTGTTCTAAACAATGATTTTAGAGAAATTGTTAAAATATATTTTTGGTTCTTACATGTGATACTTATTTCAATTTGATCTATATACCAAAAAAGCTTTTGATTTAATCCTTATACGTTCAATCATTCTCAATTTGGTTTTCACTATATGTAATAGTGAGTATCAAGACTAAATTATTATAAAGTATAGAGACCAAATTAAAATTATGTGTCATATATAAGGAGTAAAAATATATTTTAACTTATATTTTTTATCTCTATATATAAAACTTATTTTTAATTTAATCCTTGTACTTAATTATATAACAAACCGTGAAAATTAAATTAAAAATAATTTTATGTATAAAGATTAAAATTGAAATTTTTTTATATAAAAATTAAATTAAAAATAAATATCATGTATAAAGATAAAAAATATGCTTTAACTTAAAGAAATATTGCTAATTTTTTTAAGAGAAAAATAAAAAATCTTACTCATTTTTTTTAAACATATTTAGGATTTAAGCTATTTTTTTTAAGTTTATATTTTTTAATGCGGCTATCATATGTTTTATCATATTTTAATATTTCAAATGGTACTTATTACCCTGTGCAAATGCACGGATAAAAAATACTAGTTCAAAACAAAAGTTGAAACTTTTCCACCAATTCTCTAATTTATGTGGGAGCATCTTTCAAACAACAATTATAAGCATCTAAATTATTGGTGCAGACCCAGCTAGGAATTCCACTAATACGACTTTTCCAAGTTATCTCCAAGACCGTGTGAACATGTCAAGTCAAGTCAATTTTACTATTCATTTGAAATGCACGGGTAAAAAATACTGTAAAAGCAAAAGCTGAAACTTTTCCACCAATTATCTAATTTATGTGGGGAGCATCTTTCAAAGCATCTGAATTATTGGTGCGGAGCCAGCTAGGAATTCCACCAATACCAATTTTCCAAGTTATCTCCAATACCGTGTGAGCATGTCAAGTCAAGTCAAGTCAATTTCTATTGCTAAGAAATTATGAGCGCCTCACCATATACTCGATAGAAGAACTGAGTTCAGTACAAAATCTGCAACCATTTTCTCTCCTCAAATCTGATCACATATTCCTCTGCAAGCATTTTCTCTCCTCTAATCTGATCGCGTATTCTTCTTCTTGAGATCATGGCAGAAGCACTTGTGGGTGGTGCTTTTCTCTCTGGTTTTATTAATGTTCTTTTCGACAGGCTCTCTTCTCCTCAGGTTGCTAACTTGATTCGAGGAAAGAAGCTTGACCACAATTTGCTTCAAAGGTTAAAGACTACTCTGTATGTCGTTCAAGCTGTGCTTAATGATGCAGAGCAAAAGCAAATCAAAGACTCAGAAGTGAAGAAGTGGCTTGATGATCTCAGAGATGCTGTCTATGTGGCTGATGACTTATTGGACCAAGTCTCCACTAAAGCTGCAACTCAGAAGGAGGTAAGTAACTTTTTTTCTCGCTATCTCAATTTCAAAGATAGGGAGATGGTAAACAAGATAGAAGACATCGTTAACAGACTAGAATCTATTGTCAAACACAAAGATATTCTTGGTCTAAAAGAGATTGCAAGGGAGAACATCTCATGGAGAACATCAACATCTCTCGTAGAAGGACCAATATATGGCAGGGAAAATGACCAAGAGGCCATACTCAATATGTTATTAGATGACAACAGTGAAGGTAAAATATCTGTTATCCCTATTGTGGGAATGCGTGGGGTTGGAAAAACCACTTTAGCCCAATGGGTGTACAATAATGACAATTTGATGCAAAAGTTTGACCTGAAAGCATGGGTTTGTGTTTCTGAAGAATTTGATATTGTTAAGGTTACAAAGACTATAATAGGGGCAGTTACTTCTAGCACTTGTAATATTGAGGATTTAAATTTACTTCAACATGATTTGAAGGAAAAGTTGACTGGAAAGAAATTCCTTATTGTTTTGGATGATGTTTGGAACGATGATTATGATGGTTGGAATAGACTTAAAAAGCCTTTTCAATATGGGAATAAGGGAAGTAAAATTCTTGTAACAACTCGTATTGAAAAGGTTGCTTCAGTAGTCCAAACTTGTCCACCTCACCATCTAAATCTGTTGTCTGATGAATATTGTTGGTCAGTGTTTGCGAACCATGCATGTTTTCTAGAATCTAATGGGCATTCGACTCTAGAAAAAATTGGTAGAGATATTGTTAAGAAGTGTAAGGGATTACCTTTAGCTGCACAAACACTTGGAGGCCTATTGCGAACAAAACATGATATCAAGGACTGGAATACTATCTTGATGAGTGACATTTGGGAATTTTCTGTAAATGACAGTAAGATTATTCCAGCCTTGTTAATAAGTTATTACTATCTCCCCCAACATTTAAAACGTTGTTTTGTTTATTGTTCGTTGTATCCCAAGGATTATAGATTTAAGAAAGATGAATTAATGTTATTGTGGATGGCAGAAGATCTTTTACGGTCACCAAAGAGAGGAGAGACTTTGGAAGAAGTTGGTTATGAGTGTTTTGATGATTTGGCTTCGAGATTATTTTTTAAACAATGTAGTACTTATGGCAAGTCTTTTGTGATGCATGATCTCCTACATGACTTAGCAATATTCGTTGCTGGGGACCTCTATTTTAGATCAGAAGAACTTGGTAAAGAAGATGAGATTAGTATTCAGACTCGTCATTTGTCATATGGAAGGTTAAGTCATCCGATCTCAAAAAATTTTGATGCCATTGGTAGAGTAAAATCTTTGAGGACATTGCTGCCAATCTATTTGTCAATTCCTTTATTCAGCATTGAAAGCATAGCATTTATCATACCATCAAAGTTTAAGTACTTAAGAGTTTTGTCATTTAGTTTCTTTCTGCAACTTGATGTACTGCCTGATTCAATAGGTGAATTGATCCATCTGCGTTACTTGAATCTCTCTTGGACAAGTATCAAGGCATTGCCAGAATCCTTGAGTAATTTGTACAATCTACAAACATTGAAGTTGACTGATTGTCATAAGCTGACTATGCTGCCCAATGGCATGCAAAAGCTTGTGAATTTGCGACATCTTGATATTAGGGGAACTGCTTTAGAAGAGATGCCTCGAGGAATGAGCAAATTAAAACATTTGCACCTTTTAAGTGACTTTATTGTGGGTGAGCAAGAAGAGAATGGAATCAAGGAATTAGGAGAACTTTCAAATCTTCATGGATCATTTCGGATAAGAAAATTGGAGAATGTTACCAATAGCAGTGAAGCATTGAAAGCAAAGATAATGCACAAGACGCACATTGAGGAATTGTACGTCGAATGGTCTTCGGGTGATGATATGGTTCCAAACACGCAAACTGAAAGAGATATATTTGACAAGTTACAACCTCACAAAGGCCTGAAAGTGCTAGGAATAAATGGGTACAAGGGTACAATATTTCCGATTTGGGTAGGGCAATCTTCCTACCACAATATGACTCGTGTATCTCTAAAGTCTTGCAACAATTGCTGTATGCTTCCTTCACTTGGACAACTACCATCTCTTAATTCCCTGGAGATTGAAGATTTTAAAGGGCTGAGGACTATTGGTGTGGAGTTTTACAAGAATGATGATGATCATTCTTCTTTGGCAACACCCTTTCCGTCCTTGGAGGATCTGTCATTTCGTAAAATGTCGAGTTGGGAGGAGTGGTGTTCGTCTGAGTCCAATGCTTTTCTTCAACTTAAGACGCTTTCAATAAGTTATTGTCCCAGATTAACAGGAGATCTGCCTAATCACCTTCCTGCTTTGGAAACACTTCAAATTTATATTTGCGATGAGCTTGTTTCTTCTCTCCCAAGGGCTCCCGAAATTCGGGAATTGAGAATATTTGATAGCGATAAAGTAGGGTTGGAAGAGATACCGCTTTCGCTGCAGTCTCTATGGATTGGAGGATGCCAGCTGGTGGAGTCCATGTTTCAGGCAATGACCATCAGCCAGCCAACTTGTCTCCAATCTTTAGAAATCTCAAATTGTTCGTCAACCATATCATTTCCGGGGGTTTGTATACCTGCGTCCATGAAACATCTGACAATCTGGAATTGCAGGAAACTAGAGTTCCCAAGGCAACAACAACACGAGCTGCTAGAGTCACTTGAAATCCATAACAGCTGTGATTCAGTCACATCCTTCCCACTGGAGATCTTTCCAAATCTCAACTCTCTCCAACTCCAATATTGTGAAAATCTGGAATCTCTTTCGGTGTCCCAATCACAGGTTGCTGCTCTTCATTGTCTCGAAATCTGGGACTGCCCCAATTTTGTGTCGTTCCCCAGAGAAGGATTGAATGCGCCCAGCATGACTCGTTTCGAGCTCTTCCGATGCGACAAGTTGAAGTCATTGCCTTGTCACATGAATACTCTTCTCCCAAAGTTAGAGCATCTTTGGATATTCAAATGCCCAGAAATTGAATCGTTTCCTGATGGGGGCTTGCCGCCTAACTTGAACGATCTTCGTATCGTTAATTGCGAGAAACTATTGAGCAGCCTATCATCCATTGGCAAGCATGAGGGTCTCTCCCGTCTTAAAATTGGTGGTCCATGTGATAATGTCAAGTCATTCCCGAAGGAGGGTTTGCTACCTCAGCTTCCCTCCCTTACGACTCTGGAACTGTATGAATTTTCAAGTCTGGAGACGTTGGAGTGCAAGGAGCTTCTCCACCTCACCTCCCTCGAACAATTAATAATTTCAGGATGTCCGAAGCTGGAGAATATGACAGGAGAAAGGCTGCCTGCCTCTCTAATAAAATTCTCCATCTCTAGAAGTCCTTTGCTGGAAGAACGGTGCAAGATGAAGCACCCACAAATTTGGCCCAAAATTTCCCACATCCGAGGCATTGAAATTAATTGGAGATACCTATGATTCTCTCAACAGGTAATTGTCATGCACATGTCTTGCACATCATGTTATGATGATACCTCAATTTCATTCTGCTGCTCTATATACATCATGTGGTTGCTTGAGATTTTCCAATGGATTTGTCTATTTGTTTTCTCTCTCTATTTCATTATGAGCATCTTATTCATGCCCGTCAAATTTAGTTATAGTGTTCAGATAGATGCCATGAGCTGCTTCTTACTATTTCTTTGTCTCTCTTCTTAGGAAATCAGAGCACTCACCCAGCTGGACATTCCAACATTGTAGACTTTTATGGTAGTAAAATGGTAAACATTGTCCTAGTTGATGACTTGGCAACCCTATATGTGTGTGTGTGTGTGCCCATCTCGCTTCAATTAATAGATAGACTAAAATCTTATTTGGGTACCAAAAATTCTTTAGTCCCTGAAAAAATAATACGTTAATCCACCAGTAAATAACATGATGGAATTGTCCGTGTGGGCTGTGAACTGTAACCTGGAACTGTTAACTGAAACAATGGATTGTGTATGGTACAACTTTCCCATAATAGGCACAAAATGGTGTAGTTTTATTTTATTTTTTTGTTTGCTTTACATAATACAAAACAGTTTGAGTCACAAGCACAAAGAAAAATTGAACTGTTTTGTATCTTTGATGGGGAAGTTGTACTAGAACATAGTCCGTTGTGAACAAATTTGTTGTGTTACTAAACAATATATTGATGGAGGGATGAATATAAAGCGAGTTTATTTTTCAAGGACTAGATTGGAAAATTTTGACTATTAAGACTAATTGAGAGAGCTCATTAGATAGGGACAAAATAGGTTTTTAGTCTAAGAAATGCATTCACGAACTTACTGGTGCTTTAACTGAATCTGTTCATCCTGATTTAATAAAGCAAGACTCCATGAAGGTTCTGTTTGTTTTAACAAAATCACCAAAATTTATTGTAAAAAAATTACTTTTCCATATTTTATTTGAGTTGGCTTATTTGCATAAAACAAATTCTGTTCCGAAAGGAATACTCATATGCTTGCATAGCGTGAGCTCTAGAGTAAAGTACTACTGTTTTTAACTTTTAAATGGCTTGATTAATTTTTTCCTTTTCTCTTTTTTGTAAATAGGGACATCAAAGTGGCTAACTTGCTTGTTGATTCTGCTGGGATTGGGAATGTCAAGCTTGCTGGCTTTGGTTTGGTCAATCATGTTAGTTCTTAAACTTCCCCTTTAGTCCAACAGATAGTTTTTCTGTTCATACTCCTTCCTGGAGATGATGGTGCTTTGAGTAAACTGATTATTTGCATTTTACATTTTGTTGTCATATCTTTTGTTGTAGTTTTGAAAGACTAACATATAGTTTTACTATTCTCACTCCTTCATGGAGAGGATGGTGCTTTAACTAAACTGATTATTTGCATTTTATATTTTGTTGTCATATCTTTTGTTGTAATTGAAAGATTCCTGGCAAACGAATCAGTGTCAGAACTGCTAGCTTTAAATTATATTTGATATGGTGCTAAAATTTTGTAACCATTATATTTCATTAAAGTTGTACTTTTCTTTACCATTGGCATGACTTTCAGCCTGTTGGAAAAGATCTATTCACAGCACTTGTTGAAGGTCACCATAAGGTGAACACATTCATGTTGGCGTTATTATCCAGTATGTTATCTAGCTGTGATGTTTTATTCGCACCAAATGACTAATTGAATTTTTGCAAACTGCAGAGTGTAATTATGTCTAAGGTTTGTGGAGCCTGAACTGGAACTATCTTTGGCACTTTGGGATCTAGAGGTATTGCCTGTAATGTGTTGTCATTGGATAGCATGCGATGTGCTTCTACACCATACTTAGTTGTCTTCATGAAACAGGCTGGCAAAATCTGCTTATTACCAACTCGGATTGTCATTATACACACAAAATGATGCAGCATTCATTTAATAGATTCCTTCCTTCCCAATGATATGGGGTGGCGAGGTCTATTTGACATTGTACGTTCTTGTAAATTATTTCTACAATATGTTTATTCTTGAAGATTTTTTTTTTAAAAAAAATAAGTTATCCTCTTGACATTGGAGGAATAAAATATACTCAATAAACTCTTCATTATCATGCCCGAAATCAATAACCAAATCTTTGTGAAATAAACCATGTGTAAATCGATGTGGCTCTTGTTCATGGGTAGGTAATTGTCTCAGACGAGAATTCTTCCAAACGTCACACCCCATGTATGAAGTGGCGACAGGCGAGGATCATGTGTCCATGCTTCAAGCCTCAAACTGGTAATTGGTACTCCCTCTGTCCACATAGTATGACTCATAGTTTTTTCACAAAGTTTAAGATGATTCTTATTTTCTAATAAAGAACATAACATATTTCTACAAAGTTCTTTTAGAAGTTTAATATATCAAATCAAGAGTGTTATTTTGAATACTACTCCTAACTTTTTTGAAGTTAAAAAAAAACGTAAGGACAAATGGGGAAAGTATTTATAATTTACTTTTTGTCTTTCAAAATGAGAAACATTTTCAGACTTCCCAAAATGGAAAGTTCGCCTTAAAAATTGGGACAGAGGAAGCATTCTGCATTTCAACTCCTTTAACGTGGTCAAACAAGTTATGTATTTATATTTTTGACATTCTCTATCTCAAATACATGTATCACTGATAACCTTTTAGTCTGCTTCTACCTCCTCCTTTATAAAAATAGGAATGACGGATGAGTCACAGTCACATATTGTAGACATGTTTGCTAATAGTCTGCAATCCATTAATCCAAAGAATGAAAGGGCTAATGACTTTTTTAAGATGTATTAATATTTATCAAGCTCTGTACTGAGAAAAAAAATATTTATCAAGCTCTTAGTTCCACATATGTTAGGATTGACCAGAAGTAATCATTGAATTGTTTTCTATTATTTTTGTCATGTTAATATATTGCTAAAATGCTGATTGACACTATCTTTTATTGCTTTTAATACCACTTAGGTAACCACCATGTTAGTTTCACTTTTCACATAGCATAATTGGGCTGCTAATTTTACTTGTGATTTCCATCGACTTTATGGTGTGCTATACTTAGATTATCTTTTTAGATGATTTAAATACCTTGTATTGTACTTTTTTTTACCATCTTTTGCAGGCGGTTTGTTCTTAGGGAGAAGTGCTGGTTGAGAATTCCATAAATATGTATACATGAGATATTATACATTGGTGACCATATTTTCACTGACGTCAGTCAATCCAAAGTCCATTTGCGTTGGCAAACAACATTCATGTGTTGGGAACTGGAAGAAGAGTTTTCTGATTTTGGCCTCAAGTTAGTATAATCAGTTTATGCTTCACTCAATTTTCTGATAATAGAAATTTCAACTATGACCTCTCTAGAATTTCATTTTTTCTATTTAGTTAGAAAAAATTATACGGTCACTTGTTTTGAGAAAGAAAAAATTATGTCTGCTTTTTAACCTGAAGCCAAAATGTTATTTCTGGCTTCAGCAATTCTTTATGTTGAACCATATGTACTATACAGCAAATATGTTGCTTCAACTGGTTTACAGAGTTGAAAATGTCCTTGTGCTTTGTACAGTGTTAGAACTGCGGTCCAGTGCCTTGATTCATAGCAGGAGTCACACAATCGTTGGTGGAGCCTGTAAATTAGAAGGAGGTTGTAGGGTGGGGTCTCTTTAACCAACTTCAGCTCGCTCTTCAGATAAGCACATGAAAATCTGGCCAAAGTTTTTCCATAAATGCAGCATTCGAATTAATAACAGATGATTAGAAAAACATTTATGATTCATGAACATACTGGTGCATTAACAGAATGTGTCCATCCTGATTCAACAAGGCAAGAAATCCATGAAGGTTCTGTTGCTTTAACAAAATCTGTTGTCAAATACTACTTTGTGGACATTTTTTTGGGGGGGGGATGGGGCGGTGGGGAGGTGGGAATTGTTGATTCAGTATGGTTTTTGACTGTTCGGTGGCTTGTTTATTTCTGCCTTTTCTTGTTTGTATATAGGGATATCAAAGTGGCTAACATGCTTGACGATTCTGCTGGGAAGGTCGAGATTCCTAGCTTTGGTTTCACAAATCTTGTGAGTTCTTAAGCTTCACATCTAGTCTAATAGATAGTTTTACTGTTTACACTTTGAAGAGGATGGTGATTTCATTTAACTAATTATTTGAATTTTACATTTTTGTTGTCATATCTTTTGTTGTTAGTGTTGAAAGATTCATGGAGAACGAATCGGCATCAGAAGTACAAGCTTCCAAAACAAAAGGCTCAAATTATTGTTCTGTAAATTCCTTTCTACTGGTTGAAATATGCAATTGTTAGGCACTCATCAGAGAAAATTTAATTGTGCATGCCTATAGATAGTTCTTTCGGAACAATTGATTAATTTGTTTCATTTTTTTTTACTAAAATATTATTTCAATTTCTCCAGTTAGAAAACTTTTATGGCTTGAGCATGTAATTTATGTTGTGATGCGCTTACTTTAGACTCTAGCTGATGAAATAAGGTGTTCCTTGCAAGCCTAATTTGGATATTCCTTTTTGAATTTTGGTAACATTTTATACTCTTATTGGTTATTTCTGGCCATTAAAATATTCTTGGATTTGATATGAATATCTATCTATCCTTATATTCAGCTAGAGTAACTTGGCATTTCTATGTTCAACTGCTAGCTGGATTTGTAGCTGAACTCTACATGAAGTTAACTCCAAACTGGATGGGTCCAGAGGTATATTCTTATTCTACATTACTCTGATTTCTCATGGCATTTCTTATGGATACCTTCTCAAACAGCTTTTCCAGGAGAGCTGAAGAGATAACTGTTGTGGTCAAGAATTTGTGTTTGATATATGCAATTTGGGTTGCAGAGTCATTAAAATGTGCATGGGGCAGCCTCTTTGGTGGGCTCATGAACAAGTAAGCAGCTGCAGAAAATTTTCTTGTGTCTTTTTACATTTTGTCCTGCAGAGCAGACCACTTGTGCAGTGTGCACTATTGGTATGGATTAACCCTGAATTAGATTATTTGATTGATATTGGGCCCCAATTTTCATTACAATAATTATTGGGAAGGAAATTTTATTCTGGGCTGATTTTTGTCACGTTAAAGATGAGATGGTAAAATTTGATCACGAGGGGTATTCTAATGTCCACTGTGGAGGTAGAAAGGAAGGCAATGATGCTGAATATGTGTGGTTCCTCCATTTATTAAATTACTTATATCCTCTTGTATTTATAACATAGGCTGCAATAATTTTTGAAGTTGATACATATGACACTCCAATACCTGAAACATTGTCATCAGAGGGTGAAGGTATCGAGATGCGATCAGACAAAAACTTCATTTGCATCAACCTTTCTTTATAGTGAGTATTTTATTTTGTATACATTAGTGAGCTTTTTTTTTTGTGTTTTTTAAGCTAAACAGACTTACTATGACTGTAAGTATATAATTAATGGTCTTTATCCTGTTGTATGCAGTTTGTACATATGGGCACAACATTGAACTGCATAGTCAGCAAATATTTTGTTTAGCATATGACAGTAAGGATTATCCGAGAAGAGATCTCATTGCAAAATATTAATCTTTCAGGACAAAAAGAGGATGGTTACCACTTACAAGTATGATGAGGTTGTTGTCTTGTAAAATCAGTGTTTTCTGTTTTGAAAAGTCTATTTGGGAAAATTTTGCTTTCTAACTTGGAATATTTTGGTCATCAAATATATATCTAATCGCTTAGTTCTATCTAACTGCCATTGCTTTTGCCTTCCTTTTCTCTAGAAGTTTTTAAGGTTGCATTTCTGTTAATTAAATAACTTTTTTAACTTCTGATTCTAAAATCAAACAACGATCAAGCATTTATGTTCTTGAGATTCCATATGAATAAACACTTGTCATTGCTCATTTGTTCTCTGGTTAACAAGAATGACATTTTCTGGTGGGTGGGTATGATTCAAGTGCCTTATTTGTTCGTTGTGTAAAACTATGTTCTCTGTTTTCTTGTAATCACTTGTATACAGAGTAAGAAATAAGAAAGACTTCATGTCATGATGATTCCAAACCTATTGGCGAATGTCATGCTTGTCGTGTCGTGATGATTCCAAACTTAATGGTGCTTTAACAGAACCCATTTATCTTGGTTCAATAAAACAAAACATCCATGAAGGTTCTGTTGCTTTAGATAACTCTTGTCAAAAACTTTAACTGCCAAGTCTTCTGTTTCAAATATAGTCAAGGATATGTTTCATGTCTTTTTCTTTTTACGTAGTTATTGAGTTCATGCGTGTCTAAGATTTGTTGATCTATTGATAATTGGTTGAAAGTGTGATAACTGCAAATTCATTTGTATCAGCTATTCTTTACAGCGTACATTTTTGTGTTGTTTAAGCTAAACGGACACGAACATAACTAATGGTCTTGATCCTGTTGTACGCAGTTTTGTACATATGGCCATGGGTACGCCATTGAACTTCACAGTCAGAGCAAAGATTGCCTAGCATTTTGAGGAAAAGATTACCCATAGATCTTCTTGCAAAAGATGAATCTTTTGGGACGAAAGAGGATGATTACAAGTATGATGAGGGAGTTGTCTCGTAAAATCAGTGTTTTCTGTTTGGATAAGTCTATTAGCAAAAAATTTTCTTTATAGCTTTGAATATTTTGGTCATCAAATATATTTTTGATCTTAGTTATCACGAACTTCCTTTCCTTTTACCTCCCTTTTCTCTAGATTTTTTTAATGTGACATTTGTATTTCTCTCATAGCTCTTTTAATATTAGATTCTAGAATCAAACAGCTATCAGTCATTTGTGTTCTTGAGAAACCATAAGAATAAATGCTAGTTATTACTTTTTTTTTGTTCTAGTTAACAAGAATGACATTGTGGTGTCTGTAAGTAAATGACAGTTGTCGAGTTTAATTCGTTGGACTAACTTTTTTTTTTCTAGTGAACATTTGTTTGTTTTCAAGCAAAACAGACTTACTATGAAAATGATTAAAAAAATGATTAATGATCTTTATAAAGCACATTGAAGTCTCTTGTAGTGTGAGGGTGGTTATAATTATGATGAGGAAGTTGGCTTATAAAATCAGTAACTGAATTTGCTTTTTAACTTTTTAACATATATTAGATTCTATAATCAAACAACTATCGTGTATTTATATTCTTGATGAAAACCATAATAATAATTAAGTAGTACTAAATACATCTTATCTGGCTTGTCATTAGCATATCTCTTGAACTGTTGCATAGAAAAGTGGCTAATTGTTAATCATCTCTCTTTAACTTGAATTAGTGTGTAGAAAAGCGGCTGTGAGTTCAGAGGAACTAGATATGTAAATTTAACTTGTATCACAAGTAGGATGGAGAGCTCATTCTCAAGCTACATTTTATTTAGAGTTTTTAAAACGGGATAGTTTGATAAAACGTGCGAGTTGGGCTAGAAAAATTCAAGTCCCTTATTTAGTATGGCCTGATGTGGCTTGACTTGAAATCGGGTTGGCATGGTTCAAGTCAGGCTCGGCTGACTTGAATTTTAATTTTTTTAATTTAATAATATACATCTAAAAGGATACTACCATTTTTTTGTTTGAAAAATTAAAATCTAATTGATAATTGAACTAATTATCCAATTTATTTGTCATTAGTCCAAAACTAAGTAACTCAAATTTCTTATTTTTAATTAATTTAATTTTTTTAAAGATTAAATGCATTATTTTTAAAAAAATAAAAAATACTAGACCAAAACATATTTGACCTGACTTAGCCCGACTCAAAAATGATCCAGCCTAAAGTGGCCTGGGTCGATCAGGCCGAACAAATTCATTTTGCCAACTCTAAATTTCTAACATACTTTAAGAAGTTTCATTGTGAGAACTGAGGCTTTCTTGAAACCAAGACCTACTCTATATTCCCTTGACCAGTCAAATGGTATAAGGAACTCATTCTCAAGCTACATCCCAACATGGAATCGCTTAAACCTATTTGCAAGCTCGGTCATTGTAACATGTATAGTTTGCTTTTGTCTGACAAGTATTGGTCCTGACCCTTCCTTGAGGTAACCTATACAAAATTTACTAGTGGTAATTAATTACCATTTTTTCTCTTTTGAAACAAGCTCATGTAATAATTTGTCTTGAAATTAGATTTTGAAATAATTTAATACTTATTCTCGACATGTATAGTATATGTTGCATTTGATTTATTCTAGATAGCTATTTCAACAATCGCTTACGTGTAGTTCTTGAATGGGACAAACAGATGTCCTATGAGAAGCCAAAGTGCATTGCTAATGCAAGCAAGTGTGCTCATGTAGTGATTTAGAACAACACATACCATTCTTAATATGAACCAAGACTAGTAAGTATAAAACTTAGTCGTCTCTAACATATTTGCCTTCCTTAAAAGTTTCTTGGTCTTCGTGTCAAAGAAGGTATCATGACAACTTTAAAAATACTTCAAAATTCAAACACAAAGCTTCGGGTACTAAATATAAAAGAGATGTTATAAAATTGAAATTCTGCAAAATAGATACAGGAAAGGCAGAAATTGTAGGTTTTTAGTATCTTCTCATACCAACTTTCAAATAATAATTCACAGCATGCATTTCTAATAGATTGGAGGAACAAGCAATATACAAAATAGTTACTCCTAATATAGCTTTAATTTTGTTGTGGACAGTAAGAGTTACAGCTACAGCTCCATATTGCTTCAAAGTTTTCTAAATCCAACATGTCTTAGCATTAGTTAGTAGCAAAAATAGCTTACCTAAGGTACATTCTCTTAATTTTAATTTCAGTTCAGTACGCCAATGCACGTTGAAGATAAGATATACAAATACTGTTAAGTAAAACTATAAAGATGAATTGGAGTCACAAAAGAAGGGACCTTGAAGAGGTGAAGAAGTCAATTGTTTGTTACCATGGGATAAGTAATAACTGAGGTCAATCTTGGCAAGTTGCATGTTTGTTTATTCCTTCACTCCCCCGCCCCCTCACCCCTCCTCCCTCCTTCCCATTTTCCATGAATGTCACCAATTTTCACTTAAAGTCAAAAAAAGGAAAAAGAAAAGACTAACATTTCTTAACAGAGCAATAATAACCAATTCTGATGCCACAGGTCATCAAATCTACACATGGTTGGATTGTAGCTAAGTCAAGGAAATCTGCAAACATACGGAGATAATTCCAAAGTTACAATAAATATTTGTTATTCAATGTATAACCCAAAAGTTTCATTAGCTAGAACCACACAATTGTTTTAGATCCAAAATCCATATGGCATTAATCATTTTTTTATTATGTAAGATATGAAAAATGAAATTATCTAATTTCTCTGAAAGAATGCTGTGGAAACTTATATTCAATATAAATCCTCTAATAATTTATGCTTGAGTTTGGAGCTTAGGGTTTCTTATAAGATAAAATGCAAACATTTCTGTGGCTGGTTGTATACAGAATGTTGTCTGTAGAGACTTATTATTTAGACAATATGCTTAATTGTAATGTGTCCTTTCAGCAAGAATGATGTAGAAGCAATGGGGCATATTTTTCTGTTACCATGAAAAAGAACCAAATCTGAATTGCAGGTCTTTTCTAAACCAATATGCATATTTTTGTAAACATTATATTTGATTAGAGATGTTCTTTTCTTTACCATTGGCAGGACTTTCAGCCTGTTGGAAAAGATCTCTTCATGGCAAATGTAGGTCACATTAAGGTGAACACATTCATGTTATTGTCATTGTCCAGTATGTTATCTTTCTGTGGTGTTTTATTCGCACTAAATGACTAATTGAATTTATGCAAACTGTAGAGTGCGATTATGTCAGCCTGAATGGTTTGTGGAGCCTAATCTGGAACTACCTTTGGCACTTTTGGATCAAGAGGTATTGCCTGTAATGTGTTGTCATTGCATAACACGTGATGTACTTCTACTTCTTACTTGGATGTTTTCATGAAACAGTTGAATTGCTTTTGTCATGATATATTGCTGACTGTATTTTTATTCCTTTTAATACCACTTAGGTAACCACCATGTTAGTTTTTGCTTTTCACAGAGCATAATTGAGCTGTTAATTTTACTTGTCATTTTGGATGCATCAACTTTATGGTATGCTATACTTCGGTTATCTTTTTAGATTATTTAAATATCTTTTATTGTACTTTTTTTTTACCATCTTTTGCAGGTGGTTTGTACTCATGGAGAACTGCACATATGTATATTTTGTGATGAGATAGTATATATTGGTGACCATATTTACACTAACGTCAGTCGATCCAAAATACATTTGTGATGGCGAACAACATTGGTGTGTCGGGAACTAGAAGAAAAGGTTTCTGATTTTGGCTTCAGGTTAGTATAATCAGTTTATGCTTCACTCAATTTTCTGATAATAGAAAGTTAAACTACGTCCTCTCTAGAATTTCATTTTTCTGTTTTGTTTTGAAAAAATGATATGATCACTTGTTTTGAGAAAGAAAAAACATATGTCTTCTTTTTAACTTGAAGCCGAAATGGTGTTTCTGCCTTCAGCAATTCTTTATGTTGAACCATATGTACTGTATACAGCAAATATGGTGCTTCAATTGGTTTCCAAAGCTGAAAATGTCCCTGTGCTTTGTACAGTGTCAGAACTGCAGCACAGTGCCTTGATTCATAGCTCGAGCCACACAATCATTCGTGGAGCTTGTAAATTAGGAGGTTATAGGGGAGATCTCTTTAACCTACTTCAGCTCGCTCTTCAGATAAGCACATGGAAATCTGGCCAAAATTTTTCCATATGGGGCATTCGAGTTAATGACATATGCATTTAGAAATACATTCATGATTCCTGTACTTACTGGTGCTTTTACAGAATGTGTCCATCCTGTTTCAACAAAGCAAGGAAGGAATAATGTTATGTTGCTTTAACAAAATTTATTTATTTTTTTGTTTTCTATTGGGGAAAAATTGTTGATTCATTATGGTTTTTTACTGTTTGGTGGCTTGTTTATTTCTTCCTTTTCTTGTTTGTAAATAGGGATAATCAAAGTGGCTAACTTGCTTGTTGATTCTGCTAGGAATGTCAAGCTCGCTGGCTTTGGTTTTGCAAATCATGTGAGTTCTTAAACTTCACGTCTAGTCTAATAGATAGTTTTACTGTTCACACTCCATGAAGAGGATGGTGATTTCACTAAACTGATTATTTGAGTTTTACATTTTTGTTGTCATATCTTTTGTTGTTAGTGTTGAAAGATTTCATGGAGAAGGAATCAGCATCAGAAGTACAAGCCTTCAAAATAAAACACATTATTTTTCTGTAAATTCCTTTCTATTGGTTGAAATATGCAATTATTTAGCACTCATCAGAGAAAATTTAATTGTGCATATAGAAAGTTCTTTCAGAATAATGGATTTATTTGTGTCATTTTTACTTTAGCTAAAAAATGATTTCCAATTTTTCTAGTAAGAAAACTTTTATGGCTTGAGCATGTGATTGTATGCTGTGATGTGTTTACTTTAGATTCTAGCTGATGAAATATGGTGTTCCTTGCAAGCCTAATTTGGATATTCCTTTTTGAATTTTGTTAACATATTATATTCTTATTGGTTATTTGTGGCCATTATAATATTCTTGGATTTGATATATCTGACTATCTTTATATTCAGCTAGAGTAACTTGGGATTCTATGTTCAACTGCTACCTGGATTTGTTGCTGAATCTACACGAAGGCAACTCCGAACTAGATGGATCCAGAGGTGTATTGTTATTCTACATTACTCTATTGTCTCATACCATTTCTTATTGGATAACTTCTCATACAGCTTTCCCAGGGGAGCTGAAGAGATAACTGCTGTGGTCAAGATTATGCTTTTGATATATGCAGTTTGGGTTGCACAGTCATTTAAATGTTTGCGGGGCAGCCTCTTTGGTGGGATCATGAACAGGCAAGCACCTGCAGAAAATTTTCTTGTGTCTTTTAACATTTTGTCCTGCAGACCACTTGTGCACTATTGGTATGGATTAACCTTGAATTAGATGATCTGATTGGTATTGGGCCCCAATTTTCATTTCAATATTGTTGGTGGGAAGGTAATTTTTTTGGGCTGATTTTTGTCACGTTAAGATGAGATGGTAAAGTTTGATTATGGGGGGTAATCTAAAATCCACTGTGGGACAAGAAAGGAAGGCAACGATGCTGAATATGTGTGGTTCCTCCATTTGTTAAATTGCTCATATACTCATTTTTTTACTATACAGGCTGCGGTCATTTTTAAAGTTTGTAAAAATGACACTCCAATGCCTGAAACATTGTCATCAGAGGGTAAAGACAAGATGGGATCAAACAAAAATTTGATTTGTATCAAATTTTCTTTATTATAGTGAGCATATTTTTTTAATGGTGTTTTTTTAAGCTAAACAGGCTTACTATGAATATAACAACTAACGGTCTTTATCCTGTTGTATGCAGTTTGTACGTATGGGCACAGCATTGAACTGCACAGTCAGAACAAATATTTTGTTTAGCATCTGGCAGTAAAGATTATCCAAGAAGAGATCTCGTCACAAAATATTAATCTTTTGGGACAAAAGAGGATGGTTACAAGTATGATGAGGTTGTTGTCTTGTAAAATCAGTGTTTTCTGTTTTGAAAAGTCTATAGGGGAAAATTTTGGTCATCAAATATATATTTAATCACTTAGTTCTTTGTAATTGCCTTTGCTTTTACCTTCTTCTTAGTTCTATATGGGAATTTTTAAATGAGACGTTTGTGTTTATTAAATGACTTTCTTAACTTCTAATTCTAAAATCAAACAACGATCAGGCATTTATGTTGTTGAGATTCCATATGAATAAACACTAATAATTGCTCATCTGTTTTCTGGTTAACAAGAATGACATTTTCTGGTGGGTGGGTATGAATTCAAGTGTGCCTTATTTGCTGTTTGTTGTGTAAAACTGTGCTCTTTGCTTTCTTGTAATCACTTGTATATAGAGTAAGAAATAAGAAAGATTTCATGCCATGATTATTCCAAACCTATTGGCAAATCTCATGCTTGTCTTGTCGTGATGATTCCAAACTTATTGGTGCTTTAACAGAACCCATTGATCTTGGTTCAATTAAACAAGATACCCATAAAGGTTCTGCTGCTTTAGAAAACTCTACTGTCAAAAACTTTAACTGCCAAGTCTTCTGTTTCAATTAGAGTCAGGGATATGTTTCATTTCTTTTTCTTTTTACATTTAACTTAGTTATTGAGTTCATGCGTGTATAAGATTCGTTGATCTATTGATAATTGATTGAAAGTGTAAGTAGCAGCAAATTCATTTGTATCAACTTTTCTTCACAGTTAACATTTTTTGTTATTTAAGCAAAACAGAGTTGAACATAATGAATGGTCTTTATCCTATTGTACGCAGTTTTGTACATATTTGAACTTCTTAGTCAGAGAAAAGATTGCCTAGCATTTTGAGGAAAAGATTACCCATGAAGAGATCATATTGCAGAAGGTTATTCTTTTGGGACGAAAGAGGATGGTTAAAAGTATGATGAGGAAGTTGTCTCGTGAAATCAGTGCTTTGTGTTTTGATAAGTCTATAACGAAACATTTTGCTTTGTAGCTTTGAATATTTTGGTCATCAAATATATTTCTAATCACTTAGTTGTCACTAACTTCATTTACATTTTACCTTCCTTTTCTCTAGAATTTTTTGATGGGACATTTGTATTTCTCACATAGCTCATCTAATATTGGATTCTAGAATCAAACAGTCGTGTTTTTGAAAAACCATAAGAATAGTTATTGCTTATTTCTGTTATGGTTAACAATAATGACGTTTTGTGATAGCTGTGTAAGTAAATGACAGTTTGAGTTTTTTTAATTTTTTGGACTGACTGACTTTTTCTTTACAGTGAATATTTGTGTGTTTTCAAGCAAAATAATCGTACTATGAAAATATTTAACAGTCTTTATAAAGCATGTAGAAGTCTCTTGCAGTGCAAGCATAGTTACAAGTATGATTAGGAAGTTGGCTTATAAAATCAGTAATTGATTTTTTTTTAACTTTTTAATATATATCAAATTCAATAATAAAACAACCATCAGACATTTATATTCTTGATAAACCATATGAATAATAATTAAGGTGCCAAATACATCCTGTTTTGCTTGTTATTAGCATCTCTCTTTTAACTTGAATTGGTTAGCAGTTGCAAGTTCAAAGAAACTAGATATGTAAAAATTTAACTTGTATAGCTAATGGGATAGAGAGCTTAATCTCAAGCTGCATTCCAACATGCTCTAAGAAGCTTCACTGTGAGAACTAAATATTTCTTGAAAACAAGAGCCGCTTTATGTCTCCTTGACTTGTCAAATGGTACAGAGAACTTGCTTCAACATGTTTGCAAACTCCGTCAATGTAGGTATACTGTATGCCCAGTATTGCTCTTGGTCCTCACTTGAGGTAATCTATACAAAATTTACAAGTGACAATTAATTTATTACTAACTTATTCTCGACATGTATAAGTTGCATTTAATTTATTCCTAATAATTATTTCAACAGTCGCTTACATGTAGTTCTTAAATTGGAAAGACAGTTTCCTTCGAGAAGCTAGAGTGCATCGCTAATGACATGATGCAAGCAACTGTGCTCATATAGTATTACCCAATCTAGTTTATAATTTTCCTTGGCTATGTCAATCATGGCAACAAAAGGAATAGTATTACTTTTCAGGTGACTCTGCTGGAAGAAGTATGGTTTTTTTTCCTTTATCATGCATGCCTATGGAAACTGGCCCATGGTTATATCGGTTTAGACACCACTTGAACTTTGTTGGGTCACGGTCAGTTGCAAACTAATCCCAGTGATTTTAGTTGTTGAAATTAGATACTAATTTTATTTTTGGATTCTAATGAATTATTTGGGCCTCTGATTCTGATGTGTTATCTTTTGCTAATACTTTGTTCTCTGTGTTGTATCCGAACCTTAAGAAAAAGTTGTAATTGAGTTGAATGTCTTATGTATTATTTTTTAATCTAACGATTTGTGAAAAGCTAGTTGAGCGTAAATATGTACAACTACCGTGAAATTTCTTTTTCGAAAGTTGAATAAGCTAATTTTACTTATACTTATGTAACTATTTCTTTCTCTTCCTTTGTAACTTATCTTTCTTGTATTGTTCTTGTCCAACCAACGTCACAAATGTTTTGAGAGGAATTCTCTTAATCTCCAGAAAGTTCATTAGTACCCAACGTGTCCCTCCATCTAATGCCACATAAAGCAAATTGAAAGTAGTAGGCAGCTCTTTCCGTCTGACCAAGCAACCTTCAAAGCTAAGCTCGTATGGCAATCTCAAAGACATTGTCTGAAGGAGCAATGCCTTTAATTCTTTTTATCTCGACAATTGTTAACTGGGATACCTTCTAGGATTTTCCTTTCCTCATATTGCTTTCTTCTTCGTCCCTTGTATTTTCTCTGGAAAATCTTGCAAAAGCTGCCTATAATTTATGAAATGGACTTCGCCACGAGGTGGACATTGCAAATCCATAAATATCCTCGTTTCGAAGTAACTTAGTTACACCAGCAAATATCCTCTTGTCTAACTTTTTTTTTATCAATTTAAACTAATGCTGTAATTATTAAAAAATGCCAACACTCATCACATGAAGAAAACCAGGTTCTATCATATGTAGTTTAGAAACTAAATAACTATAGATACAAATCATGGTATGTTGAAGTGAAAAATAACTATTTTGCATTATTTTAAGATGGACAAGATATTTTATGTGACCATAAATCTTAGTCAATGAGTCCTATCTTGTATAAGTAAAGCTTACATGTCATAGCTGCCTTATGATAATGTAACTAGGCTCACATTTTCAGGAGACATTTTAAGGTTAACACCAAGATCATGCCATATATATAACATCAAGACCCAGAATAATTTTGCCTCAGGGTGCAGGTCCATCAGCCTAGCTTAGTGACCTCACCCTCTGACTCTGAGCCATTGTTTAATTCCAACTTATTCTACACAGTTATGATACAGGTTGCATTTGCTTTATTCTGGATAGTTATTTCAATAGTCGTCTACATGTAGTTTTTAAATGAGAGAAACAAATCCCGTGATGAGAAGGTAGAATGCATTGCGATTGAAATGCAAGAAATTATGCTCATATAGTGATTTAGAACAACACATATCATTCTTAGTATGGACCAAGGCATGTAGGCATAGAGTTTAGTCTTCTCTAACATATCAGCTTCCCATAAATTGTTTAGGTTTCTTGGTCTTCCTGCCAGAGATGGTTAACCATGACAACCTAAAAAATACTTCAAAATTCAAACGCTAAGCTTTAAATGCTAAAAGTAAAAGATTTTAAAAAACTGAAATTTCAAGAACAGATACAGAAAATGCGAAATTGTAGGTTTTCAATATCATCTCAAACCAACTCTCAAATAATAATTCACAAAAAAGTATGCATTTCTAATTGATTGAAGGAACATGTGATATAAAGGACCACTCCTAATGGCATAAATTTTGCTATGGACAATAACTCCTTCAACTACAACTCCTTATCTCATCCAAAGTTTGTCTAATCCAACATTTTATTATCATTAGTTAGTAACAAAAAATAGCTATCCTAAATTAGCATTTACTTAACTTTGATTTCAGTAAGCCATTGCAAGTTGAAGACAGCATATGTAAACACTAATCAGTGATTAGTAAAACCATAAATAAGAATTGGAGTCATAATAGCTAGGGCCAAGAGGAGATGAAGAATTTAATTGGCCTGTTACCTTAGGATAGGTTGATACAACCAAGAAGGGTGAATTGGTTCTATGTGTTAAATAATAGAAAATTATAAAATTAAAAACTTATGAAAATGCAAACACAAGTAATATAAATGCTTGAAAATAAAGAGGATAGGGTTGAGAGAATTGCACACATGAAATTTTTCAAGAAAGATCATTAGACCATGGACCTAAATTTTTTTGAAAGTCATCAAGTTAAGGACTTAAAATTTATTTTACAAAAAATACATTTGGCCATAAATTTGTAATTTCGTGAAAACCATCCATTGATACTCAAATTTTTCCAGGTGATTTTTTGATTTTGTATTATTTTTGGGTTAGTCAAGTCTAAACCCAATGGGTAAAAAAAAAGAGAGAGAGAAAAAGGAGTACAAGATCAATGCTAAAAAAGAAAAAATAATAAATTGATTTGCGTCAAAAATAAAATAATAAATGAAATATTTGGCCTCGATTTTTTATGAGATATTAAAAGAAACTTGATAAGAAAAAATCTCAATTAAATCTCAATATTAATTAAAAAATATTCAACTTGGATTTTAACAACTAAAAGCGTTAACAAGAATGGTTAGCAATTTTTAAACTAGATATATGCTAAATTTTTAGCAATATCATGTCTTTAAATCATTTATTTGCTCTTGATTTAAAGAGTTTTAATTCTTAACCCGAGTAGTATATAAAGAGATACATGTTGAGATTTTTAGCATCATTAGATTAAATTCCAAATCACTTGAGATTGTTTTTTGATTTACAAGCAATAAATGAAGGTAATTGGAAAAGATTTGGTGGCTAAATTAATTGAGGTATCACTTTACCTATAAATAAAAAAGCACCAAAGACATTTGGATACACTTTTTCTTTTCAGATAACCGGATTTTTTTAAAGCACACATAGTTTGTTGAAGCAAAAAAGAAAGAAGAGAGAAATTTTGAGAGTATTTCGTTCTTCAATCATCAAATTCTCTATCGTCTCTGGAGGTAAGTAGCCACCTTCTTAGTTTTTCATCTTCATTATAGATGCATGTTTACATGTTTTATCCTCTGCTTTGACGAGTTCAACTTCATCTTTTCGTATAAAAAACCCTCTTTCTTTTTTCAATTGTGCTTTAACAATCATATCATGGTGATGTCATTGCTTTTTCTCTTTTTTCTTTGGTATCGTGCATTGTTGGATTGAATCTTTTTTTTTTGTCCTTCTGCTACAATATCATGCTTTTTTTTTTAGATTTTCAATTGCACCCTTCCACATCTAAAATAGAAAAAGCAATTGATGGCGACTCTCAACACTTTCTTGATTTCCTTGGCGCCCTTCGGGATGGTTGTGACCCCATCAAGCAAAGGACTTGGAATTTCTTTAAGAAAAATACATCAGACCATGAACCTAAAATTTTTGAAAGTCATCAAGTCCAGGACTTAGATATATTCAAGAAGATCATCAGGTCATGAACTTAGAATTTTTTGAAAGCCATCAAGTCAAGGACTTGAATTTTTCATGGCAGATAAATGCATCTTGGAAATGTCTCTTAGTAAATAACAATTTTCTTAAACCAAGTGCTTCGTCAAAAAGGCTTGAACAAACAAGCTCGTTTTCATGCTCATCTTCTCATTTCTTTTTGCTAATTTCCAATTCGGATATACCTTACAACACGAGCTATGTGATCTACTTCCTTCAACACTCTTTTTTCTATCTCTTTTTCTGTTTGGGCATCTCTTATTCTGGATCATCCCTTGAGGATATCATTTCCCCTCTTAATTGGAACTTCTGAGATCTTCTTAGTCTAAATTGTTCATCGAGGGATTAACATTAGATGGTTAAATCATAGTGTTGTACTCATGCTCACCTTATCTGAAACATCATGTAACAAACATGCATGGATCCAAAAGTATAACAGGAAATAAGTTTACTGAGTGAACAACTTCTAGATTGGTCTTGGAAGTTTAATTGCACAAAGGGTATTTACAATGGACGACTATATGAAAAAAGACAAAAGGTGGTATAGGACTCAAAGGGGTATTGCCCTAGTATGGATTAGTCTGATCTTTATGAAGTCAATCTTTGGTTGACAACTGGACATCATTGCCATTGATTTCCTTCTGCTAAGCATCTACAAAAATTTGCCCCATTATAAGGAATCTGAAAATGAAACTAGCCTAATGTATACCACTTGAGAACGAAGTTGACCTAATGTTTACCAGCTAAACCAAAGACAAGTTGTTCTAGTGTAAGGCATCTGAAATCAAACTGGCCTAGTGTATGCCACTTGAGAACAAAGTCGCACAAGTGGAAGGTTAAACTGAACCAAAGAGAAATTTACCTCAATCTAGACTTGAATGAGTAGAAACTTGCCCTAGTGTAAGTTAGAGTGAACCAGAGAAAAGAAAAATTGCCTCAGTTTAGAGTCAAATCGAACAAGGAAGAAATTTGTCCTAATATATGGCCAAATTGAACCAAAAGATTTGCCCCAACGTAGGACTAGAGAGTCCATCCCTATCTTTTGCTTAGATTGTCCTTGCGTGTTTTCAGCCTAACGGGCCATTATTTTCCTTCTTTTCTTCTTTTTTTCATATTTTTTTTAGAAGCAAGGGATGGAAAACTCGGAATAGCATGAACTTTTTGTCTCAAAATTAAAGTTAATTAAAATGATAACAACCTTTCATTGATCAAAATGAATTTTTTGAAGCTTGTAACGTGACCAAGGTTAAAGGTTATATGAAAGAAAAGATATAAGATTCAAACAAGTGTTTAAGGATTGAATGAGACCAATGATCTTTAGTAAACTTTGTCAATTGCCTTTGGCATTATCAAGAGTGTTAACACCATCCACTTACTTTTGTATTTTTATTCTCTTTTTTTCACTTCATCACTTATCTTTGCTACGAGCTTCTTCTTTCTTATCTTTTCTTTTTCTCTTTTTTGTTCACTTTTTATCTCCTCCCCCTTTTGTTTTCCTTCATTTCTTTCTCTTCTCATTGTTTCTTTGTTTGTTTTTTTTATCCTTTCCTTCTTTATCTTCTTTTTTCACATAAATCATCATTTACTTTGTGCTAACTGCTAGTGTAGGGGTGATCATTGTCCAAGGTTCTTTGAAAAAAAATTTCAAGCTTAAAAGTGGTAACAAAGGATAATGAGGTGATGAAATTTTATGAAGGACAGAGAAAGATGTTCAATCTTCATTTCAAATCATGATTACTCATTTTCAAAACTTTAATTTTGAGATTAAAAGATAGTGTTTACCAAATGATTACTTCTTTGCTCCCTTTCATTTCCTTTTTTTTATTCTTTTCCTTTTTTTCCTTTTTCTTCTCTTTCTCTCTCTCTCTTTGTTTCTTTTTTTTTTTCTACTTTTGAGCAAAAAGCGCCTCCACACATGGGCTTCATGACTAACAATATCCATCAAGCCAAGAATTTCCAAGGAAGACACGAAAGAAAAAAAAATGACAAGAAAGACAATATGATGTTATCGAAAATGACAATAATCTGAATGCAAAGAATAAAGAAGAAAATGAAAGGAAACAAGGTATGCTAAAAATTCATATAAATTCATTTACATTAATGCTTCTTGAAAGTTAACATGAGTTTAAAACCCCAAATGATTTTAATGATTGAATAGACCGGGGGGTCAATACAATTAAACCATTATTTCAAGATAATTGTCGCAACCGAAATCGCGACGGGACAACCGAAAAAAGAATTAGGCTTTTGAAAATCAATGGAGTCGCCACCAATGTTTATTTAATTTGGGAAAACATCAGAAAAACCCTTAAAATAGGCAAAACTGGTCTTTCAGAAAATGAGTTTGAATTCGAGAGTCGATTACAGGTAGGGAAGGTGTTAGCACCCTACACTGTCCGTTACAAGATCGATACCTTAAGTTAGTTGTGCAAATTTTAATAATCTCTAGTAATTTTTTTATTTTACCCTTTTTGAAAAGACTTTGTAACCATTTCTTTTAATAATATTTTTTTATATTTTTTATATTTTTATTTTTTAAAAAATGAAAAGAAAGAACCGATTTGTGAAAATTTAATTTGGCTTTGACAGAATAAAAATCCTGCTCCTACGTGCCCTCAGGTGTAATGAGGAACTCAAAGTCACGTAGTTCTGTATAAAATAATTGTGAGTTTAGTTGTTTTTAATTTTTGAAAAGATTTTTATTTTGAAAACTTGTTTGAAAATTAAATCATTGTTGCACAGGGTTCAAGTTAGCACTGAGCTACTCAATAAACCCTTATGATCCGAACGACATTGAAGATAACATCCGCTATTCAATCATCACCATTGGTCATTGCATTGATTTAAAGATTTTTATTTATTTTTCTTTTTATTTTATTATTTATTTTTTATTGTTATCATTTCTGACTTTTACGATTCAAGAATCACAATAAACAGCCCAAAGCTGCAAGCCCATTAGCCTCAAATTTTAACACTAAAAAAAGACCATCAGGAAACTTTTTTTTGTTTGATAGCAGACCAATACCCCCCCATTTTCCCTTTTTTTTATTTATCATAATGCCATTTGAAAAAAACAAATAGACTCAGTCTTTGAACCAAAGGAAACGAAAAAAGAGGAAAAAGTGGGTATTGCTATGGACCTTGGAGCGGTGCACTGGTGGCGGTCTGGTTTGGGCTGGGCAGAGCTACGGCAGATCCGGCGACTGCTGCGGTGTGGTGCGGCAAAGCTTCTAGTGGAGGCTCAGAGCAACGGAGCAGGTGCCGGAGGGTGGTGCGGTGCGATAGGAGGAGAGCAGCGGTGACAGATCTGGCGGTTTGGGTTCTGCGTCGAAGCTGGTTTGCGGTGCGGATCTGGGTAGGCTCCGGCAGAATGGTGCGGCATTGTGGCGGTTTGCGGCTAGGGGATCTGGGGCTCGGACTCGACAGGGCTTAGAACGGAGCAAGCGAGAGTGCGGTGGAGCGCTGCCGAGGACGCGCGGCTTTGACGCCCAGGGAGGACGACGAATCGCGGTGGTCTCCGACAACGAACCGCTGGGCTGCGAACGGTGGTGCAACGACGGCTGGGAGGTTCTGGATCGGCGTGAAACACAGGTTGACGGGCTGGGTTCTGGTGGGTGGAGCTTCGTGGCATTGTTATGGTGGCTGGGCCGCGGTTCATTGGTGGCTTTGGGCGTAGTGGAGGAAGATGGTGGTTATGGAAGCTATGGAGATGAAGGTTAGAGGTTGATGAAGGTTGAGTGAAATGGTTAGAGGTTGAAGATGATGGGGTTGTTCACTAAGTTGACTCGGTTGTGGGTGGTGAGTTGGTGAAAGTGTTGGTGGTTGTGGAGGTTCAAGGATGGTGAGGGAGATGGAGATGATAGTGGGTTGTTGATGAAAATGGAGAATGTGGTGATGGAGATTGTGGGTTCTGTGGTACGTGAGAAGAAAAATGGAGAGAAAAAAAATTAGTGTTCTGTCGTCCCCCCAAAACTTAAAAAAGAAGGTTCTCTGTGTTGCTCTCTTTTCGTCTGAAAACCCCCTTCTTGCTTGCCATGTGAGTAGTGTGTGGCAGTGAAAAATGGATTCTGTCTGTGCAGAGTGAAACGTGAGAGGATGAAGGGTCTGAGTGTGTGTAGAGATCGAGTGTTGAGTGAGGATTACGTGTGGAGTGAGATGAGCAAGTTACAAAACAAATTTTTTATTTTGCACAAATAAGAAAAAGTAAGATAGAAGTAAATAAAATTTAAAAAGAAAATGGTGTGATCACAACATTACAATTAAGTATCTTTTCACCAAAATATTAATCATTGATCAAACAATAAAATTTTTTATGGATAAAATTTGGTATCAACAGCTGCCCCCTTTGCTTTTCATTTAAATTAAATTGGAAGCAAAGGAATTTAATCAATTTTGTCTATGAAAATTTTCATTTCCTTTTCTTTTTCTTCTTTTCTTTCTTTTTTTTCCTCTTTTTTTCTCTTTTTTTTAGAAAGCAGATTGATGTTAAAACAATGGGTCGAGGACCCAGAATTGAAAAGCAATGGGCACGGGGACCCGGAAACTAAAAGACAATGGGTCAAGGACCTGAAATTGGAAAGGCAATGGGTCGGGGACCCGGAATTGAAAAGCAATGGGCGTGGGGACCCGGAATTGAAAAGCAATGGGCGTGGGGACCCGGAAACTAAAGGTTGTGGGCGCGGGGGCCCGGAATTGAAAAGGCAATGGGTACGTGGACTCGGAAACTAAAAGACAATGGGCGCGAGGACCCACAAACTAAAAGACGATAGGTGCGCGGACCCAGAAACTAAAGAAGATGGGCGCGGGGACCCGGAAACTAAAAGACAATGGGTCAAGGACCCGGAATTGAAAAGGCAATGGGCATGGGGACCCGGAAACTAAAAGACAATGGGTCGAGGACCCAGAATTGGAAAGGCAATGGGTACGGGGACCCGGAAACTAAAAGACAATGGGCGCAGGGACCCACAAACTAAAAGACGATGGGTGCGGGGACCCAGAAACTAAAAGCGATGGGTGCGGGGACTCGGAAACTAAAGGCGATGGGCGCGGGGACCCGGAAACTAAAAGACGATGGGCGTGGGGACCCGGAAACTAAAAGACGATGGGCGTGGGGACCCGAAAACTAAATGACGATGGGCGCGGGGACCCGGAAAGCTACAAAAAGGCTATAGGTGCGGGGACCCGGAATTGAAAAGGCAATGGGCACGGGGACCCGAAAACTAAAAGGCGATGGGCGCGGGGACCCGGAAACTAAAGGCGATAGGCGCGGGGATGGGCGCGGGGACCCGAAAACTAAAGACGATGGGCGCGGGGACCCGGAAACTAAAAGACAATGGGCGCGGGGACCCACAAACTAAAAGATGATGGGTGCGGGGACTCGGAAACTAAAGGCGATGGGCGCGGGGACCCGGAAACTAAAAGACAATGGGTCGAGGACCCGGAATTGAAAAGGCAATGGGTACGGGGACTCAGAAACTAAAAGACAATGGGCGCAGGGACCCACAAACTAAAAGACGATGGGTGCGGGGACCCGGAAAATAAAGGCGATGGGCGCGGGGACTCAGAAACTAAAAGACAATGGGCGCGAGGACCCACAAACTAAAAGACGATGGGTGCGGGGACCCGGAAACTAAAGGCGATGGGCGCGGGGACCCAAAAACTGAAAGACGATGGGTGCGGGGACCCGGAAAACTAAAGGCAATGGGCGCGGGGACCCGAAAACTAAAAGACGATGGGCACGGGGACCTGGAAACTAAAGGCAATGGGCGCGGGGACCCGAAAATTAAAGGCAATGGGCGCGGGGAACCATAAACTGAAAGACGATGGGCGCGGGGACCAGGAAAACTAAAAGACGATAGGTGCAGAGACTCAGAAACTAAAAGATGATGGACGCGGGGACCCAAAAACTAAAGGCAATGGGCGCGGGGACCCGAAAACTAAAGGCAATGGGCGCGGGGACCCAGAAACTGAAAGACGATGGGCACGGGGACCCAAAAAGCTACAAAAAGGCTTTTGCTCTTTTTTTTTTGTTATGCCTGAATTGATGCTTAATGCAATGGATATAGGATTATGCAATGAAAGTGCAGCTTGAGAACAGTGCATGTAATGCCTGGGATGATGCATGATGCAATGAATATAGGATGATGCAATGGATGTGAAGCTTGAGGACAGTGCATGTAATGCTTGGGAAGATGCATGATGCAATGAATGTCCTACTGTAGAGATTCTCATGGACAAATTGGGTAAACAAAAAATTGACACATCAGAGCTTTAGTTGGATTACTCTTGGTTCCACAATCCTTAAAGACTTCTTCCCAGAGTAGGATCAAGGTCGAACAACAGCGAATTTTGCTTTATGACTTGCCTGGTTACTCTTCATTTTCTCATAAATACTCTCAAAGGGCCTTGAGCCAAAAAAAACTTTATGCAGCGGGCCTTGAGCTCAAGAACTTTGTGCAATGAGTCATGAGCCAAAGAAGTAATGTTCTTGGCAAAAATATTTTTAAACCAAAGTCTTGAACCAAATGCTTCTTGGAAAAAAAAGGATCATTGTCGATCTCATCTTCAAATTTCTCTTTATAAGATGTGGTTTGCATAAAAGTTTTTAACTTTCTTCCTCCAAAGATTCCTATGCCACTAAACACGCTTCAATCTGAATTATCCATTGAGGATGTCATTTCCTTCATTGATTGAAATTTTGGAGTTCTTTTGGCTTGAGTTGTTCAACAGGAAATTACCATCAGATGGTGAACTTGTACCATTGCACTTATGTTCTCCGAACTTGAAGCATCATGTACCAGATATGCATGGATTCAAAAGTGAAACAGGAAAGAAATTTACTAATTGAGTAATTTCTTGACTGACTTTGGGAGTATGACTACACAAAAAACATTTACAATAGACACAAGAAATAGATTAGTATAAATACCAGAAGAATTTTTGCTCCAGTTTGGATGTGATTGATCTTTACTTGACAACTGGACATCATGACTATTCTTTTATCGGGTATCTACAAAAACTTGCCCCAGTGTAAGGTATCGAAAAAAGAAATTGACCTAGGATAAACCATTTGAGAACAAAGTTGCCTCAGTATAGGCCACTTGACAACAAAATTGTCCCTGTGGGGAACTTGAGAGATTTTTTTGTTTTGTTTTGCCCAAGTGTGAGGTCGAATCAAACTAGAAAAATTGCCCCAGTTTAGAGCTGAATTGAAAAGGATAAAGACTTGCCCCAAATGCAGAGCCAGATTGAATCAAAGGATTTACTCCAACGTAGACCAAATTGAGCTAGAGAAAAAAATGCCTCAGTGTATGGCCAGCTTGAACAAGGTGAAAACTTGCACTAGTGTAAGTCTCTCTTTTTTCCATCTTTCTTTTTTTTAGACCGCCCTTGCGGGTTTTTAGTTTACCAAGATCATATTTTTTTTAGGAGCAATGCACTAGATACTTGTATGAGTACAATCCTTTTGTCTCAAAATTAAAACTTGTGAAAATAAAAGCAATCATTCATTGATCAGAATGGACTTTTTAAGGATTGTAATGTGGCCAAGGCTAGTGGTTATGAAATGAAAGATATAAGGCTCAAACAAGTGTTTAAAGGTTAAATGAGACCAAGGATTCTTGTTCAAAATTAAACTTTGTCAACTGACTTTGCGCTTTCAAGCACACTTTTTTATTGTTCTTCGTTTCTTCCCTTTTTATTTTCACTTCAATAATTCACCTTTGTAGTGACCTCTTTCATTTCATTTTCTTTCTTTCTTTTTTCACAGAAATCACAATTTTCACTTTGTGTTAACCCCTAGTGTAGAGGTGATCTTTGTCCAGGGTTTATTGAAGAAAACTTTCAAGCTCAAAATGGGATAACGAGAGATAATAGAAAGAAAAGATGAATTCTTATGAAGGATAGAGAAAGATGATCAATCTTCATTTCAAATCTTGAATGCTCATTTTCAAAATTTTAATTTAGAGACAAAATGATAATATACACCAAGTGATTACTTATTTGCTCCTTTTATTTTTCTCTTTTTCTTTTATTGCTCCTTTAGTTTTTGTTTGTTTTTGTTTTTGTTTTTTTGTTTTTTGCAAAGAACACCTGCACACGTGGGCTTCATGACCACCAAAAATTTTTTAGCACGAGAGTCTCATGGGATTTTGACCAAAAGAAAACAAGTAAAGGAAAGAAAAGAATGACAAGAAAGATATGACAAGGACATGAGTGCCAAGAACATAGGAAAATAAAACAAGGTATGCTGAGAGATCCATGCAAATCCATTACATTAATGTTTTAGGAAAGTTTACATAAGTTCAAAATCGGAATGAATCACCACTAAGTTGAACTTTCCAATGTTGTCCCTGATTGACCACTCCAAACATTCGCTCCTATCACAGATGAGCATGCCTAGAAACATCTGACATTGCTTGTTGGAATATTGTTTAAGTAGCCGTTGTCATCCATGAGTTTTCTTGAAAACCCATTTGAGTCATTCGACCCGAAGTCCACCCTTAACCAGTTCAACTTGCTTCTTCATCATCCATTTGATGCAATCTTTCCTTTTTCATTACGCATTCAATCCTTTCACCAATCATTACGATATCTGAGAAATTCGACGATACACTCCCAATCATATGATCATAGAATGACGCATGAAGTGTATCGGTAAAGATATCAACCATCTCTTTCTCTGACAAAGGGGGTTAAACTTGTGCAGCTATTTCCCTCCACCTTTGAGCATATTATTTGAAGGTCTCAGCATCCTTCTTAGACATGCTCTGTAGTTGCATTCTATCTTGTGCCATATCGATGTTATACTTATATTGCTTCAAGAAAGTATCAACCAAATTCTTGAAACTCCTTATATGAACACGCTCAAGATATGTGTACCAATTCGAAGCTGCCCTAGTTAAACTGTCTTGGAAGAAGTGGATTAACAACTTGTCATCATGAGCATGAGAAGCCATCCTACGGATGTACATGGTCAAATGGTTCTTTGGGCAAGTGGTCCCCTTATATTTGTCGAAATCAGGGACTTTAAACTTCGGAGGAATCACCACGCCTGGGACAAGGCAGAGCTCAGTAGCATCCCTGATACCATAACAATATGCTCCTTCAATGACCCATAATCTCTCTTCTAGAATTTTCAACTTCTCTTTGGACTGAGGATTTTCAGCAGAAGAATTCAAGAGGTATTGTGGCATAAAAGTGGGGACAAAATGTTGCAATGGTGGGGTTTTACTGATACCAAAGTAATGGGCATATGGTTGGGTGGTGCTCAATGGATTGAAAGCAGGCCTATTGTTGTCAAGGGAATTGATAGCGTGTGGTGGTACAAAGCTAGAAGGGAGGTCATATGGTAGGAAGGGTGGTAACTGGGCTTCCTGAGAACTGGTGACTGAGGGTTGAGTTGTGTTGTTTGGATAAACAGTGAGCGGCATCACAACTCCTTGAGGATTAAAGTCTTGGTATTGCATAGAGGTTGGAGAGAAACCGGGAGGGCGAAGAGGTGCGGCTGGATGTCCTTCGTTCGCCACAGAGGGATTCTCATTTGTGTTTCTTCTACCTTCCATGGATTGCAACATCTCCATCATCTTAGACGCTTGATCTTTGAGCTGATTCACCTCATTCCTCAGCTCTTGAGTTTGTTCTCTTTCATCCATGATCTTAACTTGGGAACAAGTCTTGTAAGGGTATTGCAAAAGCTGCCTTTCTACCAGTATCTACCCTTCTGCTTGGGGAAACATGATATGAGTATGCAATTATCAGTATGGACTGAACAACATGCATGTATGCGAAGTATTGACTACTGATGCGACTGGATTTTTCTTTTTTTTCCTTTTTTATAAAAAAATGTTATAAATGTCATGATATAGATTTTTTTTAAAAAAAAAAATGTTTTGAATGTCATGGTAATGCAAGATGATGATTTTTTTTAGAAGTGATTTTTTATAAAAAAAATGCATGAATGAAAATGCAAAATGACATTTTTTAATTTTTTTTTAAGAATGTTATGAATGAGAGAAAAATGCAAGAATGCTATAAAAATGCAAGTCGATGTATCTCTTTTTTTTTAAAAAAAAAGAATGTTATGGGTGACATGAGAATGCATGATAATGTATTTTCATTTTTTAATCTCTTTTTTTTAAAATGCAATGAATGCCATGAATAATGCAAAATGAAGTACCTCTTTTTTTTTCAGAATGCTAAGAATGTTAAAAAAATGCAAGTTATACAAAAAGATGCATAAATGAATGACATGAGAAAGAAAAAGTATGCTCCATTTGTGCCCTAGTCAGGTGGAACCTTAGAAGCTAGATTTTCTTAATGTCATGACTCTAATTTTGGAAGTCACTATGTGCAATCTATCAGTGCAAGATTTTCAGGACAGATCTAAACTTCTAAAAAGCAATGGTCCCCAGATTGTCCCTATCTCGAAAGAGAAGGATCCAATTCATGAATTAATCACAAGTAGGGATAAACCCTCTTAATATGACTAGTCCATAATACTAGTAACAATCTGAGTGGTGTCCCAACAAATGTCAAGTGAGCATAAAGCCCCTCAATAACAAAAGTGAGACCCCTCCTATTCCTTGGGTTCGCACAGACTCGGGTATAAAGCCCAAAAAGTGTGTGAAGTAAGTGATAGTGATGTGTGTGTGAGAGAACATACAAAACTGTATAAAAAAATTTAAAAAAGACCGAATTACTCCCCTAACCTGTAAAAGTATATATACAACAACCAGACAACATTCATCTACCCTAAGGTTTTAACAATTAAGCACAAAAATATATATACAAGTAAATAAAAAACACAGAATAATGCTAGCAAATATTTACTTACAAAAATATTCACAAATAAATAATAAAAAAATAAAGACAAAAAGGGTAAAATAAATAAATAAAAATTATTAATAATTTGCACAACTAACATCAACAGGCCTGACTCTCTAAATTTCCCCAGTGGAGTCGCCAGCTGTCGCAACCGAATTCGCGACGGGATGACCGAAAAAAGAATTAGGCTTTTGAAAATCAATGGAGTTGCCACCAATGTTTATTTAATTTGGAAAAATATCAGAAAACCCTTAAAATAGGCAAAACTGGTCTTTCAGAAAATGAGTTTGAAGTCGGGAGTTGATTACAGGTAGGGAAGGTATTAGCACCCTACACTATCCGTTACAAGAACGGTACCTTAAGTTAGTTGTGCAAATTTTAATAATCTCTAATAATTTTTTTATTTTACCCTTTTTGAAAAGACTTTGTAACCATTTCTTTTAATTTTATTTTTTATATATATTTTTTATATTTTTATTTTTTAAAAATGAAAAGAAAGAACCAATTTGTAAAAATTTAATTTGGCTTGACAGAATAAAAATCCTGCTCCTACGTACTCTCAGGTGTAATGAGGAACTCAAAGTCACGTAGTTCTGTATAAAATAATTGTGAGTTTAGTTGTTTTTAATTTTTGAAAAGATTTTTATTTTGAAAACTTGTTTGAAAATTAAATCATTGTTGCACAGGGTTCAAGCAAGATGTTGAAAGCTACTCAATAAACCCTTATGATCCGAACGACATTGAAGATAACATCCGCTATTCAATCATCACCATTGGTCATTGCATTGATTTAAAGATTTTTATTTATTTTTCTTTTTTATTTTATTATTTATTTTTTATTGTTATCATTTCTGACTTTTACGATTCAAGAATCACAATAAACAGCCCAAAGCTGCAAGCCTATTAGCCTCAAATTTTAACACTAAAAAAAGACCATCAGGAAACTTTTTTTCGTTTGATAGCAGACCAATACCCCCCCCATTTTTCCTTTTTTTTTATTTATCACAATGCCATTTGAAAAAAACAAATAGACTCAGTCTCTGAACCAAAGGAAACGAGAAAGGAGGACAAAGTGGGTATTGCTATAGACCTTGGAGCGGTGCGTTGGTGGTGGTCCGGTTTGGACTGGGCAGAGCTACGGCAGATCCGGCGACTACTACGGTGTGGTGCGGCAAAGCTTCTGGTGGAGGCTCAGAGCGACGGAGCAAGTGCCGGTGGGTGGTGCGGTGCGATAGGCAGAGAGCAACGGTGATAGATCTGGCGGTTTGGTTTCTGCGTCGAAGCTGGTTTGCGGTGCGGATCTGGGTAGGCTCCGGCAGAGTGGTGCGGCGTCGTGGCAGTTTGCGGGTGGCGGATCTGGGGCTCGGGCTCGACGGGGCTTCGAACGAAGCAGGCAAGAGCGCGTTGGAGCGCCTCCGAGGACGCGGGCTTTGACGCGTAGGGAGGAAGACGGATCGCGGTGGTCTCCTACGACAAACCGCTGGGCTGTGAACGGTGGTGCGACGACGGCTGGGCAGTTCCGGATCAGCGCGAAACGCGGGTTGACGGGCTGGGTTCTGGTGGGTGGAGCTTCGCGGCGCTGCTATGGTGGTTGGGCCGCGGTTTAGTGGTGGCTTTGGGCATGGTGGAGGAAGATGGTGGTTATGGAAGCTATGGAGATGGAGGTTAGAGGTTGATGAAGGTTGAGTGAAATAGTTAGAGGTTGAAGATGATAGGGTTGTTCACTAAGTTGACTCGGTTGTGGGTGGTGAGTTGGTGAAAGTGTTGGTGGTTGTGGAGGTTCAAGGATGGTGAGGGAGATGGAGATGATAGTGGGTTGTTGATGAAAATGGAGAATGTGGTGATGGAGATTGTGGGTTCTGTGGTACATGAGAAGAAAAATGGAGAGAAAAAAAAATCAGTGTTCTGTCATCCCCCCAAAACTTAAAAAAGAAGGCTCTCTGTGTTGCTCTCTTTTCGTCTGAAAACCCCCCCTTCTTGCTTACCATGTGAGTAGTGTGTGGAAGTGAAAAATGGATTCTGTTTGTGCAAAGTGAAACGTGAGAGGATGAAGGGTCTAAGTATGTGCAGAGATTGAGTGTTGAGTGAGGATTACGTGTGGAGTGAGATGAGCAAGTTACAAAACAAATTTTTTATTTTGCACAAATAAGAAAAAGTAAGATAGAAGTAAATAAAATTTAAAAAGAAAATGGTGTGATCACAACATTACAATTAAGCATCTTTTCACCAAAATATTTATCACTGATCAAACAATAAAAATTTTATGGACAAAATTGAATATCAACAATAATCACTTGACAAACAAATCAGAAAAATTGGTACTTAGAAATTCTCCAGTGTTGGAGGATTGTAAAGTACTGTTCATTCTCAACGACTGGAAAATGAATCATCACTCAATTGAACTTTCTAAGGTTACCCTTGATTGTCCATTATAAGCATTCGCTCCTATTTCGAATGAGCATGAATATGCGTAGAAACATTTGACACAACTTGGTGGATTACTGTTTAGGGAGGGATTGTCGTCCATTTCAAATCTGCCCATTGTTTTTTAATTCTTCCTTTTAAATTTTAGGACCTCCAATTCCGCCCACAGTTTTCAAATTCTAGTCTTTAAAACTTTTGGTCTCAAATTTTGCTTTCGTTCCTTTTTTTTTTTCTCTAATCACTTGATGGCCCATTGCGTCAGACTTCATGTACTATCATTATGAGTGAAGCTTTTCAAAAATCATTTTTTTCATGATAGTGTTGCTTGCCATTATTTGCTACATCTTGGTATATTTCTTTTATCTAATTCATTTCAGGCCAAAATAAGAGTTTATGTCTTTACTTATTCTTCATTACGATTTTTTTAGTGAAAAATAAATAAAGATGGATAACTGTGATCATCCGATTTTGACTGAACCATTTTTTTTTTGAAAAATAAAAAAACCAAAAAATTGAAAAATTCTATAAAAAGCTAAAAAACTAAAAATTAAAAAAAATAAGAAGAAAGAAGGAGGAGGAGCATGAGTCAACGTGGGAAGGTGTGAGAGAAAATTGAAAAGAATTTGCTTGAATATGTAGAACATAATTTATTTCATTCTTAAATTGGTGACTCAAATAGAAATAAATAATAGCGATTTAGATAGTGATTTGTTAAAATATTTTTGAAATCAATAAACATCAATTTTAATGAAAAATAATATTTTTTACATTAACCTATAAATTACACCTCATTCTAGACAAAACATCAACTTTTACCGTAGAAAAATACTTGCCTAAACATGGAGCACCCAGTTGTGTAACACTCCAAAATTTCATTTTTATGATTTTTATGATTTTTGTGATTTTTTTGTAAATTATTTATTTTATTTTATTATTATTATTATTAGACTTTATGTGTGTTTGAGGTGGTGCAGGAGAGCTTACTAAACTTCAAACCAAAAACAGATTTCAAATTTTTTTTTGAGATTTTATCCGACAGATGAAATCTAGGTGTATTCTATTATCTATTGGACAATAAACATTAATTTTGCTAGCAGTAACCTTTGTCCATTAGTTAATATCTACCGATAAAGATCTAGTTAGATGCTTAGTCATAAGCCTAGTCATAAACCTAGTCATTATCTCTTCTAATTCACTTTGTTGTGAACCAATGGAAAAAAAAAGCTTACAAGCTAAGTTTGATGGAAGTCCAACTTGGTGGCTATGACACAAAGTGATGAACCAATGGAAAGTAAGCTTACAAGGCAAGCTTAGAAGACAAAGACAAAATGGTTACTCAAGCTTGAAGAAGAATCTTGGAGGAGAAGTTCAAATTGATTACTTAATCTCTTAAGCTTATCTTGTCATTCTTTTTCAAGAAGCAAAGTACCAAAAACTCTCTCATTTTCTCTCCTAAGCATTTTTGGCCGACACCCCAAATTTTCTCTCCAAACTTGTTTAATTCAAACCAACCTTGTATCTTGGATCTAAACATCATTTGAAGACACTTTTATGTTATGATCTTCTTCAAATTCATCCATCTTCAATCACTTTTCTAAGCTTAAGTTTGAAAGTTTTTAGGTGAAGTTCTTGATCTTCACTTCTAATTTTATTTTCAAAGTTCTAAACTATAATCTTGATTCATGGTCATCTTATTTCAAGTCTTAGATTTTAATAATTGAATGTTTATTTGTTTTAAGGATCTTTTGGTGGTAGAAGTTTTCCAAGGAGGCAACCAAAGAGTTTTTTTATCATCATCTAAGGTAAGAGGGAGATTAACCTCATCAACCAACTTGGTGGTGAGAGATGGAATTTGTGTTTGTGGGTGAAAAATTCATATGATGATTTATTCACTTGATTGTGTAAATTTATTGGTTTATGCTTGTTTGGTTATGTGTGATTATGGTTTATGCTTGTTTGGTTATGTGTGATTATATGACTTTGATAGTATGCATGAAATTGCTATGGTAAGAATTAATGATTGGAATGTTTGACATGCTTTGATATCATGTGGGAATGACAAAATTTTGGTCTCAATGACCATACATGGCTCACGGCCATGTAGCCCCAAAATGGGTATCCAAGGCAAAAATATTTTATGGATTTTGAACCTAGATGATTAAGTGACAAGAATATGATTTAAGGATTTACTAGTTGAAAAAGGAAATGAACAAATTTTTATCATTGGAAAAGAATTGATTTTCGGCCGTGAGAATGGAAATAAGTTTGAAAGATGGTTTGAAATTTAAAGTATTTCATTTAAGAAAGTTTTTAGTAAAGGTATGGAAAAGGATTTTTGACATGTTTTGATTAAATCAAGAATAATGTAGATTTTGTGAAAAACATTAGAAAATATCACTTAGAGGAGATTTGTTAAGAAAACATTGGAAATAAGGTTCAAATTTTATATTAAACATAGAAAGTTTCAAAATTAAGCTTAGAACGTCAAGAAACATTTTACATGATTGAAAAATATTGATAAAATATTACGCGATTTAAAAATGAGGATTTTTGAATTACGCGATTAAGAAAACGTTTGAAAATTCTTATGCGATTGAAAAACGACATAAAAATATTACGCGATTTGGAAACGTAATATAAGTGTTATGCGATTGTGAAAAACACAATAAAAATACTTCGAGATTGAGAAAAATAACAGATTGTTGTTGGGCCGACGTACCGAACCTGGAGACATCAATAGACAGTTTAGCCCAGTGGTGGCTTGATTTTGTGGAAATCACATTATTAATAATTATTGAGTCATTAAGTCATTTGATCATGCATTGTGAAAGTCGTGGGGACTTTGTTTGTTAAGGCTGTATGCTTAGGAGATGAATTTACACCTTAGTGCGGGTGCGAATTGTGTAGTGAAGGTCAATGACTGATCTTGGGGGCGTCGGGGCACGGAATTCTACAAGTGGCCAGTTAGTAGCTCTACTGTGTTGTGGTAACGATGCAAATACACTGACGATCTTGATGAGATACTATTTCTATTCACGATCTAGTGTAGAATGTCTTGTATAAGCCATGATGCGCACATTGAAAAAGTTGTAGCACTTGATTTGATGCTGACGATATACGAACATGTCTCCCGATCAATTCTCTCTGATATTGGTTTTAGCTCCATGGAGTAGGGGTCGATCCATTATGCATATGCATAGTCAGTAGATATGTTGTTGTGATATACATTCGTTGAATTATCTATTAATTGATATCATGACTATACTTGTTGATTCTGTATTTGAATGGCATTATTGTCATTATCGTTTCCCTCCAAGTGTTTGGACTTGGGGGCCAGTTTAGGTTTTGTTGTAGTAGCTATATATATTCCTTTAAATAAGTAAGTCTTATGTATTTATGTTGTCACTAAACTATGTTATGTGTAATATCCAATTTACTATGTCTGGTGTTCTTTATATTCTTTTAAGTTTATGTTATCCGCGAAAAAGAATTTTACAACCCGTATATTACAATATTAAAATATATATAACTTGGGTTTAGTTTTATAATGTTTTAGCCTGAAATGTAATTTCGTAAGGAGGGTGTTACAAGTTGGATGCACTAGATTAATTAAGACTTAATATTTTCATAGATTTTTGTGTCACACAATTAATTTTTAAAAAAATTATGAAAATATTAAGTCATGATTGACCTGACGCACCCAAATGTGATGTTAAGTTTAAGCAAGTATTTCTCTTTACCCTAACCATGACTAGCTAAGCTACCAAACAGCCACCACACCACCCAAAAACGAAATTGTCAACTCTTATCTTCAGGCTTTTTTACCATATTATCATTTGTGACAAAACTAATTATCAAAATGCCATTTTTTTAAACTATTTACCAAAATACCACTCTTTTGAAACTATTTATCAAACTGTCACCCTTTTGTCATATGTGACTTTTTTTAATATTTTTTAGACCACGTAGGATGCGCCAAAGATGATGGCGCATCTATGTAGATTACGCCAACAAGCTTGGCGTAATCCACGTGGATGTGCCACCCTCTTTGGCACATCTTACGTGGATACGCCACATATGATGATGTATTTACAAAGGTTACGCCACACTTATTGGCGCAAGCAGGGTGATTACGCCACCCTTGTTGGCGTAACTAGGCTTCTTTCACATAATGAAAAATTTGTTATCATGTGTTGATTTTGGGTGAAAATTGTATATGTTTTTATATCTTTATAAATCTATTGATGCTAAAATTGTAAGTGTTATTAGGTTTTTTTTAATGAAATTAAGTTTATGGTAAAAATAAAATTATGGTTATGCAAGAATTTAATCATAGTACGAAGATCATCAATGGAAACGAAATGACAAATATGTTTAATCGAACAAGGGTACTGGGCCCGATAAATAGATAGGCCCATAATAGCAGTAGGCCTGGAGCAGTGTGGGTCAAACCGACCTAATATTATTGAAAACATTTGACTGATGTATCAACAAGTGAATCTACACATTAACCAATGGTCACTTCCCGACCGATGGAATCAACCAACAACTATGAAATGATTTTGCGCTTAATAGTCAGTTGTAACTAATCTCAACGTTCAGAGCTTTGAATGTCCTAAACAGCAAGATTCCGAGTTGTTGGGGTTCAGGTCATCTATATAAACCGGCCTGGTGGTCTGAGTTAGGCATGTTTAATTCTTAGTCTAACACTCATATTATCTGCACTTTGCTTATCTTGCAATTACTATGCTGACTTGCCTAGTTTCCTTAAGCGGTTAAGCCTTGTTACTGTTTCTCTCAGGGAACTCTAGCAAGTCTCTTACTACCAATCTAGGTCCCGGTCAGTACTCGGAACAGGTACCAAAATAACAATAGAAAATCATCGATAGTAATTTAACCAAAAATACTAAATATAACATTCTCAGATACACTAATGACGTATAATTACACGTCAATGACATATAATTACATGTCAATGTTATATTTAGTAGTTTTGGTTAAATTACTATCGATGATTTTTTATTGTTATTTTAGTACCCTTGTTGGATTAAACATATTTGTCATTTCATTTCTATTGATGATCTTAGTACTATGGTACAATTCTTGCATAACCATAATTTTCTTTTTATCATAAACTTAATTTCATTAAAAAAAAACCTAATAACACTTGCAATTTTAACATCAATAGATTTATAAAGATATAAAAACATATACAATTTTTACCCAAAATCAACACATGACAATAAATTTTTCATTATGTGAAAGAAGCCTAGTTGCGCCAATAAGTGTGACGTAACCTTTGTAAATACGCCGTGAATTAAGCCAAGTTTGTTGACGTAATTTATATGGATGCGTCACCATCTTTAACAGATCTACGTGGTTCAAAAAATATTAAAAAAAGTCACATAAAATAAAAAATAACAGTTAAATAAATAATTTTAAAAATAATAATATTTTAATAAATAATTTTAAAAAATAATATTTTAATAATTAATTTTATCATAAATGACAGTATAGTAAAAAAATCCTTATCTTCACCACCATGATGCCACGCAAGCCACCACAATACTCAGCACCGGCATCTTCTCCCATAACCCAAAGCCACCACCACATGAAGTCAACAAAGTCCAGCCACTTTCATAATGCCGTCACGTTAATGCCTCCGTGTCACTGTTGACACCACTCGCGCTTACAGTCCCAGGCAAACCTCGCGGTGTCACCATCTTCAATCCATCTCGCACCGTTGCAAGCCATATAACAATATCTTGTTCTTTATCTTAAAGGTAAACTCTTTACCCTTTGTTTTCAGTTCTAGATACCATGAACAATGGGCCGTCTCCTCCTCATTTAGGTTGATGTTGTGAGTGTAATGATCGTTTTATGCAGCTTCTGTTGGACGAACATCATTTGTTATGCAGTGCATTTTTTAAAACATTGGTTTCCTCCATGGGTGTGTCTTTTATTTCGTTTCTAAGTTTGCAGGTAGTAGTTTATCAGAAAAAAGAAGAAAAATGACTTGCGTAGGTGCAGAGGCTTTTGGAGTTTAGGCTGCCAGCACGTAGTCATTAGGCTTCTACGATGTTTGTGCGATAAATTCAAGTACATGATGTTTCTGTGTGTAGTTTAATTACTTGGTGAGAAAGCCCTCATAGTTAATTTTGAAATGATTTGTTCAGGTAATGTTTTCATCTGTTTCAAGTTTACATGTGGGTAGAGGTGGTAAAATGAGTTTAATCTGTTAGATTGCTTTGTTAATTCGTTATTTTTTTGTAGGTTGTGTTTAAAATTTTAATTTATTTTTAATTTTCAATCCGCATAATCTGTTCCGCTTAACCCGCGAATTAAGTGGGGTAGGTACGGGTTGGTCGTCGGGTTGAGTTTTTTTAAAAAATATTATAAATTAGTCTTATTATTTGTGTTTGTTATATGGATATGATCTTAAATTTATTTTATTTTTTTATTTTTTTAATCTCTATAAATTATAATTTTTTTATTTTTCTATTTTTATACGTTTTTTTTTTTTTATTTTTTAGGATCAACTCACTTATTTTTTTTTTTTCTTTATACAAGGTCAATTGACATAACTCATACTAAAACAAGGTAGGTTAGTTCTTCCAATCTATTTTTCAAAACAGACTAACCCGCTCTGCCCTATATTTTTGCGAGTTGAATGCGGAGCGAAACGGGTTAATCTATTTTACTACCTCTACATGTGAGAGATCTTTTATAAATTGAGAAATTCTTATTTAAATTTGAAGCATCATATTTAAGTGTATTATATTAATTAATATTTAATATTTTTATAAATTTTTATAAAATTAATTGCATAATATAAAAATAATTCATGAAAATATAAAATTTTAATTAATTTAATATACTTAATTAAATGCTTTAGATTTATACAAGAATTTCTCCGACTAACATGGGTAGACGTGTTCTGATAGGGGAAGTATTCATGTGGTTACAAAAATTGACAACCTTTGCTTTATATGTAGTTCTCAATTCAGATTATTTTCTTTTGGTTATTAAGAGGGTGGGGTTTGGTTAATGAGTTCAAGTTTTCATATGTTAAAGCATCTTAATGAGTTGAGTTTATTTTTCCAAGTGTACCTTTTTTTCTTTCTTTCCTCTTTTGGGCTAATACTTGTCTACTAGTTTGAACCTAGAGTATTTGTTGGGCCACTTGTAATTTTTTTTCATTGAAAAAATTCTAAAAGAGAATTCAAATCATATAAAAAACTACAAATAAAAAAGTAAAATATAAGTTTTTTTTGTTGTTTTTATAATTCATGTTACTTAATTAGGATTTTTTTTTCATGCGGTTGTCCTCATTTGCTTTGTTTTATTTAGATGTTTGTTACTTGTTTATTTTATTACTTTGTTTCTTGCTTTCATTTTAGTGATTAACTTTGGCATAAACTTTTTTTTTATTAAAATGTTGTTTTGTTTTAGTAATTTTTTTTTATAAAATGAGATAGAATAAATATTTTAGAATTATTAATTTACACAATTAATTTAAAGTAAATTGTCTTAAAACAGATATATCAAAATATTGTGAGATTTAGTTTTTACTTTTTTCTGTGTACAATCAACTTCCAAACTCAATCGATTTTAAAGATTTTTTTAAAAAAATTTAAATTTTTGTAATTTAAATAAAATTAATAACGACTTCATTTTTTATAATTTTTTTTATTATCTCGTGGTAGTTACGATCACCACAATAAGAAGTAATTTTTTTTTTCTTTAAGCCTGTATTTAGATAGTATATTTTAAGAAAGAAATGATTATTTTAAAAGAATTTAAAATATTTGATTATAATAAAATGACCTTGTTTGAATATCCACCCATATATATTAAAGATTAAAATTCAAAAACCCCTTTAACTGTACTCTTTATGCAACTTACCCCCCTGGATTGTAAAATGGTGCAAAATACTCCTTAAAATCTATACATTTTGCTAATAACACATCATGTTACAATTTCGTTTAAATTATTAACGTTGTTACTTCGTGATCATTTTACAACAGCTGAGAGAGGCACCAACTTGAGAACGGGTTGGAAGCGAGTTGTTGTTGGGTTTCAAATTCAAAATGATGTGAGTGGAAGAACTTGATGGGGTTGTGAGGGAAAGGAGATTGAGTGGCGAGAGCAGAGAAGATTACAGAGCAGCCATCGTTGTTGTGTGTGATATGAGGGAGTGTGAAATCATCGAGACACCTTTGTAAGAAGCATCTCTGCCAAACACCACGCGCAACCCCAACGGCGGCACCACAAGCCAACCCGCGTCACTCATCCGTGCTAGTTACCATCTGCACAAGCCAAGCCAAGCCTGTGACGCAGGCACTGCCAGTGCGATGCAGACCGAGAAATAGAAAATGGTGAAGGTGTTGTACCCAAAAAGAAGAAAAGATTGAAAATGATGGAAGTAGGTTCTATAACACAACATTATGTGCCAAATTCGCGCCCATCCGTTAACAATTAAACGGAGGCCAAGTATTCCGGGTCACTAGCACAATATATAAACTTCAAGGGTATTTTGCACCATTTTATAACTTAGGGAGTAAATTGCACAAAGAGTATAGTTAAAGGAGGTTTTTTGAGTTTTAACCAATATTAAATTAAAGAACATTTACTTGAGAGTAAATTAATCTCTTATTCTACTCTCTTTCTTAAAAAGACGTGTCATTCTTAATTATACATTTTCTTACAAAATAATATATATCATTTTTAACTTTGTTTTTTCAAAAGTTAAATATATTTTTTGTTTCTATAATTTATACTCATTTTTAATTTAATTCTTATAAATTTTTTCGATCGAATCAATCTTTATACTTATAATTTTTAGTAAATAAGTCCCATAGACTTAGTTATAACCTTCCTACATGGCAAACGGTTTTTTGAGTTAGGTTTTTTTTTTTTCATATCATGGTTGAGGTTGCTCCTGATGTGGTACCTTATTATGTCAACTCATCATCTCTCCCATATCAAAATATCATTATTGTGATTGGTTACTGCATTTGAAGAATAACCAAATCTATGCTATTTTTGAAAATGACAGAAACCACTTAGAATACATGACTGCAATTTGGTATAAATTTGAACTTGTCATCTTCTCGAAACTCATTCAAGCTAACAGCACATTTACAAAACCTTATTAATTTCTCCAAATTCCTATTCCTATTTGTCTTGTATTGAATTATTAGGATTAAGCAGATCACTGCCTCATCTAGTCCTCCAGGTTTTGTTCCTAGTGAGTATATTGCTAATAGGACTTCACGCCTCCTTGATGGAGAAAAACGTCTTGGAAGATCAATACCCATTGGAGGCAGCATTTGATAACGAAGGTGTAGTAGCTCACAAGCAAGAAAGTTGTAGCCATTATTCCTATTATAACAATTGCTATAATGGGAAAACAGGTGCTTGAAGGATGCCTGTGAGGGTGAAGGATTGAAGCCCCTAGACTTGTGAGGAATGAGCTTGTGACCCATGTGACACATAGATCATGTATCTTTTGCTTACAAGATCCATACCATATGTTACAGAAAATGTGACCAATGGGTTCTCTTAGATCTTGAATATAAGTAGAAGACCATAACAAAGCATAATTGAGCAATGCAAGAGTTTAAAGAGAAAATAAATGGCACTTTATTCGAAAAATCCATAGTATGTACTGGTAGGCCATGACTTTCATGAAAAAGAGAAAATGGGAGTGGATAGAGTTAATGGGTCAAGTACATGATTGGTACGTATTAAACAGGGAAAAGAACTAGTTTTGATTCAATGAAGAAAGAATTGAAAAGCAGACTTAAGACCAATGAGAGATGAAGTATGGAGAAAACCCATGCGGTGTTTAAACGTGGGTGGTGATAGTGAGGGGGACAAGAATTTAAGGGCTTGAAATCCAATGAACATGTTGTTAAAATTAACTTGATTTATTTTTTAAGGTTGAAAGGGAGAGTCTTAGCTCAGAGACGTAGCTGGTGAATTTCTCAGAAGTGTCCATTTTTCAACGTCTTAGGTACCCATTATCCAACTTCACCATTGACACCTGCGGCCATGAGCCAGCGACACTCAAGATCTTTAACACCATGCGCACCACCCTGCCAACGAACCAACATCTGGCTGCTCCAATATCCCATGCAACTCCAACCCAAAGCACAATCTTTTGTCTCACCTCCAACCATCACTCAAATTCTTCAAACACAACAACGAATCACAATAATGATGGGTAACGTTTACATTTTCAGATTTTGAGATGGGAGAGACCATGAATTGACATAAGTTAGCATATAAGAAGCAACCTCAACCATGAGACGGAAAAAAAAAATAGAGAACTCAACTCTGCAAAAACATTTGCCATGTAAGAAAAAAACTAATGGTGCTATAACTAAGCCTAATGGTAATTTATTTACTAATAATTGTAAGTATAAGTATTGGTTTAAAAAAGTGTAAAAATTAAATTAAAAATAAATATAAATTATAGAAACTAAAAATAAATTTAAATCTTTTTAAAATTTTAAAGTTAGATTTTCTTTCAATTAATTATGCTTTGCTTTAATTTGCATTTTATTTAAAATTTTGACTAAATTTAAAAGAAATCTAGAATGCACGAAATATTTACTAATATAATAAAAATTTAAAATTATAACACATTTTTATATGGTATTTTTATTTTGAAAATGTATGAGTAAAATTAGTATTTTGTTCTCTTATTTTTTTTAATTTGATCTTTTTTTTTTATTTTGCCTCTTATCTTATAAATAATTTATTAATATTATCTTCCTATCATGATTTTATTATATTTTTAACATAAATGATGTTGTGTTACTTACTAATTATATCACGTCATCACTAGTTGGATCATAATAGAGAATCACATTAATAGAAAATTTTAAAATAAAAAAATGAAATAAAAAAAATAGAGAAACAAATTAGAAAAAAGAAATAAAAAAAGGAAATATACCTATTTTTCCAAATGTATTTGAAATTCCACGTACAGACATAGAATTTCTGAAATTCCACGTACCGACATAGAATTTCTGAAATTCCTGAGACGCCAATTTACGTATTGCGAGCAACCAACATTTTTTCCGACAACTCATCACTGTTCTTGAAGTATGAAGCTGTAAGTGAGTCAGCCACTAGATGCAGGTCTCTCATCGTTTGTGTAGCTTTCCTTTGGTAAAGATTTCTTTTTGGTTTGTCCTTTTGAGCCTTCTCTCATTCGCTTCGAAGTTCACGACGCTGACAGATTCTCCATTTTTTTTCCAACGCGGCTGTTCATTACGGTTTCAGGTTCTGGCTCAGCTATCGTTTTTTGTATTCTACCATGGGTTGTGAGTTGTGAAAACCATCACTTGACTTGGGTATTTATTTTCAATTTCAGGATAACTATCCAAACAAAGAATATTGTAAATGATAGATATTGAATTGTTGCAGTTCATTTTCTTGAATTTCAAATTCCTTGAGACTTTAAAATACTCCATCCAAACATAAACTTACGGACTAGAATGGGAAATTTTGACTGTCAGGAAATAAATTTAAGACAAGCTCATTAGTCATATATCAAAATGAGGTTTTAGTCTGATATAAGAAAGAGAGATATAGAGAGAGATTGATAGGCCACAAAACCATTTTGTCAAGCACTGTGATTTATATACACATCTACATTGAGCAATTATAGGATACCCAAAATACTAAAGTCCTTATACGTTTTACATATTTATCACATGCTATTATTCTTAACATAGTCAAAGAAATGCAGCCATGAACTTAAAGGTGCTCTCATCCTAGTTTAATAAAGAAACACTTCATGAAGGTTCCTTTTGCTTTAACAACAAATCTATTATCAAAGACTTGCTATATTTTCTCTAGGTTGGCTTCTTTGCATAGTGAGAGTACTTTGGAAAGGTATCTTTATATGCTTGATATGCTTGCATTGCACGAGCTCTGGAGCAAAGTAGGATATAAAATCTATAGTAGATGGATAGTCATGCAGATACTATTTTGTGGTAAGTTATTATTTTTGGAAAAATTCTTAATTCATTATGATTTTTAACTGTTTGTTGTCTTGTTTATTTCTTCTTTTTTCTTGCTTGTATACAGGGACATCAAGGTGGCTAATTGCTTGTTGATTCTACTGGGAATGTCAAGCTTGTTGGCTTTGGTTTGGCCAATCATGGTAATACTTAAAACTTCCCCTCTAATCTAATAGATAGTTTTATTGTGCACACTCCTTGATGGAGATCATGGTAGTACTTAAAACTTCCCCTCTAACTGATTATTTGCATTTTACATTTTGTTGTCATATCTTTTGTTATTGTGTTGAAACTTGAAAGATTCCTAGAGAAGGAATCAGCATCAGAAATAGGTGCAAATATTTTATAAACATTATATTTGATTGGAAATGTTCTTTACTTTACCATTGGAATGACTTTCAAGCCGTGGGAAAAGCTCTCTTCAAGGAACATGTGGAAGGTTGCCTTATGGTGAACACTTTCATGTATTGTCTTTGTCCAGTATGATATATTTTTGCTGTGCTTTATTTGCACCAAATATTATGTCTAAGCCTGAACAGTTTGTGGAACCTGATATGGAATTACCTTTGCCACTTTTGGATCAGAAGTAAGTATTTCCTGTAATATGTTATCTTTGCTTAGCTCGTGATGTGCTTCTAGTTCTACTGATTACTTAATTTGCTTCAAGAGAACAGGCTGGCAAGAAACTTTTTCTTATTGCCAACTTAGTTTAATATATCAAATCAAGTGTTATTTTGAGTATTATCCCTAGACTTTTTTTTGAATTTAAAAGAAAAAGTAAGGACAAATGGGAAAAGTAAATATTTTACTTGTCTTTCAAAATAAGGAACACATTTTGAGACTTCCCAAAATGGAAAGTGAGTCTTAAAAATTTGGACACAGGGAGCATTCCACTCATTTAACAAGGTCAAAAAGGTTATGGATTTATATCTTTGCATTCTCTATTTCAAATACATCTGTCCATGATAACCTTTAGGTCTGCTTCTACCTCCTCCTTTATAAAAGTAGGAATGGAAAATGAGTCACAGATTGTAGACATGTTTGCTAATAGTTTGTAATCCACCAATCCAAAGAGGGAAAGCCTCGAGACTTCTTTTATGATGTATTTATCAAGCTCTTAGTTCTACATATTTTAGGATTGTTTAGAAGTAATAATTGAATTGTTTTTTATTGTTTCTGCCATGATAAAATATAGCTGAAATTTTGATTTACACCTTTTTTTTCGTTTAATACCACTTACGTAACCACCATGTTAGTGTTAGTAGGGTATGTGACAACCCTAATTAGGGTTACTTGTAACTTCAGCCCAGGTCCACTAAGCTTTGCGGCAGCTTTCTAATAAGTCATGTATGCTGTGCAGTGTGGCAGCTCTCTAATAGGTTATGTATTGTACATAATTAGCTTTCCTAAAATACAGTGTACAACTTAGGAATAAGAAAAAATCTCGTTTGTAATGGGAAAAAATTCCCCTAAATTATTTCTATACAGTTTCTATATATATGAAATAATAGAAGACATTAAGATCAGTTTTTCATACAAATTGACATGGTAGCAGAGACTTCTCTCTTACCCTAGGCAGTCACATTTTTTTTCCTTTCTCTGCCCAAGGGGCTCTTGGATTTTTTTTTTCTGGCTTCAGAGTTTTGTTTGGCATCTGGTTCTGGAATTTTTTGCTAGATCATGGCCTTCTATCTTACCCTAGGCAGTCACCTTTTTTTTTTTTTCCTTTCTCTGCCCAAGGGGCTCTCAAATTTTTTTTTCTAGCTTCAAAGTTTTGTTTTGGCATGTGGTTCTGGATTTTTTTTCTAGATCACATATTTTGGTTTCACGACATCTGGTTCTAGAATTTTTTTTCCAGATCACGTATTCTGTTTTCACCTCATAGGGTTCCATTTTTTTTTGCATACTTTTGGTTTTTTGAATCACTAGGGCAATAGAAAACTTCTGTGTTCGCTTTAGTGGGAAGAACTATTCAGTCTGGAGTTTCAATTCAAGATATTTGTTAAAGGTAAAGGACTGTGGGGCCATATCGATGGCTTTTCTGCTGCACCAAATGACACATCCGAGCTTGCTACATGGGAGACGAAGGATGCTCAAATTATTTCATGGATTCTAGGATCTATTAAGCCACAAGTGGTCAACAATTTATGCTACTTTACGACAGCTAAGGAGATGTAGGACTACTTGAAACGTATCTACAACCAAGATAACAATGCCAAGCGCTTTCAGTTGGAGCTAGACATTGCCAACTACAGCTAGCGTAATCTCTCGATTCACGAATACTATTCTGGTTTCCTCAACTTGTGAACTAAACATTCGGCTATTATACATGTTAAAGTTCCAAAAGAAGCACTGTTTGTCCTTCAAGAAGTTCATAACGCCAGTCGACGGGCTCAATTCCTCATGAAACTCACACTAGAATTCGAGGTTATGAGGGCTGCTCTATTAAATAGAGACTCAGTTCCCTTTTTGGATGTGTGTTAGATAGTTACTTCGGGAGGAGCAGCGGTTATTCACTCAAGGAGCTATGGCGCAAGACAAATTTCCTTCAGAGGCTGTTACCGTTGCTTACGCTGCTCAAGGGAAGGGAAAAAGAAGGGATATGAAGCAGGTTCAGTGTTATTCCTGCAAGGAATTTGGGCATATTGCTAAAAAATTTAGCTGAAAATTTTGCACCTACTGTAAACAACGTGGTCATATTATTAAGGAATGTCCTACGAGACCAGAGAACTGTCCAGCCAATGCCTTCCACGTAGCGGTTCATCCCTCTTCTTCTACAGAACTAGCAAATCAGCCTTTAATAACAACACTTCCCGCAATCTCTAATCAAGCTATCCTAACTCCAGAGATAGTGCAACAGATGATAATTTCAGCATTCTCTGCCTTGGGCATTCAAGGTAAGCCCAAGCATACTCTTCAACCTTGGTTTGTTGACTCTGGGGCTTCGAATCATATGTCTAGTACTTCTGACTCTTTGCATAATGTTCAACCCTCTTATGTTATACAACATATTCAAATTGCGAATGGTAATACTCTTCCTATTGTTGCTATTGGGGATATTGATTCATCTTTTCGTAATGTGTTTGTGTCTCATAGACTTTCTTCTCGTTTACTTTTGGTTGGTCAATTGGTAGATAACAATTGTAATGTGCATTTCTCTCGTGGTGGTTGTCTTGTGCAGAATCAGGTGTCGGGGAAAGTGATCACGAAGGGGCCTAAAACAGGCAAATTGTTTCCTGTACATTTTACTATTCCTCGTCTTTTCTCTTTAGCTTACCACTTTAACAAATCAAAGTGAGGTCTGGCATAAACGTTTGGGCCATCCTAACTCACTTGTTTTGTCTCATTTATTGGGTAAGAAAAATCAGTCTTCTTCTTTATCTTTTGATTGTTCTGTGTGTAAGCTTGCTAAAAGTAAGACTATACCATTTTTTTCTACTGGTCATCATGCAGATAAATGTTTTGATCTTATTCATAATGATATTTGGGATGTTTCTCCTGTCATATCTCATGCAAACTATAAATATTTCGTGACTTTTATTAATGACTACAGTCGGCTTACTTGGATTTATTTTCTTCGCTCCAAAGCTGAGGTCTTTTCGGTGTTTTAGACTTTTTTAGCCTATATTGAAAATCAATTTTCTACTGGTATTAAGATTTTACGTTCTGACTCTGGCGGAGAGTATATGTCTAATGAATTTCAGGGATTCTTATAGTGCAAAGGTATTATTTCACAGCGTTCTTATTCATATACACCTCAGCAGAATAACGTTGCTTAGCATAAAAATCGCCACTTGTTAGATGTCACTCGTACCTTGCTACTTGAATCCTTTGTTCCCCCTCATTTTTGGGTTGAGGCTTTGTCCACTGTTACCTACTTGATTAACTGTCTTCCTTCTCAGGTTTTAGACTTTGATTCACCTTTCTCTCGTCTCTATAACATGTCTCCTAGTTATCATAATCTTCATAATTTTGGTTGTGTCTGTTTTGTTCACTTACCGCCTACTGAGCATCACAAACTTGGTGCTCAAGCGATTCAGTGTGCGTTTATGGGTTACAGTACCACTCAAAGAGGCTTCGTGTGTTATGATGTTACTGCTAATCGTCTTTTTATCTCTCAAAATGTGATTTTCTTTGAGAATCACTACTTCTTTCTGTCTAATGTAGTCTATTCTACTGCTCTTGCTATGCTTCCTAACTTTGGTGATGTTTCTCGTTCTATTGAGCATTTCAAACTAAGTGTTGTGTATACGAGACGTCAGCCTCCTTTACCTCATCCCGATGTTGACCCGCCACCTGAACTTGTACCTCCAGCACCTTGAAGATCTGTTTGTGTCTTTCATCCACCAGATAAGTATGGGTTCCCACACACTTCTCTTAATGTGACTTTATCTGGCATTTATGTTTCTACTTGTTATTCTCAGGTAGTTAAGCATGCATGTTGGGAACAAGCCATGCAAGCTGAGCTACAGGCTCTTCAGGAGAATCGTACTTGGTATATTGTTCCATGCCCTCCTAGTATTAAATCTATTGGTTATAAGTGGGTGTATTCTGTGAAGCTTAATTCCGACAGTTCTCTCGACCGCTATAAGGCTTGGTTGGTTGCTCTTGGCAACAGACAAGAATATGTGGTGGATTATGATGAGACATTTACTCCAGTGGCTAAGATGATTATTGTGCGGACCATTCTTGCTATTGCTGCTTCCAAGGGATGGTCCTTCCACCAAATGGACGTTAAGAATGTGTTCCTGCATGGCAATCTTAAGGAAGAAATTTTTATGACTCTTCCTCCAGGCTTATTTTCTTCCTCCTCTGATGTGTGCAAGCTGAAACGTTCTCTTTACGGCTTGAAACAAGCTCCTCGGGCATGGTTCAAAAAATTTTGTTCTACTTTACTTGGTTTTTCTTTCACCCAGAGCCAGTATGATTCATCTTTGTTCCTTCACAAAACAGCGTGTGGTATTGTTCTTCTTCTTGTTTATGTTGATGATATTGTCATCACTGGCATCGATATTGTCTTAATACAATAACTTAAACATCAGCTCCAGGCTTTGTTTCATATGAAGGATATTGGTTCCCTTCACTATTTTTTGGGTCTTGAGGTGCATTTGGACCCAAAGGGTATTTTCTTACATTAGCACAAATATATACAGGACTTGATCTCTTTAGCTAGCTTTTAATCTGCTTCTCCTGTTGACACCCCTCTAGAGGTCAATGTGAAATATCGTTGTGAGGAGGGTGAATCTCTTTCCAATCCTTTGTTGTATCGTCAGTTGGTCGGGAGTCTTAATTATTTGACCATTACACGTACAAACATTTCTTTTGTTGTCCAGTAAGTCAGTCAGTTCATGCACACCCCTAGACATCTCCATTTGACTGTTGTTTGTCGTATCATTCGTTATTTGAAGGGTACTTCTAGTCGTGGATTATTTTTTCCAGTTAGATCGTCTCTTCAATTGATTGGTTACAGTGATGTAGATTGGGCTGACTTCCCGGACACTTGATGCTCTATTACAAGATGGTGTATATTTCTTGGGTTTGCACTCATTTTTTGGAAAAGTAAGAAACAAGCCTGAGTATCTAAGTTTTCCACCGAGTCTAAATATCGTGCCATGTCTACTACTTGTTTTGATATTATTTGGCTTCGCAGTTTATTGGTTGAGCTTGGATTTCCTCAATCTGATCCCACGTCTCTCTATGTAGATAATACTAGTGCTATTCAAATTGCTGCTAATCCAATTTTTCATGAGTGCATCAAGCATATTGAGGTGGACTGCCATTCTATTCGTGAAGCTTTTGACAATCATGTTATCTTGCTTCCACACATCACCTCAAATCTTCAACTTGCTGATGTCTTTACCAAGGCAATACCTTGGCCTCGTTATTAGTTTCTCATCGGCAATTTGATGCTTCTTGATCAGTCGTATCAATTTGAGGAGGGATGTTAGTAGGATATGCGGCAACCCTAATTAAGGTTACTTGCAACTTCAGCCCAGGCCCACTAAGCGTTCCAATAGCTCTCTAATAAGTCATGTGTGTTGTGCAATGTGGCAGCTCTCTAATAGGTCATTCATTGTACATGTGTTGTACATATATATAATAAATCAAAATCTCACACAATAAAATATGACAATATAACATAAAAATTAAAACGCACAAATTTTAACATTAAACATAAAAATTTAATAGGAGTGCATGAGTAAAAAACTCTAACAATTGTTTGTTTCATCCTTCTGCTTTCAACAAGTGTTTTAGAAACAACCATCAGCCACGGCCATGTACACCCCTTCTTCACTCTTCATCTCTCCACGTTCGCCTAATTTACTTTTCTTCCAAAAATCTTCAATTCTAGTTCTAGAAGCAAAAAAGAACATGCACCGTTAGAAGTATCTATCTGGAATGTCCTAAGTTATCATTAGGTCCATTGCGAATTTACGCACCACAACAACAGTGGCACCCACGTAAAATCCACACTATTCCAATTCAACGTTTCTATTCTAATCTCTCCCCCGTTCTAGAACCTCGTCAAATAACTCCAGAATACTCTAGCCCCCTCTGAACCGCTATTCGCAAGAACCGCTCCTGCTCCTTCGCCGATACCTCGTTGTTGTTGTTGTTCGGATTCTACTTGTAGTCGCCAGAGCTGGCACCCACCGCGCGGGTAGAAGGAAAGAGGAGATGGCCGAGACTTCGAATGGGTTAGGGGCTTAGGCAGATAGGGGGTGATGGGTGAAGATCTAAAACAAAATACCTCATTTCAAGCCAAACGACTGTGTTTTGGCAGGATTTAGCCGGAGTCGTACCCAACCATTGCCAGAGTCGTACCCAGCCGCACCAGAGCCGTACCGAAACCGTACCCAAACTAAAAAAAAAAAAACTTTTGGTACGTACCTAGTACGTACTGGGTACCAGTACTCCTCCCTGGGAGGAGTACCCACGCTTCAGAGGTATTGATTTGTCGGCAACTAGAAGAAGAGGTTAGTACAATCAGTTGACGCTTGACTCAATTTTCCAATTATAGAAAGTTCAACCATGTTCTGTTTAGACCTTCATTTTTCTCCTTTGTCAAAAAAAATGATACGATCGCTTGTTTAGAGAAAGAAAACATCAAACAAGTGCTTGTTAAGTTGAAGCCAAAATGTAGTTTCTGCCTCCAGCAATTTTTTTATATGTAATTTATAGATCAAATATGGTGATTCAACTGGTTTCTAAAGCTCAAAATGTCCTCGTGCTTTATAAAATATTAAAATTGTAGTACAGTGCCCTTATTCGTAGCCTGAGTCATAGACAATCATTGGTGGAGCTTGTAAATCAAAAGGAGGTTGTCGGTGATCTTTTCAGCTAACTTTGGTTGGCTCTGCAGATGAAGCACATAGAAAGTTGGCAAATATTTCCTACATCTAAGGCATTTGAGTTAATGACAGATGGATTTAGAAATAGATTCATCATGAAATACTGGTGCTTTAATAGAATCTGTCCATCTTGGCTCAACAAGGCCAGATACTTGCCATATTTTCTCTGAATTTACTTATTTGCATAGTCAAAATATAGTTCAGAGGTATATATTCATATGCTTGATATGGTTGCATAGCATGAGCTTTGAAGCAAAGTACTTTATAAAATCTATAGTAGATGGATAGTCGTGCAAAACTATTTTGTGGATTTTTTGTGTGGAAAAACTGTTAATTCAGTATGATTTTTGACTGTTTGGTGGCTTATTTATTTCCTCCTTTTCTGTTTGTATATAGGGATATTAAAGCGGCTAACTTGCTTGTCGGTTCTACTCAAAATGTTTAGCTTGCTGACTTTGGTTTGGCCAATCATGATAGTTCGTAAACTTCCTCTCTGGTCAAATAGATAGTTTTACTTTTTACACTCCTTTATGAAGAGGATATTGCTTTTACTAAATTGATTATTTGAATTTTAAATTCTTGTTGTCATATTTTTTGTTGTAGTGTTGAAAGATTGCATCAGAAATACAAGCTTTAAGATAAAGGCTCAAATTATTGTTCTGTTAATTGCTTTATGTTGGTTAAAATATGCAATTATTTGATCCTCATTAGAGAAATTTAGTTGTGCATGCCTAAAGAAATTCTTTCACAATAATTGAGTAATTTGTTCACACTGTATGGGATGGCTTGAATTTAAATATAAAAATATTTCATTCAAGATTTCTTAATTAAGAATATGAATTTAATTGAATTGTGTTCCTTTTAATTAAAAAAAGAGAAAAGAAAAGAAAAATTCAATTGAAATCATATTAATTATGATGTAACCAAATATATACTATCGAGTTTGTCATTAGCATCTCTATTGTTAACTTGAATTGGTTTGTAGAAAAGCATAAGCAAATTCAAAGGAACAAGAAATTTAAATTGTAACTCGTATGCTAATGGGATAGAGAGCTGATTCTCGAGTTGCATTTCATTGGGGCTATTGCATATTTCTTGAATACAAGAGCTGCTCTACTCTATATCCCCTACCCTTTGACTTGTCAAATAGGATAGAGAAGAAATTCTAGCATAAATCTGGAGTACCCAAGTTAGGTGTACTAGACCAATAACATAATTAATTATGGTAGAATAGTAGTTATCTATTAATTAATATGTGATTGACCTAGTGCACCCAACTTGGGTGCTCTAAGTTTATACAATAATTTTTCGGGATGGAGAGTTCATTCTCAAGCTGCATTACAACATGGAATTGCTTGAAAACTTTTTGCAAAACCCGTCAATGTAACACACTAGTATGGTTTTGCTTGTCTGCCTAGTAATGCTCCTGGTCCTTTCTTGAGGTAAGTTGTACAAGTGACAATTAATTACCTTTTTTTCTTTTCTTTTGAAGTAGGCTCTCATAGGATAATTTGTGTAAGATTAGCACATGAAATAATTGAATACCAACTTATTCTAAACAGTTATGGTATAGGTTGCATTCGGTTTATTACTTTATTTTAGACATCTATTTCAACAGTTGCTAACATGTATTTCTTCAATGAGACAAACAAATCTCTTATGAAAAAGCAGAATGCATTGCTTATGAAATGCAAGAAACTATGCTCATATGGTGATTTAGAAACAACACATATCATTCTTGATATGTAACAAGACAAGTAGGCATAGAGCTTAAATGGTCTAAGGTTTCTTGGTTTTCTTGCCAAAGAAGGTAACCTAGATAACCTAGAAAATGCTTCAAAATTCAAACACTAGCTGTTGAGTATTATTGTTGTCAACAGTGCATTAAAAGTATTAAACCAGTATTAAACCAAAATTAATGTTGTTAATACTGTGAATACTGTGAATTAATGTTGTAAATACTATAAATATTTAGTTTCCTATAGTTAGCAAAGTTACCTGCTTTAGATTAGCATGTTTTTGGTAGTTTCCTTTTTTTCTCTCCTTAATTGTAGTTTGTTGTCTCCTATACTCCTTCTATAAAAGGAGTCTTTTGTACCAATTGTAAATGTATCAATGAAATACATTTTCAAGTTGGTATCAGAATTCCCGATCTGGGAGCCTCTGTTGTTTCTGCTACCATAAGCCTTCATTGCTAATCAAACTAGCCTTCATTGTTGGGTTCAGTGCCTTCATTGCACGCTCGTGACTGTGACACAACCCAGTCCATTTCCTGCACTCGAACTGTCAGAGCAAGGACACCTGTCGTTACCCAGACCTCCGACTGACCATCTCCTAGAGCCTCGCCGCCAGAAAACCACTCATGCGCCTAAATGCGCATGTCCACCTGCCGGCGCATGTAAGCCACTCGCCACTGTCTAGGACTCCGGTCACCTTGCCGGCAGTCCCATTCTATTCGCCGGCATCTCCTGCTCTTGTTCAACTGCGACCATGTCAGACAACGAGACTACCTAAGCTAACCTGCAGCCCAACACGACACAACCCACACCTTTGAATCCCAATTATCTCTTGGTCTTGCACCCTACCTATCACCTTAATGGAAAAAAATTGCTTGCAATGGGCCCAAGTCATCCGTACTACCCTTAAGGACCGTTGGAAGTTAAACCACATCGAAGGGACTGCTCCTTAGAAGGATGACCCATTATTTGAGACGTGGGATGATGAGGACTCTCTTATTATGACATGGCTCTGGAACTCCATGACTCTTGTGGTTAGCAGGAATTGTATGTTCCTTCCTTCTTCCCGCGAAATTTGGGACAATCTTCGCCAGACCTTCTCTATGAAACAGGGCATCACCAGTTCTTATGAGTTGAAGACAAAAATCTTGACTACCAAACAAGGAGCACTCTCGGTTACAGATTATTATGGGACCCTTAATGGCCTATGGATTAAGTTGGTTCAATACCAAAATCTAAAAATAGAGTATAGCAAGGATGCTTCCACGTTGACTGGTATTGTTGAAAAGGACTGGATCTTTGAGTTCCTTTCCGGTCTGAATTATGAGTATGACCTTATTCGGGTTCAGATTCTAGGCAAGGAGAAATAGGTCTCACTATCTGAGGTGTTCTACACTGTTTAAGGAGAAGAAAGTCGTAGGGCTGTCATGCTTGATGACAAGCCCACTGGTGGGTCAGCATTGGCAACGGGCAAGACGACTAAACGAGACTCTTCTTCTTCCTCCTTTAGGCCTAACCAAAAGAGTCGTTGGTGCACCTATTGTAAGAAATTTGGTCACACTAAGGAGAATTGCTTCAAACTCTATGGGTAGGACCATGTTCTTAGCCACACAAGAGGGTTCAAGGATATGCAACACAGGAAGGCAAATGTGACCACTTCGGATTCTATGACTGCGGGTGAAGACTCAGAGGTGGGAGATGAAGTACTAGCCCTTAGTAAAAATGAGCTGGAGCACCTACATACTCTCATTGACTCTCTCAGTAAGCCTTTTGACTCTTGTTTTCTGGCCATGACTGGTAAGAATTTATGTTCTTAATCCTTTAATGCTTCTAGTATTGTTCCTGAGGATTTATGGATTATTGACTTTAGTGTGACTGACCATATGACTTTTTATTCTCCATATTTTTTATCTTATCAACCCTCTTCTAGTAAGCATCATATAATCGTAGCTGATGACTCTCATATCTCAGTTGCAAGTTTTGGTACTATTGAACTTCATCCTTCCCTACACTTAAACAATGTGTTCCATGTTCCCAAACTTTCCAATAATCTTATTTCCATTCATAAGCTTACCAAAGAAAAAAAAATTGTGCAGTAACCTTTTTCCAGTCTCATTGTGTCTTTCAGGATCTTGTCACGAAGAGGATAATTGGAGTTACTAAGGAATAAAGATGGTTGTACTATCTCCTCAATATGCGAGCTGAAGGTGGTCCTAGTCAGAAGTTGTTACTTTCCTGTCATTAGTCTAGTTCTGAGTCTCTTACTTTTCAAATTTGGCTATAGCACAAGCGTTTTGGACATCCTTCTTTTACTTTGCTCAAGTTTATGTTTCCATCTTTATTTTTGAAAGAGTATGTTGAGTCTTTTTATTGTGATGTTTGTGAGTTTGCTAAATACCATCATGTAACTTTCTCTCCTAGTTCTAACAAAAGTGTTGAGCCTTTTGCCTTTATTCACTCTGATGTTTGAGGTCCTACATTTATTTCTAATATTTCTTGTACAAAATGATTTGTTTCATTCATTGACAATTGTACTAGAGTAACTTGGCTTTTCCTAATGAAAGACAAATCAAAAGTGTCCTAATTGTTTGTTTAGTTTTATCCTATGATTCAAACACAATTTAGAAAATTTATTAAACGTTTGCGTTCTGATAATGGTAAGGAGTATGTCAACCAAAATCTCTCTAAATTTATTCAAGAGCATGGTATTGTTCATGAACTCACATGTATTTATACTCCTTAGCAAAATGGTGTTGCAGAAAAGAAAAATCGTTATTTACTTGAAATCACTAGAGCTTTACTATTCCAAATGTCTGTTCCTAGCTCATACTGGGGGGGGAAGCTGTTTTAAATGTTGCTTATTTGATCAATTGGTTACCATCTTATGTTCTTGGTAATGTAAGTCATGTCTAACTCATGACATCTTACTTTCCTTCAGTTCCTATTATGCAAAGTCTACAGTCTCGTGTCTTTGGTTGTGTGGCATTTGTTCATGTACATCATCAGCATCGCAACATACTTGATCCTCGTGATGTCAAATGTGTTTTCCTGGCTTATGCTCCTGACAAGAAGGGGTACAAATGCTTTCACCCTTCGAATCGTCGTTTTTTCATTTCCACGGATGTCACTTTTCATGAAGATGAGTCATTCTTTACTCGTCCTCAGCTTCGGGGGGAGAACATTCCAAAAGATGAGTCCTCTTTTCCTTTACTGTTTGACTCTACAAAGGAATTAGCATATTCTTTTGGTACCCCACTTGAACCAACTAAGGTTAAGGCCAAAGCCAGCACACCAATATTGGTGTATAAGAGGAGGGGAAAACCTGAACTGGCCCAATAGCAACTTCAGATGTCTGAACCCACAGTAAGTACTAAAGATACTAGTCTTCATGTTTCTGAAACTGATAACATTCTTTTGAATAATTATGAACCTGACCTAGGTGACTTACTAATTGCATTGAGGAAAAGGAAAAGATCTTGTACCAAGTACTATTTTTCTCAATTTGTCTCTTCTAAAAATTTTTCTTTACAGCACCAAAGTTTCATTTCAGCCATTGATTCTATCAGAATCCCAACATTAGTACAAGAAGCATTGAAGGATAAGAACTGGGTTCAAGCCATGAATGAGGAAATGAGTGCATTGGAAAATAATGGAACATAGGAGATTGTTGAGAGACCAGGAGACAAAAGGCTAGTAGAGTGCATATGGATATATACTTTGAAATATTGGTTTGATGGTACACTAGATCGGTCTAAAGCAAGGTTAGTTGCAAAATGATACACTAAGACTTATGGAATTGACTATGAGGAAACATTTGCTCCAGTAACAAAGATGAACACTGTGAGAATCTTACTCTCCCTTGCTGCTAACTTTGGATGGAAATTATACCAGATTGATGTTAAAATATTTTTCTCCATAAAGACTTAAAGGAGGAAGTTTATATGGAGATTCCCCCGGATACGATTCCACTAGTAGAAGGAACAAGGTGTGTAGATTACAAAAGGCTTTATACGGGTTGAAGCAGTCTCCCTGTGTTTAGTTTGAAGATTCACAAAGACAATGGTGTCACTGGGATACAGACAAAGTCAAGGTGATCATACTCTCTTTTTTAATCATTCACAAGAAGGTAAACTCACTGTTCTACTTGTGTATGTTGATGACATCATTATATCAAGTGATGACCTAGTCGAGAAGTAACTCTTAAAGGAGAAATTAGCAGCTGAGTTTGAAATGAAAGATCTTGGAAGGCCAAAGTATTTCCTTGGGATTGAAGTTGCCTACTCCAAACAAGGTATCTTCATTTCTCAAAGGAAATACATCTTAGATCTTCTAAAAAAGATTAGAAAGCTCGAGTGTAAGGCTATTGTGTACCTATTGAGCAGAATCACAAAATAGGAAATGATGAATAGAGTCCTAAGGTTGATAGAGCTCAATATCAAAGGTTAGTAGGGGAAATTGATATATCTGGCACATACCAGACCAGATCTAGCATATACTGTCAGGATTGTTAGCCAGTTCATGCATGACTCGAGGGTAAGACACATGTAGGTCGTGGATCGAATTCTATAGTATCTTAAAACCACACATGGAAGAGGATTACTATTTAGAAAGGGTGAAAATCTATCCGTGGAAGTGTACACAGATGCTGATTATGCAAGTTCAGTTATTGACAGAAGGTCAACATCAAGTTATTGTATGTTTGAAATCTTGTAACATAAAGGAGTAAGAAACAGAACTTGGTTGCTCGGTCAAGTGCAAAGGCTGAGTTTCGAGCTATGACACAAGGAGTTTGTGAGTTGTTATGGATGAAGATCATGTTAGATGACTTGAGAATAAAGTATGAAACTCCTATAAAATTGTTTTGTGACAACAAATCAGCCATTAGTATTACGTATAATCTGGTTCAACATGACAGGACAAAGCACATTGAGATAGACCGACACTTTATCAAAGAGAAATTGGATAGTGGATTGATAACCACAACATATGTTCTTTCGGGATATCAATTGACAGATGTATTAACTAAGAGACTACCTATAAAGCAGTTTTAGGATCTTACTGGCAACCTGAGAATGATAGATATTCATTCACCAGCTTGAGGGGAAGTGTTGAGTATTACTATTGTCGACAATGCATTAAAAGTATTAAACCGTGTTTAATACTGTGAATTAATGCTGTAAATATTGTAAATATTTAGTTTCCTATAGTTAGCAAAGTTACCTGTTTTAGATTAGCATGTTTTTGGTAGTTTCCTATTTTCTCTCCTTAGTTGTAGTTTGTTGTCTCCTAAACTTCTATAAAAGGAGTATTTTGTACCAATTGTAAATGTATCAATAAAATACATTTTTCAAGTCTAGCTTTGGATACTAAGACTGAGAGAATTTAAAAAAACTGAAATTTCAAGAACTAATACCAAAAATGCATAAATTATTGGTTTTCAATGTCATCTCAAACCAACTCTCAAATGGTAATTCACAAAACAGTATGCATTTCAGATAGATTGAAAGAACATGTGATACAAAGGTGATTCCACTCATACAACAACAATAACAACTAAACCTTTTTCCACTAGGTAGGGTCGGCTACATGGATCAAACGACGCCATTGTGTCCTATCATAAACCAAGTCTTCAGAAAAGTCATTCAAATCTAAATCTTTTTTAATAGTTTCACCTATAGTCTTTTTTGGTCTCCCTCTACCTCTAGCTATTGGATTATCTTCCACCTTATCTACTCTTCTTACCGGGACTTCTAAGGGTCTTCTCCTTATATGTCCAAACCACCTAAGGCAAAATTCTATCATCTTTTCCACAATAAGTGCTACCACATGCTTTCTCTTTAATGCATTCATTCTTAATCCTATCTTGTCTTGTATGGTCACATATCTAGCGCAACATCCTCATCTCCGCGACACTGATCTTATGCTTTTGCTGGCTTTTTACCGCTCAACATTCAGTACCATACAACATCACGAGCCTTATAGTTGTGTAGTAAAATTTACCCTTAAGTTTGAGAGGTACTTTTTTTTATCACAAATCACTCCTGAAGTATTCCTCTATTTCATCTATCCAGGTTGAATCCTATGATTTACATCTCCCTCTATCTCTCCGTCATTTCATAATAGCTTAAATTTTGCCAAGGACAGTAACAGCTGCAGGTAACTTATGCAATAACAGCTTCAGCTACAGCTACAGCTCCCTCTCACATCCAAAGTTTGTGCAATTCAACATTTATTACCATTAGTTAGTAGCAAAAATAGCTGTCCTAACGTAGCTTACCCTTGTGATTTCAATAGGCATTGCAAATTTGCAAGTTGAAGAAAGCATATGTAAACACTGATCAGTGAAACTATAAAAGAAAATTGGAGTCATAAAAGCAGGGGCCAAGAAGAGGTGAAGAATTTAATTGTCTACTACAATGGGATAGGTGATATAACTGAGGCCACGTTCGTCTGTTTGAGACAGTACCAGAAAGTATAAAATGTTTCTGTACCAATAAAAAAGATATAGCAACAAGGTTCAATATTATGGATTGACTTTAGAAGGAAAATATAAGTGGAAATATTTGTGAATGGTTTATGTTTTGGATATAATAAAGCATATATGTACAGCATTTGAATAATCCTGCCAAGTTGCAGGCTGGTTGATTTCTCCCCTCTCCACCCCCCTCCCGCAACAAAAAAAAAATGCTTTGTTCGTCACCATCAAAATGAGAAAGAAATAAGTAAACATTTTAAATAGAAAAATAATAATCAAGTTTAATGTTACTAGTCGTCAAATCTACACATGCAATCAGTAGCAATCAAACCATGCATGGTTGTATTGTAGATAACCCAACGAAGTCTGCGAACATGTCCAAGCAAAGGTTAGATTAAATAGTCAACTCTTCAAGTGTAACTCACATCAGAATTTTCATGAAACCACACAATTGTTTTGCATCCAGAACCCATATGGCATAATTCTTATGTAGCATATTAAAAAATTACTAATATTTCTATTGAAGGGACTTTAATTTGTGAAAGAGAAAAATTGTAATTACCTCCATCTAATCTGACTTGCATTGCTTTGCTTTTACAAGTTGGTAATTTGCAACGAAAGTGGTCTTTTGATAAAGTTAATTTTTTATTTTATGACAAATTTTTTTATCACAAAAGATAATTTGCAACAAACAAATTAATAATTTAAAATTATAAAAATAATTTTATATTATTCGCAACAAAAAATTCTGTCACAAATATATTAATGGGTCAAATGCATTTTAGCCCTATTTTATTGGTGTGATTGCACTTTCTACCCTGATTTAAATTATTGAGCACATTACATCTTAATTTTTCATTATCAGTTGCAATTTTCCCCATTTTATTACAATTAGATGTTATTAAACAATAATTAATATAAATTATCGACAATATCCTCTCTTATATCTTCTTCATGCTCATTCCCTAATGCTGCACACTCTCGGTATCACTTTATGCTATCCAAACCTCTTGTTTAACCACCTGCTTAATCTAAGGTGGAATTAATAACTCTTCCTCACATAACTGAGGAATTCATATAAGTGAAAAAGACAAAAATTTAAAATAAATTGCTAATAGGCTATAAATACTTATAAATGTATGACCATTGCATTGACCACTAATAAAAAAAATCATTATTGGATATCCAATGGATTTGAATATTCTTATATTATTTTTTTCTCATATGATTATGTAAAAGAGAGAGATAAACATAAAGAAATTTATTAATGAAACTGAGTTAAAATTTATGAATTTTTTTATAACATTTCCATATAATTACATAAAAGAAAAAATAACATAAGAGAATCTAAATTTGGATCTCATACATTGACCAAAAAGATGAAAAGATAGCTAAGCTAAGTTTGAACAATTTGATTTCTTTAATTATTTTCAACTATGAACGTGGAAGGAAGAATCGAGGAAACCACCACCCCATGAAGAAAGTTTCCTTTGTTTCTAAGCCTGCAAGTAATTCCCATAGGCCAAAAAATCCTATCTTCAATTCTCCTATTGTTCCTTTTGACCCATTTCCAAATGATCCTTGGACCTTGGGAGTCCTCCTTGGAATGCACTTTTTTTTTATGCACGGTGCTCTATATGTAACGGTGGGATGGTGTGGGAGCAGGAATGGCAAGTGACACTGCAGTGATCAAAGCTAAAATTATGAAAATTAGACTGATCATTGAATTGATAAAAGAATTTATTCACAATGTAATAGTTGGACATGGTGGAATCGTGATTGAATTGGAATACATATATATACAAGATTTTAATGTTTTAAGTACTTTTTTATTAATTTAAAACCATAATATTATTCTACTAACATATAAAATATTGTTAAGTGATATTATAACACATGAAGTATTGAATTAAATAAATAAAATTAAAGTAAAAAAATTAATAAGACACTTTACGATAGGCCTTACAATGTACATATGCCTAATAAAAATTGCTTTCTTTGCGGGTTATTTTTGTGATTGTAGTAAAAATGACATGAAGAGTAATTGGGATATCTACAGCATATTCTGGGCTAAATAATTTTCCCAAAGGCTATTCGGTGGGTACTGGGGTGGATCATACAAATGTTGAAACCATGCGCAGCAGATGTCTATCAACAAGGTGTACTCCCTGCTCCACGGTGACAGGCAAACACAGCCAGTGTTCTATCATTGTCAACCATTACAGGTGGGACTCGTCAATCAGATAGAATTCTAGCTGGTCCAATACAGCGCATGCATGTGTACGGTGATTCAAAGGGGTATTAATAATCAAAACCAAACAGTGTTACTATGTGCTTTAAGAGTAAAACAAGTAGTGAAACATGGAGAAGGTTACCTTGTACTCAAAAAATTTGGTAAATTATTTTATTTTTTTAATTTAATAATATTCATATATATATTTTGTATATATAAAAAATTATTAATTAAAATTTATAAAAAAAAATTATATATAATTATTTATAAAAAAAATTAACTAAATTTTTGTATGTATTTAAATATTATTAATTGAATTTAATTTTTTAATTTTAATTATTAATTTATTTTATCAATAAATCAATGATTAAAAATTCATTAATTTATTCATAAATTACTTTTGATCCATATTAAAAATTCCCGTAAAATATATCTCTTATTACGTGATAATTATGCTTTATTTAGATGAGAAAAGAAAATAAGAAAAAAGAAAATGAAAGAAAAAAGTAACTTTTCTCTTTGTTTTCTTTTCTCTCATTTTCTCTTCATCCAAACGAAGGCTTAATGTTAACCAATTATGTCCAGTATAAAGTTTTCTAAATCAGAATGGCCCACAAAGTTGATTTGTTTAGCGTTAAATGGCACTTAAGAATTTCTTCATATGAGATGGTGACACAACAAGAACTGGTTATCTATTTGCCTGCTGCCACTGGCTTCAAGGAAAATTCTAATCACTGATATTTTTAACTGTACAAAAAATTGTACACCAATTTGTAAGGCAGAAGCCCCCGTACAGCAGCAAGGGTCCACCAGTTGATTTAATTCACATCTGCTTTCAGTAATCTACAATCTAAGAATCTATCATGTTTAGGGACTCCATGAGATTTATACACAAATTCCCCTCCATCATTACTCAATCCAAGGCTAAGAGAGTATTACACTTGACACCACAGTTGAACCATCAATCAGAGGAGAAACTCAAATCATCTATAGCAATGGACAGATTGGATTCTATCATGTTATCACTCTCCTTTTGTTCAGCATTATTATTATCCATGATGATGCCATTCTCTTCCTTCCCATCTGCTGCAGCTATACACTCCTGGAATGTGAGCTACTGATGAGAAAGTCATTGGATCATAAAATATATTTAATTCTCACAAATAATATATAATAATTAATAATATAAAAAAAATTATGTTGATAGTACATTAAAATTAACTTTTTTTATTATTACAAAAGATGATTTGCAATGAAAATATTCATCATAAAATTATATCAAAATATTTTAATATCATATTTAAAAAGCCCTTAAAAAATTCACGTTTGCAGCCTCACAGTTAATAATATTTGACTCTGATAAAATTTTATTGATCTTGTTTATTTGATAAAATCCAATTTGCTCGGTCCTTCAATTAAATTTGTTGATCTAACTAATTAATTAAACGCATACAGCATCAGAGCTTCTTTGGCTAAATCAACTGATTGATCTTATGGAAATTTTTATTCTAATTTTGATCGGGATATTGATAATTGATTGCTGTCTAATCGCTTCTCGGTTTGATACATAGTCCCCGTATTGTGTTCAGTTTTCTTTTTTCTTTTCTTAAATGTTAATAAATATTGTTCTTTGCAGGTAACTTCTTGTGGTTATTATAGAAGAAAATGAATTGAAAGTAGTGGAATATGCCAAGCATATTCTGAGTTTAAATCACTTTTTTATAGAGACTATTCAGTACGTCATACGAAAGTCCAAAAACTTTCTACCAATTCTTAAATGCTAATAAATATTACTCTTTGCAAGTAACTTGTTATGATTATTATAAAAAAAAAAATAACATGAAAGGTACTGGAATATGCTGCGGCATATTCTAAGCCTAAATCACTATCTAAGTTTTCTCACAGACCACGTGAACATGTCAAGTCAATTTCTTTTGCTAAGAAATTGAGTTTCTCACTATATAGACTTATTAGAAGAAGCGAGTTCAGTATAAAGTCTACAAGCATTTTCTCTCCTCAAATCTGATCACATATTCCTCTGCAAGCATTTTCTCTCCTCTAATCTGATCACGTATCCTTCTTCTTGAGATCATGGCAGAAGCACTTGTGGGTGGCGCTTTTCTCTCTGGTTTTATTAATGTTCTTTTCGACAGGCTCTCTTCTCCTCAGGTTGCTAACTTGATTCGAGGAAAGAAGCTTGACAACAATTTGCTTCAAAGGTTAAAGACTACTCTGTATGTCGTTCAAGCTGTGCTTAATGATGCAGAGGAAAAGCAAATCAAAGACTCAGAAGTGAAGAAGTGGCTTGATGATCTCAGAGATGCTGTCTATGTGGCTGATGACTTATTGGACCAAGTCTCCACTAAAGCTGCAACTCAGAAGGAGGTAAGTAGCTTTTTGTCTCGCTATTTGAAAGATAGGGAGATGGTAAACAAGATAGAAGACATCGTTAACAGACTAGAATCTATTGTCAAACACAAAGATATTCTTGGTCTAAAAGAGATTGCAAGGGAGAACGTGTCATGGAGAACATCAACATCTCTCGTAGAAGGACCAATATATGGCAGGGAAAATGACCAAGAGGCCATACTCAATATGTTATTAGATGACAACAGTGAAGGTAAAATATCTGTTATACCTATTGTGGGAATGGGTGGGGTTGGAAAAACCACTTTAGCCCAATGGGTGTACAATAATGACAATTTGATGCAAAAGTTTGACCTGAAAGCATGGGTTTGTGTTTCTGAAGAATTTGATATTGTTAAGGTTACAAAGACTATAATAGGGGCAGTTACTTCTAGCACTTGTAATATTGAGGATTTAAATTTACTTCAACATGATTTGAAGGAAAAGTTGACTGGAAAGAAATTCCTTATTGTTTTGGATGATGTTTGGAACGATGATTATGATGGGTGGAATAGACTTAAAAAGCCTTTTCAATATGGGAATAAGGGAAGTAAAATTCTTGTAACAACTCGTATTGAAAAGGTTGCTTCAGTAGTCCAAACTTGTCCACCTCACCATCTAAATCTGTTGTCTGATGAATATTGTTGGTCAGTGTTTGCGAACCATGCATGTTTTCTAGAATCTAATGGGCATTCGACTCTAGAAAAAATTGGTAGAGATATTGTTAAGAAGTGTAAGGGATTACCTTTAGCTGCACAAACACTTGGAGGCCTATTGCGAACAAAACATGATATCAAGGACTGGAATACTATCTTGATGAGTGACATTTGGGAATTTTCTGTAAATGACAGTAAGATTATTCCAGCCTTGTTAATAAGTTATTACTATCTCCCCCAACATTTAAAACGTTGTTTTGTTTATTGCTCGTTGTATCCCAAGGATTATAGATTTAAGAAAGATGAATTAATGTTATTGTGGATGGCAGAAGATCTTTTACGGTCACCAAAGAGAGGAGAGACTTTGGAAGAAGTTGGTTATGAGTGTTTTGATGATTTAGCTTCGAGTTTATTTTTTAAACAATGTAGTACTTATGACAAGTCTTTTGTGATGCATGATCTCCTACATGACTTAGCAATATTCGTTGCTGGAGACTTCTATTTTAGATCAGAAGAACTTGGTAAAGAAGATGAGATTAGTATTCAGACTCGTCATTTGTCATATGGAAGGTTAAGTCATCCGATCTCAAAAAATTTTGATGCCATTGGTAGAGTAAAATCTTTGAGGACATTGCTGCCAATCGATTTGCCAATTTCTTTAAGGATTGAAAGCATAGCATTTATCATACCATCAAAGTTTAAGTACTTAAGAGTTTTGTCATTTTTTTTCTTTCAGCGACTTGATGTACTGCCTGATTCAATAGGTGAATTGATCCATCTGCGTTACTTGAATCTCTCTGGTACAAGTATCAAGGCATTGCCAGAATCATTGAGTAACTTGTACAATCTACAAACATTGAAGCTGTATTATTGTAAGAAGCTGACTATGCTGCCCAATGGCATGCAAAATCTTGTGAATTTGCGACATCTTGATATTAAGCACACTGCTTTAAAAGAGATGCCTCGAGGAATTAGCAAATTAAAACATTTGCACCTTTTAAGTTATTTTATTGTGGGTGAGCAAGAAGAGAATGGAATCAAGGAATTAGGAGAACTTTCAAATCTCCATGGATCATTTCGGATAAGAAAATTGGAGAATGTTACCAATAGCAGTGAAGCATTGAAAGCAAAGATAATGCACAAGACGCACATTGAGGAATTGTACGTCGAATGGTCTTCGGGTGATGATATGGTTCCAAACACGCAAACTGAAAGAGATATATTTGACAAGTTACAACCTCACAAAGGCCTGAAAGTGCTAGGAATAAATGGGTACAAGGGTACAATATTTCCGATTTGGGTAGGGCAATCTTCCTACCACAATATGACTCGTGTATCTCTAAAGTCTTGCAACAATTGCTGTATGCTTCCTTCACTTGGACAACTACCATCTCTTAATTCCCTAAAGATTGAAGATTTTAAAGGGCTGAGGACTATTGGTGTGGAGTTTTACAAGAATGATGATGATCATTCTTCTTTGGCAACACCCTTTCCGTCCTTGGAGGATCTGTCATTTCGTAAAATGTCGAGTTGGGAGGTGTGGTGTTCGTCTGAGTCCAATGCTTTTCTTCGACTTAAGAAGCTTACAATATGTGATTGTCCCAGATTAACAGGAGATCTGCCTAATCACCTTCCTGCTTTGGAAACACTTGAAATTGACAGTTGCAATGAGCTTGTTTCTTCTCTCCCAAGGGCTCCCGCAATTCGCGAATTGATTATATGTAAAAGCGATAAAGTAGGGTTGGAAGAGATACCGCTTTCGCTGCAGTCTCTATCGATTGGATTTGGAGGATGGCAGCTGGTGGAGTCCATGTTTCAGGCAATGACCATCAGCCAGCCAACTTGTCTCCGATCTTTATATATCCACAATTGTTCGTCAACCATATCATTTCCGGGGGGTTGTATACCTGCGTCCATGAAACGACTGAAAATCTGGTATTGTGGAAAACTAGAGTTCCCAAGGCAACAACAACACGAGCTGCTAGAGTCACTTGAAATCAATAGCAGCTGTGATTCAGTCACATCCTTCCCACTGGAGATCTTTCCAAATCTCAACTCTCTCCGACTCCTAAGTTGTGAAAATCTGGAATCTCTTTCGGTGTCCCAATCACAGGTTGCTGCTCTTCATCGTCTCCATATCTTGGACTGCCGCAATTTTGTGTCGTTCCCCAGAGAAGGATTGAATGCGCCCAGCATGACTCGTTTCGCGCTTGCCCGATGCTACAAGTTGAAGTCATTGCCTTGTCACATGAATACTCTTCTCCCAAAGTTAGATTATCTCGAAATAAGTCATTGCCCAGAAATTGAATCGTTTCCTGATGGGGGTTTGCCGCCTAACTTGAACCATCTTGAAATCGGGAATTGCGAGAAACTATTGAGCAGCCTATCATCCATTGGCAAGCATGAGGGTCTCTCCTTTCTTAAAATTGATGGTCGATGTTATAATGTCAAGTCATTCCCGAAGATGGATTTGCTACCTCAGCTTCCCTCCCTTACGACTCAGCATCTGTATGAATTTTCAACTCTGGAGACGTTGGAGTGAAAGGAGCTTCTCCACCTCACCTCCCTCGAAAAATTAATAATTTCAAGATGTGACTGCCCGCCTCTCTAATAAAACTCTGCATCTCTAGAAGTCCTTTGCTGGAAGAACGGTGCAAGATGAAGCACCCACAAATTTGGCCCAAAATTTCCCACATCCGCGGCATTCAGGTTGATGGAAGATACCTATGATTCTCTTAACAGGTAATTGTCTAGCACATCATGTTATGATGATACCTCAATTTCATTCTGCTGCTCTATATACGTCATGTGGTTGCTTGAGATTTTCCAATGGATTTGTCTATTTGTTTTCTCTCTCTCTATTTCATTATGAGCATCTTATTCATGCCCGTCAAATTTAGTTATAGTGTTCAGATAGATGCCATGAGCTGCTTCTTACTATTTCTTTGTCTCTCTTCTTAGGAAATCAGAGCACTCACCCAGCTGGACATTCCAACATTGTAGACTTTTATGGTAGTAAAATGGTAAACATTGTCCTAGTTTATGACTTGGCAACCCTATATGTGTGTGTGTGTGCCCATCTCGCTTCAATTAATAGATAGACTAAAATCTTATTTGGGTACCAAACATTCTTTAGTCCCTGAAAAAATAATACGTTAATCCACCAGTAAATAACATGATGGAATTGTCCGTGTGGGCTGTGAACTGTAACCTGGAACTGTTAACTGAAACAATGGATTGTGTATGGTACAACTTTCCCATAATCGGCACAAAATGGTGTAGTTTTATTTTATTTTTTTGTTTGCTTTACATAATACAAAACAGTTTGAGTCACAAGCACAAAGAAAAATTGAACTGTTTTGTATCTTTGATGGGGAAGTTGTACTAGAACATAGTCCGTTGTGAACAAATTTGTTGTGTTACTAAACAATATATTGATGGAGGGATGAATATAAAGCGAGTTTATTTTTCAAGGACTAGATTGGAAAATTTTGACTATTAAGACTAATTGAGAGAGCTCATTAGATAGGGACAAAATAGGTTTAGTCTAAGAAATGCATTCATGAACTTACTGGTGCTTTAACTGAATCTGTTCATCCTGATTTAATAAAGCAAGACTCCATGAAGGTTCTGTTTGTTTTAACAAAATCACCAAAATTTATTGTAAAAAAATTACTTTTCCATATTTTATTTGAGTTGGCTTATTTGCATAAAACAAATTCTGTTCCGAAAGGAATACTCATATGCTTGCATAGCGTGAGCTCTAGAGTAAAGTACTACTGTTTTTAACTGTTAAATGGCTTGATTAATTTTTTCCTTTTCCTTTTTTGTATATAGGGACATCAAAGTGGCTAACTTGCTTGTTGATTCTGCTGGGATTGGGAATGTCAGGCTTGCTGGCTTTGGTTTGGTCAATCATGTTAGTTCTTAAACTTCCCCTTTAGTCCAACAGATAGTTTTTCTGTTCATACTCCTTCCTGGAGATGATGGTGCTTTGAGTAAACTGATTATTTGCATTTTACATTTTGTTGTCATATCTTTTGTTGTAGTTTTGAAAGACTAACATATAGTTTTACTATTCTCACTCCTTCATGGAGAGGATGGTGCTTTAACTAAACTGATTATTTGCATTTTATATTTTGTTGTCATATCTTTTGTTGTAATTGAAAGATTCCTGGCAAACGAATCAGTGTCAGAACTGCTAGCTTTAAATTATATTTGATATGGTGCTAAAATTTTGTAACCATTATATTTTATTAAAGTTGTACTTTTCTTTACCATTGGCATGACTTTCAGCCTGTTGGAAAAGATCTATTCACAGCACTTGTTGAAGGTCACCATAAGGTGAACACATTCATGTTGGCGTTATTATCCAGTATGTTATCTAGCTGTGATGTTTTATTCGCACCAAATGACTAATTGAATTTTTGCAAACTGCAGAGTGTAATTATGTCTAAGGTTTGTGGAGCCTGAACTGGAACTATCTTTGGCACTTTGGGATCTAGAGGTATTGCCTGTAATGTGTTGTCATTGGATAGCATGCGATGTGCTTCTACACCATACTTAGTTGTCTTCATGAAACAGGCTGGCAAAATCTGCTTATTACCAACTCGGATTGTCATTATACACACAAAATGATGCAGCATTCATTTAATAGATTCCTTCCTTCCCAATGATATGGGGTGGCGAGGTCTATTTGACATTGTACGTTCTTGTAAATTATTTCTACAATATGTTTATTCTTGAAGAATTTTTTTTTGAAAAAAGAAGTTATCCTCTTGACATTAGAGGAATGAAATATACTCAATAAACTCTTCATTATCATGCCCGAAATCAATAACTGCATCTTATTGTGAAATAAACCTTGTGTAAATCGATGTGGCTCTTGTTCGTGGGTAGGTAATTGTCTCAGACGAGAATTCTTCCAAACGTCACACCCCATGTATGAAGTGGCGACAGGCGAGGATCATGTGTCCATGCTTCAAGCCTCAAACATTGGTACTCCCTCTGTCCGCATAGTATGACTCATTATCTTTTTCTCGAAGTTTAAGATGATTCTTATTTTCTAATAAAGAACATAACATATTTCGACAAAGTTCTATTTAGAAGTTTAATATATCAAATCAAGAGTGTTATTTTGAATACTACCCCTAACTTTTTTGAAGTCAAAAGAAAACGTAAGGACAAATGGGGAAAGTATTTATAATTTACTTCTTGTCTTTCAAAATGAGAAACACATTTTCAGACTTCCCAAAATGGAAAGTTCGCCTTAAAAATTGGGACACAGGAAGCATTCTGCATTTCAACTCCTTTAACGTGGTCAAACAGGTTATGTATTTATATTTTGACATTCTCTATCTCAAATACATGTATCACTAATAACCTTTTAGTCTGCTTCTACCTCATCTTTTATAAAAATAGGAATGGCGGATGAGTCACAGTCACATATTATAGACATGTTTGCTAATAGTTTGCAATCCATTAATACAAAGAATGAAAGGACTAATGACTTTTTTAAGATGTATTAATATTTATCAAGCTCTGTACTGAGAAAAAAAATATTTATCAAGCTCTTAGTTCCACATATGTTAGGATCAACCAGAAGTAATCATTGAATTGTTTTCTATTGTTTTTGTCATGTGAATATATTGCTAAAATGCTAATTGACACTATCTTTTATTCCTTTTAATACCACTTAGGTAACCACCATGTTAGTTTCACTTTTCACATAGCATAATTGGGCTGCTAATTTTACTTGTGATTTCCATCGACTTTATGGTGTGCTATACTTAGACTATCTTTTTAGATGATTTAATTACCTTGTATTGTACTTTTTTTTACCATCTTTTGCAGGCGGTTTGTTCTTGGGGAGAAGTGCTGGTTGGGAATTCCATAAATATACATGAGATATTATACATTGGTGACCTTATTTACAGTGACATTAGTCAATCCAAAGTCCATTTGCGATGGCAAACAACATTCATGTGTTGGGAACTGGAAGCAGAGTTTTCTGATTTTGGCTTCAAGTTAGTATAATCAGTTTATGCTTCACTAAATTTTCTGATAATAGAAAGTTCAACTATGACCTCTCTAGAATTTCATTTTTTCTATTTAGTTAGAAAAAATTATATGGTCACTTGTTTTGAGAAAGAAAAAATTATATGTCTGCTTTTTAACTAGAAGCCAAAATGGCGTTTCTGCCTTCAGCAATTCTTTATGTTGAACCATATGTACTATACAGAAAATATGGTGCTTCAACTGGTTTACAGAGTTGAAAATGTCCTTCTGGTTTGTACAGTGTTAAACTTGCGGTATAGTGCCTTGATTCATAGCAGGAGTCACACATTCATTGGTGGAGCTTGTAAATTAGGAGGAGGTTGTAGGATGGGTCTCTTTAACCAACTTCTGCTCGCTCTTTAGATAAGTGCATGAAAAACTGGCAAAAGTTTTTCCATAAATGCACATTCGAATTAATAACAGATGCATTTAGAAATACGTTCATGATTCATGAACATACTGGTGCATTAACAGAATGTGTCCATCCTGGTTCAACAAGGCAAGAAATCCATGAAGGTTCTGTTGCTTTAACAAAATCTGTTGTCAAATACTACTTTGTGGACTTTTTTTTAGGGTGGGGGGATGGGGCGGTGGGGGAGGTGGGAATTGTTGATTCAGTATGGTTTTTGACTGCTCGGTGGCTTGTTGATTTCTTCCTTTTCTTGTTTGTATATAGGGATATCAAAGTGGCTAACTTGCTTGTCAACTCTGCTGGGAAGGTCGAACTTCCTAGCTTTGTTTTTGTAAATCTTGTGAGTTCTTAAACTTCACGTCTAGTCTAATAGATAGTTTTACTGTTCACACTCCATGAAGAGGATGGTGATTTCATTTAACTGATTATTTGAATTTTACATTTTTGTTGCCATATCTTTTGTTGTTAGTGTTGAAAGATTCATGGAGAAGGAATCAGCATCAGAAGTACAAGCTTCCAAAACAAAAGGCTCAAATTATTGTTCTGTAAATTCCTTTCTACTGGTTGAAATATGCAATTGTTAGGCACTCATCAAAGAAAATTTAATTGTGCATGCCTATAGATAGTTCTTTCAGAACAATTGATTAATTTGTTTCATTTTTTTTTTACTAAATATTATTTCAATTTCTCCAGTTAAAAAACTTTTACGGCTTGAGCATGTAATTTATGTTGTGATGCGTTTACTTTAGACTCTAGCTGAGGAAATAAGGTGTTCCTTGCAAGCCTAATTTAGATATTCCTTTTTGAATTTTGGTAACATTTTATACTCTTATTGGTTATTTCTGGCCATTATAATATTCTTGGATTTGATATGAGTATCTATCTATCCTTATATTCAACTAGAGTAAATTGGGATTTCTATGTTCAACTGCTAGCTGGATTTGTAGCTGAACTCTACATGAAGGTAGCTCCAAACTGGATGGGTCCAGAGGTATATTCTTATTCTACATTACTCTGATTTCTCATAGCATTTCTTATGGATACCTTCTCAAACAGCTTTTCCAGGAGAGCTGAAGAGATAACTGTTGTGGTCAAGAATTTGTGTTTGATATATGCAATTTGGGTTGCACAGTCGTTAAAATGTGCATGGGGCAGCCTCTTTGGTGGGCTCATGAACAAGTAAGCACCTGCAGAAAATTTTCTTGTGTCTTTTTACATTTTGTCCTGCAGAGCAGACCACTTGTGCAGTGTGCACTATTGGTTTGGATTAACCTTGAATTAGATGATCTAATTGGTATTGGGCCCCAATTTTCATTACAATAATTATTGGGAAGGAAATTTTATTCTGGGCTGATTTTTGTCACGTTGAAGATGAGATGGTAAAATTTGATCATGAGGGGTATTCTAATGTCCACTGTGGAGGTAGAAAGGAAGGCAATGATGCTGAATATGTGTGATTCCTCCATTTATTAAATTACTCATATCCTCTTGTATTTATAATACAGGCTGCAATAATTTTTAAAGTTGGTACAAATGAGACTCCAATACCTGAAAAATTGTCATCAGAGGGTGAAGGTGTCGAGATGCGATCAGACAAAAACTTCATTTGTATCAACCTTTCTTTATAGTGAGCATTTTTTTTGTGTGTGTTTTTTAAGCTAAACAGACTTACCATGACTATAAGCATATAACTAATGGTCTTTACCCTGTTGTATGCAGTTTGTACATATGGGCACAACATTGAACTGCACAGTCAGAGCAAATATTTTGTTTAGCATCTGGCTGTAATGATTATCCAAGAAGAGATCTCATTGCAAAATATTAATCTTTCAGGACAAAAAGAGGATGGTTACAACTTACAAGTATGATGAGGTTGTTGTCTTGTAAAATTAGTGTTTTCTAGTTTGAAAAGTCTATTTGGGAAAATTTTGCTTTCTAACATGGAATATTTTGGTCATCAAATATATATCTAATCACTTAGTTCTATCTAACTGCCATTGCTTTTACCTTACTTTTCTCTTGAAGTTTTTAAGGTTGCATTTCTGTTAATTAAATAACTTTTTTAACTTCTGATTCTAAAATCAAACAACGATCAGGCATTTATGTTCTTTAGATTTCATATGAATAAACGCTTGTCATTGCTCATTTTTTTTCTGGTTAACAAGAATGACATTTTCTGGTGGGTGAGTATGAATTCAAATGCCTTATTTGTTGTTTGTTGTGTAAAACTATGTTCTCTGCTTTCTTGTAATCACAAGAAATAAGAAAGACTTCATGTCAAGATGATTCCAAACCTATTGGCGAATGTCATGCTTGTCGTGTCGTGATGATTCCAAACTTACTGGTGCTTTAACAGAACCCATTTATCCTGGTTCAATAAAACAAGACATCCATGAAGGTTTTGTTGCTTTAGAAAACTCGTCAAAAACTTTAACTGCCAAGTCTTCTGTTTCAAATATAGTCAAGGATATGTTTCATGTCTTTTTCTTTTTACGTAGTTATTGAGTTCATGCGTGTCTAAGATTTGTTGATCTATTGATAATTAGTCTAAAGTGTGAGTAACAGAAAATTCATTTGTATCAGCTATTCTTTACAGTGAACATTTATGTTGTTTAAGCAAAACAGACATGAACATAACTAATGGTCTTTATCCTGTTGTACACAGTTTTGTACATATGGCCATGTGCACACCATTGAACTTCACAGTCAGAGCAAAGATTGCCTAGCATTTTGAGGAAAAGATTACCCATGACGAGGTCATATTGCAAAAGATTAATCTTTTGGGACGAAAGAGGATGGTTACAAGTATGATGAGGAAGTTGTCTCGTAAAATCAGTGTTTTCTGATTTGATAAGTCTATATAAGGAAAAATTTTGCTTTCTAGCTTTGAATATTTTGGTCATCAAGTATATTTCTGATCACTTAATTATCATTATCTTCCTTTCCTTTTACCTTCCTTTTCTCTAGATTTTTTTAATGTGACATTTGTAATTCTCACATAGCTCTTTTAATATTAGATTCTAGAATCAAACAGCTATCAGTCATTTGTGTTCTTGAGAAACCATAAGAATAAATGCTAGTTATTGCTTATTTCTATTCTGGTTAGCAAAAATGACATTGTGTTATCTGTGTAAGTAAATAACAACTGCTGAGTTTCTTTAATTCTCTAGACTAACTTTTTCTTTATAGTGAACATTTGTGTTTTTAAGCAAAATAAACTTACTCTGAAAATGATTAAAAAAAATGATTAATGGTATTTATAAAGCACATAGAAGTCTCTTGTAGTGCGAAGGTGGTTATAAGTATGATGAGAAAGTTGGCTTATGAAATCAATCATCATGTATTTATATTCTTGATAAATTATATGAATAATAATTAAGTAGTACCAAATATATCCTGTCAAACTTGTCATTAACATCTCTCTTTTAACTTGAATTGGTTTGTAGAAAAGCGATTGCGAATTCACAGGAATTAGACATGTAAATTTAACTTGTATCGCTAATGGGATGGAGAGTTCATTTTCAAGCTATATTTCAATTAAAGTTTTCAAAATGGGAATGGCTCGATAAAAAGTGCAGGTTAGGTTAAAAAAAATTTAACTCTGAATTTAATTTGATTCGATGTGGCCTGCCTTAAAATCGGGCTGGCATGTTTTTGACTGAGTCAGCTCAATTTTTAATTATTTTTTAATCTAATAATATATTTAAAAAATTAAAACTCAATTGACAATTAGACTAACTATCTAATTTATTTGTCATTCACTCAAAACTAAGTAACTCAAATTTCTTATTTTTAATTGATTTAATTTTTTTAAAGATTAAATGCATTATTTAAAAAAAAAATTTGTTGGATTGGTGAGTCGGCATGCCCAACACATAACCCACAATGAGTTGGGTTGAGTTAGTAAAATACTAGACCAAAACATAAGACCAAACTTAACTCGACCCGAAAATGGCCTAGCCTACCCATTTTGCCAACTCTAAGTTTCTAACATGTTTTAAGAAGTTACATTGTGAGAACTGAGTCGTTCTTGAAACCAAGACCTGCTCTATGTTCCCTTGACCAATCAAATGGTATAGAGAACTCATTCTCAAGCTACATTCCAACATGGAATCACTTAAAACTGTTTGCAAGTTATGTTAGTGTAACATGTATAGTTTGCTTTTGTCTAGCCAATATTGGTCCTAGCCCTTCCTTGAGGTAACTTGTGCAAAATTTACTACTGACAAATAATTACTTTTTTTCCTTTTTGAAACAAGTTCATGTAATAATTTATCTCAAAATTAGATTTTGAGATAATTTAATACTTATTCTCAACATGTATGGTATAAGTAACATTTAATTTATTCTAAACAGCTATTTCAACAATCGCTTACATGTAGTTCTTGAATGGGACAAACAGATGTCCTATGAGAAGCAAGAGTGCATCGCTAATGCAAGCAAGTGTGCTCATGCAGTGATTTAGAACAACACATATTATTCTTAATATGAACCAATATTAATAAGCATAAAACTTAGTCTTCTCTAACATATTTGCCTTCCTTAAAGGTTTCTTGGTCTTCTTGTCAAAGAAGGTACCATAACAACTTAGAAAATACTTCAAAATTCAAACACAAAGCTTTGGATACTAAATCTAAAAGAGATGTTATAAAATTAAAATTTTGCAAAACTGATACAGAAAAGGCAGAAATTATAAGTTTTTAACGTCTTCTCATACCAACTCTAAAATAATAATTCACAAAACAGTATGCATTTCCAATAGATTGAAGGAACAAGCAATATACAGAATAGTTTACTCTTAATATAACTTAAATTTTGTTGTGGACAGTAAGAGTTACAGCTACAACTCCACGTTGGTTCAAAGTTTTCTAAATCCAGCATTAGTTAGTAGCAAAAATAGCTAACATAAGGTATATTCTCTTAATTTTAATTTCAGTTCAGTATGTCAATGCAAGTTGAACATATGATATGCAAATACTGTTAAGTAAAACTATAAAGATGAATTAGAGTCACAAAAGAAAGGACCTTGAAGAGTTGAAGAATTTAATTATTTGTTACCATGGAATAAGTAATAACTGAGGTCAACTTGACAAGTTGCATGTTTATTTATTCCTTCTTCCCCCCCCCCTCACGCCTCGTCCTTCCTTCCTTTTTACCATGAATGTGACAAATTTTCAGTTGAAGTCAACAAAAGGAAAAAAGAAAAGACTGACATTTCTTAACAGAACAATAATAACTAATTCTGATGCCACAAGTCATCAAATTTACATATGGTTAGATTGTAGCTAAGTCAAGAAAATAAGCAAATATACGGAAGTAATTTCGAAGGTATAGTAAATATTTGATACTCAATGTGTAACCCAAAAGTTTCATTAGCTAGAATCACAAAATTGTTTTAGATCCAAAATCTATATGGCATAATCATTGTTTTATTATGTAGGATATGAAAAACGAAATTATCTAATTTATCTAAAAGAATGCTGGGGAAAGTAATGTTCAACATAAATCCTCTAATAATTTATGCTTGAGTTTGGAGCTTAGGGTTTCTTATAAGATAAAATGTAAACATTTTATGTGGCTGGTTGTGTACAGATTGTTGTATATAAAGACTTCTTATTTAGACAATATGCTTAATTGTAATGTGTCCTTTTTGCAAGAATGATGTAGAAGCAATGGAGTATATTTTTCTATTACCATAAAAAAGAACCAAATCTAAGTTGCAGGTCTTTTCTAACCATAATTAGAATCGAAGTAAATAAATTTTCTAATAACGATTCTGCTAAGTAAATGAATTTGCAGTGGATAAGAAGGAGATTCTAGAGCTGCTGTATTGGTGCACGACTAGTAGGTAAGGTAAGGAAATGAGTGACTATTGAGGATGTCATATGACATATATAATATTCTGTTAGTGTTGCTCATAAAAAAAATATATCTAAGCAATTCATGAATATTGGAATTATAAGGAATTTTTCTCTGTGACTAGTTGAAGTATTCTGGATGTGTCTCGATATCTGCTAATTTTGTATGTGATTATATAATTTTTTAGACCTGCTAAGTGAACAACAATTAGAAACAGGCAAACAGCTCACTGAGTGAATTTTTTATTTTTTTATTTCCTTGAGTGTTAAGACCTGCTGAGTCAACTCACCAAATTCTTCAATTTCGTAAAATTTAGACCAACTTGTGTTGTAACATTCTTATTCACATGTGTAAAAAAAAATAAAATTATGTGACTCCACAAGTCATAAATAAATTAATAAAAAAACAAATATTTTCAACGAATATGAATGAACTGTGATTACATGTACCATCACAAGTTTTTAATTACGTAAATTTTTTAAGATTTTTTCTATAATAATAATGTATGACTAACTAAATATTTTTATAAGATAATAATAATAAATGTTTTTTTATAATAATTTTATAAAATAATAAATATGTATGACTCACCCAGCCACTCGCGAGTTGAGAATATTAACACGGCCGGGTCGAGTTGAAAGTCCCACCCAGCCATCCACTCGCGACTCACCATTCCCAACCGATTTCCACGACTCACGAACGAACGATTCCGCTGCCGATGAACCGCCACCTCCCGCCACCCTTCGAGAACCGGTGGGTCCATTTCGATCTAGATCCTCTTCTTCTTCTTCCTTCAAGGTTTCTTTCTTTCTCTGCTTTCTACTATTTAGCTCCTTCTTCTTTCTTTATCTTCCACTTAGGGTTTCATGACATAGTTAACTCATTTGATATCAACACGCAATTCTACCCAAAAAAAACAAATAATAATAAAAATAAAAAGAGAAAGTAAAAAAGAAATAAAAGGAAACTGTGATTTTTAGGTTTATGCAAACCTTCAGTGATTGTTTGCTCTTCTGCGGTTCAAGTGTTCACTATATGTCCTTAGATTCATTGTTATATTTAAAAGCTTTCTACATCAAAGTTATGTGAGTGCTTTTGAATTAACTCCATGATTATGTTTTGTTTTTATTAGATACCTTTAGATGGGCTTTGTGATCCAGTTGAGCCCTGAAGATATGAAGAACATGAATGTAGTTACAGAGATAGCATAGAAAGAGGGACTTTTGATGTCAAATTCTGCCATAGTATCGGATAGGTTGAGGAAAACGTCATTAGTTGTTTAGTATTGTGGTCTCTTAAGAGAGTGGTGTTTGACTAGTTACTAAATGAATAAAAGAGAGTGAATGGGGCAGAGGCAGAGGCAGAGTATCATAAATGGGTATGCATAAGGGGAAGGTGATACCTCTAAGTGCTGGTGAGTGTGCCCCAACGTGCCTTTTGTGGTAAACTTAGTCTTCAAGTGTGTAAACTAAACCAATAAAAATCTGAGACATCATTATTGCGCATTAAATAAGTAAAAAACTGACACAAGTTGTGAAGGAATAGGAATTAGTAAGTGAAGCAGATGCTATGTTTATGAGCTGTAGTGATGTGTTAGGTTCTTATTTGCTTAGTCTATATAAGTTCAAAATCAAGTCCGCTGTCCCTTTTCCGGTCCCCAATCATGTTTTTCAAACTAAAAAATGACAACTAAGAAAAAAAAAGATAACTCCCAACTAAGTGAGAATATATTGTCAACTAAGATAAAGGTGTATTTTTTAACTTGGTTGACAGTATTTTATTGGGGGTAAGATGAAGAACAGGAAAATGGGACAAAAGAATTTCTCCAAGCTGGTCTGCTTTGTTGGCCTTTTTATTGGGTGATTTCTAGAGCTCATAGGTGCAAGAGGATTAGACCACATGAGTTGCCTAGGTGCTGGTAAGCCCAAATGGAGGCTTTCAGATTGTTATGATGTGGAAGCAGGGAAATATCCCTCAACGCTAGTCCCAACTCAGCATCAACAGGGACATTTCAATCTAATACTCTCTAAAAGATTATCGTGTGACGTGTAATTGTTTACTTGTTGCTAATTCTTATTACCCTTGTAAATGTTGTGCATTTGTTTCTATAATGTATTCTGTGTATGTGTAGGATGTTTGTAGGTGATGATTGATGAAGTTGATCGTTTCCTGGTATCCAACATTTAGCACTTGGCTGTGGTTGGAAGACTGCCTTAAAACTTATTAAAAAGCATTACTTATTGAAGACTCTGTTCAATGCAGCAAAAGGTAACTACGTTTATTTGGAATTATCCTACTCACCTTAGCTTTATGGTTTTTACTTTCTCTTGTGTACTTTTACTTCTGGCTTCTGTGGATGCATGCTGGCATGCTGCCTTTGTTCGAATCTTCAAGCATCCTCTGTTACTCGACAACCATGGATAACAATTTCTGACACGGATGTACCGATATATGTGTCCCATCTTTATGAGGAGTGGTTGGTTCCGGGTTTGGAATCAGAAATTTGTTGTTAGGGGACCAGGATCCAAAGGTTTATAACTTGAAAGACTTAAAATTTGTTAAGACAAAAATATTCCAATTCTCAAACAATATGAAATGATATTAAAATTTACTAATAAGATCGTTAATCCATTCTAACTAATGACAATTGGGAAAGAAATTAAGCATCAGACTAACAATATACAAGCCATCATAACAATCTCACTAAAATGAGAAAAACCCCAAAACAAAAATCACCAACAGGGAATTGACTTATATTCTTTGCTTTTTTTTAATTTATTTTTCTTTGTGTAGATGTATATGTTAGAGTGATTACCAAATGAGAAAAGTATAATAACAACTCATTTTTTATTCATTTAATTTATAATATAAATTAGTCTAAAATAATATAGCACTGTTTTACTTTTAGAGGTCATATCAAAATTTTATATGAATTTTAAATAGGAGTTCTCTTTTAATTATGGGGTCAAACCCTAAATTATAATTTATTCGGTGAGGAATCTGAAAATGGGAAAGGGTGCATAGCTCTTCTCGGTCCACCTAAGGCCTTTGGTTAGTTGAGAGAGACACACAATGATACAAATGCTTTATCAACCTTGTTCATATATTTAGAAGAAATTAAGGAGCTCACTTGTACTGAGTGACCTAACCTTTCTAATGATTGAATCCTTATATAGTTCACATCATTCCTAATTGTTAGGTAGAGAAGTATGCTAATCAGTTTGTACGTTAGCCTGCAATGCCAATCATTAATCTAAAATTTGACCACTGGCAAGCTGTAGAAATTGTTTAGTAAACTTGATACAGTTATCCAACTAAACATAGATATGCTGCTTACTTTTAGTTTCATATACTATTTATTAATCTGTATGCTAATAAAATGATGCTTACTAATTCATACATGCCGGGTGTCAGCATGCTGCTTTCTCTCTTAGAAAGCTTGAACGTTACAAAGTATGTATTCTATGGACAAATCAACACCGGTAAGTAAACATGGAAATCATTATCAAGTTGTTTTAGTTCACCATGGAATGGGGAGAGGGGAGAATCTTACCCAGAAGATTTCATGTTCATGCATTTTTTGGCTACTTTGAATGTGCAGCTGATGCTCGAATATGGGACAGGCGAAGTCTCTTCCTATAAGGAAATATTATTAGTTTCAGCATTTTTACATATGTTCGGGAATGGTTCTAATCCTAGTTTTAGTGCTTTATTGGTAAAAGTACTTTCACTTTATTTAGATGAATGGTGAAATTGGCTACTGCATTACTTTTATTCGCTGCATGTAGTTGTGGCTCTTTTATCTTTTTTTCTATTTGCTTCTGGAGAATGTGCCTTTTCATGGCTTCTATAAAAAAAAAAATTGCTTTTTCATGGCTCTGAACATTTCAATTTTAGCATTTACGTTGACAATATTTATCTAAAGAATGCTGTTAAAACCTATTTATTTGATTACAAATTTTTGGACATATTAAGGATATAAAAAATGCAGTCAGTTGGTCTAAAAAATACCTACTTCCTTAATACCATAACCCAAAGGGCTCTTCAAATGGTAATTATTCATATACTTATTCCTTCTTATTTTAGAACATGAATTGACCATTTATTACTAAATTACAAAAGTAAAATATGCTCATCTATGCTGTCCTATATGGTAAGGAAGTTGGTTTACCTTATCAATGAGTATGTGATTTGAGTTTCTTAAATCTCGAAATTTTTTTATTAAATATTACGATTTTTCTTCCATTGAAGTAGCCATTAATCTATATGTTAATTGTCAAAGTTATCCCTCTTGGATTGTTTCTCTGTAGTGGCTTGCACCTCACTTTCTTCTTTGCGGATAATAAGCAACAACAACAAAGATCACAAGAAAATGGCCCCCAGAAAACAGGTGCTGGTGGGGTGTGTGTGTTTTTTTGGGGGGGGGGGGGGGGGGGGATAGTTGAACATATAGCCATCTTTAGTCTTCTTTGTTCATCATATTTATATGCTTTTCTTTTTTTTTAATTAATTTTCACGCCATATTGCTGTAAAGGTCTGATATCTGGGCAGCTGACACTATTACCCGTACATCATGATTGCTGGAACAGGGAAGGCTCTCAGATTACGTGATATGTTGTAGTTGTTTGATTTTTATGTGCCTTGTATTCAGCACTCATGCATATGTGAGCGGAATTATAATAGCTTTGTTTTGGATGTAATGGCCCCAATACGCTCCACTGGATTTATTGATCCTGGTTGGGATCATGGCATTGCTCAAGATGAGCGGAAAAAGAAGGTTAGATGCAATTACTGTGGGAAAATAGTTAGTGGTGGGATATACAGATTAAAGCAGCATTTAGCCCGAGTTTCTGGTGAAGTAACATACTGTGAAAAGGCTCCTGAGGAAGTCTACCTAAAAATGAAGGAAAACCTGGAAGGGTGCCGTTCCAATAAGAAACAAAAGCATGTTGATGCGCAAGCATATATGAATTTTCCCTCTAATGATGATGAAGACAATGAGGAGCAAGTTGGATGTAGAAGCAAAGGGAAGCAATTGATGGATGATAGAAATGTATCTGTAAATTTCACTCCTCTTCGGTCCTTAGGGTATGTTGACCCTGGGTGGGAACATGGTGTTGCTCAGGATGAGAGAAAGAAGAAAGTCAAATGCAATTACTGTGAGAAAGTTGTTAGTGGAGGTATTAATCGGTTTAAACAGCATCTAGCTAGAATTCCTGGAGAGGTAGCACCTTGTAAAAATGCCCCAGAAGAAGTTTATCTTAAAATAAAAGAGAATATGAAATGGCATCGCACTGGAAGGCGACATAGGCAACCTGAGGCTAAGGAATTGATACCTTTCTATGCAAAGTCAGATAATGAAGATGAAGAGTATGAGCAAGTGGAAGATGCTTTGCATCATATGAACAAGGAAACTTTGATTGATGTTGATAAGAGATTGTCTAAAGATTTAAGAAGGACCCTCAAGGGAATGTCACCTAGTACTGGTCCTGAACTATAAATAAAAAAAAATTGCTTTTTCATGGCTCTGAACATTTCAATTTTAGCATTTACGTTGACAATATTTATCTAAAGAATGCTGTTAAAACCTATTTATTTGATTACAAATTTTTGGTAATTATTCATATACTTATTCCTTCTTAGTATTGATTGGCTACTATTGAGAAGATCAAGATTGGATAATGTTTACCTGAAACTGCCCAAAAATCAGACACCTCAAACTTACAAAAAAGTAAAAGTTAAGACAGGGTCCACTAAGAAATTACGCAAGGAAGTTATTTCTACAATTTGCAAGTTCTTTTACCATGCAGGAATTCCTTTACAGGCTGCGGACTCCCTGTATTTTCATAAAATGCTGGAAGTAGTTGGTCAATATGGACAAGGACTGGTATGCCCACCAAGCCAACTTATTTCTGGTCGCTTTCTGCAAGAGGAAATCAATTCGATTAAGAATTACCTTGTTGAATATAAGGCTTCGTGGGCAATTACTGGTTGTTCTATAATGGCAGAGAGTTGGAGAGATACCCAGGGTAGGACAATTATTAACTTTCTTGTTTCTTGTCCTCATGGTGTGTACTTTGTCTCTTCAGTTGATGCCACTAACATAGTAGAAGATGCACCAAATTTATTTAAGCTTCTGGACAAAGTGGTGGATGCGCAAGCATATATGAATTTTCCCTCTAATGATGATGAAGACGATAAAGGAGCAAGTTGGAAGAAATAGGTGAGGAAAATGTAGTGCAGGTAAAATGTTCTTTCTATTCTTGTGGCATCCTCCTTCATCCTAAATATCACCTTGTGGCTGTTATTAATCCATGTTTCTACTCTTTCCCCCTTTTGATGTAGGTAATCACCGAAAATACTCCCAGCTATAAAGCTGCTGGAAAAATGCTTGAAGAGAAGAGAAGGAATTTATTCTGGTCCCCTTGTGCCAATTATTGTATTAATCGAATGCTTGAAGATTTTATGAAGATAAGATGTGTAGAAGAGTGCATGGAAAAGGGCCAGAAAATTACAAAACTAATATACAATCAAATATGGTTATTAAATCTTATGAAAAGTGAATTTACCCAGGGGCAGGAGCTTCTAAATCCAGCTGGCAGCCAGTATGCCTCTAGCTTTGCTACATTGCAGAGCTTGCTGGATCATCGAGTTGGTCTCAGACGAATGTTTCTATCAAACAAATGGATTTCATCCAGGTTCTCCAGCACAAGTGAAGGAAAAGAGGTGGAAAAAATTGTTTTGAATGTCACATTTTGGAAGAAAATGCAGTATGTTAGGAAGTCAGTAGATCCCATAATGCAAGTACTTCAAAAGGTTTGTAGTGGTGAGAGCTTGTCAATGCCATACATATATAACGATATGTACAGGGCAAAACTTGCAATCAAATCTGTTCATGGCGACGATGCACGTAAATATGAACCATTCTGGAAGGTGATAAACTGTCATTGGAACTCTCTGTTCTGTCACCCTCTTTACTTGGCTGCTTACTTCTTAAATCCATCATACCGATATCGTCAGGATTTTGTGGCGGTATGTGAGAATATTGAATGTTTCCTAGTGGTTGCAAATTTTCAAATTTTATTCAAGTTCTCTCCTGAAGTGAATTTTTGATATGACTATAGCATTCTGAGGTAGTACGGGGGCTCAATGAATGCATTGTTAGGCTGGAGGCAGATAATACGGGACGGATATCTGCATCAATGCAGGTAAGATGTCCTTAATAACTGCTATATGATACTGACATATTTAGATATTTATTTTATCTAAAAAGTGATGTCATTTCCAGATTGCTCATTATAATTCTGCACAAGATGACTTTGGAACTGAATTGGCAATTAGCACAAGAACAGGTCTTGAACCAGGTAAACTGCTATGTTGCTGTTAGACGCTTCATATACTGATTAACCTGCTTGAGGCACATTGCTACTTCTTTATAATAACTTTGAGTTGATCAGTTTCTTTTCCTTTTTTACCTCACTAGCTGCCTGGTGGCAACAACATGGAATAAGTTGCTTAGAGTTGCAAAGAATAGCCGTACGCATATTAAGTCAGACATGCTCATCCTTTACCTGTGAACATGATTGGAGTATATATGATCAGATATACAGCAAAAGACAAAATCGTCTATCTCAGAAGAAACTGAATGACATTATCTACGTTCACTACAACTTGCGACTTAAAGAATGCCAATTAAGAAAAAGGTCCAGGGACTCAAAGTCAACCTCTGTTGACAGTGTTCTAAAAGAGCATTTACTTGATGATTGGATAGTTGATGCCAATGTACAAAGCTCTGACGGTGATAAGGTAACTCAGTGCTTTCAGTTCTTTTGAACTTGTATGAGTGATGAATTGATTATTGGATTTCTTATAAATCATAGTTAAGTAGGCTATCTTAAGCTATTTTATGCTTAAATTCACTATATGTTGTCTTTATCCAATTTATTGAGCTGTGATTGTTCTTGACTCAATCACTTGAATTCAAAGGGCTCAAAAGTCTAATCCAATTAGGTCTGACAGATTGGTTATTTTAATTATAAGTTGAAACTGTTAATGCTATAAACACATGACTTTCAGTTACATGTTAGATATTGCATTGTTACAGGCAACATAAATAGGTCTCGCTGTGTTTGAAATACTTAAACATCATGCGTGACAGCGTGAGTGAAATATTTTCATCAGCAAAGAAGCACTGAGGATGTGGCTTTACTGATGGAATATTTGTTTTGATTTTGTTCTTGTAGAACATCCTTTTTGGAGTTGAACAAGATGATGAATATGAAAATGATTCAATTGATTATGAAGATGGAGTTGCAAGGCCTCTGAAAGGATCCCTTGAGCTGGTGACTATGGCTGATGTAGCAGTCGGATCACCGGATGTAGATCATGCTAACATTGATGCTGCCACTGATGATGAGTCTGATCTGAATTATTTTGATGATGATTTGAGCGAGTAATTAAGTTACGTGGTTCACCTTTTGGAAGAGTAAGTATTCGGTCGCTGGTTGTGAGCCTGTACTACTTACTACTTCCCTGTGAAAAATCAAGATGGTTGTCATCCTGGTATTCATTTCATGTAATGGAGCGTAATCATTTTTAGATGGAATGCGTTCTTACCAGTTTAAGAATTTATTATCTATTATGTAGGTTCCTTAGTAAGAGTTGGCATATAGCTAATCTTAACCAATGATATTATTGTAAGATAAATTTGAGTTTGTACTATGCACAAAACAGTATATTTAAGTAATTACAAAGCGTATCTGTTTTTGCCATGGAAACAGAACTGGGATGATAGAAAAAAGGTTCTCAAATGAACACTCAAGACTAGATTTTTCTTTCCGATTCCCTAACAACATGTTGCTTTTTAATCGGTTAAGCCAGAGATACAGATATTCATTGGTTGATAAGGAGGGGACTGAACCTAAAAAATTCTTCCATTAAGACAATGTCACGATAAAATGACAGTAGTTTCTAGAAGTCAGGGTTATAGGAAATCGTAGTAGTCTCTAAGGTTGATCGTTAGGTAAGGCTTATACTTTTGCTGCGTAATCACTATAATTCAACATAAGGTGTGTACAACTGGTAGCAAATAGATCATTAATTGGATTGAGTTTATCATACTTGTCTGAAGTTTAGATAATATAGTTGGTTCATTTTTCACAAAATAATCAACCAGGGTTGTGTGTGGTGATAAACACGTTTTTAAAGAGATGATCAAAGTTTGAACCTTGGAATAAATACTAGTTGAGAGTTTTTTGGTTAATAAAGGAGATTATCAAAGTTTGAACCTTAGAGTGAATACTAGTTGAGGGCTTTTTGGTTAATAACTAGTTGCAATCGTGGATTGGTTATAAAAAAAATTTCACAAAGTAAAATGTCACTATTAATGATAGTGCACATAAAAGAAAAATTCTATGCTTTTTTTTTTTCATTTGGACAAAAATGTAATTTAATTTTTGATCATTTTATTTCAAGACTAATCTAAGGCTTAACAACAAGGTAAAGTTGTTATTGTGATTATGAAGAATATACAGTAGTCATTACATCTATTTATCAATCTATTATCTATTTACCTATCTATCTATCTGTTATATAATCTAAAATTTCTTCCACTACAATTAGCATGAAGCGTTTTCTCTAAATTTTAATCTTTTAATTATAAAATTATTTATTTATTTATTTGACTATGCATTTCTTTTATTTATATTTTTCTTGACTTCTCACCTTTTCTAACCTTTCAAGATTTTTATTCTTTTTCTTGACTTTTCATATTTTTTTGATAAAAAAATTAATTGATTTAAAAAATAGCAATCAATGTGTAATTTTTAATAAATTATAAAAATACATACTTTATTTCATAAATTAATCTTAAATAAAAAAAAAAAAAAATACATTAATAAAATGTCCTATATTGCCTTTTAATCTTAATCTTGTAAGTTTTAACGATAAGAATATTTGAATAATATTTTATAATTTTATTTAATTCCTATATATTTCATTGGTAATATAATTCTATTTTATTTGTACTTATAATATTAGCATAAGATGAATTTAAAAATTTATTAATATATATAAAATAAAATAATCAATAGATATCTTGCTTATCAAAATATAATTAAGATTGAGTTAGAAAACTATTTTGTAAAATTAAAAAAATAAAAAATAAAAGATAAAGAATAATGATTATAATTTTTTCATATTATAAAAAATTCACTTAACAAGTCAAAATAAATATAATGGCCTTTTCTCATTTAAATTATGCATATAAATTTAAAAATGCATCTAAATATTGTTACAAACAAATAAAATAAATTCAAGTCATATGATTATTAAACTTTAAATATGAGACTCTTTATTATGATTCATAAAATTCTAAATATGTTTAGATTGATTTATTTTACTCTTAAAAAATACTTCAAATCAAATGTTCTCTTTGATATATTTTAATTATATAGGTTTTACTTAAGCAAATTAAGTTAATTTAAACATGCATTAAATATGTATTGTTAAATAAAAAAACATATAATAATGTATATTTGATTTAAAACAAAATTCGTGTAACGCACTGGTTGCCTAACTAGTTATTGACAAAAGGTCTATCCATGAATACAAGCACAATTGGCATTGTGACAAAACTTACCTAAACTTTGAGTGTGTTGGTTTGAATCGAAGGAGTTTAGGTTCTTTAAGTATATGATTTTAAATTCGATTTCAAGATTTATGTGTATGAAAATAACACTGTTAGAAGAGGTCCCTGTTTAAGTGTCTAAACATACCTTGAGATATTAGTCTTTCACCTATCGAGAAAGATAATACTCTAAGAAGCAAAAAAAAAAAACTTACTTAAAGTTCTTTAAATATTTGTGTTGTTATTCTTTAATAAAAACATAATGCATATATTATTTTTCAGTCATCTTATCATCTTTTTTAAAAATTTCATATATAAGGTGTAAAAAAAGAAAATGGGCATGTTTTTATTGGAAAAGCAGTACTACAAGTATTGAGGGAATTTTCATATCAAAAAAGGAAAAAAAAAAAACCTAAAAAATTTCATCTAAATTTTATCCTTAATATTATTGACATAAGTCTTGGTATAATCGTTTAACAAGAAAAAAAAAAACTTCAAAAGTGTTACTTTTGCAATAGTTATAAATTTATTTAAATCTTTTAGATCTATTATCTTTTAAATAGATGAAAAGAGTTTAATTTTGATTATCTCATATTTGCCTCATATTGTAGTAAATTTGAAAATTTTAGCTTTGATTTTCTTAAATCTATCTCACACATTGGAAATTACAAAAAATAAATATTTTTATGTTAATTAGATTAAAAAATGAATATAAAAGTTGAATTAAAGTATGTGTATTTGAAAATATTGGCTTTAAAGAGGCTGAGCTTGTGTTTTTTTTTTTCCAAGTTATGGATAACCGGGATCAGAAATTGATTCATGGGGGAACAAATTTATTTTTCAGGAACAAGCAGAAACCTAGTCTTGGAAAATTATATATTGTTTATCTTTTGATTTTTTAAAATGTGAATCATATTGTTCCAAGCGGATTTTGACACTAATGGTTTTGATATTATTGCGCAGGATGCTCTAATACTATTCAATTCTAGGACATGTGCAGTTGGATTGGGTGAGCAATGCGCCCAGAGTTGCTTTCGTTTCTTTAGTGGCAACAATGGTGGAGTCCTTTCCTATTACTGAGGCAGTAGCTGACAACATATCTGTTCCACTATATCATAGCAGTGGCATCTTTCACTTTCCATTATTAGCTACTGGAACCTATTGGTCTAATTTCCCTAAAGTGCCATATATACTCTCTCTATTCAATTTTTTTTTTCAAAGAATGCTTTTTTAAACTATTTATATATTATAAATAGATTTATTTTTCCTATCATTGCTCTTTATTATTTTACAATTGCAATTTAGAGCCCAATTATATACCAAAAAAATATTGAACCAGTTATTGAAGTATAAAGTCTCAAATTATTTTATCAAGGTAGTTGGTGCAAATAAAAAAGTGAAATAAATTTTGTTTATATGCTTGCACAAGGTGCGGGTCAACATCTAATTATTTCTTAATTATAAAAAAATTGAATCTTAAATGATTGCCTCTTAAATAAATAACTCTACACTATAAATGCAAATTTTAGTTATTCAAATATGTATCTTATTTCATACACTCTTGCCTCTTAGTGTAAGGAGGTGTCATCACCTTCAACCATTAGAAACAAGATTTTATTTCTTTTGTACCTCTTAAAAATTCAAAAATACTACAGTTTAGTTAAAATTGATGATGGAGATATCATCAATCATAGTTAAGATCATTTTTTTTCATAAAAAATTCGTCAACAAAGAATATAATGTTTCGACCTCTTACGGTTGTCTTTTTTTATATATATATATAACTTATGCATAAAAGTCACAGTGTCTTGATTGAAATCTGCAGTTCGGTTAGCATGTTTTAAGAAGTTAAATCTCAATGCATCTTAATAAATTATGTGCGATGTTGGTGAAAATTTATCACTTACAGTATTTTTGAATAAAATTTGTGGTGTATGCTTTTGAATTTGATATTTATAAATTGTAGCATTTCAAAAGAAAATAATTAAATTTAGACTGACGGACTAATTATTTGGACCGGGCAGCACTGCAAGAACCAAGAAGAATTCCAATTTTTTTGGTATTTCATTTTTATTAAATGGACCAATAACAATTTTTTGGTACAAACATTTTAATAAATGGATCACTAACATGCTGGCCTGGGCAAAAAGGATTTAAAAAGTTCAAAAGCTTATGTCAAGTGATATTAATTTGTTCATAAATTACTTGATCCAAAGTTCAAATCTCATATGTTTTGCCTTACCTCTACTTTAGTCTACTTTTTTCTACTTGGCATCAGGATTTTGACCTCTTTTGTAACAAAAGAAAAACAATTTAATAGAAATTAGTTAGTCACTTAAGATAAATGTTTGAATGGAAATGGAATAGAGAGTTAATTTTTCATTTTTTAAGTAAATATTCTACTTATTTGAGAAATTTTTTGAAATGAAAGAATTAATTTGAGATATTATCATATAATCTCTCAATCATTTCTTATTCAATTTTATAATTATTTTATAATAATTCTTTCAATTTGAAAGCAAAAAATTAACCTTCTCTAATCTTTCTTTTTTCTTTCAAATTCCTCCATCTAAACATAACTCTCAAACTTGTCATTTGTCCTCCTTAGAGAGGTTCTTATATACAGAACATTATACTAATTCAATAAAAATATATAACATGTAGCACTCCATAACTATACAGATCGTTGAATCAAATATAAAATATTATTAAATTGAGGGTTAACATTTTAGAATTTCTCCCATTCCTAAGGATGACTCCCATTGGACTTCTTCTCATGCAGATTAACAAGAAGGAGAAGAAAGCAACACTTGCTGTCGAAGATGAGCAGCTTTCTGATCAAGATCTTGCAGACCGACTGTGAAAGACATATTTTGCATGTTAGATGTGAAGTAACATGACCTAATGCATTCACTTCATGTGCGTTGTGGTGATTATAGTGACTTAGTGAGCATGTATATATGTCAAGGTCAATGACAAAGAGAATCAAGTCAGAATCCATTACCAAAAAAATAAAACTGCAACCAAACAACACTCGAGGATAATCAAACCACCAACTGTTCTTGCTTCATGTCTGTTTGTGGCATTGAGAATTAAATGAAGTTCAACGTAAATTTACATTTGCAGTTGCAGATAACTTTTATGCCATTTTATATTGCTTTTTCTTTGCCTTTGTGATAGAGAATTTTTGGTAAATACACCACTAAATTCGCAGCTAGCCTTTTGTTTCTCAACGTGATGCTGCCAAGTGCCAACAATTTTTATGGTGCTTTGCTTTGTGCCGTGAATCAACATCTTGTCTTTTTCATTCACTCGTTGTTAACATTATCAGTGTTATTCACCATCAATTCTAACCCAAGTAGTTGGCCTGCCTTTATTAATTTTGTGTTTAAACTAGCTCATGAATCCTACGTTTGAACAAGATTGGTTAGACTTAGTTGCTAATTGAAACTTTAACATTGTCTATTGATTAGAAAGAATCTGGTCAAGTCCCACATTGTTGAGTGAAGATGACAAACACTCAACACACGAATATAAAAGTAACGTTCCTGCAGTCAAGTAAGTATGCCTTTCTCGGCCTTTTGCCTAAGGTCAAATGTCAATTCTTATCAGTTTAGTATTTGATAAGTGGGTTATTCCTCACATGATATTAAATTTATTTTTTAAGGAGAAGAAGAGTATATGAAGTAGCTTGCTAGTAAGACTCTCAAGTGTTGCCCATGTCTTAGACTGCTGCATAGGCCTGGCGCATCTCACCCAAATTAGTTGAAGATTCTCATATTTTCTATTTTTGTAGTCTTATGCTTATTGGGCATTTATAATACATTTAAAATTATTATATTCTTACTCCTACTCATCAGACCTTATTTTTTGTTTATGTACTCACCACAACTCTCCGTAGAGTTGAATTTTATTAAACTCTGAACTAAACGAGCAATATGTTCAATGTAATGTATTATTAATTTATTTCCTACCGAAATTTACTCTTACATTCTAAACTAACCATATTTTGGAAGGCTCTTTCTTTTATCATGTCTTAAATGTGTAAATTTGAATAGTACAAAGTTTAGAACTGGGTAATTTTAAACAAGCATCTCCTTAATTTTATTTTGTGAAATTTATGTGTTTTTTTGTGTTATTCAATTAAAAAAATGGGTTTATTTTTTGAAAAAAATGCTTTTGTTATATTTTAGTGTATTTGAATGAATTTTTATTAAAAAATATATAAGTACTAAAAAATAAGCATAAAATGTAAATTTTTTTACTAACCAGATATTTATGCTTCTAAAATATTTTGTCAAATGTTTTCAACATCTCTTTTTTTTTTTCTTAATTTGGATCATTTCAATATGATCGGATGGGAAAAATTGTAAACTTATTAGGTTTGAGCCAAATTCTTAATTTAAAAATCGATTATTTCTTATTTTTATTAGTAGATTCATATTTTGTAATTAATATTAAAATATGTAAAATATATACAATAAATAAGAATAATATGTAAGAGATATGTAAGATATGAGAGATATTTATTTTTAATAGAAAAATAAGAAAATCATAAAAAGTGTAAAAAAGGTAGTTACTTATCAAGCAAATTCTTATAACTTATAAATATTTGTATTGAGAAAATGGTAGATGTATGAGAATAAGGGAGAAGAAATTGTGAATAACATTGTGGTGGAGGGTTTGCAACTTTGTTCATAAGTTGTGGTAGTTATGAGAGGGTTTGCAACTTTTATTCGTGCAAAAATTGTATTGAGAGAGTTTATAACTTTTTTGTTTAAAAATTGTATTGTAATTTGTTCATACTAGATTAATCTCTTCTCATCCGTAGATGAGACCAAATCACATTAAGTTTTGTACGTTATCTATTTGTAATGCTTTTCTTAATTACTCATATTTATGTAAGTATGTGTAAAAAGGATAAGATATTCATGAACAAGTGGTATTTGAGGAGTTGCATGTTGATGTCTTCTAGACGTGAAAGTTAAGCGTTTTATTCCAAAAAACAGTAGTGCAAGCACGATGTGATTATTTGAAGCTTTGCTTGGCAATTATGTCCATGGTAGGCGATATGTTAATGTAGGTTTTTTTTTTTTATGGTGGAGAAGATGATTTGAAGATCTACTGAATTTGAAGATTGATTGTGATGGAATTTAAATAAGGTGAAGATTGTTAGATTTGATCAAAATTCCTAATTTGAAGATTGTAATTGATTGTTTCCTATTTTTATTAGCATATTTATATCTTACAATTAATATTAAAATATGTAAAAGACATAAAATAAATATGAATGATATGTAAGACATATACAACATCTGATAGAGATATTTTTTTACTAGAAAAATAGGAAAGTCATAAAGAGTGTAAAAAGGGTAGCTACTTGTTAAGCAAGTTTTTGTAGGATATAAATACTTGTATTAAGAAATTGGTAAATGTATGAGAATGAATGAGAAGAAATTGTGAGTAACGTTGCAATAGAGGATTTGCAACTTTATCTTCAAAAGTTGCATCGGGATTTCTAACTTTGTTCACAAAAGTTGCATCGATGAGGGTTTGTAACTTTATCTACGAAAATTGTAGTAGTTAGGAGAGAGTTTGCAATTTTATCAATATTGTTCGTAGTAGATTCAATTTGTTTTCATCCGTAAATATAGACATGTTAAACTGAATAACATTAAATTTGTGCGTGATTAAAATATTTTCCTTAATTACTCGTATTTATTATGTGTAAAAAAGGGATAAGATATTCCCCAATACACTGGACTTCACAGACATATAAACAAGGAGAAGAAAGCAACACTAGCAGATGAGCTGCTTTCTGATTAACACCTTGAAGATAGGTTGTAAGAGACATTTTCCGTGTTAGATGTGAAGTGGCATAACTAAATGACCTGATGCATTCATTTTATGCTTTTTTTGTAGTAACTAGCGACTTGGGGAGCATAAAAATATCGAAATATTCAATACGATACTATTGGATATCAATTACGTGACTATTTTAAAATATTAGTGCTATACAAGTTAAAACTCAGTATCCATTGAGAAAAAAAATAGAACTGCAACTAAGTAACAATCGACGATAATAAAAAATCATATAAGGAGGGAAATGGTATTTATAGTTTACTTTGCGTAAGAGTTCTACTAATAAATGTATAATTTGACAGCACGCACATGCATAGCAGTATCCCATCCCACTTGAGGATTTGGAATGCTGATGATGCAGTCCACAACTTTGAAAATGACTTAACCACTCAGATAGGTTGTTTATATGGTTTGGTAAGAAAGCCTTTGTACAATTAACTAGAACATCATTTTGGATGAAATACTTACGCATCAATTGATTATTTATGGAGAAAAGTTTTGGAGCACAGAGAAAGCTTCCTTAGTATGTGTTGATGTGCACCATGGAGGATTATATTTTTGAATTACTTTCGTAAATAGAAAGAGGCTTGTATAAATGAATTAAATGTAAGTAGCAGCTCAAACATAATACACATACACAATCTGGGAAATTTGTTCATACTGATTCCTGGACTTTTTCGTTCAAGTTTAAATAAGATTTTGGACTTTATAATTTTCCCTCATCTGAATTTTAGTCCTTATAGTTTATTTTTTAGATATCAGTCCGTATAACTCATTTGAATTTTGGTCCACCAAGGACTAATACCTTAACAAGTGAAAATTGTATAGACCAATTCTTCATAAAAAATAAGGACCACTATCTTAATAAATAGAAATTATATGGACTAAAATCTAAATAAGTAGAAAATATAAAGATCACTACTACTTTAACAGTAGAGACCAAAACTCAAAATAGTGAAAAAAATATGAACTAATATCAAAAGATGAAAATTATACAAACTAAAACCCAAATGGATGAAAACTATCGACACTAAAATCTTGTTTAAACCTTTTGTTTATAAACTTCTAATTCTGGGAAACGGAAAGTTCAAGAGATTATTAAAGTACAAATTCGACCAGCTAGAAATGAGTAGTTGAAAATAAAAAATTCAGAATAGGGTGCAAAGGAAAGGAGCATATATCGAATTTTCACAAAGACTACTGATGCTACACTTGTGTATACAACCTGTCTTGTGTTAATTTGAAAATATCTTTAGTTGAGTATACAAAGGCTACTGATGCTACAATTTGTTTATTTTAGTTTGGTTAATGTTTACACAATTCCATTTTATCGGGTTTATTGTGTCAACTATCATTTGTACAGGATTTCCATGAGAATGAAATTGAAAACAAATAGCTGATTACTTTGGATGACATTTCTTTTTTGGGATATGTATAAACAAATGTTATAATACTAACAAATAATTCTGCTTGTCATGTTGGAACAGTGACCATGTTTACCTAAATTGCAGATGTTTGATCAAGAAGTTACGGTCGCTCATCAGGTCTAGCATTAGTGGAACCTAGATGCAATTCATTTGCATTGCTACAGGACCACACAAAAATGCCCCATTACTCTAGAGAAGGCATTGTTAAATATCAAAGGGACAACAGCATGGCCTGATTTATTTTAAAATCATGTGGAGTATCCCCATCTCTAACCTGCCTCCACATTCATCAATTTCTTTAAGATAAAAGGACCATATTCAATTCAAACAAATAAATAGGACAAATTCCCAAAGCTGGATGCGAAGGCAAAGAAGGAACCATCATCATGCACAATCGTACTATATGTCTGACATATTTACAAGAAAACTGCCAATTTATTAGAATATAAAAAAATTGACAGCAAATAGTCCTTTTTGACACTATAATTTTGGTGTTTTTCCTAGCACAATGTTACTTTGAGTTACTTTTGGTAACTCTAAGTATGACTGAAATGGAAACGGCCTACTTTCAGGGCAAAGGTTCTTGTGAATCTCCCAGACGAGACAAATGGAGATATGCATCAGTCCCTGTGAATAAACAACCTATGACTGCATCAGAAAATTTGATAGTTGAACTTGGAGCAAGCAAAAGTAAAAAGTAAACAGAAGAGGTCCAGAAAATAAGATAACGACAAACCAGTACTCTACAAATGTAATGTAATATCTAAAAAATATACAAGTACGCTATTTCAGAGATGGTGGTTCTTAATGTTCGGGGCACTGAAGTGCTCATTAGACTTCAGATAATTCAAAGACCACTCTAGCTAAGTAGAACCTAACAAACTCCTAATGTGCAATGACTAACTTACACATGGGAGAGAAAAACATTCACTCGATACTTCAATAAAAACAGTAAGTATTCTTGTATAAGTTCAAACGGTCCTCGGACAAAAAAAGTAAGTATGAAATTAAGGTTATCACAGTTGTATCATATCAAATTGCAATCAGATCCCATATCTCAAAACCCCTACTATATGCTACATGGAAAAGAGAGACAAGAAGAGGGAATAGATCATCTCATGTGAAAATGTCATGTAAAGAGAAAGATAGACACAGAGACCATAAACAAGGCCCCACAATTTTTGATAGGACCGGACCTGTTCAGGGTCTTTGTATTTATCTCTCTCTTCACGTGGCAGGATCATGTGAAAATCTCACATGAGAGGACCCATTTCCGAAGTTTCCAACTCTAAATGCAACAATAGTAGAAAATTGGAAGGAAATCTATCTGAAAAATATTGTTAATGAAGTGAAATATTAGTAATAGTCTACTCACCATATCCTTCCATAGAGATTATTTGAAGATCACCTCCAAAATAACGAGCATACAGACGGCTAATAGGAATCCCATATCCATATCCAGCCATTGTCACATTATCAGCCATTCCAAGATCTGAATGCTCATCCAATGGGTTTCTGGCTGTACTATATAGATATGTAAAAATTTTTGGCAGACCACTTCTTGGTATTCCACCTCCCTCATCTGAAACCTACAATGCCATTTAGACCAACTGCTTTAACAAAGCATCATGATAATAGCATGTAAAAATCCCCCCAACAAAAGAAAAAAAAATCCCAGAAAACAGGTAACTTAAAAAATTATTAACAACTGGAATATAGAAGTTATACAAACTAAGTACCTTTATGGTAACATCCTCTATTCCATCAGCAACTATTATTCTAATGGGAGGTGCAACTTTGTCAGAATCCATAAAACGCTCTTGGACAGCACGCAGTGAGTTCTTAACCAACTCAAATACCATAAGATGCAAGTGAGCTGGAACGTACCTGTTGTGAAAACATACAGGAATTATATAGAAAAGAGAACAGAAACAACTTATTAACTATAATTATAAATCCCAATGAGATAACCAATCCTAGCATAAGAAAAAAGACAGATGCTCTGAAAAGAGAAAAAGAATAAGGAGAGGGAGACATAAGCTTGCAAAATTTATGGAAACAAATGACAGCAAAACAAAACCGAATGAAATCATAGAAGTAAAAAGTGTGTAACTCACGGAAAAGTAAAATCAGGGTCTCCATAAATATGGACATCAGGGGCATTGCCATATTCACGGCAACATATAGAACGTGCATCCTCACTGGCATTCCTCGCCACCTCCACAGGAGACATTTTTGTATGTATATAACCTACACAATGGGGAGCAGGATTGGGATTGTGCAACTCAACGTGCTGGCCTGAATCACACAAAAATGAAAAACACATACAACAAGGTTAGGGTTTAGACCTTCGCTAAAAAGATTTAAATAGAAAAAATTGGTAGCAAATAAACTGCTTAGTCTTATAGAAGGCAGGCAGAGAGCTTTCTGAACTAACCAATAAGCATGCGAATTCCAATTCTTGACAAGTAAAAGCGATCAAGGAACTGATGAATCTCATCAAGATCTTCATAAACAATCTTTGGATCCATACCCTTCTTCAACTGCTGAACACCCAAGGCCATTGTAGGTACCACATTGTTGTGTCTCACTTTGATGGCCTTAATCATTTCAGTGAATTCTTTTTCATCATTCATATTCTTGATCTCAGGGAATGATCTAAGATCACGGAAAGAATCAAAGTACCAATCCCTAACCTAAAAACACAAAAATTTAGCACAAAAGTTCAATAAACATCTACAAAACATCAAATTAATTTTAAAGTCCTTCTCCCTCATGTAGCTAAAATTGCCATAAAGCACACCATCAAAACCTACATCACTCCAAGAGCATAAAAAACTAACATTATCAGAGTCCTAAAACAGGTGCTTGGCCCCAAGGCGATATGACATCTGCCACCATCAAGAATCATCGAATTTAATATCCAGTGACCTTTCCATTTTGGAAGTAAAAGTCAGAGGACTGTTGTTGTAAAAGAAATAAAACATGTTCAGAAGAATGGGAATTTTTACTACCTTAATATATAGTGATTAAACCATATACCCTTTGTAGCAAGGTTGGGAGAGAAAATGTTCAACATCAAATTTTAAAGCCGACTATTAAATACAGCAAGACTTAAAATGTCAAGAACCAATCATCCTAAAAGCTTAAACTTTTCATTGTGTTGGTTCTTGACATGATATTTGAACCTGCATGAACAAGTCATTAGAAGTTTGATTCTTCCAATTAAATTATAATTTCAGCACATGGCAGTGTTGTTCACGCATTAAGCCCTTTCTGTGAGGGGATGTATTAGAGATATAAATCACTCCTGGCCTCCACCTAATAGGTTAAGCTTTTTGTTTACATTATTTCACTTAAACAATTCTAAACAAAATAAATAAGTTAAACATTGAAATAAAATAGAACTTCACATGCTTATATGCCAATTGCAAAGATGGTTTAACACGACAAGATTAACAACAAATATGAAACACTAGACACTACAGACAGGAATCTACATTGTATCCGTAATGCTAATCACAAACCATTTTTTACTTAAAATACTTGCTCTCAAAAGTTAGTCAACTTCTTATATCTTAATGCACACGGTTGCTGCAGCAAAGAAAAATAAACAAACGAAACAGTAACATTAAAATAATTGTAGGACACATCCAAAAACACCCTTCCCCATAAACAGATAAGATCAAATAATAATCAGAATTATCCTCAAAAGCAAAGGCAATGAAATCCAAGGCACCAAAGGTGGTAACAAAAAGACAACACAAAGAATAACAATAAACCTTAATTCTATAGTACAATGTAAAAAAAAAAAAAAGTACCTTCAAAACAGCAGGTTTTTGAGACAAACCATAGGGAAGATTCTCAAGCTCAATGGCTCTCCTAGCAATCCTAATGGGAAGCTCCTTGTGAAGGAACTGAGCAGAAATGAGCAAATTCTTGTCAGTGGGTTTGGAACCAAATTCCATCATGTACCTCAAGCTTACCCCTGTCTGCTTCAAACAACCCCATCTATGCACCTCTTCAATCAAGGTCTTGGAGAATGACTCACAGGCCTTTTTGGCAGCCATGGCTTGGTCCTGGTTGTGGAGCCAAGAACCAAGAAATCTGAGAGTGAATTGGAACAACAACCAGCATGCAAAAAGAAGCCAAGAAGCACACAATGCAAAACTGACATAGATAACAATCAAAAACCACCAAAAGGGTTGGGAATTGAGGCCACACCCCCTCTCAATTGAGGAGAGAGAAAGTGACACCCCTTTTGTAGAGAGAGAAAATTGCAACAAAATGAATAGATTTGATGGGTCCTCACAGTGAAAGAAAACCTGGGTTGGAATTTAACCAGAGATTAGAGGAGAAAATTTTGAAACTTTTTTTCTTTTTTTGTTTTTTTGAAAGTGGCAAATTTTGAAGAAACCGAAGTGATGGTGATGGTGTTTTTTCTTTGTGGAGAGGATGAGATCTGGCTGCCAACAATGATTGGGGGCTGTGATTATGACACGTGTTAAGATAAGCCCTCGTTTCGGGAATTCAAATGTGGTGGCTTTGGTTTTGGGACCATTTCCAGTTTCACATGTTTTTTCTCCTTTTGCTTTCATCAATGAATGCATTTTGTTGGAAAAAAAAAAAAAGATCAATGCATATTTTTCCCGTATAATTTCAAAGAAATTCACGTGGCTTTTCCTTTTATGAGTTTCTTAACGTATGTGGCATTGCCTACAATTTTATTAATTGTCATGGTCAATTGGTCATGACAATTTTATTTATCGTATTGTAAAGTGTAAGTCAATTATATATAATTACATTATTAAATGAATTTGATTATGATTATTATATTTGAGATATTAAATTTTTTAGAATGGTTGTCTAATAAGGTTGAGGCTTTAATCTTCATATATTGTTAGATTTTAAAAGGATTTTAATTTTTTGGAAGGTTTTCTAGATGCGACAATCTTACAATAATATTTATAAAATATTTTAATTAAAGACAAAAAAGTTAAATATTTAACAAATATTTACATTCTTTTTTTCATATATAATGATTTTTTTAAAAGAAAAGACAGAAAGCAGATTTAGTAATTTTTTGTACTAAGTCATATGTATGTTGTTTTTGGTTAAGTCTAACTCAATTATGTATTATTACATTATTATATGAAATAGATTATGATAATTAATATTTGAGATATTAAGTTTTTGGGAATTGTTGAGATAAGGTCGAGTCTTTTAGCTCTTAACATTTGGAGGAATTTTAAATTAAATTATTTCAAAAATTTTCATTTTTTTGTATATAATAATGTTTTTTTTTAAAGAAAAGACGAATGGCAGATTGGTAGTTTTCGGTACTAGGCCCTATGTATCTTTTATAAGAATTTTCATAAAAGTTTAATCCAAAGGGATCATCATGATTTCTAAAGATTCTTGCATTTTTGGCACTTTTCATAGATCAGATCGACTTGTGGACCATCCCACGTATGTGATTGGCAAGTGTTATTTATTGCTTGGTTCGTCTTAATTCATGATTTGACATATTTAAGATTTAATTTGATTTAATTTATTTAAAAAAATGTCAAGTTATTTTTTTAAAAAAATTATTTAATTAAACAAATTAAATTTAATTTTTTTAAAAAAAAAAAATCTAAGTTTAATAAGTTAACCTATTTAATTATATATATATATTATGAAATTTTAATATTTATATAATATAATTAATTTAATAAATAATATAATATTTTTTAAATCTAAATATATTAGTTTATATAAAATATTAAATTTATTAATCTATTTAGTTGATTTATTTAAATATAGACTTATTAATTTATTTAAAAATATTATTATAAAATAAATATTTAAATAAATTTTTAAATTAAATTAAATTTTTTAAAAAATTAAATCAAATTTTAAAAATTAATTTATATCAAATAAATAAGTTAAATTCAAAATTTTATATTTAATAAATAAATCAGACGTATTTAAATATGCTTTCCACCCCTAATTGTATTCTATCATCATTGCGTAAGTCATTCAACAAAGAAATATAGGTTACCCAATAATTGAAAGTATGATACTGTGTACATTATTTTTTATTAAAACGGCATAAATTCTTTTATAGAGATCATTTTTTTTTATTTTACCATTATAGAGATTATTTCTTACACATGAAACTTCTTATGTACGTGAATTTTATATTAGAAACTAATCGCTTATATAAACAATTCATATAAAAGGATATAAGAAAAAGTATGTAAGCAAATTGTCAAAAATTCCCTCCTACTATGAATCATATGTAAAGAAACCTTTATATGTTTTGAAATTCACTAACACTACTATTTGAATTTATTAAATTGTGTATATTAATATTTTGTAAAAAGAGTTTTCTATACATACACAATGAGATAAATATTAATATATGTTTTTTGCTTGGTTGGTCTGAATTTATGATTTGACATATTTAAGATTTAATTTGATCTAATTTATTTTAAAAAAATGTTAAGTTAATTTTAAAAAAAATTATTTAATTAAAAAAGTTAAATTTAAATTTTTTTAAAAAAATTTAAATTTAATAAATTGATCTATTTAATTATATATATTATAAAATTTTAATATTTATATAATATAATTAATTTAATAAATAATATAATATTTTTTAAATTTAAGTGTATTAATTTATATAAAATATTAGATTTATTAACCTATTTAGTTAACTTATTTAAATGTAAACTTATTAATTTATTTTAAAAATATTGTTATAGAGTAGATATTTAAATAAATTTTTAAATTAAATTAAATTTTTAAAAAATTAATTAAATCTTAAAAATTAATTTATATCAAATAAATAAATCAAATTCAAAATTTTATATTTAATAAATAAATCAGACATATTTAAATATGCTTTCCACCCCTAATTGTATTCTATTATCATTGCGCAAGTCATTCAACAAAGAAATAAACGTACCCCATGTGGTACAAGGATATTTCATAATTTTAAGTGTTTAACATAGGTTACCCAATAATTGAAAGTATGATACTGTGTGCATTGTTTTTTTATTAAAACGGCATAAAATTTTTTATAGAGATCATTTCTTTTTATTTTACCATTATAGAGATTATTTCTTATACATGAAACTTCTTATGTACGTGAATTTTATATTAGAAACTAATCACTTATATAAACAATTTATATAAAAGATATAAAAAAATATATAAACAACAACAACAACAATATTTTCCCATTAGGAGTTAAATTTAAATGGAAACAAGTTTATCATATCGTGAATCGAATCTTAGTCTTAAAGCGAATTCAAATCTAGATCTTTTTTAAGTTTCACTATAGTACTTTGAATCATCTAAAAAATGCGCTTTTCTCCATCCGATACTCTTCTTTGAAATTCACTAACACTATGTCCAAACCACCCAAGCGAGATTTATCTTTTCCACAATAGGTCTTACCCCTACTTTCTATCTGTGTATTATTCATAAATTTTTAAGTATGGCCTTCACACATCCAAAACATCCTCATCTCCGCGACACGATCTTGTCTTTCTTGTTGGCTTTTTACCGTTTTCTATCTATTTCTTGGCCTTATATAAAATGAGCATAACTTTCCTATCACAAATAACACTCCATTTCATCCAACTTGAATCCTATGGTTTACATCTCCTTATCATCTCTCCATCATTTTGTATGATGGATCCAAGATACTTAAAGCGTGTAACTTGTGGTATGGTATGATCTCCAATTTTTATCGCTAAGCTAGCATTAGCATGTTTCTTACCTTGAACTTACATTCCATATACTCCGTCTTACTCCCGCTTAGACAAATTTTCTGTCTCCATAATGGTTTATTTCTCTCTCGACTCTCCACTAAATATATCATTTATATTTTTGCCCTTGGAATTGATCAACACATCCAAGACCAAGGTAAAAGAACCCTTGATTGACATAGTTATAAACTCTTATGGACCCCAAACCTGGTTTTAACCTCATCATACATATCTTGGATTGTCGAATATAGCAATCGAACTCTTTTCTTTCCAAAGCCTTCCACAAGAATGCACTATCGTAGGCTTTTTCCGGATCAATGAAAATCATGTGTAGGTCTTTTTGCTTCCTCCGCGCTCCATCAATCTTCGTGAAGATAGATTTTCCATGGTTGACCTCCTGGGCATAAAACAAATTGATTCTCCGAAATATGAGTCTCTTGTCTTAGTCTCCTTTCAATGACTCTTTCCCAAACTTCATAGTATGATTTCATGAGCTTATCCTAATTTACTGAATTTTGTATATCTCCCTTATTCTTATAAATAGGGATTTTAAATTCAACATCTTCTTAGACCTCAATATCTCGTTAAAAAGTAACCAATACCTTTACTCAGTACTTCACCCCTATAGGTATATTATCGGTCCAACCGCTTTTCCATTATCCATCCTCTTCAATGCTTCTTTTACCTCAAACTCGAATTCTACGATAAAATATTTTATTTTAATGTTTATATGTCCGAGTCCTGTCTAATGCCCGTGTTCCTCATTAAATAACTTGTGAAAATAACCCTTCCATCGATCTTTGATGTCTTGTTGGTAACCAAGACTTTACCCTCTTCATCCTTAATGCATTTCACTTGATCCAGGGTCTCTTGTCTTCCTTTCCCTACTTTTGCAAGCTTTGATATACATTTCTCCGTCTTTGGTAACGATTGATATAACCCATTAAACTCACCGATTAGTATCTTTTTTTGCCTTTATATTTTTCCCAATTTTTATCATTTTTACACACGTACAAGCTTTATAACATTCCTTTTAACCTTAACCTTATCTTGTACTTGTGTCCCACCACCAAGATTCTTTATCCTTGGGTCCAAAGCCCCTTGATTCAACCTTCCTAAATCTCGTTGATAATATCATTAAGACTCTTTACTTCCCAAAATAATCCTCCTCCGAAAGAGCATTTGTTTTCCGCCATTTAGTTGCCACCATTTGATCCTTGGCTCTCTGTCTCGACAATTTCTCCTTACTCTCATCTTAACTCGTACATCCATAACCAAATGTGTGTTGGGTATCAGCTCTCTCCAGGGATGACTTTCACAATCCATGCAAATCTTTCTATCGATTTCTTAATAGAAAGAAATCAATTTGAGAGAAAGAACCCCCGCTTTATATGTGATAAATACTCTTCCCGCTTCCTAAAACAACGTTTATTGTGATCAAACGCTACCGCAAAATCTAATGTTTATGCATTAACTACTCCTGACCATAACCCCCAAATTCGCTACCAGGTCCCCACCTAGAAAAATCTTTCTCATGGTATAACTAAACCTTCTAAATAATAAAATTTAATCTTGTAATGCTCATCTAACCCCACAAATGCATCATTGATAATATTAATTCCACAACAAACTTCAAAGCTATAATCCTATTTAACATTATTCTTCCAATTCTTATCTACTTATTACGCCACCCCGTTTTAGATTTTATTTTATCTTGCCACAGTATCAAAGCTTAAAACCCAAAGTGTCGAGTTCTTTGTCTTTTCTCCAACCCACTTAGAGACAAATAAAATTAATCCTCCTCCTAATCGTGGTGACTATTTCCATTAATTTACCCGTAAGTGTGCCATATTCCAAGTTAATAAATCTGTGAAGAATTCTTTAAAAAGTTCGAGAATGTGGGAACCCTTGCTTATTTTTCACTTTCATCGGCTCTTTCATTTACCTAGCATTCAGCCATACAAATAATTAAGATTAACACAATTACTTTGATTGTCATAAAGATTAGAAAGTTTTACGTTCATTGTCGATCGCCTAACACAAAAACTTTTTATCAGAATTTGGGGCCATTTATGTAGAATTTGCAACAAAGCTCAGCATAGGCAGAGTTAAAAAAAAAAAAGTATATAAACAAATTATCAAAAATTCCCTCCTACTATGAATCATATGTAAAAAAACCTTTAAATATTTTGAAATTCACTAACACAACTATATAAATTTATCAAACTGTGTATATTAATTTTTTGTAAAAAGAATTTTTTACACATACACAATGAGATAAATATACACTAAAATACATAATTTAATTAATTCAAAAAATTATATTAGTGAGTTATAAAGTACATGCAAATTTTCTGCAAATGGCCCGCATAAATTTTTTATATTTTGCCCTATTAATTTATCACAATTGACTATAAATATTAAAAGAAAACACATGTAAACTAGAATAAAATCTTTACTAAATACTATTACAATATTGTTATCATTGCCTTATTTGAATATTTACCAGGCCTACAAAATAACTATCACAATTCAAACGTTACTTAGGAACCCTGAATTCACATTTTAAAAACTTTCCATATGGAAAAAGTACCAATACTACGTATCACCCCTAGAACTATTGAGAAAAAAATCTTGCATAAAGAATATTTAATGATATTATTTATTAATTAACAAAAACATTACATGGCACCAATACTAATGCCCGCATCGGATCCCAGCTGGCGTTGATAGGTTTCTTAAAACTAGGATTGGTTTTTTGATTTTTTTTTTTTTTTTTAGATTACTTACAATAAAAACTTTTAGCGTAAAGTACCAACTAATTCAGTTGATAAAATTCTTTTCAAATAATTTTTTTTGCAGAGCGTATATAAAGACATGTGATCAAATATCATATTCACTCTTTCTTTCCTGTGTGATTGAATATAAAGGTAACGTTTATTGTTAAAAATAAATAGTAATGTTTATTTGAAAAATAATACCATCATATAAGTGCTCTCATAATAAGGATACATCTCCCACAAATGCTTAAAAAATATTAGCAGAAGTATTTTACTATTTTAAAAAAATAAAAGTATCACCTGCGACGAGATAAATAAATTTTTTTGGCAAAGATTAAGTTGAATTGTTTAATAAATCTGAGAATTTTGAAAAGTTCAGGATTTCATCCAATTATACCTAGCATACATCAGTTAATTAAAATTTATTAGAAAGATTGAAAATTTTCTAGAATGTAATTTAAATAGTTCATATGGATAAACACACTCTCCTGAGATAATTGATGGGGAATGATAAGTGCCTGGCTTACTGCTGAAAGGGAAGCGATACAATTGCAGCCTTGTGATTTGTGGTCCTCACAGCACTCAGTCCACTTCAATAGTGCTTGCTTTTCCACGCTGTGGATCTACCACGGTATGTATATGAGGTGGAAAATGAAGAAGGAACTAATGTGTAGCCCTGAGTTCAAACACTTTAAAAGGTCTTAAATTATTAACCTGCAAACCAAATTCAAGGGGAGTTCACAAACGTGAAGCCAATGTACTTCTAGGAAAGATGAAGAGTGAAAGCAAAAGAGACAAATTAGGCCCATAATCAGACTTTGCCACTCTGGCTGTCCATAATTCACAGCTGGACAAAAATATAAAAAGCAGGTTATTAGTTATTACTTTTTTTTTTCATTGTTTAGGTAATTATTATGGTACTTTGATAATTCATAATTAATATTTAATAATTCATTCTGTATATCAAATTCTTAAAAAAAAAAAAATAGAGATTACCATAGAAATCCCCTATTTATAATCCAAAGAAGGAAATTGCCTACTTAGAAGAGAAACCAATTAGATGGAAGGCCATCTGATTTAACCTGATAACAAAAGAGAAATTTTTACCAAACTCCTATATTATACAATTAATGCATGCTTCATGAATGACTCCTGTCATTAAATTTAAAATTAATTTACATAAATTTTAAGTCACTATTTTAAAATTAAATTTTTTTCTAAAGAATATTTTAAAATCACTTATTAAGAAATCTAAAATAGAAAATATTAAATGAAAAATATAATATTTAATACATTAAATACTCAAACAATTATATTTTTCATTTAATATTTTCTCTTTTGATTCTTTAACAAATATCTTAACGCATTTGTTAAAAATATCTTAAAATTAATGATAAAAATCTATCATAAAATATGTATTAATTGTACTCTAATTACATGTAATAATTTCTCACAAAATTTCACACACACGCACATAAAGAAGTTATTCATCACCTTTAATGAATATTCATTTCAAGAGACCTTCACCATCCCACTAATGATATATTCCCATTTTCAGCATCCTTAACATCAGCAAGATTCTCAGTGCTGCCTGCAAAGGGTATCTTTCTCCACGCCAAGATTACCCCATTTTCTCCTTGTTTTCTTGGTAAACTTGCCAGCTTTTTGGTGCTCTAAATAGAATATACCTAGGAAAAAAAAAGAAAAGAAAAAAATGAGTTTCCCTCAAGCTATTCTATCTTCAGTTCCCTCCACAGTTATTGTACCTAAACAGTTACCACTAGAAATGAACATAACAAAACAGGCATTAAAATTTTATAAATAAAAGATGGCCAAGTTGACACTCACTTCTAACTATGTCTTCTTTGGAAGAGTTGAAGATAAGATGAATCAGATTCTTGCCCACTGATTTTGTCTATTCCCACCATGTTTAGCACCATTAACATCAATATAATATCGTCTCAGAATCTCCTTTTCCTCCTTTGGTAAAACAACCTGCAGGAAGCCAAGTCTTTGAGAAAGTGCCTCAAACATGTAGCTGAAGAAACTCAGAGAAAATGGCTTCCCCTAAATCTCACTTCAATTCCCTTCAAAAGATAGACAATGTGACTCATTTATCCAGCAGTATAACACCAACTTGAATTTCATAAACCGGCCATATTATGCCTTTGAGGGCTGATTGGTGCTATGTCACTATCGATATTGTATCAGAATACCATAAAATATGATGCAGCGGCTTTTGTTTTTGTGCAAGGGTGACTAATCAAACTTGCCTTATTGGCTAATCCAGAAGACTTGTTTTGTTTCATAGCAAGAGAAGCTAGTTTGATTCATTATAGGCCAAAAGTGGCTAAAACAATGATATAAGCAGCTGTTGTTTGTAACTTATAGAGCATATAAATTGTTACTTATTTTAACAGTTAAATCATCTCATCAACTTTTGGACTAAAGGATTCACAAAATATTCTTTGTGGCCTAACTTAAAAAAATTAACACATAACTGAAGTTTGAATCTATGACTATGTGCTTACTTACAAGTTATATGCTCGTTTACCACAAAGTTATTCCTTTAGACTTTGACTCTATATAAATTATTTTAACTTTTCTATTTAAATTTGAAGTTATCTATTCACATTATAATTGTTTTTAATTATAGCTTTTAAAACTTTATTAAAATAGCTTTTTGAGATCGTTTAGTTAAAATCCTATTTGTTAATTTATATTTAATTAAGAGTAATTTGAAAATTAAAATTAAAAAATAAATAAAATATAAATAAATAATTAAAAATGCTAATAGCATCACCTTTATCTTTAAATTTGATATAATTATACATCCAATTTCGTTGTTTAACTTTAAATGGCCCATTAATTTCATCTTTATTAATTAAGTACAAAACAAAATAAGTACGTTGTTCCCTTATTTTTATTTCTTTTTCTAATTTGGTCTCTTATATTTTACTTTTGTTAATTTGGTTCGTTATCTGGCAAACTGTCATTCAATATGATTCTCTGTCACGATTTCATCACCAATACCCCCTAACCGAAGTGATGATGTATCACTAATAGGTAATGGTCATATCATTGCCACATAACACCACGTTATAATCACATCATCATCGTTAGTGATACATCATTACTTCTATTAGAATTTGTGATGTAACCGTGATAGAGGACCACGTTGAATGACGATTTACAAGATATATGACAAAATTGTCAAAAATAAAATATAAGAGACCAAATTAAAAATAAATAAAAAAACGAGAACAAAGTAACTACTTTTGAAACCCATATACATTCAATTTCACAAATATATAAGTACAAAAATTGTAAGTAAAGGCATTATGATTTGCACATTGCTTGTTGTTCTGATTAGAAAGCCTTGAAAGCTTTTATATATATATATATATATATATATATATATATATATAGAGAGAGAGAGAGAGAGAGAGAGAGAGAGAGTCTGTTTCAATCAATATAATATTCGGCACCAAAAATGTTAGAGAGTTGTCATGTATTTTGCATAATATTCTTTACATAAATAATTTTTTACTCATTTATTATGATTTTTTATAAGTTACAAGATAATAAGTAAATTTTATTTAATTTCTATAGAATGAGATTTTGTGTATTCTCCTCACACAATAATATAGGAATTATTTTTTTTATATATTTAAATTTTATTGGATGGTTGGACAAAAGAACTGATACTTCAAAATTATTGTCATGTTGGTATTTGATATGTATCATATTAGATATTTCTCGAATATTTTTGGATACTTCTATCTTATGCCTTTCAATTATTTTTTGACTTTTTATATTGAAACAAGGTGTTCTGGCCTTATATCCCAGACCATGTAACCCAACATGAGCTACGCAACTTGGCTGACCTAACCACAACCCAGTTTGTTGCGATTCTCTTCTAGCTAAGCGACCACCTAACAAATAGCAACTACATCACAATAGATATCCCTCATTGAATGAGGATATTTAGGGATCAAATCCCTTCATAACTACCTATTATAGTTATATGGAAACAATATCTCTTTAGATATTACTTCCCCTACAAGTAAATGTACTTTATAAATATAGGGTTAAGCCACTCAGATATGCATTTATTCTCATATACTTCTTCCCCTGGTGCACAACTTTAACTTGAGCATCAAAGTGCCTTGTAGGTATACCACCCCCCTCTTAACTGCTGTGCACACGGAGGAAACCACCATCAACCACCAATCATTACTGTTTAGAGGTGTAACATCCTCTCTAATTAGTTAGTCTTAATCATGATTATAGGAGTTCAGTAACTCTTGTAAGAGTTACCTGTTAACTTTGGTAACTTTTTAAGTTAGTTGAGCTATTTTGCTATAACACTGAGTGTGAACAATAGCTATTAATAGCCTAGAGAGTAGTATAAATTGCTTAGTTAAAGGAAATAAATATAGATAATTTATTTCTATGACACAAATATATGATTTGTGATGTAGATAAAGTTTGAAGATAAAATAAGTTAGTTTGGTGTTTTTACGTACATTAAGTGAGTGTTTTAATATCGAATTGACTTGATTAATATATGAAAATTTATGAAAATGATGAAAATAGGATTGAGATGAATCCTAGAATTTTCTATAATGCTTATGGAAGTTAGGAAACTTGGTTTTGTAAAATTAAAATATTCTTAATAGATATAAAGTTTCAGCTAAATATCTTAAGTTCCTACCTATTTTCCTTTGGCTTCCACCGCCCTTCTCTCTCCCTTAAGCCATCATTTTTTACTTTCTTGCCATTCATTTTCTCATTTCTCACATTCTCTACCAGCAACAAGAGAAGGGAAAAGAAAAGGGAAAGAAAGAAAAGAAAAGAAAAGAATAAGGAAAATGAGGAGGAAGAAGAGGAAAGGAATGGGAGGAAGACAAGGGAAAGCTAACGCTTGAGGATCATCAATCACACAAGTGAAGTAAGGGTGTTTGATTTCCTAGCTCAATCCTCTTCTACACTTTCTTGATACATGGAGTATGCTTGATTGGTTAGAAAATAGATTTTGAAAAGTTTCTCAAGGGTTTGAGTTGGATGAACTCATTAGGAACTTGAGATATGTTTGTTCTTGACTTAACCTATGCATGGTTGTTGTTATGAACTTAGAAACTCCTATTTGAACACTTGAGTTAGAAGTTGAGAAATGAGTATTTTGCTGATTGAATCTTATTTATGAATCTATGCTAGATGAGTTGAGAGTTTGTTTGAGGGTTGCTAGATGGTTAGAGGCCATTTTTGTGTTTAAGAATCATTTAGAATCTATCATTTGAGGATTAGACACTAATTTGGGAATCAATAGAATAGGAATCTAGTTTTTCTGGTGCACTGGTGCCTAGGCACCAGAGTTGGGCGCCCATGCGCCCACTGCCCAGAACTAGTTTTACTTTATGCTACGAGTATGGCACCTAGGTGCAAGTGTGCTGCGCCTAAGCACCAACTGACCAAGCATGAGACAGAGAGCTTGGCGCCTAGGCGCCAATGTTAGGCGCTTAAACGCCAGAGGCTAAGGAAAATAAGGTAGAGTTTCTGCTATATCCATGCCTAGGCGTGGATGAGTGGCGCCTAGGCGCTAGGTCTAGGATTTTCAGGATTTTTATTTTGATGAATTGGAGTTCCCTACTTGTTAGGATTCTTCATATATGCTTTTTAAAATGTGTTGAGACACTAGTAAGAATATTTTATAGAAGAAAGAACCACATTGCATATATGCATAAGTTTAAGTTTTTAAGCATTCCATGAGTTATGAATTACTTTAAGTAGGTATCTAGGACTTTGAGCACGTTATTGTGGCTTGTGATATCACTTATGGTGTGATGTTATGGTATGCTAGGTACAAGTATGATAAGAGAGTTTTACTTATCTTGGTGCATGATTTACTCTCTTGTAGTTAAAGTTAAGTGAAATATGCAAGCTTTTAAAGAAATGTTCATTCATCTCATTAAGTTGGGTTAGAATGGAGTGTTAGTAAAGAGAGGTTCTTTTACTTGATAAAGTTGAGTCATAGTACAATTATCCTAACTAAAGGAGTGAGACAAGCCCCTTGACCTTGCAAAGGAGTGAGAAAAATACTTTGCTAAGGATGAAGTTGTGAGATAAAGGAGTGAGAAAAGTACCTTATCATGGTAAAGATATGAGTAAAATACTTTACCAACTACCAAGTGTGGTAGAGGAGTGAGATAAACACTCTACCTATGACAAAGTAGTGAGTTAAGCTTTTTTTCAAAGAACATGAGGAGTAAGAAAATCACTCATGTAAAGAGGTAGTAAAGTGAGAAAAACTTTCTACCAAGGGCAATAGAATGAGTTAAGTTCTTTGCCACACGAAGGAGTGAGATAAGTATTTTGCCAAGGAAAAATGATATTTTATAATTGTATGAGTGATTGTTTAATATCAAAATTATTTTAAATATGAATAGTTTATGAGTTGTCTTTTGGGTCTGTGAATATTCCTATAGTAATGAGTGGTGACTCATGTAGTTGTTACAATTATAATCCATTTTTAGTAAGTTATTCTTGAGGTTAACTATAGATTATGAATTACTTTGTGAATATTACATAGAGAGAGTATGTTAATATTCCAGTGGTATTGAGTAGTGACTCATTTAATAGTTGTAATCATAACCTCTTGTTAATAATTTTATTTATAGTAAATATTTAATTAAGTAGTAATTGAACGTTCTGCCTTAAGAAGAGAAATTTACAGTTTTTGGCTTTTGTCACCTTTCTAGATGTTATTATAATTGTTGTTTAATAACTTATTTTTCCTCGAAACAGTTGAAGTTATCATGATGTCAATATAAACTATGTATTGAGAATTTGTGGATTCTCACCCCATTTCTTGTTTCCATGATAAATCCGAGTCGAGATTCTTCCAAGTGGAAGAAGGAGAAACAGATATATTAGAGTAGTTCATTTTCAGTTGAACAAAGCTTGTATATCTTTATATTTGCTTTGGTTTGTACAAGGTTTTATATATTACAATATGCCCTTGTGAGACTGAGATTGTATATATATGATCTTTTCTTTTTCGCATGGCTCTTATAGTAACTTGTATGGTTATTATAAACCTAGTTTTGATGTTAGTAGGCTAGAAGTGATATGGCTAATACTAATTACCCGTGTATACTCAAGATATACTAGGGTAATAGTATTAGGATATTACAGGAGGCGCGATCAAGTACAACCATTGATTCCAGTTCTAAACATTAATGTCATCTACGGGAACGTTAAACTGCAAATTCCACCATATCACCATGGTCAACACCAGAAGACAAATTGCCACAAACTAGGATCAACGATGGGACAACGAAGAAGCCTCCTTCATCAACTAGAACGAGCTCCCTAACCCTTCATCACGCAGCCCTAACAACAACAATAACAGGATGTGATCCCCTTCGTTCAGGTTCCAATGCCTCCTCTGGAACTGTCAGCTCACTATGAGTCCACCTATCAGGAGCTACTGGCCATTGTTCGCCATCAAAACAAATAGATGGAAAAGCAAGGAAGGCAGATCACGAAGCTCCAGAGGGCAATAAATGCAGAGTGGCAAGTTAAAAATAACCTAAGACACCAGCATGAAATATCCCCGGTAAATGATCTCGGAACACAGGTTGAGTGTGAATTAAAAAGGGAAACCTAACAGCCTATCGAGAACTTTATAATCTCGGAACCAACTAATCGCCTCGATGCTCTCTACCAATTCAATCACCCCTTTTCAAACTTTATCATGAGAGTCCAATTGCTTACATAATTTAAGATCCCGACCAGTATTGACTCTTATGACGGCACCACAGATCCCCAAGAACATATAAATTCCTTCACCTTGTCTATGTTGCTCTTGGGGAGCACTGATCCCATTACGTATCGTGCTTTTCTTGGGACCCTAAAGAAAGCCGCCCTAAAGTGGCTTTCCACCCTACTTCCTAAGTTCGTCAACTAGTTTAATGAACTCGCTACGAAGTTCTTGTTACACTTCACTAGCAAAGTACAACCTAAGACTTCGACTAGCCTCATCAACTTTAAGCAGGGGCGAGAAGAATCATTCCCGAATTTCATGACCAGATTCAATAGGGACGCAATAATGATTAAAGACCTCAACAAAGACGTTGTCATGTATGCCATCATGGCCGAACTTTGCCTAGGACCCTTCACCTATTCGTTGGCAAAAAAGCCCCTGGTGGACTTAGGTGACTTCAAAAGAAGGTTCAAAAAATACATCAATATGAAGGAAGTAAACATGGCAAAAAGGGACATAGAGAAAGTCGAAGAACCTCAACAAAAGAAGAACAAAGAACCTCAACAACCACAAAACCCTTCAAAAGGCCTGTTGAGAGGAAAATTATATGAATACACTCCCTCATTGTCCCTCATACCCAAATCCTATAAGCCGACACCCAGAACCTTCCTAGACCTCCCGCGTTGAAAAAACATGCTCAAAAAGACAAGTCCAATCACTGTGAATACCATGCCAGCTACAGATAGAACATAGAAGATTGTCTTTAACTGCAAGACATGATTGAGATCCTTATTCGGGAAGAATGCCTTGCCCAGTATGTCCTACCATCTCGAAACAAGAACTCTCAACACAAATATCACAGTTATAGAAAGAGAAGTTATAGCCCCAAAAGGAGCCCCTCTTCTTGATAATCTGCTAGATTATCTGTTTTTCCAAAGCTTTTTGAATGGATTTCACCGTTTAAGCCCAACTTTTGATGTTGTTTCGACCTTAAGATAACTTTATTCTATCTTTTTAGTTGATCCAATTTAGTTCGTTAAATTAAGTTCATTCTGATTAGAATTATTGGTGTTTTAGCTCATTAGTTGTTGTTTTGATTGTAGGTACCAAGGGAAACAAGATGAAGTTCAACATGGTGAAAGAAGCTCACTGAAATTCAGGCACTAGGCACCCAAATGATGAGCACCAGGCGCCTAATATATAGTAAGATACATTTTCTGGAGTCCAGGCACCTAGCACCCAAATGCTAAGTGTCAGGCGCTCACCTTCCCGAGACCCAATTTTTAAGTGAAGTCCAGCGCCATGCGCTAGACTTATGAGCGCTAGGCACCCTGCTCATTCCTGATACATATAAAAACATATTTTTTCCAGAATTAGGGATCTTTTTGCAGCTGCTGAGAGACGTTTTTTTGGACTAGAACCCTATGATGGTCATTCCTACGGTGACGTGAAAGGAAGAGAAGTGGAATTGATTTGGATCTTCATCAACATATGAAGTTTTATTTATTCTCTTCTCCTATTTTAGTTTTTGTTACTGCTTTCATATCTAGCTAAACTCCCTTTTGTTGAGATTAGGTGGATTTTGATGGATCTTGATTGCTTTTGACATTTGATTCAATTAATATAAGTTGTTATTTCTATTTTGAGTTTATGATCTCTTCTCTTAATGCTTTCTAAGGATTGATTCTCTTTGGAACGATTTTATGATTATATGTTGAATGAAAATTTGATGTATAATTGTGCTATGAGATTATGAACATTGTTTATCTTTAGGCTAGGAATAATCATTGATTTGCTTGTTACCTCGTTGAATTCTAAATCTTAATGCTTGTTATATCTTAGAATCACCTAAGGAATTAAGGGGTTTTAATTGGAAATAAAAGATCATTTGCCTAAGGAATTAGGATTTGATTAATTTAGAGAATTCAGTAACAAAAAAAGAATAATAGCTTGTATTAATTCCAATTGATATACAGTAGGTGAACTCAAATGAAGTTTGATCTCAACTCTTTCATTAATTGAATTTTAGTCATCTTGCATATTAAGTGTTTGTTGAATTGCCAAATATAAAAATGCAAAAATATTGTCATTGCGTTAGTTCATTTGTTTCTTTTGTTATTATTATTAGAGCTCACTTTGATCCAAATTTTAGTTTAAATAGTAGTTAGTTTTGAGAATCGATATTTGGCCATTGATCCCTGAGAACGATTTGGTATCTCACCATTTTTATTACTTGACGATCCGATATACTTGCTGTGGTCTCATCACTTCTCTATCCAAAATGCAGTCACCTCGCTGGGAAGGACACAGAAGAAGAGTCACCCTAGACAGATAAGACGAACAACGACTCCTGTCCTCCTCGCAATTCCCCACCCCATGACGACAAACGTCGTCACACTGAGATGACACAAGCGATAAATACTATAACTACGGGCTTCGCTGGATGAGGCGAATCTAATGCATCTAGGAAATGTCATTTGCGCACAGTTTTAGGCGTGGCTTTCAGACCCACTCTAAAAACTAAACACGGATCGAGGTAAGAAAGATTTTGTGGATCAAGGAACCTCTACGAACATAATGTTCATGAACATCTTCATCAAATTGGGTATCTTAGAAAAAAAAAACTTCTTGTTGTTTTTCGGGGAGCTGATCGGCTTCACGGGAGATAAAATTATGCCGAATGGACATATTGACCTACATCTCACACTGGGATCTGAGTCACTGATCAAGATGGTCAAGGTGAAGTTCCTAGTGGTTAATTGCTCCTCTGCCTACAACATCATCCTTGGTTAGCTATTCCTAAATGCCTTCAGCGCTATAGTCTCCATTACCCATCTCACCATGAAATTCTTCACAAAGGACAACAAGATCGCCACCGTGAAATAAGACCAAACTATAGCCTGAAAATACTACAATGCCAATTCTAAAATTGGAAAGACCCCAAAAATGCCTTCACCACGCACACCAAACTCTAACACGATGGACCATGCCAATGTTCTATTTATCAAGTTGGATGTGTGCGAGGAGATCCAAGATACGCCCCCCAACCATAAGGAGAACTAGTACATCTGCAGCTCGATGAGAAGCCAAACCAAATCACCAAGATTGGAAGCCATTTACCCCTAGAAAAGTAGGATGGTTGATTGCGTTCCTTTAGAAAATCAAGGAATTATTTGCTTAGACCTCGGTCGACATATCCGAGATAGACCCTATTTCATCTCACATAGCTTTCCATATTCCCGTATGCCAAGCCGGTATCGTAGCGGAAAAAGAAAGTCAGTCTAGAGCACTAGGAGATCATTGAGGCCTAAGTCAAAGAACTCCTAGATGTTGGCTTCATTAAAGAGATAACTTATACCACATGGCTCTCTAATGTCGTGTTGGTAAGGAAAGCGAATAGGAAGTGGCGAATGTGCGTCGACTATATGGATTTCAACAAAGCTTGCCCAAATGACCCATACCTTCTTCCTAACATTGAGAAACTACTGAATAACTCATTCGACTTCTAGATTCTCTTTTTCATGGACACCTACTTCGGATACAATCAAATTGATGTATGCGGGCGATGAGGATAAGACGATGTTCATCACAGAGAGAGCCAAATATTGTTACAAAGTCAAGTATTTTAGGCTTAAGAACGTTGGAGCCACATACCAAAAAATGATGAACAAAGTTTTTGAGGAGCAAATCAGAAATGTAATGCACTTAAATCTAACAACCACGATACAATCGTCATTACACCACAGTTACTAAATCCAGGTGTGTCACAGTCATGATAACATGCATTTCAAAATTTACAAGTTTATTTTTTGCATTTATGCATAAGTAGAAAATACGAGCCTCAAATGAAACATAATTAGTACCTAATCATTTTATACACTACCACTGAAATAAAATCATTTTCCATATATATATTTTACAGCCATCCTTAATACAAATCACTGATAGCATAGAATATAATAATTATAGAGTCAAATAAAATACAGCGGGAAACAAAACACTAAAGGAGAAAAGTAGAAATCTATGGGATAGGCACTACTAGCAGACAAAGTCGCAATCCTATATGTACGTGACGCTCGGTGTCCCAGTCGACACAACAAGCATCAATGCCCCCCCAGAAAGTTACAATCGTGCGTAACCGAAGGGATCTCGTCCATACACTAAATCGAGAATAATGAATCATCCCAATCCAAACAGCAAAGGTGCGGCCCTTCATCGTCTTCCTCACGATCTTTTATCATGTATATATATATAACAAAAGTACAAGAATACAAGAAAGAGGTGAGACATCTTACTTACATTACCAATTATTGCAGCAAAGGAACAAAATGGCGCAGAGTGCCCACATAGCATTACAACACATATATTCATTAATAACATTAATGAAATGGACAGTAAGAATAGGACAACAACACATAGCAGTAAGAATCAACAATGACAATTAAGCAACAATGATCACATACGGTAAAAGAAAATAGCCTCAGTTAATGAACAATTAAAAATATTTCAGGCAATCATGGCATCAATAACACAATAGTATGATCATAATATAAAAGAGTGACATATGATATGCAGACTCACAAATGCCGACTCTCAATGCTAACTCACAATGCCGACTCATAATGCCGACTCACAATACATGTGCACTTGGTACCAAGATTTTCTATTCCATTTCAAAGATGAATGTTCCGGTAGATCTGCCCCTCTCAATGACAGTCTATGGGACCACGAAGAGAATAGTGTTCATCGGGGCACCCACAAAGTGTTGCAAAGGTTCTTCATGGCCAGAAATCACAGGGGTATATATATAAAAATGAATCACCACACCCCGATGCCCCCTAGATCCTTCCCACGGGATCGCACTATTCAAATCTCGTTCATTTACCATAAAAAGAACAGTGATTTGTCAGGCTCGTAATGCGTGCAATCGGCATACACCGCGCCTTACGCCCCTCTACAGATCCATCACAGACCTCACTATTCAATTCTCATTAATTCACTGTGTAAAGAATAATGATTTGTCGGGCCCATAATGCATGCATTCGGTATACACCATGCCTTACGCCCCCCAATAGATCCATCATTGACCACATTATTCGGTTCGCATTCATAGGCCCATACAGCCTTTTAACAGTTATCGACTGAGCAATTTGTTCAATGTATACTGATGTAATATAATTATAAGCTCATCCAGCCTTTTAACAGTCATAGACTGAGCAAATTGTTCAATGCGTTAACTCAATTCATAATCATAGGTTCATCCAACCTTTTAACAGTCATAGACTGAGCAATTTAGTAACTACATGCTGACTCAATGCATGATCCTAGGCTCATCCAACCCTTTAACAGTCATCAATTGAGCAAACGTCTAATGCATGTTGACTCCATGCACAATCATGTTCACAAATATTTCACAATACACAATTTTTCATAATATGCCACAATTAGGTCAATTCAAATATTAATAAGTCTGATGAGATTATTATAAAGTTCCACTTGAATTATCATATCTTATGAACACATTTTTATTTTATGAGTTCCTAAAGGATCTAAAATTTCCCAAGTCATCTAAGTATCCATAGTTTATCAATTATCACCATGTCCACATTATGGGTTCCTATTTTCAAATTCTCAAGTTATTGGTCAATTATGAAAATATTAGGGAAAGTGACTCTCTAAAACTGTGGTCTTCTCAAATATCATTATTCAATTTAATTCTTCCACTTAATTATGGATTATGCATGTCTCTAAATTCCTAATATCCAAAGATGCACTGAGGCATCATTTAAACCTTAAGTTTTTCATAATCAACTCCATTATGATTATAAATTCTTTAATGTTCGATTACATAAGTTTTATTACTTACTAACTCAATCCAAACCCTCATTATCATGGGTCAAAACCGTGGCCCTTCAAGTTCTCAAAGATCCGAGTTCTTTCCATTTTATGTATTAGCTTCTTGGTATCAATTCACTTAAATTTTAGTTCACTAAGATCATTCCAATCCCTTATAGTTTTAAGCCAAAACCGTGGCTCCCTTTTTAGATACTTAACCCTTAAAACTTTACATGTAGTAACCTCAATGTTATCATTTAACATTCAATTGCACAAGCTTTAATCATTTGTTCACAAGAACAATTTACAACCCAAAATTCCCCTCAAAACCGTGGTACCATATTAGGGTAGGAAACTCCAAATTTTCCACTTAACAACCCTAATATGATCAAGCATAATAAACATTCCCATTACATCCAAAATCACCACCAAAACCGTGGCCATCATGTTAGGGTAGGAAACTCCACATTTTCCATTTAGCAACCCCAACATGATCAAGCCATTTCAACAAATCAAATACATTCAAGATCATTATATAAGTATCAATTTCAATTAAGGATACATAAATATGTAAAAATTATCAAACAAAGTAAGCACCCAAAGATGGATTGCTTCATCAACAATCACTCAAAGGTTCCCTCACTACTAAGATAGGTTGAAGAGGATTATCTCCCTCTTACCTAGAGGAGACAATGCAAGGAAACAAACTCCTTGGTTCCTTGATTTGTAAATTCGGATTCCACCTTCAAGAGAACTATAAAATGGTCAAATTTTCATAATCACAAACTAAGGATTGAAAAGAATGATCCTTGGTCACGTGACCAAGGAAAACGAAATTGAGAAGTGAATGTGAAGAACTTTACCTAAAGCCTTAAGCTTGAACTCCTTGAGATTTCTTTTTGGTGATTTTCAGATTTCACTCACCCAAGAACCCTAGAGTGTTCAAAACCACTAACATCACACATCAATGCTCAAAAGAGAAGCCCTTGGTCACATAGTAACCAAGGAAAACGAAAATGAGAATAAATAGGAGAGAAATCAAGAATCTTTACCTTGGAAGACAATGGAGACAAGGTTAGATTTTGGGCAACCTTTCTAAATGAAACTTGTAGAGAAGATGAAGGTGAGTGTAGAAAAGTGTTTGGTGAAGAGAAAAATCAAAAAGCTTAAATCAAAAAGCTTGGTCATCCATGGAAGAGTGATTTTTGGATTTGGAGAAGGAGAGGTAGAAAGGTTAGATTTTTGAAGAGATTTTCTAAAGAAAAAGTATAGAGGAGGTTGAGAGAAGTCTAGAAATGGTGTTTATGGAGAGAAAAGTGAAGAGAAAGCTCTCCAATGGTGGCTGGAAATTTCAGATTCAAGAGGAGGAAGAAGAGAAAAGGTGGAGAGAAAATGAAGGTAGAAATGGAAAATGAAGAAACTTTCTACACAAAGAAGGTAGAGGAAGTGAAGGTAAGTGTAGAAATGAGCTTGGAGAGGAGAAAAGTTGAACAAAAATGGTGGAGGAAGGGCTGCAATTTTCGTGGTCATGGTGGAGGTAGAGAGAAGGAGGAGAAAAAGATGAAGAAGATGAAGTGAAGAGAGAAAGTGGTAGGTTAAAGTGAGGTAATTTTGTGTGTGTATTAGGTTAAGTGTGGGAAGCAAAATTGCTTCCCCACCAAGCCCAAGAGTGCATGGCCAAGAGGGAGAAGAGAGGGTTGGAGAGGCTTTTCCAACAAGCCAAGGGCAATCGGGTCATTTGGTGGTCAAAACTTCTCAAAAAAGCTTTGAAAAAGCACACAAATTCGAATTAAAGTAAATTTAATTTGACATAAAGTAGATTGCATTAGAATAAGGTGATAAGATATCTAATGCATGCTATTATCCAATGGATAATAGTTACAGTCAACAGAAGTCAGTATTAATTTATCTGACAGATGAAATTTACACAGCGTTTTATTATTTCGTCTATTAAATTTCTCAAAAAACGTGAAATCTTGTAAACTGTGTCCGATCTCGGGTTTAGTAAGATCCCCCGTCGATATTTCCATAGTTCAAGGTTCTCGGAAAAAATATTTTATTTTCCCGGCTCCGCGCAGCGCGCACGTAAAATGAGAAATATATTAAAATATTCAACGTTTCCGAAAAAATTCCAAAAAATTCTCAAAAATCACAAATATTATAAAACGACTATTCGTCATAAAATTTTCCAACTTTCGGAGTGTTACAGTCATTTTCTGTCTCTGCCCAATGTGCACGCAAAACAAAAAATAATATTAAAATATTTCGCATTTTCAGAAAAATCTAGAAAAATTTCCAAAAATCTTAAATATTGTAAAATGATTATTTATCCTAAAATTATTAATTTTCGGTATGTTACAAGAAACATACTTGAAGTATACATAGACGACATGATCGTCAAAACTCCCACCATAGGAGACCATATCCAGGACCTCCAACAGGTATTCTTAAAACTCTAAAACCATAATATAAGGCTTAACTTAGAAAAATGCACCTTGGAAGTCCAAGCTGGAAAATTCCTACAATTCATGTTGACTTACCGCAATTGAGGCCAATGTCCAACCTAGATAAATACCAAGCAGTCATCAACATGCACAGTCTGGAGTTTGTAAAGGAAGTCTAGCAACTGATAGTATGGATAACAGCCCTCACCCAGTTCATGGCTAAAGCAGCCTGCAAGTCCCTTCCCTTTATTAAGATCTTCAAAAAAAGGAAAAACTTCCTATAGACCCCAGAGTGTGAAATGGCCAGAGCTTAAGAACTGTTTGGCATCCCCTCCTAACTTAACTAGGTCAGAACTCGACAAAATGCTCTACCTTTACTTATCCATCAATGAGGAAGTTATGAGTTCCGTCTTAGTGCTACAAACGGTGGACAAAAACCAGTTTACTTCGTTAACAAAGTCCTCCAAGGAACCAAACTCGACTATCAAAAAGTGAAAAGATAGCTTATGCATTACTCATGACGGCACACAAGCTACGATAATACTTTCAGTGTCATCCAGTGATGGACAAACCAATCTGGCAAGTATTATATAAGCTGAATCTCGCTGAAAGAATGATCACATGGTCAATGGAACTTTTCAAGTTCAAAATCACTTACGAGCCCTGTCAGGCCATTAAAGCCCAGGATCTTTCTGACTTCATCGTCGAAGTAACACAAGATCCCAACTCTCTGAGGAAAATTTGTGGACCATTTACCAATGGATCCTCTAATTCTAAAGGAAGTGGTGTCAAGGTGATACTTGAAAATGGTGAAGGAGTAACGATCGAGTACTCCTTGAAGTTCAAGTTCCCTACCTCAAACAACTAAGTTGAATATGAAGCTTGCATCGTAGGATTAACCTGTGGCGAAGGACCTCAATGCATCTGAGATTAGACTGTGCAGCAAATTCCTAACAGGTAACGACCCAAGTCCTCGGTGACTATCAAGCCAAGGAACCCTTATTTCAAAAATACTTTGTGAAAGTAAAGGAACCCCTTAACAATTTCCCCCAGGCCACAGTAAAACAGTTCCCCAGAGAGCAAAACTTCATGGTCGACATCCTTTTTAATTTACTATATTTTTCTAAAGCCATGTAGATATAATGTGTTATTTTAATTATTAAAAACTTTTATGATTATGAAGGCTATTTGTTTAAATATTTTGTGATCTCACAAATGTTATCATGTGTTCATAATATTTGTTGGCTTGCTAAAATAAACAATAAATCCAAGTTTCTTTGGCCAATTATTATTTTAAAAGCATATTGGACATATGTGTTTTTTGGTTGTATGTTATATTGTTACATACTATTCAAATTACTTTGTTAAAAAACTTTGGACATAGCTTCATATTGAGAATTTTGTTGTTAGACCATTAGACTTTATTGTGCTAATAATGCTACTTTGTGGTGGTCTTAAGCATTTGGAAGTGAAGCATTTGATGTTTGAATATCTTGTGAAAAACAAAGACATATTTATTGAACAAGTTCATATTAATTCCATGTTAGGTAATACCTTATCTAAAAGTCTTAGGCCCATAGTGTTTAAAAGGCATGTTGTAAATATGGGCATTTGAGATCTTTTGATATATATGCTAGATTAGCGAGAGTTTAGATATTTATATTATGATGTCAAAGCTCTATCATTGGATAATTTTAGTGTTTGGTTGAAATGTATTGTTTCTTTTGAGAAATTGCTAATATGTAGATTTTGATTATTATATATCTCTATGTATATATCTTTGAGTATACCAATTGCAAAATTTTTGGAATTCGAATGTTGTAGGAACCATCATGCTTGTGGTTGACACTATATTGGAGTTTGAGGCATAATGATATTTTGAAGCTTGGTGTTGTTGGAACTATTGTGCTTGTGATCGATGCCATGTTGGAGTTAAGGCATGGTTCTTACTGAACCATATAATTTCTCTTACTTCTTTAAAGTATACTTGTAGAGAAATTGTGTACCTATTTCTAAGAAATTTGAGTTTCGATGTTAAAACTCAGTTAGTATATATTGTCTCTTTATAAATACCATATTGGATAATAAGACATTAATTTGGGTGTCTCTTACTTATTCTATACCCAAGCATATTGGAGATAAATTGACAAATTAATATTTGATTTCTCTTGCTTATTTTGTACACAAGCATATTGAAGAGAAATCGAATTTCTCTTGCTTATGTTGTAACAAAGCATGTTGAAGAGAAGTCGGAGGACTAACAAGAAAATAACACATCTTTTGGATCAATGTTGGATGTTGTTTTTCTTGCTACACTACCACACTAAGACTTGTGTCAATAGTATTAAATTGTGTTTGTGACTATGAAAATGAGTTGTGTCGATAAATGATCAAAAACTGCCATGATTCGACATAATTTGTACTATTTGACAGAGACATATAAGAGATGTTGTCTATAAATCATACGTTTTAAAAAATCATGATCACGTATTGAGTTTTTTCTTAGCTGCTCAGTCCTAGAGTCATTTTCAAAATAAAATGTTTTCAAAACTGAAATTACAATTAATTTTTCTCAAGTGAGAGAATGTTGAAATTTTCTTTACAATTAATTATTATGTTTTGTTTGTGAAAATTGAGTTGACAATGTGATATGTGATTAAGACAAGCATTATAAGCTCAATATTAATATTAATTCATGTTGTGGGTTGTGCACACCTATTATTAAGTTAGTGTGGTTAGGCGGCAACAGAGTAGGCCCAACTAATTATTAGCTCATTTTCCTGACAGTGTAGTGTCTCTTGATGGAATAGCATGTTGTGGTTATAAATATGCGGTTAGGTCTCCTCCCTTCTACCACCATATGTATTTGGCTTGCCCCATAGATAGCCACCTACTGTAAGTGGTAGATGTTATGATGACTAATTATAATTGAGATTGTGATTAATCACAATTGATTTGAGAGATAATTATAATTGATTTAATATAAAATTAGATTGATTTACTATATAATTATATTTTATTATTTTTTTTATAAAAAAATGATTAATTATAATTAAAATTATAATTAATCATGCTAACAGTAAATATAGAAAAGAATCTAGCTAGAGGAACATTCTTTGCCACAATCTCAACTAATCATTCATGACTAACTCAGGTATGCTTTATATGTTAAATTGATTTTGTTAGTGTCTTGAGTTTATATGACTGCATAAATCTTACATTATCAACTTTGAGTTTTTGAATAGTTTTATTACAGGAGCGCTCAAAGCTAAGAAGCTCTGAAGCTTGATGCTTGAATCGATAAAAGGTGAAAATTTAAGGAGTTCCATAAGTTCCTTAGTCTCCCCTGACTCATTTCAAACTATGCATGGGCACTTGCAGCCACTACCATGTTGATGTTGTTGATGGGTGCCTTTTTGTTGAGAGTTCACCGCACTTAGTGACACAATGAGGCCAAGGCATTTAACGATGCATTCTTCTTATCTTGGCCTATTTGGTCCTTCAGAAAGTAAGTGCACCATATATATGCCTAGTGTAATGTTATCAATTCTGCAAAGGTGGAAAAAAACCTCTAAAAGAAAAAAAAAAAAGAAAAGAAAAGAAACCTATTGCTATATGTTACGATAAAAGAATGTCATAACCTCCAGTCCCAACCATACTCTTCAATATTCATTTTAGTTTTGAGAAATAAATAATAAATAATTGAAAATATTTAAAAGATTTGGTAATAAAGTGACTAAAAATTATAATCTCATTTGTGTCCTCTTCTTCATTTTTTTTGTCATTAACTCTGTTATATATTTACTTCTTCAGGTATTGAAAATATAATCTTAAGTAGAATGTATTGAAGGGTGCAAGTAAAAATATAAAAGCTTGCTTTCTTTATATGATATAAACACTTGATCAAATATCACCTTTTTTTTCTTAATCAGATGCCATCCAAATGCAAATATTCTTTAAATTAGCTGTTGCAGAAGAGGATAAAAGAAAAAGAGGAAGAAAATATGATAAAATCCTGAGTAATAACATAAACAAACTTAGTCATTCATTAAACACCATTGTAAATTTGCAAAGGATATTAAGGGGCTGGTAACAAAGGGTCCATATTCTAATGAACTTATATCATGATACATTCAACTCAAAAAGGACAAAAATCACCCTAATACAAAAACATAAACAACCAAGCTTCAACAACATGTCTTAACAACAGAAAAACAAATTATCCATTACTTAACAACAACACACATATACAAAACCACCCAGTAAAAAAAAAGACACATCCCATCCACACATCACTCATTCTCAATCTTAACTTCCTTCAACACTTTCAAAGATGGTTCATCACTTGAAGAAACTACACCTTCATCAAAGGACCTCTTGACGAGGGTTAACTTTGCACCTGAACACTCACCATTCGAACCAAGGCTAATTGCAGGCTCACTAAAGTCTGTCATCAAACACTAAACAAACAACAAAGGTATTAGATAACAACACATAAAAACCACATTAAGTAACATATAGTTGGAAATAACTAAAAACCTTTTCAAACACAGAATCCTCGTCAGAAACTTCACAACTCAGATTAAGCATCATGGAAAATGGAGGTGTAAACATATCCTAAATGTATCAACCAACAGAAAAGAACAATCACTAACCAATCTGTAAGTTAATTATTATAACTTAATAAGAGTTAAGAATAAACACAAAAATTAAAAACCTTCTTAGCCGTAATGTCCGATCCATCAAGTTGATAAAAGTTGAGGAGAGTATCGTCATCGGTCATACGCTTCACCTTAAAAGAAGCATCGAATTCAGGACCTGAGGTACTCTTTGTCTCAATTTTGGACAGGAAATGTCTGCATCTACCAATAGTTGTTATCAGATAATTATGAATAGGAAATGTCACATGATTAAAGTATCTACTTTCTCAGGAAATGGGAAACTTTTGAATGGGAAATGTTTGCATATACCAATAATTGTTATAAGATAATTGTGATTAGGAAATGTCGCATATTTGCATCCAATCCTAATATTCTTCAAGTGCTTTTTATCATGTTTGGTCGCCAAAGGAGGGGCATACTTTTGTAAGTTTGTATTATGCCTTCATAAATACCTGCTTAGAAGAATTTCTCTTCCTCAATTGCCATCACTTGCAAGGATTTGTATTCTGATATACTGTGAGTTGAAGCTTCATCCTCAGGGCTCTAGTTCTTATCAGTTATATTCTTGACAGGACAGCTAAATAGTCTCTAGTAGTCCTGAGTAATCTTGTTGCACAACATACGTTGAAGAAAACCTTCCAACTAATGAATTTCTTGACTCTAACTACACATATAACACATCCGGAAAAAAAAAAACATTATAAGCTCAACAAAACCTTAGGGATACAATAGCTTAAGTCAATTATAAGATAGCCGCACAGGCCTAGAGGGCAATGGAAAATGCGAGATTGCCGGGTTCCACAGACCAAGACAACATGTCATAGTATGCTTCTTTGAAAAACCCATTTTTTAAAATACCCAATAGCCATAGCTGGTGTGGTGTGGAATATGATTAAAAATTAATATTAAAAATAGTTGTCAAGTTTCATAAAAATTATAAAAAGTCTTCCCTCAGGGATCCATGAAAATCAATTCAATTACAGTCTATGAAAAATTCAATTGAAAGTAAAAAGGGGGTTTTGTTAATTTAAAACTAAAATGCAAAAATAAACTTAAATCAAAACAGTAAACACAAATTGAATTATCAAGTTCTAGTAGTCCTGAGTAATCTTGTTGCACAACATACGTTGAAGAAAACCTTCCAACTAATGAATTTCTTGACTCTAACTACACATATAACACATCCGGAAAAAAAAAAACATTATAAGCTCAACAAAACCTTAGGGATACAATAGCTTAAGTCAATTATAAGATAGCCGCACAGGCCTTGAGGGCAATGGAAAATGCAAAATTGTTGGGTTCCACAGACTAAGACAACATGTCACAGTATGCTTCTTTGAAAAACCCATTTTTTTAAATACCCAATAGCCATAGCCACCCATACTAATTCTGGGGGGTTCCCATTGCCGATTCTGTCTTCAAAAACACAGCAAGCCTCATTGACTCAACCACAAACAACAGCATGATCAGCTAGCTCTTCAAAATGAGGTTCTCAATTAGATCAAACAAAAGAACATTTAAGAGCTGAAATTATTAACGGATCAATAGTTACCAAAAAAGGCCTCGTTTTTCATTTTAATTGCATGAGGTTCTCCAAAATGCATTTTAATTGCAAATGCATTATTACACTTGCATCCATCTAGCTCATTAAGCAATAGAAGCATTTTACTAATCACAGGATAAATGATTATAAATTGTTGCCCAAAAAACCAAATTTGTATTTTGAAGATTAGATCAAATAATAAAACGATATTAAGAGATAAAACAAAAAGAGATATATACAATACAAAAATAGAAGGATAAGCCAAGCATTATTTAATTCATTTGTTCTAAGCAGGCCATCACATTTATCTAATTGGTTCTAAACTAATATTTATCTTACCAAAATGAAATTCAAAAATTGCAGTAAAAAATATAGTGATTCCCATGTCAATTCACTTCAATTTCCATTATAGTGGCATATAAAAGCATATAAAAGGTGAACCAAATCAATGCTCCCTATATCTATTCTTTCCATCCAGTCCAGCAGGTTCAATAAGGCAGATTTTGCTAGTTCTTTAACTACCAAAACAATTTTATTAGGTTTCTAGGAACATCAATTGAAAAAGAATATGTATCAATAAACCATAGTTGTCAAATTGCAATTCAAATCATGAATCACTAAGCTAATTTTTTAATCGTAAATCGTATCGAATTGTTAAATTCAAAGATACAATGAAAAAAGCTTGAATTATATCATGTAAATGATGTATAGTTGTAATCCTTAAACAAAATCACAAATAACAAAACAAAATCATAACCCTTAAGTCATAATTGAGTCTCGCTATTGACTCATTTATAAGCTAATAATTAAAAAAAACCTATAACTAATAAGTAACCAAGTCCAAAACTAAATAATTATCCTCCTATTGATCAATCACCAAGACTAATGTTATCACTATCACTATCATCTGTGTCATCATCTAGCATTACTAATCCTTCATCTTCTTCCTCTTCAGTCTCACTATCATCATCTCCAATCTCTTGTTCTTCAATCAAAATGCCTTTTCCTTTATCTTTCTTGTTTGGCAACACCTTTTCCTTTATCATTCTTGATGGCATTAAGATTTTGTGGACCTAAAAATATACATAATACATATGTAAAATCGTAAAATATACAATAAGATTTAGGAATTACAAAAAGAGGACTAAGATTATAATTTGCAAGTGCAATATACCTCTCTTTCTCTTTTTGGTTGGATATCCTTCATCAATCTTGAATCACTCTTCAACATCCAACCAAGAGTTTCCTTCCATTAGGCAAGGCTCCTCTTGTTCTGTAATCCATTCATGATTGGATTCTGAATCCGATAAGCAAATATGATCAAATGTATCTCCTTTCGCCTCTCTTTGCTTTTGTCTAATCTCAAGTTGAATATTGTATTAACAAAAACAAGAACATTCAACCTTTGTTGCTCTAAGCAATTTCTTCTCTTACAGTGAATATGATCAAACACACTCCAATTCCTCTCATACCCCATAGCACTACAAGTGAGGCTTAGGATACGAATGGCCAGTGATTGTAACTCTTTGCACTCCTCTCCAAAACTGTTCCACCATAAAGCTAGAAAAATAAATTATAAAAAAATACTTGGTTAATTACTTTATATATAAATAATTTATAGAATAAATTAAGTAATAAAGTGCGTAATGTTGTAATCAAATGAGCAATTACTGGGTTGCTACTTTTCTCTAGTTGCAATTGCTATGCTATCTCCAAACAGTCTCTCAGCCTTGTCGATTTTCTCAATTTGGGAATAATTTTGACTCTTGTCTCTATATTAAGAAACATCTTTTCTAATGTCTTGTACAAACCAATTTTCATCTCTTTGTCCGGGTTAAAGTTTGGATCATAATGGAACCTATAGACTATGGAGTTATTATAATAAGATAAGAGTTAATAATAAATTAAATATAAAGCAACTATATTATATAAAAATATAGAATTATAAATTGTTTCTAACCAAAAATACTTAGTTAGGATTAAGAAAATAAGCTGCCGCATGAAAAGGCCTATGGAGTTGATTGTCCCAACGCTTGTCTATGAGTTCCCATTCTCATATCTTTTTTCCATAATGTTAAAATTATTTGTTATTTGTTCCTTTGCTCTATCCATAGCCTCATAAATGTATCCCATTGTCGGCTTTGAATTTCACAAGTCTGAGAACTTTCACAAAAGGAGACACACAATTCAAGTAGTACTTTATTGATTCCCAAAACCTTAAATCAACCAAAAAAAAATTGCCTTCTACAATTTTAGCTTCAATCCAAGAGGCATAGGCACTTGTTGCCCATTTTTCTGATGCAAACATACATCAAAGTGCAATCTTTTGGTCGAAAATAGACTTCATTGTCAAATAAGATGTAGCAAACCTTGTTATTGCTGGCCTAGCTAACTCTTTACCCTTGGAATAGCTTCTATACAAATTCAGCACCCAAGTATTCCTATAAATGAAAGTTGTAATTCTTTTTGCTTTTGCAATGGTATCATGGAATACCATAATGTCACCAATGTCTTCCAAAGTCAAATCAAGACAATGGGCTGCACAAGGTGACTAAAACAACTGCTTTCTTTGATCCATCAACTTGTTTCCAGCCGATACAAGAGTTGAAGCACCATCCGTCACTACTTGAACAACATTCTCCTCCCCAATTTCCATTACCATCTCATCAAGTAATTCAAACATTTTATCAGCATCCTTAATGAAACTACTAGTATCAACATATTTTATAAAAACAGCCCCTTTAAGACTATTAACAAGAAAATTAGTAAGGGATACCCTTTCCATACATCCATCCATCGGACATCAATGTACAACTAGTTTTCTTCTACTCAAGCTTATATTTATCCAAATTAGCTCGTACAATATCAACTTCTTTCTTTAAGTATGAGATTCTCACTTCAAGATAGGTTGGTGGTTTCAAGCCTCTACTATACTTACTAATGGATTTGACCATATTAACAAACAATGGACTCTTCACCAAATTAAATGGCAATGCATTGCCATAAATGCATATACAAATATCCCTAACCACCAAATCTCTACCCTTCACCATTGCATTTATAATTTGTTGTTTCATAGACTTCACATTAGCCATAGAACCATTTCGTCCTTTTCCTTTCATTATAAAAGCATCCATGGTCCCTTTTTTTTGTGAATCAGCAGGTTCATTATTATCAAAGCACTTGACAACATCATCAGCCTTGTTCATATCATCTAACATCTTTTAAAATAAATTTCTTACCTCTCCCGGCACTTGTTTGCATGGAGCAACTTCCTTGTGTGTTCCAGCAAGATGATTCCATCATAAATGCTCCTCCCCACATTGTTTTAGGACAATAGTTACATTTAACATGTAACCTAGTCTCAAGAGACTTACAATGATCCCAAGTGACATCTTTCTTCACTTCCTTTCTTGAAGTCATGGCTGTATCAATTTATGACAAAGCCACAAAGGAGATGAGAAAAAATAGAGAAAGGTGAGAGACTCTTGAGTTTCTTGGTGCCAAAGTTTGCACCTTGCTTTTCTATTCCACGGCTTCAGTTCGCAAAGTTCACACAAGGAATGAATAAAATAGGTTTTTTTTTTAACTTTAAAGTTATGTTTAAATATTTAGTAATTAATGGAATGAAGTGAGATGGGATATGATGAGATGAAATATAATGAAATAAAAGTACCATTCTATTATTTAAATATTTTAGGATGGAATTTGGTACAGTTACCATTCTATTGTTTAGGAAGTGAATAGAATAGTAAAAGTTATAACTTTATTTTTCCTAAATTATCCTTATTGCAAACATATAATTTTAGGGTATGAGGTTAATGTAGTAAAATCATAATAATAATAATAAAAAAGATGATTCTATCTCATACTCCTCAAATTGGGGGGGGGAGAGAAAATTAATAGTTTTTAGTGGGATGAGATGGAATCTATCTCACCCACTTCCATAATATTCCATCTTTTTTTAACATAACTAAATAAATGAACCTATTTCTATTCAATTTCATTCCCTTCCATTCCACTCAATCCCACCAATCTTAACATAGCCTAAGGATATATTTGGATATTTAGTAATTGATGGAATGAAATGGAATGAGATGGGATGAGATGAGATGGGATGGAATGGAATGAAATGGGATAAAAATATCATTCTATTGTTTGGATATTTTATGATGGAATGGAGTAAAGTTATCATTCTATTATTTGGAAAGTGGATGAAATGGTAAGAGTTATAACTTTATTTTTAGTGGAAAAAAAGTTACCATTCAATTGAAATGTGTGGTCATAATTTGAGAAAATTGTGTGGCTCAAATTTAGCCACACTTATGGCTAAAAATTATGCCACTTGGCATCTCCAAAGACCACATGTTTGGTCCTCCTTCTCCTATAAATACCCTTCCCTTCTCATTTGCAAGACACACCTAAAATTCTCTACTTCTCTAGTCTTTATTTCCTTTGTATCATAATAAGAAAAGTTCTTATAAAATAGAGAGGTTCTGAGAGAGAGTTTAGAGAGTGAATCTGGGTGTAATTGGGTTCTGGGTTATGAGTGATACTCTGAGTGGCTCTTGTAAATTCTTTGATCACATAGTGAAAATTTGCTCACTGTTCTCTAGCCGTAGACGTAAGCAAATTGCTGAACCACGTTAAATATCAGTGTCATTTTCTCTATTATTTTTTCTCTAAATGGGCCTTTCGCTGCAACAAACTGGTATCAGAGCTCACAGAGCTCTCAGATAAGGTGCCAGATTTATAAGAAAATTCTTAGTATGCTCTGCGGTTGCAGTATTGTCTGATCTTCCACATCAGAAAAGAATTATTATTGTTCCTGGAAAAGTGTGGTAGTGTGAAAGTGCATGTCTAGGAAAGTTCTGGCTAAGGAAAGACTTGGTATTTAAGTGTGTTACAGACACCACCTCTCTTTCCTGGGAACTTACCTGGTGTACCGTTCACGGACTACGGCATTGTTCCAGTATACGGTACTGTTCACCTGTACGTCACTATACGATCATCATGGCGAGTGCTAAATTTGATTTGGAGAAATTCAATGGAGAAAATGATTTCAGTCTCTGGCGGCTGAAGATGAAAGCGCTACTGGTTCATCAAGGCTTGGGTAAAGCCTTGGAAGGTAGAGACAAGCTGCCACAAAGTCTAACCGACATCAAGAAAAGCGAGATCTTGGAAAAAGCACACAGTGCAATTTTGTTGTGCTTAGGAGATGAAGTTCTACGAGAAGTGTCGAAGAAAAAAAGCAATTTGCTTCATTATGGTGAAGTTTGGAAAGCTCTGTACATGACGAAGTCGCTCACCAATAGATCGTATTTGAAGAAAAGAATATATACTCTTCAAATACAGGAAGGAAAGCCTATAAAAGAGCACTGACGAATTTAATGAGTTATTCTTGATCTTAAGAATATTGATGTTAAAATCGATGACGAAGATCAAGCAATTCTTCTATTATGTTCCCTTCCAAGTTCTTACGAGCACTTTATCGACACCATGATGTATGGTCGAGAAGACCTTACCTTGGAGGAAGTCAAGGTTGCGTTGCACTCGAAAGAACTGAAGAAAAGAGTATCAGATTCAAAATCTGAAGGCTCGGGTGAAGGTCTCTTTGTTAGAGGAAGAACAGAGAAACAAGATCAAAATAGTGGTAGAGGCAGATCTAGGTCAAAATCCAAAGCGAAACTTAGAAAATTTAAATGTTTCCACTATCACAAAGAAGGGCATATAAGAAAAAATTGTCCAGAGCGCAAAGGAAAAGAGAAGATCTCTGAATCTGGAAGTGCGGCTGTAGCAGATGGATATGACAGTGCAGATGCTCTCATAGTCTCAGATCATGACTCAAAAAATGAGTGGATTCTTGATTTTGGATGCTCATATCACATGTGTCCCAATAAGGATTGGTTTACCACTTACCAACCCTTAGATAGGGGCAAGGTCCTTCTAGGAAATAATGCTCCCTGTAAGGTCGTCGGCATTGGCACAGTTAGAATCAAGATGTTCGACGGAATCGTGAGGACATTGACGGATGTAAGGCATGTTCCAGAATTGAAGAAAAATTTGATTTCTTTGGGAACGCTAGATTCAAAAGGTTATAGCTACAAAGGTGAAGGTGGAGCTATAAGAATTTCTAAAGGCGCTCTGATTGTGATGAAGGGAAAGCAAGAGAATAGTCTCTATGTGCTACAAGGAAGCACAATTACAGGTACTGTCGCTGTCTCCTCAACAGTTGATTCTGATTTCACCAAGTTATGGCATTTGCGAATGGGGCATATTAGTAAGAGAGGTCTAGCAGAGTTGAGCAAGCAAGGATTACTCTATGGTCAACAAGTTAGAAAGATAGATTTCTGTGAACACTGTGTATTCGAAAAACAGTGTCAGATAAAATTCAACACTGCAGTTCATCGAACAAAAGGCACGTTGGATTATATACATTCTGACTTGTGGGGTCCTTCCCAAGTACCTTCTCATGGTGGTGGCAGATATATGTTAACCTTCATTGATGATTATTCAAGGAAGGTTTGGATCTTCATTTTGAAACATAAAAATGAAGTATTTGTTAAGTTCAAACAGTGGAAAACCTTGATCGAAAAGCAGACTGGAAGGCAGATCAAGCGACTAAGAACTGACAACGGTTTGGAGTTCTGTAGCGGAGAATTTGAAAAGTTTTGCAAGGATAATGATATCGGCAGACACCATACAGTGAGGCACACTCCACAACAGAATGGACTTACAGAGCGAATGAACGAACTTTACTTGAAAGAACTAGATGTATCTTTGTCAAATCTTTGGATTACCAAAAACATTTTCAAGTCATCAATACAAACTGTTACTTGATCAACAGATGTCCATCAACGGCCATTGGTTTCAAAACTCTAGAAGAGATGTGGTCAGGTACTCCTGCCAATTATGAAAATTTAAGGATATTTGGTTGTCCTGCATATGCTCATATCAAAGAAGGAAAACTTGATGCAAGAGCATTGAAATGCATTTTTCTTGGATATCCTGACGGTGTGAAAGGATATAAGTTATGGTTGCTGATAAACACATATTTTATTCATTAAGAAACCCTTATATTTAGTCATTTACACTCTCCATATTCTTAATTGATTGAGTTTGACATGATTTTGTGAGTTTGAGCTCAAATTGGTCCTAATTGAATATTTTCAGCATTATTGAGATTTTACACTGTTTCTGTATTTTAGTCATAACTTGAGTTCCTGATATCTGACAATCATGAATTTTATCTTGTAGGAAAGCTAAGAGGAAGCTCTACAACTTTGATGAAGAGCTCGAAGTCTGATTCAGATGTCTAAGGGACCTAAGTTTACATGGAAGTCAGAATACAGGTTCTGTCAGTAGAATCCGAACAGTGTGCACTCAAAAAATCATATCTCAAGATGTAATAATGGAGATGGGCTGAAATTTGGACAGTGGATAGTCAAGATCCAAATAAAAAACTTTCATGAAGAACAAATTTTGAGAAAAAGAAGTCTAGTAGGTCATTTTGAGCTTGCAAGTTGGAACAGAGGTGCTGAAGTTGGGTTTGAGCAACCTACGGTATTTGAGACATATCTTGGCCTTAAGGAAGCCAAATTGGATGAACCAGCTATCCATTTTATACCCAAGACAAGGATCTACAACTTTCATGAAGAACACTTTTCGTGGTTCTGAAGTATAGTGGGTCGTTTTTGGCTTCCAAGTCAGACACGAAATTTTCGTCCTCAACCATCCACTAATCCACTCATCCATCCACTAATCCATCCACTCACCCATTCATGTCCATAATTTCCCACTCACCAAAAGTCCTTTGGCATTTTTCACTAATTCAACCACTCAACCATTCCACTCACTCATCCACTAAACCAATCCACTAAACTAACCCATTAATCCATCCACTAAAACACTCCACTCACTCATCCACTCATCCACCCACTTCCCTTTGTCATTTTGTTACCTTAGACTTCTATAAAAGGCACCATTTATCATGAACAACAGGTAACTCTCCTTCATTTTCTCTCAGTTTTTCTTGTGATTTCTTTCTAGCTATGTGTAACTAAACCTCCCTTGGTTAAGGGGGTGATGAAACCGCTAGTATTAATGTTGTAAACTTTGCATATTTGATTATTTCAACACAGTTATGTTTTTATTCATATATTTCTGAATCTATTGTTGGTATGAAGGTTTTTGTACTTGTTCCTACTTTCAAAGTAGTAGATCTAGGTTTATTATGCGCGGTTGCGGTAGTAGATCTAGTGGGATGTATGATGTTCATGTGGGTATAATTATCTTTGTGCTATTTGCGTTATAAAAGTGGTAGATCTGGGTTTATTATCTTACGGTTGCGGTATTAGATCTAGAGAAATATATGTTCTAAGTAATTTAATCCCGGTGTGTGATTAGACCTTAGTGTAATTGGTTTTCTAAATCTTAATGCAATTGTTGGATAGTTGTAAGAGCGGTTGCTTTATGACTAATCGGTGATTAGGAGTTGATTTGAGCGGTTGCTAAATTGACCAACACGTAAGGAAAACAGAGATTTACTCTCACAATTGCATAAAAACATAATTGAGCATGTTGGAATAAAAGGATATGTGGATTTACATTATCATATAAATCTAGTGGTGGATTCAATCTCTTAACCAATTTTCTTATATTGTTGATTTCGGTTTGTTTATTGTTATCTTTGAAGTTGTTCATTGTTCATCAAAACTCCAAAACCCCCTTTTACTTGTTTATTGTTAATCGAGTCTAAATTGGGAATTGTTTAATAGTGTTAATTGAATTGGTTCTCGTGGATCGACCCTTACTAACTACAACTAGTTGTAAGGTTTTTATTTTCTGGTGGGCACGACAATGATTTTTATCTTAATTTTAATCACTACATCCGCACGCATCGTAATTTTGGCGCCGTTGTCTTGGGAACCAATTTTTTCAATTACACTATTAATTTATTTCCTATTTTTATTCTGTTTTTATTTTATTTTATTTTATTTTATTTTATTTTATTTTTAATCTTTCTTTCGAGTGTTTTGTAGGTGTTGATGTCCTTTGAAGGAGTAGACGAAGGATTGCTAAATTTGAGGAACTATATTGATCAACTCACTTCACATCCTCAATTTCCCTTCCATCCTAGCTAACTTCCAACTCACACCGCCGACATTGAAGTTTAGTTACATTGATCTATCAAGTTCGAGACATTTGAGCCATCCGAAATATCCGAAGAAGTGACAATGGCATAAAACACTTTAAGGGCATTGGGTGCTCCAGATCTAGATCAACATGACCTCTTTGCATAGACATTCTTGAAAATGAAGAGGCATTTGAATTGAAATCCGGTTTAATCCATCTCTTGCCATCTTTCAATGGATTACCCGGAGAGGACCCCAACAAGCACTTGAAGGAAATCCATGTGGTATGTTCTAGCATGAAACCCTGCAGGAATTCATGTAGAGCAAGTCAAGTTGAGAGCTTTTCCATTCTCATTGAAAGACTCGGCTAAGGAGTGACTTTACTACTTGCCACCCGGATCCATCCAATCATGGCGGGACATGGCCCGAACTTTCCTAGACAGATACTTCCCGCCTCAAAAGCTCGCAACAATCGAAAAGAAATCTGTGGTATTCAACAAAGGCATGGGGAATCACTCCATGACTACCGGGAGAGATTTAAGAAGCTATGTTTCAAATTTGCCCTCATCATCAAATAAGTGAGCGACTTTTAATTCAAGATTTCTATGAAGGCTTACAAGTGATGGATCGCAACATGATTGATGTTGCTAGCGGAGGAGCATTGATTGATAAAACTCCTCAAGAAGCTAGAAACTTGATCTCAAGAATGGTCGCCAATACTCAACAATTCTACTCTAGAAATGACTTTGGAGTAAGAAGCGGTGAAAGAAGTAGAGACAACCAAGTATACAACAAACAAATAACTCAATTGTCTCCGCTATGGTTCGGTGGTTAATGGATTCAGGTAAAGCATCAGTTCATGCTTGTGGGATCTGTTGTTCATCTGGACATCCCACTGATATGTGTCTCACTCTCCAAGAAGACACAAATGAGGAGGTAAGAGCAAGAGGGGGATATCTTTGGACTTTCAAAAATTACAACCCCTACTCAAACACATATAATCCGGGTTGGAGGGATCATCTAAATTTCAGCTATGCAAAGCAACCTCAAAATCAACCTCCAGCTTATGGACCTCCAGGATTCCAACAAAGGCAAGTACCTTTCCCTCGAGACAAGCAGCAAGTTCAAGCTCCTAAGCAAACGAGCCTTCATTAGAGGAGCTAGTAAAACAAATGGCCACTAATAATTTGCAGCTCTAACAAGAAACAAATGCAACTATACAAAGTTTCAAACAAGAAACAAGGATCGCAATCAATAACTTGCAGAATCGGATAGGACAGCTTGTCCACGAGTAATTCAACAAGTTTCAAAGCCAAGCTTCAGGAAACTACCCTCACAAATGAAGTGAATCCGAGGAAAAATGCTAGTCTTTGTCACATTGAGAAGCGGAAAGACGATGGATGAGCCTACCTCTCTTCCACCAATCATTCAAGAGAAGGATGAACCACCCAAAGAAGCAAATGATAAGGGCAAACTTCCAAAACCCCTAAGGTAAGTATTTGAACCCCTTCCTAAATATGTCACTAAAGCTCCTTTTCCTAGTAGGTTGGTTAAAACCAAGAAAGAAGAAGAGAAAAAGAAATACTTGAGACTTTTAGGAAGGTAGAGGTTAATATCCCTTTGTTAGATGCCATTAAGCGGTACCTAGATATGCAAAATTTACGAAAGAATTATGCACTAACAAGAGGAAGTTAAAAGGAAATGAAAAGGTCCAAGTGGGAGAAAATGTTTCAAATTTGTAATTAAAAAGAAACTCCCAACCAAATGTAAGGACCCACGGCACATTCACCATTCCATGCACTATAGGTAACACAAGGTTTGAAAGGGCAATGCTTGATTTAGGTGCATCTATAAATGTCATGCCATATTCTATTTATGCATCTTTATACTTGGGTCCTTTGGAACCTCTTTGGTGTTGTTATTCAATTGGTGATAGATCTAATGCATACCCTAAAGGTGTGGTTGAAGATGTTTTGGTACGGGTGAATGAATTAGTGTTTAAATGCAGACTTCTATGTTTTGGACATGGAAGAGGATTAGTCTCCCAAATCTGCTCCTATCTTGCTAGGAAGACCATTTTTGAAGACCGCACGGACAAAAATTGATGTGCACTCGGGAATTCTAACAATGGAATTTGATGGGGAATTAATTAGATTCAATATTTTTGAAGCTATGAGATACCCAAGTGATGTGCACTCTGCTTGTTTAATTGATTCTTTTGATCCTTTTGATTCTTTAATTTACTGCAGCTTTTGATACCGACCATTTTGATGCTCTTGATACAATTCTAACTCATAGCTTAGATGTACAGGAGGAAAAGAAGAAGAGTGAAGAAGAGCCATGGAGTGAAGACATTGATGAAATTGTTCTTTGCCTTACAAGAGCTCTCTTCCACCTGTAAGAAGAGCATGAGGTAACTTTTGTTGATTTACCCGTTACTACCGATATACCTCAACCTTCATGTTGTGCGGGCACTGAATTGGAACCGAAAGCACTACGATCATCTTAAATACATCTTCTTGGGGGAGAAGGACACCCTTCCAAGTAATAATTGCAAAGTCACTCACCCAAGAGCAAGAAGAGAAACCGGTAGCCGTTTTGCAGAACATAAGACGACCATTGGTTGGTCAATAGCGATATCAAGGGTATTAGTCCCTCCATTTGTATGCACAGGATATTAATGGAGGAGGATACTAAACCGTGAGAGACCTTCACGGAGATTGAATCCTCCCATGATGGAGGTTGTGAAAAAGGAGATACCGAAGCTCCTAAGTGTGGGGGTGATCTACCCCATTTTCGACGAAGAAGTGGGTAAGCCCGGTCCGGGTAGTACCAAAGAAATGCGGAATTACCGTGGTAAGAAATGCTGAAAATGAGCTTATTCCCACTAGGTTACGCATGTGGTGGCGTGTTTGTATTGATTACGGGAAGTTGAATGCCGCCACGAGAAAAGACCACTTTCCTTTATCTTTCATTGATCAAATGTTAGAAAGATTAGTGGTCATTCTTATTATTGTTTTCTGGATGGTTTTTCAAAGTTACAATCAGATTGCCATAGCTCGAGAAGACCAAGACAAGACTACATTCACTTGTCCATTTGGTACCTTTGCATATAGGCGAATGCCTTTTGGACTCGCAATGCACCAGGAACTTTCCAAAGATGCATGATGAGTATATTTTTCGATTACATTGAAAACATCATTGAGGTTTTTATGGATGACTTTAGTGTCTTTGGAAATGATTTTGAAAATTGTTTGGAACATTTAACTTTGGTGCTTAAAAGATGCATTGACACTAACCTGGTACTTGAATTGGGAAAAATGTCATTTCATGGTGAATGAAGGTATTGTGTTAGGTCATGTAATTTCGCTAGGGGAATTGAAGTAGATAAAGCTAAGGTAGAACTCATGCATTCTTTGCCACCACCCACTAGTGTGCGGGAGATTCGTTCTTTTATTGGTCATGCAGGTTTCTCTGGGAGATTCATTAAAGACTTTTCTAAAGTCTCATTGCCCCTTTGCGAGACTTCTTCAAAAAGATGTTAATTTTAACTTTGATGAGAAATGTATGGAAGCTTTCAATAAACTCAAGAAGTTGTTAATTGTTGCACCTATCAGGCCACCCAACTGGGAGTTACCTTTTGAACTAATGTGTGATGCCGTGACTTTGCGAAGTAGGAGCTGTCTTGGGACAACGAGTTGATAGAGTTCCTTATACCATTTACTATGCATCAAGGACTCTAAATGATGCTCAACTTAATTACTCAACCACAGAAAAGGAACTTCTAGTGTTGTATTTGCTTTAGAAAAATTTAGATCATATCTAATTGGTTCTAAAGTGATTGTGTTTTCAGATCATGCAGCCTTGAAGTATCTTCTAACAAAGAAAGAAGCAAAGCCTAGATTGCTCGATGGATTTTATTGCTCCAGGAATTTGACTTGGAGATTAAAGACAAGAAAGGAGCGAAAACTTGGTGGCCGATCACTTGAGTAGATTGGTAAGCGAAGAGGAAGAAATGCCTATCATGGAGACTTTTCCGGATGAATATTTGATGGTTGTCAACACCATAATCCCTTGGTATCTTGACATTGTTAACTACCTGGTTACTAAGGACTTTCGGAGGATTTGAACAAGGCCCAAAGAGATAAATTAAGGAGTGATTTGAATACTATATCCGGGATGACCCGTACTTATGGAAGCATTGTGCGGATCAAGTCATTAGGAGGTGCATTCCCGATTCGAGACACACTTCATCATCTCCTTTTGCCACACCTATGCATGTGGAGGACACTTTGCGCAAGTAAAAGGACAGCCAATAAAGTGCTTGACAAAGTGGTTTCTATTGGCCTTCAATTTTCAAAGACGCTTACAACTTCGTAAGTCTTGTGGCCATTGCAAGAGAACAGTAATATTGGTCCTCGTAATCAAATGCCTCGGACTCCGATCATTTTTGTGGAACTCTTTGATGTGTGGGGTATTGATTTCATGGGACCATTCCCTCCTTCATTTGGTTTCACATACATTCTTTTATCCGTTGATTATGTGTCTAAATGGGTGGAAGCAAAAGCCACTCGATCCGATGATTCTAAAGCGTTGCAGATTTTGTTAAGTCACATATTTTCTCCAGGTTCGGGACCCCAAGGGCTATCATCGGTGACCAAGGGACCCATTTCTCGCAACAAAACCTTTGATGCTCTATTGAAGAGATATGGAGTAATGCACAGAATTTCCACTCCTTACCATCCACAGACAAATGGGCAAACTGAAGTGTCCAAGGAGATTAAGTCAATCCTTGAAAAGACAGTGAACCCCTCAAGAAAGGATTGGAGCACTCGACTTGAAGATGCTTTATGGGCTTATAAGACCGCCTATAAGACTCCCATCGGCATGTCACCATTTCGGTTGGTGTATGGAAAGCCCTGTCATTTGCCCGTTGAGTTGCAACATCGATCTTCTTGGGCCATTAAACAAGTTAATATGGAATTGGAAGGTCTTTGGAAAGCAAAGGAAGTTCCGATTACTGGAATTGGAAGAACTAAGAAATGAGGCCTTTGAGAATGCCCCGATTTATAAGACTAAAGCTAAGGCATTCCACGACCAATTGATTTCCGAGAAAGAAATTTCACAGAGGACAAAAAGTCCCGCTATTCCAATCAAGACTCAAATTATTTCCGGGTAAACTGCGTTCTAAGTGGATTGGGCCGTTTGTAGTAACTAATGTTTTTCCTTTTGGTGCGATTGAGATCGGGAGTGAAAATTCGGCAAAGCATTTAAGGTCAATGGTCATCGTCTCAAACCATATCATGAACTTCCCGACGGTGCGAGAGATGGAAGTGATGACCCTCATCCTTCCACAATATGAGGAGCATTGAAAGTATCATCATGTCTGGGTGAGGACAATAAACTAAGCGCTCATTGGGAGGCAACCCAACCAGATTTGTTCTCTTTATCCCTTTTTATTTTGTGTTTTCATTAGTTTCTTAGATTATGTTTTTATCTGTTTGTTGGTTGTAAGCATTTGAATCTCTAAAAAAAAAAAAAATTGTGTGCCGACAATAAGGTAGGTAGTGCCATTAAATTTTGTCACTCGGAAGCATGTGAAGGTCACTTTTCTTCTTCGACAACAACTGCGAAAATCTTATAAAGTATGGATTTTATTGGCCTACTTTATTCAAGGTCTGTTACACCTTTTGCAAAAGTTGCGGAAATTGGTCAAAAAGGTTCTGCTTTGAGATTATCATCTGCACCTACTCCTTGAAAAATTGAGATCTAGGTGGCGCGGTTCTTTTGCTGTCAAACACGTGTATCCTCTAGGGCCGTAAATATTGAGGATCCTAGGAATGGTAATGCGCGTAAAGTTAATGGACAAAGACTCAACCATTCCTGGAAAATCAAGTTCTTGAGTTCTTTGTGTTGCCGGGTAAGTGGCGGATACGGTACTCGTGACTCTCAAGTCGGTTTATTTTTCAGTTTCCCAAAATAACTGAATCCTTCTTCTCCTTCAAAATGGATGTCATTCTTTCAAACCTGAGAAAACATTTTCCTTCTTTTCCTCAAAATGCTCTGAGAAAAATCTACAAAGTTCGATGTGAAAGATTGAGACTGTTAATGCACAAAGATATGCCGAGAAGATGTATGTTGGATAATTGAAGCAAAGGTTCGATTAGCGGTGAGTCCTTAATTTCATTTGACTCATATATGCCCGGTCTTGGAAGAAGTTCATATTCTAAAAGGAGAAGAGCAAAAAGGTTACAAGTCGTTACAAATGTGGACGATGGAACCGTAACAAGCGATGTCATACTTTGGGGATGGTTTCCGCAAATAGAGAAGATAAAATTTTCTTCATTAAGAATGGATCGAGTAAGGAGTCATTAGATGATATCTTATCGACTCTTGAGACGCATTCTTGTGGATTGGTGCATCGTGAAATTCTTAAATTGTGGAATCTCTTCAAGGATGAAGAAAAACGCTACGATCTTGGGAATCGACTCTAAAAGACCCTGTTTGCCGGTTTATAAGAAAATTGGATGGGAAGCCTATCCCCGACTCATAGAAGGCGTTTAAGCCGTTTCGGACGTAAAACCGAGAGGAAGATGTGAGCCACAATCACAACAATCTGTACATATCATCATCTTCTTCTTCTTCTTCTTCTTCTTCTTCTTCTTCAAAAAAAAAAAAAAAAAAAAAAAAAAAAAAAAAAAAAAAAAAAAAATTTATGTATACGTCTTAGGGTTGGCTTTGGTAACACATACCATGAATGGAGAAATGCATGCATCCCGATCCAGCCTTCTTAATTGAAAAACAAAGAAGGTAGATTGTATTCCACATGTGAGGCAAACCGGCGTATTATGGCCACTTGTCCCTTTTGGGAGCCCTATGTTATTTGGTCTTGAATGGATCGAATATTGGTCAACAATGCTTTGGCACAAAGCCGAAAGAGCAGACTACCTCCATCCCAGATCTTAAGTAAGTATACACTCATCTTTCATCAAGATTTTTTCTAACAATTTCAAAAAAAAAAAAAAAGACGTGATGTCTCATCGATAAGCTTGGCCCAAAAAAGATAAAGATACGCCATGGGGTATCCTAATATACCAAGGTATGTCATCATTTTCTATTTCTTTTATCTTTGTATCATTTTGTTGTATTTTGATTTTTGTCGACGATCCTTTGAGCAGGGTCCTTCGTGGGTTTCTAGACTTCTTTACCTTGATGGTTTTCTTGAAGTCAAACAAAAAAACAAAAACAAAAAAAATAAAAAAATAAAAAAATAAAAAAGTAAAAAAAAAAAAGGAGAAAAGATTCTGTGTTTCTTAATTTCAACCTTTTCTGACAATAGCCAACCTACCCTCATCATAGGTGCAATTATTCCCTTTCCATTCTTTTTCCTACTTAAACACTCCATTTTCTCCATTTTCCTTCAACTGACGTAAACACTCAAAGGGAGGAAGAGTATAGAATGGGGCCATTATTATTCGTAACCTCAAAAATGTGTTTTTTGTGGGTGAGTTATGGGAAGGGATTAGAGTTTGTAAACGCAACTAGCACTCTTGGTCGATCACTTGCTGCGAGGAATATTCATCTTGTATATGGGGGAGGTTGTTTGGGTTAAGAAGAAAACCGACATGGATGGTAATGTGCATTCTTTAAGGCGCGATCGGGTTTTAGGTGTTATTCCTAAACCTTTGGTGAAAATAACATCATGGAAAGACTTTTTCCCAGTGTAACATCTATGCATGGACGAATGAAAACAATGGTTGACAATTCGATGCATTTATTGTCTTACCAGGTGGTTTTGGTACTTTAGAAGAAATTTTTCAAATTGTCTCTTGGGTCGAACTAAACATCCACCATAGACCTATTGGTTTGTTGAATGTTAATAATTTCTTTGATATTTTGTTATCTTTTCTTGACAAAGTTTTGGAATCTAAATTTATCACTCCTTACAAGACAACTTCTTATCTCTCCTCCACTATTGATGAGCTCATTGATAAATTAGAAGCTTTTGGTAGTATGTACTGATCTTTCTAGTATTAGCTCAAATAGATTGGTCAACATACTACTAATTGGAAGTAACAAACAAAAACCAGATCTGCGACTTCATCTTTAATAAAGACGATGGTTAGGGAAGTGCTTTTCTTGAAGGCTTAGGCGTTGATTACTTATCGGGATTATAGAGGTTGTGTTGCTCTTTTCTATATCTCTTTTCACATTGAAGGCAATGTTATATTAAGTGTGGGGAGAGATTTAATGTTCTTTTTGAATCCAAGAAAAAAAAATTCAAAAAAAAGGGGTTCATTGCATGATTGAATAACTTTTCTCCCTTCTTGAACTGATATGCTTGGTGATAGATGATTAAATTGATGAATTGAGTTTGATGGATGCATACCTTGTGAGATTTTGAGCCTAATGGATGGATTCAACATTTATGTCATTCTCTTCTTTCTTGTGTGATTTTCACTCATGTTAAACCACTCTAGAACTTGCTTTGATTCGTTTTTTTTGGAGGCTACATTTCACTGTATGCATGAACATGATTGAGGCCGATGCTTTCTTAATTAGCTAGTTTAACCAAATAGCCAACCTTGTTTTCAATTTGATATCGAAAGCACTCTTTTGACTTCTTGGAAATTCTCTCGATTCCGCCAACCTTGAGTATATTTTCCTTTGCTTAACCCCTTTGAGCTTATTTGACCATTCCTTCATTTCTAGCTTGGTGTGTACCTTAAATGAAAAATTGTGTTCTTATTTTACCTTAGGGAATAAAGAACATTAGCTTTGTTAATGGATGAGTTTTTGAACAAGTGTGGGGTGTGTATACAAAATGGTTGTTGAAAAAGGAAAGAGTGCCTAAAACAAAAAAACCAAGTGTTTAAAAAAGAAAAGGATTGGGAAATGAATATGTAAAGGATATACACTAGAGTTGGGATGAACTTTTATGCTTGTTAGTTGAACTACGTTTCATTTGCTTTTATTATATTTGGTATTTATCTTCTCATATCCATTTTTATCCTCTTTTTTTACCTTGACTCACTACAACCTTGAATAAAATTTGATGATTTGTGTGTGCATGTGTTTTGATAGTGAGAGAAGTAGAAGATAAAAACTAGCTTATGGTAGTGTAATTTTCATGGGTTGAATTAGTGAAATACCTACCTTTTAAACACTTTGAGAGATTGAGAGGAATCTTGTGAAGATCTATCATTCTCGATTCATGTTGAAGATACCTTACTTGTTGGTTTGAGATGTGGAGAATTGTTAACTCATGAATGTTTTGATCCCTTGAACCTTTGGTTGTTCTTCTTGATTGTAAAATTTTGGACTCTTGAATGTCGTTGGAATTTAAAATTTTGTTAATCTCTTATGTCCTTGTTTTGGTCTTGAGTTTTGCCATCAAACCCGTAAGAGTGCAAAAAGCTAAGTGTGGGGAATTTGATAAACACATATTTTATTCATTAAGAAACCCTTATATTTAGTCATTTACACTCTCCATATTCTTAATTGATTGAGTTTGACATGATTGCCATGAGTTTGAGCTCAAATTGGTCCTAATTGAATATTTTCAGCATTATTGAGATTTTACACTGTTTCTGTATTTTGGTCATAACTTGAGTTCCTGATATCTGACAATCATGAATTTTATCTTGTAGGAAAGCTAAGAGGAAGCTCTACAACTTTGATGAAGAGCTCGAAGTCTGATTCAGATGTCTAAGGGACCTAAGTTTACATGGAAGTCAGAATACAGGTTCTGTCAGTAGAATCCGAACAGTGTGCACTCAAAAAATCATATCTCAAGATGTAATAATGGAGATGGACTGAAATTTGGATAGTGGATAGTCAAGATCCAAATAAAAAACTTTCATGAAGAACACATTTTGAGAAAAAGAATTCTAGTAGGTCATTTTGAGCTTGCAAGTCGGAACAGAGGTGCTGAAGTTGGGTTTGAGCAACCTACGGTATTTGGGACATATCTTGGCCTTAAGGAAGCCAAATTGGACGAACCAGCTATCCATTTTATAGCCAAGACAAGGATCTACAACTTTGATGAAGAACACTTTTCGTGATTCTGAAGTATAGTGGGTCGTTTTTTGCTTCCAAGTCAGACACGAAATTTTCGTCCTCAACCATCCACTAATCCACTCATCCATCCACTCATCCACTCATCCACTCACCCACTCATCCACTAACTCACCCACTCATCCACTCATACACTAATCCAACCACTTAACCACTCCACCCACTCATCCACTAATCCATCCACTCACCCATTCATGTCCATAATTTCCCACTCACCAAAAGTCCTTTGGCATTTTTCACTAATTCAACCACTCAACCATTCCACTCACTCATCCATCCACTAAACCAACCCACTAATCCATCCACTAAAACACTCCACTCACTCATCCACTCATCCACCCACTTCCCTTTGTCATTTTGTTACCTTAGACTTCTATAAAAGGCACTATTTATCATGAACAAAGGTAAGCTCTCCTTCATTTTTTATGGTTTTCTTGTGATTTCTTTAGAAAGCTATGTGTAACTAAACCTCCCTTGGTTAAGTGGGGTGATGAAAAGCTAGTATTAATGTTGTAAACTTTGCATATTTGATTATTTCTTGAGTTATGTTTTTATTCATATATTTCTGAATCTATTGTTGGTATGAAGGTTTTTGTACTTGTTTCTACTTTCAAAGTAGTAGATCTAGGTTTATTATTGGTTGCGTGGTAGTAGATCTAGTGGGATGTATGATGTTCATGTGGGTATAATTATCTTTGTGCTATTTGCAAAAGTTATAAAAGTGGTAGATCTGGGTTTATTATGCGTGGTTGCGGTATTAGATCTAGAGAAATATATGTTCTAAGTAATTTAATCGTGTGTGATTAGACCTTAGTGTAATTGGTTTTTAAATCTTAATGCAATTGTTGGATAGTTGTAAATTCGGTTGCTTTATGACTAATCGGTGATTAGGAGTTGATTTGAGCGGTTGCTAAATTGACCAACACGTAAGGAAAACAGAGATTTACTCTCACAATTGCATAAAAACATAATTGAGCATGTTGGAATAAAAGGATATGTGGATTTACATTATCATATAAATCTAGTGGTGGATTCAATCTCTTAACCAATTTTCTTATATTGTCGATTTCAATTTGTTTATGGTTATCTTTGAAGATTAAGTTCATTGTTCATCAAAACTCCAAAACCCCCTTTTACTTGTTTATTGTTAATCGAGTCTAAATTGGGAATTGTTTAATAGTGTTAATTGAATTGGTTCTCTGTGGATCGACCCTTACTAACTACAACTAGTTGTAAGGTTTTTATTTTCTGGTGGGCCTGACAACTGATTTTTATCTTAATTTTAATCACTACATCCGCACGCATCAGTTGCCAGAGAAAAGAAAATACAGTATTAGCAGGGATGTTACTTTTAATGAAGCTAAAATGCTAAAGCCTCATAAAGAGTCATCAAATGAAAACAAAGATCCTAATATCTCGAAGAAGGTGGAGCTTGAGGTGGAGTCTTCCAAAGAAACCTCGTTGGATCAAGTTCAAGAAGAAGAAGAACAAATGTTATTGAGGATTCGGATTTTACAACAATTTGGTGATTTATCGGTTAGAAGAGACAAAGCTGATTAGAAAGAAGAGAGATAAAACCTCCTTCGAGGTATGGCTATGCTGACTTGGTAGCATATGCTCTAAATGTTGCTAATAATATCAACAAGTGTGAGCCTCAGTCATACCAAGAAGCTATCAGTGGCAAAGAAGCTTCCCAGTGGACTGTTGCAATGATAGAAGAAATTGAATCTCTTCATAAGAATCATACTTGGGTTCTTGTTGAAAGGCCGAAGACTCAAAAGATTGTTGGATGCAAATGGGTCTTTAAAAAGAAGGAAGGAATCCCTAGAATTGAAGATGCAAGATTCAAAGCGCGATTAGTAGCTAAAGGTTTTACACAACGAGAAGGTATTGATTTCAATGAAGTCTTCTCTCCCGTGGTAAAACATAGCTCTATTCGCATCCTATTTGCCACCATAGCTCAATTTGATCTAGAACTTGAGCAGCTAGATGTCAAGACAGCATTCTTGCATGGCGAGCTGGAGGAACAAATCTATATGAAGTAGCCTGAGGGATTTGAAGTCCAAGGCAAGGAAGACCATGCTTGCTTATTGAAGAAATCTTTATATGGCCTAAAAATTCTCCCATGCTTAATGTTTGGTACAAGCGGTTTAACACCTTCATGCTTGGAAATGACTACTGCAGAAGTGAGCATGGTAGTTGTGTCTACTACAAGAAGCTTGCAGATGAGTCATTGACGAGCGCCGAACTCAGTCAAAATTATAACTGAAGTTATTACCTAAGCTTGTAGCATAGTGACAACACCGGATCGTCTCCTCAAGGATTGTAGATGCAATTTGATCAGATCAAGTGAAAGTTAGCAAAAGGGGGGGTTTGATGGTTCAAGAATCGCACTTAACAAAATTAAAGGAGGAAATAACAATTAAAGAGCAGTCAATTCAGAAATCTATCCGAGATTGGGTGGATTCAATCATAGACCCTTCATAAAAACACTTGAAGTGCAATTGAATTGTTAATTTGGATCTAACCGAGATCTCTCGCATCAAATCCAGAATTCATACTAGACGATCGTCTAGAATTCAATTAACAAGTGATAAACACAAATCTGCAATCGCACCATTCATGAAGATCTATGTTAATTTCAAGTACCGAATTCAATTAACTTAGGCACAAATCAGTAACCTAACCTTTTCAATTTCGTGATTAATTTAGATCAATCAGTTCTAAGTTTCATCACAAATCTCAATCTTCATTTATGTGATTAGTTTAGATCAATCAGTTCTAAGTTTCATCACAAATCTCAATCTTAAACCAAGATCAAATCAGATCAACATAAATAGAATCACCATTCATGCATTCAAGATCAAGAAGAAGAAGAAAGAAGAAGAAAGAAGAAGAAAAGAGGAATTCAATTACAAATCAAATACAATACATAACCAAGGTCTCAAGAATCCAAACCACAATCTCTTCAAGAGTTCTAAATTGACCGAAAGTAGCTTAGCCCTCCATCACCATGAAGAGGAGCATCAAAATATACAAAAGCTATGAGAAACTATGAAGAAACAAGAAGAAACTATGAAGAAACAAGAAACTAAGAGAGAAATGAAGGAGAATACATGTTGTTCATGATAAATGGTGCCTTTTATAGAAGTCTAAGGTAACAAAATGACAAAGGAAAGTGGGTGGATGAGTGGATGAGTGAGTGGAGTGTTTGAGTGGATGGATTAGTGGGTTGGTTTAGTGGATTGGTTTAGTGGATGAGTGAGTGGAATAGTTGAGTGGTTGAATTAGTGAAAAATGTCAAAGGACTTTTGGTGAGTGGGAAATTATGGACATGAATGGGTGAGTGGATGGATTAGTGGATGGATTAGTGGATGAGTGGGTGGAGTGGTTAAGTGGTTGGATTAGTGTATGAGTTGATGAATGGGTGAGTTAGTGGATGAGTGGATGAGTGGATGGATGAGTGGATTAGTGGATGGATGAGTGGGTGGTTGAGGACGAAAATTTCGTGTCTGACTTGGAAGCCAAAAACGACCCACTATACTTCAGAACCACGAAAAGTGTTCTTCATCAAAGTTGTAGATCCTTGTCTTGGCTATAAAATGGATAGCTGGTTCGTCTAATTTGGCTTCCTTAAGCCCAAGATATGTCCCAAATACCGTAGGTTGCTCAAACCCAACTTCAGCACCTCTGTTCCGACTTGTAAACTCAAAATGACCTGCTAGACTTCTTTTTCTCAAAATGTGTTCTTCATGAAAGTTGTTTATTTGGATATTGAATATCCATTGTCCAAATTTCAGCCCATCTCCATTATTACATCTTGAGATATGATTTTTTGAGTGCACACTGTTCGGATTCTACTGGCAGAACCCGTATTCTGACTTCCATGTAAACTTAGGTCCCTTAGACATCTGAATCAGACTTCGAGCTCTTCATCAAAGTTGTAGAGCTTCCTCTCAGCTTTCCTACAAGGTAAAATTCATGTTCATCAGATATTAGGAACTCAAGTTATGGATAAAATACAGAAACAGTGTCAAATCTCAATAATGCTGGAAATATTCAATTAGGACCAATTTGAGCTCAAACTCACAAAATCATACCAAACTCAATCAATTAAGAATATGGAGAGTGTAAATGACTAAACATAAGGGTTTCTTAATGACTAAAATATGTGATTATCAAATTCCCCCACACTTAGCTTTTTGCACTCCTGGGCAAAACTCAAGACCAAAATTTTACAATCAAGAAGAACAACCAAAGGTTCAAGGGATCAAAACATTCATGAGTTAACAATTCTCCACATCTCAAACCAACAAGCAAGGTATCTTCAACATGAATCGAGAATGAAAGATCTTCACAAGATTCCCTCTCAATCTCTCAAGTGTTTAAAAGGTAGGTATTTCACTCAATTCAACCCATGAAAATTGCACTACCATAAGCTTGCTTATCTTCTACTTCTCCATTACTCAAAACACATGCACACACAAATCATGAGGACTTTATTCAAGGTTGTAGTGAGGTCAAGGTAACAGGAGAGGATAAAATGGATATGAGAAGATAAATACCAAAGAGAATAAAAGCAAATGAGAGTGAGTTCAAATAACAAGCATAAAAGTTCATCCCAACTCTAGTGTATATTCCTTTACATATTCATTTCCCAATCCTTTTTTTTTTTTTTTTAAACACTTTTTTTTTTTTTTTTTTTTTTTTTTTTTTTTATATATATATATATGAACATAACTATATACATACATTTTTTTTTTTTCTTTTTTGGGCACTCTTTTCTTTTTCAACAACCATTTTGTACACACACCCCCACACTTGTTCAAAAACTCATCCATTAACCAAGCTAATGTTCTTTTATTCCCTAAGGTAAAGTAAGAACACGATTTCTCATTTAAGGCACATGATGAGCTAGAAACAAGGAATGGTCAAATAAGCTCAAAGGGGTTAAGCAAAGGAAAATATACAAGGTTGGCAGGAATCAGAGAATTTTCAAGAAGTCAAAAGAGTGCTTGATATCATATTGAAAACAAAGTTGGCTATTTGGTTAAACTAGCTAATTAAGAAAGAAGGCCTCAATCATGTTCATGCATGCAAGTGAAATGTAGCCTCAAAAAGAATCAAAGCAAGTTCTAGAGTGGTCATTAACATGAGTGAAAATCACACAAGAAAGAAGAGAATGGCACAAATGTTGAATCCATCCATTAGGCTCAAAATCTCACAAGGTATGCATCCATCAAACTCAATTCATCAATTCAATCATCCATCACCAAGCATATCAGTTCAAGAAGGGAGAAAAGTTATTCAATCATGCAATGAACCCTTTTTTTTCATTTGTGATTTTTTTTTAAAAAAAGAAACATGCTAAAATCTCTCCCCCACACTTAATATAAACATTGTCCTCAATGTGAAAGTGATAAATAAAATGGAAAGAAAAGAGCAACACAACCTGATGAGAAGTGAATCAACGCCAGTAAAAGAAGAAAAGAAGAAAAGAAACTCTTAAAAAAACGTTAGTACTTCCCGCAATCTAATTAATTACTACCTAAAAAAACCTACTCGCCACCAATTAAGATGCGTCTCAAGAGTAAAATTACTCCTTACTCTGCCATCACTAATTGGTTTAATAAGTCCATGATAATCATATCATACTTTCCAAACAAAATAATTTTTTTTTTTTTTTTTTTTGACTTCAAGAAAACCATCAAGGTAAAGAAGTCTAGAAACCCCTGAAGGACCCTCGCTCAAAGGATCTATACGTACAAAAATCAAATACAACAAAATGATATAAAGATAAAAGAAATAGAAAATGATGACATACTCTTGTATGATAAGGTTTCAGGCGTATCTTTATACTTTGTCAAGAAAAAATAACATGAGTCAAAGAAATTAGTCATCACGTCCCCTTTTTTTTTTTTGAAATTTTTAGAAAAACTGGATAAAAGATAAGTGTATACTTACTTAAGATTGGGATGGAGGTAGTCTGCTCTTTCGACTTTGTGCCAAAGCATTGTTGACCAGTATTCGACCCATTCAAGACCAGCGCAACATAGGGCTCCCAAAAAGGGACAAGTGGCCATAATACGACTGGTTGCCTCACATGTGGGATACAATCTACCTTCTTTGTTTTTCAATTAAGAAGGCTGGATCAAGATGCATGCATTTCCCCATTCACGGTTTGTGTTACCAAAGCCAACCCTAAGACGTATACATTTTTTTTTTTTTTTTTTTTTTTTGTTTTTTTTTTTTGTATATTTTTTTTTGAAAAATGACATGAAGAAGAAGAAGAAGATGATATGTACAGATTGTTTGTGGATGTGGCTCATATCTGCCTCTAGTTTAACGTCCAGTAACGGCTTAAACGTCTTCTATGAGTCGAGGATAAGCTTCCCATCCAATTTTCTTAAAAATTGGCAAACAGGGTCTTTTAGAGTCAGATTCCCAAGACTGTAGCGTTTTTCTTCATCTTTGAAGAGATTCCACAATTTAAGAATTTCACGATGCACCAATCCACAAGAATGCGTCTCAAGAGTCAATAAGATATTATCTAATGACTCCTTACTCAGTCCATTCTTAATGAAGAAAATTTTATCTTCTCTATTTGCGGAAATCATCCCCAAAGTACGTCATCGCTTGTTGCAGTTCTATCGTCCACATTTGTGACAGACTTGTAACCTTTTTGCTCTTCTCTTTTTAGAATATGAATTTCTTCCAAGACCGGGCATATATGAGTCAAATGAAATTGAGGACTCACCTGCTAATCGACCTTTGCTTCAATTATCCAACAGTACATCATCTCGGCATACCCTTGTGCATTAACATTCTCAATCTCTCACATCGAACTTTGTAGATTTTTCTCGAGCATTTTGAGGAAGAGAAGGAAAATGTTTTCTCGGGTTTGAAAGAATGACATCCATTTTGAAAGAGAAGAAGGGTTCGGTTATTTTGGGAAAGCGAAGAATAAACCGACTCAAGAGTCACGAGTACCGTATCCGCCACTTAACCTAAGCAACACAAAGAACTCAAGAACTTGGTTTTCCAGGAATGGTTGAGTCTTTGTCCATTAACTTAAGCGCATTACCATTCCTAGGATCCTCGATATCTACGTCCCAAAAGAACCACGCCACCTAGTCCAAGGAGTAGGTGTAGACGATAATCTCAAAGCGAGAACTTTTTGACTAATTTCCGCAGCTTTTGCAAAAGGTGTAATAGACCTTTAATAAAGTAGGCCAATAAAATCCATACCGCAAGATTTTCGCAGTTGTTGTATTGAAGAAAAAAATGACCTCCACGTGCTTCGAGCGACACTACCTACCTCATTGTTGGGCACACATGTTTTTTTTTTTCTTTTTTTTTTTTTTTTTTTTTTTTTTTTTTTTTTTTTTTTTTTTTTTTTTTTTTTTTTTTATTCATAATGCGGATGGAGAAGGTTCATCACCTCCACTTCGCATTCTCCGGAAGTTCATGATATCTTGTTTGAGGCGGTGTCCATTTACGATGAAAGCTTTGGCGGTGACCTCACTTTTAATCGAACAAAGCACCGGAAGGAAAAACATTAGTAACAATAAATGGTCCATCCCATCTAGACCTTAATTTGCCGGGCATGAGTCGGAGGCGGGAGTTATAGAGAGAACTTTTTGACCAATCTCAAATGTTTTCCTCAGAATCAACTTATCATGGAAGGCTTTGGTCTTCTCCTTATAAAGTTTGGAACTTTCATAAGCCTCCAAGCGGATCTCCTCCAATTTTGCAGTGCAGCTTCCTCTCCATACCCTTGATCTAGGTCCAAGTTGCACCTCTTCACCGCCAAAATGCGCGATGCTCAATTTCCACTAGTAGATGGCATGCTTTACTAAAAACAATCCGATATGAAGACATCCCGATCGGTGTCTTATAAGCAGTCCGGTAAGCCCATAAAGCATCCTTAAGCCTCTTGCTCCAGTCCTTTCTATTAGGTTGAACTGTCTTTTGGAGTATCTGCTTAATTTCTTTGTTGGAGACTTCGGCTTGCCCATTGGTTTGGGGGTGGTAGGGTGTAGAAACCTTGTGTTGGACTCCATACTTCTTCATCAAAGCCTCCATGCTTCGATTGCAAAAATGTGAACCTTGATCACTAATGATGGCTCTCGGGACTCCAAACCTACGAGAAAATGTGTGATCTAATAAAATCCACAACAACTTTAGAATCATCGGTCGAGTGGCCTTAGCCTCCACCCATTTAGATACATAATCCACAGCAAGCAGAATGTAAACAAAACCAAATGATACAGGAAAAGGACCCATAAAGTCAATACCCCAAACATCAAAAATCTCACAGAATAATAAGGGTTTCTGGGGCATTTTATTCCTACGAGAAGTATTCCCTGTTCTCTGGCATTGATCACAAGATGTGCAAAATATATATGCATCATGAAATAGAGTGGGCCAATATAATCCGAGTCTAAAACTTTCTAGCGATCCGTTGAGGACCGAAGTGGCCGCCACATGCAAGTTTATGACAAAAGCTAAGAATGGAATGGAATTCATCATCAGGCACACACCTCCTAATTACTTGGTCACTGCAAAATCTCCATAAGTAAGGATCATCCCACACATAATACTTTGACTCACTTTTCAATTTATCAATCTTAGCCTTAGTGAAATGTGCAGGTATTGCGTTAGCAACCAAGAAATTAATCAAATCAGCAAACCAAGGGATGTTGCCTTGCAACTTGAAAAGCTGCTCATCAGGGAAAACATCATGGATGGGAAAAACATCTGCCTCCCTTTCAATTCGACTCAAGTGATCAGCCACCAAATTCTCCGCTCCACTCTTGTCACGGATCTCAATATCAAACTCCTGGAGGAGCAACATCCACCTAATCAACCGGGGCTTGGCATTGGGCTTCTTCAGGAGAAACTTCAATGCTGCATGATCTGAAAACACAACCACTCTGGAACCAAGCAAATATGATCGAAATTTATCTAAAGCAAAAACAATTGCTAAAAGTTCCTTTTCAGTTGTGGTGTAGTTGATTTGTGTAGGATCTAAAGTTCTCGAAGCATAGGAAATGATATGAGATACTTTACCGACCCTTTATGCAAGAACAGCTCCCAATGCATAATTAGAGGCATCACACATCAGTTCAAATGGAAGTGTCCAATCCGGTGGTTGGATGATAGGTGTACTGGTCAATGCATGCTTCAATTGATTGAAGGCATCCTGGCACTTCTTGTCAAAGTGAAACTCCACATCTTTTTGCAGTAAGTTGGATAGCGGAAGTGCAATTTTGCTGAAATCTTTTATGAACCGTCGATAGAAACCTGCATGACCAAGGAAAGAACGAATCTCCCGCACGCATGTGGGGTAAGATAGGCATGAAATAACATCTATTTTTGCAGGATCTACCTCAATACCCTCACGAGATATCACATGCCCTAAGACTATACCTTGTTCTACCATGAAATGACATTTCTCAAAATTTAGAACGAGGTTAGTCTTAATGCATCTATGCAAGACACGAGCAGATTATCTAAACATGCATCAAAGGAAGATCCATAGACAGTAAAATCATCCATAAATACGTCCATGCAATTTTCTAAAAAATCGAAAAGATACTTACCATACACCTACGAAAGGTGCCTGGAGCATTGCACTGGAGACCAAAGGCATCCTCCCGTATGCAAATGTGCCAAATGGACAAGTGAAAGTAGTCTTCTTTTGGTCTTACGGGGCTATATGAATCTGAAAATAGCCCGAATATCCATCCAGGAAACAATAATGTGACTTGCCGCCTAACCGCTCCAACATCGATCAATGAAAGGGCAGCGGAAATGATCCTTTCTCGGTAGCCTGGTTGAGCCGCCTATAATCAATGCAAACTCGCCAACCTGTTTTGAACTCGTGTAGGTACAAGCTCATTGTTCTGATTCGCAACCACTGTGACCCCAGATTTCTTGGGAACCACTTGCACGGGGCTCACCCATTGGTCGACCGTCAAATATGGGATAAATAATGCCGGCTTGAAGCGAGCTTTGTAACTTCCTTCTTCACCACATCTAGAATCGGGGGATTTAGTCTCCTTTGGAAATTTCATCTCTAACCTGGTTTAATCCCTTCTTCCAATAAAATCTTATGCATGCATGTGGAGGGGTTAATACCGGGAATATCGCAAGAGTCCATCCGATGGCTTGCCTATTCGCCTCAAAATCAGTAATTTTTCTTCTTGATCGGATTGTAGGTTTTTAGCAATGATCACTTAGGAAGTGTCTCACCATCTCCCAAATATGCATATTTAAGATGGTGCGGTAAAGTCTTCAACTCCAAAGATGGAGGTTGCACGATGGAAGGTAACAAGTGATCGAAACAACTATCTCAAGAACATTAATTTCAAAGATGGTACCGACTTTCATTCTCAATTGTTGCATCATCGGCCACTATATCATTACTCATAATGAGAATAAATCTCAAGCACATGCAAAGCACATGGTTCAACATCACAAGTGGCACATGTATCACAAGAAACAGAACCAAGATAGTCAACAATATCGGGAATTCAAAGATATAAATCAAGTATAGACATCATCAACCAAACATCTCAATCATATCAACATGGAAAAGAATGCTCCTCTAGGGGGTGTCTCATGGCATCAAAAATGTTAAATTGTACCAAATCGTCGCCAAACTCCATAGAAAGGGTGCCAGCATGCACGTCTATCTTGGTCTTGGCGGTCTTGAGGAATGGTCTGCCTAGAATCAATGGAGCATGGTTTGTTGGAGACTCATCTTCCATGTCCAGAATGTAGAAATCTGCTGGAAAAATCAACTCATTCACCTGAACTAACACATCTTCCAGCACACCTGCAGGATGAGCAGTGGCTCTATTTGCCAACTGAATCACGATACCAGTGGGTTGCAAAGTACCGATGTTTAAACACTTATACACTGACATGGGCATGACATTGATCGAAGCACCCAAATCTAGCATTGCATGCTCAAATCTAGAGTTTCCAATTGTGCAAGAAATTGTGAAAGTTCCAGGATCTTTGCATTTCTGTGGCATGCTTGGCAGAATCATTGCAGAGACATTTCTACCCATGCTGATCTTCTCATCCCCTTTCAACCTTCTTTTATGAGTGCACAACTCCTTGAGAAATTTAGCATATTTTTGAATTTGCTTGATTGCATCTAGGAGGAGAATATTGATTTCCACTTTCCTGAATGTCTCCATGACTTCTTTTTCCATATCTGCTTGCATTGTTCTCTTGGATTGTGTGATCCTATTTGGAAACGGTAATGGAATGGTAACATCTGAATTCTCTGCAATTTTCTTCGGAGGCACAGATTTCTGGACTGAATTATCCATTTCCTGCCGTTTTTGGTCAATTTCTGATTGCTGCAAGGTTGGAACATTAACTTCTTTGCCACTTCTCAAGGTAATTGCACTTACGTTGCCTCTTGGATTGTTGACTGTTTGTGAAGGCAATTGGCTAGAACCTTGACTCTTTAGCTCGCTCACAGTGGTTGCCAGTTGCCCGATTTGAGTTTGTAAATTCTGAATATTGGCACTGACGTTCTGCTGGAACTGAATGTTATTTGTGGCCATTTGTGTCATCAAGTCTTCCAATGACGGCTCAGCTGGAGTGGATTGGATGACTTCTTGAGCAATTCTTTGTTGTCCGAATGCAGGGGGGTATTTGTTGGTATTTGTTGCTTGGACCCTGCAGCTTGGTATCTAAATTGTTGTTCTTCTGGTGGGGTGTTGTTCTTCTTGGTGGGCCGTTTTGTTCTTTGGCTAGAATTCCCATATCTCAAATTGGGATGGTCTTGCCAACCAAGGTTATAAGTACTAGAAAATGGATCATATCTAGATTGTTGATGTTGTTGCTGATATTGGGGTCTACCAGGAAAAACACCAGCTGCAGCAACACATTGATCTGGAAAAGCGAAACCATCTTCCTGAAGTGTAGGGCATGAATCAGTAGGATGAGATGAATTAGAGCAAATTCCACACACTGATGCAGTCATCTGCATGGGTGGTTGTTGACCCACTACTATCTGTCTTACCAAAGAAGTCAATTCATCTAGTCTGTGTTCCATTCTTTGTTGGTCCATATGAGATGCTTGAATTTCATTAACTCCTCTGGTTGCGGTGATGATCCGCGAGCCAAACTGTTGGGTATTGGCTGCCATGTTTGCTATCAGATCTCTTGCGGCGGTAGGAGTTTTGTCTACTAAGGCTCCTCCAGAGGCAGCATCGATCATGCTTCTATCATTTGGCAGCAAGCCCTCATAAAAGTATTGAATCAAGAGTTGGTCACTAATTTGGTGATGAGGGCAGCTCGAACACAACTTCTTGAATCTCTCCCAGTATTCATGCAAAGTCTCACCAGACATCTGTCTGATGCCACATATATCCTTCCTAATTGCAGCAGCTCTCGAGGCAGGGAAAAATCTCTCCAGGAACAACCTCTTCATGTCATTCCAACTTCTGACTAAACCTGGTGAAAGATAAAAGAACCAATCTTTGGCTGCATCGACAAGTGAGAAGGGAAATGCCCTTAACTTGATGTGTTCCTCAGAGATGCCTTGTGGCTTCATGGTTGAACACACAACATGGAACTCTTTCAGGTGCTTATGAGGATCTTCACCCGCAAGACCATGAAACTTTGGTAACAAGTGTATCAAACCAGATTTCAACTCAAAATCTGCATCAAGATCAGGATATTGAATGCACAAAGATTGGTAAGATACATCGGGACAATGACAAGTTCCTTAAGGGTTCTATTATGCATGTTATCAGCCATGATTTCAGGATTACTTAAGTTATCAGGTTCACTCCCAAAATTAGGTTCAGAATTAACTCTGGAATTTATCACACGAGCTCTAATTAATCTATGCAAGGTCCTATCAATCTCAGGATCAAGATCAAGCAAGATATCAGGATTGGACCTAGTCATGCATCAACTAAAGCACAAAAACACAAAAGCGCAACTAAGCAAAATACACTAAACAACACTCAAAATATGCAAAAATAAATCTAGTTAATATGTCTAAACATTTTTAAAAATTATGGAATCAACACAGAACAAAATCTACATAAAAATGAAACTAGAAAATACAATAAAAAATAATAAAAAATTGAAAAAGTGGTCTAAATGATAGAATTTTGAAAAACCAGGGGTGACCTCACAGTTTACTGTGAGTCTTGTTTATCAGGTTGTTTTCCTTCAACCGACCAAGTTTCAGCTCATTCTGGGCATGTTTCAGTTCGAAAATTGCAATAGTTACCGTAATCACTTTGTTTTCCGTCTTTCCTAAATCAGAAAAATTCAAAAGCTAAGATAAAAATGTTAGTATGGTATGAACAATGTTAGTAAGTGAAAAATAACTGTTAGAATAGATTACAAAATGAAAAGTAACGACGCCAAAAAACAAAATTAAAGACTTAGAACTCGGATCAAAATTATAACCGAAGTTATTACCTAAGCTTGTAGCATAGTGACAACACCGGATCGTCTCCTCAAGGATTGTAGATGCAATTTGACCAGATCAAGTGAAAGTTAGCAAAGGGGGGTTTGATGGTTCAAGGATCGCACTTAACAAAATTAAAGGGGAGAAATAACAATTAAAGAGCAGTCAATTTAGAAACCTATCCAAGATTGGGTGGATTCAATCATAGACCCTTCATAAAACACTTGAAGCGCAATTGAATTGTTAATTTGGATCTAACCGAGATCTCTGCATCAAATCTAGAATTCATACTAGACGATCGTCTAGAATTCAATTAATAAGTGATAAACACAAATCTGCAATCGCACCATTCATGAAGATCTATGTTAATTTCAAGTACCGAATTCAATTAACTTAGGCACAAATCAGTAACCTAACCTTTTCAATTCTGTGATTAATTTAGATCAATCAGTTCTAAGTTTCATCACAAATCTCAATATTCATTTATGTGATTAGTTTAGATCAATCAGTTCTAAGTTTCATCACAAATCTCAATCTTAAACCAAGATCAAATCAGATCAACATAAATAGAATCACCATTCATGCATTCAAGATCAAGAAGAAGAAGAAAGAAGAAGAAAGAAGAAGAAAAGAGGAATTCAATTACAAATCAAATACAATACATAACCAAGGTCTCAAGAATCCAAACCACAATCTCTTCAAGAGTTCTAAATTGACCGAAAGTAGCTTAGCCCTCCATCACCATGAAGAGGAGCATCAAAATATACAAAAGCTATGAGAAACTATGAAGAAACAAGAAGAAACTATGAAGAAACAAGAAACTAAGAGAGAAATGAAGGAGAGAATACATGTTGTTCATGATAAATGGTGCCTTTTATAGAAGTCTAAGGTAACAAAATGACAAAGGGAAGTGGGTGGATGAGTGGATGAGTGAGTGGAATGTTTGAGTGGATGGATTAGTGGGTTGGTTTAGTGGATTGGTTTAGTGGATGAGTGAGTGGAATAGTTGAGTGGTTGAATTAGTGAAAAATGCCAAAGGACTTTTGGTGAGTGGAAATTATGGACATGAATGGGTGAGTGGATGGATTAGTGGATGGATTAGTGGATGAGTGGGTGGAGTGGTTAAGTGGTTGGATTAGTGTATGAGTTGATGAATGGGTGAGTTAGTGGATGAGTGGATGGATGAGTGGATTAGTGGATGGATGAGTGGGTGGTTGAGGACGAAAATTTCGTGTCTGACTTGGAAGCCAAAAACGACCCACTATACTTCAGAACCACGAAAAGTGTTCTTCATCAAAGTTGTAGATCCTTGTCTTGGCTATAAAATGGATAGCTGGTTCGTCCAATTTGGCTTCCTTAAGCCCAAGATATGTCCCAAATACCGTAGGTTGCTCAAACCCAACTTCAGCACCTTTGTTCCGACTTGTAAGCTCAAAATGACCTGCTAGACTTCTTTTTCTCAAAATGTGTTCTTCATGAAAGTTGTTTATTTGGATATTGACTATCCACTGTCCAAATTTCAGCCCATCTCCATTATTACATCTTGAGATATGATTTTTTGAGTGCACACTGTTCGGATTCTACTGGCAGAACCCGTATTCTGACTTCCATGTAAACTTAGGTCCCTTAGACATCTGAATCAGACTTCGAGCTCTTCATCAAAGTTGTAGAGCTTCCTCTTAGCTTTCCTACAAGGTAAAATTCATGTTCATCAGATATTAGGAACTCAAGTTATGGCCAAAATACAGAAACAGTGTCAAATCTCAATAATGCTGAAAATATTCAATTAGGACCAATTTGAGCTCAAACTCACAAAATCATACCAAACTCAATCAATTAAGAATATGGAGAGTGTAAATGACTAAACATAAGGGTTTCTTAATGACTAAAATATGTGATTATCAATCATTCATCTATTTGCTCCTATACGTTGATGACATGTTGATCGTCTGTAAGAACATGTCTGAAATAAAAAACTTGAAAGCTCAATTGAGCTCAGAGTTTGAAATGAAGGATTTAGGAGCTGCAAAGAAAATTCTGGGAATGGAGATTCACAGGGATAGAAAAGCAGGGATGCTCTTTCTATCGCAAAAGAAGTATATTGAGAAAGTGTTGGAACGTTTTGGCATGCAAAATGCTAAACCTGTCACTACTCCATTGGCGGCCCATTTCAAACTTTCGGCAGCCTTTTCACCACAAACTGAGGGTGAAAAGAAGGAGATGTTAGATGTACCTTATGCTAGTGCAGTTGGCAGTCTCATGTATGTCATGGTATGTACTAGACCAGATATTGCACAAGCAGTAAGCGTGGTAAGCAGGTATATGGCAAGTCCTGGTAAAGTTCACTGGAAAGCTGTAAAGTGGATTTTGCGCTACCTGAAAGGTACCACGGATATAGGCCTAGTGTATAAAAAAATCAAAGATGTCGGGAGCAAGATCACTGGATACGTTGACTCAGACTATGCCGGAGATCTAGATAAGCGAAGATCACTCACTGGGTATGTCTTTACACTGTGCGGTTGTACTATTAGTTGGAAAGCAACGCTACAATCAATTGTTGCTTTGTCTACAACTGAAGCAGAGTACATCGCAACAACAGAAGCTGTAAAGGAAGCTATTTGGGTGAGAGGACTGATTGAAGAGTTGGGTATACAACTGGAAGAAACAACCATCTACTGCGATAGTCAAAGTGCTATACATCTGACAAAGAATCCTATGTATCATGAAAGAACTAAGCATATCGACGTCAGAATGCACTTTATCAGAGATATCGTGGAAAGAGGAATTGTTAGAGTTGAGAAGATACCCACGGCAGATAACCCGGCAGACATGATGACGAAGCCAGTTCCGACAACCAAGTTCAGACATTGTCTGGACTTAATTAGAGTTCAGAAACTTTAAGGGATATGAAGGGGAGCAGTTTAGAAAAAAAATACTATTCATAATTTCAGCCAAGGTGGAGATTTGAAATGTGTGGTCATAATTTGAGAAAATTGTGTGGCTCAAATTTAGCCACACTTATGGCTAAAAATTATGCCACTTGGCATCTCCAAAGACCACATGTTTGGTCCTCCTTCTCTTATAAATACCCTTCCCTTCTCATTTGCAAGACACACCTAAAATTCTCTACTTCTCTAGTTTTTATTTCCTTTGTATCATAATAAGGAAAGTTCTTATAAAATAGAGAGGTTCTGAGAGAGAGTTTAGAGAGTGAATCTGGGTGTAATTGGGTTCTGGGTTATGAGTGATACTCTGAGTGGCTCTTGTAAATTCTTTGATCACATAGTGAAAATTTTCTCACTGTTCTCTGGCCGTAGACATAAGCAAATTGCTGAACCACGTTAAATCTCGGTGTCATTTTCTCTATTATTTTTTCTTTAAATGGGTCTTTCGCTGCAACAAATTCTATCTCATATCTTCCAAATTGGGAGGGAAGAAAATTAATGATTTTTTATGGGATGGGATGTAATGCATCCCACCCACTTCCATCTCATTCCATCCATTTTTAATATAACCAAATAATTGAACATATCTTTATTCCATTTCATTCCCCTCCATTTCACTTAATCTCACTAATCCAAACATAGCATAAAAGACTTCCCACTTAACATAACACACCTTTTATCCTTTTTGCCTCTTGTTTATTTTAAAAAAAGAAACATGTTTAATAGGTTTATTTGAGTTGGGTTGCGTCGGGTCATATACGACTCGCGTGACCCAACAACAAACAACCACACTTGAATCGCCGGATCACACGATTCTGGCGTTTCGCAGTGTGATTCTAGCCACCCATCAATTCAACCACCGATTTGTACCGTTTTGGTTGTGACTCGTATCAATCTGTACGATCTAAATCGTGAAACGAATGATTTCGACAACCATGCAATAAACCAACAGATAAAAATAATAAGAATAGGCAACCAAAGAAGTTAAGCCTCCCTTCACTATCTCAAGGCTGAATTCAGTGTTGTAAACCTTACAGAAGAATATTCCCCCAAGGTGGCATGTATTACCCAGTTAAAAAATATTCTAAATTAGCAATTATATTTGTGCTTAATATTTTATTACAATAAAGAATGAGTAGAAATAGAGTACCGTAAGCCTCTGTCTATATGTTGTATGTTCTGTTAGAAACTAAGTTTGTTAAGATTCTCATTTACATGAACCTTAATTGTAGTTGGTTGATTTTGAAAGTTGGAAGACAATTCTTGGAAGATTAGAAAAATAAAATTCTAGTTCTATTGGCAACCAAGTTGCTGTTTGTGTTCTACCAAATTCATTTGAGGCACACCATCTTGATGACAAAAGAAACATACATGTTTTTGAGGTACATCTAATGGATATAATCAGCAAGAGACCTCTATATTGTAAGGACAAAGGGTGCTTGTTGGATTGGGTAAGAAACTTCCTGAAACTTACTGTTTAAAGGTTTAATTTATACAACCATCTCCCAAACTCACTAAAATCCATTAAAACCTTTTATCAAATGCTAAAACGCATCATCAGTAAGAAAAACTAAAAAGAAAAAGGAACTTAGACCACTCAAAAGGCCATGATGAAAATATGCAATTATAAAAAATGACAATGAATTGAACTAAAATATGATATATTCTTGTGCACATACAAATGTATCACGTTAGATTTATACACAAGAAATAAAAAGTTAGAGAAAGAAGATGGTTAGATCCCACTAAACTCACTCATCATATATAATCATTCCCTTTCTCTAACTTTTTATCTCTTGTGTATAAATTTGATTTGGTATATTTGTATGCACACAAAAATATCTCATAAAACATAAAGAAACAACGTAAAAAAAAAAAGATAAAGAAAAAAAGAAAAAAAAATAAAATAATGTCCAATACAAAAAGTAAATTAATATGCAATCAAAAGCAAATGAGAAATAAAATAATAACACTAGCATAAAAATAATACATAGGGCAGTTAAGAAAGAAATGGTAATAAAATAACAAGAGTTGAATGTTAGCCTACTTGTATTTCGATTGCTGGGAAAGTTTCAAAAGAAATTCCCTTAGAGGAAGAAAGCCAAGCAAATAGCATGTCCCAAGACCTTCAATGAATAAATCTTCTATCCAATCATTATAAATCTGATAAGTTTATCAATGTATCATTAAAAAAACAACTTCCTAATTTCCTATTTTATTCCCGTATAGTTTACACAGAAAACTCGCTCAACAAAAACTAATACAGAACCTTCGGCAACTAAATGTGTGTTTAAACTCCGGAAAGAGTAAGAGAGTGAAAACAGGTTTAGATCTTTAGCCAATAGGCATATAAGCTTTCTTTTCCACGCAATCTTTAAGGCAAACGAAAACAGAGTAAGTGAGAAGCATATCTAAGTGGGACACATGGCAGTATCGAGGGTGGAAAAGTCTTCGAGTCACTCAAACCAAACCAAAGACTACACAAAAAAAAAAAAAAAATTGAATTTGAATGAGAGATGAGAACAAAAATTGAAGTGAAGGAGATGCATTAAGGAAGAAAGGAAGGATGGAGAGGATTTTGACTTGTCACTTAGCAGGAAGAGTGTCTTAGTATATTATCAAGGATGGAGAGGATAATTTTAAATTACGATTACGAATGTGATTTTGGTTACACTACATTTATTATAATTGTAAATAATTATAAAAAAATATGATTAATGTGATCATAATTGCAATTATAATATAATTGCAAAAAACACTAAAATAACAGTATTATCACTGAATCGATAACTCACCAACCTTCAAATCTACACCTAACACTTATTTTATACTTTTTAAATAACACAAATGCAATATATTTATAAAGGATTTGAGTTCATCTACAGCTACCACTTACACATTGAAACAAATCAACAACCACATGTGGGATATTACATCTCACACGTGTGGGAAAAGAATGTCCTACAGTGAAAAGGGACGAAATGAATGAGAAGCCTCTACGTCTATATGAACAGAATGGTGTGCAGTAGAAATTAACGATCTATAGTTGTATTGTTTATAGATTTCACTCACCCTGCCTTTCCCATTCTCTAGGTTTTGAATAACATCGACAAAAGCTGGCCTTCGGGTTGTAATGTATAAGAAAAATGTTTAATTTAGAAGTCTTCGCAAACAAATTTTTAATTAAAAAATTAATCAAAATTACGATTTATGATGGACTCATTTATTATTTGATAATAATCATTTTAAAATATAAATTAAATCATTTTTATTTTAGATAGGTTTTCTACACTAAAAAAAAAAAATCAGTAAAAAAAAAATTTTAACTTGCAATTCTTCCGTAATATAATTGGACCTTTGGTTTTTGTTTTTGTTGCATGAATTTGACCCTTAATAATTATTATCAAGCAAGTGACTAATGATGTAAACAGATTGGCATATAAAACTGTGACAAAAAAATTCACCCTTAAACTGAACTAAATAGATGCCTTTGCAGCCATATACCATGATGATTGGTTGGTTGGCTGACTTTTAACTATAAAATGTGTTACTTTTTTTCTTTAAGAAAATTAAAATAGCACACGTACGATAGGCACAATTATTACAAAAATTAAAATAAAATATTTTAAATAATATCATAATTATTTATTATTATAAAAAATATATTTATACCATTTTAATAAATGATCGAGTTTGAAATTTTACATTGAAGTTCAAATATTAATTTTATCTTTTGAAACCGTCAAATATCAAAGTTAATTTTGAAAAAAATATCACACTGAAGTTCAAATATCACACTTTTTTATAATATTTGAAAAAAAAAAATCAAAGATTAATGAAAGAGTGTTTCAAGCTTAAAAATATCAAGGTTTAGAATAATTTTTCAATTTTTTAAAATTATTCTAAAAATCTCTTTTATATGTTATATTGATTGATGATTGATATTAATTTTTCTTTAATAGGATAATAATAAAATTTAAATTTAAATTTTATTGGTGACACAAATTAGATATCATATATGTTATATTTGACAAACTCATAATTTACATTTTCCTTTGATTTTTATTTAATATAATAATAATAAAATTTAAATTCAAATTACATTAATGATACAATCTAAAAATGACATATTTCAGAATTTCACTAACTCATAATTTACATTTTTCTTTAATTTTGCTTTAATAGGATAATAATATAATTTAAATTCAAATTACATTAGTATCACAACCAAAAGATGACATATGTTAGAATTTAACAAACATGATATTTTTTTTTATATATTATATGTTGATGATTGATTGATTATATAAAGCATGTATGTTTTAAATACTAACAAACGGCAATGCAAAAAAAGAAAAAGAAATAAAAAGGCAACGTCATAATTTATATATATATATATATATATATATATATATATATATATATATATATATATATATATATATGGTTTCCAATACCATTTGCAGTAACTCAACTATAAAACAGACGGGCTAATAATTATTCTTGAGTATTTTAGAATAACTTCATATATCTTTATAATATTTCAGAATATCTTATAACAGTTTTAGAATTAGAATATATTGTGAAATTAATCATGAATTAATCAATTATATAATTGAAGAAGTAATCCTAGCCTTTTTTAAAAAAATCAAATCATAGGCATTGTTTTCTAATTTTATTATGTTTTTTGTTTCTTCATTTAATTAGTGTTTATTGTATTAGTGATCTTGGACTTGTAGTAGTAATATGATACTATTAGTTGACTTAATATTATTATTATAAATAAATAAGACCATTAAGTTATTATTTTGTCTCACATTATTATGACACACCATATCAATCTAATATCTTATTATTCATTGAGAGGTTCTGTCCTTTCTGTTGTGCTGAGCCCTCTAAACTTTGAAACTCCTCTTACATGGTGTATTTTGGCCCCATGATTCTTTATTTTTTTCCTGTAATCCTTTTTCCCTCCTCTCATGTCTTCTTTACATGTTCTAGTCTTCATCTTTTTTTGCTCTTTTTCTCTTTTTTGGTATTACTAATGATTTTTTAATGCTGTATGACAATGAGGGGGAGAGCGAGAATGATAAAGTTGCAGTCTCTTCCCCACTTTATTAAGGCAGTGACATCTTTTACTGCTGACGATCGTTATTGTGATGACATTTCTACCATTTGACGTTCATACCAGTTGTGACTTTTTTTCCATCACAAATCATATCGTTAATGATTTCTTTTATCTCACTGATAAGTCATACCAATGATAAATTCTTTATTGGCGGCGATTCACACTAGAAGTTCTGTTGTGTTTCTTTTTTGTTGTTTATTTTTCCAATGTTTATTCCTCAGCCATGAAACTTTCTAACCAGCCAGATGTGCATTATTCTAGTCCTCTTTTAGCATGGTTATCTTAAAGTGTTAGAATATCAAATAGTACTTTAGAATATCTTAACATATCTTCATAATATCATTAGAATATCTTAAAAAAAATCTTTAGAATTACAATAAATTGTGGAATTAATCAATTAGTTATCTAATTGAGAATACAATATTAGACATTATTTTTTAATTCATTATTTTTTATTTTTCTAGATTATTTATCTAGTCCACCTCACGAATCTCCATTTTCTTCTCCAAAATTTTCACTCGAGATTCGCTGTCGTTGATAAGAACACTTGTGCTAATGGAATTAACTTTTACATTTCAAATTTTATATACGATTATTGGACGTTTGGAGATTCTTCTTCAATGTACCAAGGTTGCGTCAAAACTTGAAAGTAACAAAAAATCATAACTGCTTTTGAAATTTTTGTACTTGAACTTTAAAAGTTGAAAAATACTATTTTCATAAAAAAAAAAAAGAAGCTTTTTTACAAAACCATTTACAAGTAGTTTTCATTATGTCTATCAAACGGTTTTTTTTCCCCCCCTTGTTTGTTACATTTTAATTAACAAAAACAGGAAAATGGGTAATAAAAATCATTCGTGACATATAGCATCACTCTTGAAAGTTTTAGTTTTCCCGTTTGTTACATTTTAATTAGCAAAAACAGGAAAATGGGTAATACAGTCTCATTCGTGACATATAGCATCACTCTTGAAAGTTTTAGACTGGCCTGAAAAAGATTTAAGAAAATGTTTTCATAATTTTGATACTCAACCTAACTGTTATTAAACATTAATCAATATGTATTCACAATTGCTTTTATCACGTTTTTACCAAACAAGATTTCAACTACAGAAACAACATCACATCATCTGTATAGTATATTCTAAGTTTTGAAAAGTCGTTGCATTATCAAATCATGCTTATTAAGGTAGTTTGTTGATAGAGTTTAATTTTAATGTATTGTCATTGTAAAGAAATTTTACAATGTCGTCAATGATGTGTTGTCTCATTATTTAATGAGTTTGACATCTCATATAAATTTTAACTTATTAAATGATGTGACAATATATTATTAGATGACAATGTAAATTTTTTTTAAACTAGCAGTGAATCAAAATTAAATTATTATTAATAATATTAGAATACATCCCTAAGTTCTTGGATTCTTCAGGATGTAGAAAGTAATTGTTTTAATTTTTTTTTTTCTTTTGTCTTCCTCCATGTTAAATACTACTTATTTATTTCATACTAATTTAAGACATTTTCTTAATTGTTTTTTCAAGTGCCAGATGCATTTACAATTCAAAATTTCTCTCTTCATTTATTAATGCACAATTTAGTTTTCAAGATTATCATATGTTTTATACATTTGATATTTTTTTAAGTCACTAGGGATGGACTATAGTAATAAGAATATAAGGCAGTTTGTTGGAGGTCATAAGTTGATCTACTTTATACTATCATCTAATTATGTGTTGGCATATAATTAAAAAGTTAAATGTCATGGAGATGTGGACCCATATATAGTAGAGTTATGGGGAGCAAAACAAGGTCTTACATTTGCGTAGGAGATAGTTTTTTGAATAATAATTCTGGAAGGGGACAGTTAGAACTTGTAACAAAAGCATTAAGGAAGGATTGGATGACTGCTTTATAATGGTGATATTTTGAGACATTTTCTTGCTTGCTTCTTGGTTTTAGTCATTTTGATTGTGGTTATGAATCCCATAGTTGTAATACGATGGCTGACCTCTTAGCAAACCATGCTAGATCTTGTGACATGGGAATTTGGCTTGAGGATTCACCAGACTTTATTTGTTCTTTATTCCTCTTATGGTTTAAAATAAAAGAATTGTGCTTGCTCACTCTTTTGATTGCTTGTTAGGCTTATTATTTGTCATGATGTGTGCATGTAAGTTAGAAATCACATATGTGTTTTACTTTCTTATCCTAAGAATTTTGTGTGTCTAAGAATATGCTTTATATGTGGTCTTTTGGGTCAAGCTTATAGAATTAGATATTTGAGAGTGTGATGTAATATGAAACTGTTACCTGGATTCCTGTTGGAGAATTAGAATTCAACCTTTATTGCATTGTTATTCTAAGCTTTAAAGTACCATCTTAATACCTAAGTATGGTTATATCCTAATTACAACATGAGAATGAAACTAGATTAAGATACCTACATGCTATCAGGGTAAATTTTGTTACTAAAATAGTCTCTGTTCGAATGCAAACTGAATTCCTAGCAATCCCCTAAAATTGTAAACTTTTTATCATGAAAAGAATAACATCTTAGCACTCAAATGCCACTAGAATCAGGTCCATTGGACATTTACAGCCCAAGTTCTGCAGTTTGAAACTCAGACTGTCAGAGGTCATTTTCGACAGAAGCCAACATGTTTTCAAACAAAAACTGAGATTAAACCAGTTATGTAAAAATTTATGAAATTGTAACTCTAGGTAGTACCATCTCTTAGCTTTCTAATGAGACTGACCTCGTGCCATTTGGAGTCCTGCAACTCAAGTTCCGCACCTTGGACTACATGTTATCAGAATCAATTTTCAGCAGAAATTGACCTATTTTCAAACAGAAACTGGGACTAAACCAGTTGTGCAAAAATTACGAAAGTTTAACCCAAGATAGCCCCATGTCTGTTAGCTTTCAATTTGGACAAACCACATATCATTTGTGGTTCTAGAGCCCAAGTTATGCACAAATTAGTGCAAGCTTTCCTAGTAAGGACAGAAGATTCTGCTTGATTTTCCTTTGTTCTTCTCCAATGTGGTAGGTTGTCTTTGTCATTCTTGGCCATCAATAATTGACAAATGTTGGTGCTGTAACTGTATTTTTACACATGCTCAGGTTTCTAATCATGAATTTAATTCTTTTCTTTATGTATGTGCTGGTGGTCTTTCTAACACAAAGCTTTAGGAGCACCACTTTTGCCACAATTTGGGTCATTGGGCTGGTTACATATTAGGAATTGGGGTTCCATGAAAGCATAAGTCTTAGGTTCTGTATGCATGTTAAAAATAGCATAACTGCATAAATGTTGCAAAATCAAATTTTTAAGAAGGATTGGGTTGATGAAATATTATGAAGATGACCAAATTTTATCACAAAGTAAGATAGTTACTGATGAATTATTTTGTTGTTCTCTTCTGCAAAACAAATGCCGCATTTTGCCTGATGCTGCATGTTGGTATTAGGAAACTCATCTTTCTCAAAGATATTAGGTTCTTTATGCATGTGCTTCTGATCAATGGATTCCAAGGTAGCAGGATTGTTTTTCAGTTATGTCCTTGTGTGTTCATGCATGCTTGAATTTGTGAAGTGATCCTTTTACGTCATAAAATATTATATAGAAAGTTATATTTATGTTGTATGTTGGCTATAATTATAAATAATTAATTTTAAATTGCCAAATAATAATTGGGAGGTTCTAGATAGCATGAGTAGTGGTGGCAATTGTTTGGATTTGTCTAGCATGCTTGTGCATCAGTTCTATATGTTCAATAATTGAAATTCATACAGGGAAGCTTATCTCGGAAAAGACAAGGACAACATGTTTGTTAGATCGAACGCTTATCACTAGACTAAAAGTTATAATTGTTAGTCAGGGCGCAACTCTTTCTACTTAAGCCCATCAGCAAGCGTCACGGTTCAATCTAACTCCGACCTCACCTGGGCCTTGCCAAGGTAGGATGCTAGCCTACAACCAACAATCCCCTCCCAACACTTACCTCCAACAGTTCGTGCCTTTCCGAGAATCGAACGCGTGACCTTGGCTCTGTTACCACTTATTAGATCGAGTGCTTACCACTAGACCAAAAGTTATAATTGTTAGTCAGTACGCAACTCTTTCTACTTAAACTCATCAGCAAGCGCCACGGTTCGATCTGACTCTGACCTCACCTGAGCCTTGCCAAAGCAGGATGCTGGCCTACAACCAACACTATTTTCATCACAAACTCGAAGTATGTTCTCAAATGCGTGATAAAAATATTTTTTTTGTTTTTAATCATGAATTAATTCTTTTCTTTTTAGTGTTTAGCTGATTTTGATCTTTTAACTTAAGTTTCAAAGAACTTACTGAGTTAACCCACCTTATTTGTTTCTTCAGAAGGTTTGAGTTCTTTGGTGATGATTTGCAGATGACCATTCTCTTAGTACCGGTTAATTTTGAGTAATAAATAATTTGCCTTGAGATAGTTCACTATTGAGTTTTTATTTTACTATTTTGTAAAATGATTAGACTCTAAGATTCTATATTCTTATAAAAAAACATAGCTACTCACCTTGGGATATCCTATTTTACTATTTTGCAGGGAGTAAATTTTTATATCATAATGCCTAGAAAAAATAGCCTCATATTTGTCACTGAAAAAGTGTAGCCATATATAGAGCAATTAATGAATGCCCAAAACTACACTCAAGTCCAAGCACATGATAGTCAATATGATGAACTAAATAATTCTGCAAGCACTAATGCTGAGCAAAATGATGAGTCAGGTGACATTATTGTAATAAACAATTGCTTTAGATTTTTAAATTTGCTTCAAGTGAATCATGACATTTAAATACTTTTATCTTAGGTTCTTTGGAGGCAAGGAAGGTTCATAGGCTTACATTACTAAAAGACATATGGAATCTACCTCCAAGAAAGATAGTTGTTGTACAATTTAATTGTCATAATCAAGCCGTAGGAAATGAGTGTCGAAAGATTGCTAACTTTCTAGCCATTGTAGCTAGGACCCCAGAACTAACATCTTTAAACATAGATGATTGGAGACTTTTTTATAAAGAAGAAAAGAAGAAATTGGTCGAGTTTGTGAGGGTATGAAATTACTATCTTTTTTTGAGTTCCTGAAATTACTATTCTTAATAAGTGTTAATCTAATTTTATGTAATTTTTTTCATACACAGCATTAGCTTGTAATTGCTTGCTATGTTTTTTAGAAGTTTTCAATCCTAGCACATGGTGAAGAGTTTGTCAAAAAGTCACTAGGGAAGAAATAGAAAGATTACAAAAATGATTTGAAGAGTATGTATATGACAAAGTATAAGACCAAAAATGCTTAGCTGAAAAATCATTTGAATCGTATACTAAGGGACCAATGGACTGGTCTTGTCTCTTTTTGAGTTTCTGATCTAGCAAAGATATTAATTTTAGAAGCCTTAAAAGACACACACATTACCTTGTTTTTATATTTTATGGAGTGCTTTAATTGTTTTTCTTTAGTTTTCATATATATGTGAGGTTCCAACATAAAATCAATTGATATTAAATGGAGTGACTCAATAGATATATAAACCAGACCCGAAAAATTAAAGCAGACGATGTGAAACTCTTAACACCCTCTTCCACTGATGCCTTGATAAAATAGGCAAGCCTAGCAACGTAGGCGAAGGTAAGTCTAACGAAGTAGACGACGAAAATAATATCTTGGCTCTGATACCACGTGAGATTCCAACCTAAAATCAATTGACATTAAATGGAGTGACCTAACAGATATATAAATCGTACTCAAAAGATTAAGGCAGACGATATGAAACTCTTAATAATATAAATTATATGATGTTGTTCTTGTGTTGCAATGACAGAAGCGTAGTCAAGCAAATAGAAGTAATAGGACTAAGCAAAAGATGCCTCATATAGGGGGATCCAAAAGCATTGGAGCCTTGATGGGATGAAAAGTTATTCATGTATAAATTACAAAATAAAATATTCTAAAGTCCTTTTGTGTTACGCATAATTGTCTAACATCAATTCAATTGTGTTAGATGTAGACCAAGAAAAAAATTTAATTGTATTAGGCTATAAATGAGATAGAGCCTACACGAGCAAAAATTTACATATTAACTCATATGAAGTGTAAGGATGGTAGACCATTGGATAAGGAGTTTGCAAAAATAGTTGTAAGATTTCTTATGCAATTTTATCCTTCACAAGTTCTATATGATTAGTATTTAAATTATCTTTAATATTTTTATATGGGCTTGATTATGTCATGATTGTTATCTTAATTGCGCTCAAGACATGATGAAAGTAAAGTTGAGCAATAGTGAGACATCTAATGAACAACCTCCTAGTAGTGTTGCTTGGGAAGGAGATGTGTATATTCCCAAAGTGTTGGGAAGTGAAAGAAGTGGTTATGTCCATGGTTTAGGACTTGGTCCAAACCCTTCTCTATTATGGGGTAATAATTTTTCCCTAGGAAATATTGCTATGGATGGCTTATCTAATGAGGCAGTCCAAATGTTAGAACAAGAAATGAAAGAGTTAAAGGAAAAACATGATGAAGAAATGACTTTGATGAAACAAAATTAAGATAAGTTACTCTCAAAATTATCTTTCATGAGACAGATTGTATGTAAACTTGTTCTTGCATAATTATCTATGTCTCATAACTTTAGTGGAAGCTCATTTCGACAAATAAGATTTTCAAAGATTTTAAACCTTCATCTTAAAATTTGATTTTATGAGACAATTTTGTTATCTTACATCTTCATATTTATTAGGTACCTAATGCTAATAGTGGTCAAGAACAAGCACCAAAGATGCCATTTCGATTATATAATGTTGATAAAAATAATGCATCCCCTCATGATATTGCACTTGTATTTTAATATTTTAATATAATGCTCATTTTCTTAGTAGTGCCCAATTTAATTGTGGATTGTGCTAATTTTATGATATTTTCATCATTTATTAAATATTTAACGCTGGACTTATTCTTGGATTGTCTAAAATTGTTTAACATAACACTTGTTCTAGTCGCATCCCACTTTAAGATATGGTATATATTGTCATTTAAATTTTTATGTCATATTATTTTTAGGTTTCTAAGCAACTTGGTGATTGATTTTAGGCATATTATTTTATAGTTGAACCTTCACTATTTTTTATTAACTTAGGTTGATGACATATATTTAAATGGCATGTTTTTTTTTTTTTTTATCATTTTAGGTCAAACACTATAATCTTCAAGATTTCGGTGTGAAAGACTTCATCATAATTAAGAATTGAAGAAATGTTTACAAATTTATTATCTTGTATTATAACTATTTGATGACATTATTTATTAGACTCATTTTTGTATTTTGTTGTTAACATCTTGAAGTTAATGATTAATGGTTGCTGCATTTGGTCGTGGATTTAATGGAATATTATTTGTGTTTTTTTTGAATGAATTTTATTATGTTTTATTAGAAGTATTTGTAAGTTATTATTTAATTTTTTTAAAAGGCAGTCTGATAAAAAAATTTAAGGGCAAATGCAGCCACTAAAACTTCCGTTAGTCTCCTTTATATACATTACGAGGTGCATTTTAGATGACAAATAACCTTGGTATTTATGGTAACAGGAAAAGCCTTCATACACTTTTAGTGGCAATGAAAAAGCCATTAAATGTTTAGATGAGTTGAATTTGAAACCAATTTTAATGGCTATAAGTATTGTCAATAAATAATTGCTGCTAAAGACCTTTACATTTACCGGCAATTGACGGGGCTTTTACCGGTGCTTGCTGCAATTGCAGGGAAAGCTTTTCCCGACAGTGGATACGGCGGCTAATAGTTAATTGCCGGTAAAAGTATTAGTGTCAATTTTTATTGCCGGTAAAGTGCAAATTAATTACTGTTAAAAGACACTTTTATTGTAATCATTGACGCAGTTTAATAAAGCTTTTTTTTTTTTCATTTAAAACAAAAGGACTTCATGGATAATATTTGTGATAGTTATTTTTTTTAACGATTTAGTAATAAATGATAATATGATAGTATAAAAAAAATAATATAAAAAGGTTTTACATTAATAAATGATATTAGATGACAATTAAATCTTACATATTCAAAATTCCATGCTGTGCCAAATTTCTTTTTGGTACACTCATGTATTCTACTGCTGCAAGCACATAGCAATTAAGTAAATAGACTTTATTTCTAAATTTCAAGTTTTATACTAAAGTACTAATATGTAATTTTATCCTTGGTAGAACAAGCTTCATACCCATTCTACATATATAGAACATGGGCAGGTTGAAATTAATATTGGCTTGAACATCAATATAGATATGAATTCAGTAAAAGCATGGCTTAATTTAGTTTGCTTTAAATTTGTTACTAGCTTGAAATCTACAAGCAAATTGTAACCACCATATTCATTTTAACTCGCAGTGGGTGTAAAATTGTTTTTCAAGTCGCATGGGCAAAGTTTTAGCTTATTTTTAAACAACAGAAACTTGTCTGTGTGGAACAGTTGTGTTTGTCGGCCCCTTCATTTTTAATTAGTTTTGATGAAAGTCATCAATGTTTTGAGAAATGGACTACCAGCTGGTCCAAATGATTCAATTGTGAATCGTTCATATGGCTGTTTCGGTCTAGCCTCCATAACTGGGAAGCTAAGAATTGGTTTCATAATAATCTATAAACCGTTATTAAATTGTGCGAACCGGTTAATTTGTTACTGATTAACTTGCAAAAACCACAAAATGGGGAGAATGAGACTCAAACTCAATCCCATCCCAACCCTTTAAAGGCAAGTGCTCTACCTGTAGGCTAACTAACATGCTTGTTAATTATTTAGTATTTTATTACTTATATTGTTTTTGAGTGATTGTTGGTTTTAACATAACAGATATTATATTGTGTTAGTGTAATTGCTGAACAATCTATTAATAATAGTATTTTTCACATAATTATTTAAATTATTTAATTTTAATATTTTTACATATACACTTCATATTAAATATAATAATGTTTTATTCCTAAATGCAAAAATAACTTATAATACTAAACTCCCACATTTTATGTCTATAGAAATTAATAATAGATATAAAGAAATATATATATATATATATATATATTAATTTAACTACTATTTAACTATTGAACCATGAATTAATTCATTTATTAATTCAATTATCGATCTGATTTATTTAAATATGATATGTATCGAAATGAAAGTAATGAAAACCTTTGTACATATGATTCAATGTGTTGAAGTGAGAGGCTAAAGTAGGATAAGACACTTCAACGTTGAAATAAAAATTGATATAAAGAGATAGAGAGTGAGAAAAAATTATTTTATCTTATAAGTTAGTGTTCTTATTATTTATAAAGAGGAGTATATTAGAGACCAAATCAGACATAAGAAAAGATTAATCCTTTTTATCTATCCTGTATATATCTTTTAGGACGCTTCTTCAGATTTTCTTTTGGCTTGTTAACTAATAATCATAATCATTAGTATTTAAAAAGGCATATTCCCTTAATGACTAAGAATAGTAAAATCCTCTGATAATAAAGTGTCACATCTAAATGCTACATAGCTTGGCTTTACTAAGTCTAATATATTCAATCCAGATCAAAATATAAAAGAAGCTATATCTTTTCTTAGATCAGCATAATTATTGAACTTGCGATTCATTTTGTTTTGTAAAAAAATAGTCATATATTATTTTTAAAAGATATAATTGAATAAAAAAAAAAAAAAATATAATAAATAATATTATATAAAATATAAAAATAAATATATATATTATTTAATATAAAAATAGGTGGTTTCTCTGGTACCCTTGTATTTGGAAGGGTTCAGAACCCTTTCCTAGTTGTACCAATTAGATGCAAGCATGTGTCTTATAATTTCCACATCATTAACGAAACTTTTTATAGCTTATAAGAACTTATGAATTCTATAATTTATCAAATTGACCCCAAGGACCATTTCATAAAATTAAAAATCTTTTACCTCAGTTAACATTAACCATACTCAATTTTAATCCCTAAATCAAACTGAACAAACTTAATCCCAAATTTATCTCCCAACTCGTATGAACCGTAACCCCAACTTGTATGAACCCTAACTCCTGCCCCATTTCCATTGTCTTCTTACCTGAGGCTTCCGAACTTAACATACTCACAATTTTTGGACCATAACTCCACCCCGTGCTGAAATTGATTGGAGTTCGTTGCTGCACCTCCTTCGTCGTCTTCGAATCAAGAGTAATCCCTTGTTACTTGTTGTCGCCATTCACACACGATCTCTCTCTCTCTCTCTCGCTATATGGCGATTATCGAAGCTCCCCTTCATACCAGTGATCTCACTGAGCCAGTCCAATGACGTCAAGCCCTTCGATGATGTCCAGGTTTTCCTTTTATCCTTTAAATTTTTTTTAAAATATAATATGCAATTTGCAATCCTTAACTGGTATGAAGGTTCTGTATTTGTTGGTTTATATCGGTATTTGTTCTATATCTATTATATTCTTCACTGTGATGCAATTATTATTATTATTATTTTGTTTCTGCAATTGGAAGCTTCATAATTGATTCAAGAATTTCGATTGACAAAAAAAAAAATTCTATGTGAATAGTGAGATGTGTCATGGGGAACTTGAATAGCAGATTGAGACAAAATTAGGAAATTACAAATACAGTCATAAAACAGAGTCTGGGTGCGTTGGAATCTTACATCGGCACGTTTCCGACGAGAAGGAACTTCTACCGCCGAATCTACTTCCTCGTCCCTTTCTCTCAATCTCATCACCCCTTATCCCTCTCTCTCCTCTGTGATCTCACTGTCGAAGCAAGTTCTGCACTTGCCAACATTAACAACAGTAACAACAATAGAGCCTATGTTCAACGCCGTTGAGTTTCACTCTTCCTTCTGTTTTTTTACCCTTCATTTGTATAATGATCGTCCATGAGCATGAAATTGATGTAAGTCAATTTTAAGTTTTTTACGTTGATCAAATTTTGTTTCGTTTTCCCTTTTACTTTTTTCTATAATGCTACATTTATCATTTTTCTGATTGGGACCTTGGAAGAAAATCATATAGGCAATCAAGCAAGTATTAAGATTGGAAATATATCTACGGCAAAAGTAGCAAGCAAGCAGATTGAAAATATCAAAATTTAGATTGGTCCGTGGAGCATGGTGAGGATATCAAAATTTAGAACACTTTCATTTGAGAAGACTAAAATGAAATTTTGAAAATAATATATTATACATTAAAAAAATGTGACTGGCTATCAATGGTCATCTTTAGTGAGCATCAATGCTCACAATGTTAAAGGGTGCATTGTAGAATTCTCCCAATCTTTCCCTTTTAAATACATGGGGAAAATAATGGGAATTTACATTGATTATTTTTACATGTACATAATATTTATTTGGGTTTTCCATGAACAACGCTACTTGACAAGTTTTTCTAGCCTCGGTTCTCTTCCTCTCTTGTTCATCATCATGTGTGCTTGTCAGGTAAAAGCAAGTTCACGTAGCAGAGAAAAAAAAAAATGTAAAACCTTTTTTTCCGCCTTCCCTTTAATCAGTGTAGAGTAACCCTCACAAATCAGCCTTTCCAGCAATTACCCATTTGCCATTTTCTTCCATCTTGTCCCCTTCTTTTACCTTTCCTTTCTTCCCCTCTTCTTTCCTTGACCTCTCTTGTTTTGTTTAGACTGTCACCATCTCATTTTATCTCTTCTCATTCGTAAAATATATAGATAATGGTTTTAAATTGTAATCTATAAATATAATTGTAGTTGTAATATTACAGTTTTTATAATTTTTACCATTATGACTATAATTTCGGCTACATTAACTACATTTTTTTACAATTTTATATAATTATGATAAATACAATATATCTGCAATTACAACCACAACTTAAATTTAAAATGTTATAGATATATAGACACTACTTGGTTTTTTTTTCAACTTTTGTTTTTTTTTCCTGATAATTTTCAATTGGTCGATAAAAAGAAAAAGAAAAGAAAAACTTCAGTTGTTGGAGATTCGTTAGCAAAGTGCATAGAGAGGCACCGACAAGTGAAACAAGTCTGCTTTTTGTCTGCTTCTCTTTGACCCTGTTTTACTCCCTACATTCCTCCAAATTTATCTTCCAACTTGCACTTGCACGCGCCTCTTCTACTCTTCTCTGAACATAGATAGATGCATAGATAGATTCATGGGTTCTACTTCTAGCACCCCATCCCCATAACAAATAAAAAATTAGAACCATCTCTTCAACCGTGTCTGAGATGGCTTGTACTGTATCTGTATCTCTGATCCATTTAGTAAGAGTCTGTCTCAACTTGGCTTCTCACGTCTCTGCAAGTTCTGCCTTATCCTCCGAGAGTACTTTTGTTCTCTACCTTGTTCGTTTTGCCTGCAAATCTAGGCACCCACTATCCTTTTTTCCAAAAGCTTGGAAATTTAATTGAATTGAAGTTCTTTGTTTGGGAAAATGAAGGATTTCCATTCTTGTTTTGGTGAAAATCTTTGTTCAAGTTGCAGATTCTTCATCTTTAAACGCCACCAAAACTGCACAGAATCTGGTTATATGTGTTTATCAATGCCGTATACGAGGCGAGTCCTGCTTGATTACCATCACGTGGAGTAAGAGTTTGATGGGGCAAGGCTCTAGCGTTGGGTTCGATGACTCTTCAAATCAGTGTCTATGTAAGGTGGAGATTAAACCATGGGTGTTCTCCAAGAGGAGGGGTTGTAAGAGTCTAGAGGCTTATTCTTGTAAAGTGATGTATATTGGGATCTTTCTTTGGCTAAGTTTGGTGTTGGTCCTGAACCATTGGAGGGGTTTTATGTAGGAGTAGTTGTAGATCGACAAATGCTTCTACTTCTAGGAGATTTGAGGAAAGAAGCTTTCAAGAAGACCAATGCCATCGCCTTACCCTCTAATGCAGTGTTTGTTGCCAAGAAAGAACATGTTTTTGGCAAGAAGTTATTTGGTAACAAGGCTGTGTTTTGTGACAATGGTCAAGTTCATGATCTTGTCATTGAATGTGACACCTCATGTGTTAGTGATCCATGCCTTATAATTCGCATAGACAGCAAAACTGTGATGCAGGTGAAGCGGCTGAAATGGAAGTTCAGGTGAAACCATACCATTCTTGTAGATGGACTTGCAGTAGAAGTTTTTGGGATGTCTATAATTGGCTTTTTGGTACATCTCTTGGAAATGCTGTTTTAATGTTCAGGACATGCCTCTCTGAAGATAAATTGTGGGCTAGTCAACCCCTTTTTGATGCAAATATGTTGCAGTGGTCTTTCTCTCAGAGGTTTTTTGAGACCAAATTACAAGGCCTTGGTTTCTCGCTTATTTTGTATGCTTGGAAGAACGAGTAGATTGTTTTGCAAAAGTCCATCATCCTCCTTTGAATGAATACTAACAGACCTTTTAGTGAGTTTAGATTTATCAACGATGTGGTTGAATTACACTTGATTAAAGATGAGTACTTTTGTTTGTCTCATTTTCTCCCTTAAATTCATACCCTTAAGTTATATGTACATTTGAACAGATCGCAGACAATTTTTTTTCTTTCCTAATTGGCTGTATATTTTATCTTCAAGTGTTAATTTGATGATCCATATTACAAAAACTATATTGTCTACAGTTTGTTTTCTGCGTTATTCAAGTACATCTTCATTCTTTCTTATCAATAGTATATAATATATACCCGTTATCCTCAGTTTCAGGTTGTCATATATTTTTATTTTTTTGCTTTGAGAATTCATTTATCAAATATGTAAGGCAGGAATTGCAAACTAGTAATGTCCAATAACTAAGAAGGTATAGTAAAAATTCTTAACCAAAAGTGAGATAATCGCAGGGGGAAGCTGAGGTTGAAGAGGAAGGTAGTGTGTGAGAGAGAAAGAGATCAATGAATTAGAATGAATGTCAATTTACTTTTCTTCTTACTAAAAAATCATTAGAGCTTTTTCTTACAGGAAACTAAGATAATGAAACTATCATCAGGCTGAGTGATCAATACTTGTTTTGTACACCATGCATCGGGCATGCATGTGATTATTCCTTCCCTTAATAGAATTACCTACTATGAGGCCCGATAATTAGCGGTGAGTGCGGGTACACGAGATTCGGCTAGTTATCTTTCTTTTTATTTTCTTTTTTGTTGTGCTTAGAGGTAGGATGAAGACATGACTATTGTGGCTTGTGAATGATGTATTTACAAAGATTATCTCGCTGGTTAACCTGATGAGATATTGTTAGCTCATTATGAAAAAAAACTCTAACCAGTTTTGAAAAAGAAACAAAAAATTCTGCAATTGATCAGGGGAGCCACAGCCAACCAAAGCCAAACAGTGATTGTACTTAGCTTGTCTTATTTGTTTATATTTTTTTTTACTTTTTTAATTTTAGGAGGATAACTTCATCTATGACTGTACTTATTTATCTGTTTTCTATAATGAATTTTCTTTTATCCAAAATAAAAGTTTGTTTTCTTTACTGCACATGTTGATCTATTAATTATCATTTTAGATCATAATGCTTAGTATAAACTAAAAGAAGCATGGGTGTTATAGTAGTTTTAAATTTGAACATCATTAAGTTTTAGCTTCCAAGAAATTGGGACTCAGGTGGGCAACTTCATTGATGCAGACATGCATAATGGAAATATCCTAGTTCGAGTGTCTCAGAACAAGGCTAGTAGCTATGTATATAATATAATAGTTTCAAATGATATATAGGGGATAAAAGAAGAACTTAGAAATTACCTTATAACAGTCAAGAGCACTTTGCACAAGCTATGGAATTTCCATAAAAACTTATTCTTGTGATGCATCAAGTGCAAAAACTTTATCAAAAGTAAAAGAATGTTTTACTGTTTTCATTAGTTTTGTAAATTGGATGGTAGGTTGTGTTGTGAACATAGTTACCACGGCTACCACCACTTTCATGTTTCTCACGTTCTCTGTGTTACTCTAAAGAAGTTGTTTCTTCAAATGAATGCAGATGGAAACCATTGGTAAAGAATCATTTGTTAATTTGGGCGATGATGCTGACTTCAACGATGTTGATGATGTGAGATGCGATGGATCTTCAGGAGAAGAACCAGGATAATGGCAACAATAATAATGGGATTCTGCATGAGGATGCAAATAGAGACGATAAAGATGAACGTTATAGAAGAATAACTGAGTTGACAACGGATGATATATTGGGTTTAGAATTTGGAAGCGAATATGAAGCCTGTGAATTCTATCGTACATATGCTAGGTGTCATGGGTTTGTCATGAGGAAAGATGATGTAAGTCGAGATTTGAAGGGAAAAATTGTAATGCGTCAGTTAGTATGCAACAGAGAGGGATTGAGAAAAAAAAAGCACTTGACAAGAGTAGATAGGATCAGAGAGCATAAACCAATTACCCGAACTAAGTGTCCTGCTAAGTTTCGGGTACACTTAGATTATAAGACATCAAAATGGAAAGTTGTGGCCTTTGAGGAGTCACATAACCATGAACTAACCCCGACTGAATTTGTTCATTTAATTCCAGCATACCGTGGCATGACTGATGCGAGATAAAGCTCAAGTTGAGAGCTTGCATTTGTATGGTGTGAGAACCTGTCATATAATGGGGTTTATGTTAGGACAAAAAGGTGGTTATGCTGATTTAGGCTTTTGCAAGAAGGACCTTTACAACCACCTTGACAAGAACAAGCGGGCCAAGATAGAAGGGGGGGATGCATTTGCTGCCTTAAGCTACTTACAAGGGAAGGTGAATAGTGATCCAATGTTGTTTGCCAAGTTCACCACGACAGAAGATGGTAGACTCCAACATTTATTTTGGTCGGATGGAGCTAGCCGTATTGATTTTCAATGCTTTGGAGACGTTGTAGCCTTTGACAAAGACATACAAAAAGAACAAGTACAACCACCATTGGTAATTTTTTCTGGGTGTAATCATCATGGCAATACCACAATTTTTGGCTCCGCATTGGTTGCTGATGAGAAAGTTGAGACTTACAAGTGGGTGCTAGAAACATTTTTGGAAGCGATGTTTAATAAACATCCAACGGCAGTGGTGACGGATGGTGATGGTGCAATGAGAGAGGCTATCAAGGATGTGTTTCCGAATGCATCACACCGACTTTGCGGTTGGCATCTTCAAAATAATGCATGTGAAAACATCAAGAATAGTAAGTTCTTGGAGGATTTCAAGACAGCAATTTATTCAAATTTCAATGAGGAGGAGTTTGAAGATTATTGGAAGAAGATGATTCAGAAACATGGGCTTTCTAAGCACAAGTGGATCAAGAAAATATACGAGACAAGGAGAATGTGGGCACATGCTTATATGCGTGATAAATTCTTTGCTGGTATAAGGACGACATCACAGTGTGAAGGCATTAACTCATTCATCAAGAGATATGTAGAGAAAAAAAATAGCCTTGTTGATTTTATGCACAATTTTGACCGATGTTTGAGAGATTATAGGAATAACGAGCAGATTGCTTATTTTAATTCAATGTATTCTGATCCTGTGATGACAACTGCTTTGTATAAACTTGAGCTTGAAGCTTCCAAAATTTTCACCAGGCAGATTTTTAAGGAAGTTAAACAAGAGATTGAAGATGTCGGTGCTTTGATTGTTATTCAGAGATCAGAAAGTGATAACAACGTGAAATTCAATATGAATAGATACTGCAGCCCAAGGTCTGAGTATGTGGTGATGTTTGATAAAGAAGAGTGTAAATTCTTGTGTGATTGTCGGTTGTTTGAGTCTCGTGGTATTCCTTGTTCTCATATTTTTTGTTCCATGAAACATGAGCACATGGATTCAATTCCAAGTAGTCTAATTTGCAAACGGTGGACAAAGGGTGCTAAGAACGATTTTATTTCGTCAATTGTAGCGAGAGGAGAGTGATTCAAAAAATATGTTTATGCTACGTTTTGCTGCATTAACTGCTGCTTGTAATAGAATGTGTCATCTTGTTGCCAAAAAACCTTGGCGACTTCAATCACATCGAGATGAAGTTTTTAAGCTTACTGTTAAGTTAGAGAAGCGTGGTGATCCAAGTAGCAATCATATTGGTGATCCTACTATTGTTAGGACAAAAGGTGCTCCATCTAAGAAAAAGTATGGTAGGAAGAGGAGACGGTGTTCGCATTGCAGGAGGACTGGACATATAATTAGGAAATGTCCGAGCTACTTAGGTCGGAGGGTGAAACTGATACTCTTGATCGATTTCATGTTCAGAATCTGATGAAAACACAAGAGATCTTGAAAATGTAATTTTACTTCCATTCAAAATATAATGACTTAGTTTTCTACAATAAATGGTTTATTGACTTGTTTATTTGTATAATATGCAGGATGATGTGTCATTGGATGACAATCCTACGATGAAGAACAATTCAATTCAAACGTCAAATCACAATGAGAATGTATCAGTAAATAAGAATAATAGCTTTGATTACATTCATTTAAAATTTTTTGTTAAGTTCATTAAATTTTCATATTTGTCTTTTGTCGCAGGTTGTTGAAGTTAAAGGTGTAGCTACTCCGAAGAGAAAGCATGAGAAAGTGGCTTGTCCAACTCAAAATTCAGCAATGGAATGTGTAAGAACAACGACCTGGCAAAAGCACAACTTCAGTTGTTATTTTGTGTTATTCAACCATACATCAATTATGTACTAATCTATCATTTTTTGACAGAGTAAGTTCCAAAAAGATGTCTCACAAACGGATCCTTTGCATACAATTGTCAAGCATCATAACGGAATGGACAATGTAATTAAAATTGAATCCTTTAATGCTTGTATGTTCTTAATTTTTTTTTAAAAAAAAATAGTTACATGGTATTTTGATTGTTGCAGAATTTGATGTCCTATGGTTGTTTGAATAGAGGTGGTCAAGAAGTAATTATGTCAACAAGTTCACTTGCAGCACCTCCAGCACCTCCTACTCTAACCCCGTGTGTTGATCCCTCCTTTACGCAAGGGTTGGCAATTTTTCCTCAATATTATGGAGTTCTGTTTATCCCCAAGCTCCCAAGTTCCAATATATCCTCACGATCCTAGCCTTGGATTATTTCCTGAGGTTTGTGTGTGTATGCGTGTGTATTCTATTACATTATGTAAATCAACTTATTTTTTGTGTTGATGCTTACAATGAAGTGGCCTGTTGTAGTATTTGGGTGCCTTTCAAAATGTAAATGTTGGGAACCTACGGCCTAGATTGCAGCAAGAAGACCAAATAACCAAGAAGAATTGATATCAGGTGTTGTGTTAGTATAATATTTTATGTATACCAATCTTGTCGGCTGCAATTTCTTTATTACTTAATTGACAACAGCAATTATTAATTCTTTGTGCAAGTATGTTGTTTGCTGGAGTATGGTGTATTTGGAATAAAAAATAATGTTACTATATATTTTCAGAAAAAGACTTTTATGCACACAATGTTTATGGGACAGGTTGCTTTCTTAGCTTCATTATGTATTGTTGGGATAACTGTTTTGTTGTTTTCTTATGTGCTGGTTTTGCATTTTTCTTGGAGATTGTCTGGAGAAACTTAAAGTCTGCTAATTTTTCATTGAACTGCAAAGTCTATGCTGTGGCATTGTTGTCTGGATGTATAGAATATGATAAACTGACAAGATATAAATGAAACAAAGTGATAATTTATTTGTCAGTTGAGAAACCCAATGATGTTACTAGAAAATATTGAATGTTCGTTTAACTATTTTTAGTTTTTAGTTTTCAGATTTGGTGGTTTATGAAGGAAGGAATACCGGATGATCAAAGTATGTTCGAGAAGGCATTCATTTTATTTTTGAGCCTCATTTAGCAATGATTGACGAGCTTTGCAATTTATCTTTGCAAGGTGGTTCATGAGTAGAGCATGAGTAAATTCTGATAGAAGTTGTCGGTTTTGATGAAGTTATTCATGTTTTGTCAAGTTTTATTAGTACCTGTGACTTCTGAGTTATGAATAATTAGAAGCTTTCACTAGTTCTGGCAGGTTCTTGTAGGCTCCTACAAGTCTTACATAACATGGGTCTTATACAGTTATACTATCCTTTAGTATGAGTTGATTATTAGGAGTTGGAAAGTTCAGATTTTGCAATTTCAAAACAAATAAATTTAGAATTATGCCAGGCATATTTCCTTATTGTAATAGTTACTGCATAGTTCTTGGAGGCAAAGTAGGAAATTACAATATGATGATTAAACATGCACAAATAAAGTGAGCGGAGTCCATTTTTGACCTCAGTTTGATGGATTGGGTTCATCCAAACCTCTCAAATTAGTGGTGCAGAGAAGTTAGTGTGCAGTGGAATATTCTCTTTGCTATTGGCTTTATGGGTAGATTAACAATGAAATGTGCAATTCAGAAAATCACTACTACCCTTGATGTCTCTGCTGTACTACACGCCCCATTTCTTTCAGAACTCAAAGGATAAACGTTAAAATAAATTACTTATCCTTTTTTTTCTGTCCAAACGAAATCAAAGTATTAAAAGTCCAAGCATGACCCAAAACGCAAATATGAATGGAGCTTAAAACGATGGTAGCCAGCTATTGCGTTACATAGTATTTTTTTTTAAATAATTATTTTTATCAACCTATTTTCTTAATAAATAAGACTTTTACAAAATATTTGTTTTTAGAGAAAGAAGGTTACATTATCCTCTCTTTTTTAATCCAAATGTAACCAAGGGATTAAAAGTACAAGCAAAATTCAAAATGCAAATCTAAATGGTGTTTAAAATGGTAGTGGGTTATTATTGCGTAACAAAGTATTTTTTATTTTTTATTTTTAAATTACTTTATCAACTTTTTTTTTAAGAAACAAGATCCTTACAACATAATTTTTTTTTGTAGAGAAAAAAGGTTAAGTTATCCTCTTTTTTCAATCGAAACGAAACCAAGGGCTAAAACTCCAAGTAATCAATATGAAAAGGTGATTTCTCTGTTTACAGTAAACAGTGAAAATTGAGGCTTAAAGGGGTGGTGACTCGTTATTGCGTTACAAATTTTAATTTATTTTATTTAAAAAAAATAACTTTGTTAACATGCTTTTTTAAGAAATAAGACCCTTACAAAATAATTTTTATTTTGTAGAAAAAAAAAGACTAAGTTATTCTCTTTTTCTAACCCAAATGAAACTAAGGGACTAAAACTCCAAGCAAGACAAGCAGTGGTGGCTCGCTATTGCGCTACAAAGTTTATTTATTTTATTTTAAAAAAATTAACTTTGTCAACTTGATTTCTTAATAAATAAGACTCTTACAATACACTATGTCTTGAATAGTAGCACATGAGAATTAAACTCTAGCCTCAATTGATACCATAACATGATCAACATATATGTGAACCTTAAACCCTCACTATGTCAAAAAATATTCTTTAGGGTATGAAAGCTAGTCTTGCCCCAACTAAGAATATAACATGAACAATTTATATGTGATCCAATGACCCTAAGTTGGCCTGAAAATATTCTGTAGGGCATAAAAACTAAACCATAGTCCTATATGAGAAGACTAATTTATATGTGATCCTTAAACCCTAACTTGGCTTGAAATTTATACTTTGACAATTATTAAACATTAATTAATTAATTATTAATTATATATTTAATAGACTTCAACTATTTAATTTAAAAATCAATAATTAATTTTTTGACAATTCACTCAAGTAATCAATATGAAAAGATGATTTATCTGTTTACCATAAATAGTGACTGGAATTAAAACCAAGTAAGGGTTTAAGGGACACATATATGTTTCAAGCCCAAACGAAACCAAAAGACTAAAAGTCGAAGTAGGACCCAAAATAATAGAGAAAATTGAGACTTAAAGGGGTGGTGGCTCGTTACTGGGTTACAAATTTTAATTTATTTTATTTAAAAGAAATAACTTTGTTAACATGCTTTTTTAAGAAATAAGACCCTTACAAAATAATTTTTATTTTGTAGAAAAAAAAGACTAAGTTATCCTCTTTTTCTAGCCCAAACGAAACCAAGGGACTAAAACTCCAAGCAAGGCAAGCAGTGGTGGCTCGCTATTGCGCTACAAAGTTTATTTATTTTATTTAAAAAAATTTAACCTGACTTCTTAATAAATAAGACCCTTACAATACATTGTGTCTTGAATAGTAGCGCATGAGAATTAAACCCTAATCTCAATTGATACCATAACATGATCAACATATATGTGAACCTTAAACCCTCACTATGTCTCGAAAATATTCTGTAGGGTATGAAAGCTAGTCTTGCCCCAACTAAGAATATAACATGAACAATTTATATGTGATCCAATGACCCTAAGTTGGCCTGAAAATATTCTCGTAGGGCATAAAAACTAAACCATAGTCATATATGAGAAGACTAATTTATATGTGATCCTTAAACCCTAACTTGGCTTGAAATTTATACTTTGACAATTATTAAACATTAATTAATTAATTATTAATTATATATTTAATAGACTTCAACTATTTAATTTAAAAATCAATAATTAATTTTTTGACAATTCACTCAAGTAATCAATATGAAAAAGTGAGTTCTCTATTTAAAGTAAATAGTGACTGGAATTCAAGTCAAGTAAGGTTTAAGGGTCACATACATGTTTCAAGCCCAAACAAAACCAAATGACTAAAAGTCGAAGCAAGACCCAAAATAATAGAGAAAATTAAGGTTTAAAGGGGTGGTGACTCATTATTGCATTACAAATTTTAATTTATTTTATTTAAAAGAAATAACTTTGTTAACATGCTTTCTTAAGAAATAAGACCCTTACAAAATAATTTTTATTTTGTAGAAAAAAAAGACTAAGTTATCCTCTTTTTCTAGCCCAAACGAAACCAAGGGACTAAAACTCCAAGCAAGGCAAGCAGTGGTGGCTCGCTATTGCGCTACAAAGTTTATTTATTTTATTTAAAAAAATTTAACCTGACTTCTTAATAAATAAGACCCTTACAATACATTGTGTCTTGAATAGTAGCGCATGAGAATTAAACCCTAATCTCAATTGATACCATAACATGATCAACATATATGTGAACCTTAAACCCTCACTATGTCTGAAAATATTCTGTAGGGTATGAAAGCTAGTCTTGCCCCAACTAAGAATATAACATGAACAATTTATATGTGATCCAATGACCCTAAGTTGGCCTGAAAATATTCTGTAGGGCATAAAAACTAAACCATAGTCATATATGAGAAGACTAATTTATATGTGATCCTTAAACCCTAACTTGGCTTGAAATTTATACTTTGACAATTATTAAACATTAATTAATTAATTATTAATTATATATTTAATAGACTTCAACTATTTAATTTAAAAATCAATAATTAATTTTTTGACAATTCACTCAAGTAATCAATATGAAAAAGTGAGTTCTCTATTTAAAGTAAATAGTGATTGGAATTCAAGTCAAGTAAGGTTTAAAGGGTCACATACATGTTTTGCCCAAACAAAACCAAATGACTAAAAGTCAAGAAAGACCCAAAATAATAGAAAATTAAGGTTTAAAGGGTGGTGACTCATTATTGTATTACAAATTTTAATTTATTTTATTTAAAAGAAATAACTTTGTTAACATGCTTTCTTAAGAAATAAGACCCTTACAAAATAATTTTTATTTTGTAGAAAAAAAAGACTAAGTTATCCTCTTTTTTAGCCCAAACGAAATTATATTTTAATTATATTTTACTTTTAATAAATTAAATAAAAAACAAAATTATTTCCTAAACAAAAAACAAAACCATAGCCATGAAATAATTTCGTTTTTATTTAATTATATATTTTTTAATTTCATTTTAAAAATATGGTTAACAATTTATAATGCATACAAACATTGCAAACATGTGAAATCTATTTTTACATTAAAGAAAAAAAATACATTTTGTTCGCGCCATGCTTTCCCGTTGCGGGAAAATTTCTCCCATGAACTCAAACGGTTACTCCCCCAATTCCTCCACCACCCCACTATCACCAAATAATGGTGTACTTTGAGCTCAACAATAAACGAGTATTGAAGGCCTCAAATACCTTTGGTTTGGCTTCGGGTCTCTCTGCTTTTTATCTTCTTCTTTCACTAAAGGACTCACTGCAACTTCTCTCTCTCTGTTTCTCTTTTATTCTCGTGGCTGTTGGTAGAAAATTCTGAGACCCTCTCGTGCTTGTTTTTTCAGCATTTTCTCAGCCATATAGCAATTGGAAATTCTCTTGTTGGTTGTTTCATACTTCACAAACCTCTAATTTTCATCAACCAAGCTGACCTGCACTCATGGGTGGCAGAGGAAAAAACTCAAAATGCAGAGCTGGGACAAAGAGGCAACGGACGGAGATGGAACACCCAAGCAAAGAAGGACACTGTGACAGCAATGACGAAGCCACATCCCCTGTTTTAAGATCACCGACGGAGCAAAGTTCAGACTCATCAAAGAAGATGACTACTTATTATTAGATCAAATGGCTAAGTAAAATTTTAATTAAATGATAAGCAATTATAAACTCATGAAATGGGAGAGTTCACACAATTATTAAATTAATTAATTAAAGATTTAGATTTGTTTGTTTTTTGTAATTATTCTGTAGACTGACAATTAAAATTTGAAATTGACTACTACTTTTCTTCCATACGCACCAGAAATCTCAAAAACTAGTCCTCCATCAATTTTTATACACCTTCCAACTTATCTATTCCATCATACAGTGAAAAACGCAATAGCTTACGTGTTCCTACACCAAGGTCTGAGGGTCAAATCTTTTCTTCTCTGAATCTCATAGAATTCACATCCAATGATATAAAGAATGCCACTAGCATTTTTCATCTTGACAGTCTTCTTGGAGAAGTGGGATTTGGTTATGTTTATAAGGAATGGATTGATGAATACACATTTACGACTTCTTCAAAACTTGGATCAGGAATAGTTGTACTGTAAATAAGCATACCTTAAACTTTTCAAGGTTATAAAGAGTGCTTAGTATGTGTTTGCTTTCCAAGTAAATGTCGTGGCTTACTCATTCACACTCAATACCCTGACCCAATAGACAAGTATATGCTTGTAACTTACTTAAAGTCACACTTAGTACCCTGCCACAATAAAAAAGTCTCAGCACCAAACAATATATATATATATATATATATATATATATATATATATATATATATATATGTAGTTTTAATAATTTTTAAAAAATAATAAATAAAAATTATTAATTATAACAGAACAAAAATAAATAAAAAATACTCTTGTATTCACACCCAATACCTACTACTTGAAGGAAGCTCAGCTGCCACAATTGAATTGTTGCAAAAATCGTTGAAAAAATTTCAACATTGCTATGGGAACTGAGTCTAAAGGTTAACTGAGAAAAAATGTTAATGATGTCCTTTTATCTATTTAACTCCTTTCTATAGCACTTGTGCAGGTTGAATAAAGTATGTCTATCAACATTGCTTTTATTGTATAAAACAGTACCTGCATTCTGAACTGGTGCCTGTACAGGATCTATGTGTTGTATGTTTTATAGTGATTGTAGCATGAGAAGATAATATTATGTCATAATTCATATGATTATTTTCGTGTAAAATATTTAATGAGTTTGTGTATATCACAGCCATGACAAAGATAAAAAAGTCACATAACAATGAAGACAAATGGTCTGAAAGAACAAAATCAGAAGTAGCCAACAACAAAGATCAGGTAATGGTACATGAGACTTTTGTTTGATGCAAAGATGAAATATGAACTTCATTGACTGATAGTTTTTTTATTTATTTTGTGAACATATTTTATTAAACAGAATGTGTTGGACAAGATTGATCAATTAGGATCAAATGTGGAAGACATGAGGCAAGTTGTGCATGCCTTGACCAACATAATTATGACGCAAAGTCCAAACATCATGCCAGTATTTAGCCCAATTTCACCACATTACCTTTTTGCTGTTGCAAGTGGGTTCAAAACTCCAACAGATGTCCCATTAATGATGAATCCTTATACAACCCCAAAACATTCAAGTTTAACGAATCATAGTGCAATCGATTTTATTATTGAGAAACTTCGGTTTCCTAAAGATGGAGCAGGCAAGCAAGAAATTCCAGTTGTCGACTTGACAGGAAATCCAAAGGATACACAGGCTCATCCACATCAACATAAGGGGCATAATTCTAGGAAAACTATTAAAGGAACTAAGAAAGATGAATTGGCCAATATGAAGAAAGGTACAGGAGTAGGCAAGAAGCTTTTCACACCCAATACGCAGCTTAACACAGCAGGAAAAGTTCTCCAAACTAGATCCTCTCCAACCGGATTTTACATCAATTATCACTCTCCAATAAATCTGAACAGTCCACCCTCACTGGTTGGAATTGATCTTCCAAGTGTAAGTGCTTACTTTATATGATTCCTACATTTCACATATTTCACAATTTCATAAAGTAACACATATATATATGGGACTGTAGTGGATGCCTTTAATGTTTAGGCCAACACAAGCAATGCATTTAAATGAGATAGAGGTGGCAATTGCAACTTATATTTTTGGAACAACCAACAATGATAGTTTTGATGGGTAAGTTCATAAATTTTGTGTTAAAAAATGTTTTAATTGTTTACAGCTTATTCAAATAGCTAATTATTATTTGAATTTGTAGGAAGGAGACTTTAATTACACCACTTATATCATTATGTCTCGGATACAGATCCACATTGAAAACTTTGTTCTTAGGAAGGGATCGGTCGACCAGAATGTAAGATTTGAAAATATTGATCTTCATTATAAAATTGTTACTGATTCTCAACACTTACAGGGATGTCATATAGGTTCTGGGCTTAGTGGCATGTATGTTTACTTATGAGAAATGATCAAGGTCAAAATATAATAGTGTTTGGTTCTTACCAACCACATTCTTGGTAATACATATCTATTTTTTTATATATAAGATAATCATTTAATAACTGACACTGCTAATGGGCGAAACATCTTATAGCAACTTGCCTTGCACTGGACCACAGAACCAAAATATAAGATGGGATACTACCAACAATCCTTCATGGGTAAAGTTGACTATCTGACAAAGGTAAATGATTTTCAGCATATAAGTCACTTTTTATTGGTTTATATAAGTTTTTTTTACATTTCACGTTACTCCTTACTTCAATCCTATTTTTACAGATTTTTGTGCCTGTCAATGAGGACAACATACATTGGTTTCTCTTAGTTGTTGACATTGTCAAGGGTCAGCTCATTTTGCTGGACTCAATGCCATTCCTAGACAAACATGATTCAAGGAAGAGAAATATTAAAAAACTGGTAATTACATCACAAACCTAATATCCTATCCATTGAGGTTAACATACGAACTTCACCTTGTATTAATCATTTGTATAGGGTTTATTCTTGGAGGAAATGCTACAGGACGAATCTTTTTATGATTACCATATAACAGAGAGGCCTATAATTTCAGATTTTAAACTTGTTGAGCCAAAAGGAATTGATCAACAAAGAGATGACTCGTATGTTTGTTTGTTTATTTATTTGCTTCAAATATATATTTAAATAACATATCTTTTTATTTATTTATTTGTTATGCCAAATTCTATAGGAATGATCATGAGTCTGGGTTGCTTATTGGATGATGCAATGTAGTTTTTCAGACTCGTACAACATACAAGTTAGTCATTTAAAATTCATAAAACGTAACTTATTAAATGTATATTGAGTTATTGTAACCTTTATCATTTATTTATTGTTAGGTGGATGATGGAACAAGAATGAGAGTAGCTTTGGATTTGGTTTTAAAACCATACAACAAAGATAAGGACATTGTAACCAAAAAGGCATTGGAAAGCTTGCAGATGTTTCATAAAAAACAGAGGCGTTTAGTGAAAATTTAGTTCAGTCCCAATTAACTAAATCTTGTTTACCTTGGGTGATCGACATATTTTATATTTGTCTGCCTTGGATCTTGCCTACCTTTAGTGATCGACAAATTTGATAATTTAAAATTAGTGTTAGTATTGTATTTATGATCATCGTTTTCATTAAGACATTATTTATTAGAATAATCCTAGATATACACACTTTTATTTATATTATTTAATATATGTATAAATTTTATCATTTAATCATATTTAGTTTCACTTCATTTTTTTTTTGTATATTTTTATTCTGATTTTATCATATAAACAAATACGAGATATATATCACTTAAAAGTAACATGTATCTAACTTTTTTTTTCTATCTATTAACACATAAAAACTGGTATAGGTTGTAACAGACATTTGGATGATGGCTTAGAAGCGGTTATGGTCTTTCCGCGAGACCATCAACTATTACTCAACTTCAATCGTTACATCTAAAACAAATTGAGTGATGTATTAGCATAGACAAGTGACAAGCAGTAGAATGGTTAATAGAGCTCACAGACGTTGAAGGAAACCGCGTTATGCCATGTTTAAGTCCTTATTAACAACTTGTGAGTAAATGAAGGTACTATGCTCAAGAAATTAAAACAGAAAGGGATAGAGCGACAAGATTTATTAATAAAAAACCTGCATTAAAGTTAATTAATTGCAAATACTTCTTGCAGATACCATCTAAATATATACAAAACTTTGCCCACAATGCCTGCTGAACACAATAATTCTTTCACACAGGCCAAGAAAGGAATAGCCTCAAAAGAAACGTTATCAAATGACTAAAGGTACACTGTCACCAGTACTTGAGAAGGTCATTATCATTGCAAACAAAGCTCGACAACATTCTAGCAAATTTGGAGTTGCAGGAAGCCCCTTCATAAACACCCCTGCTAGGATAAGTCTTTATTCTAATAGTGCTATGTGAAAAAAAATTGTGAATATCTTCTGCATGAACTTTTGAGTTATGATACACCTCCAGACATGTCACTTCCAATAGATGGATGTTAAGAACATAACATTAAAGATGTGGGTTCCCAAGCAGTTGTGTAGCATGCTACTAAAAGTACACTGCAGATGACAAAAAAGGGCCATGACACAAATTAGATTTAAAGTCATATGGTCAAGCACACAACATGATACTTGCCTATAAACACTGATAAATTTAACATGTACAATAGTAGCAGTTGCCAGACATGAACATGACAGTAGACAAGCATATGCCTGCTTATTCAATATGAACCAATTGTCTAATATAATTTATCTATTTGAATGGTAGTTCAGCTAAACAACAGAGTTATAGCAAAAAACAATTGTGCTAGTTTGAGCGGGTAGGATATAACACTGTAACAAACAGGGGCGAGGAAGAAAATAAGGACATGTGTGGCATGTAGGACAAGACATACAATTATAATCTTCAACAGACCAAGTATACCTTTCAAATTTATAGACATTTGTATTACAAGTGTGGTATCTACAACAATGCAAGGCAGGACATCTGCAGTGCTAATTAAATTCTCCAGACATTGCAAGGCACAAAGATATTAAGGGGAGAATCAACATTCACAATCACATATCAACTCCAAATGTTCATAATTTTTTTTTGTTTGCGGTATTTGAGATACAACAATTAAAGTTAGTAATAGCTGTTCTAACTCTTAAGCCACTCCTAGGTTCGTATTCTCGCAAGAAACCTCAAACTTAATCACTAGGTTTCTACTCTCCAGGAAAAAACATACATACAGCACATTTAAATTTCAATTAGTGCAAATAGCATTTAAAAGCTCTTTTTTTTTTATACTTTTTATGCATGATCCTTGTTCTCACAAGTAACGAGAACCTTCAAGAATGGTATGCAAGCAGTTTATATTTTTTGACCCTGTTGCTTCTTTTTCTCATTTCTACTTTTATCTAATAATATCAATAATGGTATACAAGCAGTTTAACGTAATACAATTAACCAAGAAAAAATTAACAAATCGTGTTTAATTTGCAATTATGACAACTCAATAATGAAGTTTAAACACGAGTTATAACGTGCATACCCTTTTGCTTTCATTGATCCTTAACTACTTACTATGTTGAAATTCTATCTATGTAGGATCCAAAGCACGGACATTGGTGGCTGGAGTTTGGTTCGGGACATTGGGATTTCACTTAAGAGCCATTACTATCTGCTTCTTACCAAAACTTGCAAAGCTTAAGGCAAAAACAATTGTAAACATGAAAAAGCACCATGAAAAAGGAATTACCTTTTCAAAAACAATTGGCACTCCCCATTGCAGAAGAACAAGACCAATTACAACGATGACAAAGCACTATGAAAAGGCTTTCATCCACCACTAGAAAGAGTTAAGTCTTGATTCTGCTTGAGGCTGCAGCGTTTCATTTTCAACAGCCCTCGGTTCATCAGATATAACCAGTCTAACATATTCACTATTCCTCCTCACATGATGCCCTGAGTTTGCATGTTTTTCCAACTCCTCTGATGATTCTCGTGTCATCATTGAGATGCCAAAAGGCTATGAAATGAAACAAAAACAGAACATAAGCATCAAGCTGAGACTATGATTCAATATTCGAAGTGCATATTTGATTCTGCAAACTTAAATTCACCAAGAACAATCAGATGGCACCAGCAAAGAATAATTTATCTTAAATACTGAGACCTAGAGTTCTCTAGTCTTATTACAGGTAATTAACATTCACATTATATAACAATAGAGATGACAACTAATAACCAAAAAGAAAAACAAGAACAGTGAAGAAGATATTGAACATGTCTTCTAATTATGTGCAGATGAAGAATTATGAACGACTTTGCCGAAGGTTGAAAGTGCAGAGTTTCAGAAATCTAGTAGGGTATCCTTTGAAGATATTATAAGGCAAAGAGAAGAAAAACTAAGTAAGCAGGCCATATGAGTTACTATATGTGTAAAGTACCTTTTACCCTATGGGTGGAACAAATTTTCCTTAACTATAATATTGAATAAGTTAAAAGTGCATGCAAATAGCAATGATGCCTCCCTATTTGCATCCGATAACACCATATTATGATAAAACTCTCACTATTTATACTTTAAGCAACTGCATTTCCTCACTAAGTGATTCCACGCAAGGCAGGGGCCATGAAATTTAACCCAAAAATGCAATGTTGGGATACCATTCAGAACCTATTTATTATCCTAAGCAAAATAAAACTTATGCACCTCTGCTGAAAAAAAGTATCTCAATAAAAGACTGTGATTGGAAAATTTTAGATTATGACATTTATTTCTCCAAAAAACGTTTATCAGCAGCAGAACAACCTGTTTTAAATTGCACTCTGACGCCATCGAAGTTCAATTTCTAAAAGCAATGTAAAGAGAAAAGCACTACTAAACTTTAAATTCCACTCCTATGTTCGTATTCTCACAAGAAACCTCACAAACTTATTAACTACGTTTCTACTCTCCAGGAAAAAACAAACATACAGAACAGCTAAATTTCAATTAGTGCAAATAGCATTTAAAAGCTCTTTTTTTTTTTTACTTTTTATGCATGATCTTTGTTCTCATAAGTAACAAGATCCTTCAAGAACCTATTCAATGGCCTTCTATTCTAAGAGATGGAAATCTACAGAAGAATACAAAGCCATTAAAATCTCAGTACCCAGTGTCAGCAAGTCCCCTTTCATTTGAAAACCCAAAAAAAAAATCTTTATCCTAAACTCCTAACTTTGAACAATCAAATGACCCATAACAACACCAAAAAAGAAAAAGCCACATTTACCTCCCTACACAACATTTTTTTCCAAATTACTAATCACTTAAGAGCCATTACTAGCTGCTTCTTACCAAAAATTTCCCAAACACTAGACAGAGGTTTTTCTATACTCTAATGAACTAAGCCAGTCCCTAAAACATTAAAATCACCATAACATGACGTGAATTAACTTTTGTAGTTCAATAAATTAGAAAAAATTAAAAACAAAGTCCCAAGCTACAGAAACACAATCTCGGAGAGAACTCCCATGAATTCAATATCCCAATTAACTAAGTTTACAAAACCAGGTTAGAGGCAATCAGATTCAATATGAAAAAGCAGATTAGCAACGCGATTACTTCCAAATTTTTTTTGTCAACTGAAATTCTTCAATCAAATTATGAATACTCACTGGAATACAATATCTAAAAAGGGTTGTATACAGAATACTCACTGCAAAGTGATGTTGTTTGAGATAAGGCCTGTTAACATCACTATGCCATCCAATGCTTGCTCCTTTGCTCCACCATGAGTTGGACCAAATGCCATTTTAATTGATAATAGCAATAGCACATACCATAGACTCAATTTGGGTTTACCTTTGCCCTGGGATGCTCATTTGTTGTCCCATCCATCTTAAGCTATTACAACAGACTCAATGCCACGAAGATGTTTTGCAAGTTTGTTGTATGTTGGTTCTAGTGCTTGCCAGTGGCCACACCAGGGAGCATAAATCTAATATTACAACAACCATTAAATTAACATGAACAAATAGCACAAGAAAATATGACTCAGAAACTAGTGGGTTACAAATTGTACCTCAAGGAGAACATCCTTTGACTCACCAAGACAATTTCATCAAAGTTATCCCCAACAATTATTTTCACATCACCATCATTCTGTCATCAAGTTAGTAAACAAGTAAGACATGAAAAACTTGGCCGATAAAACATGGCTGGAAAACAAAACACAGCCTTGTTACCAAATAACTTCTTGCCAAAAACATGTTCTTTCTTGGCAACAAACACTGCATTAGAGGGTAAGGCGATGGCATTGGTCTTCTTGAAAGCTTCTTTCCTCAAATCTCCTAGAAGTAGAAGCATTTGTCGATCTACAACTACTCCTACATAAAACCCCTCCAATGGTTCAGGACCAACACCAAACTTAGCCAAAGAAAGATCCCAATATACATCACTTTACAAGAATAAGCCTCTAGACTCTTACAACCCCTCCTCTTGGAGAACACCCATGGTTTAATCTCCACCTTACATAGACACTGATTTGAAGAGTCATCGAACCCAACGCTAGAGCCTTGCCCCATCAAACTCTTACTCCACGTGATGGTAATCAAGCAGGACTCGCCTCGTATACGGCATTGATAAACGCATATAACCAGATTCTGTGCAGTTTTGGTGGCGTTTAAAGATGAAGAATCTGCAACTTGAACAGCATTTTCACCAAAACAGTAATGGAAATCCTTCATTTTCCCAAACAGCAACTTCAATTCAATTAAATTTCCAAGCTTTTGGAAAAAAACAGATAGTGGGTGCCTAGATTTGCAGGCAAAACGAACAGTAGAGAACAAAAGTACTCTCAGAGGATAAGGCAGAACTTGCAGAGACGTGAGAAGCCAAGTTGAGACAGACTCTTACTAAATGGATCAGAGATACAGATACAGTACAAGCCATCTCAGACACGGTTGAAGAGATGGTTCTAATTTTTTATTTGTTATGGGGATGGGGTGCTAGAAGTAGAACCCATGAATCTATCTATGCATCTATCTATGTTCAGAGAAGAGTAGAAGAGGCGCGTGCAAGTGCAAGTTGGAAGATAAATTTGGAGGAATGTAGGGAGTAAAACAGGGTCAAAGAGAAGCAGACAAAAAGCAGACTTGTTTCACTGTCAGTGCCTCTCTATGCACTGCTAACGAATCTCCAACAACTGAAGTTTTTCTTTTCTTTTTCTTTTTATCTGACCAATTGAAAATTATCAGGAAAAAAAACAAAAGTTGAAAAAAAAAACCAGTAGTGTCTATATATCTATAACATTTTAAATTTAAGTTGTGGTTGTAATTGCAGATATATTGTATTTATCATAATTATATAAAATTGTAAAAAAATGTAGTTAATGTAGCCGAAATTATAGTCATAATGGTAAAAATTATAAAAACTGTAATATTACAACTACAATTATATTTATAGATTACAATTTAAAACCATTATCTATATATTTTACGAATGAGAAGAGATAAAATGAGATGGTGACAGTCTAAACAAAACAAGAGAGGTCAAGGAAAGAAGAGGGGGAAGAAAGGAAAGGTAAAAGAAGGGGACAAGATGGAAGAAAATGGCAAATGGGTAATTGCTGGAAAGGCTGATTTGTGAGGGTTACTCTACACTGATTAAAGGGAAGGCGGAAAAAAAGGTTTTACATTTTTTTTTCTCTGCTACGTGAACTTGCTTTTACCTGACAAGCACACATGATGATGAACAAGAGAGGAAGAGAACCGAGGCTAGAAAAACTTGTCAAGTAGCGTTGTTCATGGAAAACCCAAATAAATATTATGTACATGTAAAAATAATCAATGTAAATTCCCATTATTTTCCCCCATGTATTTAAAAGGGAAAGATTGGGAGAATTCTACAATGCACCCTTTAACATTGTGAGCATTGATGCTCACTAAAGATGACCATTGATAGCCAGTCACATTTTTTTAATGTATAATATATTATTTTCAAAATTTCATTTTAGTCTTCTCAAATGAAAGTGTTCTAAATTTTGATATCCTCACCATGCTCCACGGACCAATCTAAATTTTGATATTTTCAATCTGCTTGCTTGCTACTGCCGCAGATATATTTCCAATCTTAATACTGCTTGATTGCCTATATGATTTTCTTCCAAGGTCCCAATCAGAAAAATGATAAATGTAGCATTATAGAAAAAAGTAAAAGGGAAAACGAAACAAAATTTGATCAACGTAAAAAACTTAAAATTGACTTACATCAATTTCATGCTCATGGACGATCATTATACAAATGAAGGGTAAAAAAAACAGAAGGAAGAGTGAAACTCAACGGCGTTGAACATAGGCTCTATTGTTGTTACTGTTGTTAATGTTGGCAAGTGCAGAACTTGCTTCGACAGTGAGATCACAGAGGAGAGAGAGGGATAAGGGGTGATGAGATTGAGAGAAAGGGACGAGGAAGTAGATTCGGCGGTAGAAGTTCCTTCTCGTCGGAAACGTGCCGATGTAAGATTCCAACGCACCCAGACTCTGTTTTATGACTGTATTTGTAATTTCCTAATTTTGTCTCAATCTGCTATTCAAGTTCCCCATGACACATCTCAGCTATTCACATAGAATTTTTTTTTTGTCAATCGAAATTCTTGAATCAATTATGAAGCTTCCAATTGCAGAAACAAAATAATAATAATAATAATTGCATCACAGTGAAGAATATAATAGATATAGAACAAATACCTGATATAAACCAACAAATACAGAACCTTCATACCAGTTAAGGATTGCAAATTGCATATTATATTTTAAAAAAAAATTTAAAGGATAAAAGGAAAACCTGGACATCATCGAAGGGCTTGACGTCATTGACTGGCTCAGTGAGATCACTGGTATGAAGGGGAGCTTCGACTGCCGCCATAGCGAGAGAGAGAGAGAATGCGTGTGTGAATGGCGACAACAAGTAACAAGGGATTACTCTTGATTCGAAGACGACGAAGGAGGTGCAGCAACGAACTCCAATCAATTTCAGCACGGGGTGGAGTTATGGTCCGAAAATTGTGAGTATGTTAAGTTCGGAAGCCTCAGGTAAGAAGACAATGGAAATGGGGCAGGAGTTAGGGTTCATACAAGTTGGGGTTACGGTTCATACGAGTTGGGAGATAAATTTGGGATTAAGTTTGTTCAGTTTGATTTAGGGATTAAAATTGAGTATGGTTAATGTTAACTGAGGTAAAAGATTTTTAATTTTATGAAATGGTCCTTGGGGTCAATTTGATAAATTATAGAATTCATAAGTTCTTATAAGCTATAAAAAGTTTCGTTAATGATGTGGAAATTATAAGACACATGCTTGCATCTAATTGGTACAACTAGGAAAGGGTTCTGAACCCTTCCAAATACAAGGGTACCAGAGAAACCACCATAAAAATATAAGAATTGTTTTATTTTTCCTCAATTCCGTCTACGTAAATATTAGTCTATCATTACATCTAAAGGATTAACGTTTGACCACTCAGACAGACAGCACGTTCCACTTCTTAAGTTCAACTCAGCAGTATATGTATCCGTTGCCGTATATGTCCCACTCACTAAGAACATGATTGTTTCAAATTTTTTTAATTTAGATTAATTTTTTTTTAAAAAAAATTATTTTAATACAGTTTTAATTTTTACATAAAATTTAATATAAAATAAAAAATTTTTAAAATTAATTTTTATAATATTAAAGATTAAAATTTATGATTTTAACTTATAGATTATTCTTTATATTTTGATATATAAATATTATTTTGTTTTTAATTAAATAATTTTTTTAATTATTTTATCTTATTTTAATAATTTAATACATAAAAATAATTTTTTTATATCAATCAAACGAAATATATTAATTTAAAATTATTTTTTAACTAATATATCTAAATATAAAAATAAATCAATTATAATTAATTATAACAAAAAAATTTTATACTGATAATTAATTATTAAAATAATAAAAAATTTTATCGTTAAACTAAACACACACTACAATACTTTCTTTGTCTTCTCGTTTATTGCATCGCAACTAATAACCAAAATACTTTTTTATATTATATATGGTGTACTATGAGTGTTCTTTTTCTTAATAGCTGTATTTCCAGTTCGATTATCACCTAAAATTTAACCTTTGTAAAAAATTATTTAATAGTAAAAAAATTGGCCAATCAATTACATTGAACAAATCAAAATACAATTTGTATGTAATGATGTATATATTAGAATTTTATAAATCTAAATTCTTAAAATTATTCATTTTCTTTTTAAAACTATTTTTAGTACTATTAATTTAATTTAATTTAATTTATTATTTATTATTTTCCTACATTTGATAATTTAATTTATTATTTCATATTTTAAATCTCTGCTTTTAAATGGCTTGAACCAGTTCAAATGTGAATTAGAAATTTTCATGTTATAATGTTCGGTCTATTGTTAAAAGGGTTAATCTCATTTTTTAAAAAAGGTATTTAGTATGCATATATCTTTAATGCTTAATCATATAAGGAAATAGATATTTAGAATTTTCATATTTAGTACAACATTTTAAGAAATATTTTTAAAATTAAATTAAATTGTCCAATTGAATTAATTGAATCATGAATTAATTATATTTTTTTTTGAATTTTTTTACTTTAATTATAATTTAATTACAAATTTAATTATTTGATCTAATTAAATTATAATTTAAAAATCTTATCGATTCAATTTTTAATTTGATTTTTAATACATTAATTTTAAGTATTTTTATTTAGCATGTACATAATAATCTTAAACATCAAACATCAAATTTTTTAAAATATAATTTCTCTGAGAACTATATGTAAAATATTCAACTAAATATGATTTAAAAAAATCTAACAAGGTCGGTTGTAATCGTAAACGAGTTGCACTAACTAAAAAAGAATCAAAGTTCTAATCTTAAAAAAAACAATTATTAGGGGCATTCTAATTATAAGGTTACCCAAAAGTTAATTTTACAATAATGACTACGAGAATACGTGATTAAAGATAAAAAAGAATTTAAGAAACAATTAGCACGAAACATTATCAATATAATTAAACATAATTAATTATTAACTAGCAGACAGCCAGTCTCTCTCTTCTCCCCAAAACGTCCCTGTTCTGTTCTTTTTCTCTGTTCTCTTCTCTTGCTTCCATTTTCCCTCTGAATTCAATTCAATTCAATTCAACTGAATCCGAAATTTGGCAACACATTTCTCATTCTCCTGTGCATTTCGATTCCTTCACTTTCCATCTTTCACTTTCCCGGGAAAATCATCGGCTATGCATCCTTCGGAGAGCTTCGCCAATTCGACGAGCTAGGGTTTCCACCGGAATATCGGTTCTCGCCGGGGTTTTGTGGGAAGACTTAATCTCCGGCAACCATGGCCACCAACTTGCAGATGAGCCCTCAGGTGGAGCAGATCCACGGCGAAATCCGCGATAATTTTCGAGCCCTTGCGTATGTGTCTAACCTCAACCTCTTCTTTCTCAGACTCGATCACATAGATTTTGATTCGATATAATGTTAGATGGTGTTCGTTGTGATGAATTCCGCGTAGAAAGTAAAAACCTTGTGGCGTTTTTGGGATGTGAATTGTTATATTCATCATTTTGTTGATTTTCTTAGTACAATGATTTTATGATTCTTGAAATTAGGGGGTTAGTATTGAAATATAATTCTGGCCAATATGAGTGGTGGGTGGGTAGTGTGGTGTAGCATGCTGATGTTTAGAAAATTTCTGACTTAGGTGTTGTATGGTCTTTATGCTTAGTGATATTTGAAAATCTAGGTGTTTTATGGTTTGTGAATGCACATAACTTGCTAGTTATCTATTTACTGAGTGTAAACGGAGGTAGCTCGGTGTAATTTACGGAAACCTATGTTGATACTTGGTGAAATGAGCATGGTAGAATATAGTAGTTGTACTAGAAAAAGCTGTGTCTTCAGTGCCACTTGATATACATGGTCATGGTGATAGTAGTGAAGATCCTGTGTAGAAATGACTAAATGAGCAGATTGTAAGTGTACCTAAAAACAAAAAAAAAAATAAACGAAGCTCAGACCAACAGTTGGTTGTTAGTATGTTGTACTTGAATGATCAACCTTCATGACTTATTGGCAATGGATAGTCAGACTCAGTTGTTAGCATGGATATTTTCCTCTTTCCCTTGCTCCCCAGACTGCTTAAAATATTACTTTCAACATTTTTGGACTCTTTGTTTTTTCTTATGTTCTCTGTCAGCTGTGCAGCCAATGAAATTGACTGAAAGTCTGAAATACATTCTTTTTATTTTAATATTTTTTGTTACCTCTCTAGCATGGGCCTTAGTCAAATGCTTTAGTTGGGTTATACCCAGGGCATTGTAGTATTAGGAAAATTAAACATCATGCAGTAATTATCAATGGTGATTCCTTTGGGACCATTTGCTTTTATAAGAGTACCAACTAAGAAGTGGCTAATATTTGGAATGTGTCTCATTTAAGTGAAATATAAAATAGACTTAATGAATTCTTATATTTTATAATATTACTTAAACCTAATCTTCAATATTTTTAAAAATAGTTATCATGTAATTATTAGAATAAATAATTAACAAATGAATTTATTTTTTATGATAAAGATTTATGGCAAAACTATACTTTTTGTCCCTTAACTTGACTCTAGATTTCATTTTTGTTCCACAACTATATTTTGTTTCATTTTCGTTTCAAATCTTTCCAAAACCCATTAAATTCACCCCAACTGCTAGCACAATTAGAAATGTTTACAAAACTGCTGACATGGCATCCTCTGTGGACAAAAGTGCACAATTGGCACTATCCAGCTATGATTTTTTTTTTCTTATTAGTAGTTATGACGAATTTGATGAGTTTTGAAAAGATTTGGGACGAAAATAAAACAATATAATTGTAGGATGAATGGATGATATTAGAATAACTGGGCCTAATTTCACCGCAAAAGATAGCTCAAGGGTGGAGGGTTGCCCAAGTCATTATAAGGGTTACTTTGTCCATATACCCATCTGATGTGAGACTTAACACAACCCCTCACGCCTAGGATTGGACATCTGAAGCGTGAAGTTTGCAGGATGGACACTTGTGGGTGGCTCAACATCAAGATTGGGATAGGTTTTGATACCATACACAATTCCTCAGATCCTCTCCTAATTCTATAGATGAAAATGAAACCTACAATAAAGTTAAATGATGAAAAGTGAAAATTTTTTTGTAATGAATATTTTGCATAATTTTTTAACTTATGTATTTGTACATTAAACAGAGTTATGTTTTGATATATATTGATTATTAAAAATCGCATTAAATTAATCTATAAGAAAGAGTTATGATTTGTTATTGATATTTGAGTTGACTTGTGAATAGAGCAAGGTTTTCCTCTCTATAATCCAAGGGTTGACCACAAGAAGATTTAGTATTGATTTTGATACTTCTAATATGTTAATGAAGACATCTGATGAAGTCTTAGTTAAACTGATTTTGTGAAAAAAAATTGTATTTTAATGCATTTTTTTTTTGTAACAAAAATGGTATTAAAATATGTTACTCTAATATTGTTGAATACTGTCATTCAGGACACCAATGGATTTAATGCAATTTTTAGTAATTAATTTATACGAAAAGCATAATTTGTTCTAATGCATAAATATATAAGTTCAAAACGAAAATGATGCTTAAAATTCATTATTGGAAAATTTTCACTTTTTGTTCCCTAATGTTATTTTAGATTTCATTTTTGTCCCACAAATATATTGTTTCATTTTGATCTCAAATCTTTTCAGATGTTATCAGATTTGTCCCAACCAATAATTTTAAAAATTCCTAGTTGGACAGTGCCAATTGTGCACTTGTGCCCACATAGGATGCCATGTCATCAATTTCTGTTAAATTTTTAGCGGTGTTAGTGGTTGGGACAAATTTGATTTTTAGAAAGACACGGGACGAAAATGAAACAAAATATAATTATGGTCATAATGTTTACCAGTAATGATACCGTCATAATAAGAAAGGGCACTAGAGAATCCTCCATTATCAAATTATCATGCCATCGTCTCATACTTAAGGCTATAATAGTTACCTAACTCTTTCACACAAGTAGTGTATCTAAATTTCCGTAAAAAAAGAAAAAGAGTAGCGCATCTGAATCAATAGATTTTAGGTCCATCTATTCTCATAGGGGCTGTTATATTATCATAACATATATTTTGTGCTTACTACAAGTATTTATTTCTCATCTCTTGAAACTGAAATTGTCTGGATTCCCTCTTTCATATTAGTGACAGGGTGATGGCTATTATGTTATCCTTCCTTTATTTATCTTTATATAAGTGATGCATGGTTACTTGTACTTTTCTTTTACTTTAGTCATGTATCCTTAGATGGTGCCACATCCTTGGTTATTAATTCCTGGACAAGGAAAAGAAAGAAAGAAGGCTTAACTACTTTTTCTAAATAGATCTCATCTTTTATGTAACAACAACAACAACAACAACAACCATGCCTTTCCCACTAGGTGGGGTCAACTACATGGATCAAACGACGCTATTGTGCCCTATCATAAGCCAAGTTTTCAGAAATGTCATTCAAATCTAAATCTTTTTTAATTGTTTCACCTATAATCTTTCTTAGTCTCCCTCTACCTCTAGTTATTGGACTATCTTCCACCTGATCTACTCTTCTTACCGAGGCTTCTAAGGGTCTTCTCCTTACATGTCCAAACCACCTAAGGCGAGATTCTACCATCTTTTCCACAATAGGTGCTACCCCTGTTTTCTCTCTAATGCATTCATTCCTAATTCTATCTTGTCTTATATAGCCACACATCCAGCATAACATCCTCATCTCTGCAACACTGATCTTATGCTCTTGCTGGCTTTTTACCGCTCAATATTCAGTATCATACAATATCGCGGGCCTTATAGCTGTGCGGTAATATTTTATCCTTAAGCTTGAGAGGCACTTGTCTATCATAAATCACGTCTGAAGCACTCCTTCATTTCATCCATCCAACTTGAATCCTATGATTTACATCTCCCTCTATTTCTCCGTCATTTTGTATGATAGATCCAAGATACCTAAACTGTGTGACTTGTGGTATGGTGTGGTCCCCAATTTTCACCGCTAAGCTAGTATTAGCACGCTTCTTACCGAGCTTACATTCCATATACTCCGTCTTACTCCTGCTTAGACGAAAGCCATGTTCTTCCAAAGCTCGTCTCCATAGCTCTAGCTTCCCATTTGTTTCCTCTCTCGACTCTCAAACTAAGACTATATCATCTGCAAAAAGCATGCATTGTGGCACCAACTCTTGGATATGTGCAGTAAGCACATCCAAGACTAAGCTAAAAAGATATGAACTCAAAGTTGACTCTTGGTGCAGTCCTATAATTATAGGAAAATTTTCTGTAACCTCACCTTGTGTTCTCACACTAGATTTAGCCCCATCATACATATCTTGGATTGCTCGAATATAAGCGATACGAACTCATTTCTTCTCCAGAGCTTTCCACAAGACCTCTCTCTGTATCCTATCGTAAGTTTTTTCCAGATCAATGAAAACCATGTGTAGGTCTTTTTGCTTCCTCTGATACCTCTTCATCAATCTTCGTAGAAGATAGATTGCTTCCATGGTTGACCTCCCAGACATAAAACCGAATTGATTCTCTGAAATATAAGTCTCTTGTCTTAATCTCCGTTCAATTACTCTTTTCCATAACTTCATAGTATGACTCATGAGCTTAATCCCTCTGTAACTTGCATAATTTTGTATATCTCCCTTGTTCTTATAAATAGGAATTAAAGTGTTTTTCCTCCATTCATTTGACATTTTCTTATATCTCATTATCTCGTTAAACAGCTTTGTGAGCCAGCTTATACCTTTCTCTCCTAGGCACTTCCACACCTTGATAGGTATATTATTCGGTCTGACCGCTTTTCCATTATCCTTCCTCTTCAAAGCTTCTTTTACCTCAAATTCCCTAATTCTACGATAAAATGTTTTATTTTGGTCCTCCTCTCTAGTGTTTAGAATGTTCGAGTCCCCTAAAGTCTCATGTTCTTTATTAAATAACTTGTGAAAATAACCCTTCCATCGATCCTTGATGTCTTGTTCCGTAACCAAGATTTTACCCTCTTCATGCTTAATGCATTTCACTTGATCCAAGTCTCTTGTCTTCCTTTCCCTACTTATAGCAAGCCTGTAAATATTCTTTTCTCCGTCTTTGGTGCCTAGAGATTGATATAATTCGTTGAACGCTTTAGCTTTCACCTTGCTAACCGCCTTCTTAGTATCTTTTTTAGCTGCCTTATATTTTTCCCAATTTTCATCGTTTTTACACACGTGCCAAGTTTTATAACATTTCCTTTTAACCTTAACCTTATCTTGTACACTTGCATCCCACCACCAAGATTCTTTATCCTTGGATCCAAAGCCTCTTGATTCACCGAGTGTCTCTTTTGCTACTTTCTTAATCCCTTTAGCCATCTCGTCCCACATATCATTTGCACTCCCTTGTACTTCCCAAATCTCTTCCTCCATAATCCTCCTTTGAAAGATCATTTGTTTTCCTCCCTTCAGTTGCCACCATTTGATCCTTGGGAATCTGTCTCGACAATTTCTCCTTACTCTCATATTAACCTGTACATCCATAACCAAAACCCTGTGTTGGGTAGTCAAGCTCTCTCCAGGGATGACTTTGCAATCCATGCAAAGCTTTCTATCTGATTTCCTTATTAGAAAATTATCAATTTGAGAGCAAGAACTCCCGCTTTTGTACGTGATAAGATGCTCTTCCCGCTTCCTAAAATAAGTGTTAGTTATTGTAAAATCAAAAGTTATCGAAAAATCTAGAATCGCTTTGCCTTCTGCATTAGCTACTCCTAGATCATACCCTCCATGCAAACCCTCATACCCCCTAGATTCACTCCCCACATGACCATCTTCTCTCCTAAAGGTATACCCTGAATTAAACCTTCTAAATCCTCCCAAAATTTTATCTTGTAGTGCTCGTTTAACCTTACTTGGGGTGCATACGCACTGATAACATTAAAAGTCTCTTATTCTACAACAAACTTCAAAGCTATGATCCTATCTCCGAGCCTTCTCACATCCACAACATTATTCTTCTAATTCTTATCTACTATTATGCCTACCCTATTTCTAGATTTTACTTTGCCGGTGTACCAAAGCTTAAAACCTGAAGTGTCGAGTTCCTTTGCCTTTTCTCCAACTCACTTAGTTTCTTGTAAGCACATAAAATTAATCCTCCTCCTAATCATGGTATCAACTATTTCAATTTATTTACCTATAAGTGTGCCTATATTCCAAATTCCAAAATGCATCCTACTCTTGTGAACTAGCTTCTTTACCTCCACCCGTTCACGAAAATGTGGGAACCTTTGCTTATTTTTCACTACACCCAGGCGGCGATGCAACAACTCTAGCTCATTTGACACTGTACTCGAGCCATACAACGCGTTGTTTAGGGGTAACGACCTAACATTAACACAATCACATCTTTGATCCATGTCATAAAGATTCAACAATGTTTAATACAACCCTCTTCTTTTTTTTGGGCTTGGGACCGGCTATGTAAAGGAATTTGCAACAAAGCTCACACATAGGCAGAGTTATCTCATCTTTTATGCATTTGTAGATATTTTTAACATATTCAAGTTTTGTATACAGAAATGGCTTCCAGAGGCTGGATAAGATTAAAGATTCCAATAGACAGAGTAAGCAGCTGGAAGAACTCACGGAGAAGATGAGGGAGTGCAAAAGGTAAGTCATGCATTTATGTAGTTGTAATCTTGGTATCTCTTAGTGACAACTGTAACTCTGATTAAGAAGGAAAATGCAGATTCCATTCGAAATATCAACTTTGTCAATTTTCTTTTCTTTGTAGGTTGGTATGGTGAATTTTTTTTTTTTGTTGTTACAGCTAATATCATAAAGAAGAGTTCTGTAATAGAACTTTACATCCCATGCCAACATCCCAGGGTTTTATTTATGATGATAAGGGCATCATTTAACCGTGTTTTATGTTCAATATTTTTGTAAAAAGTAAAATTCAAAATTTATTTTCTCGTTATCATAGTAGTTATGTGCTTTCCAGATTTTTTATTTGACAATTCACTTGCCTTTTGCCATGTGCCAGTGATGAAGGAAGTAAAATTTCAATGTGGTTTTGAGATATTTTGTCATTTCCTCTTCCCAGCATTCATATAATATAAATCTTTATGTTATTAATTGTTTCAGGTTGATAAAAGAGTTTGATCGTGAAATTAAAGATGAAGAGGGCAGAAATCCCCCAGAAGTGAATAAGCAACTCAATGATGAAAAGCAATCGATGGTCAGTACCCAAAACCTTTCTGTTTTGGATGCTCATGTTGGGATTCTACCTCTGCAAAGTGATGCATATCTGCAATGTATTGTAAATTATACATTCAACCTTATCTTGTCTTCAACTTTTAACAACTTTATAAATAATATGGTTAAATGAACCTCAGAGGCATTTAATGATCATAATCAAAGGGTGTGAAAATTCCCCCCCCCCTTTTTTTTTGAATTTGGTGGCTGATAATTTTATAATGCAAGATAAATGCATTATAAGATGATGCATGGTCTATAAAGGCTATAGTTGGTATCTAGATCTAATAATCTTATACTTGTATGCTGCGGTAAGTGGATTCATGTCTGATTTTGCAGAATGATGTAAAATTTGGTTTATTGAATTGGGTAAACTGAATGTGCTACAGAAATTAAATAGTCCATCTGGTTTCTTGTTGGAGAAATACTTTCCTTCAAGGAGTTTATGATATATCAACCTCTATTGGGACAAATCAGTGCTCTTCTTGTGGATACTTGAAAGAAATTCTAGGACTTTTTCCACAAAGTAAAGTCTTGTTGCTTTGGAGTACCATTAATTGGTGACAAAGTTACTAAAACTGTTAGGGAGAGAGGGAATAGGTTAGAGCTGGCTTTTTATGGCGAATTTTTCTGGGTGAAAAAAATTATTTTTTTAATTTTATTTTGACAAAAGAATATTATTTGGAAAGAAAAGAGTACAAATTGGGGGGTGGAGGTTTCCAGAAATCATTGTAAAAAGAATTAATAGATAACACTGAGCTATGGAATTAAGCTGTCCAAATTCTTTCCAGGTAAAAGGTGGGCCATGGAATGTTAAGTAGCACTTATATGTGGTCAAAGTGAGTGTATTTTTGGGAAATTTATATCTTCTCACATTGGAATAGACCTAGGATGATGTAGTACCAAAAAAATAAAAGGACTTAGAATGATGTAACGTAGAGGGAGATCAAGAAAGACTATAGGTGAAGCAATTAAAAAAGATTTAGATTTGAATGACATTTCTGAAAACTTGGTTTATGATAGGGCATAATGGCGTCGTTTGATCCATGTAACCGACCTCACCTAGTAGGAAAAGGCTTGGTTGTTGTTGTTGTTGGTTTGTTCTTATGAACAAAATAATTGTAAGATATCAGGTATTGAAGGCGATGCAACAACAGCTACAGCAAATTCTTTTTTGGTGCTGGAATTGGTTTGTCTATGGACATCTCATAACAATATAAAATCTTTCATATGGATTCTTTATCTCCACTGCCACACTTTGACTAGTCCTTGTAAATTCTGCAGTTCTGTCCTTGTCAATTTCAATTTATTTCCTCTCCTTCCCAACTTTTCTGGCTGTTTCCTTTTTATCTCTATGAATTATATGCAGAAATGTTTTCTTAAATTGCCTCATCTTAGTTTAATTGAAAGTCGAAATCCTATTATTGAGCTGAGTATATTAATTTCTTTTCTAATGTAACTGCATATTTGTTTCACCTGAACACTATTGTCTCTGCGTCATTTTATTTCCTGAGATTTGATCATTATGTAACAACAACTGAATAATAATATAAAACGACAAACAACAACCAAGCCCTTATTCCACTAGGTGAAGTTGGTTACATGGATCAATTGAAACCATAGGGCACTCTCAAAAAGTAAATTTTCAGTAAAGCCATTTAGAGCAAGATCTTTTTTAATTGGATTATCTTAAATTTTGTTCACTTTTCTCACTGGAGCCTCTATTGGTCTTCTTCTCAATGATCAAGCCACCTTTAGCGAGTTTCCGTCATCTTCTCCTCAGTAGTTACTACTTCAACTTTCTGTCTGATACTCTCATTCCTATTCTTATCATTTCTTGTGCGTCCACTCTTCTACCAGCATTATCATCTCCACCACACATTTTTTTGCTCTTGTTGGCACTTCATTGCCCAACATTCACTATCATAGAATTTCGATTGTCTTATAGATGTCCGATAGAATTTTCCTTTGAGTTTGATAGGCACTTTGTGCTCACAAATTATGCCTGAAGGTAAGGGTGAATGGGTTGGCCTGTTGCGGGCTAGGCCAAATTTGGTACCTTACGTGGGCTGTGGGCTGGATGGGCCAACCCGTATTCTGATGCTCAAATGCCTCTTGGATTTGGTTAAATTATTTTCTTCTTTTTCTGTATTAATATTGCCCGATCTGTCTTATAGATGTCAGTGAAAAAGTATTGTCACTTGTTCTGATTTTTCTGGTTCAGAAGAATAATTCTACTTAGTATTTACTCAATTATGATTATAGCTGATTATACATAAATGTTAATGCGGTTACATCTTAACACAAAATATGATTATGATAAAGGACCCACAACTGGGCAAAAAATATGCTGTTGGGCTATTGGAGTATTATTGGATTAATGGTAATGTAATGACTAATGGAATGGATTGGATATTTTGGGTGCAATCGGTTTGGCCACTGGCATTTTAGCCTTTGCCAATTTGCCAATTTGTGTGGCCTGTCTGGGACTCTCTGGTGCTGGGAAATTTGTGGCAGACAGCCCAATCCCAATAGTCCAGTCAATTTGTGGCGGCCACTTGGGCTGCCAGGCCCGTTTAAATCTACATCGACCCATTTTGACACCTTTACCTGAAGCATTTCTCCATGTCATTTACCCAACTTAAATCTTATGTGTGACATCCCCATATCAATCTCCCTGACTTTGTAAGATGGATCCAAGATTCCTAAACCATGCAACTTTTTGTATAATGTGGTTTCCAATTTTCACTTCCAAAAACATTGTTAACTCACATCATATTGAACTTGTATTCGATATACGTCATCTTACATTCTTACTTCTACTTTACCGAAAACCTTAGTTTTGATTTCAAAGCTTTTTTCCACTACTCTAGTTTAGAGTTTACTCATCTTGTCTCGTCAACTAGGACTATCATCCACAAAAGCATGCATTTAGGATTGACTCTTGGATGTGGCTAATAAGTACATCCAATACCAAGTCAACCCTTGTTACAAACCTATTGTGTACTTCACCAATATTTTATAAAGGGGTATAATCTTAAAATTGATTTTCTTTTTCGAGATTGAATTTAATTTATAAGATGGAGAATTGGATCTTTTCAGAGTTATTTCCTACTTGAATGTGTTCTAATGTTTTCTAAATATGTGGTGTTAGATATGCTTTTTATGCCTCCTATTTAAATGCAGTAGGGAGGGAGAAACCGAGAAAGGCTTTATATAATATCAGATCAGGTGTTCATCTGGGACTCAATTGCAGAATATATTCTGATAAAAAAAGTACCTATTGATGAAATCACTTTTTCTAAGATAGACTCTGTAGCCCGTACATATCAGTTGCTTTGATGTTGTAGAATTCCTTCAGTGTGACCAGACATAGAATTCATATATTTGTCATATATCAGATTTAGAAGCTTATTTCCCTTGTTTTGTATCACCTCTCAATGATGATGGTCTAAGAACTTTAGCAGTGGCTGAAACTATATTCATGGTCAATTTGTCTCAGTATTATGTTCCTTCTGATCCTATTTGTCAGTTGGTTGTTTCTTACATTAGTGTGCTAGTCGAGATCTTAACATGTAAAAGAACATGACAATTAGTATCTTGTTATAATCTAGAAATCAAATAAAGTGATATCCATATGGTCAGAAAAAAAATCTATCATTCTGTATATATGAGGATTGTCCTTATACTTGTTCATATATTGCATATTTGCATGTCCTTTCACACAAACAGCTGCTTCTCTATGTTTGCTAACATGCATTTTTCTTGCAGATCAAGGAACTAAACTCATATGTGGCATTGAGAAAAACGTAAGTTCATCCATATATTTCTGTTTCTGCAGTCTGAATAAAATCATTTCTTTAACATACACACACTATTGGATTTGGTCCTTATGAAGGTTTTAGAACAAATCATATGATTAATACCAATTTTCCCTGTGAGCATGTTCAACTTCCAAAATCATGATAAATGTTCACTATTACTGTGTTAGCAGAACCATAATTCAAAATTTAATTTCCTTCCATTTTTCATCTTTTACACCTAAATGAAAGCATAGTTTTTATTGGCTATTTGAAAGAAGGATTTATACTATTACTTGGATGATTGATAGGTACATGAATACCCTTGGTAATAAGAAAATTGAACTTTTTGACATGGGAGCAGGAGCAAGTGAGCCTACTGCTGAAGAAAATGTTCAATTAGCATCAGGTAAAATATTTCCCCTCATACAGCTTAATTTCTGGTAATATGTTAAGTTGATGAAGTTTTTAGTTATAGGTATGCCACATGCTTATCTTTAGACCTTGGAACTTTGTGTGTATTTTTCATGGTTCATGCTAGTGAAAGCTCCTGTGATATTTCCCATTTGTATTGGACCTGTCAAATGTTCGTGATCTTTGATTTTAATTTGAAATCTTGTTACAATCAAGCATTGCCTTTATAATTCTTGGTTGACGGCATTATAGCTTGTTGATATAATTGTCCTTCTGTTTTAAACTTGTTGAGATTATCGAGATTCATTAATAAGGTTCCATGAATGGATTCATAGGTTCATGTACAGATTCATGTATACTAGAATTTATTAGATTCATATACATAGGGAGTAAGCTATCTTATTAATAACCTTGTAAATTGTACTTTGTAAGCTGTAATTCTGATGTATATATAAATCACACTTGCTGAGTATTTTTTTACTCTCGCAATTCATAAATTCTCTCTAAGTGGTTTGATATTCAAGTTGGTATCAGAGCGGGTTGATCCCACTCCTACTCTTCATTCCCGTTACTATTCCAGCTACTGTCAAGGCTGGAACCTTGTCCAAAGTCCCCTCATCTATCAGAGTGAGGGCCCCAGTCATCTCAGACGGCCATTTCCGGCTATCTCTCCAAGTCCCGTCGCCAGAAAGTGCTCCACGCACCGCCACCAATTTGTTCAATGTCCGGCGCTTGTAAGCCACATGCCGCGTTCTCGTTGCCGGATTTCGTCGCCGCTGGTTCCATTCTGCTCGTCGAACCTCGCTGAGTCTATTCAAGTGGTCATCTGCTCTGTTTGACCCTGTTTGGCTAGTGGGTCTTAGGAGCCCACCTTTGTTCTCATACTGTAAAAGCATTCTCCGCTGCCACTGTTTGGGCATCTCACCTTGGTTTGTTCTTCAATGGCTTCCATGTCAGAAACCTCGAATGCTGCCTCTGGTGCTTGTTCTCCCTCAAATAAGGCCCCTGTCTCTTTTGTTTTCTCTGGTAATCGTCCACAGTGCTCCTACTACAAACGTATGGGGCACACTTAGGATAAATGCTATTCCCTAATTGGATTTTCTGAGAAGTCAGCTTATGTGACTTATTCTCAGTCATCAGGTCCAGAAAAACAGGATGAAAGTGGAGGTGACAATCAGAATATTTTGTTAGATGCTGAATATAAGGAATATCTTTAGTTCAAGGCAGCACAACGAAATTCATCTTCAGCAGGTGTTGTTCATACTAGTAATTCTACGGTTTGTCTCTCTCATTCCTCGCCTGTTGAATCCTGGATTTTGGATTTTGGTGCTTCCGATCACATAGCTGGTAATCCCTTTCTTTTCTCAAAAATATCACAACCCAAAAATTCACACTACATCACTGTTGTCTGTGGCTCCAAGGCAAAAGCCAAAGGCATTGGTCAAGCCATACCTCTTCCCTCCTTGCCATTAAATTATGTACTCTTTATTCCTAGTTGCCCCTTTAATCTAGTTTTCATTAGTCAACTCACTCGTAATTTTAATTGTTCCATAACCTTTACTGCCAATTCTTTCTCTATATAGGACCGAAATACGGGACAGATGATTGGCGCAGGATCTGAATCACATGGTCTCTACTATTTCCAGTCTCCATCTTCAATTGCTTGCACCGTTGTTGATTCACCGAGTCTCCTTCATCGTCGTTTGGGTCATCCAAATCTAAATAAACTGAAGAAAATGGTTCCTCATCTTTCCCACCTGCAATCTCTGGAATGTGAGTCATGTCAGCTTGGTAAACATATTCGAACTTCCTTTCCAAGCTCTATTCATCGTAAAGAAACTTTTTCCTTTGCTCTTGTCCATTCAAATATTTGGGGTCTTAGTCGAGTCAATTCTATCTTAGGCTATAGATACTTTGTTACTTTCATTGATGGCTTTTCAAGATGCACTTGGATCTTTTTAATGAAGGAACATTCAGAGTTATGTACTATTTTTCAGAACTTTTTCAATGAAATTCAAACCCAGTTTGGACATCTTATTCGCATCTTGCATAGTGATAATGCAAAAGAATACTTTCCTGCTCCTCTTAATCTTTTAATGGCTTCTCATGGCATAATTCATCAATCCTCTTGTCCACATACACCACAACAAAATGGTTTTGCTGAAAGAAAACATCACCATATTTTATTGAAACTGCTTGTACCCTTTTGTTACATGCCAATGCACCTTTAAAATTTTGGGGTGATGTCGTACTCATTGCTGGTTTTTTGATAAATCGGATGCCATGCTCTACTTTGAATAACAAAGTACCTCATTCCTTGTTTCCTCGGGACCCATTTTTCATAGTTCCCCATGTGTTTTTGGTTTACTTGCTTTGTACATGATCTCACACCAGGTATTGATAAATTGTATGCTCGTGCTATCAAGTGTATTTTTCTTGGTTATTCTCGTGTACAGAAAGGATGCAAATGTTATTCTCCTTCTACTCATTGTTTCTACATGTTTGCCGATGTCACCTTCTTTAAGGATACACCTTATTTCACTACGTCGGTGACACCAAATTCTGTCTTCCAGGTATTGCCCATCAATTTTTCTATTCCTCTTGTTACTAATTCTTCAGTATTAGATTTGTCAAGGTCTTCTTCTCCATCTGTGTCTCCCACTCCTCGTCCTCTTATTACTTATCAGCGTCATCCTCGCCAAACACAATTGGAGGAAGTTGCCATTGAAGAGACAAGTGATTCATCTTCTGCTCCAATCTCTGAACCTACTCTGGATCTACTTGCATCTCCTGTTGATTTACCTATAACTCTTCGCAAAGGTACACGGTCTACTCGTAACCGTCATCTAATTTATAATTTCTTAAGTTATCAACGTTTTTCTCCTTCCCATTGTGCCTTTGTGTTTGCTATCTCCTCTGTTTCTATTCATAAAACTGTCCAGGAAGCACTCTCTCATCTAAGATGGTGACAGACTATGATTGACGAGATGACAACTTTAGAATCCACTAACACTTGGACATTTGTTCCCTTTTCTTTAGCAAAACTATTGTTGGCTGTCGTTGGGTGTTTGCTATCAAAGTGGGCCCAAATGGTCAGATTGATTGATTGAAAGCCCCGTTTAGTAGCTAAAGGCTATACTCAGGTATTTGGTTTAGATTATGGTGATACTTTCTCCCCAGTTGCAAAAATGGCCTTTGTTCGTTTATTCTTATCCATGGCAGCCATGCGCTGCTGGCCTTTGCATCAGTTGGACATTAAAAATGCATTCCTTCACGGTGATTTAGAAGATGAGGTTTATATGGAGCAACCTCGTGGGGTTGTTTCTCAGGGGGAGTTACGTGGATATGTTTGCAAGTTACATAAGACCTTATACGGCCTCAAGCAAAGCCCTCGAGCTTGGTTTAGCAAATTTAGTGCAGTCCTTAAACAATTCGGCATGATCCGCAGTGTGGAGCAGACCCCTCTATGTTTTATAAGCATTCTCCCTCTAATCAGTGCATTTATCTTGTTGTTTATGTAGATGACATTGTCATTACAGGAGATGATCATGGTGGCATCAAATGCTTCAAGGAGCACTTGTTTCAACATTTCCAAACCAAAGATTTGGGACGGTTACGATACTTTTTTGGAATTGAAGTAGCTCAATCCAGCATTGGTATTGCTATATCTCAGAGGAAGTATGCTCTTGATATTTTGGAGGAAACAGAAATGATAAATTGTAAACCGATTGACACTCCTATGGATCATAATGTTAAACTTATGTCAGATCAGGGGGAGCCCTATTCAAATCTAGGAAGGTATGGGAGACTAGTAGGGAAGTTGAATTATCTTGCTATAACCCGGCCAGACATTTTTTTTGTTGTTAGTGTTGTAAGCCAATTTCTTAACTCTACTTGTAACAGTCATTGGAACACAGTAATTTGAATCTTGAGATATATTAAAGGTTCTTCGGGACGAGAGTTGGTCTATGAGAATAGAGGTCATACTGATATTATTGCCTACACAGGTGCAGATTGGGCTGGTTGCCCAAGTGTTAGGCAATCAACTTCAGGTTATTGTGTTCTTGTTTGAGGCAATCTCATTACATGGAAGAGCAAAAAGCAGAATGCTGCTAGATCGAGTGCAGAATGCTGCTAGATCGAGTGCAGAAGTAGAGTATCGAGCTATGAATCTTACTATATACGAACTCATATAGCTAAAGTAACTTCTTTTTGAGTTAAAATTTTGTAAAATAGGGTCTATGAATCTTATTTGTGATAATCAAGTAGCTCTGCACATTGTCTCTAATCCAGTCTTCCATGAGCTGACTAAACACATAGAGATTTATTGTCACTTTATTTGTGAAAAGGTTATCTCTGGAGAAATTATTACATCATTTGTGAATTCTAATGATCAGCTAGCAGATGTGTTCACTAAGTCACTCTGAGCTCCAAGGATAACATACATATGGAACAAGCTGGATGTTTATGACATATATGCACTAGCTTGAGGGGGAGTGTTGAGATTATCAAGATTCATTAATAAGGTTTCATGAATAGATTGATAGTCTCACGTACTGATTCATGTATACTAGAATTTATTAGATTCATGTACATAGGGAGTAAACTATCTTATTAATTACCTTGTAAATTGTACTTTGTAAGCTGTAATTCTGATGTATATATAAATCACACCTGCTGAGTATTTTTTTACAAACAATTCAGAAATTTTCTCTAAGTGGTCTGATATTCAAGTAAACTTAATTTGTTAATGTTATTTATACTTGACAATTCTAATGGTCGCACACTGACCCCAAACATTTTATATTGGTCAGCATAACATGATATGTTACAAAAGCTTGATTACAGACAAATAGGTATAGAGGTTATACACCTGATTCACCAGAAGTCCAGCATCACGTGATATATCATGAAGGCTTTTTTAAAGGCAAATAGATATAGTGGGTATACGCCCAATTCAATGGAATGTACCAATACCAATGAGATGATGGCAACACTTTTCCATGAGTTGGAATTAATTGCACCGTATATGTGTTCTCTGTTGTAACCAGTCAGTCGCCATCTGGCATCTATACATTGAGTTTGTTAGCTAATTTTTGTAGTGCCGTTACTCAGGTGTTTCATCTTTGTTGGTGCATGATAGTGTTTACTTGGAGCTGGGGCTTCCTCTGGATGTTTTTTTGTTTATTTTGTGTAGTGACAGATTTATCTCACCAAACTGCTCATTTGGTCTGTCCTATAGAAATGTCAAATCAAGAACTTATCAATGCTGGGATGAAGACAGTGGATGAAACTGATCAGGCTATTGAAAGATCTAAGCAGGTGAGTCACTTCAGAATTATGACTCCATTGCCCCTGTACCTTAGATCTTAACTTTATATTGAAATGTAGGTTGTACATCAAACAATTGAAGTAGGCACCCAAACTGCCACTACATTGAAGGGCCAAGTAAGTTTATTTGCACCAAGTATACTTTATAAAGGGAAGAGTCTATCTGATCACAAATTTGACATTTGTCTGTTATCAAATTGTGCAGACTGAACAAATGGGACGTATTGTTAATGAGCTTGACTCAATTCAGTTTTCAATTAAGAAGGCCTCCCAGCTTGTGAAGGAGATTGGCAGACAGGTTACTTCATTTTCATTGCGTCTATGCACTATTTACTTTCCTTCAAACCTGTGTCATGAAACTAAAGTGTTTTTACGCCCTGTTATCAGGTAGCTACTGATAAGTGCATCATGCTTCTTCTGTTGTTTATCGTCTGCGGTGTAATTGCCATTATTGTTGTGAAGGTATTATCTTCATTCCATCTATGAATTCCATGAACTTGTGGTGGATATCTTTCCCTCTCAAATAATCCGACATTTTTAAAAGTTGAAACTAAACTTAGCTGCTCCAAGAATTTATTTGAAAGAATAATTTTTACATGAAATATTTTGAATAATTTATTTATTTTATTTATGTAATTCTTTCTATAACACTGAAGAGAATGACGGGGGAGGACATATAGTGCATAATGATCCGTACAAGTAAATTGCCTATTGAAATGGTTACATGTTTATTACTTTGCCAACTGATTACGTTATTTACAATGCTGGCACTATGCACCTGTTTTAACTGGCACTGATATTTTGCAGATTGTGCATCCCAACAACAAAAATATTAGGGATATCCCAGGATTGGCACCTCCAGCTCCAACCAGGAGGCTTTTGTATGTAAGGACTGGAGAACATTTTGATTAATTCTTATCTTAGAAGAAGAGTTTACTCCATCCTAATCCTACCAACCTGATTCTTGGTTCTCTTAGATGATGGGAAAGTCGGAGGAATGCTTAATGGGGGCATCATTTGGTTCTCTTCAATCAATTTTAAATTTAAAAATTTCTTGTTGAGTTGTGCATATCCTGTTTGTGATTCTGTAAATCACACGAGTCCCCCTTTTGCTTTGTCTAGAGTGCCATGTTTGTTTATGTTACATTCCAAAAATGTTGTAGGGCTAGAAAGAACATAATACTTTACTGTGAGATCTATGGTGTACATGTCCCATTCAAAGGAGATTTATGTTTTTTCCCTCGTTTTATATATGTTATCTACGCACGTATTTCAATCAGTGTCTGACGAGGTTTTGTAAATTATATTTATTCTAAATTGTGCATGCAGCTGTTCATATTATTTCTGTTCCTGCACCATGAAGCTCTAGGTGGGAATGTTGTCTACTTCCTGATAGTTAGGTGTTTTAACTAAAGATCTTAGGTTTTTTTTTTGGCTGGTAAGACTACCAGATGTTAGGGTTTAGGGTGTCGGCTGTTCAGTAATTCAGGTAAGTGATTTAAATGAGGAATACTGTGCACAATTTTCATATGTAGTTTTGAATATATTTCGAAGTAATAATTTCAATTTCTAAATTTTATAAATAGATTTTTTATGCAAATGAGCTTGTTAATAAATATGATATTTATTTGCCAATGATCATTTTACAAGTTACCTGTCCTTGCAGCATAAGACACAGCTAAGCTAACTGGATAAAAAATTTACCTGAAAATTGTCGTACCAGCCTATTTGGCTGAGCCACCAACTAAAATGGTGAGACACCCGAGTAAATTTAGCTCTGTTATGAGAGCGGTTTACCCAAAGCAATATCTGCGCTTACAAACGTGGAACTGCAAAATCAAACTAGCGAGAACTTGGGACACAAAGATTTGGATGTGAAAAGTGATGTTTGCTTATTTTGAGAAAACTATTATATAAGTTAAAATGCAAAGAGTCTCCTTCAACGACAAATCAATTGATGAAAATTTTCATATTCTTCAGAACTCATCCACTCAATTTATTATACTTAGTAAACCTTGTCTATTAACTTCTAAAACAGTTTTTTGTACATGCATAAAGAGATAAATTTATAGTACTGTACACAATTTATTAAGTTTAGGGAATTGTGTCACCAAGTTTTGAACCACAAGAAGCTTTCTACAATTGATCTACATATAGAGAAGATTATATGCATTTTAACCTATTTTTAGTATGATAATCGCCATTGGCACCCTATTTTAATATGGAAGTAACTTCTTTCTTTGTTGAAAAATTCTTTCAAATAACTGTCATCATATTATTACAAAAAATTATATTTACAAAATAATTATTTTTACAATTATTTTTGGTCCTTATTTGAATATCATTTTTCTTAAGGTGTAGAGATGTCAAAACGGACTCATCACAACTAAGTCGAAAGCAAGGTAGGTTGACTTATTTTCTTAAATGGGTTTGATAGCAAACTCATCCTGTTTTAAGGTAGGTTGACAGATCAACTTACTTAATTTAAAAAAAAAAAAGATAAAATACATATTGGGCTGGAACCCACCTAAGCAAAAATAAAAAAGAAAACCACAAATAAAACAACAAAAAAAATAACAAAAATAAACAACCAAAAAAAATTATTCAACAACACGAACAAAATACAATAAGCTATTATAGCTATGACAACTAACATAATTAAGTCCATAATTAAGTCAAGTTCATCCATACCCATGATAATAAAACAATTAAACAAAACCAAGTCCATAATCCATAATTAAGTCCATCCAATAAAGAAGTCCACAAAGTAAAATCAAATGCTACAATTACATAAACACAACTAAATTCATTATTCATCATCTTGCACATCATTAGAAGCTCCATTGGAAGAAGATGGCTCCATTCTTGTGCCGCTACCATCCGCATCATCAAAATCTTCATCTACAAATTACAATTCACAATCCAAGAAAACAATTGAATTGGTAAGTGATAATAATTCAAAATAATACAATAATGACATTGCTTAGACAATGAAATTAGAAATATTACCCTCGTTAGTAAAATTATGCAACCAATTGCGGGTACGAATCAATGCTTGGACATTTTTTGGCAAGAGGCAACTTCTATATTGGCTAAGGACACCAATACTGAATGTAGATTCAGATGTCACAGTAATAATGGGAATACTCAACACATCACGAGTTATTATTGATAAATCCGGAAAGCGATTATTAGCATCCCTTCATTATTGTAACACATCAAGATCTTCATAATAATCAAAATCAAGATTTGGCTCATCCAAATAAACATCAAGTTGAGACTTTCTAATCTTAGTTATAAGTTAATGATTGTGCACTTTCAACTCCTATCATATTTCACAAGTGGAAGACATGAAAAGAAAAGGAAGATTAAGTTTAAAAAAATATATATGAAAGGAAAAAAGAAAACAATTTATTAATTTAAAAAGTATGTAAACTTACACCAAACATTCTTGTTTCTTTCCTTGAACTCCTTGGGCAGACTTGAAGATGGAGTTTGAGAAACACTTAGGACATTGGAATTGGGGGAAGTGTTGCTTGAATATTTCTCAAAAAGCATGTACAGCTTTTTCCTCACATATTCTATCTTTTCATAACAAGTATACAGATCAACTTTAGAGTAACAATAACTCAATGAAGTGAACTTCATGCGTGGATCAAGAATTGCTCTAAGTGCAAGCGCAACACTATACCCATCCCAATATTTATTAAACTTTATTAGCATCCTTTGTGTCATTTCCTTTAAAACCTCATCTTCATTGCTTAAATTCTCTTTTAAAACACAATCAATTTTCCAAACATGTAAAAAAATCAAGTTGGAAGTAGGATAGGAAGTCCCATAAATCAAGTTTGTAGTATCATAAAATAGAAGCAAGAAATCACAATTTTTTTCCCTTTTCCACTCTTCTACTTAAGGACAATATTTGTAATTAATATCATTCGCATAAAAACATTCAAATGCACATTGGTATTTGAGAGCACTTTTAAGCATAAAATAAGTTGAATTCGATTTAGTAGGAACATCTAGATGTAATCCAATCCCAGTGTCAACACCACCAGCTTGTTCAATGCATTTTTAAAATTTTCTCATTCTACCTTCAGATTCTCTTACATACTTAACACTCTCGAATTTTGTGCAAGACATCACTAACTACTTTCAATCCTTTTTGAACAATAAGATTTAATATATGTGTAAAACAATGCACATGAAAAAACTCCCTATCACAACCAATTTTGCAAACCAAGTAGATTTTTCATAGTTTCTTGCATGTTGTCATTGGTAAATGAATTATCCAAAAGAGAAAAAAAATCTTTTTCTCTATTCCCCAATCCTTCAAAAAATCAAATATTTTTGTAGCCAATTCAAATTCAGTGTGAGGAGGAGGCATGTGACAAAAGTTGAGAATTTTGTTATTTAACTTCTAATTTTCAATAAAATGAGCGGTCAAACATATATAAACCTCAATAGTACAAGTTGTCCATAAATTGGAAGTTAAACATATCCTATTAGGAATGTTAGCCATTGTTAGTATAAGTTTCCCCTTCTCTCTCACATGAATATTTAAGACATCGACCCCAACAATGTTTTTATAAATAAGAATTGCGTCTAGATTCAAATACTGAATTCAGCTCCTAATCTTCTTGTATTCAACAAAGTTAAATAATAAATTATGCTCAATGACAACAACAACACACATCTCACGTAATACCATTTGATCAGGCTTTTGAGATTTCAACTTGTCTTTCATGTCCATCATCATTTGACTAATATCGATGGACATTTGACCAATATCTTTAAATTTAACAAATTTACACTTTGGGATGTGGCAATTTAAAGAAGATTTCTCATATAATTTATCATCAATTTTATACTCTTTTTTACATGCATTGCATCTAGCCCTTTCTATCCCATCTTTTCTAGGTCCAATTTTTGTGAAAAGAATTTCAACAATTTGATGTCAATGATTTAGACTTTTTCATATGAGGTTTGTCAGAGTGAAGATCCTAAACTTCATCAATCTCATTCTCAGCTTTCAAATTTTCCAAAGAATCAAGAATCAAGAAAGCAACTTAGAACCCAACCCAACCAATCGCAAACAACAACTCAGTCGTTACTCGGAGCAATAACAATCAGCAACTCAGAGCAAACAAAACTCTTAATTGCCTGAGCCACACAACTAGAGTCAGTGTTTCACAATCTTGAGAGAGCAAACCACAATCAGAGCCAGAACAAATAACTAGTAAACACACCTCTTACACCACAATTAGAGCCACAACAAGCAAGAAATAAATTATTTTAGATAGTAAAGTTACTCTTTCCAACAATTTATTTTGCAAACTCAAACCTATGATATTGCAAAAGCCCTCAATCCAAGGACTATAGTTTTTATTTGCAATTATTGTTATTTTATTTAGTTATTAAAAAATACTTTAAGATAAAAAAATCTCATGGCTGTTGCTTAAGGAAAAAGTAATATACACAAAAAATTTGGGCACGGGAATTTCACATGATCAAAACAATGGCCCAAATTTCTATAGATGGTAAGTGAAATGATAGATAAAATAATTTCAGTCACTACATTAACTTTTGTAAATGGATAATGTTTCTTGTCCATTCAAAATATGATAAATGTATGTTCATCATATATCTGCACGAGAAAAATATCAAATCATATTGTATATAATTAATATTCTCACAAGATATAAAATAAGTTAGTGAGAGAATTGAAAAAAATTAAATGTATAAAAGTTGAATGAATAAGTTGAATGAATAATAAAACTGTTTGTAAATAGTCTTGTATTGCACTTTATTTGTACAATTCATTGCTTAATATGCCTATTTCCTTTTCACTTTTCCATCCAAAGGATTGATGGTGGTACTAAAACAAGTCCCATCTTATCCACCGACATAGGAGGTTGAAAATCATTGGGGGGAGCTACCCAAGTCCTGAGTGAGTTGTCACCCATTCCCTTATTTGCCAGAAAATCTGCGCATTGATTTACCTCCTTGAGAACATTAATAATTTCGATCTCCCACTCCTATGAGACTAGAGCATCGATCCCCCTTTTTTTTTCACTCTAAGTTTTTCTTTAAATCACGAATTTTATAATAGAATCACCAAAAAGCTTGTTTATTCTAATGAGGAATTATTTTCTTATTAGAAAACCTACCGACGTAACAAAACATAAATGGTTACCACAGTTTGGACGACTTCTTCAAACAGGCATCAGGTATCCCATTTTAATGTAATTATTGTATTAGGAAAAAAAAATTGTTACTCAAAAACCAATTTATAATTAAAAAAAAATTATTTCAAACAGCATCTCATTTGGCATCAAACAAAAATTATTAAAACAAAGATGTACCCAATTTCATCCAAACATGAAACATGAATGAACTTAAAATTTAGATTGATGCAAAAGTTAACACTATTCAGATTTAAAAAGTTGCATTCAGTAAGAAGAAATAATTAAAGAACTGGACTTCCAAACCAGGAGACCTGGTTATATAAGAGGCCAGTTTGTCCTCCACCTCTGGTCAAAAACCATGATTCAGAAACGTAAGCCAGAAATGATGCATTCTACACAGCATAGTAATTACAAAGAACAAGCATATGATTTCATTATAAAACCTACTGTCTAAAAAGAATAAGAGGAATATGCATTTGACTCAGCTTCCTCTTCCTAGTTCTTTTTTCAAAAGAGTACTCTAAATTGAATCTTGTATTTGGGGTTTTCACTTCCCTGTTGCATGGTTGGTTAGCTGCGTACGTCCAATATGAGAAAACCTTGATGATGGAATTAGTGGTGCTTCTTCATCAATGTTCATATCAGAGGCAGAACCATTACCTCCACCGCTTCCCTCGTTGTCACTGATGTTATCTGGCACATAAATATCAGATGACTTCTTCTCGAATTTCCAGTCCTGTATGTCATAAAGAATTTCCTTAGGAGGTCAATTGACATTTTAATGAGACCAGATGAAGAAACTAGACATTGAAATGACCTTGGTGAAATATATGATGACAATTCTCTCTATCCAAATATTATTATTATTATCTCACTAAAAAAGGGCACTTGCTTGATGAAAGAATCAAACGACCTCGCATGCTGTTTATGTAATAATTTCTAACTCCTGCTACCTCATACTCATATAACTGGTTTACATTGACACAAAAGTATTACATAACTATACTAAGACATGTTAAAGAAGATAAAAGGAGATTAGACCTTTGTGATCCGATCTGGAATACTTTCGGCAGGCAATTGAGAGGCTCGGACATCCTTAACCTTTATGTAATTGTACATCACAACTCCACTCAGTGCTGCACTTAAAATATGTAATGATGAGAGGGAGGGAGGGAGGGAGGGAGATTGAAAAACATCATGATTCAAGCAAAACTTACCAATAGCATAGCCAATTATATTCAACCCAGTTATTGTAGATTCTGGAAATATAACAGTTGAAAGAGCTATTAATATCCAGTCTTTAAGCACACCAGCAACCCGGATGGTTACAGCACCAGTTCTACCAATTACTAAGAAAATGGAGAAATTCAAGGCTAGAGCACATATAGCATTGGAAAAGAAGATCCAAAAATTGAACTGAATCTGTGAAACTTCCATCACAGGCTTCTCCAGTAGGTACCAAGGCACAAAGAGAAACATAAAACTGCATATAACAAAGTGCAAAAGTCAGCAGCTAACATGTCATGAAGGGTGTGCTGAAAAGCATGCATTGGTACTCCCAATAACATCATTATTTTTTACCTAATAAGTCTGGGAATAAACTAGACATATGACATAACTTGCATAGTTAGAAGGAAACAAAAATAAAAGAATGGGTTACCTATTACTCACACGTGTGCATGACGTGCAGTTTACATTGCCCAAAATTGTGATTCATGGTCTTGCCCAAAAATTGTGCAGTATGCATAATTGTGTATTGAATCACAGATAGACAGAAAAGTATTTACACATGAATAGAAGTTATTACCCAAGTCCAGAAGACCATGAATCAATTGGGTGGTTATTAGTAACAGATAAAGCTGTCATATGTTCTGGTTGGGTTCAATATGACCTTTGTACAGAATAAAATGTTTGTATTAGAGAAAACTAGTTGAAAATATCAATAGAAATAAATACCTGCATGGAGCTATGTAGTATAAGCTTGTGATAGGATTTAAAGTTAATCCCTTCTTCTGCAGAAGGACTTGTGTTAAGACCAGTCTTAAAGCTTCTGCAAAGATGCCCGTGACCTGGTAAACTGTACCAACTATATTAAAATGAATTTCCCCATAGGAGGAAACGACAACTCCAACACTGACCAGCACCATGTTCAAGAACACATCACACCTTGCTTTGTCAGTGCCGCACAAAACAGCCATGAGGAAAGTTGCCACCGGCACTGAAATATCAAGTTTCAACATTAAGCAAACACTGCTCAGACAGTAAGAGAAACATGTGAAGTTCATAAAAACATACTCAGGGCTTTGAGCATCTGGATAAAAGCCACAGAGATGTGCAAGTAGGCAGTGTTACCAAACCTGTTGCAACCAAAAACATATTGCTCGTATAAATAATTGTTCCTTCAAAACAATTGATATTAGTAGGCTTGTGAAAAGAGAATGTCTAAAATACAAAAATAATAGTGCTTACAACCAAAGTAACCTTTCAATAATACAAATGAACAACCATAATTTTGTAGAAACATCATACTTTGAACAGGTCCAAATGACAGAAAATGAACAAATCCCAAATAATGGTAGGTGGTAATGGAAAGTAAACTCTAGTTTATGTGCAATCAAATTACCTGAAGGCCAGGAATTATAATAGCCCACATAAAGCTAGCCAATAACCTATTCTAAGGTCTCTGATAACGACCTTCTGCTGGGTACAAAATGCATATTAATTCTAGGCACCAAATGATGATCATGATTATACCATATTTTCTGCAGAGAATTGTCTATTGAGAACATTGAACTTCATATTTAGTACTTACAATATCCAACTTACAGATTTGTGTAGTCAATGCAGGAGTAACAACTCCAGACTCAAAAACATTAATATGGGTGTTAGCAAACCTCTAATTAAGAGGGCAGTTATTCTGTTACAATAACTGTTAGTTGGTTAGTCTGTTACAATAAATATTAGTTGGTTATTCTGTTAGAGGGGAAACTGTGAGGAGTTATAAATAGAGAGGGGTCCTATGGGGCAAACTAATCTGTTTCTGGGTTGTAAGGAGGGTTTAGGGAGAGTGAGGACCTCTCGAATGTCCTTGGAGTGAGTGTGTTCACTGTAGGTTGGTGATTGTCATTTCTTGATAGTTTCTTGTAATCTTTCCTACTGATTCTATCTCCCTCTCGTTCTGAAACAGAGAGGAGAGTTTATCAGTAAAGTTTCTATCTTTTTTTCTTTAATTTCTGGTCCAGTTCTATCAACAGGTATCAGAGCTTCCCAAATCTTGGGAGTTTCTTTCATGGTTCTTACGCGAATGGAGGCAAGAATTGATGCAGTAGAGAGAGGACTGGAAGCTTGGAGACGCTAAGCAGAAGAGGAGTTGGCTAGGCGGGAATTGTTAGAAGCAAGAATCAAGAAAACAGAGGACACAGCTGAAGAAATTCTGAGGATGCTGAAAGGTTTCCAGCGAGGAGACCCATCCTCTGGGAATCAGTCAACAGTTCTGCGTATGAAGAAGAAAGATCGGTTCGAGGTCCAACGGTTGATGGTCCAAGATTTGAGGAAGCAGAAAATAGATGGAGGAAACTCAATATTCCTCTGTTCTTAGGTGAAGATGCATACGGGTGGGTGAATAGGATAGACAGGTATTTTCAGGTGAAGGGGGTGATGGAGGAAAAGCGGTTGCGAGTGGTAATGATGGCCATGAAGGGTCGTGGGCTGAGTTGGTTTCAGTGGTGGGAATCTTGCACACAGAATGCTTCTTGGGAGGCATTCCGCACTGCTGTGATCAGAAGGTTCCGGCCATCTATGATGCAGAATCCTTACGAGGATAGGTCTCCTCGCTGGAAACATTAAGGAAGCTTTTGAGTTATATGCGGGCCTTTGAGGAATACTAATCAAGAATACCTCTGCAGTATCTTCTTGAATGGATTGAGAGAAGAAATCAGGGCAGAATTGAAGCTGCATTCTGTGGGAACTCTGTCTGAATTAATGGATGCAGCCCAGTTAATTGAAGAGAAGAATTGGGCATTACACAAGGGAGATGTGGGAGAAAACTCAACTGGGAGAGAATTTCAGAGGGTTTCAGTCAACAAGAACAACTTCAATGGAGCTAGGATCGAGATCAATTGATAATCCGGGTTCTCAAGGAACAACATCCAGTATTGGCTCTACAACCAACAGACCCAATACTGCTGCCAGGGCACCCGAGGTCAGCACAATCAGTAAGAGGGGAAGAAATTTCAAGCACTTGTCTGAAACTGAGTTGCAAGAGAAGATAAAAAGGGGGTTATGTTTCCGCTGTGATGAGAAGTATGGTCTGGAACATGTGTGTAAGAATAAACAGTTTCAGGTGATGTTGATGGAGGAGTTGGTACAAGAAAAGGACGACTTTGATCCACTGTGGAGCCATCAGGAGCTGGATTACAAAGCTTTGCAACTTTGCATGACCAACAATGTGGGCTTGACATCCGAAAGATCCCTTAAGTTGTGGGGTGCAATAGGAGAAAGAAGGGTAATAGTTTTGATTGATTGTGGAGCTTCACATAACTTTATAGCTACTGGTTTGGTACAGGAACTACATCTTCCAATAGTGGAATCACCTACCTACTATGTGGAAGTTGGTGATGGGCATAAGGTCAACTGCATAGGGTATGCCAAGGAGTTAGCCTGCAGCTACAAGGGCTGGAGGTACATCAGAATTTTTTTCTCTTTGGTTTAAGAGAGGTTGATTTGGTGTTTTGGGAATGGATTGGTTGGCAAGTCTGGGGGAGATCCGGGTTAACTTCCAGCACTTAACCCTGCATCTAGCAGTGGGAGGAGAGGTTAAAATGCTGAAGGGGGCACCTGCTTTATACAGATCGACAACTGTGGGTTCCGGTCCGGGATGGTGCAGCAATTCAGCCACAGAACCTGTATCATCTCTCATTGCTGCAACAAGTTAGCATTGGGACCCTGGAGGGAGTTTATTCTTAGCTGCTAGACCCTTACGAACTCTTCACCTTGAGGACAAGGTGAAAGTCTTGGAGGGGAGTATTGTTAGCAAACCTCTTATTAAGAGGGCAGTTATTCTGTTACAATAACTGTTAGTTGGTTAGTCTGTTACAATAAATGTTAGTTGGTTATTCTGTTATAGGGGGAACTGTGAGGAGTTATAAATAGAGAGGGGTCCTATGGGGAAAACTAATCTGTTTCTGGGTTGTAAGGAGGGTTTAGGGAGAGTGAGGACCTCTCGAATGTCCTTGTAGTGAGTGTTTTCACAGTAGGTTGGTGATTGCCATTTCTTGATAGTTTACCTTTTAACAAACTGAGAGTATTAAAACTATCCTCAAATGGGGTTTTACACGAGCAAACTTCGAGCAATCAAGCTTAAGCCGACTCATACTTCATCTATGTTCAATCTTAGCACAAAGTCAGAAACAAATTGAATGAACCACACTTGACTGAGCAAATTTTCAGATTTTATTAATTCAATAATGAGAGGTTTGAGTGTTCACTAAATTTTACTTAAACATGTCTAACCAGGTTCACTTTTCATCTCTCAGAACTAAAGAGCAAGTTTATCCCAAATCAGAAAAAGTTCAGTTTGCCCATTTTGCGGTGCTTACCAGAGACTTGATGCAAAGAAGGCACTTATTGGTACCACACAAGTTGCATATCTGCCACAGAAGGAAATGTGTTTTAGAAAGAAGTTTGACAAAGGACAAGTAAAGCTCAAGAAGGATTCAAATCAATGGCACACTTACATTTCAAATGTCATTTTCACAGGAGACACAACCTGCAATTACAGAATGAAGGAATATAAGTTAAGGTACCAACCAAATAATCAGACAATGAAAAGTAATCAAGCAAGGGTGGTAGAAGGGAAAAAGTTGAAGCATAGAGGATAGGTTTTTCATATGGTATGATGAGTATAAAATCCTAGTGAAAGTAAATCAAGTGTGCGCGCACACACACACATGTAAAAGATATAATCTGAAGGAAGGTCGTACATTCTCCTCTGTACCATACCATGCATTTGCTTACAAAAGTTGAGAATAACATCATACAAAACACATTTAAAGAAATAATCCAACACCTATACCAACTTGCACTTCATGTCAAACACTGACAAATCTGTAATATTCTCTTCTGGACCATATATTGGATGTGTTTGCCGAAATAACTTGAGACATCATGCAAGATGCATTTATGGAAATAAAAGATCATCCAAACTAACTTGTATTTAATATGTTATGAATGTTGTTAACTGGAAAAAGAAGTCAATAAGGTTCTCTTTCATGCAGTGAGGCTAAGGAACTTAGCTAACAATATAGCATATATTCTAAGAAGCTAACATTTTAACTTTTGATTGCAATAACAATGTTGACAAACATGAGTAAACTCAACTGCAAGAATGATTACTTATATAATGTTAACTACTTGTATCATTAGATTCTCCATCCTCACATAGCGCGTCCAAAATGAAAATATTATACTGCTGTGGTTTGATGGCCAATACAAAACTTGGTGAGATCTTACGAACTCATATTGAGAATCATGATCTCAGTTTGCTTTCCTACTTAAAATCTCAGGTTGCTAATGTAAGTGAGCTTACACTAAATTCTCGACTATAACAACTCATGCTCACAATAAATCTGATAATATATTCAACTCCCTGAAATAAGTCCTTTTAGTTTTCCATAAAAGATTGTAGAAGCATGATAGAGTATGACCCATTATTCTCTGTTCCCAGCACACTTGTTTATTTATATGAGCAATTCTAAGCTAACATTAGCAAAGCTTCAAGCCCCTAAAGGCTAAACTAACTTCCTTTAGTTTACCCACTTATATGAATATGAAGTAGTATGCCCAACTTCCTTATAACTTCCGCATGCACTTGTTGACTGATAGAAGAAATTTTTGAACTAGTAACATTGAAGCTTCAATTAAATTTTAATTTTTAAAACTACAATTGATAGTAATGATCTAACACACTGAACATAGCAAGGTAGAAGTGTCCCTGCAGATTGCTTAAGGAGATGCAATCAAGACCAAAGCTTACATTTCAATGAAGAGCACAGTAACATCAACTATACAAACCTAGCATACAAATTGACATCTTTGTTCACAAAATAAACACTTAGCCGGTGCCTACATTGAAGATTAGAGGCAATAACAACAAGATGAGACTAATTAGTTACAACAATTAAATCCAGTATGATGATGAGTATCACTGAAGGAGTCCAATTTATAATGTTAACCCTCCAACACAATCATGGCTCTCATCTCATACATGGGACTAAATAACCAATAATAGTAATGACATGCAAACTTGAAAAGAATCAAGATGCAGGAGATGTAATAAGTCTAAGTCAGTCATACCTTAAAGACCCGAATAAGGAAAAATGCCACGGCCCCAGAAAATCCCATATGGATCATGGTGAGTGTTATAGGAAGTGGAAAGTTAAAGTATTTTGGAGATAGGACCCACTGCAAATAAATAAAACACATTCATCCACCATGCTTAGTCATAAACATTGGTATAGAAACACAATCTAGAGAAAACCAAGAAGTGGGGTAAGTACCTTGTTGTACAATATGACTCCAGAAGAAAGTAAGATGTAGATAAACAAGTAGAAATAAGTGAGAAAAAGCGTTTTGTTGATCATTTTGTTTTTCTTTTTTAGCCTTTGTTTTGGGTTTCAACAAATGAACCCCCACCAAAAGTGGAAAAAGCTTCAGCTTCTGTGGTCTATAACATCTTCCAAACGCAATTTAGTACAAAACCCAGAAGCAGATACACGAAAATCCGAAAGTTGAAGCTCGCTGAAGTGGTTCGGAAGCAGTGTGATTCATGTCCTCAAAGAAAGTTGGAACTTTTGCAATGAAGGGAAACACTGAAACCTGATGCAAAAGAGGAAAGAAAAAAAAAACCAGACAAGAAGAGGAAGTGAAGAAGAAGAAGAAAGAAAAAGCAGATGCAAAAAAGAGAGATTGATTGTACAGAGAGGAATGAAGAATGCAGGGTGTTGATCCGATCTATGGCGCGAAAGAGAGAGAAATGGGGTACCCCCGAAGAAGACAAAAATCCGAGGAGGTACCCTCGAGATGAACAGCAACTACTACTACGGTTCCGAATCTGGGAAACGAAGAGGTACAGAGAGAAAGAGAGATCTGCTATAGAGAGAGAGAGTGGTTGGTCGGTGTTATGTTGTGTTGTGTTTGTCTGAATTAATAAAGAGTTTATTTGTTCGTAGAATTAAAATACGATTAATTTTATTTAATTTATTCATACAATTATTTTATATATTATAAAAAAATTATAATTATATATAATTTAATTTGATATCTATCTTACTTTAATTTATAATATAAATATAACATTGGTATTTTTATATACATAAAACATTTTTATTAATAAATGAGGTTGTTTAGTGATGTATTTGCTGGCAGAGGAAGGTTACGGCTTTAGAACAAGTTGATTAATGGGAGCTTTTTTGTGTGTGTTTGGATTATAGTTGATAAATTTAAGTTTGATTGAAAGTGTGTTTGTAAACTTAAGTTTGGTTAAAAGTAAGTTTGTAGTAACGTAATTTATGTTTGGGAACTTTTATCTTAAAAGTGAGTTTAATAAAATAAATATAAGAGATAAAATTCATCAACTGATAAAATTTAACCCAAAAGCAAAGTTTTCTTGCTTTTGGATAAACGTATGTTTGATAGCAAAATTCAATTCAAAAAATGTAAACATAAAAAAGCCAAACAAAATTACACGTCATTCAAAAAGCTTGAACGTGAATTTGGAATTGCAAACTGAGAATCAAACATACACTTTGTAATTGTAGCATGTGCCCTCTCTGTCTCTCTATTACTATTTCTATATATTTTGTTTTGTTTCTTGGCAGTGGAAATCATTTTTTATTTCTATTTTAGAAAATGATGGATAGATAAGCAATATAAGAATAAAACAGATAAAAAGAGATTAATATATATTATATATGTAAGTAAAAATATAAGTTCTCAAGGTGGATTGGCTACCTATCCAAATTGAAGAAATAGATTAGTGAAAATAACTTTTATCAATATTGAACACACTACAAGTAGGGTCTATTCGAAAAAAGTATTAGCTTTCTTGATAAAAATACAGATGGCATTGGCAAAAATATTCAAATTGCCAATGAACGAAGAACGTGTGATGGGTTTTATAGGAGGAGGCTGTGATGAGGGTTGTCAGTACTTAATTTTGTTTGAGTTTTTTGATAAAATTTAATAAGAAAGAATAAAAAATAAAAAAAAAAATACACACTATCTCTTTTGCACATAAAAGTTTTATATTAATAAATTATTCACTCTATTAAAGTTTTATATCAGAGAGATTAAATTTTTCTCCATTCTCACTTCTTATAAAAAGAGTTTATTCTCAATTATTTTAATCATTTAAAAAATTATACATTTGTACTTAATACTAAGTATATGAGTAAGGATCATCTATTATTGGTTAAAAATAGGAGAGAATCTTATCTCTCACAATCGCTTCTAAGTTTCTTGTTTTTTTTTTTTTCACCTTCTTAGCTCTCCTTTTGTGAGAGATAGGATCATCTCTTATTTTTTGATAACATGAGAGGATCATGATACCTAAGTGTAGAACATGATGATTTTAGTAAAAATATTTTTTTGATTGCTTCTCTAAGATTTGATTTGTGAAAACACATAGGATTATAGGACTATGTGTAACAAATATAATATTTGCACGCTTTGAAGATAAATTTGTTTATTTTTTTTTTTTTTCTTCTTCTTCTTTTTTTGTAATTATTTTTTCCTATATATATATATATATATATATATATATATATATATATATATATATATATAAAATGTTCATTTTAGCCTATTTATTGGTTAATTTAGTTAATTTGTTTATTTATTAATTCTTGATTTTTTAGATATTTTAAATTTAATTCAATAATAAAGAGGGATTAATAAGTTTGACGATTTATTATTAATCTCGTGACTTTTGATAAAGCCAATTGAGTTCGACATTTTAGTTAGTCTCAAAGTTAATTAAAATTAACTAACATATACTTATTTTTTAAAGAACTACATTAGTTTTGAACTAGGGATGAAAAAATTACTCGTACCTGCGGAGATCCGTGGGGATTACCCGCGACGGGGAGAGAGATGGGTATCCGTTTAATAAATGGGGTGGAGGCGATGATTATAGTATTAGATCGACAAACAATAGTTAAGTATATATTTTTTATTTAATATATATCATATATTATGATTTTTTTCTTTTTAACTTTGAGATGAGATGAAAATACATATATTTTTATTATTTTAAAGTGAATTTTTTATTGAATAAGCCTATAATAATAAAACATGTTGAAAAAATATATATTATTTATGTAATAGTTATTTGCAAACTAATTATTACAAAATATAATTAAATTTAGTTTGTTATTTATAATATTCTTTTAATTTTGTAAGAATCTTAGATTGTTGAACAAAGTTGTAGTATGTGGTGTTAAAATTTTATTTATTTATGTTTTTTTTGTAATTTTTAAGATTTTATTTTAAATTATTAACTAAAGTAGATACCCGTGGATATCCCATTTACCCACAAGGATTATAAATTGCCGTGACGGAGCGGGGACGGGGGGGGAAATCCGCCCCCCTGTCTTTGTCATCCTTATTTTGAACTCTTCATTGTACTTAAGGAATATGAGTTGAAAGTCAAATTAAAAATTAAATTTTCATAATTTAGTTTATTTTTTTATTTGTAAATATTTTGATTTTTATTTATATGTAAATAGTTTTTATTATAAATTTTTGTAAATTAAATTTTTATACTTATTTTATTTGTAACTATTTTAAGTGTCATCGATTTCTTTTTTTAGTTGCAATTCCTTTTTTATGTTATTTTTATTTTATTTTCTTTTGTAAATTTTTTTCTTTGATTATTTATTATTTTTTGGGTAAATAGATATTTTAAGTTTTTTAATTCACACAGTTGACTTTAGGATAATCATCTTTGGATGAATGTATAGGGTATTGTCGGATTAAGTTTTCAATCTTCTTTATGCATAAATGACTCCCAAACCAAATTTGGTTTGTGCATACTAGTTTTTCAAATCTTTTTTTTTTAGTTTTCTAACTTTTCCTAACTCAATAAAGTTGTTAGCGACTCTTATTTTTTATTTTGTTTTAAAAAAAAATTAGTACCTCCCATCACGATCCCAGTCATGACAAGAGTCTTTTAGGTTGAGAAGGGTTGGCTTGGTTTTTTGGTAATAGGAAACTATTGATTTTAATGGTGGGAAACTGGTGAAAGATTATTTTTCTATGATGAATTATAAAATTAGTAAAATGATAATAAAAAATTAACTTGAATGGTTAAAATTGAAGACATAGTTAGAAAGTGAGGATTATAACCAAGGCTTTAAATTGCGATTGCGATCGTATTGCAGTCACGACCGTATTGCAGATGTCATGGGCTAATGCGAACCAATGAGGGCCACTGCGAACCAAATCACAGTGTGATATGATTGTAGTGATTACTGTGACTGAAATGTTGTGACTGCAATAGGCGTTGCGGTCTAAGATTTAAAACCTTGATTATAACACATCACTCTCATGTTAACAAGTCTAATAAAGGACCCAAAAATCTTGGATAAGTGGGGGCAAAATAAAGGTAATAAAAGAAGTAGTGTGTTAAAATTTACTCATTCATTCATATGATATTATGGGGGCAAATTTTGAAAGATAATGAGGACTAAAATGGAAAATTACCTCAATAGTACTAGAAAGTTTTTAGGGTTGATTTGTTTAACATTTTGCATCAGGGCAAACTTAGCATGAACTTATTTACCTTGTATAAGCGTGCCTCCAGAAGTGTTATTTTTTCCTTTTCCAATATGCAAAATGTAAACCAAACATATACTTAAAATTAAGAGACAACATGTACCCCACCATCAACAATATGGATTTTTCACTAAGCAAGTCAAGAAGATTAGATAAAAGTGTCTATTAAGATAAATGACTTAGCTAAATTAAATTGAAAAATTTATTGTTTATAATACTTGATAAACTTTTTTTTTTGTTTTTCAAAGTATTATCATATAATAAGTGAGAGACTAATCTATTGGAATATAATCAAGCGCTTAAGTGGTGATCCTTCCCAACTGTGTTATTTTTATTTCCATATACATAAATCTCTACATCGAACCCAAGATCACAAACTTAAAGGGTCCAATCCCCTTCTAGAGTTCCACTCAAACCATTGGTATATACTTTTTCCTTTTATTTGTCCATAGTTAAAGCATGAAAAATTCAATCAATAAATGTTTTTTTTTTGTTTTAAATTGTATTGGATGTGTGTCTGTGTGTGTATATATTATATAAAAGTTTTGAGTGGTAAGAGATTCTCTCTATTCTAAGATTAAGATAAACCATGAATTTCGGTGAAGATTTAGTAGGATAACAAATTGCGTGTCAATGAAAAATATCAAAATTCAAACTCAAGTCATTAAATTGTCATGAACTGAAGATGGATCAAGTGAGTCAACATGGGTTCGTGTTAAGGGAATTCAAACCAAACAAAGCAAAAATAAATGAAAGTATAAATAAAATCAATTTAAGTGTCATTAGAACAATTTAAAGTTAATAGGTTTATCGAGAGACATACGTCTATAACTTACAAATTATATGGTTCAAATTTATTTTGCTTATTGTGTGTAAAGTTTATAAGTGAGTGGGAGAATTTTTGTCACTTTTTTTTTTTGGGTACATTTATGTCTCTTTCTTTCCACACCTTTTCGACTCTTCCTTTTCTTTGTAAATTTACTATAGTTCAGTATGAAGAAGTGAGCTCAAATTAGAGGTAAAAATAGGACGTAACACACGCATTTTTTTTAATATTTTCTAATTATGTCACATCTCACGCTCTTTTTAAAGTATGACTATAATCAGTTAGTTTTTTAAATTATAAAAAAATAATTTAGACAAAAAAATTATATTTATTCCACTTGTCGTTCTCTTTTCCTACTCCTCTTTCTTCGCAATAAACTTGTCATCTTCCCAACTCAGACTTGTCAAAGTAATACTTGATAGCATAATGGTCCTTTAAGAAATTCCTTGCTGCAAAGGAAAAACGGATAACACAAGTGAAGAAATAATCTAAAGACATGTAAATGTAATCAACTATCAATCAATGGAAATTCAAATAAAATGTTTTGTTTTCATTCTCATAAAGGACATGTCATAGCCCAAACGTGTAGTCAATATATTGCAGATGTGGCTTAATTTGCAATCAATGGTTATGGCTGGATGGAGGGCTTGCCAACTGAAGCTCAGGTTAATGGATAGAGGCTGGTTGAAAACAGAATCCTAGTTTGAAGTGGAGATTTGGGCATTGAAAGTGAAGGATGTGTTAAAGAGTAATGGTGGGGTTGTTAGGAATGATGAGTGTGGGTTGCTAGTTGAGTAAACTGAGAGTGTGAATATTGGCCTTGAGGAGCAATCACCTGAAGGTTTTGTCATGGTGCCTAAAGCTGAGATGTTGGCAGCATTGACGGCCTCGCTGGAGATGGGTTTGGCTACAATGGCAACATCGCCTTCGGATGACACTGTTGGGGATGTGAAGAAGAATGGTATAACAGGCTAAGTAGCAATTCGGTGAAGGATAGATGGTGGAAGGAAGAGAATGAGGTTGCAGCATCAGGTTTAGTCCTGTAGTGAAGGATTATGTGATAGATTGGATTGGAAAGGAGGTAAACAAGGAAAGGCCAAAAAGTGAATGGGTAGGTGCTACATGAAGCAGTGGAACAACGATTGGAAAGCCAAAGAAAGTGAAGAGCAGCAAGAAATTGGAATGGTGGGAAAAAAAACCCGTTAATAAACCACCAAATCTTTTTTTTAAAAAAAAAAAAAAGAGAAAAAGAGCCTGAAGAACCGGTTAACAGGTCATACTTTAAAAGAGCGTCTAAAGTGGGGCCTAATAATAAAAAATGTGTTACAAAAAATGTGTTAGTAACCTTCTTCAAATAAGATTTCTATCATTCGAAGCCCATGCCGTTATTGCAAAGATGGATTCTATCATTAGAAGCCCATGCCGTTATTGCAAAGATGGAATGCTAGTTAAAAAAAAGGCCGTATTTATCTAATCGATATTTTTTTTATAATAATTGATTTTATTATTGTTATTAACAATGAAAATACAATCTAGCTCAACAAGAGAAGCAATGACAGGGGGACACTCCTCTATCCAAACTGTATCCGGATTAAGGGTATAAATAAGTTGAATTATTCAAGTTTTGTTTGTTTAACTAAATAAATAAGTTTGAATTTTTATTAAAGTTTGATTATATAAATGAGTCAATTTTAAATTTTATGTATGTATGCGTGTGTAAGTGTTAAAGTTTGTTTTGAAATTTTCTTTTGTAATGGTAGAATATTATGAATTTTTTTGTCATTTTATGAAATGAATTATGAAAAAAAGTCTTTATTTTTATTTTTAATTCATCTTTTATTATAAAGATATTTACTAATTTTTAGCTTAATAAATTTAAAAAAAATATTTTAAAGAAGGATTTGATAAAAAAAATAATTAAATCATAAGCGAAATAAACGAATCGATTTGAAATTTTTATATTTTTAAATAAATCAAATTAAAACTTTAAATTTAATACGTTTAAATAAATAAACAAACCTTTAACAGTTTATTTTTTTTTCATAAATCAAACATGAACTTCAAATATTCGATTTGATTCAACTTATTTACGCTCCTAATCTAGAATATTACAAGCATGCTTAGCTAGAGTGTGTGCCAATCTATTGCCATCTCTCTTAGTGTGGCAAAAACTACAAGAAACAACAAACTGACTTAGATTTTTGCAATCCTCAACAACTAAACCAAAGTAGGAGTTGTTCAGTTTCTAGGAATGGAGGGCCTGGACAAGTTCTAGGCAGTCAGATTCAGCCTCAACAATCATGATGAAACAGAGCTCCATAGCAAGGGATAAGCCAAGTCTCATCCCAATACCCTCAGGCAACCTTACCTCAGGTCTACTATCTTCAGCCAGAGTTGCGTCCACATTAAGCTTAAACTTGTCCTGTGGTGGAGGTCTCCTTTTACTTGGGCCATCCTGCGGAAGAACAGAAGCTTCTTCTTGTGGAAATGCAGTTTTGCCATTGGCTTTTTGGTTCCTGTGCAGTAATGATAGAGCCTTTTGAGATCAGTAGAATTGCATCCTGTCTCTTTATTCTCAAAACACAGCTTGTTTCTTGCAAGCCAAATACCATGGGCAACACCAACACTAATCGATTTTATTTTGATTCACGCTTTTTGTAATTGTTTTTATACTATAATTTAATCTTATTTTAAAATATCATTATAATTTTTTTATGAAAATAACTATTTGATAGATAAATCAATCAACTAATATAATATGTAAAAAAAGAATTTTAGTTTGTAGAATTATACCAAGTATTAACTTTATGTTATGTCACTAATATTATTTGAATTTTAGTATTATTTTAATAAAGAAAAATTTTAAAAAAATATAAATTATTTCAGAATTATTTTTTATAAATATTATTTTTTAAGTTATATCATCAATAACTTATTGCAAATTTAAATTTGGATTTCATTACTATTATCTTATTAATTTAATAATAATTTATATATATAAATATATATATGAAAACTTTTTTGAAATATTTTTTATTGAACAAAAATACTTTTGTTTGAGTGTCAAACTATACTATAATATACATATATAAAACCAAAAAAGTTAGTAGTGATCACAGTTTTTAAAACTCAAAACATTCTTTCAATAGTTTTTTAAATTTTTAAAATATTCACAAAATTTTATATATAAACTTAATATTTGACGCCGTCAAAAAAATAAATATTTAAATATCAATGTAAAATTTATACATCACCCATAATTACTTATAAAAATTATAAATATATTTTAAAATTAATAATATAATTATCATATTTTTTTTAAATATTTTTTATAATTCCGTGAATCTCACGAATGTATTCTAATTCTTTTAGAAAAGAGAGGCTATAGCCTCTAAAATATTTGACAGTTGACACCATAAAAATACTTATAAAATATTATATATAAGAAAAAGTTTAGAATGCTTCTAAAATATTTTTGAGTATGGATACTCCAACATCATAAGCCATTGATAAATTATTTTAAAAATTGAATGACTGATATGAGTTATTTATAACTTGGCGGAGAGTTACCACAAAATTTGAAAAATTACAACTCTATTCCTCTAATAAAAACCAAATTATTTACAAATAAATTACAATGAAATCCTTGTCTATCTCCATTCTTCGGTTATTGAAATGATGGTTTTATGAAACTAAATTAATGTGCTGCAGATGCAGTTAACCCAAGTTCCATGGTAGCATGCATAGGAGACAAATTTGCGAAACCATAGGAGGGTTCTGCCATGGTGTTCTCTCACATCCATAGATTCCGATTACTACTGGGAATAGTGAGATGAGAATTAAGATCTGAATGTTGGGTGGGGGAAGAAGAAATAATGTGACAATAATATGGTTTTATTAGTTAATTTGGTATGAGAATCGCATAGTGATAAAGGAAAATGATAGAAAATTAAATTACATAGGTGAATGACATTTATTAGTGAGTCAACTCGTTTTTTTATTTAACCATAACTCGTTTTTTTTTCCTTTGTAACTCACTGAGCCAACTCATCACCATTATTGTCAACTTGCGAGCTCCATCAACCAACATCCCTCGGATGGAAACATGATGCAAATGTCATTGTCGTGCACTGTGAGAGACAGATGACAAACACAACAGTGAATCAACTCATTTTCTTATTTAACCATAACTCGTTTTCTTCTTTCTCCGCAACTTAATGAGCCAATTCGCTACTATTATTGTCAACTTGCGAGTTCCATCAACCAACATGCATCGGATGGAAACATGATGCAGATGTCATTTTTTGTGCATTGTGAGAGACCGATGACGAACATAGCAGTGAATCAACTCATTTTCTTATTCAACCATATCTCGCTTTCTTTTTCATCTACAAAGCCAACTCGTCACCATTATTATCAACTTACGAGCTCCATCAACCAACATGCTTCGAATGGAAACATGATGCATATGTCATCTGTTGTGCACCGTGAGAGTCGATGACAAACACAATACAAGTTGAAACACTAGAGACTTAGGAGCAATTATAACAAAGTACACTAAAAAATTAATAAAACCATGAAAATGGATTATAACCAGTAAAAAGTGTGGAGCATCGATGCTGATATTTAAGTGCATTGTAAACGTCTCCCTCTAAACAATACTAAAATGTTATATGTTTGTTTTATTCCAACCATTTATGCTTCCCTTCACGTGTCCTAGCAATATTTTGCCAACGCCCCTACGGCGTTGATAAAAGGAGTAAAACTCTCGTACCCAAAAAAAAAGAAAAAAGTAAGATCTATCCAAAGCTTTCTTCCAAACAAATAAAATAATAATAAAAAAGAAAAACACTATACAAAGCGAAAATAGTAGAAAATGAGAAAAAGGCATGGAATATACGTATATAATAACTAGTGAATATTCCATTCATATTTCGTTGATTGCATTATTTTTTTTAAAAAAAAAAATCGGCCAAAATCTAAAAAGGTATATACTTAAAAAATGTTTAAAATTGAAAAGCAAGTTATGCATAATTAAATTAATTAAAAGAGATTTTATATTTTAAATTAAAAACTATATGTATTATTTTTAAGAAATAATAAATCAAAAAATTAAATCACTCTAAACAAATAATATATTCTAATTGATTTAATAAATAGGCTTGAATAATATTCATTTTGAAAAAATCGTAATGAACCTTTATCAACACCCGTTTGCTTCTCAAGGTTTATAAATTGATATAATAGCCCATTGTGTTTTTTTTTTGTCTAAGAGCCCATTTTTCTAGTTAACTTGAAGAGGCTATTGGGCATACAAGGCTAACCAAAAGTCAGTTATGGCCATTGAGTGAGAGTTATTATTTGTATTGGATTGGACTGAATTATGTGTAAATCTTGCGGAAGAGGATAAAAACAAAAGTAGTATATTAATAAGTTATCTATAGCAAGTTCAAGGAAGAAATGAAAGTGTTTTGGATCGTGAATCGGGATCTTATCCAATAACATCAATCTAACATGTGTTATACCAGACTCTGTCATTAATACTTCGGTCAGAGCTGTAAACCCATGGAACACAACATTGGGTCGTAGTAACGAAGATCATTAGATCTACGCAGATTCTCATAACTGTTAATCATAATCTTACAAGATTATAGGATCCATAACTGCCTTTAACAATGGATAATCACTATATTTACGTTCTTATATTATAGGGAGCTCTCCGGTGATAAAAGGAAGACAATCCTTAACAAGATACAAATCCTAAATACCTACATTTAATATTAATCTCATTACGATTCCAATCATGCTCTATAAATATTAGGCTAAGTCAACCTAATCAGGTATTTGCAATCTTATTGCATAAACTCTACTTGTGCACTATCTAACTTGAGCGTTGGAGTCCCTTTACAGTTATCTAACCCCCTGGTTCGATACATTTGGCAGCAGCTGCGTAAGGAGAAAACCACCATATACATGTCTATTTCAAGTATCCCATAAATCTACTTCATAACATTGGCGTCGTTTGTCAGAATCGAACCCATGAGGATGAACTCACTGGTTTCTCCGGGGAGAAGGTTACGCCAATAGGCTATTTCGAAACTTTCTTAACCCTGGGCAATGACAATATGTACAGAACTGTTAAGATGAGATTCCTAGTCGTAGATTGTCCTTCGGCTTACAATATCATTCTGGGTCGCCCTACATTGAATGACATTACTGCTGTAGTGTCTGTCGCTCATCAGGCCATGAAATTCCTCAATAGGAATAATGAAGTGGTCACGGTAAAAGACGACCATATTACGATCTGCAAATGTTATAATGAAAGTTTGAAGATCAGTAGAGCCTCCAGGAAAACAAAAGCACGCAGTCCAATTTGGCCCATGATCAAGTCAACATCCTTATGACCGAGTTGGATGTGCATGAGAAAATTTGGGGTACCAGACCCCAGCTAGAGGGAGAATTAGTCTCACTTCAGCTCGGTGACAAGCCCGACCAAGTCACCAAGATAGGTACAAATATTGAAGAGTAGGAGAGGGTCCAGCTTATAGAGCTCTTACAAAAAAACAAGGACTTGTTAGCTTGGACATCCTCTGGTATGCCTGGGCTCGACCTCGCTTTCATCTATCATCATTTATCTATTAAACGGGATGCGAAGCCAGTCTTCCAAAAAAAAGAAAAGTTGGCCCTGAGAGGTAACAAATTATTGAGGAGCAAATCAAAGAATTACCAAGTGTTGGCTTCATCAGGGAGATTTCGTACACCACTTGGCTCTCGAATGTGGTCTAGGTAAAAAAGTCAAACGAAAAGTGGAGGATGTATGTGGACTATACCGACCTGAACAAGACATGTCCTGAAGATCTATGCCCCATCCCCAAACATTAACAAACTGGTTGATAGCTCATCTGGCTTCCGTTTGTTGTTTTTCATGGATGCTTACTTCGGGTACAATCAGATCTCAATATACCCCGAAGACGAGGATAAAACTGTATTCATCACTAAAAGGGTGAGCTACTGCTACAAGATAATGCCCTTTGATTTAAAGAACACTGGAGCCACTTATCAAAGGATGATGAACAAGGTCTTTGAAAGACAGATGAGGAGAATGCTAGAAATCTACATTGATGATATAATAGTTAAAATTCCATTATTCGAATCACACACCTCGGACCTGGAGGAAGTATTTGCACAGCTAAAAAAGTAAAATATGAGGTTTAATCCATAAAAATGTGCATTCGGGGTCCAGGATGGCAAGTTCTTGGAGTTTATATTGACTCATCGCAGAATCGAGGCAAACTCAGATAAATGCAAAGTAGTGCTTGGCATGAGTGTGAAAGAAGTACAATAGCTAATTGGACGAATCGCGGCTCTCATATGATTCCTCGCTAAAGCAGCTTATAAATCCCACCCCTCTTCAAGTTAATGAAAAAAAAGACAGGATTTGAGTGGACTCAAGAATGTGAGGACGCTTTCGCGTCTTTGAAGAACATCTTGTCATCCCTTCCTATTCTAATAAGGTTAGAACCAAGTGAAACATTGTATGTGTACCTCTCTGTTCACGAAGAGGTCGTGAGTTTAGTGCTTGTCTGCAAAATGGTCAAAGGTCAGAAGCCAGTTTATTTTGTGAGCAAGGTGTTGTAAGGCCCCGAGCTCCGATATCAAAAGATTGAGAAGGTTGCATTTGCATTCATCATCACAGTCAGGAGACTAAGACAGTACTTTCAGTGTCATCCGGTGGTGGTAAGGACAGATCAGCCTATTTGATAGATATTGCATAAGTCGAACTTAGCAGGGATGATTGTCTGGTCTATTGAGCTTTCTGAGTTTGGAATTGCCTATGCCCAGGGTAGCCATCAAGGCACAAGCACTCTCAGACTTCTCTGTCAAACTCACTTTAGACCTTGGTGATCCCGAAGAAATATCTTGGACCGTGTTCGTAGATGGGTCCTCAAACCCCAAGGGGAGTGGCGCCAGAGTAATCCTTTAGAATTCCGAAGGAGTAACTGTTAAGAACTCCCCGAGGTTCAAATTTTTCACTTCAAACAATCAGACAGAGTATGAAGCATGCATCACCAAATTGGTAATAGCTAGGGACTTGGGGGCCACAAAGATCAAACTTTGTAGCGACTCCCAACTAGTGACCTCCCAGATCCAAAGTAATTATCAGGCTAAAAAAGCCCTCCTTCAAAAATACCTGACGAGGGTACAAGAACTTCACACGAGCTTCCAAGTGATAAATGTGGAGTTTATACACCGAGAATAAAATTTGAGGGCCAACCTCTTATCCAAGTTAGCCAGCACTAAGAGTCCGGATAATAACCATTCAGTGATCCAGAAGACCCTCACACAACCCTCCACCACTGACATGCCTATCTTCCAGGTTGAAGGGCAAGAACGTACTTGGATAACGCCCTTGATGGAGCACTTACAGTCTGGTAGCCTCCCCAACGACCCAAAGGAAGCCTCCAAGTTAAAGAAAGTTGTGGTCCGATACACCATCTATGATGGACAGTTGTACCGACGTAGGTTTTCTTCATCCGTCCTTAAATGCCTTGCACCAAAAGAAGCCAAGTATGTATTGGCTGAAGTCCATGAAGGGAGTTATAGACATCACCCGGGAGGCGAAGCTTTAGCCTTGAAGGCACTCGACGCAGGGTACTATTGGCCAATAATGGAAGCAGACTTCTTTGCACATATCCAAATATGCGACAAATGCCAATGACACTCTGACCATTATCATGCTTCACTAGAGGAACTATCCACGACGTCTATATCCTGGCCATTCTATCAATGGGGTATGGATATCCTAGGTTCGCTCCCTCAAGCACCCAGACAGCTAAAGTTTTTAGTAGTGACCGTGGATTACTTTACTAAGTGGATTAAGACGGAGCCCTTAGTCACTATCACCTCAGCCTGAATCTAGAAATTCACTTAGTGCCACATTATTACCAGATTCGGAATCCTAGAATCCATTGTGATAGATAATGGGATGCAGTTCAAAGATAAGGAGTTCAAAGAGCTAATTGTCGGATTAAAAATAAAACATCATTGCAGTGCCGCAAAAACCCCCAAGAAATCATATTATTACCTGCGGGTTAAATAGAAGGCTGGATGACCAAAGAAAACTAGGCCGAGTAGCTAGACCATGTCTTATAGGCCTACTGGAATATGTCCCACTCCACGACAGGTGAAACTCTTTTCAAGCTGACATATGGTTGGGAGGCTATGATCCTGGTAGAGATAGGAGAACCCAACTGACGTCTTCAAAACTTCCCACCTGATAATAACCCTGGGTTAATCAAGGAAGACCTGGATCTTCTAAAAGAAAGAAGACGTGTTGCTCATATATGCGATGCTGCGATTAAGCAGAGAACGACAACCCGATATAACCTAAAGGTTATTCCAAGGAGATTCCAGTCAGGTGACCTAGTCCTCCACATGGTTGACATTAGCGGAAGGAACGCCTCCCAAAGAAAGTTAGCCCTTAACTGGGAAAACCCTTACCGTATCGTGATCAGCACCAGCAAAAGAGCTTACACCTTGGAGACATTGATAGGCAAGCTAGTGAAGAACTTCTGAAACGAAGACAAACTTAGGAAGTACTACAATTAAGTGTCTTTTAAGGCCTACTCTACTAGTTTACTTTATGTTTGATCTACTCCAATCATTATGGGAGCACATTGTACGAACCTTAGTCCTTTATCTACTCAATAAAACAAGTATCGTGATTGTAATGCATTTGCTTATACTGAGTCTTAAAAGGCCTTCAAGGCTATTATGACATCCTAAGTCATTATGGTACTCACCGTAAGTTATCTTATGTTAAACAGGTTATGCAATAGAAAAATCTTGTCTTAGAAAAATTTCAGCACTAAACTATAAGCATTAAAAGACCTCGACCAAGGATCGCAACAAAATAAAACCAAAATCATGAGTGGATCTTAAATACCAAAGCAAATAGTAGTAGACCCCGGATAAGGTTTTATTATACTAAAGTCAAAAGATCCTAAATATTAAATCATTAGTAATAGACCCTAGACAAGGTTATTTACCTTAGGCATGGTTCTCAAATGCCAAAAACGTTTTGGACATCGGATCTGAAGCCAATGTTCTAATTTTAAATCACACTCGAGTCCTAAAGGGAATCCTAAGCGTTCAATGGTAATAGGCGTTAGACCCGGACCATGACCTTCTTTTTCAACTAAATTCCTAAGTATATAGCAGTTGTTTTAAACAACTCGATGGGTGTTGGACCCTAAAATAGACAATGGAAGCCAAAGTAAACCAAGCAAAATTGATTAAAACCATGAAAACCTAGGTAATGTCACTATTCATACAAAAATAAAATCCCGTGCAGGGGGCAAGAGCAAAAAAATATTCACATACTCCGATAGAAGAACCTTTAGCACTTGAATTCTCTAGAGCAACACTAGGAAGCATGAGTTATCCATCTCGTACTACCTTCCCAGAATCCAATGCGTCTAAGGCCAGAGCAACCCCGACATTGAAGAGCTGAACTTGCTTGATGACATTTTGGAATTGCTCTTCCTTGATATCGGTGCAAATAGTGAGAAGTTGGCTGACATTGCCTTGCAAGGAAGTAGCCTTGTCTTCGAGCTGTTGGTTCTTGGCACGAAGACCTTTGTTCTCAGCTTGAAGCACGGCTACATAGCTCTTGACTTCTGCCAAGCTAGCCTCATTTCGCTTCTCAACATCCTTTAGGGCAGCTACTTCATTTTCCAACTCTCGGGCTCGAGTCTCTGCATAGTTTTTGGCCTTCACGGCCCCTTCCATGGCTCTAAGAGCTTAGTTTTCACCTCCGCTCAGCAGCAGCGGCCCTTTCCGCCATCTCCTGCTCATATTTTTTGCATATTTGCTCCAAATACCGAGTCTCAATAGTAAGACGGAGACCAAAAGTTTTGAACCAAGAGAAGGTATCCCTCTTGCTACGTTGGGCCAAATGGGTGGCAAATTCCCCATCCAGAAGGTTGAAGTCTATGAACTCTCGAGGGTCTGACTCCTCATGATACAAATTGATTAGTCTGGTGATGTCTTCAACCACTGCTCTCTTACGCTAGTCAACCGAGCGTCCTTCTTCTACCGTCTTCTTCTTTCGCCTTTCAAGTGATGGGGGAGAGTCCTCCACATGGATAGGTTCCCTTTCCATCATTGGGACCTCAGCTGGCCAGGGTGGAGAAGCTGAAATTACATCGGTGGGGACATTTGATGGCCCAGGTGCATTCTTAGCCCTTAAAGCTTCGAGGATAGCCAGAGCATTTCCATTCGCCATCTCTGCTAAACTTGCTGCAAAATCAACAAAGACAATGAGAAATATTGTCATAAAGCGGCATGAAAAAACATGTAAATAAGCACGGACAACAGCCTATACTACCTAACACAGCCCAGATTGTCTCATCGTCCGGGGTGTCCAGTATATCTTTGGATTTGATCATAATGACCTCACTGACCTACATTTCAAAGAAATCAACATATTCAATTTCTTCATCGTCCAGTTGAGCTACTTCCCTCTCGAATGATTGGGTAGGAATGCTCTATGCCGCTAGGCTCCAGTACAGACTAAATGTCGACTCCAAGTTGCTATCCAACTAGAAAGGGCAAGTGTTCTCGACTGCCATCAGCTTGAAAAACTTTTTTTAAAATCCTTGTAACTTTCCAAATACGAAAGAAAGACTTTCCTTCCTTGTCGTGATCGGATTGAAAGCCAGGATTGTTGAGGGGCACAGGCGTCATGAATGAAATATCGAGTGTAGAAGTAGAAAAATGCCCCATCCGAGCATCGCAACCTAACTAGCTGGCAAATTCTTTCGAATACCATGATATTTGCTTAACCATTGGGATGAATATGCAAAGATGTAGCATGAAGAGTCCGGAGGATAGCAATATGGAAGTCGTTGAAGGGGAGCCGAAGTCCAAACTTGATGAAGAAGTCCTCGTACATATACATAAAGTGTTCCCCCACCTGACAGGTCGAACACACCATTTCATTCTCCAAGGACAAGATTTGGAATTCGCAATCTCTTTCACGATTCTCGGTTAACTCCAAGTAATCCTTAAGCTCGTCCAGAAGCTCCCCAGGTTGGAAACGAGATATCTGGTCAAAGGTGTCATCCACAACCCATGGATAGACCAACCCTGAACCTCGACGGATATGAACCGCGTTCTCTATAGCCTCCATATTCTTCGACTCCCGAGCTTTTGATACCAGGGCAGATGCTTCAACTCTTACCACTCTCCTTCTAGCCATTTAAGTTCCTGGAAGACACATAGAGACCGGTGGTCAGAACTAGTCAAATTCAAAAATTCAGACATGGAAGTGGCCGAATAGAGAATACTGTTCGCACCTACACATTGGCCTCCGCACCCACCAAGGCTAAAGCCTCAAAAAGACACCTCTGCCGCACGCGGTGCGATGGAGGAGGTGCTCTACAGGGAAACACCGTTGAAAGGAAGGGAAACAATATTCCCACCCTTATTTGCAGAGAGAAAAGGGAAGGGCACCCCATTAAAGAGGTGCACAACCAATCATGAAGTGAAATAAGTACAAATAAGTAGGAGGGATAGGAATACCTCAAGGAAAATGGAAGAAACGAAATCGTTGGGACTTCAACGTATAGAAAAAAGTGTTTGAACCACTCTTCGCTGCCATGAAAACTGTCGAAAATCGCCACAGACCACTAATTTCGAGAGAGAAATAGTGAAATGAAACAAGGAAAAGTTAAACCCCTATTTATAAAGATTATACAGTTAAAAGGTAATTTTGTCCGAGCAGTCCAGATTTGAAAAAATACTCATTATGGCGCGCAAAGAACTATACACATCTACTCAACCAGAGCACGTCGTGTGGCCCTTACAACTGTCATAGTAGTTAAGAGGACAGTTACCCAGCAAACCAAGAGACATATAATCTCAACATATAAGAGTCTAGAAATTTTCTACGAACCTCGGTTAAATCCGAAGTGCTCATTTGACGAAGGGAAGTTGGTCAAGAAACTCACTACCCTAAAAAGTCCCCGTGAGGTACAAAGACCCCAAAGCCAAATATTTAAGCTTGTCACTTCGCTGGTCTCAACTAAGTACTAAGTTGTGAGCAACTTAACATATTACATTAAGGTAAGCGTTGGACTCACCCTGACAAAAGATAAACAACACGGATTACAAAAGAAGGAAAAAAGAAGACAAAATAGAATTTAAAATAATAAATTTTATTGATTATTCTCATTCCATACATTAAGAAAATAGAGAAAAGAAAATATTGAGACATGAAATTTATAAGGAAATAGCAGCCATTAAAGAGCTCGGAGGAAGAAGCAAACATCACCGTCGCCAGCATCCTGGATCATGTCACATCTATAGTTCCTCCGAAACCAACACCAGTCTTTTCCATGTGAAATGACTTTGAAAAGCTTTGGAAAACAAGAACTGTACTCTGCTGTCGGACTCTAGAACTGCTTCCAAATTATTCTTCCCTGCCTCCTTCATAATGATAATAAAGACCGGAGTGTGCTCTCCTTTATTGGATGGGACACAACATTTCATGAAGAGATCATTCCACCGAAACTCTAGCTAGTTTCATGATCACTCTAAGTTACTTCAAATCACAGAGCAGTTTCAATAGTCTCTCCTGCATATTCAAATACCCTTAGAGGACCTACCAAAGTTTAGGGCATAGCACCTACTAAGTTCTTGGAAAGGAGGAGGATTAGAGGCTCTGTTTCTCCAGGTGTCACTGTCCAACACAACAGGTATCACAGATCCCCCCAACGACAGAACCTAGATCAAACACAATAAGCTGAGAAAGAAAGTATCCAGTAGAAGAATCATTTACGAAGAAGGTAAAAATTTTTAAAAACTTGGGGAAGAATAAGAAGATGGTCTCCGCAATATACATGTGGAAATAAGCTTGCCCCAAATAGTTTAATATGTTAAGTTTTGATGATGACAAATACAAGACAAAAAGAATGATGCTTATGCTACATAGATGTACTTAATGAGATATGAGTATCATTCTTTATATAATATATCCAATAATGCTTTATATGAGTTATAATGATTAATATCGGATTTAGCTCTATTTAAATAAAAATGTGCAAAGTGTTCTTTGTTACATCATATATAGAGTATATCTATTAGCAATTGATAAATATCTAATTTGGATGTTTCTATGAAAGTCTTATATGCATGATAGACTAACTAAAGTTATACATTTATAAATCATGCATATGAAGATATTGAAATATGAATTTGGACTAACTATGTTTGTTTAAATGAGCAATACTTTGTAGGATAGTCCAAGTATCAAGAATGAGCATTGCAACAAGAAAGCAAAAGATCACAATCATGCTCAACTCAAGAAGAATGAAAATGATAAGATGTTCCAAGCGTTTGCAAGATTTGAAGAGAAGAATTTTTTAGAAGCTTGGATTACATCAAGAATTGATGATGGCAAAAGATCAAGTCTCAAGGTTCTTTAAGAATAGCTTATAGGACTTAGATCTTGTGTAAAGGTAAATGGGAATCACACTAAGCTCAAATATGTTTTCAAATCTTTACAAATAGTTTTTACATGCTAAAATGCTCAACAAACAAGTTTTGAAAAGCTAGTTATGGTGGTTGCTTAAATCCATGAAAAATAGTTAAGTTTGTGTTTTGCAAAGCTGACCTTTGGTCACTCTTTTGATCATAACTTATAAACTACTTTGAGTTTTGTTTTGAAACTTATTTCATTTGAAAATAGACTCAAAGATCTTTCCAATGAGTGGTCATTTGCTTAAAACGGATAAGAAACGAAGAAGTTATGATCATTTAAAGTTAGCTTTCAAAACCAGAGTGCCCTAACCGATTAGGCAATTCACCTAACCGATTATTGCACAAGTCAGGAGCGTTTTTCATGTTTTAAAAGCTCCTAACCGATTAGGCAATTCACCTAACCGGTTAGTGTGAATGTTAGGAGTATTTTTCATGTTTCTAAAGCTCCTAACCGATTAGGCAATTCACCTAATCGGTTAGTGTAAAAAAAAAGCGTTTTCGTGTTTTTATAAAAGCTCCTAACCGATTAGCAACTCCACCTAATCGGTTATTCTAAATGTCGGGAGCCAAAAATCAAAGCTCCTAACCGATTAGGATAATTTCCTAACCGGTTAGGTAGGGAAATCGAGAAAACACGAACAACGGCTCTATTACAGAGCATTTAATGTTTTTATCTACCTCCAACGGCTCTAAAATGCATTGGGCTATAAATGCAAGTTATTGGACATCAAAGAAAGGTTGGAGAACAATCTGAAAATGATCATTGAGCATTAGATTCGTGTTTAACTATCTATTTCTCCAAACCTCTGTTTTAAGCTATACTTGTGTGAATCCCAAATACCATAGTGCTTCAATTTGTAATACTTGCTCTAGAGAGAGTTTCTTCCATTTAAATCTTATACAATCTGTTTAGTGAGGGTGAGGTATCCCTCAAGTATTGTAAGGGTGAGGTATCCCTTGAAAAATAGAGGCTCAAGCATTAGGGTGAGGTATCCCATAGTGTTGAGTGCTCAAGATTGTAGTGGTTGTCAAGCACCCATTGAAGCTTGAAGATATAGTGGAAAATCTCAAGTTGTTGCTTGAGGACTGGACGTAGGCCACAAGTGGTTGGTGGTCGAACCAGGATAAACACTGTGTTTGCTTCTCTCAACTCTATCTCTTTACATTTGCACCTTAATTATATATGCTTGAGTTGAACTTGATATTTAGCTTATTTGCTTGATTTATCCTATATCTCAAGTTGTAGTTGAGTAATCTATAATAGTTGTACATTTATTGTGCATATTCCGCTGCATTTATTTATTGAGTGATTTAAAATGCATAATTTGTCAAAGTTGCATTAAAACTAGTCATCACCCAATTCACCCCCCTCTTGGGTAATGGTTGCCATGACTAACAAGTGGTATCAGAGCTTCGTGCTCTGGTGAAAGCTTAACCGCTTAGAGTTAAAGATCCTTGTTTATTGGCAACCATTAAAAAGCTTTTCAAAATGGAAGGTTTTGAAATTGATAAACCACCATTCTTTGATGGTGTGAATTTTGTTTATTGGAAAGCTAGAATAGAGATTTATATGCAATCTATTGATATTGATTTGTGGGATATTGTACTTGATGGATTTACTTGCAAATCAAAACAAACTTGGAATGATTATGACAAGAAATGTTTTTCTTTGAACATTAGAGCAATGCAAATCTTGAGAAGTAGTTTAAATGATGATGCTTATGCTAAAATTAAGAGTTGCTCTTGTGCTAAAGATATATGGGATGCTCTTAATGCTATTTATCTTGCTAACAATGATTTTGTGCATAAAGTTATATATAGAATGCAAGAAGAGCAAAAGTCATTGAAGGAAGCTTGTCATGAAAAATATCCTCAAGAAGATGTTCTTGAATCCTTGATGGACAACAATGAGGAAGAGCCAAGTATGCTAGAAATTGAGACTACTTCCTATATGGCTCAAAAGGACTTTGAGGTAAATAATGCTAAACTAGATTATAGTCCTTACTATGATAAGCTACAATATGCATATGATGAATTGAATGATGGTTTGTTGAATTTAGAAAAGAAAAATTTATTTTGTTTGGAAAACATTTCCTCCATTGAAAATGAAATTGAAACTTTGAAAAATGAATATGCTTTTCTTGATGAGGAAATGCCTTTGAAATGTGAAACCTCAACTTCTTGTGAAAAGTGTATTGATTTAGAAAATCAAGTTGAGGACTTATATTCTCATTTTGCCAAAGCAAATGATTCTAATTGTTTACAATCCATGATTGTTAATAAGAATGAAACTGATGTTATTTCACATGGAAATTCAAGTAAGGCTTGTGGCAAAAATAACATAGAATATGTTAACAACAAAAGGCTTATGTTTTCTAAAAATGATCTTCAAAGGACCAAATCATCATTGAATTCAATTGTTTGTAATTTTTGTGGTCATCTAGGACATATTTCTCATTTATGCTATTATAGGAGAAATACTTATATGAGAAATAGTGTGGTATGGGTTCCTAAAGATCTTAAAAGCCCTAATACTAATATTCAAGGACCCAAGATGAAGTGGGTACCAAAAAGTCCTCCTAGTGTTTCAATTATGCAGAAAATTTCTCAAAAGGATGGACAAATTGGTCAAAGGATAGATGAATCATCAAGAAGAATTCTTCCAAAGCTCATTGGAAGAAGTTTTGATCAAAGAAGGAAGATGACTTCAACCAAAGCTTCTCAAGTACAAAATGTAGAACTTGCAAAGTTCAAAACACCAAAAGAGAAGCAATGGGTGAGGAAAAGAGTTTCCTTGATTACCAAGGCCAAGGTATCAAAGCGTTTTACCTCTTATGAACATTCACTTGTAAAGTCAATGAATTTGAGGTATATTCCTTATAGGCCTTAGGTAAAGGATAGAATCATGTGTGCTTGGTAAAATTTGAATATTATGTTTAGCACATGATTAAGTTTATTCTTATTGTACCATAGCTAATTAATTTGTTATACATCTTGGTACATAAGGTTTTACAATGCCTAGGTATGCTTGCTATGTTTTTGAATTGTCTAAATATCATGAAAGTAAACATGTTATTAGCTATATGCATAATGGTAATTGATTATTTGATTTGTTGTGCTCAATTTACATATTATGAAAAAATTGATCTTTATGTGAGCATAATAGATTAGTATTCAAAAACTAACACACAAGGACCCAAGAGAATTTGGGTACCAAAGATCAAAAATTGAAGTGTGTTGTAGGTGTGCTTGAAGGCCAAGAATGGAGTTTGGAATCTCAAAAGTGGTTGCTGCAAGCACAAGTCAGAAAATACTTCAAGCTCTCTTCCTTGGCTTCAAGAAGCTTGGACTTGCAACCTTTGGTAAAATGGAGACTTGGTTTATGCTTCTCTAGCTTAATTTCTTGAACATCTTTACATATGCTAGATTAGTTTGCTTCTTGCTTAAAATAACATATTTGATGAAAATATCCTTGATCTTGGCACATTGGATCAATTATGCATCTAACTCTTGCTAAAAATCATCTTTGTTGCATAATTTGTCATGATATTGCATAATGTCTTGTTGTATCATGTATCAATTATTGGTTGTTCAAATCAAACAGAGGTTGTGCTTTTTCTAAATCAATAATCGGTTGTTTGTGAAAACAGAAGCATTGCCTTCTCTTTTTTAAAGATCCTAACCGATTAATATTCCCAACTAATCGGTTATTTGCAAAGTCAGTGGCTAAAGATTAAAAAGCCTAACCGATTAGGTACTTGGCCTAACCGGTTAGTATGTACGTTTTTAAAGAAATGAATTCTGTTTCAAAAAGAAGCCTAACCGATTAGGAAGTTAAACTAACCGGTTAGTATGTTTAAAACACACGTGAAAAAGGATTCTAAAGAAGCCTAACCGATTAGACTCATTTGCTAACCGGTTATTTGATTAAAACAGAGACCAATCTTAAAGGCCTAACCGATTAGAGAAAACTAGTAATCGGTTATTCATATAAACCAGAAGAAATTCCTCTGTTATAAATAACTCTTAACCGATTATTCATAGTTGTGCATCTCTGATATTATCAATCTCTTATCCTTATTTATGCTAAATATCATGTTATATTTGGATAAGTAGAGAGTTGTTTTTATGCCTTAACATGCCTTAAGTTGTGCTCTTCAAGCATTATGTCTTAAAAGTATTTTTACATATGCTAACATGCTAGATATGCACACATTTTGCTTGAAATGACATGTTATGGTAATATCTTTGTGCTTGAGCTTGTGACCGATTCTCTTTGTTCAAATGTGGAAATTCACATGCTCATAAATAGTTTTATTCCTTTCTATTTGATGCTTAATTGTCTTATATACTTACTTGGAGATTGGAAAGTAAAAGATTATATGTCTTCTTGTTTGAAATTGCTTGATATGTTGATATCTTGAAAACAAGAAGTAAGTGATTCATCTTATGCATTGAACTTATCTTTGAACCTCTATGTAAGAAACTTGGCATGTGTGCACACTAGAACTCCTTACTTGATATAACATGCCTAACACGATCATTGTTTGCCCCAAAATGCTTATGAACATGTGCTTCTTGATAAACTTGAATCTTGCCTTGAAAAATGCTTAAATTATGCTTTTGGATTCAAGTGCATATGTTCTTCCTTTATTCTTGTTAAAGCTAACATTGCGTGGTTGATAATGTGGTACATGTTCATTATATATATATATCAACTTAAATTATGCTTGTAAATGAGCTTAAATGATATTTGATGCTAACCTATGTTTTAGAGAACTTTTAGAGTTAGCTTTGCAAGTGTCTCTATGTGCTTCAAATATAGCCATCAAATATTGAAATGTCAAGCATATGTGGAAAAATGAGAAGAGTTGAATGAAGAAGGAAATGAGAAGACTTTCTTCAAGTGCAATGGAATGGAATACGCAATGGAAGAAAGCTCAAACTCAAAGGACCTATAAATAAAGAACATTCTAAAGGAGCATCACTCTATCTAGCTCAATAAGTATCTCTATCCCTAAACTATTGTGGTATTTTATATGCTATGGATTATGTGATACTTGTTGATAAATTGATCTTAAAAGATTAGATGCTTTCCTTACATGAGAAGTATGCTTAACATTGACAAAGTGCCTAATTGGATACTAACTTGTTAATTTTGTTATTGTATATAGGGTGGATGATATTAGTTCTATACATATTTTGATCCCTATAGCATATTTCATCAAGGTGAATGTTTGATATATATGATTCCCTTGACCTATGGTTTCTTAATGGTATAACACTTATGAGAATCATGCTTTTTTTTAAAAGAATCTCTTGTTTAATTAAAAAGTTTTTTTTTAAAAAAATCTCTTATCATATTTGAAAGAAGCTTTCACCTCCTAATTATCTTAAAAATTTGGAAATCATTCGATTTGTGTTATAAATGTAGTACTCTCTTCATTGTTTTGAAATGTTTTATTAAATCTTGAGAGAATATTTAAGAAAGTTTCCAAATAAATCTTTTGAAATGTTTTATAGAGACCATCTTAATACTTCAAAAGATAAGCCTTGTTCTTCAAAAGTGTTTTATCTTTTCAAAGCTCTTGTTTAATGAGAAAGAGAGGAAATGTACTTTCAAATGTTCCTTTGACTTGGATTTGATCACTCTCAAGGAATATGTGGGTTCAATATAAAACCCATCTACCATTCTAAAACGCTTTTGGAAATGTAATGTGTTATTATAAAATTCTTTTTGAAAGGGGGAGAAGTTTTTTTTCAAATGATTTTTGATTAATGGATTAAGAATATGTATCTTTGCCTTGCTTTTCTTTATGATAATGTGCTTACATAGTCTTGGCATGCATGTTTCCCTTTATCTATCTTGTGCTTCAATAAGGGAAACTTATCTTACTTATCTTACATATCTCTCTTCCATGTCCTTATTGACTATAAATATATGCATGACTATGTTGAACTATTATGTTTTATATCTTGATAATATGCATATTGAGGGGGAGCCTATCTCTTAATTATTGCTTATATCTCTTGGCTAACAAGTGGTAAACATGTTATATCTCTTGACTTACATTCTTGTTTGACATGAAATGTTTTATTGTTAATACTATCAACATGTCAACAAAGATCATCTCTTGTTCTTTTTCCCTCTATCAATGAAAGAAGGTATACATTCTTACACTTCATATCTTTTGATTCTTTCATTGAGGAATGCTTGATATATGGCAAGTTATATAATCTTTCATTTGAAAACCTAAATTCCATACTCTTACACGGATTTTTTGTAATTTCTAACAAGTGATATCAAGTGGCACTTATTTATCATGTGGTATGCAATATATTATATGCTAGACGTAATTTCTTAAGCTTATTGTTATCATATGCTAAATGTTGATGTGCCAAAATGTGACAAGTATTGCATGAATAATCTTTTATATCTTGAAAGCATGCTTGTTTCATCTCTTTGACAACATGAGTTTTATCTATAAGGGGAGAGAAAATCATTATCTTTTCTTCCTAAGCCTTTTTGTTGATGTCAAATAGGGGGAGAGAAAATTGGAAAGAAAAATATGTCATTGTGCTTAATGTTTGAAATGCTTAAACAAATATCTCTTCTTCCATATTTCTAAACATATTTTTCTTTGGTGATTTGTCATCATCAAAAAGGGGGAGATTGTGGATACAAGTTTGCCCCAAATATGTTTAATATTTATGTTTTGATGATGACAAATACAAGACAAAAAGAATGATGCTTATGCTACACAGATGTACTTAATGAGATATTTTGTATCATGCATGATTATGCACTTTATATAGTTATATTTCACTTAACAATCATGCAATGAGTTATGAGTAACATTCTTCATATAACATATCCAATAATGCTTTACATGAGTTATATTGATTAATATCGGATTTAGCTCTATTTAAATAAAAATGTGCAAAGTGTTCTTTGTTGCATCATATATAGAGTATATCTATTAGCAATTGATAAATATCTAATTTGGATGTTTCTATGAAAGTCTTATATGCATGATAGACTAACTAAAGTTATACATTTATAAATCATGCATATGAAGATATTGAAATATGAATTTGGACTAACTATGTTTGTTTAAATGAGCAATACTTTGTAGGATAGTCCAAGTATCAAGAATGAGCATTGCAACAAGAAAGCAAAAGATCACAATCATGCTCAACTCAAGAAGAATGAAAATGATAAGATGTTCCAAGCGTTTGCAAGATTTGAAGAGAAGAATTTTTAGAAGCTTGGATTACATCAAGAATTGATGATGGCAAAAGATCAAGTCTCAAGGTTCTTTAAGAATAGCTTATAGGACTTAGATCTTGTGTAAAGGTAAATGGGAATCACACTAAGCTCAAATATGTTTTTAAATCTTTACAAATAGTTTTTACATGCTAAAATGCTCAACAAACAAGTTTTGAAAAGCTAGTTATGGTGGTTGCTTAAATCCATGAAAAATAGTTAAGTTTGTGTTTTGCAAAGCTGACCTTTGGTCACTCTTTTGATCATAACTTATAAACTACTTTGAGTTTTGTTTTGAAACTTATTTCATTTGAAAATAGACTCAAAGATCTTTCCAATGAGTGGTCATTTGCTTAAAACGGATAAGAAACGAAGAAGTTATGATCATTTAAAGTTAGCTTTCAAAACCAGAGTGCCCTAACCGATTAGGCAATTCACCTAACCGATTATTGCACAAGTCAGGAGCGTTTTTCATGTTCTAAAAGCTCCTAACCGATTAGGCAATTCACCTAACCGGTTAGTGTGAATGTTAGGAGTATTTTTCATGTTTCTAAAGCTCCTAACCGATTAGGCAATTCACCTAATCGGTTAGTGTAAAAGAAAATAGCGTTTTCGTGTTTTTATAAAAGCTCCTAACCGATTAGCAACTCCACCTAATCGGTTATTCTAAATGTCAGGAGCCAAAAATCAAAGCTCCTAACCGATTAGGATAATTTCCTAACCGGTTAGCTGGGAAATCAGAAAACACGAACAACGGCTCTATTACAGAGCATTTAATGTTTTTATCTACCTCCAACGGCTCTAAAATGCATTGGGCTATAAATGCAAGTTATTGGACATCAAAGAAAGGTTGGAGAACAATCTGAAAATGATCATTGAGCATTAGATTCGTGTTTAACTATCTATTTCTCCAAACCTCTGTTTTAAGCTATACTTGTGTGAATCCCAAATACCATAGTGCTTCAATTTGTAATACTTGCTCTAGAGAGAGTTTCTTCCATTTAAATCTTATACAATCTGTTTAGTGAGGGTGAGGTATCCCTCAAGTATTGTAAGGGTGAGGTATCCCTTGAAAAATGAGGCTCAAGCATTAGGGTGAGGTATCCCATAGTGTTGAGTGCTCAAGATTGTAGTGGTTGTCAAGCACCCATTGAAGCTTGAAGATATAGTGGAAAATCTCAAGTTGTTGCTTGAGGACTGGACGTAGGCCACAAGTGGTTGGTGGTCGAACCAGGATAAACACTGTGTTTGCTTCTCTCAACTCTATCTCTTTACATTTGCACCTTAATTATATATGCTTGAGTTGAACTTGATATTTAGCTTATTTGCTTGATTTATCCTATATCTCAAGTTACAGTTGAGTAATCTATAATAGTTGTACATTTATTGTGCATATTCCGCTGCATTTATTTATTGAGTGATTTAAAATGCATAATTTATCAAAGTTGCATTAAAACTAGTCATCACCCAATTCACCCCCCCTCTTGGGTAATGGTTGCCATGACTAACAATACAAAGTTCTCCATGAATACACAGAGAAGGAAGGAGAAACCATTCTATGAGAAAATGTCATTTTCAGATAGAAACACAGAAGTAAAGGGAATGCCAACGTCAAACACAAATATTGCCTATTTATAAATGGAATGAAATGTTCTGATTGGCTCCTAGAAAGGGGAACCAGTCATACCATAAAATTCGCATTCAATGCTCTTACTTTCCTATTAATTACTAGAGCAGTGGGTGCTTGGAAAATAACACGAAGCTGACGTCCTCTATAAAGGATCCTTAATTCCTAATGAGGCCAAAGTAACGGTTTCCAAAAAAAGTCAAAGTTACAAAGGATGTTACTGCAAAGGAAAAGACCCCGTGACCCACCCACAGGGGCAACAAGAGTTAAACCTCGGACTGAGGAACAGAAATGTCGGCAAGGACCCATTGTGATTTCCAACCACATTCCAACCTCGGAGGTACTTTACATTCGACAACGGACCTCGGCCTTAATATGAGACACTGCGAAACCTAGCATCAAAGCTAAGACTTAGTCTACCATGCCTTGTGATCCCAATAAAACTTATATTTTGACACTCAGGTTCTATATAAGCACCAAGCTAGGGACATTTGTTCTGGACCGTGATCCAGGATCCCATCCAGTAGGATCAACCTGGCACGCGTTACACCAGACTCCACCATCAATACCCCGATTAGAGCTATAAACCCACAGAACACGGCATTGGGTTGTAGTAACGAGGATCACTAGATCTACACAGATTCACATAACTGTTAATCATGATCTTACGAGATTATAGGATCTATAACTACCTCTAATAGTGGATAATCACCATATTTACGTTCCTACATTATAGGGATGCTCTCCAGTGATAAAAGGAAGACAATTCTTAACAGGATACTAATCATAAATACCTGCATTTAATATTGATCTCATTACGATTTTAGTCACGCTTTATAAATACCAGACTAAGTCAACCTAATCAGGTATCTGTAATCTTATTGCATAAACCCTACTTGTGTACTGCTTGACTTAAACGTTGAAGTCCCTTTGCAGGTATCCACCCCCTGGTTCGATACACTTGGCAACAACTACGCAAGGAGGAAACCACCATATACGTGCCTATTTCAATCTTAATAAATAGGCTTGAATAATATTCATTTTGAAAAAATTGTAATGAACCTTTATCAACACTTGTTTGCTTCTCAAGGTTTATAAATTGATATAAGAGCCCATTTATCTATTTTTTTTTGTTTTGGGTCTAAGAGCCCATTTATCTAGTTAACTTAAGAGGCTATTGGGAATACAAGGCTAACCAAAACTTAGTTATGGCCATTGAATAAGAGTTATTATTTGTATTGGACTGAATTATGTGTAAATCTTATGGAGGAGGATAAAAACAAAAGTAATATATTAATAACTTATCTCTAGCTAGTTAAAGGAACAAATGAAAGTGTTGTGGTAAAAAGGGGGAGACCATGAGCTAGCTGTCTTGTTGGAAGTCATGGGGTTGTTCTTCATCAAACTTGAAATAAAAGAGATTAAATGATGAATTTAACTTGGAAAACTTAAGTTCTGTAGATGGTGGGAAATGAGAGGTAAAACATGGGGTTATGGTTATAAAATATTTTGTTATTGTCTAAAAAGTAAGCATATAATTAGCAAGGGACTGTATATGTGATGAGAAACTAGTTTAGGAAGATAACAAACCAATTTTGGGAACTATACTATGGGGATGAAGGGTACAACTACTGTTGCCCTATTTTTATTATTATAATATGTCTTAGAGTGTGGTTTTTAATGTACAAATACTTAGATAATCCATATTATCCTCTTGTGCTAGATTGACCCAAGTTGTCAAGGATCTTGTTGCTAAGGATTTGAATGTAATTTTTAGGCATGTGTTCAGAGAGGTGAATACTTGTACAAATTTGCTTGCTAAGTATGGCTACAATGATATATCTTCAAGTCACATATCGACTAAAGATTAGAGTAAGAAAGTGATGAGTATCTATAAATGTAGGGGGTGAGTGTTAAGTTATACACTTGTTGACCTATTTAAAGGCCTAGGCCCATTGGCCTATTTCAAAACTTAGGTCTGTTAGCATATGTAAAGGTTTGTTGGCTTATTTAAAGATAGATATGTTAGCCTATTTAAAGGCTTACTGGTCTATTTAAAGATAGGTCTATTAGCTTATTTAAAGGCCTTATTGCAAAATAAGCATTTAAATAGGTTTTCAAACTAAGGCAAACTTTTAAAAAAGTCAGGTCAGACTTTAAAAATTAAAATATTTTAGGCTCACATGTCAGACTCAAGCTTTATAATTGAGATACATGTCAGACTTGTTTAAGAAAAAGTCTGGCCTAACTTGTTTCCACTATACTTAAGAGGATATGCACTCATGGTCTTGGATTTATTTAATAAGAAAAAAAAAGACTTGAAGGTAGAAGACCAATGCTCTATTTTATATAATTACTAATTTTCTTACTCAATTTTCAAAAAATAATAATAATCTTACTCTTGTATTGCACAAATTTGTTTTAAATATGATATTTTTAACTGATATGAGCTTTTTGTTTAATAGGCAAATATTTGATACATATTTTAATTTACTTATTTTACCTTAAAAGTTACTTATAATCAAAATATTTTAAAGAGAGTATTTAGCTAAAAAGTTTTTTGGTGCAAAATAAATTAATCCAAATGTACTTCTAATCTTCTAAAGTATAATAAAGAAGTTCATATACCAATGTGTGTTAGTCCGAATGGAAATGATTCAGGTCTCTTAAATATGTGGTTCTAAGTTTGATCTTGAAATTTATGTGTATGAAAATAATACTATTAGAATGAGTCTCGGTTTAAACTCCTAATTGTATTCTATGAAATTAGTCTATTACCTATCAGATAAAGATACTCTGAGAAACTAAAAAAATAAAGAAGTTCTTATTTGTAATTTAATAATTATATGACCTAATTTTATTTAGTTTATTTATTACAATACTTGCCTGCACTTTTTAAGTATATATGCATAATTTATAAGGTCTCCTATTAACCATTTCAGGTTAATAGATTGAAACTTTTATATTCCATTTAATTTTCTTTTACATTTGATAATAAAAACTAATAATTGATATTTAAGTTATGTTTGATATGAAGGAACGAATAACATTCCATATTTTAATCTTGAAATTATAGCATTACAATGTTTGTTGTGAAAAATAATATAGAATAACATTCTTATTTCAAATCTCATTCCACAAATTCTTAAAATCCTATTACCCAAAAAAAAAAAAAATGAGATTATGATTTCACATTTTTATGTAATAGAATTTCATATATTATTCTTAATATACCTTTAATTAATTTATAAAATGATATAACTAAACTCTTTTATAATTTATAAAATATTCCTATATAATAAATTTTTTAATTATTAAAAAAAGATACATATTCTCTTGTGTTAGAAATTTTTAGTCTTTTGAATATTTGATGCTTTCTGTTTTGGTAACTTGGATCCCAGGCAATGCACCCAGAGCGTGCTACCACTAGGATGCAAGATTCCTTTACTTATTATAATCACATCTTAAATTATATACTGACATTGTGTTTCGTGGGCTTTCATTGAAAAAGCCCAAACAAAATTTCCCTTACTTTTAAACAATTTTTTCTTATATCAAGTTAAAAAAAATGACAAATTTTGATATATATTCTTTTGAGTTTTGTCAAATATATATTTAATATTTGTTAACATGTATAAGTTACGTAAATTGCATTCAATTAATTTAAGTGATTATGTTTTAAACTTTTTTATTTATGTTATTTTTATAATGAATTAGCTTACTATTATATTATACTTTTAACAACAATGTGAAGAAAATATTTTATTTCTTGTGATTGTATGTGATAAATTAATTTAATTATATTAAAAATATATTCTAATATTATTTTATGATTTTATGTATACATTTAATATATGTATATATATATTTTACATATTGTTATATATTTATATAATAATATATATGTATACATAAAACCTCATTTTCACCTTAGTTTAACTACGATTGAACCTCAGAACCTTAAAATTTTCTCTTTTTCGATTCAATGTTTGGTCTGATACTAAAAACATTGGCCACAAGAGAGCACATCTCGCTTTGGGATTTTAGCTCTTTTCAGGCCGAGAGCGAAACAAAATGGCCCTCCTTTCGCAAAGTTTACCTAGGGATCAAATACACGTCCTCATTCTAAGAAATGTAAGTTTTAATTTGATTTGTCATATATGATCATAGAACACCAGATACAATATACTTATGTAAATTGCGTACCTTGCATGGTCATGATTAGGTTGGATGATCAATGTTAGGTCTTCCCCTTTGGCCTCCAAATCGAGATGCGGCTCTCAATGAGAAAAGTTTCACCATTAGGAGCAAAGAGGGGACTTAGCATGTATTTATAATGATGTCAACCCTAGTCAGCCCTCCCATCACGGGCCACTAAGAAATTGACTTGCACTAGTAACAATCTGGCACATCGGCCCAATAAGGTGTAATAGGCCTAAAATAAATAGATCACCATTCACCTATTCCTTTTCCCATATGGATCGATTATTAATCCATTTTAATAAAATCCAAAATATCAATTAGTGGTACCTTATATTAAAAATATTCTAACATTTTCCTACTTAGGCAATACTAATTGAATGATAACATTTTGAAAATCATTTTGTTTTGAAAATAACTATCGAGTTAACAACTAATTTTTGACAATGTACGTGGCCACGATTTCAAGAAAACAACGATCCATGGGATAACACATTCAAATTGACCCAGCCCATACCACTGATAATATCGAATCATGGTGACAATTACACCCTTTATTGATGTAAGACCTTCCATGGTCACAAGCATTACCAATAACATAGACCAAGTCCTGATATGGTAGTGTAGCATGAAAATAGCACCAAACCTGTGATCCAATAATGTTATTTTTAATGTCAGTCCTCCAATGATTTCTCTTCAACACCTTCGCTCTTTCCCGAGTACAAGAAATCATTAGCATGCTCATTATGAGCAAGAAAACTAACATGTTCCAGCAAGCACAAATAACTGATATGCTCATCAAAGCATGTACAACTGGCATGCTACTCCCAGCATAAAAAACATTGTTTGGTATAAGACCATATGCTAGTACATTTCATAATGTACATAGTATAAAATATTAACTATATGCGCATATAATAATAATAGTAACCAAGTGTACCAAACAGGGCAAGTTAATGCACAATATAAAATAATTAACATGCAAATAAATCATAAAATATGTCATGTCCTAAAACAAAAATCTCATAAGAGACAAATAAGTGCAGTAAATACATGTAAAACACTCTCACTAACCAAGCACATCAAAGAGCTTAACATCCCTACGTTTTCAATGTGCTCTTTGAAAACTATAGGTGCAAGTCCTTTAGTTAATAGATCTGCTAGCATAGAATTTGTATTTATGTGCTCAATAACTTTGTCCTTTTTCTTCACAAAGTCTCTAACTGTCAGGTACTTCAGCTCCAAATGTTTGCATCCAGTAGAAGGTTTACTCTTCCTTTTAAAATATAAAACTGCATTATTATCACATTAAACCTTTAGTGGTCTGGAGATAGAAAAACAACCTAAAGACCCGAGATAAAATTCTTAAGCCATGTCATATGAGAAACAACATCAAAACAAATATCGGACTCAACCTGCATAGTCGAAGGAATCATCATGGTTTGCTTAACACTCTTCCAGGATATGACATCACCAACTAGTATAAAGATGTAACTAGAAGTGGATTTCATGTCTTTGAGGCATTCTCCAAAATCAGAATCTATATATCCAACCACTTCTAAGTTATCTATCATACCGTATACAAGCATGTAGGCTTTTGCTTTCTGCAAATATTTCTTCATTTTCTTGACAACAACTCAATGATTAGGCCCCAGATTAGAGAGATATCTCCAAGAACACTGGTAGGAAAAGCCAAGTCAAGTCTAATGCAAACCTGAATATTCATCAAACTCCCTACAACACTCACATATGACATTGACTTCATTGACTCCTTTTCAATTTCACTTTGTGGGCATTGACTCTTGCTAAACTTGTCACCTTTAGTAACAGGAACATCCTCAGGCTTGCAATATTTCATATTTGACTCCTCAAGGACTCTTTCAATGTAGAATTTCTATGACAAACTTAACAAACCATGAGTCATACCCCTATTAATTTGAATACCTAATACAAATGATGTCTCTCCTAGACAATGGAAAAATCATCAATGTAAAGATCCAAAACAATGAGCATGCTCCCACTGGCCTTGAGACATATGCAATGATCTACTTTATTCTCCACCAAACCTAGGTTGCCCACTACTTGATCAAATTCAAATACAAGTAGTGGAGAAGCTTGTTTCAACCCTTAGATGAACCTTTTCAACTTGCATACTAGATGTTCTCTCTTTAAAACCCTTAGGTTGTTTCACCATTGAGGAAAACACTTTTTACTTCCATCCAATGAAGTATTAGAACCAAGAGCGCTACTAGGGCCATAATAATTCTAAATGAATCCTTGAAAGAAACTGGAGAAAAAAACCTGAATGTAATCGACTCTTTATCTTTATAAGAACTCACCTTAGCCATCAATCTAGCTTTTGGAATCTTTCTTGGTCTTGTATATCCATTTGTAGCTATTACACCTATTAAGAAGTTCAACAAGCTTCCACACTCCATTTTAACCATGGATTGCATTTATTCTTTCATTGTGTTTATTCACATATCAAATTTGAAACAAGTTACAACTTCAACACATCTCAAAAGATCAATGATATGTCCTACGTCAAAAACATACTCTCCAAAAATACTGTCTTATGACTATCAAGAATAGTGAACCTTTTTTCACATTTAACTTCTCAAAAGCTCTTGTGCTACAGGCACAACTGGTTGAGGAACTTCAGTGGAAGTAGCAGACTTTGCATCAGGATGCTTATTAATATGAGGTTCAATAACTGTCTATTCTCACTATTGGCAACATCAAATTCAAGAAATTTCATAGTCACGGACTCCGCAATCTTGGTACCTCTCTCAAGGTAATAGAACCTATACCCTTTCGCGTGGTCTGAATACCCAATGAAGTAACACCCAACGGATCTAGGATCAATCTTCTTCTCTAAGGATTATATATCCTCACCTTAGTTGGATAACCCCAAATTTTGAAGTAATTCAAACTAGGTTTTCTACCTGTCCACAACTTAAAAGGTGTTTACGAAACAGATTTGTAAGGAACTCTTTTAAGAATATACAAGGTCGTTTTAATGACTTCTCTTTGAAGATAATCCAGTAAGTTAGTCTTACGTATCATGCTCTTCATTGTATATTTAAAGGCTCAATTTCACCTTTCGACTACTCTATTTTGTTCAAAACTATCTAGCATAGAGTATTGGGAACAATCTCACATGCAATCTTACAAATACTCCACAAACCACTTCATGTGTTGGCTAGACATGTCATGTCGGCCATGATACTTACCATCTAGTCAGATCTCATAATCTTGATGACCCTTCCCAATTATTATTATTACTAGTATAACCTAATATTATCCTAGTATAACCTTCCGACAAGTTTCATGTTTAATACTTTGACAAAAAGAATAGTCTTTTTTTTTTTCAGGTACAAAAAACAGTAATTTTAATAAATGTTTTAAAAGACTAAAACGTGCATGGACATGACCTTTTTTTTTTTGTTTATTTGTTTATATTTTTTTGATTTTGAAGTTTGAAGTTTTTACCAATGGAAGCAACTAGTAGGCTAAAGACAATTAGACATCTAGTATTTTTATTGAACTTCTAAGATACCTCCAGTCTGCCCAAACTCACCTTTAGGCAGGAGATTTTACTCAACATCATAACAAAAACCTACTACCTTTACAATTGAAAAAAAAAATAAGAAGATAAAAATTAGAAAAAAAATTACATTCTCTTCACTTAGTAATTAAGGTACATATATAAAAATTAAAATTATAAATAACCCTGAACCAAAGGCAACCTCTGGATAACTATTAAACAAATGCATTTGATTTTTTAGGGATCTTATAATTAGGCACACAGAAACATACAAATTAATTTATAATGTCAATTACATATAAAATAGATAAATGAAACTACCTTGATGCTACCAGCTAACTACCCTATATAAGTATAACCTCAAGGGACAAAGCAGTTTTAACAACTAGCAGCACAAACGCACAATCCGTTGTTGCGTGTGTGGTCACATAAGCTAATATTTAACAAAAATGATACATATACATCGTTACATATATCATTTTATAAAAAAAGGTCTTTTTTAAAGTGATATTATCTCTGAAATTAACAAATGTATTTATCATTGATTTAATTATTTAATTTAAAATATATTTTAATCTTAACTTACTAAAATTTAATGATAAATATACCTTTAATTTTTTACTTTAAAACCAATTTCAATTTAGAAGAATTTTGTCCATCACTTTATACATTCAGTTTTTACAATTTAAGTAAAATTAGGTCAACATCATTTTCTACCTACCTACACTAAAATTCTGTGACCTAAGATGTAAATAGAGATATGCAAGTAGTATTTTTCAATAACCAAATGTGCAAATGTCTCAAAGGCGCAGCCACATTCAGATTTTGACATCTCACCAGCCAAAAATTCCAGCCTAATGGTTCAGATGATTGGAGAATCGCTTGTGAATAGTCCTGAGATCAGGGCACACCAGCTGAGCTATTTCTAGGAAAGCTTCCCTTGGGCCTCACTTCCAACACCATAAGATTCTTGTTCATGCACTAGGAACAAATCTTTTGCATGAGTCCCATTATGGGCACTTTTTAATTAAAAGCAAATCTATGCTAGTAGACAATATAATCCAACTATGGTTGTTCTTTCAGCAATATTTTGGTCTCATTCTGAATTTTGTTCTGTTTGATTTGATTAAGGAATTTGCTTGGAAGGTTTACGACTAGGTCTAATCTAATGTTGGAGACTTTCCCTTTTATTATTATTTTTAAGCATGTATTGTGTTGGTGTACAACTTTGTTAACCATTATTAAGCATATTCAACTTTAGTACGGGTCCCAACAGCTGTTGTGCAATGGAAATTTAGGACATAGAGGACCCTTTAAGAGGGTCAAGACAAGCTAAGAGATATAAAAATTGAAGTGTGTACTTTATATATTTCTTTGGGTAAAAATGATTTTGAATTGTATTAAAGAAGTGAACGAATCGTGCACACCTCTTATTTATTTCTTAGCTTATCAAAGTACAAAGCTCACTTCTTTTTGAATCTAAGTCCTCATGAAATCTAACCATAGAAGGCAAAATGTGTTTGACAGGTTGACTCTCATTTTACTTTCTTGTAAAAATCTACCTGAAAATTGTCGGCAGAAGACCAAGGCTCTGCATTTGTTTATGTTATCTGTGAGAATATGTTGTGACCTATGCCCCCTGCTTGGTTACCCAAGATACGGTATAGAAAATAAAAAGAGAGAAAAGCTCATATTCTGCTATTAGAATTTCTTTTAAGGGCTTTTAAGTTTTAACTTTGTTGCTTACTATTACTATTATTATTATTATTATTATTATTATTATTATTATTATTATTATTATTATTATTATTAAAACGTGAAATTTATTATGTTTAAGGTTAGTGTTTGATTATTAGAACAAGGTAATGGATTATTGTGTTAAAAAAAATTAGTGTTATAACTTTTTTTAAATAAATAACTTTTTTTGAACTGAATAACTTTCTTCCAAATAATCAATATAATTTTCCAATTAATATAGCAGTCACTTTTTTACACACTGATATATTTTGTGTTTTAAGCTTAGACACTGATTTTTCTCTATCCATTTCATATATTTTTAAAAAAAAATTTATACAATGTTAGCTTAATTTTTTTTGCGTATATTCATATGTAATTTAACAACTCTCCCCACGTATAAAACGTTAAAACGCATGCTTTTTTTCTTGGGTACAGTAAAACACATGCTTTTATGTGAATGCATTATACTTCAATAAAGTATATTTTTGCAGGTTTATATGTGAAGAGCCAACTATTCGTAACACATATATGAGATTCGTTTTCACATGGAGAAAAAATTGAAGAACATTGTGAGAGACAAGGCAGACATAGAATAATAATGAAACTAACTATCATTTTGCCACTTGATCATAATTTAACGTAGAGTAAACTACTCCTTCGATCATTGTAAGAAACACACTTTCTTAATTACTTCTAACCTTTTATAATTAATTTTTGATGAGATATATAATTTTATTCTAACTTAGTCACACTTTACACTCTTAATATTTTTGTTTTGAAAGTAAGGGCTTAATGCCAAGAAATATAGACAAAAAGACCCAGACTGAAATATTACTTAAGGACCTAAATTTTTATGATAAATTAATTAAAGGACTTAACTTTTATTTTTATTAATTAAAGACTTCAATTTTATTACTATATATTTTTACTAATACAAAATGTTGAAAAGATAAAAGTATCTAATTTGATAAATGAAAATTATTTATAATATAAACAAAACATATAATATATATGCCTTAAAAATTTGTTTCCAATTAATAAATGGACTGTATCCGAGCTCCAAGATTAAAGTCCAATTACGCCATTCAAACCCCTTAGAAGGTCTCCAAAGTGGCTTAAAGCATCCAAAAATATGGTCATGGGAGTTTGTTACAAGAAAGGGAAAATGAGGACACTTGGCACACTACGTAACAATTTTATGAATCATGAAGTGAGATCATTCACCCCTCCCTTATAAAAGGGTAAACATAAGTTATTGTAGAAGACTTTTACACACGCTTACTACCCAATAAGATACTTGCTATGACTATTACCAAAGTTGAGGTCTTTAATTAATAAACAAAATAAAGTTTAGATCCTTAACCGATAATAAAAATAAGGCATTTCTACAAATTTTTTTCTCAAAAGATCCTAAGGGTTTAATACGATTGAGATGCACAAAGAACTAAATTAAAATACAATTATTGAAACATTCATCTTAAAAAAACTAGAGAAAAATAATTGATTAAGAATTATTATATCTTTCAAGCACAAAAAGAATAGTTTAATTACTACTCTTTTCAAGAAACAAAACTAGCTACAACCCATTATAGAAAAGGTGTATGCAATTGGTGACCATGTATACACATAATAGAATACATAATACATTTTCTAGAATTTTGAGTTTGCAAAATAATTTACTGTGCTGCCAATCATTTGATTGTATAATTGCAATACCCAAAGGATGAGGACACATTAAAGTCAATAAATATTGCATGCAGCCGAGTAACACATTACACATAAATAATTAAGTAGTGTTCCATCAACGTTTGGCAATGCAATTATGTGCAAGCATATGCTAATTAGTGATAGTTCTTAATTCATTAATCTTTATCCTGGTGAGCTACCTTTATGGAATGTGTCTGGTCAAAGAAGACTCTTGCTTTATTATTTATCATTTACTAAAGAAGAAATATTTCCCATCTGAATAAAAAATTTCGAAAATGTTTCACATCTTTAGGCATAAAGTTTATGCTTTTTTTATTATTTTTTTACTATTTTTTTTCTCTTTTGTAGCACTTTGATTTCCTCTTTTGGTTATTTATCTAAGGAGACTGCGATTCTTCACTTTTCACGACACCACTCTCATTTTTTTCTTGTTTTTTTTTTTTTTTAATCATAATTTCTTCAATAAATTTATCCAAATATTTTAGATATGTTATATTTCAAATAATATTGAAGAATTTGGTTTTGAGTGTCTCAGGCTTGCCTCACATTATAGAGTATCTGAACTTTTCAGTTTTGATTTTCTTTAATCGTTCTTGATAAGAATAAACATAATTTAGTTCCATGATTATAAGACTTAGTTTTAGGTAGATTTGTTTTATGTTTCCAGTTTTATCTTATCTTATCATTATTTTGTGTAACCTTTTTACTTATATAATAGATATTTTGACTTGACTCTCATTAAGTTCAACTCGCTTTTATCCAAAATGTGTACATAGCCATAGTCTTTTAATAGCTAACAACGTGTATGTCACGTAACAAGAAGTTCAATCACTCTCACCATTAGTGCATATCTAATCATTTTGTTCAAAGCATGACTCACAAATGGTCTCATTGAAAACCCACTCAATTTAGCCATAGATGTCAACAGAGGCAGAATCAGGGAAGACATGTATGAGCTATGATCTCTCCTAGCTTTGAGTATTTCTTTTATATATACATAGTATATTTTTTTGTTGGTCCCTCTAGTAAAAAAACAAATATTTATCCTTTGGTTAATAGATTATTTCAGCTTGTTTCGACTCTTCCTGTATTAACAACAACTACTAAGCGTATTTTTTTAGTTACAAAAATTATTAAAAAAAGATTGCAAAATAATATGAAAAATAATTTTCTCACAAATTACATGATTGTTTACATTGAAAAAAAGATTGTTGATAAATTTACCACAGATACGATAATAGATGACTTTTATTCTATGAAATAGTATCGAATAGAATTTAAAAATTAAATATATACATTTAAGATTATCTTATATTCAATTATGTTTATTATGAATATTTTTAATTTAAAACATATTGATTATAAATTGAATTGAATTTATTTTTATATTTATATTATATAATAATTAAATTTTTTTAACTTAAATATTTAAAAACATATATTTAATCTTTAGTCTCAACCCTTTAAGATTAAAATCCTAGCTCTTCCCCTATATGTGAAAACCTCGTGTGAGGTTTGATTAACACTTTAAGATGCCTTATATGATTGTATTTGGTATTTCAAGACCATTAGATGATGGTTTCGCTAACCCATTACAAGTGTTACGATCCGAACTTAGCATTTGAGCAACAACATCCAATTTGAAGGGGCTAATAAGGATATAAATAATTTAGTTCTATGATTATAAAACTTAGCTTTGGGTAGCTCTATTTTATATATTTAATATGTTTTATTTTATCTTATCATTATCTTGTGTATTCTCTTTATTTATATAATAAACATTTTGACTTTTTACTAAGTTCAACTTACATTTATTTAAAACGTCTTCAATTCTCATGTCTTAGCCTTGCATATCAATAATTTTGGAAGATAAGGAATGTGATGCATTCTATAAGTAGTAATATTTTATATGTTAGTCTTCATAATAAAGTGTATGTTGTCATCGATAGTCTTTAGTTAAAAAATAAAGCAATCATGAGTTAGTCTTAAATAAGGTTTGTAATTATTATTATTTTAATAAATCTTTTGCTGTTGAGTAGAATTGTTGGTGTTGCTGAACTATTATTTAAATGAAATTATGGTCATGGTAAAAAAAAAGAGTATTTGCTTTCTTTTCTTTGATATATAGAGAAGCAAAGAGACGAGAAGCATAAACCTAACTAAGTAGAAAAGACGAGAAAACGTAAAAAAAGGTACTTGCTTGTATCGTGGATTTATAGTACTTTAGTTTCTAATTAAACAGAAGATTATTGTTTTATCTGATAATTAAACAATAGATTAATTGTATTAGTGGACAATGATAATGGAAGAAGCAAAAACTACTTGCAAATAGAACCATTTGCAAATTTTCTCTAATTATCCTCGGATTCTTCAAGTTAAACCACACTTATGTATCGCTAACCTCCCACTTTTTTGTTTATCAGAATAAAATTTGTGTTATGACAGGATATTTACCACCCATTATTTTTGTCTCCTCTAGTGTTTTTTTTTATGGCCCCCATTTAAATTGATTGAAAAAAGCACCGCATGATTAACAGTATAAATCACAATTTTAAAAAAATAGAATGAAAGATAAATAACTAAATAAGATTATTAGTGTTCAAAGATGCTTGGACCGCGAGATCTGGTTCGCAACTAGCTCAGAATTATCCTCTACAAGTCTTTCATGTCACATCTCTTTATAAATGAACAAATCAAAGGGACATGTGTTTTTCTTCAAAGCACAATAGAAAAGATGAAAATTTTAATTCACTCATAAAGAACTAGAATTTGATTTATAAAGTAAAAGAAAACTAAGAAATGTTGCTTTAATTCATTTTTAAAGTAAAATGCTAATATTACTTAGTTAACTAAACTGACTGCAGATATGTTTTATGAAATAATACTCTTATATATAATACATCGAATTGGAGCCAGAGCCATAAATAGATGGTACTAAAAAGTCATCTGAAAACATTATTATATATTTGCAAATGAAAAAAGTCATTCTCTTTAAATATAATTATAACTTTATAATCAATAAATCCAAAGAAGAATGCCCTTTATGTAGCTGAAACGTGAAGCAAGCAATATATACCCTTTTATGCCTTTGAAACAATTGCAATTGAGACTGCTAGGTACCCATCTTGCTGAGTCACATAGATGACCTTTTTTTAGTGGATGTAGCAGTGAAAGCTGAAAAGAGTTCATTTAAACACTTGGAATATCTAAAATATATTTTAAAATTAAATTAGATTTAATTTTATATTATTTTAGATATTTAATTTATATATAATTAAAGATATTATTTTAATTATATTTTTTATATAGATTCTTTCTTATAAATAGATAATTTTTTGTACATATTAATTAATTTAAAAATATATATAAATTTATTAATATTTATTTCCTTATTTCTATTTTCAACATAGTATCAAAACTATAATATTCACCTTGATGATAATTTCTAACTTAGTATCAGAGAGTTTAAGCTTTTGATCTAATTTTAGATTTCAGATTCTAGATTTCAAATTTTAGACTCCGTTCTGATATCATATTCCGTTTCAGACTCAGTCCTAGATTTCAAATTCTATTTTAGACTTTGTAGTAGATTATAGACTTCATTCTGATAATAGACTTCGTTTCAGACTCCATTCGCATTGTAAATTTTTCTAGATGCATATGATTTCATCTCAAATGTAATTTAAACTTGTTGACTTTTCGAAGATCTCGACGATGTGTTTTTAAATTATTTTTATTTTATTTTATTTTCATGTATTTAATTGTAACAAGCTAAAAATTAATAACTTTACTTTGAGTGAGAGTGTTAGAATATTTAGACTATAACTCAAAATTAAATTAAGATTAATTTTATATTATCTTAAAAATTTGATTTATACATAATTAAATATATTATTTTAATTATATTTAATTATATTTTTTTATATAAACTCTCTTTCTTATAAATAAAAATTCTTTTATACATATTGATTAATTAAAAAATATTTAAATTTATTAATATTTATTTTTTATTTATATTTCTAACATAATATCAAAATATATCTATTTAAAAAGAATTTCTAACTCTTCCTAAAGCACTGGACCAGAACTTACCTTAGAGAAGTAACATGGGACCACATGAGCAAAACACAAGACATGGCTTGTGTGTCATATGTATGTATGCAAGCATAGGCCTTTCAAACCAATCATTGCTCCACACAGTATGCAGTGTAGCCTTCTGTTAAAAATGTCAAAGGATGACACATTTATTTGACTGCAAATGTAGAACCTGCTTTCTCTTTCACACATTCACATGTTGCTCCTCTACCACAACAGAGTGATTCCTCTACACAATATTTTAGTGACATCATATTGTAGAGGGCCTTCATCATCCCTTATTGGGTATGTAATTAGCCTTCAGCAACAGTGTTACTGGTTTGAGTGTTTCCTTTCTATTTTTTTCCTCCTCTTTGGGTGAGGAAGGTAACAAAATTGAAACTAGAATTGAATGTTAGGACACAGTTTCGTAGTCTTCATCAATGTTCATAGGTAACACTACATTTTCCCCACTAAGGACATAATTGAATAATCAAAACAGAATAGGGGTATAATTGGCTGTGAGAAAATTGATATGGTGTCCAGTCTGTTTCTCTGATTATCCAGCCTATTGGATAGAATAACTAAGTCTCATTAAATAAATAGATAAAAAATCAAATTTAGTAATTTACGCAATTCAATGATATGGAAATTTGCAAAAATGGTAACTTTGTGTTTGGGCTTTTTCGTTGTGAAGTCCGTTCATGAACATGTCCTTCTTTTAATACTCCATAAGTTATTTTTTTTATCTATCTCTTAAAATAATTATATAAAAATTAAGAAAATTATTAAATAAATTTAATTATAAATCAAAATAATTATATTTAATTGAATTATTTTTATTAAATATTATTATTTTTCTGTTAATTTTTTTAAAGAAATAGATAAAATGAACAAAAGAGTCTATATAAAAAGAATTTTTTTAAAGAAACAGATAAAAAGAATAGAAAAGTACATATAAAAAAATTCACTTATTTTTATATTATCACTATACTTATTTTTAAATTTATTATCGTATTTTTAGTATACATTTAAGCATAATTTAATAACTTTGCATATTTATTATTTCTTATTTTAAATCTTCAAATTAGCATTTATTCAATATCATACTGATTACTTGTCTACAGTAGTAATAATCATCTCAAGTTACATTTCTTGTTTTTGGGGTTACAAAGTTACATATTTTGTTTACAATATTAGTTATGTTGTTTACACATTGATGTTTGATTATAAAATGTTTTTTTTTTAACATTATTTTCTTTTTGCATACTTTTTTTTTTGTACAAATCTTTTTTCCATACTTTGATTTAATGTCAAATGCCTAAGCTTTCCTGACTATCTGTCACGGTCTGAACAGACAAATCTCAGGAATAGTAAAAACAATTAAAAAAAGGAAGAAGAAGAAGGGAAATTGAAATTATAAAAGTGAAGGCATGAAGAGGAAGAAAGAGATTAAAGACTAAAAATAGGAGGGTGTGGGAGGAAAGAAATTTGAAGAAACAGGAAAGAAAGTTTTCATTTTTTATGCCTTCTCTTTTACTGTATGTAATGTGAGTCATGTCACTTGCCATCACCTACCACTGATAATTCCATGCCTGCTTCTTATTAACATCAGCCCTCTTCTCAGAATTTCATGTGCCTCTTGTGTTCTCCAATTCCCTCCAACTGCACAACACTCCTTCTTCTGTTGTTTGGTGAAGAGGGGTGAAGGGAAGGGTGGTGTTGGTGGTGGTCTCAGAAGGTCCATTTCAGGTTGAAAACAGACACCCTTTTGAGCATTTGAGAAAACCCAGAAAGCAAAATCTCACATTGGTAAGATTTTGACAATGGGTCTGAACTTGGGGTGCTCCAATGGCTTCAAACCCAATAGGGTTTTGGGAGCATAAGAGATCTAGTGTTTAAGTTGCTTCAGGGTCTGAAAAGGAGCTGGGGAGAAATCTGTGAGGGATTTTGAGTTGTAGACAGGTATTCATTGAACCTTCTCAGTTCCAAAGAGTTGTGCCACTTTTTTAGATTTTATATATATATATATATATAATCTCTGTTATGTTGCTGGAAAAAAACCAGGGAGATGTTAATAAATGAAGGTTCCTTTTTTCTCATTGGTTGTGAAACAACTTGGTTCAATTATTTTTTAGCTAAATTTGAAATTTTATAGGCCTTATTTTTCCTGTGTACAAAAAGAATAAAGTTCCAGTCTTTCTCGCTTATTTGGTTTTCTAGTGTTATATCAAAACCATTTTTTTTAATACTTTTTTGGCCTCTTACGATTTTGTATTTTCCAATAAGTTTGGAGTCAAATTGTTTCGCTTTTCTTTTCACGAGTCTGGATTATATGTGCTTGATTTGTTGGATGTGAAATGCTGGACCAAAATGAAGTTTTTTTTTTTTTTTCAATTTTCCCCATTTTGTTAGGGAGGGGAACTTCTGTTGGTATGTAACCAGCCCTTTTACATTTTTTTTTTTAATGAGCCTTTTTTCGTTCACTTCTGTACGAAAAGGGTAGGAAACATAATCTAGTTTCTTACTGGAATTTTGGATGGCTGGATGTGTGATTAACCTTCTCAAACCTGGCGTATGATGTGAGGAATCTAGTGGAAGAGTTTGGTGTCATAAGTTCATAAACATAGTTAGTCTAGTCAAATGCTTTATTTTGCAACTTGATTTGTTGTATGCATCAAAGTGCCTTCTTATATTTTAACACTGACTTCTGCAGATTTATTTGGCAGCAGCAAGATGGCATCTGATCTGAATTCGGGGTTGTCCAAGAAAACATTTGTTTTTGGATTGAAAGTGTGGGTATTAATGGGAATAATAGTTGGCTTGTTCATTCTAATCATTCTTGTGGTGCTATCAATATGTCTCACTTTAAGAAAGAAATCCAGAAGAGTCAATGGCAAGCTTCCCCTTAGCCATGTGTTATCTGTTTCAGAAGAGATCAAAGAAATTAGAGTTGATCAAGTTTCATCTAATAATCATCCGCAGAATGGTGCTTTTAAGAGTCTGAATGACAAATTTAGTGACAGGGAGTCTGAAAAGGTTTTGAACCAAACTAAGAATGGAGATAATAGTAGTCAATCAGGCTCATTTAATCATTTAGAGAAAGATGCTAATGGCTCTCAATCAGGTGAAGAAAGTGGTGTTAAGAACGTTTCTGCTTACAGGTCTTCTTCGCATTCTATAACTGCGCCATCCCCTCTGTCTGGTCTGCCTGAATTCTCTCACCTTGGCTGGGGGCACTGGTTTACATTAAGGGACCTAGAACTTGCAACAAACAGGTTTTCAAAAGACAATGTTATAGGTGAAGGTGGATATGGAGTTGTTTATCGAGGTCAGCTAATCAATGGGAGTCCTGTGGCCATTAAGAAGCTCCTCAATAATTTGTAAGTTTTGTCGTTAGCTTGTTTAGTTGCATTGCTGCCTTTATTTTTATTTTAAATTTTGAACTAGGTTTTATAATGTCCTGTTACATGTTTTATTAGGATGTCTGCAGATGCAGCTAGTTTATCTTATAACTGTTGATGTCCATCATGCAGAGGACAAGCTGAAAAGGAATTTAGGGTGGAAGTTGAGGCTATCGGTCATGTGCGGCATAAGAACTTGGTTCGACTCTTGGGTTATTGCATTGAAGGCACACACAGGTAACAAATTGTTTTGGGTTTGCACTTTATGTGTGTGTTTGACTGTTTGTGTATCTACTTTCATCTTGATTTGACCATTTGACTAGGAGCTTAAAGGTTTACAATATGGTTAATGTCTCCATTATTATTATCTTACAAATCTATTAACTGCTTGCAAAATTATGTCCAGAAGTTCCTTTTAGCATGGAATTTCTTGGTGAATGACATCCATGGCTTTATATTACAGTTGCATTTGCTTACAATTCTTTAAGTACTGGTTTGTATCATTTGTGGTTTTCATTCTTAATTTCTTATTGAACCCGTTATTAATTTCAGGTTGCTGGTTTATGAGTATGTTAACAATGGCAATTTAGAGCAATGGCTTCACGGAGCCATGCGGCAGCATGGCTTTCTTACTTGGGATGCTCGGATGAAAATTCTCCTTGGAACAGCCAAAGCGTATGCTCATTTATTCCTGAAAAAACTAATTTACTAAATGTCCAGAGTTTATTTTTTTGGGTGATTTTCCTTTTACTGATCTATGATTATTATATCTTATAGGCTGGCTTACTTGCACGAGGCAATTGAGCCAAAAGTTGTGCATCGAGATATTAAGTCAAGCAATATTCTAATTGATGATGACTTCAATGCCAAAATATCTGACTTTGGACTGGCTAAGTTACTGGGCGCTGGAAAAAGTCATATTACAACTAGAGTAATGGGTACTTTTGGGTAAGCTTCTTGTCACCTCTAAATTTATTATAATTGTCACTTCTAAATTTCAATTTGACCATAACATAGCATACATCCAGTTGCACTCTAAAGTTGACAGAGTTGGCCTTTTTGTACTTTAGACTAATATTAAGTATAGAAATTGAAACTGCCTCTAATTTGCTCATCTTTTCATGCTTGCATTGCATTTTTCAGATATGTAGCTCCAGAATATGCCAATTCTGGCTTGCTAAACGAGAAGAGTGATGTTTATAGCTTTGGGGTATTGCTCCTTGAAGCAATTACAGGAAGAGACCCAGTGGATTATAGCCGACCAGCAGCTGAGGTGTGTCATTGGTATTCTGTAATGATCATAAAAATGTGCATGTATTTATGTATATTCATTCTCTTTACCTAATATATGTCTTAACTTGAATTTTGTATTTGAAGAATGGAATACATAGAAAACCTCACTGGGAGTACTTGACAACTTTATTTATTTCATAATTCTCTTTCTCTTCCTACATTTTGACTCATTAGGCTTTCCTTAATACTATCGACTATCGAGTGGTTCTTGTAGGTAAATTTGGTTGACTGGCTCAAGGTGATGGTAGGGAGTAGACGCTCAGAAGAGGTGCTGGACCCCAACATTGAGACTAGGCCATCAACAAGTGCCCTTAAACGAGCCCTTTTGACTGCTTTGAGGTGTGTTGATCCAGATGCTGAAAAAAGACCAAAGATGAGTCAAGTTGGCCGCATGCTTGAATCGGAGGAATATCCCATACCTCGAGAGGTTTGACTTCTGATTCTTTTCTCTAAAATCGTAATGTGTTTCCAACATGATATGGCAGTTTGTGTTTTATGAATTACATTTGGTTCATTGCAACAACATTTAAAAAGGTAAAACAAAACAAAACAAAACAAAAGGGAGATGGGGCAGCAAGACAAGGGGAGTGAGAAAAACTACATCTGCAACATTCATTTTCTGAAAAAACTCCATCTGAGAGACATCTACTTTTGAGACCACTTCAAAATAACTGATTCCATTTTAAAATTTACATTTGGTGGTGTGTTTGTGTTAGAAATAAAAATAAAAGTCATTCATGTGCCTTCAGTTAATAGCCTAAGCTTTTGGGAGAGTTGGTTCATGAAAGTTTGCAGCGTGATGTTTCTCAAGTATTGTAGGTGACATTTCAGGATCGAAGACGCAGAAGGAGTCAGGCAGGAAACATAGAGCTGGAGGCACAGAGGGAGACTTCTGATACAGAAAAGAGTGACAATCCAGATTATAAGCCCAATGGCAGAAGGAACCAACGGAAGTAGAGCCGGGGATTTCAAAGTGTTTCCAGGATAAGGAACACAAGTGAAACTGGCAATTTTTGCATTCTTTTGAGCTTCTGTAAGTTCTGATACCTGCCACATTTGACATCAAAGACATGGAGCAGGAACCAGTTACTTTGGGATGGTTTATATACCTATTTGTTGTTACAGCCTAGATGTAGATGTAGATTATTGTGTTATATGGGATTGAACAGCTCCCTTGCACTAGTGGTGTGTACAGTTCATTGCTATTCTTACCTTTTGTCTTTTCATTTGTTTCACCGTCAAGATGGAACTGCTCTTGCTTTCTTGAAGATCAGAAAATTTAATCAAGCGTGAAGGACGAAAATAGATGTGCTTGTTGTCTATAATTGCAGTGAAGAATTTCTTTTCTTTTCTTTTCTTTTCTTTTCTTTTCTTTCTTTCTTTGGAAGGGAGGGTTGTGATTATCTAGTTTGCAATGTAAGCATAGTAGGCCCTCGCCACTAATTGCTTTGTTATGACAGCCACTTTTAATACCAAATTAAGAAGCAGATCTAGACCCAAATTCCAGGGAAAAAATATGTCAAGCTTTTTACACATGATATATCAGTTTAGAAGTTCAAGATTCGGGGCTACAATGGCAAGATGATTTAACAAGTAGCAAAGCAAGTTGCCCAAAGCAATATCCTTGGCAAAGTTTAAGCAAGCAGAGAGGCCACAATATTTACCCAACAGGGTGCAGTGACAAATTACTGCATGTTGTTAGAACACAATAAATGCATGCTAAGATATATCTCTACTACTAAGTTTAAATTAATAACTTCAAATTTATATAAGTTTGTTTAAAATTAATAATAGATATTCTTCTTAGATCGTGTATTTATTGTGTTTCAGGAATGTTATAATTTTTCATAGTAATAAAGCTCTCGTGGTAAGAAGCCCTTTGTTTCGGTTTGTTTTCTACTTTTCCTCCACATTGGTAACAGGTGTGATGTACACAATTTTATAAATTTAGAAGATTAATTATTTCAATTAGAAATATAATAAAGTAAAATAAACATTACGCTAAGTTAAAGGTGTTGTATGATTTAGCCTATGATTTTCCCAAAGAAAAGAGAAAGAAAAAAAAAATGAAAAACCTACTTTGAAGCATCACATGTGACAATGACGAATCCATAAATTTTTAACAGTGGGGAAAAATTAAAGATAATATATACACATTTTTTTTAAAATATTTATATTTACACATAAAAATAATTAAAGATTAAATGATATTTTTCTTGTATATTTTCATATTTTGAGGATAATAACCAACTTTCTTATTATAAATATTATCAAATATAAATGATAAAGAGTACAAATATATATATCTCTACGTATATAATTAAACAGAAGTATCAAATCAATTATTTGTTATAAGTGATAATGAATGTGAATATATATCTTTAACTTATAAAACTATAAAAACACAAACAATAACGGGGTATATAATAATAAATCTTTTAAAACTTAATGGGGCCTGTGTCCCATATTCCCTAACCTAGGTCCGTTCCTGCACGTGGAACATTGTGAGAAGCATAGTCTGTTGCATATAATTCATATTTTGAATAATGAACGTCAGCAATCTTTGGAGTCATCCAACTACCCCAACAGCAACTTTCACTCTCTGTTCATGACAAAACTAGACCAAGACGTGCTCCCATGACCTTCGCGTCATATTGTTTCTCTTAAACTCGTGGGTCTTGTGTAGAGGTGAAAAAATTTAATCCGTATTGTTTCTCAGCATTTAAACTCGGGGGTCTTGTGGAAAATGGGTTAAGGAAAAACCCACCCCGCTTTGTGCGAGTTTGACGGGTTAGATTGACCCGCATAAAGAAAAAAAAAAAAAAATAAGTGAGTTGATCCTAAAAAACAAAACAAAATGTATAAAAAATAATAAAAAAATCATAAAAATTTTAAAATAAAAAATTATAATTTATAGAGATTAAAAAAATAAAATAAATTTAGTATCATACATAAAATATCACAAATACAAATAATAAAATTAATTTGTAATATTTTTTTAAAAATTCAACCCGACGTGGCCACTCAGACTTAATGCGGGTTATGCGGGTTATGCGAGTTGAAAATAAAAATGAGTTAAAATCTTGAACCCCATGAAAAAATATTGTAACCCAACGGGTTGAAATAAAGTCTTGTGAGTGTTTCAAGCTTAAAATGTCTTGCGTGTGTTTTTTTCTCAGACTTAAATCTTATAGTGCTTAAAATAAAGTCGAGTGGTGTTTATATTATTGGAATTTTGGTTCAATACCAAAATACAATAATCCAAAATTTCCTACTCAATTCAATCCTAAATATGACAATATAGATTGAAACATGATCGAATACTAGATTGTGACATCAAACTATTTGAAAGAGAGAAATTATTCCTATATTATTACTATCTCACGATAGTTTGATCTCACGTCAATATTAATGGGACAGTTACACACACTAAGGTAGTTAATAATAAGGGTGTCTCCTTTGTGTATAAATAGCAAAATGAACTAAACCTACTCATTGTGATAATCTTATACATAAGACTCAATAACATATCCACTAATGAGTAGTGCTTAATAACAATAGGCCCAATAAAAATATTGATCAATATCCTTAAGCTAAATCAATATGCTCTAATTATTTTGACATTCAATTAATCTGAATTTTATAAAATATGATATCGACTTATGCTAGTTTACATAAAATAATCTAACATTCTCTTACTTGGACGACATAAGTTAAATCATTTTACTTTTAATAAGAAAATATTTCCTCAGATTAATTAAACAATGTGTGACCACAAAAGATGTCAAAATCGAACTAACACTCTCAACCAATGATCCAAGATGGGAGTACAAGCACCTTAACAATGCAAATAATCATACTCGATAGGAGTTCTTATATCATATATATAAAATATTCATATCTCGTTGACCTAACAAATGTGGTAAATGGGTAAATGGGTAAATGGGAAAGTATAACGAAATTGCATACCAATATGTGATCAAAGTGAAATTCACAACAAAATGGTCCTAGCATCCGCCTAAGATGCCTATTAAAATTTAACAAAATATCTTAGTACAACAAAATGAGACTAAGTACTAAAGTGCCTAACAATATGCCATATCAAGTGTGCACAATAATTAACAACATATGGTAATAAAGTTTCAATTAGCCTTGAGACAATATAATTATATTGTAGTGTACACTCTCACACTAATTCAACATACCAAAATAACGCAAACATTAATAATGAGACTATCAGCTCTGTGGTAGAATACTCAATATGAGTTTGAAACTCACCATCTTTCTTTAGCAACGCAAGTACCAAAATAGATAGAAATACAATATTGTAGACTTATCCAAAATCATGGTCATGACAACATAAACTGTATTAAGCCAAAGGCATTCAAAAAAATTTCAACCACAGAGTCTCATATAATTACTTCATTATCAATTACATACTCTACTTTCATAAATGAGATCACAAGTGTCCATATGACACTTTACAAAAAGTCAGCTCCTCTGTTGGAACCGAGTTGAACCGAGCCGAACCTAGTTCAGCTCAACTTGACTCAATAATAAATATTTTAGCTTGAAACTCGATTGGAGTTCGATATGAACCATTTTTTGTAACTCAAACTCAGTTCGAACCAAGCTCACAAACTGTTCAGCTCGATTTGTGAGCTTGAATTATATGAACCAAATGTCAAAATGAGGCAATATGAACCAAATGAACCAGAGTAACTCGTGAGCTTGGTTCATTTAGATATTATGTCCTAAATGATAACTCTATTAAATAGAGTTATTATGTCTTAGTTTTATGCTTAAATGAATGCTCAACCCTTGATTTGTTTAGAAATTAGAAAAGTTTGTGAGTTTATTTGAATATCTTGAATTCATTGTGCTTTATTGTTGAATAGGCTTGACTTGGAGTTAAATTGGTTTGATTATGTACCATTTATGATCGGTATCTTATTGGGGTGTATTTTGATCTTGGAATGTAGGTTTATAACCCAAAGGAGTGCCAAGAATGAAATGAATAAAATCAAGTTTAGAGCCTTGTTGATCATGCTAGACTAAATGAAGTGGATTTGAAGATGTAGACGTCCAACCAGACCAAGACTAGAATCATTGGAAAGCTAAGAGATATATCCACAACTTTCATGTTGACCACTTTCTTTGATTCCTCTGAGTTGAGTATTTAAACTTTAAGGGAAGTTTGAACCAAATTGGTGAGCCGACATGATGAGAATGCAAAATGTCATATTTTTCTTCATTAATGTTTAATCTTTTTATACTTATTTTGTGTTTAAATATACTTATTATTCTTATATTTTGTTTTAGGATGCAAATGGAAGCGTTAAGTGCAAAACAAATCTAATTAGACGATTTTGGACAATTTTGATATTGCTTCGTAATTTAGGATGTTCGTTAACCTGCAATTCTAATACACAAATTTAATGTGGTGTATTTTTGAAAATTTCCAAATCTGGTGCACAAAAATTCCAACTGAAAATACAACTTTCCTAGTTATAGTAGGATCATATTTTATTTTAAATATTTTCCTTAATTAGTTAGATTTGGATATTATTATCTTAAGATAATATTTTAGAATATTTATAGGAGATTTTATAGAAAATTTTATAGGATATATTTATAGAAGATTTAGTAGGAGATTTAATAGGCTTGAATGTTGATACTAAAAGGATAAAATGAGGGAGTAATGAGGAGGATTTTCTACACGCTGCTCCTCCCCTCTTCTCTCTCTTATCCTTCAAGTTTTTATTCATGACCCTGCGTGGCTAAGTTTTATAATTGGTTGAAGGAAATAGGAAGCCTCAGAATCAATAAAACTGTGAGATCTAATTTATTTTTATTGTTTAATTTATTCTTAATTTGAGTATCAAATGTTCTTTTGTGACTATTTTCAATATTATTTCGTTTAATTACTAGGGAGCCTACTAGTTTATTATTCATTATAATCTATTGCCAAATTAGAAATCAAATCCATAATTGCTTAGATCCTTCTAATTTGTGAAACAATTAAAATTTAATGATTTCTTGTGTCAGAAATTATTAGATTTTAGAAAGAACGTTTGACTAAATTAAATGCAACTACTTGTGCTTTTATTGTTTAGTTTCATCAATCTCTCTAATTTTTAAAGTTGCAACTAGATTAAACCTTTAACGCTTGTCTTGGGCTGTTTAGTAGTTAGGGTTATTTAGATTACTTGTTTTCTAATTAACGACAACTAAGGAGAGATAAGAAAATAGTTCTAATAGTGAATATTCAAAGTGTGAATTGATATATACTTACATCAATGATCAGTTGTAAAATTACGATGGTGGTCGTTGTCAGGGAGTGATTCTAGTTGATTTTTGTATTTCTTGTGATTCTTATTTTGTTCTTGAAATTTTTAATAAAAAAAGAAAAACAATAAATCGTTAGTTTTATTTATTTATTAGAGTATAATATTTATTTATTTTTTTTAAAAAATAATTTTTTATAAAATAAAAAATAATTTTTAAAAATAATTTTTTTAGCGTAGAATATTTATTTATTTTCTATGAAGCACAGATATGAACACGGACACGGGACACGACACAGACACAGATACGAAGACACACCAAATTAAAAAATTATAAAATACGGATACGACATATATAAGCTTAAAGGTTTATAATATTTTAATATATGTCATATATGTCAATATTTGCTACTTGTAAACCCTTCCTAGTCTATCCAAAAAAAAAAGTAAACCCTTCCTAAAAAATATGAAACATAATTTCTTTTACATATTCTAAAAAATCTCATAAACCTACTTCTCCTAATAGAACTAATTATGTACAAGTACATGTGCATAAAAAAATAATTAGAGAGAATATTAGTGTGAGGCAAGTTTTAGTGACAATGAAATAGACGACTTGGTACGAGCAGAAGTAGAATGAGCAAATGAAAATAATGGTATATGAAAAGATAAAACTTAAACGTCTAATAGTGACGTGTGAAAATATAAAACTTATTAATTGAACGTTAGTCATGGAAACTAATTTTTTTTTAAAAAAATATTAATGAGTCGTGTTCAAGTTGTGTCCAAGCATGTCTGAGAAGTGTCTGAGCGTGTCCGAGACGTGTTTAAACTGAAAAAATAATCTTTTTAATCAGACACAATCGGACACGCAGGACACATGTGTCATACGGGTGTCTCCTTGTGTCTGACACGGACACGTGTCCGACACACGGACATGCCTCATAATCGGTGTGTCCGTGCTTCATAGTTTATTTTCATTATTATAAATTTTTCTGATTTATTTTTCATGGTTTATTAGAGTTTCCTTGATTGCTTATGATTGTAACTCGATTTTCTAATCAAGGTGATTTGTACTTATAGTGCGATCCAGAAATAGTGAGAACTTTGTACAAGTGAAGGAGGGAAGCTCAGAGAAATTTTGAAGAGAACGATTTAACTCTTAATTCCCTATTTGCTAGCGATTCTGATTTAGAAGAGGATAAGTCATGTCTGAAAATTGAACTTTGAAAGAGCTTGCTGCCCCTGATTTGAATCAACAACCCTTATGTGTAACGTTCCCTACTTTAAATGTTGCTACTACTTTTGAATTAAAATATGGACTAATACATCTCTTGCCCAATTTTCATGGCCTTGCAAGTGAAGATCCCCACAAGCATCTAAAAGAGTTTCACATGGTATGCACGAGTATGAAATCCATGGGGGTGATTGAAGAGCAAATTAAATTAAGAGTCTTTCCATTTTCTTTGAAGAATTCGGCTAAGGATTGACTCTATTATCTACACTCAGGGAGTATTACTACATGGAATGAGATGAAAATATTATTTTTAGAGAAATATTTCTTAACTTCAAGGGCGGCCAACATTCAAAAAGAAATTTGCGGTGTAAGACAGCACAATATAGAGTCCCTACATGAATACTGGGAACGTTTTAAGAAACTATGTGCAAGCTGCCTCTATCATCAAATTAGTGAGTAGCTACTTATCTAGTATTTCTATGAGGGCCTTCTACCCACTGATAGGAGCATGATTGATCCTGCTTGTAACACCCTAATACCGGTAACCTAGTATATCAGAATATACCTGGATAAGCAGTATTAGTTATGCTACTTTCTAACTCAACATAACACTAATCTATATCATTTAAACAAATAATAATGGAGAGCCTTGCGGAAAACTAAAAGTTATACATATAACATCGCCACTAAAGGGCTCATTGTATACATAACTTCTTGTACAAATTAAAAGCACGTAAATAAATACAAGCTTTAAACTAGAAAGTATAAAAACTATCTTTGTCTTCATACTTCTTCTTCTTGCCTTTGGATGAACTTCCACCTGGATTTACATGGCAACAACGGGGTGAGAAATCATATTTCTCAGTATAAGTATACCAAAACCAGCAGTTTAAACATTCAAAATGAATAAACCCAACTGAACTAATATTTCCTGTATAAGAAACAATTACAACTCTCTCTTTATGTAACATTCTTAAGCGAACTATAATTTTTGTTCTGATAACCGAAAGCACGATGATATCAAACAACCGCCCATACAATTATTTGAAATCATCGGCCAAACAACCGCCCATACAGCTATCACCAATAACACAGAGTAACACATACACAACAATTACACAAATATATTCACCAAACAAAATATTACATAATGCAATGATGGAATGATGTATGTTTATGCTCAAAGAAAAGTGTATGATAGTGTTGGTGCAATGTCATAAATACTTAACTATTCCCCTAGGCGCAGAAGAATTCTGCCATGATAACGTGTGACCCCTTATAGCCTACTTTTAGGAACAAAGTTTGTCATCACAATACATGACCTCCTACACCCTTAGGTAGGGAGGGAATCTGATACGATAACAAGTAACCTCCTATAACCTACCAAGTAGGGAGGGAGTCTGCAATCATATCATGTAACCTCCTATAACCTACCATAAACTGAGTGGATGCCTCCACCATCTGCTCTCTAGGAATAGCAAGCATATGTGAAATGTGAAGTGTGTGTAATGTGGAGTTATGTCCTAACTCTAACATAACCACCACATGATCTCATACTAAGTCCATCTTGCATTACTAACTCCATCTCTTCTCTGTGGGAGTATTTCATGCACTACGACATTAAACCAATGCCAACTAGACTTAGTACATTGTTGTCCTTGCATTACTAACTCTCTTTAACTCTTTGAGAGCTCTTCATGCACTATGGCATTCGCCCTTGCCAGCTAGGGTCTATGGTACTTAACTTTTGCCAACTCGGCACCTTGGCTCTTAACTCTTGCCACTTAGGCACTATGGCACTCCACTATTGCCATCTTGGCACCTTGGCCCTTAACTTTTTCCACTTAGGCACTATGGCACTCTACTATTGCCATCTCGCTTCTTAAATCTCTTATCACCTCTCTTGTGACATCTCTGCAACTTAAAGTTGCTTAAGAAGCTAAGCTCTTGATCTCTAGCAATCCATGTCTAATGGATGCACTACTTTTCTTTATCTTCCTTTGTATGCCACTAGGTCTTTCTCTCAAAGAAATATCCTCTCAAGTGTCTCAACAATATTTACTAAGCATAAACAAAGGATCTTAACAACTAGGAATTTCAAATCATCAAAATAACATCTTTGATGAAATCTGCTCTGGACCCCTTTAAAAAGCTAATTTCCATAAATGCACCAGAGGTACATCCTAACTTCAATGATTCTAATATTTATACCACTTAAAGTCTTATGTCTTAGTTTTCAAATGGTTTCGGAATCAGGTCATTCTGATATCTACAACTCAAGTTATGCAACAAACAATGCAAGTTGTCTGATTGTTGCCCTGTCCACGCCTAGGCTTGGTTTTACCATACCTAGGCGTGGTTCTCTCTGTCTCGCAGGGCTGAAAACTGATCAACCCACGCCTAGGCTTGGAAATATCACGCCTAGGTGTGACCATTCTGCAGAAAATTCTGCAGAATGCGAATTCTGCATAATTGGTTGAAAAACCAATTTCCAAACCTTTCCTAATGGATTCTAAGCAATTTCTAACATTAATCTAGGCCCTTAAACTTGTTGTAACTCTTTTACAACCTATGAATTCTCTTAGGGCATAGATCTAGGTCCAAAATCACCTAACCCCAACCATTTTCCAAATCCATTTCCTATGGATTCTAATGGTTGTCCTTGAGCCATAAATAGCTATCTAGCATTCTCTAAGCTTAAACTATCCTAACCTAGTTCTTGGAATCAAGAACTAAGCTAAAAATTAGGATTTGGTCATCCAAATCCTTATTTCTACTCAAAATCCCTAACCCCATCAAATGAGAATTAAAGGGAAAAGATGAGTAGAAAACCCCTTACCTCTTGCTTGAATGATGATCTTCAAGCCTTGCTCTTGTTCTTGCCTTGGATCCTCTTGCTTGGGTCCTTCATCTTCTTTTCTCTTCTCTTCCCTTCGTTTTCCCCTTTCTCTCTTCTCTCTTTTCTTTCTTTTCTTTCTTTTTTTTTCTTTTGATTTCTCCTCCTAACCGAGAGATAAGAGGGGAATAATGGAGGAAAAGCCCATTTTGCCCCTAAAACTATACTGGAACTTATATCTGCTAAGGACACTTGAATTATGCTAATTCAAGTTTGCAAACTTCCAACAACTTTGAAATAAATACTAAGATTCATCAAAATTATTGTTTCACAATTCTCATCATTTTCTATGAAACGCTAGTCATTCGGTATTAAAATGCACAACCAAGATGCTTAAAAATACCAAACCGACTCGATTCTCTTGAAACTTTAACCACACCTTATTTAACTTATTTGTGACATAGAAACAAATTATCTAAACTTGTTTCCCTTCAAATAGCAATTTATGCTATTTACTAAGTCATTATAGGCCACTTTCCACACTCGTTGCACAAAGAAAGCCTAAACTAACTCGTTAGTCACAAATCTTCACTGACATATCAAACAACTTATATGCTACCTTTGTACACATATAAAAGTCTAATATGTTTTTCCGAGATGTTACATTAATTCTGCATAATTGGTTGAAAAACCAATTTCTAAACCTTTCCTCATGGATTCTAAGCAATTTCTAACATTAATCTAGGCCCTTAAACTTGTTGTAACTCTTTTACAACCTATGAATTCTCTTAGGGCATAGATCTAGGTCCAAAATCACCTAACCCCAACCATTTTCCAAATCCATTTCCTATGGATTCTAATGGTTGTCCTTGAGTCAGAAATAGCTATCTAGCATTCTCTAAGCTTAAACTATCCTAACCTAGTTCTTGGAATCAAGAACCAAGCTAAAAATTAGGATTTGGCCATCCAAACCCTTATATCTACTCAAAATCCCTAACCCCATCAAATGAGAATTAAAGGGAAAAGATGAGTAGAAAACCCCTTACCTCTTGCTTGAATGATGATCTTCAAGCCTTGCTCTTGTTCTTGCCTTGAATCCTCTTGCTTGGGTCCTTCCTCTTCTCTTCTCTTCTCTTCCCCCTTCGTTTTCCCCTTTCTCTCTTCTCTCTTTTCTTTCTTTTCTTTCTTTTTTTCTGTTTCTGATTTCTCCTCCCAACCGAGAGATAAGAGGGGAATAATGGAAGAAAAGTCCATTTTGCCCCTAAAACTATACTGGAACTTATATCTGCTAAGGACACTTGAATTATGCTAATTCAAGTTTTCCAACTTCCAACAACTTTGAAATAAATACTAAGATTCATCAAAATTATTGTTTCACAATTCTCATCATTTTCTATATCTGCTGCTAGTCATTCGGTATTAAAATGCACAACCAGTATCCTTAAAAATACTAAACTGACTCTGATTCTCTTGAAACTTTAACCACACCTTATTTAACTTATTTGTGACATAGAAACAAATTATCTAAACTTGTTTCCCTTCAAATAGCAATTTATGCTATTTACTGAGTCATTATAGGCCACTTTCCACACTCTGTGTTACAGCAAAGTACCTAAACTAACTCTGTTTGTCACAAATCTTCACTGACATATCAAACAACTTATATGCTACCTTTGTACACATATAAAAGTCTAATATGTTTTTCCGGGATGTTACATTCTCCCCTCCTTTTTAAAATTTTGTCCCCAAAATTTGGTTTACCTCATGCAAGAAGTCACATGCAACTCACACTTTAAAACAAGTACAACCAAACCTTGAAGAAACAAAACCAAACACTTACCTTTCTCTGAATCCTTAGGCTGCGTTGTCTCTTTGCCTTGCACGATGTAAACCCTTCCCGGAGCTGTGGGTCTACTATCGGGCTGAACCTCTTCTTCCTTTTTCGAACACTCCCTGGCAAAATGCCCTGGCTGTCCACACTTATAGCACACTGACTGACCTGCTAAACAAGGTCTATCACCATGCTGCCTTCCACACTTAGGGCATTGATCCTTCTTAAACTCCACCGCTTCTGATCTACCTTTTTCACCTTTTGTGATCTTTGACTCACTATGCTTCCTTTTCTGAGAACCTTGAGACTCTTGGTCCACTGTAGGTCTCCTCTCACGTTTCTCTATTATTCTACACTTGTTGACCAAAGAAGAAAAATCTCTGATCTCCAAGGGCTCTACCACATCTCTGATATCGCTCTCGACCAGGACTCGAATTTCATACATCTCAGTTCTCATTCGGGTCATGTCCGAAATGATATGAAAACTTTGATATTTGCTCAAACTTGGCCTCACATCGGCCCACCGACATACCGCCTGTTCTAATCTCATAAATTCTACCTCCTTTGCATCACGCAAAGTCATGGAAAATACTTTCCCAAGAAAGTTGTTTTAAACATTTCCTGTGTCATCCGAGTTCCAAAGAATCGCCATCACTCTTGTGGTACTCTTCCACCAAGACTCGCTCTCCCTTCAACATAAAAGAAGCAAAAGAAACTTTCGCTCGCTCATCGGTGCAATGCGAGTGCCATCACTTGAAGAATCCTTTCTATCTCATTTAACCACCCTTTCTGCTTTCATTGGGTCAAACTCACCATTAAAAGGTGGAGGGTTCATCTGTCTGAACGCTGCCAAGTCCTGGAAGTTCTGATTCCTTCCGACTGGTTCTTGCTGCACAGGTTGTATAGGTTGATTGGCTTCCAACCTCTCTAACATCCTTGTCATCACATTGGTCATAGCCACCACCGCATCGGCCATGTTGGGATCTTCAGGAGCTGTGTTCCCTGCTGCTCTGGTTCGCTTCTTTGGTGCCATAGCTTCCTGCACACACCGACACAATTAATATTGAGCTGCAGTCTCAATATCATGTAATCGTGTAACAGTAGCTAATAACCACCAACTCAAAGCAAAACATGCAATTCAAGCATCACATTAAACATATGAGACAAGAAATGCCTCACACTTAGCGAAAAAACATTAAACGTGTCTAAGCCTAGTCAGCCCATACCCCGGCTCAACAGGAGGAACTGCTCTGATACCAATAATGTAACACCCTAATACCGGTAACCTAGTATATCAGAATATACCTGGATAAGCAGTATTAGTTATGCTACTTCTAACTTAACATAACACTAATCCATATCATTTAAACAAATAATAATGGAGAGCCTTTATGGAAAACTAAAAGTTATACATATAACATCGCCACTAAAGGGCTCATTGTATACATAACTTCTTGTACAAACTAAAAGCACGTAAATAAATACAAGCTTTAAACTAGAAAGTATAAAAACTATCTTTGTCTTCATACTTCTTCTTCTTGCCTTTGGATGAACTTCCACCTGGATTTACATGGCAACAACGGGGTGAGAAATCACATTTCTCAGTATAAGTATACCAAAACCAGTAGTTTAAACATTCAAAATGAATAAACCCAACTGAACTAATATTTCCTGTATAAGAAACAATTACAACTCTCTCTTTATGTAACATTCTTAAGCGAACTATAATTTTTGTTCTGATAACCGAAAGCACGATGATATCAAACAACCGCCCATACAATTATTTGAAATCATCGGCCAAACAACCGCCCATACAGCTATCACCAATAACACAGAGTAACACATACACAACAATTACACAAATATATTCACCAAACAAAATATTACATAATGCAATGATGGAATGATGTATGTTTATGCTCAAAGAAAAGTGTATGATAGTGTTGGTGCAATGTCATGAATACTTAACTATTCCCCTAGGCGCAGAGGAATTCTGCCATGATAACGTGTGACCCCTTATAGCCTACTTTTAGGAACGAAGTCTGTCATCACAACACATGACCTCCTACACCCTTAGGTAGGGAGGGAATCTGATACGATAACAAGTAACCTCCTATAACCTACCAAGTAGGGAGGGAGTCTGCAATCATATCATGTAACCTCCTATAACCTACCATAAACTGAGTGGATGCCTCCACCATCTGCTCTCTAGGAATAGCAAGCATATGTGAAATGTGAAGTGTGTGTAATGCGGAGTTATGTCCTAACTCTAACATAACCACCACATGATCTCATACTAAGTCCATCTTGCATTACTAACTCCATCTCTTCTCTGTGGGAGTATTTCATGCACTACGACATTAAACCAATGCCAACTAGACTTAGTACACTGCTATCCTTGCATTACTAACTCTCTTTAACTCTTTGAGAGCTCTTCATGCACTATGGCATTAACCCTTGCCAGCTAGGGTCTATGGTACTTAACTTTTGTCAACTCGGCACCTTGGCTCTTAACTCTTGCCACTTAGGCACTATGACACTCCACTATTGTCATCTTGGCACCTTGGCCCTTAACTTTTTCCACTTAGGCACTATGACACTCTACTATTGCCATCTTACTTCTTAAATCTCTTATCACCTCTCTTGTGACATCTCTGCAACTTAAAGTTGCTTAAGAAGCTAAGCTCTTGATCCCTAGCAATCCATGTCTAATGGATGCACTACTTTTCTTTATCTTCCTTTGTATGCCACTAGGTCTTTCTCTCAAAGAAATAACCTCTCAAGTGTCTCAACAATATTTACTAAGCATAAACAAAGGATCTTAACAACTAGGAATTTCAAATCATCAAAATAACATCTTTGATGAAATCTGCTCTGGACCCCTTTAAAAAGCTAATTTCCATAAATGCACCAGAGGTACATCCTAACTTCAATGATTCTAATATTTATACCACTTAAAGTCTTATGTCTTAGTTTTCAAATGGTTCCGGAATCAGGTCATTCTGATATCTACAACTCAAGTTATGCAACAAACAATGCAAGTTGTCTGATTGTTGCCCTGTCCACGCCTAGGCTTGGTTTTACCATGCCTAGGCGTGGTTCTCTCTGTCTCGCAGGGCTGAAAACTGATCAACCCACGCCTAGGCTTGGAAATATCATGCCTAGGCGTGACCATTCTGCAGAAAATTCTGCAGAATGCGAATTCTGCATAATTGGTTGAAAAACCAATTTCCAAACCTTTCCTCATGGATTCTAAGCAATTTCTAACATTAATCTAGGCCCTTAAACTTGTAACTCTTTTACAACCTATGAATTCTTTTAGGGTATAGATCTAGGTCCAAAATCACCTAACCCCAACCATTTTCCAAATCCATTTCCTATGGATTCTAATGGTTTTCCTTGAGCCATAAATAGCTATCTAGCATTCTCTAAGCTTAAACTATCTTAACCTAGTTCTTGGAATCAAGAACCAAGCTAAAAATTAGGATTTGGCCATCCAAACCCTTATTTCTACCCAAAATCCCTAACCCCATCAAATGAGAATTAAAGGGAAAAGATAAGTAGAAAACCCCTTACCTCTTGCTTGAATGATGATCTTCAAGCCTTGCTCTTGTTCTTGCCTTGGATCCTCTTGCTTAGGTCCTTCCTCTTCTCTTCTCTTCTCTTCCCCCTTCGTTTTCCCCTTTCTCTCTTCTCTCTTTTCTTTCTTTCTTTCTTTTTTTTCTGTTTCGATTTCTCCTCCCAACCGAGAGATAAGAGGGGAATAATGGAGGAAAAGTCCATTTTGCCCCTAAAACTATAGGGGAACTTATATCTGCTAAAGACACTTGAATTATGCTAATTCAAGTTTTCCAACTTCCAACAACTTTGAAATAAATACTAAGATTTATCAAAATTATTGTTTCACAATTCTCATCATTTTCTATATCTGCTGCTAGTCATTCGGTATTAAAATGCACAACCAGTATGCTTAAAAATACTAAACTGACTCTGATTCTCTTGAAACTTTAACCACACCTTATTTAACTTATTTGTGACATAGAAACAAATTATCTAAACTTGTTTCCCTTCAAATAGCAATTTATGCTATTTCCTGAGTCATTATAGGCCACTTTCCATATCGTGTTCAAAAGAAAGTACCTAAAATAACTCTGTTTGTCACAAATCTTCACTGACATATCAAACAACTTATATGCTACCTTTGTACACATATAAAAGTCTAATATGTTTTTCTGGGATGTTACACTGCTAGTGGAGGATCTTTGGTGGATAAAACTCCTGAGGCTGCGAGAAACTTGATTGCAAATATGGCAGTCAATTCTCAACAATTTGGCACTAGGCTTGACCCTTCATCTAAGCATGTTAATGAGGTAAATATTTCTTCTCTTGAACAACAGATTGCGAGTCTAACTTCTCTTATTATTCAAATAGGTATATGTAATATGCAAACGACAAAGACTTGTGAGATGTGTTCGGTAGTAGGGCATCCAACCGATATGTGCCCAACTTTTCAAGAAGAGCCCATTAAGTAAGTAAATGCGGCGGGTGGTTTTCCTAGACAACCGCAAAGGAAATATGATCCCTATTCAAACATGTATAATCTGGGATGAAGGGATCACCTCAATCTTAGCTATGGGAATCCACAAGTAAATCAGCCTGCGACTCAATACCGCCCAAGTTTCTAGCAATATAAGCAACCATACCCCTTAGACAACAATCGGGCCAAACTTCTAATTCTGGTATGTCTTTAGAAGATATTGTTAAGTTCTCTTGCCACTAATACTTTGCGATTTCAACAGGAGACGAAACAATTTCAACAAGAGACAAGGGCCAGTATTTAAAATTTGGACAATCAGATGGGCCAGATGACAACCACAATTAGTCGGCTAGAGGGGCAACGTTCAGAGAAATTACCCTATCAAACGGTATTAAATCCAATAGAAAATGCAAGTACAATTATTTTGAGAAGTGGTAAAAAGGTTGAGATTCTAGTAAAGGTAGCCCCTGCATCGTCGAAGCAAGAAAATGAGAAAAACATCATTATAAACAGGAATGATCCTAATGATGATGACGTACCTAAGCATAAGTTTCTGTCTTTTTCTGATTATAAACCAATACCTCATTTTCCTTAAGCTTTAATAGAATCTAGAAAAGATGAGCAAAGTAAAGATTTATATAAGACTTTTCGTAGATGCGAGGTAAATATTCTACTTTTAGATGTTATTAAACAAGTATCCCGTTATGCTAAATTTCTAAAAGAACTATGCACAATTAAGAGGAAACAAAAACTTAAAGGATGTGAGAATGTGAGAGTTAAGGATAATGTTTTCACAGTTATTCAAAGAAAAATCCTTGTGAAGTGCAAAGATCCTAGTACATTTACTATCCCTTGTATGATAGGTAACACTAGATTTGAGAAGGTCATGATTGATTTAGAGCTTCTATCAATGTCATGTCATATTTTATATGCTTCTTTGAAACTTAGACCTTTGAATAAAATTGGGGTTGTGATTCAATTGACTGATAGATCTAATGCTTATCCTAAGGGTATTCTTGTGCAAGTTAATGATTTAGTTTTTCTTGCTTATTTCTATGTGCTTGATATGGAGAAGTTGATCAAACTGCTCCTATTTTGTTAGGAAGATCATTCTTAAAGACAACCAAAATTAAGATAGATGTTTATAGTGGCACACTTACCATGGAACTCGATGGTGAAATTGTTAAGTTTAATATTTATGATGCCATGAAATATCCTGGTGATGATAATCTTGTTTATTCTATTAATGCAATTGATTCATTAGTACATGAAGTTTATGAACTTGATGGAAAAAATAGATTGGAAGTTGTTATTACGAAGCCTCTTGAGAAATATAATGAGGAGTTAGCCTTGAGTATTGATTTGCAGGAAATGGTTGTAGCGTTAAATGATTTTTCGAAGTCACACCAGTCAAGTTCCCATTCCATATTTGAAGTCTCTCCTTAATTACCTCAAGTACGTGTTCCTTGGAGATGGAGGAACATTACTAGTGATCATCTCCAATAAACTTAGTGCACCGTAAGAAGAAAAACTTATGCAAATCCTTAAGGAAGCATTGAGTCGAGCCAACAACAATAAACAAAGGCGCTACTTAGGAGGTAACCCAAGGGGAGTTTGTTCCTTTTCTTATTTTTGCATTTATATTTTGGTTAATTTTGTCTTTTCTGTGCATTTAACTTACATTGAGGGCAATGTAAAGATTAAGTGGGGGGAAGGCTAGAGTAGTTTTTGGTTTGTTTTATTTTCTTTTTGTTATTTCTGAGTCGGTTTAAGTATTTTTCCAAGTTCAGAACCTTTGTAAAGAGATATAAATAGTGTCGGCCAACAAAAAAATAAAAAAAAATTGAAAATAAAAAAATTATTAGTTTTTGTTTTTTTTTTTCAAAATTCACACCATTTTGAGAAAATTTTACATTGATAAATAATTGAAAAGAGCTAATAGATGTTTAATGTGTCAATATTTTTTAGAACTGAAAGTGAAAAATTCATGATTGTTATTTGTGTTCACTTCTTGCATTTTATCAACTTAAGCTTGTGATTATAAAACTTGTTTCATTGGATTTATGAGCTCTTGAGTTGACATATGTATATGATGTGATTTCCTTTTTGCTTCCCTAGTCTGTAGATAGTTTTTCTACTCTTTTCAAAGCAAAGTTTTAAGAAGCACTGAGTTAAAGATATTTAGGCAATTGAAAAAAAAAAGAGAAATTATATGATCCACCCAATTGCATAAAAGAAAATAAGTTTGGGGTGATGAAAGTTAAAATGTGAATGGAATAGAAAAAAATAAAGAATATGTATTAGGCAGGGGTTTTTGATGTATGGATTAGGTGCACAGTCAATAATTCAAGTCTTTAACTAGAGTTCGTAATGCGTGGAGGAAGCACACTATTATGTTTTGAGCGTTACTAAGTCTATGTCTCTATATGAACAAAAAAGAAAAAAAATAGAGAAATGATAAAAAGTGCCTAAAGAAATCCTAATGATCTTTGATAAGGTGTAGGCTTGAATTAGTAGAGAATTGAGTAGCAATTTTGCCTATTTGACTTATGGGAAGTGTTTATGAGTTGTTAAGTATGCATCTGTTCATCAAGAGAGTAATTGAGTTCATGAGATTTGTTTTTGAAAGCAAGCTTGGTTTGATGACTCGTATTTGAGTTAAATATACATGCATGATTGAAAGATTGACCTCTTTAAGTTTTGATAGGTTATTGGCATGTCAAATTTCTTGTAGTTTTCTTCTAAAAAGAAAATTTATATGCACTGGTTATGTTTTTTCTTATTTGTGGTTATATTTTTCTTGCCCTAGGACGTGCACAACATCTTGACCATGCTTCGATATTTTGATCATAAATGGAGAAAATGACCTTATTTTGGGATGATTCTAGTGGCATTAGAAAAATAAGAGAAATCTCTATAACTTTTATGAAAAGCCCGAAGTCTAATTCTAATGTTTGGAAGATGAAAAATGGCATGGAAGTTTAGAAGAATAAATGAAAGCAAGGAAAACAACATCAGAGACCACGCCTAGGCAGTTTAAAAGAATAAAATAAAGCAAGGAAAACAACATCAAAGACCACACCTAGGCGTGGTGCTCTCAGCTGATATACCCGCGAGCTCCACACCACTTAAGGGTGGCTCAGGCACGCCTAGGCATGGGTTAACCAACCCAAACCATTTTTTTTAGGTTTTTAACCCTCTTTTATCTTATTTTGAAGGGGATTCTCTTCACCACCCAATTCTAGTGAGAAAGACTCTTAGTTTAGGGTTCTAGAGAGAGATTCTATTGAAGGCTTGGAGATCAAGATCAAGGAGGAGATCATGACCAAGGACCCACCATCCTAGTTCTTCCTTCTCTCCCTTTCTTGATTTTTCTTGTTTTCCAATGTGTTTCTATCTAGATCTTGTTTCTTTATTTTTTTATGGATTTCTATATTTGTAAAGGATGCCCCTATGGATCTTGGATAATATGTAAATTGTTGGATGTTCTATGCTAATGTTATGGTTTGTTCATTCATATCTATACTTAATGTTTGTAATTGCTTGATCACTAATTGTATGATTTTAGTATTTTCAAATGAAGTAGACATAAGAATTTGAGAACATCGATATGTATGAATGATGCTTGTTCAATTACATTTGCATAGGTTGGGTGTGTTGAATAAATTGTGCTTGGATGGTTATTTCATCTTTTGATCTCCAGTACCCTGATCTTCTATTTTTGAAATTAGATTTCCTTGGCTACTAATACTTACCTTATTCTTTCAGGGGAATCAAATGTCCAGTGAGCAAAACTTTTTTAACATCTACAAGTGGCTTCACAAAGCCAAGGGGAAGCCAGATAAGTATATCACTTTGCAAGTAAGAAAGATTATAGTAAGTATAAGCTAGCATTTAAGTTACATCAATATTCAAGCACAAATGTCTAATAACTCAATCTTTATAAGAAGAGTATGAAAAATGGATAGTTGAGAGGCATTCCCAGAATGGTGAAGGTACTAGTCAGGAGTCTGATAACAATATCTACTTAGATGTTGTTTGAGGCCCCAACAAAAAAAAGGCTCATCTATGGATTGAGTTCACAAGTTGTTATTGTCATTGCATCTTCCTCCACTCCCTCCTCCACTTCAATTGATGGAGTATCACCAACTGAGATTGCTACAATGCAAGCCAAAATTTAGGCTCTAATAGATGAACTTCATCAAAAGAATCTTGAACAAGAAATGATGAAGCAAAAGATGGACCAGTGGGAGGAGAGGTTTAGAGGTCTTCTACTAGGTGGTAAATTTAGAACACCATCACTTGCACCTTCATATCCTGCACCTATCGGAGAGGATGACCATAACGATGAAGAGATGGGTGACGATGATATAACACTACAAGAAAAATCGCGATTTGTGAAGGATAAATTCATCGCAAATTGTCAATTTGCGGCAGATTCATGACCACTGCAAAAATGATTGTTGCAATATAGTTTGCGGCGAATTTAAGTTTTCATCGCAAATTTGCGGCAAATTTTTCCTTCGCAAATCCGCCACAAAACTCTTCGTCGATGTGTCGGATTCGTTTCCGGAAATGGGTCCGCCGCTAATTTGCGGAGGATTTTTCTGCCACTATTTGAGGCGGATTTTTCCACCACTAATTTGTGGCAGATTTTTTCACCGTTAATTTGTTGGAATTTGCTATTAATTACAGGCTATTGCAAGTTGTCATAATTTTGAATTTTTGTTTTTGCAAAAACTTGTTACCAAACCAATGGCCAAGAAATTTGAATTTATGATTTTTTATTACTTTTACAGATTGACAGACCACCACCCAAAAAATATTTTTATTTTTGTAATTATAAATTTTAAAAATTCTTATATTTTAAGATTATTTGTATAACTTTTCAAAAATAATTTCTTTTAAGCCAAATTTTTATAATTAATTTTTTATATTTTTAAAATGTAGTGGTGGTGGAAGAGGAAGAAAATAAGAAGAGAAGAAAATGGAAGAAGGAGGAGAGGAGGAGGAGGAGAATGGAGGACTAAGAACTAAGAAGAGGAGGAATAAAGAGGAAGATAGAAAAAGAAGAGAAGGATATGGAGATGGAGGAGGATGAAAGAAAAGAAAAGAAAAGAAAAAGACAGAAGAGGGTGAAGGAGAAGAAAAGAAACAAAGAAGATGAAGGAAGAGGAAGTTGAAGAGTAGGAGAAGTATGAGTGTTTGACTCGGGGAGAATGCAAATTTAAAGAGGACATTCGTTTTCTTCGGTGAGTTATTGCCTCCTGCAAATTATCTTTTTTTAAAAAATATTGTGCAGATTTTTTCACCGCATAAATTTATTTAATTTTTTTTTATTTTTTCTTGAATTTTTTATTATATTTATTAATTTTACTAATTTTTCACCGCAAATTTATTTAAATTTATTTATTTATTTTTATTTTTTCTTGAATTTTTTATTATATTTATTAATTTGCAGCATATTTTTTTGCCCCAAAATAAATTTTTAAATTGCGGCAAATTTTTGTAGTAAATTTTTCCGCCGCAATTTTTTCTTCATTTTTTTTATTTTTTTATTGTTCTCCTGGATTTTTTATTATATTTATTAATTTTGCAACAGATAGTTCCATCACAAACCTTTTTAATCAAAAAAAAAATTCACGATAGAAGTGTCACAGGAAAAAATTTGGGGGAAAAAATCTGCCGCAAATGGATTCGTCATAAAATCCGCCTCAAAATAACTGTTTTCTTGTAGCGTGAATTATGATGACCTAGATATTTGATCGGTTTTACTTTTAGACTTGTATTGACAACTTATACATTTGAAGTGAAAACGTAAAAATTTGTAATTATCATTAATTACTACTTTGTACTTTGTTATTATTTCTATTAATCAAATATGTATTTTGGTACTAAAATTTTAGATGATATTTTGAAATTGTAATTTCTGATGCTATATGGCTAGTTGTGGTATAAATTTGTATTAGGGTTATTTATAAAACTAAATGTATAGTAAAAAGTAATTCTGAAAAATTAAAGATGAAAATTGTCTGTCTTTAAATCTAGAGACGGAATTAAAGACTGACTATGTTCATCTCTACTTTATTTTAGGAAAATTATTGGTAACAAGATTTGGATTGTTTAGAGATAGATATTTTAACATTAGAAATAGAAAAGTGACGTCTCTAATATAATTGTTGTTATATTTTTCTAAAAAATTGACAAATTTTGTAGTTATTTAGAGATGGAATTTTTATTTAGAGACAGAAAAAAATTATTTCTAATCAGAGACAAAATTAACTTTTTTGTCTATAAATAATCAATGACACTATTTTTTTTCACGTTTCTAATTATTTAGAGATAAAAAATTAACATTTTAGAGATGGATCTCTAAATCTAAAACTTCATCTCTAAATCTGAATTTTCTATGCCACAATTTAAAACCATTGATTGTAAGTAATTAGTTGGGCCTTCTGTCCCCTTGTTTACCCAAAAAAAAAAAAACCTTCAAGCTACAAGGTACATTAATCCATCTAAATGTATTATAATTCTGCAACTGTAATAAGAAGTACTGAAGTAGAGGAAATACTATTTTTTCTTTTTTTAAGCAAGGGGCCAGAAAAAAAAAAAGAAGAAAGAAAGCCTACGAGGAAATACTAGCCTCTTCATAGAATCTTCATTTTCTTTTCTTTTTAACAGTATTACATCAACTTTTTTTAAATTAATTTACAGATATCAACTCTTTTAACCTCTTATAAGTGACACGTTTTAGGGCTTGCTTGGATTGTTATCCAAATAAATAGTAGACATGGAATTCTTCTGGAACGATATAGTATTCAAGAAAGGAGTCAAATATTAATTCTAGGAACCAACGAATAATTTAAGAGAACAACAAGTGTGTATGCATAATAATAAATGGATAAATGTTATTTTTACACCCAGAATTTTACATCCGAATACACTTGATTACCGATGTGTAAAATATTGGTTACTTATGTTTATCATATTGTTAACGCTTATCGTTTATTGAAAAAAGTGCACTATTACTCGGTTATGTACCCAAGTATAAAATTCTAGGTGTAGAAGCAACAGTACCGATAATAATTTAATATCATCAAATTAAACAAATGCATATAGTAAACATAAATTCTGGTTCTAGTTGATAATTTTTAAAAATTAAGATCTCAACAGGCTCATCTATAATTCAAAAACATATTAATTATCAGGGACATGGAGCAAGACCTCCAATCCAAAAAGATGTGTGCTGGGATGTAGTAGTTAACAATTTTCTTTGATCTCCTCCTTATCCTGCAGGTATTTTTCCTTTTCCTCTATGGTCATGAAGGCTGTGACAGGGAAGGACTTACCAATCCCCATAGGGGTCTTAAAGAATATCTTCTTTCCCTTAGGACCATCAATGCTCATCTCAGTTATTGGCACCCAAAGAAACACCTGCTTGCTCTTAATGCCACTCATCTTCTTCATCTTGAACTTCTCCACATAGGCAGTGACCTCCACTGCATAGCTCACCAGGGTCTTGGTCCCTTCAAATAAATGCTCACTTGGGGCCTTCTGCTTCATCCACACGAACCCAGTTTCTCGAACCCTGCCACACTCCACAAGATCTTGCAAGGGAAGGACCCCTTTGGGGAAACCAAGCTCTTGTAGGAGCTCTATGGAGTGGCGGTAGCAGTCTTCAGAACCATACACGATCTCTGCCCCTTCACGCTCGTTTGCCAGTGTGCTGCTGCTAGCCATCTCAAGAAGTCCTCCACCAAGGGACATGTTGATTAGGGACATACCATCATATAATATATAGCCTCTAAAAATGAAGGTCTAGTAAGGAAGGAAAGTTGTTGCTGCTTGGAAGTTGATCAGGTTGGGCTTGTTTGGATGTGGTAGTTCAACCAACTGTGACTACCATTTTTTGTTAGTTGGAGGGCTGTGCTTTCCTCACACACGTGTATTTATGTTTGTATGTGTATGTATGCAACCATTCGTGTCATGGTTGCAGATTTTCTTTATTTGTTGTATAGAAAGAATCAAATTATAGGTCTAGACGTTAGGATATGTTATAAGAGAAGTGATTTTAAGATATATATATATATATATATATATATATATATATATATATATATATATATATATATTTAGATTTATAGATTGTATAAAAAAAATTACTTTTACATAGTAAATTATTAACAAGTGCGGTAAGGATCTCACATCTACAAAATAATCAAGATGATATAATCATAATGCTTAAAAAGAAAGCTTCTCAAAATAATCAATTTTTGGTGGAAGAAAAATGTTAGCTTCAAGTTTTAATGATGAATGATTTTGTGGGATAATTATTTGGGGGGTTTTCTTTATTTATCAATTACCACGTCTGCTAACTATTGGGCTACATTCATTTGAGTTTGCAAGGAAAGTTTTTTAATTCAAATAACATGTAATTTCTTTCCTTACTCATAATTTAATTTCCTTAATTGTTAAGAGTTAAGCCTTAATGTTCCTTTATGATAGAATCAATCACTTTTAAGGAAGAAAAAAGTTCAACGGCTAGCATAATACATTATAGAAAGGAAATGTCTTGGAGAAGATTATCATCACTCTTGCTAAAAGAAAGTGATGAACTATTGTTATCTTTTGTAACCTCTACTCTTTCCTCCTCTTTGTTTGTTCTAAACTTGTAGATCCACTCTAGAGAGAGTTTAAAAACCTATTGTAACTCATTGATAAGAATAATTACAACTTTTGAGAATTAAAGTCTTGTTCTTGTGAGAAGAAAGGGGTGTGAGAGCATTCCTTTGATCTAGTTACTATTCTTTAGGTAGAAGTCGATGGAAGTTTAGTGGTATTCTTGAATGAAAAAAACTATTGTAACTTTGCTTTAAGGGAGAGTCATTTTAAGAGAAAATTCGACAAATGAAGAAATTCTTGAGCATTTACTTAGAGACTGGATGAAGATTGTGCATTGTGGTCAAATCGAGATTAAATTCTTTTATAAAATTTGTTTATGCATTTCTCTCGACTCTTTCCTCTTTACTTTCAAGTTTTTACTTGTGTTTATATTACAATTATTGTTTAATTTTAAAATTTTCTGTTATTGAACTCTATAGAATCAATTCTTCCTCTTAGTTCTGTCAATAAATAATCTATAGATTAATCAATTTTACTTAATGTTTTCAAACATCTCATAATGTACACAAAACAGCTGCCTTTATTAAAAAAAAAAAAAAGATGTTACTAGGAAAATTTTATCTTTCTCAAACATGCACTAACTACCGATATAATTAGGTAGATTTTGTTATAGCGTTCATGTCTTTTGGTAGTAAGGTACGTAGAGGTTGGTATGGATTTTGGACTTTGGAGTGTGAACAAATTCGGATCTTGTTCATATAGCTATCTCTATCAACATGCAGTTGCTGTCTGATTGGACATATTGGAGGGATCTAGGCTTTTTAATAGTTCAAATTTCCTCATAAAAATTGTTCATTTTTTTTTAAAATTATGTTAGCTTTGTTAAAAGCTGATTTTTTCACAAACAAGAGTCCAATTAGCCCAATCAAGTATATACAACCAAACATTAACTTGATCAGGCCCTGGCCCTGCAAAGCGTATGCGTGCTCAACTAGTTTGATAGTTCATGTGTGAGGTCCATCAATATAAGGTCCAAAACCAATTTCTCGAGCTTTTAACTGTAGATAACATCGTTTGTTACAAAAAATTCTCTTGGTTTATGTCGTGTATTTTTTGGTGTAGCAAACGGAAATAGCATAAATATTAACTTGAAATGCTGATTCTATAGTGAATCTTAACAAGTCTTTAAGAAAAAGGCAGCTTGGTGCAATAGACTCCTGCAATGCACAGGGTTCAAGAAAGGGTTGGATTCACTATGTGGGTCTATAATAAACAGTCTTATCTTATAATTTACAAGAAGTTGATTCTACAATTCGAACTCGTGACTTAGGGTTAGGTCACATGGTAACAAGTCTTTACATACAAAGAAAATGGGTTGACCTAGGCTCAACATACCAAAAGAGAAGGTTTATTTCGTGTTTATACACATGGTTGGGAACTCTCAAGTTGACACAAAAACAAAAAGTAAACAAGAAATTACCATGGTGAGTAAAACTAGGTATTCTTATCTATGAAGCTACAGCTCTATAGTAAATCATATATATGGTGCTGTTGTTAACATTTGCCAAGGTGCACAGTTTGAAAACTAAAAACTAAAAATAAATGAGTAATAATACTAGCTACTGAAGACTGCTAAGTGTTAACTAAAGAATTCTTAAGCACTAATGGATTCTACACATGTTCCCTATTGTGAACATATTTGACTAAGAACAGAGATCACAGCCTGCAAAATGACAGCTAGTGTTAGGCAGTTTCATCATCTGAAGGGGAAAAGAACCTGCTTAAGGGCAGACAGTAATACCCCCTGTCATAGGTTCAAACCTGCTTTTAGAACCCCATATCATAATAGATCAAAAAGAAAATTTCTTAACCTTAAAGATACCTAGAGCAATATTATAGTCCAAAGTAATTAATTACAATATTGTTGTCAAACACTGTAAATTAGAAAATGTTCCAACCATATAACTGAATGATATCTGAAAGGAAAAATAAACATGGTTCTAGCACCTTTTTGAAGGAAAATTTAATTTAAAATCACAATATAACTAGAAAGATGGTCTCCGGGCGTTTATATTCACTTGTGCGTGTCTTCTATAAGAACTCAAAAGAAACAAAAATAAAGTTACAATGAGCAATCAAAACTAGAGACTTAACCATGTTTGGGCCTTATGCCACTTGCATCACTAATTTTCTAGAACGCTTAGTCAAATTACAAATATAATTATGTAAACGATACTTTGACTATGTGCCTTGATGATATTTACTGATACTTTTTAGTTTTTACAATACAGTATCATGATGGCAATTTGCGCCATCAAGAGTATTAACTGTAGAATCCGTGAAATACTCTGATAATGAATCTTTAAAACATTTCTAGAGTCAAAAGCATTTGAACAAGATGCAAGTAAGACGAGCATTGTAATTAGAGCAGTTAGGTGATGGAGTACAAGTTTGGAGTTTTCAATTTTGTTGCTGATGCTTTAGGTAGAAGAGCTACTTTCTTGTTATTCTAAAAGGTGAAGTAGTTGGGTTTGAATGTTTCTAAGAAGGATAATGTTTTTCGTACATCTATAATACGCACATTGTATTTACACCGTAAATTTATGTAAGAGAGATGTCAAATCAAATAATATATAATTGTAGTATTTTTGTAAAATATAAAATAAATTTGTAAATAAATTAAAAAAAAATTAGAGTATTTTTTGTGAACGAATAATACTGCCGTTCAAAGAACTATGCGTGACATATGATGATTTAAGAGAAGTGCAAGAGAAATACTTAATGAAACAAGCCATTGGTGACTTGTATGTATTAGGATGACTCTTACTCGAGGAATACGCGGTCCACTCCGACAGTATATATCTCTTAAAAGATAAAATCATTACTGGTTTAATGGAGAAGGACTATGTGGAGTAGTACTATGATGTACGGATATTTCAAAAACGGAGAGAGCTACTTATGTCGTACTTATATGCGATACGATATTTATATAATACTTCTACGTTCGTATTTTTAGTGTATCTCAAATTTTTTTTGATACCCATCATTCTCAAAATATTGTTGCTCAAAAAATCTAAACTATGAATTTAAGTCCCTTTTTCATTAATTACATCACTTCAAGCATATTTTTACTCTTGCAATTTTACTCTCCTCAAAATCATTGCACAAAATAACGTATTTTCTTCATCATCAAATGAGTTAGACAATGCATGAGATTAGAATGAGGTCATCAAAAATAAATAAATTTAATTTCTATCATTTTTTACATATATAAATATATATTTTATTTAATATATATTACTATACCTGCATCTTAATTTTTAAAAATTTGTCATATTTATATACCGTATTGTATCATATTCGTACCCATAATATGCAACATAGGGTACAATTAAAGAAGGGCATGGGGAAACCTTGTTAGAAAATGCCCAATTTATAAAGTTGCTAAGAAACAAAATCAAACCCCACGATTATACATGTCACTGCCTACTCCAGATAGAAGACATTTATTTGTCCATACATTTTGTCCTGAGCTTACCAAGAACATAACAAGGAGTAGATTCTAGTGGATTAGTTTTAAAAAAATAAGTCATTTTATCGCATGCCAAATTAAAGAGTTCTGATGCTATGCATTATATAAGATATTCTTCCAAGAGATATATAGCAAGAATTTATGGGTTTTTAAAATCCATTACACCATATAGGCCAAAACTCAATTTCTATCACTTTTTTTTTTCCCCTTTCTATTTATGCGATTTGACAGAAGTTTGAATTTTAATTAGTAGCTCAACCAATACACATACATATGGAATCTTATGTGTAGCATTTGTGGTGAGAACCCAAGGCATTGGGATTTTGCTCTAACAAAATCATAGCTCAACTAGTAAATTGCCTTTCTTCATAATTTACAGAAAGGTTCCAAACACATGCATTGATTTGTCTTAGCTTCCAAAGGTTCTGGGCTTTAGGTCTTGCACCAGGCCACATAGTGCTTTAATCAAGAGAAATTCTTACATGCTTACGAAGCAAAACATTTTTCTTGATATGTAACCAATGAATATGTGTACCACTTTAGTTATGTGGATTAAATTTAGAAAAAGTGAGAAAGAGACTTAAAGCATCTAATGTAAAGTAAGATAGTAAGTGATAGAAAACTGCCTACAGAGAAGGTGCAAGATGTTTCACGTTGGGAATATGGTTGTTTTTCTAGCGAAAACAAAGGTTCCAAGAAGAAGAAATGACAATGTATAGTTGATCTTTCGAATGAATAAGGAATTTCAAAAACCTTTAATTATGTTGATCTTTATGAATACTAACCTTCTGATAGTTCAATACGTTCATAAATTAACTTGAGGTTAAATTATTCGCAATTGGACGGACTGATTTCAATGATAAGTTTGAAGCAGTGAAGTTTATAGAAATTGGAGAATGTTGATCAAGGGGCCGAGAACAAGTACTTAGTAGTTTTCATTTTTTTTTTCCATATATTCCATATATTGAAGGTGCAATCACTTGAATCACAGAGATAAATTGGTGACATGATCCACCTCTATATAATAAAATTGAGTACTCTCTTTTGAGAGTAAAATAATTTTTTTAGGTATTCTCTTGATTCTATTAAGCGTGTCTTCTCTCTCGGAAAGTAAAATAATGTCTTTGAGTATTCTCTTCCTAAAATCACCACATTTTCTTCTTTATTAGCTACCAACACAATTCTTTCTTCCTTTGCTACCTTCCTTTTTAAGTAAATTCTCAAATTAGTTCCCGAGAAAAATGTCTCCAAAATTAGTTTCATAAGCAAAAAAAAAAATACTCTCATAATAATCCCTGAGAATGATTGGACACATTAGTCCCTCTATTAACCTCGCTTTGTTAATCTTAATAGATGTGTACACGTGACATGTTAAACATGTGACTTGACACTTACTCTTAACACTTGAATGTTATTGTCCATATAGGTAAGTTAGACAATGTCATTTTGGTTGTGCCTATGAAAAACCCATAGTTGAGGTTCCCTCCATGCAAAACGAAGTCGTTTTCATAGTTGGAGAAAAGGGAAAAAAAAATCTCTAAGTGTAAAAATTCCCCCAACTTCACCATACAAATTCCCTCCAAATCATGAATCCTAAGGTAAAAAGTAATCACATTCACATTTCTTCCCTCCAATTCGTGAAGGCTAGGGTAAAAATGTGTGTTATTTCTTCCAAGAGTTGGTGTACAACTTGGTGAAACAAAACAGTGAATGATTCTTCTAACAAGGAATCTAAGGTAAGTAACTTGATTCCTCAATAATATGCTTTTTTTGGCCCAAAAAACCCCTCTCTATGGTCCCAAAGAACATGTTTACTCAATAATCGTGTGTGTGATCCTTGTGTGAATGTGTTGGTTGACTGAGTGGGGATGTGTAAAATAATGTTTGTGTAGGTTCATTTTGTTTTTTGGTAAAATATGAGTATGTGATTTGTATGATTTTTTGGTAAAATATGAGTATTTGCTTTGTGTGGTTCTTTATCATTATCTTACAAATGACTAAATACATTTGCTTATATTTCATCATGGGGGTCAGTTTGTGAAAGACCTTAGGGGGTGCTATGTTATGTACTTGGGAAGGTAGATTACTTGCCTAAGATGGATATGGACTTGGTGAATTTGTTTGACTTACAGAAGTTATTTAACAAATTTGGATATCATGCTTATGAAAATATGTTTTGGTTAGTGTTAACCTTGACCTAGAATTGGGAGTAAATGTTATCAATGGGAATAATGACATTAATGAGATGTTTGATGATGCTATAAGAAATAGGTATATCAAGGAGATGCATGTTTACTTTGAGCATCCCATAGTAGAACCTAAAGTGATAGAACTTGATGATGACAATGAGAGGCTAGGGTGTGAGTCGAGAAATGATGTAGTTGCTAGTAAGGTAGGAGAAAATGAGGGTAGTGAACAAGGGAATGTAATATTTACACCAAAGGCTAATGAGGACAATGAGCAGGGGAATGAAAAACATCCTATTGAGGTCCATGAGGGCAGTGGGCATGTAATATCTGTAGGTTTAGGATCAAAAGGCTTGGTATCCTCCCCCATCATTGTCTCCTCCATTGGATCAGCAGGACATAAGTCCTCCATTACCGCCTTTACAATTTCTCCTGGATCAACTTTGTCCTTGAAACCTTCCATGTTCATCACCTTCTCAGCATAAGAAGGTTTAGGTGAAGCCTCAGTCTCCCTAGCATTGACCATGTTAACAGGTTCCTCCGTAATATTTTGAGATGCAGTGTTCTCATCAGCAACCAGGACACTCCCATCCTCCTTAAGCACATCAACTTCCATCATTTCACCCTTCTCATTAACAATTTTAACTTTTTTTTATACTTCTAACCACCAGATCTTCTTCCTCCTTCGAACTTCTCCCTCTAGCACTCCCACTCATTGCTCCATGCTCGATGATAAAAAAAATTTTAAACTAATTCAAGTTATTTGAAATCGTAATATAATATGAATGTTATGAACACACTTAAAAAGAATGGCCAATCTAAACAACCTTAATCCTTGATTTTATTTTTTTATATTCATATAATATATGTTTATATATATAAAATGTTCAACGGTTGAACATCAAAATCTTAAACCTCTTTCTTTATAGGTTCGATGACTAGTACAGTTAAGAAAAAAATGATTTTTATTCATGTTTAATTTTTTTCTATATTTTGTATAACAAATCAATTCACACATTAATTATTTTGTAACAATTCTAACTTAGAGCCTAGGTAAATAATTGATTTCTTTGAAAGATCATGACATTGTTTTGCATCGAGAAAATTTGAAATTATTATTATTTATTAATTCCTTATATGAAGTTTACTAGAGCAACTCTAACCTGTTTTGCATTTTTCTTTAGTGGGGTTATGTAGTCGATCGTTGTGAGACGGACCTACAAGACTGTACGCTTTTTAAATGGGCTTATATACTGGACCCAAGCTTAAACCATCTTTTATAAGATTAGGACAAGTCAATTTCACTTCTCGTTTTGGGCTTTGAATCCCTTAAACAAATTGGACATTTCTTCTTGACTGAGAATTAGGGGAGTTGGGCCTGGCCCATCACTCTGATTTGGTAATGGCATTTTCATGACAAAAATAAAAAACTGCTAGTTGAATCTGTCCCATTAAATAAAGTTAAGGTCTTATGGATAACTGATATCATCCCTCAAAGAAGTAGGTTTGCATCCCCTATGACACAAGCTAGCTTCCAAAAAAATCATTCAATAATTTTAGTACACTGCCATTAGATTAAATTTAAAATCTTATCTATGGGCACAAACCCCACAATAAGAACAAAATGGAACTAATTGGAAATACGGACAAGGAAGTTGTATGGGTGCTATATTCCATTGAGGCTTGCATTCACAAGCAAACTATTTATTTTTTAAAATCAAGTGAAATATTCTAGATCTAACTGCAAATCTATTTGCAATATATATATTGTAAACAATGAGAACACAATCAACACAAACGATGACAAAGTCCAAAAGTCAGTAGCATTAAAAATGTTGTACATATATAATGGAGATATTTTATAATTATCTTTATGATTGATTTGATCCTGAACAGCTTTTCTAATTTAATATTACTTTGTCCAGTTCAAACCATTGGAACGTGCAGATACAACCTTTACTTGATTCTTTAAATTTTTCCACTTCTTATATTGTAAATGTACAACAAATATGATAGCTTTAGTGATAAATAAATTTGAGTCTAAAATTTATATGTTCGTATTTATCAAAAATGTGTTTGTGGGAAAAGAATATTTTTTATATTCTAAATAAAAACTAATCTCACACTTAAATAATGTAAAATAATCTCATTAGACATTTGCTGTTTAAAATTAATAACAATCTTGTAGGTCAAAAAGTCATCATTGAATTTTTTATGTGTCTAGTGGGTAGGGTACTAGTAGAGTCAATAAAATATTAGAAGTCGCTGGTGTTTGGTGCACCCAAAAATTCAAGAATAGCCGAAAAAATGGTACAACTTTTGTGCCATAGCTGAATTGTAGCATTTTTTTTATACTAAAATTGTAGCTTTTTTAATCGCTTTTGTGCCATAATTCCAATTATTTTTTGTATCATTCTTCAATGTATCAATTGACCAAACTTGTGACATGACATAGAATTCAACAACATATAAATAAATATCAAATGCATTGAACTACCTAACTTCATGGCACATTTTCTATGCTTAACCCAATATTTCAACTTGAATTGAATTATTGAAGCATGTTTTCATATTAAGTAAGAGAAACATTTATGTAAATCTTATTTATTTAAGTTTTATAGATTAAATCAATTAAAAATTAACATATTATTATTTTTAATATAAAATAATTATGTGATACAAAAATTTATATAATTATTTAAAATATTAATTAGTATAATTTATATAATTGTATAGATAAAATCTATTCAAATATTTTTCCACTGTGTTGGTCAAAGCCCGTTTTTACAAAAAAAAGTAGTTGTACAAGTTCCACATGGATCCTTCAAATTTTTAACTTTTGTCAATGTTGAGTGAAAGTGATTATTTAAATTCTTACGGGTTCTCGCCATTTCTTGTCCTTTAATTAAGCAAAATAGTATAATAAAAAGCGTTGTCATTATCCAAGTGTTTATAGTAATTTTTTTTGTTAAATGATAAATTTAATTTCAGATCTCGATTTAAAAAAGAGAATTATTTTTTTAAGGAATTTTTTAATACTTAGACCAATATTTTAATTAAAAAGTCAAGAATAATTTCGAATACTTTACAGATAAATAAAAAATACAAGTATAACAATGTTGTAGTAATTAACTTAGTAGAAAAAAGATAAAAGATGAGAATAGAAACAACTTGTTTGAAGTTAAAGATTGCACTAAAATAAAGAAAAACTGTTTAAAGGAAAACAATTTAAATGATATCAAATGTAAAGAATAAAGCAGTAAAATACAACAAAGTAAACTTGACAAGTAATAAAAAGTGCAAAATGATAAGGAACAGAAATTAAAAGAAAGCAATGTAAAAAGCAAGAAAAATATATGTGCAGATAGGTAAACGAAACAAAAACGTAAACTTGCAGAAAAGCAAAGAAAACAAGTAAAGGAAAGCAATTAAAAGAACTCAAACGATCTTGAAAGAATCACTTGATCAGAAGTAGAAGAGATATTACAAGAAAGTAAACAACTAAAAATGTAAATGGAATTGAATTAACTTTGCATTGAAAGTATAAATTGCACAGAAAAGAACAGGATGGAAGCATACTTGACAACTTGTGTTTTTACTCAAGAATGTCTGAGTGATGTGAGAGTGTATTTACAAGTGTGTAAGTATTGAATTTCCAACCACTAAATGTTTCTATCTTTTCGGTATTTATAAAATTTCTAAGTAACTACCTTTTCTACGGGATCTTGACATATGTCTAAAAGAAAGAAAATTGCCTAATGATTATCAGCAATCCTTGTAAAATAATTGTCAGATCTTTATCAGTAATCCTCGTGCTAGAAGTAACTACCTAATCTTTGTCAGCAATCATTGTATTGTCTGGATCTTACATTCATAATTGCTGCTAACTTCTGTTTTAAATTCAAATTCTCTTGTACAAATTTAAATTTGAATATTTCAACACTTGTTGGCTTCTAGTCGAGACCCTTGCTTCTGTCTTCAGAAATTACCAAGTGTAGTTATTCCTCGAGTCTTAGTTTTCGAGACTAACTCAAAATTACCATTTCTGATAACTATCAAAATCGAAATCATCATCTTGATAACTATCAAATCGAAATCAACATTTCAATAACTTTAAGTCTTCACTGCAATTTTGACTCTAATAGAGTTAAAATATGTGCATATTTATGACTTAGTGATTTTCATTCATACTAAGTTTTACATTATACATTCAAAAATGTCTAAATCAAAAAGTGTTATTTTTATACCAACAGATGTCCCTCAATATTTATTCTTGAAGCATGAGAAATAAATATTATTGTTTCGAGCATTACTTTTCAATGAAAACTTGACTTAGAGTTTTAGTTACTTTATATTAACTTTTAGACTTGCCATGAACAAACAAGGAAAGGTCAAAAGGGAAAACATTTAAATTTTAATTTTAAAATTTAAATCATTTTCAACTACTACGTGGTCACTCCCCCATTAACTAACTGTCCCTTCTTTTTGGAGAACCTCAATGGCAATGATGGCTTTTATTGATAAAAATGGCTTTAGCCGTTCCATCATCATGTCAGTCTTAATGAGGAGAACATGCGTACTTTCCCTTTTTTTCTTTTTTTCTTTAAACGTTTCTTAAAGTCAAAAGTGGCTTTTTACTGCTTCACTTTTCATCTTCCTCGCTACGCTTCTTATCTCCGCGCTTTATCTCTTTGAGCTTTCTCTTTCTCTGAGCTTCCTATGCGCAATTCTTAAGCTTTGAAGCTTTTCCATAAATTTCTCAATCCTATATGTTCTTCGTCATGCGTAAAGTCTTAACCTTTAACCAAAATCAATTCTTGCATTATTCCTTTCTCTTCCCTGAATCTTTGTGAACACCTATGGAATCTTCTTCACCCAAGACTGCTTTTGCTCAACAGTCTCACTCCTCCTCTGAGACTGAGGAAATGGTGGTTCTGCCCAATGCTGCCACCATAGCAACTCCACTGAAAAAGAGAAGATTGCTCTACGCCTCGGATCCATCCATTGATAACTCAGATTTATGGAAATCCTAGGTAATGATTTCCTTCTCTATTGCTCAAGAAAAGTACGCTTTCTTAGGACCAACCCTTCCTTTAAATAACTATGAGTCCATCTTTCATTTTTTTCCAAGTATAGAAGGTGAGTCCATTACTTCCTTCAACACCTCTCTAAAAACTGATTTTTTTCTATTACTTTCCAAAGATCTTTCAAAGCTCTCCTCCATCTGACCCCCAGACTAAGTCTTTATACCTACAATGGCTTGATAGGATCGAAAGTGCTAAGCAGACTTAATGGAAGGCAACTGGCATTTTCAATTTCATTCAACTTAGTAGGGAACACATAGAGTATAATACTCCTATGCTAGCTAGCTCTTTTTTCTTTTGGAATAAAATCATTAATTATTTTCATGTCCCTTATGGCATGTTGACCCCTACACTCTTTGAGTTAGCTGCCATTATAGGTCTTAAACCCACTGGAAGAGTAATCACCAGTACTCTAGAGCCTAAAGAAATTATAGAACCAAAATGGTTGAAACTTACCTATACTGCTTTTATAAAAAACAATCATCTCAATACCGATACTGTTTCTAACCAAGAGCATGTTGCTTTCATTACCTTGTGGTTTAATGTTTTCACTTTCTGTACTAAGCCACTCCAGGCTCCAAAATCTCTTCACCATCTTGCTATCCTTATTCATGAGGGTTCTTCTTTATGTTTGAGTAAGTTATTCCTTGCTCAATTTTACTCTTTAATGATTGAATAAGTTAATCTGCTTCGATCAGAAGAAAAACCTCTGACTAACCTTGGTGTACTCCAACTTTGGCTCAATGCTTTCTTCGAGCCACATCTTTATAGCTCTTTTCCTCCAAACACCTCCAAACTTATCGAAGGTCCTCGCTTGTCTCACCTTCATTTTTCTTCAAAATCTAGAAAGGAGGTCGAGGACTTTAAGTTTTTCTTTTCATTATTCATGAACATGAAACTTCATATTGATAACTACAATTTCTCTCCCTTTGCTTCCAGAGATTGTGGCCCTAAGTGGTTTCGACAACCATTTTTTTTTCGACACTCCAGGGGCACAATCTGAAAACCTCAATCTTTGGAGTCACATGTTCATAACTTATATTTTGTTACCAGGTTTTCCAAAGTCGAAATATTACATTCTCATTTTATATCTTCCATCCTATATCTTAAGACCATTTGATTTTTCCCAATGCATTCCTTCTTCTGTTTTTCTTAGAGAAGAATGCTAAATATGTGAGTCTAAAGCCAAGGACTTTAGACAATATAAGCATTTTCTCAAAAAGAATGGTGAGAGAAGAGAGAGATTTAATCCTTTCGAGTGCAAACCTTCTTTCTTTACAACTTTAGGCCTTTCAAACTGGTGGAACCAATATTATTTACCTTAGAAGCCTTCAATTGAAGATTGCTTTAACAGATTCACTAACCCAGGGTCATCTATGCAGACTGGAGATGTTCAAAAGAAATCAAAAGGTACGCATCTCAAAAAAATCTCCAATTTTGAGAAATTCTTTAAAGTTAAATAAGACCCTCAAAACTTAAGATTTGTGGTTTGAGAATCTAAACAAATCTTGAGGCAAAAGCAAGCAGAACATCACTGGAAATCTTATGCTCCTTTCATAGGTGCTCTAATTGTGAATCTGTTTGCTTCATTTAAGGATTTTGAAACTCCACTTAAGTTTCCTCTGCTTCCCAATGCTCCTTGTAACACCCTGAATTTCCTATCTCTTAAACAATAATTTTGACAATTAACAGAATTTTACTGTTTAGTAATTTCTGTGCACTGTAAAATTATTTTATTTATTCCGTCAGCGTATTTGATCATTTTAAGTGATTTACTCCGTGTCAAGAAAATAATAATTTTCGGGCCAGAAAAATTCTTTAAATATTTATTTCTCTTTACTGTTAATTATTTTTAATAATCTAACTTAATTTTCATACGTTTTCTAATATTTGTGATTTTTATGGATGATTATGAATTTTTTTTGTATGTGGCCCATGTGTGGTAGTGGGCCCAGGTGACCTTACATGGCCCAGGTGAGTCCATGAAAGTGAAAATTTTTCTACGCATAAAAAAATTTATACTGTTTAGACGGAGACAGGGGATCTTACTAAACTTGAATCCGGAAACAGTTTTAGAAATTTTCTTGTACTGTATTTTGTACTGTATTTATTTATTAGACGATAAAATTACAGTAAATATATTCTTTCATGGGATTTTAGTAGATAAAAATAGAAATTATATTATTAAGTCAATATTAGTGATTGTGACAATTTTTGATAGACCAATAGGAAACAAGTTCAATATTGAAGACTTTAATATTAACCGTTGATTTAATCAACGGTAGAGATTTGCTCTTAAAAGTAAATAGGATTATTTATGACCATTGGATGAATAATTAAATCAATGGTAGAGATTTGGTCTCAAAAAGTGACAAAGACCATTTATGACCATTGGATGAATAATTAATCAAGGGTGGAGATTTGGTCTTGTAAAGTAACAAGGACCATTTATGACCATTGGATGAAGATTTAATCAATGGTGGAGAATTAGTCTTAAAAAGTAGCAAAGACTAATTATGACCCTTGGATTAAAAGTAAGAAGGAGTAATCTTGACCCTTCATTTTGGAGACACATCTAATGGTTAGAATTTAAAGGAGAAAGATCCAATGGCCTAGATTAAGTCTTCTAAAATCAAAAGTCTACCTAAATCTTAACCATTGAATTAATCAATGGTTAGAAAAGCTTCAAATAATGACATGAAAAGCTGACAACTTTATGAATGCATAATGGAAGGGGGGGACGGTTTTGGTCTGAATTTGGAAGCTTTGAAGACCATTATTAGCTATCTTGGACATTATTGATCATTATTGATCATCTTTGTCTCCTCCAAAAGCAAAAACTCATCAAACTTTTCTCTCCACCTCTCCTCCAAGCAAGCTTCGGCCAAGACACCCAAAACCACTCTCCAAGCTCTTTTATTTTCATCCAACCATAGATCTTGAATCTACATGATATTCTAAGCAACTTTCATGTTGGAGACTTTGTCTAAATCATTTATCTTCATGGACTTTCTTCAAGAGCCAAGTTATAGGGTATTTGTGGTAAAGTGTAAGAAAACTTCATTTCTTCTCTTCTTTTTCATGATCTAAACCATGTTTGATCCATGGTTCCTCTTAATCAAGCTTAATATACTAATTTTTATGTATTTGTGTTATATTTGAGAAGCCCTTGGTGGTGAAGGACTTGGAAAAAGAAGCAAAACAAAGAGCTTTTGAGGATCTTCAAGAGGTAAGAGGGAGATCCACCTCACCAACCAAGTATGGTGGTGAGAGATGATTTTATATTTGGTGGATGGTGAATCCATGTGAGGATTCATATCCATGGTCTTGTAATTTATTTGTGGGTGTTTATGTATTTTAATTATTTACCTATGTTTGATATGTTATGCATGATTTTATGGCTTTGATGACATGTTTATATTATGCATGATGAGTATGGCATGCTTATAGTATTTATGATAAAATATGTATGTGTATGCCATGATGTGTTGATGGAAAAGAAATCAATTTTTGGCTCCAAAAGCCAAGGAAGGGCTACGGTTTTGATGCCTATAATTAGAGTTTCATGTTGAAATTTTTCAAAAACAAGAAAATTGATTTGTTTAAATGAAAATTATGAAGTGGAGAAAATAAATTTTCTTGGTTCTAAAGGCTATGGAATTTTCGGCCAAGACACCTCAACATAGGTGTTTATAACTTAATATTTTCATGGAAGAATAAAATTGGATTGATTTGAAAAGCATGGAAAATGAACAAAGGATATGTTTTTCAAGAGAACAAGAACATGGTTTTGAAGGAATTTTATTAATTTATTTTGTGTAAAAAGATCCTAAGTGTTTTTCTAAACATGAGTTTTGAATAAAACGGGTAAACGTTGATTTTAAGGATTTGCAAAGAAAGTGAAAAAGAATTTAAACAAATGGGTTTGGTTTTTATGACCATGAATCACATGGTTTTGAAAACAAAATTTTAATAGTTTTGTTTGTGTAAAATCATATCAATTTAGAAGGAAAAATATTTGATGGTTTCAATAGTTATGTCCACGTTTTAGAAGGTTTGTAATGCCTTGATTTTTATGAACAAAGTGATTTTCAAAATGGAAACGTAACTTGATTTAATACAAGGAATTTGGAAATGGAATCAGAGTGTTTTATCACTTAAGAGAACATAAATTTTCATAACGGAAAACAAAGAGAGGTTGAAAACGTTTGAATTTCAATTTATTTTGAAAAAGACTGATTTTGGAAATGATTTGGGAAAAATGGAGAATATAATGGTAATTTGAGAATTTACTAACGTATAACTTATTTTCAAGTTTTGGAGTACATTAGGAAAATTTAAGATTTTGAAACATTGATTTACATCAATGGAAAAGTGATTTTGTGAATTATATTCCGAAAAGAATTTCTTGAGTAAAGAACTGTGGAAAAAGATTTTCTTGAGTAAGAAAATATATTAAATGAAGTATAAAGTTATATTATTTTGGGAAAAGTTGAAAAAGAAATTTTGAAGGTCAAGAAATACTTTCTATAATGAAATTGTGATGAAAAATATTTTACGTACCTTAAAAATGATTTGGAATATATTCAAATATTTCTACACGATTTGAATTACGTTTAAATATTTTACATGATTTGAACTACTGTTGAAAAATCAATATGTGATTTAAAAGTGGTAGAATATTTTTACGTGATTGTGAAAATGACAGAAAATCGTTATGTGATTTGGAAAGTGTTTTAAATATTTTGAGAATGATGGAAAATGATTTATGCAACTTAAAAGAATGATTTTTAAGTTACGTGATTTTGAAATAGTGAAAAAATATTATGCAATTTGAGAAACATATTTTTACGCGATTGAGAAAAATGTTGAAAAATTAGTACGTGGTTTAAAAGTGCAAATGTGAAGAGTAAAGATTTTGAAAACGTAACAGAAATGTTACAAAATTTTGTAAACATAACAGTAATGTTATGGTATTGTGAAAACATAATAAAAACGTTTTGGAATTTTAAAAACTTAACAAAAGTGTTACGGTATTGTGAAAATATAACAGAAACGTTTTTAGATTGTGAAAACATAACAGAAATGATACGCGATTGTGAAAATATGGTAAAAGTATTTTATAACTATGAAAACATGATAACATGATTTTGTTATTGAAAAAATATAGTATGATTACTGTAAAAATAATGTATGAACACTGTTTGTGAAAACTACGAGTTTTGCCTGTTATTGGCACGTGGTGCATTTTAGATGTATTGAATATATATATATATATATATATATATATATATATATATATATATATATATATATATATATATATATATATATATATATATATATATATATATGCGTTGAGACATATGATTTAATTGAACAAACGAATTTGAAAAGAATGACCCTTGTGGTTGGACTTGCACTGATATATTCGTGCATTGTATAAACTATATATGAGAAATTATGAGATATACCTGTGATTGGTATTTCGTACATTATAGATGCATTGGAATGGTCCGATGAGGACTGGATATGGCCGATTGCCTAGGAGAAACACACCTCTTAAGTGGATGCGATATGCGTAGTGTAAGTCACTTGTTGACCTTGGGGGCATCGGGGTGCGGGTTGCTTACACGGGTGGTTGGTCGCGCTTCTTCCGTAGGTTAGACCGATGTAACACACCGATGATCCGACCGAGACACTATTCTTATTCAAGATCTCGATAAAATTTATCATGTATATGCTAGATGTGCAAAATCAAAATGAGGATTATAGCATATAGTGCGAGACATGTGTAATCTTTGGAGATCTTTTCGATCATTTCTCCGACCTGAGTTTAGCTCCATGGAATAGGAACATTGAGTCTAAATGCACATGCATTATATGAGTACATTTATATCTGTGTGATATATTAATTGAGGAATATTGGCTATGACAATTGTTTTGAATACTTGAATGATGATGATGATAATGCTGAGGGCATTATCGTAATTGTTGTTTATGATAATTGAACTGATAAATGATTGGATGATGATAGTTGATTAATGTTGATGACATGATCATAATTGTGGTGTGATCCATCTGTATGATATGCTGCTTGTATTATCTCTGTGCTGCCATGTTGGTATTGGTGTAGGTGATCTCACCTCTTTGTTATGTTATTTTGTTGTGTTTGTACTGTTAAAATTAAATAATAGAAGGATCGAGTTGTCTTAGACATAACGGGCGATTGATACTCTGAGATTGGTGACAACAATAAGGAGTGGACATTCAGGACTCGAAAGGGGTGCAGTATTGACAAAGGAACAGATGTATGATGCATCAAGATGGACAGAAAAAGGAATAAGTATGTTAAAGTTTTAGTTGTTTATCACGTGCTTTATTAAGTAGGACCCGTTATAGGGTTTTCATCGTAAAAAAAAGTCTGTTAATTTTATATTTCTCTTTAAATTGTGAAATATTAATTGGTGTCAATATTGCATAATGAATAGTTAAAATATGATTTTTAATATTACCTAATATTTTCAGTAAATTTACGTTTCAGTAAAGAAGCAATTTTGAAACCCATATTTTTATAACTCAAACCTTTTATTAATTGATTTTCAGATTATGAGTCAGGAGTCGTAAATGTGATGCCCTAGGGAGGGTGTTACATTAGTTGGTATCGAGCACGCGATTTGAGTCTTTTGGGGTTTGTGGTTAGGTCTATTTTGCTTGTGTTGTGTTCTCTGTGTTATTGTTTTCCGAAAGGAAACAATGTTGTTTATAATGGATATCAGATCCATTGTATTTTCATTTGTCCGTCTTTGAAGAAAGAAAAATGACTCATGGTAGATGTACGCGTGAGGAAGCGGAACATGTTACTAATAATGCAGTTGCAGCTACGGGAGCAATGTGGAAAGACGACTGCACGAACAGAGGATCGCTGAACAACAAAAATTGGAAGTTGAAGTTCAGGATTTGATGGAAGAGAATCAGTCTTGGAATATAAGATTTCGTAATTTTGGAACCTGGTATTTCTTTATTAGGGATATTAAGAAAGTGATTGATTTCGACAGAAAATATATTTACGACCATTGAGAAACCAGAAGCAGTACGTAAAGTGAAGAGGGGCACTTAACGAAGGATTGGACGTTAAAGAAAATAATTTGCAGAAAGTTTGGACACATTTCCAGAGATTATGCTCTTTGAAAATAGAGTTTTCTGTTAGTAAAATCTTGGGTGGTAGGGAAAGTCGTTACTCTAAGCGGAATGGAAGTGTTCTAAGCGGAAGATTTAAACAATTGAGATTGCGTCATTGGAGCTAATCCTATAAACCCTACTAAATATTTCTGTGAGTAACTTATTCTGTGTGGCATATGATTGAGTAGATCAATTATATGTTAGAGTTATCCGTAATTCTCTGATTTGTTTATTTCTGTTTCTATTCTTAGCCGATCAAGCTACTTGTGTTATTCAAATATTGTTATAGATCAAATCTTTGTGTTAGTTTGATCTGTCATTTAAAATTTTGTGTTAGTTTGATCTGTTTCATAAACAGATATGATTTTCAAAACGGATTGGTTATTTTTCAACCATATCCTATGAGATTGTCTCAATAAGGTGTTAATAATTCAGAAAAAAAAAATTCATTCCTGAAAATCAGGCAAAATCAAATTCTTGTTGAATATATTTGGTAACATATCAGATCATTTCGCTACCTTTTCTTCTTAAACCTCTATAATGTTCTTTCATATATTGCATTTGCAAGAAAGAATATTTCACAAGAAAGGATATTCCTATTTATGTCCATGTCATAGTATCGGAGTGGCGCAATGTAATGCACCTAAATATACTAACTGCAGCGCAATCGTCATTACACCACAGTTACTAAATCTAGGTGTGTCACAGTCATGATAACAGTAGTTTCCAAATTTAGGAGTTTATTTTTCGCATTTATGCATAAGTAGAAAATACGAGCCATGAATGAAATATAAATGTATTCAACCCTTAATACAACCATTAGAATGAAATCACGTTCCTTATATATATAGTTTATAGCCAATTTACACGAATCACTGATAATATAGAATATAATAATTACAGAGTCAAATAAAATACAGCGGGAATAAAAACATTAAAGGGGAGGAGTAGTAACCCAGGGATGGGTACTACCAACAGACAAGGCTGCAACCCCATATGCACATGACACACGGCGTCCCAGTTGAGACGACAGGCATCAATGCCACCACGCGGCTGCACTCTTACATAGTCGATGAAATCTTGTCCAGATGCTCAAGTCAATCAACCAAGGTATGGTCCCTTTTTATCTTCCTCACGATCTTTTATCAAATATAAATGTAAAACAGAAATGCACAAATATAGGAAAGAGGTGAGATTCCCAGCTTTCAGTACCAACATGGCAGCAAGAAAATAAACGGCATTGAACGCCCACATAAGACACAGTTAATACATACAAATGCAGTAATACCCGAAAGCAATTAACAAGAGTAAAGCAGTAAAGAACAATAGTTAACATTATCCATAGCCAGCTAGCAACATTAGCATTACCAAGAGTCAAATAAATATCGCAGTCATAATAGTAAACACATTATCCAATTATAAATGCTCAATGGACCATGTGACTGACAACTCACAATGCAACAAGGGTACCAAAGTTCCTACTCCATGGAGCTAAACGTAAACATTTTTGGAGTGAATGATCAAGGAGTAATACCAGTATATCAGTAGCCTTAAAATACAGTGTGCTTTCTTTCATAAAATTGTTTGCGCAATAGCTCATACATGGTACCTCAACAGTTGATCGCGATATAGGACAGCGTCTCAGGCAGGATCGTTGGTGTGTTGCATTGGTCTATCCCACGGCCTTAGTAGAGCTACCACTATCTATTGTGAGACACTCACACCCCAACGCCCCCAGGGTCAACAACATATGACACCTACGCTTAGTCTACTCGCACCCGCACAAAAGTGTTATTCAAACTCCTAGGCAACACGACCTTCTCAACAATGTCCAATGGACAACACGCATGCATGATGACACAATGTCCAATCATGTATGTTCATCAATGATGCATTCAACATAAGTATTGCCTCAATGGCACATAAGCATTATTCAATGTCCAACATGACATATCAACAATACATCTATTAAAAACATTGCCTCAATGGCATATCATCATTCTTATCTCATAGAGTACTAAATCAATAAGTGCATAACCCACATAGGGAATCACACTTGCATCAATAATTCTCAGTTTCAATATATGTTCCTTATTACACACATACCACAATTTCCATGTCATGGATCCAAGAATTCTATTTTCAAAATCATTTCTTCTCTATCGGGTAGAATACATATTCCTATCGCATTTAAGTAAAGTAAAATCCTTGAATCCATGGTTTTTAGGTTATGTTTGAGTTACAAAGGGCAAAGAACCATAATTTCAATCATTTCCAGCTCAAAAATCTCATTTTTGGGTCTTGGTAATCGATTACATCACCCTGGTAATCGATTACCAGAATGAATCTCTGTAATTGATTACAATCTCATTGTAATCGATTACGTGATTCCCAGAACCACGATTCGTAACTTCAAGGACCTGGTAATTGATTACACCGCCCTGGTAATCGATTACCAATTGGACTGAACCTCCGTAATCGATTACCCACAAGTTGTAATCGATTACGTGATTCCTGAAGCACTATTTCGTGATATCGAGGCTTGGTAATCGATTACACCACTCTAGTAATCGATTACAAGCTGAAACAGAATCTCTGTGTAATCGATTACACACAAGACGTAATCGATTGCAGATTTCAGAATCACGATTTCATACCCTTAAGAGCCTGGTAATCGATTATAAGCCCCGTGTAATCGATTACCACGCGTAAACTTGCAGAAAACAGAGTTCTCCAGGTCCTTTAACTCAAACCAAACCAATCATTATCATATTTAATCAACAAGTTACTCAAATATATCTTCAAATCATGCAAGAGACATCAATAAATCATATAAACCCAACAAAATGCACTATCATGAAGAACAACATAAAAATGAGAGAACTTTGTACATGGATTCAGCAAACAATAACAACACACATACAAGATATTCCCTTACTACCAAGATTGGTTGAAGAGGATCATCTCCCTCTTACCTATTTGGAAGACAACACAAGGTGTTACCTCTTCTTGCCTTAGATTTTCGTTTTCCCCTTCAAGAAGAACACCAATGTGAGTGATTTCCACAATGTCCACTCAAACCATGGAAAAATGAGTTCTTGATCACATAGGTGACCAAGAAAAACGAAAATCAGAAGAAAGTGAAAGAAAGGTGAAGACTTTACCTCCAAGCTCAAAGCTTTAGCTTCAATGGTGGATAGTGGAAGAAGAAGAACCAAAGGATGGTCTTGGAATGGTGGAAGAAAACACGAAATGGGTTTAGTTGTAGCAAACAATGGAGATGATCTCCAATGAGTGTGTGTACGGTGGTGAAGCAAGGAGAAGAAGAGAAGAGTGTTTGAAGTGTGAGAGTGGAGTGATAAAAGTGAGAATGAGAAAAATTGGTATTTTAGGCTCCCAAAATAGCCAACTGCCGTGTAGAAGAATGGGGAGAAGGAAGAGTGAGAAATGGGAAATGGGAGGAAATTTCCTGGAAGTTTCCCAAAAGTGTTTTTGGAATTAATTTAATCTTTATTATGAAAATAGAGCTAATAGATTTGACACAAGGTAGATTTTTGAATAGTGTGATAAGATTTTTTTATTACATGTTATTATTTATTGGACAATAGTTATAGTTGGCAGAAGTCAGCATTAACAAATCTGACAGATTAACTCTTCGCATCGTTTTATTATTCCATCTGTTAAAATTTCTTGAAGGACGTGAAACCTTGTAAACTGTGTCTAGCCTCGGGTTTAGTAAGATCCCCCATCGACGTTTCCATAGTTCAAGGTTCTCGGGAAAAATATTTCATTTTCCCGACTCTGCTCAATACACACACAAAACGAGGAATATATTAAAATATTCGTCGTTTCCGAAAAATTCTGAAAGAATTCATATAAATCACAAACATTAGAAAATGACTATTCGTAATAAAATTTTTCAACTTTGGGAGCGTTACAGTCGTTTGCCAATTCTACCCAATGTGCACGCAAAACGAAAAATAATATTAAAATATTCTGCGTTCTCCGAAAATCCAGAAAAATTCCTAAAAATCTCAAATATTGTAAAATGATCATTTATTCTAAAATTATAAATTTTTGGGATGTTACACGCAACAGTAATGGAAATCCTGGAAAATTTTTGGATCATAGGACTTCTCACCCAACTTATCAGAAAGGATTAAGCATTCATATAGACTGATGCATATAAGAAAATCTTTTAGGAATTAAAATATGTTTGAAGTACTTCTCTAGTATTAGTTTTATCTAATCCTAGTGAACCATTAGAGGTGAACAGTGACGTATTACATCGGAGCTTAAGATTTGTGCTTATGCAGAATAGAAGAGTTGTAGGGTATGATTTTAGAAAATTGAAGTCATTTGAAAAAAACTATTCTAGGCATGAATGAAGGTTGGTAGCCGTTGTATTGGTATTAGAGATATGGAAATACTTTCTTTCTGGAGTAACATTCAATATCTTCTGTAACTAGGAGTTTGAGATATCTATTTGATCAGGAGAAGTTGAACGTCAGGCAAAAAGATTTTGTTGGTTAGAATAGTATAGAAAGATGTAAGAAAGGAAGCTATATGGGAACTGGAAGGAAAAATGAAAGAGTAATATTCATATTTATTCTGAAAGTGTGAAATCATGTTTGTCAAATTTCGAGGATGAAATTTCTTTTTAGAGGGAGTAGTATTGTAACACACTGAATTTCCTATCTCTTAAACAATAATTTTGTGATTAATGTAAATGTTTAGTAATTTCTCGTACCTTTGTAAAATTATTTTGTTTATTCCATCGTATTTGATCATTTTGAGTGATTTACTCCGTGTCAGGAAAATAATAATTTTTGGGCCGGAGAAATTCTTTAAATATTTATTTCTCTTGACTATTAATTATTTTTAATAATCTGACTTGATTTTCATACGTTTTCTAATATTTGTGATTTTTATGGATGATTATGAATTTTTTTGACTGTATGTGGGCCCAGGTGACCTTACGTGGGCCTAGGTGGGTCCCGCAAAGTGAAAATTTTTCTACGCATAGAAAAATTTGTACTGTTGAGACGGAGACAGAGGATCTCACTAAACCTGAATCCGGAAACAGTTTTAAAAATTTTCTTGTACTGTGTTTTGTACTGTATTTATTTATAGGACGATAAAAATACAGTAAATATATTCTTTCATGGGATTTTAGTAGATAAAAATAAAAATTATATTATTAAGTCAATATTAGTGATTATGACAATTTTTGATAGACCAATAGGAAACAAGTTCAATATTGAAGACTTTAATATTAACCGTTGATTTAATCAACGATGGAGATTTGCTCTTAAAAGTAAATAGGATTATTTATGACCATTGGATGAATAATTAAATCAATGGTAGAGGTTTGGTCTCAAAAAGTGACAAAGACCATTTATGACCATTGGATGAATAATTAATCAAGGGTGGAGATTTGGTCTTGTAAAGTAACAAGGACCATTTATGACCATTGGATGAAGATTTAATCAATGGTGGAGAATTAGTCTTAAAAAGTAGCAAAGACTAATTATGACCCTTAGATTAAAAGTAAGAAGGAGTAATCTTGACCCTTCATTTTGGAGACACATCTAATGGTTAGAATTTAAAGGAGAAAGATCTAATGGCCTAGATTAAGTCTTCTAAAATCAAAAGTCTACCTAAATCCTAACCATTGAATTAATCAATGGTTAGAAAAGCTTCAAATAATGGCATGAAAAGATGACAACTTTATGAATGGATAATGGAAGGGGGGACGGTTTTGGTCTGAATTTGGAAGCTTTGAAGACCATTATTAGCTATCTTGGACATTATTGATCATTATTGATCATTCTTGATCATCTTTGTCTCCTCCAAAAGCAAAAACTCATCAAACTTTTCTCTCCACCTCTCCTCCAAGCAAGCTTCAGCCAAGACACCCAAAACCACTCTCCAAGCTCTTTTATTTTCATCCAACCATAGATCTTGAATCTACATGATATTCTAAGCAACTTTCATGTTGGAGACTTTCTCTAAATCATTTATCTTCATGGACTTTCTTCAAGAGCCAAGTTATAGGGTATTTGTGGTAAAGTGTAAGAAAACTTCATTTCTTCTCTTCTTTTTCGTGATCTAAACCATGTTTGATCCATGGTTCCTCTTAATCAAGCTTAATATACTAATTTTTATGCATTTTGTTTTATATTTGAGAAGCCCTTGGTGGTGAAGGACTTGGAAAAAGAAGCAAAACAAAGAGCTTTTGAGGATCTTCAAGAGGTAAGAGGGAGATCCACCTCACCAACCAAGTATGGTGGTGAGAGATGGTTTTATATTTGGTGGATGGTGAATCCATGTGAGGATTCATATCCATGGTCTTGTAATTTATTTGTGGGTGTTTATATATTTTAATTATTTGTCTATGCTTGATATGTTATGCATGATTTTATGACTTTGATGGTATGTTTATATTATGCATGATGAGTATATGGCATGCTTATATTATTTATGATAAAATATGTATGTGTATGTCATGATGTGTTGATGGAAAAGAAATCAATTTTTGGCTCCAAAAGCCAAGGAAGGGCTACGGTTTTGATGCCTATAATTAGAGTTTCATGTTGAAATTTTTCAAAAACAAGAAAATTGATTTGTTTAAATGAAAATTATGAAGTGGAGAAAATAAATTTCCTTGGTTCTAAAGGCTATGGAATTTTCAGCCAAGACACCTCAACTTAGGTGTTTATAACTTAATATTTTCATGGAAGAATAAAATTGGATTGATTTGAAAAGCATGGAAAATGAACAAAGGATATGTTTTTCAAGAGAACAAGAACATGGTTTTGAATGAAACGGGCAAACGTTGATTTTAAGGATTTGCAAAGAAAGTGAAAAAGGATTTGCAAAGAAAGTGAAATAGAATTTAAACAAATAGATTTGGTTTTTATGACCATGAATCACACGGTTTTGAAAACAAAATTTTAATGGTTTTGTTTGTGTAAAACCTTATCAATTTAGAAGGAAAAATATTTGATGGTTTCAATAGTCATGTCCATGTTTTAGAAGGTTTTAATGCCTTGATTTTTATGAACAAAGTGATTTTCAAAATGGAAACGTAACTTGATTTAATACAAGGAATTTGGAAATGGAATCAGAGTGTTTTATCACTTAAGAGAACATAAATTTTCATAACGGAAAACAAAGAGAGATTGAAAATGTTTGAATTTTAATTTATTTTGAAAAAGACTGATTTTGGAAATGATTTAGGAAAAATGGAGAATATAATGGTGATTTGAGAATTTACTAACGTATAACTTATTTTCAAGTTTTGGAGTACGTTAGGAAAATTTAAGATTTTGAAACATTGATTTACATCAATGGAAAAGTGATTTTGTGAATTATATTTCGAAAAGAATTTCTTGAGTAAAGAACTGTGGAAAAAGATTTTCTTGAGTAAGAAAATATATTAAATGAAGTATAAAGTTATATTATTTTGGGAAAAGTTGAAAAGGAATTTTTAAAGGTTAAGAAATACTTTTTATAATGAAATTGTGATGAAAAATATTTTATGTATCTTAAAAACGATTTGGAATGTATTCAAATATTTCTACACGATTTGAATTACGTTTAAATATTTTACGTGATTTGAACTACTGTTGAAAAATCAATATGTGATTTAAAAATGATAGAATATTTTTACGTGATTGTGAAAATGACAGAAAATCGTTATGTGATTTGGAAAGTGTTTTAAATATTTTGAGAATGATGGAAAATGATTTATGCAACTTAAAAGAATGATTTTTAAGTTACACGATTTTGAAACAGTAGAAAAATACTATGCAATTTGAGAAACGTATATTTTTACGCGATTGAGAAAAATGTTAAAAAAATTAGTACGTGGTTTAAAAGTCTGATAGAAGAGTTTAAAGATTTTGAAACGTAATGTAAATATTACAAAATTTTGTAAACATAACAGTAATGTTATGGTATTGTGAAAACGTAATAAAAACGTTTTGGAATTTTAAAAACGTAACAAAAGTGTTACGGTATTGTGAAAATATAACAGAAACGTTTTTGGATTGTGAAAACGTAACAGAAATGTTACGCGATTGTGAAAATACGGTAAAAGTGTTTTATAACTATGAAAACATGATAACATGATTTTGTTATTGAAAAAAATATAGTATGATTATTGTAAAACTAATGTATGAATCGTTTGTGAAAAAACGAGTTTTGCCTGTTATTGGCACGTGGTGCATTTTAGATGTATTGAAATATATATATATATATATATATATATATATATATATATATATATATATATATATATACGTTGAGACATATGATTTAATTGAACAAACGAATTTGAAAAGAATGACCTTGTGGTTGACTTACTGATATATTCGTGCATTGTATAAACTATATATGAGAAATTATGAGATATACCTGTGATTGGTATTTGGTACATTATACATGCATTGGAATGGTCCGATGAGGATTAGATATGGCTGATTGCCTAGGAAAAACACACCTCTTGAGTGGGTGCGATATGCGTAGTGTAAGTCACTTGTTGACCTTGGGGGCATCGGGGTGCGGGTTGCTTACACGGGTGGTTGGTCGCGCTTCTTCCCGTAGGTTAGACCGATGCAACACACCGATGATCCTGACCGAGACACTATTCTTATTCAAGATCTGATAAAGACTGTCATGTATATGCTAGATGTGCAAAATCAAGATGAGGATTATAACACGTGGTCTGAGGCATGTGAGTAAGATGATCTTTTCGATCATTTCTCGACCGAGTTTAGCTCATGGAGTAGAACATTGAGTCTAAATGCACATGCATTATATGAGTACATTTATATCGTGTGATATATTAATTGAGGAATATTGGTTATGACAATTGTTTTGAATACTTGAATGATGATGATGATAATCTTTGAGGGCATTATCGTGATTGTTGTTTATGATAATTGAACTGATAAATGATTGGATGATGATAGTTGATTAATGTTGATGACATGATCATAATTGTGGTGTGATCTATCTGTATGATATGCTGCTTGCGTTATCTCTGTGCTGCCATGTTGGTATTGGTATAGGTGATCTTACCTCTTTGTTATGTTGTTTTGTTGTGTCTGTATTGTTAAAATCAAATAATAGAAGGATCGAGTTGTCTTAGACATAACGGGCGATGGATACTCTGAGATTGGTGACAACAATAAGGAGTGGACATTCAGGATTCAAAAGGGGTGCAGTGTTGACAAAGGAACAGATGTATGATGCATCAAGATGGACAGAAAAAGGAATAAGTATGTTAAAGTTTCTCGTTAGTGTTGTACCGTGCTATTAAGTAGGACCCCTTATAGGGTTTGCTACTGTTAAAAAAAAAAGTATGTTAATTTTATATTTCTCTTTAAATTGTGAAATATTAATTGGTGTCAATATTGCATAATGAATAGTTGAAATATGATTTTCAATATTACCTAATATTTTCAGTAAATTTACGTTTTAGTAAAGAAGTAATTTTGAAACCCATATTTTCATAACTCAAACCTTTTACGAATTGATTTTCAGATTATGAGTCGGGAGTCAGAAATGTAATGCCCTAAGGAGGGTGTTACACTCCTTTTGGTATAGCTAACTGGTATCCAAATCCCAAAAGTGGAGCATTGGGTGTGGGCAAGGAATCGAAAAAGCATGCAGTGACTTTTGCCAACTACTATCTGGATAACTGTCGAATTCCAATCTATGGATATATTCAAGTAATAAAATATCCACCTTATGGTAAAGTTCATTGATTCTTTATTACCTTTCCTACTTTTCGGTTTGACTTACTAATTATTTTTATTTTCTCTATGCAATTTCAAAGAGGATGAGGGTAATGAAAGATTTAGGAGCAGAGGAAAACTGGGAGGATGAACCCCAAAGGCCGAAGAAGATTCAGAAAACCAAGTCAAAGGCCTCTGAAAAAACAACCTCTTCCTCTAACCCAAAAAAGAAGTCTATTGTCTCGGCTTTTTCCAAACCTAAGTCAATCGAGAAAAAAACTTTCGAAAAACCTGATGAGGCAACTATAAAGTCTAAGGTAAAAAATAATGTAGTCGTTAATTTTTTTAAAAATTTCATATCTAACTTCAATTAACTTTCAATCTTTAAGAAAAGATCACAGATGTTAGCCCAATGAAAACTGGTTGAATAAAGCATGCAACCTCGAAGAAAAAGGAAATCCTCAATCTCGATAGTTCTAATGAATCCCACCAAGAGGCTGAAGAATTAACCACTTCGAGAGCTACTAGGTTAACTTTAGTCAGTCAGAGGGTTGAATCAATTGTGGTAAGATCTTTCTTTCCTTTCATTAACTTCTAATATTTGAAATCCATTTTTTTTATACTAATCTTTGGATTTCGAATAGGAACCTTACCAATCTCTAAGAGAGACTTTTCTAACTTCAAGGAGATCAAAAACTTCAACTCCTCCCCCTTCTCCCTTGAAGGAGTCAATCCCTTCACCAGCTGTGCTGACACTTGGACCAGAAGCATCCCCTACCTTGAGTACTCACTTTGATGGGCTCTTTGACGCTGAGATCCAATCTGAGAAAAAGGCGAGTATTGGGGCTAGTTGAGAAACTCTTGTTGAAGCCACTGTTCAAGTTTTTCATATTTCTCAAGTTATTAATTTGAATTTAATTTTCACAACTTGTTTTAACTTTATTCTTTCGATTGTTATATGAAAACATCTTTCCTCAACCTGAACCAAGTGCATCTGCTGTCAAAGCTAACCCCTAACCAACAATCGAATATAACCAACAGACTCAAGCTGAAACTCCTGCTCAAGTTCATCAACCAGTCGAAACAACTGAAGTGAACATTGATGAGGGAGCATATGTCATTAGTATAGACGAAGAAGATGATGAAGACGATCCTCTCAAACGAATTGAAGACATTCAGTCTAGAAAAACTTCATTGTCTTCGAAGTCTTATCATTCAATTATCCACTCAAAGGTCGAGGTCCAGAGCATTTCTTCTTCCCAACTATTAAAAGAGCTTGTTGATTTATTGAGCCTTGGGTTGGATCAAGTAATGGCCAATGAAGATAGCAAACAGAAGATGGTCAGCCTCCTTGAACAACTTGATTAAAACAAGAAACTTCTGGATTCAAACTCTCAGTAAGCTGTTCAGGAGCTCAAAAGTTTATCAAAGGACTTAATGACTAAGCTTCATGAATTCAAGAAAGCCATAACTGACCACAAACAACTCTTGGACAAGAAAACCTATTTGATGAAAGAAGTATCCAAGGTCAAGAAGTGACACTCAAAGCTTTCCATTGCTATTTCGACTGCATGGCAACATATAAATCAGAATGAAGAGAAGATTATTAAGCTTGAAAGCCAATTACAAGAACTCAAACGGCAATAGGAAGAGCTTCAAACTGTTGTTGGTGACTTCACAGTCCAAGAATAAGAGTTAAAAAATGATTATAAAAAATGGGCTGTTGAAAGTAAGGATGTAATGCTAGCAATTGAGGCGTCAACTCCTACTTTCAAGAAAGCTTCAGTAAAAAAGAAAAAGGGCAACAGATACTTAGGGATCTTTTCGTGCTTGCTTTCGAAATTTTTTATTTTTTTTTGGAATGTATTTTCCTTTGAAATTGTACTTATGACATTTTATTCAATATGGAATAGTTATTTCATAGATTGTTGGCTTATACTTTTTCAAATATCTGTCATTTATCGAAGTAATTCGTTCATTAGAACTGATATTTGTAATCAAATAAGCTTTTCTAGATAATACTTTTTCAATTCGATATGATCCTTCTCAATTTTGAGGCCATTTACCATATAACTTCAATCTCTTTTTCGTGGGTAAAGTAACCTTCCATACTAAATCACCTAACTTAAACTCTTTTTTCTTGACTTGAAGATGGTAGAATTTTGCGATTCTTTCCTTCTGTCGAATCAAATTTTCGAGAGCAATTAACCTTTCTTCATCTATGCTATTTAATTCATCAAATATCGAATCCCAATAATCTTGTGTTGGAATTTCGTCTTGACATTGCAATCTTATTTGACTAAAGGTTAATTTCGATTGACAAAACTGCTTTGCGACCTTATACCAAATGGTAAAGCATAACACCAATTGCCTCTTTAGGATAATTTCGATAAGCTCATAGAACTTGTCTTAATATCTCATGCCAACTTCTTGGCTTTTGACCAACATGCTTTTTTATTAATCCAATTAGCATTTTATTAGCTGCCTCAATTTGCCCACTAGCTTGAGTGTAATATGACGTCGAAGTAATTAATGTAATATCCCTTAATTTAACAAACTCAATTATATGTCAACCAGTAAAAACGGTCCCTTGATCAGTTGTCTGGTTTGAGGAATATCTAACCTATATATGATTTTTTTTTCAATAAGATTTATAATATCCTGTTGAGTAACATCTTTTAATGGGATTGTTTCGACCCACTTTGAAAAATAATCAATGGCAACTAGTATATATTTATGCCCTTTAGAAGATTGAGGGTGAATCTGTCCTATTAGATCAAGTGTCCATCCTCGAAATGACCAAGGCTTAATAATCGAATGTAAGTCACTTGCTGGAACATGCTGAATGTTCCCATGCCTTTGACATTCCTCATAAGACTTAGTATAGGAATTACAATCTTTAGCCATTATAGGCCAAAATACCCTATGCCTGTGAAGAACCTATTTCATTTTCTCACTAGCCTGATAAGCACCACAAATGCCTTCGTGCACCTTTGCTAAGGCTATGTATACTTCCTTTTCACTTAAACATATCAATAAATTTTCATCTACTAACTTTTTGTAATATGAATCACCCATTATAACACAATGTAGGACTCTATACTTTATTTTTCTTTCAACTGATGAAGTTAGGCTTTGTAAATAGTCAACAATTGACTTCCTCTAATCAGAATCATCCATATCTTCGATTGAACATATTTCTAAGTTCTCAAATAGATACAATTTTTCTTTAATTTTGATTAACTTCGCGAATGTCTTGCTCGAAACTTTATAACCTAAAGCTATTTGAGTAAGTTCATTAGCTTCATAATTCTCTTTTCTTGGAATATGTTGCATTATGACCTCATCGAATTCACATAACAACTTTGTTGCAAAAACAAAATATCTGAACAAATTCTAGTTAATGCATTTATATTCTCGAGTCAATTGTTTAATAAGTAATTGGGAGTCACCCAATACTTTGATATTTTTGGCTTTAAGTGAAATTAATGTCTGTAAGTCAGCTATCAAAGCTTCATATTCAGCTTCATTATTCAAACATTCATGTTTTAATTCGAACAACAACCTAGTTGGGATTCCAATTGGTGAAATAATTAAAACCCCTATACCAACACCTCCACTATATTTCAATCCATCGAAATATAACTTCCATAATTTTAATCCCACATAATTAATATCATTTTCTTCGATGTTAACACAAGGGTAGTCAGTCAAAAAATCTGTCAATACTTGACCTTTTATAACCTTTAATGGCATGTATTTCAAAGAAAATTTAGTTAAAGCAATAGTCAATTTCTCTACTTTACCATGCAAGATAGGCTTGGATAACATGTCTTTTATTATATCTGTCTTTGAAATTATAAGTACATTATGTAGCTTTATATAATACTTTAAAGTGCAGGAGAAATACAAAGCTAAACATAGTTTCTCTACTGCACTATATCTAGTCTCAGCATCTATTAAAACCCTACTAAGATAGTAAATGACTCTTTCGATTCCATTTTCATCTTCCTAGGCCAGCATACTTCTGATGGTTTCATCTGATGTCGAGATATATAACTTTAAAGGACGTCCTAGCATTGGAGGCATCATCACTAAAGGATTGGCCAAACACTGCTTGATTTGGTCAAAGGCCTCTTGGTGCTCTTTCTTTGATCGAAACTCCTTTTCAGCTTTGAGCTTCAAAAGTGGGGAGAAGACCTTAGTCTTTCCAAATAGATTCGAGATGAATCTTCTCAGGAAGTTGATCTTTCCTAACAAATACTGAAGTTGCTTCTTATTCGAAGGAGGTAATGCTTCAAGTATAGCCTTAGCCTTGTTTTGATCAACCTCTACTCTTTTCTTTTGGACCAAGAACCCAAGAAAGTTTCCTGCAGAAACACTAAAAGCACATTTAATAGGATTCATTTTTAATTCATGTTTTTTCATTATTTCGAATGACTGTCTCAAGTTTGACAAATGTTCTTGTTCTGATTTCGATTTAACCACCACATCATCAATGCAAACCTCCATGAATTCACCACTGATATAATGAAAGATAGTATTCATGGCCCTTTGATATGTGGCTCCAACATTCTTTAAACCGAATGACATGACTACTCATTCATAGGTGTCAATTGCTCCTGGACATCGAAAAGCTTTCTTCGATACATCCTCTTCTACAATATAAATTTTATGATACACAGAATAGTCATCCATAAAACTTAGGATTTCATGGCCTAATGTTGAGTCAACTAACATATCAGAAATTAGCATATGATATTCATCTTTAGGAGTAACATAATTAAAATCTCAAAAATCTATGCATACTCTGAACTTACCATTCTTTTTCATAACAGGAACAATATTAGAAATCTAGTTTACATACTTGGCAGTTCAAATGAGCTTAGTTTTTAGTAACCTTTCAATTTATTCTTTAATCTTGAGAACTATCTCATAAGCAAACCTTCATGGAGCCTATTTTACTAGTCTTTGACCTGCTCGAATTGACATAGACACTTCCCTTTCTTCCTCTTTCTTTCTCAGTAGGAATTCTACTAAGGTCTCCCTAGTCTTGGGGTAAACTTCCTCCTCGGTAGCTTCATAGGCATCAAGATCTATTTCAAGACTAATCTCGAGAGCAGCCTCCTCAGCAACTTCAACCATGTTTACTAGTACAAAGCTTACTAGCTCAATATAGTTGGCATTCACTTCGAATGGATCCACATCAACCTTCATTTCTTTCTATTTGTGTTCAAACTTCAACCTTCCTTCTTTTATGCTTTTTTTGTATTAGATCCCTGAAACAAATACAATTATTAGTTAAATGACCATATATATTATGATATTTATAGTATTTTCGACCTTTTATTTCTTCCACATTATTGATTTTATGCCCATCAAGAAGTTTGATTTGTTTGTCTTTCAATAACATATCAAAAATTTGGTTTGTATTTGTTATGTCAAAAGCATATGATGACTTATTAGGGGATTTCATTTTATCTTTAGTTCGATTAGGCATTAAAAATGAACAACTATAAGAAAGACCGTATTTTAATTCTGCAATGTTAACCTCATTTTCCTTATCATCTTCAGTCTCATCTATTTTGACATAGGTCACTCTCGCATCTTTCGATTGTGTATAATATTTCTCTTGCAACATAAACAATTTTCTCTTTTCTGAGATGTTTCTTGACTATCTCTTTTTCGAGTTTTAATTGCTCAATATGTCTTACCTTATTAGCAAGTTGAGAAATATCTAACAATTGTTAGTTTATTAGTTTCTTCCGAATGAAGTAATCTAAATCATCAGTTGTCATTTTGACCACTTCATATTCTGGGATAACTTTAAAGCATATAGCTTTCATTTGCTTGAATCTTGTTAAATAGTCAACAATTAATTCCCCATTGCCTCTTCTGATGTTAAATAAATCCACGAGACTTACATTAGTCTCTCCTCTAAAGAACTAATCATGAAAGTTTCTTTCAAGTTAGTTCCAAGAGTGGATGGAATTTTGTGGGAGAATTGTAAACCAAGTAAAGGCATTCTTAGTTAAAGAACTGGGAAAATATTTTAGTTTCAAATGTTCATTAGTGGCTATATCACATGCTTCGATAGTATATCAAGCAATATGTTCCACTATGAATTCTCCACTCTCACCAGCAAATTTACTTGAAATTTTAGGGGTTTTCCATCATTTAGGCAATTTTGTCTGTTGGATGACATGAAAGACTGACACAAAATAAGGCTGGTTTGCATAATCTACGTTGAAATCATACCTTTTTAGCACCTGTTCAACTGCTTGGTTGATATTTTGATGCCCCCTAAGATTGTTTAGCCTAATTCTCTCTAGGAGGTTATCAGCATTCTAGTTTCGATTGACTAATCAAAAACCTACATTTGGGCCAAGTTGGTTTTCTCTTAGCTGAATATCCTCGACTTGGTTATTAATATTTGGATTGTTTACCAATTGAGTATTATCCTGGTAGATTGATTGAGTGTTTCCCCTTTGATTGCCAATAGACTCTTCTAGATTGCCAAAGACATCAGTAATCCTACTCATTTTCCTAGCCAACATTGTGTAAGTATTATTAGTTGACTCTATGAGTGAGGTTATAACAGTCATCATTTGCTGAGTTAGCATATGAATCATCTCATGGTTACTCTCATCAATTTGTTGTCTGATATTATTCAAGGCTGTATTCGTATTTCCTGAAGGAATCGAAGACATATCCCTGGGCAAATTAAGAAAAACTGGTGTTCCCACATTCAGCCTATCAGTTCAAATTACACTTGTCCATGCCCCTTGGCCATTAGTACCTACCACTTGGTTTCTTGGTGAAACATTGGGTATCGAACTTGCGTATGTAGCCTGTGCAGTGCCTATGTTTTGTGTAATGTTTTGGGGTGTAAAACCAAGAGGCAACTCATATAAGGTTGTTGTCCTATTCATCCCAATGGTTCTATTTTCTAAGTTGGAAATAGGGATCCCTGTGATTTCACTTACCATAGGATCTAAGGGTTATGGCAAAGTTGCAGACACTATGGTATCTCTATTGCTATTTACTTCAATGTTCCTTGCTTGAGGGTTTTGAGCATTGATTGATGTATTATCAGACATTCTTGGCACAATTTTCCCACTTCTTAATTGCATAAACGACTAGAGTTCTTCTAAATACTGGTCCTTTGACTAGGTCCCACCGAGCATGCCAATTTGTTTATGGTAAACTTTTGTCGAAGGACAAGTTTGATTCCTGATCTCGATTCAGGGAAGAGAACCACTTTCTCAAAGGATTCTCTAGTACTTAGACTAATATTTTAATCAAGAAAGCTAAGAATGATTTCAAATACTTCAAACAGATAAATCAAAAATACAAGTATAACAGTGTTGAGGTAATTAACTTAGTAGAAAAAAAGATAAAAAAAAATGAGAATAGAAACAACTTGTTTGAAGTTAAAGATTGCAGTAAAATAAAGAAAAAAATATTTAAAGGAAAACAGTTTAAATGACATCAAATGTAAAGAACAAAGCAGTAAATTGCAGCAAAGTAAACTTGACAAACAATGAAAAGTGCAGAATGATAAAGAACAAAAATTAAAAGAAAACAATGTAAAATGCAAGAAAGATAAATGTGCAAATAGGTAAACGAAACAGAAACGTAAACTTGTAGAAAAGTGAAGAAAACAAGTAAAGGAAAGCAATTAAAAAAGCTCAAATGATCTTAAAAGAATCACTTGATCAGGAGTAGAAGATATATTGCAAGAAAGGAAACAACTGGAAATGTAAATGGAATTGAATTAATTTTGCATTGAAAGTGTAAATTGAAATGGAATTGAATTAATTTTGCATTGAAAGTGTAAATTGTACAGAAAAGAACAAGATGAAAACATACTTGACTAACTTGTGTTTTTGCTCGTGAATGTCAGAGTGACGTGAGAGCGTGTTTACAAGTGTGTCAGTATTGAATTTCTAACCACTAAATGTTTCCATCCTTTCGATATTTATAGAATTTCTAAGTAACTATCATTTCTATAAGATCTTGACATGTGTTTAAAACAAAAAAAAAAACTGCCTAATGATTATTAGTGATCCTTCTGAAGTAACTGCCGAATCTTTGTCAGCAATCCTCGTGCTACAAGTAACTGCCTAATCTTTGTTAGTAATCCTTGTATTGTTTGGATCTTATACTCATAACTACTGTTAACTTCTGTTTCAAATTCAAATTCTCTTATACGAATGTAAATTTAAATCTTCAAACAGTTGTTGTCTTCTAGTCGAGACCATTGCTTATGTCTTTAGAAATTACCAAGTGTCGTTACTCATCAAGTCTTAGTTTTCGAGATTAACTCGAAATTATAATTTCTGATAACTATCAAATCAAAATCATCATTTCGATAATTTTAAGTCTTCACTACAATTTTGACTCTAATAAAATTAAAATATGTGCATATTCATAACTTAGTGATTTTCATTCATACTAAACTTTACAATATACATTCAAAATTATCTAAATCAAAAAGTGTTATTTTTATACCAACACCAAGCTATGAAAATTCCTTCCCTTTTCAGCTTCACACCTCATTTTTGGTGTGTAATATTTTCCTATTGACTGCAACCAATTTGGTTACCTTAATTGGTACAAATTATTGGTGATATCCTAAACTAAAAGTGATCATGTTGTTACCCATAAAAGCCCATCCACACTGCAGGTTCTGTTCTTACCCAAAAAATTTGTTTGACTGCACTCTTGAGTTAGTCTTGGCTCTAGCTCTAGGAAGGATTTGGGGACCTCTCGAGTATCTCGTGCCACTGCTTTTGCAAGGCAATCTAGTCCCAACTGGAGCAAAGAGTTAGATACCCAAGGGTTTGAAAAAAAATTTAAAGACATTGTAATGGGGTTTCATTCTTTAGTATCATTACTCGTTTGTCGTTAGTGACAACTGATTTTTTTTTTGGTAAGAATTCTTTTTTATTTTTAAAGGAGATTCGAAGTTCTGGTAAGGATTGTGGGTGAAAAAGATTATGCAACTTATAATAGGTCCATCTTACTGGATATTTTTTGCTTTGTATCCTTGTTTGATTATAGTTTCACTCCCAGATGTTGTAATAGAGCTGCGGAAGCTCTTGCTGCTTTTGTTAAGAACAATGGAAGTTGTATTTAAATTGAGGACCCACATGATTTTTTTGGACAATCCTCCTTCTCGATGATGCTCTGAATCAATAAGTTCTCTTTCAGATTAAAAAAAGAAAAAGAAAAAAAAAAGATCTAGTAAGGAGAGAGGAGGGATAAGTCAAAATGCAAGCAAAATGCTAATGAAACTCAATCCCGAAATTAAATGGTTTAATTATAAATCTTTTTTGGTAAACGGTTTAATTATAGTTTTAAAAAGAAAAAAAAAACTTCTATAAAATAAGTTTATTTATAAAGTAAATAAATAAATGTGTATTTATTATTGATTAAATTTAAAGTATATTGAGATCTTAACTTATTAAAATTTAATAATAAATACATTATTACTTACTCATTTTAAAGACAAACTTAAATATACTATTATTTATTTATTTTAAAGACAAATTCACATTAAAAGGACATTATCCTTTAAAAAAACAAGATTTAACCCAAAGAAAAAAATAAATTTTATTTTCATTTTCACTCAAATTATAGTTTGAGACATAAAATTATATTCAAACATAATCCAGTCATAATTTTATCAAACATATTATTTATAAATGACTCAGTTCACAAATCCTAAACTAAAATTAATTTTTTGTTGCAAAGTATAATTCATACATGCTATTAATAAACTTAGTGTCACTTGAGTATCACCTTTTCTGATACACTTCTCTGCTTGCCCTAAAAGAGTGCAAGTATTCGTGTTCGTAAAGACGTTGAGAGGGTGAATTTTGGAGATTGAGATTGAAACGTGTAATGCTCTGAAGGAGTAGTGTAAGACTTCAAAAATGATAATAATTGAACAAACATGTGAAAGATTCTATGTATTCAAAAAGCAACTTAAATAGGAGTAAGTTTTAAGTGAATATGATTTATTATAGACATTTAAATTATGAGAGAGATCAATTTATATTAGTGTAAGTCTTTTTTGACTTGTATTTATTTTTAAGCGTTAGATCTATTTTCATCTAATGGTTCTTTTAATGAAATCATCTCAACCAATTAGATGAAAGTGAATCTAACGTCGATAAAGTGAAAAAAAAATTACTTTGGTGTAAATTGATCTCTCTCTTAAATTATTATTTAATATATATAAAATAATAAAAATTATTATTAAATTATATTAATTATTAATAATAACTTTTTATATGTATCAAATGATAATTTATAAATTATACTCACTTAAAAAATTTTCTTTTCTGCAAGTTGTTATTCAATCATTTATAATCTGTGTGTGCATGAATCATCATTAATAGTAAGATTCACCTTTCCCAAGATTACATTGAGATATATAGAATATATGCCGGAAAAAAAATTCAAGGGCAATGAAGAAAAGTCCTCCTCATTGGGCAAAGCAGCTTCTCAATCTAGCTCAGTTTGACCATATATCTAATCAGTATTATATACACGTTTAGACTTTGGTCATTACTCTTTGGGTTCTTTATAGGAATACAGACAGAGAGAAAAGACAAAGAGAATTTGTAGGAGAAATAATTCTAAATTCTTCTAATAAACATCTTAATTATTAAATAAAAAAATATTGAATATTTTTTATATTTTTAAGATATTAATTATATTTATTTTTTTATTAAGTAATATGATGATTATTAAAATAATATTTTAAAAAGATAACAAAATTCTTATAGGACAAATATTAGGTCCACATTAGGAAAGAGGCAATGCCGTCCATACCAAGCACATGAGCTGCCAACCAGTTGGTCTCTGGGACCACAAATGCAGTACTGTATATATACACACACTGTTTTACTTGGATTCTCAATGGTTTTGGGTTGGCTACTATGTTCTCCTGTTTATACAAACCCCACCTGCAATGCAATCACTTCTTTGACACTTAGCTTGGTTGGGCTTTTGGTGGGTGGGGATGAGGGACCCTAAGTATAATGCTTCTTCCTCATCTATGTACTGGAAAGGTTTGATAATAACCTCCATTTAATGCATGTATTGCACTTAGGACAAGGTGGAATGATACTAGTACCCTGCTGGCTTGCAATCAAGGGAAGGGGCCAACACGCAGAACCATCTATGCTATAGCTTTTTGTTAGACTCTGGCATCAATCTAAATCAAATTTTTTGGGTATGAAATCTAAATCAAGTCCTATGGCTGTCCAGGATTTGGGAGGACAGACTCTTAAAATTATACCCTATATAATGATGAGTAACAAATTAAGTTGAGATTTTAGTCTCTGCTATATCTTATATATGCATATATCAAGATAATTATTTTGCACTATCCTCTAAATTTTGTTTTGTTGTATATATTTTTGGAGAGAGTAGTTTGATTTAGGATATCCATAATCCTATGTAATTAGATTTCATATTTGTAACTTCTTATGTTTATAAATAGATTAACATGTAAAAACATTAAGATTACAAATGGAGGAAAATCTAAGATAATCTTCAAGAGTCATGCAACAGTTATTGTGATTTTATTATTATAGAACTAACAACAGGAGTCATAAAACATCTTTTGTAATTTAAAATATTTGTGTCAGTTAGACAATACTTTTATTGTTGACAAGAAATATATATTATGCCCAGTTTCATCACAATGACCTAGAATGATAACAAATGAAGCTTCAATTGTCAAAGAAATGAAAATAGAATTGCAATGTTCTCCAACAGATGTATATGTAACATTTTAGTCCCAAGCACTCTAACCTCCCCCTAATAAATAAGGGGAGCACCAATAAATTTGAAAAAGAAAATAATAAAATGCATTTGTGAGTTTTAACTATAATCTCATAATTTACTTAGACCCTAGGCGAATGGCACAGGTTTTCCCCCCGGGCTCTCTCTCTCTCTCTCTCTCTCTCTCCTACCTACTGAGAGCACTGACAAACAGATAGTGGTCAAGATTGTGGGTTTCCCACTTTCCAGCACCTAGTGCTCTTGAGAGTGGAACTGGAACTCCATATATATCGAGAATTTCCCGAGTGGATTACATGACTCACTTTGAACACCCTTTTCCAGTTTCTACCAATTGCTCGGACCCATATTAAGATCCGTTGCTTTCAATTGTTTTTCCTGGACATACACGAACAATAATTTATGGCCCCATTGATGAGCTTAGTCTATCAACTATTTTGAGGTGAAACTGCAGGATTAATAGCTTGGATAGATAATTAATCCATTATTATTATTTGGTCAAATTAAAATTTTGACCCTTATAATTTTCGTTTATTTTTAATTTATGTTTTATTTTTTAAAAATTAATCTTTATATTTATAAATATTTTTAAAATAGTCTTTATTATTAATTTTTGTTATAATACTATTAATTATCTAATCTAATAAGTATTTTTTATCTAATAAATATTTATTTTTTTGTAAGACGTCTAATAAGTACTCATACATTCTAATAAGTACTCATATAATTGTTCATTTCTTTTGAGTAGTTGTTCATTTGTTAAATATATAATCTTTTAGATGATTTTTTTATCTTTATAAAATATTTAATAATGACTAAGTTGACATTATTATAACAAAAATTAACAATATAAACTACTGTAAAAATATTTATAAGTATAAAGATTAATTTAAAAACAAAATATTACAAAAATTAAATTAAAAAAGAGTAAAAATTATAAGGACTAAAGTTTTAATTTAACCTTATTATTATTATGGATAATAAAAAAATTTATAGCATCCGCACATTTTTTAAGTGTGAAATTAATTCATTCAGATATAGAGGAATACGATTAGACTTCCTATGTTACTTTTTATCAGATATAGATTATACAAGTATTATTATATTTTTGTTTATCTATCAAATTAAGACACTTTTAGTGAAAGCAACTATTAGTGAACAAGACAGACTTTGATGAATACTGATGTGGTTAAACCATTTTTTTTTCTAATATAAGATTGTAAATTTTTAACTTCTTATTCTTTGAGAGGCTTTCGATGTTTAACCAATGATAAATTTCTTCTCTATTATAATAAGTTTATTCTCCATTAGCACTTTTACATATTGCTATAGGAAACATATTACTTATGTTAAAAATAAAAGGAAAAATGCACTTTAACGTCCTAAATTTTAGGCAATGTACACTTTAGTTTTCGATGTTTAAAAACGTATATTTTGATCTCTAACATTTTCAACATATGCAAATTAATAGTTATGTCCGTTTTTCCATCATCTACTAACAGAAGTTGTCACATGAGTGGTACATGCATTTTTTGAAACTAAAATACCCTTAAATGAGTTACATACTCCTCACATGTATCTTATCTCACCCTAACCCCAGTTTCTTCATCATCCATCACCCTATCCTCCATAAACAATCATCAAACCTCATCCCTTAAATAAAAAATATAAAATTCTCAAACTTTATCATTAAATCCTAGTAACAAGTTCCTCTGCACTACACAATATCTAAGCCTCAACCAAAAATCACAAGCTAACCCAATCTCATCCCCTACTATTCATAGTCAAGCCTCTGCTAAACCAATGATAACAACCATCAGCCATAGCCACCAAACGAACTCAGCCCCCAACCTCAAATCGATACAACCATAACTGCCAAGCACAAGCCACCACACATCGCCCAGACTCTAACTAGCATAACCATTGAACCCTATCTTGAACTCATTCCCTTGCACCACCGCTCCACCATGATCAAACCTCCATGACAATCGCGCCTCAACCATAGCACATTTTTCATCACATGCGCTTAAATAGAAGAAAGGGGAAGTGGAGGTAATTGGGGCTAGGATTTAATTCTGATGGGAATAAGGGAATTTGGGTTATGGTTAGATGAGATGCATTTGAGGAACATGTGACTACTCATTTAAGGGTATTTTGGTCTCAAAAAAATGTGTGTGCCATTCACATGACAATTTCCGTTAATAGATGACGGAAAGACGAATGGAAAAGGCTTAATTTGCACATGTTGAAAACGTTAGGGATCGAGATACGTGTTTTTAAACCTTAGAGACTAAAGTGCATATGGCCTAAAGTTCAGGGGGGTTAAAGTACATTTTTTTCAAAATAAATAATATTTACTTAAAATTAAGATTTATTATTGATTATAAAATTAATATACAAAATAAACAAAATGTTACTTATTCCATATAAGACAAAACTCATTTAAAATGAGTAAATAAGGGTGTATTTACTTTTAATTTAATCTAAAATATATTATAATTTCAACCTATGAAAATTTAATGATAAATATACTTTTAGAGGAGGGATCCGTTTATACCAGTGTAAGTCTTTTTTTTCTTACACTCATTTTCAATCGTTAGTTCAATTTTCATCTAATGATTGAGATTATTTCGTTAAAGGTAACCATTAGGTGAAATCAGATCTAACAGTTAAAAATGAGTGTAAGAGAAAATTAACTTACACTGGTGTAAGTTGATCCTCCCTCATACTTTTATTTATTTACTTTAAAGACAAACTCACTTTATCTCTACATTAGAGATCATTAAACCTCGCGTACAATGCATGTGTTTCAATCTAGCCATCAGTAAGTACGATTTATCAATTCAAGTTAGCATGGTTATTATTAAGGTTGTTATTACTATTGAAAACCACTTTCTCCAGCAATAGCACCTTTTGAGTCATTGAAAATAACTTGCTATAGTTATTAAATATTAATTAACAAGAACCCATCACATGCATGCATATTAATTATATTACTATCAATACTCACAGAGATTGGCAAAAAGGGGTGTTAAATGAATCAAATCCGTTTAGACCCTCGCGTTAAATGAGCTTGATTGAAAAGATGCGAATTTAAACAGATTGATATTTTTTAGTCTAGCTCATTTAAGGGTAATTCGTGGGTTTAAACATACTATCTTTTTTTTCTAAATTTTTACCTTAAAAATTATATAAAATAAGTTTAATACAACTTTCAAATTTAAATCCAAGTTTGTATTTCTAATTTCTAAAGTAAAATCATATAAAACAATTCTAAGCTTTCAAGTTCTAAAATAATTTCATATTATCACTTTCAAACTTCAAAACTCCGAAAACAAAGTTACATTATTAAATCTAAGGATCCAAAACCTACTTAAAAAAATCCAATGTTCTAAATCAAATTCAACATAACAAATCTAAACTTTCAGATTCTAAAGAACTATCAAATTTCAACAAATCTGACAAACCTAACAAATTCAACATAACAAAAGCCAATAAATCATTATCAAATCCAATTTTCCAAAGCAAATTCAACATATCAAGTTAACAACAATCAATATCACAAAATCAAATCAACATCCATATAAAGTTCAAATTACATAACAAATCCAAAACAAACTTAAATGAGAAAAGGGAATGGTCGTAGCGGTGGAGCTTAGTTAGGGCAATGGGTGGTAGTTGCCCGCCCAAATATTTTTTGAACTCATACACTTCACATAGTTAGCCTATCTTTAAGCTTTAGGTGTTACCTTGTTTCCCAACTAAAAATTATAGTAATTTCATTCAAAAACTTGTATATTTGAATAAAAACAAAACAACTATTTGTGTCATCTATAAATCTTAGCATTAGTGTTCAAGCCTTGCCTCTCCAAAGTTCTAGTTCAAGTTTTGCCAATGGGTTGGATAATTAATTGGGTTAACTTGGCCTACCTAAACTATTCAATAGCATTATAAAAAATAAAACAAAAAATAAACGAGCCACAAGTTAGGCTATTTAGCTCGTGAGTTAAAAGGACTGATCCAAAAATAAATTAATTTAAACTGGCCAACATTTTTTAAGTCTAACTCACCTAATTTTAGCAAGTAAACGAGTTAGCTTGAAAATTTTGGTCCGTTTTGACATCCCTCACTATAAGAAAAGTCGCAATTTGCGAAGGAAAAATTCACCGCAAATAAGCTAAAATTCACCGCAAATTAGTAATTTGCAGCGAATTCATATCCGCCTCAAAAAATGGTCGTTGCAAAGTAATTTGCGACAGATTTTAGTTTCTGCCACAAAGCCGCCACAAATCTATCATGCAATACGTCGGCATCTGGTGTCAGAGTTTCGGTATTGCGGCGGATTTTGCGGAGATTTTGCAGTAGATTTTTCAGCAAAAAAATTTGCTGTGGATTTTTTTGCCACAATTTTGCGGTGGATTTTTGCGGCGAATTTTTTCTCTGCTAATTTGCGGCATATTTTTTTAAATTTAAGGTGAAAAAATCCGCCGCTAATTTCTTTTTTTACAAAAAAAAAGCTCCAGTGACTAGAACAACAGGAGCTTCCAAATCCTGATTTGTTACAGAAAAAGTTGAATTGTGTGCGTCATTTTCACACAAATTAACCATTTTCTTGCAAAATTAAAAAAAAACAAAAACCAAAAAAGGAAAATGTGGGAAGATCTGAATCAGAGGAGATGACTGAAGGAGCGGCGTGATGCGGTCGGCAAAGAACAATGCGATCTTTGCGGCAAGGGCTAGGTGGCAAAGAAGAGCGATGCGGTGCGACAGCAGGGGCGACATGGTGAGCGGCAGGGGCGAAATGGTGGGAGAGGGGTGAAATGGTAGAAGAGGAAAGAAATAGTGGGAGAAAAAAGAAATGGTGAGAGAAAAAAGAAATGATGGGATAAGGTCTTTGGATGGCTATTTAAGATCTGATATTTTAATTTGAATTGCTACAGATTTTTTCACCGTAAACTTTTTTTATTAAAAAAATACAGTCAACACGCATCTGACACTTTTTTTTTATTTTTGTGACGAAATTTGCGGTGGATATTTCTGCCGCAATACTTTTTTTATTATTATTTTTTTATTTTTAACTTATAATTTTTTTTAGTGAAGAAAAATCCGCCGCAAAATTCATCGCAAATTGATCCGTCACAAAATTCGCTACAAATTGATTCGCCTAAAAATCCACCACAAATTAATCTACTGCAAAAATTTTTTATTTTTTATTTTTAAAATTTTAAGATAATTTTTTTTATTTAATAGTTTGTGGTGGAAAAATCCACCGCAAAACATCTTTCTTTAATAATTTGTCACGAGAAAAAAATTGGGTGGGAAAATTCACCACAAAATCCGCTACAAATTTATCCGTCACAAAATCTGTCACAATTTTTTTTATTTTTAAAATTTTAAAATAAATTTCTATTTTATTTAATAATTTGTGGTGAAAATATCCGCCGCAAACTTTTTTTTAATTAAAAAAAAACTTTTCACGGTGAATGTTTCGCCAGAAAAATTTGGAGGGAAAAATCCACCTCAAAATATGCCTCCATTTGGGGAGGATTCAAATCCGCCGCAAAAACACGTTTTTCTTATAGTGCCTAATGGTGAAGACTCCTTTAATCTAAAATCCTATATTATCCATAATTTTTAATGAATTAATATTCACTGTCATGTATCATCTTTCATGTATATGTAAAATCATCTTTATTATCACTTTAAATATAATAAAAAAGGTTTTTGAAAATCATAACTTCAATAACTCTTTTAATAAAAAAAATTACATGATCTCAAAGTTATAGTTTTCCCTAAATCATTTTATACCTACACTTTACTCAGTCATCCCATGCGTTTACTACAATAAAGAGCAAGACAAACTCCACAAAATCTAATACAACCTAAGCTATGCATTAATAATATGATTTTTTAACACTTTTTCTAAGGAAGAATTTGAAGACATTTTGAAGAAAAGCCAGCTGAACTCAAGCGAGTCATGGCCACAACAATTTTTTCTATATAGATGAAGTGGTCACATAGCTAACAAACAATTTATGATAACAGTAAAATAAGATAAACATAAATTAAAATAACATAAATTTTTTTTAACTAAATCTTAGGATAAGATAAGTCTTATCCTTTCCTCTATCATCTCCTTCAAACTAGACATCGCTATATAAAGGCCAAGTTTGTAATATAGCACTAGAATAGAACATCTTGGAAATTGGTGGGCCTTAGGTATCGAGGAGGTGAAAGGTATATTTGAATGTCAATCGAACAGAACATCACGTTAAGTTTCCACGTCTATGTTAAATTGAGGGAGTCTTCAAGAAGATGATTGCATATATGTCAAGGTTGAAAGTGATGGAACTTCTTATCAAGTGACATGCACGTCTGAAAGGAGGTGATCATAAGAAAAAGTATTGAAGTTTCTTCGATAAAGCCACCAAAGCCGAGGGGCATTGAATTAAATTTCTCCATTGATAAAGCCACCAAAGATTCTAGTGGTGGGTATGAGACTAGTCATTGATGTAACTTTTGTGAGGCGACTTGTTAACCATGTACGGACAAGTCTATCAAACCAGCACCAATAGAAGTAATAAGAATTGAGTTGATCAAAATGCATTCCAAGTGCTATAAGAGTATCAATCCATTGTGTAGACAGAGACATGTCACCACTAATGGAGGGGGTGGAGGTGGAAGGGAAAGAATTAGTTTTTCTAAAATCTTATCCTTTACTCTATTAGAATTATGATTCAAAGGGTGATTACTTAAATCAATACATATGGTTAGGAGGTAACAAGGTTTACGGTTTAATTTTCTCTTCTTTCATCAAAAGGTTAGCAGGCATGGATTCATATGATTAAAATAGGCAATAGCATTAAAAGATTTAGCAAGGCAACGAACTTTGTCAAATTTCCCCAGATTCATTCAATAATTTCATAAAGTGGCTATCATCATTTTGTTGTACTCTACAAGAACACAAGCTAGGAAAAAGAAGACAAGTAATCTTCCTTTCTGTTAAACTACGTCAATTATAAGCATTATGGGTAAAAATATTATATTTTTTCTTATAATAATGATATTTTTATCATTTTTTTCTTTCACATTACTTATTATATTATTTTTTATATCATTAATTATATTATATTATATTATTTTTTTTTACTTAATCACAATTATTTAAAAAATAATTTAAAAATAATATATTACAAAAAAAATAGTATAATGTTATCATTATTCTTTTTCTTGACTGAATCAAAGTATGGTGTTAAAAGTATCACCGTATGTGAAAAATTAAAAAAAAAAATACGTCACATCATCATTGCTTTAAAAAGAAAAGTGCCCCCAACCTCTTTATGTTGCATGTTTTCAAAGAATGGAAGGACATATTCTTAATTCTATTTCTTTAAAAAAATTAAACTTGTTTTGACTTGCATATAGTTTTCCACTAGCGCATGTTTGGTAAAGATTAAATTAGCTTAGATTAATTTTTTTTGAGAAAAAAGCTGTTTCAATAGTATTTAATCATGTTTAACTAAATTAGCTTTAACTTTTGCGCGAAATTCAATGTAAAATAAAAACTTGAAGATTGAACTTATGATTCAACTTATAGATTATTTCTTACATTTTGATATGTAAATACCATTTTGTCCTCAATCAAACGTCATCATTGCTTTAATTTTTTAATCATTCTATACCTATTTTGGTAATTTAATACATAAAAACGATTCTTTTTTATATCAACCAAAAAAAATAGATTGTGTGTTTGGTTCAGCTGTGAAAACTTTGATTATTTCAATAATCGATTATAATCTATTATTGTATAAAAACTTTTTGTTATAATCGATTATAATCGATTTATTTTTATGTTTGGATATATTAGCTGAAAAATGATTTTAAATTAATCTATTTCGTTTGGTTGATATAAAAAAGAATCGCTTTTATGCATTAAATTATCAAACTAGGTATAGAATGATTAAAAAAGTTATTTAATTGAGGACAAAATAGTATTTACATATCAAAATGTAAAAAATAATCTATAAATAAAGAATCATGTTTTAATCTTCAAAGATTATAAAAATTAGTTTCAAAAAACTTTTATTTTACATTGAATTTTTTAAAAATTCAATTGTATTTTTTGATTAACATGATGAAATAGCTTTTTCTCCAAAAAAAAAAAGCTAAGTCAAGCTAATTTAATTTGAACCAAACATGCACTAATTTAAAATCACTTTTCAGCTAACATATCCAAACATAAAAATAAATCGATTATAACAAAAAACTTTTATACAATAATCGATTATTGAAATAATCAAAATTTTCACAGCTGAACCAAACACACACTAGGAACATCGTTATAGTTCTTCCCCTTACCCTTAGTATGTGGTATTTTTTAAAACTTTTTGCATGAATTGTATTTTTTGTCAAAGATAACCTCTTACTACATTAGAGATTTGGTTCTTGTAAGGTGAGCCTCTCATTTTAGAGGTTAAAGTACACTAATCTTCATCTTAAAAAAGTAAATATATAGTTAAGATGTTGATACATCATTATAAAAGTTTATTAACATAAAAGAAGAAAAAAACAGAAGGTGTGCCCTCCATGATTAGAGGGTCACTGCTTCTTCTTCAATGCTCGCCAATAGAAGCCTATCAAGACCTTATAGATTGCCAGAACAAGATATTAGTGAACCGAACCCTCATGACAGTTGTAGCATATGGCGGTACACTTTGGAGATGGTACATGAACAACCAGAACCAATTGCTGGTCCTAAAACAATGGGTGCAAGGTAGAGAAGCAGAAGCAGACTCCTATAGCTTTCACCTGGTTCCTTTTGGATCCAATGTTGGGATCTTCCGGGAGAATGTCGTATAATGGAAATCAGGAAGAAACTCTATGAGAGGGTAGGGCCAGTTACTGATGCAGGCCTCGTTGCAATCAAAGGATCCCAAGGTTTCATCCCCAAAGCTTTGGTCATGGTAGACTTCCGACAACCTCTCAAGAGAAGAATCTACTCAGGCACTAAGAATGAACTTAAAATTTGGATCAATTTTCAATATGAAAAATTTCTTGCTTTTTGCTATTATTATGGTAAAATAGGTAATGAAGAGCACAATTGTTCTTTGCTGATTGAGGATGAGCTGCATGGCACCCTAAAAGGGAAGAAATGTGGACCTTGGTTGAGAGCAGATCAAATTGCTCGTTGACTCGAGACACCTAATCAAGGATGGCACCAAATGTCCTGCGAACACGTGATCCCTCCTTGCGGAAGAAATGGTGAGAAAACCTTAGTGGAGCAGATGTCCCCTCATCGATCCTATCTATATGTTTAAATATTTTTACCTAAATTTAAAATTTTTAAATTAAATGTATTATATTAATTAATATTTAATATTTTTATAAAATTTTATATTTTTAATATATAATATAAAATTTTATAAAAATATTAAATATTAATTAATTTAATATACTCAACTAAATACTCTAAATTTATAAAATAATCTCTCCTATCTGAGACTGAAAAAGAGCCAAAAAATAGAGTGAACTCTATCCAAGCTAAGACTACAGAAACTAGGGATAACACCAACCTGCCTCAACCAAATCCCCCAAATGGTCTCACTACTCAAGGTGGGAGAATTCTTTTAAACACATCTTTGCAGGATTTAGAGGAAAGCAACACCATAGTCATTGTCAATAACTAGACTCAAAAGGAGATACATATCAAAGCGAGGGAGCTAAACAAAATACCACCCTCGAGTTCTCCTACAACCCAAGCTCTGACACCTGGGCAAATGGAAACCATTGCTAAACAAATTGATGTCCCTCCACCTTTCATTAAGATGTTTCTTGCTGAAAAGCCAAAAGCTCGACCACTAGCAAGGTCAAAAGGCACCACGAAAAACATAATCCTAAGAAGGTGGATAATCTACCACAATCCCTTCTGGTGAATCCTCCTATTCCAACTGAGCTAAGGAGAGGACCCATAAGAAGAGAATCCTAGGTTTTGAAGAAAATGCTAAAGGTAGGCACTGCACCAATGTTACATATTTTTAAGGCCTTTTGTAGCAACAAAGGTCCGCTTTAGCTATGCTTCTAGGTTTGTTAGAAGTAATGTGAGTATTTTTCCTTTTTTTTTTTTTACTTTGGAACTTGTTTTCTATTTATTTTGAAGATAAATTTTTAAGTACACACAGTCTATTATATCATTTTTTATATTTAAATTATTATTTGACATATATAAAAGTATTATTAAAGATTAGTGTAATTTTATAATGATTCCCACTATATTACACATGTCAAATAATGATTTGAGTGTTTATGATAAATTGTGGCTAACTAAGAATTACTACATTTTCAATAATAAAATTCTATTTATTGACAAAAAAAGAAAATTTAAGAATAATTTAATAATAAAAAATAAATTGACATTTTATATATAATGTAAAGTTTTTTAAAGCATTACAACAACAACCCAACTTTTTCCTACTATGTGGGGTCAGCTACATAGATCAAATGACACCATTGTGCCTTATCATAAACTAAGTAGTCAGAAATGTCATTCAAATTTAAAATTTTTTTAATCGTTTCACTTATAATTTTTCTTGGTCTCCATCTACCTCTAACTATTGAGTTATCCTCCACATGCTCTACTCTTCTTACAGGGGCTTCTAAGGGGCTTCTCCTTACATGTCCAAATCATCTAAGGTGAGATTCTCTCATTTTTTCCATAATAGGTGCTACATCTACTTTCTCTCTAATGCATTCATTCATAATCTTATATTATCTTGTATTACTACACATTCAATGCAACATCCTCATTTCAACGATACTGATCTTATGTTTTTGCTAGCTTTTTATCGCCCAACATTCAATACTATATAACATCGCTTGCCTTATATAGTTGTGTGGTAAAATTTTCTTTCAAGCTTCGCAACCGAAATCGCGACGGGACGACCGAAAAAGATTAGCGCATTTTGAAAATCTATCGCCACCAATGTTTATTTAATTTGGGAAAACATTAGAAAAACCCTTAAAATAGACAAACGATCTTTTGAAAAATGAGTTTGAGTTCGAGTCGATTCGGTAGGGAAGGTATTCCTGTTTGCCTTGAAATACCTTAAGTTAGTTGTGCAAATTTTAATAATCTCAAATGTATTTATTTTATTTTACCCTTTTTGAAAAGATTTTATAACTATTATTTTTATTTTTTATTTTTTAAGGAAAGAAAGAAAAGAAACAACTAAATTACGAAAATTTATTTTTTTGGCTTGATGGTGGAATTACGCTCCTACGTATCCTAGTGCAATGAGGAACTCAAAGTCACGTTTTACTGTAGAAAATAAGTGTGGGTTGATTGATTTTAATTAAGAGAGAAACTTAAAACTTTTAAAATTAAATTTGTCAGCAATGGATTAACTCTAACTTACCAAAAGAAAAGATACTCACAAGAACAGAAAAACCAGTGGTAGTTGACGGAGTAGATCTGAGTGGAACGGAACTTGACGATGTCAGTGGTGTAAAGTGGTGTTTTGTGGTTATTTGTTGTTGTGGTGGTTAAAGGTTTGTGGATAATGGTATTGAAAATGAGTATGGTGAGTTAAAAGTTAAAAATGATTATGAAGATTATGGAGTAAAGTGGTGATGGTGGTAGAGTGATGGGTTGAAAGTGAGTGAGAGTGGTTATAGTGAATTAAAGGTGATTATGAAGATTATGGAGTAAGGTAATGATGGTGGTAGAGGTGAAGATGGAAGTTTAATGGTTGTTAGTTATGGATGGTGGCATATGGTGGTGGAGGTGAAGATGAAAAATGGTGGTTGTTTGAGGTTGATGATTGGGGTTGTGAAGTGGAAGGTACGGTAAGGAAGATGGTGAGGGTGGTAGTTGTGGTGGTTTGTGGTGGTTTGCAGTGTGGGATTGTTAATGGAAAGTGAAGATGAGAGGTAAAGGTTATGGAAGATGGAAGTAGAGGTTGGAGAGCTTGGAGTGGAGAAGTGAATGTGTTATGATGATGGAAGGTGATGAGTTTGAAGGAGAAAATGATGAGTTGGGTATGGAGATGATGGTGGATGAAGGTGGAGATGATGAGAATGTGGGGGATGAAGTGAATGTGTGTATGTTGATGATGGAAGGTGGTGAGTTTGAAGGAGAAGATGATGAGTTGAGTGTGATGGTGGTGGATAGAAAAGTTGATGAGAATGTGGGGGAATGAAGTGAATGTGTGTATGTTGATGATGGAAGGTGGTGAGTTTGAAGGAGAAGATGATGAGTTGAGTGTGGAGATGGTGGTGGATAGAAAAGATGATGAGAATGTGGGGGCTTGAAGTTTAAGATGAGTGAGGATTATATAGAGGAGTAGTTGTGAAGGAGTAGTTAAAGATGATGGGGTGGTTGGGATGATTGGGGTGATAATGGAGGTGGAGTGGTTGTATGATTTGGAAGATAATGGGGTGATTGAGATGATTGGGGTGATAATGGAGGTGGAGTGGGGTGATAGTGGAGGTGGAGTGGGGTATGATTTGGAAGATAATGGGGTGATTGAGATGATTGGGGTGATAATGGAGGTGGAGTGGGGTGATAATGGAGGTGGAGTGGGGTATGATTTGGAAGATAATGGGGTGATTGGGATGATTGGAGTGATAATGGAGGTGGAGTGGGGTGGTTGAGTGGATGGATTAGTGGATGAGTGGGTGGATTAGTGGATGAGTGGATGGATTAGTGGGTTAGTGGGTGGATTAGTGGATGGATTAGTGGGTTATGGGTGGATTAGTGGATGAGTGAGTGGATGAGTGGGTTAGTGGGTGGATTAGTGGATGAGTGGATGGATTAGTGGGTTAGTGGGTGGATTAGTGGGTGAGTGAGTGGATGAGTGGGTTAGTGGGTGGATGGATGAGTGGGTTGTCCTTTTTATTATTATAAATATTTTTTTATTTTTATTATTTATATATATTTATAATTCAAAATAAGATATAGGTAAATAAAATTTTTACAAAAAATAATTTAGTATATTGTACTAAAGCATCATTTAATGCAATTATTAATTCACAAATAGAAATTTTATGGACAAAATTGAGTATCAACAAAGCTTAAGAGACACGTTTCTATCACAAATAACTCCTGAAGCACTCTTCTATTTTATTCATCCAACTTGAATATTGTGGTTTATCTTTCTCTATCTCTCTATCATTTTGTATGATAGATTCAAGATACCTAAACTATGTAACTTGTGGTATGGTATAGTCTTTAATTTTTATTGTTAAGGTAGAATTAACACGCTTCTTACTGAACTTACATTCCATATACTCCGTCTTACTCCTACTTAGACGAAAGTCATGTTCTTCCAAAGCTCATATCTATAGCTCTAGCTTCTCATTTGTTTCTTCTTTCGACTCTCCAACTAAGATTATATCATCTGCAAAAAGCATGTACATTAAGTCAAAGTCTAATTTTCATCATTAATGTTAAAATCTTTTATTGAAATTAATTATGATTCTAATAAATCTTTATCCTAAGTTAAAAGTCTACTTTTGTTATAAAATAAAAAGAACAGAGAATTTTGAATATTATTGTAATACGCAATAATATTTATAAATAAAAATTAAATAATTACACTGTAATTAACTTTAAGGTATATAATTACTTATTTATAAATATTTATTAAATTGTTTGGTCTTACAAGATTTTCGCATACTTGTGAAATTAATCCTCATTTGAATACTAAGATTGCCCCTCCCCACAAATGCTTTCTCGTGAGGTTGAGTTTTGATATTGCAAAGATCTTTTAACCATAAAATTCAAATTAACTTACCACTTAAGTCAATTTTTATGGAAGAATATCATTATATTTGAATTATTATTTATGATTTTTAATAAAAAATAATGCCAGTTGGAATGACCATGGCATTAGCGCAAAAAGCATACTTATGTGCCTATACTGTCCATATATGGATTGGTTTGAGTTAATAGTGCTTTGTGACCCAATTTAGTGGTGCTCAAGATCTGGCTCAGGTTAGTAATTTGGCCCAGTTTGAAATTAATTAGACTATGTTTAGGTTTAAATATTAAACTTGATGTATTTTTTGGGTCGAGTTTAGGTCATGTTTTGGATTGACTTAACCTGGTCTGATGCAGCATAACATTTTAAAACTTATATTAATATTTTAAAATTAGTGATAAATTATAAGATTTTATGACTTAAATTAATACATTTTGTATAACAAGATAATATTTTTGTATTACTATAATTTGTTTCAACATATATATGGTAAAACATCCTTTAGTTTTAGTTTTTTACTTTTAAAATTTATGACTTAGCAAACATAATTTCTAAATTTGTATATTTTGTTTAAATATCAAGTCGGCTCAATCTTTTGTTAGGTCATAATCAAGTCATGTTTGGGTCCAAAGAATTGGCCCGATCAAAATTTAAAACATTATTTTTAAAAATTAGTGATAAATTATAAGATTTCTTGGCTTAAATTAATTTTTTTTGTATAACATGATAATATTTTGTATTAATTTGTTTCGACATATATATTGTAAAACATCTCGTAGTTTTAATTTCTTACTTTTAAATTTTTATGACTTAGATAACATAATTTCTAAATTTATATAAAAAAGCTTAAATATCGAGTCGAGTCTATCATTTGTCAGGCCATAACTAAGTCAGATTCGAGTCCAAAGAATTACCTTATCAAAATATTGAGTCTAATTCAAACCAAATTAAACCCGACCCAACCTAGCCTTTGAGCACCCTTAACCATATCTACCATACTAGCTGTTAGAAAATATTAAGGTTATTAGTCTTATATTAGTGGATTTGAGTTAGTACTAGTAGTGTTAGTATTTGACTTAAGTATTAGTATAAACAATAGTACTATGTTGTGAAATTGTATTCTCTCTTTTTCTCGTTCCTTACCTAAAACCCTTCAATTCAACATGGTATCAGAGAGGTACCATCTTCTGTAACCTGTCCGGTCACTTTCGTTGTCGAGTTCCCAAAGATTTGGAACTTCGATTAGCCACCTTTGGTTGTCAAGTTCTCCTTTTGGCACATTCTTTCTATATCTATTCTGCCAACCGTGTTTCCACTTTGGTTTTCCGATAAACAACATCTCATCCGCTGTCGTTTGTTGCAACCTTTCTTTTATGGGTTTTTCTTGTTGCTGTCACCATCCTCCACCGCTGTCCGACATCTCTTTTTCTAGCCGACAACCCCACCAGTTGCACTGTCTGCCTCCGATCGGCCATCCACTGAAGTCACGCCTCAAGTTGTCGTCTCACGCGCTCCCAAGCACCACCACCATTGCTAGCACTCAGATCCATGCGCCTCCCTTTCTCCGACGTGTGACGACACGTCCGGCAGCCTCCAATCTCGTTCAACTTGCCACGACCTCCTTTACACGGATCTAAGCTCACCTCCATCAATCGACCTCTGCGTGGCCTTATACACTTTAAAAGAGCCATTCAGGTGTATTGGAGTTTCTGTTTTTGGCAATTGTACACTGACCCATGGCTGTTTCACCTTATTTTCGGACTCTTCCACCGTTTGTTTGTCTTTATGTGGTTGTTTGGCTTTCTTTGTAGTGGTTATTTCTGGTTTTGGCTACTGTTTGGTTCTTTTCCAATGCCGATGTTTGTCATGACTTCTCTCTCACAAATAAATCATACTAATGGTGATTTCTTTTCCCATTGACGATCATTCCGGTGGTGATTTCTCTCCCATAGATAAATCATGTTAGTGATAGCTTTTCTTCCCGTCGATGATCATTCCGATAGTGACTTATATTGGTTATGACTTACACTAGCCTCCACTTTGTCCTAGATGCACTGGTCTTCCCATCGACGATTATTTTGATGGTGACTTATGTTGGTTATGACTCACACTAACCTTCACTTTGTCCCAGATGCACTGGCTTGCTTTGTCATAGATGCATTGACCTCGACTTTGTCCCAAATGCACTGACCCTAGCTTTGTCCTAGATGCACTGGCCCTGTCAGTCTTAGTCCCAAATGCATTGGCCCTATCTCTATCCCAGATTTAGTTTCCTGCCATTGTCACACTGTTTGACGCATTATGTTTTTAGTTTATTTTCTTTAAGATGTAATTGTAACAAGCTTAAAGCTTAGTAAGCTTAAGCTTGAGGGAGAGTGTTAGAAAATATTAAGATTATTACTTATTAGGTTATTAATTAATCTGGGCTTGGGCCAGTACTAGTAGTGTTAGTATTTGACATAAGTATTAATATAATAAGAGTACTAGATTATGAAATTATATCACATTATCGACGCATCAAATCAATATCAATATCAGTCTATATTCTCTCTTTTTCTCCTTCTCTACCTAAAACCCTCAAATTCAACACTAACAATAAATTTTTTGTGGCTAACTAGTTGGGGCTTATCATTACTCTTCGAAAAATGGACTAATCAAGACTTCACAAGTTAATGGGACACTGTTTTATCATAAAATTACCCCCAAAAAAATTTCAAAACACAAACACAATAATGTTACAAGAATATTAAAGCTATATCAAGTGAGTGTTGTGTGAAATTTTTGATAAAGGTATTAGATTAAAATTAGACCAAAATCCTACTTTGGTCCCTAAAATATGTTTTCACTCTCACTTTAATCCTAGACATTTACGAACTCACTTTAATTTAGTCCCTCTATCTATATAGCCATTATCTAATAAATAGAAATGATGTTTCACTGTTAGAAATTATGTAAACATTGTTATTTGTTGACACGACAATTTGACAAAAGATAATTAGTTGAATATATATAAAATTACGTTGTTTCATTTTTATTTGTAATTTAAAAAAAAACTAATCTTACATTTCAAATGACAAATGAAAATTAAAATAACATCGTTTTAGATATATTCATCTAATCATCTTTTATCAAACTATTACGTTGATAGATAACGATGCCACATCATCTCTAACATGACACATAAGCATTTTTGTTCATTAGATAGCTAGTTATATAGACTTAGGGATTAATTAAAGTAAATTCATAAATATTATGAATTAAAGTGAAAAAAATGAAATATCAAATATTAAAGTAAGAATAAAAAATAACTATTAGAAACCAAAATAAAGTTTTAGTCCTAATATTATAATAACAATTTCTGGTATATACAAAATAGTGACCAATTATTAGGAAGAAAAACAAGATAAATAGCTGTTGTTTCTTTTTCTAATATAAACTCATTTATTTGTCCAATGAGAGTTGACTTATCTGATCAAATTTTCGCTCAAGACAACAATGTGATTTAACTTCAATTCTTGGGATCTCCCATTAGTAACTAATCTATAATCTATAATTATACTATAAATCTTTACTAAATTTGATAATTTATCTAGTCCATAAAATAAAAAAACGTTTTTGTCACCCTAAACTTACAAAGAACCCAAAATAAAAAATCATTTATTTGTGCTATATATCGGCTAGTAAGTCTTCTTTCGGTGGTAAACCGTGGGTAATAAAAGAAAGATGCGTACCATAAGGATTTGATTCTTCTATTGAGTCCCTTATTCTCACTCTAGAAGGTAAAGTACATTTATTTTCACCGTTAAATGATAAATAGTTAAGATGTTGACATATTAATATAGGAATTTAATTTTCTTAACTTGAAAAAACACAAAAAAACAAAAGCTGCGTGTGGAAAAACTACCCCCTCCTTGATTAGATGCTTGTCGCTTCACACGCGCTTTTGCACGCCACACCCTTTCGTCCACCCTCATCACCCATATCCACCTTCATCTTTGTTGGATACCATTCAAACAAGTACACCACATCCATTGGGGAGAGGAATTCTTGTCGTTGCCCTGTCACAAGGAGGTTGTAACCATTGACGACATTGACGTTGTAGAAATCCAGCCCTATGTGCACCGTGTAAGGTAAATTTCGTGAGTGTTGCTGGCGGAGTATCCACAATCTCTAGTAATGCAAGAGAACTTTCTGGTGGATTCCGTGTAGCAAAGGACTAGACCCACATATCCCTTTGGTCTTTTTGAGACTTTTTTGCCAATTATTTTAACCACAAAATTATTTATTAAAATATTATTTTTTGGTCTAACTAATATTTTTTATTGTTATTTTGTCGTAATTAGTACTTTTACATAAATAAGACTAAAACGTTTGATGTTATTCATGTATAAGTATTATTTATGTTGCTTCTGTCATAAAGAAAATTTCATGCACTCTAATATTATTATGTGAATAATGTCAAATATTTAATGTTATTTATATGAAAATGTTATATATATTAATATTATTTGTGTAGATAATAAAAAATAAAAAATATTACATTAAACAAAAGAATAATATTTTCATATATAATTTTAAAAGAGTTATATTTTGATAAATAATTTTGTCATAAAAAATAATTTCATCAAAAGGCCTCTTTTTTATCCCTTAACTCTTATCAAATCCCTGTTTTAAGGTTATATAATAGTTTAGAATTTGTTTACATAAAACATGTAAATAATTTAATATTTATATATTTATTATATAATTTTCTAACTATTATTGATATTGTAACATTACTACCTCAAATTAATTTTTTAAGAAGATGAGAAATTATCTCAAAATATCAAAACATGTCATGAACTATAACAAAAATTTATAATAATATTTACACATCACATACTAATAAAAAAGCTACTAACAAGAATTCTAACAAAACACATTTATATCAATAGATTTTGCTAGGATGAAAAAAAAATTATTAAAAAAAGTTTTTTAATTTTTGATATATTAAATATTTATTTTTTATTTAATATTTTCTATATTTTATTTTTTTAATAAATATTTTTAAGGAACTTGTTTAATAAACCTTTATCAATTCATTTCAATCCTATTAATTAAGGGAATCTTAATATTAGTGATATGCTATCACCTTTGCATTTGTCAAAAAGGAAGATTAGTTTCACTTTGATGTTTTCATACGACTCTGCCGTCTACACATGGCCCAAAAGAAAAGAAAAGAAAAAACGCGTTTGCCGTTTAGTTAGGGAAAAAGTCAAAAAGTCAACAGTAAAATATGAACGAAGGAAATTGCTAAATAGCATTGCTCGAAAAAGAATGGCCGCTGTCTAAAGAACCAACAGACAAAAAGTCACATCGCACGGTCGAGATTCGTCTGCGATCATATGCCCAAGTTGTAGCTTCATCGTACGATTCACGGCCCCAAAACTAATCTGCATTTGCACGCAGAAAACAGCAAAGGGATAATTATAAATATGTTGTAAAATTAAGTATAAAGAATTTAAGAAATAAGACAAAAATTAAAGAGTAAAATATAAAAAATTAATAAATAAAGAAGAAATTAGAGAAAAAGAATAATTTTTTTATTCTTATGTATATCATTCAAATATCTTATACCCTCTATTTATAAGGTCATAATTATATTATATAGAATTACAAATATCACTATAATGAGATATAAAGAAGAATAATGCATATTAATATCCACATAATGAGTATCTTGTAATATTCTTATAACTATGTAACTTTAGTGATTTTTGGACATCCACTCTTGAACATTATTCATAATACTCACCCTTGAATGTCAATAAGGTATATGTCTCATTAAAATACTATTAGGAAAAAAACTTAGTGAAAAAAAGTCTTAGTGAAAGAAAAATAGTACAATATTTTTTATATGAGAATTGCCTCATTAAAAACATTATTAAAGAAAATCATGTAGGACAAAACTTTGATTAAGAGAAAAAGAGTACAATTTTTCTCCGCCTATTAGAAGCATAACTTACGATATATGAATTGCAGCATTTCGATTTTCTCTTCCTGAAGAATTTTGGAGAAACATACTTTATTCAATCACCTTTGATATATCTTCATTTTGTTGAGCTTTGCAAATAATATTATCTTCAATTGAAATTTCCTTTTCACAAGACATTCTATAAGATTCTTGAATATAATGAATCATAACTCTTAACAAGAAATATTTACGACTTCCTTCATGAATTGTTGTTATTTCTAAATGATATGAAAAAGTGACAACTATAAATTGCTTTGTAGATCATCATGATATAGCAATCCCACTACATGTAAATAAAGACCCTGTTTAAGATCTAACTTTATTTGGATCAGATATATACCATGCATCTGTATAATCAATTAGTTGGACATAGATTCATACAAATAAAATAATATAATTAATTATGCCTCGAAGATATAGAAATGCATAATATTTAATAATATGCATGTATATTTTTGTAGCACTAAGGTATAATACTTCATGATTAAGATCTTTGTTATCTGCTTTAAATCCAACGATCTAACAATCATTAGTGTACTCAACGTATAATTATATGTATAAATAACTTAAGAACTTGTTTTTTTGTAACTTGATAGACAAAATTCAATTTTCTAAATGCTCGATCTACAAGGCGAGACAAAGTTTTATCATTTAAAGATCTTTCATTTCAAATTTTTTCTTTAGATATTCTATAACCTTGGAAAAATTTCAAGTAATTTTAATAACCAACATAGATAGCAGTTATACAAAGCCAATTACAAGATTCTTAAATGGACACATAAGTAAATAAAATATTTTAAGAAATTTTGAAATATATATAATGCATATCAACAAGCACTAATACTCAATAAGAAAGTCTCAATATGATGAGAAAAAGAACATAAGTCATTAGCATTTGTAAATTAAGTTCATTGGATGCTATTGATATTTTAAATCCTCAGAGGATTTTTATGTAGATAGTGTATATTAAGAGATCCATAATAACAAGATGTAATAATATCCATTAGAAGTACTCAACTTCTTATGTGCAAACATCCTTAATAGATATCAAAATATAATTACATCTCATTTTTTCTACTACATGAGCATATTCGAGAGACATAAAAAAAATTGATGATGTTCTCTATCACATTTCTTTATTTCAAATTATACTAAGATTAAATGAATCTTTTTAGATTCAATCACGATCGAAAGGTGTAATTCTTCATGAATTATACCATAAATCTTCATATAAATATGACCATGAAAAATAATTGATTTTCTACAATCATTAAAGGAAGCTTAAATAATAATTTCTTTAAGAATTTGTTAATAGTAACAAATTCAATATAAACAAAATATGATAATTATGTTAGTTAAACAAGATTGATAATAAAATTTTTATAGAAGAAACATGAAAATATTCTATAATAAGGCTAACATGAAGAAAACTATAAACAATGAATTAGATTAATCTAAAGAGAGAGATAAGAAGACAAACTCTTTTAATAGAACTTTTAAATTGTTCAAGTCATCACTCATATAGTAGAGTCTTATGCTAATAACGTGTTGTAAAATTAAGCATAAAGAACTCAAAAAATGGAAAAAAAATTAGAGAGCAAAACATAAAGAACTCAAGAGACAGAGAATAAACTAGAAAGGAAAGAAGAATTTTTTCTTATTTTTGTATATCCTACTCAAATGTCTTACACTCTCTATTTATGGGATCACAATTATATGAAATTACAAGTATCATTATAATGAGATATAAAGAAGAATAATATATATTAACATCTACATAATGAGTAACTATGAAACATTCTTGTATATTAACATTCCCTATGAAGTTTGAAGGTTAGATTTAGGTTATATGAAATTAAATAAGTTAGGATAAAGTAGATTATTGAAAAATAATCTTTGTTAATTTATAAATTGAATAAGGGTATATTAAGTAAAAAATATAAAATCATATTTTACAAAAATATGAAATCACAATCTCTTTTTTTTTTAAAGGATGAAATTTCATAAATTTGTAGAATTGAATTTAGAATAAAAATATCATTTTATATTTATTTTCATTAACAAATGTAAAAATTTTCTAATTTCAAGATTCGACTTGGTATGACATTCTATTCCTTTTCACCAAACATAATATAAGTATTTTTATTTTGTATTAGTATTCTTTAGCAATTATTAGCCAACATTTAAATACTTATTTCATTTACTTAAAATGTAAATTACAATAAATTATTTTTGAATATATTTTTATAGGAGACTTAGCTAAATAGTGACTACTAATTTTTAATGATGTTAAAAACAAAAGGAATATGACATTTTATATACTGCAAAAACCGTTCTAGGAAAACGATGGCTGTGATGTACCAAAAAAAAAAAATGGCTATGAAGTTATCTTCCTCAGTCATTACCTGGCTTATTTTGTTTCAGAATTTTCACAATTTCTGGAACTTTTAAGTTTTAACAGAGAGAAAGGGAGTGGTTAGACTCTAAGATTCCTTTAGTACGATGGCATCCCAAAGAAATTAAGAGAGAGAGAGAAGGGCACTGTCTCAGCACAGAAACAGCATTTTCATCACATTCGTTCCTAACCTTTTCCTAATTTCCCTCTATTCTACGCATGCTTTCTGTGGCCAGCTCCTATATTCTCTCTCTCCTTAATTCTCTTCATACCCCAACTTGCTCTCTCTCTCTCTGTCTCTCTCTCTCTCTCGTGTTCCTTTCAACTTGCCTTGAAATCTGATGCAAATCTTCTTGCTTCTCCACTTCAAAAGCTGTGACATTGAGCTGTTGGGTCATGTGAACTCATGCTGCAAGTTTGGATTTTGCAATTCTGGGTTGCTTCTCCATGATTTCAGGGTAATATCTGGTCAATTTGCTGCTTTTGGGTGAGCAGCTATTGTTTGGATCCATGGTCATGCTTCTGCACAGGTTGAATCGATGAACTAGCTAAAAGGGGTTTGTTATTTTTGTTATCTGATGTTAGTGGATGATTAAAGTTAGTATTTTTAAAGGTAGGGTTTGAAGTTTGTATGTGTTTGTTGCAGTTTCTTCAACTGGGTATTTTATTCAGGTGGATTTGGAATCTGGGTGTTTGTTAATTTTGTTGGTTTTTCTGGGAATTATTTTGATTCATGGAGGCTAAGTTTGGGGGGAAGAATCAGTATTTGTGTGGACCAGTGGTGTCAGAGATGAAGGGTGTTGGGAAGAGAAGTTTGGAGTGGGATTTGAATGATTGGAGATGGGATGGGGATCTTTTCACTGCTAGGCAACTGAATCCAGTGCCATCAGATTGTAGGAGTCGTCAGCTGTTCCCAGCTGATCCTGAAATTCCTGCAAATGGTGATGCTTCTAACAATTTGTCTTCTGGCTGCGATGATATCAACCCTGGGGAAGGAAAGAGGGAATTGGAGAAGAGGAGGAGAGGTGTTGTTGTTGCTGAAGGGGTGGAGATGGAGATGAATGATGAAGGTGGTTCTCTTAATTTGAACCTTGGGGGTCAAGTATACCCTATCATGGAAGGGGAGGAAAAAAGTGGAAAGAAGACAAAGATAACTGGGACTACTTCGAATCGTGCTGTTTGTCAGGTGGAAGATTGTAGGGCTGATCTTAGTAATGCTAAGGATTACCACCGTCGCCACAAAGTTTGTGATATGCATTCTAAGGCTAGCACGGCACTGGTGGGAAATGTTATGCAGCGTTTCTGTCAACAGTGTAGCAGGTCAGTTAGGTTATAAAATGATAATTTCTTGGAGAGCACATTTCAGATTTATGATATGTTCATTACATTAATTTTTTGGAAGATGTTCTAAAGAGAAAGATGAAAAGTCCCTGGTCCCTGTTGCATGAAGTTCTTAACCCCCTTATTTCTTGTAGTTGGTAGTCTAAAACCTGCTTTACATGCATTTTTAGTTTCCAGAACATTTACTTTAGCACCCTAGTTGCTGCAACTTGTTAAATTTATGGCAGGTTTCATGTTCTTCAAGAGTTTGATGAAGGGAAGAGAAGTTGTCGTAGGCGTCTGGCAGGCCACAATAAGAGGAGAAGGAAAACTCATCCTGATGCTACTGTAGCTAATGGAAGCTCTCTGAACGATGAAAGGGGCAGTAGCTATCTGTTAATGAGTCTGCTGAGGATACTGTCCAATATGCATTGTGAGTTTGTGTGTCATCGGACATTCATCTACTTGGCATTCTTCATAACTTTAATTTATTTATTTGGCTGCTGCACTATGAAACTGAAATGATGCTTATTAACATGTTATTTTGTCCATATATCCTCTCTGGACTTAGGAAACTCTGATAATTATACAAAACAAAAAGATAGGTGGAAGTTGCTGCATGGATGATACCTTGCTGAAAGGTGTTAATTGATATATTTGTTCTTGTGATTTTATTCTTTAATGCTTAAATTTTTGTAGCATAAATGAATTTTCTGAAGAGGTAAAATGAAAATAACTAGTTATTGTCTGCAAGAAGTGGTAGCTATATTTATAGGTAACAACAATTAAAATCTGTGTTTGATGGGAATTGAAAATCAAAACACCTAGTTCTGAAAATAGTCTGTGCAACCTTCTCGTGCATGCGGGTGGATAATTCTCTAGAAAGATTGCACGGTGCTCCTATGATACTGTTAAGAAGTTGGAGATATTCACTGAAATTTTAATGCCTTTGGCATAGCTGATACATTAAAATGCGCATATATGGCATTTGCCTAAATTATGTTGCTGAGACCCAGTCTTAATTCCTTGGATTATTTACCAAGATATGTATGGGAAATTTTCCTCTTCTTCCTTACCCAAAAAAAAAAAACCTCTTTTTTCATTGTTTGGTGCATTGGCTGAATGATATTATTATTTTCTTCCAAAAGAATAGAAATGCTTCCTATTCTTAGCAGGTTAAGAGGCAGTACTTTACTGGAGCAAAATTAATCTTTTGTTAGGCACCATTTATCCTACTCCACCTACCAACTAACTTTGATTAGTCCCTAATAATCCTCATGCAACTAGAGGGCAACTTCCACCCCATTGGTGGACATAAATTGTTTTTTATTCAATGCTCATTAGTCATTACTAATCAATGGTAAATCCCTTAAGCTCCATTTGGACAACAAAATTGCAATTGAAGTATGGAATTATAATTCTATTTCTTTTTTTTAGTTGTAATTAGCTCAGAATCTTCAATTTTATGATTGCACTGCACAAGGAATTGTTTGTCCACGAGGCTCCCACTATTTTGGGGTCCGGGGAGGGTCAAATGTATGCAGACTTACCCTTATAAGCAGAGAGGTCATTTCCGCGACGACAACCTGTGACCATCAGGTCACAAGGCAGCAACCATAGTATTGCGCCAAAGCACAAGGAATTATGAAATAATATTATAATATGCCTTTAGTTCTAATTTTGTTGTTTGATTTATATATTGTCAACACATTTTAAATTAAATTAATAAATAACTAAATTAATATTTTATTGTGACAATAGGTGGTGATAATGGTGGTGCAAGTAATGGTGGTGGTGGCAGTGGAGATGGTTGTAAGTATTTAATTTAGGTGGCTGGAGTTGTTATATGATACGTGGAATGTAGATTGCATAATATTTATTCTTGCTTCTTGGAATTATAATTAGTGTTTGGGTCAACAATTGAGAAGGGCTTTAGTTAGTTGTTTTTCATTTCCTAGGGATTATTATTAGGAATTAGAATTCTAATTTTGAAAGGCATACCAAACATGAATTTTTGAATTGGAAAGCCCAACTCTAATTCAAAGTGCCAATGGGACTCTCTATAGGTTTGTTGATCCATTGATTGTTTTCCAAATTCAGGTAGCTGGAAGTTATTACTAACTTGTATGTGTACCAAACATCAGAAAACTGAACTAAAATGCTTAATATTTTATAGAGTTCCTTATGTTGTTTGATATGATATGCTTTTTTCTCCAGCTTAGGCTCTTTGTGCCTGATTCTCTTTATTTATTAGCATTGTAATAACAAGTATAGTGAGTTTAGATGCCAAACATTCATGACTTGGAGGTGGATTAGTAAAGTCTCTAAAGGTAATTCAGTGCTGATGCTAATAGGGATAATTTGGATATGTGGTATCTTGGAGTTATGATGTGTGGCCTGATTGTAGTGATGATTTTAATGATGCTAATAGGGATAATTTAAATAAAAGATTTGTTTAGGCGCTGTGATGATTGTAGCAGTAGCTTTTTCTCTGGTGGTGCTGAGAGTTTTAGGCTTCACCTGTAGGTAACATTGCAAAAGGTTTAACTCTACTTGAAACCTAGGTGGTTTAACTTGAATAATTTAGCTTGACCCCATTGCTCTACTATGGACTTTAAACTGCCAAAAGGATGGGAAAATCATGTGGGCGTTTGGAGTTAGCCAAAATTGATTTGCCAAAATTATGACTGGCATAAAGTATTTGGTCAAAATTTATGACAATGATCCTCTGTTTTGTTGTCTTTCCTTACTTTACCATCATTATCATTCAATTCATTTTTGTTTCCATGTGCCTTCTAACTTTTGGGCACATAAATATTAGATAACTAGTAAGCCGGAAGGTTTTCCCTTCTAGAGTGTGTTCTGCTGAGACATTTATTGAAAAAAATGAAAGTTGCTTTTTGAGCTTATTCTAATTATCTCTGCTCTTGGATGTCATCAGTGGCATATTTATTTGACTCCACAGATTATGCTTTCTATAAATTGCAGCAAATGGCTCAGATCATACAAGAAACCAGGACGTTCTCTCTAATCTGCTGCGGAACCTGGCAAGTCTGGCTGGTACAATTAACGGAAGAAATATAGCATCCTTATTGGAGGGATCTCAAGATTTGGTAAAAGCTGGGACATCTGCAGCTGCGCAGAATGTTCCAAACACGAATTCAAATGGTCCTGAACCGTCCAGACCTTTTGATTCTTCTATCAAGATGGATAATGGTCTAATCCATCGGGACCCTCCAGAGTCTAGGGTACAGTGTGACAATGTGCCTGCTTATGATACGGCACAAAAATGTATACCTTCAGGTAATGGTGGAGTGGGAAGTTTAAAATCTCCTTCAGGACCACAGTCCTCAAGTGTACTTCTGTCAAGGGATTGTGTTCCACCTCAATCAGTTACAGAAGAGACTACAGTTCGATGGAATGGCTTAAATAACATTGACCTGAATAATGTATATGATGATATACACGATTATGTTGAGAACCCCAGGAATTCTTGTCCTCCTGGGCCTTCAGGGATTGGGTCTGTTGATCATCCTTCATGGGTACAATGTGATTCTCTCAAGTCAAGTCCACCACAGACAAGTAGAAACTCAGATTCAACCTCTACCCACTCACCATCTAGTTCTAGTGGAGAAGCTCAGGTATATTATTCTAGTAATTTGAATTCATTTCCTTGTTACTGCATAATTCGACAATGCTCCTATTACCTTTGTATCAGAGAAGTTATGGTTTTCCAAATGTTTATTTCAGAAGATTGTTTAAATATCTCTTCTTGATGGATGGTTAGCACAAGCATAGTACCCGGGCCATGGGGGGTTTACTCCCAAGGCCATCAATTGAGATCTATTATTCAGTTTCATCTACCTTTGCATTAGCAAGTAGATTATTTTGTGTGAGAAAGACCAATATTCTTATTAATTTGTTGATCTTGTTTGACTTTCATCGTGTTTATCGGTGCTGATAGTGTGTCCGAGATACTTGTTATTCTTGAAAGAAGAGATAAGATTTATAAGGCACTTGATTTATTATTTGTTGACTGTCGTGCATGCTTAGATGGGTATATTATGTTTATTTGGGTACCAACCTTATAATTCATTTGTTTTTGTTGTTTTAATTTCTCTATCTTCTAATTCGGAGATTCATGTAGATTTCTCAGCTATAGCAAAATCCATGGAATTGGTACCTGATATAAATTTTTGAAAGTCATGCTTTTATACTCGTATATGATTGATTTATTTCTTACTAATTGATAAAGTGATGTACTTCAGTGTCCACAAAAGTCATACTGGTCTATATAAAGAATAGAGCATTCATCCTCCCAAGTTTTAACTTTTGGTATTTTAGAGTGTAACTTTGTTTTCTGGTGGCTGTCAGAAGGTTGTATTTACTGCTATGTTATTTGTTTACTGTTTTTTGTTTACAGAGTCGCACAGATCGAATTGTTTTCAAACTCTTTGGCAAGGATCCAAATGATTTTCCCCTTGTTCTCCGATCACAGGTACTTTTTCCCTGCCTTGAAATTGTTATAAATTTTTTACTGTAGTATTTATTTGTGTAGTGTTTGATTTATTGGTTTTTTGAGTACCAGATCCTTAAGTGGTTATCCCACAGCCCCACAGAAATAGAGAGCTATATAAAGCCAGGCTGTATCATATTAACTATGTATCTCCGTCTAGAAAATTCTGCATGGGAGGAGGTATAATTTGATATAATGTCACAAATGTAGGTTGCCTACAAAAACTGTTGGAGAAAATAGGTATCTAAATGTGCTTATTACTAATTGATAATGCAGCTAAGCTATAATCTAGGATCCAGCTTGAGAAAGCTTGTCGCTGCATCAAATGATTCTTTCTGGAGAACAGGATGGATATATACAAGGGTGCAGCACTCTGTAGCTTTTCTGTATAATGGTTTGTTCTCTCTCACTGAGTGTGTTGTGTGCATTCTTCTCTTGTGATTGTATTTCAAGTATTAGCAAAATCTTCTATCATCTTACTTTGGTAACTAAAATCTCTCCTGCAGGTCAGGTGGTCTTAGATGTGCCGTTGCACCTCAAAATCCCACAAAATTGTCGGATTTTGTGCATTAAACCACTTGCTGTTTCTGCAAGTGCGAGTGCTCAATTTATTGTGAAAGGATTCAACCTTTTACAGCCTAGCACAAGGTAAAATCTCCATACTGTTAGTGAAACAAGGCTTGAGAGGGGGTGGGGGGTGAATCAACCCCTTTAGAAGTTTAGTCCTGCAAAACTAACTTGAAAACACAACTTTGCACACGAATTAGATAGCTACTAGTTACGATCAGGCAGCTGATGTTATGCAAGTTCAAAATTTAAACCAGTAACAGAAACACAGTATAACAGCAAAAATAAAAGAGAGGAAGGGAGAAAGAGCTTGAACAAAGGATTTTTATACTGGTTCGGCCCCAATGCAGAACCTACATCCAGTCCCCACCCAAGGTGAGATTTTCCATTATCAAACCCAAGTGTTCTTTGATCCTCTAGCCTCTTCAAGCTAGTTACAAGTAGTTTTTCTTCAACCCTAGCCTCTCCAAGCTAATACCGAGTAGTTTTATTCAACCCTAGCCTCTCCAAGCTAGACACCAAGTAGTTCTTTTCTACACTAGCCTCTCCAAGCTAGAAAACAACAACACCCACACAAGGGTTTTACAAGAAAACAAAATATAAACTCACAAAATCACTCAATACAAAGAGTGTATATGCCAAAGTAAGCACAACTCAAGAATACAAGAGAATACTCCACTAAAAGCACAAATTTAACTCTTGATTTCTTCCAATTTTCGTTCAGTTCTTTCTATCTTCTTTTCTGCACACAAAGCCTTTCTTGCGGCTGATAATTGTAGGCAAGAGGAGGTGATGGCAGATTGGTCCTTTTCCACCCATTACAAGGACAATTTTGAAAATATCTTTGACCCTTTGTATAAAAGAGAATGTGTCGGTAGTCCACAGCTGTAAAAACTTGTCCTCTTAAATATCAACCCGTATATTCCTACATCACTTTTCAATAACACTTTCTACACCTGGTTAATGATGTACAAATTCGTGGTTAATCACGTGTATTGGTTGGTTAATGAGTAAATCGAAGCTTCAACCCTAAACTATGGATTTTCTCATTAACCAACCAATACACGTGATTAACTACGAATTTGAACATCATTAACCAAGTGTAGAAAGTGTTGTTGGAAAGTGATGTAAGATGATTATTTCTCCTTAAATATTTCTAACCGTTTGTAGACTTGTTCAGACCATTTGCAAAGCTTCTGGAATGTTTTGGAAACATTTGTGTAGTGTTGTACTTGTATCAGTAAATCAGACGTATCAGCCAGCTATTCTTGTCGATCAGGCGCCTGACTAAGACCGTTGTTCTTCATCAGCTGCTTACAAATTTTGATAGGCATCTGATTGCACCAACTAGCAGCCTGTCTTTGAGCATTGCTAACTTCTTTCCTCAAGCATCCTCAATGTTTAAATATGATTGCATTCTTCTCTTTGATCTTCTTAGAGTCTTCAAGTCTTCATAGGTTGGACTACTTCCTTAGGAATCTTCACAACTTCCATTATGCAGCAACTTGCAGCTCTTCTATGATATTTTTCAACCAATGAATCTGCATATAAGGACTTTTAACCAAGATCAAGCTTGATTATCAAAGTCATGATAAAATATGTTTGTTATCATCACAAAGCATAGACCAAGTTAAAAACCTTGGGCTAACACATACACCTGATGATATTCAAATTTGTTAAGTTGAGAGGTTCTAGCTCCAAAATAGCATAGGCAGAAGCTTATGTTGAGGTATACTTATTTCAGTTTGAGGTATATCATACTACTAGGTATATAGTTTTTGATAGGAAACAAGCCCAGCCCAACAAGCCTCTCCTAGTCTATTCCCGGAGGCCCAAACAGCAGCAGGGTCCAGTCCACTCTAGTCTAGATAAACCTTGAGAGGATTATTCTACAAGGTACCCGTAAGTAGGATGATTCCGTGAAATAAGGAAGTAGCTAGGATGAGGGGAGAGGGAATCTGTTATGAAGATTGTTATGCGAGTCTGCTAAATAGAGGGGAAAGGGAATGAGGTGGGCATGGAAATTATCGTTTGGTAATTGGGAGTCTTGAGTGATACTCAGACTTGGGAGCAGTATTGCTCTTATCTTCTTGTATTTTCCTTTCCTCCATTAATACAAAGTGCATTTCAGTTTCAAAGATAGGAAATACCTATCAATTGGTGCTTTCGTTGAGAGGTCCTCGTTGAGCGGTTCTCGTTGAGAAGTGTATGCGAACAAGGATGACGACACAACGCCTGGATGCCTTAGAGTCGTGAGTTGTCGCCGTTGAGTCGAGTCTTAGAAACCAAGAGGCAATGCTCAGGGGCCAGGACCAATTGGTGAGATCACACGGAACGACACTGAAGGAACACTCAGCCCAGTTGAGTTCCTTGATGACTAGTGTCAGTGAAATCACCAGTTCCCTACAAGCTCTGATCCTCGAGGTGCGAGAAGGATTCCAGCGGCAGCAGTAACGGACTCTGAATTCAGGATTGTCATCTGGGACCCCCGAAGAAGCTCGGCTATCAGCAAAGCACGTCGAACTGCCCTCCTTCCAGGGCGACGACCCAGTAGGGAGGATTGCGAAAGCTGAGACATACTTTGCCGTGCAGGGAACTCCCTCGGAAATGAGTGTAGCTGGCACAGATATGTTTGGAGGGAATGACTTGGCACTGGTTCAAAATCTTGCACGATGCCGAGCTCGAGATGAGTTGGGAGACGTTCAAAAGGTCGCTGATGGATCGATACGGCGATTGTCAATCGGGTAACTCGTTCTCTCAGCTCAAGTTATTACAACAAACTGGTACGTTGAATGATTATGTGGAGGAATTCGAAATCTTAATGGCACAGGTACCACCGATACTAGAAGAGCAGTATATGGGTTTTCTCCTTGGAGGGATGAAAGAAGAAATTCGGATGGAGGTCATTGCTTTTGAACCGACCAACCGCCATGGGCTGATTTCTGTGGCTCGGCCGATAGAGAGGAAATTAGACAGAGTGGCCCAATCCAATGGATGGCGGAACACCACCCAGAATCAAAGACCTTTGACAATAGCGAATCAGAGTAACAGTCGTATCCATCCGGCCCAATCCTCTTCGGGTAGTGTAAATGGGCCCAATGATAAAGGGGCCCAAGTCTCAAGCTCAGCCCCAAACTCGTGGGGGAACTCGGAACCTTTCATATCAAGAGCTTATGGACCGAAGGAGCAAAGGGCTTTGCTTCAAGTGTGGATAGCACTTCAGCCCAAGTCACATATGCCCCGATAAGCATCTTTGACTCCTGATCTTTGAGGGCAACGAACCTATAGAAGACTCGCTCATAGCCGAGGAAGAAAAGTTAGAAGAAGAAAGCGGTGAGATGAGTTGTCAGGTCCTTGACTACAGAGTCCTTGACTCAAGAGAGTTAGCCCATTTTAAAACAATCAAACTGGAAGGAGCTTTAGCTGGGTATCCGATTGTACTCTTGGTTAACAGTGGTGCCAGTCACAATTTCGTGGCCAAAGACCTAGTCAATTCGTTGGGGCTAGATGTTACTGATGTCAAGAATTCTGATTTCTTGCTTTCATTGATAGTGATCTCATCAATAAATAATACAGATTCATTTACAACCATTAATGGCACTAATGACACAATTATTCTAATTCCTATTCTAATCCCTATAATTAGGCAATCTAATTATATACAATGAATGGATAGATTACTAATCCTAATATATACAACATATAATAGGAAACATATTAATGACAGAATCTTATTGACATCCCCCTCAAATTGATGCGGCTGGTCAAGGAGCATCAATTTGCTGATGAGTGATGTCGAGGTCGTGGGACAGCCTTGGTCAAGATATCTGCAAGCTGAAGTTGCGATGTGACATGAGGAAGAGATATAACTTGATTGTCCAATGCTTCCCGAATAGAATGACAATCCACCTCAATATGCTTCGTGCGTTCATGAAAAACTGGATTAGTAGCAATCTGAATGGCACTAGTATTATCAGCATAGAGTGGTGTGGCAATAGTTTGAGGAAAGTCAAGCTCAGCCAAAAGACCACGAAGCCAAATGATTTCAGAACAGGCCGTAGACATAGCCCGATACTCAGATTCTGTGGAGGACTTAGAGACACGAGACTGCTTTTTACTCTTCCAAGAGATTAATGCAGGGCCAAGAAACATGCACCAACCCGTGACCGATCTCCGTGTATCGGGACAACCAGCCCAATCCGCATCACTATAGCCAACCAAACTAAAAGTCTGCCCAGCAGGAAAGAATAAGCCTCGAGTAGAGGTGCCTTTCAAGTATCGAATGATGCGACGAACAACGGCCAGATGAAGATGGCGAGGAGTGTGCATAAATTGGCTCACTTGCTGGACTGCAAAGGCAATGTCAGGGCATGTAATGGTCAGGTAATTAAGGCTACCCACTAGCTGACGATACAATAAGGGATCAGACAATAAATCGCACTCATCACGATGATATTTGACATTAACCTCAAGAGGAGTATCCACTGGGGTGGCTGAAGTAGGCCCGGCTAAAGAAATCAAGTCTTCAGTATACTTATGCTGATGAAGAAAAATATCCGTAGAATCAGAATAAACCTCAAGGCCTAAGAAATAGTGAAGACAACCAAGGTCTTTCATATGAAAAGAAGCCTGGAGCTGCTCTTTAATGTGTTGAATGGCGGCATGATCAGAACCAATAATAATCATATCATCGACATAAATAAGTAGAAGAACAATACCAGTGGGCGTACGATGAATGAACAAGGAGGAGTCAAAGCGATTCTAAGTAAAAGAGAAACCGAGAAGAGTAGTCCGAAACTTGTCAAACCATGCCCGTGGAGCTTGTCGCAAGCCATATAGAGAACGTTTAAGCTTGCACACACCATCAGAGGAGGAAAACAGCCCCGGAGGAGGAGTCATGTAAATATCTTCTGCCAAGTCTCCATGAAGAAATGCGTTCTTCACATCCATTTGAGTGAGTGACCAGCCTTGAGAGGCAGCAATAGAAAGAATGGTTCTAATACTAGTCATTTTTGCGACGGGTGCAAACGTCTCATCATAATCCACACCATACTCCTGTTTATTACCCAATGCGACCAATCGGGCTTTGTAACGATTGAGAGTGCCATCAGAATTCAGTTTCACCGAATAGACCCATTTGCAACCAATGGGCTTAACACCTAGAGGTCGAGGGACAATGTCCCAAGTGAAATTTTCTTGAAGAGCATGGAGTTCATCGTTCATTGCCTTGACCCAACGAACATCTTTAACTGCCTGGGAATAACATGTAGGAATAGATGTGCCAGATAGAGTAGCAGTAAGACAAATAGGCCCAAATTCATACTTATCTGGCGGATGAGACACTCGTCGTGAGCGTCCCAAAGCTGCTGGTGCAGGGACAGGTGGCGGATCAGTGGCGGGAAGGGACAAAGTAGGATTGTGCCTAACATAAACTTTACCTGGTTTGAACCGCTCTATAAAATGAGAAACATCAGAAAAGTCAGGTAGTGTAACAAAACTATTAGAAGGACTAGAACATGGGAAAAAATTTTGTTGGTCAAAGAAAACCACATTCCTAGAGATGCGTAAGCGATGAGAAGTGGCATCATAACACAAGAATCCTTTGTGAGTGGTACTATAACCCAAAAAAACACATGACGGATTGAGCCCCTAGTTTATTACGTTCAGGAGGTGGAAGGTGGACAAAACATACACAACCAAAAGGGTGAAGATTAGTATAATCAGGATGTGCATGAAAGAGACGAAAGAAAGGAGAATCAAACCCTAGAACCTGGGAAGGGAGACGATTGATTAGAAAGACAGCTGTCGACAGAGCTTCAACCCAGAATTGAGGGGGGACAGAGGCTGCAAGGAGCAAGGACCGTGTGACATCAAGCAAATGCCGATTTTTGCGTTCTGCGATGCCATTTTGCTGAGGCGTATAGGGACAGGAACGCTGAGACATGATACCTTTTTGCTGCAGGTATTCCTGAAAGGCATGAGAAAGATACTCCCCACCGGAATCAGTGCGCAAGATCTTAATGTTGGTGTGAAATTGGTTCTCAATATAAGCCAAAAAATTCTTAAACATTGTGAAAACTTCAGCTTTAGAACGAAGAAAGTAAACCCAAGTAAAGCGGCTGTAGTCATCAATAAACGTCACAAAGTATTTATAATTGGCATGAGATAAAACAGGAGACACACCCCAAACATCACTATGAATAATTTCGAAACATTTTTCAGCACGATGAGCATGGGAAGGAAAAGGAAGAGTTTTGCTTTTGGCAAGTTTGCACACAGAACATTTAAAGGATGAGTCAGAAGTGATATTATTATTGCCTAACAAACCATTTTTTATCAAATGAGACAAAACAACAGAGTTTGGGTGCCCCAATTTATTATGCCAATCCTCAAATGAATGTGGGACACCAGTACAAGCAAAAGAAGAAAAACTAAGGGAATGAAATTGGAGGGGAAACAATCTGCCCACTTTAGGTCCCTTCGCGATCACTTTCCCCGACACCTGATCCTGCACAAAGCAACCAATTCGAGAGAAATTAACATTACAATTATTATCCACCAATTGCCCAACCGAAATTAAATTAGAAGCAAGTCCTAGTGACACAAATACTTTGTGAAAGAAAGAATTAATGTCACCAACAGCAGAAATAGACAGAGTGTTACCATCGGCAATCTGAATGTTGTGGGTGCCATTGTAAGCATGTACATTGTGTAAATGTTCAGGGGATCCAGTCATATGATTAGAAGCCCCCGAATCCACAAACCATGGTGTAGAAGCACCAGTAGACTTACCTTGGATGCCCAAGGTAGAGAGAGCAGAGAGAACAATTTGTTGCACCTTCTCTGGAGTCAAAACATCAGGTCTGGTGGCAGTGGAAGGAGGAGAAGGACCAGCAGGACCAACAGTAGCATGAAAGGCCTGCATAGGGCGCTGTGCAGGTCTCGTGGGGCACTCGGTGATAATGTGGCCACGTTGCTTGCAATAGTTGCAGAATTTCTTACTGCAATTACGAGCAATATGACCAAACTGTTTACAGGAAAAACACTGGACACGCCTCATATCACGACCTTTGCCAGTACCTTGACCCGAATAGGCAACCGTAATAGCTTCGGAAGCACTATGGTCATGCAACATGCTGCCTTGGGTGAGTAAACGTTGCTCCTCGCGAAGAAGTTCACCAATACAAACCTCCAAAGAAGGAACCGGGCTGCGATTCAGTAAAGCAGCACGTGCAACTTCAAATTCTGGGCGAAGCTTCATAAGAAACTGATCGCGTTTGCTGACTTCATAAATCTTTTGAATAGCAGCAAGCGAACCTGTAGGAACATCAGCATGTAAAATTTCAGAATGTTCAGCCCACAAATTAAGAAAACCAGAGTAATACTGAATGGACATAGGTCCCTGTTGATAATTTGCAATATCGAGTTCGAGCTGAAAGCGCTTCGCCGAATTGTGCTGATTGTAAATAGTCTTCAAGTAATCCCACATGTCTTTAGCAGTCGAGAAGGAGCGAAAATTATTAACCATTTGAGGCTCAATGGAGGCAAGGATCCAAGAAATAATCTGCGCATCCTTGGTTTCCCATGTAACCAACGCAGCCTTGTCCGCAGGGGCAGCAGAAGTCCCATCGAGATGACCCGACAGTCCTTTCCCTTTCACAAACATTTGGAACTGAAATGCCCAAGCAACATAGTTCTTGCCGGTAAAGCGAGCACAAAAGCTTTTCGTAGCCATGAAACCGCAACCGAGAAGAAAGAAACGACACCCACGAACCAGAAATAGAGGGCCCAGAACACGAGAACCAGGAGCAACAAAGAAGACCAAGACAAGAGCGACCAAGGATGGTGTCGCTGAAGGAATCACAGGTCTGATCGAGAGACGACACACATGAACTAGAAACAGAGGACCCAGAACACGAGAACCAGGAGCAACGAAGAAGACCAAGACAAGAGCGACCAAGGATGGTGTCGTGAAGGAATCATGTGTCGATCGAGAGCTCTTGATACCATGTCAAGAATTTCGATTTCTTGCCTTCATTGATAGTGATCTCATCAATAAATAATACAGACTCATTTACAACCATTAATGGCACTAATGACACAATTATTCTAATTCCTATTCTAATCCTTATAATTAGGCAATCTAATTATATACAATGAATGGACAGATTACTAATCCTAATATATACAGCATATAATAGGAAACATATTAATGACAGAATCTCTTATTGACAACTGACACTGCGGAGTTTTGTGTGGGACTGGGAAATGGAAGTAAATGCTCATCTCAAGGAGTGTGCCGAGCAATGGAGGTCAAAGTCAGAAGGTACACCATGACCATCGACGCCTTCGTTCTAGATCTAGGCAGGGTGGACGTCATCTTAGGGGTGGAATGGTTGGAAACTTGTGGAAAAACCACTATGGATTGGAAGAAGAAAACCATTAGCTTCGAAGAACAGGGCCGCTTGGTCACACTATGAGGGTATCATGTCCAGGACAATTTGCTGACCTCTGCATTGCAAGGGATTTTACAAGAGATTGCTATTGAGCATGTTGAATTCAGAGAATTAAAGGGACCAGGGAGTGCACCTCAGGAACAGGAAGGCTTGGGTACACACATGGATCAAGAGTTGAGTAACTTGCTGGACTAAATACAGTGCAGTTTTTGGTGAGATCAAGGGGCTTCCTCATCACAGAACCCATGATCATGCTATCACATTGGTTGCAGGGTCCAAGCCCGTGAGTGTTGTTCGTCCATCATTAGTGAATGAGATGGTAAAGTTGCATGGATTTCCGAGGTCCATCATTAGTGACCGAGACCCTCTCTTCCTTAGCAAATTCTGGAAGGAGATGTTTCGGCTCCAAGGGACCACGCTTCGGATGAGCACTTCATATCATCCTCAGACCGACGACCAAACAGAGGTGGTGAACCGTTGCTTGGAAACCTTCCTGTTGTTTCGTGTCAGAGCAGCCTTGTCAATGGTATTCATGGCTGTCTTGGGCAGAATTCTGGTATAACACCTCCTCACACTCAGCTACAGGGAAATCACCGTTTGAGATAGTCCATGGCAGGCCTCCTCCTTCAGTTATCCGCTATTTGAATGGTGAGACTGCAGTAGAGTCAGTAGCCACTGTGCTCATAGACCGCGATGAGGCTCTTCGCCAACTTAAGTATCATCTTCATCACGCACAGCAGCACATGAAGAAATATGCTGATATTCATCGTCGGGACGTCACCTTCACTGTTGGTGATTGGGTTATGTGAAGCTTTGCCCACACAAACAACTCTCTGTTGCCCGAAGGATAAATCCCAAATTAGCACCAAGATATTTCGGGCCTTTCTAGGTTGAGTCTCGAGTGGGAGAAGTGGCCTACAAGCTCCTCCTACCCAGTTCGTCCCATATCCACCCAGTGTTCCATGTATCTCAACTTAAACGATCCATTCCAGGCACTCACAATAACCCCACTGCCATGACCTTACCACCAGATATGGAGGTGGATTCCCCTGAACCGCCCACTCCTGAAGCAATACTTGCTACCAGGGACGGGCGACGCAATGGCTGGGTTGTTGAGCAATGGCTTGTCCTTTGGAAGACTCTACCCATCGAAGAGGTAACCTGGGAAGATGCTGAGTCGATCAAGAATCACTTTCCCTCTCTCTGTCTTGAGGGCAAGACATGTTTTACAGAGGGTGGTATTGATAGGAAACAAGCCCAGCCCAACAAGCCTCTCCTAGTCTATTCCCGGAGGCCCAAACAGTAGCAGGGTCCTATCCACTCTAGTCTAGATAAACCTTGAGAGGATTATTCGAGAAGGTACCCGTAAGTAGGATGATTCCGTGAAATAAGGAAGTAGTTAGGATGAGGGGAGAGGGAATCTATTATGAAGATTGTTATGCGAGTCTGTTAAATAGAGGGGAAAGGGAATGAGGTAGGCATGGAAATTATTGTTTGGTAATTGGGAGTCTTGAGTGATACTCAGACTTGGGAGCAGTATTACTCTTATCTTCTCGTATTATCCTTTCCTCCATTAATACAAAGTGCATTTCAGTTTCAAAGATAGGAAATACCTATCAGTTTCATAAGAAGAAGTTAGGAAAACAAAAACACAAAAAATTCTTGTTGCTTGTTGGAGCTTATTTTCTTCAATGCAACTCTCTCTCTCTCTCTCTCTCTCTCTCTCTCCCTATGCATTATCTAAGATAGGTCATATGCCTCCAGACTTCAGCCCCTGGTAACATGATTAGATAGGATTTTGAAAGAAACTATAACTTCATATGATTAACATCTTACTATTTTTACAGGAACTGAAATAGTTTTGAAAATGGATGAGAGAGAGAGACATTATTTAAATGTCAACAGTATAAGCTTATGATTTTGGAAGGGGGGAAGATCCATGTTCTGGATTTTGTTTATGGGATTGGTCCAGAAGTTGATCTCTTTCTTTTGATTTCAGGTTGCTCTGTGCACTTGAAGGGAAGTATCTGGTACAGGATAGTTGTTATGATTTGATTGGTGGTGCTTATGCAGCCATTGAACATGATGAGGTTCAGCAAATCAGCTTCTCTTGTCATATACCGAATGTGACTGGGAGAGGGTTTATTGAGGTGGTATCATACACGTAAATTTTTCTGAACATATATATTTTTGCCCTGGCCTTCTTTTCAGCCAAATGAAATCTGCTTTAAGTTCATTGAGTAATTTTTGTTTTCTGTACAGTAAACTTTTATAATTTAGCTGAAGCTCACAAAGAACTCGTGTTAATTTACCTCGGTGATTTGATATTTACATTGATGCCTGCCATTTGTTGACTTTAGCTTTAATAAACTTTTAGTTGATCATAGTCCTATCTCCCTCCCTCTTCCTGTGTTGAGACCTTGAGTTGTATATAATCATCTAGCTTCTTCTTTAGGTGAAACTAGTTACACCAAACTACAGATTTTCAAATCTTTCAGAAAATGATTTAAGAAATGGCTGAACAGAGGTAACCTATCCCTAGAAAGCATAACGATGGTTTCTGCAGAGAATTGCCTAGTGGCTGAATAAGATGATAAAAAATATTCTGCACAAATGGCTTTTTTTTTTCTATTTTGCTACCTTTTGAAGCTATATTTTTCATCTCTGATTTGATAATCTTTATTCAGGTGGAAGATAATGGTCTTAGCGGCTGTTCCTTTCCATTTATAGTTGCAGAGCAAGAAATTTGTTCAGAGATCTGTGAGCTGGAGAATGTCATTGAGGCAGCAGAGACTGCTGATGACATCCAGATAAAAACCAAACTAATGGAAGAAAAGACTCGAGCCTTGTATTTCATACAAGAAATGGGTTGGCTCCTTCATAGAATTCGTGTGAAAGTTAGGCTAGGTCCCATGGCACCTGTCCAAGATCGCTTCCATTTTAATCGGTTCACGTGGCTTGTTGGCTTCTCCATGGAACATGATTGGTGTGCTGTGATGAAAAAACTCTTGGACATCATCTTTGAGGGTTTTGTTGACACAGGAGAGCATACCTCTGTTGAGCTTGCATTGTTAGACATGGGTCTTCTACACAGAGCTGTAAAGAGAAATTGCAGGCCTATGGTGGAACTACTGTTAAAATTTGTGCCAGTTAAAGCTTCAGATGGTGGGGACAGCAAAGAGAAGCAAGTCAACAAGTTGCGTGACAGATTCTTATTTAGACCTGATACTGTGGGGCCTGCTGGGTTGACACCCCTTCATATTGCAGCAAGTATGAATGGCTCAGAGAACGTATTGGATGCATTAACTGATGATCCAGGAATGGTAATTCCTTTCTCTTCTGCATGCATTATGTACTTTCAGTTCTTTTTAACTATTAAACTCCAGGTGTGGGGGAGGTGGGAGTGGATCCTTTAATGTGTGTTGCCATATGAAGAGAGTCAGACACAAACCTCAAATACAATGTCTCAAAAATTTTGAGACGATCCCACTAAATGAGGCCCTATTTAGAACCTTTGTGTCTATCTCTTTCTTCGCATGACAGGTCATGTGAAAAACACTCATGAGAAGATCCATTCCCTAATGCGGAGATTACAGTCAAAACATTATTATTTATTCTGTAATACTTTAAAGCACTCTCTCTCGCTTCCCCTTTTTTCATCTTAGTGGGCGAGCTCTTGTGCAGGAAAGTTTGTATGATTTTCAGCACATTGTCAATCCTTAATTGAATTATTTGTGCAAGGATTTATTACAAAATGGTTTACCCTTATCGCTGCCATGTTCAGGTGGGAACTGAGGCATGGAAAAGTGCTTGCGACAATACAGGTTTGACCCCCAACGACTATGCATCCCTGCGGGGCTGCTACTCCTACATTAAACTTGTCCAGAGGAAAACAAGCAAGAAACTGGAAAGTCAACAACATGTATTGCTTGATATCCCTGCCACCCTTGTGGATTGTAACATGAAGCAGAAGCAATCAGATGCGCATAGGTCATCTAAAGTTTCAAGTTTGCAGATTGAGAAGATTGAAACAACAGCAATGCCACATCATTGCGCGCATTGCCAGCGTAAGCTGGCGTATGGTGGCGTGCGAAGGGCACTGGTTTATAGGCCGGCAATGCTGTCATTGGTGGCCATTGCAGCTGTATGTGTCTGTGCGGCTTTGCTCTTCAAAAGCTCACCAAGAGTGAATTATGTATTCCAGCCCTTCACCTGGGAATCATTGGAGTATGGGTCAATCTAAGGTTGTATATCAGATGTTCTTTGCAGTAGGCCTGCACTCTTTTGTTTTTTTTTTTTTTTTTTTTTAATTTTTTTTTTTTGAAGTGTGTAATTCTTAGTTTCGGGTATATACATGAATGATAGTAGCTGTCATCAAAATATTAGAGGGAAGGTTTACCCTCAGCTGTTCAACACAACATTCACTATGCTATCTATCAAATATTGGGTAAATGCTGTTATTAGGTCATTTATATTTAATGATAGGATAAGCTTGCTGGCTTTTAGGAGTATCCTTTGTATTAGTCAATAAATATTAAATATTTACTACAGTTTAGTATTTTTTTTTAAGCTATCATGATTTGCTGATGCTATTATGAAGAGTAGATAAGCTACTAGATGTAGACAACTGACCAGAAAATTATATTATTTGCAGTAGATTTTAGATTGAATCTTGGTGCCGTCATTTAGCCCTTGTATTTTCGACCGTTGGATTATGTATTTAGATTTATGTAACAATAATTTTTCTTAAATATTATCAATTGGATAGATACCATAAGGCGGATGTATGAAATCGTCATTATTTATCATCCCTCAAATCTAAATATATATATGCTGATTGAAAACAGATGATTGTTATCTTTTGCATCTAAATAACTTTATCAAAACTTCTACTAAAATATAATATGAATTAAGTTACCAGATTACAAAATTTCATTAATTTTTTTATAATTCTAAATAAACTACGTAATTTTATCTTCTTTTAATATAATCTTGAATAATAGTATAATTTACTGCTCTGTTAAAGTTATGCCAAAACTTGTTAAAAAAAGTCCAGTAATATTATTTTAAATAACCAATTTATATTGGACTTAAAAGATTTCTTATTTCTCACAAAACAAAAAGCTTTCGTATTTCTTTCCATCTTTTTATCTTATTAATTTATCTAAAATTTGAAAAATACATTAAATAATATTAATATAAAACTAATTCAAAATCAAAATTATGACGAACTAGATGTATTTTAAAAAATTGTTCAAATGTTAAAATTAAAAAAAGTTCAAATTTATATAAATTTACACAATTAGTTTTAGTTCAAACTACTCTAAATTAATTTTCTAATATTTACCAAAAAAAAAAAAACACTGGTACAATACCACCAAAAGAAAATCTTACCACACAATTTTTAAAAAAAATTGGTACAATTTAATGAATTTATTTAGTTTGACAATTAGATAATTTGGTTAGAATATTCCACAAAAATTATCCCTAAATAATAATAATTAAAATATTAAAACGGAGAAAAGAAAATGGTCATTTAGTTTACAGTTCTCACTTCTCAGTTCTCTCTGTATTTTCATGGCTTCAATATCACTCTCATTTTCTTCTTCCATTGTTCCCTCTCCCATTCCCCATGTCAAATCCGACCCGATAACCCAAGACCCAAATTTTCGGGTCACCCGTTGCTCAATTTCAGCTCCAACGTCAAGAACTACTTCTTCTTCTTCTTCTAGACACTGGAAAGAAGGTGAATTTCCTTATATCTCAGAAACATCGTTTTCTGGGAATACGAGGAAGACATCCATTAAGAAGAAGAAGAAGAAGATTGTTGACAAAAAGAACAATGCTAAGGCCTGGGCTCACACTCTCACCGAAGCCTTATCCTTTCGCATTCACAAGAAGCACTGGCTTAAAGCCCTTGAGGTCACACTCTTCACTCATGTCTCTGCTTCAAAATGTCACCATTTTTTTTATTTATATATTTTTATGTTAAATTGAGGGTTCTGCACTGTTATTTGATTGTGTTGATTTCATGGGTTGGTCTCTTTTATAAGAGAAATTTTTGTGTACTTCTAGAGTACTGGAGCCCAAGTTCACTTAAATTATTTATAACACATGGACAACATAACCATAGATGTAGTTGAATTAAACTTAAATAATTGCTTAAACTTGGAGCATCTAAATTGAGTGCAATGGATCAATTACATAATTAATTAATAGATAACTTCTATAGTTATTTAATAATTAGTTATCATAATCTATTATAATTAATGATTTGATTGGCCTAGTGTAGCCAATTTTGATAATCTAAGTTTATGCAAGAATTTCTCTAAAATATAATATAATAAAATTTAGATCAAATCTCAACAGTTTGGTGTAATGGGGGTACATAAAAATTTCTTCTTTTATAGGAGTTCTTATGAGTATTATGCTTACTAGGTAATTTGAATGTGCAGTTATTTGACATGCTTAGAGAGCAATCCTATTACCAACCCAAAGAAGAGACTTACATGAAACTCATTGTGTTACTTGGAAAATCTGGCCAACCCCATCGTGCCCATCAGCTTTTTGACACTATAAAAGAAGATGGTTGTGAAAGCACTCAACTTTACACGGCCTTACTTGCAGCGTATTGTCGGAACAGCCTGATTGATGAGGCGTTCTCGACTCTCGATGAGATGAAGAACCTCCCTCGTTGCCAGCCTGATGTTTACGCTTACAGTACCTTGATAAAAGCTTGTGTGGATGCTTTGAAATTTGAATTGGTTGAGTTGCTTTATGAAGAAATGGCTGAAAGATCTGTTGCTCTGGACACTGTCACTCAGAACATTGTCTTGAGTGGTTATGGTAAGGCTGGGTGGTTTGATCAGATGGAGAAAATGCTGTCAAGTATGATGGAGAGCACTACATGCAAGCCTGATGTTTGGACAATGGACATGGTCATCAGTGTCTTTGGTAATCAGGGTCAGATTGATATGATGGAGAAATGGTATGAGAAATTCCGTAATTTTGGGATACAACCGGAAACACGCACTTTTAATGTTTTGATTGGAGCTTATGGGAAGAAAAAAATGTATGACAAAATGTCATCTATTATGCAGTCTATGCGCAAGTTACAATGTCCATGGACGACCTCAACTTATAACAATGTGATAGAGGCATTTGCAGCTGTAGGCGATGCTGAAAACATGGAGTATACATTTGATCAGATGCGTGGTGAGGGTATGAAAGCAGATACTAAGACTTTCTGCTGCCTTATCAATGGTTATGCTAATGCAGGTATCTTCTATAAAGTAATTAGCTGTGTTCGCTTGGCTGGGAGATTTCAGATTCCTGAGAATACTTCCTTTTATAACGCGGTCATATCTGCATGTGCAAAGGCAGAGGATTTGATGGAAATGGAAAGAGTTTTCAAGCGTATGAAAGAAAAGCAATGTCAACCAGATGACACAACATACTCTGTCATGGTTGAGGCATACAGAAAAGAAGGTATGAATGACAAGATATACTATTTGGAGCAGGAAAAGCAGATGATGATAACTGATGATAAAAAATTGAGTAGGCTTGAGGATGAAACCCTTAGTTGATTTGTGGTTTAGAAGTCAGAGTGCTATTTCATCTACCTGTCCTCCATCTTTTCAGAGCAACTGTAGTTTTTATTATTTGAAGTGGAAGAAATGATCAGTTGGGTTGAGCTTCTTTTTTAATGATGAATGGCAACAACTCCTGCCTAACTTCTTGTAAGTTTATCGTACATTTTGATGCAGATAGCTACTATGATCCTTCAAAGATGGAATGGATTATTGAAACACCTTAAAAATGACAATAATAATTTGGTTAACGTTGAAATTTCTTTTGAAAGCAGGCATTTGACAGCGAATAGATTACTTGAAAGCTTTCTTATCATCAATTTCAATTCACTTTTCATATCACTAGAAGGATATGGAATTCCTGCATTTTGATGCATCCTTTTCCCCCAATGATGAATCTTGTAAGTTGTAGGAAATCACTTCAGTAGAACTCTTAGAATGTTGTTATTTTGTGTTAAGTGTTATTGGGTTGGGCTTGTATTAGATGTGTTACACATGTAGTTGACCTAGATTATTAGTATAAATAAGAGTATTAGGTTAGTGGATTATATGACAATTATTTAGTTTTATTAGTAAAATATATTTTCTCCTTTTTGTTTTCCATCTAATCCCTAAAATTTCAACATAGTATCAGAGTAGTGTTATCCACCGTGAATTGTGTCCATGTGTCCTTTGTAGAGTTTCCAAAATATGGAACTCCTATATATTTCCTCTTTGTTTCTTAGTGTTAGAGATATAATAAAAACCATTCATTTCCCTTCATCTAACAACTTAAGCTTTTGAGAGAGATGGTTCATGACATGGTATTAGAGCTTTTATGACCAATTAGTTTAGAGTTGATCCTTGCTGCCCCCATTTTTCTAAATAAAAAGTTGAATTTCAGCACATGGTAAAGATTGGCTTGTGCATTATCCATGCTTCAAGCCCAAAGGGCTCTTACGTGAGGGAGCGTATAAAAGTCATTCATGTATCTTCACCAAACAGCTTAAACTTTTGGAAGAGATGATTCATGACAGTTAGAATTGTTCAGTCTCCTTTTTTTTTCTCCCCTTGTTCGTCCTCATCATCATTAAAATTTTCCTTTCCCATCTGTGTTTTTTATTCGTTTCTCTTCAAAGTGATCTCAAAAACCTTGAGATTTTGCGGTTTCAAGATCATCATCAAAAGAAAAATTGTTTGATCTACAAGTTTCTGTTCTTTCCATCACTCAACGTTGTTGGAATCATGCTGATTTCTCACTGGAAAAATCCTCAAGTGTCAGGCCATCTTACTTTCTTCCTTTTCCAGTTGCTTTTTTGGGTAAAAAACAAAGGACATAATCATTGATGTAGAACTAAGAGATCAAGAATCACAAAGATTCGCTCAAGATTCACACTATTCTATTTAGTGATAATAGTATGAAAGAGATACTAACATAGGGCACCCACTGGGTTATCTATAAACTAGGAGTAGTCATGTGGTCAAAACCTTAGTCAAACCTTAATCAAATACTGTGCTATGGATTTCAGCTTTTGTCTGTTGACAAACTCAAAGAGCCTTAGGTATGTTTTTATTTTCCACCTGAGTACATTTGTTGAAGAAGATAGCCAGTGGAAGGATTTGGATAAAATACTACTAAATTTTCTAGAGTTTGAAATTGCATAGATTCTTTTAACAGACATATTTGATTTTTTTTTTCCAGATTGAGAGAATGAGTTTGATTTCTGTGCAAAGTATGTCTAATCGTTAGAAAAAAGGTGTTAAGTTCAACTCAGGACTTCCCCTATAGGACAGGTGTTGCTTCCATAGGCATGCCATAAACTGCCCCAAGTTATTTTGTGGGAAGCGAGTTGAGAAGAACAAGTCTCTTGAATCTGATAATGGCTCACTTAACTCTTTCTCCAAATCAAGGGTATCCTTAGAAATAGAAATAGCAATTCAAAACTGTGGATTAGTGCACTACTGCTCTTCAAATGTATGACCATTATCATTACAACTGTACTTAAAACCAATTAGCGCACTAGTAAAACCTGCAAAGCAAAAGTTGATAAAATGCATTTCTTTGCCAATGAATTGCAGTCAACGGGATGCTCACAGGTAAAGATGTGAATCTTCATAGATTTATTGCAAAATCTATTTGAAGTCCTACTTCTACAGTTGCAGATGTAGCTTCCAACATCCTGGTTGCAGGATTATAATTGTCTTTGATATTTGGTACTCCAGATATACTCTAATGGACAGTGAAATTACTTGGATACAAATTTCAACAACTTAAATGGATTAGAGAAAAAGGTATTGAATTCCCCAAGCGCCAATGATCAAGCTTGTTACTTGAGTAATGACCCGTCTTAGTTTCTTTCTTCTTTTAGTGATTCAGTTTCCTATATATATTTATTGTATATTACATGAATCATTTTCAACTTCACAAATATGTTATGCACTATAATCTAAGGACACTTGCTCCAAATCTTTTGAAAAAAATTAATGAATAGTTGTCTTGTGTACTCCGCTACTTATATACACATATATATAATTCTTAAGAGAAAGTCTAAAAATTTATCTGCATATACACACATCACTGTTGCCTTTATCATCCTCATCGTAATCGTAATGTTATATGACACCAATGGGGGCCAATTCATTAGTAATTCACATCTGTTGGTTGTGAGCAGCCTTGGAACGCCCAGATAAGGTTAGAGTCTGATCAAACTATAGTATTTTTTGATGAGTTTAAGTAAAAAGAGTTATGTCATAATTAACAGTTATAACTTTTAGCTTAATGGCAAGTAGTTGATCCAACGTTTTTATTAACTATTGGAGAGCAAATAGGGAAAGCCTTGTTTCTTCCTCATTTCCCAACAGATTTTATTTCAAGTCAGTTTTCATATCAGCAAAAATTTATGGGATTGCATTTTGATGCATTCATTTTCTCACTACAGATCATTGTTGATTGATAAATAGGGGAGAGGACGCACTTGAGTTACAATGACTTGACGATGTACGGATACTCCAAAATTGGTGACATATACATATCTTATATGTCGATATTGATGCTCGTATAATATAGATAAGTTTGTATTTTTGGCGTGTCTTTATTTTATTTTTTATTTTTTGGTTTTGTGAATACCTACTTTCTTCAAAGTTCTGTTATTAAAAAAATCCATGATACAAATTCAAGTCCTATTCAGCAATTACTTCCCTCAAATCATAATCTCACTCTTGCAATCTTATTCTCATCAAAATCATGGCATAAAATAGTAAACTTACATCTATAAATATATATTTTATTTAATATATATTGCCGTATTTATATCTTAATTTTTTTAAAAAAACTATTATATTTGCATATCCTATCTTATCATACTAGATACTCGTATTCGTAGATCATAACTTCATGTTGTTGTATTTATTTTATAACTTTTGCCTCAACTCATCAACTATCTAAATCTGAATACTTAAGCAAACAACGTTAATTTGTTATGCTGCAGACGTGTTATGCTGAAACACAGACCAATCATACCCAATTCTAATGATCCGGTGAAATATTCATATATTAATTCATTTGATGTAAATCATTTTTGTTATAAAAAATAATTAAATATTTTAAAACTTATGTGAATATTTGCATTAATGGTTGACGTTTAGGGTATACTTTGGGAGTTACATTTTGAAGAGTTTTAGAAAAAAAGAAAAATGAGGGCTTATTCTTTATTTTAAGTAAATATTTTTTATATTTAAATTTTTTAAAATAAAAGAATAAAATAAAAGATTATCATATAATCTTTCAATCATATTTTATTCATTTATATAAACATTTTATAATTCTTTTAATTTAGAGATAAAAAATAAGCATTTTTTTCTTTTTCTTTCAAAACTCTCAATCTAAACATACTCTTAGTATACACAATTCTAACCCGAACCTCAATAAATATTTCATATTTTTTTTGAGGAAATAAATATACCATACATTAATCATTAATTAAAAATCATATTCGAATAAAAATTGAAAATTAGTATTAAGGTCTACTACGTCATACATAGATATAACCAATTGATATTTGTAAGAAAGAGAAAAGACATGAGCCCACCAGCTATGGACGATCATACCATCTATTTTTCTATCCCAAATCCCTACATTTTCCACCCAAAAATGATCTAATTTTTTATAAATCATAAATATACTATAGTGCAGAAAGATGGCATATGTGGCACCTGCTAGTTAACTTAATTCTTTCTAACGTTCATTAGTCCCTATATGAATGATGTAGCTGATAGCTAGTGGTCCAATATTGGATTCCTGGAATTGTGTACAAATGGCTTAATATTATGGCAATCTGCAAAGTCATTGTGGAAAAAGGCAACAACATTATTTCTCCATAAATAGAACATTTTTGTTCCTTTCCTCATTGTAAGTCTAAACATAAGGTTTTGATAGCTCCATCTGTTTTTATTTTAAGGTGACCCATTGTTGTTTTCCACTCACTATGCCAAAGAAAAATTTGTTCTCTCCTACTTGATTTTCTTTGGGTCATGTTCTATTGTTTTCACACCTCATCAAATTTTCAACTCATGGGCCGAGGGAGGAGGTGAAAGGGAGCCTTCTATCATGACTTGAAAAGTTTTCCATGAATGAATTATTTATTTTTATTTAATAGTATTTAAAAAATATGTAATTCTTCTGAATTTTAATCTTTTTATAAATTATAATTATAAGTTTTAAAATCTTTTTAATTAGTTTTTAAATTTTAATTAATATCCTAATAAATTATTCTGTTTAATTTGAATCTATTAATTTATTAACGATGATATTGTACAATAATATTTATTAATTATTTTATATATTTAAAATTAAATTTTAATAAACAAATTAATAAACAGTTCTTAATTAATCTTAATAAAAATAAAATGATATTATACAATATTATTATTAATGAATTAATGGATCTAAATTAAATATAAAAATCTATTATGACATTAATTAAAGTTTAGGACTAATTAGAAATGTTTTAAAATTCGTGATAGTAATTTATAAAAGGATCAAAGTTTAATGAGTCTCTATACTCTTTTTCCTAATATTTATATGTAGATCTAAGTATATATAAAAATTATCAATTAAAATTTATAAAAAAATTTATGTACAATTATTCATAAAAAAAATTGATCAAACTAAATTTATATATGAATTTGAATGTTACTAATTAAAGTTTATAAAGATCTAATATTTTAATCTCAATTATTAATTTATTTTAACAATAAGTTTGTGACTAAAAACTAATTTCACAATTCATAAACCACTTCAAAGTGGTCCATATTAGACAAATGCAGGTGGAAGAAAATTTGCTTGTCCGGCTGAGGTCCATGGCTCCAAATGACAGGACGAAGTCACTCAGGACGGGTAGTAGAGATTTATTAATCTATATGATTTCTGTAGATAAAATAAAATAAAACACTTTATTATTTATTAATAATCACATTTAATTTAAATAGGAAATTGTTTTTTTTAATAAATGAAATAGGAATTTATATTTAATATACAATAATAATATTTTTATACAGAAGTTTCTCTGAATGAGGACATAAATCAGTTAGTGATCACATTCATATGTGCATTGCTTCGGGTCTTAGAACAATTTGTCGTTAACTATGGGCATGTGGGGGCTAAGTCCAGGTCAATAATGGTGCCAGAAACCAGGGATATTTACACTTCAAAACACCCAGTCACTCCCATATCAATGCCCTAATGTCAATTAACTGTCATGCTACAGAGAAATATCTCCATGCTACCTTGCTACTTCAGGTACAGTCCTGATCGTGGGACAGTATAGGTGAAATCCACTTGGAATTATTATACACTTTGTTTAGATTTTTTTCATTAATAGAACATAATAGAATATGTAATAATGCACGGAAATGAAATAAAACAAAGTTACTAGTTCTCTTATTTAAAAGATTAATAAGAAAGTGAAAAGAATTTTAATATTTTGTTTAGGAGTTAATAATAAAATAATGAAATGAATATAAAATACCTAGTTCTAACTTATAAAAGTTGTGTTTTACTCATTTCACTTTAATTTTGAAAAAATAAAAATTAGTTATTTAAAAAGAAGAGAGGAGGAATAGATTCATGAATTCTTTTCCTTTCCTATTCATTTTTTTAATTCCTAGAAAAGGTTTTTTTTTTCCTTCATTTTTTTTCTTTCGTTTCATTTTTTGTCATCTAAACAACGATAGATTGATAGTGTAAGAGATAAATTATGGTTTTTTCTTTTAAATTACTCTTTATGTCCCTTTTTTTTTAATATTCAATAGTTTTGTGATCCCTATTCAATAATCTTTATGTCCCTAAATTTTATGTCAGTGTTCTTAAATTGATTTATAGTTAAAGGAAATTTATTATATTTTAACCTAACTTTTTAACACTAAGCTAGATTTAAGGACCCAATAAATTTTTTTAAAACAATAGAGACACAATTATAAACTTCTAAAATATAAGAACCTATTTCATTGATTTGTTGACTCGACTAAAAATCTACATACACTTGAGTTATATGGTCTAAGGTGACCTTTACACAATAGTAAGCAAAAGGAAAAAATAACATTAGCTATGACTTATTGTTTAGCCATAAAATTTTTCTTTCATTTTTTTTTCCTTCAAGGGCCATGTCATCATGATTGCATTTGTAAGTCCATTAATTGCACCTTATTCATTTACATTTATGCATAGTTGTCGCTTTTGTCAAGTTGCAATGTATATTATGTGCTGCTGTTTGATGAAGTGATGGTTATTTAGAATTAGAAGAGACAATGGCAGCTTAGTCTTTTTGTACACTTGTCATATTTTTTGTTCACTTTGCAATTTATACTCTACCTTATCTTCATGAGTATGTTTTGAAAGATGTTCGTGGAGAGGAGAACATCGCTCATGGCATGGTAATTATATAGCTCATTTGTTTTTTTTTTTTTTTTACAGGATTTTACTTTTTATAGTTAGGTAGTATTTAGGTCAATTTATATATATATTGATTAATTTATTTTTTTGATTTAATAAAAGACAAATGATCTATATTAGGAAGATTTAAAAAAATATTCATTGTGATCTGATTTCAAGAAATTAATATAACTAAAATTTGAACTTGTAATTGTGTACTTACTTACATAATATATATTTGTCTAGTATTAAGTCAATCCATGGGTTTGACCGGCTTTTACTAAAGGCATGTGGATTTTTGTTGTGATTATTACTGAACTTAATTCTGGCACATGTATTTGTATTAATTTTGATAATATTTTAGATTTATTTATTAATTAATTTAATAACAAAACTTCAAATGTTTAAAAGTGAAAATGATTTTTATTTATCATTATTTATTAAATTAGAGTATATTTTTTGGAGAGGCTTAATTTTTTGTCTATTATCCCTCATGTCATTCTTAACTTTTCTTTCTTTAAATTTTAAATTTAAATTCATTTTTTTTAAAAAAACTAATTATGTATATCTTCTTTATAATTTTAAACATTTTTTTAATTTATATTTTTTAAAATCTATGTATTCTCCATGAATGACATATATCATTCTTAACTTCTCTTTTTTAAATTTTAAATTCAAATTCTATTTTAAGTTAACTATGCATATGTTCTTTATAATTTTAAACACTTTTTTTTCTTTTAATCAATATTTTTTAGATTTCTATATCAATTAATTACATATGTCTCCTTTATAATTTAAACATGTTTTCTCTTTTAATTTATATTTTTAGATTCTACTTGACTTTAAAAATATTCGTACAAATACATGGGATACTTGCTAGTTTCTGTCCACTTTTAAATTAGTGTCAAATAAACTTAAATTCTCAATAAAATGTTAATTTTCATTTTTTGGTAAATGTAAAATATGAAGTTGATTATAAAAGTTTTGTAATTATGAGTGAAAACAGTGAGGTAGAAAATCTTTTTTTTTCCTCATAATTGAAAGAGTTGTCAGAATTTGTATGGGTGGAGTGACTTATCTTTTGATTTCTTTCACATTTTATTGTACCAAAAAGTCAGAAATTATGCTAGTAGAATCTTAAATTTAAATTTTAAGATTACTTTCACTATGACAACATAATATTTCTTTTAAAAGAACTATGGTGTTAAAGAATTAGAAGGTGATATTGCTATCTTATTACGTGGATTGTAGCATAGGATACAATTTATAGTGTTAATTTTACTTGTAACTTTAATTAAGTTTATGTTTAAGTAACCAAATATCATTTTACTTTGATATGTTAAAAATAAATAATTAAAATATTAAGTTAATCTATATGTCCATATTTTTTAGGAGATGTTTAAATAGGTCTATATGTTTTAAAAGTTTATAATTGGTACCTGTAATAATGCTCTAACAATAGGCTAGATTTATGGACTTGATTAAAAACTTTTAAAATTATAAAAAACTTGTTAAGATTCATGTAATTGTTTTTAGTGATCATGTAATTTTTAAATAAATTTTAATCTTATCAATTTATATAAACTTTAAGGATCAATATTTGTTCCGCTCATTTATAAGGAGTTATAATTTATGAAAACTATGAGATTTTAGAATGTCTCCTTACATTTCATAAAAGACTTGTAATCTTGTATTAAAGAGTTCAAATATAACCGGTTGAATACAACTATCATCCATAATAACAACTCAATTTTGGTTTTCAAAAGTTTAGGGGAATGTGTGTTATCTAGAGACCAAAATATGTCAGCTGTAATGAGATCTTGCTACCAAAAGCGATTGTTAGAAGCGAGAATCAAACTAAAGGCAATTAAAGACCTAAAAATTTAATTTTAAATGATTTTTATTTAACCTAATAATTCAACACTACACAATATTAATCTCGTTTAGCTTAAAATCAAGCGTTGGAATTAGAATTGGGATTCTCAACTTTAATTATCTTATTTGGTGTGTACATTATAATTAAAATTGTGATTTTAGTTCAATTTCATGAAATTAAAAATTAATTATTTTATATTATTTTCAATTCTTAACATAGACTTTAAAAATTATAATTTTAAATATAAAAGTTAAAAATAATATTTTATATTTATTGTTCATTATCATTATCACATACATACTTCAGTAACTATTGTTACAATGTTGGCCATGTTATTGGTAATGGCATCCTTTGATCACCACTCACGGGGGCATCCTTTGATCACCACCGGTAACGACATCTTCTAATAACCATCGATGGCAGCATCCTTCACTTACCACTAGTGGTGACATCCTCCTATCATCGTAGTCGCCGAAATCCTTTGGTGACTATTGTCACTAGAATCTTCTGATCATCGTTACCGCCAACATCCGGACATAGTATCACGATCAATGAAGTGTAACGGTTTATTGTTTTCAAAATTAATTCTTCAAAATAAAATTCAAAACTAGTTTTATAGAATAAAATATTAAAAGAAACTATTGGGATACTTTGTTCTCAAAACAAGTATAAGATCAACTCATTTTTTAATTAAAAAAATGTCATTAAATTGTTCTTAATGAAGATTTTTTATTGTTTCCCAAACAGTATCTTAGTAAACTCAAAAATATTTTTAAATTGTTCTTTTTTCCCCTTATTTTTAAGGCTTTTTTTTTTTTTAAATAAATGAGCTGATTTTGGGACATGCTCAAAAGTTACCATGTACACACACACACACACACACACACACACACACACACACACACACATATATATATATTAAAAATTACATTTTATTTACAGAAGTTGTCATCCATGAGGGCTACTTTTATGCAACTTTGCTGAGTTAGAAACCAACCGCTCTTTTGCTAACCACAAGTACACGGGTCGCACAAGTAATAAAAATGATGAGTAGGATCGTCTCCATAGGGACTATGGTACTTTCCAAGGCTAAATATTAATTTACAGCTTGGTTAATTCTAATCAAGCAAACGTAAAGTGAAAAATTGGTTAATAGATAAATTACAATATATAAAGAAAAGCAAAGATATGTTGAAAACTTAGAAAATCCTTTTTCACCTCTTATTTTAACCGAAAACATGCAATCCCTATGAGCATACAAATGATTAGATTGAATTAGCCTGAGGAACTAACTTAATTAAAAGTCTATGTCTAGGACAATTAACTCTATGCTATTTACCTAGTTCACTATACGTCCATGAGAACCAAAGCAAACAATAAGTATTAAGATCGATTCTCACTAAGACTATGCATGACCAATAGGTATATATCTATCCTATTAACGAATTAACTTATTCCACCATTGGAATGGAGTCGAACGTACATCTACCATACAAATGATCTTAAAACCTAAAGCCCTATGTCTAGGCTTAATAAATTTCAACAAATCACCTACAAGTTGATTAGACAAATAAGAGCATTAAGCACAATATGATATAACAAAACCTAAATCTTTCATATGAACTCAAAAAGGGGTACAAATCATTCAATGTCAAAGGGAGATTCAAAGAATAATCTAAACACAGCTAGCTACACAATGAATACGAGAATGTCATACAAAAATATGTATTCAAGATAAATGGAAGAGAGAAAAAAGAAGAAAAAGAAGAAACAGAAGAAGAAGTCTCAATGGTTTGAGCCTAGAAGCTTGGATCTTGATTCATTCGACCATCTTTCAACCTCACAATGCCTTCTTAGCTGTTGGATTCTCCAATGGGCAAAAGGCCCAAAATGCACTATGAAAGATGGAAGAGAAAGAGGTGCGGAAATTTGAGGGAGAAGAGAGTCCTTTGCTGAAATCTGAGCTTCAGTATTTAAAGACGAACAGATCACGCCACAACGTTACATAACATGTGTCGCGACGAGCAAAAAATTAGGGCACCACTGCCATGACGTGAGTTACCTTGCGCTGCGACGCTTAAGCCTCGGGTTCATTAGGGTGCACAGGCAGAGAGTATAATGCCGTGGTGTAGAGTTCCTTGCATCGCGACGTGATGTACTGGAACTTGTCTTGTGATTCCTTATTCAGTGCAGGCCCTTTTCTTGCTTTGAGTTAGTTCTTTTGGGAATATCTTACAATTGAGAAATCAACCAGTCAAATACAAATGTAATCAAGCTCAAACCAATCAAAAATTAAGAAAAATTAAAGCAAGATTAAAGAGGAAGACTTCAACATGAATTCTACATGAAAATGGGCTAAAACCTTCCAACAATGCATCACAATAAGTACTAAGCAACTAATAATGCAAAGAGATAAGGTACAAATAATTACATTCTATGGAGTTATCAAACTCAAGTGCGGTGATGTTTTACTTGTACCATATTTAATGTGCATTGATTGAACAATGAAGACTTGAGATGCAAATTTTTCATTTTCTGTGCGGTGAATGCACAGTGACTTTGGAAGATGTCACGCTTCAACTTAGACTTCCAATGGATGGCATGGCAATTACAAGCGCAAGTTTATTAGACTGAGATGAGGAGTGTAAAAATTTATTGGGCGTGACACCTCCAACAGAGAAAGTAAGAGGGCTCAACAGTGAAACTAAAGTTGGTTGCAGTCAACCTTTAAAAATGTTTCCAAAAATGTAAGTGAAGAGATAAAATATGCTATTAGAGTATATATTTTGTTTGATTGGAGGAATGCTAATGCCTGACAAATCAGGTAATTAGGTGTATTTAATGCTAATGTTTTATTTAGGCTTGGCAATGGAGAGGGTTTTTGCTCAACCCAACCGCGCCTCGCATCCTTAAGTATTAAAACTTACATTCATTTCGCAAGGAAAATATCAAAACCCGCACTCGACCCACACTTATGAATGTTTCAAATTGTTTATAAAATAATCAATTACTATCTCAAATTAATTCATCACCTCATATAAATTAAAAAATATGTTTATGATAAACATTAAACTAATGAAAATAATTAATAAAATTAACTTTATTAATAAGTAAACTAATCATAATGTTTATTTATATATAGGGTGTAGGTAGGGGCAGGGTGAATTGACCCCAAACCTGCACTTGCCCGATAAGTTTTAAACCCTCCTCATGCAGGTTGGGGCGGGGTGGGTACTGTTGAGATTCAAATTATCAAGCCTAGTTTTATTGCATGCATAAAAGTCGTCATTATAAATGTCAACTTCTATGAATAAAATATATATATTTTTTTAAAATATAATGTACGAAAATTGTCATCACCCATTACGTCTTTTGAACTACTTATCAAAAAAGAAATTAAAAATAAAAGTATAAACTTATAGCATTTTCTAAACTATTTAACAAAAAAAAAACTAAATATACAAGTAAAAAGCCACCTTCACTTATAACAGCTTCTAAATATATTTTAAAATTAACGTATTTTGATACTTGAAGAAAAATGTGGGCTAATATAATTTTTTTGAAAAAAAAATCTGCAATATTAAAATAAAAAGGTCTACTTTTAAGACGCCTACCTTATTCTTTTGTTTATAAAATGTTGAGACCAGGAAACATTGTTCCTTTGTTTTTTAGATCTGACCAAAAAACACTTTTTAAAGTAAGTTTTATTATTATTATTTAAATAAAAATGTTATTGAAACAGAAACCAGGATATTAGAGAAAATTATTTGTTTTCTCTCGTTGAACATTAAAATCTGCTTTCAAAATCATTTTTTTTTCAATTTCTATTCGTGTCAAGTATCAGAATATTAAATAATTATGAGGATAAAACTTCTGTTGTTTTACACATTTATCCCGGTAAATAATGAAATCCACTAATAAAGGCTTATAATTTGCTTGTACTTCTACTATTAGCAATTTTTATTTTTATTTTTCTAAAAAAAAGTATTGTTCTTAATTTTTATTGTTCCCAATTTAATCAAATTCAAACAAAAGATAAAAACTTATAAAGTGTAGCTAAAGAAGTACTTATTAAGAAGCATTCAATATTATCTATTAAATGTTTTTAATTACTTAAAAAATAATAAATACTTTTAAAATTATTTATATCTTTTAATATCTTAAATACTTCACCTTTTATTTTATTTTATTTTTAAATTCTCTAATCAGTACGTCTTCCCACTTTTATTCCTTCCATATTTATTCACTCAATTGGTTGTCGTACAAAGCATGAAAGTGTTCTCTCCCACATCATCATAAATATACAAAACCATAATAATGCAAGGAACACCTCACATTAGAGGTGTCAAAATAAACTGAATTCGATGAATTAATTTGAATAATATGATAAAATAAATAAGTTAAATAAAAAAAATAATACAAAAATAAATTTTGACTTGATCAGTTAGTTTAATGTTTAATTTTTATTTAAAATATTATTATATAATTTATATGATATATAAAGATTTTATTTATTTTTTAATGTAAATTAATATTTTTATAAAAAATAATTTTATTTCATGTTTGATGAAATTTAAATTATAAAAAAAAAATTTGAAACATGAAAGATACAATTTTTTAAGTGTTAAAAATTAAAAATAAAAAGAAAATTTAATGCAGGCCAACTTACCTCAACACATAACCTGCATAAGACAGGATTAAGACAATAATTTACCGATCCGCAATTCCGACTTAACTCGAAATGTAGTTGAGGGCTGGCCCACTACCTTTCCTGGATCATAGCACCTTTAAAAATTGGCTTCAACACAATAATTGGTTTAGACCAAAAAAAATATACTACAACAATTGGTAATGTACCCCCACCAACTTACAAGGGGCTTGGACCGTCGAGGACTAGTCACTGACTTCACTCAAATAATGGCAAGCAACGCTATGTTGTGCTTTTGACTGAGTCATGGAGAATTTCTATCTGTGCTGATCCTTGCCTTGCAGGAATAAGGAACAATAGGTTATACCACTTTCAGTTACATTTCACGGGGCCAAAGGAGTACCATCGATGAGAACCCCTTTTACGTTCAGCAAGTTCCTAAAATTCAGAGAGAAATAAAATTACTCCTCACCTAAACAGTCACAAGCTCACAGCAACCAATTTGTTGTCCTCAATAAATCTCCTGGCAATCAAAAGAATACTAATTCATGCACAACTATTAGGTTGCACATCACCCCACACCAGAAGTAACAAACAATAGGGTATGCAGAAAATAATACCTGTACAAGTATGTATAGGTAGCAGTATTCCATTCAAAAATCAAAATAGCAACAATTGACATTATTATTATTATTTTGATAAAGCAACAATTGACATTATGGAAACATGGAGATTTGCGATTTGCCCATTCATAATATCTTTCTCTGATGGCATTGATTGACGAGTGTCCGTTACTCTCCACCTACCAAGTTTGCTTAGTTGTCAGTTGTAAAATGCACGCGAGTTCAGTGACAGAACTGCAATATTCATAAATTAAATTGTGAACCCCTTTTTAATTTGAGATTATATACATTGGATATGATTAGTTGTTTGTTGCTAGCTGTAAAATACATGTAAATTCATTGAAAGTACTACAATTCATATATTAAATTGTATACTGCCTTTAATTTGAGATTATTACATATATTGGGCATACATACTGAGAGAACATCTTTTGGCTAATCATGTAAAATATATATGTTCTGACCGAACACATACAATACAAGTACCCCAAAAAGAAAAAATTACAAAGAAAGAAAAAAAATACAAAAAAAAAACCAAAACAGAAGTGCAAGAGAGATAGAGAGAAAAAAAATTTTAATGATCACATCACATACAATGAAGCCTGTAGGCAACGTGCAAAACTCCTGGGGCTGAGAGCATTGGAAATGAATCCCTTAGGCAGGTACTTTGTCCCACTTGAGGGGCTTCACCACCTCCCATGTGAAGTCAGCGTCATCCCTGCCAAAATGTCCATAGGCAGCAGTCTTCAAGAACCTGCCATTGCCACCCCTCTTGAGATCAAGGTTGATAGAGATCATGCCAGGCCTGAAATCAAAGTTCTCCTTCACAATCTTGAGGATCTCCTTATCAGGGATCTTGCCAGTACCATATGTGTCAACAAAGACAGACAAAGGCTCAGGCACACCAATGGCATAGGACACTTGCACAATGCACCTCCTGGCAAGTCCATTGGCAACTATGCTCTTGGCAGCCTGCCTCACAACGTAAGCTCCACTTCTATCAACCTTAGTTGGATCTTTTCCAGAGAAAGCACCACCACCATGTGCACCCCATCCACCATAAGTGTCAATGATGATCTTCCTGCCAGTGAGACCAGCATCACCATGAGGACCACCAATGACAAAACGGCCAGAAGGGTTCAAGTGGAAGATGGTCTTCTCATCAAGGTACTTCTCAGGGATCACAGGCTTGATAACATGCTCTTTGAGATCAGCTGCAATTTCATCATTTGTGACAGTCTCATCATGTTGTGTGGAAATAAGCACAGTGTGGACACGGATGGGAACCCTGGCACCCTTGTCATCGTAATACTCAACAGTGACTTGGGTCTTGCCATCAGGCCTCAACCAAGGGCAGGTACCATTCTTGCGGACCTCAGTGAGACGGGCACCTAGCTTGGTTGCAAGGACATGGCTCAAGGGCATTAGCTCAGGGGTCTCATCAGTGGCATAGCCAAACATGTGACCCTGGTCACCAGCACCAATCTCCTCAGGTCTCTTTGTGAGGTGGCCATGCACACCCTGAGCAATGTCAGGGCTCTGCTGCTCAATGTTGACAAGGACCTTGCAGTTGTCAGCATCAAGACCTACATCATCTGAAACAAAACCAATGTTCCTGCAAGTGTCACGCACAATCTTCTCATAGTCCACGTTGGCTTTGGTTGTGATCTCACCAAAGACCATAACCAAGTTAGTCTTGGTACAGGTTTCACAGGCAACCTTGCTATCAGGGTCCTGCTCTAGGCAAGCATCAAGCACAGCATCAGAGATCTGGTCACAGAGCTTGTCAGGGTGTCCCTCGTTCACTGATTCAGATGTGAATAGGAAAGTCTCTGTAGCCATCTTTAAAATAGCTGTAGAGAATAACATCCCACAAAGGAAATAAACAAATTAGCACGTATAGGCAAATTCACATAGGCAAGGCAAAGCAACATCATGCCTAAAATTTAGCAACACAATTTTTTTTTTAAACCAAAGTCCCATTTCAAAACATGCTTACAAAATCAGCTAAAAAACTATAGTCACCAAATCCCACCTCAGTCCAAGGTCAAAGTTTACTTATTTGCCAAATCTAGCATACAAGAGCACATGGTACCTAAGAGTATACTCATTCAAACCTAGAGGATCTTGATCCCAATTGGCATCAAACTAAAACCAAATCAAGAAAAATCCAAAATTCAACCCAAAACATTAACAGCATATCAATTCCCCCAGATCTAAATAACCAAAACAAATTCCTACATAAATGGAGAAACTAGCAGGTCAAAATGCAAGATTAGATTTCTACTGCAGACAACAGTCAACAACACGATTTCCACAAACACATTCGGTTGAAACCGGTTCGGGAAACCAAGACCGACCCATTTAAAGAAAGAGCAAAAGAAACCGACCCAGAAGCGCAAAATCCAAACTTGAACCCTTCAGATCTTATAGATATAGAAAGATTTTTGCAGCAGAAGGAAGAACACAACACAACAGAAGCAACTGAAAGCTGAAAATGTGAAAGAGAAAGGGGTAGCAGAATAGTACCTTGGCAAAAGAGGCACTAGGAAGAGGTAGTTGGTGTGAGAGAGAGAAAGGGGTTGTTGCTTGAACAGAACACAAGGAACTCGCTTTGCTGTGGTTGTGTCTGCTCAAGCGCTGTGAGTGCAAAGGTAGAACTTGGGTGTGGATTTATAGGCATAACATAAGGGTGGTTGGAGTGCACACAAAGACTCAAAAGCCCCTATGCAGCAAGATCTGGGTTAGATTAATCTTCTTTCAAAATAAAATCTTTAAATTAATTTCCTACACTTAAGTTAAGTATATTAAATTAATTATATTATTAATTATTAATTAAAATTAAAATAATTAACTAGAGATTGAGTTTAACCACAAATAATTAATTATACTAATAATTTATTAATTAATATTGTAATTAATTTAATACTAAATTTATAAAAAACTTCTCTGTATTTAGTTTTTATTTCCCATTTTTACATGGACGGCTGAGATTGGGTCTTGAAGATGAATCTCAGCCGTCCACTTAATCAGGAAGAGTCGTCGGTGGGTGGAAGGAGTTGAGAAATGAGAATTGTTGAGATGAGATGATGAATCATGTCATGGCCACCACATCCACAAGTACCCAACGCGTTTCCATTTGGTGGACCCCAAACCTGCCTCAAACCTAAGCATGATGCCCGTTGCTCTTCATGGTTTTTGATTCTAATTCTATAGATTCCTCTCTGTATCCAGAGGGATATATGCATGGGTAATGAGGGAGTCCATGCCTCCAACTCCAACATTGACTTTTCCCTCTTTCAATTCCGTGTAGACAAAATCCTATTTTTAGTATTTAATAATTATTAATCATTAATAGGGATTTGCTAACCGTGAATGAAAATTGTTTCTATTTTAACCAATTGAATCAACCATCATTCATAATCTTTTATTCTTTATTTATAATTGGATTCTTCATAATTTAATTTCTGTAATCTTAATTATTTATTAATTTTTTTTATCAATTTTAGTCTTTTTATTTGAAAAAAATATATGAAAGAAATTCTTAATAAATAAAGAATTAAATTGAGTAAATCTTCACTTTAGTCCCTGAAATTATATGCACTGGTCACATTCGTATTTGAAATATAGAAAATTCTATTTTAATCCCTAAAACATCAATTCGTACGATTAGTTTAGTCCTTATTGAGAACTAATGTGACAAGGTTTTAAAAACCAAATTGGCCGTACAGATTAAAGTGAAATTTTCATATTTCAGGAATGAATGCAACCAGTGCATATAATTTCAGGAACTAAAGTGGATGTTTACTCAAATTAAATCACAAGAAATAAACTAAAAATTAAAAAGAGACTAAGTTTAAATAAGATCTTAATTAACCTCAAGGGGTTAATTTAACAGTAGACAAGTATGTGATGTGTAATTAAACACAGTCAATGGTTTGAATATCATATATGTCAATTTCTTGAAATTAGGTTGCAAGGAATATCCCTATAAATCATCTAGTCCAGACGTGAATGACATACTTTTGACCGGATTTGAAAAATGGATTAGTTGAGGTATGCGTAAACTGGCTCGAATACCACCAGACTGCAATATCACAAAAAAAAGAGATCTTAATCCATATAGCTTCTATTCATTTCAGTGTTGATCTTTATAAAATTTTTTTTTGAAATATTAGTTCTTTTACTTTCACTCATTTACATTTCGTTCTTTACCGTTAAGATATCAATCCTTATATTTTATACTCATTTAATTTTTAATCATTATAGTTTCTACTCATTAAAGTATTTATTCCTATTTTTATTTTATACGAATGATTAATCCATATAATTTTCACTTGTTAAGGTATGGGTCCCTTAGGGACCAAAACCAAAATAAGTGAAAATACAAAGACCAATATAGAAAAAAGCTATAAAGGCTAAAGTCCAAATGAATAAAAAATTTAAGGCTTAATTATCTTTTTAATCCCTCTAAATATAGTCATTTTTTTGTTTTGGTCCCTCTAAAATTTTTATCTCGTTTTGGTACCTTTAAATTTTGAGACAGGTGAAGTTAGTCCTTGTCGTTATCTCATCTTTGTTAAATAGTGAAATGACAAACGACGCTCCATGTCAACTTGTCACTTGTCTTGATCTCAATTCCTTTATGCCACATGTCCTTCATTCAATGGTTTGATGAATCCACCTTGCCATATGTGTTCCTAATCAAAAAGCTTGTGCTGAAAAATAGAGATAGATAGATAGATAGATAGATAGATAGATAGATAGATAGATAGATAGATAGATAGATAGATAGATAGATAGAGAGAAAGAGAGAACTTGTATCATCTCAATGGAAGGGTCACAAAGCTTGTGCTGGAACACTTAAACTTAATCGGCACCTTGGAGTCAAAGATCTTGAACCGTTTGGATTAACTATGAGTTCTCAGTTTCAAATGGAACTCACTCTCCAGTCAAATCCTCAACCTTTCAGGCTTAATCTACCTCAAATCCATATTCCTCAACGACAACAAGTTTTCCGGTCAGTTCGCCACCTCCGTTACCATCCTCCACCACATCAAAGTCATCGTTTTATTAGGGAACCAAATCTCTGATGACATGCTGGCGTCGCTGCTCAAAATTCGGCAACTATACATCCTTTACTTGCAAGACAACTTGTTCACTAGAACAATCCCATATTTCAACCAAACGGGCCTTAGGTACCTAAATGTCTCCAACAACTGACTCTCTGGAGAGATTCCAGTGACTTAGACGTTGATCCATTTTAATGTTTCGTCATTTTCTAGAAAATCGGGGCTCTGCAGCAAATAGAACCACAAGGCATACAAAAGCAACATCCTTTTGCCGCCATCGATAAGCCCCTGTTATCCCATGATATTAGGAAGGAATAAAACATCATTATTAACATCATCGAACCAGACAAAACAGATAAAGATAATAAGAGGGAGTGTTGTTGGGGTTGTTTTGTTGCTACTAATATGCTTGCTCAATACTTTTAACCTTGATTACAACGTCGTGTAAGGAGGCTAATTCGTCCGTGAACATATCTCATCTCAACAATAGATATGAGATAAGGGCAGAGACTAAAAAAGACAACAAATTGGTCACAAATAAGGAAACATATGTGGGGAAAGAAGAAAATATGTTGAGGGGGGAAGAATCAAGGGTGAAATTGCAGCTACAGAGTAGGGAACAAAACAAGTGAGGGAGGGGGAGAATTAGGGCTTGCGGCACATTGGGGAAGAAAATGGGAGGAAGAAAAAGTGACGTGGGACTTAGGAGGGTGACTTGTCATCCACGTGGCATAAATGAGTTAAGATCAAGACAAGTGGCAAGCTGACATGGAGCGTCATTTGCCACTTCACTACTTAACAAAGATGAGATAATGACAATGGCTAATTTCACCTATTTTGAAATTTAAATGGACTAAAACGAGATAAAAATTTTTAGAGGGACCAAAACCAAAAAATACTATATTTAGAGGGACTAAAAAGATAATTAAGCCAAATTTTAAAAACTAAAATCTTATTTAAATGAAAAGGCTAAATAGAGAATTAAAAAATAATAAATATCTTTAAACAAATTTTTTATCTACCAACGTGTGTTGGTCCGAGTAGAAAGGGTTCAGATCCCTTAAGCATGTAGTCTTAGGTTCGATTTTGAGATTTATATGTATGCAAATATCACTATTGGGAAGAATTTCTGCTTAAGTATCTAACTGTGCCCTAAGAGATTAGTCTATCACGTAGCAAGTGGGAATACTCTAGGAAAGCAAAAGACAATTTTTTATCTTTTATTTTAACCAGTCACCAATTCAACTGAAAAGAAAAGAGAGATATTTTCTTTTTCACATAGTGTTAGGTGTCCCAAAATTTTAGAGCTTGGAGGAACCAGACTTTATTAACTACATATTTTGTCAGATTTCGACAATTTAATCGATGGTGTGATTCAAGAATCTCAATTTGGGTAAATGAATCAATTTCTCTTATGGGCTCTATGTTTTCATATAGTGCCGAAATATGTTTGTGCGATTGTCTATGCGACGAAATGTAAAATGTCATTAACAAGTATAAGAAATAGTAATTGGATTGAATTGAAAACAAAGAGTACAACTTATAGAGTTGTAAAAGTTATAGGAAAACAACAGAACAACAAAACGTAAATGCAATTTAAAAGACTAAACAAAAGAAAAGAAAATGCTAGAAATGAAAAAGCACTTGAGGGACTCTTTTTCTTCCTATGTGTGTGAGGAGTGGCGAGTGTCAAGCAGTGTTTCCTTCTTCGAATTTGCTGTTTATATCCTTCAAGTTTTCTATTATTCTTGTCTTCCTTTTGAATTCGAAGATCCTTCCATTTAGGAACCTTCACAGTAGTTGATCTTTCTTATCAAGGTCAGCTTCCATGATTTCCATCTAACATCATGTATATGGTAGTTACATATAGTTTCAAGCGGTTTCTAGAGATTCCAAGTGGTTGGTGACTCTTTATCTTGGTCGACATGCTCTTAGCTTATGTCAACTCCTTCCATCGTGTCGATTTCTCCTCGTTACATTGATTCCTTCTTCTAGTGTCGACTCCTTGCCTCTTTACCCTTTTCGCCATGTGTTTTTCCCACTTCTTGGTCCTTTTATGAGCCTATGTCCATCTTTCCATGCTATTATCTTTATATGAAAAAATTTAAGAAATCCCCAACAATACATTATAATTTTTTTTTACTTTAAACAAAATAAAAATAAAATCAACAACTTAAAATTAAAAGACAATATCTGTCTTACTTGGGCAACTAAATAGACATGTATCATTTTCTTTCTTTTTCTTTTTTGAGGTGTTTTCATTTTCTTTAGGAGTGAAACTTATTCAGTAGTGGGTACTGAGATGTACCTGAGAAGGCACAAATTGGTGTTTCCCTCCTTGCGCAGCAGCAGAGCATGTTGAAATGAAGGTGGTTGATACCTACAAAGGGACTCCAACGCTCAAGTCAAATTGTGCATAATTAGGGTTTAAGGTAAAGAGTAATAGTTATCTATTAGAAGTGATTGAACTTGATATTTATAGAGAATGATTAGGGAAACACACTCCCTTGATTGTACCAGAGGATCCCTATAAAATCAGAATGTTGATATTGTAGTTATGAGTAATCAAAGGCGGTTATGAGTGCTATTATTATGCAAGATTGTGATTAGCAGTTACGGATAATCATGAGATTCATCTACTGCGTAAATCTCATGATTATGTTGTCACTATCCAATGTCGTGGCCTGATATGCATTGTGCCAGGATCTCAATAGTGTTCCTTAGGTGAACTCTCACTGGGGGTCAATAGTAGACCTCGGTTGGATGCGTGCTGGGTTTACCTATGGGGATAAATCTCAGATCACGGTACAGAACAGTTGCCCCTAACTTGATGCTTAGTTATGCTAACATAGTTAAGTATGAAGGTGGGTCTTAAAGCTCCTGTGTTATGGGACCCAAGCTTTACATGAAGTCGAAGTCCGCAATGCCCCCAAGGGATTAAGAATTTTAATTTTGAGTTGTGAACATGATAAAGTTATTTGATACTCGTGGACGATAGTGGATACTGAGATGAACTTGAGAATGAACGAATTGGTGTTTTCCTCCTTGTGCAGTAGCGGAGCGTGTTGAAACGAGGGTGGTTGGTAGCTACAAAGAGACTTCAACGCTCAAGTCATGTTGTGCACAATTAGGGTTTAAGGTAAAGAGCTATAGTTACCTATTATAGGTGATTGAGCCTGATATTTATAGAGAATGATTAGGGAAACACATTTCCTTGATTGTAGTAGAGGATCCTTATTAAACTGAAATGTTAATATTGTAGTTATGAGCAGTCAAAGACGATTATGTACGATATTATTATGCAAGATTGTGATTGAGAGTTATGGATAATCATAGGATTCATCCACTGCATAAATATCACGATTATGTTGTTGTTACCCAATGTTGTGGTTCAGTATGCATTATGTCAGGATCTCAACAGTGTGCCTCAAGTGAACTCTCGTTAGGGGTCAACAATAGACTTTGACTGGATGCGTGCTGGGTTGACCCATGAGGTTAGATTCCGAATCACAGTCCAGAATAGTTACCCCCAACTTGGTGATTAGTTATGTTAGCATAGCTAAGTATCAATGTAAATCTTAATGCCCCGGGTAATGGGACCCAAGTTGAAAGTATAAAAGAAAATTCAAAATAATCTTTTAAAGCTAAAACGATATGGTTTATCAAACTTTTATATAAATGGCAACTAAAATATACCTATAGGAAGATACATCAAATATTTTTATAATTCTTAATTTCTGTATTGAATAGCTCCATATATTCGCATCAAGTTTTATATTCTTAAAATTATTTGTCTTTTAATTTATAAAAAGAAGTTATACATATAAAATACAAATAGAAAATTATAATATCGTTGATACTCATATTAGTCCTCCAAAAATATGTGATATCAATTTTGTATTAAAAAATTTATATCAATCTAATCCCTCAATTTTGAAAAGTGACAATAAGATAGTCCTTTTGTTACATAATATCGCATAAACTAAATTAATATTACTTTTTATGATTGAAGGACTAAATTATATCAATTTTTTTTAAGAGACCAATTAATATTACTTTCTATATGATTGAGAAGATAAATTTATGTTAACTTTTTTTAAAGGATCATATTCACGTTGCCTGTATCTTTAGGGCAACTAAAATGTATGATTACTCCAGATAATAAATTAAAATTAGAAATTATTTATGTTTGGAATGAGTTTTAAAAGATTACTTGAACAAGGTTAATGAATGTGGTTTTCTTCGTTGCATGACAACTGTGACGGTAGTGTAAAGAGTAGGTACTTGTAAAAGACACTCTAATATTTAAGTTAGACTGTGCATAAGATGAGTAAAGTATTTAGGATTAAATGTATATATTTACTTTTTTGTGCAATATTTTATAAAAGCATCATGATAGATAAGAATTGTGTTTAAATTTATATTAATGTTGTTAATTAAGATAAAAATTTATGAAGAATATTATCTCTTATAACTAACTCATCTATTTATGAGAGATTTATTATTCATAAATAAATATATTTATTAATATATAAAAGTGCTCATTATTAACTAAGATCCATCTTAGACAGATCGGATTACTCCTAATCCTCTAACTTGGAACCAGTCTAAAACAATTTATTATTGGAATATTGGTAGCCTAACACTAGCACTCAGGGTGCTTTGTGCCTTAAAAAAATCTGTAACTAGACCTAATTTCATGCTTAGGTATTTCTGCACTTGCTAGAATCTGGTATCATGCAGAAAAACCACGCTGCAACTTGACCATATTATATAGATATATAAATAGTCTCAGACAACCATTTAAACTTCATATTAGATCTTGTTAATTATACACCAACCAATAGCATAATATGAAACTTTTGTTGACTACAGATTTTGAAATCGTGTTTAAACTTCCTGTTATTACAAATATTTTTGGCTTTTGTACTAGCTAATAGCCTTTTTATTTTTTTTCCATTTTTTTATAATTAGCTAATAGCTTTAATGAATGCTTAGTTTTTGTAGAGCAAACTCTAACAAAGAAATTATGACTACGTATTAAATAAATTTTAAAGGGAACATAGCAGATATTTTTTTATTCTTTTATATTCACTCTTCTTGTTTCTTCATCCAATCAAATTGAGTTATAATATGTTGAAATGATGACATCTCACTATTTTGTCGTTTCTATTGTATATCAAACATAAAAATTTTATTCCCACAAATAATAAATTCATATGAAACAAAGACTAAATACTATGTTGGGTTTGAATGACATTTTAAGAATCTCTACCGTAAAAAATTAAAATATATCTTTGTCTTTCTTTTTGACAAACCATGCTCACAGCCTGTAGGTCTTCACTGCCTAAACAATCTGTTGGAGGAAAACTCAAACACACACACTCACTAGTTGCAAGAATGAACAGAGAAAAAATAGGAAAGATTAACAAAAACTTCTGTATTTGAAAAGATTATTTGATTACACATGGCATACTCTATTTATAGAGTCATAAGAGAATACAAACTAACTACCACTTACAACTAACTTCTAACAAACTTATTAACTAATCATTACTTGAATTAACTACAACACTTCCCCCTAATTCAAGTATCTAAACATATCATGCCCAATTCAGCTCTCAGTTTTTCAAACCTGTCTTTCTTTAAAGACTTAGTTAGAACATAGCAAAAGTTGGGCAATAAACAAGTTTCAATCTTCCATTGTTAACTTGTTCTCTTAGAAAGTGGAATCTAGTCTCAATATTCGCCATGTGATCTAGGGTTCTTTGCTAGATTTATATGACTTATTGTCAACTAATAACCTGCATAGGTTTTTTAACATCCACTGCCATTTCTTTTTCGAGTCAAGCCAAATGAAAGCTGCATAGGAACCCACAATGTTATATTCACAGGATGATAATGCTACAACTGGTTGCTTCTTAGAGCACCAAGAGATTGGTGCACCTAAGAATTTAAACATGTAACCAAGTAGTGCTCCTCCTATCACTCCTATCTCCACACCAATCCGAGTCTGAGTATCCCAACAAATCATCTTGTAGTTGATTTTCATTTGGAAATAACACTCCAAACTTTAATGTACCTTTTATGTATCTTAGTACTCTTTTGGCAGCAAGTAGATGTGACTTCTTTGGATTGCTCATAAATCTACTAATTAATCCAACAAAAAACAAACATCAGGCCTGTACAGAGATATCGTAAGGAGCCAACCACCTGCTTGTACAATGTGCTATCTCTGCCTCCTCCTCTTCATTTGCATCTTCAAACCGATATTTGTCTATTGGAGTTGTTTGATTACAATCTTCCATTTTAAACTTCCTTAGTATTTCGTAGCATACTTTTGTTGATGAAGCACAATTCCTTTGGGAGTTTCAACAAATTCCATTCCCAAAAAATATGCCAACTTGCCTAAAAATGTCATTTCAAATTCAGACATCAAACAAGACCTTAAACTTCTCAATTTCAAAGCAAAGTCACTTCCAAAGAATCAACAAGTCATCCACATAAAGGCATAACAAACAACACATTACTATTTCGTTTAAGCTTCACATAGACACCATACTCAACAGAACACTTCGAAATTGAGCAACAGAAGGAGTCAATCCTTTTATTAGGCTCTAGAGCCTCATTTCAAGCCATACAAGGCTTTATTCAATTTGTAAACTTTGCTTTACTCCCTTTGATCTCAAATTGTGAAACATATACTTCCTCCTCAAGTGGACCATTCAAGAAAGACTTCACATCAAGCTGAAACAATGGCCATCCTTTTCCACTTGCTAATGCCACAACCAATCTTATTGTCTCAATTCTAGCCACAGGAGCAAAAACTTCTGAATAATCCAGACCTTGTTTCTGTAGGAATCCCCTAGCCACCAATCTTGCCTTGTGCTTGGCAATTGATCTACATCAGATTGAGCTTTAACTTAAACACCCATTTAACATCTATTGATCTTTTGTTAAAGGGTAATTGGGCTTAAACTCCAAGTCCGATTTTTCTCTATATTATCTGCAACTCTTCTATCATAGCAACTCTCCAAACTTCTTGCTTCATAGCTTCCTCATAATCAATTGGCTATTCGCTAGCAAAGCAAAATGTATCAAGTCACCTTAATTTGCCATCGCATCATCGAGAACAGCTCAAAATTTATCTTCTTGGTAATATTCTATTACTGTCTCGGTGATGAATAAATATTCAAATTCTAGTTTGATTTGCTCTTCGTATCTTCCATTATAAAAGTGGATCTAAGGTGCTATATCCCATGATCTCGCTTCATTCACAATCACATCTCTCGCTAATGCATATTTTTCGAGTTCCGGATCATAAAGTCTATAGGCTCCGTAGAATGATATCCTACTAGGACCATAGGCTCACTTTTATCTTGTAACTTCCTCCTCCTTGCATTGGAACATGTTTGAAACACAAAGCGAACCAAAAATTCACGAGATGATTACTTTGTTGGTTTTCTACCAAACCACTTACCTTCTCCTTCGTTTCTTTGTGGGGCTTACTCAGCTTCCCCCCAAAATGAATGTGTAACTTCTTTTGCTTTGCATAGCCTTGCCATAAAAATCTTTCACCAAGCCATTAACTAGACTTCATGTTGAATGCCATGCTCCTCATGACTCAAATTCATTGGATGGTATCTTCTGCTTTCCCACTTGCTTCTCACCATGACTTTAAATCTTTGAAAGATTGCAAATACATCACTCTTGCAGTACACCACATCAAATATTCATCTACAAATGAAATGAAATATCTGTTTCCTCCAAGAGAAGACACTTCAAATGGTCCCACACATCAGAATATACAATATGCAATAAATTGGTAGTCTCAGCATATGTGACCATTGTTTAACACTTCATTTTATTAGCAATCTTGGGAGTCCAATTACCATTTCTTTATCAACCAACCAATAGCATAATGACCAAATGTGCCAAAGCCAATTGGCTTTGTCAATCACATCACCGCGAGGCATTGAACTACAGAGTCCGGTTTTTTGAAATTTCGTGAATCATTTCGAGCCAATCATCTTTCCTGTTATTACAGATTACAACATATTTTGGCTTTCTTTTGATACTAACTCCTTCTAGCCTTTATGGTTCGCGCTATCAAGAAACGAACCTTGCTTTGTCTCGCTTGTATCAAGATTTTTTTTCCGAATTTTTTATTAATTAGAACCTAATGAGCCTCATCATCATTGTTTTAATGCCAACATTCACTTAGTGACCCCATTTTGTAGAGCATTGAACCTTTCTTTTATCTCTAACAAAGAAATCCTCCTATGACTACGTATTCAATTTTATCATTAATTTTATCTTGGAACATAGCAGATATTTTTTTCCATTTCCCTTGATCCGCACCCCATTTCTTTGAAACCCGAGCTTGCGTAAACTCGCTCTACAAATGACTTTTCAAAGACTTCTTTCGTTCGGCTTTCACGAGCCTCTAAGGAACTTTGAAGCTCCTCACCTTCATGTTCTCAATCTTTGGATTCTTCAATTGAGTTATAATATGTTGCAACACCTTTTCAAATGATGACATCACAGATCACATTATATTTGTCGTTTCTATTGTATATCAAACATAAAAATTTTGGTCTTCTCACAAATGGAATAAATTCAAGATATTGGTGGAACAAACAACAAAGACTAAATATCTTTATTTGTTGAAAACCAAGAATGGCTTTTGAATGATCATTTTGGCATCGAGAATCTCATTACCGCCCATAAAACACACTCACAGGCCCTAATCTTCTACTCTCGATACCACTTTGTTGGAGGAAAACTCAAACACACTCACTAGTTGCAAGAATGAACAGAGAAAGAATAGGAAAGATTAACAAAAACTTCTGTATTTGAAAAGATTATTTGATTACACATGGCATACTCTATTTATAGAGTCATAAGAGAATACAAACTAACTACCACTTACAACTAACTTCTAACAAACTTATTAACTAATCATTACTTGAATTAACTACAACACAATCTTCCAACGGGGTGTGGTTCTCTCTTGTTAAATGATGCTGCAGGGTTCTGTCTCCTTCGGAATGTTGTTTCTTCTTAAATCTTATGGGCTTTGCCCTATTGTTCATTAAAAAAAAAAAGTATGTACAATATTTAAATATTAATATATTAAGATATTTTTAAAATTACATACATATATACAAAATAAATTATCGATATCTCAATATATTTGAGCATTGACTTATGTTCACCACTCTAACTTAAATTTTGATGGAAAATTAAATTAATTAAAATAATTAATAAAAGAGTTATGTTATTTTGCACAATTTTTTTTTTTATGAAAGGTTACGAATAATGTAACACTATTCTTTTAGGGTCGATTTCTCTTATGAAATTTACAGTAATGATTCTAAACATCTCTTGTGAGACTTACATCAATTAATTTTTTTTATAGCATATCATTAACACATTTTGTAAAAAAAAAACAAAAAAGGTCTCACTATTTATCATTCTCCTTAATAAAATATCATATCGTGTGGATATGCTATATAGAACTCACATTCCGCTACACCCAATTCGATGCCTGTGCATTTTCTGGTAGATAACATTCATAGCGAAAAAAATAACTTTTTTTTTTTTAAATAAAAATCATGTTACACTTTTAAAAAAAATATAAATATTATTCATATTTTTTAAAATGTGATTGAATAAAAAAAAGTGATAAAAAAAAAATACATAATAAATAGTATTAGATAAGATGTAAAAAATATATATATATATCTTGTTTGATGTAAGAATATAAAAATTATTTTTTTCTTCTTCCCTTAATTTATATTTAATAAACCATTTAATTTAAGTGATAAGTAGGGTTGAAGTTTAATGTCACCAAACACAAAAAGTAAGCAAGAAGTTTTGAAAGGGAACTGGTAGAATTGAAAGTTCCCACCAACCTCGACTATGGATTATCTTTATATTAAGTAGTAGCAGAACAAAGAAGGGAGTAGGTGGGTTATGGTGCCACATCCTCTTCCAATCAAACACCTAGTGAAAAGGACAAGCATTTTAAATTAGAGTTTTACTATATCTTCATAAAATATTTTTTTAATAATTTTTCTATTACTTACTTCTTCAGTTTTTTATTTATTTGTTTTTTAAATTTTTATACAAAAGTTAATGATATAATTAAATAACTTCAAATTAAGTATCATATATATTGACATAATTAAATTATTTTTTTATTTTATTAAATATATGTAAAAAATTATAGAAGTTAATTAATATATGTTATTATTAGATTTAATGAAAACAATAAAAAATATGATAAAATTAAAAAAAATTAATTAATACATTCTTAAAATTTTTGAATAATAGATAAATTAAAATAAAATTAACTTTTTGAAAAGACAATTAAAAAAAACGGAAGGAATAATAATAAAATAATTAAATATAAAAATAAATACATTCAATGTATTAAGAATATAAAAATATTCATTATTATTTTTATTTAATAATTTAAAAAAAATGAAAAAGTATTAGTTAAGAGAATTTAAAATTATTTTTTAAATTAAGATTTGCTACATACTTTTATAAAACTTTGCAATTTCATTAACTTAATACTAGCATTGTCTTGGGCATGAGAAAATAATCTGACTCCAGCCCAACCAAAGTAGTGAAGTTCTTTCTTAGAAAGAAGTAAAAGGTAAAAAATATACAGAAAACTATACATGCTGCTATGTATATTGCCGCAGACGTTCAACAATGGTGGATTTGAAGCAAGGATATATGCTGATTTAGTAGCTTCCCATTTAATTTATCTAAATGATTGCGAACCGTATAATTTGGAGTTGAAAAATAAAAGGTTTAGAGTTTTTTTATTACGCAAAAGGTTATTTGGACACAAAAAAAGAGAGAAAAGGATAGGAGAAAAGTAAAAATGTAATGATCAAATTTATAACATCAAGTACACCATGGCAATTAAAGACAAAGCTAGATGTCATGTAAGTTATCAGCTATTACTCTATTAGCAAACAAAGAGATTGTTTGGATTTTTTTTTTAGATATATATTTTTTTAAATAAGTACTTTTTTTTTTTTAGTATGTTTGGACTAAATTTTTTTTTAAAATGCATAAAAAACATAAATTGTGTTTTTTTTTATAAGTTAGATTTTAGTGCTTTTCAAAAAGATTTTTTTTTATAATATATAAAATTATTCAAATATTAAAAAAATATTTTTCAAATATTACATCCAAACATAAAATATTATATATATTTTTTAAAAATATTTTAAAAAAATCACATAAAAAATTTTTATTTTAGAAGAACACCCAAACGAACCAAAATGTTAAGATTTTATCTCGGGACAATGTAATAAGCGAATTGTAACTTCTAAAAACAAATGCATGTTTGAATCATGCTAGAGTTAGTATTCTGGGGAGGCTCCCTCTTAACTACAACCCAACCTGAGCAATTAGGCTTTACTGCATAGACTTTGTTCACAAAAAAAAAAAAAAAAAAGGTAGTTGAATCCGGAGAATTCTATAATGGACCTAATTAAATGTGGTCCATTAATGGTCCTAAAAACTTTATAGGTTAACCAATTTTTTAACTTATTATATAATTATTAATTTTTACTGATGAGTCTTTCCAAAATATTATACTTTACTCCTTCCAAAATAACACCAACAACATATTACAAAGACAAATTTGAGATTGGGAAGTGTTTCGGATACTGACCCAAACTTAGATTAGCTGGAAAAAGTCTACTGAAGACCTGCAGAACGAGTAACAGCAAAGCCTACAGTATCTAGGTTGATTAGCAAGATGAGTGTAAAGCTTGATTGCTAATAGTGTTTAGAGTAGAATGGAACATGCCTCGTTAGACTACCAAGCCGACCTTTATAGGAATCTGATCTCTAACCTATTGGATTCCGATCATTGAAGGCATTCAAGATTATGATTTCATTATGTTTGGAATGAATGGCGCGAAGCCGTTTCTGAACGTTGGTTATCAAGGTTTATAACCGTTTGATAACTACGTGATGAAAATGTCGATCAATTGAGTTCCCTACCGATCGAGTCATGAGAAACCGAATTTAGTTATGCAAGCCTGCTAGTGGGCAAGGTTAGCGTACCATAATTCGCTAGTCTGATTAACAGTCAGGATAAGCCGATGTCAAATAGTGGGCCTGATGATGACTGGGCCAAGATGGTCCATAACATCAGCTTGGTTAATTGCTTTAGGCCTGACCGAGATCATGAGCAAACCCGATGATCAGATGGGTTGGACGGTCCACAACCCCAAGCTCGGTTAATCGTTACGAGATTGACCGAGCTTATGGGAAACTCGATATTGAGATGAGCAGGACGGTCCACAGCCTCCCAGCTAGGTTAATTGTTATGAGACTGACCGAGCTTATAGGAAACCTGACGTTCAGATGGGCAGGACGATCCTCATGCATATCAGTCAACTGTTAAAGTTTGTCTGAATTCATAAAAGATCTGATAATATTTGGGCCAAAAAGCGATGGGCCTTGTTTGCACAAAGAGAGAAAGATGTGCTAGAACTTTCTTTTGAGATTTTGGACGCTTCGTAGTTCGTGTAGCAGTTCTTAATAGTATATTTCCGCCATGTGTCACACATTTATTCCCCAAACGTCATTTTTATCATTTCGCAATTAATATCTCTGTTTCAACTTCATCAGGACCATTAATTAATTAATCGAGATTTTGTTTCTTCACCGTTGGATGCATTGAAAACCTTACATTCCCTTGATTATTAACCGTTGAGTCCGATGGTTCACTTCCATTTAAATATTTCCCCTTCAACTATACTTATAATTACTCCTACTCCTACTTTCCTCTTCTTCACCAAATCATTTCATTTTTTGTCATTACCTGCACGATTTTCTTCACTACAAGTATTATCAATACAAGCTTCTCTATCTTCGCAGCACAACACCAGGTAGCTTTCTTAGCCATAAACTTTTTTCCCTATTAAGCATTCATTCCAATTTATATTGATTAAGATGAAAAACTATCTAGATTTTAACGCGACTAAGAAATTTCATGAGTTATGAAATTTTTGAAGTTAAACCATAGTGAAAATAGGATGCCTTTTTAGTTTGCTATGTGAATGATATTGTCATAAACTGATGACCCTATATTGATTTTTAGACTAGGTAAAAGAAGAATTGTTTAAACATTAATCTGATATTATTGTAAATGCATCTTTAGGAAATATAGAAAATAGGCTTAATTTTCACAAAAACCCTAGTGTAGGATTCGAAAAGTTACCTTCGAACGATGGCTGGTACATCTGCTTCACAAGGTCAATCGATTGAAGAGAAATCAATACCGACCTATAATTGGGGTGAATCTGGCAGTAAACAAATATACGTCAACTTTTAATTCAACCGAGAATATCGACATGCTTCGAAGGCGTATAACGATGAGCAAAAGTGGCGATGAAACTTAGTTCGTCAGCCTTCCATGCCAAAATGACGAAAGAATTTTCTTATCACCTCAATCTGATGACGATGTCAATTGGGTATACATGTACGACACCTTTTTCCTTCGTTTACACCTAAAGTTGCCATTTACCGACTTTCCAAGTTCAATTCTTACCCGACTAAATGTCGCCCCGACATAACTTCATCCCAATAGTTGGGCATTTGTGCGAGCCTTTGAAATTTTAATTTCCTGAGTAGGCCTCTGAGTGTCCAAGTATTCTTCTTTTTCTTCCAGTGTAAAGGATTTGGAAAAGGAGGCTAGGTTTCTCTCAACAGCTATCCTCGTAAAAAACTCTTTTCTGCCTTTGATACATCAAACAAGAACTTTAAGAATAAATTTTTTCGAGTCAAAACTCAGATAAGAGACCTACCCTTTTATACCAACCAGTTTGGAGTAGAAAAGTTTCCGCTCTATTGGAGAGAAAAGCTGACATCCATATTAAGTGTAGAATATCGACGTCTTCCCTTGGCCGATCGAGAAATCATCGACTTTTTAGAAGATTGCCTTCTACTGGATATTAATTCTTTCATCAAATTCGAGGATAATTAGGACGAGATGGCAAAATTGATGAGTAAGTTCGAGATTCACTTTAATTTTTTTTCGAGTTTATAGTTAATTTGACATTAACCCTTTGTTTGACTTTTCAGAATCCATGGCACCTCGAATTTCCATTTGGCAATTGCATAAATTTATTAAGAAGAAGGAGTTGTTTCCTCTGACCGATAATGTTAAGGCTATTGCTGATATTGACTCAACGAAGATTGATATTCCAATTAATATCAAAGATTCCTTCGAAACCCATTTGGAGAATTTAATTGGAAAAAGGAATCGAGAAGAAAGTGAAGCCGAGATTGAAGTCACAAAGTCGAAAGCTGCACCATCTCCAAAACGTCAAGCAATAGGTGAGGGTTCTTCCTCTGGAAACCAAGAAACTCAATTCGCACTTGAGGCACTGAATGAGTTCGATGTTGATGCAGTCAGTCCTTCTCTTTGGGTGACCTCATTTCCCTACGAGTCTTTCGTGGAGACTCAAATCACTCTCCAAGGCGACAAGGAGAGAAAAGACAAAGTCGGTGGAATAGGTTTGTGCCGATGTACCGAAGTGCAATTACTTCATGCAGTGAGCGTGATCAAATCAGTCGAGTACGAACTGGAAGACTCGAAGAGGAAGATTTCATCTTTCAACAAGCTCTATAAGACAGAACTTGAGAAAACTCAAAAAACTCATTCAGTCGAAGTTCTTGAATTGAAAAAAGAGATTGAAGCCCTAAAACAAAAATCTTCCAGAGTTAAAGGTCTGGAGGCTTTGGTAGAACTGTTAGAAAATGAAAAGAGAAAAGTTGAGGAAGACTTGGAAAAAATAAAAAAGGAAGCAGAGAACACCAAGATACTAAAAGCAGAATCCGACCGTGCTTTAAAGGAATCCTTGAAATTAGGAGACGACTTGAAGATCGAATTTGTAGGGCTAAAAGAAAAGGCAGCTGAACAAAGAATTGTTGGCTTTGAATCTGGAATCGAGCAAGCTAAACTTCTGAATCTAGATGGGATTTTTTACGACCGACTAGGAGAACTCGGTCCTTTTAAAATCATATCTGATGGCCGAATTATTGATCCTCTGGAAGAAGAAGAAGAAGAAGAAGAAGAAGAAGAAGAAGAAGAAGAAGAAGAAGAAGAAGAAGAAGCCGACGAAGGAGCATAAAGCTAAAGTGTTTAGTTTATTTTATTTTATATCTTTTTGTAACTATCTTTCTCTGTAATGACTTTTGGTCAACTGTTGCATTGTTGCATTTACAACAATTTTATGAAAATTAATGACAATTTTCGAAATCGACAGTCTTGTAATGACTGATCCGCAACCTATCAAGAAAAAACGATTAAGATCTTCGAAAAATGGTTAATTAAGATTTACTAAAAATGGGTTTTATATTTCTAAACCAATTAGCATATTGTTGGAATTGGCTGCAGTGTCGGCTAACTTTACGTTAATTCAAAAATTGACTAATAACAACTAACTAAAAATTATATTACTATTCGTTGGGAATCAATTAGAATGAACTAGGTAATGAATTAATCGAGAATTTTACATCAGCATGTCGATGGAATCAACTGTGGTGTATCCGATAGCTGGAGATTTTACATCAGCATATTGCTGGCATCGGCTGACGTGTGCTGAGAGCCAGAGATTTTCATCAGCATGTCGCTGGCATCGGCCGGCGCGTGGCCGAGAGTGGGAGATTTTCGTCACTGGCATAGACCGGCGTGTGGCCGAGAGCCAGAGATTTTCATCAGCATGTCATTGGCATCAGTCGGCGTGTGTAGAGAGCCGAAGATTTTCATCAGCATGTCACTGGAATCGGCTGGTTCATGGCCGAGAACAATGTACTCATAACTTTTAATTAGAACTAGTAACTTTTCATTTAGACATAATACGTTTGGGATTAAGATGTGCCTCATTAAAACCTTCCAGGCAAAACCCAATGGGATAAAATCCTGGTAAGGAAAAAGAGTACATCATTTTAATCCGTTTGATTTACAAATAAAAATAGAACGGAGCAATAAAAACCTGAGCAACCAGAACCTTTAGCTAAAATATTTCCTTAAAGAAGCTAAATTCTATGATTTGGGAAGAACATTTTCACTGAGATCTTCAATCTTGTATGCTCCTCTGCTAATAACTTTAATAACTCGAAAATGTCCTTCCTAGTTAGTCGATAATTTTTCCTCGCCATTGGGTCACCTAGAATCTTCAACTTTTCGCAACACAAAGTCCCATTCTCAAAACTTTCTTGCTTTGACCGTCCTATTATATTTTCTTGTTGCTCTAACCTTGACCGCTTCCTCCCGAATATAAGCAATCTCCCTTTCTTCTTCCAACAAATCAAGGTCGGTCTTCCTCTGTTCGTCATTGAGTTCTTCACAAAAATTTATCCTTCTGAAGCTCGATTCACCGACCTCGACTGGGATCATAGCATCGGCTCCAAACATAAGTCAGAAATGAGTCTCTTTAGTTGACGACTGCAGCGTGGTACGATACGCCCAAAGAACATTTGGTAGTTCCTATGGCCAAAGCCTTTTGACACGTTCTAACTTTCTTTTGAGCCCGGTCAAAATAACCTTATTCGCCGCTTCTGCCAGACCGTTGGTTTGTGGGTGCTCGACCAAAGTAAAAACCTGTTTAATTCCATTCTTCAAACAAAATTCTCGGAACTTTTTGTCAGTAAACTGCATTCCGTTGTCAGACACAATAATGAATGGTAATCCAAACCGACATATAATGTTCTTCCATACAAACCCATTTGACTTTCTCTAATGTTATGTTGGGAAGGGGTTCGACCTCGATCCATTTTGTAAAGTAATCTATCGTGACTACAATGAATTTTAACTGGTCTGTTGTAATTGGAAATAGTCCTAGCAGATCTATTCCCTATCTACAAAAGGGCCATGAGGTATTCAAGCTGTGGAGCTCTTCTGGTGGAGCTTTATGAAAACTTGCAAATTTCTGACATTTGTCACATTTCTGAACATATTTTAAGCAATCATCCTTCATTGTTGGCCAATATAGCCCAGCTTGCAAGATCTTTCCCGCCAAAGAACGACCTTCAATGTGACTACTGCACACACCTTCGTGGACTTCCTCCATTACCAACATAACTTGATCTTGTCCTATACATTTTAAAATGGGTAAGGTAAACCCCCTTTTAAATAACTCGCCACCGATCATTGTGTAATAACTGGCTGATTTTCTGAGCTTCTTCGCTTTTTTATCATCTGTCGATAGCTCTCCATCCCGCAAAAATTTAATGATCGGCATTATCCAAGAACTTGGGTTATTGTTAATGACGAAAGATTCACTCACCTCGATGCTCGGGTTTTCAACCACCTTCTGAATAACTAATCGATTGTTTCCTGCTCCTTTATTGCTGGCTAACTTGGATAAAAGGTCAGCACACGTGTTCTGATATCTTGGAATATGCAATATCTCGAACTGTTCAAACTTCTTAACAACGTCCTGCACCTTCAGCAAGTATTTGATCAACTGAGGATCTTTAGTCTGAAATTCACCCATAACCTATCCAACCATCAATTGAGAATTCGACTTAGCTATGAGTCGGGTTGCTCCCATCTCAACAGCTAACGAAAGTCTAGCAAGGAGGGCTTCGTATTCAGCTTAGTTATTACTTGCCCTGAAATTGAACCTCAGAGATTGTTCGATCAAAATCTCGTTCGACCCTTCCAATATGACTTTTGCCCCGCTTCCTTTCACATTCGACACCCGATCAACAAAAAGATGCCATAGATCACTGTTTGAATCCTATGAATAGGGTGAAGACAACTCCACTAAAAAATCAGACAAAGTTTGTGATTTGATCGATCCTCTGGGCTGATATTGAATATCAAATTCAGAAAGCTCCACCAACCAAGAGATCATTCGTCCGGCTAACTCCGACTTTCTAAGTACCTGTTTGATTGGTTGATCGGTTTTGACAACTATCTGATGACTTTGGAAATAGTGGCGGAGTAGCCTTGTTGTCACCACAAGCGCCAGAGCCATTTTCTCAATCTTCTGGTATCTCGTTTCTGGTCCTTATAGAACTCGACTGATAAAGTAAATCGGTCTCTGGTCTTTTCTATCCTCTCTAACCAAAATCAAACTTAAAGCTTTATCAGAGACAGATATATAAAGAAAAAGCACATCACCTTGTTCTGGCCTGGACAAGTTTGGCAGTGTGGTCAGAAAATGCTTCAAGTCCCTGAAAGCTTTTTCACACTCCTCAGTCCATCGAAAATTGTCTAGTTTCTTCAAGCATTGAAAAAAAGGTAGAGCCCTATCAGCAGATTTTGATAGGAATCTTGACAGAGCAACAATTCTTCTTGTAAGCCTCTAGACCTCCTTTATCGACGCAGGACTCCTCATCTCTATTATAGCCCTACACTTATCCGGATTGGCCTCAATTCCTCTATTGGTAAGGAGGAATCCGAGGAACTTTCCAACCTAAACTCCAAACACACACTTCTCTGGATTCAACTTCATATTGTACTTCCACAATTGGGCAAAAATTTCAGCAAGATCAAAACAGTGGTCTGCATTGTCAGGGGTCTTCACTACCATATTGTCAATATACACCTCGATATTCCTACCGATCTGATTTTGAAAAATTTTGTTCATTAACCTTTGGTAGGTTGCCCTGGCATTTTTTAAGCCGAAAGTCATAACTCGGTAACAGTAGTTTCCGAACTCAGTGATAAAAGCCATTTTTTCCTTATCATCTGGATGCATTCAGATTTGATTATATCCCGAATAAACATCCATAAAGCTGAGAAATTGATATCCTGAAGCTTCATCGACTAACCAATCTATGTTAGGGAGGGGATAAGAGTCATTCGGATAGGCCTTGTTCAGATCAATGAAATCCGTACACATCCTCCACTTTCCTGACAATTTTTTAACCATAACTACGTTGGACAACCAAGTAGTGTATTCTACCTCTCTAACAAAACCTGCTCCAACAACTTTTTTTGTTTCTTCAGTTGCAGTTTTTTGCCTTTCAACCCCGAGTTTCCTTTTTTTTTTTTTCTGAGCAACAAGTTTTACTTTTTGACTCAAAGATAGTTTGTGGGTAATTATCTCTGGATCAATTCTTGGCAAATCTGCTACGGCCCATGCAAATAAGTTAGAATTCTTTATCAACAATTCCTCCAGTTTACGCCTAATATCAATCAGTAGATGAGCTCCGATATGTGTCACTTGTCCAGGCTTTGGACCTAAAGGGATATACTGCACTTCTTCAATTGGTTGAGGTCGGTCCTGCTCATCGCTCCTTAGATCTAACTCGGCCAGGTTAACATGCATTGACTTACTGAATAATTGAACTCGATCAACTAACTCCTTTGGCCTCGATTTCAAACTTTCATTGTAGCAAATTCTTGCTTCTTTTTTATCTGCATGGACGACACCGACCTCGATTTTGGAAATGGGAAACTTCATTGTTAAATGTGGAGTTGGCACTACAACTCCAAGCAAATTTAAAGAAGGTCTTCTAAGGATAACATTATAAGGAGTATGGGAATCAATAACCAAATATTTAACAAGGATAGTTTTCAGAAGAGTACCTGTTCCAAAGGTCGTTCGAAGTTCAATATAACCTTTCACACTTACCTGTTCTCTGGAGAAACCAATCAAACATCCGCTGAAAGGACTCAACTCCTCCTCTGGTATTTGCAATCTACGGAGAGTTGATATGTAAAGTATATTTGCCGAGCTTCCTTGATCGACCAAAACTCTCCTTATTTGAAAATTTCCAGCAATGATGGAAATTACCATCGGATCATCCAGATTCTCATCAAGGCCAGAAAAGTCTTTGTTGGAGAATGATATAACCGGTCCCTCTTCATGTTGCATTGTTTGGAGTAGGGAAATATGACTCACCGACATAACAGCTCAGAGATGCCTTTTCCGAGATGAATTTGAGCTTCCTCCTCCAGCAATTCCTCTGGCTATAGAATCAATCACGCCTCTAATCATATGATCTTGAGAATCAGAAACAACAGCAATGGCTTTGCCCTTTTCACCTGGACTCGGGCTCTTCGGTCTAGCTTGACTGCTTTCTTTTGCTTCTATGCTCTGGCTTCTGCATCGGTAGACATACTTTCCAAGGTGACATTCTCTGATAAGTTGTTCAATTTTATCCTTCAACGTTATGCATTCCTTAGTGGAATGTCTATACATTTTATGAAATTCACACCTCTTACTTTTATCAACATTAGTCGGAACTCTTTGTTTTCTGAAATACCTTAGAGTTTGAATCAAACCGGTATTGTAGACTTCACGAAAAATCTGATCTTGTGGAGTGTTCATTGGAGTATATTTATCAAAAGCAGATTGGTATTTTCCAAACATCATCCTTGAATTCTGACCGAAACCATCATGTCGATCATTAATCCTCATCGGTCTACCTCTTTGACTCGATCGTCCTCCCTGGTACTTATTTAGAATCGGTCGGATGGAGATGTGTGGGTTACTCATGCCTCCTATGGCCTTTGGCTCAGAGAAACCCTGCTCCATTTGTCTTCTTGCAAGAGCAATTTCCTCCATGTTAATATACCCAGTAGACCTGTTTCGCAAATCATGCAGATCCAAGGGCGACTTTCTAGCCAAAGAATCTGCGAATGGGCCTGGACGCAAACCAGCCATAATAGCATGCAAGGACATGGTCGGGTTAAGATCTCTTATCTGAATAACTTCTTCTCCAAATCTCCGCATGAATTCCTTGAGGGATTCATCTCGACCCTACCTCAAATTGATAAGACTCGCCGAAGTTTTCTGATGTGTCCTACTAGTAGAGAAATTGTTAAGAAATTTAAACGATAATTCAGAGAAATTGTAAATGGAACCTGCTTCAAGGCTTGAGAATCAAAATAGTGTCGATTTCTTTAACGTAGTCAGAAAGACTCTGCATTTGATTGGGTCAAACCTGTAGTTCAAAAGCATCATGGAGTTGAACACTGTGAGATGCTCTTGAGGGTCGATCGTCCCATCATAAAGTTCCATTGTTGGAAGTTGGAAACCATCTGGAAGAGGAATCGACATTATGAAATCAGAAAACAGATGATCAACAACAGGTGGGTAACTCGTATGTTGTCAGACTTCTTGATCGGTCACCCTTGGTTGACCTTGCTGTCGACACAATTCTCCATTTGGAATGTCTTCTTCAGTTTCCCTTTCCTCCTCCCTTTCTGGTTCAGTCCTATGTTAATCCCTTCTAGACATCTGATCAAATCGGTCCATTCGGGTGCTAATATCTCTGATGGCTTGCATAATCATTTCCAAAGGATTAGTTTGATAGCCTCTAACGTTTGTTCCCTTAAGAATGTGGTTCTTATTAGAAGCCATAGCTAATCAAAATGTTGTGGTTAGTTAATTATAGAGTAGGAAAGTTTTACCTGACCCCATGGTCGGCGCCAGATGTTCCGAATACTGACCCGAACCTAGATTAGCTGGAAAAGGTCTATTGAAGACCCGTAGAACGAGTAACTGCAAAGCCCGCAGTATCTAGGTTGATCAACAAGATGAGCGTAAAGCTTGATTGCTAATAGTGTTTAGGGTAGAATGGAACATGCCTGGTTAGACTACCAAGCCGACCTTTATAGGAATCCGATCCCTGACCTATCGGATTCTGACCATTGAAGGCATTCAAGATTATGATTTCATTATGTTCGGATTGAATGACGTGAAGTCGTTTTTGAACGTTGGTTATCAAGGTTTATAATCGTTTGATGACTACGTGATGAAAATGTCGATCGATCGAGTTCCCTATTGGTCGGGTCATGGGGAACCGAATTTAGTTATGCAAGCCTGCTAATGGGCAAGGTCAGTGAACCATAATTCGCTAGTTTGATCAACAGTCGGGACATGCCGATGTCAATTTGCGCATCGCCAAGTGGCATATGGTTGACCTTAGTCCGCAATGACGGATATCCACAGCTGATAGTCGCCATATGGCCGCCTTGACACCCCAGAGTCCATCATAGAACTCACTATCGATATCCTCTTGGTCGAAAAGTGGCCAAAAATAGTGGGCTGTTGACGAAAAGGGCTAAAATAGTATATTAGCCATTAATGCACAATGCCAATCGTAGGCATATCTTTCGATGATGACTGACCCAAGATGGTCGACAACATCAACTCAGTTAATTACTTTAGGGCTGACTGAGATCAGGAGCAAACCCGATGTTCAGATGGGTTGGACGGTCCACAGCCCCCCAGCTCGGTTAATCGTTACGAGATTGACCAAGCTTATGGGAAACCCGATATTGAGATGGGCATGACGGTCCATGAAGAAACAAAAAAAGCGGAACCTAAACAAGAGCAGATGATCTGTTAATAATTCTAGTATCTTAAATGCCTTTTATTTGATCTAATCGGATGCCATATATGCTCAATTGTTGATATTTAGCTAAGTTTCTACTTTAGAGCTTAATTGGATGTTTATTATGAAACTATGCTTAAATGTGGTTATAAATACTCATAAATGAATTATGCTTTTCAGGATATCTTTGAGTATTTGAGTCCATTAGCATTGGACCGAGCTTGATGACCATTTAAGGAGAAAGATGAATGCTTAAGAAGTTTGGTTTTATACCTAGTTGTAGGGTTTAAGGCGTAATTTTGAAGTCCATCAAAGCATTTTTCTTCTAACTTCAGTTATTTATCATTTTCGTTTTCTTGACAAACAAATCCATTCAAAAGCAAAAAGGAAGATGAGCAGTTATGAAGACTCAAGATTACATTTGAAGAAAGTGGTAAACACGACCCATGTTAAATGACACGGGGCAAGCCGTGTACTCCTCTGACTATTTGAAGACTGGGTCAAATGATATTTTTGGATCAACACGGCCTGTGTCAAATGACACGGGTGGGCCGTGTACGTCTCTGTCTTCCCAAGGAAAATCGATTTTTTCGGTCTCGATGGACACGATATGTTCACGGCACCGTGTCATCGGAGTTTAATTCACCAAAAAATTCAAGGTTGGGCCGTGTTATATGACACGGCCCGTGTCAACGGCCCAGGAATTTAAATTTGAGTTTTAATGCTAAATTAAGTGTCAAAACCTATAAATAGGGTTGCTTAGAGTCCCTATGGGATAGCTGGACAGAGAGAGCCATCAAGGAAACTGAGGGAAACACGAAGACCAAGAAAGAGAAAGGTTCGATTGAAGATTGGAGATTCGAGTTCGAGCAATCGAAGATCAATCATTCTCTAACCTTGGAAACTAGTTTGATCTTTAGTTTTCTTTTCTTTCTTTTGTTCTGAACAATGTTCTTCTTTAATTCTTCTTTTGTTTTTGAATTTGCCATGTGTGGCTAAACTTCTTGATTGGTTAAGGGAAGATGAAACTCTAGTTTTAATTATGTGAATCTTGCATACTTTATATCAATGTAATTATGTTTTTATTCATATGTTTCTGTTCTTAAATTAATATAAAGATCTTTATATTCTTGCCAAATTTCAAGAGTGGTAAAACTAGGATTGCTATGCGCGGTTGCGGTGGTAGAACTAGAGAAACATATGATCCAAGTAATTTAATCCTGGTGTGTGATTAGATCTTAGTGTGATTGATTTTCTAATTCTTAATGCAATCATTAGGTATATGTAAGAGCGGTTGCTTTACAAATAACTAATGGTTATGGTTTGATTTGAGCGGTTGCTGAATTAAGCGAAACTTAAGGAAAATAAGGGATTTATCTCACAATTACATAAGAACATAATTGATCATGTTGATATAAAGAGTATGTGAGCTAGTATAATCATATAAATCTAGTGATGGATTCCATCTCTTAACCAATATCTTTAACTTGGTAAATCAATTTGTGTTTACTGTTTTTGTTTATATTTAATTTCTTTTGTTAGTTTTAATTAACAAAACCCCTTTTTCACTTTTTGCTGTTTATTAGAGTTTAATTTAGAAATTGGATTGATAATGTCAATTGAATTGGTTCTCTGTGGATTGACCCTTGCTTACTACAACTAGTTGCAAGGTTTTTATATTTTTTGTGGAACTAGGCAATTGTTTTTGATATAATTCTTAATCGTATTTATAATATGATTTCATTACGTAGGAATTAGGCAATTGTTTTTGATATAATTCTTAATCGTATTCCACATTACACCAAATTTTGGCACCGTTGCTGGGGAACTAATTTTCCAATTACACTATTAATTTGTTTCCTATTTTTCTCTCTGTTTTTGTTTTAATTTTAATAGTTTCAGTTAGTCTCTTCAACTGTCTTGCAGGTGTTCATGTCCGGTGAAGAAGTGAACGAGCAATTGAGAAATTTAAGGCAATACTTTGAACAAATCAGCTCGCAACATCAACTTCCCTCCCAATTCACATCTGCTGAAGATGAAGCTGCCCGTCACATAGAACTTTCAAGTTATGAGGCATTTGAGATATTTGAGCCACTTAAAGAAATAGTGATGACAGAAAATATGTTGAGGATGTTGGGTGCCCCAGACTTGGACCAACAACCCCTGTGCATAGAAATTTTTGAGAATGAGGAGGCTTTTGAGTTGAAATCTGTTCTAATCCATCTTTTGCCATCTTTCAATAGACTAGCCGGAGAAGACCCTAACAAGCATCTGAAGGAAATCTATGTTGTGTGTTCTAGCATGAAACCCACAGGAATTTCAGTGGAGCAAGTCAAGTTGAGAGCTTTTTCGTTTTCCCTAAAAGATTCTGCAAAGGAGTGACTATACTATTTGCCTCTCGGATCCATCCAGTCATGGCAGGACATAGCTTGAGCTTTCCTGGATAGATATTTCCCTGCTTCAAAGGCCACCACTATCAGAAAAGAAATTTGCGGCATCTAACAAAGGCATAGGGAATCACTTCATGAATACTGGGAGCGATTTAAGAGATTGTGTGACAGCTATCCTCAACATCAAATCAATGAACAACTTCAGATACAGTACTTCTATGAAGATTTGCTAGTGATGGACCACAACATGATTGATGCTGCTAGTGGAGGAGCTTTGGTTAATAAGACTCCTCGAGAAGCTAGAAACTTGATATCTAGAATGGTTGCAAACACTCAACAATTTTTCACTCGAAATAAAATAGGAGTGAGAGCAGTTAAAGAGGCCGACACAACTAGTTTATAGCAACAAATGACCCAGTTGACTGCCATGATTCAGAAGCTGATGGACAATGGGAAAGCACAAGTATAGGCATGTGGGATTTGTTGTTCTTCAGGACATCCCACAGATATGTGTCCTACTCTGCAAGAGGACACAAATGAAGAGGCCAAGGTAGTGGGGGGATTTTCTACACCATCCAAGAATTACAACCCCTACTCCAACACATATAATCCGGGGTGGAGAGATCATCCCAACTTTAGCTTTGCAAAGCAGCCCCAAACTCAACCTCAAGCTTATGGACCTCCAGGGTTTCAGCAAAGACAAGCACCTTTTCCTCAGAGGCAGCCACAAGTTCAAGCTCCTAGGCAACCTGAATCTTCGTTGGAAGAGTTAATGAGACAAATGGCCACCAATAATATTTAGTTTCAACAAGAAATAAGGGCCACAATCAGTACATTGCAAAACCAAGTGGGACAGTTAGCCACTGAGATCAACAAGGTTCAGAGTCAGATTTCTGGGAAACTTCCCTCACAGCCAAAGCTAAACCCAAGAGAAAATGCTAGTGCTATCACGTTGCGAAGTGGGAAGACACTTGACCAACCCACATCTTCCCAAGTCACTGAAGACAAAGCTCAAAAGCCTAAGGAGGTAGAAAAGGAGGGGTTCAATTCTACGACACTTAAGGTAAGTGTTTCTGAACCACTCCTTAATTATGTCACTAAGGCCCCTTTTCTGAGTAGGTTGGTTAAAAATAAGAAAGAAGAAGCGGATAAAGAGATCTTACAGACTTTTAGGAAAGTTGAAGTTAACATTCCTCTGTTAGATGCCATTAAGCAAGTGCCTAAATATGCTAAGTTCTTAAAAGAATTATGCACTAACAAAAGGAAGTTGAAAGATAATGAGCGGGTTCAGGTGGGAGCAAATGTTTCAGTTGTTTTTAATAAGAAACTCTTAATTAAATGTAAGGATCCTGACACATTCACTATACCATGCACTATTGGTAATTCCAGGTTTGCAAGGGCAATGCTAGATTTAGGTGCATCCATCACCTTTTTCTATTTATGCATCTTTACATCTAGGACCTTTAGAACTAACTGGAGTTATCATTCAACTGGCAGACAGGTCTAACGCATACCCCAAGGGGGTTGTTGAAGATGTTTTGGTACAGGTAAATGAATTAGTGTTTCCGGCAGATTTCTATGTGCTGGACATAGAGGATGACAAATCCCCCAACTTTGCCCCCATTCTGTTAGGGAGACCATTCCTAAAGACTGCACAGACTAAAATTGATGTGCATTCGGGAACATTGACAATGGAATTTGATGGAGAGTTGATCAGATTCAACATCTTTGAAGCCATGAGATACCCGAGTGATATGCACTCCGCTTATGTTATTGATTCCTTTGATGTCTTTGAATCTTTAATTGCTGTTGTTTTTGAGTCTGATCAATTTGATGCCCTTAATACAGTTTTGACTCACAGTTTAGATTCCCAGGAATCAAAGAAGGATGACAAAGGAGAGCCATGGCACGAGGAGGTTGATGAAGTAGTAGCAGCCTTGCATACGCTCCCTTTCATTTCAGAAGGACATAAGATTTCGTATGTTGAGCTACCTATTATCACTGATATACCTAAACCTTCTGTTGTGCAAGTACCAGAGTTGGAATTGAAGGAATTACCTGTCCATTTGAAATATATATTTCTGGGTGAGAAGGAGACACTCCCGGTGATAATTGCTAAATCTCTTACCCAAAAGCAAGAGGAGAGCTTAATTTCTATGTTGAAGGAACACAAGACAACCATTGGATGGACTATTGCGGACATCAAAGGTATTAGCCCCTCCATTTGCATGCACATAATCTTAATGGAGGAGGGCTAGTGAAAGAACCACAAAAGAGGTTGAATCCTCCAATGATGGAGGTTGTAAAGAAGGAGATACTGAAGCTCCTAAGTGTGGGGGTCATCTACCCCATTTCTAATAGCAAGTAGGTAAGTCCGGTCTAGGTAGTACCAAAGAAATCTGACATTACTGTGGTAAGAAATGCTGAGAATGAGCTTATTTCTACTAGATTATAGACAAAGTGGCGTGTTTGTATAGATTATAGAAAATTGAATGCTGCCACTAAAAAAGACCACTTCTTTTTACCCTTTATTGATAAAATGTTGGAGAAGTTAGCTGGTCATTCTCATTATTGTTTCCTAGATAGATTTTCAAGTTATAACCAGATTGCTATCGTTCCGGAAGATCAGAACAAGACCACTTTTACTTGTCCTTTTGGCACCTTTGCTTATAGGCGAATGCCTTTTGGACTTTGCAATGCGCCAGGGACCTTTCAGAGATGTATGGTGAGTCTATTTTCTGATTATATAGAGAACGTCATTGAGGTCTTCATGGATGATTTTAGTGTATTTGGGAATAGCTTTGAGAAATGCTTGGAACATTTAGCATTGGTTTGAAAAAGATGCATTGACACTAACCTTGTTTTAAATTGGGAAAAATGTCATTTCATAGTAGAAGAAGGTATTGTGTTAGGTTATGTAATCTCTGCTAGGGGCATTGAAGTTGATAAAGCTAAAGTGGAGCTTGTGCGTTCATTACCCTCACCCACTAGTGTGCGAGACATTCGTTCTTTTCTTGGTCATGTAGGTTTCTATCGGCGCTTCATCAAAGACTTCTCCAAGATATCAGTACCCCTTTGCACACTTCTCCAAAAAGATATGCCATTCCACTTTAATGAGAAGTGTATGGAGGCTTTCATTAAACTTAAGGAGTTGATGACCGAGACACCTATCATTAGGCCACCAAATTGGGAGCTTTCATTCGAGTTAATGTGTGATGCAAGTGACTTTGCGGTAGGAGTTGTCTTAGGACAGCGAGTTGATAGGGTTCCTTATGGTATTTACTATACATCACAGACCCTAAATGATGCTCAATTGAACTATTCCATAACTAAAAAAGAGCTTCTTGCTATTGTTTTTGCTTTAAAGAAATTTAGATCATATTTGATTGGTTCTAAAGTAATTGTTTTTTTTTATCATGCGACATTGAAGTACCTACTAGCAAAGAAGGAGGCGAAGCCAAAATTGTTCCGATGGATCCTGTTGCTCTAAGAGTTTGACTTGGAGATTAAAGATAAAAAAAGGGAGTGGAAACCTTGACTGAAGAGGAGGACATACCTATCCAAGAAAGCTTTTCGGATGAGCATTTAATGGCTGTCACAACCATCATTCCATGGTATGCTGATATTGCCAGCTACTTGGCCACCAAGGACTTTCCGGAGGGCCTGAACAAGGTGCAGCAAGACAAGCTAGGAGTGATTGCAAGTATTACATTTAGGATAATCCTTACCTTTGGAAGCATTGTATGGATCAAGTGATTCAAAGATGCATTCCAGATTCAAAGACTCACTCAGTTCTCTCTTTTTGTCACACCTATGCCTGTGGAGGATATTTCGGCATGAAGAGAACAACCAATAAAGTACTTGACAGTGGTTTCTACTGGCCACCATCTTTAAGGATGCTTATAACTTCTGTAAGTCATGTGACCGCTGTCAAAGAACAGATAATATTGGACCATGAAATCAAATGCCTCAAACTCCAATAATCTTTGTGGAAATCTTTGATGTTTGGGGTATTGACTTCATGGGACCATTTCCTCCTTCTTTTGGTTTCTCCTATATTCTTTTAGTTGTGAATTATGTTTCAAAATGGGTGGAAGTTAAGGCCACTAAATTTGATGATTCTAAGACTGTTGTGAATTTTGTGAAGTCTTATATTTTTTCCAAGTTGGGTACTCCTAGAGCTATCATTAGTGATCAGGGGACACATTTTTATAACAGAATCTTTGAAGCCCTTTTAAAGAAATATGGTGTGGTGCACCGGACCTCTACTCCTTACTATCCTCAGACGAATGGCCAAACTGAGGTGTCCAATCGGGAGATCAAGTCTATCCTTGAAAAAACTGTGAATCCAACGCGCAAGAATTGGAGTACTAGACTTGCTGATGCTTTGTGGGCTTATCGAACTGCATACAAGACCCCGATTAGTATGTCCCCATTCCGATTGGTGTATGGGAAGCCCTGTCACTTGCCAGTGGAGCTGGAACATCGATCTTATTGGGCTATCCAGCAAGTTAATTTGAACTTAGAAGGTGCTGGAAAGCAAATGAAGCTCCAAATACATGAGTTAGAGGAACTAAGAAATGAGGCCTTTGAGAGTGCCCTCATTTACAAGGCCAAGACCAAAGCATTCCATGATCACATGATCTCAAGAAAGAGTTTCAACAAAGGCCAAAAAGTGTTACTAAACCAATCCAGAGTCAAATTATTTCTAGGTAAGCTACGTTCTAAATGGATTGGACCATTTGTAGTAACTACTATTTTTCCTTCTGGTGCAGTAGAGATCATGAATGAGGTATCTGAAAAGACATTCAAGGTCAATGGGTACCGTCTCAAGCCTTACCATGAGCTTCCGGAGAATGCAGAAGTTGAGGACATGCCTCTTCTCCATCCATCCTATGCAGAACAATGAGGAGCGCTGCAATGTCTGGCTGAGGACAATAAACCAAGCGCTTATTGGGAGGCAACCCAATTAGATTTGTTTTTTTTTTCCTTTCTATTTTGAGTTGTTTAGTTTTTTTTTTGTTAGTTTAGCCATTTTTATGTGTTTCTTGCTTAATGATACCTGTATCTTTGCCAGTATTTGTGTTTTGACTTACTCAGTTTTGGTTTGATTGAATGAGTTCATGATTTGTTAAGTGCGTGCATTCATGAGGAGCAGGTTGGAGTGATTTTATAAGTCTGAAGCCTACACAGGGTGGGTCGTGTCCATTGACATGGCCCGTGTTACTATGACAATAACCCCAACTCTTGACAGAGAGGTACACGAGGTGGGCCGTGTCACATGACACGGCCCGTGTTTTTGTAGGTAGCAGGTCTGTATTTTTTCAGAGAGGTACATGGGATGGGCCGTGTCATATGACATGGCCCGTGTGATCGTGCCCAACAGAATACTGGTTTGGCAGAGGAGTACACGGGTGAGGCCGTGTCATAAGACACGACCCGTGTACTCGTGCCAGATTTCATTTAACCCCATTTTAGGGTTTCTTTTTCCTCAAATTCCCAATCTTCTCATCTTCTCTACGCAGCCCCCTGCCCCCCACCACCCTCTCCTCCTCCAAAAACACCTTCTTCTATTTTCACCACCTACATCCATCATTTTCAACCATTTTTCACTCTCCATCTCTCAAATCTCTCTTCCCTCTTTTTTTCTCTTTCCATTTCCCCACCATTGTCTCCATCATTCTCCCTACCCACGCACCCACTATCATCACCACCACAATCTTCCATTGTTCTGTCATTTTCAACCCCATATTTCCCCACCATTCTACCATTCACGGTCCCATTCCATTTCTTCCTTTTCTTCATTTCTTTTGATTTCCTCAGTGATGGGTCCTAAGAAGCGCATCAAGGTCACAGCTGCTTCATGTTCCTACCACCTCCATCGTACCTCCTCTAGGCGTGCACGGTCTCCACCACCCCCGCGTGAGCCCTCACCACCTCAGGTACCAGTCAATCCTATAGACAGAAAGGTACTGGTTCCTACTAGATTTTTGGATGTTGATATCCTTAAGGCTATAGGGTTGCATGGTGAGGTTTTTGCTCTATTGAGTAGGATTGGCTGGGTAGAATTTGCACTGTTGAATAGGCTTACATTTGCTGAGTTGACTAAGGAGTTCATTTCTAGTTTTAACCGTAAGTTGTATCCCCTGTGTGATCAGGACAAGTGGCCTGGTAAGATCACATTTAAGCTGCTAGGCAGCTCTCATTCTGTTAACATTCACTTGTTTCGTGCTGTTTTTGGTTTTCCTGAGGGACACAATATGTTACCCCGTGATTTTAATCCTGATCGTGTGTGGTCTGCTCTGATTGTCTCTGGGTCTAGTGACTATGACCCTAAGAAGTCTAAGGCTTCTAGGCTTAGGTCCCCTGCACATCGATATATTCAGAAATGGTTAGCTAATATCATCTGTGGTAGGTGGGACAGTCAAGGCACAATTAGCCATTCTGAATTTATTTTTCATGCACTGCATGCTTGAGGGAGAACCCGTCAATGGGGGGTATTGGCTTTGTAATCAGTTTCACCATGTAGGGACCACTTTAGCTGGTTGTATAGTGATGGGGGGTATATCTCTGCTATTGCTGCTCATTTTGATTATCTGAATCTGCTGGAGGAGGCCTCGATTCAGGGTCTCAATGCTATTGATGGGGCTATTTTAGTGTCTACGAAGCTGTGCACCCGTCAAAATGGTGCTCTCCTCTTGATCGGAGCTGATGGATCTACCCTGCCTAGGACAGATCTGATCTTTGAGCCTCATGAAGATGTTGCAGTCTCCCTACCTCCAGAGTTTGCTAATGATGCAGGACATTCCACTCAGCCTGGCGCCGCCTCCTATGATGCTAGTTTGGCTCGTATTGACCGCTTGGAGCTGGACCGTGCTGCTCGATTCCAAAGATTAGAAGATCACTTTCAAGCATTGAAAGTCTCTCGTGATCAGCGGATGGATGCCATTGATGACAAGCTTGATCTCTTGCTTCAGCGTTTCTTCTACCCCTCTCTCCCATCTTAATGTATTTTCTTTTCTTTTAGGATATTGCATTTGACTTTGCTGGCTTAGTGGATATTGTCTTGGTTACTATTTTGAATTTGATTGTGCTTCATGATGCCGGAATCAATTTCTTTGCATATGCTTTGCTAATTTATTCGGGTTCCTTTTATCTATTGTGTATGTTTTGACATTGAGCACATTGTCTATTTTAAGTGGGGGGGGAGTGGACCTTAATTGCACATTCTGACATTCTTATCTTAATTGCATATGCGCATGTCTTTTTAACTGGTTTTTAGAGTATGTTGAGCAATGAGCAAGCAATTGATTTTATTTTTTTTATCGATATGTTTTTAAGCCTAAAGGAATTGACTTTCTTGCTTCTAAACCTATGCTGAGAGGTTTTGAAAATTGAAATGATTGATTCAAACATATGATAAAATTGGGACCTAGTGAGTTTTTGGGCCTTGATGTGAATGACTAATTTTAATCATTTTTGTTCTTTGTTGAATGATTTCATTTGTGATTATATGTCCTTTAGAACTTGGTTCGACTCTCTTTTAAACTGCAAATGATCACTGTGCATTTTTGAGATGATAAAGGCATTTATTTCTTTCAGCTACTGGCCAAATAGCTGTCCTTGAATTTTGATCCATTTTTTCACCCCTTTGAGCCTGAATGATATCCCTTCTTTTTATTATAGCTCAATACAAGCCTAACAGTGAAAAACCATTGCTAACTTACTTTTGGGAGTAAAAGAGCTTGATAATTATGTTGTGAATTGCATTTGAATAAGTGTGGGGGTGATTATACTTTAATTATGTTTTTAAATAATAATAATAATAATAATAATAATAATAATAATAATAATAATAATAATAATATACTCTAAAAAGAGAAAATAAAGAAATGAAAAAGAGAATGGAAAAGTTGATTGTTGAATGAAGAAAGTCAAGCAAAAGATGAAGATGGACTGAAAAGTGCTGGGGTGATTGTGCAAAAGCGTTTGATTCTTATATTTCCATTTGCTCTTCTACTTCCGATGGTTTAACTTTGTGTATCCTTGATATATCCTACCTTGACCTCGACCTCATTACAACCTGATTACAGACCTTTTGATCTTTGTGTACATGTGATTTAGGTGGTGGAGAAGTAGAGGCTTGTCAAGCCTATGATAGGGCATGTTTTCATGAGTTGGTTGAGAGTAAATACAAGCCCAAAACAGTTGAGTGAAAGAGAGTATATCAGTGAGGATTTATCATGTTGATTTCACCCTGATATTGGATTAACCTGACTTGCTGATTTGGATTGTTGAGAGAGGAAATTCTTGATTGCTTAGATTCCTTGTAAGGACTAAATTAAGTAGATCTTTGCTCATTGTTTAGTACTCTTGCTACTTTTTGGGAAGCATGTGTTTGATTTTATGTTTTTGCTCAGGAGTGCAAAAGGTTAAGTGTGGAGGTATTTGATCTGTTAATAATTCCAGTATCTTAAATGCCTTTTGTTTGATCTAATCGGACTCCATATGTGCTCAATTGTTGATATTTAGCTAAGTTTCTACTTTAGAGCTTAATTGGATGTTTATTATGAAACTATGCTTAAATGTGGTTATAAATACTCATAAATGAATTATGCTTTTCAAGATATCTTTGAGTGTTTGAGTCCATTAGCATTGAACCGAGCTTGATGACCATTTAAAGAGAAGGATGAATGCTTAAGAAGTTTGGTTTTATCCCTAGAAGCAAAGGAAGAGGAGCAGTTATGAAGACTCAAGGTTACATTTGAAAAAATTGGTAAACACGACCCGTGTTAAATGACACGGGGCAAGCTGTGTACTTCTCTGACTATTTGAAGACTGGGTCAAATGATATTTTTGGATCAACACGGCCTGTGTCAAATGACACGGGGTGGGTCATGTACGTCTCTGTCTTCACAAGGAAAATCAGTTTTCAGTCTTGACTGATATCACGGCCCATGTTATCAGACACGGGTTGGGCCGTATTTTTCTCTGACTTTGAAATTAGTTGGAGTTTTGTCACCAGAATCAGACACGGGTTGGGCCGTGTTATATGACACGGCCCGTGTCAACGGCCCAGGAATTTAAATTTGAGTTTTAATGCTAAATTAAGTGTCAAAACCTATAAATAGGGTTGCTTAGAGTCCCTAAGGGATATCTCGACAGAGAGAGCCGTCAAGGAAACTGAGGGAAACACGAATACCAAGAAAGAGAGAAGTTTGATTGAAGATTGGAGATTCGGGTTCGAGCAATCGAAGATCAATCATTCTCAAACCTTGGAAACTAGCTTGATCTTTAGTTTTCTTTTCCTTCTTTTGTTCTGAACAATGTTTTTCTTTAATTCTTCTTCTGTTTTTGAATTTGCCATGTGTGGCTAAACTTCTTGATTAGTTAAGGGAAGATGAAACTCTAGTTTTGATTATGTGAATCTTGCATACTTCTTTATATCAATGCAATTATGTTTTTATTCATATGTTTCTGTTCTTAAATTAATATAAAGATCTTTATATTCTTGCCAAATTTCAAGAATGGTAAAACTAAGATTGCTATGCGCGGTTGTGGTGGTAGAACTAGTGAAACATATGATCTAAATAATTTAATCCCGGTGTGTAATTAGATCTTAGTGTGATTAGTTTTTTAATTCTTAATGCAATCATTAGGTATGTGTAAGAGCGATTGCTTTACAAATAACTAATGGTTAGGGTTTGATTTGAGTGGTTGTTGAATTAAGCGAAACTTAAGGAAAACAAGCGATTTATCTCACAATTACATAAGAACATAATTGGTCATGTTGGTATAAAGAGTATGTGAGCTAGTATAATCATTTAAATCTAATGGTAGATTCCATCTCTTAACCAATATCTTTAACTTGGTAAATTAATTTGTATTTACTGTTTTTGTTTATATTTAATTTCTTTAATTAGTTTTAATTAACAAAACCCCTTTTTTACTTTTTACTGTTTATTAGAGTTTAATTTAGAAATTAAATTGATAAAGTTAATTGAATTAATTTTCTGTGGATCGACCTTTTGTTACTATAACTGATTGCAAAGTTTTTATATTTTTAGTGGAACTAGGTAACTGTTTTTAATATAATTCTTAGTCGTATTCCACATCACACCAGCAGATATACCAGTGTGGTGACTTTGACAATCTCCTGGTTCCATGTTGAGATAAGAGGTGGTACTGCGACAGTGTTCGTCGTCAGTCTCCACGGCCTGCACCTTAGCGAGTGTGGTGCCTTGGGAGTAGAGGAGACGATAGTGTCTGTGGAGGTGGTGATGACACAGCCGAAGTTAGGGTGGGGAGAAGTGAGACAGGCAGATTTTTCAGATAGCTCGGCAGCGCATCAGATGTAAGCAGCGTCAAGCCCGTGAGGTCTTGCAGATCATGGAAAGGTTGAGCTTTAGACACAACGCCATCAACACTCGCACTTAATTCTTTTCCTTCTCTTCATTGTTCAAGTTCGGGTTGAGGTCTATCATTGTATCAAGTTTGATGACGTAGGACTACCTTTGCAATTTCCTAAAAGTTTAATAAACCAGTTGAGTCTGTTCCCGGTTTTGAATCCCCACCATTTATTTGTTTAAGCAACGCCATCAACAGGTCGATCGATGAACCAACCTTTTCTAAGGAGATATTTTTTTCTATTTCCTACTCCAACTCTTCATTCGTATTTTGTTGATTCCCGAGAGAATTTAAAATTTGAAATTTGAGCCACTGTTCTGCGGCATAAAAATTGTGAATCAACGTTTCGGTATAAGTTTCGGTGCATATCAAAACTTTGATTGCACAAAAACATTAAGAAAAGTTAATCGGTATAAGTTTTTCACTGCTCACGCGGCACAAAACTTGGAACTACCTTAATACATTCCTGAAAAGTTTAATAAAAGTGATCCAAGAAAGAGTTCTCAATAATCTGTTTCCCGTTAGGAATAAGTGGTTAATTTAAGAATACCTATATCACCATTTAATTTGTTTACGTATTATATCAATAACATTCCAAGAAAGAGTTCCCCGATAATGAGTAAGTGTTAAACGTTAGGAATAAGTGGTTGATCGATCTGGAGAACCAGCGAGAAATAAATATTGACATACACAAAAAAGTTTTACGGTGGAAGAAAGTTGGAGTAGACGTTTTATATTTTTTGTTGTTCATAAATATAACACGTTATTTTTATATACATTTATATAAAATATATAAATATAACACATTATTTTTATATACATTATATAATTAATATGTAAAAATAAATTTCAATGAATTTTTTATTTTTTTATAAAATATGAATAAATCTTATTTTTATGTAAGTGTGTATAAAAGTAACATATTATATTTATGTACAGAAAAAAATATCTCTTTTTTAAGTCTATTTTAGATGAACCGACTGTGAAGCATTTACTCATTAACAAAATAATGATACGGCTGAGTAGGTAACAAACGAGAATATAAAAATAATAACAACATAGTAAACTTAAGAACATTGTCATTTATTTTTATACGATCGAGATACAATACCATTTTTAAAATTCTCATATTTTATTTAAACTTGATTATATCTAAATATATTTGTAATTTGTAATTTTCTTATTTCTTTTATACACTCAATTATAAAAGGAATTTATTCACATGTATTTTAAAAAAAATAAATACAAATATGAGAAAGCATGTATATGTAAGAACTAAGTAACAAAAGAAAAGCCAAATAAGAGAGAGAGATGCTGACTAACTGGATTGTTATAATCCTCAAGTATATATAGAACTGAAGGGCACACACAAAATAATAAAATAAAAAAGAAGTGAGCAACATTTTGAGTTTTTTCTTTTATTCTTTTCCCCACTCCTGAAGGGCTATAAAACCATAAAAGTGTTCAATTACCTTTAAGCGTCTTGCTTGAGATTTGAGATGGGGCACAGACAAGACACAGCATATGAGTATAGCATTTCCAGTCCTTTATCATTTCCCCATTCAGTGGAAGTGAAAAAGTGGAAGAGTTATTATAAATATCTCTCTGCATTTGGCTGTTGCCTCTTGTAGGTGGTGGCTGGTGGGACTGAGAGGCTATATCACTAAACATGTTCAATAATTGAATGCTTCCCTTGTTCTTAGCTTAGCTAGATCCAGCACCCTACCTCTTAAATTTGTAAATGCCTTCGCCGAGACCTACAAAAGGAGCCAATGACATCATAAAAGGAGCCAATGACATCATCTCGGAAGAAAATCCTTAGCACACGTCTCAGGAAAAGCCTTAGCATAAAAGGCGTTGCACGCCAAATACTATTGACCTACTATAAACGTTGATTTCATGGAGCACGTCTAAAAATACGACAAGTGTTAATGGTTGTCGAACCTCAATTCCTCCTAACTAGAAGTGTCCTTAGAGCTCGTTTGGTGGTCAGGATAAAAGAGATAAGATAGTATAAACTATCATATCTTATATGAAATTGTTGTTTGATGAACCAGCAGGATAGGATAAATCAATCTTGTCACCTATCTTATACTGTCTATTTAGTTCAAATTCTATCCTGAGGAGAAGGCTGGGTTAAAACTCAACAGAATATGATAAAGTGATTTAAAGTATAATATAAAAAAATATTTTAAATATAAAATAATTAAAGTATAATAAAATATAATATGGTTACCAAAAAAATGTATAATAAATATAAAATATTTAAAATAATAAAATACTAATAATTAATTTTAAAAATTATTTTTATTTTGTCTCAAGGCTAATTTTGTTATTTATATTATTTTAAAAACTAAAAAATATAAAATTATTCTAATAATTTAACTATATGTAAAGTAAAAATTAAAAATGAATATTTAAAATTATAAAAAATTAATTTAAGTTAAACAATATTTTCAAAATTTTAAAAATTATATGTAATTTTATCATAAGGATAAATTGGTCTTTTTATATAATTTAAAAAAAATTAAAAATTATAAAAAAATAAAATCAAATAAAATATGAAAACATTCTGAATAAAAAGAAAAATTTTAAAATCATACTAAAATTATAATGCTATCTAGTTGGTTATCTGGTGGACACCAAACGTCGGATAGGATAACAACTTATCCTGCTAATATCTTATTCTATTCATATCCTGCTCTCTTATCCTATCTGCTCTTATCCTATCCTGACCACCAAACGAGCCCTTAGAGTATTTGGTAGAAAACTTCATTTAATTTTGATATACTTTTTATATATAAAAAAAATCCCACCATATATATTTTGTTGATTTTGTTAAGAGTTTCACATCGAATATCTTAATCTTTCAGGAACGGTTTATATATCTGTTGGATTATTCTACTTAACACCAATTGATTTTATGTTAAAATCTCACATAATATTAGAGTTAAGATCTCATTTATGTTATTTACTTCACTAAATTTTTCTTGCCTACTTCGTTAGGTTCGCTTGTTTTATTCAAATTAACATTTATAGAGAGAGGTGTTAAGAATATACTAATTGATTCTTAAATACAAGGTAGTTGAATCCCTTTAGGATGGTCTCCCAAGCAACCATCTCCTACCATAAGTAAAGGCTATGACCAACTTAAGTATGCATATTTTTCACTCGTTATTGCCTCTTAAAGTAAACTTTAATTTGGGCATCAGAGTAATATAATATCACTCCTTCACTCCGTCGCAACACGAGGAACTTTACCATCAACAAACTTTTTATTAGAGTTATCAAAATATACCAAACTTAAATCTGAATAGTTCAATAAAATAAATAAATTAATTAATAAAAATAAATAAAAAAATTAAAAATGATTTGAATAAGTTAAATCTAAATGAATTGAACTAATTGATATTAATAATATTATATTAAATCAAAATATATCAATAAAATATCAACTCAAAATTAATATGACTCAATTTAATTCGATTTAAAAATAACCGGATCGAACTGATTTTGATAACCCTACTTTCTACTCGAGGCCAAATACGACTACACCTGACTTCGCTATTAAACAGTTATAATTATTTATCGATTTAAGTTTATGTGACTTCGTATAAATTTATTTTTCTAAACCTTTGTGAAGTTATGTGTGCAAATGCAATTGCATATTATTATAATAAATAAAATAATAATAAATTGATTATTTTTGTGGAGTTTTCTGTCTCGTGGGATGAACAATGAAGAAAGAAATTAAGTTGAAAGGTTAGAAAAGTAATAATAAAAAGAGAATAAATAAAAAGTTGACTGGCCTTGAGAAGAGAGCTAGCTAAGTATAAAAAACTTGGAAACCTATTTCGTTGTGTGCAAAGTGTCAAAGTGTTGACTGTTATGCTGTGTCGAAATCAAAGCCCAAGTCACATTCTCTTCATCAAGTTTATCAAGTCATATCTTTTAAATAAATTTTTGATTGAGGAACTCTAGTTAATAACTTTGTCATTTTTAACAACTAAAAATTAAAAATAGAAACTATTTTACATTATGGTCTACTTCATGAAAGTGCACGGAATAATACGAGCACTAATCCAATTTAATAAGAGTTTCAACACTAAGGTCAGATGTGTTGGTAAAATAAATAAAATATGTAAATTGAATTAAGAAAATTTAAATATAAATATATTTTGGTTTGATATATTCTAATCTGATTTTTCCCAGCCCAATGTGAGTAAGTTTGCAGTGAGTTGGCACTGATATAATGCCTAATTATTTTATTAGAATATTATCAAATAATTTTTATGATATGTGAAAGATTTTATCATTATTTACTCTAATGTAAATTAATATTAGTATTACAAAAATTATTTTATTTAATGTTTACCAAGGATCAAACTATGCAAAAAAAAAAAGTTAAGAAAAATAAGAATAAAAATTTCAAATGTTAAAAACTCAAGAAACTTTTTTTTTAAAAAAAAATTACAATTTTCTAGCCTGCCCAACCCATGGCTTGCATAGGACCAACTTGGGTTAACAATTTGCTGACTCACAACAACTTTATCTTGATCTAACCTAAAATTGGCTTGGCTTAGCGGTGGCAAATAGATGAATAAGTTTGATTTTGGATTGGATCATAATAGATAAATAAAAATTAAATTATTAATTTATTTAAGATTTATTACAAAATATTTAATACTATTCAATTCATCAATGACTCAATTTAATGAATGAATATTCAATTTATCCATTTAGGGGTGTCTGTTGGATGAGTTGGGTGGGTTTAACAACGTTTTTAGACTCGACATGCTCATTACAATAGTGGTTGGGTTAGGTTGAGTCGAAGAAATTTTTTTGTTCAACTTGACCCAACCCGACCTGCTTAAGAGTAGTTTGAGTTGGGTCAAACCCGTGAGTCTGATATATATATTTTAAAAAATTATTAAAAAAGTAAAAATACAAAATATAATAAATTAGTACCATAAGTTTCAATCTCAAACATAATAGGTCTCAATCTAATAAATTAATACAGTAAGTCTCAATCTTAAATATAATAGGTCTCAATCTCAAATAAACTAAATAACATAAGTCAATAAATACATAACAAATTAATAACTAACACGTCTTACTAAGTTTAGAATAAACAAAACAAAGCTAGTCATAACTCAAATAACAAATTAGTCTAACCAATCGAAGTCAGTATCATCACGCATGTCATATATATTGACATAATCATTAATTTCATTATCTATTTTTTTCATATACTCTTTATCATCTAAATGACTTTTTACTAAAAAAAATATGTGAGTTGAATTTGCGTGAGTTAGACGTGTTCTAACCTGCTACCCGACCTACACATTATGGATTGAAGCATTTTTCAACCAAACTCAACCCGTAAACCCAACTCAACCCTCATTTTATGAGTTAGATTAAGTCAAAACAGTGACTTTGTTATTTAACCCAACCCACTAGACTCCCCTACATCTATTAATCTATTTTAATAGATTGAATAAATGAATATTTAACTCACTCATTTAAAAAAAAATCTTATCTCTAAAATTTTTTCATTTTTTCTCTAAAATTTTTTCATTTTCTTTCCAATTTTTTTTTCTCTAAAAAAAATATTTATCTCTTTAAAATTTTCTCTCTAAAATTTTTTATCTCTCTACAAAATACAAAGCGTCATCCTTTCACCGCCTGCTTACATACAATAAAGTAAGATTCACCTACTTTTTAAACATTGACAAGCGCCAGCAAAATCTTACTGTATTTGTATGCTTTACTTCTCCTGTGGTTCTTATACTTTCGTTTAGCAATTAATTTGTATATTTTGTAATATTCTCTTATGTTTCTCGGAGTAATAAAATTTGTATGGAAGAAAATAAAAGAGTAATAAATTTTTTAATAAAAGAAGTTTATATATATATATATATATATATATATCTTAAATTGAAGAGTATGTATTTTAACAAAAAAGAATTCAATATAACGTACACGAGAATTGTTACTGTATCCTGCCTGATTTTTTTATAAGTATTATTACTTATAAAAAGTTGTTAAATATTTATTTGATATTTGATTACATTTATCAAAAAGTTAATTATACTTAAAATGCATGCTTAACAAAAGAATGCACATTAAAATATTTTAACAAAATATTGTCTACTCAAATTAATTTTGAGAAACAGAAAAAACCAACAAGCAAAACAATGATTGCATATAAATAAATAATAATTTTATAATATATCTTTTTTAATCTGAATTTTATAATATATCTTATTATTAAAATAGTATATAATTAACATTTTGTATAAAAACTTAAAGTTAATTAAAAATTGTAGAAAGTGTGTTATACAAAATTTACCCCCGATTAGTTCATAGATTACTATGTACTTTTTTTTCTTTTCTGGGCTTGGGGCCCATATTACAGTAAGGTGCTTTCCACGTTTAGCGTTGAGAGAGTGACCGCGTGGTTCACGCTTACGCATGTTAAATATTTAAAAAACACTCGCATTTCACAAAGGCTATTGAGAGGAAGAAGGGGAACGAAACGGGAGAGAACAGAAAATGAAGAAAATGATTTTTGGAATTTTGGCTTTTGAAGACATTTAGGAAAATAACGTAATTCATTGAATTGGTTTTTAATATATCTATTAAATATTTAATGTAAGTTTTGATTGAATTATTAATTATTTATAATTAAATTTAATTCAATAAAATATATTATTTTAATTATATAAACTAGATTAATTTTAATATAAATAAATTAAGTGAATTAAAAATTAATAAATTTTATCACTAAGCCCTTGGTTTATAGCTGACTGTCTTTAATTAACCAACTCTTCCCCAGTTAACACCTCTACTCAAAACCACCTACACAAGAGATGATAGACATATGAAATATTTTTAGGTGGATATAAATTTAACACGTTAAATTTGTATACATTCACACAAAGTTAAAAAAAAAAGATAGATAAGTTTCACTAAATTTATTCATCACAAAAAATTATTTTTTTTAATTTTTTATAAATATATACAAATATGACGTGTTAAATTTGTGTTACTTAAAAATATATATCTGGACACATTGTAAAACTTTTATTTTTTTTTAATTTTTATCTTTTTAAGATACACATGATATAAATTTAATTCATTATGAATTACTTTTATTAATTTAGTTCTTCAAAATTCAAATCCCCAATAACTTATACTTCCTATTCCAGTTTAACGCCTAATATTACGCTATAATTAGCTAGCTAAGAATCCGATGTAAATAGCGATATTATATTACTATCTGATAGGAGAGGTAGTTTCGGTATATTTGTCCAGTTTGCCAAAAGAATAGACAATAGTATTAATAGGCTATTATTAGGCACATGATCAGCGGATGTCCAGGAGTAATTGTAGCTTCACCAAGGTGTAGTCTCGTGTATATATTCTGATCTATCTTAACGAATAAAGTATGAGAAATTGATAACTTTACATGGTATCAGAGCGAGGTACTAGAAAACATTAGAACGGGACGGGTGACATGGCTGGCAGTCAAGAGCAACCCAAGCATGATCCCATCGTGAGAAACCCATCACCATATGACCTGACTTCGAGTGACAATCCCAGAAACGTGATAACTCAGGTGCAGCTGCGTGGAGAAAACTATGAGGAGTGGGCAAGGGCCATGAAGACTTCTCTAAGAGCACGCCGCAAATGGGGATTCATTGATGGAACAGTTAAGCAGCCAAGTGAGAAATCTCCTGAGTTGGAGGACTGGTGGACCGTCCAATCCATGTTGGTCTCATGGATTCTGAACACTGTTAATCCCAGCCTACGATCAACCATTTCATACATGGAGAATGCCAAAGCACTATGGGAGGACATCAAGGAAAGGTTCTCAATTGTGAATGGCCCCAGGATTCAGCAACTGAAATTCGATATAGTAGAATGCAAACAAGGAGGTATGACAATGGTTGCATATTATGGAAAATTAAAATATTTATGGGATGAACTCGCTAACTATGAGCAGATTCCCATTTGTAGTTGTGGGGGTTGCAAATGTAATATTGCATCCAAACTAGAAAAACGCAGGGAAGAAGAAAGGATCTATCAATTTTTAATGGGTCTGGATGATGAAATTTATGGGACAGTGTGCTCGAACCTTCTTGCCACTGATCCCTTGCCATCTCTTAACAGAGTATATTCGACCTTAATTCAAGAAGAAAGGATGAGAACCATCGCTCGAACCAAGGAAGAGCGGAAGGAAGTGATAGGACTGGCTGTTCAAACCAATGGCAGAGCAAAAGTATGTGGTGATGTGAAAACTAAGACGATTATATGCACTTATTGCAATCGGGCTGGACATGAAGAAGCTGCATGCTTCCAGCGCATAGGCTACCCCGAATAGTGGGGAGATAGACCGCGGGTTGAAGGAAGGACAAGAGGACGAGGAAAGGGATCACTGCGTGCTGGAAATGATGCAGGCCGTAGAACTGGAGGGTCTGTACGTGCCAATGCTGCGCAAACCATGAATAATGCAAACACTGCAACAGGAAGTGCCATGGAAACAGAAAAAACTGGGCTCACCGGACTTAGTAGCGAGCAATGGCAAATGCTGCTGGACCTGCTGAATAATTCTAAGCCTGAGGGAAGTGAAAAGATGACTGGTAAGAACATGCATAACTCATGGATCATTGATATAGGAGCTTCAAACCATATGGCTGGAAGCTTGAGCAAACTGTGTGATTTACGTGAAGTAAAGGGATGCCCAGTTGGGCTACCTGATGGGCAAAAGATCACAGCTATTAAGGAAGGATCAATAAAACTCGATGGGGGAATACAACTCAGCAATGTTCTTTATGTTCCTAGTTTAAACTGCAACCTCATTTCTGTGTCACAATTAATAGATGAATCAGATTGTATTTTCCAATTTACTAATGCTCTATGTGTGATACAGGACCACATTTCGAGGACGGTGATTAGTGCGGGTGAACGAAGGAATGGGCTCTATCTGTTTCGTGGGATTCCGGAAGTGAAGGCATTCAAGATTGCTGGGATGAATCAACTTGAGCTATGGCATAAGTGATTGGGACATCCATCGCTAAAAGTTACTAGGAAAATTCCTGCTATTAGCTGTGAAAATAATGATTCAATTAATAAGGCTTGTGATGTGTGTCAACGGGCCAAGCAAACCATAGAAACATTTTCTTTAAGCAATCAAAGGGCGTCTAATGTATTTGAACTCATTCATTGTGACCTATGGGGAGCATACAGAACTTCAGCTTTTTGTGGTGCACATTATTTCTTAACTATAGTAGATGATTGCTCAAGAGCCGTGTGGATCTATTTACTAACTGATAAGAAAGAAGTACCTAGAACTCTATTGCATTTCTTTGCTATGGTGAAACGACAGTTTAACAAAGAAATTAAGGTCGTCCGAAGTGACAACGGAACTGAGTTCTCACGCTTAAAGAACTACTTTCTTGAACAAGGTATCATTTTTCAAACCTCTTGCACAGGTACACCTCAACAAAACGGACGGGTTGAACGGAAACATAGACATATCCTAAATATTGCTAGAGCACTTCGGTTTCAGGGCCATTTGCCTATTGAATTCTGGGGGGAGTGTGTTTTAACAGCTGGCTACCTAATTAATCGAACACCTTCCACCATTTTGCGTAGGAAGACCCCGTTCGAAATTCTGCATGGCACGACCCCTTCCTATGACCATTTATGTGTATTCGATTCATTATGCTATGTTCATAACCAAAGGGAAAGAGGTGACAAGTTTGCAAGCCGAAGTCGTAGGTGTGTCTTTATTGGTTATCCGTATGGCAAGAAAGGATGGAAGGTGTATGACATTGACACTAAGGAAGTCCTTGTGTCCTGAGATGTTGAGTTCTTTGAAACTGAGTTCCCTTATCAAAACATTCCTACACCAAGAGACAATCTTATCATCACTATCCCTCATGACTCTACGGTTGATGAAATCTATCATGAGCCCCATAATGCTGACCATGGCAGGACAGTCTCCAATGAAGTCAGGCATGATGACAGGGGGGAACACAGGCTGCCACTGAACGTGAAAGCATGCAACTTCTCCCACAAGGTAGTGAACATACTGGGCCTATATCACCACCTAGTCAGGTACAATCAGTTGATGAGCAGGCGACGCAGCTTGGACGGGGACATCGACTTAGGAAACCATCTGTTCGATTACAAGATTATGTCATGAATACCATCTGCAGATTGAGCCCTTCTAGCAGTTCACTAGCTCCAACCCAACCTCCAGGTACTCCTTATCCATTAGAATATTATGTAAATTATGCTCATTTCTCGGTGCAGCATCGTGCCTTTCTTGCAGCCATTACAACTGAACGAGAGCCCTTCTCTTTTTCTAAAGCTGTCAAAGACACCCGTTGGAGGGATGCCATGTCTTCTGAAATCCAAGCTCTTGAGAGAAATAGGACGTGGACAGTTCAACCATTGCCTCCCGGAAAGAAACCCCTTGGTTGCAAGTGGGTCTACAAGGTCAAGCATCGAGCGGATGGAACAGTCGAAAGGTTTAAAGCCAGGCTGGTTATATTCAGTAACCACCAAGTGGAGGGTGTGAACTATAATGAAACATTCGCACCAGTGGTAAAAATGGTCACAGTGCGTGTTGTTCTTGCTGTTGCCGCAGCCAAGGTGTGGGAGTTGCACCAGATGGATGTTCATAACGCCTTTTTACATGGTGACCTTTATGAAGAGGTCTTTATGAAGTTGCCTCCTGGGTTTCACGTACAGAAGCAGGGAATGGTGTGTAAGTTACATAAATCACTCTATGGCTTGAAGCAAGCCCCTCGATGTTGGTTCGCCAAACTTTCCACTGCCCTTAAACAATATGGTTTTCAACAATCTTATTATGATTATTCCTTGTTCACTTTGCAGCACCGAAAGGTGCACCTTGTCATCCTTGTGTATGTGGACGATTTAATTATCTCTGGAAATGACTCTGCAACTATTGACCGAGTCAAAACTTACCTGAGTACTTGCTTCCATATGAAAGACTTAGGTGCTCTGAAGTATTTTTTGGGTGTTGAAGTGGCACGAAACCCTTCTGGTATTTTTCTTTGTCAAAGAAAGTATATTCTGGATATTCTCTCTGAAACCGGTCTTCTGGGAGCCAAGCCAGCCCGTATTCCAATGGAGCAGAACCACAAACTTGCCTTAGCTCAAGGACCTCTACTTAATAAACCCGAACAGTATCGGCGGCTCGTTGGACGACTTATCTACTTATATTTCACTAGGCCTGAGCTCTCATATAGTGTGCACACTCTTTCCCAATTCATGCATCAGCCTCGAATAGAACATTGGGAGGCTGCATTAAAAGTGGTTCGTTACCTCAAAGGAAATCCCGGGCAAGGGATACTACTCAATCGAGACAGCAATCTACAGCTTTATGGATAGTGCGACTCGGACTGGGCTAGCTGCCCTTTAACCAGACAATCACTAACTGGGTGGCTTGTGTTCTGTGGCAACTCACCGGTCTCTTGGAAAACTAAGAAGCAGCACACAGTGTCAAGATCATTTGCTGAAGTAGAGTACCGGTCCATGGCAGCCACCACTTGTGAGCTAAAATGGTTAAAAGGTCTTCTATCCAATCTTGGCATTTCACAGTTTCAACCCATGCAACTTCATTGTGACAGTCAGGCAGCGTTACACATAGCCAAGAATCCTGTATTTCATGATAGGACTAAGCACATAGAAGTGGACTGCCATTTTGTGCGCGATGAGTTGCTCAATGGTACCATTCAGCCAACATATGTCCTAACTTGTATGCAACTTGCAGACATTCTTACAAAGGCGTTGGGCAAGCCACAATCACTATTTTATGATTCGAAATCCCCATGCTCCAAGTATTACGCTATAATTAGCTAGCTAAGAATCTGTAACAGCCATTTGTGTGCGCGATGAGTTGCTCAATGGTACCATTCAGCCAACATATGTCCTAACTTGTATGCAACTTGCAGACATTCTTACAAAGGCGTTGGGCAAGCCACAATTCACTTTCTTTCTTAGCAAGTTGGGCATTCGAAATCCCCATGCTCCAACTTGAGGGGGGTATTACGCTATAATTAGCTAGCTAAGAATCCGGTGTAAATAGCGATATGATATTACCATCACGCTATAATTAGTTAGCTAAGAATCCGGTGTAAATAGCGATATGATATTACTATCTGATAGGAGAGGTAGTTTCAGTATATTTGTCCAGTTGACCAACAGAATAGACAATAGTATTAATAGGCTATTATTAGGCACATGATCAGCGGATGTCCAGGAGTAATTGTAGCTTCACCAAGGTGTAGTCTCGTGCATATATTCTGATCTATCTTAACGAATAAAGTATGAGAAATTGATACCTTTACACCTAACAAATAATGATATGACAAGGACTGACAATCAATCGAAGGTGTTACTCCATTTTGTACCCGCACCTGATCTCCACGACGGCCTCTGTTTCTACATTGCCGCCTCTGCTGTGAGCTCCAAGCTTCCCTCGCCACCCCTACGGTAACATAGTCGACAGAGACCACCAACCCACAACGTGATCCTTTCTGTCTGCCTCCAATCTATCCTTAAGACTCACACAACAATGGCTGAGCAGGTTTCTCACCATCTATCTTCCCTTACCGTGCTAAACATGAATGTAACTAGAGATAATACAACGCCTAATGCAACTCAGTGGGCAGAGCTAGAGGCTGATATGCAGAATTAGAAGTGTCAAAATAAGATGGGCCACCTCGAATAGTCCGACAAAATGGATGAGTTGGGCTAGTAAAATACTAACCCGAAACTTACATATCTCGAATGGGCTGAGTCCGAAGGAGTCAGGTCAGCTATTTTTTTAACACTATATAAGGTTAAATAAGTTGGACTGTGTTAGCAAAATATCAGTCTGAAACTTACATGATTCGAATGGACCGATCTGAAAATGATCAGACCCTAAATGGGCCAGCCCGAATAAGCTAAGTTGGTTCATTTTGACATCCCTACGCATAATGATAGGCAATCGATGGGTCAGCAAGAAGGTGATGAATTGTGTTCTCCGGTGAGCCAAGTTGTCAACTCTACCAATCAAGCATGTGACAAGGACACAGAGAGTCACAAGTCACCACCTCATCCTTTGACTAATACCACGGTCTTCTCCAACCCTATACCAGAAATCTCAGTCGCTCATGAGGTGCCAGCGTTTAACATATGAACATCTACCATAAGATCATTGATGCAGAGGACTAAGAAGAAGTACAAGGAAAAACATGAGCATTGAGATGGGCTAAAACAGAAAACTCATTCTCTTGTAAACGTTCCAATCTAGTTGGTTACCAGGGCTGAAAACAAGTCAGTTTAGACTGTCTTAAACATACATGACTTGTATCCTAATTATAAGGTCTAAGCTTAGCCTGTAAACCTGTAATAAACTGATTTTTAAGGTCTGGTCTGACATTTTTAAAAGTCTAGTCTGATCTGAAAGCCTATTTAAATGTCTACTTTGCAATGAGGCCTTTAAATAAACTAATAGACCTACTTTTAAATAGGCCAATATGCTTTTACATAGACTAACAGACTTAGCTTTAAATAGACCAATATGCATTTATATAGGTTAACAAACCTACCTTTAAATAAGTCAACATGCCTTTACATAGGCTATTAGGCCTAAGCCTTGAAATAAACCAATGAGCCTATTCAAAGCTAATAAGCCTTTATTATAATTTAACACATACATTCTAATTTTATATATGCTCATTACTTTCTTACTATAGTCTTTGGTTGATGTGGGATTTGAATATATATCAAGTTGCAAAATTTTGTAATTTGGTATATCTCCAAGTCTCACATCGACCAAAGACCAGAATAAGAAAGTAGTGATCATTTATAAAAGTAAGATGTGAATATCAATTTATTATTTTCATTCTAATAAATATATTATATTAAATATATTGATAAATATATTATTTCTATTCTAACTTACTAACTTAAGTTTTAGTTATTAATTTATATTAAAATCTAATTAAAATATATATTAATATGTTATAATAAAGTTATAATTATTATAATATATATCTTATATTATATATAGTTAATGACAAGCCGACTTGTCAAGTTTAACAAGTTTATTAGATGATCTAAAGTCTGATCTTTTTAATTAAATAAACTTTTAAAAAATATTAACTTAACTTATTTAATAAACATATTAAATTTTAAGTAGATCAAACCCTAGATCTTGATCTTGATGAACAATCTGACCTATTTTTATCCTTATTGATTACTCTTGATAGCCGAATGATATGGAAGCATAATCCTCAACCAGATAATGAGGGAGTGGGTAAGAGGTTTTGTATGGACCTATCCTAGTCCACTTTTCTTTTCCATCTATTTCCATTTCCACCAGCTATTTCTTCCTGACTTGTCAAAAGGTTTTGGGTTTTTAGCTATTATTTTATACTTTGGATGTCATATCTCCTTTCATTTTAATAATGAATTTACTATTTTCGAAAAAAATGATATAGCATCATAATATTTTATTAATATTGGAGACTGATAATCGAATATATGAATGTAGACTTTCAAAGATTAAAAAAAAAAGTTTTACTCTAAAGCTTATTTAGCACATTTTGAAGGCCTTATATTTATTCTAAAGTTTTTTTTTTTTATCTTCTATTCTTAATTTTTGTGTGAATTTATAATTTTACTTCTTATAGGATTAACTTATATTATTTTTTAAAATATTATAAAAACTTCAAATAAAAATGTCCATAAATAAAAATGATATAAAAAATTAATTAAAATTTTAAAGAAGTTAGATTGTTGCCAAAAGGGCAACTCAAATATTATGTTATCAACTAGTCAGTTCACCTGCGCGTAGCACGACACAAAACATTCAATGGAATGTGAATGATAATTAAGCAGAAAGTGTGATTTCAGAATGAGTAGTAGTTAAAGAAATAGTTGCTACTCATGTATAGTAGATTATTGATCCTAAAATGAATGTGATAAGACCAACTTCAATGTATAAAGGAAAATGAATTACACGTAGATAATATAGATTAAATGTTTTAATATGAGATGATTACATCCAACAAATTAAGTTTGTAAATATGATACTTGGAGATCAATTTTTTTAGCATTTATGATAATTTTTGTTTACTTTCCTGGAATAGACAGACAATTGTGTGAATTATAAGGTTATAGCACATTTCCTTTTTCGATAAATTTATTCTTCTTCTCATAACTAAATTACGTTGGAATATCTTTGTTCCTAATTGTAAAATTTTCTACAGAGGGTGGTGCTCCTGGTAGTTATGGATGTAAAGAAAATAAGATAAATGGAAAACAACATAAGTTGTATTGGAATCTATAAATTAGCAACAGGATTATTACGAAATCAACAAATAGTTAAAGTATGAGCATAATACAAATCTGTTGCAAAATAGGACAATAGAAAACTTATTATTAATAGGAAGTAACCATTTGAAATTGACAGAGCAGCAAACCACTGGCATAATATACACACACATATATATATCAAGTCATAACATTCATAGGATGCACAACCTGAGCATAAACTAATAATGGCTTGCTAATATTTTCATGAATTTGTAAATGTTAACATAGTATATTGGAATAAGTTGGATTCAGTTAGCTTAATGCATGAAATAAATTCAACTTTAAAACTGAATGTGGGGCAATTTGACAAACCTTAATTCTGTTAAGTCAATTTGAACGCTCTAGGACTGTGGGATTTAGCTAAGACATAACAATCTTAACTTATTATTAAACCTATTAAGACATAATGGATTCAAAAGTAAAAGCAATGTCATAATACAGATGAATTTATGTATAATTTTGTTTTCTCCTATTAAGACCCTTCTTAGAATGATTCATTTACTCCTTGCTTATGGCATGAGTGTTCTGTGTATTAGATGCTAGCTTTGTTAAGGAGTGTTTGATTTGTTTTCTATTTTAATTTTTAATAGATATGTTTTTATTTATAATTAAAAAATGTCATTTTATTTTCAATTTATTTTCTATTTTCAATTTTTTAAAGAAAATTGTGAAAACAACATTTTCTTAAGACAGAAAACAAACCAAACACTAACTTATGTTCTCACTAGTTTTTAGCGAAGTAGACTGGTTGACATTGAAATTCAATGTTTTCAAAATTGAACTGGTTATTGAATCAAAAAAGATGAAAGTTTAAGATTTTGAAGTCGGACCAGGATTGAACCAAGATCGAACAGGGTTTTATTATATTAAAAGAATAACAAATATTTGTGAAGTATATAAGTAAAAATAAGAAAAAATATTAAATTATCAATAATATAATAAATCATTGAAGAATTTTACAAAATTAATCAAATTCCGTAGTGGTATAATTTTTTATATATAAAAAAGGAATATTAGTGTTGCCTTAGGGGTACTCTAGGGTTTTACCTTCTCTCATAAAAAATAAAACTTGACTCCAACTCTTTTCTCTAACATTTCCCTATAACCCTATTTAATCTCCCTCCATGTCCATTAACTCTATTAAATAGGGATAGAAGTAAGACATAGAGGGAGATTAAATGAGGTTGGAAGAAAATATTGGAGTCAAATTTTGTCCTCTCTTAAATTGAGGACATTTTAGATAAATACTTTGTGCTTTAATTTTAATTTTAAGAAACTTAATAATGCAATCACTTTCAGGGGTAGAAAATAAATATTTATTTTATCTTATTTTACTTTTATTTTATTTTATTTTATTTTATTAAAAAGGATTAAAATAAACATTTAAAGATTTTAAATTGTTGCACAATTATCATAGGGTAACCATCTTAGGGCGAAGGTATTAGGAGTGCCGTGAGGCTAAGTCTTCATCATTCTCTATGCATAATTGACTCCTAAACATGAATTTGTTAACATAGACTATTTTTCTTAGATTTTTTAATTTTTCTTAATAAAAATAAAATTGGTGATGATTTCTTCTTTTTTAAAAAAAAATTCGCCACTCCGGTCATGATCTCGGTCGCAACAGTGATTGTTTTAGTGGTGACTTTAGGCAGATTATGCCCGTGATCTTAGCAGGGATAAGACAATATATTATTTTTACTAGCATTAATGCTTCATATTTTTGGTCGTTTTGTCAAGTGCTCATACTAACTAGAAATATGAGGCTTCAAAGTGAGAATGCAAATTCTAATTCTACAGAAGTGAAGAAATTCTCAGAGTGAGTATTGAGCATTGGTGATGGTAATAATGGTGATCCTAATGATAGAGAGGTAAGCATCGAAATTCCTGATGACTTACTCAATCAAGATTCAGGTGACCCAATTGAATCAATTGTAAACATCACTTATCCATCATATTTGGAGAGTTTGAATGATCCCGATTATTTATAGCACAGGGCTATATTAGCTCCTACTAATGAAATTGTTCAAAAGGTGAATGATTATATGTTATCCTTGTTTCCTGGAGAACTTAAAACATATCTCAGTTTTGATAGCCCATGTACAATAAATGGGGAACATTGATAGGCTAGATGATGTTCATATCCCTGAGTTTTTGAACACTATTACATCTTCTGGTCTTCCAAATCATGAGTTAAAACTCAAAATTGGTGTTCCAGTCATGTTATTGAGAAATATAGATCAGTCAGCAGGTTTGTGCAATGGATCTCGACTTTCTATTACGCAATTGAGTAATTATGCCTTGGAAGCAAATATCATAACTGGAACAAACATTGGTCATAAGGTTTTTATTCCTAGATTGTCATTAACTACATCTAACAATAGGATCCTATTTCAATATCAAGATAGACAGCAGTTATATGATGCTATCTCAAGCATTGCTAGTAGAACTGGTTTGAAATTATTAATCACTAACAAGGATGGGCATATTTAAAACAATACTACAAATGTAGTTTATAAAGAGGTCTTCCAAACTTAAGCTAAGTAAGATACTTGCATTTTTTTTATCTTATATTATATAAAAAGTAAGGTATAGGTCAAACAAAATTACGTAAATTTGACTCTAAATTAAAATGTATAATTTATTTCATGCAGCAAGCACATATTTTTTTTTTAAATTGACTTTAACATAATTTGATTGCTTTTCCTGATATGATTTTTTTTTTTTACAGATTTGTTCATAGCTTTTCTTTGGAATTTCCAATATTAATAATTGTGACATCATCTGTACAAGTATTTATCTAATTCTCTTTATAAGAAATCAATGAAATATATCTAATATCATGTATTAATACATTTCATTGTAATTTCAATTTTTTTTAGGTTGACTATGGTTACGAGGTGGAAAACGATATAAACTGAACAACAACTGATTACTTCAATAAATTGTAATGATTATTCATATTGTTAATTTTATATGATTATAGATAATGTTACTTCGCTATCTTTATTGTTCAGTTTATCTTCAAAATGTCATTTTGTTGTTTCGTAAAATTTATATTTTTGATATACAAAGGGTATTTTACACTAACAAAATTTAATATTTTTCATTATTTTAAACATATTGTCAATATAATGTATTTAATATATTTAACATAAACATATTAAATACTAATACCACCAATCCATTTTTTTATATTGAATCCATTAGGAGTATTCATGGATCCGGTCTGGCTACAGAACCCGACCAACCCGACCCGATATAAAATATTCAAGTTAGTTCGTATAATCGAGTCTGTTTGGATAGAACTGAATCAATTCGACCATTTATTGGTTCGGGTAACGAGTTCAAGAAATTAATTCCATGACCCAACCCAACCCGGACTACACGATTACAACCAAACTTATCACACTTTTCTCTCTATCTCTCTAGTCCATTTCAGTTTCACTTCACTTTTCTCGTCTTTACCCTATCACCACCTCTCTCCTGTGTGTGTGTGTGTGTGTGTGTGTGTGTGTGTGTGTGTGTGTGTGTGTGTGTGTGTGTGTGTGTGTGTGTGTGTGTGTGTGTGTGTGTGTGGGGGGATATAGGTGTAGGATATGAGTGCGGTGAGACCCCTAAGGACGACGGTGGAGATGACGACGGAGGAGTAGATCTAGGGAGCAAGACGACAACGTAGATCTGGGGAGCACCAACGACGTAGATCTAGGGAGTCATCCCCATTTCTCATTCTCACATTTTTTATTTCTTCTCTTCCCAAATTGCAAAATTCTTAACCCTAACTCCCAATTGCAGGTGTCGAGGACGAACACGAAAACTGGCGAAGATCGAAGGGAGAAGGAGGGATCGAAAGAATTATGGTTATGGTTGTGGGTGGGGAGGATGTATTGGACAGTGGTGTAGTGAAGGTACAGTTCGTTGGGGAGGTTGGTTTCAGAGATTTGGGAGTAATGAGGGGGGAAATGGTTGCTCTGGAAGTAGAATGGGCAGATGTAGATCTTGGCGGTGAAGTCGAGGCTAGAGAATGGGTTGAGAAAGGAGGAGCAAGTCTTGCAGCGGAGTGGCGGGTAAGGGAGGGTGGGGATATCAGGGTGAGGGTGGAGGAGGGAGAGTGTGGCGGCGAGTGGGATCACGCACTTGCTAGTTTCAACTTTGGCGAGGGGCCAGAGGTTCCACTTCATTCATGCTTCGTTGATGCCCTCGAGATCTAACAGATCCGATCTGTGTTTGCCATTTCTGATGACCAACATGGTGGATTCACTGGATTGGTAGGTATTGTGTTTATGTGTGTGATTTTGGGATTGTGGTGAGAGAGAGAGAAATAGACTCTTGAGAATTAAGAGAAAATGGGTCACCTCGTCAAATTGAATTTGAACAACCTGACTACCCGATCTGAACCAACTTGATTATAATCGGGTTGGTTCGGTTTGGGTTACTCATAATTTTTTTTTTCCAAAACTGACTAAAATTGATCCGACCTCAATTAATTGGTTTGGACATTTTTTTCATAAACCCGAACCAACCTAACCCGTGAGCATCCCTAGAATCCATAATTTTTTACTAACATATAATTATTAATTTACTTAAATATTTTTGTCATCATATAAAATATAAATATATGTCGTGCAATGCATGGGTGAAAATACTAGTGTCCTTTAATATAAAATATGATTTAGGTTCAAATCTTAGCTCCTAAGTTTTTAAGCATTTATTCCATATTTTTTTGGCAATACAATATATTAAATAATATGACCTCATCACACAACAAGGAGTAGTAGCCCAGTGGTTGCAAGTTCTCCTTACACATTCAAGACGGGCCGGCAAAATACCAGCCCGAAATTTAGTTCAACACTAATGGCTCGAAGAATGGGCGGTCCGCCCGAATGGGCCGGCCTGACCCATTTTGACACCCCTATTCAAGACTCAGGTTCAACACTACATAAAGGAATTTAATTGCGACCGGTTCATGCAGTTATACCAGTTCATCGGTTTTGAAACTGATTCTCAACATGCCAGTTTTGGAGGCTTAATTAGACCGGCCAGAAGATTGATTCCTGGTTTTCTTGATCGCTAGTTCTTTTTTTTTTTCCTTTTGTAACATTAAAGTATAAGCATTTACCAAAAAAAGAGATAAATAACTTAGTAAATTATCAAATGTTCGACATCAATATCACACCTAAGTTTAAAAATTTAAATCAAAGTCAATTGAGTTAGAAACTTGTTGGTGCCTTTTTTTATTATTATTCTTAAGACATTTTTCCCATAGTTCCTTATTTTTGAAGGGTGGGAGTAGGAGTTTTTATGGGTCGGTTGGGTTAAACTCAAACCCAACCAATATACAAACCAACCAAAGTTGGTTGGATTGGGTTGACTTGATTTTTAAAACTTTTTTGTCAACTTGATCAAATTTGGATAGTTTGGTTTCATCATCTTGTCCTTCCTTAAAAATTTAAAAAAATTCCCAACAAGTTGTGAAAAGCCAAAATGAAGTTGTCCAGGGCAATAAACTATTTTCTCAAAGCTAAAACTTTAATCTAAGGGCTTCAAACTGCCAATGTAATGATCAAACCACAAATGAGGCTTCAAAATAAACATTGGTTATCAACATTTTCTAAAAAAATTAAAAATAAAAGAGAAGAAAGAAAGCTTGGGCTGGCCATCTGCAACTCACCAAAACTAATAAATGCTGCAAAGTTTGGGTAAAGAGGTTGGGGTTCGTTAGGGCAAGAGGAATCGAGGGATTTCATCATTGTTTCGTATCTTCATGGTGGTTGAGCACTTGAGCTCTCTGAACGCCATCACCACTCTTGGATGCTGGCATATGGGACATCACAATTTCAGAGCTTCAACGTATGTCTAGTGTCTTTGTGGGTTGACAACACGAAATGGGCTTCAAGGCATATGGGGATTTAGGTGTTGATGAAACACAAGGCTTTTGGCAAGGACTCCTGAGAAAGTAGCTCACATCTTGAGGCTGCTTGAATCTGGCTTGGTGTTGTTGGATGGTGCTACTTGAATGTAGGAGGAGAAGTGAGAGTCAAATAAGATAAGTGAGACTAAAAACCTAAGGAAGTCCAAAACACATAACTTTCAGATTGGGTCTACAAGTCAGGTATCAGACAATCGAATTTGAAATTTATCAACTGTGAACCGAATCAATATTAGTCAAGTTCTAATGACTTTTATCTGATCTGACTAGATTACTCAAATCAAACTAAACCAAATCACTTAACTTGATTTAGATTGAATTTTAGAGTTCATCACGCCAATTCGATCTGATGGATGCCCCTAGGTGGGAGTGAGATGATGCTATTTACTATAGCTAGCCTCGTTAGTTAGATTAAAAAACGGATGACCAAAGGTCTAAAGCTCTTGATTGGTTCGGTTGAATGTGTTACATGATTTTGGAACAAACTCGACGAAATGAGCAAAGATGAGAAAATTGATTTGTTTTGTGAGTTTTTAAAATTCTTTTGTCTAGTTAACTTCTTTGGTTGGACCATAAAACTGGTAATAAAATAAGTGCCTGTTAATTGCATTGTTGGGTAAAATTGCTTTTAAACACTCAAAATCAATTCTTACCACATTTGATTGTGTTTGGCTACTGTGGCTCTTAGTGGAAAAAATCAATTCTCAGGGTCATAAAATTTTTTTTTTGGACGTGTTCTCAGGGAATAATTGATTCTAAGAGAAATAAAATTTTCTCGCTTCTATGTAGGGATGTCAAAATGGGTCAGGCCCGATTAATCCGACAAAATAGATGGGCTAGATTAACAAAATACTAACCCGAAACTTACATACCTAAATGAAATTTGGCCGAATAAATGGACTCACTCATTTTTTTTAACACTACATAAAGCTAAATGAGTTAGGTTGGACTGGCAAAATACCAGTCCGAAATTTATGTGGTCCGAATGGGTCGGCCCAAAAATGACCCGAGCCTGAATGAGCTGAGTCGGCCCGTTTTGACACCTCTACTTCTATGGTGAACGTAATTGATTTTAAGTGTGAGACTCAACAATTTTCTAAAAATACACCAGTAATTATATTTAAAAAGTAATTTTACTTTAGAATCCAGACAAATTAATTATTGTAAACTAATTTTTAAAATATTATTCATAAGCGCAAATTAATTATTTTAATATCTATTCTTCCAAAATCAACTTTTTCAATATAGCATATTGCCCATATGACCAATTCGACTCTTGATCCATGCAAGTTTTACAACATATTATATATGAATAAAATTACATTTGAATTTAGTAAAATCATGTAATCTTTTTATACCAATAAAACAATTTACAAAATTGCATTTAGTTTTTTTAATCATAATATTCATAGATTATTTTTTTATATTAGCTGATCATTACAATTTCTATATCAAAGATTCACATACAATCACCAAAAAAAATTCACATAGATGTATGGCTTATATTCTTTAATATGGAAAAGTATAGATAAAAAAAGTAGAAGAACTGGCAGCCCAAAAAAAATAAAATATGGAAGAATGATTTCCTTCTAATTCAAGTGTTGTGTAAGAAGTAGAAAGTAGAAAGCATCATTTAGGTGTGGGGTAGATGTCAAGTGTCAAACCATAAACCTTTGCCAACATAAGAAAAATACTAACGAGGTTGGCCCTCCTAAGTAGAAACTTTTGTTGGAAAATAAACCTGTGATGTTTGCTAAATAGTATTTTAGCTTTGGTTAATGGAAATTTTTTAAGTGGTTATAATTTATTATGTCATTATTTAGTTATTTAAATTATTATTTAATATATATAAACGTATTGTTAATAATTAATATAATTTTATAATAATTTTTATTATTTTATATATATTAAATAATAATTTAAATATTTATAATATATTATACTTATCTAAGAATTATTCTTCGTCATTGATGTCATCTGAATAATTGTCCATTCCCAATTATTAAAGAAATGTTAGATACTCAGAATTTTTTATGAAATAATGTTGCATGTTTATTAATTTTTGAATGGATATTTTATATTTATTAGTAAATATTTTTTTTTAAATTTAATTTTATTAACAAATTAAAAAAATAAATTAAAAGATAAAAATATTTAAAATTATAAAATAGATACATATAATTAATTTATTCAGATATAATTTAAAAAAATTAAAATTAAAAGAAAAAATATTCTAAAATTATAATGAAGATATTCATACCTAATTAAAAATAAAATTTGAATTTAAAATTAAAAAAAAAAGTTAACAATGACATGTGTCATTTTATGAGTCAAAGTAGAGTAAGAAAATAAATCACTCTTAAAATTGTGTGCTCTAATTTATTATAAAGGGTTTATCTCATCTAACAAATATCCTTAATTTAGCTAAATTTAATCAAATATTTAATATTTTTTTACTATGTAATATTATTAATTTTTAAATGATGGTGGTTTTTATATATATATATATATATATATATATATATATATATAATTGCTTTCATGTAAAATGGAAGAAGATGATTGAAAAATAATCATGAACTCAAAATAACTTTATTTTAAAAAATTATTTTATATAGAGCTTAATGGATTTATCCATGTAGTCACTATACTTAATGAGTAAAGTTTTGTTCTTAGCCCTATCTTTTCGTGAGAATGTATCCTCCTTCTTTGTTAATAAATCCTATCCTTTTTTTTTAGTGTTTTTTAATAATTTCATTAGATTTGTTAGATTTTGAATTTGATTGTTTAGATATGTTTTTATTTTCAATAATAGAACTTGTAACTTTATTATCCCTTTTATGCTCGTTCTGATTTTGCATTTTTAAGGTGTGTTCTGTTAATTCACTTGTAGTTGTTTCTTTTATAATGATCTTGTAAGTACGAGAGAGTTTCATATTTATTTTGAAAAAGATATAATATACTCTTTAAGTTACAACACTTATGTTAGTATCTGTTATGAAAAATGTTTAAAAATAAATAACCTTGAGTAATACATATGCTAGTTAGTCTATAAACTATATTAATTTCTTTCTTTTTCAATGTAATGTATCTTCCAATTTATAAATACCATTCGTACATATTGAGTTTTTTTCTCATAAGAAAAATGAGTAAAGTTTCGTTGATATTATTTATGTTTTCTTTTAAAAAATATTTTTTTGGTACATTTAAAATTATTATTTGTGTTGGTTTAATCATATAAAAAAATGTTAAATTAAAATTTTGATCATTATAGTTTATACTTATTTTTAATCAGGTTTCTATAATTTTTTCTTTTCAAATTAATTTTCAAATTTACAAATATTTTTAAAATAGTCTTTGTTGTTATTTTTTGTTTTAACATTGTTAATTTAATTATTACTAACATCTTATGCAGAAAAAAAAATCTAAAAAAGTACTTGTTAGACAAAAGAGTGTTTATTAAGAAGAAATAAACACTTATTCAAATAAATAAATACTTTATTTGACATTTTATAAAAAGAAATAATTATTTAAAAGAATTCTTATTAAATAAAGAAACATTTATTTTATTAGTCAACTAATAATATTATAACAGTGTTACAATATAAATTAATGATAAAGGACTATTTAAAAACTTTTATAAGTAGGAAGAATGATTTAAAAAAATTTATAAAAACTAAATTAAAATTAAATGTAAACTAAACAAATCCAAACTTTAATTTAACTAAAAGAAAAATAGTTGTTAACTTTGAGAAAGAAGGCCCACTAATGGATAACTGGGCCTTGCGTCCTTGACAAACTCCTATTCAAGGCCTTAGCATTCAGTGATGGACTGAGCCACTTAAAGCCCATTATAGAAAACCTACCTACATTATTTTTTCTCTATTATTTTATCTAAACCAGAAGCTTGCGACCAAAAACCAAAAAACCCAGAAACCGATAGTGGATCCAAGGCAAAAAGTGATTTCATAAGTAGAATGTACGGCTTGGACAAAAAAAAAAAAGGATAAAATGTACAACTAAAAATCAGCATGAGATGTTCGAATTCATTAGTTGATCTATTTGAGAAAGGAACTTAATTTAAGTTTAAGCTCATGAGTTGTTTCAATTCAATCAGTAATACAACATTACAGCAAAATAGTCATGCTGAAAGAAAACATTATCATAATCCAACGATGTCTATAGTGTCAAAAACGGATGTTTAAGAAACGACGAACCAAAAACAGTAGTGATAAAAAATTTTGATGGCAGTAAAAAACGACGAGACTTATTGAAAAAAGGATAAGATGGCAGTGAGCGAAAGAATTAGATCGAGAGTCTAAGTTCTTTGATGTCAAGTTAAAAAAAAATAGAAATAAAAAAAAAGATTGATAAAAATTGATAAATATATCTATAATTGTACCATATATATATATATATATGCTTGTAAACTTACAACATATGTGTTTATTAGGGTACACTGGTATCAACTATCAAGCATAACAATTTGATATCAGTTCTTAAAGATCATAAATCATTCCCACTTTGACCATACGCTCATGGGGAATATCAAACACTTTGTTAGTTTGTCTCAAGTTTTTGGTCAAAAAATTGTAGGCATAGTCTATCAGAAATCTCTTTCCTATATTAGATCCTTTGCTAGCAATTACCTCGTTCTCACCAATTAAGTGAACAAAACCTGCCCTTAGTGCCTGGTCGATTGCATTAGTCTCTATTTCCACTTCCTCTTGCACTCTCACTTTATCATCTTCATCAATTTCACCATTCTGGAGAAATTTTTGGGAGATTAAAATCTCATCAGCTATAAATTCCTTTAGCTGCTTAGCCAGCACATTCTCAAAAGGTTCTTTCTCATTGTGCAAATCAGTGTATCCATATCTTGCGACACAACGATATACTTTGAGTTCTTTTGGTTCTACTCGGCTGAAGAGAAAGCGATCTTCCATAGGAACTTTGCTGATAGGCAAAGACTTGTTGCACACAAATACAAGGACTGAGTGCAAAGCAGGCACATTTCCTACATAGTGCTTGAAAATTGGAGGAATGCCTTGAACAAGCTCAGTGTAGAACATGGCCAGCCCAGGAACACGACAAATTCCTGTGTTAGCAACAATCTCCTGAACCCTTTCTGTAGAAATCTTATTTTCCAACTCATAATAGTACTTCCTTCGGTACACATCATTCCAAATGTACATAATGGCCATTAATAATGCAGCAAAGGCTAGAGGAAGATATCCTCCTTGGTCAAATTTGTATAGTACTGAGCTTAAATAGACAAGTTCAACAGTTCCAATGACAACAACATAAGCAATTACTAGAAGCATATGTGTCTTCCATATCATTATCATGATTAGAACAAGTAAAGCAGATGTAAGTGTCATCACAAACACCACTGCAATTCCTGCATGTTTAAATTTTTATCTATTAGATTTTTCATAAATCATAAAGTCATGTATATACAAGAGTATAAGTTCAAGTTGTTAAATGAAGAACATTAAAAGTTGAGTTTGAGAGTGTAGATGAGTGGTTTACCGTAAGCATTGCTAATTGTTGCGCCGGATTTAAACCAAACAGTGACAACAATACAGAGCAACATGAGAAGGTAATTTATTTCAGGGATGTAAACTTGTCCTTCGTACTTGGTTGATGTATGCACAACTTTAACACGAGGAAAACACCCTAGCGCTAGGGCTTGTTGTATGATTGAGAAAGTCCCAGAGATCAACGCTTGAGAAGCTATGACTGCTGCCATAACGGCAATTACAAACATTGGCCAATATAAAGGACCTGCATAGCATTCATCCAATGGACTTAAAATAGCTAATTGATGAAATGGAGTCGGCTATATATATATATATATATATATATATATATATATATATATATATATTATAAGGTAACTATTAATTATAAATAATTAAGATTAAAAATTAATTAAATATGATATAATCACTTAAAAAAGTCATATGACTTTATATTTTAATTTTAACTAATTCATGCTTGATCAAATGGGAGGATATGCTTCCCTCACTCTTACAATAAGTTACTCCTCTCTCTTGATATATTCAATATATATATATTAAAACGTATTTGGTAAGATAAGTGTTTATTGTAAGAGGTGAGATGAGTGAATCTTGACTATTGGATCTTACATGAATGACTAAAATTAGAATATAAATGTATGTGATTTTTTTACGTGGTCACATGACCTTTAAGTAACTTTTAATCTTGACCATCCATGTATGGTTATATGGTTCAAATTTATTCCTCTCACCTTCTCACAATAAAATTTCTCTCACTAAATATATATATATATATAGAGAGAGAGAGATAGATCATTCAAAAGAAGTTACATTTACTGAAATTAGAAGTGTTACCTAATTGATTGAATAGAAATATGATTTTAAATTGCAACTAGTAACCGTAGGCCATAATATTATAATTTTTGTGATCTATTGCGACTGCAATTATGGCCTCATTGTTCGTATTTTTTCACAATTGGTCCTTAATTACAGTAAATGCAACGCAACCATAATAGCAACCGCATCCCCAATTTTTTTGGGTAGATACCGCAACTGCAATTTAAACCATGCATGGAAGTGGTATGTGGTTTCAATAGGGGTTACATTTGAATTACCTGGCAGGGACTTGTAGAAAGCGTCTGCAGCATGATCATTGTGTTTGCGGAGATAGGAGGCCTGTCCACTGTAGGCTAACACGAGAGAAGGATATACTAGAGCGCATGTACTTATCTGTATGGCCCTTACTGAGAAATGACCAACATCAGCAAAAAGGGCTTCAGTTCCTGCAGATTAGTTTCCACCAATTCTAGATTCAGTTCCTGCAGGTTGTGGCTAGCACTAGATCTAATCTTATAAATATTATAAATGTTATATATAACAAATGAATGTGGGTGGTTTCAATTAAATATACAAAGAAGAAAAAGCAGATCTGAACCTGTGATGCACAGAACAATGCCACCAAGTGAAACCCAAGCATCTTTCTTGTTCCTCCTAAAGTAGTTTACTATGCATAAAGGATTTATTGCTTTGATCACTGTGGGATCATACTTGATGAAATTATAAGCACCAATGCCTCCGATACATATGAACCATAGAGTCAGAATTGGAGCAAAACCGTAGCCCACTTTGTTAGTTCCAAATCTTTGTACCATAAACAGGAAGATCAAAACGACTACAGATATCCAAACAACTTTCTCTGCGAACAAAGAACAGAATTTTGCATGAGTTTATGATTATTACATGAACATTGTTTTGGGCAAGGCTATTAAATGTTAAGTTAACAAGTAAATATAATACTATTGGTCCTTATAATTAATTAAATACTATATCTATGAATAATGAAACTGAAGATTTAAGTCAAACTTACTGGCATGGTAAATTGTGTGCTAGTTATGTATTATACATACCATCTGGATCGTACCAAAGAGGAAGAGACTAACCCAATATCTCAAATTTGTTATATGAGTGGTAGTGATTCATTTTTCAGAGTTATACATAACCCGACTCACCTATCAAAATTTGACCCATCAAAATCCCATTACACAAGACCTACTTGACTCGCTTCAACCCTTTGACTTAGACTTGATCCTAAACTCGTAAATCTTATCCGATCTTGTCACTTAACAAACTCTCCAAAATATCCATACAACTGTCAAGACGTGTCAACATTAGAATGAAATTTTTTTTGACCTACTACATGCCTACTTATGTCTTAAGGTGTGTGCTGTGCACATTAAAATTATTATAAATAGACATTGTTCCTTTGACATAAACAATTTTTTCATTTCTCTCTTTATCCTTTTGTATTTCACAATATCTTCTTCTATATTAATTACTGACTTAAGCATTAGAGTCTTTGTAAGTACTCTCAACCCAACGATTTTGATTCATAAAAAAAGTTTTTGGAGCCATCCAAACAACCTACGCCAACCATTAACACTAGCGAAAGTTTCCTTCTTATTAAAACTCAACATTATAGTATAGCTTATTAAGTGCAAAACTTTTTCTTGCTGTACAATAAGGTGTATCCACGGATTTTAATTAAACATCACATACCATCTGTCATTGAAGGAGTAGCTTCCTTGATTCCTCCCACAGCAGATAAAACTGCATCAAATTAAAGTACATTTCATGTCTGACTCAGTAAAATACAAGAATGAAAGAAAAAAAGAAGGCAACCGACACTTGAATTTTGACTAAGCAAAAACTTGAATTTTCACGAAAACATATATATGACATCAAGTTAAATTTCCCGTAGAGTAATGATCCTTATATAAACTTACATTCACATTCCTCTTATAGTCTAATGTAAGCCATTAAATAATTGTATACTCACTTAACCTTTTTTAAATGATCCAAGTTGTATACATACTTCATGTAATTTGTGCAAATTTCATTTCTCAATCCAATATTACAATTAACAACACCATACTCTTTATGATGGGAGAAATTCTTGTCTAGAATAAGTCTATACAAGTCGTGTAGTATAAAGTAATCCAATTACACACTGACACATAATCATTATACATTAAATAATTATATAAATTTTCATTCATGACAACTGTATACGTACTTCATCTTTAAAATGATATGTCGGTCTGTAATTGGCTTAGTGAATACATGAATCTCTACTACTACTATTATTATTGTTGTTGTTGTCGGTCTGTAATTGGCTTAGTGAATACATAAATCTCTACCACTACTACTATTATTAATAATAACTTATAATTTGATATATTGATTCATATATATGCTTATGATTGGGGTGATTTATTTTCATTTCTCCTCGTAAACTAGATAACACAATCAATGAGAATTCCAAGAATAAAAATTGTAGACTTAAAAGTTAAAATTTGTAATATTAAAATTCAAAGTCAAACTTAAAATTAAAAAAATTTAGAATAAAAGTTAACTGGAATGAAAATTTATCCGTTAAATAAATATAAATGATACATTTTGTTGGACATTACCAGTATCTTTTAAAATAAGGGTACCAGAGAAAAGTCCATTATTATTATTATTATTATTATTATTATTATTAGATATTGAATTTGATGAGTTTGTCAAGTATTTATTGATTATTGATTTTTACAATAAATATTTAAGTCCATAAAATATAATTTGCAACTAATAAATGCTTAATAACTAACCAAGATATCATTACTTAATAATAAAAAAAGGGTATCATATTAATATAGAGATTTCTATAGTATTCTTCTTTTTTTTTTAAGGGATATCAATATTTTTAGTAATTAGTAGTTAATATTTATCCATGTGTCTCACTAAATAAAAATAACAAGATACTTTTATAAGAAAATTTTAATATGAAACTTTAAAAAAGAGATCTATAGATGGATTATGACTTTTGAGCCATTGATTTATTATTAAAATAAATTAATGACTTAAATTAAAAAATAAATTTTAATTAATAATATTTAAATTGTATAAAAATTTAATTTAATTATTTTTTATAAAAATAATTATACATATAAAAAATTTATAAATTTTAATTAATAATTTTTTTATATATTTAAATCTACATATAAAGGCTATTAAATTAAAAAAAAAGTTACATGGACCAAACATGTAGAAGCCTTCACTTTTATATAGACCATGCTACATCCTTAAAAGTCAAAGCCCAGAAAACCCGACGTTAATAACTGTAGTATAAGTATTATTTTTTATTTAAATAAAAAAATAAAATTAAAAACTTGAAACATAAAAGAACTGTACCCAGACAACTTAAAAATTCGGATTATCTAACATTTCTCCTTTTATATTTAATTTAAATTAAATGTGATAAATGACTAAATATTGACAATTAATTGCTATGAGTACAATACCTCATTAAAATAAGTAAAAAAAGGTATTGAAAATATCTCCTGTTTTACACTACTTTAAATGAAATGGTATTGAAGAGTTAAAATACCAATCGAAAATTTATGTGATGGTGTTAAAATTTGTTTTGGATGCGCTGTTTTGACACCCCTAACAATACCTCATTAAAATAAAAGGTATTGAAAATATCTCCTATTTTCTCCCTCTTAATGGTATTAAAATTTGTTTTGGATGGGCTGGCGCCCATGATTATTACCAATTTAAACCCCTTCATTAAAAAAAATTCACTTATTATAGAAAGAATAATAAAATAAAGCATAAGAATTCAGATTCATCCAATTTTCTGAATTCTTCAATAATAAATAAAATAAAAAAGCATAACTGCACTATTATTTTGACTGCAAAATTCGTTACATATTTTCTTTTTTAGTTTACATTTCTGCATATATTGATTATCGTATAGAACCAAAAGATACAAACAGATGTACCTATACCAACAGTAGTTAGCTCATTGGTCGCCCTTTACTCGACAATGGCATGATTTAGATTTGAATTTAGGAGTCTTTTATTAGTTGAGCTTAAATCCTACTCTGATAAGCAATCATCCCCACATCATAAATTTTTTTAATTAAAAAAAAAAAAGAAATGGACCTATCCTTATAAGCATGAATTAAAACTTTGCAAATAGCATTAACGAAGACAAATAGTGACTAACCAGAGATGCAAGGAGTAAGAATCCCATCACCAATGAGCATGGAAGTACCAAGCATGGTAGCAAACAATAGAATGTGTTTGGCAAAAGGACTGTTCTCTAGCTTAGACTTTATCTTCGAAGCCCTCATAGTACGGTGGTCACTTGACAACTCTAACTGATAATTGGACACCCTTTCGTCCTCTGCTTGTTGGTTTGGGATCATTCCCACTTTTGCATAGCGACATATCAGTGAGTATAAGGCAAATGTCCCTCCTATAACAACAAAACAAATCCAATCAATGGTCTTTTGTCATTGAAAAATGATCATCTTACACCCCTAAAAGGAGTGTAACAACTATTAACACTCTTTTCAAGGGTGTTGATTAAATGAGAGAAAGTTAATAGAAAAAAATATGTATGATAAATGGTATTAGAAGAAGTGTGAAAAGTGGTGTATACACTGTTTGTGATAAGAATATAAGAGTTGTTTGTCATTTATGATGGTCATATTTTTTTTTAAAAAAAATTCTCAAATATTCGGAAGTCGCATTAAGTTCCGATTAATCTTAAATAGAGCAGATTTGACTATAAGGGTCCGTTTGGATAATAAATTGGAATTGAAATATGTAATTTTAATTTTAATTCCAATTTCAATTAGAATTGGTTAATTTGAAATTTATGTTTGGGATGTCAAAGACTTATGATAAGAAATTGTAATTTTAAATTCAATTATAATTTTATTATTTAAATATATGATCTAAAACATTAAAATTAATAAAAATATTCATACAATAATATTTTTATAATATAATAGTCATTTTCTTTTCATTAAAAAAATTATGAATTTTTTTTAAAAATAAATAGCTATTATAATAATTTTTATATAAATATAAAAATAATTTTCTATATAAATATAGAATCTTAATAAATATGATTGTTCATAAATAAATGTGAGAGAGAGAGAGAGAGAGAGTTTAATTTTTAAGCTTTGGAATTAGTAATTCTTAAGGTATATATTAAGAATTGAGAAAGACTTAACTTAGTTATTTTTCAATTCCAAGGAATTGGTTTATGGAATTACAATTTCAATTCTAAATGACATTCCAAACATAAAAATTAAAATTTAGAGGTTCAATTCCAATTCCAAACTCTGATTCTATGCTCAATTCCATGAACCAAACGGACACTAAAAATATAAAGTTTTTCAGTGTTAATTTTTTTTCATTCACAAAATTTGAATTCAAAATTTTATTTAAGAGGAACAGATATCGAATTACTTGAACTAACTAAGCGTTGTGTTTTGACGGTGTATCAACATTACACAAAAATTATTCAAATAAAATAAGAGGGTAGAATTAATAGTGTTACCCTCTCCGTTGTCATTGGCTTGTAAAACTATGAGCACATACTTAACAAGTGGAAGGAGAGTGATAGTATAATAGATCAAAGAAAGAACACCCAAAAGGTCATCATTGTGGCTGACGCCATTAGGGAAGGTGCTGGGAAGGACGTATAATGGTGATGTTCCAAGATCTCCATACACAATTCCAATGCTTTGAAATGCTAGTTGCAGTGTCACTGACAATGGTGCCCCCTAAAGATGAAAGCAATTTTATTAATTCAAGTGATGAAATGTTAAAAACTAAATAAAAATAGAAGACCCAAAAGTAAAATAATAGTGTCGTAAAGCGTTTCTTTGACTTGAGAAACCAAACCTTCATGCTCAATCTTTGGCTCTCCTCCATCGCTGTTAGCTGGAAAGAGGAAACCTATTCGTCCCTATCACGTACTATTAGCTATGAAGCCCTTTTTTATAGTTTGATAAAAAGGTTAAGCCTCTAAATAATAATAATAATAATAATATATAAAAAGAATATATATACATTTGTATTTTGACATTTGACATTTGACATTCTGATATAAAATAACATATTTAAAAATTTGTCATGTAACAAATGCATGATTTCAATAACTAACATGTGACATCTTATATTGTAATTTAAAATAAATGTGTACATATGTTAAAAGTTAGTCTAAATTAAATGTATTACTTACACATATAAATATAGAAATTTATGATAATATATTAATTACCTTGACATATATACTTTTGCATATTAATTTATATTAAAGAAATTCAAAAAATATTTTTAGTTAAGACGTTATTAATTATTTTTATTAGTTCTTGATATTAAAATCACAAAATTTTCGTAGTTGTTTGATATCATCTCTACATGTACTCTCACTCTAAATTAATTAATTATATTTTTAAATTACTATAGTAATTCATATAATTATTCTTTATTATTTAGAAAATTTTAATATATATATATAACAAAGGAGTGAAAAATTTGTATGAAAATATAATAAAATTAATTAAATATAATTTATTATGAAGAAACTAAGAATTTATTAAGTGATTTTTTAAACTAAGAAAATATAGTAATTTTTTTTGTTATACTCTTAATAATAGATTGATAAAACATCTAAATAAATAAACACATAATAATTAATATTAAAAGAAACAAACTATAGAATCAAAAATTGAAATTATATGAAACTATATAAACAAATTATTTATTGGGAGATCATATAAAATAAATATTTATTAAATAAACTACATAATTCGATTATTATAGCACAGGAAGAGCTGATTAACAAAAAGAATAAAATGATTTTGAGTGGGTCTCATTGTAGACTTCACTAATTATAATTTAATCAAATTCATTTAAACCATCTGAGATGTCATATATATAGGTTAAATAGATTTTTCCTTATTTATTTTAATATTTTTAATTTATCCCATACAATGCACAAGTACAAAACATTAGTTGAGAAAAAAATTTATTTTACGCGTATTTCATGCTTCCAATAATGTTTTCTTTTCCTATGCATTTAGTTCACTTCTAAATAATGTCTCATGTATGTGTTGGATTCTTTAATGATATTGCAAAATTATATGCCTTGGAAATCTATATATATATATGGAGAAAATTTAACTGTATTGGGATGTAAATAATGATAATATTAAATGCTTTATAACTTTTAAAGAGAAAAAAATGCTACATGCAAAGAAAAACTTAATCAGGAAGCATGCTAACTTATTTGGTATAAAATCTTGATTAAATTTTTTTCTTTATTATGCACCACTTTCCAAAATAAAATAGTGGAGTCGAAAAAGATAGTAATTATATGCAAATATTTATGGAAAAAATACAAAACTGTGATAAAAATAAAATGACAGTAATTACTTGTCAAAACAATGTTAAAATTATATTGTTGATTTTTTTAAAAAATAACTTAATTGGGTAAAAATTGTAATTTCGTAAATGTATAATCTCTTACTAAAAGAAGGGATATTATTCTTCCGAAAAAATGTATCTTACATATATCACTATATATTTTTATATCTCTCACATATGATTAAGTGGCTGAATCAGATTATAAATTTGTAAAAAATGAGGTAGCTCAATTGTAATTAAATAATAAAAATTATGTAGATATAATATAATGTAATGTGTATATAAATGAGTGTAAGTAACATTAATTTTTTTTCCTAGTTGAATCCTTATACAATATTATATGGTTTAAACCATTATACTTAAACGAGTTAAATTTCAAAGATTGAAATTGAAAAAATAAAACAGAAAAATAAAAAAATGATTAAATTTGATTGTTTTTAATATGATTTTGTTTATTAAAACTACTAGGTTTTGTTTTGACATTTAGTTTTCATTTTTCAAATGAATTTAAGTTAATTATTTTTCTATAAGACTTTTTAGGCTAATTTATTATTATCTTGTCAATGAGGAAAAAAAAAAAAAGTGAAGTTATATATATGACCAACGTCCTGCCACTCATTTTTTAATTGGACGATATTAGTAACCTCCACTTATTGCTTTAGGACAAAAAATCTATTTTTTTTTTATTTAAAATAATTTTAATTTAAGAGCATATTTATAAAATTATTACACTTTATTTAGTGAAAAATGAGAAAAGTGGAGCCTTATTTTTAATAAAAAAAGAATTTTCATCAAATGAAAAAAGAAGTTAGAGAAAATTCAAGTTAGAAAAAAAAAAAAGTGGAAGGAAGTTAACATCCTCCCATTAACACCCATAGTAGTTAAGTTTTTTTTCTTTAAAGTGTGTTTGGAAAAAAAAATTAAATAGAATAAGCGGATATTAATATAGAAAAGTTGATTGTTTTAGGTTACATGAATTTTTCCACATAAACTGAAGAAAAATGATATTTGCACATCTCTTTTTTTTTCATAAAATCTTTACATCTTCATTTAAAAAAATAAATAAATTAAGTATTGAAAATTATAATTCTTTCTTTTTTTGGCTTAAAAGGGGAAGATGTAATGTTTTAATGTTAAAAAAAAAGTAAAAAAATATCACTCAAACCGAATTAATCCAAACAGCGCCGACCTTAACCCGTATTTGACCTTGTTCAAACAGTTCTGCATCGCCCCTGATGTTAGTAGGAAACCATTTGTGATGAAATACGTCAACAGGCATGTGAAAACCTACTTTATTTATATTATATTTGTAAGGTGAAACATAAATAAAAAAATATTTAAAGTAACATAATTCTTTGCTAATTAAAAAGAATGAAATGAAATTGCGTTTTTCATTTTAAAGCAAAATATAATAGATGACCTTAAACCCAAAAGCCTATTACCCGTTGTTGATCGAATTATATTTAGCCTGCTTGCCCTTGATTTTACTAGCTAATTGTCCTTTTCTATACTGCAACCCATATATATCATGGAGTAGGAGTGTTTAAAATTGAATTAATTCAATTAAAACTAAAAAAATAAATTAAAAAATAAAAAATTGAACAAATTAAAAAACTAAAAAAAATAAAAAAATGAATAATAAAAAAATTAATTATATTATATCAATTTTCGATTCTAATTTTAAAAATTGATTCAATCTAATTTTTTTAACTACAATTCAAACTAATTTTTTTATATATATATTTTAAAATAATATTTTACTTAAGAAATTACTATATTACCTATACTATTTAGAAACTTCACAATTATATTCTAAGCTAAACTTTTTTTTTTCCCATCTTGTTTCATAGTTTGAACTTTGGATTTGGAAATATATTGAAGAACTGACTATTAGTTTGGACTTATTTTGGAATTTAAACTTGTATTTTGATGTATTTTAATGAATTAGTTTAAATTTGTATTTAATGTATTTTGATAAATTTTGATTTGTGTATTTTTTAATAATTTTTTTATTTTAAAAATTAAAAAAAAACAAAAAATCAATCAAGTCTAAACTGATTTAAATTGAATTAGATTATATTAAATCGGTTTTAGATTTTAAATAAAATTAATTAAATAATTATATAAGAAAATTAATGAAATTAGATCTATTAGCTTTTTTTTTTTTTCTCAAAATCAATTTAATTCAATTCATGACTAGAAGCCCTAACATTAAGAGATAGGGGACATTTTCACCTAAATTTCATTCTCCTCTCAGTAAATTTTTCAAACAATACATGCAGTTCACTATCACCTATATTACACACTGATGCACCTACAACTCCACCATTGCAAAGTTGCACGAAGAAATAATTTCAAAAATTTGATGTATTTAAATTAGGTGTACAAGATCAATAAATTATTGATATATTATCAATTAATATATAATTAACATAATTAATTAATGATAATATATTATAATTAATAATGTATCCAGAATTTATTTATCTAATATAGCCAATTTGAATGCATCATTTTATGTAAGAATTTTCTTTGCTGTACGTACCAACATTGCCACCACAGCACACTTTCGCACAACATGGACAAAGCTGTCATATTTTGGAGAGATTGTTGTGTAATCTAGGAGTACTATACTCGTTTCAATAAAAATATTATTATGTGGATTGTTTAACATACAAGCTGTGGGATTGAATTTAAAATATTATTTAATACATTTTACTGTATATTTTTAGCACCATTATCCACTGTTTCACAGCACACAAACACACAACACACACGTACCCAACAGAGTTCACACACTTTTGAACTTGATTTGCATAAATAATTAGGGAAGGAGTAAAGGGGCAGAAGAAAAAGATTGAGATAAATATATAGAGAGCTTGAAAATATGAGAGAATAGAAATAAGAAAGACACTCCTGTTGAAAAAAGGTAAAACAAAAAAAGAAAAGAAAAGAAAAGAAAACCCACAAACACGGAAACACTCTGTATCTTACATTAGAGAAATTTTTACTTAAATATAATATAAAAGTATTAAATTAATTAAAATTTAATATTTTTATAAATTTTTATATTTTATAATTAATTTTATAATACCCAAAAATATTAAAAACACTAAATAAATATACTCTTCACACTGGAACACCCATAGCCTCATCCTCTCCTGGACCATCCTCCATCTCGAGACAAAACAAAAATCTCATCCTAGAAGACCATCACGCATCATATATCCAAAAAGGAAAAAGAAAACAAAAGAAAAGCAATCCAACACCTCCACCTTAACCCAAAAACCTCCTCTTCCTGCACAAAACGCACCACCTACGTTGAAGTAGACACCTAAAAACCTTCCGCACTATCTCTCCAAGGCACACAAGCATAATTAAATCTCTTGAACATGCCCAAGCAGAATCTTCACGAAAACAACACGCACCTCAAATGGCTAAATCACCATGACCAAAACCCCTTTCCAATTCATCCATTACACACCATTTCCCACTAAAACTCAGATAAACCATCAGTAACAAAGCCCCAAGACCCAGCAATGCTCACCACTTGCATTGAGATTCACAAACAAAAATTTCAACCATGGCTGCGCCAGTTTCAACCATGCTCACTATCTCTCTAAGGCAACTGCCAAGGTTTCAAATCTTGTTCTGAGATGGGTGTAGCGGCCGCGACAAAACGGTCGCGGCGACTGTCGTTTCCAATTCAGCCCGCAACACGACTGTGTTGGAAAATCACGTGTCATGGCCGTAACAGAACGGTGTTGTGGCCGCAACGGACGAGGCTTAACGGCGTTTCAGCCGCAACGCTCCTCAGAGACCCATCTGTTGAAGGAGCTCCTGCCGCCGCATCTCTGGTTCGCCTCTGTTTCGCGATCTCTGGTTCAGATCCGTGGTGGAGGCGTGGCCGTGAAACTCTGTTCTCTATGGGTGGGTGGGTGTTGTTGTCGGTGTTGGAGGGTGTTTCTGTGGTGGAAGTGAGGAGCTGCTGTTGTGTCGTTCCCTAGCCATGGCTGACGTGAGCTGAAAACAGAGGAGATGAGTGAGGGAAATGGAAACGAGAATGGGGAAGGAAGGCCGTGGGTGAGCTCGAAACAGAGGGCATATGAGGGAACGGAAAATGAAAGGGGAGAATAGGAGGAGTGAGGGAGTGGGGGAACAGGAAAGGAAAGGGGTGAATGGGAAATTTAGAGGTGTGAGGAGTGAGAAACAGAAGAGAGAGGTGAGAATATGAGGGTGGGAAGCGGGAAATTTAGGGAAATGAGAAAAAAAAAGTGAGGGAAAGGAGAAATTAGTGGGAATGGAAAAAAATATTAGTTAGAGAGATGAAAATTTGAGATTGTGGGAAAAAATTAGAGATTTAAAATAGAAAATTGAGAGTGAGAGAAAAAATTTGTGTTGTAAATTTTTAGAAAAAATTAGAAAATTTTAAGAATTAAATTAAAATGTACTTTCAATATTAATTTGTTAGTTACCAAATTTTAAATTAATAAAAAAATTATAAATTATTAGTTATAATACATTACATAATAAAATAGACAATTTAATATAATTTATGCAAAGTTATGAAAGATTCACGCCACAACGACCGCAATCCACATTACAACACTCGTAATACCCGCAATCGCAAAAGCCGCAACGCGACCCCGACCTTGATCGTGACCGCAATTTAAAATCTTGGCAACCGCACTAAAAAGATTGAAGTAGGTAATATGGGACTCTAACACCCATTTCACAAATGTATGGACGGGATGAGATTTTAACTTAAAATTAATTTGGGTTAAGTAGAATGAGTCAACAAATATATAAATCGCATGCAGAAGATTAAAGTAGGTTATGTGAAATTCTAACACACACCAAACATAGAACCCTTCACCTTTGGTAGAGAAGCACCAAGCCCTAACTTGCTCAGCACAAACAGAAACCCAACCTTTGCAATTTGTAACAGTAGCTTGTAGTAAGAATTTCAAACAATGTCGAACAACTAAAAAAATACTTAGGCAATGCACAAGTGCAGAACAATAGAATAGAAACTGAGGGGAATTTTATTGGTGCACACAAGAGTTAGGATCATGGTTTTAAAAGACGGACCGCATCACCTGATGCGGCTGCAATATTGTGGTTGCGGCCATCGTCACAACTGCATCAGACCTCAATTGTAATGTGATTAGAAATCATATAAAAACTCCACATTGCGGCCGTATCAAGACCGCATTGGACCGTATCAGACTGCATCAAGACTGCATCGAATCGCATCAGACGCAACATTTTGTACAAGCTTAAAAAAAATTCACGCCGTAAAGACTATAATCCGCATCGCAGTAGCCGCAATACCCGCAATCGCAGCAACTGCAACCGCGACCACAACCGTAATTTAAAACTATGGTTAGGATAAATCTTAGGTCATAGATCACTAGACATAGGAAGAGGTTACACGTGCAGAAGTTCTAAGAGAGAAGAAGAGCCAATCTCAGAGAGAATGAATTACATTTCACATATTCCATAATTCTACCCTTGTTACCCCCTTTAAGTCACGAAATCCTTACACCATGTGTTAGTTTTTTAGGTTGCGTTTGCGCACCCCTTATCTATTTCCTTGCTTCTATTTGTTGTAACAGGGCCACAGTGTCATTGTCTGCAACTAATTCATCTGATCTATCACTCCTCGTCCAGATGGCTTGCTTCCACTTGGTATATTCATTGCGTTGCTTCCCCATCCCAAATGACCTTGTCATCAAGGCCAAAGTTAAGAAATTATTGGATCCCGTAATTGTCTAAACCTACTTTTATGCAGTTATATTTTATTTTTATTTGTGCAATAATAATAGATTTCAAGTGAAAAAACAAGAAAAAAAATTAATAAAAAAATTGAAAAAAATAAAAAAATAAAATACAATTTTGTGCTATAATTTAAAACCAATATTTACCCTGACTTGATCAATATCTATTTTATCTGATACGTATTCTTTTAATTTGTTTTACTCACGAAACCTTAACCCAAATTTAGAACTCATGACCCAATCAAACTATAACTCAAATATAAATCCCAAATAAAAAAAGAGATAAAAATTAATTAAAGCAAAATAAATATAAAAAAAACAAAAATAGATTTCATCCCTTCACCATACGCGCATTTCTCTCTACAAACAATTCTTTTTTTTTCTTCACCCAACCACATTTGCTTCTTGTATACCCAAACCCCAAACCCCTCTCAACACTCTCCACATAAATTTGCTTCCCGAACAACAATTCCTTTCCTCCATCGTACGCCATGCTTCTGCCCATTCCTATAATACGTTAACCCTCCAAGCACCACAAGATCACTCATCAAACTATTGGAAATTCAAGTGTGAGTGTTGAAGTTTCACATTAGTAAAGAATGGACAAGTAGAAAAGACCCATAGACCTAATGCCTTAAGGTTTTGGGTCAAGATGTGGTGTCAAGCTCATTTATATAGTTCTTCACTTAGCCCATTAGATGCAGATCTCCCATGTTCTTGGGCTCCTCTTATGGCTTAACAAGTGGTATCAGAACCAATGATTCGACTAGGACGAGTATTGGCGTGGACGACGGTGGTTGGAGGATCCATGTGCAGGGTTCCTTGTGTTGAAAATCTTCCTAGCAATGTGGAAGTCAAGTGGCGTGTTCTGTTGTGGATAACAACAGTACAAGTAAGAAGACGAGTTTGTGTGGCCCGATTTCCTTGTGTCGAAATCGACTAAGACGAGTATTGGCATGGACAATAGTGGTTAGAGGATCCATGTGTAGGGTTCCTTGTGTCGAAAGTCTTCCTAGCAATGTGGAAGTCAGATGGTTGGAGGATGCATGTGTAGGATTCCTTATGTTGAAAGTCTTCATAGCAATGTAGAACTCAAGTGTTCTATTGTGGATAACAACGGTACAAGTATGAAGAAGAGTTTGTGTGACCCGATTTGGAGGAGATAAGGCTCTTGGATGCCGGCTAAAGGCTTTCACTTGAGGGAGAGTGACCATGTGAGAAGGACTCACACTTGAGGAAGAGAATGTTGAAAATTCAAATATGAGTATTGAAGTCCCACATTGGTAAAGAATGGACAAGTTCACAGAACCAACAAAGAAAGGCGAATCTGAAGGACAATTCAGCCAAGGTACAAGCAAGTTATGGTGGACATGGCCTTGGTCGGGAAGAAGTTTACTTGGTTCAGATCTGATGGATCTACCATGAGTAGGCTTGATCGATTTCTAATTTCAGAAGACTTGATGGAGTTCTGGCAAATTTCCTCTCAGTGGGTTGAAAAGAGGGATATTTCTGATCACTATCTGGTAGTTTTGAGGAGTGATTGTTCTAATTGGAGTCCTAAGCCTTTTCATTTTAATAATTGTTGGATGAGGCACTATGATTATTTCCAGCTTGTTACTAGCTGCTGGAAAGAGTTTGAGGTGGGTGGCTGGAAAATACACCCTTTTAAGGAAAAATTGAAGCCTCTGAATGAGAGGCTTAAATGGTGGAACAAGGAGGTGTTTGGTTTTTTAGATTTGAAAGTAGAGCAGGTGATTGATGAAATGAACCTAATGGATGAGAAGACAGTTTCTGGTGTTTTGCATCCCACAGATGTTGGGCAAAGAAGGTAACTTTCAGCAAATATATGGCATCATCTCAGTCTTAAAAAGAGCCTGATCTTTCAGAAAGCTAGAACCAATTAGTTAAAGAAAGGGGATGCAAACTCGACTTTCTTTCACTCATGTCTGCGGTCTTGACAGAATGTCAATAGGATTGTGGCTCTAAAGGTAGGGGATCGGTGGATTGAGGGGGTCAATGAAATAAAAGTAGCAGTTGCGGACCATTTTTAGAGGGTGTACTCAGATAATGTTTTGGAACGCCCTGTTTTGGATGTGATTTCTTTTAAGAAGGTATCTTGTACAGATAATTATGTTCTCTCAGCTCCTTTTTCTGCTGACGAGATCAAAGAGGCTGTGTGGAGCTGTGATGGCAACAAGAGTCCTGGGCCAGACGGTTTTAATTTCAACTTCTTCAAAAACTGTTGGGACATCATAACGGGGGAGGTATGTGAATTGGTTAAGAAATTTTATTATAATGCTAAGCTTCCTAAGAGTATTACTTCTTCGTTTATTGCTTTGGTGCCTAAGACTGAAAATCCTCATTGCTTGTTTGAGTTTAGACCAATCTCTCTTATCAGTAGTATTTATAAAATTATATCGAAATTGCTGGCTTTGAGGTTAAAAAAAGTGCTAGGGGCTGTAATCTCTTCATGCCAGACTGCTTTTCTCCCAAAAAGATAAATTTTAGATGGAGTTGGTGCTTTCGAAAGTATTTTCTCCCAAGAATGTATTATTCTAAAGGTCGATTTCGAAAAGGCTTATGATTCTGTGAGTTGGTATTTTCTGGATTATATGATTGGTAAAATGGGCTTCTATGCTAAATGGAGGGAGTGGATTAGAGCTTGTATTTTTTCAGGTGTTGTGTCTGCGTTAATGAATGGTAGCCCGTTCCATGAAGTTCCTTTGAATAAAGGTCTACGACAAGGTGACCCGCTTGCACCTTTTCTTTTCTTTATTGTGGCTGAAGGGTTATGTGGCTTAATGGGAAGGGCGACTGAGCTAAGGAAATTTTTGGGTTTTCAGGTTGGAGAAGAGGCCAATATTTATCTTCTATAGTATGTTGATGATACAGTTTTGGTCGGAAAGGCAACTTGGGAGAATTTGTGGACGTTAAAAACTATCCTTAGAAGCTTTGAATTAGTTTCTGGTTTAAAGGTTAATTTTTATAAGAGTAATCTCTTTGGTATAAATGTAGAGGACTGCTTTTTGTCTGCAGCTTCAAATTTTCTCCTTTGTCACATTGGAAGTCTTCCTTTTAAGTTTCTTGGTTTGCGTGCTAATACGAGAAAAGTTGTTACTTGGCTCCCGGTTATTGATTCCTTGAAGAAAAGATTGGCTTCGTGGAAGGGAAAACAATTATCTTTGGGTGGCAAAATAGTCTTGGTAAATTTTGTTTTATCAAGTCTGCCTCTGTATTTTCTGTCGTTTTTCAAAGTTCCAAAGAAAGTCTTAAATATTTTGATTAGGATCCAAAGAGCTTTTTTATGGTCTAGTACTGATGACTCTCGGAAAATAGCTTGGGTGAGTTAGGATAAAGTGTGTCAACCAAAGATTTGTGGGGGTTAGGGATTAAAAATCTAGAATTATTTAATCTTAGTCTTTTGGCTAAGTGGAAGTGGCGGTTTTTGGTGGAGTATAATGTTGTTTGGTATAAATTGTTGTCTCATAGATATGGCTCTCTGCAACAGGTTTATATGTGCTCTAGGGGGTACAAAAACACTTTCTCTCTTTGGTGGAGGGATCTTTGTTCCATTGAAGGAGCATCTAGTGTTCCTCCCCTCTGGTTTTCTTCTTTAGTGGCTAGAAAAATTAAGAATGGGGAACACATAAGTTTCTGGCATGATATTTGGATTGGTAATTCTAGTCTTAAGAATGTTTTTCCTAAATTATATCAAATCTCATCTGATAAGAATGCACGTGTTGCTCATGTAACACCCTCCCTAGGGTATCACATGTCTGACTCCCGACTCATAATCTGAAAATGTTTTCATAAAAGGTTTGAGTTAAAAACGTGGGTTTAAAAAAAAAAAAATTCTTTCTTCTTGAAATATAAACTTATTGTAATCCATAAGTATTACTGAAAATATATTTAAACTGATTCATATACAACATTGATACCAATTAATATTTCACAATTTAAAGAGAAATATAAAATTAACAGACTCTTTTTTTTTTCAACAGTAGCAAATCCCATGACGGGTCCTACTAAAAAGACGGTATAACACTAATGATAAAACTTAACATACTCATTCCTTATCTTGTATCCACTGTTGCATCGAACTCTACTCCTTGTCTACCCGAACACCTTCGAACTTGAGACAGCCCACTCTTCAATGTTTTCATCAATCTCTCGAGTATCCATCGCCCGTTATGTCTAAGACAACTCGACCATTCTATTATTTGATTTTAACGGAGATGTGTACATAGCAAAACAACATAACAAAGAGGTGAGATCACCTACGCCAATACCAACACTATGAAGACGAGAGATAACACAAGAAGAATATCATACAGAATATCATATCAAACTTCCAATAATATATTCAATATTAATCAACTATCATCATCAAATCATTTATCAATTCAATTATCATAAACAACAATTACGATAATGTCCTAATTATCATCATCATCATCCAAGTATTCAAAACAATTGTCATAGCCAATATTCCTCAATTAATATATCACACAGATATAAATGTTCAAATTATGCATGTACACAAGACTCGATTTCCTACTCCATGGAGCTAAACTCAGGTCGGAGAAATGATCGAAAAGATCTGTCGGTACCACATGCCTCGACCACGTGCTATAATCCTCACTTTGATTTTGCACATCTAGCATATACACGGCGGTCTTTATCGATCTTGATTAAGAATAGTGTCTCTGGCCCGGATCATCGGTGTGTTACATCGGTCTAACCTACGGGAAGAAGCGCGACCAACCACCCGTGTAGGCAACCCGCACCCGATGCCCCCAAGGTCAACAAGTGACCTACACTACGCATATCGCACCCACTCAAGAGGTGTGTTTCTCCAAGCAATCACCATATCCAAATTCTTATCGGACCATTCCAATGCATGTATAATGCACCAAATCCAATCATAGACAAATATGTCATTTTCTCAAACAGTGTATGGACACCTGGTTCAACAAGAATCATATTGTACTTTCAACAACGAAAATCATGTTATCACGTTTTCATAGTTGTAAAACACTTTTACCGTATTTTCACAATCGCGTAACATTTACATTACGTTTTCACAATCCAAAATGTTTCGTTATGTTTCCACAATACCATAACACTTCTCTTATATTTTCACAATACCGTAACACTTTTGTTACGTTTTTAAAATTTTAAAACGTTTTTATTACGTTTACAATCACAATACCGTAACACTACCGCATTACATTTACAAAATTTCGTAACATTTCATTACGCTTTCAAAATACCACAACTCTTTTGTTGACTTTTAAACCACGTACAAATTTTTCAACGTTTTCTCAATCGCGTAAAAACATACGTTTCTCAAATCGCATAGTATTTTTCCACTGTTTTAAAATTGCGTAACTTAAAAATCATTCTTTTACGTCACGTAAATCATTTTCTATCATTCTCAAAATATTTAAAATACTTTTCAAATCTCATAACAATTTTCTATCATTTTCACAATCACGTAAAAATATTCTGTCACTATTCAAATTACGTAGTGATTTTTCAACAATATTTCAATCGCAGTAAAATATTTAAACGCTTTCCAAATCGTGTAGAAATATTTAAACATTTTTCAAATCGCGTAGAAATATTTTTTACTCAGTATTTCAAATTGTTTTTAAGATACATAAAATATTTTTCAACATTTTTCAATCACATAAAATATTCCTCAATATTCCAAACATTATTTTGGACTTAAATAAATTAATATCATTTTTAACACATTGTTCAAAATTGCGTAGCTTAAAAATCAAGTTTTTAAGATCGTAAAATATTTTTCATCACAATTTCATTCCGTAAAATACTTCTTAACCTTCAAAAATTCCTTTTCAACTTTTCTCAAAATAATATAACTTTATATTTCATTTAATATATTTTCTTACTCAAGAAAATATTTTTCCACAGATTCTTTACTCAAGAAATGGTCTTTTTCAAAATATACTTCACAAAAATCACTTTTCCATTTATGTAAATCAACGTTTCAAAACTTAATATTTTCTAACATATTTCAAAACTTGAAAATAAGTTATAACGTTAAGTAAATTTTCAAAATACCATTATATTCTTCATTTTCCCAAATCATTTCCAAACACAACCTTCTTCAAAATAAATTGAAGTCAAAACATTTTCGTTTATAAAAACTTGATTTTTCTCAAGTGATAAACGCCTGATTCCCTTTCCAAAATCCTTGTATTAAATCCAGTTACGTTTTCACTTTGAAATTCACTTTGTTCAAAAAAAAATCAAGGCATTATAAGCCTTCAAAAACGTGGACATGACTATTGAAATCATCAAAACATTTTTCTTTTTTTTTTCTTCTAAATCAATATGGTTTTACACAAACAAAACCATTAAAGCCATCAAATACTTTTCCTTTTAAATTGATATGGTTTTACACAAACAAAACCATTAAAATTTTGTTTTTCAAAAATCGAAATACCAATGGTTATAAAACCAAACCCATTTGTTCAAATTCATTTTTACTTTCTTTACAAATTCTTTTTCACTTTCTTTGCAAATCCTTAAAATCAACGCGTTTTCGTTTTTCATTCAAAACTCATGTTTAGAAAAACACTTAGGATCTTTTACACAAAATAAATCAATAAAAATTCCTCCAAAAATCATATTCTTGTTCTCTTGAAAAACAAATCCTTTGTTTATTTTCCATACTATTCAAATCATCCATTTTCATCTTTCATGAAAATATTAATTTGTGAACACCTATTTTGAGGTGTCTTGTTGAAATCTACCATGTTTAAGTACTCAAAAATCAATTCTTTCGTTCTTGAAAATTTTCAACATGAACCCTAATCAAGGGCATCAAAATCGTAGCTCTTCCTTGGCTATGGAGCCAAAAATCAATTTCCTTTCCACCATCAAGTCATGGCATATACATATATATTTCATCATAAATAATATAAGATACCATCAAAGCCATAAAAGCATGTATAAAGATATCAAGCATATCATCAAAGCTATAAAATCATGCAAAGCATATCAAGCATAGAAAATTAATCAAAGCTCATAAACACCCACAAATTAATTACATGACCATGGATATGAATCCTCACATGGATTCCACATCCATCAAATAAAATACCATCTCTCACCACCATGCTTGGTTGGTGAGATGGATCTCCTTCTTACCTCTTGAAGATCCTTAAAAACTTCTTGTTTTGCTTCTTTTTCCAAGTCCTTCATCACCAAGAGCTTCTCAAATACAAAACAAAATACATAGAAATTAGTATACTAAGCTTGATTAAGAGGAACCATGGATCAAACATGGCTTAGATCATGAAAAAGAGAGAAGAAAATGAAGTTTCCTTATACTTCACCTCAAAAACCCAATAACTTTGATCTTGAAGAAACTCCTTGAAGATGAATGATTTAGAAGAAGTCTTCAACATGAAAGTTGCTTAGAATATCATGGAGATTCAAGATCTAAGGTTGGATGAAATTAAAAGAGCTTAGATGGTGATTTTAGGGTAGATAACCGAATGGTTTCTCTTGAAGCACAAAGATGAAATTTTTGATTTTTGATAGAAACTTGAAGCTTGAATTTGAAGATCAAGATGAATGATTTTGGAAAAACTCATAACTAGAGATGTTCTTAGAATGGTGTTTAGGTTTAGAAAATCAAGTTGGATGAAATTTTTGAGTGATGGAGGGTGTTCTTGATGGTCATGGCCAAAACTTGCTTGGAGGAGAGGTGGAGAGAAAAGTTTCATGAGTTTTTGCTTTTGGAGGAGACAAAGATGATCAAGAATGATCAATAATGACCAAGATAGCTAATAATGGTCTTCAAAGCTCTCAAAATCAGACCAAAACCGTGCCCCCCCTTCTTGCATTCTTCTTGAGTGCAAAAAAATCAAAAGTAAGTCATTATGATGTCTAACTTGACACAAGACATGCAAAATGACATAAAGCTTGTTTTTGTCTTCTAAACACTCCAAAACCATCACTTTCTCTTCATAATGCATTCAATAAAGTTGTCTTCATTATTTGCCACCATTTGAAGCATTTCTAGCCATTGATTAATTCAATGGTTAGGATTTAGGTAGATTTAGATAGGTTAGAAAGACTTAATCTGCGCCATGAATTTTTATCCTTTAAATTCTAACCATTAGATGTGTCTCCAAAATTAATGGTTAAGATTGCTTCTTCAAACTTTAAATCCAAGGGTCCTAATTAGTCTTTTACATTTTAGAAGACCAAATCTCTACCCTTGATTAATTCTTCATCCAATGGTCATAAATGGTCTTTGTTACTTTTTAAGATTAAATCTCCACCCTTGATTTAATCTAAATCCAATGGTTATAAATGGTCTTTGTCATTTTTCAAGACCAATTCTACACCTTTGATTACATCTATGGTTGATATCAAAGCCTTCCTAACTAAGTTTATTCTCACACCATTGATTAAATCAATGGTTATTATCCAAGGCTTCTTTATTAAGTTTGTTTCTTAACCTTTGATTAAATCAATGGTTAATATTCAAACTAAGATTCTCATCCAAGGTATAAATCAAGTCAATTTCTCTTTGTTGACTACGTGAGATAATATTTATTCTTGTATCCTACAAATAATATTTTTCTTGTATTTTTATCATCCGATAATTAAATACGATGACAAAACATAAGACAATAAATTTTCTAAAACATTTTCCGGATTCGGGTTTAGTAAGATCACATCTCCGTCTAAATGGTACAAATTTTTCTATGCGTAGAAAAATTTTTACTTTGCGGGACCCACCTGGGCCCACATATAGTCAAAAAATATAATCATCCACAAAAATCACAAAAATTATAAAATGCACAAATATCAAATCAGATTACGTAAATTAATTACCTAACGGTAAAAATTAAATTACGTAAAGTTTTCCTACCGAAAATTTTTATTTTCCTGACACTGAAGTAAATCACTCAAAACGATTAAATACGCTAACGGAATAAACAAAATAATTTTACAGTGCACAGAAATTACTAAACAGTGAAATTCTGTTAACTGTCAAAATTATTGTTTAAGAGATTGGAAATTTGGGATGTTACAGCTCATATGGGTGAGTGGCTAAATGAGGTATGGTATTGGAAATGGAGATGGAAGTGGAATTTGTTTATGTGGAAAATAGATCTTTTATCTGAATTATCTTTTTTATTAACTTCAGTAAGTTTATGTAAGGATGAGCAAGATGAGTGGATTTGGAAGGAAGACAACTGTAGGATTTTTTTTGTCAAATCTACTTATTCATTTTTGTAAGCTCAGTTGAATTATGGGCCTTCTAATAGTTTGGATGTTGTGGTCTTTAAACGTTTTTAGAAATGTTATGTGCCTTCAAAGGTGTTAGCTTTTTCATGGCGTGTTCTGCTTGATAGGCTGCCTACCTGCCTCAACTTACTTAAGAGAGGGGTTATAAATGAGTAACAAGGGGTCTCTTGTGTTTTCTGTTTCCTGTAGCATGAAGACTCTGATCATTTGTTCTTTTCTTGTCTGGCGTCTTATCAGGTTTGGTCTAATATTTATGCTTGGTTGGGTTTCTCTGTTGCTTTATTGTATGCTGGTCATGACCATTATCTTTAACATATTGGTTGTTTAAGAGGTAAGCGGTTTAGAAATTTTTGTCACATTTTCTGGCATGCAATTACTTGGTCTTTATGATTGATGCGCAATAAGATTTTGTTTCAAGGGGGATCTTTTGATATAATTGGTGTATTGGACCTTGTTAAAGTTAGGTCTTGGTCCTAGTTTATGCCTAGGGTGGGGGGCCTTAGATGTAATTTTTCAAATTGGTGCATCTGTCCTATTAAATGTATTAGGAATTGCCAGTAGTTTTTTTTGTTAGTTGGATCTGTGTATACATGTTAGAGTACCCCTTGTACTCTTTTTAATATATATTTTTTTGCTTATCAAAAAAAAAAAACAAGCAATCCAGTACCACCCCATACCAATTTGCATCATTTCATGTCAAAAGCAATCCAACTGAGACCAGGGTTACCAACTTCTACAAATGAAGCAAATGTAAAGATCTAGGTTCAGTCAACAAAGAGGAGAAACGGATAGAGAAAATAGGGTAATATATGACGTTCAAATCTAAGTCTTTTTTATTTTTATTAATTAATGACATTGTATATTTTCTACATATAGCTTATGAATCTCTTATAAATATAAGTCATAAGAGTTCTATCTTTTTATCTACTCTTAGTTTGTCTAATACATATTTCATTCTTAAATTAAACTTTAATCTTATTTTTGTTGGACAATTGTATGACTTTAACTATGAAGTTACATTTTCTTCTTTTAGTTGTTGTGTGTAGGATTCACAGATGAGACAAGTCATAGGGACTAGAGGTAAAATCAAAAAGCTATTATTTAGGCTCACCAAACTTTATGTTCTTCCTGCATCAAATCTTTATGCAACATCCATCTCCTCCTCCATTTAACATTATAACACTAATATCTTGTTCATAGTTCATTCGGAAATTTGCGTCCCCTTATATCTCAAAAGACTCTAAGTTCGATTATTAATTAGTCTTTTTACTACACTTCTTATCAAATTGCTAAATAATCTATACTGTCCTTCAATAAAAATACTTTTATCTCTAATTCTTCTTTTGATCTTGTGCATTATGATGTTTAGGGCTTGCTCCCACACCAACTATGGGAGGCAATCGGTATTTTGTGATATTTATTGACGATGATTCTCATTTACTTGGATATATATGATGAAAAATTATCACGAGTTGCCTCAAATTTATATCAATTTTGCTATAATGATCAAAATACAATTTTCAAAAATTATTAAAAATTTTCGTTAGGATAATACCATGGAATATCATGATTCAAGACTTTTGACATTTCTTGGTGAATAGGAAACTCTTTTTGAATTCTTATGTCCTGGCACCTATCAACAGAATGGTCGTGTTAAGAGAAAACATCATCATATCTTAGACTCTACCGAGCAATGTGTGTCTCCTCATCTTGTCCCGAGCATGCTTGGGGTGAAGTCGCTTTTGCTACTCTCTATGTCATCAATCGTCTCCCTTCCTTTGTAATTAGTAATGTTTCTCCTTTTGAGCATCTCTATAACACTTCTCTAAACTATAGTTCTCTCAAGGTCTTTGATTGTGTTTGTTTTGTTCTTCTTCAATCACATGAATATACTAAACTTGAGTCTTGTGCTCGTCTCTATTATTTTCTTGGCTATAGGACATAACACAAAGGTTACCATTATTGGGATTCCATCTCTCAGTGCATCTATATCTCTTGTCATGTTGTCTTTTGGGAACACATCATGTTCTCTTCATTGTCTAAATTTAAGTCCATTCCTTCCACTTTGACTCCTCTTTTCACTAATCCCTCTGTTAATGTATTTTCTAGTGATTCTGATTCAGGTTCTTCTAATGAGCTCATAGACACTTTCGAAGTTCCAACCACTCTTAATGAAGTAGTCCCGAATATTGATCTTGCACCAACAACTACTCCATCTCCTCCAAACTCCTGAGTGCCCAATTTGAGTAAAAACTCAACCTTCATATCTTCATGATTATTATTATTTTTCTACTATGTTTCACTTTCATGAACTGCAGTCCTATCAAGAAGCCTTTAATGGTCCTCATTGGAAGCAAGCAATGAAGGAAGAATTATAGGCTTTGGAGAATACTAATACTTGGGACTTTATTGATCCTCCTTCTAATAAGACACCTGTGAGCTGTAAATGAGTGTACAAAATCAATACTCATTTTAATGTTCTATTGAGCGTTATAAGGGTTGTTTGGTTGCTAAGGGGTTTACTCAATAATATAGCATGGACTATAAAGAGACCTTTGCACCTGTTGCTTGCATCATTTCAGTTTGTACTCTCCTTACTATTATAGTTACTCAAAAATAGATTATTAATCAAATAGATGTGAAAAATGTCCAATGGTGACTTGGAAGAATAAGTTTATTTGTGTCCACCTCTTTGTTACACTTGTCTAACAAACAAGGGTTTCCGTCTTCGAAAGGCTTTGTATGACCTCAAACAAGCACCCTAAGCTTGGTTTGTCAAGTTTCATAGCATGGTCAATCAGCTTGGGTTCTACTCCAGTGCTCATGATTCTGCTCTCTTTATTTGCAAGACTGATCATGGTACTGTAATGTTGCTTCTCTATGTTGATGATAATATTAATATTGCTGAGTTTAAACGATTCTTAAGCTAAAATTTTGAGATAAAATATCTTGGTCCTTTAAGCTATTTTTTGAGGCTTGAGGTTCTTTCTTCCAATGATGGTATATTCCTATCTTAGATCAAGTATGCCTTTGATCTTATTTCTTGGGCTAGACTTACAGACAACAAAGTTGGACATACTCCACTTGAACAAAATGTTCGATTTACTCCACAAGATGGTACTTTACTAGATAATCCAACTCTCTATTGCTAGTTAGTTGGGAGCCTGATCTATCTTACCATGACTCGACCTGACATCTTTCTCTGATATATCAAGGGGTACTCTTTCATGGTCTTTATTTCTCTGTTAATTCTCCTTTGGTTTTATGTGATTATTCAAATGTTGATTGAGGTGGTGATTCCACTGATCATTAATCCACTGCTGGTTATTATATTTTCCTTAGTGACTCTCTTATTTCTTGGTGTAGCAAGAACCAAACTATGACTTCTCTCTCTAATACTGAAACAGAGTATCATGCCTTAGCTGATACCACTTCTGGGATACTTTGGATTCGATGGCTACTTGAAGACTTAGGTATTTCTCAACATTCCGCCACTGCATTTTATTGTGATAATTGAAACGCTATTCAAATTGTACACAATGATATTTTTCATGAGCGCACCAAACACATTAAGATTGATTGTTACTTCATTCATCAACACATTCTTCGTGGTGCTCTTGTCTCATTTCCATTGAAACTTTTGATCAGTCAGCCGATCTATTCACCAAAGCTCATCATCCTAGTCACTTTTATGCTTTGGTTTCTAAACTCAAGTTAGTTCCTTCTATACCCACTTGAGTTAGAGAAGAGATTTTAACATATCTGTGTAATTATATTTAGGGATTTGAGGAATTCTATTTAATTATAATTAATTTGTACTTCTTGTACTACTGTTTTATAGTCTTAGGACTATAAAAAGGTGTAACCTTATACATTCACAATTCAAAAAATACAAAAAATCCTTTTCAGTCTTTTTCTTTCTTTCTGTTGATCTATTTCTCACATAGAAGATTGATAAATAGAGAGAAACTTTCATAAAATTAAAGGAATGAATACAACCTTTTAGGTTTTATTTAACAGAGCAATTGTACCATACAAATATGCTTGTATATTGTAAACATACAAAATAAGTGTTTCTTAGGTTACACTCTCATATCAAGCATAGCAGTTTGATATCAGTTCTTAAAGTTCATAAATCATTCCCACTTTGACTATACGCTCACGGGGAATATCAAACACTTTGTTAGTTTGTCTCAAATTTCTGGTCATGAAATTGTAGACATAGTCTATCAAAAATCTCTTCCCTATATTGGATCCTTTGCCAGCAATTACCTCGTTCTCACCAATTAAGTGAACAACACCTGCCCTTAGTGCCTGATCAAGTGCATTAGTCTCTCTTTCCACTTCCACTTGTATTCTCACTTCATCATCTTCGTCAATTTCACCATTTTGGAGCAATTTTTTTGTCATTAAAATCTCATAAGCTATAAATTCCCTTAGCTTCTTAGCCAGCACATTCTCAAAAGGTTCTTGCTCATTGCACAAATCAGCATATCCATACCTTGCAACACAACAATACACATTGAGTTCTTTTGGTTCTACTCGGCTGAAGAGAAAGCGATCTTCTATAGGAACTTTGCTGATAGGCAAGAATTTGATGCACACAAATACAAGGATTGAGTGTAAAGCTGGCACATTTCTTACATAGTGCTTGAAAATCGGGGGAATGCCTTGACCAAGCTCAGAGTAGAACATGGTCAGCCCAGGAACACGACAAATTCCTGTGTTATAAACAATCTCCTTAACTCTTTCTGGAGAAATCTTATTTTCCAACTTATAATAGTATTTCCTTCGGTACACATTATTCCAAATGTACATAATGGACATTAGTAATGCAGCAAAGGCTAGAGGAAGATATCCTCCTTGGCCAAATTTGTATAGTACTGAGCTTAAATAGACGAGTTCAACAGACCCAATGACAACAACATAAGCAATTACTAGAAGCATGTGGGTCTTCCATATCATTACCATGATTAGCACAAGTAATGAAGATGTAAATGTCATTACAAGTACCACTGCGATCCCTACATGTTCAAACTTTCATCTATTAGATTTTTGATGAGTACTTAAGTAGTATCAATTCAAATCGTTAATATGAAGAGGATTAAAACCACTTAAGCAAATGGTTTACCGTAAGCATTGCCAATTGCTGTGTTGGATTTAAACCCAATTGTGACTGCAATACAAAGCAACATGAGAAGGTAATTAATTTCAGGAATGTAAACTTGTCCTTCTTGCTTGACTGATGTATGTACAATTTTCACACGAGGAAAACACCCTTGTGCGATGGATTGTTTTATCACGGAAGAAGTCCCGGAGATCAAGGCTTGAGAAGCAATGATTGATGCCATAACAGCGATCACAAACATTGGCCAATATAAAGGGCCTGCATAACATTCATTCCTTGGTATTAAACTATCAATTATTGTTTGATGTATATGTACATGTATATCGTGGAAGTATCTATTGCTACTCTTCTTCAATTAACTTTATTTCTTATTTTTTTTAAATGCCCTTTATTAAATATATAGTCAAATTTAATTCATTTATTAACAAATAGAGGCATTTTAGAAGAGTGGTAACAAAAATTAATTAAGAGGAATACTAGTAACACACTCTTTTGAATATATTTTTTTAACACTTATTTTATTATTGATCCACCTTATATATTTAAAAGAAATATTAAGATAGGAATACTAGTAATATTTACTTTTAGACTAATAATAAAATAAGTGTTAAAAAAGTATATAAAAAAATGTTGTTAATATTCTGATTAATTTAAGTAATGGACAAATAGGAGCGACAATAGACGCTCACTACTCACATCCATACATTTGAATTACCTGGTATGGACTTGTAGAAGACGTCTGCAGCATGATCATTGTGTTTCCGGAGATAGGAGGCTTGTCCACTGTAGGCTAACATGAGAGAAGGGTATACTAGAGTGCATGTACTTATCTGTATGGCTCTTACTGAGAAATGACCGATATCAGCAAACAGGGCTTCAGCTCCTGCAGGTTATTTTCCACCATTCTTGAGGTTATGGCTAGGCTAGCACAAGATCTATAAAATATTAATTTTATATATGAAATTTGAATGTGGTTATGCAGATGCACATAGCAAATATACAAATGGAGAAAGCATATCTGAAGTTCTGAACCTGTTATACACAAAACAATTCCGCCAAGAGAAATCCAAGCATTTTTCTTGTTCCTCCTGAAGTAGCTTATTATGCACAAAGGATTTATAGCTTTAATCACTGTTGAGTCATACTTGATGAAATTATAAACACCAATGCCTCCGATACATATGAACCAGAGAGTGAGAATTGGAGCAAAACCGTAGGACACTTTGTTAGTTCCAAATCTTTGTGCCGCAAATAGTAAGATCAAAATGACTACAGATATCCAAACAACTCTGTCTGTGAACAAAAACAGAATTTACATGAGTTTGTGGCTATTACAAGAACCCTGTTTAAGGTTAAGCTAAGGCTATGAAATCTTAAATTAACAAATAAATAAACAGTGTCGTATTGTGCTAGCTATGTATTATTTAAGGTATTGTGCAAGGTTTCCCTTCCTATTAAAATTCAACAACGTATTAGTACATATAGCATGCCAAACTTTATTTATTTATTTATTTTTTGGGTATATCCTCGATTGGATTTCAAATTAAACAGCACATACCATCTGTTATTGAAGAAGTAGCTCGCTTGATTCCTCCCACAGCAGATAAAACTGCGGCAAATGAAAGTAATTTACATGTCTCACTTATTAAAAAAATAATAAATAATCAAAACATAACTGCAATACTATTTTTACACATGAGAAAATTCATTACATTATTAGCAAGTAGAACTAATGAAGACCGAATAGTGACTAACCAGAGATGCAAGGAGTAAGAATCCCGTCGCTAATGACCATGGAAGTTCCAAGCATGGTAGCAATCAATAAAGTGAATTTGGCAAAAGGACTGTTCTCTAACTTAGACTTGATCTTGGAAGCCCTCTTTGTACGGTTGTTACTTGGCAACTCTAACTGATAATTGGACACACTTTCGTCTTGTTGGTTTGGGATCATTCCCACTTTTGCATAGCGGCATATCAACGAGTATAAGGCAAATGTCCCTCCTATTACGACAAAACAAATCAAATCAATGGTGTTTTGTTTTGTCATTCATGATGATGGTATTAATTCTCTCTCTCTCTCTATATATATATATATATATATATATATATATATAAATTATTTAAAGATAATCAGAAGGTAGAATATATAGTGTACCCTCCCCATTGTCAGTGGCTTGTAACACGATGAGAACATATTTCACAAGAGCAATGAGAGTGATGGTATAGTAAATCAAAGAGAGAACCCCCAATAGGTCATCACTGTGAGTGATGCCATTAGTGAAGGTGTTGGGAAGGACGTATAGTGGTGATGTTCCAATATCACCGTATACTATTCCAATGCTTTGAAATGCAAGTCTCAGCGTCACTGACAATGCTGCCCCCTAAAGATGATGCAATGGTAATACCAAAAACAAAACAAAATAAGAACACCCGAAAGTAATTAAAAAAAGAAAAGAAAAGAATGGTGCATTAAGCCCATTCTTTAACTTGAAAAAACAAACCTGCATGCTCTCTATGCGACCGTGGTCCTCCATTGTTATTGGTAGGGAAGTGTAAACTCTCTCACACGCCTTGCAATATATAACCATATTATATAATAATATGGGGTTTATTATATACTGCAGCCATGCAGCGCCAAAAGCTTAAAAGGGATTTTTAAGCACAATGAAAGAAGTATTAAAACTATTTTTGAATTGATCCTTGGTCTTTGGTGGTGCCCTAAACCGAAAAAGAAATAATCTTGTGTGTTTACTAATTATTTATATAATTAAACGCGTAATGGTCACTTTCAAATTTTTGTCCACATATTTATTTCTGGTATAATAATTAATTAAACGCGTAATGGCCACTTTTAAATGTTTGTCCACGTTATAATAATAGTAATTAGACAATGATAATAAATAAATAAAAATAAAAATAAAAAGAAAGAAAAAGAAAATTACACAATTGCTATCAAATTGGTTGACATAATTTTTTCCTTTTCATCAGCAACATAGTGCCGACCCACAAATGTATCATCCTATTATTTCGTCTATATGATTATCTAATTTCAGATACAGGTCTTTTTTTTTTTTTTTTTTACTTTTATTTTTGTAAACCAAATGAAAGAAACACACAAATATGGTAAGAATACTTTCGGGCTCATAGAATTTGATCAACCCAAACTAACAGGTTAGCACTCAAATGTGTTATGTACGTGGTACAACTTATTCATTAAGCATGTCTCCTCTGACAAAAAAAAAAAAGGATACATTATTCTACTTGTAGAGAGGAGATAAATCATACGAAATAATAATTTTTTGTATTAGAAGAAGACATCGTATAATACGTACTAAATTGCTCAAATCTCTCATATATTTTATACACTCATACGTTTATATATAAAGGTTAGATAAGATGACAAATGTATGTCCTGATTCCATTACATCTTATCTTCTCAGTGCATCTATTGACTTGATCATCGAAGTATTTTTTATAAGTACTCACCCTCTTGTTCCTTTGTTGTAGCACAACTTTGATGTATCAATTTCACAAAGAGATAAATTAAAAGAATAGTTAAAGAAACAAAAAAATTAAAAAAAATATTAAATAATTAATAGTAAATAAAGATGAATTTTAAATACAAATTAAAGTGAAACAAAGTAAACAAATTAGGTTTCTATTAGATATAAGATGATTAAAGTTCATAATCCATCAATATTAATTTTAACATTAATTATGTCAAATTATTATACCCAAATAATTTAACTCATAAACATCTAACAATAAACATGTGATCACAAAAAATTTATCAATAAAGACTGAAAATAATAATCAAGTGTATAATAATTTTTTTAATTAATAGTAAATTATTAAATCATCAAATATATTCTAATAAAAATCACAATTGATATCAAACAATTATCATCAACATTCAAATAATACAAATAATTTATAAAACATAAGAAAAATATGACTAAACTCATTTAAAATTTCATTCATATAATCTGATAAAAAATAAAATTAATAAATATTAAATTTTTAAATTAAGTAAAAATAATTCAACATAATAATATTAAAACAATCAAAATTTTATCATCTCCTTAATATAAAAAAAATTAATAAAATATATTAAAATTAAAATACAATAAAATTGTTTTATTAATATTCTTTATTACACATAACTTATTTTTATCCCTTCATTGTGTGACTACTGTTTAAGGGTGTCAAAATAAGTCAAATTTAATGGGTTGACCCCAAAAATCTGTTGAATTAACAAAATATCAATTTGAAACTTACATGACTCGAATAAACTAAATTTGAATGAGCTAAATTAACTTACTTTTTTAACACTACATAAAATTAAATAAATTAAACTAAACTAAACTAATAAAATATCAACTTAAAATTTATATAACTTAAATGAATCAACTCAAAAATGACTAAACTTAAAATGAACTTACTCATTTTGACACCCCTGCGGTCCTGCTGACACAACATCCTATTTTTCCCTGATATGCGTCACATGCTGCAACGTGCCAATGTGTTTTCTTTTCTTCTGTGTGCCCTGCGTCCTCTGTCTCAAACGCTTTTGTGTTATGCGCGCAGTGCTTCAAAGCCTTCAAATCTCCTCTGTAGCGTTGCTTTTAAAAGGCAAATATTGCTTACTATCCACGTTGAAAAAGCAATGAAGGAATAAGGAATTTTAATTCCTTTCAAATATATGTCACAATCACGTTAGCTCACGTGTTTACTATTCACAACATACATTTAAAGTGAGTTAAGTTTTGTAATTTAGATTTTATCATCAAAAATTATTTTTTATCACTTTTATTTAATTTAATTTATAAAATAAAAGAAAAAACTTCAAAAAACTCCATTGTACTATACGTCATGTGCACTTTAGTCCTGTTATTTTAAAAATATGTAAAAAAGCATGTTACTTTTTTGTGCAAGTTAAGACAAAATAATAACAGACGTTACATTTTGGACGGAAACGCGCATGTACAACGCACGTGCACGTCTGAAATTTCTTCTCCCAAACGCAATCTTCTTCGTCATCGGACCACAAGCCCAGAACCGTGTAGCTCTTCCTCGAACTACAAGCCCAGACTCGTTCAGTCATCGTCCAGCCACCCAAACCTCGAACCCCATCACTGCCGCTCTTCCCTCACCACGTCAAATTTGCCTTCACCACGTTCTAAAACAAAACCCCCGAAAATCCAGATCCACCTCGCGCAAACCACCACCGCGAGCCACCACACTCCACCGTTCCAAGCCACCGTTTCAGATCAGCAACCCACGAGCTCCGTCGCGTCGCCTAGATCTACCATCGAGCTTCGTCGTGTAGCCCAGATTTGTAATCCCGCGATGCACCCATTTCTGAACCAAACCCAATCGCCTGAGTCTCAGCCATAGTGGTGCGCGGATTTGGCTTGGGTGGCTAAATGACGGCGATTTCAGGTGATTGTGAAGAAGAAGAGGAAGAAGAAGAAGAAAACGACGGTTCTAGGATTTGGGCAGAAGGTAGAAGAATACCGTAGTTGGGGGAAGAAATTTCAAACATGCATGTGCGTTGCACGTGCGTTGCACGTGCGCGTTTCCGTATAAAATGATAACGTCCGTTATTATTTTGTACTTTTTGCATAAAATGCAGTAATGTCTTTTTTACACATTTTTAAAGTAAAGAATACGACCAAAGTCGCATACGACGTATAATACATGGGTTTTTTTTGAAGTTTTCCCAAAATAAAATTATTAAATAATAAGATTAAATTAATTACAATAAACACAAAAATAAAAAAAAATCATTAGGTTTAAATATATAAAATATTATTACTTAAGAGTATTCTAAAACAAATAAAAATTTAATTTAAAAATATATATTAATTACAATAATTTTTATTCATATTTTAATATTTTAATCTAATAATAAAATATTTAAAAAATACTTTTATACACTCTTCAACACTTTAGACTAACAAACTGTGAAAGCCACTCGAACACACCCTAAAATCAAGCAACGCATTCAAAAGTCTTGACTCTTGCTCATTTGAGCCGCACCTCAAACAAATAAATTGGAAAAGCCGCACCTCAAACAAATAAATTGGAAAAGCCACTTGAACACCTTTAGAAATTGAGCAGCGCATTCAAGAATCTTAACTCGTATCCATTTGAATCACACCTTAACCCATACCCATTAGTGAAGGTGTTGGGAAGGACGCATAGTGGTGATGTTCCAATATCACCGTATACTATTCCAATGCTTTGAAATGCAAGTCTCAGCGTCACTGACAATGCTGCCCCCTAAAGACGATGCAATGGTAATACCAAAAAGACAAAATAAGAATACCCGAAAGTAAATTTTTTTTTTTAAAAAAAAGAATGGTGCATTAAGCCCTTTCTTTAACTTGAAAAAACAAACCTTCATGCTCTCTATGCGACCGTGGTCCTCCATTGTTATTACTTATTGGTAGGGAAGTGTAAACAGCACCTCTCACACCTTGCAATATAACCATATTATATACAATCTCAATTTTTTTCAATCACTTTTTATTTACATTATTTTTTACATCACATTATTTATTATTAAGATGAATATTCATATATAATTTTTTTTTACTTAATCACAATCATTGATATATAATATAAAAAGTGATATAAAAAATAATATAAAATAAATATTTTCCTATTGTATAATAATATGTGGTTTATATACTGCAGCCATGCAGCGCCAAAAGCTTAATAGGAGTTTTTAAGCACAATAAAAGAAGTATTAAAACTATTTTTGAATTGATCCTTGATCTTTGGTGGTGCCCTAAACCGAAAAAGAAATATTCTTGTGTATTTACTAATTATTTATTTAATCCAACGCGTAATGGTCACTTTCAAATGTTTGTCCCCGTATTTATTTCTGGTATAATAATTAATTAAACGCGTAATGGTCACTTTTAAATGTTTGTCCACGTTATAGTAATAGTAATTAGACAATGATAAAAAAATAAATAAAAAAAGAAAGAAAAAGAAAACTAGGCAAATGCTATCGAATTGGCTGACATAAATTTACCCTTTTCATCACCAACATAGTGCCGACTCACAAAAGTATCATCCTATTATTTCGTCTATATAATTATCTTATTTTAGATACAGGTATTTTTTTTTTACTTTTTTTTTTGTAAACCAAATGAAAGAAACACATAAATATATAGACGCGCACGTACAACGCACGTGTATGTCTGAAATTTCTTCTCCCAAACGCGATCTTCTTCTTCCTAGGACCACAAGCCCAGAACCGTGCAACTCTTCCTCGGACTACAAGCCCAGACTCGTTCAGTCACCGTCCAGCCACCCAAACCTCGAACCCCATCACTGCCGCTCTTCCCTCACCACGTCAGATCTGCCTTCACCACGCTCTAAAACAAAACCTCGGAAAATCCAGATCCACCTCGCGCAAACCACCACTACGAGCTACCGCACTCCACCGTTCCAAGCCACCGTTTCAGATCAGCAACCCACGAGCTCCGTCGTGTCGCCTAGATCTAACATCGAGCTCCGTCGTGTAGCCTAGATTTGCAATCCCGCGATGCACCCATTTCTGAACCAAACCTAATCGTCTGAGTCTCAGCCATAGTGGTGCGCAGATCTGGCTTGGGTGGCTAAACGACGACGATTTCAAGTGATTGTGAAGAAGAAGAGGAAGAAGAAGAAGAAAACGAAGGTTCTAGGATTTAGGCAGAAGGTAGAAGAAGGCCGAATTTGGGAGAAGAAATTTCAGATATGCACGTGCGTTGCACGTACGCGTTTCCGTAAAAAATGGTAATGTCTGTTACTATTTTGTACTTCTTTACATAAAACGCAAAGTAACAAGTCTTTTTTACATATTTTTAAAATAACAGGACCAAAGTGCACATGACGTATCATATATAGGATTTTTTTGAAGTTTTCCCAAAATAAAATTATTAAATAATGAGATTAAATTAATTAAAATAAACACAAAAAAAAAAAAAATCATTAGGTTTAAATATATAAAATATTATTACTTAAGAGTATTCTAAAACAAATAAAAATTTAATTTAAAAATATATATTAATTACAATAATTTTTATTCATATTTTAATATTTTAATCTAATAATAAAATATTTAAAAAATAATTTTATACACTCCTCAACACTTTAGACTAACAAACTGTGAAAGCCACTCGAACACACCCTAAAATCAAGCAACGCATTCAAAAGTCTCGACTCTTGTTCATTTGAGCTGCACCTCAAACAAACAAATTGGAAAAATCACTTGAACACCCTTAGAAATTGAGCAGCGCATTCAAGAATTTTAACTCGTATCCATTTGAATCACACCTTAACCCATACCCATAGGTCATCACTGTAGTGATGCCATTAGTGAAGGTGTTGGGAAGGACGCATAGTGGTGATGTTCCAATATCACCGTATACTATTCCAATGCTTTGAAATGCAAGTCTCAGCGTCACTGACAATGCCGCCCCCTAAAGACCATGCAATGGTAATACCAAAAAGACAAAATAAGAATACCCGAAAGTAAATTTTTTAAAAAAAAAGAATGGTGCATTAAGCCCTTTCTTTAACTTGAAAAAACAAACCTTCATGCTCTCTATGCGACCGTGGTCCTCCATTGTTATTACTTATTGTTAGGGAAGTGTAAACAGCACCTCTCACACCTTGCAATATAACCATATTATATACAATCTCAATTTTTTTCAATCACTTTTTATTTATATTATTTTTTACATCACATTATTTATTATTAAGATGAATATTCATATATAATTTTTTTTACTTAATCACAATCATTGATATATAATATAAAAAGTGATATAAAAAAATAATATAAAATAAATATTTTCCTATTGTATAATAATATGTGGTTTATATACTGCAGCCATGCAGCGCCAAAAGCTTAATAGGAGTTTTTAAGCACAATAAAAGAAGTATTAAAACTATTTTTGAATTGATCCTTGATCTTTGGTGGTGTCCTAAACCGAAAAAGAAATATTCTTGTGTATTTACTAATTATTTATTTAATCCAACGCGTAATGGTCACTTTCAAATGTTTGTCCCCGTATTTATTTCTGGTATAATAATTAATTAAACGCGTAATGGTCACTTTTAAATGTTTGTCCACGTTATAGTAATAGTAATTAGACAATGATAAATAAATAAATAAATAAAAGAAAGAAAAAGAAAACTAGGCAAATGCTATATTGGTTGACATAAATTTACCCTTTTCATCACCAACATAGTGCCGACTCACAAAAGTATCATCCTATTATTTCGTCTATATAATTATCTTATTTTAGATACAGGTCTTTTTTTTTTACTTTTTTTTTTGTAAACCAAATGAAAGAAACACATAAATATGGTAAGAATACTCTTCAGAATCAGGTTTCGGGTTCATAAAATTGGATCAACCCAAATTGTTATGTTACTACTAAGATGTATTATGCCCATGATACAATTCATCTAATAAACATGTCTCCTCTCAATAAAAAAGAGGAGACACTACTCTATTTAGAAGGAGGAGATAGATCACATGGAATAAGGATTTTTCATACCTCAATAGAAGAACGTACAATATATACTAAATTGTTCAAATCTCTCATACTTTTTATACGTTCATACGTCTATACTCATCTACTAAACATGTCTCCTCTCAATAAAAAAGAGGAGACACCACTCCACTTAGAGTAAGGAAACAGATCATACTGAATAATATTTTTTCATATCTCAAGAGAACAACGTATAAGACGTACTAAATTGTTCAAATTCCCTATACTTTTTATACGATCATACGTCTTTATATAAATGCTAGACAAGCGGACAATCCATTACATTTTATCCTCCTTATGCAACTACTGACTTGAGCGTCAGAGTGTCTTTTGCAGATACTTACCTTATCTTTCCTTAGTTGTAGCACAATTTTGGGGATGTCAATTTTCAGAGAGACAAATTAAAAGAATAGCTAAAGAAATAAAGAAATTAAAGAAAAATATTAAATAATTAATAGTAAATAAAGATTAATTTTAAATATAAATTAAAGTGAAACAAAGTAAACAAATTGAATTTTTACTATATATAAAATGACTAAGATTCAAAATTTACTAAGATTAATTTTAATATTAACTATGTTAAATTATTATACTTAAATAATTTAACTCATGAACATTTAGCAACAAATATGTAAATATAGAAGATCTATCAATAAAGTATTAAAAATAATAATCAAGTATATGATAAAATTTTCTTAATTAATAGTAAAATATCAAATCATCAAATATATCCTTAATAAGAAATCACAATTGATATCTAATAATTATCACCAACACTCAGATAATATAAATAAATTAAAAAGTATGAATAAAAAACATGATCAAATTTATCTAAAAATTCATTTATATAATTTGATCAAAAAATAAAATTAATAAATAGTAAATATTTAAATTGAATAAACAAAATTCAACATAATAATACCAAAACAATGAAAATTTTATCATTACTTCAATATAAAAAATTTAACAAAATATATTAAGACTAAAATAGAATAAAATTATTTTATTAATATTTTTCGTTGCACACAATTTTTTTTCTTCAATCTTATTATTTATTTAATTTTTATATATTTTTTTAATTTACTCATAAACTCTTACTGTATTTCACAAAAAACTATAATTATATATAATATAATTTAATATTTATCTCACATTAAAATATAGTGAATAAAAATTATAAATATTTTTATTAGATAAAAAACATTTTCATTTTTATTCCCTAATTCGCTGTACTTCTGTCACTGCGTGACTACTGTACTGCTGTTGCAACGTCCTATTTTCCCGTGCTATGCGTCACATGCTGCAACGTGCCAATCTGTTTTCTTTTTTTCGGTCCGGCCCGCGTCTTCGGTTCTGTCTCAACGTTTTGGTCTTACGCGGCACAGTACTTCAATTCTCCTATGTAGCGTTGCTTTGAAAAGGCAAATATTGCGTACTACCTACGTTGAAAAAACAATCACGAAATAACGAATTTTAATTCATTTCAAATATATGTCACAATCACGTCAACTCACGTGTTTACTATTCACACAACTTACATTTAAAGTGAGTTAAGTCATGTTTAGGTAAGTTTTTTTAGTTTAAATTAATTTTTTTAAAAAAAGTTATTTTAATAATATTTAATTATATTTGATAAAATTAATTTTAACTTTTGTATAAAATTTAATATAAAATAAAAATATTTTTAAGTTAATTTTTATAATACTAAAAATTAAAATTTATAATTTTAACTTATAAATTATTCCTTATATTTTGATATGTAAATATTATTTTATCCTTCAAATCAAATAATTTTTTTAATTATTTTATATCTATTTTAGATAATTTAATACATAAAAATAATTTTTTATATCAATCAAAAGAAATAGATTAATTTAAAATCACTTTTCACCTAACAATTTAAATATAAAAATAAATCGATTATAATCAATTATAATAAAAAAAATTTATACAATAATCGATTATCAAATAATCAAAATTTTCACAACCGAATCAAATACATACTAAGTTTTGTAATTTGAGTTTTATCATCTAAAAGTTATTTTTTCATCACTTTTATTGAATTTAATTTATAAAATAAAATTATTAAATAATAAGATTAAATTAATTAAAATAAACACACAAAAAATTATCAAGTTTAAATATATAAAATATATATAAAAATTATTATTTAAGAGTATTCTAAAATAAATAAAAATTTAAGTTAAAAATATATATTAATTACAATAATTTTATTTACATTTTAATATTTTAGTTTAATAATATGGTATTTAGAGAGCACTTTTGTACACTCAACACTTTAGACAGACAAACTGGGGAAGTCACTCGAACACTTTCCAAGGTTGAGCAACGCATTCAAGAGTCTTAAATCATGATCATTTGAGCCGCACCTCAGACGGACAAAGTGGAGAAGCCACTCGAACACCCTCCAAGGTCGAGTAGCACATTCAAGAGTCTTAACTCGTGCCTATTTGAGCCGCACCTTAACCCATAGACCGATGGAGTTTACAGTGATTAAGGGTAATTGACCGTAACCCGAAATAATGGACTCCACACTACAAGGTTACTGCATCCAATTAAACAAACCCAACCACAAGGGTCAAGTTTCACACTCATCTCAATGGGACAAACGAGTGCTCGTCCAAATCTAACGAACCATACCACCAAAGTTGAGTTTCGCACTCATCTTAGTATGGTGAAGCGAATGTTCGTCCAATCAAACAAACCATACCATTGAGGTCGAGTTTCGCACCCATCTCAATTTAGTGAAGCGAATGTTCGTCCAAATCAAATGAATCCTACCGCCAAGGTCAAGTTCCACATTCATCTCGGTCAGGTGAAGCAAGTGTTCGTTATACAAGCGTATATCAAGACTTGACGTTGGACCAATCTCAGAGCTACGAAAACAACCACACAAGACAGTGGCAATTTAACTGCACAATACAATAGAAAGTAGAATATTCAGAAAGAGTAAGTTTTATTCTCATTCCAAACATCGCCTACTTTACAAAAAGGAAGTTATTTTCTTCCAAGAAAAGCCAACGAGTCACCCTTATGCAAAGACTGCTCTTTTGACAATAACTAAGAAGGTAGCTTGACAAAATAATGGTGATAATCAAGCACCAACTTGCATGGGCCACCTTAGTTGTTGCTCAAGATGAGAGCAACCATATTTTCCTTGATCAACGTGAGGAGAGGCTTCACATCCCTACATGTCCTAAATGCCCTCACACGCCCACGACATGGAGAAAGTCTAAGGAGCAAAAGAGGTCAAGTAATGAAGCATTTCCATGTCTCACAGGAATTACAACAGAAGCCTTAAACTTTCCTAGTAAAAGTTGGATCTACGATATATGCTTGGAAAGAAAGACATCTTCTGCCTAGAGACACATTGACCAAGCCACGTAGAGCAATTACTTGGTCCTCATCAGGCCTTTACACCTCGAAAGAAAGGTCTCCACCAGAAGAGCATGCTTGCAAAAAAGGAAACACCTTTGAAAAATTGGAGAAGAAGAAGAAGAAGATTTTAGAAAGAGACATGACCCTTCACACACTTAAGCAAAATGGGTGGGGAGCACTTCTCCGAAAAGAGCCCACTTTTGATCACAAATCATAAGACAAAAGAAAGGAACAAGTGATAACCCCACCACAGACATTCCTATTTATAGGGGAAATCACGCATTCTAATTAGCTCCCAAAGAGGTGAACTAGTTGCAAAAAACCATGCTCCATCCTTTATCCCTTCAAATTGGCCAAAAGGATAGTGGCCAGTTAGGAAATAGAGCATAGAATTACTACTGCATTTAAGCAACTTTAAGTCTCAATAAAGTCAAAGCAATATTTCCCAAAACAAGTGCAAACGGTTACAAATCATAGAGTAAAGGCTGCTAAAAGGACATCAAATCCGAGGGAAAATAAAGTCTTGCCACTGAGATTGAACATTAGGCCCCACTTGGTGAATTACGTGAGCTAAACGCTTAAGTATAAAGTCAACATCGAGATTGAGTGTCAAATACATCTCGATATGGCAAAGGCAAAATTCCTAACAAGTACGAAAACAACGTCGTGATAGAGCGTTGGGCTCATCTCGACGAAGGAAAGTAAACATGAAGATAAAAAGAGTCAATAAAAAAATGTTCGAGATTGGGACTTGTCCAAATACATAGATTGATCCCCACACATAGGGCATGAAAAAAAAACATGGACATCAGAAGGTAGTGCTCTGGTACTCTGGGATCTCTAATGCTGCCTCGAACTGCACTATTTCAGCCGAAACCTCCTCAGCCACTACGACAATGGTTTGTTCTCCTCCAGCCTCCAACACTGCTTCTGCCTCTCCTCCGCCATTCGCCCCGTGTTCCACTTAGTCGTTTGGGGTAACCACTAAGATTGTTATGTCCATAATCCGACCATCCCGGATCTCCTTCTATGCACCGATCCCATCGTCGTTAAGACCGGGGTTGAGAAGACGAAGTTGGTTTAGAGTGTTTCCAAATGTCTCATCTATAAACTTCGACCATTCATCAATCGTTTGGTCAAGTTCCCCCTTTCAGAAGCCTATATTGATCCCGAACATCGGTGAGAGCAGACTCGGTTGAGGCCAGACTCTGCTTTAACACATCCTCCTGAGTTGTTACTTCATTAAGATCGACTTGTAGCTTGTCTACCTTGGCTCTTAGAGGTTCCACCACAGCGAGTTGAGCCTATAGAGAAGGGACCTAGTCAGCAACTGTAGTGAGGTAGGCAACCTCGGCCCAAAGTTTATCAACCTCGGTGTTGAACGACTTGAGCAGCCCGTCTTTCTAGCTAAGTTCCATGGCGGCCTAGGCAAATAACTCATCTTTCTCAGTAAGATCTAGCTCCAACTTCTGCTTTCCACCCTGAAGGGTATTGAGCTCCCTTTCTAAGCTGATGACATCCCAAAAGGAACCCCAAGACTCCTTCATGAATCAAAGGCTAGAAGCAAGGCGTAAGTTCCTGAGTTGAGCCTTACGTAAAAGCTCTGACATGTTAAGCTAAACTAACACCTCGGCCTCGGTCTGACTGAATAAGGCATCATCTATCAAGTTAGAAAGATCAGTCGCCCGGTTCTGCACAGATACCGATAGAGACCTTAATAAAGCACCTTCAAATTCCGAGCCAATTTGGGCCTTGATCACTTCAGGACACTCTGAAACACCCTCAATCACTGACCTCTTCCCTCTATCACCCCTTCTGCCCTTGGTCTACCTCTTCCGAGTTCATAGCGATGGCATAAGAGAACTCGTTTCGGTATCCCGGACCTCAGTTCTCGGAGGAGATAGAAAAACCACCGCGGCCGCAGGAATAGGCACCGCACTACTCAAAGGCGTAGGAACAGCAACTGTCACCCTTTGAGTAGATGCCAAGGCTCGAGATCCTAATGCATCACCCTCCCAGGCTACCAATTTCTTGGCTAAAAGTCAGTGTCCACTCAGTGGAGCCATGCTTTTTGCAAACAAAAAGAGTGTCATCACTTGGATAAATTCAGGTACAAGAAGATAAGTGCAGAAAAAAATGTACAGGATGAGATACCTAGCATGACCTCTATGGAATCGGCGGGCCTATCTAAGACATCTTTACAAAAGATGGCCCCCTTTTCCCCAGTCCACTCGGTCAAAGAGTCCATGACCCAAGCCTCGAGAGAAGGGATCTCAGAGTATGGATTCTCCAACTCTTTATTACTCTATCCCCAGTCGACTTTAGTCCAATATAAGTGGAGGCGCGACTCACCTTTCGGGGTAACGAAAAAAGGTGTCTTACCCAAAGCTCCTTCCACCCTAAAGAAGTAATTTTTAAACTTCTTGAAGGACTTTTAGTAAGCCTTAAGGACTATACGCCCGCTCTACACCCACACTGTGACCCATCCTTTGGTCTGGTTGCTCCCAGAGTTCATCAACCGAGAAAAAAGAAAAAAGAAGGATTTAACCGAATATGGCCACTCAAAAACTCGGTAGACTAGCTCGAATGCCCAGACAAATCCACATGAATTTGGATGAAGTTGAGTAGGTGCCACCAGTAGGTGATTGAGAATGCCCATCTCGAAGGCAGTGAACGGCAGTTACACCCTAATCCAGGTAAAAAGAGCATCGTACATATACATGAAGTACTCGCCTTCTGCGCGGGTCGAGCGTACCCTTTCTTCCTTCGATGGATGTCAAATTATAAACGTCAGGTCTCTGAGTCCCTCCACAATTAGTTGCAAGTACTATTGCTTCTCTAGGATGTCTTCTATGGTCCTCATGTCGAATGAGTGCCCAAGACTTCGCGGTCCACCCACCGGTATATATTGACATCTCAAAGGAAGACGAGCTTTTTCTACTCTGCAGGTACAACCCTCCTCCACTCTGCAGGTGTAGCCCTTCGAGTTCGTGGCATACCTACAAAGGGCGTACTCGAGTTAGATTAAGAAGAATCACTCATGACTCCTACTGCTAACATAACTTCGGAGAGCGGATGGATTGGCCCACACCTTGCCAATTCCCTGGCTTAGTCCGCCTTCTTAAACACCTCCAAGATCCTCATCCTAGTCAAGGAAGTTGGACCCTCATTAGAACCCCCATCATAGGCCTGAAGCCTTTGTTGAGCCTGCGGTGGTGGGGATAATGGAGGGCTCATAACCTTCAAGGATGGGCCACTATTTTACACTATCTCCTCACTCCCAGACATTTTCCCCCACCAAATACTCAAAGAAAAGGGCAAAAATGAAGTGGATAAAAAAGAGGAATGCCTTAATGTTTAGAAGAAACAAGAGTTTCTAAATAGTGATGAGTGTTAAAAAAGCCTTAAAACACAAGCAACCACCACAAAGGATGTTGAAAATCGCCCACCTAAGTCACCGGAGAAAGAAAATTGGAATGTAGAATTTTGGAATGCAAGTTTTGCAGATTTAGGCAAAGAGTGGGAAATACTCAACTCCGCCCCTATTTATAAGTGTGGAAAGTCACCCCCAAACCACTGCCATAAGGGGAACAGATGCAGATAGGATGTTTCATTTGAAACGCCTCATCATGACTCCCGCTTTTTGAAATTCAAAAGTGGTTCATCATGGCATTACGAACCCCAAACGACGACATCCACTTCTCTTCGACCATGTGTCGTATCGCGTCTAAACGAAGACAATCAAAAGGACAATGTTCAAAACATTTGAGACTGAAATGACGCGTGGTGTCAAGGAAGGACACTTAAGCCGGACACCAGACCTACAACAAGATCTTGTGGTAAAACAACACCCTGGATCTCAGCCTAACATTGGACTACTACATACCCCACATTGCATGAGGGCAAATAACGATAGACCTCAAACCACAGAATAATGATGCAAGTAGAGTGGTCTTTCCTAGATCCTAGCCTTACTCACGTACCCTAGATTCTCACAATGATACATCATGGAAGAGAATAATATGAGATCTAGCATAAACACTATGACTCGGATCCCTTTGTCTATTATGTGTCGTGTGCTTTAGTCGAACACGTATCTTGACACTTAACTGTCTCATCTAAGCACCAAGTTAGGAGAAACTGTTCTAGACCAGGTTTCGGGCCCATAGAACTGGATCAACTTGAACTGCCAGGCTGGCACCCAGACATGTTATGCCCATGATACAACTCATCTACTAAGCATGTCCCTCTCCTCGACAGAAAAGATGAGACACCACTCTACTCAGAGGGAGTGGACAGATCATACGGAATAATGATTTTCCGTACCCCAAGGAGACAACGTACAATACGCACTGAATTACTCAGATCTCCCATACTTTTTATACGCTTATAAGTTTATATATAAAGGCTAGACAAGAGGACAAAGGTATGCCTTCATTCCATTACATTATATCCTCCTTGTGTAGTTACTAACTTGAGCGTTGAAGTGCCTTTTGCAAGTACCCAACCCCCCGCTCCTTGGTTGTTGAAGTTGCGCTCACGGAGGAGACCACCACTACTTACCTTCTTAGGTAACCTTCGAACAAATACTAGATGAAATTTTTTTCTCCCTCAACCATGCATGCACTAGATATAGTATGTGCCTGATACCAATAAATTAGGTGGCTCTATGTTGGCTTGGCAATAATGATGAAAGATTAGTGGATCAATGACTATGTACACATTAAAATTGGAGTAGAATTTTATATATTTGAATAAAAACAAAGTAGAATTTTATCTTGATAATAAAGTGTTTTTAAATTCATAACCTTATTGTATGTTTACAGTATTTGGTGATAGATATCATATCATTCTGTACACATGTTTTAAAAATCGAATTGAACCAGTTGACAGTGTGTGTTTTGGAAAAATCGAATTGAAGTGTGTTTGCGACTAAGTTTGGTTAGATTATGAATTGGTCAAAATGTTTTTTAAGAGATAAAAATTACAACCGAGAAAATATTTAAGTATTTTTTGTTTAATCATGAGTGACTACAAATTTAATTGGTTAAACTAATTTAACCATGATCTAAAAGCCTTGCCAGTTCAATATCCGGTTCAATTTTTAAAATATTAGTTTTTTGTGTATCACCAAATATCATAATCCATGTATAATTTTTTATTTATTTATTTTGATACAACATGTATAACCTTGTAATTGACAAATAAAGTAATATTTTTTATCAGAAAGAATGAGAGTGGGATAAGAATACAAGCTTAAGGAATGAGAAACTTTAATTGGCGAGAAGTATCAGCTGCATATATATTATTAGAGATATAATAAAAGTCATTTATGTGTTTTCATCTAGTAATAAGAATAAGAGAATTAGTTCATGACATGATATTAAAATTTCTATGATTATATGGTTTAGAGTTTATCAGCTTTTAGGAAAATTAATTCATAACATATACACAAACAAATTAACAATGATATATTCTGAAAACGTGAAAATATAGGGAAAGACTAAAAGAGTTTGAGAAAGGAGAGAAAAGAATAAAGAAAAGAAGGGTTGAGAGACTATATATATTATCTTGTTTGGAAGACTGAAAAGATTACAAAAGAAACACCAAGAGAAAATCACTTTTGTTTAACTCAATATTTATAAAATAAGATCAACAAAACCAAATTGGAGAATGCTTAGAATGTAGTTTTTGTAATTTATCTGGATTGCACATTTACAAAGTAGTTCTATTTCATAAAATCAGCCTTAATAAAATATCATTATTTAAATAGACAGTCATAGATTGATACATCTGTCACTAGTAGAAAATTCAGATTTAGAGACAAAAAAAATTCGTCTTTAAATGTGTAAAATTCTGTCTTTAAATATTTAGAGATGAAATTAGAGATGAAAATTAATTCATATCTAAAAGTGGTGTCTCTAATTGTTAGAGATGGAAAAATTAATTTCGTCTCTAAATTAAAGACATAAAAATTTCGTCTTTATTTTTGTCTCTAAATTAGAGACAAATTTTTTCCGTCTCTAAATCCGTCTCTAATATTTTAAAAAAAATATTAAAAAAGTTAGGCATCTAGTTGGGATTTGCCACAACTAGATGTCTTTATTTTATAAAATAAAAATAAAAATAAAAATTCTATTTTCTTATGCATATAATTATCCAAAATCAAAATTTACCAAAAATCAAAATAAATCATCAATCATTATAATTATCCAACAAGTAACTATAAAAGATATCAAAATAGTTGAAAGTATATGAAGTAGTTACAATATCTTATGCATACCATTAATTACTATTACATTTTGCAAGTAAACTTCTCTCTAACTTATATAATTACAAGTAATGCAACTCAAAGTTAAATAAAATAATAAAATAAAGTAATGCAACTTCCATTTCTAGTTTAATTTTGGCAGCTTGGGTGAACACCAGTTTCCTTAGCAGCCTCCATAAAGTTAAGATTAAAATAATTTTCATTCGTGAACAATCAACATTATCTTATGCTGAAAAACTAAAAAAGATACAAAAATTGTACCACCCCAAGTATCAATTAAGAGTTTACTATAAGGTATGCCAAATGATAAGTGCAAATATAAACTACACTGTAGCATCTAAAAACTAAAAGAGTGAGGACCTATGCAGAGCTTGAGTTGTTTAAGGAAAGGTAAGTGGACTCTGATTATTATGTGGTGGCTCACACAGAAGAATACGGGGAGTGTGTGACTGTGAGGACACCTATGACAAACCAGAATGAAGTTTGGATTTGCATAACTAAACCAGCAATCCATCCCATTTATTTGCATAACACAAACCAGAACACCTATGACAATGCCCCAAGTAAATTAAGTGGTTTGGATTAAAAAAACAAACAGAAAATTAACTTAAGCATGCACATCAATTACAACATTTAAGACACCTAAGCATGTGGAACAATCAAGATTGCATAAATTCAACAGGGGAGGAAAAAAAAGGACAGAACCACTAAAGCATATGGCAAATCAAGACTCCATCAACTCCATAAAAAAACTAGAAGAGAACCAATGCAGCATAAAAAAAATTAGGACTTCATAGAGAAAGAACAGAAGCAATAAGCTAAAGATCCAAAACTAATCAGTGTCCCTTTTCACCCCACAACATTGGTTAAATTATCATCAACTAAAGTCATGATTTAACTTAACAACACAACCTTAAATATGGTAAAATGCAGCCCTCACAATTATTTGAAAAACAAATTAATTTAAATACCCTAACCTGTATTCCAGACACTCGTATATCAATTACATTCAAGGCAGCTAGAAACAGGCCATGATATTGCATATCACATATTAGTAAGCACAAACTACTACTAGGAACAGATTTGGTACCCATGCAAGCAAGCTTTACTTGACCAAATAGGATGCAGAAATGGATTAAAATCAAGCAAACTATAATGCCATGAACCTTACAATTATAACAAGCTAAATGAACAAAGGATCATAAAACTAGGCATTGAACAGTGAACACTAGCTCTTAGCATAATGACCCCCCAAGAAAAGCAAAATAGTCCCTAAACCAAATCAAGAACCTTAAAGCAATAATTTAGCATTTAACCTTGAAGTAATCTCAACACTCAAAGAGACAACAAATCCCAATCCTATCCATTACTTTTTATTTACAGCTGAGACAAAATCATCTAATCAAGTTATTTATCATTTTCTAGCATATACAAATTGTGCATGTGTTTAAGGCTTGTTAAATAGTAAATTGACATTTTATCAAACAATATACATGCATCTAAATCAGCATTATTTGGCCAAGCAATAAAATCATCACAACAAGCACCTCCTGAAATTATCACATGAAAGACTACAAAGTGGCTGCCACTAAAAGTGGCACTTAACAAGTTAAATTTTCAATCAAGGAAGCTAGAACACTAAATTGCCCTACAACTTTAGCACATCTGCAAGGTTTATATTCCTTGACACACTTTCTCACTAAGGACCCTCACTTCTTGAACTTTTTCCTCCTTATTATGAGAATTTACAAAATGTGAAAACAAATCAACTAATCACCATAAAGTGAAAGAAAATACACCAGAAAGTTAAAACTCTAAAACCTGCTCTTATGGTGCAATGCAATTCCATACAGAAAATCAAGCCAAGCGTGTACACCACTCATGTCCATTGAAACCATATAAGCATATAGAAAACTCATAATTGCACAGATTCACTAGTAAGAATTATCAAATTCCACAAAAGAATAAAACAAAACCAAACACTAAAAATTAACTCAGACTTGCACATGTTCAATAGGAAACATAATCAAACTCCACAAAAAGATGCAATACAGAACCCAACCATTGAAGCTCTGCAACCATCTACATTTCTTTTCTTTTGTTAACATTCTTGAGTTTAGCTAGGGCCAAATAACCCTTGCTAAATTGTCGTCAAAATCAAACCAGCCTAAGTTTACAATTCACATTTTAAAAGAGGAACTTCATACAATTGATTTTTTAAAAAAACAATAAGGAAATTCAGTCACATTGCATTTATCTAGCTAATAGGACCATAATGCATTCAAAATATTCAGGAACAAACCACCACATGGCAATCAAGCATTAATGGCTGCAATCCATCATTTTTATATATGTTTGAGACTTATGAAACTAAGAGAGGATAAACCTTATAACCTTCAACATTTCAGTTTTTCTAAGCCTCTTGAAAATCTGATTTTAAATAAGCAACCTATTCCCTCAAAACAAAAGCACACACAAAAAAAACATTTTAAGTCAAAATGAGACATTATAAACTAGTAAAATTTTTCATATCATCTATCAATAGAGATTATTCTATCTAAACACTTCACAGTATATTATTCCATCTTAGAACACTTGCACATCACAAATATATCTTTTTATTCAACAAAATACACACTCCTACTGTAGCCTATTGATGCAGATTAAAGGATGCAAATCCAAGTACATGTTGTCTCAAGTAATAAATTTATCGGGAGTCCGAGGTCGATCCACAGGGAATTGCTGAAGAAAAATTCTTTGAGGTAAGGAAAATATTTGTGACAATAATAAAGATAATAAAACTTGTTCACAATTAAAAAAAAACTTGCTTGGGCTAGGAGATCCATTTTTAGTAATAAATTAAGGACAATATTAATTCTTTTTTTTATAACTTAATTGAAATTCACGTACAATAGAGGTTTCAATCAGAAAATCAAACATTCAAAGTCCATTTAGAATTATATACGTAGTTATATTATGATTCCTTTAATTATTTACTAACACCAATACTTGTAAATGAGTTCAAGCATTCATTGTGTCAATCACTTGTCTATAATGAATCAAGAACTCCACTTTACAAGGAGGGTTTCAAAATTGATTGAAAACAAAATACAACACATATAATGACCACTTGATAATATATCATTTAAGCACAAGAAAGAAATTAATTTAACCTCATTTTATTACCAAAAGTTTCACCTCTTAACCAAAGCAAGATGAAAATTAGTTATTCATGAGTAAGAAGAAAGAAAGAAAGAAGAAGAAAAAGATGAACATAACTTTAATTTAAAACAAAAAAAAATTACAGCAAGAGAAACAAATAACACAATAGCTTGATCTTGATCTCTAAGTCAAGATGCCCAAATGCTCAGCCAATGCTCCCTTTTTATAGAGCTTGAGGAGTAGAAAATGACAATAGAGTTATTTAATGAGTGGGTAGATGATGGGTGGATGAGTGAAAAATGATAATGAAGTTATTTAATGAGTGAGTGGATGATTAATGAGTTGGTGGATGATTATGTAGTGGGTAAATAATTAATGAGTTGGTGGATGATTAGTGATGCTTGTCTCTCCACTTGTACCAACTAATTCAACTATCTTCACATGATTATAACTCTGTTAAAATGCCATTTCCTAGAAAAGTAGTCTTCATAAAAGTTGAAGGATTTTGTCTTATATTTCCAATGCCACTGTTTTCATCTCCATAAAATCCTACAACTTAAATTCTAGTCCAATCACTGCATACTGCTCAAGCTCAGCTACAACTCCTCTGTTCTGACTTACAAGCCTAATATGACCTCTAAGCCATCTGAATTGGCTCTTGTATTCTTTATGAAAGTTGTAGATTTAGGTCTTAATTGTCAAATGGCACTGGTTTCAGTCCAAAAAATCTCCTATAGCTCAAGTTACACCCTAATTAGTACACACTGCTCGGGTTTTAGTGACAGAACCTGTTTTTTGACTTCCAAGCCTAATTAGTTCCACTAGATGTCTGATTGAGACTTCGAGCTTTTCATTAAAGTTGTAGAGCTTTCTCTCAGCTTTCCTACAAGGTAAAATTCGTAATTTTTAGACATCTAGAACTCAAGATATAGCCGAAATACAGAAACAGTGTAAAATCTCAATAATGCTAGAAAATATTAATTAAGCCTAATTTGAACCCAAGCTTACAAATCATGATCAAGCTCAATGAATTAAGTACATGGAGAGTGTAAATGATTTAAAATGAGTGTTTATTAATGTATAAAATGTGTGATTATCACCTATCAGCACCGAGTCAAAGAAAAAAATAGCATCCATCATTATCTCAATTTCACTCCATTCAGTTAAGTATTTTCTCCAACAGATTATAAACACACACACACACACACACACACTTATTTGCATTTCACAAGCCTCAAATTTAAGAATATCAGTGGTTATTACAAACTAACACAAAGCACACTTATTTGCAGTTCACAAGCCTCAAATTCAGGACTATCAGTGATTATTACAAAATAACACAAAGCTATGATTTCAATTCCATTTACAGCCACTACATCACCAATAAGAAATAAAAAAATTACCCAAATTTGCTTTTGAAAATAGAGGTCCAGCTCTGCACGAAGAGTTCTATTTTTCGCTCTCCCACAACTTGAATTCTTTGGGTAGAGATGTGACTACGATTTCTCTAACTATTTTTCCCCCAAAAATCCAATTTTTGCCCATTTCTCTATTCTACTAATCTCCAATCTTTAAACCCCTCTACCCTTTTTCTCTAATTTTCAAAATCCATTTCCTTCTTTCTGAAACCCTTACACCCCTCTCTTTTGTCAACCGTCTATTCTTCTCTTTGTGCAGAATGTTATTTTCTTTTCTCTGTCTCCAACTCGTTTTCTTCTCTCTGTTCCCTCTTCCTTAGAACTGAAAAGAACAAAAAAACCCACCCCTTTTCTCCGCCTTTACTCCCTTTTGCATTTTTTCATTGAATCTCCTTACTAATCCACTACTCCACCACTCCTGGTTGCGTGAGAAGGGAGGTTGATGGGTTGGTTTGGTCAATGATCTTGGAGGGTTGGTGTATCGCAGGAACGGTGATGAGCAAGAAGATGGTGTACGACAAGGAAAGGAGTTGGTGGTACGGGAAAAAGGTGAGGTTGGTTGGAGAATGGTTTTTGCAATGAGAAATTGGTTTGGATGTACGATGGTCAAAGATGGAGATGAGAGAACGAGTTGAGAGATGGAGATGAGAGAACGAGGGTTTAGAAGGAGAAAGAATTTGGTTTTGAGTTTAAATTAGGGATTTAGGTAGAAAATTTAGAGACATAAACAATATTTTGTCTCTATCTTTAAAAAAATTATAATTAAATAATATATATATAATTTAAAATGGAACACATTTGTCTCTAATATATTTTGACTTTTTTAAAATATTTATTTGACTAAATAGAGTTGGAATTAGAGACGAAAAATTCAGAGATGGATAAATGTTATCTCTAAATTCCATCTCTAAATATATTTGACTTTTTAAAACATCACATTGACTGAATAAACATGGAATTAGAGACGGAAAAATCTGAGACAGATAAATTCTATCTCTAAACTCCATATCTAAGTATATTTGACTTTAAATTGACCAAACAGAGACGAAATTAGAGACAAAAAATTCTGAAGTAGATCATTTTCGTTTCTAAATTCCGTCTCTAAATTTTAAATTTTATTTTTCTTCTCTAATTCATTAAATTCGTCTTTGTTTCCATATCTATTAGAGACGAAATTTTTTTCATCTCAAAATTTTGTCTCTAAATCATAAATTTCTAGTAGTATGTAATTAGTTTACAGGTCAAATGTTGATATAGTTATATATGTATTAGATCCTTTACAATGTGTAAGACTCAAATTAATGAGTTTATTTAGGTCTAGCATATGTAAAAAATTAAGCAGAAATCCATCTTCCACCCATTGGTGAAAGATAAGCATGAATCTGATGTCAAATTTTACATCATTGATCTACATCCTTCTTCCATTTTCGGACAACCAATACAAGGTGGAAGGTTTTCCCCAAATGCCAGAAGGCCATAGTCGCTTCCTAAGCCCCACAAGTGCTGATGAGAAAAGTCTTGCTATTTTTTGTCAATTAAAAGATTGGGTTTGGTTAAGATGTACCTAAGGCCACATGTTAATAATTTAAAAATAAAAACTATTAAATGAAAAGTATAAGTATTTAATGTATTAAAAATGTAAAATAATATTTAATATTTTTAAGTAATTAAGATGTATAATAAATGTTGTTTTAAATCTTTAACATGTGCCCACATATGTTAACAAAACCCTAAATTATATATGGATTGTTATAAGTGACGATGAACATGAAAAATCTGGTTAATTATATTATATATAATCATAATTCATAGCTATTAGAAATTAAGACGGGGAGTGTGGCCGGGAATATATAAGAAGCTGGTATAATCTTTTAATAGACAAATATAGCAAGCTTAAAGGAATGAGAAACTTATATTCGGCGAGAAGTTGCAGGTTCATACACGTTTCAATTTTGGCGTTTGTAACCATTAATACTTTTTGTTTTTGACGTGAAAATGAACTTTTCGTTAGACTGAAAGTAAAGCTAGAACATCAAGCACAGCCAAGTTATTGACAGAGTAAGGAGCATCTTCTACCCAAGTTGTGTCCAAAATAGAAAACCTAGTGATGCTGAGGCATGAGCAACTCTATTTCTCCACTCTTAACATGTACAAGCCTTGAAATTTTGAGGTAATAGAGTGCAGTCTTGAGCAGCCATTGCAAGGTAGGTAATATTAAGAGAATGAAAAAGAGAAAAAAAAAATATCAAATTAAGCAGCAAAAGATAGTGAATCTCATTATTGTGCAAATGATTCTATTACACTCTCGTATAAAATATCAATTTACCAAAAGTAATCATCAAAATCAAATTTGAGTAGTCTATCCCGTGGTCCAGAAGTAGTAAATAACTATATTGGGTGATTACATCCAGCAACATCACTTCCAAAATAGAAGAAAATTAAGAGATTGCACATGCAGGCCATACTAATTAATCAACATTGAAATGAATTCTAAAAAAATGGAAACAGAGAAAAACAAAGAATATACATTATGATCTTGTTTGAGAAGGGTAGAAGAAATAAAAATTAGATATGGAATTACAATCTTGTTCGGAAGCCTAAAAATATAGAAAGAATCAATACGAGAAAATTACTTTTCTTTTTTTTAACTCAATATGATTCAGGCTTTTTTCAAAGCATATAATAACAGGTAATCTCTTTCCCTCTTTATTTTCTAATTGGGTGGGAATGGAAAAATATACTAATTTCAAATCCAACAACAAAATATAATTACCAGCACTTGTCTATAAAGGGGATCTACAAACTTATATACGAATATCCTTCAGCTTAAAATCATTCGTCATCTTATTTCTTTCAACGCCAAGTACGGGTATTAAACAGGCGAGTTCGGTTTGTTTTTGCTGGTGGGTTATAAACGGGTCAGGTTAAAAAGGTGAGTTTAAACGAGTTGGTATTTTATAAGTATGACCCATTTAAAGGCAGTCTGCGTGCTTAAATCGGTTTCTTTTTTTAATTTTCCACATTTTTACTTTAAAAATTATACAAAATAAGCTTAATACAATATTCAAATTCAAGTTTATAATTTTAATTTTCAATTTCTAAAGTAAAATTATACAAAACAAATCTAAGTTTTTAAGTTCTAAAACAAATTCATATTATCACTTTTAACTTTCAAACTCCAAAAACAAAGTCATATTATCAAACTCAAGGATTCAAAACCTACAAAAAAAAAAAATCTAATGTTCTAAATCAAATTCAACAAGACAAATCTAAATTTCCAAACTCTAAAGAACTATCAAGCTTTAACAAATTTAATAAATTCAACATAACAAAAGTCAATAAGTCATATCAAATGGGTTGAGTAATTAATTGGGTTGGTTTAGCCTACCTAGACTTTTTAGTAGCATTAATAAAAAAAGATGTTAAAAAAATTAAACGAGCTACAGGCTAGCCCATTAGTTAAATGGGCTAGTCCAAAAACAAATTAATTTAAACAGGCCAACATTTTTTAAGTCCGACTCACTTAATTTTAGTGGGTAAATGGGCTAACCCGACAAGTTTGACCCTTCTTGACGATCCTAACTCAAAGTTCTAAAGTTTACAAACTTAATATGCTAATATTATAATCAAATGCTAGAACCTCCCTCTTCGAGTCAGGGAACAAGACTCCAAATTGTTTATTCGAGATAGGAAAAATTTCTCACTTTACATTCACTTTCAACTATTGTATTATATTGTTATTATCCTCCTATTTATACACATATCAATTAATTAACATATAACAACCTCTAACTAAACATCCAACTAATTATCTCACTATTACAACTCGTATTATCAAGCTAATCATAAGGATGTCAATATTTTAGCTACCTACCCCTAATCTTTAGTTACGTAGTTTAGTTTAAGTTTGTATTTCAAATGTTGCTTTTATCTTATTTTCTACATTATCTTTATCTTATCCTCATATCATGTACTTTCATTGGCTATATTAATGAATGTTATGGCTTGTTACACGATGAGTTCAACAAGCCCTTCCTCAAAACTTTTACACGGTATCAGAGACTATTATGGTTAACACCTTAATTCGAGGATGACAAACATCTCATCCATCTCCATTAATAGTGAAATGCATGTGCCTATGAAATGGATTGATGCTCCTGTAGCATTTGCAAACTCAGAGATGTTGGATCAACTCAATCTTGACTACTTTCATTGGTGTCTATTTCACAAACTTGTTTGTGCATGGTTAACAAGTTGTCTCATGAAGGCTATATCCACCAGAATCTTTGGTGGCCTTATCAATGGAGAAACTCCAATGCCCCTCAACCTTGGTGGCTTTATCGGAGAAACTCCAACACCTTTCCTTATGATCCTCTCCTTTTAGAAGTGCAAGTCACTTGGCAAGATGTTCAATCAATTTCAATCTTCGCGCATATCCAGTCATCTTATTGAGGAATTGACGAGCGCCGAACTCAGTCAAAATTATAACCGAAGTTATTACCTAAACTTGTAGTATAGTGAACAATACCGGATCGTCTCATCAAGGATCATAGATGCAATTTGATCAAATCAAGTGAAAGTTAGAAAAAGGGGAGTTTTGATGGTTCAAGGATCGCAGTGACAAGATTTAAAGAGAAATAACAATTACTTAAACTATGTGAAATCTATCCGAGATTGGGTGGATTTAATCATAAACCTTTCAACAAATATTTGAAGCACATTTGAATGGTTAACTTGGATCTAACCGAGATCTCAGCATTAGGTCTAGAATTCACGCTAGACAATCGTCCAGAATTCAATTGACAAGTGATAAACACATTCTCTGCAATCGCACCATTCATATAGATATATGTCAATTTAAGCACCGAATTCAATTAACCTAGGCACCAATCAAGATTCTAACCTCTTCAATTATGTGATTAGTTTAGATCAATAGTTATTAAGTTTCATCACAAATTTCAATCTTCGATTTATGTGATTAATTCAGATCAATTAAGTTCTAAGTTTCATAACAATACTTAATTTTAAACCAAGATCAAAACAGATCAAACATAAACAGAATCACCATTCATGTATTCAAGATCAAGAAAAAGAAGAAGAAGAAGAAATGAAGAGGAATTCAAATATAAATCAAATACATTACATAACCAAGGTCTCAAAAATCCAAACCACAATCTCTTTAAGAGTCCCGAATTGACTGAAAGTAACTTAGCACTCCATTACAATGAAGGAAATCATCAAAATATACAAGAGCTATGAGAAACTATGAAGAAACAAGAAGAAACTATAAGAGAATTGTAGGAGAATACAACTTGTTCTTAATGATAACCAATGGTGCCCTTTTATAGAAGTCTAGGGTAACAAAATGACAAAGGGGAGTGGGTGGATGAGTAGGTTGGTGAGAGGAGTGGTTGAATGGGTTGGTGAGTGGGTTGGTGAGTGGAGTGGTTGAATGGGTTGGTGAGTGAAGTGGGTGAGTGGGTTGGTGAGTGGAGTGGTTGAGTGGGTTGGTGAGAGGAGTGGTTGAGGACGAAAATTTTGACGTCTGACTTGGAAGCCAAAAACGACCAACTATACTTCAGATCCACGAAAAGTACTCTTCATGAAAGTTGTAGATCTTTGTCTTGGCTATAACATGCATATCTGGATTGTCCAATTTGGCTTCCTTCAGCCTAAGATATGGCCCAAATACCGTAGGTCACTCAAACCCAACTTCAGCACCTCTGTTCCGACTTGCAGGCTCAAACTGACCCATTAGACTTCATTTTTTCAAAAAGTGTTCTTCATGAAAGTTGTTTATTTGGGTCTTAACTATCAACTATCCAAATTTCAGCCCATCTCCATTATTACAGCTTGAGATATAATTTTATGAGTGCACACCATTCGGATTCTAGTGACAGAACCCGTATTCTGACTTCCATGTAAACTTAGGTCCCTTAGACATCTGAATTGGACTTCGAACTCTTCATCAAAGTTGTAGAGATTCCTCCTAGCTTTCCTACAAGGTAAAATTCATGATTATCAGATATCAGGAACTCAAGTTATGGCCAAAATACAGAAACAGTGTCAAATCTTAATAATGCTGAAAATATTCAATTAGGACCAATTTGAGCTCAAACTCACAAAATCATACCAAACTCAATCAATTAAGAATATGGAGAGTGTAAATGACTAAACATAAGGGTTTCTTAATGAATAAAATATGTGATTAGCAGGAATCCCTCTCGATCTGGCCATAGACGTGAAAACCACGTGAAGTTTGGTTCGGTTGACATTCCAATATGCCTTTCACCTTTTATGCCATCAATTTTCAAGATCCAAACTTGGTCTTTGCATGGTGCCACCTGTAAGCTCTAAAGCCCTTTTGTGCTTTATAATGCATCTTATGTTTTGATGATAACAATTATATTAAAAATTTTGTTTTAATCTTCTTGATGCTTAAATTGTTTAACATGATATTTGTGGAGTGGTTCTTTTTATTATTAAGCTTTTAAAAGACTAAACAAGTTTCAAGGAAGCTTTCTGGGCAATTAAAAATGGCTAAGAAGACCAAATTCTGACTTGAGAGAGTTCAAGTAAAAGCTAAGAAAGTTCTTGAAGAACATCAGAAAGGTTAGCATGAGAAGGTCTTGAGAAGACTCTGAGAAAGCTTAAGAAAATGAAGAAATTCCACATTCATTGTTCTCAAGAAGTTTTCAAACTAACAAGAAAAGAGTTTACCATCAGAATCCTCAAGAAGAATCAACAAGAAGATGGTGAAAACTAAAAGATAAGAAGATTGAAATCTTTCAAGTTTGAGAAGTTTGGATAAGAAAGTTTGCTGAGAAAGTTCAATGAGAAGCTTGGTGCTGAGAATGTTCACGAGAAGGTTGGCTATGAGAAAGTTGTCAATCTTCTCACTTAAAGTCTGACATGCTAACTTAACAAGAAAGAACAAAATAATGGTCACTTGCAACAAGCAAGTATAGTTACCGTTTAAACCATCCAATAATTACATTTTCGAAGCATATAAAAGGATTCAAGCTTGAAAATCATAAGGTCATAAACTTTGAAGTCAATCTGGCATAGTAAACCATGAACTGAACCTTCTAATCTCCACCTATTGTTTCTTAAATCTATAAATCTTTAGTAGGTGTTGTTGTTAAGCTTGATTAAGTGATTTTATCCACTCATAGAGTGTTTTCAAGAGGCACCCAACTAAAATAAATACTTTATTCCATCTCTTGATTCTTATTTGCTGAGAGTGATGAGCTTGTGGGTTATACAAATCATTTGAATATGAGTTTGTGAGCCTAAAGAGGCTATGAAAAGAATACTTGGTTTGTGAGCATGAAGAGAATGTTATTAAAGAATACTTCGGTTGAAACCTGAAAAGGCTTGATTGTAAAATAATACTTGAAAATAGTGAAAATCCTAGTTGTTGCTAAGTATTGGACATAGCTCCACATGGTTTAAGGGTGAACTAATATAAATCATATTGTAAAGTTTTTCTTCATTTGCTCTTTATATACTTTTTAGTCAAGTTAAGTCAAGAAATTGAAATTGAAAACTGAATATGTTTTGATAAGGCTTTCACAAGAAACTTTTATAACTGCATGTGTAATTTGAAGCTTTGAACTGTTTTTTTTAAGTTTGTTAACATTGAGTTCATAATTTTAAGAAAAAGTTTTAAGATCAAATTTAATTAAGAAAATCTATTTTCAATGATGAGAAGGTTGTTTTGACTAAACCATTTAACCTTCTCATACTTGTCAGTTAACTTATTTCTGAACCTTCTCACTAATATTAGGTTTAAGTTTGAACTCCCTTACCTCCAAGTTTGAACAGCTTGAGAAAGTTGTGAGAATATTAATTTTCAGGAAAAAGAGAAACATAATTCAAGTTCCCTTCTTATGTTACTACTAACTTCACCGCCAAGTTTTAAAGGAGTGATAAGGATGCCAATATTTCGGTCATTTGCCCCTAATCTTTAGTTATATAGTTTAGTTTAAGCGTGTGTTTGGTTCGAATTCTTTTAGCCATCCAACAACTTTTTTGCAGAAAAAAGTTGTTGAGTCTTATATGGCATCGTGTTTGGGTTTCCAAAAGAAAGAAATCAACAACTTTATTTCTTTGGAAAAAGTTGTTGGAGCAAAAACTATCATTTGAGCATTTTGCAAAAGAGTTGTCGGAATTATTTTTCACTTTGAGATGTAAATACTATTTTATCTTTAATTAAATAAATTTTTTAATCAATCAAATAATTTTTTTAATCGTTTTATACTTATTTTGGCAATTTAATGCATAAAAATAATTTTTTTATTCTATCCAAACGAACCAGATTAGCTTAAAATCATTTTTCAACTAACTTATCCAAACATAAAACTTTTTTTCTTATAATCGATTATAACAAAAATCTTTTATACAATAATTAATTATTAAAATAATCAAATTAATTTTCACAATTATCTCAAACACGCACTAAATTTGTATTTTGAATGTTGCTTTTATTTTATTTTCTACATTATCCTTATCTTATCCTCTTATCATATACTTTCATTGGCTATATTAATGAATATTATGGTCTATGTTACACGATGAGTTCAACAGGCCCTTCCTCAAAACTTCTACAAAAACATGCTTTGTTTTAGCAAAAGAACAAAAAATGCATATTTTAGAAAGCAAACCTCTATTACAAGATGTTGTTGTTTTTATATTATTATTATTATCATTATGTACTCTGGTGTAGAATTGACTTGGAACTCTCAGCCTTGTATCTCCTCTCCATGTTTAGGGTCTATGAATGTTCAGGAACCTGAAAGGAAGGGACGAGCAAGAAATTCTCCATTCCCACTATAATACTTAAGTCATACTGAGTATAAGGGGAAATGCTAAAAGAAAGGAGGGAGGAGAGAATGAGAGTACCTTTGCAATGAGAAAGATAACTAGTATTTATAGGTAGGATGAATATCACCTATCTCTTTTTCTTATCTCTTTCTTTGTCTTCCCCCACTTAAATTAATTTTGTTTAGTGAAAAATAAATTAAAATAAAAAGGAAAGAAAATAAGACATGTAATTAAGTTTATGATACTTGACAAAATTTAAATTGTTACCAAGTGGCCTCAATACTCAAGAGGGGGGGTGAATTGAGTAAGTAGAACAAGTTGGCAAATCTTTCGCAAATCGTTTGATAAACAATTTTCGTTGAAGCTATTGAACGATTAGAGATAAATGGATGAATGAGATTAACACTTTTACTTATAAATGTGATAGCCAAAGGAGAGAATATCCAATCAATTCAATAAACAGTAAACCAAATAAAGAGAAGGGTTTAGAGAGAACAAACACAATCGTTTATCCTGGTTCGATCACCAATCCACTTGTGATCTACGTCCAGTCCCCAAGCAACAACTTGAGATTTTCCAATATATCTTCAAGCTTCAATGGGTGCTTGACAACCACTACAATCTTGAGCACTCAACACTATGGGATACCTCACCCTAATGCTTGAGCCTCTATTTTCAAAGGGATACCTCACCCTTACAATACTTGAGGGATACCTCACCCTCACTAAAACAGATTGAATAAGGTTTGTGTGTATTGAAATTCTCTGAAGAATAAGTAATACAAGTTGAAGCTTAAAGGTGTCAAGGATTCACTCAAATAAAGCCCAAAACAGAGATTGATTGAAGAGATCTACAAAACGTGAGTTCAATGCTCTTATAAGTTTTTCAGACTTGTTCACCAACCTTCAATCAATGCCCAACAACCAGATTTATAACCAGAGGCAAATTAGATCCGTTGGGATGGTTGGTAGCATTTAATGCTCTGTAAAATGACCGTTAAAATGAGTTTACTGGTTTTCCAGATAACCGATTAGAGGTTCCTCCTAATCGGTTAGACCATTTAGAAATCAGCCAGGGCTTCGTTTTGAAGAATAATCAATTAGCAAGATTTCCCTAATCGGTTAGGCAATTAAAAAACAGTTCACGTGACAAATAAAAAGGCATACTAACCAATTAGCAAAAAGCTCTAATCGGTTAGGACATTTAGAAATTGATTCTCGAGTTATCAAATAATCAATTAGTTGGTTATCCTAATCGATTAGGATACTTTTAGAAATAGCTTCGTTTCTCAAATAATCAATTAGCAAGATATCCTAATCGGTTAGGAACAGCCCACGTATCTTTCAAATGGTCATACTAACCGATTAGCATAATTCTCTAATCGGTTAGGACACTTTAGAAATGGATTACGAGTTCTCAAATAATCGATTAGCAAGTTGTTCTAATCGATTAGGTCCTTTTACAAAATGTTTCTGTGACATATAAAAAAGCACATTAACCAATTAGCAAACATGCCTAATCGGTTAGGCAATTAAAAATATGGTTCACGTAGCTTTTATAACAAATGCTAATTGGTTAGTGAAAAGGTTTAATTGGTTAGGAGCAATTTGAAAAACATGTTTTGACTTGATGAATAACCAATTAGTTGGAGTTCATAATTGGTTAGGAGCTCTTAAAAAGATTTAGTACTTTGTTCTTGATCAAGTCACTAGCATGTTATCCCATTAAAACATTTTAGCTCAAACATAAACCAATTTTTTACAAGATTAAAACATGATTTTGTAAAGCCATTTAAGTCAAGTGAAAAACCATTTGAATGAGCTTTGGAGTGAATCCTAAATACCTTAACATAATATCTAAGCCCTATGTGCTATACTTGAATATTCTTGAAGCTTGATCAATGCACATCCATCCTTTCTTGTTTGTAAACATCAAAACCAATTACTTGAAACAATGCCAATCACATTCTCCCCCTTTTTGATGATGACAAACAATAATTGAGAAAAGGTTAGTTAAACAAAATGGAATCCACAAAAGGTATTAGAGACTTACTCCCCCTCTGTTTTTCAAGAGATGATAATATCAGAGATGCACAGCTCCCCCTTAGTTTTGGAATCCCAAGATCATGTAATCCATTTTATAATTATATCTTTTGGAAATTTACCTTGCTTTTCTCAATGGCTTTCAAGCCAAAAACCTTCTCCCCCTTTTGACATAATCAAAAAGAACTATTCCGAAAAGGAGAGAAAGAACAACATATTCTTAAGCAACAACGAACCAGCAATCAGAGCAAAAGAGATGCATAGGAAGAAACTAATGTTCAGCAATTAAGAAACTAAGAGTGCAAGTCATAACATAAAGTAGCAAAGACAAGCTAATGTTCAGCAGACTTTAAAAGATAAACAGTAAAATTAGATTAGCATAAGCATATCAAAGAAATTGAACTGCTCCATGCCTAAGTCCCATGATCTTTAGGTTGTGGAAAACGACGCTCAAGTCTATCCAAACGATCTTCCATAGCACTCAGGCGATCATAGATAATAGTGTTGCTGTGTTCTTGATATGTTTGAAAAGTCGCAATCCTAGCTTCAATACACACTTGCATATTGGCAATGGCTTCAAGGATGCGGTCTTCATTTGTAGCACGAGCTTCTTCCATAGGCTCATCAGGTTCAGCTGCAACTGTTGGTGCTTCTTGCCTTCTTCCGTAGACCCATACACCATCTATCTTTTTGAGTTGCATGCAGTGGAAAGAGGCTAGACCAAACTTGTTGTGGGCGATTAGATCAATCACACCATCTTCTTGAAGATTAAGCTGGTATTGATCCAAGATTTTTGCAACAACCAGAGCATAAGGAAGGTCCATCATGTGCTTATCCTTGGCCTTCATCATGTAGTGCATGATGAAAAATGGCCAATTGATGTGAAGCCTCTGTTTCATAGCCCACATTAAGAAAATGTCTTCTTCTTCCACCAAGGCATAATTGCTCGCCCGCGGAGCAAGAATGTGGGTCACAATATAATGAAGAAGACGGTCTTGGGGATTCAAGTAGCCAGAAAGTGAGACTTTTCTTGTCTCCAATGTGAATATCATGTCGAATCATGCTTGCAAGAGCCTCATTTTTATTAAATCCTTCCCAAGTTCTATAACTATCCATAGTAAATTTTTCCCCAGCATGAACAAGTCCAAATAAGGTATTCCAATGGGTAGGAGTTACTACTAACCTATGCCTTCTAACATCAGAAATTAAGTTGCTACCCGAAATACTCATATTGCAGAAGTATACTTTAGTAGCTTCAAGATAGTAGTACTTACTTGGAGCAGAGACAAAGGCTTTCAGGCCATGAAATTCTAAGAGGTCGGTGAGAAAAGTGAAGCCCTCTTGAACGAAGAATTCCCAATCCATGTACTTGGGCTGGATGATATTCCTAGCTTGAAATTTCAGCTTGTATGTGTGCATTTGATTCTTGTGAGAGAAATATTTTCGTGGTCCAAGCTAAGAGGAATATCAAACTTAGGGTCAGAGGCTGGAGGTACATTGGGATTTTTGGTTCGTGCTCTTTTGGGGTGAGCAGAGCTACTTGCCATTTGATGAAAATAGAGGCTAGGGCACGGTTTAGGAGAGAGAAAGTGGGAGGGAAGGAAGATAAAGTGGATTTCAATAGGTGAAAATAAAAGGAGAAAGATGGAATGTGAAGGAAATGGGGTTTTTACTTGGAGGATTCGGGTTGGATTTGTAGGAGGAAATGAGTTGTGGGTTGTGGGTGTGAGAGGAGAAATGACGAAGAGGAGAATGAAGGAGGAAGATTAAGTTGTGGGGCTGGTGGAGAATGAAGAGGAAGACGAAGAGGGGTCACGAGTTAAGAAAAAAATGGACCACTAACCGATTAATGAAATGGGGTAATCGGTTAGCGTGTGAGAAAAATAGGATATTTTGATTCTGGTGCCTCCTATAACCGATTAATTGGTATGGGCTAATCGATTAGAAGAACTTTAAAAAGAATTGGAGGCTTACGGATGGGAGTTCTAATCGATTAGAATTATGGTTTAATCAAGTAGGATGGTATGTATTGAGAAGGTGAGGTCTCTGTTTGAGTAAATAACCGATTAGAGGAGTACCCCTAACAGGTTATTTCTGTGGGTCTCAAATATGTGGAGTCCCTGTTTGCTTTATTAACAGGTTAGGAGAGATCCTAACAGATTATTTGTGGACACCAGAAGCTTCAAACCACTTTTATAATTGGTTATTTTCATCCCCAACGGATTATTTTCTTCTCTTATCAGATTATGCTACTTTCCAAAACCAGAATTCCTTTGGAGATCCTGTTTCTAAGAATCAGTCACATGATATCTTTGATGATCAACTTGATTGTGCTTCCATGACATTCACTTTTAAGAATCATGACTGAGCCTCAAAACTGATTCAATCCTTCTTCTAACTGGTTGTTCCACAGGATGAAATCTTTAAGAGATGAGTCCTTGGACCATGAATGCACATATTTTCAGCAGGAACAGATTTACTGGAAGTTTTGGGGACTTGAGCATGGAGCAAATACCTGCAAAACAAACTTAGAAGAAAACTCCGATGCTTAAGTTAGTAAAAGAAAAAAAATGATTATGCAGTGAAAATGTCAGTACCAATTATGCAGCAGGCTTAAGATATGCAGAAATTTAACTTGAGCATGTATGATCCAAAATTCCGAGTTCATTTCTTATATTAAAGAATGCTTCTTTTGCCAAAGGTTTAGTGAAAATGTCAGCTAGTTGCTTAGTAGTTTCTACGAATTCAAGCATGCAATCACCCTTTTGAACATGATCTCTTATGAAATGGTGTCTTATTTCAATGTGCTTTGTTCTTGAGTGTAAAATGGGATTTTTGGACAAGTTGATTGCACTAGTATTATCACATCTTATAGGGATGTGATCCACTTAAGACCATAGTCTAGAAGTTGTTGCTTCATCCAAAGGATTTGAGCACAACAACTTCCACCGCAACATATTAAACCATTTGTTGACAATGCCACACTATTTTGTTTCTTGCTATGCCAAGAAACTAATGAGCTTCAAGCAAGTGGCATGTCCCACTAGTACTTTTCCTATCCGTTTTGCATCCAAAGCAAAGTCGAATCGGAATAACCAATTAGACTACATGAGGCACCCTTAGGGTACCACAATCCCATTTGTGAAGTGCCTACTAGATATTTCATAATTCGTTTTACAAAGACTTAGGTGTGATTCTTTAGGATTTGTTTGAAATCTAGCACACATGCATACACTAAACATGATATCCGGCCTACTTGCGGTAAGGTAAAGAAGTGAGCCAATTATACCTCTATACTTAGTGATTTCCACCGATTTACCTCCTTCATCCTTGTCCAAGTAATGGAAGTTCCCATTGGTGTAGCCATTTGCTTTGCTCCTTCCATTCCAAACTTCTTGAGCAACTCCTTGCAATATTTTGATTGACTTATGAAAGTCCCATTTCTTGTTGCTTGATTTGAAGTCCAAGGAAGAAGTTGAGCTCACCCATCATGGACATCTCAAACTCACTTTGCATGATATTGGCAAATTCTTTACAAAGAGAGTCATTAGTAGCACCAAATATAATATCATCAACATATATTTGAACAAGTAAAATGTCATGCTTTTTATGTTTGATGAAAAGAGTTGTGTCAACTTTTCCCCTAGAGAAACCATTTTCCAAAAGAAACTTGCTCAACCTTTCATACCAAGCTCTAGGAGCTTGTTTTAAGCCATACAAAGCCTTTTTAAGTTTAAAAACATGGTTGGGCAACTCAAAGTTTTCAAAACCAGGAGGTTGATCAACATATACTTCTTCTTGTATGAAACCATTTAAAAAAGCACTTTTGACATCCATTTGAAAGAGTTTGAAATCCATGATGCAAGCATATGCAAGTAACATTCTAATGGCTTCTAGTCTAGCTACGGGAGCATACGTTTCTTCATAATCTATACCTTCTTCTTGATTATAACCTTTAGCTACAAGTCTAGCCTTGTTTCTTATTATTAAGCCCGTTTCATCAAGTTTATTCCTAAAAACCCATTTGGTGCCAATTATTGGATGATCATTGGGCCTTGGGACTAATTCCCAAACTTGATTCCTTTCAAATTGATTTAATTCATCTTGCATGGCCAAGATCCAATGTTCATCATTAATGGCCTCATTTATGTTTTTAGGTTCAACTTGAGAAACAAAAGCCATATGATTACATGCATCTCTAAGAGAGTTACGAGTGATTACCCTTTTGATACATCACCTATCACTTTGTCAAGAGGATGATATCTTGATGTTTTCCATTCCTTGGGAAGATCCATGATTTGAGAGTCCTCTTGTCTTGGGGAATCATATGGGCTTTCTTCTTGCTTCTTGACTTCTTCTTCTTGATTTCTAAGGTGAATTCTTGCAAGGTTTTCTGCAACATCATCAACAAGCTCCTTTCTTGGCTCGTTTGGGTTAGTCTCATCAAATGCAACATGTATGGACTCTTCTATGGTCATTGTTCGTTTGTTATAAACCCTAAAGGCCTTACTATGTATAGAATAACCAAGAAAGATTCCCTCATCAGATTTTGCATCAAACTTCCCCAAGTTATCCTTTCCATTATTTAGAACAAAACATTTACATCCAAAAACATGAAAATGTGAGACATTTGGTTTCCTTCCTTTGTATAATTCATAGGGGTTTTCTTTAAAATTGGCCTTATTAGAACCCTATTCATAACATAACAAGCGGTGTTAACCGCATCCGCCCAAAAATACTTAGGAAGGTTGGCCTCATTGAGTATAGTTCTTGCCATTTCTTCTAAAGATCGATTTTTTCTTTCTACAACACCATTTTGTTGTGGTGTTCTAGGGGCTGAAAAATTATGCTCAATGCCATGTTCATCACAAAATGTTTCAAATTCATGGTTTTCAAATTCACCACCATGATCACTTCTTATGGATGCAATACAAAAACCTTTTTCGTTTTGGATAACTTTAGCAAGCTTTTTGAATGATTGAAAAGCATCATTTTTGTGAGATAAAAACAATGTCCATGTAAACCTAGAAAAATCGTCCACAATCACTAAGGCATAGTAATTCCCACCAAAACTCATAGTTCTAGAGGGACCAAAAAGATCCATGTGCAAAAGTTGTAGAGGTCTTGAAGTTGAAACCACATTTTTAGCTTTAAAAGAGACCTTTACTTGTTTTCCTTTTGACATGCATCACAAAGTTTGTCTTTTTCAAATTTGAGCTTTGGAAGACCAATTACTAGTTCTTTAGAGACTAGTTTGTTTAAGTGATCCATGTGAATGTGAGCGATTCTTCTATGCCATAACCATGAATCATTTTCTCTAGTCATAAAGCAATTAGCATCATTTGAGGAAATGTCATCAAGGCTAATCATATATATGTTATTGACCCTATGACCAACAAACCTAACTTGCTTATCATCCTTTCCCTCAATTATGCAACAATTTGAATCAAATATAACTCTATTGCCTTTATCACATAATTGACTAATACTAAGCAAATTATGTTTAAGTCCTTCAATAAGTAAAACATTATCAATAGATGATGAAGAAGTCTTACCGACTTTGCCAATTCCAAGAATCTTCCCTTTGTTGTTATCACCATATGTGACATGACCATGTTTCTTGAGAGTAAGGGAGGAGAACTTGGAGTCATCACCGGTCATATGCTTGGAGCAACCACTATCAAGATACCAATTTGAGCTCTTGGTCTTCAAGCACACCTACAACACACATTCAAGTTTTAACTTTTGGTACCCAAATTGTCTTGGGTCCTTGTGTGTTAGAGTTAGACATGGTGCCTTTGGGAACCCAAACCTTTTTTATTCCAACTTTAGTGTTTATATTTTTTCTAACATTGCAAGTGGATGCACTATGCCCTTTCCTACCACAATGAAAACATTTGATAAAGGGGCTACTTGAAGTTTTTGAGGAAACAAAGAAGTTTTTATAAGATTTTTGATGGTTGTTTGGATTAAATCCTAAACCGGCTTTTTGAAAAACACATTTTTGTCTCCCTAACAACACATTCAAGTTATCTCTTCCAAAGGTAAATTTCGCAAGAGTGTTGTTCAAGTCTTCAATTTCTTTTTCAAAAGCTTTACATGATAAACAAGGTAATGATGTGGATGCATTATCATGTGAGGAACAAGTCATGCATGATGAATTAGCATCTATGAGTCCTAAGGTCTCATTTTCAATTTTAAGTTCATTTATCTCCTTAGTTAAAGTAGAAACCTTGTTTGTCAATAGGGAGATTATTTTATTTGAAGACAAAATCATTTTAGTGAGTCTCAAGGATTCATCATGCAATTCTTGAAAGGCATCTTGCAATTCATCATAAGTAGGTGGAGGTTCTAGGTTAGAAGAGGTTACCTCGGTGTCGCTTTCTCCACTTTCTTCTCCTTGAGCCATGAGGCAAAGATGAGCTTCTTCATTTTCCGAGTCGTCGGAGGAGCTTAAGTCATTGTCCTCCCAAGCTATGTATGCTCTTCTTCCTTTCTTTTCCTTGGAGGGTCTTTTCTCAAACTTCTCCGTCCTTTTGAGATATGTAGGACACTCCATTTTCATATGCCTTAGGTTTTCCGCATTCGTAGCATTTTGAAGGAGTGGAGGATCCTTCTCCTTTGTGATATGCCTTCTTTTGAGGAAAGGGTGGTTTTCTTTGAAATCCCTTTTTCTTTAGGAATCTTCCGAATTTTCTCACAAGGAGACTAAGATTCTCCTCACTTAGTTCAAAATTTTCAGCATCCTCTTCACCATCTTCATCATCATCTTCAAGTGTGGAAGAGGTGGCTTTGAGTGCAATTCCCTTCTTCTTTTTATCATGCTCTTCGCTTTGATTGAGCCTATTTAGTTCCAGCTCATGTTCTTGAAGCTTTCCGAATAGGGTGGCTAGAGACATTGTTGATAAGTCTCTTGATTCCGCAATAGCCGTAACTTTGGGTTGCCAATTCCACGCTTAGACATCTTAAGACTTTGTTAATAAGATCCTCATTAGGGAATGTCTTTCCCAATGAGATGAGATGATTAACAATGTGAGTAAACCTTTTTTGCATATCTTGAATACTCTCACCTTGATTCATTCTAAACAATTCATATTCATGAGTAAGAGTGTTTATTCGAGATCGTTTTACCTCACTAGTGCCTTCATGAGTTACTTGTAGGGTATCCCACATTTCTTTTGCGGTCTTACAATTTGACATCCTAAAGAATTCATCATACCCCAAGGATGTGGTGATGATGTTCTTGGCTCTCAAGTTGTATTGAACCTTCTTTTTATCATCATCGGTCCATTCATTTCTAGGTGTATTGATTTTCACACCATCTTTCGTTTGTGTTGGGACAAAAGCACCATTTTCAACGGCGTCCCACACATCTAAGTCAATAGCTTCAATGAAAATTTTCATCCTTTCTTTCCAATAGGCATAACCATCCCCATTGAAATAAGGAGGTCTATTTATAGAAGAACTTTCATTTGAAAAACCATTTGAAGCCATCACTTCTCTTGAAGTCGCTAAGCTCTTTATACAAGAGTTTAGCTCTGATACCACTTGTTACCAAGTGGCCTCAATACTCAAGAGGGGGGTGAATTGAGTAAGTAGAACAAGTTGGCAAATCTTTCGCAAATCGTTTGATAAACAATTTTCGTTGAAGCTATTGAACGATTAGAGATAAATGGATGAATGAGATTAACACTTTTACTTATAAATGTGATAGCCAAAGGAGAGAATATCCAATCAATTCAATAAACAAGATAAACCAAATAAAGAGAAGGGTTTAGAGAGAACAAACACAATCGTTTATCCTGGTTCGATCACCAATCCACTTGTGATCTACGTCCAGTCCCAAGCAACAACTTGAGATTTTCCAATATATCTTCAAGCTTCAATGGGTGCTTGACAACCACTACAATCTTGAGCACTCAACACTATGGGATACCTCACCCTAATGCTTGAGCCTCTATTTTCAAAGGGATACCTCACCCTTACAATACTTGAGGGATACCTCACCCTCACTAAAACAGATTGAATAAGGTTTGTGTGTATTGAAATTCTCTGAAGAATAAGTAATACAAGTTGAAGCTTAAAGGTGTCAAGGATTCACTCAAATAAAGCCCAAAACAGAGATTGATTGAAGAGATCTACAAAACGTGAGTTCAATGCTCTTATAAGTTTTTCAGACTTGTTCACCAACCTTCAATCAATGCCCAACAACCAGATTTATAACCAGAGGCAAATTAGATCCGTTGGGATGGTTGGTAGCATTTAATGCTCTGTAAAATGACCGTTAAAACGAGTTTACTGGTTTTCCAGATAACCGATTAGAGGTTCCTCCTAATCGGTTAGACCATTTAGAAATCAGTTCCAGGGCTTCTGTTTTGAAGAATAATCAATTAGCAAGATTTCCCTAATCGGTTAGGCAATTAAAAAACAGTTCACGTGACAAATAAAAAGGCATACTAACCAATTAGCAAAAAGCTCTAATCGGTTAGGACATTTAGAAATTGATTCTGAGTTATCAAATAATCAATTAGTTGGTTATCCTAATCGATTAGGATACTTTTAGAAATAGCTTCTGTTTCTCAAATAATCAATTAGCAAGATATCCTAATCGGTTAGGAACAGCCCACGTATCTTTCAAATGGTCATACTAACCGATTAGCAGAATTCTCTAATCGGTTAGGACACTTTAGAAATGGATTCTGAGTTCTCAAATAATCGATTAGCAAGTTGTTCTAATCGATTAGGTCCTTTTACAAAATGTTTCTGTGACATATAAAAGCACATTAACCAATTAGCAAACATGCCTAATCGGTTAGGCAATTAAAAATATGGTTCACGTAGCTTTTATAACAAATGCTAATTGGTTAGTGAAAAGGTTTAATTGGTTAGGAGCAATTAGAAAAACATGTTTTGACTTGATGAATAACCAATTAGTTGGAGTTCATAATTGGTTAGGAGCTCTTAAAAAGATTTAGTACTTTGTTCTTGATCAAGTCACTAGCATGTTATCCCATTAAAACATTTTAGCTCAAACATAAACCAATTTTTTTACAAGATTAAAACATGATTTTGTAAAGCCATTTAAGTCAAGTGAAAAACCATTTGAATGAGCTTTGGAGTGAATCCTAAATACCTTAACATAATATCTAAGCCCTATGTGCTATACTTGAATATTCTTGAAGCTTGATCAATGCACATCCATCCTTTCTTGTTTGTAAACATCAAAACCAATTACTTGAAACAATGCCAATCACATTTATAAGGAGACAAAAAAAGAGATAGAAAAAGGGAAAAGGTCATCATGATCATCCTCCCTATAGGCATTGGTGGCGCGACTAGAAGGAGGAATAATCTTGCATGCTGACTAGGGATTGACGGTTATAAGGCTTTTGTCATATTGGGCCATAAGGCTTTTTGTGTTGGGTTGCCAAACTATACACTACACAAGTCCCACTTTTTCATGGGTCCAATTGGAAGTGGATCCAAGGAAATAAACAACTATCTATTTAGTATTCTAAGCAGCCAGTGTTGTTAGTGAGTAGGTTATATATGTCGTAGTTTGGTGTTTTCATAACAACTGCTTCTCCGTATGGTTATATCATTAGTACCCATTGGCCTTTTTGAATAAATCGGTAGTCAAAGGATTGAACAGCACTATGTTGTATGAAAATATTTCTACGAATGCTTTCACGAATTAGCAATAGCCAATCATTTTCTTAATAACCATACATGGTGGGTTGGAGCTAAAACAGTTTTTTATATAACTGATGCCACGTTGAATTCGTGGATTTCGTATGAAAAAGTTTCGTGATGCTTATCACTTCTCATATGATCTTCTTTAGATTTCATATTCTATGTCTTGTTGGTTGTTGACTCTGCATTGAATGTTTGTTCCAAGAGACTATGCTTTGTCACTTGAGCAGCCTATGTTTTTGGAAAATGATATTCTTACATTATTTTTTATTTTACATCATTTTTTATCATACTTTTTAACAGTTATGATTAAGTGAGAGAAAGCGATAGAGAAAAAATGATATAATCTATAGTATTAGAAGTATTGTAAAAAGTGATGTGAGAAAAAAGTGATGTAACAAAATCATGATTGTAAGTTTTTTACTCATGTTGAGTGAGGTTAGTCATGTGCTTGAGTTTTTTGAGGGTTAGGTAACGCCTTACCTATTTAAACATGTTTGTTCACCATAGTTGCTATCTTCTCCTTTCCATTAGCCTTGCCTTGTTTGCGTTGGTAGCAAGGTTTTAAATCTCGGAACGAGATGATTGTAACGGCTGCGGCAAAACGGTCGCAGCAAAGGTTGTTTCAGCTTTAGCCCGCGACATGATTGAGTTTGAAAATCACGTGCGACGGTGGCAACAGACAAGACATAACAGTGTTTCAGCCACAACACTCCTTCATTCAGATTTTCTCACTTCCAACACAGTTTCTTTCAACTTTTCTCAGTATAAAAAGTTAAAAACATACATCAAATCAACCCTAACGAGAGTCTAACCTCTTGAGAGATTCAGAGACCCATCTTGTTGCTCAGATTTGTTGAAGGAGTTCCTGCCACCGTATCTTGGGTCAATTTGGACCTCTGTTTAGCGATCTCCTGTTCAGGTTGGTCTCGATCTGTGGTGGAGGCGTGGATCCGTGGTGCAGCAATTCAGCCCTCAGCCTCAGGTAACCCATCAAATCCATGACTGATTTATGTCTATTTAGACTCTTAGAGATGATTTATGTGTGGTGTGGGGTGTGGTCATGGGCGTTGCTATGGGTGGGCCGTGGGGGGTGTTGGGTTGTTGTGGGTGTTGCTGTGGGAATGGGAAAGGGGAAGGTCGTGGGTGAGCTTGACGAAACAGAGAGGTGAGGGAGTGAGGGATAAGGAAGGCCGTGGACGGGGAAGGCTGTGGTGGTGGCTGGATGGATGAGGACAGCCGTGGTAGCCTATGGGTGAGCTCAACGAAACAGAGGTGAGGGAGTAAGGGACGGGAAAGGGGAGAAATGGAGGGAGGGAGAAAGTGAGAAACATAGGAGGTAGGTGAGAAAGTGAAACCGAGGGATGGGGAAATGGGTAAAAAATGGGGGGGGAATTAAAGGGAATGAGAAAAAATTGGTTAAGGAGAGGAAAATTTGGGATTGTATGAAGAAAATTAGAGATTTAAAATAAGAAATTAAGGGTGAGAGAAATTTTTTTAGAGAAACTTAAAAAATTTTAAGAATTAAATTAAAATTTACTTTCAATTAACTTGTTAGTTAACAAATTTTATGAATTAGCTTAAAGTATATGTTATAATATTTAAGTTTTAATTATATAATTTATCATTGATTTTTTTTTAAAAAAAAATTACAAACATATATCTTTTTATATGTAGGTTGGTTAAATAATGCCACTAAGAGAAGAATTTCTAACAGGTAAAGCGGAAGGTGCTCCAAGTGAAGATATTAGTTGGCATTTTGGAAGATATGTACCTGGTAAAACTAGAAATAATGTGCAATACAAATTCTGTGCTAGAGTGTTAACGGGTGAAATTACTCGGTTGAAAGAACATTTTGCATACATGCAAGGAGAAGTCAAGGGTTGTGCTAGGGTCTCAACTTTTGTCAATGAAAATATGATGAAGCTTTTGTTGGATAATAAAGCAAAGAAAATAGACTTTAGAAAAAGAAAAGAAGAACTTGTGGCACGTTTAAGAAGAGATGAAGATGATGATAATGAAGGTTTTCTTGATGAAGACAGAGTTATAAGGCAAGCTATTGAAGAAAGCATTGTATCACAGAGACAATGGGAAGACAGACAAAGATTTAGATAACAAACTAGAAGATTGAATTCTATATATGAAAATGGAGGCAGCTCTCATGCCGGTGGCAGTAGCGGAGCTTCTCATCAACATCAACCAAGCGATCTTGAATGCAGATTGAAGTCAATGGATGTTGATTTGGTTAGAAGTAAAAGTATGAAATCGACCAAAATTAGTGCAAATATGATGAAAACACTAAGAAATAAGTTAGCAGCTGCGATCTCTAAATTGATAATATATTAGCATCTTCTTATGAACTTATGCAATTCTCCATGACTACACATTTTACTCACTAAAGCTACAGAGTTGGGATTAGGAGTTAAATTCCCTACTTCTTATGAGGTTTCAGATGTGTACTTGGAAAAAGAATATCAGTCAATGAGACAGTATATAGATGATGAACTTAAACCAACATGAAAAGAAAGGGGGTGACAATAATGTGTGATGGCTAGACAAATAGCATAAATTACATGCACATTATGAATGACCTGGTGTATTGCAGCAATGGAATAGTGTTATTAAAATCTATTAATGCTTCTAATATTCCTAGTAGAAACACTTATTATTACTTTAAGCTTCTTGATAAAGTTGTGGAAGAAGTCAGAGAAGATAATGTTGTCTAAGTGGTCACTGATAATAAGAAGGCACTAAAAACTGCTGGTTTAAAATTGATGGAGAAAAGACCGCATCTTTATTGGTTTGCATGTGCAACACATTGTTTGGATTTATGCTTGGAAGATATTGGAAAAAAATCTAATGTCCAAAAAATATTAGATGATGCAAAGAAAGGGACTTTGTTTATCTGTAATCACATTTTGACAGTAAATCTTATGAAGCAGTATACAGGTGGTAAGAAAATTATTCCTCCAGCAATCACTCGTTTCGCAACACAGTTTTTGTAGGTTGAATCAATTGTGAAGCAAAAACATGCTTTGAGGAATATATTTGAGTCTGAGGAATTCAGAAAATCTAAGTGGGGAAAAGAGAAATCAGGACATGTATATGAAGCTAAAAAAATGTTTTGAGAAAAGATTTTTGGAGTAAGGCCAGTGATATTATAAGGTATTTGAACCAATTGTCAAAGTTTCGAGATTGATGGATGGTGATGAAAAACCAACAATGGGCTTTGTTTATGAAGCAATTGATAAAGCAAAGTAATCCATTTAAAAAAATTATTGTTACTACACTCAATATAATGATATCATTGACAGAAGATGGTTCTTCATGCATTCTAACTTGTATGTTGCAGGTATATTAATATATTTAATTTAATTTTTTTTCAAAGACTTACATTTGATTTTGAGATGCCAATTATTATTTTTTTATTCATAAGGTTATTTTCTCAATCCTTTATTTCAATTTGGAGTTGAACATGGAAGAGATGTAGCGAAAGAAACCTTGGATAGAACTACAAAAGTAATAAGTAAATTGGAGGCAACATTGATAATCAAATCAAAGCTATCAATCAGGTGAATTAATTTGCATTTAAGATTTTAGAATATATCATAATTGGTCATCTAAGAGCCAAATTGTGATACATTAATGTTTAGAAACTTATAGTTTTTGAAGACTTATATGGATCATTGGTGCTTGTAGTTGTTACTTTTTCGAAATAAGAAAGAGACATTTGGTACAACACAAGCTCAAAGAGCTTGGTCACAAATGAATCCTAGTAAGATTTTGTAGTTTTTGGTGTTTGATGTGTAAGTGCAAAATGTTTTTTACCTTTTATTTTTTTTATTTATATACATAATAATGGACAATCATTTATTTAATCAGCTGAATGATGGATGATATATGGATATTGTACTCTTAAACTTCAACGCATAGTTATAAAAGTTCTTAGCCAAACAACTTCAGATTCTAATTGTGAGAGAAATTAGAGTGCATTTAGCTATATTCATACAAAGACGAGAAATAGATTGAAGTACCAGAAATTACAGAAACTTGTCTTTACATTTTATAACATGAAGTTGAGAAAGAGAGACTTTATGAGAAAAAGTCAAGAATAGATTGATGCTAGCTTTAATCCTATTAATCTTGATTATATATTTTAGGATGAAGATCCTTTATCTCTATGGCTTGAGGAGAGAGAGTGACCATTATTTGATGGGATCCAAAACTCAGAATGGCTCCTTAATGATTCTAATGATGATGGTGAAGGAATAGTTAGTGGGGATGATTCAGATTCAAGTGAAACACCTAATCAAGGTCATGATGGTGGATTAAGTCCACCAAGTAATAACACTAGTAATGGTGGTAATACAGAACAAAGTCAAGGAGGAGGTGAAAGGTCATATCATTCTTGTCAGGAACAACTATACTTCAAACATGATCAAAATCTCATGATTGACATGACAAATTATAGGATGGAGACAAATGTAGATCTTTCTGATGATGTAATCGGTGGTAATAGTAAAGGTGGATCCCATCCTATGAAAAATAGAAGGCGTGAAAATGCTATGTTGGATGATTTTTCCTCATCTAGTGTATCACAATCCTTTGGTGATTTTGGTATTGATGCATCATTTGAAGGCAGTCAAGGCAACTATCCACCATATTATCAGCATCCTTCTTACATATCTCTTAGCTACCATCCACCTATGTCAGCCCCACCATATTATCAACTTTCTATGAATTACCAAGAGCCTTATCAGTATCCATCATCAAATGTTTCCTATGATCAACAACAACAAATGGAACCACCAAGAAATTCAGAATTTTTTTATTATGTCTTTGGCAGAGCATGATATAATGATAACCAAAGGGAAAGTGGAGGTTATGATCTAGCACGTCATTCTACCATGTGGTGAAGTAATCACTCATGCATGAACTTTATTTAATATATTAGTAGCTAATGATTTGTTTATGTTGAGGTTGAGGTAATCACTCATGTATGAACTTTGTTAAATATATGAGTAGCTATTGATTTATTTATATTGAAGTAATCACTTGTGTATGAACTTTGTTGAATATATGAGTAACTACTAATTTATTTATGTTTTAATATTGGTTAATTAATTTATTACTTTTGGATATCTCTTATTAATGAAAAAAATTATAAATTATTAGTTATGATACATTATACAATAAAATAGATAATTTAATCTAATTTGTGCCACGTTGTGAGAAATTTACGTCGTAGCGATCGCAATCCGCATCGCAGTACTCGCAATGCCTGCAATCGCAAAAACTACAATGCGACCGTGACCGAGATTTAAAACCTTGGTTGGTAGTATTAAGTGCCTTGGGCTTTGGCCTTGTTAGTAATCTTTCTGCTTTCTTTTTCTCTTAGGGTGATAGCTCAGTGCAAAGACTACACCTCCTTCTTTGAGGGGTTTTTCATTTGTCCTTCCTTTTTTTATTGCTGGGAATAAGTCCCACTCAAGCAGTTTTGGTTGTTGATTTTGTATAGGCATCTCCTAACTCATTTGAAAGGTGGGATCCTTACTTTCCTTAGCGTCTTGGCAGAAAACATGTAAGGTCCAACTCTTAGCTAGAAGAGTTCCAAGGTTAGCTTTTGTATAATTTTCGTACTGCTTTGCTATGTGCACCATGCGAACTACACTTAGTGGGTGCATATCTTCGTGTCAACTTTCTTAGAGGATCTACATTGTCACCAAGTCGATGGGACTTCTTGTCATGTTCTCCTGACATGGATCTTGCTTTCATCATATTGGTCTAGCCCTTGCTTCTTATACATTATCCTCCTCCCGCTATAACTCTTAGTGATATGATTTTCATTGAAGAGTGAAAAGTGAATGTACATGGACATATCTAAGCTTATATACATGAGGAGTATTTTGCCACATAGATTAAGTTAGTTACCTGATAACTAATCATAATACTAACCTAACAGCTAGCTAATCAAAGCTACATGGAAGAAGTATTTGATGCATGCAAGAGCATGAATTATCATGGACACTCAGTAGCCTTACTGTCCTAAACCCCCCTCGGGCAAGCTGTGGGCTACAAACTTCAAGAAGCCCCAACTTGGAGACAAAAGAAGAGAAATGATGTAAGGCCTTAGTGAGAACATCTGACAACTGAGCCGATGAAGGAATTGGCAGCAAATGCAGTAAATCATCTTGGATCTTATCACGCACTCTGATACCATGTGATATTTTAACCTAAAACCAATTAACATTAAGTAGAATGACCCAGCAGATATATAAACTACATCTGAAAGATTAAGATAGGCAATGTGAGACTCTTAATATTCACAAACAATGGAAACAAGAGCTCTATTCAATGGATGACTTAGACACAGTTGATTGTTTCTTTGACTTATGGGATATCTGCATAGGGTGTGCCACATACTAAGAGAGTTGTTGGACAACAAAGCTTAAATTTGGCCTAGAAGTAGTGAGATACAACAATATGCCTACTAATCTATGATACTAAGCCACATCAAGAAATGGACGACCCTAAACTCGTTGGAGCTTCATGGTAGGATCTAAGGGTGTGGAGGTTGGTTTGGAAGCTAACATGCCATAATCTGCAAGAAGATCCAAGACGTACTTTCGTTGGTTAAGGATAATGCCCGTAGCTGACCTTAAAACTTCAAGGCCTAAGAAGTATTTGAGGTGACCCAAGTCCTTAATTCGAAATATAGCATCCAGATAATTTTTTAATGTAATGATTTCATCCAAAGTCATTTACAACTAAAACAATGTCATCTACATGAACTAAAAGGGATATCAATGATGAACCAATAGACTTAACAAATTAAGAATAATTTGCACGAGATTGGGTGTATCCAAGAGAAATTAAAGTTGTGGATAACTTGGAATACCATTGTCTATTGGCTTGTTTAAGCCCATACAGAGACATGTTTAGCTTGCACACTTGATTTGAATGAGAAAGTTGAATTCTATGAGGCAACACCATGTAAACTTCTTCCTTTAAATCATCATGGAGAATTGCATTATTGACATTTAGTTGAGTAAGATGCCAGTCTTTTCCTAAGGCAATTGAGAGAAGAAGGCGCATTGGTGAGCTTGGCCATGGGAAAATGTATCAAAGTAGCCAACCCTTTCAAGTTGAGTGTACCCCTTTGCAACCAATTTAGGCTTATAACGATCTATTGTATCATCAACCTTGTATTTGATTTTGTAGACCCACTTGCATCTAATAGGATGTTTACCTTGTGGGAGATCAACCAAAGTCCAAGTTCCATTGTCCTTAAGAGCTTTGATTTCAATAGATATAGCCTCTCTCTAACATGCCAAGTTAAAATCTTGTGCATAGTTGGTAGGCTCATAATGAGAAGTGATTAAAAGACAAAAACGTGTGTGAGAGGGGGAACAAGATATAGAGCTCTTGCTTCCATTGTTTGTGAACTTCAAATATATCATTTACTCAGCTTGCATCTATCTATTATGACAACAAATTTGCAATTTACTTGGCCCACAATCCTACCTTTCATGAAAGAACAAGTATGTAAGGGTTTTAACATCTAATTCATCCCATAACGTTTTCAACTAAGTAAAATACTCAGTGACATTGAGCTCACCCTGCTTAAAGGCATAAATTTCTTCTTATAGATCCAATATGTGGAAGACATCTCCCTGAGAGAAGCATTTTTGTAGATCGGTCCATAGGATTGATCTAGCAATGGACTGAGAAATTGATTTATTGATCCAAGATAGAACAAGTGTGTTGTAATGTTCCCAAGCTGCAAAGAGAAGATATGGAGGTTGGAGTGTTCCATCCACAAACTTGAGCTTATTGTTTGATTGAAGTGCCATTTTCATTCCTCTAGTCCAAGCACGATAATTCTTTCTGTTATCGCTTGCTTCAATATTCTGAGTGCAGTTTGTATACCTATTTGATCACTTCATTTAATAATAATTAGTTTTAAGTTAGAATTTCACGCAGACTTCTATGATACCATCTCGGTGATATGATTTTCATTGAAGAGTGACAAATGAATGTACATAGACATATTTGAGCTTATATACATAAGGAGTATTTTTCCATGTGGGCTAAGTTAGTTACCTAATAACTAACCTAACAGCTAGTTAATCAAAAGTTTGTGTCACTCCACTTAATAACAATTGATTTTAGATTGGAGATTTCATGCATACAGGAGCATGAATTTTCATGAAAACTCAGTAGCCTGTCTTGTGCAATGCCATGAGGCAAAGTAAAACACCTTAAATACATTTCAAGGCATTTGTTAAGAGGATAGATGTCATGGCCAAAGGATTGTTTGAAAATAATGGTGGCGGTCTAGCTATGATGGTGGCTTCGCATTTCCATCACATTAGACCCGTATATTGGAAAATATATGAATACTAAAATAATTCCCTTAATAAAAGATTTTTAGCTTTCTCCCACACTTCTATACACTATCAAATATAAGCTCATTCATAGGAAAATGACCAATAGGTGCAACCTAGGAAAATGTTTTTCATCTCAGTTCGTGGTTAACTAATATTTGATTAACCGAGTATCAATTTAATTTAATTAATAATCTACTCACAATCACCACTGCATTTGCAAAAGGGATTAAGGTCGGAAGCTAAAATTGCAATGAATTTATAATTAACTATAAGTAACTTATTAGTTCTATTAAACTAATACTTCGTTAATATTGGCTAACCCAGAATTGAATGGAAAAATTGTGAGTCATTTTACCATTATTCTTAAGCTAAGTTGACCAGGAAGTGAAGTCGAGAATTCACTAAATACAAAATTTGATTGCGACGTTTATTTATTTGTCTCCCACAAAGTATCTATACACTCTTTAGATGTGAAACTAATCCCTGCTTAGGCTCTGATGGCATGGTCTTAAGCCACAGACGTTGCAAAGAAAAAAGTTCACCTGCATAAAGTCAGATTATCAACTGAACCACACCTCCTGGCTTGCTTAATTATTGTATACTAGTGGGCATGTTTGATAGATTATTTTAGGGGAAATAATAACTTATTTTTTAAAAGATTATAAGTTGTTTTAAATATAAAACAAGCTAATCCGACCAAATACTTATAAATTTTTCAAAATAGTTAAAACAATATAAATACTCTTATCTTGGTGAGGAAAAAAAGTCTCCCAATGACAAATTGTTGATATTCAATTTGTTTATTATTGGACAAGACAGTTAGAATATTTTTTTAATATGGGTTAATACTAATTGATATTTTAGGTTTTATTAAAACATGTTAATGGTCTATCTATATGAGAGAATGAATAAATTAAAGGTGATTCATTTATTTTAAGTCTATTACACTTTATTGAGCTAATGTATTATACAATTATTAGTCCAAATCAATTCTTTAATAGCTCATGATGGGAGAACAAACTAAGATTAACATCATCTATAAATACAAGTTAAATGTCCTCTCCACTCCTAACAACGAGAACTTTTTCCATTGAGAATCGCATTACAATTTAGAGAACGAAAGGAAAGACCTAACAGGAAAACCCAGTCCCTAAAGGAAATTGCTCAATACTATCATGGCCTAGACAAGTCCGCAATCTACTTTAATAATCATATATGACTTCACAATTATTTCTAAAAATTTCCTTTAAAATAAGTTTCAATGTAAAGTGAACAAAATAAGAACATATCCACTCTTCAATCATTTGTTTATTATAGCCTTTTTGGGTGAAAACCCTTTTGCTTATTGAAGCTAATCACCAAGAAACTGAATGAATTGAGGACCACAGCATTTGTACGTTTTCATGCCCATGGAGACAGTGCATCAGGTACTCAAATCAACAAGTATTTAATAATCATTAACTCATTGTGCAAGAGAAAGAAGGAAGGAACTCGAATCAAGGACTGATCACATCTATAAGAATATAGCTTTACAAGGAGAACCCTCAACAACTTTACATGATAATGAATGAAAAAATAGTTAATACATCTTGGGACCAAAGAAAAAAAAAATAACAAGAAAATACTGAAAAATCAAAATGAATTACTTAAACAAGAAGAAATGCTATCCCTGTTAGCTCGTAGTGATATTATAAGAGATTTTAACAGTGACTGAAAGAGGAATGTTGACAACATGACCTTGATTTCCAAACAGACCAATCCTCCCAAAGCTAGCAACAGAGCTATTAATGTTTGCATTCAAGAGTACAGACAAGACCTGCCTATCACCATTGGCAATACAGAAGTGAGTTGGAGATACTTTCACTGAAACCCCATAAGGAGCACTCCAACCAACACTGTAGGTTTCATTTCCAGCAATGTTTTGGATTGTCCTCTGCACTACTCTAGATTGGTTTAGCTTTGATATAGTGATTGAGGGCAAGTTTAGATCAGGACCACATACAGTAGAATTATAAAGCCAACAATTTTGACCGGTGTAGTTTAACACCACAGGAGCTGATCCATTGATAGCACATAGAAATGACATGTAATCATCATAACCTACAAAGACACATATACACTTCCACATTCAGAAACCAGGTTCATTAATCAAGCAGCTTACATCAAACAAAAGGTAGTTAATTAGAAATTGGGTAGGTACATGTGAACAGTTACAGTTAATTAAATTATCAACTCCACTTATTCATTCTACCATTGTGCAATTTGGTAACAAGAATTAATTCACCTCTGATTAATTTTATAGGACTAGAAAATAGAACCTATGCAGATAAGAGCCGTAGATAATGTGTAATGTTATATTCAATTATCAATATAGTTTTCTATAGATGTTGGGAGACATATAAGCTATGTAACACATGTACAGGTATGATTATTGTATCCAGAACAAGAAGGATACTGCAATACAACATACTGTGTAAATATTTTCCATCATTTTAGATTTAGTGTACAAGTATCATACTAGTATTGCAATGGATACAGGTAAAATATCAATACGTCCACTATTTTGAAGTATCGTTGCTTCTTAGCAAATAAGATGGGTAGAAAATGGAGTTTTACCTCAACACTGAAGATAAAAAGCACACACCAAGAGAAAGTTGACTTAATTTTTTTAACTAAATTTGTTTAAAAATCCAAGTGCTTCTTTCATGCTGTTATGCAGAAGTACCAACAAAATTAAAAACACTCTTCAATGGCTCTTCAAAATTTTACCACTGTCATGAACATACAAGCTAATACTACTGCCTTCTCATTGTTTAATCTGTCATTGGTGGAGATGGGCAAATGCCACTTTCAACTTCTTAAATTCATATGAGATAAATCACTTGTTCTTAAAATGCTCACATTACCTTCCAAAGTTTGACCCTGCTAAACCATTAATACTACTGTATATATGATGGCTGTTAATTGTTTTTCCCACTAAAATGCCATGCAAGTTGTAGTACAAGAATCAAGAAGCCATGAACCAGACCAAAGCCCAAAGCAAATACATCAGCCAAAGCCACTTTTAGGCATTTTTTTCCTAAATCTTAGAAAATAAAAGTCACAAAGTAAGGAGAAAAGGTCGTAACAATCTTATACATTCAAATTGCAAACCCGTTTGTTTTGTTTAGCAAGCTTAAATGTAGAGAATTCATTACTTGTATTTGACAAGCGAAAATTGATTTATCCGTATGAATTTTCTCCCACTAATTTGATTATGCTTGAGAATTGATTGCAGGCATATTTAGTAATATAAAAAATAATGAGTTTTCAAATCTGAACTTTCAAACTTGCTGGGGCTTACAATTTAGTTTATTTACTTGTCAAGTTAACACTAAGTTTACCTGTTCCTAAGGCAATTATGGAAAGAGCAATTTTTGCAATGAAAGTTGTAAAGAATAAGCTTCATAATCAAATGAAGATGCCTAGATGAGTCATTGATTAGCTACTTATATTGAGAGGGCTGTGTTTGATGGCACTGATGATGAGTTGATTATTCAGGGTTTCAATATATGAAGTTGTGCTGAGGACAATAAGAATGTAATATTTTCAATAGCAATGACTAAAATTAGATTATTTATTATGGTTTTAAATTTTAACCATTAAGATGACATTTTAAATTTGTGTTTTAAATCATGGGAAAAAAAAATGTTGTGTAAAATGTTTAAAAGATTAACTAAATATAGAATTGAGAGTCCTGGCTCCACCATTATCAGAGTATCATAGCTATCTAACCTAAACCACAACCATAGCTGAATTTCCATGGCATTTTCTATATATTGAAACATGAGAAATTTTATTGAAACATGATGATTGAAAAGCTTATTAATTTAAGTGACTTACTGGAATCAAAAATCAAACCCGGATTTAATGCTGCAGTTGCATTCACAAAACCACTTCCCATGTCAAAAGTAGTTGCCGGAGATTGGTTTAGGTCTGGAGAGGCATATGATCGCTGAGCCATTATTGGCCCACCATTCTTGTCATACAGAGAAGCAGTAGTGGAAAGTGCAGATCCAATGGCTGCAGGACTGAAATTGGGGAACTTTTGTCTAATTAGTGCAGCAATACCAGCAACATGAGGTGCAGCCATGCTTGTGCCAGACATCATTGCAAAATTTTCACCTGTAGGCAATGCAGAGAAGATATTTACATTTCACATTATCAACATATATAATAAACAAAAATTCATAGCATAGATTATTATTTAAAAAGATGCTATGTTTATAATATTATAGGTACCAAAAGAACTCCTTAAACTTGACTATGTTTGCTTGTTTGGTTTCCTGGTAAAAACTTGAATGTGATATGTTTATTTACAAACCTAGAAATTCAACTGAATCAGTACCAAGAGAACTCCAAGCACCCCATATAAAATTTCCAGGAGCTAACAAGTTAGGTTTCAAAATGTCAGCTTCGTGAGGAAGATTGTCCTCTGGATCTGGTCCTCTGGCAGAGTAAAACATAACCTTTGGGGCAGCATTACCATAGTTCGCTTTTAGTCCACCACAGATACTGGCAACGGCCCCAAATTTAACAATTTTCTTTGAAACTGCATCTATTTCCAATGAAGAATTGTAGTATTGCATTAAAATCTGTCCAGTTGAAAATAAAAGTGAAAATGTCAGGGGATCATTCCTCATGCACATGTAAGAGAGAGAGAGAGAGAGAGAAAAATAAGTTGACTAACATATTGGCCAAATTCATGCCTTATTTTTTATAAAGATAACATATGTTCTGACATTAAGTACATAAAGAGTGCATAAAAAATTATGTCATACAACAACAACAACAACCAAGCCTTTTCCCACTAGGTGGGATATGCTACATGGATCAAACGATGTCATTGTGCCCTATCATAAACCAAGTCTACATAAAGAATGCCATTCAAAAATTATGTCATGTAGAGTAAAATACAAGCCCAAGAAAAAAAGAAACTACAATACACATGTGCATGCAGTCATGCATATATAAGGGCAAAAAATGGATAATGCACCTTGGAATCATTTGTGGAAGCAATTATTATGCCAGGCATTTTCATTGGAACTGGGTTAAGCTGATACCCAATCACAAAAGGATCCATATAGAACACAACACCAGCTGCACTAAGGTTCTTGGCTGCTTCTGAGGCCTGTTTGATGGTGGAGAGCCCCAGCACAAATCGGATTGAATAGCTGCAGATCAAGAGGTTCCCCTGGACCAAATCCTGATTGAACTTACTTGCATCTTGACACTCACCAACATACATATCATCAGCAGCTGTTGTGTCATTGTTCAAAGCATGATGTGCATGAATCAATGTATAAACTTTGTTTTCATCTGTGCCAGCTGAGGAAAATAATAAAAGGAAAATGACAAAAATGGGTCATAAATCAATGCCAGTAGACATTCTGAATAAATAATAATTGCATACATTAACAACTGAATAATTTTATAACTCATGGAGGATCTTCAACAATGCAACATTATTAAGCAGCAATCCTTGAAAGCAACAAGAACTGATTGTCCACAATATAGTGAGTGACAATGTTAGATCTTGGATTTTTTTGAAAAAAGAATACACTAACAGAGCTAAACTTATAGTCATGCAGTGCAAGCAGTGTGAGAACACCCAGAAGGCCAGAATATAATTCAATCCCAAGAAACCCAACACAGCCAACCTCCTTGGTCCTAAGCTACGACCAATCTAACCTTCAATGTGCTCTCCCATGCAGGAGTTTCTTGTTTTGCACAGAAATAGTTCCCATCAAAACATTTTACACTCCTGATCTACTCATAATTTCAAAACTAAAGACGAAACACAAAAACACTCCCAAAAGATTAACTTAATATAGTGTTTTCACTGAATCTTATCATTAATGAAACTGACACTGCAGCCTCATTGAAGCTCTTCAGTACTTGGATAACCCAAAGAGGAGATCCAATCTTTGAAAATAAGCAACATTACTCCTCTGGCATGTTAGTCTAAAATAAATTCATATATAGTTAAGCAGGAATAGAGAAACAGAAACTTACGTGCAAGTCCAACTCCAGGTATGGTCACATTATTTCCAAGAAATATGGAGTTGCTATAAACCCGGTCATGAGAGGCGGCACCAACAGTAAAGATCCATGGACTGAAGGAGGACATGCTCATTGGTGATGGTCCAGTATTTCCTGCAGCTTGCACTACAAAAATACCAGCCTTTACAGCTGACAGCAATGCCATGTCTATTGGATTGAAGAAAGTTGCAACACCAGGAGGACGTCTATTAGGAGTGATTGACAAGCTTATTATGTCAACCCCATCCTGAGCTGCCTATAAACAATCAATCATACTATTAGCCTTACAGGAAATGTAGAACTAGATGCAATTTACATAAATAGATTGTGAAGGCAATATGCAAGGAAATTATTACTATATATCAATAACTCTTTCAATTCAATACCATGTAGATACTCAGAAAATTGAAAGGCATACCATGGACAAAATAAAAATGAAAAGAAAATAACATTGGATTGCCCAAGAGGTAAATTAAGAATCCTCAGACAAGGTGATATGTGCTCTCCACTACTACTCAGGTAAGGGCCAACTGGAATATGAAGCCAATAAACAGGCCCTTGAAAAATAGACAGCAATAGCTATATACTTAATCAGGCAATCACACTATCCTTCACATTAGCACATGAAGGAAAACCTAAACCAAAGACAATGAAGAAAAGAACAAAACATGACCTTCTCAAATAAAATTACCATATATCACTAACACAAATGATTTGCACAACAATGTATCACTTGTCTAAATAAACTAACATATGTACCTGGTCAATAGCTGCAACAACATCTGCAGCAAATCCTCCAAAGCTCTTGTATAATGCCTTGTAAACAGCAATGCTGTAAAAGATTGAAATGCAACACATGCATAAACGTTACAAAAATAAAATAAGAAACTAACGAAGCTCACATGAAATAATTAGAAATCCAAACTAGAACAAATACACTGTCTCTATAATTTCCTATAATCTTTCAAAAATAACTTATTCAAAAGGCTTAACCTGATTGTTGTTGTCAGAAAACCAAGTTATGTGGAGATAAATACTATGGGGATAACACATTCTGCAGGACATAGAACAAGATAAATGATAGAGGAATATGACACAACGTAGAGAAAGTTGATGGAACTATGGGTTATTGAAGAGGGAGGAAGAGAAATGGGACGAATCCACATCCTTGGACAGATATCTATTTTGGTTCAGAAACTTGGCCCTATAATGAAGGAGTTTTGCTTGCTTCAGTTTTCAGGTGGTAAAACAGGTATTTTAGAGGACAAGATACTTTTATTTCTCTTCTGAAAATCACATGGAAAATCCTATTTATGGACTTTCAATGATCTAGACAGACTGGATCCTTTTTTGTCTTAACTAATGACATATAAATGACTTCAAAGCAACCTTTAAATTCACATACCCCTTACTTAATACAAAGAACCAGGACTCCTGATAAGTAATGAATATATAAAGGTCTTATATTTTAAACACAGTGAAGTGGAAAAGTCACTGACGTACACGCCAACGTTCTCAGCAGAGGCACCAGCAAGGATCCTTAACACTTGATGATCCGTGCTCTCAATCACATACTCAGCTTCCACATATAGTTGAGCACCTCTATGTGATGAAAAAGCCACTGCGGTGTGTGCCTTAGTTAAATTTTTATTTCTTTAACCAGAACTGAACTTTTCATTTTCTTTTTACCATTGTTTTCTCATCTGTAATTGTTCAAGCCTTTTGGTCCATGCTGTCTCATCTTCTCTAATTAGTTTCCATTTTTCAATCTTTAATTTGAAGCTCCCCCCCCCCCCGGGTATCTCTTCTCTCTTACAAGGGAAGCCATAAATTGTTTTCCCCATCAACTGTCATGACTGAACTTCCTTACATCAATTCTACACAGCCCATATTTAATTGTAAAGATTGCAATCTCATGTGACATTGGACTACTCTGTAGCCTCTCTCTATGGCTTTAAAATTGTTTAATAGTAACTTCAACAATTTTTTTGATAAAACAAGAAATTTATTAAGATGAAGATAAAGAATTACAAAGAGTGAGAATGATAAGGAATCCTCCTAAACAAAAGAACAAAACATAAAACAAACATGGAAAAGGAGAAAATGAGTGTAACAAAGCTTCCCAATCCCTCAACATATCTGTTAGAGAAACCCCATAAAAAAAGCCCATGAGCTTTGCACCAAATAGACACCAACCACCTAATCTTATCCCAAATCAAGTGATGTGCCAAAGAAACCTGCATTAGTCTACCAAACAAGAATAGCAAGAGCTGGAAAAGCCATCAGGGGATTGTATGAGAACTAATTCTAGATTCCACTCTATTCCCCACTTTCAAGTTTCAAGATTCAACTATTTTGGACCAAAAGGACACAATATATGTCAAAAAAATATAATTTCATCTTATACAAAAATTTAGTAATTACATCTGTGGGACAAAATCAAGGAACTAACAAGACCGGTTAAGCACTACAGTACAAAAATTTAGTACTTTTGCATGATCTGTCCCATAATCATGACACTCCAGCGACAAGCTCTTTATATATTATCATGGTAGGTTCAAAAAATTGTAAAGATGGGATGAAGCAGAATGATGCACAACTCCATAAGATCAACATGTATAACTATACTGCGAGTGTAAAAGTGACGATAATAACACACAAGAATTTTAACTTAGATATAGTTTCAGATTATTTACTGTGAATGAGGAGCCATCCCACTAGCATTCCCAAAGTGATGCCCGGCAACAATCACTGGAATCCCATGGTTTCCTGCTGCAACAGATGCTGTATGTCTGTATATTATAGATACATCAGAATGGACATTCAGTGAAAAGAAAAGAGAAGTAAAATCGACAATTCTTAGTTTGTGATGCATCTAGTTAACATAACTAATTATGCTGTGATTGAAAGAATATAAATTCATTTTCAACTGATAACTAAAATCATCTTGGGCAATTGCAATTCCAGAACAATTCTCAACAACGAACTTTTTTTATTCCAAATCATTGAAGCCCCAAGAAACAAGGGGAAACCATATGAGTTCAAAATTCTGATAGCAAGACATAATTCATCAATGTTGAAGTAGAGGAGAGAAAACTTCAAAACCATAATGAAGGTATAACAAAATAGATTTGTAGATAATTTACAGTAGTAGTAGCAGTAAAAAGAGGCTGATAGCTTAGATTTGGTCATCATGACTGGCCATAGTAAAGTAAATGGTAACAAATAGTAGATGGACAAAATTGGGAGAATGGACCAAGTAGCTAATCATGGTGAACTACAATCAAACATAACACCCATTTGGAAATGCCAAAAACTCACGTGCCATGCCCATCGCCATCAAAAGGAGAAGCATAGTCCTGAGTTGAATTAAATATTCCTCTGGTTATAGCAGATGCTGCAAAATGACGGGCCCCAACAAGCTTCCTATTGCAAGAACCAGATGGAAAATCCCGAGTAACCTCGCAGACGCCAGAAAAATGAGCAGGAACAGGATACTGATGTTCAGATATATTATCACCAAAACTAGGGTGCGTTGGATCTATGCCAGTATCAATAAACCCAATAACAACTCCTTCTCCAGCAGTTTCAAACCCACCTTCTTGAAACCATGCTCCCTGTGGCAGACCCAAAAATTGTGGAGTATGTGTAGTTGCAGTTCTTACAGAAAAATCCAAAACCACATTGGACACTTCACTTATCCTTGATAGTTTCTCTGCCTTCATGATTCAGCAATTTCAAAAGTTAAGCATATGTTTGTTGCAGTGAAATAAATAAAAATGAAGTAGCAGTGCTGAAGTATGGAAAACACAGACATGGCAAGCCAAATCATAGATAGAAAGAAACAACTACACACATATGTAACTGAACACATATTTGTTTACAAAAAAAGGACATAATCATGATGTTGAAAACTAATAACATACCTGCTGTTGGGTAACCAGCACAGCAAATCCATTTATCAGGTAGTGGTAGCTATAAAGCTTCAGATATTTCTCTCCTTTTAACACTTTCTTCAACAAAGAATCATGAACTCGGGAAATGTAAGAGCCATATCTCTTATCTGTCTTTGTAATATTTTCATATCTAAAAAAATAAAAAATAAAAAATAAAAAAGAAGGAGCATATCTGTCAAATTAGTGCATTGGATTTCACAAACAAGCTCAAAAGTTTTGAAATTAAGAAAAGGAAAGAAGAGGGTGATGCAAAGTACTGAGAATTGAGAATATCATTAACAAATATAGTTATATGTTTCAAACAAATTAGCAATCATTTATAGATGATAAGCAATCATTTAACTAATACTTATCATGTTAGCAAAAATACATAGCTTCCACAAGAAGCCTTAATGATTTGGGACAAAAGAAACTGAAGAAGAATTGGAAAGCTAAAAATCTGAGATTTAAAAGAATGAACAAGTAATACCTTCCCATAAAACACCAAACAAAAGCAAAACATTTAGAGGGTAGAACACAAGACACCAATCAGCACCCACAGCCCCTTTAAAAATTAAAAAAATAAAAATAAAAATAAAACCAAGTTTTAAAGGAAACTGAAGAATAATTGGAAAGCTAAACATCTGAGATTTAAAAGAATGAACAAGCAATACCTTTCCATAGAACACCAAACAAAAGCAAAATATTTAGAGGGTAGAATACAAGACACCAATCAGCACCCACAGCCCCTTTAAAAATTTAAAAAAAAATAATAATCAAACCAAGTTTGTGGAAAGATTAGGGGGGGGAGGGGTGATACCTTGGTTTGTGAAATTGAGTTCTTCCAGAAGCATCATGTTTGAAGCCATCACCCACTCTTCTCAACTCACCATAGTAATGAGAAGCAGGAGCTTGTCTCAGAGCAACAATATACACAGCTGCATCATCTTGACATAAGCAAGGAACAAGCATCCCCAAGCAAAACAACACCACCAAATGGGGCAAATAAATGTTCCCCATCTGGGTTTAGTGAAACAAAAAAAAAAAGCACAAAACTGAAAACCCAGATGAATCCAAAGCCACCCCAGCAAGTATATGAACAAGAAACTGAGAACAAAATTCTTCAGCAACCCACATACTCCATTCTCAAGTTCAAGACTTTCCCTTTAGTATTCACAGAGTGTACACTCAGTAAAGTGAAGGAAACACCCCCAAAAGCCGTGTGAGCTTTGTTTGGGTGTTCTAGAGCCTGAAGTAGAAGCAAGTTCCAGCAGTGAAACAGTGATAAAGCAAGAACCTTTTTGGGTGAGTGAAGAACTGAAGAACTCAAGAACCAACCAACCCCCTTGCGTTCACTTTTGTTGGGAGAGAGTGTTTGCAGTATTAATAGCTGGAGGAGCATAGGGAGAATCTGCAAAGTGCAAAGCTTGTTGGGTTGTGTGCATTTGAACGTTTTGTTTATTCAAAGAAGAAAAAGAAAAATGTGGGTGGAATGAGAAAAAAATGAACGTTTTATTTGGTTTTATTCGTTTTTGGACCTTTTCAATCAGGTCGTTGGCTTTGCTGGCATGTTGTGTACCCTGGAGTTTTCCTGTGACTTGTGTAAATGACAACAACCTTGTACTTTTTTTCTCTTTTTCTTTTACTTTGCTGTTTTCTATTTTTGTCTTTCGTTTTGGATTTTTAATATACTTTTTTATAAATTAAACAATTTTATTTTAGAAAGTTTACAAATGAATCTTTTCATATCTAAAATTCAGATAAATATTAAAGTTTCATTTATAGTTGTAAAAAAAAATTATGATATTTGACCAATGTATTTCCAACGTTCGTTTAGAGTTCCAATTGACCAATCATTGTTGAGGTGTAGTTGTTAAAAAAAAAATTCATGAATAATTTATAAGGTTATCATAAGTAAATTATTGGAAAAATAAGTTTTTAATCCGATAAAATAGTAGGATTATTCATAGGTCAAATTGGATTAGATTTAACTTAATTCGATATTTTGATTGATCCAAATGTTTTAATATAATAACTCGATTAATGATTAAATTAAGATTAGATTAACTTGACATTAAAAATTTAGATATTATATATAATTAAATTATAAGATTTAAAAATAATAATAATTATGTGAAGTTTTATGATATATATTTTAAAATAAATTATATTAATATAAAAAGTATTAATTAAAATTAAAAAATTTATAATTTTATTAATTTTTATAAAATTATAAATTTTAATATATTATATAATTTTGAACTGGAATAGACCAACTTAAAATGTAACTCAAACTTAATCTAAAAATATATCAAACATAATTTTAGAATTTGAATTTAGTCAAATTAACTTTGAACTCGCCCGAATGATAGGCACCCTCCAAAATAAATATATTAAATCAAAAATCTAAAACAAAACCCTTATGCTTTTTGTTTGGTAAATGCTCTTGTACTTTTTTACTCTTACATCTAACAAGTGACATCTTGTTCTTCTTCTTCTTCTTATTATTTTTTACTCTTACATCTAACAAGTGACATTTATCAAATTTCATGATATTATTATTATTTATTATTATTATTATTATTATTATTATTATTATTATTATTATTATTATTATTACACGTAACACGAAAAAAATATGCTCCTATAAGAATTTATCAATGTCATGAAACTACTAAGTTGTTTAATATTTGTTAGCTTAAGGTTGTAAGCCCTCTAATATTCTAAACGATATAGGAAAGAGAATTGTAATTGAACTAACTAAATCGAAATGGAATATAAGCAAATCTAGTCATCAATTAATTATTCTTTCCGTCCATCTTTATCTATTTATTTAAAAAACTTGTTTTGTCTAAAATTATCAATTTATTCAAAAAAACAAAATGAGTTATTAATTATTTTTTTTATAATTTTACTCTTAGTATTAATAAGTGAGAGAAAATAAAAAAAATTCAATTAATCAAATTAGTATTGCTTATTATCGATAACTTTTGATAAGTTTCTTAATTCTTGTGAAACAACATTAATGTATAGATAAAAATGAACGGAATAAGTATATAAATAAGATGATAAAATGTCAACAACATTAAAATGGAGAATGAAGGCAATAAATATGTAGAAATATTGAATTGTATGTGAATTTATATATTAAAAAATGTATTGATACTGTATAAATTCATAAATAATCTAATCATGTATGAATAATTATATTTTTTATCTAAATCATAATTTTTTATGTGAAATTGTTTATAATATTATTTATATAATATTACCCTTAATAAAAATATAAATTTATCAACTATCTTTTTCATAAAAATATACTTTGAGCTTGTTACATTAGAACAAAAACAAAAAAACCTGATTAGATATCTTAGGCTCTTCCAAATTTTATTTTATTTTTGGAAATTATGTATTATGATTATAGGATTTTATCTAAATTTAAGAGGAGAATATTTTTAGAACTTAATTGGTATGTATTATCAATATAAACAAATTTTACACTAATATTTACTGATATTTTGATAAATTAATATTTATTGTTACCTATTTCTCTTAGTAATTAAAATAAAAACAAATGTATCAAAATATTAATGGATGTCAATATAAAACTTTTTTATATTGACAGTGTATATCACTTTAATTCATATTTTTAAGTGTTAACTATAAGTTTATAACATTAAAAATATAGTTAAATAAAAAAAGTATTTATTGACATTTTTATTTGTCTATTATCATTCTTAATTAACAAACATTTGTTTAATTTATCTGAAATGTCCTTATTTCTCTCTCCTAATCAAACTAATAGTCTATTACCACTCCTAATTTTCTTTAAATTTCTTATTATTAATTCAATATTTTTTTAAAAAAAATCTTAAATTTAAGCGGGATCGTAATTTTACTAATTAAACATCCATTGCATCAAATCTTTTACTTATGAATTTTAATTGTTTGATGGAAAAAAATCCAGTTGCTGAGTGGTTAATCATCTTTGAAAGATTTTTTTCTCTTGATTTGAATGAATAATTCAAACAAAAAGTTTGGGTTCAATATCTCTAGACTCGAGTATAGTATACTTTTAACAAGATAATCAACATACAAAAATAATTGTGCTTCCAGATAAAAAAAAAAAAAAGAAACGTGCCTCAAGTCCTAAAGCAAAAATATTATCCCAAAAAAAGATAATTATCATTGTTAAGTGGCAAATGTCATCTGCCCTTGGATTGCAAGTATTAATTCTGCTAACTTATGTTTTGGATTTGGTGGTGTACATTCACGAGGGTTGGACATTATTGTCTAACTATCATGTTTTCATTTGATTAATTAATTATATAACTTTTATCTTTAGAATGATTGAGTTTATATAAAAATAAAAAAGAAAAGGAAACTATCTATTGAACGAAACAATTTCTCATAAAATGCTAAAAATTGTTCAAATTAAAAAAAAAAAAAATAAAATTATTCTGATCCTTATAAAATTTTATTTAATTAAATCATACAAAATTTTCTATAATCTCTATAGCTAAAAAAAAAAAAAAAAATCTTATAAATATGTTTCCCTGTAATTATGTTATAAAAGAAAATTAACTATATATCGTATACCAAATAACATACGTAAATCATTTTGTGATTATATAATCATATAGTAATTATATTATAATATATTGAGGAATTTAAATGAGGAAAAGGAATAGAGTCTGGGGATCGTGGACCGGAACCCGAATTATATGTGACAGTTTAAAATCAGTTAGTTATTAGTAAGTGAGTGCATGTGGGACCCACATGAAATTGGTGTAAATTAGTTAATCGGGCCTCTTACTGTCTACACGAATCGGGCTAAGGATTAGGAATGACAAAACTTTCTGCTGACATAGTTTTTTTGTAGGAATTGCATTCTCGAATGGAATTTAAATGTAGGGAATTTTTCTCTGAGAATAATTAAAAATCTTTAGTAATATATTTAGAACGGAGACGGAGAACATATTACTCATCTGAACGAAACGATTTCTCATTAAATTTTTAAAATATTGTTTTTATATATATATATATATATATATATATATAATTTCATGATTTTTATAAAATTTTATATTTATTTAAAATAAAAATATTAAAATAATTTTTTTATATTTTTGATGTAACGGAGAATCCTCACGAGCATCTACGGAAATTCTGGAGAATGGAAATAGAAAAAAAACTCTCCTGCTATGTAATTATATTAAAAATGGAGACAGAGACGAAAAGAAAGTTGGGATGTAGGAATAGGGAACAAGGAGATACTCTCCACCCGCGTCCCGTGCAGGTATCATCTCTACTATGGAGCATAGCTCATTCAATATGCATGTCATATTGATTATTGAAGTGTTTTTGGGTGTCGGTACCAATTCAATAATTAAATAAATTAGATTTTACTTCTATCTTATATATGAGATAAATTAAGAATTAATTAATAAAAATAAAATTAATTTTATTAAATAAAATATGTATAATAATTTATTTAAAAAAATAATATTTATAAGTTTATTTAAAAATATATAATATTTTTATGAAAAAATTTTACTTCAATATAAATATAAAATATTATAAAACAACTTATATATTTAAAAAGATTATAATATAAACAAAAATTCTTGTCTTTTAAATGCACAATTTAATCTAATAATTTTATAAAATATATTTTAATAAATTAATTTTATTCAAAATTATATATAAATTAATTTAATTTATGTTCATGTAATTCAAAAAGGAGTAAATCAAGTAATAAGTAATTTAGAACTCATTCGAAAATGTACTTATGAAAAAGGAAAACTCTTGTATCATAAGCAAGTATAGTTTAAAAATTAAAATGTGTGACGAAATCTTATAAAATAAAAAATATTCATGTAAATTTTTATTTTATGTTAGTTTAATTTTTATCTTTTTTTTATTTTTATCTTTTTTTATTCCATTTGTATTTTTGTGTTCTTTTATTTATCTATGTAATTTTTAGTATTATATTTTTTTTTTTAAGGAGTTTACATATACATTCTAACTTATTGAGATTTTAATATTTGAATATATGTCATTTACTATGCAAACATAATAGCGGTATATTGAAAAAAAAAAACACATGACATACAAATAAGAAGATTATTTGATAGAATTATGACTTTCTTTTATATATTATAAAAATTGAAAACATGTCTTGTTTATATTGATTGATTGATTGATGATAAGGATATTTTGACCAAGAATTAGGGGTGTCAAAACAGGACAGCCCATTCGGATCATGTAAATTTTGAGTTATTATTTTGTTAACACAATTCAGCTCATTTAGCGTTATGTAATATTAAAAAAATAAGTTATTCCGACCCATTCAGGCTCAACATATTCGGGCTTAACCCATTCGGACCATATAAATTTCGAGTTAACATTTTGTTAACTCAATCTATCTATTTTGTCAGACTATTTGGGTCGACTCATTGAACTTGACCTGTTTTAATACCCCTATCAAAAATAAAAGCATGAGAGATTTTGAAAAAAAATCGACATATAACCTACTTCAAAAACAAGTAACAACAAAATTTGCTTATAACAAAAATCATTGTTTCATATTATTAAATTAATATTAAGAAGTTTAAATAAAATTAAGGGTAGTAATAGACAAATAATTTGAATAGAAAAGAGAAAGAAGAGTATTTTAAAAAAGTAAAATAGAAGTTACTTAACTAAGAGTGACAATAAATAAATAGAAGTGATAATAGATACTTCCAAAATAAGAAATAGTGATAAGTACAAATCTCTAATGGGAGTGTCCATTGTCACTCCCATTTATCTATATTGCAGCTCCTCTTCAGCTAACTTTTTTTCCTAAAATGTCCTTTAATAAAATCGTTGAGGCAAACTAATGGTCTATTTAATAATTGAGTGAAATGTTTCATTTTAATGAGAAAAAAATATTTGTCACTATGCTTTAAATTTAAAAAATGCAAAGAAAAAGCAAAAACAAACAAATAGATTATTTTTTTATAACATAAGACTAGAAAAACTATATATTTTTAATAAAGAAACTTAACTAAATAATTAAAAATATGTCTAGACATGAAAGTTTAAAACCTTATAAAATAATGGATGTATTTACATACATATAAAATAACACTAAATCCCAATCAGAAAGTTGTACAATTTTTTATTAATATTTTCAAAAATTAAATAAATTTTAGTTTAATAGTTTTTTTATAAACATAAAAATGTATGTATTTTTAATTAAAAAATAAAATATCTTCATATATAAAGAAAGATAAACATATAGAATGATATTTAAAATATTTATGAAAAATATTTTTATAGTGTTATGTTTAAAATACATTATTTTCCCATTTTATAAAGAATTTTTAATGTTTTTTTTTTTTACTTTTTAAATTTAAATATTAGGATTAATTAAACACTAAATTCATTATTAAATATAATACTAGTTTCCATATTCGTTAAAAATATGCTTCACTATATATCAAATGATCATGAATATGAGTGTATGTGGAAGAGAGAAAGAGAGAGAGAGAGTCAAATTAATTAACACACGTATATAAGTAAAAATTTTGCATCAATTCTAATTTTCTCTAGTAAACTAGCATTGTAGTTTTTAGTTTTTCTTGTTTAGTTTAAAACTAAAACTACAATACTAGTTAACTAGTACTACAATTTGGATATGATTTTTATAATTAAAATTAATTATTATAATTGTTAATTATAATTTTAGATTTTACCCAAAAAATTATAATTTTATACTAATATAGAAATGGCAATAGACTACTAATTTAGTAGTTTACCTTAACTATTTAATAAAAAGGGTATTTTAGGAAAATAAGAAAAATATTGGTTAAAGAGGAATGACAATAGATAAATAGAAGTGACAATAGATACTCTCATCTCAAATCTTACATATTCAATGAAATAAAACAAGAAATTTTTCCACACTGATATCACACTTAATAATTTTCATTTAACAAACCTTTGGTAAACATTATATATTCTGGAGAAATTCTTGTATAGGCACAATACATAATATTTTACGTACTTTATTTAATTATTGATATATGTAAAATGATGACATATATATTTAACTTTTTATTAAAGTTATACAATTTTTAAGATTTGACCTAAATGTGACTTATTCTCTATCTTTATTTTTCTCTCACATGTAATATTTAATTTTTTTTTTCTAAAACTGACTTAATTAGTTGTTTCTTCATTTATTTTTTTTTCTTTCAATTTGTTTTACTTAATTTTAAATTTTTTATGGAATATTTTTTTAGATATTTAAAAAGATTAAAAAAGGATTTCTCATGTAGAAATATTATTTTTTTATAATATAATTGTAAGTTCAAAAATATAAATTTATTTTTTCACAATTATTTTCAATCAAATCTCTTTTTTTAGTTATTTTTTACAGGATCATTGTATAGTTGTTGGATTGATCTCTTTTCTGTAATATTCATGGAACATGTACTAATTTATAATATAATTATATTATTTCTTTTAATATGTTTTAGTGATTCACGTAAAATAATTTGTGATAGATTAGATAAGAAAACTTATCATTTTTGTATGGTTTTTTTTATCTTAGTTCAAGAACTTAAAGAAAAATTAGATGATGGCAATGATTAGTGAATAGAAGTGTATATGTTGACGGTAAAATTGAGGAGTGCTAGTGCTAAAAAAGAGTCATATAGCAAAAGAAGGTTCAAATTGAAAAAAAAAATAGAAAAATAGAAAATAAAATTAGTACAAGTAAGCACTTTCTATTTGTTTTATGTTATAAAAAAGTTAATATTTCTACACGATAATTTTTTTTAAAAAAAAATTTTGTTTGTTTTATGTTAAAAAGATTTTTTTATAAAAAGAATTCATAAACAAATTGAAGGTTAAGTAGAGCAATTATTTTTTTTATAAAAAAAAAAAAAGCAAATGGAGAAACAGCGTATTATCGTAAGGCTGTTTCAGATTTAATATTAGAAGAGTTAGATTAAACTTTAAATTTTGTTTTATATATATTAATAATATGGGAGAGAAAAATGGAAAAAGATAAAAGGTTACATTTAAGTCGAGTCTTTTTTCCTGGAAGAAGAATTTTCTTCCTTCACAAAGCATTTCTACCATCCATTTTTTGAGGACCCACTAATAACATAAGTCTCATCATAGTCTTAATGGTCTAAGATTCACATGGAGGAGGAAATCTTCCTCCGGAGGTCACAAATTTTTTTCTAATTTAGGCTATGTTTGGTATTAGCTTAAAAGTTAAGGGATGAAAAATTAGGAGAGTAATAATTGAGGGTGTAAATATTAAGGGAGTAAATTTAATTTTTTTTTCTTTTGTTTGGTTAACTTGTCTTTGCATTGAGAAATAAGAAGAAAAAATTCGAGTTTTTTGTACTCATCTTTCATCAGGTATAGGTTTGATAGGGAAGATGTACTTAGATGAAATTAGGAAAAAAAAAAAAAAGGATGAACTGCTTTTTGGTTTGAAGAGAAAGAGGAGGAAAGAGAGAGATACGTCAGCATCGTCACTGGAGAACGAAGCTATTTGCCATCACTGGAGCCATCACCCATGTCGTCGGAGTTGTTCGACCTCGTCACCAAAGCTTCATCCCTCTTTGCCAAAGTCGTCATCCTCATCGTTGGAGTTGTTCGAGCTCATCACTGGCAAAGTTATTTGACCTCATTACTGGAGCTTCACCCCACGCCACCGAAGTTGTCATCTTCATTGTCAGAGTTTTTCGACCTCATTGCGGCTAGAGTTATTTGATCTCATCATCAAAGCAATCCTACCATCATCAATAGTGCCATTATGACTTATCCCAATGAAGAGGAAGAAAATGGAACGACAGTGTAGAAAGATGGTAGAAATAGAGGGGGAGAGTAAATGTTACCCTAGTTTTAATTAGGGTAAAACTTCACCCCATAAATAAGGAAAAAATTTTACTCCATTAAATTTTACTCCTCTATCTTTCTGGTTTACCAATCATTTTCATTTCCATAAAATTTTCCAACCTTAAAGTTTCACCCCCTATTACCCTTGTACCAAACACATATCTAATGAGAAGTTAAACATATGGGTCATCATTTTACATATATCAATAATTAAATGAAGTGTCTCAAAAATAATGTGTTACAAAAATTTCTCATACATTCTAAGGTGGCGTGATCCATATTGTCAGTTTGAAATTAAATTATAATAAATGGTGCATTTGTGACAACCAAAAAACAGACTGATTGGATTCAAATGGAGAAGTGTGAATTTAAAACGTGATTAATCCATTAACATACTCATAAATTGCTTTTCCACTAAACTATGCACTCTTCAAAATGGATTTTACTCCATTAAAGTGAATGGTATATTTAGAGAACAAAGTGTGATATCATAATTATTGATAAAAAAAACTAATGGAATAGATTATCTTACATGTATAATTTATTAGATATTTAAATTTTAAAAAATCTTATACTTTTGATTTTTTCATCAACTGTTAAAATCCTATACTTTACTCTCTAAAGTACAAGTGCACTTTAGAGGAGTTAAATCCCTTCAAAATAAGGCTCTATTTGTTGAATTCAGTTTTGATTGCCTATTAATTAGTGTACAATTTCATTGTGTGTTAACATATTATTAAAAAGTTTAAAATTATTATTTTTATGATCAATTTTTGTGATAATATATTAATACATAATTAGATAATTTTATAAAAAAATTAATTTTTTTAAAAAAATGATTAATACCTAATGTGCCACCAAGTGGGATCTCTAGTTGAGAGGCACCCTAGTAGGACCCCTAAGTCCTTAGAGGGGTCAGTGAAGAGATTAAACTCCTCATACTTTCCTTAATGTTGCCATTTCTTAACCAACTAAGCTACACCATTAATATTAAATTATTTTATTCATCATTTTTAATATGTATGCAAGCCACATTTACAAAATTATTATACTCATCCTTTTTAATATGAATACAAGCCAATATATGTATGCAAGCCTCATCTTTAGGGAGCGTTGGTTTGTTTTCTATTTTTAATTTGAATTTATATGTTTTCACTAATAATTACATAAATGCTATTTTGTTTTTATTTTGTTTCCTGTTTTTCTAAAACATATTAACTAAAAATAAAAACAGAAAACAAACTAAATGTCACTTGAATTTTTATTTTCGAGGCCACTTATATTCAATAATAAGTGAATATTTTTTCATGTCGCACTACTTTACTTTCAAGGGATATGGTAACATACATTTTTAATTAATTATCAAACCAAACTAACCACTTTATTACATTTAATTAGCTATAAACTTACTTAATTATTTATCCAACTAATGCAATTAACTATTTAACTTTGGAAAGAGCTTACCTAACTACCAGCTCTCATTCAAAATTACGTGAACAAATATATATATATCAAACCCATGTTAAAAAAGAGAAATTATACTCAACTTTTCTAAGATTATTCTTCTCCTTATTATATGTTGAGAAATTATACTCAACTTTTTTTAAAGTTAGTGTTTATTACATGTGACATGACACCGGCCTCCCTTAATTGAAACGGTGTTAATTGACATTTAATATTTGAGTGAAATGACTTGTTTATCGTGATAATTAAAAAACATATTTATAATTAACCTCCCTTGAAATTAAAAACCTTTGTTATTACCTAAAACAAGCTTCCATTCCCATTTTCAACCTGTGCCTCCAAGCACAACACAATACTAGCACCCAATACCCAAGCCTCATCAAACTAAGCTCTAATGCATTCCTTCATCAAAACTGTACAAAAATTCACCAAATTCCCTCAACCTCCAAGCACCCACATAAAGCCCTCCATGAAATCAAATATTCGGTAGTCGTTTTCTTTTAAGGTCAAACATAAATACCTCAACTTCAAGCCAAGAGGTTCCAGCGAATTTGTTGAGGGATTTATGGAGAATCGATTTATGGGGAGGTATTCAAGAGAGGCTATGAATTGAGAAATGGTTGTGTTACCACCAAGGCAATACAGGCTAGCAGCCAAGAGAGTGATTCATCGATGGGTTTGGGTTTAGATTTTGGGTCTCTCTCAACTTACAAATTTTTCTTTGATTTTATATATATATTTATCTTTTTTAGTATATATATAAAAATAAGTCCTCAATACTTAAAAAAGTGACTAGTTTAGATGAAAAGAGTAAAGTGACAGTCGGTGAGGGTCAATGGGTGGATAAGAGCATGTCGAGCTTCGGTTCGAACTGGGAGGAGGGAGAAGCAGGGGGAGGGGTGGGTGGTGGTTGGGTTTCAAGGGAGGGAAGCGACAGTGCCAGCCCATAGTGCAGGTTCGGGAGAATGGGGTTTAGCTTGTGTAATTGGGGATTGTGATTTTTGTTATGTGCTTTCTTATACCTAGGATTCTGTTACCTTGATCGGGGGCCAAGAGTTGCAGCCTTGCTTGTTAGTGTGTTGTACAATGTGTTCTTGGGTAAAATCAACAGTGATCAAGTGCAGATAGAAGAGGTTGATGGGATCCATATCATGTTGAAGTTGAAGTCTAATGTGAGAAGTAATGGTCAGGATGGCGACGTTGCTTCAAGAACAAGTAAGTTGCAGCAAGAGATGGAGAACAAATCCATGGTGTTCTCATCCAAGTGTTCGAAAGAGTGAGAAGGTCATGACACTTGAAACAAGGACAAGAATGTTATTTCATGTAATGAGGGAAGAGTAAACCAGTAAACAAAGACTCCTTTACTTTACTTATATGCATGGGGTGTGAGAAGTCAGTTGTCTATATTTTTTAACGAACTGTTAACAACAAAGGATATAAATATACCAATAACACATAAAGTAAGGGAAGGCAATGTTATTTATCAAACAAGAGGGGTGTCAAGTTTAAGTCCTAATTTTAAGAGAGATCTATGTAATTTTTCCTCAAAAAAAATCATCATAGGAAAAACATGAATTAGAAACAAAGTTTTTTTTTTCTTTCAATTTAATGCCTTAGATTTTTATTAAACCTCAATGCTACTCACACACATTTACACACCTATCACCTCATATCTAACAACTTAAACTTTTGGTATAGATAGTTCATAACATACTATCAGAGTTTATATGGTCAAATAATCTAAAATTTGTTTTTTGTTGCTCTCATTTTTTTAAATAAAAATTGAATTTCGGCACATGATACAGAATCATCTGCACATGATTCATGCTTCAAGCTCAAAGGGCTATTGCATGAGGGACATATAAGAAATATAAAATCATTCGCGTATTTTCACTTAACAACTTAATTTTTTGAGAGAGATGGTTACACACTAGGAGCTTTACTAACCGAGTTAGCAGACACCTTTATGTATGACAAGCATTTTCCCTTATTAAAAGTTATTTTTACAGTACTTTAAGCCACTAAAAAATCAATAACTTTACATCAACTGATATCTTTTGTGATTACCGATTATTAAATCTATTTAACCAAATATTTATGTATACTTAACCATTAATCTAAAAGAGATTGTTGTAATGAATTACAACTTGACTTAAAAGTAGTTGTTAAGTATCTTATCACTGATCTTTAAGGCCGGTTTAAAAGGACTTGAGGTAATGAGTTTAACCTAACTCAGAAATAATTATCTTCCTATATGAAAGAACTTATTACTAATCTTTAGGATTTTTACAGTAAAAGGAAGAATGAAATTAGTGGTTAAGTATATAATTTGGTTAATTACAAAGAATGTGAAGTGATATGAGGCTAATTATGTGGCTAGCATTTGTGTTTGTTTGGATTTGCTTACGTTTATTTTAAGGAAAAATTGTTATTTTTTTAAAAGTTCTCTCAATAAGATTATGATTATAAATTATTTTAAACACAAAATTTAAATACACTTATTCTTTGCATTTAAGTGGGGATATTTTGTTGATTAATATTATTCACATATATTTACACATAAATTATTAATTATAATTAGTCCTACCAAAATTTTATTTGCCTATACTCTAATTATTATTTTTTTGGGTAATACCTATACTCTAATTATATTATTAAGGAAATGTGACTTGTGTGTAAAAAGTATTTTTATATCGTTGACCCGATGCAACTCGTCACACCCACCACATGTCCTTAATTTGTTAGCCGCAGCTGCTAAGTAACACTTACCAAATTAAAAGTTAAGAACGACCACTAAATTTATGCAACGGTCATCTAACAGTCAACGACATACTGTTGAATATAATATCAATTTTTTTTGGGGTACCCATAGAATTTTCCATGCAATAATAAGGTTGGAAATATTCTTGTAATTCATGTTAACAGGTGATTCTTTTAGACATTAAGCCTCTTTTATTTACCTAATAAAAATCAAGAAAAATGTCTAATATGGATCATGGTCTATGAATGGACTATAATTTTTTTAATTATTAATTTAATATTAAAATAAATTAATAGTTAAGACTAAAAATTAAATTTTTATATATTTTAATTAATAATATTTAGATTTATACAAAAATTTAATTTAATTATTTTTTTTATGAAAAACTGAATATATTAAAAACTTATAAATTTTAATAAATAATTTTTATATATTTAAATTTATATATAAATACTATCAAATTTAAAAAAAAAATCACCTATAAATACCTATAAAGCACAGACATGGATAAGAGACACGACATACATGACGGATCGGAATTTTAAACACATCAAATTTAAAAATTATAGAGACACGTATTACATTGACGATATATATATATATATATATTCAAAATTTAAAAAAAAATCATAATTTATTAATATCATTTCTATGTTTCAAGATTTATAATATTTTAATATATATCATATGTGTCAATATTTGCTAACTAGTAAGTCCATCTTAAAAAATATGAAACATAATTTCTATTGACATATTCTAAAAAGTCTCATAAATTAACTTCTCCTCATAACTAATCGTATGCTAAAGACGTATACGTATAAAAAAATAACTAGAGAATATTAGTGTGAGACAAATATTGGTGTATGAGGCAAGCTTTGATAACAACGAAGTGGATGACTTGGTACGAGCAGAGGTAGAAGGAGTAAATGAAAATAGTAGTGTGTGAAAAAATAAAACTTAAAAGTCTAATAGTGATGTGTGAAAAGATAAAACTTAAAATATTGATATGTGAAAATTGTGACTTGGGACGTCAGTCATGTGATTGAGCTTGAGTGAGTTACGGACTTACTAATTAAACGTTAGTCATGTAAACTAATTTTTTAAGAAAAAATATTAATGAATCGTATTCAAGTCGTGTCTTAATTGTGTCCAAACGTATTCAAGAAGTGTCTAAATATATCCAATAAGTATTTAAACGTGTCTAAAATGTGTCTAAATTAAAAAAAATAATTTTTTTAATCGTACATATTCATACACACAAAATACATATGTCATACAGATATTTTTATATATCTAATATAGATACATATTTAACATACAAACACACCTTGTAATCAATGTATCCATACTTCATATATAAATACAAACGTTTTGGGTCAACCCTCCAAAATCAAGTGTAACTTTAATTTAAAATAGTGATTAATTCCTCTATCAAAGAGAGCAGATTCAATTTTGATTAACCAAAGCGATTGATTACATCCTTATAAACGTCCAAAATTGCGATGATGATATCGATATAGGGAAGTGTGTTATGTTTTACGGTGACATGACTTATCCTTAAAATTTTGACTATAGTTACACAGATTTTTTACTTAACCCTTTGTTTGGATAAATAAAGATAAATAAATAAAGAAGAATGGATAAAATAGAAAAAATCACATAAAATTGTGAGCTTATGGTTCAAATTGACGAAATTGGTCAGTAGAGTCGTGTAAACTCACAAAATAAGAGATAGTAACCAAAGTTATTATCCGGTCAAACCTCTAAAACTGCTTGGAGCTTACCACTGGACGTGAATCTTGTCTTTGTATATAACTAACTTTTTGTACATGTGTAATGCACGAATAATTGATAAAAAATTTATTTGTGCATGAAATAATTAGTAAAAACTGTATTCATGTAGTTACTATTTTTTGCATGTTAAATATACATAATTAATTAATTTAGGCTTCTATTAATAAATTACATTTCAACTATTTTTATTATTATTTTTTATAAAAAATTTATTTCATGAATGTATATATTAATGTCATTTCATGTAAATTTTTTAAATCCCACAGGTTGTAAATAGAAAATTATTTTAATATTATAGAACAATACATATGTACCTTAACTTGACCCCATTTGCTTAATCAATATTTCTATGAGGCATAAGCTCTATGAAATTAATCTCTTAACCATTATTCCATCTTTTTGGTACTCTTTTTTTTTATCTCCAACAGCATAACAGACCTATAACATCTAAAGTAACAAAATGAATCAGAAGATTTATCCAGCCAACAAAAATAAATTAAGGAATAAACAAAATACTAAATTACATTTGTGTCTTTTAAAATTAGAATTAATTTATTGTTATGAATCAAGGGAAGATTAAGTTGGATACTTTTCTTTTAAAATTAGAATTAATTTTCTTGTGTCTTTTAAAATTAGAATTAATTTACTCTTACCCATCCTCTCTTTGGATTTGTCGTAACAACGATTATACTTTTATTTATTTTGAGATAAAATCAATCACATTTATTTTGATTAATGAGCCTAAAACCAAGAGTTGGATACTTGGATTGTCAAGTTTGTAGGTTGTTTAACTATCCATATTTTTGTCAAACTTGGAAAATCTTTGAAGAAAGTTACTAATAACAAACCAAAATGGTAAGATAAAAATATTGAAAATGTACATATCTTAGATCAAATAAAGTGAATTATCAGACTAAGAATATACATCATAATGAGTAATCACCTTTTAGTCCACATAATTAAAAGAGACGGGATTAAATAAAATAGGAAATGTTTGATAGTAATAATCAACATATTTTAATAAAATAATCAATTTATTATAAAGACATCTTGTAAATTAAAGTTGAAACAATAACTCAATTAAAATATTATCATGGTGTAGTTCAATTTCAATAGTGAAATTCAATAAAAAAGACACTTTAATTCGAAAAATTCTAAAATTAAATCAAATCAATTATGATGTTTGGGACATGGCAAAATACAATCCACCAGATCAAATTTCATTGATTTGTTCCCCTAATTATCGTGTAATTTGTGCAGCCAATTATTAGTCTTAAATTTGTAGTTTGTAACAATTTAAATAAAGTTGATTATTGTTTTAGGAATAAGAATTGGATAGCCGATAACAAATTCCTATTTAAGATAAAAAATTAAGAAATTAAAAGAATATAAATCCGTGAAAGCTATCGTTGACGGTTTCTATTTGCCATGGAAGTTCATCAATTAAAATAAATGTTTATAATTTTTTATGAGCCAAAATATAAGTTAATTTAATAAAAATAATAAAAAGTGCAAATAAATTTTCAGTACATTGCTTTAATAAAGAAAAACATACTCAAAAAAATTAAAAGTTCCATATAAATTAATTTCAGTTCCCTTTACTTCTTTTCACTGGCGTAGCCTTTTATTTTGTTTCTTTTCTTGAATATCAATTTGCAGGGGAATTCGACACCATTTAAGTCTCTCAATTTTCATGAATCTAGTTGCAAAAGATGAGGAACACTCTGTAAATTGAAAATTGAATAATATCAAAACAAAGACAAAACAACATTAAAGAGAGAGAGAACTTTAAAAAGAAAGGCATTCATAAAACAAAAAGCTCACCAATTGATTTGAAATGGCTATGTAATGAGTTGAACCGGGAGTGAAGGAATTAAAATCTCTTGAATAGAAAAACACGATTGGCTTACTTGTAGATGCATTTGGAGAATGCTATAGATATCTTTTTAGAATTAAAGATATGAATGTGAATGTTTGTTCATAATAATCAATGGATTAAGCTGAATAATCAATTTAATTAATCAAATAATTTGATTTGATTTCAATTAAGATAATTGATAAAATAATCAATGCATTATATTTTATGCAATTAAGGAAATCCCTAATTGACTCCTTTAGCAATTAATTAAATAATCAACGTATTATATATATTTTTAATTTAATTATTTGAATATATGGTGATTTTAAATGTATCTAAACATATTTGAGATTTGAATTTTTAAACAATTTACTATTAAAGAAAAAATTCTTCCAACTTATATATAAAAAAAATCTTGCCTCTAAAACCGCATGGAGCTTTGATCTATTTGTACCCGCGTGAAGCTTGTGAGATTAGGGTTCAAAATGACAAAATTGGTCGGTAAAGTCGTGTACACTCACAAAATAAGTGACAGTAACCAAAGTTATTATCCGGTCAAGCCTCTAAAACCGCATGGAGCTTACCACAGGACGTGAATCTTGTCTTTGTATATAATTAGTGTAAATTTATATTTATTCTATTGATGAAGTTATAGAAATAAATTTTAAAGATTATAAAATGGGATCTAAAACCAAGACGTACATTTGGGTAAGTTAAATTAAATATACTTTATCACTAACCATTTGTGTCATTTGTTTGTTAAGTTTTGATATTTTTGTATTATTTTTTTTTATACTCAAACATATTTAAATTAATTTCGTTTGTAAAAATATATTTAGTATAACATATTTATCTAGTGTAAATTATATAATGTAAGATTTATTTATTATTTTTTTAATGTGTATGTGTCATGGATTACTTTAATCATAATTTAGATGTATTTTAATATTTATTTTTATAATTTTACTTTTATAATTAACAATTTAACACACACACAATTATATATATATATATATATATATATATATATATATATATATATATATATATATATATATATATATATATATATATATATATATATATATCATTTTTTTATATTTATTAAATATATAAATATTTATAAAACTTAGATTTAATCCCAGTTCAATTTCGATTTCACCTTTAATATCCTTGAACCTTTTTACTTCTAGTTCTATCATCATTCCAATTTCAAAAACATTATTTAAACCCTTAACAAATTAAAGACAAAGTTTATGGAATAAATCTTGGGAACGTGATTAGGATATGTTGTTTGCCATAATGTCTATTATAGTGGAATTTACATAAGGGCCACTAATGTCAAAATAAATAAGAAACTTGAGTTACTGGGTTAGATGTGGAGAATTCATCAGCACACATGTTCTTCCACAATAGTATCACTTTCTTTATGTTAAGGGTAACCTCCCATATCTCTCAAGAAAGAGCTTGACTTTCTTTTAAGGTGAATCTAGCATGTAAATTCCTCGTTGCAAAGAGTTAGATTAATTTTTCAGAGAGTAATTTTTAGATACAAATGATTATTTTAGATATTTAAATAATTATTTAACATATTTAAAATTATGAGAATTATATTAAAATATTTATTTTTAAAATTATATTTATATATATTAAATAATAATTTAGTATAAAATATATATATATTTAATTTGTCGGAGTTAATTATATATTACAATATTATAATTTAAGTATTTATACGCACATAACAGGTTTTTTTTAACAGTTATTTTTTTACGATGGGTTGTTTTTTTTTAGATTTTTTTAGACAAGTGCACGCTTTAGCCAATAACCGCCACCGCACGGCCACCTCCGAGTTACTATTCACTTTTTAAAATCACATAATCGGAGTTAAAATTATATCGCTTTTTTTTCATAAATAGCGTACATATTAAAAATATTTTAATCGATAATATTTATACCTCACATAGATCTTGAAAGCTATACTATTTTTTTAAGTTATATACACGTGTAAATAATATAAATAAAAATTATCAGTTAAAATTAATATTTATACATAAATCCTCTTGATTTTAATGATAATATTTTATACAATAAAATTTATAGAATTTATAATATATATGATTATTTATAAAAAAAATATGATAATTTTAATTTATTATTTTTATTATTTATCTTTTTAATTTTTTCTATTTCTGAATGTGAATTTTTCGGAAGTAAACTTGATTACCGTGATCAAGAATTTTCCGCAATAAACAATAAGTAAACAAGTAATTTTTCCTGCAACAAATAGTAATTTTTACCTCTCACTTAATAAAGAACCAAAAAATTACAAATCATTAATCTTAACCGTTGATATATTTTTCAACACAATCAATAATTATAATTTAATAAGTACATAATACACCCTATTTTAAAAAATGTACCATAGAAATCACCCTACCTTCTTTACAAACAACTATTGACGTAAGTTTTAAAAGTTAAAAAATTGTCATTTGTTTTTCTTTTGCCTTTGGAATATGAGTATTATTACATGGCCTTTCTTGTCGGAAGGATGGAACTACCAACTGAGCTTATCAGTCACAGAAATTTTCTGCACCAGCATTTATTGTGTGTGCAGTGTTTAAGATATCATTCTTTCTGCTCCTCAAATAAATACTTCTCTTATATTATAAATGCTCATATATGCCTTTTTCTTTTTATGTGAAATGCTCTATATTCTAAATATAACAGTAATTATATATGCTTCTACTTTATAAAATTTTCTTTTTGACGTGCACTTTATAAAAATTTCAATCATAAATCTTTTTATTAATAGTGATTGTTTATGTACTTTATTCTTAAAATACATCATGCATTCAATTTATAAAATTGAAAATTCTTCCTCTTTTTCGTCATAAATTCTTGAACTCTTAAATAAACTGATTTTTTTTTTTAATTCTTATAAGATTAACTAAATTTTTTATACTTGTATTTTTTTTAACTTTTTTTATATATATATAACCATGGTCAGAGACTTAAACATATAATTTCCGATAAGCTACATCTCTCACCACCACTCACTTTTAATAGCCTAATTTTGTGCATTCAGCTCACTAGCCCACTCCTTATATTTTCACTCTATGTTTATCTTATTTCCTATTATTCATTTTAATCACTCAATTTAAAAATTACATTCAATATTATCTTTATAATAATAACTATTCATCTAAATTATTTTGTTAAATGTTATGTTATTATATTAACAAAAGGATTTGAATAAAAAATTATTATAAGGATAACATTGTATATAATGGATAAATTACCAATAGGTTGCGGTAAAAGTAACAATCAAGTTTGAGTTTTATGCAATTAAGAGCCTATGCAAGTATGCATAGGGATTTTAACTTGCGGAGAAACGTAGTTGGGAATGGTCAGCATCCTGAATAGGATTAAAATATTTGATAATTAAGAAATTAAATTAAAATAAAAAACTAAAGTAAATACAAAGTAAAACTAGTAAGAAGGAAAACTTAATTAAACCTTTCTTCTTTCTTCTTTTTTTTTTTTTACATCTATCAATTTATCATGACTCATCATCCAAACAAAACTAGTATTTTTTGTTATTGGAGATAAGATAGGAACATTTTCGGCTAAGAGAAGCCGGGGTTGGGGATGGTGGGCCTTTAAGAAAATGATGGAAGGTTTGACGAATCAGTCTTTTCCCGTTGCGGTGGCTTTTATTCCCCTTCTCTTGCGGTTTGTCCACTTACTGCCTCCAACGTTTCAAATATTTTTAATGCATTGCTTTTACTCGTGACTCACCTTTTTTTTTTCTTTGTTCCTCAAAGAGAGTGGTCACATTATGGAACGGTGGCATATCAAGTGCTATTGCCTTTGCGCACATGTCATAGTGCGTTACCACTGAAGAAAATAAAGAGTGTTCTCTCATACCACTCTAAAATAGCATGTTCGGAATCTTTTGTTTTGTTGATTAGTTATAATTATGTTAACCTTTTAGTATGCTGAAATGAGTCTCTTTTAATAGGACTTATTATATGATATTTGATCATTTCAAAATTTACTATTGTTGAAATGATACACTTGACGTAGAATTGTCAGGTTTTTTTATAAATGTTTATAGTTTTCATATGGGGTATTTGTTTATTAATAAATTAATTGAAATACATGTAAACTACCTAATAAAACATCACTCACTAAAAAAATCACAGGGAATTCTACTTCAAAAATTTCACTTCAAGAAGAGTAAACTTTGAATTACTCAAATTTCATATGATAAATTTTATACCACCAAATTACAAACAATAACAAAACCCTTTGTTGTGGTGTTTTGTATAGTAATAATGACATTTTTTTTGTCAAAGTGGTAGGCCACTTTATAGTGCCACCGTCATTTACTGTTGGGGACCAATCTTATCAAATAGTCGTTAAAGGGTTTATTAGTATGCCCTTGGTGTCGCAAAAGAACCTGATTCTACAATCATTTGCATCGCTTTCTCTTTGGTTTCAATTGATAACCTTGTGCATGTGTCCCTATAAAAAGAAGAAAAGGCAAAGGAAATATGAACCTGGTCAATGACTTACTTTTACTTCGTGCCTCTGTAAAGTAAGAGCAAGCTGCATTAGAGAACTAGGAGCAAATAATGATGATATTACAAGGATTTTTTTGTCCTGTTATTATCTCATAAACCGGTAAAAGAAAAGAAACAAACTAAACAAGTAATTTAAAGTGTATAATTTAGTATGTGGTTGGATTAGAGTTGATAAATTTAAGTTTGAGTCAACTTGATTTTGTAAACTTAAGTTTAGTTGAAAGTAAATTTGTAGTAACGTAATTTATGTTTGGAAACTTTTATTTCAAAAGTGAGTTTGACAAAATGAATGTTATTTGGATTAAAGATTAAAATCACTTTTGAAGCAAGATTGAAAGGGAAAATGTTCTCCAATAGACTTTTGCCCAATGAAAAAGTAAGAAATTCTTGCTTTCACTCCAACTGAGGTTTGGGGACTATTTTTCATTGAAGTTGACTGAATTTTGCTAACAAAAAATTTTGACAAACATGTTAACACATCTTTAATACTCCAAACTTACTTTTAAATATTCCAACTACAAACCAAACACACTCTTAGTAGTTAAAACACTTATATTGAAAGGCGTTGATGGTTGGTGGCCGGCTGAATGTGGTGATGGTCAGTTCCTGCATTTTTTGTAAGTCATGTTTTTAGAACTCTATTTGTTGCTTATTTTCTAGGTCTAGATTAATGTACAGTTCCCTATATATACTACATTCTTGTAAATATTTAAATTAATGCAGAAACATACTATTATTCTCCCTACTCTCTTTAGTTTTTCTACTTTTTTTTTATGGTATTAGAGTTTTGGGTCTGATCAGAGCCTTGATAGAGACAGTTATGACAAGAGCCAATCGTGGCTCAATTTCTTCTGGGGAGGTAGCGGACGACTCTTTCACCATTACTCCAGCAACCAGAGTTGATCTCCTGTTTTTTACAGGATCTAGTTTCATTCAATTAGGTATTCAAAAATTGAATGACAAAAATTTAGAGTGGGTACAAACTATCAAGCTTGTAATTGATGGAAAAGGCAAGCTTAGACATCATACTGGCGAGGTGAAAAAACCAGTAGAAAATAATCCCAATTTTGCAGCATGGAGATCAGAAAACTCCATGATAACTGCATGGTTGATAAATTCTATGGAACCTGCAATAAGAAAGTCATTCATATTCCTGTCAATAGCCAAGGAAGTGTAGGATTGTGTCAAAGAGACCTACTATGACGTTGAGAATTCATCTTAGATTTTTGCCCTTAAAACCCAACTATGGCACAATATGCAGGGAGATCGAGACCTGATAATTTGTTAGATTATCTGTTTTTCCAAAGCCCTTTGAGTAGATTTCACCGCTTAAGCCCAACTTTTGACGTTGTTTTGACATTAAAACAGTTTTATTTTGTCTTTTTAGTTAATCCATTTTAGTTTGTTAGATTGAGTTCATTTTGATTAGAATTATTGGTGCTTTAGCTCATTTGCCATTGTTTTGATTGTAGGCACCAAGGGAAACAAGATGAAGCTCAATGTGGCAAAGAAAAACACTCAAGAAAAGAGGACTTAAAGCTTTGAAGGAAGATTAAAAGCGATTTTGCTAGACAATCAGCGCCTCGGCGCTACAGAAGCAGCACCCAGGTGCCAAGAGTGCATTAGAAGATATTCTTTGGACGTTGAGCGCCTAGGCGCTCAAAACGAAGCGCCTAGGCGCTCATGCTCATGACAGCAAATGCGTTCTGGACGTTCAGCGCCCAGGCGCTCAAGACGCAACATCTAGGCGCCCATACCAGAGTATAAATTCATCTTTTCTGACCTAAATGAAGGGGACTACGTAGAGAGCTGCGTGAGGAGACGTTTTGGGAGCAGAGAAGAGCCCTATTTTGGAGCTCTACGGTGGATTTGAAGAGAAGAAGAGTGAGAACTCAGATTTTCTTCAATCTTCTATGGAGTTTTGCATCTTCTTCCCTATTGGTTTAGTTTCTACATTTATTTCTATGTCTAGCTAAACTCCCCCTTATTGGGATTAGGTGGATTTTGATGGAACTTGATTGTTTTTGACATTAGATTTAATTAATATAAGTTGTTATTCTTATTTTGAGTTCTTGATCTCTTCTATTAATGCTTTCTAAAGATTGATCCTCTTTAGAATGATTTTAGGGTTGTATGTTGAATGAAAATTTGATGTATAATTGTGCCATGAGATTATGAACCTTGCTTATCTCTAGGCTAGGAATAGTCATTGATTTACTTGTTATCTTGTTGAATTCTAAACCGTAATGCTTGTTATCTCTTAGAATCACCTAAGGAATTAGGATTTTTAATTAGAAACAAAAGGTTAACTACCTAAGGAATTAGGAGTTAAGTATTTTAGAGAATTCGGTAACAAAATAGGAATAGTAGCTTGTGTTAGTTCCAATTGATATGCAACAAGTGAAATCAAATGAAACTTGATCCTAACTCTTTCATAAATTGAATTTCAATCGTTTTGCATACCAAGTATTTGATAAATTGCCAACTAAAAAAATCCAAAAATATTGTCTTTACTTTTGTTTCTTTTGATTTTGTTATTGTTATTGGAACTCTCTTTGATTCAAATCTTAGTTTAAATAGTAGATAATTTCGTGAATTGGTATTTGACCATCGATCCCTGAGAACGATATTCAGTTTCTCACCGTTTTTATTACTTGACGATCCAGTACACTTGTCGTGGTCCCATCAAGGCCTAACCACATACTACAATGAGATATTGACATTGTGGCAAGAACTTGACCTCTGTTATAAGGACAAATGGGTATGGTATGCAGACAGTGTAAGACATTTGAAGAGGGAAGAAAATGATAGGGTCTACATGTTTCTTGCAGGTGTAAATAGAGAATTAGATGAGGTCAAATAATGAATCTTGAGCTGTAAACCCCTTCCCAATATGAGAGAGTCTTCTTAGAACTCAAAAGAGAGAAGGCACAATGAAACATCATGATGAAGAAGCAAGGCAATACATCTCATCAAGGAATAAAGAGCTCAACCCTTGTATCTAGAGGTGCAAAACCTAATGGGGATAAAAAGAAAAAATCGTGGTGTGGTTACTGCCAAAAACCATGGCACACTAGTAAGACATGCTAGAAACTGCATGTAAATCCACCAAATTGAAAAAAAAAGGGAGAAAGTCGAGCATATCAAGTCTCAAACGAAGTTCAAGGCCAACAATCTTCTTCTAGAGAGCTTCTATTCACAAAGAAACAAATAGACACATTGGTCGAGCTTGTATAAACCTCAAATTCATATGTAAAACCCCCTCCTTCTTGCTCCTTAGCCTAGTCTAGTAACTATTTATATGCTGCCCTCATTAGTGTCAATTCCTCTAGTTCCTGAATTGTATATTTTGGTGCTACAAACGACATGACTGAGTCTGCAAATCTATTTATTTCATATAGTCCCTGTGTAGGAAATAAGAAAATTATAATTACAGATGGTTCTCTCTCTGCTATTGCAGGAAAGAGTTATATTTCCACATCTCCTTCCATTACTCTTCATGATGTTCTCAATGTCTCAAATATGTCTTGTAATCTCTTATCCTTAAGGAAGTTAGTTCATGACCTCTACTGTCAAGCTCATTTTTTCTCATCCCATTGTGAGTTTCAGGACCCAACCTCAGGGAGGATGATTGGCAATGCTAGACAGCAAGGCAATCTTTATTTTTTTTTAAGATGAATCTGACTTAGGAGGATAAGCTCCAAGTACTTGTTTCAATTCTATTTCTGCTTCCAATAATAGTGATGTTATGCTATGACATTTGAAATTAGGATATCCAAGTTTTCAATATTTAAAAATTTTGTTTCTAAGTTTGTTCATCAACAAAAATCCATCTTTGTTTGACTGTGAGACTTATGAACTAGCAAAACACCATCGTACATCTTTTTCTATGCAGCCAAATAAACATTCTGAACCTTTCTCCTTAGTTTATAGTGATGTTTGAGGGCCTTCACGAATCTCTACCTTATCAGGAAAAAGATGGTCTGTAATATTTATTGATGATCACATAAGACTCATATGTGTGTATCTCTTGAAAGAAAAATATGAAGTTGAACAAGTTTTCATAAACTTCCATAACATGATAAAAACTCAGTTTCAAACAACAACTAGAGTTTTTAGAAGTAATAATGAAAAGGAATATGCCAACAGCATTCTAGGAAATTACTTTGCAAAAAATGGCATTATACATCAAAGTTATTGTGTCACCATACCTCAACAAAACAGAGTGGCCGAAAGAAAAAATAGACATATTCTTCAAATAGCTAAAGTTTTACTCTTTTTAGCCAAAGTGCCTAAATATTTGTGAGGTGAAACTATTCTTACAGCAGCCTTTTTTATTAATAGAATGCTATCTAGAGTCTTGAATTTTCAAACATCAATAAATGTTTTCAAAAATAATTTCCCAATATCTAGGCTAGTTATTGACATTCCTTTAAAGGTATTTGATTGTACTACATTTGTTCATAATCACATCAATAATTGTGAGAAACTTGAACCAAGAGCTAGAAAATGTGTTTTCGTTGGTTATTCACCAACGCAAAAAGGATGTAAGTGTTTTGATCCAATTTCAAGGAAATTTCTTATTATTATGGATGTAACTTTTTTTGAAAGACAAAATTTTTTCGAATCTCATCTTCAGGGGGAGGCTGAGAAAAAAGATGAATTTGAAAATACTCTAGAAATTGAACTTCCTTTTTTGGTTCCAACTCAGTCAGTGATTCCTAAAGAAGATCAAGGTAATGTTGTGAAATATGACCTAGAACCTGTAGCAACTACAGATTTGGAAACAAATACTTCTGAAATAGAAAACTTGGATAATATTCCCTCAATTCCATTACAAGACATATATGGAACATAAACAGAAATATGTGAGAAACCAAGGGAGAAAGAAGAGCAACTACGTGTCTTTACAAGGAAGAAATATCATCCAGTAAAAGGACTCTCACTGAAACAAAGCCAAAACTCTAATCTAGGAAAAGAACTAGTCTCAATTAAGTCTTCAAGTAAAATTCCTTCTACTCCTAATGATTCTAAATCCTTAGATCTTCCTATTGCCCATAGGAAAGGTGTCCAAACTTGTACTAGTCATCTTATTTTCAAATATGTGTCATATGATAAATTGTCACCTTCATTTCATGTCTTCACCTCACAACTGTCTAGTGTGGAAATTCCAAAAACCATACAAGATACCTTAAATGTTCCAAAGTGGAATGAAGCTATTCTTAAGGAGATGAAGACCCTTAACAAGAATGAGACTTGGGATGTAGTTAACTTGCCTAGATGAAAAAGGAATGTGGGATGCAAGTGAGTGTTTACAGTCAAATATAATTCAAACAGGACCTCAGAAAGATATAAAGCGCAACTAGTTTGAAAGGGGCTCACTCAAACATATGATATAGATTATTCTGAAACATTTGCACTTGTAGCCAAGCTCAATACTGTCATAGCGCTTTTATCAATAGCTACAAACTTGGATTGATCATTACAACAATTAGATGTCAAAAATGCTTTCTTGAATGAAGACCTAGAAGAAGAGGTGTACATGGAATCGCTACCTGGCTTTGATAAGAAGTATGGTTCCAAGGTATGTAAACTGAAAAAATCATTGTATGAGCTCAAACAATTACCTAGAGCATGATTTGATAAATTTACTCAATCTATAAGGAAACAAGGATATTCTAAAGGTCAAACTGATCATACTCTATTTATGAAGTTCTCACCTATAGGAAGAGTTATTGTTTTGATAGTTTATGTAGATAACATTATTCTTACGGGAGATGATGTTGAACAAATGGAGAGATTGAATAAATGCTTAGCATTACAATTTGAAATCAAAGATTTGGGATCTCTGAGATATTTTCCTAGCATGGAAGTGGCTTTAACAAAGAAAAGAATTGTGATCTCATAAAGGAAATATATACTTGATCTATTGAAGGAGACAATGATAAGTGGCTGCAAACCTGTCGAAATACCAATGGAAGTAAATCAAAGGCTTGGAGATGGTGAAAATATTATTCCACTCGACACCACAAGGTACTATAAACTAGTTGGTAAGCTGATCTATCTTTCTCACACCCGTCCAGACATAACATTTGCGGTTAGTGTAGTCAGTCAATTCATGCATTCTCCTTATGAGGAACATCTAGATGTTGTCTATCGAATCTTGAGGTATTTGAAAAGTACTCTGGGAAAAAAAAAGGTCTTTTCTTTAAGAAAAATCAACAAAGAGGAATTGAAGTCTACACTAATACTGACTGGGTAGGATTTGTAACTGATAGGAAATTAACCTCTAGTTATTGTACTTATGTTTGAGGTAATCTTGTCACTTGGAAGAGTAAAAAAATAGAATGTAGTAGCAAAAAGTAGTGCAGAAGCAAAGTTCTGAGTAATGGCAAATGAAATTTGTGAAGTGTTATGGTTGTGCTATGGCTAAAACGAGTTACAAATAAAAAATAAAAAAGGTGTTTGAAGGACCTATAAAGCTATATTGTGATAACAAAACTGCAATTAACATTGCTCATAATCCAATGTAACATGACCGATCAAACATGTAGAAATTGATAGAGATTTCATAAAGGAGAAGCTGGAAGGAGGAGTGATCTGCATGTCTTTTGTTCCTACAACTCAACAAATTGCTGATATTCTAACTAAAGAACTCCCAAGGCCACACTTTGAACTTTTGATAAGTAAGTTGGCATGCTTCATATTTATGCACTAACTTGAGGGAGAGTATTGAAATGTATTGATGGCTGATGGCCGTTGTTGATGGTCGGTTGAAAGAAGTGATGGTCAGTTCCCACGCTTTTTGTAGGCCTTATTTTTAAAGCTTTATTTGTTGCTTGTTTTCTAAGCCTATATTAATCTACATCTCTCTATATATAGTACATTCTTGTAAACATTCAGATTAATGCAGAAACATACTATTCTTTTCCCTACTCTCTTTAGTTTTCATAGTTGCTTTAACTTACTTTTATGAATTGTCAATATATTTTTATATAATTATGTGGTGTTACATTATTGAAAGAGTTTGATTATATTATTAAAAGAGTTTAACTATAATATCAATTATCTAAAAGGTCAAATTATTTTAATAATTTGGAAACATATAATTAAATAACGTACTCCACCTTTCGTATGTCACTTTAGAACTTTTTTTTTTTTCATTTTACTTATCATTTTAGAAATCAATAAAGTATTAATTATTTTTTTAATTTTATACTTGGTTTTAATAACTAAGAAAGAAGATTAATAAAGTGATAATAATATTTTAAATGTTTTAAAAAGAGAAATTTAGTCAAATGTAAATTTTTTTCTTATAATAGAGGCTATTAAATGATTTTCTTAATTTTTGTGCATTTAGGATCTTAAACGAAAAATAAAAAAGAACAAAAAGAGTAAAAATTTGCAAAGAGTAGATCAAGTCCATTTTAAAGAAACAAAAACTATTTTAAAGTAAATAAAAAGTTTATCAATTTAGCTCAAATAGAAAAATTATAGAAAGGCTTGTTGGGAATACTTCCTAGCTAGTAACTAGTCACAACTGTGCTCATGTCATATTATTAGTTTCATAGCAATGCTTTACAAATACCTAGGTCAAAAACCCAAAAAAAAAAAAATACAAAAAAATCTCCCTATGGCCTTACATTATGAGTAACTAGTTGTTTAGCCTGCATATTAATATTTATAGTCATTTTTTAAATAGAATTTATAATTTTGTAATGATATATTAGTTTTATGAAATAAATATGCGAGTTATATATTTTATATTTGACTTTGACAAAAAATTTATTTTCAAATTTATTTGTATATTTTTGTTGGTTGTGTGCTGTTAATAAAATATTTTGAACTGTAATTTTGTTCTATATGTTATCCTATCGTAATTATATATAGAATGAATTAAAAATAAAAAATAATCAAATATAATTTATCAAACTTGATGAGGATGATATTCATAAAAGAATCATTCGCAGATATCTACATGTTAATATTTACAATTAATTTTTTAAAATATATTCTTTGAATATTTTTATAATAATAAATTATTTTATGAATTGAATATGCGTATAATATATTTTTCTTTTTACTTTGTTTAGAAGTATGTTTTTACAATTTATCCATTTTTTTACTTTGATAGAAAATTACTTTTACAATTTATTTGCCTATTTTTTTCTTTTCATTATACGTCATTGAGTAGCTACGAATTTTTGTAAGGTTGTTTCTTAAAAGATGCCATACAAGCACCTGATTTGATGTGATATTAAATGACAGCTACATCACATATAAGGTTTTTTTTTTTAAAAAAAAGTACTAATATATACACACACAAAAAATCTCATTCTATCACAATCATCCTTTTTCTTCCTTTTTCTCTCTCTTCTTTTTTTTCCTTTCCATCAACGGCGTCATGCTGTGTGTATACGTAAGTAACTTTTCCCGTTTTAAAAACATGTAAAAGGTTTGTCAAAGTTTACTTTAATATATTGGATTAGATTTGTGTTGGCTTAATAAAACCAGTTTGTCGATAAGTCCCTGAATAATTAGTCCTAAAATATATGTGATATATTAAATTGAACTGAGCATCTTAATAGTATAAAAGTCGAGTTTTTAAGTGTAAGTTATTAAGTGTATATTCAAGCTTCAAAGTTTACTGAAGCTCATGATAGGTGGATTCAGTAAATTATTTAAAGCATGCTTAAGTCCATGTATAAAAAATAAGCATGCTATGTCTCTTAGACAGAATTGTCATTCGACTAATCGTCATTCCAATATGGATAGGAGATTGCTATTAAACACTCGTGTAAAAACACTCCATGATGTGGGTAAAAATTTCAACAGTTTAAATTAAAACAATGAAATGTTTATTAATCTCCAAAGAAGTTATGCATATGATATGATGATCGAGAATATCGTGCATTTTAACGCTAGATTAGTCAGCAGCTGAACCCATTTGGATATGGGAAAGAAGATTTAGCTAGCGCAAACATGTATATTTCTGATTTAATTATAATTGATTTATTATTGGTGTTCTAATTTCATGATATATTCATTCTCTAGAACAGTAGTTTAAGAAAACTTACAAAAGAGCTTTTTGGATTTTCTACCGTCATCAGTAGCAAACAGGTCTTCATGCAGCTCCAGTGGACATTACCATTTTTAACCTTAGGCAAAATCAGCCCACCATTTGTTAGCGCGCCCATTGAAGAGAAAAAAAGAAAAAAGAAACAACAAAACTGAAATCTATGATCATTCTGCAAACATGAGAACAATCAGATGTAGGTAAGATAAAGGCAATTCCCATGGACCACACTAAACTAACAACTTGGCTTGCAGAAAATTATTCTAAGCCCATGGAAACCAAAAACAATACACTCCTAATAAATGGATATCCAAACATCCCCAGAAAACTGTATTTAAACCTTGAACCATGTGAAGAAATATTTTCAAAATAGATGAAAAGAAGTCCTTTATAATACTCTTAACAAAATTTTAAGCATCAATGCTCTCGGATGTAAAAACTTGATCTTTCTTTTTTTTTTTTTTTTTTGGCCTTTTCCAACCTTCTCACTCTCATTGTTTCTAGCCACCGCCGACTACAACAGCGACTTTGACCGCTGGCCACGACGGCGACTTCGACCGTCAGCCATATGGTCCAGCTAAACGGTGACCACATGACCGCTAGATTCACAAGAGCTTCAACAACATCAAGATCACCATCGACATCAACCACAACTCCACCGACTTCGACAACTAGACCTCATCGAAGAAACCAACCGCATCCTCGCCAAGATCTAATTCGACACTGACCTTTCCGATCCCGACGACTCCTTTAACACCCTTTTCAACCCTAACCTCACCTTTACCCTAAGGCCCAAGATCACCGACTAGTGGAGGCATGGTGGTTCATGGGTGGGCTGATCGGAAGCGCAACTTGGTGGCAGAGGTAATTGATGAGGCATGGTTCACTGTTCACGACACTGTTGCACGTCTAGAACTCTCCACTGTGGGAGGTGGCTGTGGTTCACTGTTCACGACATTGTTACGTGTATGGAACTCGTTGCTGACTGGCGGGAGCATGGTGGTTCGTGGGTGGACCGATCGAAAGTGTGACTTGGTGGCAGAGGTGATCGGTGAGGCGTAATTCACTGTTCACGACACTATTGCGCACCTGGAACTCTCCCCATGGGAGGTGACTGTGAGAAAAAAAAAAAAAAGAAGGGAACCTGTTAATGAAGTTGCCAGTTAAGAATTTCAGTCATTGATAATTTTTATAGCATTTTTATAACTAAATCTATAGTGATAAATTATGGAGTATCAATGCTCCAAAATTGTTTAGGAACATTTAAAACGTTACCGGATGAAAAAGAAGAATCTCAGTATTTTGCAAGCAATCATAGCAAACTCTGTATCAGCAATAAAGTGCACTAGAACACCAAAAAAAAAGTTCCACAAAAGCATGTCATGGACAGCAATCCCGGTATGTGACATGGATGAATCATAACTTTTGAACCATTGATTTATTGTTAAAATAAATCAATAGTTCATATTAAAAGACAAATTTTAATTAATAACATTTAGATTCATACAAAAATTTAATCAGATCAATTTTTTTTATAAATAACTATATATATAAGTAATTTATAAATTTTAACTAATCATTTTTTTATACATTTAGATTTATATATAGATATTATCAAATTAAAAAAAAATAATCTATTAATAGACCCAAACTTATTAAATCTATATTAACAAGCTCCAATAGCATAAAAGAAACTTTTGTGGCAAAGCCCATTATGCCTTGAATGAGAAATGCATGATGCATTTCTAACACCAGAAATGTATTCGGTATGTGATTGTGATGATTATACTCACGATGCAGAACACGATTTTCTTGCGGAATAGTTTATGCAGAACATTCCAGAGCATTGCAAAAATGTAAAAACAACTGTGCATAATGTTTTTCTAAAGTACACATACATGCTGCAAAGAACTTTTCTTTAAAAAAAAAAAACTAGATTAGTAATATGGAGAGCTATGTTGCTGTATTTATATTGGATATGAATACGGGTATGAAATATGATAATTTTAAATAATTAAAAGTACAAATACATCGATATAAATTTTTTAAAAATATTTTATATACATATAAGAAGTCGAAATTTCATAAAACATCTAAATCAAAACAAATTATATAAAATTTCAAAATAAATAAACTAAAATATATTTTTTAAATGTTACTTTACAATTTCAAATTGAATAGAAGAGCCTAAAAATTATTTTAAAAAATAAATGTTGCAAACTTGCAGTGGAAGTAAGAGCAAAAACAAGCAACACGCAACTTTAGTATATATATATATATAACATAAACTTGAGGAAGAATTATCAATTTGAGGAGAAAACAAAATCATACACTGAGATTATTGAAAGGAGAACATGGGGATTTGGAGTTGTTTGTTACTACTGTGACGTGTAATTACTACACGTCACCACCTCCCTACTATTTTGAGTCACCACTGCAACAAGGAAGTAAGGAATTCGGATTCTCTCCAGTTATTAGAGGTGTGATTAGAGCATTTTCATTATTTATTTTTCATTTAATAGTTATGATTTTTAATTTTATTTTTTAATATTACAAATAATTTTTAATTTTAAATTAATATTAATCATTAGATAAAAAATAAATAGTAAAAATGTGCTCCAACAATTGCTGGAAGTGCAACTGTTGGAGAGAAGCCAGATTTGGGAATAAGGGGAAGATAGTTTTAGTGTGTATCGTGAGGTCTCATTCTAGTAGAAATACAAAAATTGAAGAATTAAAGTGATATGTACGATCAGTTTAAAAAGTTTTACATTAACAATTATTAATATTTTGATGTCTTTGTTTTTATTTAAATTACTAAGAGAAAGAGATAATAATAAATACTAATTTATTAAAATATTAATAAATATCAATGTAAAATTTTTTACACTAAAAGTACATACCAATTAAACTAAAATTGAAAGAGGGAAGGGAGAAATAGGTTAAGGCATGTAAAACGACAATGTTTTACAAGTAAAATTTAATAAGCTGTACCAAGTCGTATCCAAACCATACTCAAGTCATACTCATTTTTAAAAAATTAAAAAATATATATATATAAATTAGTACGTACCAAGTACATGTATGCCAACCAAAATGACATACACATGCTTTAGAGATGGAGAGATATTTAACTTAGAGTAATGCTAAACACATACTTATACATTTATCAATTTATATATACATAATTTTTACTGTTTGATTATAGTTAATTTCACTTTATTTTCTGCATAATTATCATTTTCATTATGCTATTTTATATAGATATGAAGTGATGTAAATTTATGAAACATTATCATTTAACTTAAGCAGACACTAGTTATGTGTGGGACCTACATTGAGACCCACATAGATAAGTTTGTGACTAAGCTAGATAGGTATCTATTTAGAAAAAAAAAATTTATAGTATGGGATATATGATGTATCTATTGAAGTAGAGACTTGGATTAGGTAGAGCATGAAAATTTGTAAAGCCCCCTTTGTCAACCAAAAAAAAGAGAAAGGTAGAACGTGAAAAGTTTCTATAATGTTGCATTTCAATGCACCAGACCCATGGTACAGCCCATGCAAACACAAATGAAGGCCCAATATCAAATATCAAATAGCAGGATTTCCAAATCCACAGACACAACTCAAGAGTGTAGCCCAACCCAAAGTTTCCCATCAAAACAATAAGATAACTAGTCATTTTCATCATACCAAAAAAAAAAAAAACTAGTCATTTCCTTTAAAAGAAAAATGATACCATAGGTTTGTTTTGTCAACTCGTCAAATCTTCAATCAGGGACACTAGCTTAGTGAAAGATGACCCGTTCTCCATCAAGGCCACTCTACACTTCTCACTCATCTGCTTCACCTTTCTCTTAATCTCATCACTACCGTTCATCAGGGACCTCACAGCTTTCTCCACTTCTTCCACCCGCACCAGATCCCCGCCCTCCCTATAATCCAACCTAATCTCCACCGCTAATCCCAATTCCTTAACCATCTCAAACGCGTTCATCTGTTGCTCCGCATATATCGGCCACGTGGCAATCGGCACGCCGTACCACAAGCTCTCCAATATCGAGTTCCAACCACAATGTGACACGAACCCTCCGATCGCCTTGTGGGCCAGGACCTTCACTTGTGGGACCCACCCACACACCAAACCAATCCCAGCCGTTCGATCCAAAAACCCATCCGGCAGCACATCCTTGTGATTCGTATAGTCCGTTGGGTCCTCTAATTGGGCCTTTGGAGGTTCTCGTAAAGCCCACAAAAATTTAAATCCGGCCCGTTCAAGCCCAACCGCAATGTGTTCCACTTGGCTTGCACTGAGGCTTCCCATACTACCAAAGCAGAGAAACACCACAGACGATGAAGGTTGCTGATCCAGCCACTCCATGATCCGCTTATATTGGGCCGGGTTTGGATCCAAGTGGGATAACCCATCAAGGTCGAGGATCGGCCCAATTGGGTAAACGGGTGGCAATTGCAAATCCCCATAGAGTGACTGAAGCGAGTAAGGTTCAAGCTCCTCTAACGTATTTACGACAATGCCCTTTGTTTCCCTGTACCTTCCCGCATGGTATGAAATCCAGGGATACCCGTCTTTCCCCTTCAACAAGAGGTTGGGCAAAACAGGTCGGGGCAGCGGGTTCTTGAAACTCGGGATCTCGAACTTAGCTCCCGACTCGGTCAACTCGGCCGAGTCGATTCGGGGAAGGTGCAGCGTGAAGCCGAGGAAGCTCGCCGGCGACGTGAAGAAGAGGTAGCAAGGGACGGCGAGCTCGGTAGCGACGTCGATGACGGTGGTGGTGAACATGTCGACGAACAACGCGGCGAGTTTGACCGAGTCAGAGAGAGTTGACTCGGCTGGGATGAGGTTGAGGAGTGCATCTTTGACGTGGTGCTTGTGTTTCTGCAAGAGGAGGGAGATGAAGCCGACGAAGGATTGGTACTGATCGGGTGCGGGCGGGTCCACGGTAGGGAGGTGGAGAAATCGGATGTTGGTAGCTGAGGAAGCACGGGATTGGACGTAGGTGTTGATGAGTGGTCGTTGTGGGATGGTGATGATGAGAACGGTAGCAGAGAATCGAGGGTCTTGTTTGTTTAGGAGGTTGGCGAATTCCACGGCTGGAACAAGGTTCCCAATGGCCGGGCTAGCAATGAAAACCACCTCAAATCTAGTCATGGTGAGGAAGCTGGAGTAGCTGTGTGACGCGGAGATGCATAATATTAGTGAATGGGTGGGTATTAATAATATTTAGTGTTGGACTTGAGGGGTAAAATATAAATTTTGGAGAGTTAATATAAGATAAGTATTTAAAACAAAGTTGGGAAATAACCCAGATTATGGGGTAGGTTCATTATAAATATTTTATTATATGTAGATAGAATTGTAACACTGGGTAAATTGTCTTACTTGATTAGTTAGTATTTGGATTAGTTGTAATAATTTAATTAATTTAATAATTAATTATTAATTATAATTAATTATAATAAAATTAATTTTATATTTAAATAGTATAAAAATAATTATTTTTATGTATTAAATTATTAAAAAATATAAAAAAATATTTAATTAAAAATAAATAATATTTATATTTCAAAATTTTTAAAATAATTTATAATATATAATCAAAAGCTTTTAAGTTTCAATATTACAAAAAAATTATTATAATATATTAGATTTTGTATAAAAATTAAAGTAAAATTTATTAAATATAATTAAAATAATAATAATAAATTCAAACAAAAAATTATTTTGATAGATAATTAATCTCTGTCAAATATATTAAGATACTTGGGTTTGTGAAAGTTTAAAAAATAAAAAAAAGTACGTAAAAAAAGAAGTAAATAGAGAGGATGTTGAATAGAAAGGATGTTGAAGTAATTAGTTTTAAAGTATTTTATTTTACTTCATTCTAAAGTTCATTGCACATGTCTTGTTCTGCTTCTTTTATTTAAAGAAAAAGATATTTTTATATTTTTTTAAAGTGTAAATATTATATATATATATATATATTAAGAATATTTGATTAAAAAAAAAATATAATAAAAAATATATAATAAATAATATTAAATAAAATATAAAAAAATGTATATTATTTACTGTAAAAATATGGAATTGTTTATTTAACAAACACTTTTCATGTGGATAAGTTTTTGTAGGTAGTGTTCCGGAGAAGTTTTAACTCTCACGTGTCTTTGAAAGGATATGTCTGTCAAAGGATTGTGTGTCGGACGGCGGATATAATAAATGATGCGTATTTGACAAGGAAATAGAGTAGGTAGGGTTTTGTAACCCTATTTCTTTGGAAAAGGATATGTTTTATTTTGACTAACAAAATGATTTAACAAGATAATAAAATTTAAAAAATATTAAATAAATAGATGAGAAATATTTTAATTTTTATTTATAAAAATAAGAAAAATATATAAATTGTAAATTACAAAAAGATTAAATTTATGAGTCATATTATAAAATTATAGGAAAGAATAATTGAATAAAAATTAAGACAATAGACTCATATTTCAGAAAATTAATTTGATTTTATGTCTGGGAGATCAATTATGGAAGCAATATATCTTCTACGAAGATTAATGGAGAGGTATCAGAGAAAGTAAAAAGACTTACACATAATTTTTATTAATCTGGAAAAAGCTTACGATATGGTACCGAGAGAGGTCTTGTAGAAGGTTCTAGAGAAGAAAAGAATTTGTATCGCTTATAGTCGAGCAATTTAAGATATGTATGATGGGACTAAAAATAGTGTGAGAACACATAGTGTGATCACAAAAGATTTTTCCATAACTATAGAACTGCACCAATAGTTAACTTTGAGTCCATATATTTTTACCTTAGTCTTGGATGTGCTTACTATGCATATTTAAGAGCTGGTGTCACAATGCATACTTTTTGCAGATGATATAGTCTTAGTTGGAGAGTCGAGAGAGGAAACAAATGAGAAGCTAGATCTATGGAGACGAGCTTTGGAAGAACATGACTTCTGTTTAAGCAAGAGTAAGACGAAGTATATTGAATGCAAGTTCAGTAAGAAACGTGCTAATACTAGTTTAGTGGTAAAAATTGGGGACCATACTATACTACAAGTCACACGGTTTAAGTATCTTGAATCTATAATACAAAATGATAGAGAGATAGAAGGAGATGTAAATCATAAGATTCAAGTTGGATAGATAAAATAAATGAGTAATTCAAGAGTTATTTGTGATAGAAAAGTGTCTCTCAAGCTTAATGGTAAATTTTACCGCATAGCTATAAGGCTGTATAATACTGAATGTTGGGCGGTAAAAAGTCAGTAAGAGCATAAAATCAGTGTCGCTAAGATGAGGATGTTGTACTAGATGTATGGTACCATACAAGACAAGATAATATTAGAAATGAATGTATTAGAGAGAAAGTAGGGGTAACACCTATTGTGGAAAAGATGAGAGAATCTTGTCTTAGATGGTTTGGACATGTAAGGAGAAGACTCTTAGAAGCACATGTAAGAAGAGTAGATCAAGTAGATGATAACTTAATAACAAGAGATAGAGGGAGATCAAGAAAGACTATAACTAAAATGATTAAAAGAGATTTATATTTGAATAACATTTCCGAAGACTTAGTTTATGATAAGATACAAAAACGTTGTTTGATCTATGTAATCAACTCTACCTAATAAGAAAAATTTTTGTTGTATAAAAAAAGGTCATCAGGCCCCACAAAGGAAAAAGCTACTCATAAATACAAATTCTACGGGATGTAGAGACCCCTCGGCAAGGAGAGCCAAGTGAATAAACGCAGGGGGGAGGTCCACTCTCGAGGTTCAAAGTCTTGCTCCAACACCTAGTTTTCCATTCTATCACCAACATATTATGATCCGATTTCTACTTTCGTGTTTGACACGGGTTTTTTTGAGAATCTTTGGTTTATCTCTTGCCTAGCTCTGCATAGGTTTCATATGACGCATATTGGAGTCCCTAACTGAATTGTATTCCACTGAGTTGAAATCTTAACTTGTGTGTATCTACATCCACGAAGTGAAATTAGGATTAATGGAGTAGGTCATGTAATGATAATAATATCTGGCAGACAAGGTAAATTAGCGCTGTCAAGAGAGATATTTTGGGTTCTTAATTTATCTTCTGGTGCTTGGGGCGTCTTATACCATAGGCGGTGTGGGTTTTTTTTTTATGCAAAATTTAAGTTGAGAGATAAGAAAATAGACATAAAAGGGGATAAGTGATTCTCATCCCACGTAGAGATAATCTCACTTTTGAAGACAGAATATCACGACAGAGCCTCTAAATGAAAATGAGAATCTTAGCAGGGATCCTCAGCTTCCATAATTTTTTTCCACAGCTTGTTAGGCAAGCTATTGAGACATTCATAACCAGGCTTGTCATTTGTTCTCTTATTGTCCATGCAACCAGAATAATGAATTAGAATAAACCTGTAAGCTGACCTGTAGAATCATAAACCAGAACAATGAATCAGCCCTCTTACCCTTTCTCAATTGGATAGCTGTGATACAATTTGTAATATTGTTTGGAAAAATATTATGAATGAGATCAGATTTCCACTTTCCAGAATTAAAGTCAATGAGGCCTTGGACTAAATGCATTATGGTATCCAACACACTTGGGTTAGTCACCCTAAAATTATCTTCCTGTTATCGTGATTAATTATGATTGATTTTAAGAATAATTATAATTAATTTAATAAATAATATAATTGATTTAGTAATTATAATTATAATTTTTTTTCTATACAACAACCTTTTTGTATAAATAGAGGCTAACTTTCATGTATTAATTTATTTAGAAATATACACAAATTACTAATATTTATTTCCATATTTCTATTTCTAACTTGGCATCAGAGTGTCTAGGATCTTGATCCAATCCTAGATTCTAGACTCTGTTTCAGATACCATTCCAAATCTTCGTTCAGGCATTGCTCCAGACTTCTGTTGTTCGTCGTTTTGTTTTTGTCACTACCCAAACCCACCAGATTGCTTATAGATCTGCCTTTGACCATGCACCCCCTCATCTTTGTTGGAGTCGTCATAGCCATTGCTTGCAATCGATTCAGCAACCCCCAGCCACCTAAATACGTCTGACCTCTACACCCTAACCATTGCTCACATCTGCCAACCAGCACCGGTGACTTCCACCACCCATACTATTGTGTCTCCCTGGCATCAACCCAATTCCCCCAAACCGCCATCCAACTGGCGCTCCCTGGCGTTTTCGCACCGCCGACCTACTCCACCCACAACCCACAAACCACCAGATCCTACTGCAGCGCCCTTCACTGGCCAACTCGCCTGAGACGTTGCGCGACCCAGACCGGGCTGCCATCGGGATCTCTGTCGTTCTGTGCACCACTGCAAGCCTTCCCCTTTCTTTTGTTTGATTCTCAGTTTCAGAAACCAAAAGCCTCTATTTTGTGTTTTTTTTAGTTTTCATCATCCAGTGGTAGATTCAACGACTCACGACCCATGTCCATTAAACCGGGTTTGCTGACATGGACAGTGACGCCACCTAAGCTACCTACGTGACCCATGTGCTGACGTGGCAATGTTGACGTGGCACCAGACCCTTCTTAAGGTTTTTTAGTGATATCTTTCATTTTTTAAGTTTTTTTTTGTCAATTTAGCCCAAAAAGTGCATTTTTTATTGTTATTCTTATCTGTTACTATGGAAAAGTCTAATGTTGCTTAGCCCATTTTAGTTTTACTCAATAGTTCAAACTACACCCACTGGGTTGAAGCCATGTGTGGCTTTCTGAAAGGCCAAAAACTTTGGCGATATGTCACAGGGGATATTGCTTGCCCTGTCAAAGCTGAAGATGACACTGATGAAAAATATGCTAAAAAGTTAGAAGATTGGGATAGAAAAAATCATTAGATTATCACCTGGTTCTGAAACACCTCCACTCTCAGCATTCACTTGCAGTTTGAATGCTTTGACACTGCTAAAGAAGAATAGGATCATCTCAGAAATAGATATACAATTTCTGATTTGTCTTATCAATATCAGTTGCTAATGGAACTAACAGTCTAAAACAAGAACTTGGCTAAGCTGTGTATGAGTTCATGGCTCATATGGAAGCTATTTTGAATCAATTGATTTTGTGTGAGCCAACCTTGAAACACAAAAATGATGTCAAACTATATAAGGAGTACTGTGATCGCACTGGACTCATCCAGTTTCTAATGACTCTCACTGATGACTATGAGCCTATTCGAGCTTCCCTATTATATCAGGATCCCCTACCCATACTTGAGGATGTAATTTCTCATATGAAATCAGAAGAAACTAGATTGGGTCTTCTTCAACATCAAGCAGATTTAGTCATTGTAGTTACTCATCAAAGAGGTACATTTTGTAGTCCCTGCCGCAAACCTGGCCATGTTTTTGCTGAATGTCCCACCATAGAGTGCGACATTTGTAAGAAGAAGGGTCATATTGCTTCTACCTACCCTTCTCAGATATGCAGATATTGCAAAGTTCTAGGACATTCGATTGAGCAGTGCCCCAGTCGTCCACATAACTCTACTTGTCCACAAATGTTTGATAAGAGAAAGTTTCAACCTCGTACTAGTTCCTCCTCTAAGCCTGTAATTACAACTTTAATTGCTGACGATGCCTCAGATTCCTAGGTCTCTCTTTCCACTACTGATATTAAGTCTCTTCTTAGGCAAGCCCTTTATTAATATGGTAATACTCCTACTGCTTTAGCCACTACCTCAAGTAATAATCGTTGGTATTTTGATTTTGCATGTTGTAATCACATGACTTCCTCATCTTATGCATTCTATTCCCTTTCTTCTAGAGATACTATTCATTCCATTCATACTACTGATGAATCTCTTATGGAAGTAAGTTATAAGGGTCCTATCTCCCTACCTACCCTTACCCTATCAGACACTTACCTTATTCCCAAATTAAACTTTAACCTAATCTCTGTTAGCTAATTGTGTGACCTTGGTTATATACTTACCTTTTCTTTTGCTGGTTGTTCTATGCAAGATCCACAGACTAGACAAATAATTAGGAATGCTCATATAGTTGGACAATTGCTTGAGCTCACTGTCTTTCATGTTCCTCTGTATCCTATGTCAACTATTTGCGCTGCTTCTATGACTTCTTCTCTTCAGTTGTGGCATAAACATCTTAGTCACAATTCTCTTAATAAATTACGTCATCTCATTTCTCAAGGTGTCTTAGGATTTGTTAAAAAATAATCTTTGCAATGTACATCTTGTCAAACAACTAAACAATTTGCTTTATCTTTTAATAAAATTACTTCCATTTATGTTTCCTTATTTTGATCTTATTCATTCTGATGTTTGGGGTCCAACTCCTACACCCATTGTGGGGGTTGTCGATATTTTGTGATTTTTATTGATGACTATTCACGTTTCACCTGGATATATTTAATGAAAAACTGTTTTGAACTTCCTTAAATCTATATTACCTTTGTCACTATGATTAAGACTCAGTTTTCAAATACAATTAAGGTTTTTCGTCGTGATAATGCTTTAGAATATCGTGATTCAAAACTAATCACTTTTCTTGTTGAACAGAGGACCCTTTTTGAGTTTTCATGTCCTAGTACATCACAACAAAATAGTTGTGCTGAAAAAAAAAACATCGGCATATTCTTGACTTTGTTCGAGCTATACTTATTTCCTCTTCTTGTCCTGAACGTATGTGGGGTGAAGCTACTCTTATGTTGTCTATGTTATAAATTGTCTCCTTTCTTTTGTTCTTGATAATGTATCTCCTTATGAACGTCTCCACTTGAGACTTCCAAACTACAATTCTCTCAAAGTTTTTGGTTGTACCTATTTTGTTCTTCTTTAACCCCATGAACACACTAAGCTTGAACCTCGTGCCCGTCTTTGTTGCTTCCTTGGTTATGCTACTGAACACAAAGGCTATCGCTACTAGGATCCAGTCTCTTAGCGCATTTGTATTTCTCATCATGTTATCTTTTGGGAAGATACTTTATTCTCCACTTTGTCTTAGTTCAAGTATATTCCTTCCACTTCTACCCCTTTGTTCACTACACCATCTATTAATCTTTTTCCACATGATTCTAATAGAGTCTTCATATGTGTTTGAGATAAGTTCTCCACCTCCAGATTCCTCTTCCAATTCTCCCAGTGAACTCTCATCATCGTCTGAAGTTTCAACTTATTCCACTGACATTATTTCGATTGTTGATTTTACATCTGACATTGTCATTTGTCTTTCTCGGATAAGAAACCTTCCCACTTACCTTCATGACTATCATTGTTTTTCTGCCATATTTCACCTTCATGAACTGCAAACTTATTCAGAGGCATCCGCTGACCCTTATTGACAACAAGCTATGAATGAAAAATTACAGGTTTTGGAGAATAATGGTACTTGAGAAATGATTGATCTTCCTTCTGATAAGGCCATTGTTATATGTAAATATGTTTATAAGATTAAAAATGGATTTGATGTGTCTGTTGATCGTTACAAGGCCCGCTTGGTGGCTAAAGGTTTTACTTAGGAATACATGATTGATTATGAAGAAATTACCTTTGCTCCAGTTGCTCGTCTTACTTAAGTTTGTACTCTTCTTGCTTGGTGTGGTGTGGAATGTGATTAAAATTAAATCAAGATTAGTTGCCAAGTTCCACCAAAAATACAAAAACCTTGCTTATTGTAGTAAGGTGTGTACAGGGTCGATCCACAGAGAACCAATTCAATTAACACTATTAATCAAATTCCTAAATTAATCTCTGATGAGAAATAATAAAAGTAAAAATGGGGTTTTGTTAATTGAAACTAAAATGCTAATAAACTTAAACCAAAACAGCAACACAAATTGAATTATCAAGTTAAAGGTATTGGTTAAGAGATGGAATCCACCACTAGATTTATATGATTATGCTAACTTACATACTCTTTATACCAACATAATCAATTATGTTCTTATGTGATTGTGAGATAAATCCCATGTTTTCCTTAAGTTTTGCTTAATTCAAAGACCTACGTTCAAATCAAATCCTAACCATTAGTTATTTGTAAAGCAACCGCTCTTACACCTACCTAATGATTGCATTAAAAATTAGAAAATCAATCACACTAAGATCTAATCACACACCGGGATTAAATTACTTAGATCATATATTTTACTAGTTTTACCACCGCAACCGTGCATAGCAATCCTAGTTTTACCACTTTTGAAATTGGCAAAGAGTATAAAAATCTTTATACTAAATTAAGAACAAAAACATATGAATAAAAACATAATTGTATTGATATAAAGAAGTATGCAAGATTCACATAATCAAAACTAGAGTTTCATCTTCCCTTAACCAATCAAGGAGTTTAGCCACACATGGCAAGGTCAAAATCACAAGAATAAAGAAGAAAACATTGTGAACAATAGAAGAAAAGAAAAACTAAAGATCAAACTAGTTTCCAAAGCTTGAGAGTGATTGATCTTTGATCGCTCGAATCCGAGTCTCCAATCCTCAATCGAATCCTTCTCGTTCTTGGTCTTTGTGTTTCTCTCGGTTTCCTTGACGCTCTCTCGTGGAATCGCGGGCCCGTAAGATCACGTTTAAGGGCTCTAAGCAACCCTATTTATAGGTTTGGGAACCTAATTTAGCATTAAGACACGAAATTAAACTTCGAGTCGATAACACGGGCCGTGTCATGTTACACGGCCCAACCAAAGTCTCGATTCGATGTCGATCTCGAGCCTATTCCAAAGTCTAGAGAATAACACGCCCAACCCGTGTCATTTGACACGGGCCGTGTTCTGGGTCAAGGCTTGAAATTGTTTCTTCCTCGTGAAGTCGAGAGGAGCTCACACGGTCTGCCCGTGTTATTTGACACGGCCGTGTTGTTCAAAATCTTCCGTCTTCAAAGTCGAATAATACACGACCTACCCCGTGTCATTTGACACGGCCGTGTTGTTCACTTTCTTCAAATCCAGCATTGATTCTTCATGAATGCCCTTCTTCCTTTGCTTCTAGGGGTTGATACCGATTCCCTTAAGTCTCTTAACTCTCTTCTCAATAGTTCAACACCAATGGGCTCCATCAGCTCATAGATCTCCGAAAATCACAATACGTTTATGAGTGTTTATAACCACATTTAAGCATAGTTTCACAATAAACATCCCAAAGACAATTCCAAATCAGAAACTTAGCTAAATGACAATAATTAAGCACATATGGAATCCAATTAGATTAAACAAAGAACATTTAAGAGCTGAAATTATTAACAGATTAAATACCCCTACACTTAACTTTTTGCACTCTTGGGCAAAACATAAAATCAAGCACATGCTTCCCAAAAAGTAATAAAAGTACTGAACAATGAGCAAAGATCTACACACATCAGTCCTTTCAAGGAATCTAAGCATTCAGGAATTTCCTCTCTCCACAATCCATATCAGCAAACCAGGTCAATCCAATACTAGGGTTAAGTCAACATGATAAATCCTCACTGATGTACTCTCTTTCACTCAAGTATTTTGGGCTTGTATTTACTCTCAACCAACTCATGAAAACATGCCCTATCATAGTCTTGACAAGCCTCTACTTCTCCACCACCTAAATCACATGCACACAAAGATCAAAAGGTCTTTAATCAGGTTGTAATGGGGTCAAGGTCAAGGTAAGATATATTAAGGATAAACAAAGTTAGACCATCGGAAATAGAAGAGCAAAGGGAAAAAAAATCAAACACTTTTGCATAATTACCCCAGCACTTTTTCATTCCATCTTCATCTTTTACTTGACTTTCTCTATTCATCAACCAACTTGTCAATCTTTTTTTTTTTTTAATCACATTTCTTCCTTTTCTCTTTTGAGAGCCCTCCCTTTTTTTTTTTTAAATCAAGGCAAAACAATGTAATTACCCCCACACTTATTCAAACACAATTCCCAACATAATTATTAAGCTCTTCTACTGCCTAAAGTAGGGTAGCAATGGTTTTTCACTATTAGGCTTGTATTGGGCTATAATAAAAAGAAAAGATATCATTCAGGCTCAAAGGGGTGAAATAATGGATCAACATGCAAGGGTAGCTATTTGGCCAGTGGCTGAAAGAAAGAAATGCCTTTATCATCTCAAAAAATAAGTTGATCATTTGCAATTTAAAAGAGAGTCAAATCAAGTTCTAAAAAGCATATAATCACAAGTGGAGTCGCACAACAAAGAACAAAAATGACTTAAAATTAGTCATTCACGTCAAGGCCCAAAACTCACTAGGTCCAATTTTATCATATTCTCAAAACCCTTTCAATTTTCAAAATCTGTGCAAGTTTAGAAGCAAGAAAGTCAACTCCTTTAGGCTTAAAAAGTCAATAAAAATCAATCTCTTGCTCATTGCTCAACATACTCTCAAAACCAGTTAGAAATACATGCACCAGATATGTAATTAAGATCAAAATGTGCAATTAAGGTCAGCCTAAACATCCCCCACACTTAAAACAGAAAGTGTCCTCAATGTCCAAGCATACACAACAGATAAAAGTGGTTCAAATAAGCAAGAGCATATGCGAAGAAATTGATTCCCAGCATCATGAACACAGTCAAAATACAAAATAGTACACAACAAGAACCAATACAATGTCCACTAAGCCAAAGCAAAATCAAGGACAATGCCTCAAAAGAAAATGAAAATACATCAAGATGGGGGGAGGGGATAGGAAAAACGTGTAGCAAAGATCAAGTTTGCCATCAATGGCATCCATCCTCGATCGCGAGCAACCTCCGAGCCCGAAAGCGATCCTCTAGAATTCGTTCGGAAGCGAGCAGCATGGTCCAGCTCTAAGCGGTGAATACGGGCCAAAATAACATCAGGGAAAGCTGCGCTTGAGCCGAGTAGAAGGCCCGCATCACTAGCAAACTCTCGGGGGAGGGAGATAGCAATATCCTCATATGGCTCGGGGCGGGATCGCCCTAGGCAAGGCAGCTCCATCGGCGCCAAGCAAGACGAGAGCACCATTCGGACGAGTGCGAGCTTCATAGACACCAAAATGGCCCCATCAATAGCATTGGGACCTGAACAGGTGCCTCCTCCACACAAATCCAAATAATCAAAGTGATCGAGAATGGAGCCACATACCCCCAATACTATACGGCCTCCTAAGGCGGTCCCGGCATGGTGAAACCGGTTACAAAACCAATACCCCCATTGACGGGTTCTCCCTCAAGCATAACGGTGCGGGAAAAAAATAATTGAGCGGCTAATGGTGCCTTGGATGTCCCACCTTCCACGAGATGGTATTAGTCAACCATTTTCGAATATATCGATGTGCGGGGACCTAAGCCTAGAAGCCTTAGACTTTTTAGGGTCATAGTCACGTGACCCTGACACGGTCAAGTGATCCACCACACACGATCGGGATTAAAATCACGAGGGTAACATATTGTGGCCCTAGAAAACCGGTGGAAGACGAATCAAGTGAATGTTAACAGAGTGAGCTTTGTCCGGGGTGTCTAAATGTGATCTCACCGGATGCCACTTGTCCCGATCACTCATAGGATACAACTTACGGTTAAAGCTAGAAGTGAACCTAGTCAACTCAGCAAACGTAGGCTTTTGCAACAGTGCAAAATCTACCCATCCAATCCTACACAATAAACCAAAAACCTCATCATGCAACCCTATAGCCTTAAGGGTATCAACATCCAAAAATCTAGTGGGAACCACTACCTTTCTATCTATAGGATTGGTACCGAGGTGGTGAGGGTTCACGCGGGGGTGATGGAGACCGGGCACGCCTAGAGGAGGTACGGTGGGGGTGATGTGAAAGGAAGCAGCGGTGACCTTGATGCGCTTCTTAGGACCCATCGCCTGGAGCAATCGAAGAATGGTGAGGAGAGAGGGAGTGTGAAGGATAAGGTGTATGGTGAATGGAAGATTGTGGTGGTGGTAATGGTGGGTGCGTGGGAAGGGAGGATGATGGAGACAATGTGGGAAAGGGAAGAGAAAGAAAAGGGAAAAAGGATTTGAAAGGTGATAATGGTGGAAAAATGGTGGTGATTTTGGAGGAAGAAAAGAAAGGTGGTGACAAGCGGAAGAGGAGAAGGAAAGAAAGGAAATTGGGGAGAAATAGGGAAGAGAACCCTAAAAATTTGGAGGTTTCATGGACGTCTTTCCACGAGTACACGAAGTGGAGGTGTCATATGACACGGTCCCCGCCCGTGTAGTATGGTTCGAAAGAAAACACTCCAAATGTTCCTCATAGAATGCATGCACTCAATAAACCATGAATTCAAGCAATCGACAAAACCGAGCAAGTCAAAACATAATTTGGTGCAAAGATGCAAGTATCATCAAGCAAGAAACACATGAAAATGGGCTAAACTAAGAAACCAAACAACGCAAAACAGAAAGGGAAACGAGAGCAAATTTGATTGGGTTGCCTCCCAATAAGCGCTTGGTTTAATGTCCCTCAAGACATTACGATGCTCCCGTTTGTTCTCGCATAAGATGGATGGAGAAAAGGTATGTCCTCAACTTCAGCCTCCAGGAAGCTCATGGTAAGGCTTAAGACGGTGCCCATTAACCTTGAATGCCTTTCCAGAAGCCTCATTCATGATCTCCACTGCACCAGAAGGAAAACATTAGTTACTACAAAGGGCCAATCCATTTAGAACGTAACTTACCTGGAAATAATTTGAGTCTGGATTGGTACAGTAACACTTTTTGGCCTTGGTGGAAACTTTTCCTAGGGATCAAGTGATCATGAAATGCTTTGGTTTTGGCCTTGTAAATGAGGGCACTCTCAAAGGCCTCATTCCTCAATTCTTCCAACTCCTGAATTTGAAGTTTTCTCTGCTTGCCAGCACCTTCCAAGTTCAAGTTAACTTGCTTGATAGCCTAGTAAGATCAATGTTCCAGCTCCACTGGCAAGTGACAGGGCTTCCCATAAACCAATTGGAATGGGGACATGCCTATGGGGGTCTTGTATGCAGTCCGATAAGCCCACAAGGCATCAGCAAGTCTAGTACTCTAATCCTTGCGTGTGGGATTTACAGTTTTTTCAAGGATAGACTTGATCTCCCGATTGGATACCTCAGTCTGGCCATTCGTCTGAGGATGGTAAGGTGTAGAGGTTCGGTGCACCACACCATATTTCTTCAAAAGGGCTTCAAAGATTCTGTTGCAAAAATGTGTCCCTTGGTCACTAATGATGGCTTTGGGAGTGCCAAACCTAGAAAAAATAAAGGACTTCACAAAATCTACAACAGTCTTAAAATCATCAGATTTAGTGGCTTTAGCTTCCACCCATTTTGAAACATAATCCATAACTAAAAGAATATAGGAGAAACCAAAAGAAGGAGGAAATGGTTCTATGAAGTCAACGCCCCAAACATCAAAGATTTCCATAAAGATTATTGGAGTTTGAGGCATTTGATTTTGTGGACCAATATTACCTATTCTTTGACAGCGGTCACATGACTTACAGAAATTATAAGCATCCTTAAAGATGGTAAGCCAGTAGAAACCACTGTCAAGTACTTTGTTGGCTGTCCTCTTCATGCCGAAATGTCCTCCGCAGGCATAGGTATGGCAAAAAGAAAGGACAGAGTGTGTCTCTGAATCCGGGATACATCGCCGAATCACTTGATCCGCGCAATGCTTCCAAAGGTAAGGGTCATCCCAAATGTAGTACTTGCAATCACTCCTCAGCTTGTCTCGTTGTGCCTTGTTCAGGCCTGCCGGAAAGTCCTTGGTGGCCAAGTAATTGGCAATATTAGCATACCACAGAATAGTGGTTGCGATAGTAATTAAATGCTCATCCGGAAAGCTCTCTTGAATAGGTATGTCTTCCTCTTCTGTCACCAATCTGCTCAAATGGTCTGCCACCAAGTTTTTGCTCCCCTTTTTATCTTTAATTTCCAAGTCAAACTCTTGGAGTAACAGAATCCATTGAAGCAATCTGGGCTTCGCCTCCTTCTTTGCCAGTAGGTACTTCAATGCTGCATGGTCAGAAAAAATAATTACTTTAGAACCAATTAAATATGATCTAAATTTTTCTAAAGCAAAAATAATAGCAAGAAGTTCTTTCTCAGTTGTGGAATAATTCAGTTGAGCATCATTTAGGGTCCTTGATGCATAGTAAATAGCATAAGGAACCCTATCAACTCGCTGTCCTAGGACAGCCCCTACCACAAAGTCACTTGCATCACACATTAACTCGAATGGAAGCTCCCAATTTGGTGGCCTAATGATAGGTGCCTCAGTCAGCAACTCTTTAAGTGTGGTGAAAGCCTTCATACACTTCTCATTAAATTGGAATGACACATCTTTTTGGAGAAGTGTGCAGAGAGGTGCTGATATCTTGGAGAAGTCTTTGATGAAGCGTCGATAGAAACCTGCATGACTAAGAAAAGAACGAATGTCCCGCACACTGGTGGGCGAGGGTAATGAACACATAAGTTCTACCTTAGCTTTATCAACTTCAATGCCCCTAGCAGAGATTACATGACCTAACACAATACCTTCTTCTACCATGAAATGGCATTTTTCCCAATTTAAAACAAGGTTAGTGTCAATGCATCTCTTTAAAACCAAAGTCAAATGTTCCAAGCATTTCTCAAAGCCATTCCCAAATACACTAAAGTCATCCATGAAGACCTCAATGATGTTCTCTATGTAATCAGAAAAAAGACTCACCATACATCTCTGAAAAGTCCCTGGCGCATTGCAAAGTCCAAAAGGCATTCGCCTATAAGCAAAGGTGCCAAAAGGACAAGTGAAAGTAGTCTTGTCCTGATCTTCTGGAGCGATAGCAATCTGGTTATAACCTGAAAATTCATCTAAGAAACAATAATGAGAATGACCAGCTAACCTATCTAACATTTGATCAATAAAGGGTAAAGGGAAGTGGTCTTTTCTGGTGGCAGCATTCAATTTTCTGTAGTCTATACAAACACGTCATCCTGTTTGTAATCTAGTATGAATAAGCTCATTCTCAGCATTTCGTACCACAGTAATGCCAGATTTCTTTGGTACTACCTGGACTGGGCTTACCCACTTGCTATCAGAAATGAGGTAGATGACCTCCACACTTAGGAGCCTCAGTATCTCATTCTTCACAACTTCCATCATCGGGGGATTCAATCTCCTTTGTGGTTCTCGTACTGGCTTAGCCCCCTCCTCCATTAAGATTTGATGCATGCAAATGGAGGGGCTAATACCTTTGATATCCGCGATAGTCCACCCGATGGCTGTCTTGTGGTCTTTCAACACAGAAATCAAGCTCTCCTCTTGCTCTTTGGTGAGGGATTTAGCAATTATTACCGGAAGTGTTTCATTCTCAACCAGAAAAATATATTTCAAATGGGAGGGCAATTCCTTTAATTCCAGCTCTGGTGCCTGCACTACAGAAGATTTAGGTACATCAATGATAAAAGGTAATTCAACATACGATACCTCATGCCCTTCTGAGGCGGAAGAGAGTATATGCAAGGCTGCCACCACTTCTTTTGAATCCTGAAAATCTAAACTGCGAGTCATGACTGTATCAATGGCATCAAATTGATCAGACTCAAGAACAGTAGAAATTAAAGATTCAAGAACATCGAAAGAATCAATAACGTAAGCAGAGTGCACATCACTCGGGTATCTCATGGCCTCGAAGATGTTGAATCTAATCAACTCTCCATCAAATTCCATAGTCAATGTTCCCGAATGCACATCAATTTTAGTTCGAGCAGTCTTGAGGAAAGGCCTCCCCAACAGAATGGGGGCAGAGTTGGGAGATTTGTCCTCCTCCATGTCCAGCACATAGAAATCTGCCGGAAACACCAGTTCATTGACCTGCACCAAAACATCCTCAACAACCCCCTTAGGGTATGCGTTAGACTTGTCTGCCAGTTGAATGATAACTCCAGTAGGTTCTAAAGGTCCTAGATGTAAAGATGCATAAATAGAAAAGGACATGACATTAATGGATGCACCTAAATCTAACATGGCCCTCTCGAACCTGGCATTACCGATAGTGCATGGTATAGTGAATGTGCCAGGATCTTTACATTTAGTTGAGAGTTTCTTATTAAAAACAGTTGAAACGTTTGCTCCCACTTGGACCCGTTCATTACCTTTCAACTTTCTTTTGTTAGTGCATAACTCTTTTAAGAATTTAGCATATCTAGGCACTTGCTTTATGGCATCTAACAGAGGAATGTTAACTTCAACTTTCCTGAAAGTCTCTAAGATCTCCTTTTCCGCTTCTTCTTTCTTATTTTTAACCAACCTATTCGGAAAAGGGGCCTTAGTGACATATTTAGGAAATGGGTCAGAAACACTTACCTTAGTGGTCTTAGGATTGATCCCCTCCTCATCTACTTCCTTAGGATTTTGAGCTTTGTCTTCAGTGACTTGGGAAGATGCGGGTCCGTCAAGTGTCTTCCCACTTCGCAAGGTGACAGCACTAGCATTTTCTCTTGGGTTCACCTCTGGCTGCGAGGGAAGTTTCCCTGAAATCTGACTCTGCACCTTGTTGATCTCAGTAGCCAACTGTCCCAATGGGTTCTGCAAAGTACTGATAGTGGCCCTTGTTTCTTGCTGAAACTGAATATTGCTGGTGGCCATTTGCCTCACTAGATCTTCCAACGAAGGCTCAGGTTGCCTAGGGGCCTAAACTTGTGGTTGCCTTGGAGGAAAGGGTGCTTGCCTTTGCTGAAACCCTGGAGGTCCATAGGCTTGAGGTTGAGCTTGAGCTTGGGGCTGCTTTGCATAGCTAAAATTTAGATGATCTCTCCACCCCGGATTATATGTGTTGGAGTAGGGGTTGTAATTCTTGGATGGAGCAGAAAATCCCCCTACTGCCTTGGCCTCTTCATTTGTGTCCTCTTGCAAAGTGGGACACATATCGGTAGGATGTCCTGTAGAGCAACAAATCCCACATGCTTGTACTGGTGCTTTCCCATTGTCCATCAGCTTCTGAACCATGGCGGTCAACTGGGTCATTCGATGCTGCAAACTAGTAGTGTCAGCCTCTTTAACTGCTCTCACCCCTGTATCATTCCGAATGAAGAATTGTTGGGTGTTTGCAGCCATTCTAGATATCAGATTTCTAGCTTCTTGAGGGGTCTTATCAACCAAGGCTCCTCTACTGGCAGCATCAATCATGTTGCGGTCCATCACTAGCAAACCTTCATAGAAGTACTGTATCAGAAGTTGTTCACTGATTTGATGCTGAGGGCAGCTAGCACACAATCTCTTGAATCTCTCCCAGTACTCATGAAGTGATTCCCCATGTCTTTGTTGGATGCCGCAAATTTCTTTTCTGATGGTTGCAGCCTTTAATGTAGGAAAATATCTGTCTAGGAAAGCCCGAGCCATGTCCTGCCATGTCTGAATTGATCCAGGTAGGAAGTAGTACAGCCACTCCTTTGCAGAATCCTTCAGGGAAAACGGAAAAGCTCTCAACTTGACCTGCTCCACTGAAATTCCTGTAGGCTTTATGCTAGAACACACAACATGGATTTCCTTCAGATGCTTGTTAGGGTCTTCTCTGGCTAATCCATTGAAAGATGGCAAAAGATGGATTAAACCAGATTTCAACTCAAATGCCTCCTCATTCTCAGGAATTTCTATGCACAGAGGTTGTTGGTCTAAGTCCGGAGCACCCAACATCCTTAATGTATTTTCTGCCATCACTACTTCTTCAGGTGGCTCGAGATATCTGAGGGACATTTGAACCGGAAAGGTACTATGTTACGGGCACTTCAATGTCAAGGGTGTGAATGTATTGCGAGCTGATTTGTTCAAAGTAACGCCTTAAGTTTCTCAGTTGCTCGTTCACCTCTTCACCGGATATGAACACCTGCAAGATAGTTGAAAAGAATAACTGGAACGATTAAAATTAAAACAAAAACAGAGAGAAAAATAGGAAACAAATTAATAGCGCAATTGGAAAATTAGTTCCCCGACAACGGCGCCAAAATTTTGGTGTGGTGTGAAATGTGATTAAAATTAAATCAAGATTAGTTGCCAAGTTCCACCAAAAATACAAAAACCTTGCAATGTTGTAGTAAGCAAGGTTTTTCCTCCACTTACCTAGGGTCTTTAAATGTTCGATCCACAGAAAACCAATTCAATTAACACTATTAATCAAATTCCTAAATTAATCTCTGATGAGAAATAATAAAAGTAAAAAAAGGGGGTTTTGTTAATTGAAACTAAAATGCTAATAAACTTAAACCAAAACAACAACACAAATTGAATTATCAAGTTAAAGGTATTGGTTAAGAGATGGAATCCACCACTAGATTTATATGATTATGCTAACTTACATACTCTTTATACCAACATAATCAATTATGTTCTTATGTGATTGTGAGATAAATCCCATGTTTTCCTTAAGTTTCACTTAATTCAGCAACCGCTCAAATCAAATCCTAACCATTAGTTATTTGTAAAGCAACCGCTCTTACACCTACCTAATGATTGCATTAAAAATTAGAAAACTAATCACACTAAGATCTAATCACACACCGGGATTAAATTACTTAGATCATATGTTTTACTAGTTTTACCACCGCAACCACGCATAGCAATCCTAGTTTTACCACTTTTGAAATTGGCAAAGAGTATAAAAATCTTTATACTAAATTAAGAACAAAAACATATAAATAAAAACATAATTGTATTGATATAAAGAAGTATACAAGATTCACATAATCAAAACTAGAGTTTCATCTTCCCTTAACCAATCAAAGAGTTTAGCCACACATGGCAAGATCAAAATCACAAGAATAACAGAAGAAAAACATTGTCCAGAACAATAGAAGAAAAGAAAAACTAAAGATCAAACTAGTTTCCAAGGCTTGAGAGTGATTGATCTTTGATCGCTCGAATCCGAGTCTCTAATCCTCAATCGAATCCTTCTCCTTCTTGGTCTTTGTGTTTCTCTCAGTTTCCTTGAAGCCTCTCTCTGTCCAGATCACGTTTAAGGGCTCTAAACAACCCTATTTATAAGTTTGGGAACCTAATTTAGCATTAAGACACGAAATTAAACTTCTGAGTCGATAACACGGGCCGTATCATGTTACACGGCCCAACCCGTGTCTAATTCTGATGTCAGATCTCCAGCTATTCCAAAGTCAGAGAATAACACGGCCCACCCCGTGTCATTTGACACGGGCCGTGTTCTCGGTCAAGGCTTGAAATTATTTCTTCCTCGTGAAGTCAGAGGAGTACACGGTCTACCCCGTGTTATTTGACACGGGCCGTGTTGCTCAAAATCTTCCAGTCTTCAAAGTCAGAATAATACACGACCTACCCCGTGTCATTTGACACGGGCCGTGTTGTTCACTTTCTTCAAATCCAGCCTTGATTCTTCATGAATGCCCTTCTTCCTTTGCTTCTAGGGGTTGATACTAATTCCCTTAAGTCTCTTAACTCTCTTCTCAATAGTTCAACCCCAATGGGCTCCATGACTCATAGATCTCCTGAAAATCACAATACGTTTATGAGTGTTTATAACCACATTTAAGCATAGTTTCACAATAAACATCCCAAAGACAATTCCAAATCAGAAACTTAGCTAAATGACAATAATTAAGCACAAATGGAATCCAATTAGATCAAACAAAGAACATTTAAGAGCTGAAATTATTAACAGATCATTGCTATTGCTATCAGTTGCAACTGGACTTTTAATCTGATGGATGTGAAGAATGTCTTTCTTAATGGTGACTTAGAAGAAGAAGTCTATATGCAACCACCACTAAGTTACTCTTGTCCACTTAACAAAGTCTGTATTCTTTACAAAGCCTTGTATGGTCTTAAACAAGCTCATCAAGCCTGGTTTGCTAAGTTTAGTTCTAATATCAGTCAGCTTGGATACTCTTCTAGTTCTCATGATTCAACACTCTTTATCTGTAAGACTGATAGTGGCACTGTGTTACTGCTTCTTTATGTTGATGACATGATTATTACAAGTGATGATATTTTTAGTATTGCTGATCTTAAAGTATCTTTAAGCCACAATTTTGAAATGAAGGATCTTGGTCCTCTCAATTATTTTTTAGGTCTTGAGGTTCTTTCCTCTGTTAATGGTATTTATTTGTCCTAAGCTAAATATGTTTCAGATCTTATTTATCGAGTTGGTCTCTCAGACAATCCCACGGAGTCCACTTCTCTAGAACCTGATGTCGGGTTTACACCTTTAGATGGTACTACCCTTGATGATCATACTCTCTATCGACAGTTAGTTAGTAGCTTGATTTATCTTTTTGTTACTCGTCCAAACATTTCATATGTTGTTCATTTAGTTAGTAAGTTTATGTTAACTCTGTGCACTGCTCATTATGTTGTTGTTTTACATATTATTTGATATATAAAAGGAACTCTATTTCATGGGCTTCATTTCTCAGGCAACTCCTCCTTGGTTCTCCAGGCTTATTCCGATGTTGATTGGGCTAGAGATCTCACTAATCGTCAATCCAACACTGACTATTGTATCTATCTTGGCGATGCACTTATTTTATGGCAAAGCAAGAAATAAACTTTAAATACACATTTCAGTACTGATGCAGAATATCAGGCACTAGTTGACACCACATCTGAAATATTTTAATTACGTTGACTGCTTGATGACTTGAGTACTTCTCAATCCTCTCCCACTACTCTTTACTGTGGTAATAGGAGTATTATTTAGATTGCTCATAATGATGTTTTCATGAGCACACCAAGCATATTGAGATCGATTTTCACTTCATCCGTCAACATATTCTTCGTGGTGCTCTTCGTTTCCTTTCTATTGGCAGTCTTGATCAGCCAACCAATCTGTTCACCAAAGGTCATCATCTTGGCAGATTTTACACTTTGATTTCCAAACTCAAGTTAGTTTCTTCAACACTTGAGTTTGAGGAGAGTATTAGTGTAATTAATTATAATTAATTATGATTGATTTTAAGAATGATTATAATTGATTTAGTGAAAATTAATTTGATGGAAGTAAATAATTATAATTTATTATTTTTTTTATGTACAATAATCTTTTTGTATAAATATAAATTAATTTTTTTATATTTTTTCATTCAAAAATATATATAAATTATTAATATTTATTTTTTTATTTCTGTTTCTAACACTTCCAATGGAAACCAAGGATCATGCCAAACCCGAACTTGAGACCCATCACCATCCGCAAAATGCTAAGTTCCAAAATTTTTCTGCCTTCCATGATGTAGGCCATGTGAACGATGGATTTGCACCCATATGAGCATCGAGGAAAGAATTTCGAGGGAAATACTAGGCTTTTAAGATCCTGACCAAGAGGGAGTCCGGATTACGGACAATACGCTAACTTTGTTTGGCTAAGATAGCCAAATTAAATGTACGTTCTCGTCGTTCCCAGAGCATTCCATGTTCACTATATTGTTTTATCCTTATTGCCTTTTTTTTTTAATAAAAAAAAGGGAAACTTAATGATATATTTTATAGTTGTATTTGAAAATTATATGAAATGGCCAACCAAAGAAATAGTTTATTTAGTTTTAATATTTTCTTACTGTTCGTAGATATTTTTAAATAAAGGTAAGTCCAAATGCACAAAGGAGAAAATAAAGAAAAATAATGTTATTATTCATACATTTTAAACTTTTCTTTTTACTGAGAATTCATACATTTAAAACTTTACACCTTTCTTTTAATTTTTTTCAAAAGAGATATAAAATTTTAAGTGTATGAATAATCTATATCTATATTATATAGTAAAATTTCCCTAAAAGGCAATTAATACTACTATTAAATTAAACATTAAATGCATTATTAGTTTAAGCAGTAATAAATACATTATTAATTATCAATTTTAATAAATACATTATTAAGGATAAATAACATTTTTCCTAATAATAATTTACAATTGTTTAGATAAAAAATACTTTGAATTTGATATTAGTAAAATTGTAAAAAATTAAAAGATAGTAAAATTAAATAAACTTTTAATGTTATAAAAAAGTCACTTACTATATCAAATAATCATGCAACGTACGGATATAATAACTTGTGATATTGTAAAATAAAATAAAAAAAAAGCTTAATAAAAAGACTGATACAAGGGCCAATTAACTAAAGGCAACCTTGAAAGCACAAAAGATAATACAATAATTAAAAAAAAAGCCTAATTTAACAAGAATTAAGAATTAAAACACTAAAACAACAAACTCTATCCTTATAGGGAAAAAGTGACACGACATCGTATAACTATATAAGTCGTTAGATTGGAAATAAAATATTATTAAATTAAATTAAAACGGTTATAAAATTGTTGAAAATATTACTCTCATGGTGAAGGGTGCGTGAATGCACCTTATATGAGAGCCGTTAATTTATGTTTAAAATACATGAAAAGTTAAATTTGATGACATGTAGCCTATAAAATCGGGTAATTAGTCGCAATCAAATTTGTTTTTTAGCCACAGTTTAAAAGCATGTTTAGGTAAGCTTAATTATTTGTCAAAACATATTTTTATTGAGAAAAAAGGTTTTTTTTTTTAAAAACTTTTCACAACATGTTTGGGTAATTGAGAAAAAATGTTGCACAAATTTTGAGGCATTATTATAAAAGATTTTTTTCATAAGCTCAAATTTGGACATTTTGATTCTTAATTTTAGATTATTTCAAAATTTTTGAAATATAAATATTATTTTATTTTCAATTAAATAATTTTTTAATTATTTTATATATATTTTGATAATTTAATACATAAAAATAATTTTTTTATATCATCTAAATAAAACTCTTTGACTTAAAATGATTTATAAATTAACATATTCAAACATAAATTAATTATCTCATAATATAATTAATTTTCTTGTTAATCAATTATACATATAATCGATTTTTAATATAATTTTTTATAACTAATCCAAAGGCTAGGTATGTTGCTAAACTATCTTCCAACATTTGTCCAAAATGTGGTTGATAACAGTGTCGGCAAATGCAGTGTTTTAACTAGGAGTGTAATCAGGTCAATTTGGTTCGGTTCTTGGGGAAATATAAAATCGAACCAATCAAAATCAATTGATTCGGTTTGGTTCGATTTTCTTATTTTTTGATAGTCAAATTCGAATCAAACATCTATGGATTGATTTGGTTTGGGTGGTTAGGTTGATCATTTTTTTAACACAAAAATCAACTAAATAATTAGCTTTTTATAGCAAAAAAAAAATAATACATAATAAACCTATAAATTTTTTTCTAGAAATGGAATCAAATCTACTTATCTTAATAAGCACACTACAAAGTACAAACTCTAAAATTATATGTTCTGCATGTTGTCCTAATCTACTGATAATACAACCAGTCAGTGTCTTTGATGTGGTACTATGTTTATTTTAGAATCTTCAGCTGAGTGTTTAGTCCCTATATAAATAAGGGTATAAGTTGGTTAATTTGTATGACCTTAATGGTGATTATAGTATATGCTTTTAGACTTCCTGTTTGTAATATATTATAAAGTTTTTTTGTGTTAAGTTGCTTCAGAGCAACAACATGCATGTAATACGATTTTTAGAAGGTTAGTTTCAGGTTGAATGAACTTTTTTCTTATAATTCTAAACTTGTTGTTTATTATTATAAAGTTTTTTTGGGTTAAGTTGTCATGTTAATATTTTGTAGTTAAGGTTTAAAAACTCTTGACTTATGACATGGAATAAATTAAGTTGTACTCTCTTTAATCTTTTTTTTTTTATTCTACACTTAGTTTAGTCATTATATTTATATAAATTAGTTTGTTAAACTAAATGTCATGCACTCTGATTTATTGCTCTGATGCATTGTGTTAGAAAGACATTAATGGTTTGGTTCGATTCGGTTATTGAATTTAAAACTTTTAAAGAACCAAACTAATTAAGTCTCATTTAATTTAGATTTTGTCCGAACCAATCAACATACTCAAATTGAACTAAACTAATTTAATTAGTTCAATTCAAATTAATTGGATTAATCAAATTTTCTGAACTAATTTACACTCTTAATTTTAACTGCAGTTATAACTACGGTCAAGAGAAGAAGTTGTGATAAAATGGTGTGATATTATCATTATTCTTGCTAAAATGGCATAAGAAGAAGTTGTGACAATAAATGCTTAATGTTTAGATTCACAAGTCATTCAAGCAATCCCAGAAATGAACATTAATTCTAACTAACTAATTCTTGTTAAAATAAAACGGAGCCTTAAACTGCACAGAAAAAATTGTTATCATATACTACAATTGAATACCTAGTTCTAATATATGTAAAATTATTCTGTTCTATAATGAACTTGTCAAAGAAAAAATGCAATCACAAATTTCTGGCGAACTATGATCCTCCCCAATGGAGGAATTCTTGTATAGATAGAAACTCACCACATCACTTTTAGACATAACTAATAAGAAAATGCCAAAATATAAAAATAAAAAGAAAAGAAAAATGGGGAAAAAATAGGAAAAACAAAAAGCTTGGTGGTATGCAAGTGAGATTGAGAAAGAAAAAAGGATATCTAAAAAGAGAAAGAATAAATGGATGGGCCAACTCATAATTGATGGTGCAACATCCTTCAAAATAATAATAATAATAATAATAATAATAATAATAAAATAATAATAATAATAATAAATAAATAAATAAATAAATAAAAATATATTATTTTCAAAAGTAATGATTACTAAAGATAAAAATCAAGTTGTTGAGATCAGCATAATGACATATAAAAAAAATAAGTGTCAAAGAGTGATTGAGAATCAACAAAAAAACATGAGGCTTATTAAATAAACCACTATACTATATAAGGCTTAAGTCACTTCTCTATATAAGCATGTTAAAATGCTTCTAGGAGAAGATTCCTAAAAATTTGATCTTTATCAGTAAGGTAATAGAGAATGATTATAATAGGATGTTTTTTTTTTTGGAAAAATGTTTCTCCTTATGACACCAAACCACCCAACGTCACTCTCACTAATGTAAGGAAGAGTGACTTTTGACTCTATAAATACCCCCTCACTCCTCCTCTTTCCACATTAGAAATGTCTACCCAATTAACAGAAAACACCAAAGTGCTTATACAACTCTATTTTTTTTTTGACACTCAATCGAGAATTCCAAAACTCAACTTCTCCATAGGAGCACACTACCTTCAACCAGAAACTAATTTCCTTATTTCCACCCGTGAGTTACATTTTTGCAAAAAGGTAGGAAAGGTGCAAACTCATTCTTTTCTTCTTTCATTCTACTAAATCATAATTCTGGTTTCATCTTTGATTTACGTATATTAATTTCTTTGAATTTATAACCCTTTCAAAGTTATTGCAGGATTTCTTATTGTCTTTAATTAGAACTTATGATTTTGACTATCTTTTTCTTCTGTTTTGATTTTGATATCTGTTCTTCAATTTTGATTTTTACTTTTCGATTCGATTTGTTTTTAATTAGAACTTATGTTTCTGTTTTTCTATTCTATTTCGATTTCGATCTCTATGATTGTTGTAAACACATTTTCGATATCGATATTTGTTCTTCAATTTTGATCTTTGCTCTTCGATTGCTTTCTCTTTTGTTTTCAATTTCGATATTTGTTCTTCGATTTTGACTTTTACTCTTCAAATGTCTTTCTCTTCTGTTTTCAATTTCAAAATTTTGATCTTTGCTCTTCGACTGTCTTTCTCTTCTGTTTTGATTTTCAATATCTATTCTTCGATTTTGATCATTACTCTTCGACTGTCTTTCTCTTCTTTTTCGATTTTGATTTCGATCTCTGTGGTTCTCATAAACACGTTTTCAATTTTGATTTTGTTCTTCGATTTTGATCTGTGCTCTTCGACTGTCTTTCTTTTCTGTTTCGATTTCAATTTTGATCTTTATGGTTATCGTGAGCATGTTTTCGATTTCGATTTTTGCTCTTCGATTCGATTTCTTAATGGTTTTATCAAAGATTTTCTTATCTTTCTCTACTTTATATTTTTTATTTCAACAAAATTCTCTTGATTTGCTGAGTGTTTGAAATTACAAAATTTTATTAACAAAAATTGAATTTTTGTTTAAGCTCACTAATATTGTCCCATTGTATTAATGAATTAATGTGTAAGAAAATTAATTATTATAGCCATGATTAGAGAATATTGAGAGACATCTCAATTAGAAAACATTGAGGGATGTCTCGATTAGAAATATACACATTTGGTTATGTCTAAGAGAATTAATTATTATGGTCATGATTAAAGAATATTGAGAGACGTCTCAACTAAAAAATATTGAGGGACGTCTCGATTAGAAATATGCACATTTGGTTGAGAATCTTAACAATGGGATGAGGAGAATAATTATTGCTAAAATTATTTCTATAAATGATTTATGAAAAATTTACTAGTATTGTTAAGTATTTTTCAGAAAGAATTATGAACTTTTAGAAAGAAAAGTGAAAAAGAATGATAAAATATTTTTTGTACATGTGATGGTTAAAATATCATTGAACCAAGTCTTCATAAAGCCATTCAAAAGATTTTTGTTTCATTCATAGTTTTCTTGGTCTTCCTCTACCTCTCTATTGGACTATTCTCCACGATCTACTCTTTTACAAAAGGGTCTTTTCCTTACATGTATGAGATTCTCCCATCTTTTTAATCTACTTTGTCTGAGCATACATTTATTCCTAATCCTATCTTGTCTAGTATGGCCACACATCCAACGCAACATCCTCATCTCCGCGACATTAATCTTGAGAGCTCTTGTTGGCTTTTTACCACCCAACATTATACATATTTGCGGGCCTTATATTAAATTTAGTAAGTAGACTTTTATCACAAATAATTAATACTCTTATTTCATAAAAGTAGTTTACTTCATAAGTCATTTTTTGGATCAATATTTTTTGAGCACCATGTAAAGGTTAAGATGATCTCCAACCTTTGACCGCTAAGGTAGCATTAACATGTTTTTAGGAACTTACATTCATATACATTATGTCTTGCTCCTTATATATGTTCTTCCAAAGCCCATCTCCACTTCTAACTCTAGCTTCCCTTTATTTCCTCTCTCTCTCCACCTATCTTCATAATGCAAAAAAATATTATAAACTAAATTCTTGGATATTAATCCAAACCAAGGTAAAAAGATAAGGACTCAAATGATGTATTATTAGTTATAGGAAATTCCGACCCCACTTAGTAAATATTTTTTAAAAAATAATATCTTAATTATAAATTATAAGATATTACGAACTCTTTTCTTCTCCAAAGCCTTACAAATGGTGGCGACTATCGTCGCTTTTTCCGATCAATGAAAACCATGTGTAGATTTTGCTTCCTCCAATACAAGAACTTCGTAGAAGAGAGATTGATGGTTGGCATAAAACCAAATTGATTCTCGAAATATGAGTCTCTTGTCTTAGTCTCCTTTCAATGACTCTTTCCCATAACTTCATGATATGACTGTAATTTGCACAATTTTGTATATCTCCCTTATTATTCTTATAAAGGGATTAAAGTGTTTCTCCTCCATTCATTTGGCATCTTCTTAGACCTCAATATCTCGTTAAACATGACTTTGTAAGCCACTTATACCTTTATCTCCTAGGCACTTCCATATCTCAATAGGTATATTATCCCTCGCTTCCATTATTCATCTCTTCAATGCTTCTTTTACCTCAAATTTCAATTCTACGATAAAATGTTTTATTTTGGTCTTTCTTAGTGTTTAGAATTTTCCCCTTTTTCGTGTTCCTCATTAAATAAAAAAATAACCCATCGATCTTTGATGTCTTGTTAACCAAGACTTTATTGATCCTTAATGCATTTCACTTGATCCAGATCTCTTGTCTTCCTTTCCCTACTTTTAACAAGCTTGTAGATATACCTTTCTCCGTCTTTGGTGCCCAACGATTGATATAACCCATTTAACGCTTTAGCTTTCACCTCTCTCACCCCTTCTTACTATCTTTTTAGCTGCCTTATATTTTCCCAACTTTCATCATTTTTACACACGTACAAGCTTTATATATTTTAACCTAATTTATTAAAAGATAATTCTTTAGGGAAAGCCCCTTGATTCACCGAGTGATCTTTTTACCATAAGATTATTTTTCCATTACATTTGTACAAATTCTCCTCTAATCCTCCGAAAAAATTTGTTTTAACCTTTCGATTTGCCACCATTTGATTATTACAATTCAACATTTCTCTTTACTCTCATCTTTTGTACATCCATAAAATTACACATTGGGTATCTCTCTAGGGATGACTTTGCAATATGCAAATCTTTCATCATTTCCTTAATGAAAAAAATCAAAGAGAAAGGATATGTGATAAAATGCTTTCCCGCTTCTAAAACAAGAAGCTATTGTAAGATTAATACCGCAAAACTAGAATCGCTTTGCCCTCTGCATTAACTACTCCTAGAATAACCCCTTGCAAACCCTCATAATTCGCTCCCCACAAGGTATAGAAAAATCTTGGTGCACTAAATTCTAAAAAGAATTTAATACTTGTTTAACCCTACTTGACATGTGGCATCATGATAACATTAAAATTTTCCACAACATATTGATATAACAATTCTCAAGTCTTGTCACATCACAACATTTTTTCCAATTTTAATCTATTATGCCTAAACTTTTTGTTTCTAGATTTTATCTCACTTTCAAAGCTTAAAACCAAACTCTCTTTGCCTTTTTTCCAAAATTTAAATAATATAAAAACTGGTTCAATATTTGCCATTGATTTACCTTGTGTGTGCTATATTGAAGTAGATGACATGATGCATTTAATATTACGAAAATATGGGAACCCTTTCTTTTTCTCTTTATTCATAAAACTTCTTATTTAATAAAAGGAAAATATTATTTTAAAGTAAGTAAATAAACAATTACTTTTTATTTATCCTTGATTTAAAATAAATCGCCTAACACAACCCTCCTCTCTTATTTTGATCTTAACTTACTAAATAATCTAAAGATAAATACATTTTTATTTGCTAACTTTAAATTTTTTTACCTATATTTAATAATATAATTTATGATTCTTGGTCCATTCATTAAACATTTTTTGCATCCATCCCTATAGAGACTATGTGTTTTCATTCACTGTAGGAGATCTTTGCCTAATCATTATACTTTTTGATTAGTAGTAGTAGAGTTTGTAAATTAATATATGTATAAAAGTAGTACTTCATAAGCTTTTCATATTTTTTTGAGCACCATGTAAAGGTTAAGATGAGTCTAACCTTTGACTAGGTGCTAACTCATTTTAGGAGTACTATTCATACATTATGATGCAGATATATGTATTAACTACTAACTCTTTAAAGGTTCTATCCTCTTCTAATGTAAAATATTATAAACTAAATTGATATTAATAACAGTTATATATATGATGTATTTTCTCAATCTGTTTAGTAAATATTTAAAAAATAATAATTATAATTATAAATTAGAGTAAGATATTATAGGTGACAAGTTAGTAGCAATGGCAGCGACCAACGTCGTCGTCGAAGTGAGTGGGTTTGACATACAAGAACTCCAATGAGAGGATGATGACCAGTTGGGTCCGATGTACAAAAATCTCCGTTGTCGTTGTTGGAGGACTAAGAGTGAGACTCCCTTCGCACTCGATGTACGGATACCTCTACCCTCTCCATGCTCTGTTCCCTTTTCCGTTCAAGTGACATTCGTGGTTCAAGTTTAATTATTTTTCTTTTTATTATTTATTATTTGCTGAGATGGGTTTCTTGTGGTGAGGTGGATTTAGTGGGATCAACTTTTATGTGATGACATTTTCTTATTAGTTTGTGCCTAAAAAAGGTGACGTGATAAGTTTGTATTTATGCAAGAATTTCCCCTCCATAATAAAAAATATGAAAGATGAAAGAAAATTAAATGTCAGTAAACTGTTGATTAGAAAAGAAACCTGTGGTAGAATACACAGCTTTATAAAGGAGAATCACCTTTATTAGTAATATAAGTAAAATACTACATGTATTATAAACTCATGCATTGTACGATAATGATTATTAATTTATTTTATTTTTCACTTGCACACCAATAATGGCTCAAAGTTTTCAGACAAGTTTATAATTTTACCATGTGTATCTCTTCACCCAGAGATCTTTGTGCTCAAGATAAAAATACACTCCATCCTGTCTAACACTTCGCCAGCATTTCGATGAACAATCAGCATGATCCACTTTAGCATTATAAATCTCAAAGCTCTTTTCCAATTGGAACCATTTCATGGTGCACCAAAACAAAGTAGTACCAAAAATGTTGTCTCGGAAGGACCAATCTATGTATGCTCCATTGCCAAGAAGATGCACGCCAAGATCATTGTCCTTTGATTGACAATGGAGAAGGAGATTAATAATACCACCCAAGTCATTTGCAACTCGCACAGTTGTCTTGTCCAAATCTTCTTGACCCTGCGCAGTGACCATGTGCATGTCTGTTGCAATAATCACCAATACAGCACCTATAGCCAAGGCCTTGAACATGTTGCTTTCCTTTTCAATTTGTTCTTAGGAGTAAAGGGCTCTAATCGTTATACTAATTTGTTCCGAAAGCCACTACGATGAAGGAAATGAAATACGATGGTATTTAATGTGAAGACCTTATAGAGAGAAAAGAAGTGGCTTTCATTAATGAATGGTGGAAAATTGTTCAGTCGTGGCTTGTATTTTTCAACACAAGGAGAAAGACGTTTTGCAAAGAACCAATTTTTTTTTTTAGATGGTTGTTGGTTGACTGGTTCATTTAATTGCATGACTTTTCAATAAATAGATGGTGAAGTTATTTGCATTTTAATATGCCTATTCACCTTCCTTATTTTTTAAAGATAAAATTTAAGTAAAGTTTTTTAGATATTTATGATATTATTTTTTAATAAAAATATAATATGTGTCTTATTTTTAGTTATTTTATTATTATTTTTTAAAAAATTTATTACTGAATTGTAAAAAATATGTACATATCATATTTTTATTAGAGAAAATCACTATAAATACTTAAATTTTTTATCTAAATTTTGTTTATTTTTTTAATTTTTATTGTATTTTTTAAATTTACCCTTATTTAAATTGAACAAAAGTCAAAATCATCCATCTATGTGTATTAAATTAAAGTATACTAATTTGAGAGTAACTTACTTATTTATGAGGGAGGATCAACTTACATCAGTGTAAGTCTTTTTTGACTTACACTTATTTTTAGTTATTAGATTCACTTTTATCTAATGGTTATTTTTAATGAAATAATCTCAACCATTACATAAAAGTAGATCTAATGGTTAAAAATAAGTGTAAATTAAAAAAGACTTACACTGATATAAGTCGATCTCCCTTCTTACTTATTCTACATTCCATTAAAGACTGACGTCTGTTATGAATGTCATTCTTAACTTTTTTAATTTAAATTTAAGTTCTTTTTTAATCTTATAATGTATATCCTATTTTTTTAATATTAAACACACTATCTCTTTTAATTTATATTTTTAAACTTTTGCTGAATTTTAAAAAGACCTGAATAATGTATGGGATACTTACTATTTTTCTATATTTCCAAGATATTTTACATTTTAGATGTAAAATTAATTTTCGCTTAAAATTATAAAGGGTGGCAAATTTTGAAAGAAAATTTTCTAGTGACTAAATAATTTAGATTCTCATATTTGTTTATGCTTCTTTTGCAAATAACTAGTATCTTACTCTTAAAAAATTTAGAAGTTGATTATCTTCATATTTGATTATTTGACTTTGAGAAAAAAAAATTATGGTTTTTAAGGGTAAAGATATTGAGATTTTATATAGACCTCATTTACTAACTACTTACTTTTGCTCCAACCTTCAAAACATAGTCAATCTGAAAAAAGATTAATAAATCAAATGCTTTAATTCCGAATAAATATATTTGACTAAGATTTAACAAACTAAATTAGATAAATGCTTGTGTGAAGGCTATAAATATCATTAATTTTGGAAATTCCAATTTAAACCTATGATACCAAATTAATGTAAAAAAAAATAATCATGTCAATAAGTCTAATTGGTATAAGACAAAAATAGATTAATAGAAAATTTGTTCACATACTATAAATAAGATTTGATTCTTCAATGGTTAGGTTTAGAAAGTATCAAAGTAATAACTAATATAGTTTCTTAGGAAATTTAAAATATTTAAAAATTGTTTTTATTCTATAAAACATTTTAAATTGTTAAATGGATAATAAATATAAAAAATTATTTTTTGATAAAAAAGGTAATTAAAAGATATACTTAGAAATCTAGAAATAGAAAAAATCTACTTGGGAACATAAATTACATAAATTACATAAATTACAAAATTCAAAAGAAATTATGACTTTTTTTTTGTGCACTAGAAAGAGATTATGACTTTATTAAATTAATTTGAGAATTAAATAATTAAAAATTACAATGTAATTCAATTAAAATCTATTAAATACAAATTACCTAAATTACACTCAAATTAGGAGGAAAAGTAAATCTTAAGGCAACACCATGATATTCCTCTATATATATATATATATATATATATATATATATATATATATATATATATATATATATATGTCAAATTCTCATTCATCATTAAAATATATATTTATGCTCTCTTTCTTCATTAAATTTCACAATCCTAAGTTACGAATATACCCTTATGACTAAATTATTAGTGTTTGAACTCGTGCAACATAAGAAAATTAAGAAAGTAAATTGTGTTGAAGATGACAATAAAATATAATATATAACAAAGAAAAAATTAAGATGAAAATAAAAACATTAAGCAATATAAAAATAAATAATGAATAAATCATATATTATAATGCCAAGGTAATTAGAAGAATAATATTTTTGAAGATATAGATAAATATTAAATTATTAATTATTAGGAATCAATATAAAAATAAATAAAACATATAACAAAATAATTTTAAATAAAATATCAATCGTTACATAAATGCTTCATTACATAAACAATTTTTAACAAACCTTATATAAATAATGTATGCATGAACCGGATCATTACTTCCTTTTAATGAGAATTTCATCATTAATCTATATTATATAGTAAAATAGTCTTAAAAACATTTAATAACATCATTAATTACATGTTTATTTTAAAATAAAGAATTGAATAGTAAACTAAAAAAAAAAGACAAAGTGTGAATATTGATAAGAAAACGATTATTAACATAATAGTGATTGCATATATAATAAAACTACCTTGAAAAGTAAAAATATATTAAAAAAACTATACTATATTGTCATATAGTAAATTTGCATTAAAAAACATTGAATAACATCATTAAATACATGTTCATGTCAAAAGGAAAGAATTGAAAAGTAAAATTAAAAAAGGACAAAGTGTGAATATTGATAAGAAAAAAATTATTAACATAATAGTGATACCTATAATAGAATTGCCTTGAGAAGTAAAAAATATATTTTAAATAAAACAACAAATTTTAAATATTAAATAAATATTATGTTAATGAGAAATTACCTTGAGAAATAAAATATTTTTAACAAAATTGATAAATATTAAATATGAAATAGTCTGTTCAACGTATAGGTAAGATAACTAGTTTGAAGAATCCTATAGAGATGTAAACATTAATACTATAACGTCCTACTTTAATTTTTAATATTTTTTATTTTTAAATATAAATTTTGAATGCAATTAGAACAATACGTTACAAACTAATTTCTATTTTTTACAATTAGCTTTATACATAGTATTTTACACTAATTTGAGGATTACATTCTTCAAAAGTTATATTTTTACATGCAAACTCTAGTTAAGTCAAGTACCTATTTCTCAAAAGTTAAGCATATAATAGCCTTTACAAGGTGCTGCTATTTACATATTTACAAACATACAAACGTTAAATACTATAGCTATTTATCAAAGAGTAATATTACCAGGAATAAATCTCTAAGAGTGACAGTGAAAACATAGTCTCCTAGTTCTAACATATAAACTTGTTGCACATGGAAATTAACCATAGTTCTTATTGTTGGCATTATCTGAAATATCATGTCAAAACGGTGAGATAAAATCTCAGTAGGAAAGGACAATAATAATAATAATAATAATTTTGAACTAATAATATTCCAACTGTCACAAGTATGAAAAATAGTTTTACCACTCTTTGCAACTCTTTCTTTCTTGATACCATATATCTAAGAGTCCAATTAAAATTCCTATTTTATCAAAAATTAAAATCAGAATAGTCAATCATTATTTAAGAAATAAATTAGAAAAGTAATAAATTAGGCAATATTTAAATGAAAGAGATAAATAAATAATTCAAAATGAAGGTGTGAGTAACTCAACATTTTCTCTTTATCATCTCATTTCAATACTCTTAACTAAATGTGCGTATTTCTCTTTATTAAGGTATCCCAAATGCTCTCATCATGACCACAATAATTTTGATTAAGGCGTCCCTTAATCCTCTCGTCATAACCACAATCATAATCTTAATTAAAATGTCCCTTAATCCTCTCAACATAGTCACAATAAATTTGATCAAGGCTTCCCTTGATCCTCTTATTATGGTTACAATAATAATTTCAAATAAAGGCGTCCCTCAATTCTCTCATCATGACCACAATAATCTCTTTGCACATTGATTTATTTTAATTCGTGGGTCACATATCTTAAATAATCTCTTCATAAAAATAACTTAAATTGAACCTTTTTAATACAAATTAGATATCGCCATAATATAAAATAATGCAAAAGTAGAAACTTTATAATTTTATACATATAAAGAACAGTAATATATGAAGGACAATAAAAATTAGTGAAAAAGAGTTAAAGGAATAGCTCATGTAAAATTGGTGAAAAAGAATTAAAAGAATAGCTTATGATAAAAAGAATTCATCAGTTCAATTTTCTAGTTCAAATTTCATTTTTTAATTTTCTGGTACGTGTTATTTGAATAGCACTTTGGTCTATTCGAATAACACCTCTTATTCTAACTTTCTGAAAAGAGTTTATTTGAATAACGTTTCATCTATTCGAATAAATTCCTTTAAAATCTCATTTTGGAGCATTCTGTGAGTATTTATTCGAATAGAATGAAGCTTTATTTGAATAAAGCTTTCGTAAATGCAAATTTTGAAGTATTCCAGCCATGTTTATTCAAATAGAACAAGTGTTATTCAAATAAAATAGTCGAAAATGGTTTGCAGAAATCAATGGAAGCCATTCCTTTCCATTCCAAAAGCAGAGTAAATGGCAATGGTTGCAAAGGGATGGACAGGGAGGTATGGATAGAAGAAATAAAGAAGAAATAGTGGTACTTTTGCTAATTCCTACCTTTTTTACAATATTAAAACATATAGAGAAAGTGGTTGAGAATGGAGGCGTGTTGCAGAAAATAGAGCTTCTAGTTTTGGTGAGTTGGATGGGTGTTTTTGTGATGAGAAAGGGAGTGTGGTAAGGTAATTATAGAGTTAAAATGGGTCTGCCTTATGTAGGAGATGATGTAGATGATGATATAGGGGTGTTGTGCTGTCAAAACGGGATGCATTCCTAAAAAAATCTCCCTTTGTAATCAATGTTATATGTCCAGAAATCTCTTTGTAGCATTGATGTGCTTGACTTATGTTATTCAGTTGCATGACACTTGTATTGAAAATAATTCAGATTAGTGGTGGTTATTAGCTAAAACAGAAAGTTAGTTAGGAATTAGTCAATAACAAAAAGTTGGTTTTGAGTTAGTTAGCTTGAGTACCTATCTTATAAATAAGTGAATGAAAATTAGAAAAAGTATTATTCAATGATTAAAAATCTCTTAAATTCCTCTTCTCTGTATTCTTTGTTATGTGTGTGTGTTCATTGTGAATGTACAAGTGAGAAAACAGTGAGAGTGCTCCAATAGAAATTGGTATAAGGAGCAGAAGATCAGGGCCTCTGTGTGTGTGTTGTTGTACGTGTGCTGTGATCATGGCTTCATCATCAAATGGAAATGGAAGTATTATTTCTAACTTGCCAATCCTTGATGGCAAGAATTATGACTATTGGGTCATAAAGATGGAAGTTATTCTTGGCTTTCAAGAAATTTTGGAGATTGTAAAAGATAGAATTTCAGAGAAAGATGATAGTGCAACCAAGAAGAAAGATTACAAGGCTCGATGTTTGTTTCACCAATGTGTGGATCTTGCCAACTTTGAGAAGATCTCCAAAGCAAAAACAGCAAAAGAGCCTTGGGACACCCTGTAGAAAGCATATGGGGGTGCTGAGAAGACCAAGAAGGTGCGGTTGCAGTCTCTCAGAAGACAGTACGAGCTACTGTCCATGAATGAGCAAGAATCCACTGCATCTTACTTCAACAGGCTGTAATTGATAGTGAATTCAATGAGGACTTGTGGAGAATCCGTTATAGATCAGCAGATAGTGGAGAAAGTGTTGAGAACCCTCACCCCTAAGTTTGATCATATTGTTGTTGCAATCGAGGAATCTAAAGATATAGAAAAGATGAAGATTGAGGAGCTTCAAGGTTCTTTGGAGGCTTATGAGCTGAAATTGACTGAAAGAAGTGTTGGGAAGGCTGTTGTAGAGCAAGCACTTCAAGCTCAAGAATTCAAGAAGGGAGAGAGTAGTGGTTGGAGGAATAAAAGGGGTCATGGCAGAGGCAAATCCAGAGGAAGAGGAAGAGGTAGAGGAGACAAAAGACTCCAAGATTCTGATCAAGAACCACAAAACTCTTATCAGAATCATGGAGGGAGCAGCTCAAGGAGAGGAGCATACAATGGAAGAGGTAGAGGAAGAAAGTTTGATAAAAGCAAAGTGAAGTGCTATGTGTGTAGCCGCTATGACCACTTTGCAGATGAGTGCTGGCACAAAAAGGACCCCACTGATGCTGATGAAGAAGCTGGATTTGCTCAAGATGAGGACAATGCAGATGAAGTTCTCCTTATGGTCACAACACCATGTGATGAGTCAAGTACCAATCTCTGGTATCTTGACTTAGGCTGTTCAAATCATATGACTGGGAGAAGAGATTGGTTTGCTGACTTGGATGAAAGGGTTCAAAGCAAAGCGAAGTTTGCAGACAACAATGTCGTTATAGCAGGAGGCATTGGCAAGATTCTGATTCAGCAGAAAAATGGTAAGCAAACTTTTATAAATGATGTTCTTTATGTTCTAAGCATAAAGACCAATCTTTTAAGTCTAGGCCAATTGCTTGAGAAGGGTTATTCAATTAAGTTAGAGTAGGGAAATTTGATGTTGTTTGACAAAAAAGGGAAGTTAATCTTGAAAGTGCCTTTGTCCAAGAATAGGACATTCAAGATTAATATCCAAACCTGTCAATATAAGTGTTTGACAACTGCTGTGACAAATGAGAGCTGGTTGTGGCACATGAGATATGGACATTTGAATTGGAGAAGTCTTCAAGAAATGAGCAGGAAGAAAATTGTGTATGGCCTACTTCAAATTTAGTAAGTTCCATCAAAACAACTGATTCTTTTAAATCAGAAGTTCCATAAAAAAACTACTGATTTATTGGAATTAGTATATTCGGATGTGTGTGGCCCTGTGCAGACTGCAACACTTGGAGGTAATAATTATTTTGTCTCATTTGTGGATGATCATAGCTGAAAAATATGGGTTTATCTGATCAAAAGGAAGGATGGGGTGCTGAATGTGTTCAGAAAATTCAAAGTAATGGTGGAGAAACAGTGTGGCAAAGAGATAAAGGTGCTCAGGTCAAATGGTGGTGGAGAATATAACTCCAAAGAATTTCAGCAATTCTGTGAAAATAATGGCATTCTTCATGAGGTGACAACTCCATATACACCTCAGCACAATGGTGTAGCCAAGAGGAGAAACAGAACAGTGATGAATATGGTGAGGAGCACGCTGAAAGGTAAATCTCTTCCTAATTGCTTTTGGGGAGAAGCTGTAAACACAGTTGTATATGTGTTGAATAGGAGTCCAACAAAGAAACTGAAGTTGATAACTCCTGAGGAAGTGTGATTTGGAAGAAGACCAAATGTGGGCCACTTGAGAGTGTTTGGTTCACTGTGTTTTCAGCATATACCAGAGGAGAAAAGAAGGAAACTGAATGACAGAAGTGAGCAGGTTATTCTACTTGGTTATCATCCAACATGTGCCTATAAGCTGTACAATCCAACAACAAAAAGGATTGTATACAACAGAGATGTGATAAGTGATGAATCCAAAGGGTGGAAGTGGAATATAACATAGTGCAATGCTCAAAAGGTTGGTGTTTCTATCAACCTTGAGGAGGATTCAAGTTCTGCTATGTCTGAACATGAGGAGCATGCAGTAGACAACCCATATATGAATTAGAGAATGCAGAGTGCCACCAAGGAGATTGATAGACTATGAAGTGTTTCCAGATAGTACAGTAACAAATGAAGGAGTTCTGGTCCACATGGCTCTTTTTGTAGATACATAACCTATTAACTTTGAGCAAGCTGTGAAGAACCAGAAGTGGATTACTATAATGAAGGAAGAACTGAATTCCATTGAGAGAAACAAAACATGGGACTTGGTGTCACTACCTCCACAAAAGAAGGCTATACCTGTGAAATGGATCTATAAGATAAAGGTGAATCCAGATGGATCAATTTCAAGGTATAAGGCCAGACTTGTGGTGAAAGGGTTTATGCAGAGAGCTGGGCTGGATTATCAGGAAGTGTTTTCACCAGTTGCAATGGTTGAAACTATAAGATTAGTAGTATCCATTGCAAGCTACAAAGACTGGCCTATGTACTAGCTTGATGTGAAATCTGCATTCTTGAATGAACCACTCGAAGAAGAGGTTTATGTGCTGCAACCACCAGGCTTTGAAGTGCAGAATCATGAGGAGAAGGTGTATAAACTGTGAAAGGCACTCTATGGATTGAAGCAGGCACCTCGGGCATGGAATAGGAAGATTGATTCATTCATACACGAAAAAGGCTTTGAGAAGTGTACCAATGAGTATAACATCTATGTGAAGAAAAGAAGGGGTGAAACAACCTTGGTGGTATGCTTATATGTGGATGATTTGTTGATTACAGGAGAAAAGGAACATGAACTTGCTAAATTCAAACATCAGATAAAAGAAGAGTTTGAAATGACAGATTTGGGAGCACTTTCTTATTTTCTGGGTTTGGAATTTATTCACATTGGCAAAGGACTGTTCCTTCATCAGAAAAAGTATGCAAGTGATGTGTTGAAGAGGTTCAATTTGCAAAATTGTAATCCTACTAGAACTCCAGCAAAATGTGGAGTTCATTTAGTGAAAAACAGCAATGAAGATGCAGTAAATCCTACTTTGTTTAAACAAATTGTAGGATGCTTGAGGTACCTATGTAATAGTAGGCCAGATATCTCCTATGCAGTGGGCTTGGTGAGTAGATTTATGGAAAATCCAAAGGTCTCTCACATGTGTGCAGCCAAGAGAATTCTGAGATATGTGAAAGGGACTCTTGACTTTGGACTGTTATTCACTAATAACAGAAATCAAAGCAAGGGAAACATTGTTGGTGTGGTGACAAGGAGGATCGGAAAAATACAAGTGGCTATGTTTTTCAGCTATGCAACACTGCTTTCTCATGGTGTTCAAAGAAGCAATCAGTTGTAGCTTTGTCTTCTTATGAGGCAGAATACATTGCTGCCTCTACTGGTGCATGCCAAGCTGCGTGGCTCCAAACCTTACTCGAGCATATGCATTTGGGAGTGGAAGGACCAATGTTACGTAGTGTTGATAATATTTCAGCAATTAACTTGGCCAAAAATCCAGTAGCACATGGAAGGAGCAAGCATATAGAGACCATATTTCATTACTTAAGAGAGTAAGTGAATAAAGGGAAGTTAGAGCTGGTCTATTGTAAGACAGAAGAACAAGTAGCTGATCTGTTAACCAAACCATTGAAGAATGATAGGTTTGAATTCCTTAGGAAGAAATTGGGTGTTGTATCTTGTATGAATCTGAATTAAAGGGGTGTATTGAGAATAATTCAGATTAGTGGTAGTTATTAGCTAAAACAGAAAGTTAGTTAGAAATTAGTCAATAACAAAAAGTTGATTTTGAGTTAGTTAGCTTGTGTACCTATCCTATAAATAAGTGAATGAAAATCAGAAAAAGTATTATTCAGTGATTAAAAATCTCTTAAATTTCTCTTCTCTGTATTCTGTGTTTTGTGTGTGTGTTCATTGTGAGTGTACAAGTGAGAAAACAGTGAGAGTGCTCCAATAACTTGTTTAAGCCTTAACTCACCGTAATCATTATTTCTTCCTTAATCAAGATTTCAAAAGTCCTTCTTCTGTAATCTAAGCTGAAATTCCAGAATTTTGTGAAGCTTGTGATGTGCATGGCTAAATATTTTGTCTTTCTGTTTCATTCATTTACTTGACACATGTACTTGTAATAATTGTTTTTCAAACTTTCAAGATTTTCAAGAGTTCCTCTGCTGACACATGTCTCTTGCTGATCTCACATAATCTCACTCCATTCATCATCTAGTTCCATTGGAACTAGTTGATTTATAGAACCAAATAAAGAACTGAAGGAAGATCTAAATTAAATGAAACCTTGATTTTTCATGTTGTTACAATGTAACAAACTTTTTCATTTGTTTATGTTGAAGCCTATTTATTCAAATAACAGAGGTTTTATTCAAATAAAATTACATGTTTATTCATTTATATTTAAACGTTAGGACTATGCGAATAACTGATTATTCGAATAGCATGACTTTTATTTGAATAAAGTTATATCTTATTTTGTTTATTTTATTTTATAAGTTATTATATCATTTTAATTATATTACGTATATATTTTTATAGATATTACAAATACAATCTCTACTTCCCTTAATAAAAAAATAGTTATATAGTGATAAAAAAAATATCCATATATCTTACAATTAAGAAACTTATATTATCTAAAACAAAACATACACTTTTTTTTTGGGTTCAAAGATAATTGATAGCCACTTGTGCCTCAATGAAAAAGATGTTTCACGTTTCAGTTGGCTCATTTCCATGGCGAAAGCTAATTGAAACCAACTAACATATGTATTGTGAACACTCAATTTCGTCCGGAGCATTTTGTAAATAAAGAAAAAAAATGAAAAGAAAAAAAAAGAAAAGACTCATCTTTGACTCATTTTCCTATCCATTGAACCATAACCCATTTAACCACCCATGACCCATTAACCTATAACTTGACCCATTTACCTATTATCTATCTCATAACCCACATACCAACACTTATCATAAACTAACTTTAGTAGTTATACTAAACCTCAAACTCATCCTAAACAGACTTCAACACTCATCTTAAACAAACTCTATCACTCATCATAAACTAGCCCCAACTTATCATTAAATAGATCCCAATTACACTTCAACTTAAACACTTCAACCTAAACTCTTCCTATATTAACCCATAACCCACCTACAGATTGGCACTTTTAACTCTAAACAGTGAACTCACACTTACACACATATTTCTACCTAAACACTCCAATAATCCTGTTCATGTTTTTTCATCGCCCAAACCCTTCTGCCTTCACCTTCATACACCTTCCTCAACCTCCAAACTCCATTATCTTCCTTTTACCATTATCATCTTCCTCACCTCTACCAAACAAACCCCATCTCAAAACACCCCCACCACCTTTAACCTCCAACAAACAAAGTCTCCTACAAAACCCAAAAAAAAACCAAAACCAAAATGCCAAGACCACCACACCATATCCCATAACCGACGAACCCGAGCCAACCCACGCCAGAGACGGACTCGCACTGTCGCTCTTCTGCGCCGCAAGACCCGTTCCAGTCGCGTCCTCTACTCCGTCACGCACGTCGATCCGCTCCACAATCATCGCCGCTCCAACCCGAACTCGAACCACCGTGTCGCTTCACTCCGACCAGACTAGCAAACTGCCGTCAAACGTGCCACCCAGCTGTCCATATCGAAGCGGTTTCACGACCCAGAACCAAGCACTCGCGAGTCGTGCGCCATCGTCGATCTCGTGCCGGAATGCCGCCACTGGACTGGTCTTCATCCTCCCTATCCCTTCTGCAAAACATCAAAGAGGGAAGAAGAAATACACCCCCCTTTTGTTTTCATTTTTTCGTAAGTCTTTTTTTTTTTGTTTAGTTGTAAACTATGTTAGTTTTTTTTATATGGGTTTATTGTAGTAAAGTTATTGGACTTAAAGTTAAAAAGAAATAAAAAAAAGAAGATAAAATATAAAATAATTATTATTTTTAAATAATGAAACAAGATTAACCGAGTTGTGACAGCTTGTTAATCTTGTAACTATTTTGGATCATCTGAGTTGTGACAACCTAATGATTCGAATCACTATTTAATAAAGACTCAAAATTCATTTTTTTTATTTGTTCTTTTTTTAGGTAATTTTAGATTAAAAAACTCATTTAATAGTAATAAATTCAATAATCAGTGGGTAACGTCTCTAGCGTGACACGAGCTTCACCTGTTCAAACCTTAATTTGATAAACAGAGTCATGACAACCTGTTAATTCAAATTTTTATAAAAAAAAATTAAATCTTTTCTTTAAATAAAATCAACAAACCCACACTTATTTTCTAAAGAACTACGTGACTTTGAATTCCTCATTGCACTTGAGGGTACGTAGGAGCAGAATATTTATTCTGCCAAGCTAAATTTTAAATTTTCACAAATTGTTTATTTTTTAGTATTTTTTTAATAAAAAGGGGTAAAACAAATATATTATAAGATTATTAAATTTTGCATAACTAATTTAGGGTAACCGTTTTAAGACGAATGTTTTAGGGGTGCTGTAGGGTTAAGTTTCTACCATTCCTTATGTATAACCGACTCCCGAATCCAATCTGGTTCCAAAGACCATGTCTTAAGAAAGGTTTTTCCAATTTTTTCTATTTCAAATAAAATTAGTGGTGACTCCTAACTTATTTATTTTGTTTCGCCGCTCCTGTCGCGATTTACGATCGCGACAGACCCATGATCCAACCCGTTAACCCACAACCCATGTGCCAAACCTTATCTTAAACCAACCCCAATACTCATCCTAGACAGACCAACACTCATTCTAAACAAACCCCATCACTCATCTTAAACTAATCTTAATCACACTCTAACTTAAACACTTTAACCTAAACCTCTTCTATAAAATCAAACACTTTGACCTTAACTGATCAGACTACAACCTTAATTTTTTTTCACGTAGCTCCACACCATCACACGTCTTCCATTACCAATTTATCTCCTTCACCATATCACCATCGTCTTCCTAGCAAAACACTTCACCATTAACCCACCTCTGCTAGACAAACCTTCATTATCCCACCAAAACACCTAAAACACCATCTTCCATTCAATCATCAAAGACCCAAATGGATAACACCCACCACACATAACCAAGACCAACATCAACAACCCAACCAAGCCCAGACCGATCCACACCATTGTCGTCCGTGAGTCTGCATCCTGTCACAGCCAGACGAAACCAGATCGACTCCACACCGCCACTGGAAACTTGCGATTTGTGCCTTCCTGAATCGGATCCAGATATGGAAATACCTCAATACCGGTCAGACCCTCACCGTGGACCACCATCACCGACGCCACTTGAAGCCTCCTCGCGCTAGCTGCTCCGTCGCAGTCCAACTCGCTACTGGGTCGAACTCGATCTGTGCACCAGGTCGTGAACCGCTGCTGGAGCCTCGTCGCACCGCCGTCCCACTCAAACACGTGCTACCACGTCGTTGCACTGCTATCCCTGTTCCTCGCTGGCCATTGGTTGCTCCAGTGGAACCATCTTGTTGGTTCTGCAGGATTAAAAAGGAAGAAGACACAAAAATGACAATAACCCCCCTTTGGACCGTGAGCATATCTGTTTTTGAATTTTTGAATTTTTTATTTTTTTTGTTTCATTATTTTAGGTGTGGGTTTGTTGGGCCAAAAAGGCTAAAAAAACGAAAAAAGGTAACAATGATAAAACTACAAAGTAAAAAATATAAAAATAATTAAATGTTTTTTTTAAAAAAAAAGTGAAATAGGATTAATCGAGTTGTGACAACTTGTTAATCTTGTAACTATTTTGGATCATTTGAGTTGTTACAACCTAATGATTCAAATCATTTTAAAATAAATTACTATTTAATAAAGACTTAAAATTCCTTTTTTTGTCTTTTATCATTATTTTTTAAATATTTTTTTATAATTTTTTATTAAAAATCTCATTTAAATAGCAATAAATTTAATAATCAATGGTGATGTCTCTAGCGTGACACGAGTTGCACCTATTCAAACCTTAATTTGATTAACAGAATCGCGACAACTTGTTAATTCAAATTTTTATAAATAAAAATTTTAGATTTTTTTTAAAAAAATAAAACCAACTAACCCACACTTATTTTTTAAAGAACTACGTGACTTTGAGTTCCTCATTGCACCTGAGGGTACTTAGGAGCAAAATTTTTATTTAGTCAAGCCAAATTTTAAATTTTTACAAAATTTATTTATTTTAGTTCTTTAATAAAAATGAGTAAAACAAATATATTATAAGATTATTAAGTTTTGCATAACTAATTTAGGGTAACTGTTTTAGGACAGATGTGTTAGGGGTGTTGTGGGGTTAAGTCTCTACCCTTCCCTATGCATAATCGACTCCCGAATCTGATCTGGTTTCAAAGACCATTTTTTAAAAAGATTTTTTAATTTTTTTTAATTTAAATAAAATTGATGGTGATTCCTAACTTATTTATTTTTGTTCGCCGCTCCCACTACGATTTCGGTCGCGACATGTATCTACATTATAAAGAGATGAATTGGGATGACTCTGCGTCTGAAAAAGCATTGGGCAGAGATCAATGGCCTTCCCTTCAACATATATTTGCCTGATCCTTATCCATGTTAAAAATCAAATACGAATTAATATTTACTCTCTCAGCAAAAAAAAAAAAAGGTTTAGAAAAGCCCACTCCTAAACAAACATTAGGAATCAAGATTCATAATAAAATAAATAAATAGTTATAGCAAATGGGATTTAATGGACTTAAAACACAGCCTACTACAATTTCACAGCATGTACCGATGTCCAATTTTATACCATTACAACTACCACCTAGTAGAAATGTCATAATCTATAATCTATCTAAAAGAATCATTAAAAAAAAATGTCATTTCCTCGTGAAAAAAATTTCTACTCAAATTTTTAAGGACATTTTTGTCTCATTAATATTCTGCTACCACCGATCAAATTTTAGCCCTTCCACTGTTCTCATTAAAGATGCTAACTAATATACCTTAACCAATTCAAACTTCATCTTTTTTTTAATCACTTTTAATTGAACCAACTAATATTAATAAGAAATTCTTATATAAATCTAGAGTATTCAAGTTAGTTTACTTGATTAATCATATTGTTAATTATTGAATAATTATTATACTTAATTAATAATTAATTATCATAACCTATCATAATTAATGATACAATTGGTCTAGTATACTCATTTTTAATACTCTAAATTTATACAAAAATTGCTTATAATATTAATTAGTTTTATTTTCGTAAGCCAATTAAGAACCCATTAACATTTTACAAATCATTTTAAAATTGGGATTTTGAATTTCAAATTTTTATTTCAATTTTATTTTTCATAGCTTCTTTTAAAAAAAAATATTAGATGCTCTTGCGGTAACAATAAATATATGTTTATGAATAATTTTTACCATTGATTTAAATTTATAAAAGGTAGAAAGAAGAAAAAGGAGCATGAGAAAAAGACTTAGAGGAAAGAAAGGAACCATTGAACACGTTTATTAGTGATGCAAGAGTATATTCCTTTTTTGCACTTCTGTAAACACACTCAATGATGGAACTCAATGTGGAAGACAGTCGTACACTTCACTTTCACATTAAGGCTGCGTTTGGTGAACAGGATAAGGAGGACTTGATAGTATTAGTTAATACTATTAGGTCTTATTAAGTGTTTGATGCTTTAACTTACTAGTATAATCAAATCAAGTCAACTTTTTTTATCATATTCTAACCTGATTACTCTATCCTCCCCCACCTCCCTGATTAGACCTGTTCTTCTCACCCTACCCTTCATCTTCATCTTTCTCCGTTCCAAGCCTCTCCAAAGCACCCCTCTCTTTTTCACTCCATCTGCTCTTTCTCTCTCTCTCTCTCCCTTTCATACCCAACTTTGCCAAGAGCCGCCGTCACTCCAACTGAACCACTCTACCTCACTCTGTTCCACTACGAACTTGCAACTCGTGGTTCTCATCACTATCCCAGTCACAGTCAACTCACCGTCCAACACCGTTCCACACCACCAACGACCACCCAGTGCCATCATCACGCCACCACGAAACCCCAACCACGCTCAGCCGTAGCCTCACTTGGCCACCGCACCATAAGCTCGCTTCTCCAGTCGCACTTCACCAAACCTCCACCCAAATACCCCAGATTTGACTCGGTAACTAACACCTGGAGCCACCAAGCCTCCACCTAACTACCACAAACTCCGACAACCATGAGCCAAAACCACCCATAGTTGCGACCAGCCCCCTTGTCGTCGTCAAGGTGGCATAGCGGTTGCGCAGGTGAAGGATCGTGGTGTTCGCAGGTATAGGATCGTGGTGTTCGCAGGTATGGGCGAAAAAGGCTGCAACTTTTGCTGGTGGTGACTTGGGCAGTGGTTGTTGGGGTTTGGTTCTCAGTTAGACGACAGTGCAGATGCTGAGCAACAGTTTGTGCTTCATAACTGAAGGGGTGTGTCGAGTTTTGTTGGGATAGAGATGGTGGTTATATTTATTATGTGGTGTCTCCTTTTTTATTTTATTTTTTTGAAACAGGGATGTGATGAATTCCTTTTGCTTGAGAGTGATTTGTGAATATTTTTGGGATTTGGATTTTATTTAGTGTTCTCTTTGTTGATGAAGAAGTGTTGGTTCGAGGTTTTTTGGTGTTGATTGATACTTGGGTTGGTTTATGTAATTTTGAGTTTGTTAGTTTTTAGGTTATGTGTAATGGGTTTCATGGAATATGGCTCGATTTTTCTGGATTTATTTCTGATGGTTGAATTTGAAGTTGAAACTAATGCAAATTGATGTTCTTAGCTCCGGTTGGGATGTCGAGTCGGGGATATGATGGTGGAACTGAGTGAGATGGAGATGGTGAGGAAGGTGAAGGGTAGTTTGGTCATAAGAGATAATTACATATACTATCAAATTATTTATATTATATATACCAAATGTTTGATAATATAAGAGTTTATTAATTTTTTTATACTATCAGACTTTATTCTATTACATTAATTATACTATCATACTTTATACTATCAGGTGCACCAAATGCAGCCTAAGTTGTGAGGTACACTTCAACCATTCTGTCTCTCTTCCTCCCATTTTCCTTATTTTTCCTCATTGTATCTCCTCCTTTCTTTCCTTTAATTCTTTTTCTCACTGTTAGACCATTTGTGTACCGCAAGTGCACGGGTCGTTCAAGTAATACAGATACGAAGTAAAAGTTCGTTCCCACGAGGACAAGGTTTCCATTACTAAGTAGCAACCAATAGCTCAGCTAGATTCTAGTCAAGGACATATAAAATAAAGAAAAGCAATTAATCTAAATCTAAACTACCAAAGCAATAACATATGGGTTTGGAAATCTAGGGAATCCTTCTTCACTTCCTACTTCATACTTGATATGCAATCCTTACAAGTAACATCAATGCTTAGTTAGTTTAGCTTGAGAATCTAATTTAGTCAAAAGCCTATGTCTAGGTCGATCAACCCTGGTGCCATTTACCTAATCCACTATGGTTCTTATGGTTGCATGAGGACTAGTGTAAACTCCACTAATGAACGATCTATTCTCAAACACACGCTAATACATGGCTAAAAGGTATATTTCTATCCAGTTAGCGAATCAACTCATCCAAGCCAATTGAACTCGTCGAACATGCATCAACCATACCATGTCCATCTCCACAAATCCCTATGTCTAGTTCATTTGCATCAATTAAGATCATGCAATTGTTGATCAAACAGAAGCAAGCATTAAGCATAGGCATGGAAGAACAAAGCTAAACATCAATAGAAACTCAAATTCATACATAAACATCAATAATCATATAAAGATTCAAAGTATTTCCTAAATACAGCTTTTAATCCATTGAACACGAATTTACAGAGCAAAACAGTGCTCAAAAGATAAGGGAGAAGAAGAAAACTCAGGGAGAAGAGGAAGGATGCCATTGATGAGATCCTTGAAGCTTGAATCCTCTTCCTTAAGGAAGAGAACCTCCAACCTAGCCTCCCTAGGCCTCCAATCAGCCCAGAAATGAAGCACAAAGCCGTGGCTCCTCTAAAACCTAAAGCTATCTACGGAGCTCTCCAAACTCCTTCTACAAAATCTAATAAAATCTATTTATAGACTCAGCAAAACAGAGTCACGCCGCGGCATTGATTTGCCCACGCCGCGGCGCGTGTTAAATTAGGTCAAGGACGCCGCGGCATTGATTTGCCACGCCGCGGCATTCTATATTTCGTAGCCTCTGACTTTGGATGCAGGGGACCTCCACGCCGCGGCATTAACATGACACGCCGCGGCATTGTCTGCTGAAATGCTGATTTTGCTTTCTCTTCTAATTTCAGCTCAATTACTCCACATATCATCTTGTTTGGAGCCCTTCCTATGATAGAGAAAACACCAAATCAGTAACACATATAAATTCACTTAATCACATATCAAATATGCACAAATTGCTCAAATACATACTGGAAAGGTATCAGAATTAGATATAACAAATGTAATCATAAAACCTTCCAAATATGCATGAATACAAGGACTTAAGCAATCAATAAAACACAGATATAGGGCACAAATAATTACACTTTGTGTAGTTATCACACCCCCAAACTTAACCTTTTGCTAGTCCTCGAGCAAAACAAAGTATGACCAAGTAAATCTTCTTAACAATTTAAATATATCATTCAGCACTTTCAAGTTTCAATCTTTCTGTTTTTCAATTAAATCCAACTACTAGTATGTAATGATTACTTCAATCCATAAAAAGTATGCAAATGCCCCTAAACCAGTTTCACACATATATAATCCTTCACATGCCAATAATCCAGCTTCCTTCAATGCAATCCACATTAACCACGAACATGCAAGATAAACTTCTGCAATTCAATTCATACACATCCGGATAAATTTATAAACATACATATAAATGAATCATCAAATCCACAAAATTGAATCTAAACTCTCTCTCCACTAATGTAAACCACACACAACTGAGGATCAAGAGGGTCTTTAAAGCTTGTAATGTTAGGCCATGGTATTGGGTAACAGAAAAGAAGGGAAATGATACACAACAAACATCGAAATACATGAACATACTATTTCAAGACTTGAGAACAAGCGAACTAGCGGGGTATTCTTCAGTGAAGATCACAACTTGCCAGAACCATGCAATGCTTTTCATTTTTAAGCTTTTTTCTTTCTTTTTCTTGCTTTGCTTTTCTCTCTTTTCATTTTCTTTCTTTTCACTTTTACAAAGCATTTCTTTTGCTTTTCTTTTGATTGCATTTAGTTCCTTCAGGCTCATTTTTCTCAAACATACATACCCTAAATCACCGAACTCACTTCAAGAAATAACACATCATGTACTCAACAAACAATGAAGGGTAGGAAGAAAATGCAATGCTTTCACATGCATTAGAACGGTTAACAGGTTAACGATGGCAATGGTTTGAAAAACAAATAAGGCCGAACAATTAACAGGCTTCAAAGGGGACCTAAAGATATAATCATTCAGGGTAAGCTTTTTAAGGCTCAATCGGTCCAAAGAATGCCCTAATCATTTCCTCAGTCATACACAATCTAGGATTTCGCCTCAAGAGAGTGTAAAAACAATTTATAGGATAATCAAAACTCTACATATACATCCATAAACTTTCTCTAAACATGCATTCATATCATATTCAAAGTTACACTTGCATTTAAGCGGAATGTAAATCATACATCAAAAAAAATAACTAAACTATTTCACATACTTCCAGACCACATAAGGTTTCACTCACAAAGGGGCAAATAGCAACCATTCATATCATGAACAATCAAAACAACACCAGTAGTCTTGTAAAAATTGAAACTTCTTTTGAACCCCGCAGTAATAACCAAATCAAATTAAAACTCATTGAAACATGTTGTGGTTATCACAACTGCATCTTTAAAAGTATCATTACATGCATATATATAATACATCATAATCATCCAAAGCATGTAAAGACATTCCCCCAAACTTAAATGAGACAAAGTCTACACTTTCCAAGAATTCCCGGGATCTTGAGTCTAAAAATAGATAAAAAAAAATAAGAGAGCTAAATAATAAAAACAATTATATTAACAAAAGAATGAAAAAGAAAAAAAAATGAAGAAAAAGAAAAAAATGAATAGAAACAAAATATGAACAAAATATACACAAATCGAGATTCACGCCGCGGCATTGAACGGGACACGTCGCGGCGTAACACCTCGTCCCGCTGAATTCTGCAGAAAAAAATTTCACTTGGCGCCGCGGCATTGACAGTGCACGCCGCGGCATGAGAAGCGATCGCTAAATTTAGCAAAGCAAACCCGATTTTTTTGCTGAAATTGGTTTAAAGTGGCCTCAAGAAGACAAAACATGTCCAAAAAGCTATTTTACAAAATATACAACTAAAAATTATATAAAAACACAAAAACATACTTACTAACCTATATTTAACTTATAACTAAACAAAAACATATAAACTAACTAAAATCAAAACAATCAAACATACTAATATATAAAAGAATTAAAACTAACTAAACTACAAAATCAAACATACTAAACTATTTATAAGCTAAAAACTTAACTAATGCATAAAAACTAATTAACTTACTAAACTCTAACATACTAACATATTTAAGACTCTAAATTAAACTAACTAACATACTAAATCATAAATACTAACTACAAGAATACAAAAATTAAACTTACTACATACTTATAAGACTTTAAACTAAAGAAAAGCATAAAAACTAACTAAAACTACAAAAACTAACATACTAACATATTTATAAATTAAAACTTACTAATTACATACTATTTAACAAAAACAATAAAACCTGGGTTCCCTCCCAAGAAGGGCCTGAGTTATAGTCCCGGCAGGACTTTCGCAAGGCAAACCCGCCAACTCTTTCGATCATGGCCGGTTTGTTCACAAAAGTGATGGATTGGATGGTAGGCCTTCCTCCGCCTAAATAGAGGTTCTCCATTGGGGGTTCTCGAGCTCCCTCAAAGGCCTCAAATGAGTAAGTTCATCCTCCAATTATTGTTCCTATATACAAAGAATAAAGACAGAAATTAACATAGAGTATTTACAACTTGAATTAGAACTAACCAAACTCATTGTTGATATTAGTAATATGGAATTCAACCGTTATCCCCCAGCAATGCTAAGGAATAAGGCTAAAGACTTTGGAAATACACCATTGTCCCCGGCAACGGCGCCAAAAACTTGTTAGACCATTTGTGTACCGCAAGTGCACGGGTCGTTCAAGTAATACGATCATTGAAGTAAAAGTTCGTTCCCACGAGGACAAGGTTTCCATTACTAAGTAGCAACCAATAGCTCAGCTAGATTCTAGTCAAGGACATATAAAATAAAGAAAAGCAATTAATCTAAATCTAAACTACCAAAGCAATAACATATGGGTTTGGAAATCTAGGGAATCCTTCTTCACTTCCTACTTCATACTAATGATATGCAATCCTTACAAGTAACATCAATGCTTAGTTAGTTTAGCTTGAGAATCTAATTTAGTCAAAAGCCTATGTCTAGGTCGATCAACCCTGGTGCCATTTACCTAATCCACTATGGTTCTTATGGTTGCATGAGGACTAGTGTAAACTCCACTAATGAACGATCTATTCTCAAACACACGCTAATACATGGCTAAAAGGTATATTTCTATCCGTTAGCGAATCAACTCATCCAAGCCAATTGAACTCGTCGAACATGCATCAACCATACCATGTCCATCTCCACAAATCCCTATGTCTAGTTCATTTGCATCAATTAAGATCATGCAATTGTTGATCAAACAGAAGCAAGCATTAAGCATAGGCATGGAAGAACAAAGCTAAACATCAATAGAAACTCAAATTCATACATAAACATCAATAATCATATAAAGATTCAAAGTATTTCCTAAATACAGCTTTTAATCCATTGAACACGAATTTGAGCAAAAAAAGTGCTCAAAAGATAAGGAGAAGAAGAAAACTCAGGGAGAAGAGGAAGGATGCCATTGATGAGATCCTTGAAGCTTGAATCCTCTTCCTTAAGGAAGAGAACCTCCAACCTAGCCTCCCTAGGCCTCCAATCAGCCCAGAAATGAAGCACAAAGCCGTGGCTCCTCTAAAACCTAAAGCTATCTACGGAGCTCTCCAAACTCCTTCTACAAAATCTAATAAAATCTATTTATAGACTCAGCAAAACAGAGTCACGCCGCGGCATTGATTTGCCCACGCCGCGGCGCGTGTTAAATTAGGTCAAGGACGCCGCGGCATTGATTTGCCACGCCGCGGCATTCTATATTTCGTAGCCTCTGACTTTGGATGCAGGGGACCTCCACGCCGCGGCATTAACATGACACGCCGCGGCATTGTCTGCTGAAATGCTGATTTTGCTTTCTCTTCTAATTTCAGCTCAATTACTCCAAATATCATCTTGTTTGGAGCCCTTCCTATGATAGAGAAAACACCAAATCAAGTAACACATATAAATTCACTTAATCACATATCAAATATGCACAAATTGCTCAAATACATACTGGAAAGGTATCAGAATTAGATATAACAAATGTAATCATAAAACCTTCCAAATATGCATGAATACAAGGACTTAAGCAATCAATAAAACACAGATATAGGGCACAAATAATTACACTTTGTGTAGTTATCACTCACCCTTCTGTTTCCTCTTCCTACTTTTACTTTAAATAACGGAATTAGAATTGAAATATAAAATTTTAATTTCAATTCCAATTCTTTCAAAATTAGAATTGGTCCAGAATTTTAAATTTTATATTTGAGATTGTCAAAGAATTATAATAAGAAATTGTAATTCTAAATTCAATTATAATTTTATTGTTTAAAAATATAATCTAAAACAATAAAAAATTATTTACAAAATTAAAATTAATAAAAATATTCATACAATAATATTTTTATATATAATAGTCATATTTTTTTATAAAGAAATTTTCCATGAATATTTTTTTGGAAAAAAATAAATAGCTATTATAATAATTTTTTATATATATATAGAATCTCAATAAATATGATTGTTCATAAATAAATGTGAAGAGAGAGAGAAAGTTTAATTTTTAAACTATGAAATTGGTAATTTTTAAGGTATAGGCTAAAAATTGAGAAAGACTTAACTTAATTCTTTTTTAATTCCACAGAATTAGTTTATTGAATTACAATTCTAATTCTAAATGACATTTCAAACATAAAAACTAGAATTCATAGGTCTAATTTCAATTTCAAACTCTTATTTCATGCTCAATTCCAGGAATCAAATGGACACTTAGAATATTTTTAATTTTGTGCCCCATGACAGAATTGCTGTCGAACTCAAAACTCGATGGAAAATCGATGAGATAGAGTAGACCACTAACTCTAGCCTCGAATTTGGATATTTTTATGTCATTTTTTCTCTCAATTGATTAAGTGGAAGTGAGAGATAAACACAAAAGTTATAAAAGAAATTTCACAAAGTTTAACTTAGTTTTATTAATAATTTTTTTTATATCTATCTCTCTCTTCCACTTGATCACTTGAAAAAAAATGATATGAAAAGATCCAAATCCATCACGCCTCCAATTCGCTTCCTGAAAGCGGCTTTGGATCGAAGTATCTGACTAGAAGCCCAAGCAGATTGGCTTTGGAAATGAGAGTTTTAATTTTTGTTTCTTTGATTTTCTCTCTTTCGTTTTTTTTTGGGGGGGGGGGGGGGGGGTTGTTCTGCAGACTTGCTGCAAATTTTTCGTTATTTGGTAACACCTAGTTTGTATTGAGTGGCTCCTCACTTCTGTTTTTCAACTCTTTTTGGGTGATGATTGTTACAGTAGATCCAACCCAAAGGTTTAGAATTTCTGATATTTTTGCCCAGGATTCAGTGGTGGTAGTGATCAACTGTCTCTTTCTGTGTCCAGAATGTGCTATCTGATTTTTATGAGCTTCTAATTTGCAGGCACTTGATTTTCTGGTGTTGGTGGCAACGAGGTATAATATGATACTAATTATGAGTTCGGTTAAGAATTATCGTGACTTTGGGGTTTTCTAGAAAGCTTAAGAAGGAAAATGTCTTTGTTAACAGGAACGAATATGATTTTTCAAATTCAACTACTATTGATCATGGTAAAAAGCAAAAGAAGCGAAACTCTAGATTTTCCAGTGAATTCTAGCTATCAATTCTCAATATAACATGGGGAAAAACATGTATGTTTCACTCTGCTTATTGTTGTACAAGTGGATGTTTTAATTTGGTTATGGAGGGTGATTGTAGCATTGAAGTAAATGCGTATCATTCTTCTAGAATGTAGAGAAAACAGCACATTTTTCACTTTGTAAGCGGCTTTCGTGGTACAATAAAGTTGGATAAGTAAAGAAGTTGCAGGGTAATCATAAACATGCTTACATTGTATATAAAGGATAAATTATGCAAAAAATAATTGGAAGCTTTGCAATTTGCTAATTAATTACATTTATGCATATCAATGTTGTTTTGACATAAGTTATTTTACAAAATTTTGTTATATGAAGGAGAAGTTGCTTCCATTCTTTCTTCTAATCGTGGAGATTAGATACCTCATTAAGTATCCCAGAAATAGTCCATAAATTTGTTTGCATGACTGTTACTATATTCAAGCAGTGAACTTGAAATGAACAAGTGATTCCCCTATAAGTGCATAAAGGCTACTTTGTATTTTTGAATATTTTTATGATTTTTTCTGTAATATTTTCTTTCCATTAAACATCCTTCTTTTTTAGTTGTTTTTCTTCCTGACAGTTTTTAGACAGGGATTAATTTCTTGCATCATTTTTTAGTCATATAAAGCTCATAGTTCAGTTAAAGTGTTCTTTAAAAGGTATAGAATTGAAAATTGTTTTGATGTAGGTATTCGTGTGTATATAGTTTACTAATTGGGATCTGTTCACCACATATTTTATTAGAAATATTATTATAGATATTATTATTCTATTCTATTTGCATGTTTAAACCTCTAATTCTATGAGATTTTGTTTAATTAGTTTCTCGATCTTGGAAACTTTCTGTCAAATGATCAGAGTCATTTAAAATTGATCCTGGAAGTTTTACTGTTAAACTATCTTCATATTGTTCATTTTCAAGGTGTTTATGGAAGTTCTAAACCTTTTCAGGTGTGTTTAGATTACCAAATGGACTTCTAGCCTAGTTGGTTTCAGACTTTTTCTAGGAGGAGTCAATAAAATTCATGGGACCCTGGTATTCTAAAGCTGACTAAGATAAGAATGAGAGAAAGTAAACTTTCTACTGTCATACACCTATCATTTTCACTTAAAGAATGGAACTGACTTAGGCATTTTAGTTATAAGTATTTTATGCTTTTGAGTATGATATCAATTCTTATATGCTTCTTTGCAAATATTGTATGTAGAGAGATTTGTTAAGCCAGCTCACAAGCTGTCGTTTCCTAAGGTATTTCAAACTAAGGAAAGAATTTTCATTTTCATTTCATTTTCATTATGTCCCCTTGATAATGTTTAATTTTCCTTCCTTTCTTTTGGTCTGGGATTAATTGATGTGTTGTCTTTTTGGGTCTTTTCTTGACTTAGGTTTGCTTATATGATATAATTGCGAACCATAGACAAAATTCCAAAGAGTAGTTGGGATGATAGCAGTGGCTAGACAAATATGCGTGAGGCAAACAATTTATGCTAGGAGATGTTTTGGTAATATATGTCAAGTCATTTAATGTTGAGAGCGACTTTATGTTTCAGTAATTCCATGTTTCAAGCTCTCCCAGTGGATTTTGTTTCTGTCGAAAGGTGAAGATCGGTTTCTCATTCTCAACCATATTGCTCTCAGTCTTCGTTATTTCATTTTTCCATGCGTGAGTAAGAATTTGAAAACAAAGTTGGGCAAACTGGGAAATTATACCATTCTACTTCTTTTGTTTGTTTTAGTGGGTTGTAGTTATGGCATCAGATTTATTCTTTTGCAGGTATGGAAATGTTTTTCTTTTTGTAAGTATTTTTTTTGTGATTATTTGCTATGAAGACTGCTAATGTGGTTTTCCTTACCAGTCTTCCCCCCGCTTCTATTCTTCATTCTTTGGAAGTGCCTGTTCTGTGGCTGATTATGAATTCAGTCGCGATTTTCTTATTGCGCACAGTATATACACCTGTTTTAACACCTAGTTTTTTTGCACATTATAGCATGCGGTATCTATTAAAAATTAAAAAAAAAATAAACACATACTGTGTAACACCCCAATTTTGATTAATTACGTTTTTATCCTAATTTTACTATTTTCAATTTTTTGTGTTATAAAATTAATTTGACTGTTTCGTAACTATATTTGATTGTTTCGTGTGATTTGCTCCGAGTCAAGAAAATAATAATTTTTGAGTCGGAGAAAATCTTTTTTGATTATTTGGAGCTGTGCGATCTTACTAAACCCAATCCGAATAATACATATATCAATCTTTTAATTTTTAAGATTTTTTTGTATAATAAAAATATTTATCATGCAGAAAGGTCTGTGGGACCCACGTTTGGTTTGTGGGACCCACTTTGTTTTGTGAAACCCACGTTTAGTTTGTGGGACCCACTTTGTTTTGTGGGACTCACGTTTGGGTTTGTGGGACCCACTTTTAGGAAAAATTTACTAACTTAAATGGCTTGTAAAATTCTAAACCAAAAGGTTAAAAATTTATAAAAATGGTTAGATTTAATAGATTAGTTAGTTTAAAACTTAATTTAATAGATTAGTTAATTTAAAATCTAATTAAGTAATCTAAAGGGTTGAGTGGTAATTAAATGGACTACAACCTAATTAGTTTTTTTTTATCAAATTTTAGTTAGACAATGTATTAATACAATTAAGTAGAAGATTAAGGACTATAAGTAAACTAATGATTAACTAAAATACAAAGGAATCTAGCTAACTTTTAATTAAACCTAACTAGGAGGACTTAAGTATAAATAAGCTATTAAAAATCAATCAAATTTTGATTAGAATTCCTATAGCTATTTTTGGATTTATGCATGCATTATGCATTCAATTATGCACTCAAAGGCAATCATGAAGATCTAGATGCTTAGTCATCCAACATCCAAATCATCAAAGGCCATTATGAAGCAAGAATTGTCAAAAAGGTGGCTAGCTTTTGCTTGATGCTCTACGGCCATGCATTTTTGGGGGGGGGGCAATTATTCACTTTATCATCTTCATTTCAATCATTCTAAACTTTCATTCATTTCTCTCCTACCCAAAGAACCCAAAGAAAACTTCTAAGTCTTCATTTTCCTACCATTCGGCCAACACCACTTCATCTACTTCCATCCATCAAAAATTTCATCCAACACAATTTCCTAAATCTAAACCATATTTTAAGAACATCTCTAGTTGTGAGTTTTGCTAAATCATCCATTTGGAGCTTGGAAAATCACTTTGAAGTTTCTTTCCTATAAGGTGAAAATTCTTCTTTCTTGTTTCTAATTTGATTTTTGATGCTCTAAGCCATGATTGATCCATAGTTTATCTTTTTCATCCATAGTTTATGACTTTATAATTTGTTTAAGCTTGTTAGGATTTTTGTTGAAGCTACACAAAATTTCTAAGGAGGAGTCCAAGGAGATCTTGTCTTCCTTATAGGTAAGAGGAGATTTAATCTCATCAACCATGTGTGGTGGTGAGAAAATGAATATTTGTGGTGAAGAATCCATAAGGATTCATTCACTTGGTTGTTTATTGTCTTCTTTTTGTGATTGTTTATGTGTGCATGTTATTTGTTTTTCTATTTGTGATTTATTATGCATACAAGCATGTTTATAGCTTTGAATTATTTGGTATGTGTTTTATTATTGCTTTAATATATGGTATGTGTTCATAAATATATATATGTTCATGGATCTATGATAATTATTGTTGGATGTGCAAATATGTTGAGATTTGCAAAAGTGTTCCAAAGAACACAAGATGAAGAGCTTGTGGTTTTTACTATGAAAAGAGAACCAATATGTTCTCAACCCTTTTTCTAAAAGGATAATTAACCTAATTGATCTACTTAAGTTAAAGGATTTTTCAATGATTTAATGGATGAAAAATAATTTTAAACATGGTTTGTATAAAAATGGTGATTTTCGGCCAAAATATATTTTTAATGTTTAATTGATCCAAAATTTATTTTCTAAGTGTAAACTAGTTTATTAACCTAAAACGAATTCAATTACGATGAATTTTCAAGAGTCAAATAAGCAAATGAATTTTTACTAGAAGTCTAGTATGGTAAAGAAATAAATTTTAACACTTGAAAAATACTTATCATTGAGTTTTTAAAGTATGTTAGCAATTTTTCAAAGTGTATTTTATGGTTATAATTAAATAAAGGAGTTTTTAAAGGAAAACGTAGAAAATATCATTTAGTAGATTTTCTAAACGAAATGCTGTCAAAATTGATTAAAAATAAGCAAGTAATGAAGAACGTTTCAAAATGATATTTAGAAAGTAAGGAAATATTTTATGTAGTTGAAGAATAAAAATAACAGTAGAATAATTTATTAAATTTGAATTTTTGAGAAAAACGTCAGAAATCATTACTTAGGGTAATTTTTGTAAGATAAATGGAAAATAATGTCTAAATAATATTTTTAGTTTTGGAAAGTTTCAAAATTTAATTTGAAATATCAAGAAATATTTTATACAGTGAAAAATAGTAGAAATAGCTTACGTGTATTTAAAATGATAATTTTTAAACTATGCAATTGAGAAAATGATTTAAAAATATTACGTGATTGAGAAAACGTTGAAAAATATTTATGCGACTTATGGAAACAGTAAGTTTTTACTGTCGGGCCAAAGTGGTGGACTCGGACATGTTGAGAAATAGTATTGTCAAGTGGAAACATACTGTTTTTGGAATTATTGATACTAAAGGTATTTTTGTAATTATGGTGACAATGAGGATATTTATGTAATTATAATTCATGGTGATACTGAGGATATTTTTGTAATTATGGATTATTACATATATAGAGTGGTATGTCAATTTGGTTGAAATTGACGATTGACTGACGAGATGAATTACACCGTGTTGCGGGTGTGATAGGCGTAGTGTGTTCATGTGGAGAACTTGGAGGCGTTAGTGTGCAGTAGATTCCACATGTGGACGGTTGGTAGCTCCTCCGGGCGTAGTAATTGAAAACACACACTAGCGATTTCGACAAATACTATTCTTAATTAGGATCTATTGGGGACTGTCTGATACTATGTCTGGTCGTACACGACGTATTTGACTGTGTACCATGCACACGACGTATTTGACTATGTGCTGTTTACACGACGTATTTGACTGTGTACCATTCACACAACATATTTGACTGTGTGCTATTTACACGACGTATTTGACTGTGTAATAGTTGGTTGAGGCAGCCTGATGTACGAACATGTTTACCGGATCCTTCTCTCTGATGTTTGTGTTTAGCTCCATGGAGTAGGAACGAGTCTGAGTACATGACATATTTAATCTGCATTACTGTGTGAATAGTTATAATTTGATTTATGATATTTTGCATGTGTGATAATATGAATTGTTATATTAACTGTTATATTTGTTTGTATTGTCGTTTTCTTACTGCTATGCTGGTAATGATGTAGATTGTCTCACCTCTTTGTATATATTTTCTGTATTATTATTTATGTTCCGTAAAGTCGTTGAGGAAGTAGAAGAGGAGCAACTGTTGGATTGTTAATACAACGAGGAGCAGCAACCGAGTGACCAGATCGAGGAAGGCGAGCCTCGAGATCATCCATATCATATGGATTGATTGCGACATAGGATAACGTTGACCAAGGTTTTCTGTATTCTAATGATCTCCCCGAGGAAGATCCTTCGGAGAATCAAAACTCTTAGTGTTATGCTTGAACTAGTTTATGGTTTACTTTAAATCGAGGCAGGTTCTTGTTTTATTTAAATAGTTTGTAATATGTAAATTATTTGTATCTATAATTACGTGTGTATGTAATAGTTTGTTTTATTTTATGTACTGTTTATTTTATTTTATAATATAAGGTTCAAAAAAAAATATTTTTACAACCTATATTATTATATATTACAAAATAATTTATAACTTGGGTAAATGTTTTATTATTATTGTTTGAAAATGTGACATCCCCAGTAGGGTGTTTCATATTGCATGTGGTAACGTATAAAAAATAGGTGTTGAAACATGTGTATGTACTGTATGTGATAAGATGATCATTTTTCTTATGAATTTTGGGTTCCTGATTGTTTTCTAAAAAAAGTGGATGTTTTGAATGATCTTAACAAATAGGAGTGTTCAAAATCTGACCCACATCGGCATGAAGTTAATTTGGATAGATTTGAGTTCTATGAATTAAACATGGTATATTTTCGGGTTGGTTTATGGTCATGCTTTGAGTTGTTCTAACTCGATCCGGTGTTGTAGAATACTTTAAAATAATTTTTTTGACAATTAGTGATAAATGATAAAATTTTCTAATTTAAATTAATAATTTTTACATAACATTATGATATATATTTATATTGAAATGAACTATTTTGAAAATATATATATATATATATAATATATATATATATATATATATATATATATATATATATATATATATTGTAAAACACTACATACTTTTAATTTTTTACTTTTAAAATCTTATGACTTAACTATATAAATGTCTATATTTGTACATTTCATTTTATTATTGGATCAACTCGATCTTGACCCGATCATTTGTCAGGCCATGATTGGGTTGAGTCAGGGTTTAAAGAATTGGCCTGATCAAACTATCAGGTTAGGTTTGAGTTGGGATAAACCCATCCCATAAACACCTCTATTAACAAAGATATTATGTATGATTGTAGAGTTAAAGTTAAAACTCTTATTGATCTACAAGTGATAAATTATTGGAATTTTCCTTTTTCTTCTGTCTTCTTGATATCATTATGTACATTTTCTTAGTTTTTCTTTAAGAAAACAAAACAGATTGTCAACTGTCAACTCTTTTATGGAGTTCTTGATGTAGAAAGATTGGTTGCAGCCTTTTGCTTTGATTTGGTATGCCTACTCTATATTCTTTTACTGGGTTTATTGGTGATTTTTTTTGTTTTAATTGTTTTTGTGAATATTTTTTAAATTTTTTGCTTTGATTTTATTTTGTTTTTAGTTTGTAGACTCGTTTGCATGGGTTTCTAAAATAAGATCTTTTTTTAAAAGGTCTTTCAAAAAAGTAAATATTATTTTATGTTTGAATGTAATATTAGAGATTTTTTTTAATGTTTGCATAGTTTTTTATGTTATAAAAAATTTTTTTTAGAAACACCAAAATTCAGCTTTTAAAAAAAGCACAATTTGTGTCTTTTTTAGTACTTTTCTTTTTTAAAAAAAAGTTCATTCAAACATATTAAAAATGACCAAAAGTACTTATTTTTTTTTAAAAAAAAGATCTTTTTTTATCTAAAAAAAGCATATCCGAACAAGCTCTTTATGCTTTCTAAACCAAAGGAGTGCTGATATGATCTGGAAATGACCTAAGAATGAAAATGTGAACAATGATAATTGTATAAACATGTTGTATAATATTTTGAACACAATGTGTAAAATCTTAATTCTTTATCTAATCAATACCATTCTTCATCTCCCCATGTTCTATTTCTATATTTTACATTTCAATGTTTAAATATGATATTGGCATTACTGAACACAGTCATTTAAGATGACCCTAAACAGAACATGGTTCATTTTAAAAGAGTCAAGCTTTTTTTATGCAAGATACTGTATTGAATGAAGAATTAAATTGATTTGTATGTAATGGGCATTATCAGTTCAAAGGGCAATACTATGAAATTTGGCCATTTTGTAAGTTTGTCTTTATCTCCTTTCTACCATATTTTTTTTTGGTGAAAATTAAAACTTAAAGCTAAGAATTTTAAATTAAATTTGGAATGGAATAGACATAGACTTCAAAAATTTGGTTCGTCCTTTATAAATACCTATCTAAAAAGAGCATGTTTTAAATTTCTTTTTATCAGTTGTAATGCTTTATGGTTTTTTGAATTTCTTTTGGCAGTTGTAATGCTTTATGCTTTCACTTTAACCAGTTAGTATACTTATTTATTCATTCATTTCCTTTCCTTTAATGAAATTTATTTTCATGTATAATGGTTTTTAGGGATTTTTTTTTTGGTATTTAGTTGGATTCTTACATAATAAGTAATGTCAATCCCACTTTTAAGAAATCCTTCTGCATTCTCAAGTTAAGTGGTGGAGTAGCTATTACACAAAGAACTTTCCTTTTGAGTGGAGGAGTATATTTTAAAGGAGTTGGAATTAGGTCAAGAAGTAGGACGCGTTTCCCGTATTCCACCCGTCCTCTACCAAAATTTACTTGTTATAACATGTTATTTTTTAAAATTTTATTATTATATATATAAATATTGTCACTTGAAATTTATAAGATTTTTTGTATGAATAGTTATTTGTGACTAATATAGCCATTATAGAAAATGTCACCTACCCTTTTTCATCTTTGTTTTATTTTGCTTGCCTAAGTTCAACTTATGGTTACTAAGCTCAACTTGATTAATAAATGAACGTAAAATAATAATTATAATTATAATCTATTACAATTGCTACTGCAAACGGTTTATATTATGTATTTATAATGCTATGTAGGGAGATCTTGAATTATATGTTTGCTTATTATTCATAGTCTGAGCGAGATTATAAAGACAAAACCTGCCTTGGACTCTTTACTTTCTGATGGCTCTGTTAATTCTGTTATTAATCATATATATATATATATATATATATATATATATATATATATATATATATATGTATATGTATGTATCTTTTTAATGGTGTTAAATTTTTTGTTACAGAATCTGGTGTGTCAATTATGTGATAAAGAAATATATTTAGAGTCTTACATTAGCATGTCTCCAATTAGACTTACTCGTGGAAACTGGTCTTCTGATGAAGCATTGATGTTTCAAGTGGTGATATGTCTCCAACCAAATTGAAGATGAAGATGGAAGGATTGACATGATGTTGTCGACCATTCAGTTATTAAGCTGTTGAATTTTGGAATTTACGATCAGATTGTTTAGGATCTGTTTGTTTTGTTGTACCATTTTGGATATTGCGTTTTCAGTGATCCATTATCTTGAAGTTGTGTTCTTTAATTTGCATTACTTAGCTGTTATCATTGTTACTTTTTGTTATGATACTAGTGTAGTGTACTCGTGTAAAGCATAGAATAATTAGACAAAAAGTATTTTTTATGGTATAGAAAAAATTATTTATTTATTTTAAGGCATAAATATAAAAAGATATATATATATATATATATATATATATATATATATATATATATATATATATATATATATATATATATAAACAAAAATTTAAATATAAAAAGCAATCATTATATAATTTAACATAACAAAGATAAATTACATAATAAAAAAAATAGAACATTAATATGTTCTCAGTCTCGTGATACGGAAACTAACATGTTTTCATGTAAAAATTTTACTGTGTAAGTTAAATATTAAAATATTATAGAAACTGAATCGTCTTGACTCAATTGGCATCTGACCTTAAGCTAGGCTCATTTCTAGAAGGACTGACCAGCCTATACCTGAATAGGTAACAACTCAATAAACACATGCTTAATATGATCCACCAACAGACACAAAGGCCTCGCGCCATAATGACTAACATAACATCTCATAACACAATGACCATACATAACGCTCAGAATCCTAAATGGCCAAAACGGAAGATTTCTAGAGAGTCAGTCGTCCAGATCTTTATATAAACCAGTCTGATAGCCTAGGTCAGATATGTTCACTTTTCTCTACCTATGCTTTCATCACAGTCTTGACTGCAAGACTGATTGGTCGAAGTACATTTACTGGCATTCCACCCTGTCCCCAACTAACAAACTGTCAAACGACCGACTTAGGTCTCTCTGACGACCAACCCTTCGGGTAGAGGATGGAACAGAAACAATACATATATTAGAATATAAATTAATTGTTTTAAACTATCATTTATTTAATCTATTTTTATAATAAATTATATTTCAACTATTTTTAATATTTTTTTATGTAAAGTTTTTATCCTTTTTTCATCTCTTTTTTTTTCTTCTCTTTTTAAGGAAGCAATTTGTTTGTGAAAATGGACTTTACAAAATGCATTTTTCTGATTATAAAATAAAAGCCAATGAATTATAAAAAATATCTCCTTAAATATGGCAAATTAAGATAAAAATATTATATTTTTTCAACTTATCAATGAGTTAGGTTCCCTTAAAACCCAAGAGCAAGAACTTGTTGATTGTATGATATAAATATTAAAAAAATTATCATAAGAGGAATAAAAATAATATACATGTTATTTTATATAAAAAAAAATAATGTACATGTAATAAAAAATCATGGGAGGTTAGTGATTGTATATAAAAATTTGTAAGCGAAAAATAAATTATTAAAAAAATTATCAAATTAAATACGACTCTTCCATTGAAAGAGGTAATGAAAATAAAGACATTCTATAATTTGACAGTATTAAATTCATCTAATTAATTTTCTCGTCAATGTTATTCTCTATCATTATTGTTGTCATAGTTTTAAAACTCGGACTAGCCAATCAGCGAATTGGTCACCTTGGCCAGTTCGAGTCTCTATATAGATTGAAACTACAATGAGACCGATGAGAACCGATTTCACCTTGGTCGGTTTTGAGTAGAACCGATAAATCGATGACTTTTTAAGAACCAGGCAAGTTGATAAAAAAAAAAAGCCTCGCTGGCAACTGAGAGAAGAGAAACTGAGATTGTGCAACGCTGCAACCCCATGCCCATCTCGTCGTCGGTATGTCAGCTCGCAAATCCGTCATGTGGCTCTCATTATTGGTGTGTGACTGTGAAAATCGTGTTATATACATTTAAAAAAAATAAAATGTATTGTAATTTATTATATAAAGGTAAATTTTTCATTAGTGTAATTTATTTTCATAAAGTTTCGATAAGTTAATTGATGCGGATTAAAAGATGCACATTCTAAGTGTAAGTTGTTTCAAATAATAAATTTTTCGAGAGTCCGAGGTCGATCCACAGGAAATTGATGAAGAAAAATTCTTTGAGATAAAGAAAAGTTTTGTCACAATAATAAAGATAATAAAACTAGTTCACAATTAAATTAAAGAACTTGCTTGTGCTAGGAGATTCACTTTTGGTAATAAATTAAGGACATGATTAATTTTTTTTATAACTCAATTGAAATCTACGCACAACGAAGGTTCTAATATGAAAATGAAACATTCAAAGTCCATTTAGAATTATATACGCAGTTATATTATGGTTCCTTTAATTATTTACTAACACTTGTAAATGGATTCAAGCATTCATTGTGCCAAACCACTTGTCTACAATGAATCAAGAACTCCACTTTATAAGGAGGGTTTCTAAATTGATTGAAAACAAAATACAACACATATAATGATCACTTGATAAAATATCATTTAAGCACAAGAAAGAAATTAATCTAACCTTATTTTTATTTTCAAAAACTTCATCCTTTCACCCAAGCAAGATGAAAATTAGTTACTCATGAGCAAGAAGAAAGAAAGAGAGAAGAAGATGATGATCATAACTTCTATTTACAACAAAAAAAAAGAAATTACAACAAGTAAATAACATAATAATATGATCTTGATCTATAACCAATATTATCCTAATAGGCAGCCAAGGTTACCTTTTATAGAGCATCACAAGCAAAAGATGACAATGAGTGAGACAAAGAATGGGTGGATAATTAAGGGGTAGATGGATGATTAAGGATTATGTGGATAATTGCAAAAAAATGCTTGTCTTCACTTGCATAAAATAATTTGGTGCCAAACTCATACTTACGGACAGATTCTCGGAAAGTGGTCGTCATGAAAGTTGTAGGCCTTCGTCTTGGCTATCAAATGTCCACTTGAACCATCCAATTTGGCCTCTTATAGCCCAAGATATGACCCAATCATTGCAACTACTTAGGCTCAATTTTAGCTCATTTATTCTGACTTTCAAGCCCAATATGACCTCCAAGACATCCGAACTGCCTCTTGTGTTCTTCATGAAAGTTGTAGATTTGAATCTTAATTTTTAAATGGCACCAGTTTCAACTTAATGCAATTCATACAGCTCAAGTTATGCACTAATTAATGCACACTGCTCAGGTTCTAGTGACAGAACCCGTTTTCTGACTTCCAGGTCCAATTAGCTCTACTAGATGTTTGATTGAGACTTTGAGCTATTCATTAAAGTTGTAGAGCTTTTTCTCAGCTTTCCTACAAGGTAAAATTCATAATTTCTAAACATCTAGAACTCAAGATATGACCGAAATACAGAAACAGTGTAAAATCTCAATAATACTGAAAAATATCAATTAAGCCTAATTTGAACCCAAACTTATAAATCATGACCAAGCTCAATCAATTAAGTACATGGAAAGTGTAAATGATTAAAAATGAAGATTTATTAATATATAAAATATGTGATTATTGATTGCGGGCTTTAAGGATACAAACCCAAGTGCAAGTTGTCTCAAGTAATAAATTTTTCGAGAGTCCGAGGTCGATCCATAGGGAATTGATGAAGGAAAAATTAATTGAGATAAGAAAAAGATTTGTCACAACACCAAAAGTAATAAAAGATATTCACAAATGAATTTAAGAACTTGCTTGGGTTAGGAGATCCACTTTTGGTAATAAATTAAAGGCAAGATTATTTCTCTTTATAACTCAATTGAAATCCACACACAACGGATGTTCCAATCGGAAAATATAACATTCAAAGTTCAATTATATATGTAATCATATTATGATTCTTTTAATTATCTACCAACATTTGTAAATGAGTTCAAGCATTCACTGTGCCAATCCTATTATCTATAATAAATCAAGATCTCCATTATACAAAGTAGAGGTGACAAAACGGGTTCAACTCGTTGGGTTGGCCCACCAACTCGCTATTTTTTTTCGGGTTGGGTTTAAGATTTCAACCCATTTTTAATTTCTAACTCGCATAATCTGCCCTGCATAACCCGCGGGTTAAGCGGGGGGAAGTGTGAGTTGACCGATCGGGTTGAGTTTTTTTTTTTAAAGTATTACAGATTAATCTTATTATTTGTGTTTGTGATATTTTTATGGGTATGATACTAAATTTATTTTACTTTTTTATTTTTTTAATCTCTATAAATTATAATTTTTCTATTTTTTTAATTTTTATGAATTTTTTTTTATTTTTTATACATTTTGTTTTGTTTTTTAAAATTAACTCACTTATTTTTTTTTATTTTTTCCTTTATACGGGTCAACCCACAATCCGCCAACCCACACTAAAGCGGGGTGGGTTGGTTCTTCTAACCCATTTTTTAAAACGGGCTAACCTGCCCCGCCCCATATTTTTGCGGGTTGAATGCGAGGCGGGACAGGCGGGGCGAGTTAGCCCATTTTGTCACCTCTAATACAAAGAAGGTTTCTAAATTGATTGGAAATAAAATACAACACATATAATGTCCATTTGATAATATATCATTTAAGCACAAGAAATAGAATAATATAACCTTATTTCATTACTAAGAGCTTCACTTTTTCATCCAAGCAAGATGAAGATTTAGTTACTCATAGACAAGAAGAAAGAAAGAGAGAAGAAGAGAAAGATAAACATAACTTTAATTTAGAGCAAGAGAAAATTATAACAAAGAAAAATAATAAACAATCATAACCATAACTTCAACTAAGCCTAATACCAGGAGCACCAAATGATCAGCCAATGATGCCTTTTATATAGGATTAGGGATACAAAATGACAAGGGGACTGATTAAGAGTAGGTGGATGAGTGAAAAATGTCAAATGGTGAGTGGAAAATTATTGAGATTCTTTGTCTCTGAAATCATTCAGTGTTGATCTCATGGATGCCATTAGAATGAAGCAACGTGGTCTTCATGAAAATTGTAGCATTTTGTCTCAGCTTTTCAATGCCATCAAGATCAACCAAAAATTCGTCCTACAACCCAAGAGATGACTCAATTACTGCAGACTATTCAGGCCCAGTTTCAGCACCTCTATTTTGACTTCTAGACCCAATATCACCTCCAAGTTGTCCGAATGAGCTCTTGTGTTCTTCATGAAAGTTGTAGATATGGGTCTTAACTTTCAAATGTCCAAATTTGAGCCCAATATAGTTCCTACAGCCTGAGTTATGCTCTGATTACTGCACACTGTTCAGGTTCCAATCACAAAACCTGTGCTCTAACTTCTAAGCCCATTTAGCTTCACTAGATGTCCGAATTTTATCTAGAGCTCTCCATGAAAGTTGTAGAGCTCTCTCTTATCTTTCCTACAAGGTAAGATACATAATTATCACATATCTAAAACTCAAGATATGGCTGAAATACAGAAACAGTGTAAGACCTAAATAATGTTAAAAAAATCAATTAAGTCCAATTTGAGTCCAAACTTACAAAACATAACCAAGCTCAATCAATTAAGTACATGAAGAATGTAAATGACTAAAAATGAGGGTTTATTAATGTATAAAATATGTGATTAACTAATTCCCCTACACTTAGTTTTTTGCACTCCTAGGCAAAACACATAAGATCAAAGCTAGGAAACAAAGAAAAATGACATAGATTCAAAAGCTAAAAACTCTAAAAGACTCGATGAAGCAAGAAGAGCAACCAAAAATTCAAGGGATCAAAGCATTAATGAGGTAACATTTTTTCACATCTCAAACCAACAAGTAAAGAAACTTTAGTTGAAAAAAATGAATCAAGAATGATAGATCCTCACAGAATTCAATCTCAATCTCTCAAGTGTTTAAAAGGTAAATATTTCACTCTATTCAACTTATGAACAATTGCACTACCATAAACTTGCTTATCTTCTACTTCTCCGCTACTCAAACCACATACAGACAAAAATCAAAAGGACTTTATTCAAGGTTGTAATGGGGTCATGATAAAGGAGAGGGAATAATATGGATATGAGAAGATAAATACCAAAAAGAATAAAAGAGCATTATGGTACAGTTAAAGTGGAGAAAATGTTTGAGAACATTCATCATAAAGGACAATCACCAATATTTGACTAATGTTTTGTTGAAAATCAATCCCAAATTGGTGAATTGAATTCATTGTTAGACCTGAACTTTCTCATTTTCTTCTTGTTGTTTCGAAGCATCTACCTTTATTCTAGACTCTGATAATTCTTTGATTGTAACAGTGGTCAATTTTTTTTTTTTATCATTTTGCACACACACCCCCACACTTGTTCAAGAACAAGGCCAATGCTCTCTTATTCCCTAAGGTTGGGTAAAAACATATTTATTTATTTTTGCAGGCACGTAATGAGCTAAAAACAAGGAATGACCAAATAAGCTCAAAGGGGTTACACAAGGGAAAATATACAAGGATGACTATTTGGTCAAAGTAACTATTTCAAAATGCCTCAATCATGTTTTTGTATGCATGTTAAAATGTAGCCTAAAAAAGAATCAAAGCAAGATCTAGAGTAACAATTCCATGAGTGAAAATCACACAAGAAAGAAGAGAATGATATAGATATTCAATTCATTCATCAATAGACTTAAAATCTCACAAGGTATATTTCTATCATTCTCAATCCACCATATCAACATTCATATCCAAGCTTGTGATTTTTAAGAAAGAAGACAATTTATGCTAAGATCCAAGAATCCATTTGCTACCTCTACACAAAATAATTATCTCCTCAACTAAGATGCGTCTCAAGAGTAAAATTACCTCTAAGGCAAAATTTACTCCTTACTCTGCCATCCTTAATTAGTTTTACTATGAATAGGTTTTTGATAGTCATATCACTAAACATACTTCCCAATTTAGATGCATCTCAGAAGTAAAATTACTCCTTACTCTGCCATCATTCATTGGTTTAATAAGTCCATGATAATCATATCATACTTCCCAAAAAAAAAATTTTTTTTGGTCAACTATCCTTCCCCCCAACTAGATCACAACATTATCCTCAATGTTAAAATATAGATGAGTAAAGGATAGAAGATATTACCTGTTGGAGAAATTATTGAAAAAAGAACCTGACACAAATTTAAATAAAAACAAAGTACAATAAATAAAACCAAAGCTTAATATTATTTAAATAACTGGAGTGTCTGATCGGGCTTGCAATGCATACTACTTCCTTCACCGCTTCCTTCTGACCAATCTATCTGAGTTATTACTAGATCAGGTTCATAAACAAAAACTTCTAATTTATCAATTAACTCATCAATAGTGGAAGCAAAGATAAGAAGTTTTCTTGCCAAAGTTGTGATAAATTTCTATTCCACAACATGGTCAAGAAAAAGTAACAAAATATCAAAGAAATTTTTTACATTCAACAAACCTATGGGTTTATGGTGGATGTTCAGTTGGGCCCAAGAGACAATTTGAAAAACTTCTTCTAAGGTACCAAAATCACATGGTAAGGCAATGAATGCATCAGAGTTTTCAAGCATTATTTTCATCCGTTCATGCATTGTTGATACCTTAAGTTCCTTCCCAATTGTTTTTACAGTGATGTTATGTTGGGCTAAAGGTCCATGAATGACACCTAAAACCTGACTGTCTCCTATATATGCAGCAAGTGATACAGCCCCCATTAACCCATGACAACCTCCCCCATATACAAGATGAATATTTCTCGCAGCAAGTGATCGAGCAAGAGTGGTAGCTGCGTTTACAAACTCTAAACCCTTCCTATACTTAGACCCACAAAATACACATATATTTTTAAGTTGACGAATAGAATCACCTTCCATTTCTATACTCACCTTCCCCTTGAATGATTCTGAACTGGAAGAAAATAGAGAAAATAAAGTGTTTAAATAAGAAAAAGAATAGAAATGATAATAATAGCACCTATAAGGGTATGTTAGTTGTTGTCAGAAAAGTTTGAAATTAAGAAACACAAAATCTTTTTTTAATTATTTTTTTGTTTTTTTTAATTTTTTTTTTGTTTTGTTTTACTTCAAGAAAACCATCAGGGTAAAGTAGTCTAGAAACCCCTGAAGGACCCTGCTCAAAGGATCGTCTGTCCAAAACCAAAATACAATAAAATCATACAAAGATAAAAGAAATATAATAGTAAATGATGACATACCTTTATGTACAGTTTTCATGGCGTATCTTTATACTACGCATCATGAGTGCAGTAGTGGCATATCTTTATACTGCGTGTCACCAGTGCAGTAGACATTCATGTTCGTTTATTCGAAGAAAAGAGAAAGAAGAAACCATCATGGGTTTTCATCCTGGGTCTAGAACCTAGAGAGCTCACACTTGAGCTCATAACATCAATAAAGATGCTAAAATCTGAAACCAGTAATGTTCAAGATACAGAACGTCCCATCCCAGGGTGCTGAGAGGCCTTTCTAATAAAAGAGAGGATCAAGTTCAGATGTCTCATACGCTTTGGCAGTTACTTCTCACTAATAACCAGAGTGGGACACTTCTGCCTGTCCATGAACTCCATAGTGCCTAGATAGTAAACATTGGGTTATGGAGTGCGATTCTCTACAGAGCATGGTACATGAACCTTTTTTAAGGACCGACATGCAAAGGTCCACCCGAGTCAATGACGGGTCAGCCAAAGGCTGGGCCTCTACAACTAATTAAAGTCATGGTACTCTTCTGGATCGCCTTTGTTCAAACATTTGTTTCTTTTTTTTTAAAGAAAACATGAAGAAGAAGAAGAAGAAGAAGAAGAAGAAGAAGAAGAAGAAGAAGAAGAAGAAGAAGAAGAAGAAGAAGAAGAAGAAGAAGAAGATAATATGTACAAATTATTGTGGATATGACTCACATCTGCCTCTGGTTTAACGTCTAGTAACGACTTAAACGCCTTCTATGAGTCGAGGATAAGCTTCCCATCTATTTTTCTTATAAATTGGCAAACAGGATCTTTTAGAGTCAGATTCCCAAGACTGTAGCATTTTTCTTCATCTTTGAAGAGATTCCACAAATTAAGAAGTTCACGATGCACCAATCCACAAGAATGCGTTTCAAGAGTCAATAAGATATCATATAATGACTACTTACTCAGTCAATTCTTAATGAGAAAAATTTTATCTTCTCTGTTTATGGAAACCATCCCCAAAGAACGACATCGCTTGTTACAATTCCATCGTCCACATTTGTGATAGACTTGTAACCTTTTTACTCTTCTCCTTTTAGAATACGAACTTCTTCCAAGACCTGGCATATATGGGTCAAATGAAATTGAAGACTCACCTACTAGTCAGACCTTTGCTTCAATTATCCAGCGTATATCTTCTGGTATACCTTTGTGCATTAACAGTCTCAATCTTTCACATCTAACTTTGTAGATTTTTTTTCCAGAGTATTTTGAGGGAGAGAAGAAAAATGTTTTCTCAGGTTTGAAAGAATGACATCCATTTTATAAGAGAAGAAAGATTAAGTTATTTTGGGAAACTGAAAAACAAACTGACTTGAGAGTCACTGAGTACCCGTTATCTGCCACTTAACCGGCAACACAAAGAACTGTAAAAACAAGGCAACAAAATTAGAGTGAATTCTATTCATAACAAGGATAAAAAAGATAAATGAATTCTACCTCATCAACTTGATTTTCCAAAAATGGTTTGAGCCTTTGTCCATTGACTTTAAATACATTACCATTCCTAGGATTCTCAATATCTACGGCTCCATGAGGATACACATGTTTAACAACAAAAGGACCACTCCACCTAGATCTCAATTTCCCAGGGAATAGGTGCAAGCGAGAATTATAAAGCAGAACTTTTTGACCAATTTCAAAAGATTTTTTCAAAATTGTCTTGTCATGAAAAGCTTTTATTCTGGCTTTATAAATCTTTGAGTTCTCATATGCATCATTTCTCAATTCCTCAAGTTCATTTAATTGTAATTTACGTATCTTACAAGCATCATCAAGATTTATATTGAAAGCTTTAATGACCCAAAATGCTTTATGTTCCAATTCTACAGACAAGTGACAAGATTTTCCATAGACTAACCGATAGGGTGACTAATGATCACATATTTTATACATTAATAAACCCTCATTTTTAGTCATTTACACTCTCCATGTACTTAATTGACTAAGCCTGGTTATGTTTTGTAAGTTTGGACTCAAATTGGACTTAATTGATTTTTTCAGCATTATTTGGGTCTTACACTGTTTTTGTATTTCTGCCATATCTTGAGTTCTAGATGTAAAAAAATTATGTATCTTACCTTGTAAGAAAGATAAGAGAGAGCTCTACAACTTTCAAGAAGAGTTCTAGGTAAAATATGACATCTAGAGGAGCTAAATGTGCTTGGAAGTCAGAACACGGGTTTTGTGTCTGGAACCTGAATAGTATACAGTAATCAGAGAATAACTAGGGCTATAGGAACTTTCTTGGGCTGAAATTTTGACACTTGAAAGTTAGGACCCATATCTACAACTTTCATGAAGAACACATAACTCAAATCGGACAGTTTGGAGGTGATATTGGATCTGGAAGTAAAAATAGAGGTGCTGAATCTGGGCCTGAACAATATGCAGTAATTGGGTCATATCTTGGGCTATAGGATAAAGTTTTAGGTGATTCCAGAGCCATTGGAAAGCTTAGACAATTTCCTAGAACTTTCATGAAGACCACTTGGCTCGAAAATGATGGAATCAATGACTTAAGTAATGAATTATTTCAGAGACAAAGAATCTCAATAATCTAACTACTCATCCAATCATCCAACCACTCAACCACTCATCCACCTACTCTTAATCATTCTCCTTGTCATTTTGTATCCCTACTCCTCTATAAAAGGCACCATGAGCTGGATGTTGAGAGCTGAGTGTTGGGCACTTGGTATTAAGCTTAGTTTTTACAAGTTATGGTTATGCTTGTTTATTGTTTTCCTTTGTTGTAATTTTTTCTTGTTCTAAATTGAAGCTATGTTCATCTTTCTCTTCTTCTCTCTTTCTCTCTTCTTATTTATGAGTAACTAAATCTTCATCTTGCTTGGGGTGAAAGAATGAAGCTCTTAGTAATGAAATAAGGTTAGATTATTCTATTTCTTGTGCTTAAATGATATATTATCAATTGGACATTATATGTGTTATATTTTGTTTCCAATCAATTTAGAAACCTTCTTTGTATAATGGAGATCTTGATTTATTGTAGACAATAGGATTGGCACAGTGAATGTTTGAACTCATTTACAAATGTTGATAGATAATTAAAGGAATCATAATATGATTGCATATATAATTGAACTTTGAATGTTATATTTTCCGATTGGAACCTCCGTTGTGTGTGGATTTCAATTGAGTCATAAAAAGAAATAATCTTACCTTTAATTTATTACCAAGAGTGGATCTCCTAACCTAAGCAAGCCCTTAAATTCATTTGTGAACGTGTTTTATTACTTTTGGTGTTGTGACAAATCCTTTTCTTACTTCAATTAATTTTTTTTCATCAATTCCCTGTGGATCGACCTCGGACTCCCGAGAAATTTATTACTTGAGACAACCTGCACTTAGGTTTGCATCTTTAAATCCCACAGTCAGTGACATGCCCAAAGATGTTTTGAAAGTAGTACGGTAAGCCCAAAATGCATCGTTTAGTCTTAAAGACTAATCTTTACGATTTGGGTTAACCATTTTTTTCAAAATTTGTTTAATCTCCCTATTTGCCAATTCAACTTGTCCATTTGTCTGAGGGTGATAAGGGGTGACAATTTTGTGTGTAATACCATATTTCTTCTTTAAAGATTCAAATGATTTATTGCAAAAATGTGTTCCCCCATCACTGATGATAGCTTGATGGATTCCAAATCGACACAAAATATTTTCTTTTAAAAATTTGAGAACAATTTTATGATCATTGTGTCAGTATGGAATCCCTTCAATCCATTTTGAGACATAATCAACTGCAACCAAAATATACACAAATCCAAATGAGGTTAGAAATAGACTCATTAAATCAATTCCCTAACAATAAAAAATTTCAATGACAAGGACAGAGTTCAGAGGCATCATGTTTTTTTTTTAAATTGAGCCCATTTTTTGACAATTTTCACAACTTTTGCAAAAAGTATAGCAGTCCTTAAATAAAATAGGCCAATAAAATTCGTACTGCAATATTTTCGTAACTATTTTTTTTGAAGAAAAATGACCTCCACATGTTTCTGAGTGACAAAATTTAATGACACTACCTACCTCACTGTCGGGCACACATCTCTTAAAGATTTGGTCAGCACAATATTTGAACAAGTATGGGTCATCCTAATAAAAAATTTTCACCTTTGTCAAAAATTTTCTTCTATCTTGGTGCGTCCATTGAGGCGGCATCTTTCCTGTTACAAGAAAGTTAACTATGTTAGCAAACCAAGGCATGAAATTGACAGAAAATAAAAATTCATCAGGAAAATAATCATTGATAGGTGTGCTATCAAAAGGTGAGCCTGTTGTAAGTCTGGACAAATGATCAGTAATAACATTTTCGGCTCCTTTATTTTCTTTTATTGTGATGTTGAATTCTTGAAGCAACAAGATCCACCTTATCAATCTTGGTTTGGCATCCTGCTTAGACATCAAATATCTAACAACAAAATAATCAGTGAAATTCACAATAGAAGAACCAATTAAGTAAGATCGAAATTTATCTAGTGCAAAAATTACAGCAAGTAGTTCTTTTTCAGTAGTGGTGTAATTCATTTGTGCATTGTTTAAAGTTCTACTTACGTAATAAATCACATGAGGCTTACCTTTCTTTCTTTGGCCTAAAACAACGCGTAGGTATTACTTCACCTTTATCATTTTCAATCATTGTTATTCCAGATTTCTTAGGCATAACTTGTGTAGGGCTTACCCATTGACTATCAGAGATAGGATAGATACTTCCAACATCAAGCAATTTAAGGACTTCAGCTCTAACTACCTCTTTCATGTGTGGATTTAATCTTCTTTGAGGTTGTTGAGAAGTTTTAGCATTATCCTTTAAATGTATTCTATGTGTATAAATTAATGGATTAATACATTTTTTGTCCTTTAATGTCCATCCAATTGTACTTTTATGCCTTTTAAGTACTTTTGTTAACATATATTATAGTTCTTCAGTAAGAGACGAGGAAATTACCACTGGGAAGTTTTGCTCTTCTCCCAAAAATGTGTACTTCAACCCAGCAGGTAATGACTTTAGTTCCGATGTGGGTACTTCTTCATGGGCATTATTATTCATGGGTTTTAGCTCTTCAAATCTTGATTTCCATCCCGTGTACTCCATTACATGTGTACAATCAAGCAAAGAGCATATTTTAGAGATATCATCTTCTAGTTGCATGCCTGACTCAAATGAATTGACTAAACAAATTTCTAATGGGTTAGAAGGATTCCTTGTTTGAAGATGATCATCTATAATGGCTTCAATTCCTTCAACTTCTTCCTTTTAATCAAGGACTTCCTGTGGTTGCTTGTACATGTTAAAAACATTGAGCTCCAGTGTCATGTTTCCAAATGTTAGCTTCACCACTCCATTTCTGCAATTTATCAAAGCGTTTGATATTGCTAAAAATGGATGGCCTAAAAGAATAGGAATTGACTTGTAACTATCAACCATAGGTTCAGTATCCAAGACAATAAAATTCACGAGATATATGAATTTATCAACTTGAACTAACACATCTTCCATTATTCTTCTTGGAATTTTAATTGATCTATCGGCAAGTAGAAGAGTTACAGAAGTTGGTTTTAACTCACCCTATTTGAGTTGCTGATAAACTGAATATGAAAGCAAATTGACACTAGTACCAAGATCAAGTAAAGCTTTTTCAATTTTATGTTCTCCAATAATGCATGAAATTGTAGGACAACCAAAGTCTTTATATTTCAACGCATTATTATTCTAAAGAATGGAGCTTACCTATTCAGCCAAAAATGCTTTCTTTTTCACATTTAGTTTCCTTTTAATAGTGCACAAGTCCTTCAAATATTTGGTATAACAAGGAATTTGTTTGATAGCATCTAACAAAGGAATATTGATCTTCACTTGTTTCAAAATTTCAAAAAAGTCAGTGTTATGATTCAATTTCTTTGGATTATTTTATGCTTGAGGAAATGGAGGTGAAGGTGAGATTTAGTCTCCTTTTGGTCAACTTCTTCATGTTCTTGGGGAATTGGTTCATCTTCATTCTTACAAGGTTCAAGAATTTTTTTTTCAACAAGCTTTCCACTCCTAAGAGTTGTCACCGACTTGACTTAGTCCATTTGTTGGTTTTCTGAACTCCCCTCATTTAGACTGTACTGACCCTTGGGATTTGGTTGAGGTTGAGAAGGAAATTTTCCTTTCTCGTGAATGGTGAGTACAGAAAAAAGTTTAGCAAGAGTGTCTTTTATGTCATTCATGATTTGATTGTTTTGTTTATTAATGGCCTCTTACTTTTCTATGAATGCATGCAATATTTCTTCAAGGTTTTTCCTATATGGTGGGACATAAGGTGCATATCCTTGAGAATTTTGAGAGTCTTGTTATGTCTGAGGAGGTGGTGGTTGCACGAATTTTGACTAATTATTATTCCTCCAGCTGAAGTTCGGGTGATTTCTCCATCTCAGATTGTATGTATCTGAAAAAGAAGAAGTAAATAGCTTTTTAAAATTATTCATTGCATTTACTTGATCATGTACAACTTCTTTAAAAATAGGAATATTTGGACAATCGTGTGTTGAGTGTCCTAAGTCATCACAAATGCCACAAATTTCTTCATTTTGCACAGATTTGATTTCTTTTGCTTTTCTTAATTCCATGGTTTCAACCTTTCTAGCCAAATGACAAACCTAGTATTTAGATCTTCCTCTTGACTAAGGTGATATTTTTCTTTATTAGCACTTGCAAGGTTAGATCTAATTGAATTTTCAGAAGGGTTAGTACTATGCCAAGATTGAGAATTTTCAATCAATTGATTTAAATAGTCTGAAGCTTCATCAAGTTCTTTATCAAGAAACTCACCATTGCACATTGTTTTCACAAATTGTTTAGTTTCAGGTGTTAAACCTTCATAAAAGAAGCTTATAGTGCGTCATTTTTCAAAACCAAGATGTGGAAAAGAATTTAACAAATCTTTAAACCGTTCTCAACATTGAAAATATGCTTCATTTGAATTTTGGGAAAAAATTTGAATTTGTCTTTTCATAGCATTGGTTTTATGTGTTGGAAAAAAGTTCTTCAAAAACTCACATTGCATTTCTTACCATGTGCTAATTGATCTTGGTTTCAAAGTGTTAAGCTAAGATTTTGTTTTATCTTTTAAAGAAAAAGGAAACAATTTAAGCTTAACAATCTCTTCAGTACAATTTTGATCATTGAAAGCAATACATACTTCCTCAAATTCTTTCAGATGTAAATATGGACTTTCAGATTCTAAACCATGAAAATTAGGAAATAAAGAAATCATATATGGCTTAAATCTAAAATTATTGGTGTTGAGTGGAAAGATAAAACATGATGGACTAGAATTTCGAGGTGGTTGCAAATATTCATGCATGGTTCGCAACGGTTGATTTTCATGTTCATCATGTACACTTTTATTTTCAGTCATTGTGTCAATTATGTGTGATTATGATTCAAACAAATCAATATATAAAGTACCAGGATTAATTTTAACTAAACGACCCGAATTTAAATCACGATATCAATTAAGCATAAATAAATGACTTAAAATAGAAAAAATAATGTACAAGTCTGTAGTTTACACCAGCCATTAAATATTAACAAAGATGTGGTATAAACCAACTACCCAATAAATATTAACAAGTAAAAAGTTAGATAACTGATAAATTAAAAAGTTAAATAATTAGAGAGTTAATAATTAGTAAGTTAGAAAGTGCAAAAAGTAAAATACAGAAAATAAAGTGCATAAAGTAATTTGCAAAAAATAAATTTAAAATATGAAAACCGGAGAGAGGCAAAGCCCCATAGAGTCGGCGAAAGAGAAGAGAAGAAGAAAAATTATTTTGTTATGTTAGAAAGCAATAATAAATAACAGAAATTAAAAAGTTAGAGTGCAAAAAATAAAAGACGTAAATTAAAAAGTTAGAGTGCAGAAAATAAAAGTTAGTAAGTAGAAAATAAATGACATAAATTAAAAGTTAGTAGCGAGAAAATAAATGACATAAATTAAAAGTTAGAAAGTTAGTATGTTAGCAGGTTAGTAGGTTAGTAAGTTAGATAGTTAGAAAGTTAGAGAGTTAGTAAAGAAATCAAAGGATTGACAAGCTGATCTTTTGCTTCGGTGAGGGAGAAGAGAGAATAGATTTTATTAAAGAAAAAGAACATCAATAAATTAAAACTTCTAGTCAAGTCCTCGGTAACGGCGCCAAAAACTTGATTGCGGGCTTTAAAGATGTAAACCCAAGTGCAGGTTGTCTCAAGTAATAAATTTCTCGGGAGTCCGAGGTCGATCCATAGGGAATTGATGAAGAAAAAATTAATTGAGGTAAGAAAAAGATTTGTCACAACACCAAAAGTAATAAAAGATGCTCACAAATGAATTTAAGAACTTGCTTGGGTTAGGAGATCCACTCTTAGTAATAAATTAAAGGAAGATTTTTTTTCTTTATAACTCAATTGAAATCCACACACAATAGAGGTTCCAATCAGAAAATATAACATTCAAAGTTCAATTATATATGTAATCATATTATGATTCATTTAATTATCTACCAACATTTGTAAATGAGTTCAAGCATTCACTGTGCCAATCCTATTGTCTACAATAAATCAAGATCTCCATTATACAAAGAAGGTTTCTAAATTGATTGGAAACAAAATATAACACATATAATGTCCATTTAATAATATATCATTTAAGCACAAGAAATAGAATAATCTAACCTTATTTCATTACCAAGAGCTTCACTCTTTCACCCAAGCAAGATGAAGATTTAGTTACTCATAGACAAGAAGAAAAAAAGAGAGAAGAAGAGAAAGATGAACATAGCTTTAATTTAGAGCAAGAGAAAATTACAACAAAGGAAAACAATAACAAGCATAACCATAACTTCTAAAAACTAAGCCTAACACCAAGAGCACCAAATGATCAGCCAATGGTGTCTTTTATAGAGGATTAGGGATAAAAAATGACAAGGGGCTGATTAAGAGTAGGTGGATGAGTGGGTGAATGAGTGGAAAATGTCAAATGGTGAGTGAAAAATTATTGAGATTCTTTATATCTGAAATCATTCAGTGCTGATCTCATGGATGCCATCAGAATGAAGCAACGTGGTCTTCATGAAAGTTGTAGCATTTTGTCTTAGCTTTCCAATGCCACCAAGATCAACCAAAAATTCGTCCTACAGCCCAAGATATGACCTAATTACTTCAGACTATTCAGGCCTAGTTTCAGCACCTCTGTTTTGACTTCCAAACCCAATATCACCTCCAAGTTGTCCGAATGAGCTCTTGTGTTATTCATAAAAGTTGTAGATATAGGTCTTAACTTTCAAATGTCCAAATTTCAGCCCAAGATAATTCCTACAGCCCGAGTTATGCTTTGATTACTGCACACTATTCAGGTTCCAATCACAAAACTTGTGCTCTAACTTCCAAGCCTATTTAACTTCACTAGATGTCCGAATTTTACTTGGAGTTCTTTATGAAAGTTGTAGAGCTCTCTCTTATCTTTCCTACAAGGTAAGATACATAATTATTACACATCTAGAACTCAAGATATGACTGAAATATAGAAACAATGTAAGACCCAAATAATGCTGAAAAAATCAATTAAGTCCAATTTGAGTCCAAACTTACAAAACATAACCAAGTTCAATCAATTAAGCACATGAAAAGTGTAAATGACTAAAAATGAGAATTTATTAATGTATAAAATATGTGATTATCAATTATTGATGCGGATTAAAGGTTGTAAGCCCAATTGCAGGTTGTCTCAAGTAACAAATTTCTCAGGAGTCTGAGATCAATTCATAGGGAATTGATGAAAAAAAAAATTGAGGTAAGGAAAGACTTTGTCACAACAATAAATATAATAAAACTTGTTCACAATCAAATTAAAGAACTTGCTTGGGTTAGGAGATTTACTTTTGATAATAAATTAAGGACAAGATTAATTTTTTTTTATATAACTCAATTGAAATCCACGTGCAACGGAGGTTCCAATCAGAAAATACAACATTCAAAGTCTATTTAGAATTATATACGTAGTTATATTTTGGTTCCTTTAATTATTTACTAACACAAACATTTGTAAATGTGTTCAAACATTCATTGTGCCAAACCACTTGTCTACAATGAATCAAGAACTCCACTTTACAAGGAAGAATTATTTTCTAACACCAACACTTGTAAATGAGTTCAAGCATTCATTGTGCCAAATCACTTGTCTACAATGAATCAAGAACTCCACTTTACAAGGAGGGTTTCTAAATTGATTGGAAACAAAATACAACATATATAATGACCACTTAATAATATATCATTTAAGCATAAGAAAGAAATTAATCTACCCTTATTTTATTACCAAAAGCTTCACCCCTTCACCCTAAGCAAGATGAAGATTAGTTACCCATGAGCAAGAAGAAAGAAAGAGAGAAGAAGAAGAAGAAAATCATAACTTCTATTTACAACAAAAGAAAATTACTACAAGTAAATAAATAATAAGATGAACTTAATCTAAAACCAATATTTCCAAATGATCTGCCTATGGTCCCTTTTATAAAGGATTAGGGATACAAAATGACAAGGGAATTGATTAATGAGTGAGTGGATGAGTGAGTGGATGAGTGAAAAATGCCAAAAAACTTTTGTGAGTGAAAAATTATTGAAATTTCTTGTCCCTGAAATCATTCAGTGATGAACTCAAGGATAACGTCAGAACAAAGCAAAGTGGTCTTCATGAAAGTTTTAGGAAATTGTCTCAGATTTCCAATGCCACTAGAATCATCCAAAAAATCGTTCTACAACCCAAGATATGACCCAATTATTGCAGACTACTTAGGTCCAGTTTCAACACCTCTATTTACTTCTAGACTTAATATGACCTCCAAGCTGTCCAAATGAGCTCTTGTGTTCTTCATAAAAGTTGTACATATGAGTCTTAACTTTCAAATGCCAAATTTTCAGCTCATTTCAGTTCCTTCAACTCGAATTATGCAATGATTACTGCACACTATTCGGGTTCTAGTTACAAAACTAGTGTTCTGACTTCCAAGTTCAATTAGTTCCACTAGATGTTCAATTTTTCCCTGGAACTCTCATGAAAGTTGTAGAGCTCTCTCTTATCTTTCCTACAAGGTAAGATACATAATTATTAGATATCTAGAACTCAAGATATGACCGAAATACAGAAACATTGTAAGACTAAAATAATGCTGAAATAATCAATTAAGTCCAATTTGAGTCTAAACTTACAAAACATAACCAAACTTAATCAATTAAGTACATGGAGAGTGTAAATGACTAAAAATGAAAGTTTATTAATATATAAAATATGTGATTATCAATTATCATTAATCATAAGATTAAGCCTACTGATGTTTTGATTGATGCAGGTTATTCTTCCAACAAGTAAACTTTATCATCAATTTTAACAACATAATAAACATAAATAAATTATACATTAGATATATTTTGACATAAATTATATTTAAAAACAAATCACGTAAAAAATAAGAGTTTTTGTTAGGACACTTGTTAAAGAAGTTAAAATAAAAAAATAAGATAAAATAAGACATTTAATATATTAAAAATTAAAAAAATATTTTCATTTATCTAAAAAATTTATTTTGATTTTGTTAATAAATGTCTTAGGACATTTATTAGTAAAACTTAAAAATTAAAATTAAAAGTTTATTGAAATATCTACGGTAACGTTTGGAGTAATGCGAAAAGTCTAACATCGTATTAATTTGCTCTAACATATTCCCTTTTATATCAAAAGATTTACAGCTGTTTGTAATGTAGGCTTGCATAAGAAGAAATGTACGCGGAATCATTCTATCAATCACATGAATTTGTTTTTTAGGAGACTTCACCATACCTTTCGAGGGAGAATCAAATCTTTCGTTCGAGGTACCCTCCCCAGTACATGTGTGAATTTATCTCTTTTGATGTCCTATAATATGTTGCATAATAATAAATATTTAACGGTAAAAAATAATAAGAACATTAATATTGTTGAGACGAGAATATTATGTTAAATGTATAATCATATAAGATAAGATATGATTAAAAATAAATGTATTAAAAAATAAGAGTAACACATTATAAAAAAAATGAGAGAAATTCATCTTAAATGATTCAAACATGTAAAAAAAGTCATTGTAAAAAAGAATAAATCAGGTGAAAAATAATTTAATAATTAAAAATATAGAAAGAGACTAAGAAAGATTATAAATAAAATAATTAAAAAAATTAAATTTAAATGATATTTTTAAAAATTTAATTTATGATATAATACAATAATATTATTTAATTTATGTAATCGATTCTAGACTTAATTGTTTTGTTGGTTGATGACCTACAATATGCGCTTTTTGAAAATAATAGGCATTGTAGAGCGGCGGCATTGTTTTCAACCACCTTCGTTCTTCTTGATGTGCGGGATTTAAAGGTGCAAACCCAAGTGCAGGTTGTCTCAAGTAATAAATTTCTCGAGAGTCCGAGGTCGATCCATAGGGAATTGATGAAGAAAAATTAATTGAGGTAAGAAAATGATTTGTCACAACACCAAAAGTAATAAAATAAGTTCACAAATGAATTTAAGGGCTGGCTTGGGTTAGGAGATCCACTCTTGGTAATAAATTAAGGGTAAGATTATTTCTCTTTATAACTCAATTGAAATCCACACACAACGGAGGTTCTAATCGGAAAATATAACATTCAAAGTTCAATTATATATGCAATCATATTATGATTCCTTTAATTATCTACCAACATTTGTCAATGAGTTCAAGCATTCACTGTGCCAATCCTATTGTCTACAATAAATCAAGATCTCCATTATACAAAGAAGGTTTCTAAATTGATTGAAAACAAAATATAACACATATAATGCCCAATTGATAATATATCATTTAAGCACAAGAAATAGAATAATATAACCTTATTTCATTACCAAGAGCTTCATTCTTTCACCCCAAGCAAGATGAAGATTTAGTTACTCATAGATAAGAAGAGAGAAAGAGAGAAGAAGAGAAAGATGAACATAGCTTCAATTTAGAACAAGAAAAAATTACAACAAAGGAAAACAATAAACAAGCATAACCACAACTTGTACACCAAGTGCTCCAAATGATCAGCCAATGGTGCCTTTTATAGAGGATTATGGATACAAAATGACAAGGGGGCTGATTAGGGGTAGGTGGATGAGTGGATGAATGAGTGGAAAATGCCAAATGGTGAGGATAAGAGTGAAAAATCATTGAGATTTCTTATCTCCAAAATCATTCATTATTTAAGTCATTGATTCCATCATTTTTTAGCCAAGTGGTATTCATGAAAGTTCTAGGAAATTGTCTAAGCTTTCCAATGGCTCTGGAATCACCCAAAAATTCGTCCTACAGCCCAAGATATGACCCAATTACTACAGACTATTCAGGCCCAGTTTCAGCACCTCTGTTTTGACTTTCAGACCCAATATCACTATCAAGGAGCCCGAATCAAGTTTTGTGTTCAACATGAAAGTTGTAGATATGGGTCTTAACTTTTAGATTCCAAATTTTCATCCCAGTTTATATGCCCAAACTCGAATTATGCTCTGATTACTGTACACTGTTCAGGTTTCAGACACAAAACTCGTGTTCTGTCTTCCAAGCCCAATTACCTCTACTAGATGTCTGATTGAGACTTTAAGCTCTTCATCAAAGTTGTAGAGCTCTCTCTTATCTTTCCTACAAGGTAAAATTCATAATTATCAGACATTTAGAACTCAAGATATGTCCAAAATACAGAAACAGTGTAAGACCCAAATAATGCTAAAAAAATCAATTAAGTTCAATTTGAGTCCAATCTTACAAAACATAACTAGGCTTAATCAATTAAGTACATGGAGAGTGTAAATGACTAAAAATGAGAGTTTATTAATGTATAAAATACGTGATCATCACTTCTCCATATTCAAAATCAGAGCTTTCTCGCGTCGATTAATACTCTCTTAAATAATCGGCACAGTCATCATTAACATGCATGCATTTTTGCGATCTCAAACTTTTAAAGGATCGATTTTAACATATTAATTTTTTGGATAAGATTAAACATATTAAACTTTAAGTTTCTAACAAGATCCTTTTAATAAATTTTTTTTATAGGTTTTTGTTAATAAATATTTTAAGAACATTTGTTAAAAATTTAAAATAATTTTTTTATTTAAAAATTAAATTTTTGAATTCTTAATGTAATAAATGCACCATTAATATAATAAAAAGTTTTTATTTTTATTTTTTAACCAGTTTAGCAAAATCAAATTTTATATATTTAAAGAATAATATATTTAATATATAAATTTAATGATTCCAAGTAAAAAAATAATAATAATTTATATATTATTATGAAGTATTATAAAATTAATTTGACAACACATGCATAATTTTTGTGTCCATATTAATTATGTTTTAATTGAATTGATGTATTATTGTTAGAGTATGTAAGATTTTCTTTCTTAATATTATATTTAGATTTTTTTATTATAATGGCACGAAACTGAATAAGTGGGGATAGATTAAAAATGGAAAGAAAAAAATGAAATATAGTTACATTTCTCTTCATTTGAAAGATTAATAAGAGAACGGAACGGAAATGATTCCACTTCAATTTTAAGAGAACAAAAGTTGAGTCTTTGAGAGGAAGAGAAGGAAAATAATTTTTATATGTTTCTTCCACTTCTCATATATTTTAAAACTCTTAAATATGAAAAATTATTTCTCTTTCTCTTATTTTATTTTTCTTCATCTCATTACCTATCATCCAAACATACAGTAAATGTTTAGTAATTCGTTTCTACAGTCTTCTCTTCCTCTCTATATATATAAGCCTCTAACATGCTCTCTAAGAATATATACAGCATACAAGAGCTTCTCTTTCCGTCCCTCTTCAATCTCTCTGTAAATGGTTTTTCAGATATCTTACACAATGACCTTGAATCTTATACTTTTGCTTTGTTTGGTTGCGGTCATCAACAATCTTGTTACTCTAAGTAGTGCTCGGCATCTAAAGAATTCATCAAATGAGAAAGAAGTAATTGGCAGTGAAAATGGAGGAGATCAAGTGGATCCAAGCAAGAGTAACAAGGCAAAGATGGAACTAGATGAGAACCAGTTTCCTCCCTTTCCATTTCCATTTCCATTTTCACCTTCTGTCCCACAGATTCCCGGATTTCCAATGCCAACCCCTGTGCCAGGACTCCCATTCCCAACTCCATTTGATATTCCTAGGGTTCCTCCACTCCCTACAATTCCTTTGCCTCCATTTCCTCCTTTAAACATCCCTGGTGTTCCTTCCCTTCCTGTACCTTCTCCACCTATCTAAGCCTGTTTCTGTGGTATAAGAATTTGCATTCTATGTAGGGTTCTGTTTCTGGCATATACATAAGGTTGTATAGTATGCATGCAGTGAGAAAACAAATATGATAATAACGATAATAATAAAGTGAAGTTGTATGGTTTAGGTTGCTAGTTTGCTTTGGGATTAGCTTGCTTTAGTTGCGTACTACTACGGTTCTTGTACTCTTAAAACTCTGCCTTATTTTCATCAAGTCTAATAAATCCTGATAGTTGATTAATTTTTGGTGTATTGTGATTTTTACTTTGAGGTGAGGCTATTGAAATTTTTTAATTGCTTATTCATATTTTTTATTAACTAATTTTAATTTTAACATTTTTATAAAATTATGAATAATTAATTAGAAATATAAATAGACAATGAATTGCCAATAGCCTCCCCTTCTACTTGTCTTTTTTAATTTGTCAATAGTTGAAATTATGTAATTGCTAGTGAACATTTTGAGAAATTTTACCATGTTTGTGGAGCACAATTAATGAGTGCTTTAGGAATAATCTCAACCATTGCTTTTAAATAAACTCATATAAATTTTAAGTCATTAACTTAAAATTAATAATAAAGGTCATTTCTAGATCATGCGTATATACTTTAGGAGCATATAATAATTTCTAAAATATTTTTACTTTAAAATAAAATAAAATGTTCGCTGAAATTTGAAAACTTGCGGCTTTGTTATAAACAATTATGTTATTTGTACAACTCAAAAGATCATCATGTGGTGATCAATGAAGCGATAAATAATTTTCTTTATTATTTATGTAGTAAATTCAAATTTTAACTCATTACATAAGCAATTGAAATAATCACTTTATCTTAAAAGTGTTCATCACTTACTTAAATTATCTCAAAATTGTCCGTTTGAGTTGTAAAAATGACATTTTTATGCTACAAAGAGAGCGAGGGCTTATGTGCTTAGTCTCTATATCATAAGATCAAGTTTTTTTTTTTTAGTGTTTAATTTAAAAACTCACATCTCAAAAAGTTACATTTCATCCCAGGGAGACAAGGGTATAATAGCATTTTCCTAAAAGTAACAGAGAAGACTTGGCACTATAATGTAACTCAATATTGGTATAAAAATAACAATTTTCAATTCAGATAATTTCGAGATGTAATCAAAGTCTTAGTACAAATGATATTGGTTAAGTTTTGAACTTACATATACTCTAACTTTGTTAGAGTTGAAATTGTTAGTTATTGAAATAGTAAAATTTGAGTTGGACTCGAGAATTGAGATCCAAAAGAGGAGTAACTACACTTGGGATTTTTTGAAGACAGAAATGAAGATCTTAATCATTAGAAGATAATAGTTATTTGAAGATTCAAATTTCAATTCAGATAAAATTTGAATTTGAAACAGAAGCAATTACGAATGTAAGATACAAACAATACAAGGATTGTTGATAAAGATTAGATAGTTACTTGTAACACGAATTTCACAAAGATTACTGACAATGATTAGACAGTTTCTTTTTGTTTTAGACATTTGTCTGAATCTTGTAAAAATGGTAATTACTTAAGATTTTTATAAATACCGAAAGGATGAAAACATTTAGAGATTGAAAATTATATAGTTACACACTTATAAACACGTTCTCTAGTCACTTTGAAAATCATGTGCAAACACACAAGTTTAGTCGAGTATGTTTTCATCTTGTTCCTTTTTTTGTACAATTTACAATTTCAATGCAGATTTAATTCAAAGTTTATTTATGCTTTCAATCATTTACTTTTTTGCAAAATCTCTTCTATTCCTGATCGAATGATTCTTTTTGGATTATTTGATTTCTTTTAATTATTTTTTCTTTACTTGTTTTACTTTCCTACAAGTTTACATTCCTGCTCACTTTATTTTTTTTTTGCACATTTGTTCTTTCCATATTTATATTGTTGTTCTTTTAATTGTTAACATTTATCATTCAGTCATTTATATTTTTGTCAAATTTGCTTTATAGTACTTTACTTCATTATCATTTACATTTATATTTCATGTCATTTAATTGTTTTCTTTAAAGTTCTTTGTCCTATTAAAATTCTAACATTTCAGCAAGTTGTTGTCATGGCATTTTAATGCTTTATTTGTTTTCTTTATTTTCATTAAGTTAACTACTGCAGTACTGTTGCACTTCAATTTTGATTAACATATCTTTGTATTTTACTCGAAATTATTTTTGACATTCTTAATTAAAAATCAATAAGCACTACAAAATTCCTTGAGAAAGTGATTCTTTTTTTTGAATCGAGATTTAGAATTGAATTTGTCTATCTTACACTAAACACCCAAATAAAGACTAACAAATAAATATTGCTCGGTATTCCATAAAAAATAAATAAATATTGTTCTGTAACTCAAAGCGCTAAATAGCGTACTTATTTCTGTTCTTACGAATTTTTAAACTATAGTGATTTTTTTGACCCTGCTAAGTTTGATTTTCTGAATTCGTCCTTGGTTGCATCCATTAATGATCAAATCGTCTCCATATATACCAATTTGCTATCTCTGCTAAAAGAAGTCCCATGAAAATTCCAATACCCTTATCAACCACAAATAATTGTTTACCAAATAAAGAAAAAGCGAGATGACAAATTTGTTTTTTTGGGGGAGGTGAAAAAGGAAGAAAAGGAAACAAAAAAGAAGAAAAAAAGACAAAATAAATTTGCACAAAATACTTTTTGAGAAAATTTTACGAAGTGTTGACAACCGGAAAATGCTAAACAGAGAAATCGACAAGATAGCATTGAATAAAGGGAGATTCTGGCTGATGTTTTTAAGAAGACTTCAATCCGGATATACTTTTTGTCAAGATCTTTACATATTAACATATACTATCGCGAACAGGAGCTATATTAATACTTATTATTAATTAACAATGGAATATAGGAAACAAACAAAGATTTGCAAACAACAATTATGTCGTATGCAATCTACTCTTGAGATTGCTACTACTACAGATAGAGCAAGAAGGCGCTTATTAAACTGAGAAAAATAGAATAACTCCTAAGAAGTTATATTAATTATATTTGTGGACTTATGGGTTTTCATTATCTCCATGAGCCGGATTAGCCAAGCCTGAAGATGAAGATCTTGTTGGGTTAGAAGGAAATGAAGGAATGGCAGATGGTATAGCAAGCATAAATGGAATAATGGGTAGAGGAGGCAATTTTGGGAGAGGTGGCAATAATGGAAGTGAAAACGCTGGAGTGCTAAAAAACCCACCAACTGGTTGTTGGAAAGATGGCATATTTGGCAGTGTTTGTAACAAAGGGTTGGTAACATATTGTGGGTTTTGGAGCAGTGGTGCAACTGGGAAATTGGGCTTTGAAAGTGAAGGTAAATCTGATCCAGAATGTAGTCTTGATGGCTTGTAATTTTCATCTAATAATAAGCGGCTTGCAGATGAAAATTGAATGTTGCAATAGAGTAGCACAAAACCAAGGATGATTAGTTGAAGGCGGTTGAAATTGAAAGCAATTATGTGGTGGTGAGTTTAAGAACTGAGAGAATAGGAGTCAAAGAGATTGAGATTTATAGATGATGAAGAGTATATCCAGTTAATTATTTTTTTAGAATATAGAGTTAAATAGAAATGTGGGTGAACGGTTTTTTGTGCGCTTGAGCTCAATAATCTTTCATGGTATTTCTACTTGATACCTAATTTTTAATCGTGCTTAAAGTATGAATTTGACTCAATACAGCAAAGTAATTTTGTTTGAGATATTATAATAGTAAATTAGTTAATTTATGCGATTGATTTATTTACTGGTTAATTATATAGAACCTGCAAGCCAACTGCTTGTGTCTTATATATCACATTCAAAAGTCGTGGGAATAGCAGACAAGATGAAAAAAAGACATTATTAATTAAAAGTATTTTGAAAATGACTTTATTGATAAATGATTTACATATGGTGTTTTCCTTGGCATCCTATAAATATGAAGTTCCTTTACCCAAAAGCAAAGATATATGAAAATTTGAGAATTCAAATATATAATATCATCGAAATGAGTGATTACATACATCAATACCGTTGTAAGAAATATTGGGTTTTTTCTGATGGATTTTGGCAGATACTAAATACTAATCATTCATATTTTTAATAAATAATTAATCAAAAATTGTATTATGGCCATCTATGTTAATTTTTAATCCAGCAGAAACTCAACTCAGAAAGCACAGATGGACTCAAGAGGATGGTAGGTGACAAATTAAGTCTTGAACTTCGTAGTTACCGAGTGACAAATTTATGAAAACACAAAAAAAAAAAAAAAGAATAAGCGAAATATACCTTTACCTCAGAGGAAAAAGAAGTATCTGGGTCAATGAGGTGAAAATTTCATAAAGATATTATTAGTATAAAAATAAAATATTTTTCGATTTATATTATTTTGATAGTTTAAATTAACATGAACATAATTCTTGATGAATTTACAAGTTTTAGAATAAAATTAAAGCTGATCGAGAACATAAATTTCGATTGGTCATTTTCATTTCATATTAGTAGTAGTAGTTTCGATTTACAATCGAAACAATAAGCTTGGAGGGTAGGTACACTTAGTAAACTTTCTAGAAGGAAGAAACCTCGAGTAAAGACTAGCAAATGTTCAAGCATGCAAGTTTGAATTCAAAAGAAAGAAGTTTTGAATTTGAAATAGAAGTTAGCAGCAGTTGGAGATATGAAATTAAGACAACACATAGATTGCTGATAAAGATCGAACAGTTATTGATGGAACAAGGATTGCTGACAAAGATTTGGTGGTTACCTGACAAAGATTACCAATTATTAAAACAGTTATATTTGTTGTAGACACATGTCAAAATTTTGTAAACTAGATAGTTACTTATGAGGTCTATAAATACCAAGAGGATAGAAACATTTAGGGGTTGAAAATTCTATACTTACAAACACTTGTAAACTCACACTCTCACATCCATTGACATCTCGAGCAAACAACACGCAAGTCTAGTTCAGTATGTTTCCATCTACTTTCACTTTCATTCTTGTACCCCTTACAAATTCAATGCAATTTTAAATCAAGTTCATTTACATTCAGTCTTTCTTATCTTTGCAAATTCTCTTCTATTCTTGATAAAATGATTCTTTCAAAGATCATTTGAGTTCTGTTTATTGTTTTCATTTAATTGTTTTCATTACTTTTCTGTAATTTACTTTCTTACAATTTATATTTCTGCACATTTACGTTTCATTGTATTTTTCTTAAATTGCTTTACCTTATGCTCTTTAATTTAAAATCTTTTACATTCTGTCATATTTACTTCGAATGCATTTTTTATTTCAATCATTTACACGTAACTTAATTTTATTTGCATTGATTTTCCTTTGTTTCTCGAAAACAAGCCTTTTCAAATTTCCAAACTTATTTTTATCAAATGAGACATATACACATAAAGCTTTCGATTTTGGATTTGCATAACATTTTTTAAATCGAAATCATCAATTTTATTTCTTTAAGATACTCATACCAGAATCCCAAGATGTTAAGTACTCTTTTTAAGACTAACACAAGTGTCATTGTCAAAATTAGAAAGTTATTAAGTCCAAAACACTTGTCAACATCTTGTAAGAAAGACAATTATCTATTTTGTCTGTAGATACTTAAGGAGATAAAGGCAATAAAATGGTTAAAAACACTTGCATACATTTTTCACAAGTCCTATAAGTCACTTTGAGGCCTATGGACAAACACAGAGATTAACCAAATATGTCTTCCATCCTGTCTCATTTTATGCATTTCTTTCAATAATGCAAGTTCTATTTTCATTTAACATTTTTTTAGTGTTTCTTTTCATCTCCTAAATGAATGGTCTTTGGTCATTTGATTTCTTTTACTTTTGCTCATTTACTTTGTTCTTAGTTTACCTTGCATTACTCTCGATTGTTTCATTTACTTTGCATTGTCACTTTAATGGATTATTTCCAGTTACTATACTTCATTTTTGTATTTTCATTTCTGCACTTAGAATTGCATTGCACTTTTACTATTTGACATTTCATTTATATCAATCCTATCGAATTCACTATTACATTCATTATCCTTTACTTTTCGAAATTATCTACATTCTTTGTCTTAACATTATTTTTGTAAACCACTAAAAATTTAAGAGTCTTTTAAAAGAAGAGATTCCTTCCCAAATTAAGAATTAAAATCGAATTTGCCTTTTACAAACAAATCTGAATAAACAACGTAATAATCATTCGGGAGAATAATGAATGAAAAGTTTCAACCTCCAGATGCCTAACTTCGATCAAAGGGTCCACGATCACCTACCCAAGATAGCAGTTTCTCATATAACTTTTTCAAATATATCATTATAGTAATATAAGCTATATAGCATTTTCTAGCTGTAACTTTTCCCGAATATTGTCCTTATATCGTTTTTCTTTTGACTCAATTTCTTAGCTTTACAAATTCATCTAGAAATTCAGTTCATAACCGAGGAATTAAGTATACGTAATAATCAGTTGGGAGATTAATGAATGAAAAGTTTCAACCTTAAGGTGCCTAACTTCGATCAGAGGGTCCTCGATCACACCCACCCTAGATAGCATTTTCTTCTTTATTTGGATGTAGTGCCAAAATTTCTTTACATTGTCAGTGACCGAGTGGGATAAGCTATTCAGGCGGCCTCAACCCGATACTAACAATAATGAATATCCAAATTTCTATATTGCCACAGTACACACGCCTCCAGCTATTACATGCTTGACGACCTCACTAGCTTTTCTCAACTATAAATAGCATTGCATGCTCTGAATATCCATCTATAAAAACTTCTAACTATCGATATAGCTTAGATAAGTATTCGATCAGTTTCATACCCTTGCGTTCCAAACGCCGTGACCTTTGACTTTTATTCACCCGTGCCATAATGGCAGCTATGAGGTGTTTAGCTCTTCTTGCTTTGCTTATTACAATCAATGCGGTAGTGTCTGAAAGTAGAGTGGCAATATCTTATGCTGGGTTTGGGGCTGGGTCAGACTCTTCTGGAGCGGGTTCGGAAGCAGGTTCATATGCAGGATCTCATGCTGGGTCTGGGGCTGGGTCAGGCTCTTCTGGAGCAGGTTCGGAAACAGGCTCATATGCAGGGTCTCATGCTGGGTCTGGGGCTGGATCAGGCTCTTCTGGAGCGGGTTCTGAAGCAGGTTCATATGCAGGGTCTCACGCTGGGTCTGGGGCTGGGTCAGGCTCTTCTGGAGCGGGTTCTGAAGCAGGTTCATATGCAGGATCTCATGCTGGCTCAGGATCTCGTGGTCATGGAAAGTGAAATCATGCATGTAAGCTAGAATAAAGTGTCACCATCAGTTTCCTATATACATCATATAATTAGCAAACAAATAAAGTTGATGTCTTCATATATATGCATGTGTCCAACGTGATTTTCCTACATGTTACATGGAGTCGTAAGTGCATTAAGTACCATAGGGAGTCATGGTTCTCCATTCAATAATGCAAGTTTCTTCGAGTGTTGGATGCTTAAGTCGTTTTCTCTAATTGACTACCTGTTGCTTTATACTGATTTATCTGGCAACTACTGTTCTATATCACTAATTAATTAAGGCTTCATGTTAGTAGCAACGGCTAATAATTTATAATTCCTTCTTAAGGTACCGTTTAACACATGAGATTATAAGGTTTAGAATTCAACTTTAAAATTGGAATTGAACATCCTAATTTTAATTATCTTATTTGATACATATATTAGAATTAGTATTTAATTTCTTAATACAATTTCATAAAATAGAATAATAATTAATTTTTATTATTTTTAATTCTTAACTTAGACCTAATAACTTTCAATTTTAAGTACCAAAAACCAAAGTTAAAAATACAATTTCATATTGTATTGGTCATTATCTTTGTCATCATAGTACTCCGACAACTACTGTCTGCGGTTTGTTTACGTGGCCATTAGTATTGTCTGGTCATTGTCGCCATGAGCACATTCTAGCCATGTCATTACAAATATCCTTTAGCGTCGAACATCATTATACAAATATTAATGCAACCATCGATGCCGCTGTTAACTGACAACACTTTTTATTTAAATTTTTTATAATAGTTTAAAATTCTTTTTATTTATCAATTTAAAATTAATTATTTTTATATTCTTTATAAATAACTCAAACAATAGAATTTTGATCTAGTTTAGAGTTATAATTTTATATCTTAATTTTATTTTTATCTTAAACATAAAACCTAAAACTCTAAGTTAATTTCACTTGTGATAAAATTCGAATTAAAATTAGAATTATGAAATGTAAATTCAAATGTCATCTAAACAGACCACAAGCAAATTTCGCTTCTAACCAAGATAATGTTATTTGGATACTGTTATACGTATATAAAAATTTACAAATCTTTATAACTAAAAATAATAATTTACACATCTTTTGACATTATTAAATTTATCTTTAGATATATACTGCAACATTAAATCAAAGTTTTCCTGCATATATAAATGAATATGCAATCTAATAATTCGTGTAGGATTAAATGCTTATTATTAGGGCAAAAAATTTAGATATTAGTCGGGATAAAACTTTATTTTCTTATTGTGGCCAACAATTCCCCCCTCTCCCAACAAAGCAATACTTCAAGACTCGAACTTGCAATATTGCTTTAATACTAGAGGTAGAATTAAGTGATTTCCACTAGGCAAAATGCTATTAATCATAGCACAACTTTTTTTTTTGTTATTTTGGCAATGCATAATCGACATATATCTATAAGATGAAGCTGGTTGGCCTACGGTTCTTCACAATGTATTCATCGTACACCAACAACATCTTCTGATGTGTGCCCATAGCGTAGTGAGTCCAAAGGTGATTGCTGATTGCCCATAAAACCAACAATCCTTCCCCCTCCTAAGCGACACTTGGGGAATTTCGAACCTGCAACTTTGCTTTGATACCACATGTAGAATTAAGCACTCATCTGGCAAAAAATTATAACTATTAGTCAAGTGCAATTTTATTTATTTATTATAGCAGTTTGGTTGCACATAACCCTATGTCTATAACGTGTTAGGGGTGGGTCTAAGGGGCTTTGCAATGCACAAATGATGCACCAGCAAGCTAGATTGTCAAGTACCTTTGACATGCAACCATACACACAGAGAGTCCAATGGTGATTATTGACCTCCCATAAAACCAATAATTCTACATAGTAATTATTTCTTTTCACTGGTCATATAATATTTCCTTAATTACAACACAAATTTTGAAAGGAACTTAAAGTAAGCATGCCGCTATTTTTTCTTATTTTTTCCATCTGAAAAATTCTAATTTTTGGCGGATAGGTTCACTGGAAAGTATATGAGATTTTAAAAATAATTAATGAAAACATTTTTGGGAAAGTTTCTGGAAAAATGTTGGCCGGAAACTAAAAGCATGAGAAAATTTTTAAAATTGTAAATGCAACACTTACAAGTCAAAATCTGGAAGGCTTCTCCCTCCAACTAAAGTTGGAGCTCAAACACATCGTCCATGTAGCTATTCAGACTCTCTCGCCATTGTCGCCTGCTCTACTGCTGGTCAAATTCCCTCATCATCATTGATCGCTCCACCGCTACTCAGAATCCCTCCAACCCTCACCTTCATCCTCGCTCAGTCTCAAATGTGTAGTATTTAGTTTAGACGATCCATGAATCTTCATGTTTAATTGCTTGATTTTGCCTCAACTTGTACTTGACACTAAGTTTCTATATTTATCAGATGAATCCAAACAATTCAATAGAATACTTGTATTATTTCATTTATAAGAAATAACTGTATGTGTCTCTTTTTTACTTTTTCATGACTTTCACTTCTTAGGTAATATCCTAGAAGAATATAATGATCTGCACTCATTGTGGAAGATCAATGTGAGCTCGAATGCGTTAATTAAATCTCACATACAGAAGGTCGGTAATCGATTACTTATTGATGATAATCGATTACTAGCTCATGGTAATAAATTACCATTTGGGTTTCAGCAACAAAACAAGCCCTTAAACATATTATACCCAGAATAAACCTCTCTCAAATCACCATAACATCAATACTCAACATATAATCTCATCCAAAATCCACTAAGTTTAACAATAATAGTCAAACTAATAAAAATCCATATTCATCATCCTCTACCCAATATCATCAATAAGATGAAGAGAAAGAACATCATGAAATATAAATTTTCAACCACCTTCATCAATCAAGCAATCAAACTAAAAAAAGTGGAAGACAATAGATCCATGAAGAAAACATCCCTACCTATACTCCTTTGTTGATGGTTACTTCCTTAGTTTTTCTTTTTCTTCTTCTTCCTTCTTTTCTCTCTTATTTTTCTTCTGCTCTCTCTCTCTTCTTTTTCTCTCTCTCTCTCTCTCTATATATATATATATATATATATATATATATATATTCTTTTTCTTTCTTTCTTTCTTTGTTGTTATCTTCTGCTGAGGGAAGATAAAGATAAAGATAAGGGCAAAATATTTGGTGTAAGAAATTTATCTCTTAAGGATACTTTGATCTTCCACTAATGAATTTTCTAACTTCCATAAGCATTATAAAAAATTCTATGACTTCATTTAGTTCCTACACTTATCCCCTAATAATTATTCATATACACCATTAACAACCACTAAGCCCTATTACTCATCTTTAAGTTAAGTTTAACCTAAGGAGTTAAACTAATAGGCTATCTGCCTTAACATGTAACTATTCCCAGAATAATCCTCATCCTCTATTTGACATCTTTACAAAACTTCGTGATTTTTTAAGCTATTTTTCTATTTAATTTAGTTTTTAAACACTCATCCTGTATTATTAAAAATGTCAAACTAATTCAATTAATTTTCTAAAATTTATCACTACATGTTCTAATTAGTTGTGACTAAGAAATAAATTTTTCATATTTATTTCTATAATCTAAGCAGTTTATGCTAGTTTCTGAGCTAATATGAGCTATTTTACACATCTAATGTTATAACATTATACTTAAACTAACTTAGAAAATTATCAAAATTAACAAATAATTAGTACAAATATTAATGAGCTTCTATATTAATTATTAAGACTAACAGATTAGGGACGATGTGATGCGGATTAAAGGATGCAAACTCAAATGCAGGTTATCTCAAGTAATAAATTTCTCGGGAGTCCGAGGTCGATCCACAGGGAATTGATGAAGAAAAATTCTTTGAGGTAAGGAAAGACTTTGTCACAACAATAAAGATATTAAAACTTGTTCACAATTAAATTAAAGAACTTGTTTGGGTTAAGAGATCCACTTTTGATCATAAATTAAGGACAAGATTAATTATTTTTATAATTCAATTGAAATCCACGCACAATGAAGGTTCTAATCAGAAAATAAAACATTCAAAGTCCATTTAGAATTATATACGTAGTTATATTATGGTTCCTTTAATTATTTACCAACACCAACACTTGTAAATGAATTCAAGTATTCATTGTGTCAAACCACTTGTGTACAATGAATCAAGAACTCCATTTTACAAGGAGGACTTCTAATTTGATTGGAAACAAAATACAACACATATAATGTCCATTTGATAATATATCATTTAAGCACAAGAAAGAAATTAATCTAACGTTATTTTAATACTAAAAGCTTCACCCCTTCACCCAAGTAAGATGAAAATTAGTTACCCATGAGCAAGAAGAAAGAAAGAGAGAAGAAGAAGAAGATGATCATAACTTCTATTTATAACAAAAGAAAATTACAACAAGTAAATAACATAAGCATGATCTTGATCTAGAACCAAGATTGATCTAAAACCAAGATTACTCAAATGATCTGCCTATGGTCCCTTTTATAGAGGATTAGAGATACAAATTGACAAAGAAATTGATTAATAAGTGAGTCGATGAGTGAGTGGATGAGTAGAAAATATCAAAGAACTTTTGTAAGTGAAAAATTATTGAAATTTCTTGTCTCCATAATCATTAACTGATGAACTCATGGATAACGTTAGAACCAAGTAATGTGGTCTTCATGAAATTCTAGGAAATTGTCTCACCTTTCCAATCCCACCATAATCATCCAAAAATTCGTCCTACAACCCAAGATATGACTCAATTACTGCAGACTACTCAGGCCCAGTTTCAACACTTCTGTTTTGACTTCCAGACCAAATATGACCTCCAAGATGTCCAAATGAGCTCTTGTGTTCTTCATGAAAGTTGTAGATATAGGTCTTAACTTTCATATGCCAAATTTTCAGCCCATTTCAGTTCTTTCAACTCGAATTATGCAATGATTACTGCACACTATTCAGGTTCTAGTCACAAAACTCGTGTTCTGACTTCTAAGCCTAATTAGCTCCACTAGATGTCTGATTTTTTCCTGGAGCTCTTCATGAAAGTTGTAGAGCTCTCTCTTATCTTTCCTACAAGGAAAGATACATAATTATAAGACATCTAGAACTCAAGATATGACCGAAATATAGAAACAATGTAAGACCAAAATATTGCTGAAAAAAATCAATTAAGTCCAATTTGAGTCCAAACTTACAAAACATAACCAAACTTAATCAATTAAGTACATGGAGAGTGTAAATGACTAAAAATGGGGGTTTGTTATTGTATAAAATATGTGATTATCAAATTCTCCCACACTTAGCTTTTTGCACTCCTGGGCAAAACACATAAGACCAAAGGTAGGAAACAAAGAAAAATGACACAGACTCAAAAATTAAAAACTCTAAAAGACTCGATGAAACAAGAAGAGAAACTAGAAATTCATGGGATCAAAGCATTAATGAGGTAACATTTTTTCACATCTCAAACCAATAAGCAAGGAAACTTCCGTTGAAAAGAATGAATTAAGAATGATAGATCCTCACAGAATTCACTCTCAATCTCTCAAGTGTTTAAAGGATAAGTATTTCACTCTATTTAACCCATGAAAAGTTACACTACCATAAGCTTGCTTATCTTCTACTTCTCCACTACTCAGAACACATGCACACAAAAATCAAGAGGATTTTATTCAAGGTTGTAATGGGGTCATGGTAAAGGAAAGGGGATAATATAGATATGAGAAGATAAATACTAAAGAGAATAAAAGAGCATTATGGTACAGTTAGAGTGGAAAAGATGCTTGAGAACATTCATCATAAAGGACAATAAACAATATTTGACTAATGTTTTGTTGAAGATCATTCCCAAATTGGTGAGTTGAATTCATTGTTAAGTCTGAACCTTCTCCTTCTCTTCCTGTTGTTTCCAAGCATCCACCTTTATTCTAGGTATGGATATATCACATGGTGTATCAGGAGACTCTGATAATCTTTTGATTGCAACGGTGGTCAGCTTTTTCTTTTTTTTAAACATTTTACATACACACCCCCACACTTGTTCAAGAACAAGGCCAATGCTCTCTTATTCCCTAAGGTTGGGTAAAAACATTTTTTTTAGAAGGCACGTAATAAACTAAAAACAAGGAATGGTCAAATAAGCTCAAAGGGGTTACACAAGAAAAAATATATAACGATGACTATTTGGTCAAAGTAGCTATTTCAAAATGCCTCAATCATATTTATGTATGCATGTAATAAATGTAGCCTAAAAAAGAATCAAAGCAAGTCCTAGAGTAACAATTCATGAGTGAAAAAAAATCACATAAGAAAGAAGAGAATGGTACAGATATTCAATTCATTCATCAATAGGCTCAAAATCTTACAAGGCATATTTCCATCCTTCTCAATCCACTATATCAACATTCATATCTAAGCTTGTGATTTTTAAAAAAAGAAGATAATTTATGCTAAGATCCTAGAATCCATTTGCTACTTCTACACAAAATAATTATTTCCTCAACTAAGATACGTCTCAAGAGTAAACTTACCTCCAAGGCAAAATTTACTCCTTACTCTGCATCATTAATTGGTTTTACTACAAATTGGTTTCTGACAGTCATATCACTAAACATACTTCTTAATTTAGATGCATTTTAGGAGTAGAATTACTCCTTATCTCAAGAGTAAAATTACTTCTTACTCTGTCATCATTCATTGGTTTAGTAAGTCCATGATAATCATATCATACTTGCAAAAAAATTTTTTTTTTGGGTCAACTATGCTTCTCCCCCAACCAGATCACAACATTATCCTCAATGTTAAAATATAGATGAATAAAGGATAAAAGATATTACATGTTAGAGAAATCTGACACAAATTTAAATAGAAATACAGTACGATAAATAAAATCAAAGGTAAAGAAAAGTTATAAACGAAGTGTCAATTTTGGATTTCTTTTCATATTATTTCCCTTGTTGTTTCCTGCTGATAAATCTATTTGAGCTATTGCTAGATCAAGTTTATAAACAAAAGCTTTTAATTTATCAATTAACTCATTAATAGTGGAAGCAGAGATAAGAAGTTGTCTTGTCGAAGATGTGATAAATTTCTGTTCCACAGCTTTGTCAAGAAAAAGTAACAAAATATCAAATAAATTATTTACATTCAACAAACCTATGGGCTTATGGTGGATGTTCGGTTGGGCCCAAGAGATAATTTGAAAAACTTCTTCCAAAGTACCAAAACCACCTGGTAAGGCAATGAATGCATCAGAGTTGTCAAACATTATCTTCATTCGTTCATGCAGAGATGATACCTTAAGTTCCTCCCCAATTGTCTTTCTAGTGATGTTCTGTTGAGTTAAAGGTCTAGGAATGACACCTAAAACCTGACTGCCTCCTATATACGCAGCAAGTGATACAACCCTCATTAACCCACGGCAACCTCCCCCATAGGCAAGATGAATATTCCTCACAGCAAGTGTTCAACCAAGAGTAGTAGTTGCGTTTATAAACTCTAAACCCTTCCCATACTTAGACCCACAAAATACACAGATATTTTTAAGTCGACGAACAGAAACACCTTCCATTTCTATATTCTCCTTCTCTTTGAATGATTCTGAGTTGGAGGAAAGTGGAGAAAATAGAGTGTTTAAATATGAAAAAAGAATGAAAAGAGTAATAATAACACCTATAAGAGTAGGTTAGCTGTTGTCAGAAAGGTTTGAAATTAAGAAACACATAATCTTTTTTTTTATTTTTGTTTTTTTTTTTTTTGTTTTTACTTCAAGAAAATCATCAAGGTAAAGAAGTCTGGAAACCCCTGAAGGACCCTGTTCAAAGGATCGTCTGTCCAAAATCAAAATACAGCAAAATTATACAAAGATAAAAGAAATATAATAACAAATGAAGACATATCTTTATGTACAGTTTTCATGGCGTATATTTATACTACGTGTCATGAGTGCAGTAATACCAAGACGGCTCAGCCAATCTTGGAATTCTTCTTCCTATCGCTTGTGGAATATATTGCATTGAGCTACGACGCAACTAATTAAAATGCGTAAATCTGACAGCTACCACCTAAGGACCACAACCAATGAGAGGTCACTGGAGAGCCCATAGCATTAAATCATAGGATCTAGCTCAGTTGCATAGTCACACGAGTATGCCAACATGGGGTGCTTCTATGTGCCCATCATCTCAGCTTGCCTAGAAGGTAAACTTTGGGACACTGAGAACGACTCTCTATAGAGCATGACACACGAACCTTATTTATATACCGGTGTGTAAAGGTCTCCTCTTGAGTATATGAAAAGACGGGCATTCATCCAGGGTTCCTAATCTAATTAAAGACTAAGTTAAACCGAAGTTTCGTCCTCCTTTTTCTCATTTTTGTCTTTCTCTTTTTTTTTGTTTTTTTAAGAAAAAAAAAGATAATATGTACAGGTTGTTGTAAATATGGCTCACATCTGCCTCTGCTTTCACGTTCAGTAATGGCTTAAACGTCTTTTATGAGTCAAGGATAAGCTTCCTATCCAATTTTCTTATAAATTGGCAAACATGGTCTTTTAGAGTCAGATTCCCAATATTGTAATGTTTTTGTTCATCCTTGAAGAGATTCCACAAATTAAGAAGTTCACGATGTACAAATTCACAAGAATGCATCTCAAGAATTAATAAAATATCATCTAATGACTCCTTACTCAGTTTATTCTTAATGAAGAAAATTTTATCTTCTCTATTTGCGAAAATCATCCCCAAAGAAAGACATCACTTGTTACAATTCCATCATGCACATTTGTGACAGACTTGTAACCTTTTTGCTCTTCTCCTTTTAGAATACGAACTTCTTCCAAGACCTGACATATATGAGTCAAATGAAATTGAAGACTCACTTGCTAATCAGACATTTACTTCAGTTATCCAGCGTACATCTTTCGGCATACCCTTATGCATTAACAGTCTCAATCTTTCACATCTAGCTTTGTAGATTTTTGTCAAAGCATTTTGAGGGAGGGAAAGAAAATATTTTCTCAAGTTTGAAAGAATGACATCCATTTTAAAGGAAAATGAATCAATTATTTTGGGAAACTGAAAAACAAACTAATTCAAGAGCCACAGAGTGCCGTTATCTGCCACTTAACCGAGAATACAAAGAATTGCAAAAAGAAGGCAACAAAATTAGTATAAATTCTATTTATAATAAGGATTAGAAAAAGAGATGAATTATACCTCATCAACTTAGTTTTTCAAAAATGGTTTGAGTCTTTGTCCATTGATTTTAAACACATTACCATTTCTAAGATTCTTAATGTCTATGGCCCCATGAGGATACATATGTTTGACAACAAAAGGACCACTCCACCTAGATCTCAATTTTTCAGGGAATAGGTGCAGACGAAAATTATAAAGCAGAACTTTTTGACTAATTTCAAAAGATTTTCTCAAAATTGACTTGTCATGAAAAACTTTTGTTCTAGCTTTATAAATCTTTGAGTTTTCATATGCTTCATTTCTCAATTCCTCAAGTTTATTTAATTGCAATTTGCATATCTTGCAAGCATCATCAAGGTTTAGGTTGAAAACTTTAATAGCCCAAAATGCTTTATGTTCCAATTCTACAGGCAAGTGACAAGGTTTTCCATAGACTAACCGACAGGATGGCATGCCCAAAGATGTTTTGAAAGCAGTACGGTAAGCCCAAAGTGCTTCGTTTAGTTTTAAAGACTAAGACTCAAAGAGGTAGTTGGAGTTGAAGCCCTTAAATTACTTGATGTTGGAATTATCTATCCTATCTCTGATAGCCAATGGGCAAGCCTTACACAAGTTGTGCCTAAGAAATCAGGAATAACAATGGTTGAAAATAATAAAGGTGAATTAATACCTACGTGAGCCTCATCTAGTTGGCGTATGTGTATTGATTTTAGAAAATTAAATGCTGCTACTAGGAAAGATCATTTTCCCTTGTCATTTCTTGATCAAATTTTGGAAAGGGTAGCAGGACATCCATACTACTGTTTTCTTGATGGTCATTTGGGTTATAATCAAATACCAATTGCATTGGAAGATCAAGAAAAGATCACTTTTACATGTCCCTTTGGTACTTTGCATATAGAAGAATACCTTTTGGTCTTACATCACCTTTGTAATGCTCCGGCAACATTTCAAAGATGCATGTTAGGCATTTTTAGTGAAAGATTGAGCATTATTTAAAGATTTTCATGGATGACCTGACAGTTTTTAGAAATTCTTTTGAAAATTGTCTTGATAATTTAGAAAAAGTCCTTAAAAAAGTGAAGAAAAAGGATTTGTGCTAAACTGAGAAAAATGTCATTACATGGTTACCTCAGGAATAGTGTTAGATCATGTGATATCTTCTAAAGGAATTGAAGTTGATAAGGCCAAAGTTGAATTAATTGCCCATTTGCCTTCCCCAAAAATAGTTAGAGAAGTTCGTTTCTTTTTAGGACATGCATGATTTTACAAAAGATTCATAAAAGACTTTAGTGCCATATCTAGACTATTATGTAATCTTCTGTTGAAAAATGCACCATTTGATTGGACTCAAGAATGTCAAATTTTTTTTGAAAAATTAACTAGTCTTCTAACATCTGCCCTATCATGCAATCTCCTGACTGGTCTTTGCCTTTTGAGTTGATATATGATGCTAGTGATTTTGCTGTGGTCTCTATTTTAGCCCAAAGAAAGGAAGGTAAGCCTCAAGTGATTTGTTACGTAAGTAGAACTTTAAATAGTGCACAAATGAATTACACCACTACTGAAAAAGAACTACTTACTGTAATTTTTGTACTGGACAAATTTCGATCTTACTTAATTAGTTCTTCTATTGTGATTTTCACCGATCATGCTACTGTTAGATGTTTGATGTCTAAGTAGGATGCCAAACCAAGATTGATAAGGTAGATCTTGTTACTTCAAGAATTCAACATCACAATAAAAGATAAGAAAGGAGCCGAAAATGTTGTCGCTGATCATTTGTCCAGACTTACAATAGGCTCACCTTTTGATAGCACACCCATCAATGATTCTTTTCCCGATGAATTTTTATTTTTTGTCAATTTCATGCCTTGATTTGCTAACATAGTCAACTTTCTTGTAACAGGAAAGATGCCACCTCAATGGACGCACCAAGATAGAAGGAAATTTTTGACAAAGGTGAAAATTTTTTATTGGGATGACCCATACTTGTTCAAATATGTTCTTGATCAAATCTTTCAGAGATGTGTGCCCGACAGTGAGGTAGGTAATGTCATTAAATTTTGTCACTCAGAAGCATATGGAGGTCACTTTTCTTCAAAGAAAACAATTGCGAAAATCTTACAGTGCGGATTTTATTGGTCACTTTATTTAAGGATTGCTATACATTTTGCAAAAGTTATGAAAATTGTCAAAAATTGGGCTCAATTTCAAAAATAAACATGATGCCTATAAACCTCATCTTTGTCATTGAAATTTTTTATTATTGGGGAATTAATTTCATTGGCTCATTTCCATTCTTATTTGGATTTGTGTATATTTTGGTTGCAGTTGATTATGTCTCAAAATGGATTGAGGTGATTCTATGCCGACACAATGATCATAAAACTATTCTCAAAATTTTAAAAGAAAATGTCTTGTGTCGATTTGGAATCCCTCGAGCTATCATTAGTGATGGGGGAACACATTTTTGTAATAAACCATTTGAATCTTTAATGAAGAAATATGGTATTACACACAAAATTGCCACCCCTTATCACCCTCAGACAAATGGACAAGTTGAATTAGCAAATAGGGAGATTAAACAAATTTTAGAAAAAACAGTTAACCCAAATCGTAAAGATTGGTCTTTAAGACTAAACGATGCACTTTGGGCTTACCGTACTGCTTTCAAAACATCTTTGGGCATGTCACTCTATCGGTTAGTCTATAGAAAACTTTGTCACTTGCCTGTAGAATTGGAACATAAAGCATTTTAGGCCATTAAAGCTTTCAACCTAAACCTTGATGATGCTTGCAAGATACGCAAATTGTAATTAAATGAACTAGAGGAATTGAAAAATGATGCATATGAAAATTCAAAGATTTATAAAGCTAGAACAAAAACTTTTCATGGCAAGACAATTTTGAGAAAATCTTTTGAAATTGGTCAAAAAGTTTTGCTTTATAATTCTCGTCTACACCTATTCCCTTGAAAATTGAGATCTAGGTGGAGTGGCCTTTTTGTTATCAAACATGTGTATTCGCATGGGGCCATAGACATTGAGAATCCTAGGAATGGTAATATGTTTAAAGTAAATAGACAAAGACTCAAACCATTTTGGAAAACCAAGTTGATGAAGTAGAATTCATCTCTCTTTTTTATCCTTTTTATGAATAGAATTTACTCTAATTTTGTTGCCTTCTTTTTGCAGTTCTTTGTGTTACTGGTTAAGTGACGGATAATGGTACTTCGTGACTCTCAAGTCAGTTTATTTTTCAGTTTCCCAAAATAACTAATTCCTTCTCCTTTAAAATGGATGTCATTCTTTCAAACCTGAGAAAACATTTTTTTCCCTCCCTCAAAATGCTCTGACAAAAATCTATAAAGCTAGATGTGAAAGATTGATACTGTTAATGCACAAGGGTATGTTAGAAGATGTATGCTAGATAATTGAAGCAAAGGTCCGACTAGCAAGTGAGTCTTCAATTTCATTTGACTCATACATGCCAGGTCTTAGAAGAAGTTTGTATTTTAAAAGGAGAAGAGTAAAAAGGTTACAAGTCTGTTACAAATGTGTACGATGGAATTGTAACAAGTGATGTCATTTTTTGGGGATGATTTCCGCAAACAGAGAAGATAAAATTTTCTTTATTAAGAATGGACTGAGTAAGGAGTCATTAGATGATATCTTATTGACTCTTGAGACACATTCTTGTTGATTTGTGCATCGTGAACTTATTAATTTGTGGAATCTTTCCAAGGATGAAGAAAAACGTTACAGTCTTGGGAATCTGACTCTAAAAGACCATGTTTTCCAATTTATAAGAAAATTAGATATGAACCTTATCCTCGACTCATAGAAGATGTTTAAGCCATTACTGGACATTAAACCAAAGGCAGATGTGAGCCATATCTACAACAACCTGTACATATTATCTTCTTCTTCTTCATGTTCTTCTTAAAAAAAAAAGAAAAAAAAAAGAATTTTTTTTTTCTTTTGAACAAGGGTGATCCGGAAGGAGTACCATGACTTTAATTAGTTATGGAGCCCCAGCCTTTGGCTGACTCGTCATTGACTCGGGTGGACCTTTGCACGCTGGTCCTTAAAAAGAGTTTGTGTACCATGCTCTGTACAAAGCCACACTCCATAACCCAATGTTTACCATCAAGGCACTGTGGAGTTGATGGACAGGCAGAAGCATCTCACTCTGGTTATTAGTGAGAAGTAACCCACGGCTGCCAAAGCGTATATGGCATCTCAGCTTGATCCTCTCTTTTATTAGAAAGAGCTCTCAGTGCCTTGGGATGGGATGTTCTGGATCTTGGACATTACGGGTTTTAGATTTTAGCATCTTTGTTGATGTTACGAGCTCAAGTGTGAGCTCTCCAGGTTCCAGACCTAGGATGGAAACTCACGATTGTTTCTTCTTTCTCTTTTCTTTGAATAAATAGACGTGAATGTCTGCTACACTGGTGACACGCAGTATAAAGATATGCCACTACTGTACTCATGATGTGCAGTATAAAGATACACCATGAAAACTGTACATAACGATATGTCATCATTTACTATTATATTTCTTTTATCTTTTTATGATTTTGCTGTATTTTGGTTTTGGACAGGGTCCTTTAAGAGTTTTTAGACTTCTTTACCCTGATGGTTTTCTTGAAGTAAAAAAAACAAAAACAAAAACAAAAACAAAAACAAAAAAAACCCAAAAAAAAAGATTTTGTGTTTCTTAATTTCAAACTTTTCTGACAACAGTCAACTTACCCTTATAGGTGCTATTATTACCCTTTTCATTTTTTTCCTATTTAAACACTCTATTTTCTCTACTTTCTTCTGACTCATAATCATTCAAAGGGAAAGTGAGTATTGAAATGGAAGGTGTTTCTGTTCATTAACTTAAAAATATCTGTGTATTTTGTGGGTCTAAGTATAGGAAGGGTTTAGAGTTTATAAATACAACTAAAACTCTTGGTTGATCACTTGCTGTGAGGAATATTCATCTTGTATATGGAGGAGGTTGTCGTGGGTTCATGGGGGGCTATAGCACTTACTGCATATATAGGAGGCAGTCAGGTTTTAGGTGTCATTCCTGGACCTTTAGCTCAACAGAACATCACTGGAAAGACAATTGGGGAGGAACTTAAGGTATCATCAATGCATGAAAAAATGAAGATAATGCTTGACAACTCTGATGCATTCATTGCCTTACCAGATGATTTTGGTACCTTGGAAGAAGTTTTTCAAATTGTCTCTTGGGCCCAACTGAACATCCATCATAAACCTATAGGTTTGTTGAATGTAAATAATTTCTTTGATATTTTGTTACTTTTTCTTGACCATGCTGTGGAACAGAAATTTATCACACTTTCGGCAAGACAACTTCTTATATTTGCTTCTACTATTGATGAGTTGATTGATAAATTAGAAGCTTTTGTTTATAAACCTGACCCAGCAATAGCTCAGATAGATTGGTCAGTAGGAAGTAGTAAGGGAAACATAATGAAAAGAAAGCCAAATTTGACATTTCGTTTATAGCTTTCCTTTACCTTTGATTTTATTTATCGTACTTTGTTTTTGTTTAAATTTGTGTCAGATTTCTCTAACAGGTAATATCTTCTATCCTTTACTCATCTATATTTTAACATTGAGGACAATGTTATGATCTGATTAGGGGGGAAGGATAGTTAACCAATTTTTTTTTCTTTTTTGGGAAGTATGATATGATTGTCATAGACTTACTAAACCAATGAATAATGGCAGAGTAAGGAGTAATTTTACTTCTGAGACGCATCTAAATTGGGAAGTATGTTTAGTGATATGACTGTCAGAAACCTATTCGTAGTAAAACCAATTAAGGATGGCAGAGTAAGGAGTAAATTTTGCCTTGGAGGTAAGTTTACTCTTGAGACGCATCTTAGTTGAGGAAATAATTATTTTGTGTAGAAGTTGCAAATAGATTCTTGGATCTTAGCATAAATTGTTTTCTTTCTTAAAAATCACAAGCTTGAATATGAATGTTGATATGGTGGATTAAGAATTATAAAAATATGTCTTGTGAGATTTTAAGTCTATTGATGAATGAATTCAACATTTGTACCATTCTCTTCTTTTTTGTGTGATTTTCACTCATGGAATTGTTATTCTAGAACTTGCTTTGATTCTTTTTTAGGCTACATTTTCACATGCATACATAAATATGATTGAGGCATTTTGAAATAGCTACTTTGATCAAATAGTCATCCTTGTATATTTTCCCTTGTGTAACCCGTTTGAGCTTATTTGACGATTACTTATTTTTAGCTCATTACGTGCCTTCAAAGAAAAAAGAAGAAGAAAAAACATATTTTTACTCAGCCTTAGGGAATAAGAGAGCATTGGCCTTGTTCTTGAACAAGTGTAAGGGTGTGTGTGCAAAATGATCTTAAAAAAAAGAGAAAGAAAGAGCTAACCACCGTTGCAATCAAATGATTATCAGAGTCTAGAATAAAGGTGGATGCTTGGAAACAACATGAAGAAAAGGAGAAGGTTTAGGCCTAACAATGAATTCAATTCACCAATTTGGGATTCATCTTTAACAAAACATTTGTCAAATATTGGTCATTGTCCTTTATGATAAATGTTCTCAAACATATTCTCCACTCTAACTGTACCATAATGTTCTTTTATTCTCTTTAGTATTTATCTTCTCATATATATATTATCCCATCTCCTTTACCATGACCCCATTACAACCTTGAATAAAGTCTTCTTGATTTTTGTATGCATGTGTTTTGAGTAGCAGAGAAGTAGAAGATAAGCAAGCTTATAGTAGTACAATTGTTCATAGGTTGAATAGAGTGAAATACTTACCTTCTAAACACTTGAGAGATTGAGAGTGAATTCTGTAAGGATCTATCATTCTTAATTCATTCTTTTCAACTGAAGTTTCCTTACTTGTTGGTTTGAGATATGAAGAAATGTTACCTCATTAATGCTTTGATCCCTTGAATTTCTGGTTGCTCTTCTTGTTTCATCGAGTCTTTTAGACTTTTAGCTTTTGAATCTGTGTCATTTTTCTTTGTTTCCTAGCTTTGGTCTTATGTGTTTTGTTCAGGGGTGCAAAAAACTAAGTGTGGAGGTATTTGATAATCACATATTTTATACATTAATAAACTCTCATTTTTAGTCATTTACACTCTCCATGTACTTAATTGATTAAGTCTGGTTATGTTTTGTAAATTTAGACTCAAGTTGGACTTAATTGATTTTTTTTAGCACTATTTTAGTCTTACATTGTTTCTGTATTTCAGCCATATCTTGAATTTTAGATGTCTTATAATTATGTATCTTACCTTGTAGGAAAGATAACAAGGAGTTCTACAACTTTCATAAGAGCTCTGGGGCTCAATCAGACATCTAGTGGAGCTAAATGGGCTTGGAAGTCAGAACACAGGTTTTGTGACTAGAACCTGAATAGTGTGCAGTAATCAAAGCATAACTCGGGCTATAGGAACTTTCTTGGGCTAAAATTTGGATATTTGAAAGTTAAGACCCATATCTACAACTTTCATGAAGAACACAAAACTCAGATCGGACTCCTTGAAGGTGATATTGGGCTTTGAAATCAGAATAGAGGTGTTGCACTTGGGCCTGAATACTATTCATTAATTGGGTCATATCTCGGGTTGTAGGTGATCTTTGGAGCTGAAACTAGTGCCATTAGAAACATAAGACAAAATACTACAATTTCATGAAGACTTTTTTGCCATTTTCTGACGTCATCCTTGAGATCAAATGTGAATGATTTCGGAGACAAAGAATCTCACTAATTTTCCACTCATTAACTCACTATTTGGTATTTTCCACTCATCCACCCACTCATCCACCTACTCTTAATCAGCTCCCTTGTCATTTTGTATCCTTAATCATCTATAAAAGGCATCATTAGCTGATCATTTAGTACTCTTGGTATTAGGCTTAGTTTTTAGAAGTTATGGTAATATTTGTTTATTATTTTCCTTTGTTGTAATTTTCTCTTGCTCTAAATTGAAGCTATGTTCATCTTTCTCTTCTTCTCTCTTTCTTTCTTCTTGTCTATGAGTAACTAATTTTCATTTTGATTGAGTGAAAGAGTGAAGCTCTTGGTAATGAAATAAGGTTAGATTATTCTATTTCTTGTGCTTAAATGATATATTATCAAGTGGACATTATATGTGTTGTATTTTGTTTCTAATCAATTTAGAAACCTTCTTTGTATAATGGAGATCTTGATTTATTGTAGACAAGAGGATTGGCACAGTGAATGCTTAAAATCATTTACAAATATTGGTAGATAATTAAAGGAATCATAATATGATTGCATATATAATTGAACTTTGAATGTTATATTTTTCGATTAGAACTTCCTTTATGTATAGATTTCAATTGAGTTATAAAGAGAAATAATATTGCATTTAATTTATTACCAAGAGTGAATCTCTTAACCAAAGCAAATCCTTTTTCATCTGTGAACAATTTTTATTACCTTTGGTGTTGTGACAAATCATTTTCTTTCCTCAAATAATTTCTCTTCATCAATTCCTTGTGGATCGACCTTGGACTCCCGAGAATTTATTATTTGAGATAACCTGCACTTGGGTTTACATCCTTTAATCCGCATCAAAACTATATACAATCCATTGCATGATTATAAGTACAAAGCAATGGTCAAAATAACAGATAATTCTACACTACTTCATCGTCTTCACTTTTACTTCGTCAATGCATCTTTTGCTGGAATTACAATGGAAAGAAAAAGGGGTGAGAATTCTAGAAATTCTCAATAGTTCTAATATATAAGTGACATCACAATAATTTCAGCTGCTTCGAGGAAAATAAAATCAATTCTTATAATTTCATATAGAAAAGTGGTTAAAGCCAAAATATTTTCTTTCTCTTCCGGAGACAGAAATTCAATTTTTATCATTGCCAACATTTCATACTCAAATACTATAAATAGTTCAAGCACATCATCAAGAATATATCATTGTCACTAGTATGTTCACAATTTCTCATGATGCGAATATTCATGATCAAATCCATGATCTATAAAAATACAAACTTCATGATGAAGTGTAAATACTCAACAATGCATAAATCTTTATTTAGTGCTCATTAATTATCATCTTTCTAAGTATCTTCCCATGATCTATGTCCTTTTATAATACTAGGTAGGGAGGAAATGTTACATCCTCACACTACCGGTAACCCTAGTCATATTTGATGAGGAAACTATTGAAGAATTACATCTAAGAATTTAGGATCACCTTCCCCATCGATGATCATTTCCAAAAATTTGCATACTAAGAATTTAAGATCAATCCTCCCTTATGAGGATCATTTCCAAAATTCAATATTGGCCACCTTAATCAATGAGCTACTCATACTAAGGGAATAACAGCTAAGGATCACCCATATTTGAGGATCATATCCAATGTCTTTTAGCTTGAGCACTTTACTTGTCAATTCATTATTAGCTTAACTTTAACAATTTTAAGGAGCAATTCAAAATTCATTGTTTAATACTTGCTCAACTTTAACGTTACAAATGAACAAATCATTTTCTAGTGCACCTCATAAGCATATCAAGTGTACATTCGCAACATAGACATATCTAGTGCACAAAATCATCATTTCACTAGTTTACTAAGTGCACATTCATATTATAAGTCACTACATTTAATGAACTCAATCAAATCTCTTCATACTATACAATATAGAACTCTATTTACTCAAAACAGGGGACTGATAATCGATTATCATGGTTTAGTAATCGATTATCACCCACATATATGTTCTTATTTTATAACTTGATAATCGATTATCACACTTTAATAATCTGTTATTACAATTTAGTAGTGACATTTTGTAAGTTCATAATCGATTATCACCCTTGGATAATCGATTATCAACCACGAACATAGCATCCTAGAAGTTGAGAATCAATTACCATCCATTGGATAATCAATTATCTCTCACAATATAACATTCTAGAAAATGATAATCAATTACCACATACTGATAATCGATTATCACTCACTATCATGACATTCTGGAAAACGATAATCAATTATCTAATACTAATAATCAATTATCTGGTGCAATTTCATACCAGAATAAGTTCTAAATCATACTAACTTCCATATATATATATATATATATATATATATATATATATATATATATATATATATATATATATATATATATATACTCATTCCAACACCCATGAAGTATGACAATACACTACAACAATTTTTGAAATTTGCTACCAAATTTAGCTACGAAAATTTTCCGTAGCTAATCCATAGCTAATTAGCTATAGATTAGCTACGGAATAAATTTCCGTAGCTAATTTTTGAATGCATGGGAAATTTTTTATATCAAGCAAATAGCTACAGAATAGCTACAATTTAGCTACGAAAATTTGTTGTAGTTAATTAGCTACGGATTAGTTATGGAATAAACTTCTTCAGCTAAATCTTAAATGCAAATTTTATTTAACAATTAGCTACAAAATAACTACAATTTAACTACAAAATTTAGTTAAAAAAATTATTTTGTAGATAAACTGTAGCTAATTTGTAGCTAAATTAGCTACAGATTAGCTACCAAATATTTCCTTAGCTAAGTAATAAAAAAAAATCACCCCTTCTGTTGGTGCACCCAACAGCCCCGCCTTCCCACTTTCCCAAATATCAGATTATGAAACCCACTCCCTTTCCCCTTATCTCGTATTCTCTCCCTTTCCCCCCCACCTACCTCGTCTTCTTGGCCACCATCTCCACCCAACTCGCGCCCCACTCCCTTCCCCCAATCCCTCGTACCGGCCACCCACTCCCTTCCCCTAATCCCTCGTACCGACAACATCACCACCCAACCCGCGCCCCACTCCCTTCCCCCCTCATCTCCCTTCGACCACTCGACCCGCGCCCACCCCACCACCCAAACCTTGTCTCTCGCAAACCCCACTCCACCTCCATCGTCTCTCTCTCCCAACCACCACCCAAAACCCGCAGCAAAACCCAATCCATTATCTTCTTCCACCCTAACCTTCACCTCACCACTCCAACTCGCATCCACACCCAATCGCACCCAAACCCACAAAAAACCCCAACCCACCTTCTCCCAGCCACCCAACCCATGCCCTATCCCCCTTGTCTTCTCCATTTGGAAGTTTGGTGCTAAGGATTCTAAACGAGCAACCTTTGATTTTGCTTAAGGGCAACAATCTTCAACTCTTCTCTCTCATATTTGATCTATGTCTCTTGTTTTCGTTTGATGTCTGATGAATTTTATTCGATTTTTCATTTGCTCGTTTTTAGTGCGTGAGTTTGTTCGATCAATGTTTGTTGATGTTTGTGATTCAATTTGTGTTTGTTGATGCTTATGATTCGATTTGTGTTTGTGAGGTTGGATTCTCCAGTTTTTGGTTATTTCGGCTTTGAATCTTCTTGCTGCATTCACAGATTTGATGATTTTGTGTTGAAATCTTATACACTTCGGTTGATAATTGAGTTTATGATGTTTTGGTTTTGTAATTCTGGATCTGTGAAGTTATAAAGGATTTTGTTTGGTCTATTATAGTTTGGATTTTGTGATGGAATTGTTGTTCAATTAAGACATGCTTGGAATTTTTGTTGATGTTCATTTATTTGGTTAAAAGATTATTATTTTTGTGTCGTAGGAGTGTTACTGATATGTGTTCATTGATATTTGCTTTGAATAGTGGCATGTTTTTCTTGTGAGAAGTTTTGATCTTATGTTATTATTTTGCTATGTTATAATATGGGGAACGGGACAAAATTTATTAAGGAAGAGGAAAAGAAGAACTTGTTAAAAAAAAGTGGTCAAGACAAAATAATAATTTTTTTAATTCAGTTTTTTTAAATAAAGTTAAATATTTTTACTTGATTTTTTTACACAGTAAAAAGATTAAAAAAAAGATGACATTATCATAAAAACAAAAAGGAACTAAGAAAAGCTTGCACATTAATAAAATGTTCTAAAGATTAAAATTAATCATTCTTATTTCATCAAAATCATGGGATTATTAGCACTAAACAAATTAACTGAAACTAAAATTTTATAGGCAAAATTGGTATCGACAACTCCATCAAGCCCAAGGCACCCTACTTGTTAATCCTTCCTCTTATCAAAGATCAATTGGCAGGCTCCAATACCTTACCACATCTAAGCCTAATGGTGCTTTCTTAGTTCAATAGCTGAATCAGTTTGTTGCTTAGCCTATGTCAGTGTATCAATAGGCTGCTACTAGAATTCTTCGATATCTCAAAGTTGCCTCTAGTAAAGGCTTATTCTTTCCTCATTGTATTGAGCTTCAGTTACAGGGGTTTAGTGATTTTGATTGGGTAGGCTGCAAGGGTACACATAAGTCCATTATTGGATATTGCATCTTCCTTGGAAATTCTTTTGTCTCTTGAAAAGATAAGAAGCAAACCACTGTGTCTAAGTCTACTTCTGAGGTAGAATACTATGCCTTAACTGCCACTTGATATTTTTGCTACTTTAGTCTGATTTAAGGAATTTAACTCATCAAAAGGGATAATATAAAAAGTGTGATATTTTAGATTGACCATGTATGGATATAATGACTTCAGAAGATATCTATTTAGTTAACCACCCCCCCCCTTTCTAGTTTTGATTAGCTGTTCTTGGGATCTAGCTAGGCATTATATATATATATATATATATATATATATATATATATATATATATATATATATATATATATATATATATATATATATAGTGATAGAAGGAGGCAATAATCCTACGTGTAAACTAGGATTAAACGGTTAAGAAACTTTCTCCATATTGGACCGTGTGGGTCTCTATTGGGCTATCTATTGACATTACAGTACGAAAGATATACATGCAAAAAAATTACATAGCAAACATACTGTGAATAGAGCGTAAAAATAGAATTAACGTGCAAAGATGCTAGAAATTTTAACGTAACTAATGTTGAATTTTAATAAAATCTTTAAACATGTAATATTCCAAATAGTAGTTTTTTTTTAATTTTATATATAAAGTTTAAAAAGATGGCAGGTTGCCACATTCTAAAATCAACCATTACCACAAATCTCCCATCCTAAAATGATAATTCTAGATAATTATATTCTACTAGTGGACCTATCTTCAATAACATTTAAAATAGTACACATCATATATATATATATATATATATATATATATATATATATATGAAGGGGGATTGATTTACACTAGTGTAAGTTTTTTTTGACTTACACTTATTTTCAATCGTTAGATTCAATTTTCATCTAATGGTTGAGATGATTTTATTAAAAGTAACCATTAGATGAAAGTAGATCTAATGGTTGAAAATGAGTGTAAGTCAAAAAAGACTTACACTAGTGTAAGTTGATCCTCCCTATATATATATATATATAATATTGCAAGAAAAAAGGTTTCTGGAAAAAACATTACTTTCATATATGGGGGCTTATTTTATGAAACTGCCATTAGTGGCAAAAGGATTTATTGAATTGTCATATTTTTTAAATTATATACCAAACTGTCATACTTTTTGTCTATGTAGATTATTTTATTTTTTACAATTACGCCAACACGTATAGCATAATTACGTGGAAAACGGCAGCTGAGCTGGTGCTATCTACGTAATAGCACTAGCGTTGCTGGCGTTTTTCATGTAATTATATCATATGTGTTGGCGTTTTCCAAGTAATAACGCCACACATGATTGTTTTACCAGTGAATAACACTACGTTACTCATGAAGCTCTATTCCCTTCTCTTCCATAGGACGATGATGATATTTATGTGCAGCAATGTGCACGAGCATATATACAGCGATTGCACTATCCACATAATATCGCAAGCACTGCTGACGTTTTCTACGTAATTATGCCATACGTATTTAGCAGCATAGGCAACTGAAATACTGCAATACTACAATACTGTATAGGAAACTTACTAAAATACTACAAGAAGATGCAAGCACCTCCAATCTCGTGCACATTGTAGTTTGTGGTTTTGCAAAACTCCCTATACAAGTACGCTAAGACCGCAGATCCCTGACTATATGTCCCAACAATGATAAAGTCTTCCAACATGGGAAGGAACATCATGTGTACATATTTGTCAGAATTATCAAGAAATAACAAACACTCAATCAATCTAAGTATATATGCTCGTACACACTACTGTACATAAATATCATCATCATCCTCTGGAAGAGAAGGAAAGGAGAGCTTCATGGGTAACGAGGCGTGATTCACTGGTAACGTCATCACGTGTGGCATTATTTACTGTTAACGCCATCACCTGTGGCATTATTGCATGGAAAACACCAACACGTATGACATAATTGTGAATAATAAAATAATTCACGTAGGTAAAAAATGTGGCAATTTGATATATAGTTTCAAAAGTATGACAATTTAAAAAATAGTTTTGCTACTAATGGCAGTTTCGTAAAAAAAACCAATATATGGGTATGTAGCACTAAGTATATAAAAAATTGAGGTCAGAGTAAATATAATTAGAGAATAAATTTTATGCAAATGTAATTATGTAAAGTGATGTGTGTATTGACAAAGATGGTAAGAGTGAACTGTATTAATTAAGTTGGCTTATTTCTGTAAGTACTCATTGAGCCTAAGGGCATATCATGATCTTAAAATAGGATAACCACCTTTAACCCTAAAAATTTGTTTATGAAAAAAAAATGCTAATAAGTGCCTGTGCCTTTAGGGCAATTGCTTAGTATTCAAAATATGAATTTTTTTTAATGAAAAGTATAATATTTAATGTATTGAAAATTAAAAATGTTCTACTTTTCATGCAAAATTTACTATTTTGGATTCCTTAAAAAGTTATCTAAGGGCACTTGTTAAAAAAAAAGGTGATGTGTATGTGAATAACTTTATTATCAGAGTTTAATTTTAATACACTGTTAGTATAAATTTTTTTATATAATTAATCAATCATACATTATCATATATATGACTTTTGAGATAATCATTGTGAAAGTTAGATATTTTTTTTATGACATGATAATGTATGATTAGATAACAATATAAATAATTTTTACAATGATAATACATTCAAATTAAATCCTTTCTTTTATTGAAAATGCAATTTACGTAATAATCCTTTACAATTCGGTCCAATCTAATTGCAATTTTTTTTTTATTTATTGAGAATTAAATCTGTGCATGGTGGCAGGTGGTTATCTAAGAAGCATAATAAATATTATTGAACATGAATATGACACAATACATATACTTAAATGTTCCATCCTCTACCCGAGGGGTTAGTCGCCAGAGAAATCCAGGTCGGTCGTCCAACAGTTCGTTGGTGAGAGGCAGGGTCGAATGCCAGTAGAAGCACTCCGACCGATCAATCTTGGAGTCAAGACAGTAATGATATAAGTAGAGAAAAATGAACATGCTTGGCTTAGGTTGCCAGACCGGCATATATAGACATTCGGAGGACTAACTCTCTAGATGCCTTTCGTTCAGGCCATTTAGGATTCCGAACGTTATGTCTGGTCATTATGGCGCGAGACGTTATGTCTGGTCATAATAGTGCAAGACGTTATGTCTGTTAGTGAGTTGTTCCCATTTGTGTATAGGCTAGTCAGATTTTACAGAATTGAGCCTAGCTTATGACCGGATGCCAATTGGGTCAAGACAGTCCATTAAATATACCCAAAAAAAAATTAAAATAAATTAAAAAATATATAGATAAAATTATTTAAAAATATAAAAATATTTGATTCAATGTGTATTAGATATCAGTAGGCGACTATTTTAAAATATCGATGCTTATCGTATGTTTACTGGACCGGTGGACCAATATGGGCATCTCTTTCACCCGAGCAAGCAAGCTCAGTGAGTGCCATTGTAAGCTGAGGCTCAATACCAACACTAGAATCGGAAAAGACTCAAGAAGACGCAACCAAGTAACTCAGCCATGTCGGGTTCTGATCCCAACAAGTTGATAAGCAAAGCTGATAAGCTGTGTGTTCATCTTTTCTCACAAAGATACACTTTTTGTTTTGTCAAAATTATTGTTTTCAGTATTGATTTATCATAATAGACTTTTCCTCCATTATATCATAAAAATTCAATTCAATCTTATCTATTTGCACTTATTATAAAAAGAATAAATTATTAAGCAAGTCAATTAACATCTTCGTACACTGACAATATACATACATAACCTTCAATTCAGAAATTGAGAAGAAAAAGATGACCAAGAAAGCTTATATAGGAAACAAGATAAATGCTCGTATTACGATTATAAAGAAATAGAGAAAAAATTAAAAGGCATGCTAAGTTAATTAACATCTTCCTAAACTGATAATGTAAATTTACATACATAACCTTCGATTCTGAAATTAGAAAATACACAAGAGCAGAATAGGAAACAAGATAAATGTTGGTATGACTATTATAAAGAAATAGAGAAAAACATATTTTTTTAATTCACAAAACATATGCAGAAAGCAAAAGAATATGAAGGTTTCCTTTTTTCCATGCCCATATATCTAAAAAAAATATGAAGAGGGAGTTTCAAAAATTTTGAAATTGAAACCAAAACTTAAAAGTTGACAACTATTCATAAGAGTGTAAAAAATGAATAAGAATTTACGTAAAAGGGAAAAGATTTTGAAGGGTTGTTGTTTCCTTAATAAGAATTGACAACTAGCCACGGACAAAGAGGCGATAGGGTGGAATTGCTATAAAAGGGCACTTCAACGGCCTTTGGAGCAATTTGTCAGCAGCCCTGCTTGATTCCTGACTACCACTAGCATTTTTAGTCTTTAAGAGCTAACATATAAGTAAGACCAACCTAGAAAAGGGAATTTCTATAACTTTTTTTAAAAAAAAGAAATTTCTGCTTCCAATATAAAATCTACGCTTGCTTAGACAACCATCTTAATTCAGTGTATAAATTGAAACAACAATCCCTTGTTTCATTGTTCATAGATATATATTAGAAACACACGAGTGAGAGGAATTAAAAGTGAGATGAGTGGGTGAGTGAGTGAAGCAAAATGCAACTATTTTCTTCGCCCAACGCATACCAATTTTCATATCTAGTGATCTAAATGGGTATACCCTCTTCTCGAACTCTCTATCTTGTTTATATGTGACATCAATGGACGATATTTACTGTAGTAGTGGCCATGTCCATTTTCATATGACCACCAATTTTTTTTTTAATGTTTTTCAAAATGGAATTTTTATTGTGCATATGTTGTTTCACTCCTTTCTTGTGCTGAGTCTAATTTTATTGTTCCCTATCAACTTAATTTGTTGGAGGATTCATTTGATCTAACGATCTCAATTCTTTTCTTTTCTTTTTCTACAAAGTGATGTTGTATGCGATTTGGTACTTAGTGTTTTCATTTGTCAAAAATAAAATTAAAAATAAATTACTTTTATTTCTCTTACATAAAATTTTTATTCCACATGTCTATTTTTTTTTTGTTGAAAATTCTCATGCTTTTAATTTTTTAAAAAATAGAGGTATCCTTTGCAAGAACTTATTGCTTACTTATAAGAAGTATGTGTAAATTTTTTAAACAAAAAAGTTAAATATGAAATGTAAAAAGGAGTTTAATTTTCTCAATCTAATTAATTATTTGTTTTTTATTTTTTTGTTGTTTAGTTCTAAGGTAGCAAATAAGTTAGTCATAGAGGGTTAAAACGCAGGGATTAATTTTGTTTAATTAAGGTGCCCGAATTTCAAAGTCAAACAGCTTAGTTATCTTTGAAGTCAAGTTTTGCAAAATAAAGGTGAGGAGGAGTGGGTCCAAGGGGTTGAAAGGTAAAGATTAGTGTAATCAGAGGGAAGGTGTTCGAATTTCAAGGTCAAAGCAGTAGCAGTAATATATAATGTGATATTTTTTATTATTTTTTTCGTATAAATACTATTTACGTTGATGTTATAATGAAAATAATGTCATTTATTTTAATATTTTTTTATAAATAATGTTAAAATAATATTATCCACATAAAAATACTAAAATAAATGATGATATTTACGTGAAAAAAAAATAAAAACTATCACATTAAATTAAAAAGTAACATTTTAATATATATTTTTTAAAAAATAATATTTTAATAAATAATTTTGTTATCAATGTCGATTTAATAAAAAAGCGGAGATTTGCCCCCTTAATTTAATCTTATTAACCAGTTGTATTGTTGTGTCATTTCATATCATGTTACTAGTAAAGTTTTGTCATGGTGGACGTCACAGCAAAATGGGTTACACTTCATGTTTTGGCATGTTATATCTTTCTCTTTCAATAAATGACAGTTATTTATTTTTTTCCTTTCTTAAAATCTCTTTTTGCATCCTTTCTTTCAATATTTAAAATACTAATCCTTTATATTTATCTGTATGTTATTATTTTCAAGCGCCGTTGTATAGATGTTTATTGGGGCGTGTATTTATGAGTCTTTTCAATAGGTACGTCGTTTGGGTTAAATTGAAGGTTGAATTTGTTGTAAGATTCTATGTTTTAATATTGGATATTAAACATATTTATCAATCTATTGCATCAAGTGGTTTAAATGTAGGGTTTAAGGATACATACTTGGAAGCATCCACATGGCTATGCCATCATTTGGTTAATTTTGACTTGCATAATGCTAATAATGCTTTAACACACATTGTGATGTGTCTAATTGTTATCATTTACAAGGTGGGAGAGGGCACTATGTTTTTTTTTCCTACCACATATGATGTTTAATTAATATTAATTTGCATGGTTTTAATTCTTTCCTTTATTTCCTTTGCAGCTAGTTAATTGTAGTTTCACGACTTGTTGATTTATAATTTTAGTTAATAAATAGTTTACCCAGTTAAATTTTCTATTGTTGTAATTCAATGTTTTGTCGTTGTAAAAAAGAGAATTGTTTAATTAGGTTTGTTTTGATAGTGTATCAACTATATATTTTGCCTATCATTTCTTAAAATCTTGAGAATAAGTATATATACCTACTCTTATTGTCTCTTTCATTCTTCCTTCTTTTTAGCTTCTTTTTTATTTTAATATATGCCTATCTCTTTGCATTCCATTTTTTATTAGGATTTTGTTTCATGATTGTTGAACTTTCAACTTAATGTTTCCAGGCAGCAAATTAATGGATTGCATTGTATATGAATTCTCAATTGGGCAAAAGTGTAGTAGAGTTGAGTTCTGTAAACTCGCAAGTATGTTCTCCTAATTTAGGAGATTGATGTATATGTAGGCAATTTTAGCTACAATTTTGATGGGTCTACTTATGAGCTAATGATGCCCAAGTAATTTAAATTAAAAACAAAAAGGCTCATGTTCTTGCTAAAAATGTGTTGTCTATTTCTCTCCCAGCTTTCAATATATAGTAAGAATTCCTTGCAAATTGTATGCCCAATTAAGTGGTCTAACTCACCAGCAACACGCTGATGATCACATATTTTATACATTAATAAACTCTCATTTTTAGTCATTTACACTCTCCATGTACTTAATTGATTAAGCCTACTTATATTTTGTAAGTTTGGACTCAAATTAGACTTAATTAATTTTTTTCAGCACTATTTTGGTCTTACGCTATTTCTGTATTTCGGCCATATCTTGAGTTCTAAATGTCTAATAATTATGAATTTTACCTTGTAGGAAAGATAAGAGAGAGCTCTACAACTTTGATGAAGAGCTCAAAGTCTTAATCAGACATCTAGTGGAGCTAATTAGGCTTGGAAGACAGAAGACGAGTTTTGTGTTTGAAACCTAAACAATGTACAGTAATCATAGCATAACTCGGGCTGGAAGAATTATCTTGAGCTAAAATTTGGACATTTGAAAGTTAAGACCCAGATCTAAAACTTTCATGTTGAACACAAAACTTGATTGGGGCTCCTTGATAGTGATATTGGGTCTGAAAATCAAAACAGATGTGCTGAAACTGGGCCTGAACAGTCTGTAGTAATTGGGTTATATCTTGGGCTATAGGACGAATTTTTGGGTGATTTCAGAGCCATTGGAAAGCTTAGACGAACTTTCATAAAGACCACTTGGCTCGAAAATGACGGAATCAATGACTTAAGCAATGAATGATTTCGGAGACAAGAAATCTCAATGATTTTTCACTCTTTTCCTCACCATTTGGCATTTTCCACTCATTCATCCACTCATCCACCTACCCCTAATCAACCCCCTTGTCATTTTGTATCCCTAATCCTCCATAAAAGGCACCATTGGCTGACCATTTGGGGCACTGAGTGTTAGGCTTAGTTTGTAGAAGTTAAGGTTATGCTTATTTATTGTTTTCCTTTGTTGTAATTTTCTCTTATTCTAAATTGAAGTTATGTTCATTTTTCTCTTCTTCTCTCTTTCTTTCTTCTTATCCATGAGTAAATAAATCTTCATCTTGCTTGGGTGAAAGAGTGAAGCTCTTGGTAATGAAATAAGGTTAGATTATTCTATTCCTTGTGCTTAAATGATATATTATCAAATGGACATTATATGTGTTGTATTTTGTTTCCAATTAATTTAAAAACCTTCTTTGTATAACGGAGATCGTAATTTATTGTAGACAATAGGATTGACACAGTGAATGCTTGAACTCATTTACAAATGTTGGTGGATAATTAAAGGAATCATAATATGATTGCATATATAATTGAACTTTGAATGTTATATTTACCGATTAGAACCTCCGTTGTGTGTGGATTTCAATTGAGTTATAAAGAGAAATAATCTTACCTTTAATTTATTACTAAGAATGGATCTCCTAACCCAAGCAAGCTCGTAAATCCATTTGTGAACTTCTTTTACTACTTTTGGTATTGTGACAAATCCTTTTTCTACCTTAATTAATTTTTCTTCATCAATTCCCTGTGGATCGACTTCGGACTCCCGAGAAATTTATTACTTGAGACAACCTGCACTTGAGTTTGCATCCTTAAATCCCGATAAGTTTTTGGCGCACTTGGGGACTTGATTTGAAGTTTTGATTTATTGAGATTTGTTTTCTTTAATAAAATCTATTCTCTCTCCTCACCAAAGGAGCAAAAGATCGGCTTGCCGATCCTTGATTTCTTTACTAACTCTCTAACTTACTAACTTGCTAACATACTAACTTTCTAACTTTTATATTTATGTCATTTATTTTTACTTTTTAATTTTTTTATTTTCATCATTTTTTTCATCAAAAATGGGGGTAACTTTCCCTTTTATTTTACGCACTAACTTAGTGGGGGAAACTCTCCTTTTTACTTTTTGTTATTTATTTTTCCATAATCTAACTTAATGAAATAATATTTTTCTTTTCTCTTCTCTTTCGCTTCGGCTCTTTTGTGGAGCTCTGTCACTCTCCAACTTTCATATTTAAATTTACTTTCTGTAACTTTATTTTCTGTATTTTAATTTTTCACACTTTATTTTTATTTTTATTTTTGGGTGGTTGGTTTATTACCCCACCTTTGTTATATATATATTTTTGGTAGTTGGTTTATACCACATCCTTGTTAATATTTAATGATGGGTGACACCGCTAGCTTGTACATTATTTTTGTTTATTTATTTTAAGTTATTTATGTATTTATGCTTAATTGGTATTTGATTTAAATTCTGGTCGTTTAGTCAAAATTAATCCTGGTACTTTATATATTGATTTGTTTGAATCATAATCACACACAATTGACACAATGGCCGACAATAAAAGTGTACATGATGAACCTAAAAATCAACCGTTGTGAACCATGCGTGAATATTTACAACCACCTCGAAATTCTAGTCCATCATGTTTTATCTTTCCACTCAATACCAACAATTTTAGATTTAAGCCAGGTATAATTTCTTTACTTCCTAATTTTCATGGTTTAGAATCTGAAAGTTCATATTTACATCTGAAAGAATTTGAGGAAGTATGTATTGCCTTCAATAATCAAAATTGCACTGAAAAGATTGTTAAACTTAAATTGTTTCCTTTTTCTTTAAAAGATAAAACAAAATCTTAGCTTAACACTTTGAAACCAAGATCAATTGGCACATGGCAAGAAATGCAAGGTGAGTTCTTGAAGAAATTTTTTCCAATACATAAAACCAATGCTATGAAAAGACAAATCCAAAATTTTTTCCAAAATTCAAATGAAGCATATTTTCAATGTTGGGAACGGTTTAAAGATTTGTTAAATTCTTGCCCACATCATGATTTTGAAAAATGGCGCACTATAAGCTTCTTTTATGAAAGTTTAACACCTGAAACTAAACAATTTGTGGAAACAATGTGCAATGGTGAGTTTCTTGATAAAGAACCTGATGAAGCTTTAGACTATTTGAACCAGTTGGCTAAAAATTCTCAATCTAGGCATAGTACTAACACTTCTGAAAATTCAATTAGATCTAATCTTGCAAGTGCTAATAAAGGAAAATATCACCTTAGTCAAGAGGAAGATCTAAATGCTAGATTTGCCAGTTTGGCTAGAAAGGCTGAAGCCATGGGATTAAGAAAAGCAAAAGAAATCAAATCTGTGCAAAATGAAGAAATTTGTGGCATTTGTGATGACTTAGGACACTCAACACATAAATGTCCTAAGATTCCTATTTTTAAAGAAGTTGTACATGAGTAAGTAAATGCAATGAATAATTTTAAAAAGCCATTTACTTCTTCTTTTCCAGATACATATAATCCGGGATGGAGAAATCATGTTTGAACTTTTTGGAGGAATAATAATCAGTCACAATTCGTGCAACCACCTCCTCCTCAGGCATAACAGGACTCTCAAAATTCTCAAGGATATGCACCTTATATCCCACCATATAGGAAAAACCTTGAGGAAACACTGCATGCATTCATAGAAAAGCAAGAGGCCATTAATAAACAAAACAATCAAACCATGAATGACAGAAAAGATACTCTTGCTAAATTTTCTTCTACACTCACCATTCACGACAAAGGAAAATTTCCTTCTCAACCTCAACCAAATCCCAAAGGTCAGTACAGTATAAATGAGGGGAGTTCAGAAAACCAACAAATGGACTAAGTCAAGTCAGTGATAACTCTTAGGAGTGGAAAGGTTGTTGAAAAACAAATCCCTGAATCTTGTGAGAAAGAAGTTGAATCAGATCCCTAAGAAAATGAAGAAGCATACCAAAAGGCGACCAAACTCTCGCATTCACCCTCATTTCCTCAAGCATTAAATAATCCAAAGAAGTTGGACCACCACACTGAAATTTTTGAAATTTTGAAACAAGTGAAGATCAATATTCCTTTGTTAGATGCTATCAAACAGATTCCTTGTTATGCTAAATGGTATCAGAGCTAGACTCTTGCATAAAGAGCTTAGCCGCTTCAAGAGAACATGGCTTCCTCAAATGGTTTTTCAGAGGAATCTTCCATAAAACGACCACCCTTTTTCAATGGGGATGGTTACACATATTGGAAGGAAAGAATGAAAATTTTCATCGAAGCTATTGATCTAGATGTGTTGGATGCTGTCGAAAATGGTGCATTTATACCTACACGCGTTGTCGATGGTGTAAAAACCGAGATACCTAGAAGTGATTGGTCTGATGAGGATAAAAGAAAAGTTCAATATAATTTAAAAGCCAAAAACATCATTACCACTGCTTTGGGGTATGATGAGTTTTTTAGAATTTCAAATTGTAAAACCGCTAAAGAAATGTGGGACACTTTACAAGTTACCCATGAGGGTACTAGTGAAGTTAAGAGGTCGAGAATCAATTCTCTAACTCGCGAATATGAATTGTTTAGAATGAACCAAGGAGAAAGCATTCAAGAAATGCAAAAGAGGTTCACCCACATTGTTAATCATCTTGCATCATTAGGAAAGAATTTTACTAACGAAGATTTGATTAACAAAGTGTTGAGATGCCTTAGCAGGATTTGGCAACCCAAAGTAACAGCCATATCGAGAATCGAAGGACTTGTCAACAATGTCTAGGCTACCCTCTTTGGAAAGCTTCATGAGCACGAACTAGAACTGAGCAGATTAAGTCAAAGCGAAGAAAACGATAAAAAGAAAAAGGGGATAGTGCTCAAAGCCATTTCCTCAACAATCGACAATGATGATGAAGAAGATGAAGAAGGCTCAGAAAACATTGAGGTAAACGAAGAAAATCTTAGTCTGTTAGTTAAAAAATTTAGTAAATTCCTCAAGAAAAAGGGAATGCAAAGAAGACCCCCTTCCTCCGAAGAAGACTTATTACAAAGGCGAAGGAGCTTCATCAACTCCAACTTGCTATGAATGTGGCAAGCCTAGTCACATGAAAATGGAATGCTATTTACCAAAAGAAGAAAGAGAGACTTGAAAAGAAGCCCTTCAAAGAAAGAAAAGGAAGAAAAGCCTATATAGCATGGGATGAAAACGACATGGATTCATTGACAAACTCGGATAGCGAAGAAGCTCAACTTTGTCTCATGGCCAAAGGAGAAGAAGAAGAAAGCAAAAATGAGGTAAGTTCTAACTCTACTTTATCGCTTCTTCTTATGATGAGTTACAAGATGCCTTTGAAGAATTGCATGACGAATCTTTAAAACTCACAAAACAAATTTCTTCTTCTAAGAAAAAATCTCTTCTTTAGAAAATCAAATTCTTATTTTAAATAAAGAGATTGAAGAATTAAAAATTGAAAATGAAACTTTGGGAATTATTGATGCATGCTCATCTTATCCCTCACATGCTTCTACTTCGTATTCTTGTTCTTCATGTCATATACTTGAAAAAGAAATTGAAGATTTAAAGAACACTCTTGCCAAATTCACTCTCGGAAGAGACAATTTAAATATCATATTAGGAAAACAAAGGGTTGTTTTTGAAAAAGCTGGAATTGGTTATAATCCGAAAAATCAGCATAAATCTTATAAAAATTTCTTTGTTTATTCAAGCACTTCCAGTAGTCCATTTGTTAAATGTTTTTATTGTGGAAAGAAGGGTCACAGTGCTTCAACATGCAATGCAAGAAAGAATGTTAACACAAAAATTGAGACAAAAATGGTTTGGGTTCCAAAGGGTACATTGCCCAAAACTGACACTCAATGACCTAAGAAAATTTGGGTACCAAAGGTTAAAAATTAAAATTGTGTTGTAGGTATGCTTGAAAGCCAGGAGCTCAAATTGGTATCTCGACAGCGGTTGTTCCAAGCACATGACTGGAGACGACTCAAAATTCACAATGTTTATTCCCAAGAATCATGGACACGTTACTTATGGAGATAAGAACAAGGGAAAAATTCTTGGAATCGGCAAAGTTGGTAAGAACCCCAACTCCTCTATTGAAAATGTGTTGCTTGTTGAAGGCTTGAAACATAACCTTCTTAGTATTAGCCAATTATGTGACAAAGGAAATAAAGTAATTTTTGACTCAAATTGCTACATAATTGAAGATAAAAATGATAAACATGTTAAATTCATTGGTCATAGAATAAATAACATTTATATGATTAGTCTTGATGATATATCTTCAAATGATGCGAAATGCATTTTAAGTAAGAATGATGATTCATGGTTATGGCATAGGAGAATTGCACACATTCACATGGATCACTTAAAGAAGTTGGTCTCTAAAGAGTTAGTAATTGGACTACCAAAGCTTAATTTTGTTAAAGATAAATTATGTGATGCATGTCAAAAGGGTAAATAAATAAAGGTCTCTTTTAAAGCAAAAAATATAGTTTCAACCACTAGACCTTTACAACTTTTGCACATGGATTTATTTGGACCCTCTAGAACTATAAGCTTTGGTGGGAATTACTATGCCTTAGTGATTGTGGATGATTTTTCTAGGTTTACATGGACTTTATTTCTTGCAAATAAAAATGATGCATTTCTAGCATTTAAAAGACTTGCCAAAGTTATTCAAAACGAAAAAGGTTTTCAAATTTCTTCTATAAGAAGTGATCATGGTGGTAATTTGAAAATAATGTTTTTGAAAATTATTGTGATGAACATGGCATTAATCATAATTTCTCTCGCCCCTAGAACTCATGCAACAAAATGGAGTTGTAGAAAGAAAAAATCGTTCTTTAGAAGAAATGGCGAGAACTATGCTTAATGAGGCTGCTCTTCCTAAGTATTTTTAGGCGGATGTTGTAAGTACAGCTTGTTATGTTATGAACAGGGCCCTTATAAGGCCTATTTTAAAGAAAACCCCATATGAGTTATACAAGGGAAGAAAACCAAATGTCACACATTTTCATGTTTTTGGATGCAAATGTTTTGTTTTAAATAATGGAAAAGATAACTTAGGCAAGTTTGATGCTAAGTCTGATGAAGGTATATTTTTTGGTTATTCAAATCATAGTAAGGCTTTTCGCATATATAATAAAAGAACTATGACTATTGAAGAATCTATACATGTTGCATTTGATGAAACTGACCCAAATGGATCGAGAAAGGATCTTGTTATTGATGATGTTGCAGAAATCTTAGCGGAAACACATTTGGATAGCAAGGAAAAAGAAATCAAGAAGCAAGAAGATAAACAAAGACAAGAGGATTCACAAGCTTTGGAACTTCCCAAAGAATGGCGTACCTCAAATTATCATCCGCTTGATCAAGTAATAGGTGATGTATCCAAAGGTGTAAGTACTCGAAACTCCATTAGAAATGCATATAACCACTTAGCTTTTGTTTCTCAAATCGAACCTAAAGACATCAATGAAGCCTTTAATGATGAACATTGGTTTCTAGCTATGCAAGAAGAATTAAATCAATTTGAACGAAACCAAGTTTGGGAACTAGTTCCTAGGCCTAATAATCATCCTATAATTGGCACTAAATGGGTGTTTAGAAACAAACTTGATGAAGCTGGCATAATAACAAGAAATAAAGCTAGACTTGTAGCAAAAGGTTATAATCAAGAAGAAGGTATAGACTATGAAGAAACCTATGCACCTGTAGCTAGATTAGAAGCTATTAGAATGTTACTTGCTTTTGCTTGCATCATGGATTTTAAATTATATCAAATGGATATTAAAAGTGCTTTTTTAAATGGCTTTATTCAAGAGGAAGTATATGTTGACCAACCTCCAGGTTTTGAAAATTATGATCTACCTAACCATGTTTTCAAATTGAAAAAGGCTTTGTATGGTTTAAAACAAGCTCCACGAGCTTGGTATGAAAGGTTAAGTAAGTTCCTCTTAGAACATGATTTTTCAAGAGGTAAGGTTGACACGACTCTTTTTATTAAAAATAAAAACCATGATATACTCCTTGTACAAGTATATGTAGATGATATCATATTTGGTGCTACTAACGAAATTTTGTGCAAGGAATTTGCCAAAATCATGCAAAGCGAATTCGAGATGTCTATGATGGGAGAACTCAATTTCTTCCTTGGACTTCAAATCAAACAAACAAGGAATGGAACGTTCATTAGCCAAACAAAGTATTGCAAAGAACTTCGCAAGAGGTTTGGAATGGACAACTCAAAGCATATGGCTACACCAATGAGTACTTCATGTTACTTGGATAAAAAGAGCGGGTGTAATTTGTAGAAATTACTAAATATCGAGGTATGATTGGATCTCTTCTCTATCTCACTGCTAGTAGACCTGATATAATGTTTAGCGTATGCATGTGTACTCGATATCAAACTAATCCTAAAGAGTCGCATTTAAGTGCTGTAAAACGAATTATGAAATATCTAGGTGGCAGTACACAAGTGAGCTTGTGGTACCCCAAAGGTGCCACTTGTAGTCTTATTGGTTATTCGACTCGATTTTGCTTGGATGCAAATTAGATCGAAAAGTACTAGTGGAACATGTCACTTGCTTGGCAATTCCTTAGTTTCTTGGCATAGCAAGAAACAAAATAGTGTGGCGTTATCCACCCTTCTTGAGGTGAATATGTTGCAGCCGGAAGTTGTTGTGCTCAAATTCTATGGATGAAGCAATAACTTCTAGACTTTGGTCTTCAGCTAGATCACATCCCTATAAGATGTGATAATACTAGTGCAATCAATCTGACAAAGAATCCCATTATGCACTCTAGAACTAAGCACATTGAGATAAGGCACCATTTCATAAGAGATCATGTCCAAAAAGGTGATTGTGTGTTAGAATTTGTTGAAACCAATAATCAACTTGCTGATATTTTCACAAAACCTTTACCTAAAGACTCTTTCTTTCATTTAAGAAGAGAACTTGACATTTTGGATCAATCGTGTATTTAAACTGTTAAATTTACTGCTCATTTATGGATTTATTGATCTTTAATTATTACTGACTTGAGCGTCGGAGATATCCTCAATTCTGTTTTGCAGGTACTCATTTAATTGGGTAAGTCTTTATCCTTCAAAAAAATGCATTCTGGACTTAATTTATATGTTTTTTTTGTCTAAGTTATTCGAATACCTTCATCTGGTATTCGAATACCATCCTTTGCTCATATGTTTTCATGGTTTATAAGTAAGTGTATTCGAATACCTTAGTGGTTATTCGAATAACTTGAAGCCTCTTGCTATCAGGCTTTATTTTCTGTCTCTGAAGTATTCGAATACCCTAAGCAGTATTCGAATACCTGCTTAACTAGGCCAATCCATATTGGACAATCTATTCGAATACCTACAGCAGTATTCGAATACCTTCTTTCAAGATAGCCCTGTCCTTTGCGTTTCCAAACAACTGTATTCGAATACCAATTAAGGTATTCGAATACCTTGGGTCTGAGTTATATATCACCCCTTCGTACACCCGTTCCCTCCCTCATTTCTTCTCTCCCGTTTTCACCTCTTCCTATTCGAATACCTCTGACCCAACCGTTACAATTCTCACACTCTCTTCAACCCATCCCTCTCATCTTCAACCTCCATCAATGGCATCCTCCTCCAAGCGTGCTCGCACAAAAACTGCGCCATGCAATAACCCATTGGATTTGCGAAGGCTCTCCTCCCACCCAGAGACCCTTGGATGCTTCATCTCTCATTTCAGAGAACGCAACCTTGTGCAGCCCAAGTATCTAGATTTGGATTTCTTTGAAAAAGAAGGCGGATTTGATTTCCTACACCAGCTGAACCTCCAGGGCGTAATTCATTTTATAAGGCGGTCCTCTATCCTGATCTTGTAAAGATGTTCTACTACAACCTGAGGATTGAAGGTCTGGAACTCCATTCTGATGTTAGTGATCAGCACATTGTGATCACTCCTCAGGACTGGGTTCACTTCTTTGGTTTAGAATCAGCTGGCCGTAACAACGAAGACAGTGAAGAGCTTGTCCAGCGGTTCGACAAAATTCGAGCCGTTGAAGATGTTCTTAGACCTGGGTTGGCATTACCTCCGACTCAAAAGGGAGTCAAAGAAGGCATGATGAAGAGCCAGGACAGGCTCTTACATTATGCTTATGCCCACATCCTAGCACCTAGAGGTGGGAACTACACCTACCTGAGTGAAGATGATGTGTTTATGCTGTGGATCCTGAAGAAAGGATACCAGATAAACTGGCCCGTCTTCATTATGAAGCACATGATGAGCTAAGGGAAAAGAACGCCGAGTTACCCTATGGTGTGATCATAACTCGCCTTCCTAGGCAAGTATCCTCGTATTTGTGGAGACCGAGCGCAAGACTACTCGACCCATCATAATGTGTTTGGTGCCTATACGCCGAACGAGAATGAAGATGATAAAGACCGATGAAGGCCGGGTATTCCCGGTTGAAGTTGACGATGATGAGGACGATCCCGGTCCCGCCGCCTCTCGCCGCCGCTTTTGGTAGTAGCCTCTCGCCGCCCCGCCGCTCGCCTGCTTGCCCCGCAGCCCCCGCCGCTTTTGCCGCTGCGCTGCCCATGCTCCCGCATTTCTTTGGTTTAGTTACCTTGGATCAAATCATGGCCACCTTACAGGCCAACCGTGCTTATATGGAGGATAACCGAGCTTATCTGGAGCACATCTTCTCTGTTCTGTTTGACAGACTTGATGGTGTTGAGCGTGAGCAAGCTACCTTGCGTGCCTTACTATCTTCACGGGGTTCTGATTCCCCTCCTCCTCCTCCGCCAGATGCCTATTTCTAGGCTTTGTTCTTGTTTGGATTATTTTTTTTTCTTGTATTGGCTGGTTAGCTTTTGTTTCTTAATTGTATATTTATGTTGGCAAATGTTTTTAATAAAATTAGTCTCTTTGTTTCCCTTTGTGCCTCCTTTTATGCATTACATATCTACTATATCTTTTTGATTATGCCAAAGGGGGAGAAAAATATAACTATGAGAAAAGACATGTTAAAATAACTAATATTGGATTCCAACATTAAGGGGGAGCTACGCACGCACATATTGAATATGAATGTAAGTCTCTTACCTTGTGAATTCCAATTATTCTTGTACTGATACTTTTTCTTTCTATGATAGTTTGTCATCATCAAAAAGGGGAGAATGTGTTTACTACGCAACAATGAAGATGTATTTTGATGATAACAAACATGAGGATGATGAGAAGACCAAGTCGAAGTGTTTCAAGATTAGTCTTAGGACTTAGGATCTATCATGTATGGAGCTGTCAACTAGATATCTCAATGGTTAAAAGATCTAAAATAAGTTGCTTCTTAAATTAAACTGAAGTTTTAAAGTAGCACTTGAAAGATCAAATGGTTTAGAAACTAAAAATAAGCATTTCGAAGCATTTAAGAAAGGTTTTTGAACTATTTTTAACTGAGGTATTCGAATACCTCTTTATGGTATTCGAATAACCTGATTCGTAACTTATACTTTCTGCTGTGCCAAAACAGAGGCATTCGAATACCCCATATGGTATTCGAATACCCTAGTTTCAGAATGAACCTTTTTAAATGAGGCATTCGAATACCCCATATGGTATTCGAATACCCTGATTTTGAAACATGCCTTTTTAATGAGGTATTCGAATACCCTTGACTGGTATTCGAATAACCCCAACTTAATCAGTTTTTTAACAAAGCTTTTGACAGAGGTATTCGAATACCTCCACCTGGTATTCAAATAACCCACGGGAATCAGATTCTGGTTTTTGAATTCATACGAGAATTAAAACCAATTAATGTCAAATTAATGCTCCCAACGGCCATTTTCTTCTACGAGCTCTATAAATAGAGGCCTGGGACACCTCTGATGAACCCCCGAACACTCTGATTATTTCTTGCTTTGTTGAAAACGAGTTTTACACAATTTCTTCTCTTTTTCTATGCTCTTAACATTGAATCTTTGAGATATCTGTGACAAAGCTCCTTAGTGCTTCAATTTGTAATTATTTGCTCATAGAGAGAGTTTCTTCTTCATCTATTCTTTATTTCTGTATATTGAGGGTGAGGTATCCCCAAGGATTGTATAAGGGTGAGGTATCCCTGATTGATTGAGGCTTGAGCACAAGGGTAGAGTTTCCCTATGTGTGAAAAGTGCTCTTTATTGTAACGGTTGCAAGCACCTATTTTAAGCTTGTCTTGAATAGTAAAAAATCTCGAACTGTGTTTCGGGGACTGGACGTAGGCCGCAAGTGGTTGGTGGTCGAACCAGGATAAATACTGTGCCTGTTTTTCTTCCCTTATTCTCTTTATTTTATGCACTTTATTTATTGATTCCTGCAATTTAATTATTAATTGTTCTTCCTTTTCTCATCTCTTCCACGTCCTTTAATATTTAAATTCAACAAAGTTTATTTGTTTAAGGCTTTTGCAAAAGTTTTTGTTACTCAATTCACCCCCCCTCTTGAGTACTGGAAGCCACTTGGTAACACTAAATATTTGAAGGACTTGTGCACTGTTAAAAGGAAACTAAATGTGAAAAAGAAAGCATTTTTGGCTAAATAAGTAAGCTCCATTCTTCAGAATAATAATGCGTTGAAATATAAAGACCCTGGTTGTCCTACAGTTTCATGCATTATTGGAAAACATAAAATTAAAAAAGCTTTACTTGATCATGGTGCTAGTGTCAATTTGCTTCCATATTCAGTTTATCAGCAACTCAACTTAGGTGAGTTAAAACTAACTTCTGTAACTCTTCTACTTGTAGATAGATTAATCAAAATTCCAACAGGGATAGTGGAAGATGTGTTGGTTCAAGTTGATAAATTCATATATCTTGTGGATTTTATTGTCTTGGATACTGAACCTATGGTTGATAGTTGCAAGTCAATTCCTGTTATTTTAGGCCGTCTATTTTTAGCAACATCTAATGCTTTGATAAATTGCAGAAATGGAGTGGTGAAGCTAACATTTGGAAACATGACACTGGAGCTAAATGTTTTTAACATGTGCAAGTAACCACAGGAAGTCCTTGATGAAAAGGAGGAAATTGAAGGAATTGAAGTCATTATATATAATCATCTTCAAATAAGGAGTTCTTCTGACCCATTAGAAATTTGTTTAGTCAATTCATTTGATTCAGACATGCAATTAGAAGATGATATCTCTAAAATATGCTCTTTGCTTGATTGTGCATAGGCAATGGAGTACAAGGGATGGAAGCCAAGATTTGAAGAACTAAAACCCATGAATGATAATGCCCATGAAGAAGTATCCACTCTGGAACTAAAGCCATTACCTTCCGGGTTGAAGTACATATTTTTGGGAGAAAAGCAAAACTTTCCAGTGGTGATTTCCTCGTCTCTTCCTGAAGAACAAGAAGGTATGTTAACAGAAGTACTTAAAAGACATAAAAGTGCAATTAGATGGACATTAAAGGAAATAAAAGGCATTAATCCATTAATTTGTACACATAGAATACATTTAGAGGATAATGCTAAAACTTCTCAACAACCTCAAAGAAGATTAAATCCACACATGAAAGAGGTAGTTAGAGCTGAAGTCCTTAAATTGCTTGATGTTAGAATTATCTATCCTATCTCTGATAGTCAATGGGTAAGCCCTACATAAGTTGTGCCTAAGAAATCTGGAATAACAGTGGTTGAAAATGATAAAAGTGAATTAATACCTACGCGAGTCTCATCTAGTTGGCGTATGTGTATTGATTTTAGAAAATTAAATGCTGCTACTAGGAAATATCATTTTCCCTTGCCATTTCTTGATCAAATTCTGGAAAGGGTAGCAGAACATCTATACTACTATTTTCTTGATGATTTTTTGGGTTATAATCAAATACCAAATGCATTGGAAGATCAAGAAAAGACCACTTTTACATGTCCCTTTAGTACTTTTGCATATAGAAGAATGCCTTTTGGCCTTTGTAATGCTCCGGCAACATTTCAAAGATGCATGTTAAGAATTTTTAGTGACATGATTGAGCATTATTTAGAGGTTTTCATGGATGATTTGACAGTTTTTGGAAATTCTTTTAAAAATTGTCTTGATAATTTGGAAAAAGTTCTTAAAAGATGCGAAGAAAAAAGATTTGTGCTAAACTGGGAAAAATGTCATTACATGGTTATCTCAGGAATAGTGTTAGGTCGTGTGATCTCTTCTAAAGGAATTGAAGTTGATAAGGCCAAAGTTGAATTAATTGCTCATTTGCCTTCCCCAAAAACAGTCAGAGAAGTTCGTTCCTTTTTAGGACATGTAGGATTTTACAGAAGATTCATTAAGGACTTTAGTGTCATATGACCATTATGTAATCTTCTATTGAAAGATGCACCATTTGATTGGACTCAAGAATGTCAAAAATCTTTTAAAAAATTAATTGGTCTTCTGACATCTGCTCCTATCATGCAATTTCCTGACTAGTCTTTACCTTTTGAGTTAATGTGTGATGCTAGTGATTTTGTTGTGGCGCTGTTTTAGGCCAAAGAAAGGAAGGTAAGCCTCATGTGATTTGTTACGCAAGTAGAACTTGAAATAGTGCACAAATGAATTACACCACTACTGAAAAAGAACTACTTGCTGTAATTTTTGCACTGGACAAATTTTGATCTTACTTAATTAGTTCTTCTATTGTGATTTTCACTGATCATTCTGCTGTTAGATATTTGATGTCTAAGCAGGATGCCAAACCAAGATTGATAAGGTGGATCTTGTTGCTTCAAGAATTCAACATCACAATAAAAGATAAGAAAGGAGCTGAAAATGTTGTCGCTGATCATTTGTCCAGACTCACAATAGGCTCACCTTTTGATAGCACACCTATCAATGATTCTTTTCCTGATGAATTTTTATTTTCTGTCAATTCCATGCCTTGGTTTGCTAACATAGTCAACTTTCTTGTAACAGGAAAGATGCCGCCTCAATGGATGCACCAAGATAGAAGGAAATTTTTGACAGAGGTGAAAATTTTTTATTGGGATGACCTATACTTATTCAAATATTATGCTGATCAAATCTTTTAGAGATGTGTGCCCGACAGTGAGGTAGGTAGTGTCATTAAATTTTGTCACTCAGAAGCATGTGGAGGTCACTTCTCTTCAAAGAAAACAGCTGCGAAAATCTTGCAGTGTGGATTTTATTGGCCCACTTTATTTAAGGATTGCTATACTTTTTGCAAAAGTTGTGCAAATTGTCAAAAGTTGGACTCAATTTCAAAAAGAAACATGATGCCTCTGAACCCTATCCTTGACATTGAAATTTTTGATTGTTGGGGAATTAATTTCATTGGTCCATTTCCATCTTCATTTGGATTTGTGTATATTTTAGTTGCAGTTGATTATGTTTCAAAATGGATTAAGGCGATTCCATGCCGACACAATGATCATAAAACTGTTCTCAAATTTTTAAAAGAAAATATCTTGTGTCGATTTGGAATCCCTCAAGCTATCATAAGTGATGGGGGAACACATTTTTGTAATAAACCATTTGAATCTTTAATGAAGAAATATGGTATTACACACAAAATTGCCACCCTTTATCACCCTCAGATAAGTGGACAAGTTGAATTAGCAAATAGGGAAATTAAACAAATTTTGAAAAAAACGGTTAACCCAAATCGTAAAGATTGGTCTTTAAGACTAAACGATGCACTTTGGGCTTACCTTACTGCTTTTGAAACATCTTTGGGCATGTCATCCTATCGGTTAGTCTATGAAAAACTTTGTCACTTGCCTGTAGAATTGGAACATAAAGCATTCTGGGCCATTAAAGCTTTCAATCTAAATCTTGATGATGCTTGCAAGATACGCAAATTGCAATTAAATGAACTTGAGGAATTGAGAAATGATGCATATGAGAACTCAAAGATTTATAAAGCCAGAACAAAAGCTTTTCATGACAAGACAATTTTGACAAAATCTTTTGAAATTGGTCAAAAAGTTCTGCTTTATGATTCTCGCCTGCACCTATTCCCTGAAAAATTGAGATCTAGGTGGAGTAGTCCTTTTGTTGTCAAACACGTGTAGCCTCATGGAGCCGTAGATATTAAAGATCCTAGGAATGGTAATGTGTTTAAAGTTAATGGACAAAGGCTCAAACCATTTCTAGAAAACCAAGTTAATGAGATAGAATTCATCTCTCTTTTTGATCTTTGTTATGAATAGAATTCACTCTAATTTTGTTGCCTTGTTTTTGCAGTTCATTGTGTTGCCGGTTAAGTGGCGGATACGGTACTCCGTGACTCTCAAGTCGGTTTGTCTTTCAGTTTCCCAAAATAACTGAATCCTTCTTCTCCTTTAAAATGGATGCCATTCTTTCAAACCTGAGAAAACATTTTCCTTCTCTCCCTCAAAATGCTTTGAAAAAAATCTACAAAGTTCGATGTGAAAGATTGAGATTGTTAATGCACAAAGGTATGTCAAAAGATGTACGCTAGATAATTGAAGCAAAGGTCTGACTAGCAGGTGAGTCTTCAATTTCATTTGACTCATACATGCCAGGTCTTGGAAGAAGTTCGTATTCTAAAAGGAGAAGAGCAAAAAGGTTACAAGTCTGTCACAAATGTGCATGATGGAATTGTAACAAGTGATGTCGTACTTTGGGGATAGTTTCCGTAAATAGAGAAGATAAAATTTTCTTCATTAAGAATGGACTGAGTAAGGAGTCATTAGATGATATCTTATTGACTCTTGAGACGCATTCTTGTGGATTGGTGCATCATGAAATTCTTAATTTGTGGAATCTCTTCAAGGATGTAGAAAAATGCTACAGTCTTGGGAATCTGACTCTAAAAGACCCTGTTTGTCAATTTATAAGAAAATTGGATGGGAAGCTTATCCTTGACTCATAGAAGGCGTTTAAGCTGTTACTGGACGTGAAACCAGAGGTAAATGTGAGTCATATCCACAACAATCTGTACATATTATCTTCTTCTTCTTCATGTTTTCTTTTTTGAAAAAAATGAAAAAAAATTGAAAAAAAAATGAAAAAAAAAAGAGTTTGAACAAGGGCAATCCGGAAGGAATACTATGGCTTTAATTAGTTGTGGAGCCCCAGCCTTTGACTGACCTGTCATTGACTCGGGTGGACCTTTGCATGTTGGTCCTTAAAAAAGTTTGTGTACCATGCTCTGTAGAGAGCCACACTCCATAACCCAATGTTTACCATCTAGGCACTGTGGAGTTGATGGACAGGCAGAAGCGTCCCACTCTGATTATTAGTGAGAAGTAACCCGCGGCGGCCTAAGCGTATGAGGCATCTGAGCTTGATCCTTTCTTTTATTAGAAGGGGCTCTCAACGCCCTGGGATGGAATGTTTTGGATCTTGGACATTACGAGTTTCAGATTTTAGCATCTTTGTTGATGTTACGAGCCCAAGTGTGAGCGCTCCAGGTTCCAGACCCAGGATAGAAACCCACGATGGTTTCTTCTTTCTCCTTTCTTCGAATAAACGGACGTGAGTGTCTACTGCACTGGTGACATGCAGTATAAAGATATGCCACTACTGCACTCATGACGCGCAGTATAAAGATACGCCATGAAAGCTGTACATACAGGTATGTCATCATTTGCTATTATATTTCTTTTATCTTTGTATGATTTTGCTGTATTTTGGTTTTGGACAGTCGATCTTTTGAGCAGGGTCCTTCAGGGGTTTCTAGACTTCTTTACCCTGATGGTTTTCTTGAAGTAAAACAAAAAACAAAAACAAAAACAAAAACAAAAAAAAAGCAAAAAAAATGAAAAAAAAGATTCTGTGTTCCTTAATTTCAAACTCTTCTGACAATAGCCAACCTACCCTTATAGGTGCAATTATTACCCTTTCCATTCTTTTTCCTATTTAAACACTCCACTTTCCTCCAACTCAGAATCAATCAAAGGGAAGGTGAGAATAGAAATAGAAGGTGTTTTTGTTCATCAACTTAAAAATATCTGTGTATTTTGTGGATCTAAGTATGGGAAGGGTTTCGAGTTTGTAAACGCAGCTACCACTCTTGGTCGATCACTTGCTGCGAGGAATATTCATCTTGTATATGGGGGAGGTTGCCGTGGGTTAATGGGGGTTGTATCACTTACTGCATATATAGGAAGCAGTCAGGTTTTAGGTGTCATTCCTGAACCTTTAGCTCAACAGAACATCACTGAAAAGACAATTAGAGAGGAACTTAAGGTATCATCAATGCATGAACGAATGAAGATACTGCTTGAAAACTCTAATGCATTCATTGCCTTACCAGGTGATTTTGGTACCTTGGAAGAAGTTTTTCAAATTGTCTCTTGGGCCCAACTGAACATCCACCATAAACCCATAGGTTTGTTGAATGTAAATAATTTCTTTGATATTTTGTTAATCTTTCTTGACCATGTTGTGGAACAGAAATTTATCACACCTTCGCCAAGATAACTTCTTATCTCTGCTTCCACTATTGATGAGTTGATTGATAAATTACAAGCTTTTGTTCATAAACCTGACCCAGAATAGCTCAGATAGATTGGTCAGCAGGAAGTAGTGAGGGAAACAGGATGAAAAAGAAGCCAGATTTGACACTTCGTTTATAGCTTTTCTTTTGATTTTATTTATCGTACTTTGTTTTTGTTTAAATTTGTGTCAGATTTCTCCAACAGGTAATATCTTCTATCCTTCACTCATCTATATTTTAACATTGAGGACAATGTTGTGATCTAGTTAGGGGGGAAGGATAGTTGACTACTAATTTTTCTTTTCTTTTCTTTTTTAGGAAGTATGATATGATTGTCATAGACTTATTAAACCAATGAATGATGGCAGAGTAAGGAGTAATTTTACTTCTGAGACGTATCTAAATTGGGAAGTATGTTTAGTGATATGACTGTCAGAAATCTATTCATAGTAAAACCAATTAGTGATGGCAGAATAAGGAGTAAATTTTGGAAACAATTTATTACTCTTGAGACGCATCTTAGTTGGGGTAGTAATTAATTAGTATTGATTTGTGGAAGAAACAAAGTTTTTGTCTTTTGATTTCCTTTGAAAGATTTAAGTGAATACACTCTCACATCCTTTGAAGCAATTGAGATTCTTGGATCTTAGCATAAATTGTCTTCTTTCTTAAAAGTCACAAGCTTGGAAATGAATATTGATATGATGGATTGAAAATGATAGAAATATGCCTGGTGAGATTTTGAGCCTATTGATGAATGGATTGAGTATCTGTACCATTCTCTTCTTTCTTGTGTGATTTTCACTCACGGAATTGTTACTTTAGAACTTGCTTTGATTCTTTTTTAGGTTACATTTTCACATACATACATTAATATGATTGAGGCATTTTGAAATAGCTACTTTGACCAAATAGCCATCCTTGTATATTTTTCATTGTGTAACCTCTTTGAACTTGTTTGACCATTCCTTGTTTTAAGCTCATTTCATCCTTCAAAAAAAAAGAGAAAAAAAATGTTTTTACCCAACCTTAGTGAATAAGAGAGCATTGACCCTGTTCTTGAACAAGTGTGGGTGTGTGTGTGCAAAATAATCAAAAAAAAAATTAACCACCGTTGCAATCAAAGGATTATCAGAATAAAGGTGGATGCTTGGAAACAACAAGAAGAAAATGAGAATGTTCAAGTCTAACAATGAATTCAATTCACTAATTTGGGATTGATCTTCAACAAAATATTAGTCAAATATTAGTGATTGTCCTTTATGATGAATGTTCTCAAACATTTTCTCCACTCTAACTGTATCATAATGCTCTTTTATTCTCTTTAGTATTTATCTTTTCATTTCCATATTATCCCGTCCCCTTTACCATGACCCCATTACAACCTTGAATAAAGTCCTCTTGATTTTTGTATGCATGTGTTTTGAGTAGCGGAGAAGTAGAAGATAAGCAAGCTTATGGTAGTGCAATTGTTCATGGGTTGAATAGAGTGAAATACTTACCTTTTAAACACTTGAGAGATTGAGAGTGAATTCTGTGAGGATCTATCATTCTTGATTCATTCTTTTCAACTGAAGATTCCTTACTTGTTGGTTTGAGATGTGAAGAAATGTTACCTCATTAATGCTTTGATCCCTTGAATTTCTTGTTGCTCTTCTTGCTTCATTGAGTCTTTTAGAGTTTTTAGCTTTTGAGCCTGTGTCATTTTTCTTTGTCTCCTAACTTTGGTCTTATGTGTTTTGCCCAAGAGTGCAAAAAGATAAGTGTGGGAGAATTTGATGATCACATATTTTATACGTTAATAAACCCTCATTTTTAGTCATTTACACTCTCCATATACTTAATTGATTAAGCCTAATTATGTTTTGTAAGTTTGGACTCAAATTGGACTTAATTGATTTTTTTTCAGCACTATTTTGGTCTTACGTTGTTTCTGTATTTTGGCCATATCTTGAGTTCTAAATGTCTGATAATTATAAATTTTACCTTGTAGGAAAGATAAAAGAGAGCTCTATAACTTTGATGAAGAGCTCAAAGTCTCAATTAGACATCTAGTAGAGCTAATTAAGCTTGGAAGACAGAACATGAGTTTTGTATCTGAAACCTGAACAGTGTACAGTAATCAGAGCATAACTCGGGCTGGAAGAATTATCTTGGACTGAAATTTTGACATTTGAAATTAAGACACAGATCTAAAAATTTCATGTTGAACACAAAACTTGATTGGGGCTCCTTGGTAGTGATATTGGGTCTGAAAGTCAAAATAGAGGTGCTAAAACTGGGTCTGAATAGTCTGTAGTAATTGGGTTATATGTTGGGCTGTAGGATGAATTTTTGGGTGATTCCAGAGCCATTGGAAAGCTTAGAAAATTTCCTAGAACTTTCATGAGACCACTTGGCTCGAAAATGACGGAATTAATGACTTAAGCAATGAATGATTTCGGAGACAAGAAATCTCAATGATTTTTCACTCTTTTCCTCACCATTTGGCATTTTCCACTCATTCATCCACTCATCCACCTACCCCTAATCAGCCCCCTTGTCATTTTGTATCCCTAATCCTCTATAAAAGGCACCATTGGCTGACTATTTGGGGCACTGGGTGTTAGGCTTAGTTTGTAGAAGTTAAGGTTATGCTTGTTTATTGTTTTCCTTTGTTGTAATTTTCTCTTATTCTAAATTGAAGCTATGTTCATCTTTCTCTTCTTCTCTCTTTCTTTCTTCTTATCCATGAGTAACTAAATCTTCATCTTGCTTGGGTGAAAGAGTGAAGCTCTTGGTAATGAAATAAGGTTAGATTATTTTATTCCTTGTGCTTAAATGATATATTATCAAATGGACATTATATGTGTTGTATTTTGTTTCCAATTAATTTAAAAACCTTCTTTGTATAATGTACATCTTGATTTATTGTAGACAATAGGATTGACACAGTGAATACTTGAACTCATTTACAAATGTTGGTGGATAATTAAAGGAATCATAATATGATTGCATATATAATTAAACTTTGAATGTTATATTTACCGATTAGAACCTCCGTTGTGTGTGGATTTCAATTGAGTTATAAAGAGAAATAATCTTACCTTTAATTTATTACTAAGAGTGGATCTCCTAACCCAAGCAAGCCCGTAAATCCATTTGTGAACTTCTTTTACTACTTTTGGTATTGTGACAAATCCTTTTCCTACCTCAATTAATTTTTCTTCATCAATTCCCTGTAGATCGACCTCGGACTCCCGAGAAATTTATTATTTGAGACAACATGCACTTGGGTTTGCATTCTTAAATCCCGCAGTCACACGCCCCTAACTTCCAACTTTAATTGCATGCCCAAAACGATATAGTTCAGCTTAGGAGCCTTCATAGGCGATGTAGTCTTGTGTCGCACTTTCTATTTGGGCCTAGTTTGACATCCATTAGACTCCTATAATTAATTCAAGATATGGACTAATGAGTGCGTAGATGTTAAGTTGTCAGGATCATCACTTTGATTCTTACTTCAACTTCAATTTAAACTATCCAAACGTGTGATCCGACTCTTGAGGTCTTCATGAATCTTGCAGAGATTTGTCTTATCTTTTCTCATCATTTAGATATTTGAAACTCAAATTATAGTCAAATTACTAAACACTGTCAAATAAGCAAATTAAGGCCAAATCATATAATAATTCTTTCAAAGATCCAAGTAAGCCTAATATCATAAAATGTGACAAAACTAACTTAATTAAGTCAAATTAGATCTTAAGAAGCCTAGTGAGAGGACAATTAAATAATAGATATTTTTCTATCAGGGTTATCTATTGCTATCAAAATAATATTTTTGATTACAAATCAAAATCAAAGGCTTAGTATTAAGCTTAAGGCAATGTTGAGGTCTTCGATTTTGTTATGGCAATATTGAGGCCTTCTTTTTGGGTAAGAATTGAAATTGCAAATGTGGTTTTCAAACAAGAGATTTGATAAGATCAAAGAATACGATCGCTTTTGAATGAAGAATTGGATCAAGTTGAAGCAGAAGATTGAAGATTAAAAAGATTTAATGGAACTTATAATAATTTAATATTATCTTAAAGTTGATTCAATTTTGGATAGATTTGAGCAGTCAAATGTTCAAAATTCAAATTGATTTTTAAATTTGAAATATAGAAGTTTTTAGAGGTTAAATACTCTTTTTTAAGACCAACACAAGTATCATTGTCAGAATTAAAAAGTTATTAAGTCCAAAACACTTGTCAACATCTTGTAAGAAAGACAGTTACATGTTCTGTCTATAAATACTCAAGGGGATGAAGACATTAAGATGGTCAAAAACACTTGCATACATTTTTCACAAGTCCTATAAGTCACTTTGAGGCCTATGGATAAACAAAGAGATTAACCAAGTATGACTTTCACCCTGTCTCATTTTATGCATTTCTTTCAATAATGCAAGTTCTATTTTCATTCAACGTTGTTGTTAGTGTTTCTTTTCATCTCCTGAATGAATAATCTTTGATCATTTGATTTCTTTTACTTTTGCTCATTTCCTTTGTTCTTAGTGTACCTTGCATTACTCTCGATTTGGATTATTTCCAGTTATACTTCATTTCTGCACTTAGAATTGCATTGCCCTTTTACTGTTTGACATTTCATATATATCAATCCAATTGAATTCACTATTACATTCATTACCCTTTACTTTTCGAAATTATGTACATTCTTTATTTTAACATTATTTTTGCAAATCATAAAAAATTTAAGAGTCTTTTAAAAGAAGATTCCCTTCCCAAATTAAGAATTAAAATTGAATTTGTCTTTTACAAACAAATCTGAGTAAACAACGTAATAATCAATGGGGAGAATAATGAATGAAAAGTTTCAACCTCAAGATGCCTTACTTCGGTCAAAGGTCCTCATCACCTACAGAAGATAGCATTTTCTCATATAACTTTTTCAAATATATCACTTTAGTAATATAGGCTATATAGCATTTTCTAGCTGTAACTTTTCCCGAGTATTGTCCTTATATCGTTTTTCTTTTGACTCAATTTATTAGCTTTACAAATTCATCTGGAAATTCAGTTCATAACCGAGGAATTAAGTATACGCAATAATCAGTTGGGAGATTAATGAATGAAAAGTTTCAACCTTAAGATGCCTAACTTCGATCCAAGGGTCGTCGATCACACCCACCCTAGATAGCATTTTCTTCTTTATTTGGATGTAGTGCCAAAATTTCTTTACATTGTCAGTGACTGAGTGGGATAAGCTATTTCAGGCGCCCTCAACCCGATAATAACAATAATGAATATCCAACTTCTGCTACAGATTTCTACTTAGAAAAAATCAGCTTTTTGGTCCTTAAACATGTGTTCAATAAGTATTCATACTGCATAGCATAGCATGGATATTAGTCAACTTCACTTTCTATATTGCCACAGTACACACACTAGGTTTTCGCAACTATAAATAGCATAGCATGCTCTGAATATCCATCTATAAAAACTTCTAACTATCGATATAGCTTAGATAAGTGTTCGATCAGTTTCATACCCTTGCGTTCCATACGCAGTAGTGACCTTTGACTTTTATTGACCCGTGTCTTTATGGCAGCTATGAGGGGTTTAGCTCTTCTTGTTTTGCTTATTACAATCAATGCGGTAGTGTCTGAAAGTAGAGTGGCAAGAAAGGACCTGGGAATTGGGTTGGGTGCTGGGGTCGGTATTGGACTTGGCGGTGGGGGTGGTGCAGCCTCTGGTGCAGGATCAGGGTCTGAGTCCGGTTCTGGATCTGGATGAGGCTCAGGTAGTTCTGGTTCTGGAGCGGGTTCAGAAGCAGGTTCATTTGCAGGATCTCATGCCAGGTCTGGGGCTGGGTCAAGCTCTTCTGGAGCAGGTTCTGAAGCAGGGTCTCATGCCGGGTCTGGGGCTGGATCAGGCTCTTCTGGAGCGGGTTCTGAAGCAGGTTCATATGCAGGGTCTCACGCTGGGTCAGGATCTGGTGGTCATGGAAAGTGAAATCATGCATGTAAGCTAGAAGCCTAGAATAAAGAAAATGTGTCACCATCAGTTTCCTATATACATCATATAATTAGTAAACAAATAAGTTGATGTCTTCCTTTTGTCAAAAAAAAAAGAAAGTTGTTGTCTTCATATATATGCATGTGTCCATCGTGATTTTCCTACATGTTACATGGAGTCGTAAGTGCTTTAAGTACTATGGGGAGTCATGGTTCTCCATTCAATAATGCAAGTTTCTTCCAGTGTTGGATGCTTAACTCGTTTACTCTAATTGACTACCTGTTGCTTTATACTGATTTATCCAGCAACTACTGTTCTATCCTAATTTTAATTATCTTATTTGGTGTATATATTAGAATTAGTATTCCAATTCTTAATACAATTCTATAAAATTGAATAATAACTCATTTATATTATTTTTAATACTTAACTTAGACCTAAGAACTTTCAATTTTAAGTACCAAAAATCAAAGTTAAAAATAGTATTTCATATTTTATTGGTCATTATCTTTGTCATCATAGTACTCTAACAACATTCTCTATTTAATTTTTTTATAATAGTTTTAAATTCTTTTATTTATCAATTTAAAATTAATTATTTTTATATTCTTTATAAATAACTCAAACAATAGAATTTTGATCTAGTTTAGAGTTATAATTTTATATCTTAATTTTATTTTTATCTTAAACATAAAATTAAAACTCTTAAGTTAATTTCACTTGTGATAAAATTCGAATTAAAATTAGAACTATGAAATGTAAATGCAAATGTCATCTAAACGCACCACAAGCAAATTTCGCTTCTAGCCAAGATAATGTTATTTGGATACAGTTATACGTATATAAAATTTTACAAATCTTTATAACTAAAAATAATTTACACATCTTTTAACATGATTAGATTTATCTTTGGATATGTGCGACATTAAATCAAAGTTTTTCTGCATATATAAATGACTATGCAATCTAATAATCCGTGTAGGATTAATTGCTTATTATTAAGGCAAAAGTTTTAGGTATTAGTCAAGGTGAAATTTTATTTTCTTATTAGCCAACAATCTCCCTCTGCTCCCCCTCCCCCTAACAAAGCATCACCCAAAAACTCGAACCTACGATGTTGCTCTAATACTAGAGGTAGAATTAAGTGTTTTCCACTAACCAAATGCTATTAATCATAGCACAACTTTATTTTCTTATTTTGGCAACGCATAATTGACATCTGTCTATAAGATGTCGCTAGTTGGCCTGAAGTTCTTTGCAGTGTATTCGTGGTACACCAACAACACCTTTTGATGCGTGCCCATAGCATAGCGAGTCCAAGAGTGATTGTTGACTACCCATAAAATCAACAATCGTCCCGCTCCTAAGCGACATTCGGGGAATTTCGAACTTGCAACCATGTTTTGATACCACATGTAGGATTAAGCACTTATCAGGCCAAAAACTATAACTATTAGTCTCACGACTAGGATTGCGGCGGGAGTGGTGAAAAAATAAATTGTTAGGAGTTACCACCAATTTTATTTGAATTAGGAAAAATTAGATAATTTTTCTTATAAAATAGTCTTTGAAACTAGATTGGATTCGGAAGTCGGTTATGCGTAGGGAATGGTGGAAACTTAATCCCACAGCACCCCTAACACACCCGTCCTGAGACGGTACCTTAAATCAATTATGCAAAAATAATCTCAAAATATATTTGTTTCACCCCTTATATTAGAAAAAAAATTTGTGAAAATTTAAACTTTGGCTCGACGGAATGGGATTTCCACTTCTACGTATCATCTGGTGTAATGAGAAACTCAAAGTCACGTAATTCTTTATAAAATACTTGTGGGTTGGTTTTTTTTAAACTTTGAAAAAGATTTATTTTAAAAATTTCATCTAATTTTATTTTTCTTAAAAAAAATGAATCATCAAGTTGTCATAACTCAGATGATCATAAAGTTACAAGATTAACAAATTATCATATTTCAGTTAAACCTATTTTATTCTTCTAAAAAAGAAATTCAATTATTTTTTTTATTTTTATCATTTTCATTCTTATCATGTTGGAGCGGTGGTGCGGCTTCTGGATTCAGTTTGGTATGGTGGTGTTGCGTGGCCGAGTCACGGTTGGGCAGTGGATAGTTTAGGTGAGGGTGTTATGATGGTGATTTGGGTAGTAATGGGTTGTTGAAGATGATGTAGATGAAGTGGTGAGGGTTTTTGCTATAAAGGTGATTGTTTCGTGGGGTTGATGATGAAGAGGTTGCAAGTGGTTATGGAATAAGTGAAGGCTAGAGATGGAGTCACAATGATGGCTGGTTTTTTGGCTATTGAAAGGTGACAATGGAAGAGATGGAACGTGATGATTATAATGAGATGTAGTTTTGGAAGAGATTTGTTGTTGAAGGCTACGTGATGGAGAGAAACAAACATCGTAGAGTGTTAACTGTAGGCAAAAGTTTGTGGGTGGATTAGGCTGAAGTGTTTTAAGTTAAAGTGTCCTTTTTTGTGTGTGAGTTATGAGTTTTTATATGAGAGGATTAGGCTGAAGTGTTTAAGTTGAAGTGTGACTAGGATTTGTTTAGGATGATAAGTTATGGTTTGTTTAGGATGAGTTATGATTTGTTTAGGATGAGTTATGATTTTTTTAGGATGATAAGTTATGGTTTGTTTAAAATGAATTATGGTTTGTTTAGGATGACCGCTGGGGTCTGTTTAGGAAAAGTTTAATGGCATATGGGTTGTGGGTTGGATAATGAGTCAATGGGTTGTGGGTCAATTGAGTTAACGGGTTAGGAGTTAATGGGTTGGATAATAGGCTAATGAGTGAAAGTTGGGTCTTTTCCCTCTTATTTCCCTTTTCCCTTTTTTTTTTCTTATCCTTTTTATCTTTCTTTCTTTTTTTACAAAATGTCCCGTACGAAATTGGGTATTCATAGTTGCCTCTCTTTACTTGTTTCTTATTAGATAAAAATAATATCCACAACTTTCATTTTATCAAGGTAAGGAACGAGTAAAGACATGAATTCAAATTTTGTTTAGGAGAAAAAAAACAAAACAATGCAAGAACAAAAATCTGAAGAGCGATATGCTCAAAGATAAATGACAGAAATTTAAATGACAAGAGTCGATGTGCTCAACAGTAAATGATAGAAATTTAAATGACAGGGAACTGATGCGCTCAAAAGAATTTAAAATGTATGGAGCTAATGCACTCAAAAGAAATTATAATGCAAAGAGTTGCTATACTAAAAAGAATTTAAAATGCAAGAAGCCGATGTGCTCAAAAGAATTTAAAATGCAAGGAGCCAATGCGCTCAAAAGTAAATGATAGAAATTCAAAATGCAAGGAGCTGATGCACTCAAAAGAAATAACAAGAGCCAATGCGCTCGAAAGAATTTAAAATGCATTAAGTCGATATGCTCAAAAGAATTTAAAATGTAAGGAGTCGATTCACTCAAAAGTAAATGACAAAAATTCAAAATGCAAGGAGTTAATGCACTCAACAGAAAAAAACATGAGCCTATGTGCTCAAAAGAAATTAAAGTGCAGGGAGCCAATGCGCTAAAAGGTAAATGACAGAAATTAAAATGCAAGAAGCTGATGCGTTCAGAAATTAAAATGCAAGGAGCCGATGTGCTCAAAAGGATTTAAAATGCATGGAGCTGATGCGCTCAAAAAATTTAGAATGCAGGGAGCCAATCTGCTTAGAATAAGTGACAAAAATTTAAATAAACATGGAGTTGATACGCTCAAAATGCATGGCGTCGATGCGCTCAAAATGACATAGAGTTGATGCACTAAAAAATGCATAGAGTCGATGCGCTCAATGATGCATGGAGCCGAAGCGCTCAAAATGCATGGAGCCGTTGTACTAAAAAATGCATGGATCAGGCTCAAAATGCATGGAATCGATGCGCTAAAAAATGAATAAAGCCGATGCGCTCAAAATGTATGGAGCCAATGCGCTCAATGATGGATGCAGCTGATTCGCTCAATGATGTATCGAGCCAACACGCTCAAAATGTATGGAGCCAATGCGCTCAATGATGGATGCAGTTGATTCGCTTAATGATGTATCAAGCTAACACGCTCAAAATACATGGAGTCGATGCGCTCAATGATGGATGGAGCCTATGCACTCAATGATGCAGTAAGCGACTGCACTCAAAATGCACGAAGCCAATGCTTTTAAAATAATTTAAAATGCATAGAACTGATAAGCTCAAAAGAATTTAAAAAAAAGCATGGAGCTGATATGCTCAAAAAAATTTATGGCATGAAAGCACTTGTGTTAAGTAAACATGGAAAATTCTTTTCTTCTCTCTTTCTCTATTTTTTTTTTCTCTCTCTCTCTTTTATTTTCCTTTCTTTTTTTTTTTTTTTATTTTTTAATTAAAAGTCCTTTGAATTAAAGACGACTCTAGAAAATTTTGACCAATCAAACCCTTGTTCAATTGCTTTTCTTCATCAGACCCTTCGGTTGACTTAGAATCCTCTTAACTTCTTTTTTTTTCTCTTCATTTCTTTTTTTTTTCTTATCTATCCTTTTAAGAAGTGAGATGATCATCTCTTGTTATGAACCATTGCTTGGAGCTACTAAGTCTTTACGAGAAAAAAATTTTTGCCCCAGTATTTGTTCTTTGATCCTTATACAATTGATTTCCTGCAACGACTTGATGACTCAACCGTTGTCTCTGTTACAACTTCCTTCAATATATATTATCTTTAATCCTTCAGAAATTTTGTCCCAGTGTGGCCAATTGAATGCGAACAAAGTTGCCCTTGTGTAGCCAATTGAACGTAAATAAAATTGCCTCAGTTTAAGCAATTCTAATTTATTTGCCCTAACTTTTGCTTAAACTGCCCTTTTGGATTTTTAGCCTAACGGACTATTTTCCTTTTTTGCTCAAGTACTTCTAATTTTTGGATTATCCTGTTAGACCATTTGTGTACCACAAGTGCACGGGTCGTTCAAGTAATACAAATACAGAGTAAAAGTTCATTCCCACGAGGACAAGGTTTCCATTACTAAGTAGCAACCAATAGCTCAGCTAGATTCTAGTCAAGGACATATAAAATAAAGGAAAGCAATAAATCTAAATCTAAACTACCAAAGCAATAACATAGGGGTTTGGAAATCTAGGGAATCCTTCTTCACTTCTTACTTCATACTAATGATATGCAATCCTTACAAGTAACATTAATGCTTAGTTAGTTTAGCTTGAGAATCTGATTTAGTCAAAAGCCTATGTCTAGGTCGATCAACCCTGGTGTCATTTACCTAATCCACTATGGTTCTTATGGTTGCATGAGGACTAGTGTAAACTCCACTAATGAACGATCTATTCTCAAACACACGCTAATACATGGCTAAAAGGTATATTTCTATCCAGTTAGCGAATCAACTCATCCAAGCCAATTGAACTCGTCAAACATGCATCAACCATACCATGTCCATCTCCACAAATCCCTATGTCTAGTTCATTTGCATCAATTAAGATCATGCAATTGTTGATCACACAGAAGCAAGCATTAAGCATAGGCATGGAAGAACAAAGCTAAATATCAATAGAAACTCAAATTCATACATAAACATCAATAATCATATAAAGATTCAAAGCATTTCCTAAATACAGACTTCTAATCAATTGAACACGAATTTACAGAGCAAAAAAGTGCTCAAAAGATAAAAGAGAAGAAGAAAACTCGGGGGAGAAGAGGAAGGATGCCATTGATGAGATCCTTGAAGCTTGAATCCTCTTCCTTAAGGAAGAGAACCTCCAACCTAGCCTCCCTAGGCCTTCAATCAGCCCAGAAATGAAGCACAAAGCCGTAACTCCTCTAAAACCTAAAACTATCTACGGAGCTCTCCAAACTCCCTTTACAAAATCTAATAAAATCTATTTATAGACTCAGTAAAACAGAGGCACGCCGCGGCATTGATTTTCCCACGCCGCGGCGCGTGTTAAATTAGGTCAGGGACGCCGCGGCATTGATTTGCCACGCCGCGGCCTTCAATATTTCGTAGCCTCTGACTTTGGATGCAAGGGATCTCCACGCCGCGGCATTGAACAGTGCACGCCGCGGCATTGTCTGCTGAAATGCTGATTTTGCTTTCTCTTCCAATTTCAGCTCAATTGCTCCACATATCATCTTGTTTGGAGCCTTTCCTATGATAGAGAAAACACCAAATCAGTAACACATATAAATTCACTTAATCACATATCAAATATGCACAAATTGATCAAATACATACTGGAAAGGTATCAGAATTAGATATAACAAATATAAGTATAAAACCTTCCAAATATGCATGAGTACAAGGACTTAAGCAATCAATAAAACACAGATATGGGGCACAAATAATTACACTTTGTGTAGTTATCACACCCCCAAACTTAACCTTTTGCTAGTCCTCGAGCAAAACAAAGTATGACCAAGTAAATCTTCTTAACAATTTAAAAATAAATCATTCAGCAGCTTTCAAGTTTCAATCTTTCTTTTCTTCAATTAAATCTAGCTACTAGTATGCAATGATTACTTCAATCCATAAAAAGTGTGCAAATGCCCCTAAACCAATTTCACACATATATAATCCTTCACATGTCAACAATCCAGCTTCCTTAAATGCAATCCACATTAACCACGAACATGCAAGATAAACTTCTGCAATTCAATTCATACACATCCGGATAGATTTATAAACATACATATAAATGAATCATCAAATCCACAAAATTGAATCTAAACTCTCTCTCCACTAATGTAAACTACACACAACTGAGGATCAAGAGGGTCTTTAAAGCTTGTAATGTTAGGCCATGGTATTGGGTAACAGAAAAGAAGGGAAAGGATACACAACAAACATCGAGAAACATGAACATACTATTTCAAGACTTGAGACCCAAGTGAAACTAGCGGTATTCTTCAATGAAGATCACAACTTGCCAGAACCATGCAATGCTTTTCATTTTTAAGCTCTTTCCTTTCTTTTTCTTGCTTTGCTTTTCTCACTTTTCATTTTTTTTTCTTTTCACTTTTACAAAGCATTTCTTTTACTTTTCTTTTGATCGCATTTAGTTCCTTCAGGCTCATTTTTCTTTTACATACATACCCCTACTCACTGGACTCACTTCAAGAAATAACACATCATGTACTCAACAAACATTAAGGTAGGAAGAAAATGCAATGCTTTCACATGCATTGGAACGGTTAACAGGTTAACGATGGCAATGGTTTGAAAAACAAATAAGGCCAAACAATTAACAGGCTTCAAAGGGGACCTAAAGATATAATCATTCAGGGTAAGCTTTTTAAGGCTCAATCGGTCCAAAGAATGCCCTAATCATTTCCTCAGTCATGCACAATCTAGGATTTCGCCTCAAGAGAGTTTAAAAACAATTTATAGGATAATCAAAACTCTACATGTACATCCATAAACTTTCTCTAAACATGCATTCATATTATATTCAAAGTTACACTTGCATCTAAGCGGAATGTAAATCATACATCAAAAGCAACTAAACTATTTCACATACTTCCAGACCACATAAGGTTTCACTCACAAAGGGGCAAATAGCAACCTTTCATATCATGAAAAAACCAAAACACACCAGCAGTCTTGTAAAAATTGAAACTTCTTTTGAACCCCGCAAGTAATAACCAAAACAAATAGAAACTCATAGAAACATGTTGGCTATCACAACTGCATCTTTAAAAGTATCATTACATGCATTCATAATACATCATATTCATCCCAAAGCATGTAAAGATACTCCCCCAAACTTAAGTGAGACAAAGTCCTCACTTTCCATAATTCCAGGGTCTTGAGTCTAAAAATAGATTAAAAAAAATAAGAAAGCTAAATACTAAAAACTATTATATTAACAAAAGAATGAAAAAAAAAAAAAAATGAAGAAAAATGAATAGAAACAAAATATGAACAAAATATACACAAAATCGAGATTCACGCCGCAAGCATTGAACAGACACGTCGCGGCGTAACACCTCGTCTGCAGAATTCTGAAAAAAAAAATTCATCAGCGTCGCGGCATTGAACAAGGCACGCCGCGGCATGAGAAGCCGATCGCTAATTTAGTAAAGCAAACCCAGTTTTGCTGCTGAAATTGGTTCAAAGTGGCCTCCAACAAGACAAAACATGACCAAAAAGCTATTTTACAAAATGTACAACTAAAAATTATATAAAAACACAAAAACATACTTACTAACCTATATTTAACTTATAACTAAACAAAAAATATAAACTAACTAAAATCAAAACAATCAAACATACTAATATATAAAAGAATTAAAACTAACCAAACTACAAAATCAAACATATTAAACTAACAAAAACTCAAAATCAAATATACTAACCTATTTATAAGCTAAAAACCTAACTAATGCATAAAAACTAATTAACTTACTAAACTCTAACATACTAACAAATTTAAAACTCTAAACTAAACTAACTAACATACTAAATCATAAATACTAACTACTTAACTACAGAAATTAAACTTACTAACATATTTATAAGACTTTAAACTAAAGAAAAACATGAAAACTAACTAAAACTACAAAAACTAACATACTAACATATTTATAAATTAAAACTTACTAATTACATACTATTTAACAAAAACAATAAAACCTGGGTTCCCTCCCAAGCAGGGCCTGAGTTATAGTCCCGGCAGGACTTTCACAAGGCAAACCCGCCAACTCTTTCGATCATGGCCGGTTTGTTCACAAAAGTGATGGATTGGATGGTAGGCCTTCCTCCGCCTAAATAGAGGTTCTCCATTGCGGGTTCGTGAGCTCCCACAAAGGCCTCGAATGATAAAGCTCATCCTCCATTTATTATACCTATATACAAAGAATAAAGACAGAAATTAACATAGAGTATTTACAACTTGAATTAGAACTAACCAAACTCATTGTTGATATTAGTAATATGGAATTCAACCGTTATCCCGTAGCAATGCTAAGGAATAAGGCTAAAGACTTTGGAAATACACCATTGTCCCCGGCAACGGCGCCAAAAACTTGTTAGACCATTTGTGTACCGCAAGTGCACGGGTCGTTCAAGTAATACAGATACAGAGTAAAAGTTCGTTCCCACGAGGACAAGGTTTCCATTACTAAGTAGCAACCAATAGCTCAGCTAGATTCTAGTCAAGGACATATAAAATAAAGGAAAGCAATAAATCTAAATCTAAACTACCAAAGCAATAACATAGGGGTTTGGAAATCTAGGGAATCCTTCTTCACTTCTTACTTCATACTAATGATATGCAATCCTTACAAGTAACATTAATGCTTAGTTAGTTTAGCTTGAGAATCTGATTTAGTCAAAAGCCTATGTCTAGGTCGATCAACCCTGGTGTCATTTACCTAATCCACTATGGTTCTTATGGTTGCATGAGGACTAGTGTAAACTCCACTAATGAACGATCTATTCTCAAACACACGCTAATACATGGCTAAAAGGTATATTTCTATCCAGTTAGCGAATCAACTCATCCAAGCCAATTGAACTCGTCAAACATGCATCAACCATACCATGTCCATCTCCACAAATCCCTATGTCTAGTTCATTTGCATCAATTAAGATCATGCAATTGTTGATCACACAGAAGCAAGCATTAAGCATAGGCATGGAAGAACAAAGCTAAATATCAATAGAAACTCAAATTCATACATAAACATCAATAATCATATAAAGATTCAAAGCATTTCCTAAATACAGCTTCTAATCAATTGAACACGAATTTACAGAGCAAAACAATGCTCAAAAGATAAAAGAGAAGAAGAAAACTCAGGGAGAAGAGGAAGGATGCCATTGATGAGATCCTTGAAGCTTGAATCCTCTTCCTTAAGGAAGAGAACCTCCAACCTAGCCTCCCTAGGCCTCCAATCAGCCCAGAAATGAAGCACAAAGCCGTAACTCCTCTAAAACCTAAAACTATCTACGGAGCTCTCCAAACTCCCTTTACAAAATCTAATAAAATCTATTTATAGACTCAGAAAAACAGAGGCACGCCGCGGCATTGATTTTCCCACGCCGCGGCGCGTGTTAAATTAGGTCAGGGACGCCGCGGCATTGATTTGCCACGCCGCGGCCTTCAATATTTCGTAGCCTCTGACTTTGGATGCAGGGGATCTCCACGCCGCGACATTGAACAGTGCACGCCGCGGCATTGTCTGCTGAAATGCTGATTTTGCTTTCTCTTCCAATTTCAGCTCAATTGCTCCACATATCATCTTGTTTGGAGCCTTTCCTATGATAGAGAAAACACCAAATCAGTAACACATATAAATTCACTTAATCACATATCAAATATGCACAAATTGCTCAAATACATACTGGAAAGGTATCAGAATTAGATATAACAAATATAAGTATAAAACCTTCCAAATATGCATGAGTACAAGGACTTAAGCAATCAATAAAACACAGATATGGGGCACAAATAATTACACTTTGTGTAGTTATCATATCCCTTGGGATATCATTTTTCCCTATAATTGAAACTTCTAAGTTCTTTTCGATCTGAATTGTTTATCAAGAGATTGCTATCAGATGGCCAAATCATAATGTTGTACTCATGTTCACCTTACTTGAAGTATTACGTAACAAACAAATATAGATTCAAAAGTACAATGATAATCATATATTTTATACATTAATAAACCCTCATTTTTAGTTATTTACACTCTTCATATGCTTAATTGATTAAGTGATAATCATATATTTTATATATTAATAAACCCTCATTGCACTCTTCATGTACTTAATTGATTAAGCCTGGTTATGTTTTGTAAGATTGGACTCAAATTGGACTTAATTGATTTTTTTAGCATTATTTGGGTCTTACACTGTTTCTGTATTTAAGTCATATCTTGAGTTCTAGATGTCTAGCAATTATGAATTTTACCTTGTAGGAAAGCTGAGAGAAAGCTCTACAACTTTCATGAAGAGCTCCAGGTAAAATATGGACATCTAAAAGAGCTAAATGGGCTTGGAAGACAGAACATGAGTTTTGTGTCTGGAACCTGAACAGTATACAGCAATCAGAGCATAACTCAGGCTGTAAGAATTATCTTGGGATGAAATTTGGATATTTAAAAGTTAAGACCCATATCTACAACTTTCATGAAGAACACAAGAGCTCATTCAAACAGCTTAGAGGTGATATTGGGTCTGGAAGTCAAAACAGAGGTGCTGAAACTAGGCCTAAATAGTCTATAGTAATTAGGCCATATCTCGGGCTGTAAGAATGATCTTGGGCTGAAATTTGGACATCTGAAAGTTAAGATCCAGATCTACAACTTTCATGAATATGACTTTTCTATTTGATAATGGAATCCATAAGTTAAGCAATGAATGATTTCGGAGACAAGAAATCTCAATAATTTCTCACTCTTATCCTCCCCATTTGGCATTTTCCACCCATTCATCCACTCATCCACCTACTCTTAATCAGTCTCCTTGTTATTTTGTATCCCTAATCCTCTATAAAAGGCACCATTGGCTGACCATTTGCGGCACTTGGTGTTAGGCTTAGTTTTTACAAGTTATGGTTATGCTTGTTTATTGTTTTACTTTGTTGTAATTTTCTCTTGTTCTAAATTGAAGTTATGTTCATCTTTCTCTTCTTCTCTCTTTCTCTCTTCTTATCTATGAGTAACTAAATTTTTATCTTGCTTGGGTGAAAGAGTGAAGCTCTTGGTAATGAAATAAGGTTAGATTATTCTATTTCTTGTGTGCTTAAATGATATATTATCAATTGGACATTATATGTGTTATATTTTGTTTCCAATCAATTTAGAAACCTTCTTTGTATAATGGAGATTTTGATTTATTGTAGACAATAGGATTGGCACAGTGAATACTTGAACTCATTTACAAATGTTGGTAGATAATTAAATGAATCAAAATATGATTACATATATAATTGAACTTTGAATGTTATATTTTCTGATTAGAACCTCCGTTGTGTGTGGATTTCAATTGAGTTAAAAAGAGAAAAAATTTTGCCTTTAATTTATTACCAATAGTGGATCTCCTAACCAAAGCAAGTTCTTAAATTCATTTGTGAACATCTTTTATTACTTTTAGTGTTGTGACAAATCCTTTTCTTACCTCAATTAATTTTTTTCTTCATCAATTCCCTGTGGATCAACCTCGGACTCCCGAGAAATTTATAACTTAAGACAACCTGCACTTGGGTTTGCATCCTTTAAATCCCGCAGTCATACAACAACGAAGAAATTTACTAAGTGAATAACTTCCAGATTGGTCTTGGAAGTTTGACTACACAAAATGGTATATATATGGAAAAAGACATAAACGATGATATGAGATTCAAAGAAGTGTTGCCCTGATATGGATTAGTTTGATCCTCATGAAAATGATCTTTATTTGCCTACTAGACATTATAGGCAATGATTTTCTTCTACTGAACATCTACATCAAGCTAAATTGAACCAAAGAAAAATTTGTCTTAGTGTAAGACTAAATTGAATAGGTGCAAGGAACTGAAACTTGAAAAAACATAAACTTTTTGTCTCAAAATTAAAATTAATGAAAATGACAACAACCCTTCATTGATTAGAATGGACTTTTTAAGGCTTATGACGTGGTTAAGGTTAAAGGTTATAAAAGGAAAGATATAAGGTTCAAATAAGTATTTAAGGGTTGAATGAGACTAATGATCTTTAGTAGGTCTTATCAATTTCCTTTGGCATTATTAAGAGCAATGATTCTTCTTCTTTTTTCACCATTTGCCTTCGCTATCTTATTCTTCTTTTCCTTTCCTTTTCTTTTTTTTTTTTAACTTTCTTCTTCTTCTTCTTCTTCTTCCTCTTTTTTTTAGAAATCGCTCTTTTTTTACTTTATGTTAACTCCCTAGTGTAGAAGTGATCATTGTCCAAGGTTCTTTGAAAAAAAAAATATTTTTTAAGCTCAAAAAGGGTAACAAGGAATAATAAAGATGATAAAATTTGTAATGGATAAAGAAAGATAGCCAAACTTCATTTTCAAATCATGACGTGATTGCTTATTTCAACATTTTTAATTTTGAGACAAAAAGATAGTGCACACCAAGTGATTACTTCATTGCTCCCTTTTTCTTTTTGATTCATTTTTTTCTTTTTCTTTTTTTAATTACAAAAGGCACTTGAACACTCGGACTTTATTGACATATACCAAACTGAGAATTGCTAAGAGTTGGAGTCCAATGGGGTCCAAATACAAGGAAGACACTTTGAAGAAATGAAAGAGAATAAATGTCAAGAAAGATAAAGTGATGAAAATGAAAGGAAACAAGGTACCCATGCAAATTTATTACATTAATGCTTCAAGAAAGTTAACATGAGTCCAACATCACTAATTATTTTATGGCAATCACTTCAATTAATGCCTTAGATCTCGAATTGTTCAGATGTTTCGAGTTGCTGGAGGACGAATGATTTCTTCAGAGGAATCTAACCCTTGTCTAGCTTGTATTACTCCCAAAGTAAGTAATCCCTAGACTCGAACCTTAAACTCCATACAGTTCTCAATATCATGTCCTATTCTCCCACAATGGTAAGCACAACTTGACTCTTCATCGTACTTTTTCTTTTCTTTCATTGTTGTAGCTGGTGTAGTGATATCAAAACTTGCTTTCTTAAACCCCTCAAATATTTCTGCCATTGGTGTACGTAAGCTCATGACCTTCCTTATTAGTGGTCCTTCCATCTCTAAGGCATTTACCACATTCCTCCCACCATGATTAGGAATCAAGTTGTTGACAATACTGGGCTTAGCCTCCTCTTGAATGTCGAATTTTCCAAAAGCAATTAGCTTCCTTACTGTAGTCTTAAAAGATTCACAATCTTCAGTTAACTGCTCTAGGATATCCATGTGGTATTTGCAAGTTAAATTTGGGTTATACCACGTTGGGAATGGTGGTTCAAGGGGACATACATGTTTTCTTGAGATGAGGTGAGCATCAAACAGTTTTTGGAATAAGTCTGCATTTCAAATGGATAATCTTAGGAAAAAAAGATAGGTTTTGGAGGCGAGAGCCGTCTTGATTTTGGAAGTTTGACTGAGATTGTGAGTGATTTGAGAAATTTTGTGAAGGTGCAGGTGGATATTGGGCATATAGTTGTGGTGTGGGAACATTGTTGATTTGGAACTGTGGGATTTGAGGTGTATTTGTAGGTGGAGCAGTTAGATCAGGAAGATGAGATAGTGCAAGTGCTTGATAAGGAGGGTAAGTGTTTGGGTTATATGGAGGGGCTCGGTATGCAAGGTAAGATGGCGAATATCAGAGTTGTAAAGGTTGTAGATTTTGGACACATAGCTCACTTCTAGCTCCTTTTTCGTAGGGGGAAACCCCTTCTTGAAACCTCTTTCATTATTACCAGTTAGAAATTTTCCAGCTTTTACCATAATTTCAATCATTTCTCCGGTAGCAATTAAATCAGTAAAGTCTCAATAGACAACGTTTGCCATTGTCCCAATATAGGGAGCTCCTAAGGTCCCCAAGAAGTATGAACACATTTTTGTCAGAGTCAATGGTGGTTGCACTTGTGCTGCGAGAGCACTCCATCTTTGGACATACTGCTTGAATGTTTCTTCATTTTTCTTTTACAGTGTTCCCAATTGCTCCTGAGTCGGGGTTATATCTAGGTTGAACTGAAACTGTCCTATAAACAAGTTTGTTCAGTCATCCCAAGAAGAGATTTTTGAAAGGTCTTGTTAGATATACCATTCCAAAGCAAGCCTAGTCAAACTTTCTTGAAAGAAACTAACAAGGAACTTTTAGTCCTTTGACTTAATGAACATTTTGGTAATGTAAGTTTTTCGGTGGAAAAAGGGGTTGGTGCTCCCATCATATTTGTCGAATTCTAGAATTTTAAAATCCTTAGAGATGATGATATTAGCAGTAGGGCACAACTCTTCTATCCCAAGGGGACCATATGTGCTAGGACCCTTGATCACTTTGATTTGTTCTTCTATCTTTTCCATCCATTCTTCCTTTATCTTATCATTTTGAATGGTCGCATGACCGGTCCCATCAGGAAATCCCGTTGACGTCGAGATTGACATATGTGGTGGTTTCCATGTGAACTCAATGTTACCATGAACCTCATTTCCAATACCTTCTAATGAATGATATCTTTCTCTGATATGAATCACAAGTGATGCAGTATTTGAGGTTTCTCCTACAAAAGGCATCTCAGTAGTGACCTCAGGGTTTGTCCTCATGGAGATGATATTTGGTGGGTGTGAATGTGTCCCAGTTACTCCTATACCTTCGGTTGCCCCTATCAAGGTGAGGGTCTCCATCATGGCTAATAACTGCGGGATTTAAAGGATACAAACTCAAGTGCAGGTTGTCTCAAGTAATAAATTTCTCGGGAGCACGAGGTCAATCCATAAGGAATTGATGAAGAAAAATTAACTGAGGTAAGAGAATGATTTGTCACAATAATAAAAATAGTAAAACTTGTTCACAATTAAATTTAAGAACTTGCTTGGGTTAGGAAATCCACTCTTGGTAATAAATTAAATGCAAGATTATTTCTCTTTATAACACAATTGAAATCCACACACAACGGAGGTTCGAATCGGAAAATATAACATTTAAAGTTCAATTATATAGGTAATCATATTATGATTCCTTTATTTATCTACCAACATTTGTAAATGAGTTCAAGCATTCACTGTTCCAATCCTATTGTCTACAATAAATCAAGATCTCCATTATACAAAGAAGGTTTCTAAATTGATTGGAAACAAAATACAACACATATAATGTCCATTTGATAATATATCATTTAAACACAAGAAATAGAATAATCTAACCTTATTTTATTACTCATAGATAAGAAGAAAGAAAGAGAGAAGAAAAGAAAGATGAACATAACTTCAACTTAGAGAAAGAGAAAATTACAACAAAGGAAAACAATAAACAAGCATAACCATAACTTCCAAAAACCTAAGCCTAACATTGAAAGCACCAAATGATTAAGAGTGGTGCCTTTTATAGAGGATTAGGGATACAAAATGACAAGGGGCTGATTAAAAGTTGGTGGATGAGTGGGCGGAGTGGTTGGATGAGTGGTTGGATTATTAAGATTCTTTGTCTCTGAAATCATTCATTGCTTAACTCATGGATGCTATCATCAAATGGAAAAGTCATCTTCATGAAAGTTGTAGATTTGGGTCTTAACTTTCAGATATCCAAATTTCAGCTCATTTCACCATCTACAGCCCGAGATATGGCCTAATTACTGCAGACTATTCAGGCCCAATTTCAGCACCTCTGTTTCGACTTCCAGACCCAATATCACCTCCAAGCTGTCTGATCTGAGTTTTATATTCTTCATGAAAGTTGTAGATATGGGTCTTAACTTTCAAATGTCCAAATTTCAGCCCAAATAAGTTCCTACAGCCCAAGTTATGCTCTGATTACTATACACTATTTAGGTTCTAATCACAAAACTCTTATTCTGACTTCCAAGCCCAATTAGTTCTACTAGATGTTTGAATGAGACTTTGAGCTCTTCATCAAAGTTGTAGAGCTTTCTCTCAGCTTTCCTACAAGATAAAATTCATAATTTTTAGACATCTAGAACTCAAGATATGACTAAAATATAGAAATAGTGTAAGACCCAAATAATGCTGAAAAAATCAATTAAGTCCAATTTGAGTCCAAACTTACAAAATATAACCAGACTTAATCAATTAAGTACATGGAGAGTGTAAATGACTAAAAATGAGGGTTCATTAATGTATAAAATATATGATTATCAAATTCCTCCACGCTTAGCTTTTTGCACTCCTGGGCAAAACACATAAGATTAAAGCTAGGAAACAAAGAAAAATGACATAGACTCAAAAGCTAAAAACTCTAAAAGACTCGATAAAACAAGAAGAGCAACCAGAAATTCAAGGGATCAAAGAATTAATGAGGTAACATTTCTTCACATCTCAAACCAACAAGTAAGGAAACTTCAGTTGAAAAAGAATGAATCAAGAATTATAGATCCTCACAGAATTCACTCTCAATCTCTCAAGTGTTTCAAAGGTAAGTATTTCGCTCAATTCAACCCATGAACAATTGCACTACCATAAGCTTGCTTATCTTCTACTTCTCCGCTACTCAAACCACATGCATACAAAAATCAAGAGGACTTTATTCAAGGTTGTAATGGGGCCATGGTAAAGGAGAGGGGATAATATGGATATGAAAAGATAAATACCAAAGAGAATAAAAGAGCATTATGGTGCAATTAGAGTGGAGAAGATGTTTGAGTACATTCATCATAAAGGACAATCACCAATATTTGACTTATGTTTTGTTGAAGATCAATCCCAAATTGGTAAATTGAATTTATTGTCAGGCCTGAACCTTGTCTTTTTCTTCCTGTTATTTCCAAGCATCCACCTTTATTCTAGACTCTGATAATCCTTTGATTACAGTGGTGGTCAATTTTTTTTTTCATCATTTTGCACACACACCCCCACACTTGTTCAAGAACAAGACTAATGCTCTCTTATTCCTTAAGGTTGGGTAAAAACATGTTTTTTTTTTAAAGTATGTGATGAGCTAAAAACAAAGAATGGTCAAATAAGTTCAAAGGGGTTATACAAGGGACAATATAAAAGGATGGCTATTTGGTCAAAGTAGCTATTTCAAAATGCCTCAATCATATTTATGTATGCATGTGAAAATGTAGCCTAAAAAAGAATCAAAACAAGTTCTTGAGTAACAATTCCAAGAGTGAAAATCACACAAGAAAGAAGAGAATGGTACAGATATTCAATCTATTCATCAATAGGCTCAAAATCTCACAAGTTATATTTCTATCATTCTTAATCCACCATATCAATATTCATATCCAAGCTTGTGATTTTTATGAAAGAAGATAATTTATTTAACCATGCTATGATCCCTGAATTTCAATTGCTTCAAAGGATGTGAGAGTGTATTCGCTTGAATCTTTCAAAGGAAATCAAACAACAAAACTTTGTTACTTCCACAAATAAACACTAAATAGTTACTACCCCAACTAAGATGCATCTTAAGAGTAATAAATTATTTCCAAAATTTACTCCTTACTCTTCCATCCTTAATTGGTTTTACTATGAATAGGTTTCTGACAGTCATATCATTAAACACACTTCCCAATTTAAATGCGTCTCAGGAGTGAAATTACTCCTTACTCTGCCATCATTCATTGGTTTAGTAAGTTCATGACAATCATATCATACTTCTCAAAAAAGAAAAAAAATTGGTCAACTATTCTTCCCCCCAACCAGATCACAACATTGTCCTCAATGTTAAAATATAGATAAGTAAAGGATAGAAGATATTACCTGTAGGAGAAATCTGACACAAATTTAAAAAGAAACAAAGTATGATAAATAAAATCAAAAGTAAAGGAAAGCTATAAACGAAGTATTAAATCTGGCTTTCTTTTCATCCTGCTTCCCTCATTGCTTCTTGCTGACCAATCTATCTGAGTTATTGCTGGATCAGGATCAAAGGTAAAGGAATTTTTTTTTTGTGACTTCAAGAAAACCATCAGGGTAAAAAAAGTCTAGAAACTCCTAAAGGATCCTGCTCAAAGGATCGTCTGTCCAAAACTAAAATACAACAAAATCATACAAAGATAAAAGAAATATAATAACAAATGATGACATACCTTTATGTACAATTTTCATGGCGTATCTTTATACTGCGCGTCATGAGTGCAATAGTGGCATATCTTTATACTGCATGTCACCAGCGCAGTAGACACTCATGTCCATTTAATCGAAGAAAAGAAAAAGAAGAAACTATCATGGGTTTCCATCCTGGGTCTGGAACTTGGAGAGCTCACACTTGGGCTCGTAACATCAACAAAGATGTTAAAATCTGAAACCCGTAATATCCAAGATCCAGAACATCCCATCCTAGGGCGCTGAGAGCCCCATCTAATAAAAGAGAGGATTAAGCTCAGATGCCTCATACGCTTTGGCAGCCGCGGGTTACTTCTCACTAACAACCAGAGTGAGACGTTTCTGTCTGTCCATCAACTCCATAGTGCCTAGATGGTAAACATTGGGTTATGGAGTGCAGCTCTCTATAGAGCATGGTACACGAACTTTTTTAAGGACCAGCGTGCAAAGGTCCACCCGAGTCAATGACAGGTCAACTAAAGACTGGGGCTCCACAACTAATTAAAGCCATGGTACTCTTTTCGGATTGCCCTTGTTCAGACATTTTTTTTCTTTTTTTTTAGAAGACATGAAGAAGAAGAAAAAGAAAAAGAAAATAATATGTACAAATTGTTGTGGATATAACTCACATCTGCCTCTAGTTTCACGTCCAATAACAGCTTAAACGCCTTCTATGAGTTGAGGATAAGCTTCCTATCCAATTTTTTTTATAAATTGGCAAACAAGGTCTTTTAGAGTCAGATTCCTAAAACTGTAGTGTTTTTCTTCATCTTTGAAGAGATTTCACAAATTAAGAAGTTCACGATGCACCAATCCACAAGAATGCATCTCAAGAGTCAATAAGATATCATCTACTGACTCTTTACTCAGTCCATTCTTAATGAAGAAAATTTTATCTTCTCTGTTTGCAGAAACCATCCCCAAAGAACGACATCCCTTGTTACAATTCCATCATCCACATTTGTGACAGACTTCCAACCTTTTTGCTCTTCTCCTTTTAGAATATGAACTTCTTCCAAGACCTGACATGTGTGAGTCAAATGAAATTGAAGACTCACCTGCTAGTCGGACCTTTGCTTCAATTATCTGGCGTACATCTTCTGGCATACCCTTATGCATTAACAGTCTCAATCTTTCACATCTAACTTTGTAGATTTTTGTCAGAGCATTTTGAAGGAGAGGAGGAAAATGTTTTCTCGGGTTTGAAAGAATGACATCCATTTTAAAGGAGAAGAAGGATTCAGTTATTTTGGGAAACTGAAAAACAAACTGACTTGAGAGTCACGGAGTACCATTATCCGCCATTTAATCGGCAACACAAAGAACTGCAAAAACAAGGCAACAAAATTAGAATAAATTCTATTCATAACAAGGATGAGAAAGAGAGATGAATTCTACCTCATCAACTTAGTTTTCCATAAATAGTTTGAGCATTTGTCCATTGACTTTAAACACATTACCATTCCTAAGATTCTCAATATCTACGGCCCTATGAGGTACACATGTTTGACAACAAAAGGACCACTCCACCTTGATCTTAATTTTCCAAGGAATATGTGCAAGCAAGAATTATAAAGCAGAACTTTTTGACCAATTTCAAAAAAATTTCTCAAAATTTTCTTGTCATGAAAAGCTTTTGTTCTGACTTTATAAATCTTTGAATTTTCATATGCATCATTTCTCAATTCCTCCAATTCATTTAATTACAATTTGCGTATCTTGCAAGCATCATCAAGATTTAGATTGAAAGCTTTAATGGCCCAAAATGCTTTATGTTCCAATTCTACAGGCAAGTGACAATGTTTCCATAGACTAACCGATAGGGTGACATGTCCAAGGATGTTTTGAAAGCAGTACGGTAAGCCCAAAGTGCATCGTTTAGTCTTAAAGACCAATCTTTATGATTTGGGTTAACCGTTTTTTTCAAAATTTGTTTAATCTCCTTATTTGCTAATTCAACTTGTTCACTTGTCTGAGGGTGATAAGGGGTGGCAATTTTGTGTGTAATACCATATTTTTTCATTAAAGATTCAAATGGTTTATTGCAAAAATGTATTCCCCCATCATTGATGAAAGCTCGAGGGATTCTAAATCGACATAAGATATTTTCTTTTAAAAATTTGAGAACAGTTTTATGATCATTGTGTCGGCATGAAATCGCCTCAATCCATTTTGAGACATAATCAACTGCAACTAAAATATATACAAATCCAAATGAGGATGGAAATGGGCCCATGAAATCAATTCCCCAACAATCAAAAATTTCGATGACAATGATGAGGTTTAGAGGCATCATGTTTCTTTATGAAATTGAGCCCATCTTTTAACAATTTTCACAACTTTTGCAAAAAGTATAACAGTCCTTAAATAAAGTGGGCCAATAAAATCCATACTGCAAGATTTTTGCAGCTGTTTTCTTTGAAGAAAAGTGACCTCCACATGCTTCTGAGTGACAAATTTAATGCTACTGCCTACCACACTGTCGGGCACACATCTTTGAAAGATTTGGTCAAGACAATATTTGAACAAGTATGGGTCATCCCAATAAAAAAATTTCACCTCTGTCAAAAATTTCTTTCTATCTTGGTGCGTCCAATGAGGCGGCATCTTTCCTTCTTGTTCTCCAGTAAGAGTTGAGGAAATTACTTCTGGAATGCTTTGTTCTTCTCCCAAAAATGTGTACTTCAACCTAGCAGGTAATGGCTTTAGTTCCGATGTGGGTACTTCTTCATGGGCATTATCATTCATAGGTTTTAGCTCTTTGAATCTCGACTTCCATTCTTTGTATTCTATTTCCTCTGTACAATCTAGCAAATCAAATGAATTAATTAAACAAACTTCTAATGGGTCAAAAAAACTCCCTTTTTGAAGATGATCATCTATAATGACTTCAATTCCTTCAACTTCCTCCTTTTCATCAAGAACTTCCTGTGGTTGTTTGCACATGTTAAAAACATTGAGCTCTAGTGTCATGTTTCCAAATGTTAGCTTCACCACTCCATTTCTACAATTTATCAAAGCATTAGATGTTGCTAAAAATAGACGGCCTAAAATAACAGGAATTGACTTGCAACAATCAACCATAGGTTCAGTATCCAAGACAATAAAATCCACAGGATATATGAATTTATCAACTTGAGCTAACATATCTTCCACTATTCCTCTTGGAATTTTAATTGATCTATCGGCAAGTATAAGAGTTACAGAAGTTGGTTTTAACTCGCCCAAGTTGAGTTGCTGATAAATTGAATATGGAAGCAAATTGACACTAGCACCAAGATCAAGTAAAGCTTTTTCAATTTTATGTTCTCCAATAATGCATGAAACTGTAGGACAACCATGGTCTTTATATTTCAACGCATTATTATTCTGAAGAATGGAGCTTACCTGTTCAGTCAAAAATGTTTTCTTTTTCACATTTAGTTTCCTTTTAACAGTGCACAAGTCCTTCAAATATTTGACATAAGAAGGAATCTGTTTGATAACATTTAACAGAGGAATATTGACCTTCACTTGTTTCAAAATTTTAAAAATTCCAGTGTTATGGTCTAATTTCCTTAAATTGTTCAATGCTTGAGGAAATGGGGGTGAAGACGAGAGTTTGGTCTCCTTTTGGTTAACTTCTTCATTTTCTTGGAGAATTGGTTCATCTTCATTCTCACAAGGTTCAAGAATTTGTTTTTCAACAACCTTTCCACTCCTAAGAGTTATCACAGACTTAACTTGGTCTATTTGTTAGTTTTTTGAACTCTCCTCATTTAGACTGTATTGATCCTTGGGATTTGGATGAGGTTGAGAAAGAAATTTTCCTTTCTCATGAATGGTGAAAGCAAAAGTAAGTTTGACAAGAGTTTTTTTTATGTCAATCATGGTTTGATTGTTTTGTTTATTAATGGCCTCTTGCTTTTCTATGAATGCATGCAACGTTTCTTCAAGGTTTTTCCTATATGGTGGGACATAAGGTGCATATCCTTGAGAATTTTGAGAGTCCTGTTGTGCCTGAGGAGGTGGTGATTGCACGAATTATGACTAATTATTATTCCTCCAACTGAAATTTAGGTGATTTCTCTATTTCGGATTGTATGTATTTGAAAAAGAAGAAGTAAATGGCTTTTTAAAATTATTCATTGCATTTACTTGCTCATGTACAACTTCTTTAAAAACAAGAATCTTAGGACATTCATGTGTTGAGTGTCCTAAGTTATCACAAATGCCACAAATTTCTTCATTTTGTACAGATTTGATTTCTTTTGTTTTTCTTAATTCCATGGCTTCAACCTTTCTAGCCAAACTGGAAAACCTTGCATTTAGATCTTCTTCTTGACTAAGGTGATATTTTCCTTTATTAGCACTTGCAAGGCTAGATCTAATTGAATTTTCAGAAAGGTTAGTACTATGCCAAGATTGAGAATTTTCAGCTAGCTGGTTTAAATAGTCTAAAGCTTCATCAGGTTCTTTATCAAGAAAGTCACCATTGCACATTGTTTCCACAAATTGTTTAGTTTCAGGTGTTAAACCTTCATAAAAGAAGCTTATAGTGTATTATTTTTCAAAACCATGATGTGGGCTAGAATTTAACAAATCTTTAAACCGTTCCCAACATTGAAAATATGCTTCATTTGAATTTTGGGAAAAATTTTCTTCAAAAACTCACCTTGCATTTCTTGCCAAGTGCCAATTGATCTTGGATTTAAAGTGTTAAGTCAAGATTTTGCTTTATCTTTTAAAGAAAAAGGAAACAATTTAAGCTTAACAATCTCTTCAGTGCAATTTTGGTCATTGAAAGCAATACATACTTCCTCAAATTCTTTCAGATGTAAATATGGGCTTTCAGACTCTAAACCATGAAAATTAGGAAGTAAAGAAATCATACCTGGCTTGAATCTAAAATTATTGGCATTGAGTGGAAAGATAAAACATGATGGACTAGAATTTCGAGGTGGTTGCAAATATTCACGCATGGTTCGCAACGGTTGATTTTCATGTTCATCATGTACACTTTCATTTTCAGTCATTGTGTCAATTGTGTGTGATTGTGATTCAAACAAATCAATATATAAATTACCAAGATTAATTTTAACTAAACAACCAGAATTTAAATCACGATACCAATTAAGTATAAATAAATGACTTAAAATAGAAAAAATAATGTACATGTCGACAGTTTATACTAGCCATTAAATATTAACAAGGATGTGGTATAAATCAACCACCCAATAAATATTAACAAGTAAAATAAATTACAAAAAATAAATTACAGAAAGTAAATTGTAGAAAGTAAATTAGCAGAAAGTAAATTGCAGAAAATAAATTTAAAATATGAAAATCGGAGAGAGCAAAATCCCACCAGAGTTGGTGAAAGAGAAGAGAAGAGAAAGATTATTTTGTTATGTTAGAAAGCAATAATAAATAAAGAAATTAAAAAGTTAGTAAGCAAAAATTAAATGACGTAAATTAAAAGTTAGAGAAGCGAGAAAATAAAAGTTAGTAAATAAAAATAAATGACATAAATTAAAAGTTAGTAAACATAAATAAATGACATAAATATAAAAATTACAAAGTTAGTATGTTAGCAAGTTAGTAGGTTAGCAAGTTAGATAGTTAGAAAGTTAGAGAGTTAGTAAAGAAACTGAAGGATCGGCAAGCCGATCTTTTGCTCCGGTGAGGGAGAAGAGAGAATAGATTATATTAAAGAATAAGATCCTCAATAAATTAAAACTTCAAATCAAGTCCCCGACAACGGCACCAAAAACTTGACTGCGGGATTTAAAAGATGCAAACCCAAGTGTAGGTTGTCTCAAGTAATAAATTTCTTGGGAGTCCGATGTCGATCCACAAGGAATTGATGAAGAAAAATTAATTGAGGTAAGATAATGATTTGTCACAATAATAAAAATAGTAAAACTTGTTCATAATTAAATTTAAGAACTTGCTTGGGTTAGGAGATCCACTCTTGGTAATAAATAAAAGGCAAGATTATTTCTCTTTATAACTCAATTGAAATCCAAACACAACGGAGGTTCCAATCGAAAAATATAACATTTAAAGTTCAATTATATATGTAATCATATTATGATTCCTTTAATTATCTACTAACATTTGTAAATGAGTTCAAGCATTCACTGTACCAATCCTATTATCTACAATAAATCAAGATCTCCATTATACAAAGAAGGTTTCTAAATTGATTGGAAATAAAATACAACACATATAATGTCCATTTGATAATATATCATTTAAGCACAAGAAATAGAATAATCTAACCTTATTTCATTACCAAGAGCTTCACTCTTTCACCCAAGCAAGATGAAGATTTAGTTACTCATAGATAAGAAGAAAGAAAGAGAAAAGAAGAAAAAGATGAACATAGCTTCAATTTAGAGCAAGAGAAAATTACAACAAATGAAAACAATAAACAAGCATAACCATAACTTCCAAAAAACTAAGCCTAACACCAAAAGCACCAAATGATCAGCCAATGGTGCCTTTTATAGAGGATTAGGGATACAAAATGATAAGGGGGCTGATTAAGAGTAGGTGGATGAGTGGGTGGAGTGGTTGGATGAGTGGTTGAGTGGTTGGATTATTGAGATTCTTTGTCTTCGAAATCATTCATTGATTAACTCATGGTTACCGTCATCAAATGGAAAAGTCATCTTCATGAAAGTTATAGATCTAGGTCTTAACTTTCAGATATCCAAATTTCAGCTCATTTCACCACCTACAGCCCGAGATATGGCCCAATTACTGCAGACTATTCAAGCCCAGTTTCAGCACCTCTGTTTTTACTTCCAGACCCAATATCACCTCCAAGCTGTCCGATTTGAGTTTTGTGTTCTCATGAAAGTTGTAGACATGAGTCTTAACTTTCAAGTATCCAAATTTCAACCCAAATAAGTTCCTACAGCCCGAGTTATGCTCTGATTATTGTACATTATTCAGGTTCCAGTCACAAATTCTGACTTCCAAGCCCAATTAGCTCCACTAGATGTCTGAATAAGACTATGAGCTCTTCATCAAAGTTGTAGAGCTTTCTCTCAGCTTTCCTACAAGGTAAAATGCGTAATTTCTAGACATCTAGAACTCAAGATATGACCAAAATATAGAAACAGTGTAAGACCCAAATAATGCTAAAAAAATCAATTAAGTCCAATTTGAGTCCAAACTTACAAAACTTAACTAGACTTAATCAATTAAGTACATGAAGAGTATAAATGACTAAAAATAAGGGTTTATTAATGTATAAAATATGTGATTATCAGCTAACAACATTTCCTCCATTCTTCGTTGAGACTCTATCATCTCATTCATCCTTCCTTTCACTTCATCTACTTCTATACTTAGATTCTTTTCTTCGTTTTGTAATGATAACATTGTAACACCCTTATATGTTAGTTTGAGAGGAGGATGTCACACATTGATAAAAGAAAATAAAATAAATAGAAATAAAATCTACCCAAATTACTTGGGAATATTTTTAAATATTAATTCCAAGAAAATAATATCCCGATGATTTACAATCTGTAAGGAAAAAAGATAATGTTTTGAGGCTAAAAAAAAAAACATCATGACTATATCATATACATATGGTTAAGTTAGGAATGTACAAATAATCTACAATAAAACTACAACTATTTAAACAAAAACATGAAGAGAAAGCAATAATTTGAAGTTAATATATAAGAATATTAGGACGCATAGCCCAAAAAAAAACATCATGATTAAGGATTCTAATACTCTCGATGGATCTAGAATGTATGAAAATGATCATAAACTCTCGGAGATAAATACACAAATGTCTCGACACAAAAGAGAAAAGATCAAATGTTGAGGTTACATAAAGTATTTCTTATCTCAGAAGGCTATTAGGAAAAAGCACCCCAATAACGCCTAATGGATAAGGGTAACTCTAAGTGTGTAAATAACGTCGTAGTCATAATCGGATCTCAATTAAGGTTCGATGACGTAGAATCATGCATACGTTTGTGGTGATAGGTAATGCCATAAAATGCACGATCTCCTAGTAAATGAAGGAACTTAGATCAAACCTCCATGGAATAAAAAGTTTTTACCTAATGAATCCCAAAATCACTCGGGCGTAGCCATCCCACACAATCAATCCAGAGGATATGGATGATCGGATGGTTCTTGATCGTAAACCGATCGTCGGTATGCCGACCTTCCTCTTCCTGGGTACACGATCTCAAGAGGTTGTTCCTCTTTCTTGGAATCAAATCTTTATCGCATAAAATAAATAGACAAGAGACAATAATATAAAGAGGTAAGACAACATAAAATCATCACAAATTGCCAAAAGAAGCGACAAGTAACAACTAAATAATCATTAATGAAAAAGCTATTGTGATTAAGGTAATGCATATTAGATATCCTAGTGTTTTGAACATCATAGATAAATTAACACAAATAAAGAAAATCACATAGATAAATCAATCTCAGAAGATAAAATAAGATAAGAAATGGATACTAAATAAGAATTATCGATAATATAAATGAGAAAATGCAAAAACATCCAAGATATTCAGATAAAGATAATAGAGAAAAATGGAATATTATCCAAGATTATCAAATACACCAAAACATGGAATCTACTCCATGGAGCTAAAGAAACAGATATCGAGAGAATGACTTGCAAAATCTATTAATATGGATGCAAAGAAATAAAAAGTATGCATAATAAAACTATTGTTTTTGGTCACATTTAATAATTTTAGCCTATTGACGGGAATCCACCATCCAGCGTAGTATAGTTCACGGTCTCCGTTTGGCATATAGGCAATGTAACTAGACTTTACAAACCTCGATTAAATATGTGTATGTCGAGTACATTAGTTGCTAAAGGAATTTTTGGGTGCCACCATGGAAAGCTATTGATGTCCATGTATGGAACTTTGTACACTAAAGTCTCCAAGTTCATTGAGAACAATGAACCACACTACGTTTTCGAGATCGACAACACGATGTGATTCACCTACCAAACCAAAACACCACAAATTGGCATAAAGATTAAATACATAATTCTCAAACATATGAAATTACGAAAATGCCCTGTAGGAGATAAAAATATGCCCTCAATAGCGTTAAAGCAGCTTTTCATACGGGTTCACTTTTTCCGGTAAATGAAATATCCTCAACAATTTCGGGTTCACATTTTGTGATAGTTTAAGAGAAAAATGATATAGTAATAAGGTTAATGCGTAGAAATTTTATCGCTTCATTTTAAATCTCGTTTTTACATGACGTTTAAAAATTGATTAAAGATATTTTTCTTGTTTTTAAAATAAGATAGCAGTTTTTAATACGTTTTCTCAATCGCGTTAGGATTTTTAAATCATTTACTTATTCGAATGCCTTAAAATTAATTTGTTTAAATAGATAGAAATAGTACTTAGTACATTTAAACTACGTTGAATAATTTTCATAAAACAAACATCGATCATTAGGATATTGTTAACTATCTTATAGGTTCATTTTTACTAAAATTTGACAAATATTTTGTTTATAAACTTATAATAATGGTTTTCTAAATTTTTCATAAAATTTCTATTTACCTAATTTTTAACCATTTCATTAAATTTTTTTTGAAATATCTAACATGCTTCAAAACGAAAAGTGAGCTATATGTTAGAAAATTTCTTAATATTTTGATTTCCTTCCTAATGATAAAATTATGAATTTTAAGGGTTACTTTAGACTTACTTGAGTGAAATCAATTGGTTCTTCCTAAAATATCATTATAGAAAATTTCTTCTTAACTTGTATTGTTTCTTTTTGGAATTAAAAAAAGGTTTAGAATCAAGTTTTAGAAATCATGATTACCTATAGTGGCATGTTGGCCAAATTTTATAAAACTTTTGCATTTGATTTCCAAAATGTCTTTCACCTTTTAAATCATATCAAATTATTATATTGTTAAGTTCATTAAATCATTTTAGAAAATAGTTAACAATAGTCAATTTAATCCTTTAGGCATGTTTAGGCCCAATTAATACTAAGTTTTCACCATTTGATTTCTAAATGCATTTTCTTTGATCAAATCAATTAGAAACTTTCTTGATTTGAAGGTTAATTAAGTTACATTTTAGGAAAAATCAGAAACATTTTGGTCCTCCAAACTTGTCATTGCCGTGAGCTATTGGATGTGTTCTTTGGAACACTCATGCAATTTACACATGTTATTCACATCCTATACTTTATCATTCAAATCTAACACATGCATTAATATCTCTAACATATGCAAAATATTTCTAACACATGCAAAATATTTTCTAACACATACAACCTAAATTAAAGCTTATAGACATACAATCAAAAGCTATTAGACATGCAAAATTATTACAATTACCAAATAAGAAAGCTAATAACAATTACCACATAAACTACTAACAACCACAAAAATTAACAAATATACATCAATAAACACACCACATGACGAATCCTTATGGATTCTAAAATAATCCATCTTCTTACCACCATCAAGAGATGATAAGAATTGACTTCCTAATTACCTTAAATGGAAGATCACAAAGCTTGCTTTCACACCTCCTAGGTCACGGTTTTCACCACCAAAAATACCTAGAAATCTTAAACAAAATCTACATGTTACTAACCTAATGCATTCTAAAGAAGCTAAACCATGGAAAAATCATGGCTTAGAACTTTGAAAAAGAAAGAGAAAAGAAAAGCATGAAATTTCACCTTCTAGGTAAAACTTTCAAGGTTGGTTTCAAGCCCTAGATGGAAGAATTTGAAGAAACTTCCAACTACAAAGATTCTTAGAATGGTGTTTAGGTTAAGGAAACTTGGTTAGAAAAATTTTTGGATGGTTGGATGGTTAGGAAATAAGCTTGGCTTTTCTCACAGTTTTAATATGCTTTAGTAAGCTAATTAAAGGTGTATATGGAATTGTTAAACGAAGTTTTGGACAAGAATGGTGGCTAGGGTTTTGATGAGAGACTTATAGAAGAGAAAAAGTTGATGAAAATGAAAGTGATTTTAGTCTCCTAAGGCCTGAGAATTTTATCCTGAACATCAAGTGGTTGCAAGGTGACTTATCTTACTTTCTTCATCAAGCCATTGGATGAATCAGAAGGCCAAGATCAAGCCTTGGTGAGCAAGCTTGAAGGTTCCCGGTGACTCAAGAGAAAGAGAAGTAGAAATGAAAAAGTCACAAGAGAAAAGAAAGTTCTACGACTTTTACGTGAAAATTAAGAAAAGGATCTAACCGTTTTATTCGCACTTTACATTGTAAGAACAAAATATTTAGAGAAGAATACTAAAAAATAAGATAATAAAGGAAATATTATAATAAATAAAATTATTTTATTTGATGGTGTTTTTAAATCCTCAAAATTAAAAGATTATTTTTTATTCATTAAAAAATCGAGTTAATAAGATTCATTCTAAATAATAAAATAAGATTTTGGTTGATGAAAAAATATTATTTTTTTGTGATAAATCACATATAAAGTATAAATATATATATATATATCGCTTTGCATTAAATCATAGAAGAAAACAATTAAAAATCTTTGCTAGTTTAAAAAATAGTTGAAAACAATATGATTGAAACGTTTAGGTCATTTTCATTTTTCCCTAACGTTGGTTCGACCTTTGAAAACGATTCAAATAATATGAATGATGAATTTTTTGTGGTTGATATATCTTTAAAAAAATTAATTTAGGGTTGCTTTGAGAAAAATTTTTATTTTACAAAATGTCTCGAAGTAAATTACGTAAAACGATCAAATAAAATTTGAGCTGAAAAATGTATGTATCGTAATTGTTTTCATACAAAAATCAAGAACGAAAAACAAGGACAAACGGTCATTCATACAAAATTTTGAGGTTTTAGCAAAACAATCATTAGAATATTTTCTAAAAAATTGCGTTACAAACATCATTTTTAGCAAGCTTTTTGCTTGAGCCCTTTTCTTATGAACTTTGGTTTGATTAGTATCTTCTTTCCTTAGTCGCGCAATGATTACTGAACACGATAACATCACACAAAGAATGAGATGAAATGAATGAGATTAATGAGCTGCATAAGATGACATGAAAATATTTTTCTTTTTAAATGTTAGGAGTGCCAAGAAAATGCAAGATGAAGTTTTTTTTTAGAATACTAGGAATGAAAATGTAAGATGATGTGTCCTTTTTTAGAATGCTATAAATGTCATGAAAATGCATGATTTATTTTTTTAAATATTTTTTAAGAATGCTAAGGATGCCATAAAAATGCATGATTTATTTTTTTATTTTTTTTATTTTTTAAGGATGCTAAAGATGCCATGAAAATGCATAATTTTTTTAATTTTTTTCTTTTTTAAGAATGTTAAGGATGCCATGAAAGTGCATGATTAATTTTTTATTTTATTTTATTTTTAGAATGCTAGCAATGTCATGAAAATAGAAGATGATTTTTTTTGAAAAATGCAAGAATGAATAATGGGCTGAAAATTGAGATAGAAATAAAGAATAAGTACACTTATTTGGACATAAGGGATCCTCTAATGGAGGAATTTTATCCTAAGGTCTGAATAGCTATTCCAACTAGATTGAGTAATTCATTGGTGACTATTATTCTAAATGTCTCTAAAGTTAAATCTGAATTTTTAGATGATGTTGGGGGAACAAATTCAAATTCTGGGTAAACCATAAGTATATGATATCCATGAAAAATCATACATTCTTAGAAATACCTCAGGTTTTCGCGATATGTAGTTTCCCATGTATATAAGGATGTACATCTAAAATGACTATCACCACGCAACTTTTACCTAACTTAAGTTTCACCAAAACCTGGGTATAGGGCTCCACTCAGATGTGTGTGATAAATGTGTAGGTGAGGTGTGTTTAGGGATCATACAAACATTCATAATCCTAAAGACTACCGACATCCTGCTAAACAAAAAAAATACAAAACACAATTCTAAAAAAAAAATCTCTATCCTATGGTTTACATAATAATTAATAAAATAATTAACAAACAATTAAAGATGAGAAATATGAAATCTTAAAAGAAAAATATTGAAATATACAAATTTGTATCACAAAAATTTTGAACATAACCATAATCTTTGATATGAGCTTGATCAAGTATCAGTATTGTTAATAGTCGCCATATTGTTGACTCATGGATCGCAAGATGGCGAACAAGTAAATTATTAGGGGTCACTACCAATTTTATTTGAAATATGAAAAAATGAAAAGCCTTTCTTAGGAAATGGTCTTTGAAATCAAATTAAATTCGGAAGTCAGTTATACATAGGGAATGGTAGAGACTTAACCTCACAACACCCCCTAAATCAGTTATACAAAACTTGATAATCTCATAATATATTTGTTTGACCTTTTTTAAAAAGATTAAAAAAATAATTTCTAAAAATTTAAATTTTGGCTTACCGCAAGTGCACGGATTGCACTTGTAGTGTAGGTAGGAGTCGGATATCATTCCCACGAGAACTATGGTTAAGTCCAGTACTAACTATTAACCGATAGTTTAAGAATTTCTATTCAAGCGCATATAAATTGAGAAAAGGATATGTGAATTAATTAAAAGAGCTTAAAAATTATAAAATTGGATTAAGTTGATGATTAGAGAATAGGGTATCATTTTTCACCTCCTACTTCAATTGATAACAAGTAATCCTTAAGAGTAATAGAAACGAAATGATTAGGTTAGCTTAAGAATCTAAAATAGTTAAAAGCCTATGTCTAGGTCAATCGGTTCCATGCTTCAATTACCTAATTCACTATGTTTCCATGAGAACTAGTGTAAATTCACTCATTAAGATCTATTCTCAATCAATTACTATGCATGACCAATAGGTATATTTCTATTCTATTAACGAATCATCGCATCCAAAACAATTGAATGAAATAGAACATGCATCAAGCATACATATGATCTCAAATCCAAATTCCTATGTCTAAGTTCATTAGATTTTATCAAATCATTTAAAAGCTGATCAAACATTCAAGAGCATTAAGCATTATATGATTGAACAAAACCAAATCATGTATATAAACTCAAAGGATAACAATATTATTCAACATCTATAGGAGGATCTAAAGAAAAACCCTATAAACAGTTTAGCCACTCATGACAAACGAAAATATATCACACATACTCATTGTCATGATAACGAAAAAGAGGAAGATGAAGGAAAGAGAAAAGAAAGCTCAATGAAATGATCCTTCACGCTTCAATCCTCCTCCAAGGTGAAGATGACCTTCAATCTTGAGTCACTTTTGCTTCCATTCAGTGTAAAATGTAAAACTCTGGCCACAACTCTCCAAAAATAACCTAACTCCATACTAAAAATTAATGCAACAATATTTATAGGGCTCAGAAAACAAAGTCACACCACGGCATTCAAATGCCACATTGCGGCGTGCAAATTTCGTAGCTCTCTGTCTGAAACAGGGGATGCACCATGTTGCAACATTGATATACCTACGCTGCGGCGTGACAAGTTGATCTTTGTTCTTAGCTTTTTCTTGCAATGTTGGTCCAAATCTTCTAGGTTTCCCTTTGTTGGGACCCTACCTGCCATAGAGAAATTATCAATTCACGAATAAGTGCAAATGTACTCAATCTATCAAAGAGTCGAAAATATTTTATTAGAATCATGATGGAAGACATCGAAATTGAATTACATGAATACGAAGCTAAAGTCTTCCAATCATGCATCAAAACAAGGACTAAGCCATCAAAATAGCACAAAGATGGGGCACAAATAATTACAATTTGTGGAGTTATCACATCCCCAAACTTAGATTTTTGCTAGTCCTCGAGCAAAACAAAGTACATTTATATAGATCAACTTATTAACCTGCGTTCACAACTTTCAACCTTCCACTTTCACTTAAACTGAACTAGTGTATGATGACTGCATAAAATCTCATAGAATATACCTACCTCACAATCAGTTTCACACATACACAATTCTCATCATGCTAACATTTACAGTTTCATTTTATACAAGACATATTTCCCATAATCATGCAAACAAAACTCCTTCTATTCAATTAGGACTTACCTAGATAAGTTTATGAATATACAAGTGAATATGCATCAAGGAATCCACAACATTGTAATTCAACTCTCTCTCCACTAATGTAACTCACACACAATTGAGGATCAAAAGGGTCTTTTATAACTTATAATGTAAGGCCAATGGTATGGGTTAAAGAACAAAAGGAAATTGATTTAACACAAACATTGAGAAACATATATATATGATTTCAAGCCTTGAGCTCAATTGAAACAATCATGGTATTCCAAAAAGAACTTTGGAAGATCAAAACTCATAAGAACCATTCAATGCTTTTTGCATTAAACTTTTCTTCTTCTTTTCTTTTGCTTTGCTTGTCTCTTTTCTCATTTTTTTTTCTTTTCTTTCTTTTCACTTTTACAAAGTAATGCTTTTCTAATTGTAGATGGTTCTTACAAGTTCATGTTTGAATTTGACTTATATAATACCCCAAGTTATTGGACTCACTTCATGAAATCATATGGCATGAACTCAGCCAACAATGATGGTAAGATAATAAATGCAATGTTCTCACATGCAATTAGAATGGTTACATGGTATGAAGTATGTAGGTGATGAACAACATAAGGCCAAACATATTTCAAGCTTCAAAGGGGATCTAAGGATATGATCGTGTCAAGGTAAGCTTTTTAAGACTCAGTTGGTCCAAACAATGCTCTGATCACTTCCTCAATCATGTACAAATTAGGATTTCACCATAAGAGAGTTCAAAAACAATCCTATGGATAACTAAAACTTCCACATGAACAATCCATAAACTTTCTCTAGGCAAAAATTCTTATCATTTCTAAGGTTAAACAAGCATGCAAATGGGAAACGTACTAAGCATAAAGAAAAACTAGATTGCTTCAGCATGCCTCACAAATTGTATATGGATTCACAGAATTGTTGAGATCAATTTACATCTATATCTATCATTGATGATCATCGCACACTAGTTATTAACAACATGATATCCTTTTGTGAAAGGGAATGACAATTGTATCTTGAATGAGACTATCATGAAATTTTTATCAAGATACAAGCTCCTATGGATACTATCAAAACATACATAATAATAAACATAAATAGTTATACTAACATACCAAAACATTATATCAAAGATAAGCAATATAGCATAATAATAACCACAATAATTACCACATATATAAGTATCAAGACTATATACATAAGTTTCAAACACCCCCCAAAACCTGAGGGAAATAGTGTTCACACTGTACATGAAAAACATATAATATACTAAGAAAAATGAAATAAAACGAAAAGAATGTGCCCTGATTGCCATAAGGGCTAGATAGAGGCCTCCTCAGAGTCGGTAGCCTCGTCATCAGCATCCTCATCCTTGCCCATGGACTCATCCTCATCATCATCTCCAGTTGCTGGCTGGTGAGAGGGCCCAGGATCCTGTGGTGGTGGTGGTGGGTCAGCAACAATAACATGCAGGAAGTCAGGGACTGGGTAATGCTCCATAGGCAGCTGTAATCGCTCTGCCATCCACTGCTGCGTCTGTTTGATATATGACAATATGGCTATCGTCTGAGCTACCTAAGCCTCCAAGTACGTCACTCGGGCATCCACTTATGCCCTCCAGGAGGCAGCATCAACTGGTGCTGCTTTAAGCTCCACAGGCACTGCTCTGGGCTCTGCTGGCGCCTTCCTCTAAGCTCTCCTGGCTGGTAGAGGGGCTGCAACTACTCTAATCCACTCAATAAAATAATCATTCAGAGGTTGTTTAACCTCTGAACGCTCCTCATGGTCCTTCCACTAGACCATCTGCCTCCAACATAGCTAATGGATAAAGGACGAAAAGAACAGGCTCCGACACTCCCTAACAACTCTCCTGATTTGCTGGTGAATGATATGGGCAACGTCGATGGCTCAGTGCTCGAGAATAGCATAAGTCAAGATTGCTCGATCTCAAGTCACCTCTGACAAGTTGACGGATGGCAGAATTTGTGTGCAAATGAAATGGTACCAAACGCGAGAGACAAGCTCAAGGAAAGAATCAGGGTCTGGTAGTCTGGACGCTCAATACCCGCTGCACTGGCTGTGATGCAGGCGTGCAGATCCTGGCTTTCAGAGTGGTGAGATCTATGCCATCGGGGTCAACAATGAGAAAATTCTTATACTCGCAGACTAAGGGAGGAGCCGGCAAGTTCAGTGCTACCCTCATGACTGTAATAGAGTAGGAGACCTGACGCCCCCACACAATAGCCGTAGTGGTATTGGCGGCTGTGGTATCAATGTTCGCATAGAATTCACGAATCACAAGAAGTACTGCCCTCTCAGGATGCTGTGCAAATCTGCCCCAGTGGTAATGGTGGATGATCCGATCTATATCCTCAAAGATAACCTCCTTGAAGGAAAATCCTCGCTCAATTGTCACTAGTTTGGAAACCAATGTGACATACCGCTGAGCGGCATTAGCTAAGACGAACCTCCCCTAGTCAAATGGGGGAGGGGGAGTTGGCTCCCTGTTTCTCTGGCTGGAGGATCTGCGTTGTCTCTTTGGGCCCGTTGCACCTGAAAAGGAATTGCAAACAGTCAATATCAAGTGTTGGCAGTATTAAGTATAAGAAAAATTTATAATTTCTGGAAAAATCTGGAGAATTAAATGGCCCACGCCGCGACATTTAAACCTATGCCATGACATTTAACATGTTCATGTCAACGTTGTGGCATTCATAGGACACACCGCGACATTCAAGCAAATTTGATAGCACGCCGTGACATTCAAACTCCACCCCGTGGCATTCATATGATTTCAACTAGGCGCTGCGGCATTCAAAAGTCATGTCGCGGCGTAGGTTCAACCCGAACCCAGATTTACCCAAAAACAGGCCAAAACACTTCCCCCAGGCAGAATAATTACACTTAAACTACATAAAACTATAAAACACCTATTCTACCACACATATTGCTCCTAAAAACAACAAAATATACATTTAAAAACAAGAAACTTTAAAAAAAATGAAATAATAATATATAAAATAAAAATAAACATTATGAAAGAGCTTCATACCTTGTATTGAAGCAAGAAATGAAGCTAGAAAGGAATATAAAACAAAAATGAGAGGGAGAAGTTAAGAGAAAATAGAGAATATGTTTAGCAAAAAGGGGGAAAATGAGGGACATATGAATTTTCAGGGCGTTTAACCCCAAAAGACGCATAACATTGTGGCGTTATGCTTACAGCGTTGCGGTGCCTATTAATTCCCTCCTAAATTAATTATTTAAACAAATACTATTTATTATTATTATTATTTTAAATAAGACGCCGCAGCGTAGGAACATTTCTTGTCGCAGCGTTATATAAATTGATAAATGCCTTCAAAAGACCTTACACCGCGGCATAGACAAGTTTCATGCCACGGTGTGAGAGGTCTAGATGCAGAATTCTGCAACAAATTGATTTACAAAAGGTCAAATAACAGTTTATACAACAAAAACCTAGTTAAACCACAAAATCAACATAAAAACATACAAATGACCTAAAAACTAAAATATGAACAATTGGGTTTCCTCCCAAAAAGGCCTTTGTTTATAGTCTTGGTAGGACTTTGCAGACATCAGGTTGGAGCTGTTAAAGTGAGGGAGGTCTTCCCCCTATGAATTTCTCCTCCAAAATAAGGTTTTAGGCGTTGACTGTTAACCTTAAAACTCGATGATCCATCTAGTGGAGCTATCTCCACTGCTTCCTGGGGAAACACCTTTATCACAACAAAGGGTCTCGACCACCTTGATTTAAGTTTTCCAAGAAAGAGCTTAAGCTTGGAATTGTAAAGGAGAACCTGCTAGCCTTCATCAAATCTTTTCTGCATGATTATCTTATTATGCCAGTATTTAATCTTCTCCTTGTACACTTTTGCATTCTCATAGGCTTGCAGCCTAAATTCGTTAAGTTCATTGAGTTGCAAAAGTCTTTTCTCACCGGTCGCTTATAAATCAAAGTTGACCTGCTTAATTGCCCAATAAACACTATGCTCAAGCTCAACCGGCAAGTGGCATGCTTTCCTGAATACCAACTTGTACGGAGACATACCAATAGGACCCTTGTAAGCCCACAGTGTGTCATCTAGTTTCCTTGACCAATCCTTTCTGGTTGGACACATTGTCTTCTCCAAGATTCACTTTATTTCGTGGTTGGATACCTCTGCCTGCCCACTTGTCTATGGGTGATAAGCAGTGGCTATCCGATGCGTCACTCCATACTTGGCTAGGAGGGCTTTGAAGTACTTATTATAGAAATGTGACCCTCTGTCATTGATTATGACCCTAAGTGTTCCAAACCTAGTGAAGATTTGTTTTCTCATGAAGCCAATCACTACCTTTGAATCATTGGTAGGAAATGCACATGCCTCCACCCATTTAGACATATAGTCCACTGCCACAAGTATGTACTGATTCCCAAAGAAGGGAATAAATGGGCCCATGAAGTCAATGCCTCATACATCAAAGATCTCAACTTTCATAATAGAGTTAAGGGGCATCTCATTCCTTCTTGAGATGTTTCCAGATTTTTGGCACCGATCACATCTTTGCACATGAAAATGTGCATCCTTGAATAGCGATGGCCAATAAAAGTCAGATTGGAGCACCTTTGCAGTCATCCTCTCACCACTGTAGTGTCCACCATATAGAAAAGCATGACATTGGTTCAGAATCTGCTCCACTTCCTCCATAAGTACACACCTCCTCAACATTTGGTCAGAACACTATTTAAACAAAAATGGTTCATCCTAGATGTAATGCCTGACGTCAAACAAGAATTTCTTCTTCTGGTGGAAGTTAGATCTGGCGGCAACACACCACCCACAATGTAATTAACCATGTCTGCATACCATGGCCATGATTGAGTAGTGGTTGCAAGAAGCTGCTTATCAGGAAATGTTTCCTTTATGATGATCGGTTCAACTTGGCATTCTTCATTTTCAAGTCTTGAAAGGTGGTCTGTCACTTGATTTTCCACACATTTCTTATCTCTGATCTCCAGATCAAATTCTTGTAGAAGCAAAACTCACTTAATCAATCGTGGTTTCGCATCTTTCTTACTTACAAAGTACTTGATTACAGAGTGATCTGTATAGACAATCACCTTAGTCCCTACCAAGTAAGCCTGAAACTTATCAAACGCAAATACAACTGCCAGTAACTCTTTTTCTGTTATTGTGTAATTCAGTTAGGCGTCATTAAGTGTTTTGCTCACATAATAAATGGAGCGAAACACTTTGTCTTTCCTTTGCCCCAACACTGCATCCACAACATAATCGTTGGCATCATACATGAGCTCGAACGGTAAGTTCCAATCTAGAGTAATAATAACTGGTGCTGAGACCAGTTTCTTCTTCAACTCCTCAAATGCAACCTGGCATGAATCATCAAAGGTATACTGGATGTCCTTCTCCATAAAGTTGCAGAGAGGTTTAGCTGTCTTCGAGAAGTCTTTAATAAACCTCCTGTAGAAACTCGCATGACCAAGAAAACTGCGGATTCCTTTTACAGAGTTAGGAAGAGGAAGCCTGTCAATTACCTTAATCTTTGCCTTGTCCACCTCCATCCCTTTGATAGAAATCTTGTGGCCAAGAACTATGCCTTCTTGGACCATAAAGTGGCATTTTTCCCAATTCATGACGAGGTTGGTCTCTTTACACCTTTTCAGCACGGATGAAAGGGTCTACAAACAACTATTGTAATCATCCCCAAATACTGAAAAGTCATCCATAAACACTTCCAGCTCATGCTCAATCATATCCGCAAAGATGGCCATCATACAACGTTGAAAGGTTACAGGCGCATTGCATAGCCAAAATGACATTCTTCTGAAGGCAAATTAATGTACCATAAGGACAAGTAAATATTGTCTTTTCTTAGTCCTCGGGTGCTATGACAATTTGGTTATACCTAGAATAACCATCCAAGAAGCAGTAATAGACCTTTCCTGCCAGTCTGTCCAACATCTGGTTTATGAAAGGAAGCAGGAAATGGTCATTTCGGGTGGTCTTATTCAGTTTACGGTAGTCCATGCACACCCTCCATCCAGTGACCTTGCAAGAAAAGATTAACTCATTGTTTTCATTGGTGACTACCGTCATGCCACATTTCTTCGGCACACATTGAATTGGGGATACCCAGTGATGCGGAATAAAGGATGCAAACCCAAGTGCAGGTTGTCTCAAGTAATAAATTTCTCGGGAGTCTAAGGTCGATCCACAGGGAATTGATGAAGAAAAATTCTTTGAGGTAAGGAAAGGTTTTGTCACAACAATAAAGATAATAAAACTTGTTCATAATTAAATTAAAGAACTTCCTTGGGTTAGGAGATCCACTTTTGGTAATAAATTAAGGACAAGATTAATTTTTTTTATAACTTAATTAAAATCCACACATAACGGAGGTTCCAATTAGAAAAAAAAAACATTCAAAGTCCATTTAGAATTATATTTGTAGTTATATTATAGTTCTTTTAATTATTTACTAATACCAACACTTGTAAATAAGTTCAAGCATTCATTGTGCCAAACCACTTATCTACAATGAATCAAGAACTCTACTTTAGAAGGAGGGTTTCTAAATTGATTGGAAACAAAATACAACACATATAATGACCACTTGATAATATATCATTTAAGTATAAGAAAAAAGTTAATCTAACCTTATTTTATTACCAAAAGTTTCATCCCTTCACCCAAGCAAGATGAAAATTAGTTACCCATAAGCAAGAAGAAAGAAAAAGAGAAGAAGAATAAGATGATCATAACTTCTATTTACAACAAAAGAAAATTACAATAAGTAAATAACATAATAGCATGATCTTGATCTAACACCAAGATTACCCTAATAGGCAGCCAAGGCTACCTTTTATAGAGCATTATAAGCAAAAGATGACAATGAGTGGGACAATGAGTGGGTGGATAATTAAGGAGTGAGTGGATGATTAAGGAGTAAGTGGATGATTACAAAAAATGCTTGTCTTTACTTGAACAAAATAATTTGGTGCCAAACTCGTGCTTGCAGACAGAATCTCAGAAAGTGGCCTTCATGAAAATTGTAGCCTTTGTCTTGGCTATCAAATGCCCGCTTGTACCATCTAATTTGGCCTCCTACAACCCAAGATATAACCTAATCATTGCAACTGCTCAGGCTTAATTTTAGCTCATTTGTTCTAACTTGCAAGCCCAATATGACCCACTAGACCTCAGAATCTTGAAAAGTGTTCTTCATGAAAGTTGTAGATTTGGGTCTTAACTTTCAAATGGCACCAGTTTAATCTCAATGCAACTCATACAACCCAAGTTATGTCCTGATTAGTACACATTGCTCGGGTTCTAGTGACAAAACTCATTTTCTAACTTCCAAGCCCAATTAGCTCTATTAGATGTCTAATTGAGACTTTGAGCTCTCCATCAAAGTTATAGAGCTTTCTCTCAACTTTCCTACAAGGTAAAATTCATAATTCTAGACATCTAGAACTCAAGGTATGGCCGAAATACAGAAACAATATAAAATCTCAACAATGTTGAAAAATATCAATTAAGCCTAATTTGAACCTAAACTTATAAAACATGACCAAGCTCAATCAATTAAATACATGGAGAGTGTAAATGATTTTTTATTAATGTCTAAAATATGTGATTATCACCAGGGGCTGTCAGAAATAGGATAGATTATATCAGTGTTGAGCCACTTGATTATCTCATTCTTCACCACTTCTTTCATAATTGGATTCAGCCTCCTTGGGTGTTCCACAACACTACTTTGATTGTCCTCTAATAGAATCTTATGCATGCAGATGAAAGAGCTAATGCCTTGAATATCAGCAATAGTCCATCCGATAATATGCTTGTATTTCCTAAGCACACAGAGAAGTTTCTCTGCTTGATCATCTGAAAGGGATGATGATATGATTACCAGCAGGGTCGAAGTTGCTCCTAAATAAGCATACTGCAAATGATTAAGCAAAGGCTTTAGTTCAAGTCTTGGAGGTTCCTAAATGGAAGGCTTAGATGCCTCTTTTGTTGCATCGGACTCCAAAGTTTCAAACTTGGGTTATTGATATTGCTTAGGAACTGCGTCAAGGAGCTTGATGTAATCCGATACATCATTTCTAGAATCTTCATCATCTTCAGTAGATGAAGCCAATGCCAAAGCAAACGAATCTTCAGGATTATTGGCTTGGAATGCATCACTTATGATATTTTCCAATAAACCTATATAAGAACACTCTTCCTGATCTTGAGGAAATTTAATTACGTAAAATAAGTTAAAAGTGACATCTTGATCTTAAACTCTTATAGTCAATTCACCTTTTTGGACGTCTATGAGAGTTCTCCCCATGAGTAGGAATGGTCTACCTAGGATCAATGAGACCATATGATCCTCTTCCATATCCAAGATAACAAAATCCGTAGGGAATATGAACTTGTCCACTTTCACCAGGACATCCTCCACAATTCTCTTCGGATATGTATATGAACGATCTGCTAGTTAGAGGGTTACGGATGTGAGCTTGCATTCCCCTAAACCTAACCTCTGGAATATGAATAGGGGCATTAGATTAATGCTTGCCCCATATCACACAATGCTTGACCTAGGAAGTTCTCTCTTATGACACAATGGATTGTAAAGCTCCCCGGATCCTTCAACCTTAGGGGAAGCTTCTATTGCAAAATAGTACTGCATTCTTCAGACAATGCTACAATTTTAAACTCGCCCAGCTTGCGTTTCTTGAATAATATATCCTTTATGGACTTAACGTAACTGGGCATCTGTTCCAATGCTTCAGCAAAAGGGATGTTGATATGAAGCTTCTTGAAAACTTCCAAAAACTTCTTAAATTGTTCATCCATCTTATGCTTGATTTGCCTATTTGGAAAAGGTAAAGGATGTACATAAGGCCTATTGTCCACCTTCTTGTCCTCGGCCTTCTTTTGGATTATCTCTTCATCTTTTTCTCTTTGCTCAACTTTCTTATTGTCCACTCTCTTGTGGACCAATTCATCTTGGTCTTGGGTCTTATCTACCTCATTCGCTAGCAATTTTGTCTTCGAATTTCCCTTAATATATTTCTCACTCCTCAGCGAGATGACCTTACAGTGCTCATTTGAGGCACCCTTAGGATTATTAACTGTATCATTAGGGAAGGTGCCTGGGGGTCTATTATTGATGGCGTTAGCCAACTGCCCCACTTGAGTTTCCAACGCTCTCATCGAAGTCGTTTGGCTTTGAATTATCGAATCGTTCTTAGCTAAATGAGCATCTGTCTTTGTCATGTAGGAATCGGTCTTAATCATAAGCTGCATAAACATATCCTCCAAAGACGACTTCTTATCTTGCATTAGTTGTCTTGACTGAGAGGGGAATCCAGGAGCATTATCAGATTGTTCATTCCCAGGAACTGAGGAGGAAGCTCTTTGATTATCTCTCCAAAAGAAATTTGGATGGTTCCTCTATCCAAGGTTATACTGGTTTGTGTATGGGTTATTTTGTTAGGAGCGATAGTTGCCAACATAATGTATTTTCTGACATAGAAGGGCACCTATCACTCGAGTGGTTATCTCCACATTTATCTCACAACACAAATGGACTTTGGTGCGAATTTTGTCCCATACTATCCATCTTGCTTGTTGATACTGCAACCTGTGTAGATAAGGAGGTTAATGCATCCACTTCGTGCACTCCAGCTACCCTCTGTGGAGTGTTCCTTACTGATGGCCACTGATAGCTGTTAGCAATTAATTCCTCAAACAGCTGGAAGGCATCATCAGAAGATTTGCTTAACAATGAGCCTCCAGCTACAGCAACAATTAGGCAGTGGTGCGGTAGTAGGCCCTTATGAAATGAGTAGATTTAATATTAAGGTAGTATCTCATGATGTGGGCACCTTCTTAGTAGATCCTTGTACCTTTCCCAGGCTTCGTGCAAGGATTCTGATTCAGTCTGAGTGAATGATGTAATATCATTCACCATCTCCGCAGTCTTGGCAGGGGGAAATATTTATTCAGAAATTTAGTACATACCTTTGCCCAAGTTGTAATTTATCCTACTGGAAGAGAGTCTAACCAGCTTTTGGCTCTATCCCTTAAAGAGAAAGGACAAAGCCTTAAGTGAATAGCATCCTTGGATACTCCGTTATGCCTAAACATATTGCAAATCTTCAGGAAGTTTGAGAGATGTGCGTTAAGATCCTCATTGGATAAGGTGCCAAACTGCACAGAAGTTTGGATCATTTGGATTATAGTTGGCTTTATCTCGAAGTTATTAGCCCGAATGGCAGGACGTCTGATACTGGATTGCGAATTATCCATCTGAGGAGTAGTAAACTCCCTCAATGGCCTTGTGCGACTATCATCCTCCACCTCGTGCATAGCGTTTTCTTCCGCCATTTTATATTTACCTAAAACAATGAACAAATAAGAAAAATTAAATCAATATGCACAAAAAGAAACTTGAACTAGAGCTACTTAAACTTGTTGTTAATATTAGCTATACTGAATTTAATCTATTATCCCCGACAACGGCACTAAAAACTTGTTCGCTCTTTTGCTTACCCCAAGTGCACAGATCGCACTTGTAGTGTAGCTAGGAGTAGAATATCGTTTCCACGAGGACTATGGTTAAGTTCAGTACTAACTATTAACCAATAGTTTAAGAATTTTTATTCAAACACATATAAATTGAGAAAAGGATATGTGAATTAATTAAAAGAGCTTAAAAACTATAAAATTGGATTAAGTTGATGATTAGAGAATAAGGTATCATTTTTCACCTTCTACTTCAATTGATAACAAGTAATCCTTACGAGCAATATAAACGAAATAATTAGGTTAACTTGAGAATCTAAAATAGTTAAAAGCTTATGTCTAGGTCAATCAACCATGCTTCAGTTACCTAATTCACTATGTTTCCATGAGAACTAGCGTAAATCCACTCATTAAGATCTATTCCTAATCAATTACTATGCATGACCAATAAGTATATTTCTATCCTATTAATGAATCAATGCATCCAAACCAATTGAAAGAAATAGAACATGCATCAAGTATACATATGATCTCAAATCCAAATTCTTATATCTAGGTTCATTAGATTTTATCAAATCACTTAAAAGCTTATCAAACATTCAAGAGCATTAAGCATTATATGATTGAACAAAACCAAATCATGTATATAAACTTAAAGGATTACAATATTATTCAACATCCATAGGAGGATCCAAAGAAAAATCCTATAAATAGCTTAGTGATAATCACATATTGTATACATTAATGAACCCTCATTTTTAGTCGTTTACACTCTCCATGTACTTAATTGATTAAGTCTAGTTATGTTTTGTAAGTTTGGACTCAAATTAGACTTAATTGATTTTTTCAGCATTATTTGGGTCTTATACTGTTTCTATATTTTGGTCATATCTTAAGTTCTAGATGTCTAAAAATTATGAATTTTACCTTGTAGGAAAGCTGAGAGAAAGCTCTACAACTTTGATAAGAGCTCAAAGTCTCATTCAGACACCTAGTGGAGCTAATTGGGCTTGGAAGTCAGAACACGAGTTTTGTGACTGGAACCTGAATAGTGTACAGTAATCAGAGCATAACTCGGGCTGTAGGAACTTATTTGGGTTGAAATTTGGATACTTGAAAGTTAAGACCTATATCTACAACTTTCATGAAGAACACAAAACTCAGATCGGACAACTTGGAGGTGATAATGGGTCTGGAAGTCAAAACAGAGGTGCTGAAACTGGGCCTGAACAGTCTGCAGTAATTAGGACATATCTCGGGCTGTACGTGGTGAAATGAGCTGAAATTTAGATATCTGAAAGTTAAGACCCAGATCTACAACTTTTATGAAGATGACTTTTCCATTTGATAACGGCATCCATGAGTTAAGTAATGAATGATTTCAGAGACAAAGAATCTCAATTATCCAACCACTCAACCACTCATCCAACCACTCTACCCACTCATCCACCTACTCTTAATCAGTCTCCTTGTCATTTTGTATCCCTAATCCTCTATAAAAGGCACCATTGGCTGATCATTTGGTGCTCTTGGTGTTAGGCTTAGTTTTTGGAAGTTATAGTTATGCTTGTTTATTGTTTTCTTTGTTGTAATTTTCTCTTGCTCTAAATTAAAGCTATGTTCATCTTTCTCTTCTTCTCTCTTTCTTTCTTCTTATCTATGAGTAACTAAATCTTCATCTTGCTTAGGTGAAAGAGTGAAGCTCTTGGTAATGAAATAAGGTTAGATTATTCTATTTCTTGTGCTTAAATGATATATTATCAAATGGACATTATATGTGTTGTATTTTGTTTCCAATCAATTTAGAAACCTTCTTTGTATCATGGAGATCTTGATTTATTGTAGACAATAGGATTGGCACAATGAATGCTTGAACTCACTTACAAATGTTAGTAGATAATTAAAGGAATCATAATATGATTACATATATAATTGAACTTTGAATGTTATATTTTTCGATTGGAACTTCCGTTGTATGTGGATTTCAATTGAGTTATAAAGATAAATAATCTTGCCTTTAATTTATTACCAAGAGTGGATCTCATAACCCAAGCAAGTTCTTAAATTCATTTGTAAACATCTTTTATTACTTTTGATGTTGTGACAAATCCTTTTCTTTCCTCAATTAATTTTTCTTCATCAATTCCCTGTGGATCGACCTCAGACTCCCGAGAAATTTATTACTTGAGACAATCTGCACTTGGGTTTGCATCCTTAAATCCCGCGGTCACTTAGCCACTCAAGACAAATGAAAATACATCACAAATACTCATTGTCATGATAAGGAAAGAGAGGAAGATGAAGGAAAAAGAAGAGAAAGCTCAATAGAATGATCCTTCAAGCTTCAATTCTCCTCTAAGGTGAAGATGGCCTTCAATCTTAGTCATTTTTGCTTCATTTCAGTGTAAAATGTAAAGCCCTGGTCGCAACTCTCTAAAAATAACCTAACTCCACGTTAAAAATTAATGCAACAGTATTTATAGGCTCAGAAAATAGAGTCATGCCGCAGAATTCAACTTCCTACACCGCGACGCGTGTGTAATTTAGGTCACCACGCCGCAATATTTAAATACCAGGTCGCGGTGTGCAAATTTCGTAACTCTCTGTCTGAAACAAGGGATGCACCACGTTGCGGCATTAATATGCCTGCACCGCGGCATGACAAGCTGATCCTTGCTCTTGGCTTTATCTTGCAAAGCTGGTCCAAATCTTCTAAGTTTCCCTTTGTTGGGACCCTACCTGCCATAGCAAAATTACCAATTCACAAATAAGTGCAAATGTACTCAATCTATCAAAGAATCAAAAACATTTTATCAAAATCATGATGGAAGACATCGAAATTGAATTACATGAATATGAAGCTAAAGTCTTCCAATCATGCATCAAAACAACGACTAAGCCATCAATATAGCACAAATATGGGGCACAAATAACTACAATTTGTGGAGTTATCATGCTCCTACGTATCCCCAGCAGAGTCTCCATCTGTCGCTTCCGGGATTGCGGCGGGAACGGCGAAAAAAGAAATTGTTAAGAGTCTCCACTAATTTTATTTAAAATAAGAAAAATTGAAAAACCTTTCTTAGAAAATGGTCTTTGAAAACATATTAGATTCGGGAGTCGGTTATGCGTAGGGAAGGGTGGAAACTTAATCTCATAGTACTCATAACACACTCATCTTGAGACGGTACCTTAAATCAGTTATGCAAAATTGATAATCTCAAAATATATTTGTTTCACCCCTTTTATTAAAATAATAATAATTTGTGAAAATTTAAACTTTGGCTCGACGGAATAGGAGTTCCACTCTTACGTATCCTCTGGTGCAATAAGAAACTTAAAGTCACGTAGTTCTTTATAAAATACTTGTGGGTTGGTTGTTTTTTTAACTTTGAAAAATATTTATTTTAAAAAATTCATCTAATTTTATTTTGTTCTAAAAAAATTGAATCATCAAGTTATCACAACTCAGATGATCATAAAGTTACAGGATTAACAAGTTGTTACAATTCAGTTAATCCTATTTTATTCTTCTAAAAAAGAAATTCAATTATTTTTTTTTATCATTTTCATTTTTTAACTTTTTTTCCTTTTTCAGTTGAACCCTTAATCTAAACTCGTTTTACTAAAAAAAAATAAATGAACAAAGAAAGAGACTTTCAGTCTCTATAATAGCAACAATAAAACAGAGGAGAGGATGGGTTATGATGGAGCACAAGCGAAGCAGTAGCACGCCAGTAATGACAAATGACGGTGTAGGTGACTGTTGGGTCTAGTGGCGCGATGACGAGACAGTGCTTAGCCGGATCTAGCTTGGGTCGCAGTAGTTCGGTGCTTACGGAGCAAACCAGAATAGATCTGGTTCGTGGGTTACCGGCAGTGGATCGAACGTGTTGGGTGGCGGATCGACGGGCTTTCGCGATACACAGACGATTCGAGCGGCGGCGTATGTAGTGTTGCGCGGCAGGACGTGGCTGCTTCGAGTGATGGTCCTGGCTTTAGGTGATGGATCGGCTGGGTTCATGTTCGAGGTACAAATCGGACGACGCGATGCGGTTCTGGGAGTGGTGGCTGACGGCTTCGGAGTACGGGTGGCGAGTTGGAGCGGTGGTGCAGCTTTTGGATTCGGTTTGGTATGATGGTGCTACATGGCCGGTTCATGGTTGGGGCAATGACTGGTTTTGGTGAGGGTTGTTTTGGTGGTGATTTGGGTGATAGTAGGTTATTGAAGATGATGTAGATGAAGATGGTGAGGGTGTTTGCTGTAAAGGTGATTGTTTCATGGGGTTGATGATGAAGAGGTTGCAAGTGGTTATGAATAAGTGAAGGCAAGAGATGGAGTCACAATGATGGTTGTTTTTTTTGGCTTTTGAAAGGTGAAAATGGAAGAGATGGAACGTGATGATTATAATAGGATGCAGTTTTGGAAGAGATTTGCTGTTGAAGGCTACGTGATGGAGAGAAACAAATATCATAGGGTGTTAACTGCAGGCAAAAGTTTGTGTATGGATTAGGCTGAAGTGTTTTAAGTTAAAATGTCCTCCTTTTTTTGGGTTTGAGTTTTTATAGGTGGAGATTAGGATGAAGTGTTTAAGTTGAAGTGTGACTAGGATTTGTTTAGGATGATAAGTTATAGTTTGTTTAGGATGAGTTATAGTTTGTTTAGGATGATAATTTATGATTTGTTTAGGATGACTACTGAGGTCTATTTAGGATAAGTTTAATGACATGTGGACTGTAGGTTGGATAATGGGTCCATGAGTTATAGGTTAATAGGTCAATGGGTTATGGGTCAATTGGGTTAATGTGTTAAAGGTTAATGAGTTGGATAATAGGCTAATGAGTGAAAGTTTGGTCATTTCCCTCTTATTTCCTTTTTTTTATTTTTTTTAATAAAATGCCCCAGACAAAATTTGGTGTTCACAATTAGTCAAGTGCAATTTTATTTATTTATTATGGTAGTTTGGCTACATATAATCCTATGTCTATAATGTGTTGCGCGTGGGCCTAAGGGACTTTGTAGTGCACAAGTGGTGCACCAGCAAACTGGATTGTCAAGTACCCTTGACACGCGACCATACGCGCAGAGAGTTCAATGGTGATTACTAACCTCCCATAAAACCAATAATTCTACATAGTATTATTGCTTTTCACTAGTCAAATATTATTTCCTAAATTAAAACACAAATTTTGAAAGGAACTTAAAGTAAGCTTGCTACTGTTTTTTCTTATTTTTTTCATCTGAAAAATTCTAATTTTCGACCAAAAAAATTGTCAAAAATTCAAAAAAAGAAAGAATATATATATAGAAAGCGTATCTGGTGAGATGAGTGTTTATTATAAAAAGTGAGAAGAGTGAATCTTGACCATTGAATCTTATATGAATGATCAAGATTAGAACATAAAAGCACGTGACTTTTTTAAGTGATCAATATATATATATATGGAGCGTATCTAGTAAGATGAGTGTTTATTGTAAGAGGTGAGAAGAGTGAATCTTGACCATTGGATCTCCCATGAATGATCAAGATTAGAATATAAAAGCATGTGACTTTTTTAAGTGGTCACATGACTTTTAAGTAACTTTTAATCTTGACTATCTATGTATGATTGTATGGTCAAGATTTTCTCCTTTCACCCTCTCACAATAAAAACTCATCTCACTAGATATGTCATATATATATAATTTTTGGTGGATAGGTCCTCTAGAAAGTGTATGAAATTTTAAAAATAATTGATGAAACATTTGTGGGAAAGTTTCTGGCAGAATGTCTATCGGAAACTAAAGACATGAGAAAATTTTTAAAATTGTAAATGCAACACTTATCATTCAAAATTTGGAAGGCTTCTCCCTCCAACAAAAGTTGGAGCTCAAACACATCGTCCCCGCTACTACTTAGACTCTCTCTCCATCATCGCTTGCTCCACCGCTACTCAAATTCCCTTATCATCGTTGATCGCTCCACCACTATTCAGAATCCTTCCAACCCTCGCCTTCGTCCTCGCTCATTCTCAAATGTGCAATATTTAGTTCAAACCATCCATGAATCTTCAAGTTTAATTGTTTGCTTTTGCCTCAACTTGTCCTTGACACTAAATTTCTATATTTATCAGATGAATCCAAACAATTTAATAGAATACTTGTAGTATTTCATTTATGAGAAATAATGGCATGTGTCTATTTTTTACTTTTTCGTGACTTCCGCTTCTCATGTAATATCCTAGAAGAATATATTGATCTTCACTCATTGTGGAAGATCAATGTAACCTTGAATGCGTTATCTGGTTCTATCCCAGAGTTCATAAGTGATTTGCCTAGCATTTGGTTCCTAGATTTATCAAAGAATGGCTTCACTGGGGATACCTTCAATTTTGTTTAGGTACTGCTATGAAACTAAGTTTGTTTCTCTCTCTCATAACAATCTTGCTAGTCCAACCCTTGAGTCATTGGTGAATTGCTTCAACCTTGAAGAATTTGATTTTTCATTCAACAATTACAGTGGGGTAGTCCCTTTGCGACTTTGCAATATTCCAAGGTTGTCATATGTATCACTAAGAAGCAATGGCTTATCAAGGAGTGTGCAAGAGCACATTTCAGCATACCAAAGCTTGAAACTTTTAGAAATACTTTTTGGCGGGTTTTCGAAGGATATTTCCAGCGAATTTGGTTTTCCTACGAGTGATTTTTTGTCAGCCACAAATTTGCCAAAAATTTTGGTTTGTAGCAAATTTTCAACCAATTTTTGATGGATGTGGCCATCAGTAAAACATGATTTTCTAGTAATGAACCTTGAAATAACTTTGTTTCAATTTTCTTGAACTTAATTACTAGGAGATGCAAATTCTAGTGTGCCAAAGAGAAATCGTCACAAATTTATGATATACCTAACTAGTAGCTTCCCTTGTGAATTTATTATATATCTTAACAAAATCCCACTTAGGTAAAGGAGTTTGAGATCTTATCTCTTAACAACTATCAATCCTAATGACATCTAAATAATATTTCTTCAGATACTACTTAGCCTGCAAGTAAACACATTCTATAAATACGGGACTAAGTCACTTAGGTATGCATCTACTTTTATACACTCTTTTTTCTAGTGTGCCACCCTAACTTGAGTATCAGAGTGCCTTGTAGATACACCCCCTCATTCTACCGTCGTTACCATCGCACCAAGGAGGAATCCACCATCAACCACCGCTTAGAGGCAAGGTTGTAACATCCTCCCTAACACATTAGTCTTAATAATTGATATAGAAACTCATTAATATTTGTACTGATTAATTGTTAATTTTGGTGACTTTCTGAGTTAGTTTAAGTATAATGTTATAACATTGGATGTGGAAAATAACTCATATTAGCTCTGAAACTAGCATAACCTACTTAGATGAAGGAAATAAATATGAAAAAATTATTTCTAAGTCACAACTAATTAGAATGAGTTGTGATAAATTTTAGAAAATCAACTAAATTTGTTTGATATTTTTAATAATACAGGGTAAGTGTTTAAATGTCAAATTAAATAGGAAAGTAGTTTGAAAAATCATGACATTTTGTAAAGATGTCAAATAGAGAATAAAGATTATTGTGAGAATGGTTACAGGTTAAGGCAGATACCTATAAGCTTATTAGTTTAACTCCTTAAGGATGAGTAATAGGGCTTAGTGGTTGTTAATGATGTATATGAATAATTATTAGTGAATGAGTATAGAAACTAAATGAAGTCTTAAAATTTTCTATAACACTTATGAAAATTAAAAAATTCATTAGTGAAAGATTAAAATATCCTTAAGAGATAATTTTCTCACACCAAATATTTTGCTCTTATCTTTATCCTTATTTTCCCTCAATAGAAGATAAGAACAAATAAGTGTACAAGACGCACGCACACACAAACACACAAACACACACAAGAGAGAGAGAGAGAGAGAGAGAGAGAGAGAGAGAGAGAGAGAGAAGGAATAGAGTAAAGAAGGAAGAACAAGAAGAGAAAAAACAAAGGAAGAACAAGAAGAGAAATAGAACACCTTCAATAAAAGAGTAGAGAGAGAGAGAAAGAAAAGGAATAGAGTAAAGAAGGAAGAAGAAGAAGAAGAAAAACAAAGGAAGAATAAGAAGAGAAATAGAACACCTTCAATAAAAGAGTATAGATAAGGATGTTTTTTTTTATTTTATGGATTTATTGTCTTCCACTTTTTCTAGTTTGATTGCTTGATTGTCTTGATTCTTTAGTAGAACAACTCAAGCGGAGTATATAAAGAGCTTCTAGATAGGGCGCCGTTCACTTTTTTCTTTTTTTAAATATTATAAAGAGGACCAACAGGCAGACTTTGCAAAATATGCAACCTTGTAGGATAGGAATGAGGCAAGTTGGCTATCTAGCAACCCTGTTGCTGTCAAAAAGAAAATGAGGAGTCCACCAAAAAAATGGAAAATGAGAAGGAAAACAATTTTCTTAAGTGACAGTTAGGGGTGGGAACAAGTTAGTAGCCAGCCAGCTTTGCCTTAAATTTTTGAGCCTGGCTCAGTATCACAAAGATAAGGCTCGAGCTTTGGTATTATTTTGGCCCGTTAGCCTGTAATAGGCCGATTTTCAAGGCCCGGCTCGACCTTTTAAAAGCTGCCTGGTCACTGGTATAGGTTTGTAAGCCTATTTAAAGGCCTACTTTACAAAAAGGCCTTTAAATAGGCTAATGTGCCTACTTTTAAACAAAGCAATGTGCTTTTATATAGCTAATGGGCCTAAGCCTTGAAATAGGCCAATAGGCCTAGACATTTAAATAATCCAACAAATGTATGATTTTAAAATATTATATTAAAAATCTAATATTCTAATTCAATATCATAAGTCTAACAAGTCTAATTATTCAACAATACAAAATTATAACAAAAATAATTGGCCTCAGCCTCAAATTATCCAACAGCATAACAATATAAATAGATAAATCCAAAAGGCCTCAACTCAAGCCTCAAATTACTAACATTAAAACAGGACAATGACACAAATCTAAAAGGCCTCAGGCCTCAAATTATCTAACAACATAACAATATAATTAAATAAATCCAAAAGGCCTCAAGCCTCAAATTACTAACATTAAAACAGACTATGACACAAATCTAAAAGGCCTCAGGCCTCAAATTATCCAACAAGCAGTACCATAACACAAGTCCACGATAGATATCCAACAACAATACAAATAGCATAAAATAACAACAAAACCTCCCAAAATGTGACGATAAAGGTGCAACAACCAATAAAGAAGTTCAAATCTTCAAGGTGATCTCTTCATGTTCGTACACCTTCAAAATAAAAAAATAAATTGTTGTTAGAGCATATAATAATTTAACAACTATCAAATTAATAAAACTTAAGAGAAAAAAGACTGTCAAAAGAAAAAGTTTGAACCTTTTCCTTTCTCTTCAATCCATATTTGTTACGAAGCCAATCCCCACCGCATATTAGTGCTTCAATAGATTCTTCATTCAACTTTGAACGATATTCATCAATAACTCTTCCTCCAGCACTAAATGTGGACTCGAAAAAGCCACTGTTGAGATTGGAATGGCTAGTATATCAGCAGCCATCTTCGATAAGATCTTATACTTTAAGCTATTATTCCTCCACCACTCCAAGGCACTAAATGAGTTATTATCACCATCAGGAATATAAACACCTTCCTCAAGATAAGCATCTAATTCTGATTTCATTGGAGGAATTGCTTCCTTTTCACGCACAAGACTTATGATATGATCAAATCCAGTGATAATTGAAGATTTAGGCACAAATAAGGAAGAGGAGTTGCTACTAGCAGTATTCACTTCACTAGAAGATGACTCTTCCATACTCAAAGTTATGTACTCACTATATAATTCTTGCAATGAAGTCCGCACCTTGTTCACATTCTCCATGGCAACTTCTTCAGGCTTATATATCAAAGGAAAACATATATCAATAATATGAAATTTGCACCTAGGATCCAAAACACTCGCAATGGCCATCAACAGATTGCATTCCCCCCAATATTTATCAAATTTTATTTTCATAGGAGTTGCCATTTCCCTCATGAAGAGATCTTCATCCTCCATAGCATTATCAATTACTTGTTTTACTCTCCATACTTCTGCGAGATACAAATTTGCGTAGGATACTCATTCCACTTTTGAACCGAAATTATATGAGTGGCAAGATTAAACACTTCTAGAAGTTGACAAACCTTTTCAACTTTCTCCCAATCCTCATGTGAAGGTGCATAATCATAATGTGGCTCTCTTTCTTTGTAAGCTGAAAAGACAATCTTAAATTTCAAAGCACTGGACAACATCTGAAATGTCGAATTCCACCTGCCAAGCTTTGTTTAACTCCATAGCTCTCCATTTTTGGACAATCAATAACAAGCTTCCTTTCTTTCAATCGCTTCTGTTCAACCACATCACAAAAAGCCTTTAACCTTGAATCATTGTAGTTGATATACTTCACACTTTCACGAATATTGTAAATGACATCCTTAATCTTACTAAGTCCATCTTGCACCAATAGATTTAATATGTGTGCACAACATCTAACATGAAATAAAGCACCACCAAGGACTAACTTTGTGCTAAGTGATAAGTTGTCTTTGAGATTCCTCGACATGAGTCATTATAAGAAGCATTATCAACAGATACTCGAAAACATCTTGTTTTCAATCCCCATGCTTTCAAACACTTAAAAATTACATCACCACATCAATCCCACGCCTTGGAGTATGCACTTTCACAAAACTCAAAACTCTCTTTTGAAGTTTCCATCCCGCATCAATAAAATGGCCAGTGATGACCATATATTCAGCTACTTGATGACTTGATTTCCACATATCCGTAGTTAAGCTGATCTTGCCCACACTTTTCAACAATGCCTTTAATTTTCTCTTCTCTACTTCATATATTGCTAAACAATCACCCCTTACTGTTTTACGAGACATTTTCTGAAATTCTGAATTTGCATATTGGAAGCCCCACATCCAAACTTCATCCTCAACAATGTTAAAAGGATGCTCATGGACCATAATAGCAGTGGCAATTATTTCCCTCTTCTTCTCATTAGAGTACCTAATACCAGGACTCACAAATGGATTTGTTCCAGTTGAAGGTTGAAATGGAATGATTAGTTGCTTCTTGTGTGTACTCATTTGTAACTTCTTTTGAGTGCAACTCTCTGCATGTCTCCTTAGATGACTAGTGCTATATCCCTTCCCACTAATAGATAGTTTTTGCTTACAATATTTGCAGACAGCTTTCTTCACACCTCCAGTAATTTCAACTTCATCAAAATCATTCCACACGTTGATGTTTTCGGCCTCTTCTTCTTAATGACACAATCCTCATCCTCTTGATCACGGTGACTTGAATCTGTTGCTACACTTCTTTCATTGTTGCCTTCAAGTTGACTTGAAACTGTTGGTGCACTTTGATTAGTGTCAATGTCATTAACAGGTTCAGAGTAGATGAAATAATTTCATTACTCTCAAATGGAGAAGACATCATGTTAACCTGTTTCATCATATGTTAATTAAATTATAGCTAAATAATTCCAAATAGGCAAAAATATTAAAAGTATTAAAAACTATTTCATCTTACAAAATATATAGGAGATATTCATGCACGATCGCAGCAGTGTGACATGAAAGAGCTAATACATGTGAATTTGAGAAACATGTTTGTAATATTGGCAATAATAGCAAAAGGACTCTCAAGATTGCTGAATCTACACTCGTTTTCTACACTAGCCAAACCTTCACATGAAATAACAATGAAAGACACCAACTAAAGCAATTTCGAAACTGGCATCACATGATACAACATAAGCACCCCAAGAACATGAAAAAAAGAGTGAATGCATTGGATTTAACCGACACCAAGGATCACGTGAAAAACGGAAAGGGAATTTGAAAAACACACACAGCTGGCCAAAACATTACCTACGCCTCAACATCAAAACTCCATTTCCCACAGCTAATTCCAATAGCTATCCTAAAAAACAATAAATTAAAAAACTTTTGCTGAAAAAAAAATAAGGAGTCTTTCATTTTCACAGAAAAGAACAGAGAGAACAACTCTCTGTGCGTTTCAATCAGATGAGATGAGCTTGCCAAAAATGGAATTTTTTTGTAATACAAACAAGGCAAATTCATGAGTATTCAGTTTACAGATCTGGTGAATGTGGGCTCTGTTTATAGATCTAAACTACTTTTGCAGTAAGCAGTTTGTATTTAGTTTTAAAAATACTAGAATGATAAGCAAACACAATGCCTGCAACGTGGATTCACAAATATCGGACGGAGACATACCGCAACGTTGGAAGGTGAAGTTGCAGCCGACACGGCCGGACGGAGGCGGCGGCCGTGCGGCGCGCTGGCGGAACGGAGGAAAGCGGCGTGAGGCATGTAGGGCTAGACGGAAATAAAATGCGGCGTGCGGCGCGGGCTAGACGAAGGCAGCGGCGTGCGTCGCGACTGGAGTCTGGAGAGCTGGGTGCCTGGGTCACACACTCACACGGCCTCACGGCTGGACAGCACAAGAACAAAAAGGAAGGCAGCCTTCTTACTTTACTTCTATTTTAGATCTAGTTTTTAGAATGAATACTATTATACTACTAATCTACTATTAAGGTTTTACTTTCTATTTTTATTAAAATTTAATTAAAAAATAATAATATATTATAATTAATTAATAATTATAATTATCATAATAATGTATATAATTAAACACACAACTACTGTCAGCCTAACAGCCTTGCTAGATGGCTCCAACCTTCTACTATTTAACTAAACAGCTTTTAAAAAGCCTTGACTGCTTATTTAATAGATATAGCCAGTGCCCGACTGTGCTTCATCACAGTCATAAAGCCACAGTTCAAAGCCCCGACGGGCTGCCTGGCATTTATTTCCACCCCTAGCAAGATGATGATGATGATATAAAATATGAATATCACTTGGCTGTACCCTAGTCGATGGGTATCTCAGTGTCATCCCTTGCTCGTTGTGTTTATTAATCTAGAAAAAAAAATACAAATCGCTTAAATTTTGATTTTTTTTTAAATTATCATAATGACTTTTAAAATTTTTAATTATTTTTTTAAATTTTAATTAATGTCTCAATAATTTTTTTTGTTTAATCTGAATTTATATAATATTGTATGATAATATTTTATTTATATTAACATTAATTCTAAATTATTTATTAATTTATTTATTAACTTTTATTTTAATTTTAAATATATTTTATTCCTTTCAAAATAAATAAAAAATTTATTTCAAAACAATATTTGTCTTTATTTGTTTTGTAATAATAAAATGTATTTATAATTAAATTTTAATAAATTAATTAATAAATAATATAAAATTAATATTAATATGAATAACATATTACTATTAATAAATTAATAGATTTAAATTAAATGTAAAAATTTATTAAGACATTAATTAAAATTTAAAAATTGATTGAAAAAGTTTTGAAGTTCATCTCCTTTGCCACAAATAGCACAAAGACCAAAATTAGACATATGTCGATGAAATTGCAACTGGTTGGTATGCAACGCATCATTACCACATAGCCATGAAAAGAACCTGAGTCTTTGAGGAGTTTTAAGCTTCCCAATTACATTAAAAGATAACTTAAGTATGAGATCGTATATTAAAAGATTGGTCTATTAAGTGAAAAAGTCTTGTGCCTTAAATATTATATTGAGCATTTATTTTATTCAATTTGAACATAACATAATCATTAAATAAAATAAAATGATGGTTTTTTATTGAAGAGTTAATAAATGTATCAACTTATTTTGATAAATAATATTGACTAAATAGCATTTTTTAAAAGAGGATTAGTTGTCCGCTGTGTATATATTAAATAAAATAATTTTATGGAGATTCTATAATCTATAATTAATTTGTAATCTCATATATCTATAATTAATTTGTAATCTCATATCTTTATAAATTTATTAATAAATATGGTAAGAAAATAAGGACCTTTTTAAATTTTGAAAACAAGACGTATATGATTTAAAAAATTACTCATTTTTTCTTCATTAATAGTAGAGAGAAATATATTGATGAGTGGATTCACAAAATCATACGTTAGTTTACAAAATAATAATAATAATAATAATAATAATAATAATAATAATAATAATAATAATAATAATAATAATAATGATAATAATAATAATAATAATGTTCCTTATAAACAAAATCCAGACATAGTTAATGACATATACATACAAAAACTTTAGACAGATTTCACTTGATCTTATCAGACCCATTCACTTTCCTTCTTCTTTCTCCACCACTTTTCCACTTCTTATCAATGCTCCTCGTATGGTCTGTCTATTATTTGTTTACAAAATTTGTGTGTATGAAACTTTTGAAATTGCGTTATTACATTAAGTAAAGGTAAAGAGAAGTTTCGCATAATGCATACTTCATGAATATGCATGTATTATATATGGGCTTGTCTGATGGGCATATATATATATATATATATATTATTAAGCTCTTTTTGAAAAAGATTAAAAGAAAAAATTTAATTTAAATTTAAATATAATAATATTTAAGATGTACTTATATTAAAAATATATTAATATTAAAAATCACTTATCTTTCCACTCATTTAAGAAGATAGAAGATAAAGATTATTATTAGCTCTTAAAATAAGTGACAAAAATATATTTTTTTAATTTTTTTAAATTGCATTCAATACACTTAAAAATGTTTGTAAATATTTATTTTATAAAAAATAAGTGTTTATTTAAACAAAAAAAGTGAGTCCAAATGGACTCTAACCAATGACGCACTTATGCTAAATACGATTCTGGTACGATACAATATTGATACGATGATACGGCAAAATCTAAAAAATTTAAGATACGATATTTTATGCCTGTTAATTCTTAAAACAATAACTGATCCTATCACTTTAGGATTTGTTTGAAGTAGTTAGGAAAGGATAAAGAAATTGAGATAGGATAAGAGAAGCTGTGAGGATAGGAGTAGGATAGGATATTAAGGATAAATTCGTTATCTTATCTCGACGTTTGGTGTCATTCATAGATAACCAAATGAGGATAACATTATAATTTTAGTATGATTTTAAAATTTTTTTTTTTATTTGGAATATTTTCATATTTTCTTTGATTTTATTTTTTTATAATTTTAATTTTTTTAAAATTATATAAAAAGACAAATTTATCCTTATAATAAAATTACATATAATTTTTAAAATTTTGAAAATATTGTTTAACTTAAATTAATTTTTTATAATTTTAAATATTCATTTTTAGTTTTTACTTTACTATAAATTATTAGAATAATTTTATATTTTTCAGTTTTTAAAATAATATAAATAACAAAATTAGCCTTGAGATAAAATAAAAATAATTTTTAAAATTAATTATTAATATTTTATTATTTTAAATATTTTATATTTATTATATATATTTTTGGTAACCATGTTATATTTTATTATACTTTAATTTTTTTTATATTTAAAATATTTTTTTATATCATACTTTAAATCACCTTATCCTATCCCGTTCCTTTTTCTAACCCCCTCCCCTCGTGATAATTTGAACTAAATACCTTAAAAATGGGATATGATAAGTCCATAAGATTAATTTATCATATCCTGGACCACAATGGCCACCAAACAATAATTTTAGATAAGATATGATAATTTATCCTATCTTATCTCTCTTATCCTGACCACCAAACGAACCCTTAAATATCACAGTTATGGAGCCCGAAGCTCTATAGCTAATGTTGTTTTCGGATTTACAATGTAATCAAATAGGCGGGACTCATGTACCAAGGCAGTTTAAGTTTAACTTTCTTCTTTAAACTTCTTTAGTACTATCCTGTCAAATCTGAGTCCTTGTTTTATGGGTCGTTTAATTTTTTCCCACTTCAAAATTAATGCATAATTCATTAATGTATTATAAAAACCTAACAAATTTACATATTATTACATCAGTTTTTATAGTTTTATATGTGTATATGTTTTTAATATTTTATTTAATATTATTTATTATATATATTTTTTATTATTTTCTTTTAGTTAATTATATTTTTTAAAAAAATATAAATAATAATATATCTTTAAAAAATATATAAAATTAACATTTTCTCTATTACATATGAGAAGTGTCAAAAGCTACACAGAAATGACTCACATACTTGGGACTTTTGATCAAATTGTTCTATGTGGCAAACATACTTATCAAAATACCACAGTTTTTAAACTATTTATTAGAATGTTATCATTTTGGTCACAGTGATATTTTTTAATCTTTATTGGGTCACATAAAATATGCCAGAGGAGATGATATTTTTTACGTGGATACGCTAACACGCGTGGCATATCTTACGTGGATACGCCAACAAGCTTGGCGTTTTGCACGTGGTAACACCATACGTGATAGCATATCCACGAATGATGCGCCACGCATGTTGGCGTTTCCCATGTGGAGAAAAAAATAAAAAAAAGAAATGTCACGTTGTATGTATAGGGTATTTAACTCATTTCACGTGAATCTCTTGAGAAATTTCATTCAGAGACACATACAATTGATATGTCTACTAAAGAGATTAGCTTATTTATAAACCAAGTATTTGCTTCTAATCTGTATAGTAATCGATGTAAAACTTTGGTGTTGGTAAGGCAAAACAACTAAGTAAGATAATAAAATATTTTTATTCGATGTGGGACTTTTTAGTGGGTGAAGATTCAGTAGAAAAGTCCCACATTGAATTGAGATCTTGATTCCAAAGCATTCCTTGTTGTAGCTAAAGGAAAATATTCTGAAGAGAAAGCATATGAGAAAGCAATGGATCTCTACTCAGAGTGGAACGACTACCTTCAAGATCCTAACTGGCAACAATTTGTCATTGTGGAAGGAAGTAGCAAGCTTTGCGTTTCTAAGTGTCTCTGGCATCTCTTATATGCAATCTATAGTATATGATTTACTAGAAAATAGATGCAAGATAAGCAGGAAATGAAAGAAATTTGGCATCTCATTTATTCATGGCAACGTTGGATGTAGTCCACTGTCATGGATTAGTTGAAATTTGGTATCTCATATATACGTAAATGAGATACCAAATTTCTTTCATTTCTTGCTTATCTTGCATCTATTTATATCTAAATAAATAAAAAACTTACTAGTAAATCATATACTATAGACTGCATATTAGAGATGCCAGAGACACTTAGAAATGCAAAGCTTTCTACTTCATTCCACAATGACAAATTGTTGCCAGTTAGGATCTTGAAGGTAGTCATTCCACTCTGAGTAGAGATCCATTACTTTCTCATATGCTTTCTTTACAGAATATTTTCCCTTGGCCACAGCAAGGAATGTTTTGGAATCAAGATCTCAATTCAATGTGGGACCTTTTCCACTGAATCTTCATCCATTGAAAAGTCTCATATCGAACAAAAATATTTTATTGTCTTACTTAATTGTTTTGTCTTACCAACACTAAAGTTCTACATCGATTACCATATAGATCAAAAGTAAATACTTGGCATATAAATAAGCTAATTGAAACTGATGTTTTTCAATATTATGGTGCACTTTTTAATAGACACGTCAATTATATGTGTCTTTGGGTGTCATTTCTCAAAAGATCCACGTAAAATGGTTTAAATATCCAGTATGTTGATACCCAATTTTGTCCATACTCTTTTTATTTATTTATTTATTTTAATCAATGCTTTGTCTAGATTTCAAAAAATAATAACCAAAAATAAAAATAAAATAGATTTTATTAAAAAAAAAGAAAAAGAAAAAGAAGTCAAAAGCAAAAAACCAAGAATAAGGGACAAATACTTGCTTTCTTGTTGATTGCAAAAGGAGAAGGAAAAGTTTCAGTTAGAGGATTTTAAAAATAGAGTATCAAATGGGTAAAGGTGCTGCTACTACGTGACCCATCCTTTTTTTGGCCAACCAATGCACAAATCACCAAAAATGAAGGTTGCAGCAGCAAAGAGAAAAAGGAAGCAAGTTTTGAAGCCAAAATTGAAGCAAGATAGGGACCATTCAGTCTGGTCCCTCACAAGCCCAGCTGGAAAATGGTTCTCCCTTTTTGAGTCTACAAAATGTGAGGCAGACAGGCAGCAAAGGGGGCTGAAAAATTTTACGAGACGGAGGAGGCATTTTTCTTTGTTTTCAGAGGGGGCATTTCTCAGGAGGAGTTTTTTTTTTTCGGAGAACCATCTTCAAGAAAACTTCTAGCCAAGAACCTTCATTCCCCACCATTAACTTCACTATTCATCATCTCCTACCTCCACTCACCTCCCACAAAACTTCATCATCTTCATCCATTTCATCTCCCACCCACCATTCCCATCTTCACCATCCATAAACAACCTTCACCTTCAACCCACCACCTCTATTTTCCATCTCCACCCACCATTCTCATCCTCACCAATAACCATCAACAACCATAAACCATAACCACCACCTCTATCTTCCACTTTCACTATCTACACCCATCACCACCAACAACCAAGACTCACCAACCCCATCTCCAACACACCAAAATCGAAAACCACTCACCCATATAGCAGCAGCAAGCTCTGACCAAACCGCCCTGAACCAGGAGCTCCGTCGTCCGACCAACACCGCACGACCCCCTCGGTCCGTTGAAGCCTCTGCCCTCAACAGCCACTCCAACTGTCGTCTCCCTTCGCCAGCGCCGGACTCCGATCCGGTCAGCACCAAAGCCCAGCAACCCGGCGACTCGCGTCACTCGCCGTCGCACCCGCTCACGTCGCTCCCCGACCAGTCACACCAGACCCGCGCAGGCCATCCCCAGACCGAACCGCCGGCTCGCAAACCCCCTCGCTCTCCAGCCCGCACCAGCACGCTGCACCAAAGCCGCGGACTAGCACGTCGTCGCACGAACCAGACTCGCTTGAACAGTGCAGCTGCCTGCCGAGCCCATCGCGTCGTGGCCGCCTGAACTGCCACCTCTGCTACGTGCCGCCGCCGTCTGTGCAGCTTGTAGGGAGTGAACTTTCTCTCCTCTCGTTTCATCTTTTTTTCCAGAATCAGCCCTCTTTTCATTACTTTGTTTTATTCAGTTTTTTGATAAGGAAATTATGAATGTGTTAATTGATTAAAACGAAAAACACACTTGAATGGGCCTATGGTGTATTATTTTGTGAAAATTTGTTTCTGAAGGTGTGACTTTTGTGTCTTGAGCTAGGGCTTTATAATTTTGTGAAGGTTTGTTTCTGAAGGTGAGGTTTTTGTGTTTTGGGCTTGGACTTAGGATTTAAATGTATTATTTTTGTTTAGATTAAAAAGAAGGTCTAAGTGATAAAAAATAAAATATAAAAAAAAAAAAATGATAATAATTAAATTTTGTTGAGAAAAATAAAATAAGAAATTGAAATTCATCTGCAATGATTGTTTATTCTATAATCTTGATAATTATCTGAATTGTGACAACTTGATGATTCCTTTTTTAAACAAAGAAAAAATCAATAAATTGAGATTAACTGAGTTGTGACAGCTTGTTAATCTTGTTATTTTATAATTATCTAAGTTGTGACAACTTGATGATTCTTTCTTTTAAAAATTAAAAACAACTAACCCACAAGTATTATATAAAGAACTACATAACTTTGAATTTCTCATTGCACCCAAGGATATGTAGGAGCAGAATCACTATTCTGTCAAGCCAAATTAAATTTTCACAAATTAGTTCTTTCTTTTCTTTTTTTAAAAAAATAAAAAATAAACAAAATATAAAAAATATGGTTACAAAGTCTTTTAAAAAAGGGTAAAATAAAAAATACTTGAGATTATTAAAATTTGCACAACTGGCTTAAGATCGTTTAGAACCAAGCAGGCGGTGTAAGCTAACACTTTTCTACACATGTAATCGACTCTCGAACCCAAATTCATTTTTCAAAAGACTAGTTTTGTCTATTTTAAGAGTTTTTCTAATGTTTTTTCATTTAAAATAAACATTGGTGGCGATTTCATTAATTTTCAAAAATCTTAATCTTTTTCGGTCATCCCGTCGCGATCTCAGTTGCGACATGATACATGCAATGTGACATTTATTTTTTTATTTTTTCTCCACGTGGGAAACGCCAACACGTGTGACGTTTACACATAGAAAACGTCATCACATATGGCGTTACCACGTGAAAAACGTTACGCTTGTTGGTGTATTTACGTAAGATGCGTCACGCGTGTTGGCGTATCTACGTGAAAAACACCATCTCCTCTGATATATCTTACGTGATTTAATAAAAATTAAAAAATATCACCATGACCAAAACAGTAATATTTTGATAAATAATTTAAAAATTAAAATATTTTGATAAATATATTTATCACATAAGACAGTTTGATAAAAACCCCGCATACTGGTCCGAATGACTCTGCTGAAATTTATCTTTGCAGCCATGGTTGTGGTTCTCCTATTCTCAGATCAGTCACATGGTATGTAAACAAATAGCAAAATAGAGATTTAATCTTCCAAGAATTATTTACTCGCGCGTATGCAATTTTCTTTGTACTTTTCATTACCATCTTATCTCTTGCTAATAATCTGAAGTACCCATACACTGTAGGTATGGGCGAACGGTATTGTCCAGGAACTATATTTTAAAACTTTAGAGCTTTCTTTCTTCCAATTGGAAGAAAACTATATTTTATGAATAATTAAGCTTCATTGCTGGAAACAAAAGCATTATAAGAAGCTGAGTTTTGTCCATCATCTATTGTTTTTGCCCCTTTTACTCAAAATTGTAGAAAATTCTGACTACGTCTTATTTTCAATTTAAAGATAAACAGCAAAAGTTAAAAGTAATGACGTGCTCAACAAATGGTTAATAGATAACTAGATATTAATTGAATTATCATAATTTTTTCTATATATTTCATATTTTAAAATTTGTTAGTCAAGATTGAATTCTCTTTTATATTAATTGGTTAGTATATATAAACACTTTCTTTCTTTTTTTGGTAAATAGTGTTCAAAATTAGTTCAAATCTTTTTCGATATCACGCTTACGCCAATTTTACATTGTAAGAGATTTTTTTTTTTCAATTCTAAAATTTTCTGTAGTTTCTAGAAATCATCCATATTGCGCTAGCTATAGTTGGTTGTTTATATTAGATTTAGATGGTTTTCAACGCAAATAGGTGTTCAATAAAAGGAGGAATCAGAATAATATAATCTTAAACTGTAAAGTTAAATTAATTATTGTACGAAAATTAAAAAGAATGAAATTTATAATAAAGTGTAAAATTTCTTGTAATTTTAGAACAACGAATGAAAAGAATGGAAACTTATTTAAGGGAATAAAATAATATTCAATTCATTTTTTTTTTTAGACTAAATAAAATAAATTCATCTAAAAAAATATTATATAAAATAAAATTGAAAATCTTAAATATGTTATCCTTTTTATTTATAAAAAATAATATATGGAATCAAATTCTCTTTCTTCATTAATTAGATATTTCACATTATTATCTTTCTTCGTTACAAACATAAGTCACCCTTTTCTTCCCTAGTTGAATAGACAATTTTAGATCATTATATTGAATTACATTCCAACGTCAGACATGAGTGTAAGAGTAAAACTCTTATTCTGACGTCAATTGATCTTGACCCTTTTAAAAATATAAGTGAATCCAAAGGGGCTCTAACTTACTTGACAAATTTCCATATCAACATATACTGCATTGAAAGTGGCTAGGGGCAGCTCAAGGGTGAAGCCACCCAAGCCCTCGGTTTAGGTCACATTATTTTTTTAAGCCTCATAATTTTTTTAGAAGAGGCATGTAGGAAGCTCTTTGGTGCCACTCCGAAGTTAGTGCAAGTTATGGAGAAACTCAAGATAGAGATGGAAGCTAGAAAGAGATGCACATCTATAGAATGAGAGGAAGTGAGATATTTATGGGCTTAAAAATAGTGATCGAAGGAGACAAATCAGACAATAATCCTTCGTGTAAACTAGGATTAAACGGTTAAGAAACTTTTTCCATATTGGGCCGTGTGGGTCTCTATTGGGCTATCTATTGACATTACACTACAAAAAATAGATATGCAAAAAATTTACATAGCAAACATACTGTGAATAGAGCATAAAAATACATGCATTAACGTGCAAAGATGCTAGAAATTTTAACGTAACTAATGTTGAATTTTAATAAAATCTTTAAACATGTAATATTCGAAATAGTAGTTTTTTTTAATTTTATATATAAAGTTTATAAAGATGGCAGGTTGCCACATTCTAAAATCAATCATTACGACAAATCTTCCTCCCTAAAAATGATACTTCTAGATAATTATATTCTACTAGTGAACCTATCTTCAATAACATTTAAAATTTAAAATAGTACAAATCATATATATATATATATACACATTACTTTCATGTATGGGTATGCAGCACTATGTATATAAAAAATTGAGGTAAGAGTAAATATAATTAGAGAATAAAAATTATGTAAATGTAATTATGTAAAGTGATGTGTGTATTGACAAAGATGGTAAGAACAAACTACATTAATTAAGTTGGTTGGGTTCAAATCCTGCCAAGATAATTATTGGTGAATTATTTATAAGTATTTTAATAAGCACTCATTGAGCCTAAGGGCATATCTTGATTTTGAAATAGGACTACCACCTTTAATTTTAAAATTTTGTTTATTAAAAAAAATTGCTAACAAGTGACTGTGCCTTTGGGCAATTGGTAAGTATTCAAAATATGATTTTTTATATGAAAAATATAATATTTAATGTATTAAAAATTGAAAAGGTTCTAATTTTCATGCAAAACTTTCTATTTTGAATTCTTTGATAAGTTATCTAAGGGCAGTTGTTAAAACAAATGGTGATGTGTGTGTGAATAACTTTATTCTTAGAGTTTAATTTTAATACAATCGTTAGTAAAAAAAATTTATATAATTAATCAATCATATATTATTATATATGTGACTTTTGAAGTAATTATTATGAAAATTAAATATTTTTAATAACATAATAATATATAAATATATAACAATATAAATAACTTTTACAATGAAAACACATTTAAATTAAATCCTTTCTTTTATTGAAAATGCAATTTACGTAATAATCCTCTGCAATTCGGTCCAATCTAATTGCAATTTTTTATATTTATTGAGAATTAAATATGCATGGTGGTAGGGGGTTACCTAAGAAGCATAATAAATATTATAGAACATGAATATGACACAATTTAGCAAAAAAATTAAAATAAATTAAAAAATATATTGATAAAATTATTTAAAAATATTAAAACATCTGATTCAATGTGTATTGATACCAGTATCCTGCTATTTTAAAATATCAATCCTTCTCATATGTTTACTGGACCGATGGACCCAAATGGGCATCTCTGTTTTTGAGTTTCATTCACCCGAGCAAGATTGGTGCTTAATTGGCCTTGAAATGGATGAAAAGTGCCTTTGCACAATTGAGGCTCAATACCAACCCTAGAATCGGAAAAGACTCAAGAAGATGCAACCAAGTAACTCAACCATGTCGGGTTCTGATCTCAACAAGTTGATAAGCAAAGCTAATAAGTAGTGTGTTCATCTTTTCTCTCTCTCTTTCTCTCTCTCATTTATGCACATCAAAAATTTGGTGTACCCATTTTTTGCAAGAATTTGAGACTCGATCAGCCAATTCTAATGGTTGTGTCGGTTTTGTTGCAAGTAGTGATTTTATTTTTATTTTTATTTATTTTTCGTGTGAGTTTTCCGTGTTTGATCGTAGGGAAATATATGATATATAGGTTTTTACCCCCCAAAATAAATTGATGTAGCATACAATTTTGTTGCTTGCTTAGGTTGATTTGTCTTAACGATGTGATCTAACTACTATTGGTATCATACTGGTCATGGGTTTTGGAGAGGCCCTTCTAAGGAATTGGTATTGATCAAGTATTTACCTTCATGTGTGAGTTCCCATCTTTTTTTTTTCCTCCATTAAGCATTTCAACGGCTGCTGTTATATTTTGTGTAAATGAGATTTCAGTTTAAAATTAATTGATAAAGATTGGGATAAACGATGTGAGACTCTTAACATGTGAGTCTAGCGAAATAGATAGGATAAGCCTAGCGAAATAAGCGTCGGAAATAAAATCTTGACTTTGATATCATGTGAGATTTTAACTTAAAATCAATTAACATTACATGGAATGATCAAATAAATATATAAACTGCACCCGAAAGTACATCATGTAAGTTTTCAATTCCAACTCCTCATATCTAAATCCTTTTGGGAAGTTTCATATTGCTTATAAGACCATGAGAACTGTGGCATCCACCTAGTTACGATCCTAGAAAATCTGACCAAGTAGATTATTCTTCGCTAGGTCTTAGACTAAATTTCATCATCGTCAAAATGGATGGCTTCATCTTTATCACTAATCGTCGTGTTCTCTTGCAATGGGGCTGCTTGACCAATCTAGAAGACGAGAAACGAAGGCTAGGCAACTTGCTATTTTTGGTTAACCAACAATGGCTTTAATGACAACAACCAAACAACGAGGCAGTGACTAGGTGAGAAAACTAGCAAGGGAAGGTGATGATCACATATTTTATACATTAATAAACCTTCATTTTTAGTCATTTACACTCTCTATATACTTAATTGATTAAGTCTAGTTATGTTTTGTAAGTTTGGACTCAAATTAGACTTAATTGATTTTTTAAGCATTATTTTGTTCTTACGCTATTTCTGTATTTCGGTCATATCTTGAGTTCTAAATATCTGATAATTATGAATTTTACCTTGTAGGAAAGATAAGAGAGAGCTCTACAACTTTGATGAGAGCTCAAAGTCTCAATCATACATCTAGTAGAGCTAATTGGGTTTGGAAGACAGAATACGAGTTTTGTGTCTGAAACCTGAACAATGTACAGTAATTAGAGCATAACTCGGGTTGCAAGAATTATCTTGAGCTGAAATTTGGATATTTGAAAGTTAAGACCCAGATCTAAAACTTTCATGTTGAACACAAAACTTGATTCGGGCTCCTTAATGGTGATATTGGGTCTGAAAGTTAAAACAGAGGTGCTGAAACTGGGCCTGAACAGTTTATAGTAATTGGGTCATATCTTGGGCTGTAGGGCGAATTTTTGGGTGATTCCAGGGCCATTGGAAAGCTTAGACAATTTCCTAGAACTTTCATGAAGACCACTTGACTCAGAAATGACGAAATCAATGACTTAAGCAATGAATGATTTCAGAGACAAGAAATCTCAATGATTTTTCACTCTTATCTTCACCATTTGGCATTTTCCACTCATTCATCCACTCATCCACTCATCCACTCACTCCTAATCAGCCCCGTTGTCATTTTGTATCCCTAATCTTCTATAAAAGGCACCATTGGCTGACCATTTGGGGCACTTGGTGTTAGGCTTAGTTTGTTACAAGTTGTGGTTATGCTTGTTTCTTGTTTTACTTTGTTGTAATTTTCTCTTATTCTAAAGTGAAGTCATGTTCATCTTTCTCTTCTTCTCTCTTTCTTTCTTCTTATCCATGAGTAACTAAATCTTCATCTTGCTTGGGTGAAAGAGTGAAGCTCTTGGTAATGAAATAAGGTTAGATTATTTTATTTCTTGTGCTTAAATGATATATTATTAAATGAACATTATATGTGTTGTATTTTGTTTCTAATCAATTTAGAAACCTTCTTTGTTAATGGAGATCTGGATTTATTGTAGACAATTGGATTGGCACAGTGAATGCTTAAACTCATTTACAAATGTTGGTAGATAATTAAAGGAATCATAATATGATTACATATATAATTAAACTTTGAATGTTATATTTTTCGATTGGAACCTCCGTTGTATGTGGATTTCAATTGAGTTAAAAAGAGAAATAATCTTACCTTTAATTTATTACTAAGAGTGAATCTCCTAACCCAAGCAAGCTCTTAAATTCATTTGTGAACTTGTTTTATTACTTTTGGTGTTGTGATAAATCCTCTTCTTACCTCAATTAATTTTTCTTCATCAATTCCCTGTGGATCGACCTCGGACTCCCGAGAAATTTACTACTTGAGACAACCTGCACTTGGGTTTGCATCCTTAAATCTCGCAGTCAAGTTTTTGGCGCCGTTTCCGGGGACTTGATTTGAAGTTTTGATTTATTGAGGTTTGTTTTCTTTAATAAAATCTATTCTCTCTTCTCCCTCACCGGAGCTAAAGATCGGCTTGTTGATCCTTCGGTTTCTTTACTAACTCTCTAACTTACTAACTATTTAACTTACTAACTTACTAACATACTAACTTTCTAACTTTTATATTTATGTTATTTAATTTTTTTATTTATTTTTGTCATTTTTTTTTTCGTCGGAGGGGTAATTCTCCCTTTTATTTTACGCACTAACTTAGTGGGGGAAACTCTCCTTTTTACTTTTCTGTTATTTATTTTTCCGCAATCTAACTTAATGAAATAATATTTCTTCTTCTCTTCTCTTTCGCCGGCTCTGTGGGGCTCTGTCACTCTCCGGTTTTCATATTTAAATTTACTTTCTGCACTTTATTTTTTGTATTTTAATCTTCCGCACTTTATTTTTATTTTTATTTTTATTTTTGGGTGGTTGGTTTATTACCCCACCTTTGTTATATATATATTTTTGGTGGTTGGTTTATTACCACACTATTGTTATATTTTTATTTGGTGGTTAATTTATTCCACGCCTTTGTACATATTTATTGGGTGGTTGGTTTATTACCCTATCCCTGTTAATATTTAATGGTGGGTGACACCGCTATCTCGTACATTATTTTTTATTTATTTATTTTTAGTTATTTATGTATTTATGCTTAATTGGTATCGTGATTTAAATTTTGGTCGTCTAGTTAAAATTAATTCTAGTACTTTATATATTGACTTGTTTGAATCATAATCACACACAATTAACACAATGACTGACAATGAAAGTGTATATGATGAACCGAAAAATCAACCGTTGCGAACCATGCGTGAATATTTGCAACCACCTTGAAATTCTAGTCCATCATGTTTTATCTTTCCACTCAATGCCAATAATTTTAGATTCAAACCAGGTATGATTTCTTTACTCCCTAATTTTCATGGTTTAGAATCTGAAAGTCCATATTTACATCTGGAAGAATTTGAGGAAGTATGTATTGCCTTCAATGATCAAAATTGCACTGAAGCGATTGTTAAGCTTAAATTGTTTCCTTTTTCTTTAAAAGATAATGCAAAATCCTGGCTTAACACTTTGAAACCAAGATCAATTGGCACATGGCAAGAAATGCAAGGTGAGTTCTTAAAGAAATTTTTTTCAACACATAAAACCAATGCTATGAAAAGACAAATCCAAATTTTTTCCCAAAATTCAAATGAAGCATATTTTCAATGTTGGGAACGATTTAAAGATTTGTTAAATTCTTGCTCACATCATGATTTTGAAAAATGGCGCACTATAAGCTTCTTTTATGAAGGTTTAACTCCTGAAACTAAATAATTTGTGGAAACAATGTGCAATGGTGAGTTTCTTGATAAAGAACCTGATGAAGCTTTAGACTATTTGAACCAGTTGGCTGAAAATTCTCAATCTTGACATAGTACTAACACTTCTGAAAATTCAATTAGATCTAATCTTGCAAGTGCTAATAAAGGAAAATATCACCTTAGTCAAGAGGAAGATCTAAATGCTAGATTTGCCAGTTTGGCTAGAAAGGTTGAAGCCATGGAATTAAGAAAAGCAAAAGAAATCAAATCTGTGCAAAATGAAGAAATTTGTGGTATTTGTGATGACTTAGGACACTCAACACACGAATGTCCTAACATTCCTGTTTTTAAAGAAGTTGTACATGAGCAGGTAAATGCAATGAATAATTTTAACAAGCCATTGACTTCTTCTTTTTCAGATACATACAATCCGGGATGGAGAAATCACCCGAATTTCAGCTGGAGGAATAATAATCAGTCACAATTTGTGCAACCACCACCTCCTCAAACACAACAGAACTCTCAAAATTCTCAAGGATATGCACCTTATGTCCCACCATATAAGAAAAACCTTGAAGAAACACTGCGTGCATTCATAGAAAAGCAAGAGGCCATTAATAAACAAACTAATCAAACCATGAATGACATAAAAGACACTCTTGCTAAACTTTCTTCTGCACTCATCATTCATGAGAAAGGAAAATTTCCTTCTCAACCTCAACCAAATCCCAAGGGTCAATACAGTCTAAATGAGAGGAGTTCAGAAAACCAACAAATGGACCAAGTCCAGTTAGTGATAACTCTTAAGAGTGGAAAGATTGTTGAAAAACAAATCCTCAAATCTTGTGAGAAAGAAGATGAGCCAATTCCCCAAGAAAATGAAGAAGTTGACCAAAAGGAGGCCAAACTTTCGCCTTCACCCCCATTTCCTCAAGCATTGAAAAATCCAAAGAAATTGGACCCTAACATTGGAATTTTTGAAATTTTGAAATAAGTGAAAATTAATATTCCTCTGTTAGATGCTATCAAACAGATTCCTTCTTATGCCAAATATTTGAAGGACTTGTGCACTGTTAAAAGTAAATTAAATGTGAAAAAGAAAGCATTTTTGGCGAGCAATGTAAGCTCCATTCTTCAAAATAATAATGCGTTGAAATATAAAGACCCTGGTTGTCCTACAGTTTCATGCATTATTGGAGAACATAAAATTGAAAAAGCTTTACTTGATCTTGGTGCTTGTGTCAATTTGCTTTCATATTCAGTTTATCAACAACTTAACTTAGGTGAGTTAAAACCAACTTCTGTAACTCTTCTACTTGCAGATAGATCAATTAAAATTTCAAGAGGAATAGTGGAAGATGTGTTGGTTCAAGTTGATAAATTCATATATCCTGTGGATTTCATTGTCTTGGATACTGAACCTCTGGTTGATAGTTGCAAGTCAATTCCTGTTATTTTAGGTCGTCCATTTTTAGCAACATCTAATGCTTTGATAAATTGCAGAAATGGAGTGGTGAAGCTAACATTTGGAAACATGACACTGGATCTCAATGTTTTTAACATGTGCAAGCAACCACAAGAAGTCCTTGATGAAAATGAGGAAGTTGAAGGAATTGAAGCCATTATAGATGATCATATTCAAAAAGGGAGTTCTTCTGATCCATTAAGTTTGTTTAATTAATTCATTTAATTTGCTTGATTGTACAGAGGAAATAGAATACAAAGGAAGAAAGTCAAAATTCGAAGAGCTAAAACCCATGAATGATAATGCTCATGAAGAAGTACCCACACTGGAACTAAAGCCATTACCTGCTGGGTTGAAGTACACATTTTTGGGAGAAAAGCAAAGGTTTCCTATGGTAATTTCCTTGTCTCGTACTGAAGAACAAGAAGGAAAGATGTCGCCTCAATGGATGCACCAAGATAAAAGGAAATTTCTGACAGAGGTGAAATTTTTTTATTGGGATGACCCATACTTGTTCAAACATTGTCCTGACCAAATTTTTCAGAGATGCGTTCCCGGCAGTGAGGTTGGTAGTGTCATTAAATTTTGTCACTCAGAAGCATGTGGAGGTCACTTTTCTTCAAAGAAAATAGCTGCGAAAATCTTACAGTGCGGATTTTATTGGCCCACTTTATTTAAGGACTGCTATACTTTTTGCAAAAGTTGTGACAATTGTCAAAAGACAAATCCAATAAAATCCACAATCAAGACAATTTTGAGAAAATCTTTTAAAATTGGTCAAAAAGTTCTGCTTTATGATTCTACCGCACCTATTCCCTAGAAAATTGAGATCTAGCTGGAGTGGTCCTTTTGTTGTCAAACACGTGTATCCTCATGGGGTCGTAGATATTGTGAATCCTAGGAATGGTAATGTGTTTAAAGTTAATGGACAAAGGCTCAAACCATTTCTGAAAAAACCAAGTTGATGAGTTCTTTGTGTTCTTAGGTTAAGTGGCGAATACGGTACTCCGTGACTCTCAAGTCGGTTTGTTTTTCAGTTTCTCAAAATAACTGAATCCTTCTTCTCCTTTAAAATGGATGTCATTTTTCAAACCTGAGAAAACATTTTCCTTCTCTCCCTCAAAATGCTCTGAAAAAAAAATCTACAAAGTTCGATGTGAAAGATTGAGACCGTTAATGCACAAAGGTATGCCGAGAAGATGTACGCTAGATAATTGAAGCAAAGGTCCGACTAGCAGGTGAGTCTTCAATTTCATTTGACTCATACATGCCAGGTCTTGGAAGAAGTTCGTATTCTAAAAGGAGAAGAGTAAAAAGGTTACAAGTCTGTTACAAATGTGGACGATGGAATTGTAACATGCAATGTCGTTCTTTGGGGATGGTTTCCGCAAATAGATCCTTCATTAAGAATGGACTGAGTAAGGAGTCATTAGATGATATCTTATTGACTCTTAAGACGCGTTCTTATAGATTGATGCAGGGTGAAATTCTTAATTTGTGGAATCTCTTCAAGGATGAAAAAAAACGCTACAGTCTTGGGAATCTGACTCTAAAAGACCCTGTTTGCCAATTTATAAAAAAATTGGATGGGAAGCTTATCCTCGACTTATAGAAGGTGTTTAAGCCGTTACTGGACGTTAAACTAGAGGCAGATGTGAGTCATATCCACAACAATCTGTACATATCTTCTTCTTCTTCTTCTTCATGTAATCTTAAAAAAAAAAAGAGAAAAAAATTCAAAAAAAAAAAAAAGAAAAAAAAATGTTTGAACAAGGGCGATCCGGAAGGAGTACCATGACTTTAATTAGTTGTGGAGTCCCAGCCTTTGGCTGACCCGTCATTGACTCGGGTGGACCTTTGCACGTTTTTTTTTTAAAAAAAAAAGTTCGTGAGTGTCTACTGCACTGGTGACACGCAGTATAAAGATATGCCACTACTGCACTCATGACGCGCAGTATAAAGATACTTCATGAAAGCTGTACATACAGGTATGTCATCATTTGTTATTATATCTCTTTTATCTTTGTATAATTTTGCTGTATTTTGGTTTTAGACAGACGATCCTTTGAGCAGGGTCCTTTAGGGGTTTCTAGACTTCTTTACCCTGATGGTTTTCTTGAAGTCACAAAAAAAAAATTCTTTTACCTTTGATCTTTGATCTTGATCCAGCAATAACTCAGATAGATTGGTCAGCAGGAGGCAGTGAGGGAAACATGATGAAAAAGGAGCCAGATTTGACATTTCGTTTAAAGCTTTCATTTACTTTGGATTTATCATACTTTGTTTTTGTTTAAATTTGTGTCAGTTTTCTCCAACAGGTAATATCTTCTATCCTTTACTCATCTATATTTTAACATTGAGGACAATGTTGTGATCTAGTTGGGGGGGAAGGATAGTTAACCCAAAAAATAAAATTGTTTTGTTTTGTTTGGAAAGTATGATATGATTGTCATGGACTTACTAAACCAATTAGTGATGACAGAGTAAGGAGTAATTTTACTTCTGAGACGCATCTTAATTGGTGGCAGAGTAAGGAGTTTTTAGGTAGTAATTAATTAGTATTGATTTGTGGAAGTAACAAAGTTTTTGTCTTTTGATTTCCTTGGAAAGATTCAAGCGAATGCACTCTCACAGCCTTGGAAGCAATTGAAATTCAGGAATCATAGCATGATTGAATAAATTATCTTCTTTCTTAAATTTCACATGCTTGGTTATGGATGTTGAATTGGTGGATTGAGAATGATAGAAATATGCCTTGTGAGATTTTGAGCCTATGATGAATGGATTGAATATCTATGTCATTCTCTTCTTTCTTGTGTGATTTTTACTCATAGAATTGTTACTCTAGAACTTGCTTTGATTCTTTTTGAGGCTACATTTTCACATGCATACATTAATATGATTGAGGCATTTTGAAATAGCTACTTTGACCAAATAGCCATCCTTGTATATTTTCCATTGTGTAACCCCTTTAAACTTGTTTGACCATTCCTTGTTTTAAGCTCATTTCATCCTTCAAAAAAAAAATATGTTTTTACCCAACCTTAGGGAATAAGAGAGCATTAACCTTGTTCTTGAACAAGTGTGAGAGTGTGTATGCAAAATGATAAAAAAAAAATTATTGACCACCGTTGTACTTAAAGGATCATCAGAGTTTAGAATAAAGGTAGATGTTTGGAAGCAACAAGAAGAAAAGGAGAATGTTCAAGTCTAACAATAAATTCAATTCACCAATTTAGGATTGATCTTCAACAAAACATTAGTCAAATATTGGTGATTGTCCTTTATGATGAATGTTCTCAAACATTTTCTTTACTCTAATTGTATCATAATGCTCTTTTACTCTCTTTGGTATTTATCTTCTCATATCCATATTATCTCTTCTCCTTTACCATGACCCCATTACAAGCTTGAATAAAGTCCTCTTGATTTTTGTATGCATGTGTTTTGAGTAGCGGAGAAGTAGAAGATAAGCAAGCTTATGGTAGTGCAATTGTTCATGGGTTGAATAGAGTGAAATACTTACCTTGTAAACACTTGAGAGATTGAGAGTGAATTCTGTGAGGATCTATCATTTTTGATTCATTCTTTTCAACGGAAGCTTCCTTGCTTGTTGGTTTGAGATGTGAAGAAATGTTACCTCATTAATGCTTTGATCCCTTGAATTTCTTGTTGCTCTTCTTGCTTCATCAAGTCTTTTAGAGTTTTTAGCTTTTGAGTCTGTGTCATTTTTTTTGTCTCCTAACTTTGGTCTTATGTGTTTTGCCTAGGAGTGCAAAAAGCTAAGTGTGGGAGAATTTGATGATCACATATTTTATACATTAATAAACCCTCATTTTTAGTCATTTACACTCTCTATGTACTTAATTGATTAAGTCTAGTTATGTTTTGTAAGTTTAGACTCAAATTGGACTTAATTGATTTTTTCAGCACTATTTTGGTCTTACACTATTTCTGTATTTCGACCATATCTTGAGTTCTAAATGTCTGATAATTATGAATTTTACCTTGTAAGAAAGATAAGAGAGAGCTCTACAACTTTGATGAGAGCTCAAAGTCTCAATCAGACATCTAGTACAGCTAATTGGGCTTGGAAGACAGAACACGAGTTTTGTGTCTGAAACCTGAACAGTGTACAGTAATTAGAGTATAACTCGGGTTGCAAGAATTATCTTGAGCTGAAATTTGGATATTTGAAAGTTAAGACCCAGATATAAAACTTTCATGTTGAATACAAAACTTGATTCGGGCTCCTTGATGGTGATATTGGGTCTGAAAGTCAAAACAGATGTGCTGAAACTGGGCCTGAATAGTTTGTAGTAATTAGGTCATATCTTGGACTGTAGGACGAATTTTTGGGTGATTCCAGAGCCATTGGAAAGCTTAGACAATTTTCTAGAACTTTCATGAAGACCACTTGGCTCATAAATGACGAAATCAATGACTTAAGCAATGAATGATTTCAGAGATAAGAAATCTCAATGATTTTTCACTCTTATCTTCACCATTTAGCATTTCCCACTCATTCATCCACTCATCCACCCACTCCTAATCAGCCCCCTTGTCATTTTGTATCCCTAATCCTCTATAAAAGGCACCATTGGCTGACCATTTTGGGCACTTGGTGTTAGGCTTAGTTTGTTACAAGTTGTGGTTATGCTTGTTTCTTGTTTTACTTTGTTGTAATTTTCTCTTGTCCTAAAGTGAAGCTATGTTCATCTTTCTCTTCTTCTCTCTTTCTTTCTTCTTATCCATGAGTAACTAAATCTTCATCTTGCTTGGGTGAAAGAGTGAAGCTCTTGGTAATGAAATAAGGTTAGATTATTTTATTTCTTGTGCTTAAATGATATATTATTAAATGAATATTATATGTGTTGTATTTTGTTTCCAATTAATTTAGAAACCTTCTTTGTTAATGGAGATCTTGATTTATTGTAGACAATAGGATTGGCACAGTGAATGCTTGAACTCATTTAGAAATGTTGGTAGATAATTAAAGGAATCATAATATGATTACATATATAATTGAACTTTGAATGTTATATTTTTCGATTGGAACCTCCGTTGTGTGTGGATTTCAATTGAGTTAAAAAGAGAAATAATCTTACCTTTAATTTATTACCAAGAGTGAATCTCCTAACCCAAGCAAGCCCTTAAATTCATTTGTGAACTTGTTTTATTACTTTTGGTGTTGTGACAAATCCTCTTCTTACCTCAATTAATTTTTCTTCATTAATTCCCTGTGGATCGACCTCGGACTCCCGAGAAATTTACTACTTGAGACAACCTGCACTTGGGTTTGCATCCTTAAATCCCGCAGTCAGAAGGTCGGACAAGTGGGGGAGCAACACTACTTAGTCTACCATAGGCAGCATAAACCCTAGCGCGGACTTGGGGTAGAGAGAGGCTGAAAAGTGAAAGGCTAATTTTAGCAATATGAAAACTAGTTTTATTTGCTAAATAAAAATTAATTAAAAGTGATGACATTTAAATGTACAAAATTATATATTAAAATGAATTAATATTATTTCATAATAATTTAACTAAAGAAAAGGTTTGTTAAATATATTTAATGACCTCTCATATATTGAGCATTTTTAATTTTTTTTTTACGAAAATCAGTTTTCACCAAGACTTAAACAAACATTATTAAATTATCAAAATAGCATATTTTTAAAATTTTTAGTATTATGAATTTTTAAGGAAATCCTAAAATAAACCACACCTCGTAACTTATTTACTTAAAAAAAATGTTTTGGTGAGTAGAGATGGTGATATAATCTATTTAGAATAAACCTCTACTTTAGTCTCTGAAATTATATGCATCAGTCACATTCATCTTTGAAATATAGAAAACTCTACTTTAGTTCCTGAAACATCAATTCGTATGATTAGTTTAGTCCTTATTGGAGACTAATGTGACAGGATTTTAAAAACTAAACTAACTGTACGGATTGATGTTTCTGGAACTAAATGAAATTTTTTATATTTTAAAAATGAATGTGACCGGTGCATACAATTTCAAGGATCAAAGTGGAGGTTTATTCAATCTATTTAGTTTCATGATTAGCTAACCATTTTTCATATATTCTTTTTGTTTTTGTAAGATATGAGGTGTTCCTGTTTTAAGTGTAGGACTAATTTTCACTTAAACATCGACTTCGCCTTGACCATAAAATACATTTTCTTACTTACAATACACTAAAAAATTGGATATAAAAAAATATTAATTGGTCAACTTCATGTTTGAAAAAAAAAATATTTTGACCTTTTTTAATTAAACTTTTAAAAATTACATCTATATTCAATAACTTAGATTTGTTATACTAAAGGTCATCATTTTCAGGAGAGATAGATGCAAACAATAAACTTATCTAACTTTTAAATTTCACGTGAGAACCATTTGTTTTTTTTTAATGTATTTTAAGAACCCATTTTAAATCTAGTATGTATTGGTTATGGGTCTAACCTTTATTTATGGTAAGTCCCATAATACATTGATAATATTTTTAGTTTAAATAAATGAATCTAATGTTTATCCTTTGCACTTCCAAATGATTAACAATGAAATTATTTATTAAACGCCTACTTTGATTTTGTTTTCATCAGTCAAAGATACACTTTTTGTTTTGTCAAAATTATTGTTTTCAGTATTGATTTATCATAATAGACTTTTCCTCCATTATATCATAAAAATTAAATTCAATCTTATCTATTTGCACTTGCTATAAAAAAAAATAATTATTCACCAAGTCAATTAACATCTTCCTACACTGACAATATACATGCATAACCTTCAATTCAGAAATTGAGAAGAAAAAAATGACCAAGAAAGCTTATAGGAAACAAGATAAATGCTAGTATGACTATTATAAAGAAATAGAGAAAAAATTAAAAGGCATGCTAAGTTAATTAACATCTTCCTAAACTGATAATGTAAATTTACATACATAACCTTCGATTCTGAAATTAGAAAATATGCAAGAGCTGAATAGGAAACAAGATAAATGTTGGCATGACTATTATAAAGAAATAGAGAAAAACATATTTTTTTAATTCACATAACATATGCAGAAAGCAAAAGAATATGAAGGTTTCCTTTTTTTTTCCATGCCCATATATTTAAAAAAAAATGAAGAGGGAGTTTCAAAAATTTTGAAAGTGAAACGAAAACTAAAAAGTTGACAACTAGTCATAAGAGTGTAAAAAATAAGTAAGAATTTACGGAAAAGGGAAAATATTTTGAAGGGTTGTTGTTTCCTTCTTAAAAAAAGGATTAGTGCCACGGACAAAGAGGCGATAGGGAGGAATTGCTATAAAAGGGCACTTCAACGGCCTTTGGAGCAATTTGTCAGCAGCCCTGCTTGATACCTGACTACCACTAGCATTTTTAGTCCTTAAGAGCTAACATATAAGTAAGACCAATTTAGGAAATGGAATTTCTATAACTTTTTTTTTTTAAAGAAATTTCTGCATCCTATATAAAATATACGCTTGCTTAGACAACCATCTTAATTCAGTGTATAAATTGAAACAACAATCCCTTGTTTCACTGTTCATCGATATACACTAGAAACACATGAGCGAGTGAAGCAAAATGCAGCAACTTTCTTCGCCCAACGCATACCAATTCTCATATCTACTGATCTAATGGGTATACCCTCTTCTCAAACTCTCTATCTTGTTTATATCTGACATCAATGGATGATAGTTACTGAAGTAGTGGCCATGTCCATTTTCATATGACCACCAAATTTTTTTTTTAATGTTTTTCAAAATGGAGTTTTGATTATTGTGCGTATGTTGTTTCACCCCTTTCTTGTGCTGAGTCTAATTTTATTGTTCCCTATCAACTTAACTTGTTGGAGGATTTATTTGATCTAACGATTTCAACTCTTTTTTTTTTGTTTCTACAAAGTTATACGATTTGGTACTTAGTGTTTTCATTTGTCAAAAATAAAATTAAAAATAAACTACTTTTATTTCTCTTACATGAAATTTTTATTTCACATTCTATTTTTTTTGAAAATTCTCATGCTTTTAATTTTTTTAAAAAATAGAGGTATCCTTTGCAAGAACCTATTGCTCACTTATAAGAAGTATGTGTAGATTTTTTAAATAAAAAGAAAGTTTGTGTATTAAATATGAAATGTAAAAAGGAGTGTAATTTTCTCAATCTAATTAATTATTATTTTTATATATTTTTTGTTGTTTAGTACTAAGGTAGCAAATGAGTTAGTCATAGAGGGTTAAGACGCAGGGATTAATTTTGTTTAATTAAGGGTGCCCAAATTTCAAAGTCAAACAGCTTAGTTATCTGTGAAGTCAAGTTTTGCAAAATAAACGTGAGGAGGAGTGGGTCCAAGGGGTTGGAACGTAAGGATTAGTGTAATCAGAGTGAAGGTGATCGAATTTCAAAGTCAAGTGGCTAAAATATCTGTAAGTTCGTTTTTGCTAGAAAAAAAAAAAAAAGATAGGAAGGAGTGGACCCAAGGTGTTGAAAGTTTCGGATATGTGTAATTTGAGTAAAGGTATCAGAGTTCTAAAGTTAGACATCTAAGGTATCTGTGAAGTAAGGTTCCCACAAGAGAAGACGTATGGAGGACTAGAGAAGTAAACACAAAGGGTTGGAACTCAAGGATTAGTGCAATCCTAGTGAAGTCGGTTGTTGCAAGAGAATTGGTGAGGAGGAATTGACCTAGGGATTTAAAACCCAAGGTGTAGTGTTGTTCGAGTAAGGGTGTCTGAGTTCCAAAGTTTAGTATTTGAGGTATTTATAAAGTTAGGATTTTGTAAGATAAGAGGTGATGAGGAGTACTGGACCTTTATTGAGTTGGAACTTAACGATTACTGTAGTTCGAGTAAAGGTGAAGTCAAGTTCCTACAAGAGAATAGGTAAGGAGAAGTGAACCTAGGGGCTAGAACTCAAGGGTAGACGTAGTCTAAATAAGGGTATCCGGTTTCCTGAGTTCGGCATCTAACGTTCAAGTCAATAAAAGGTCAAGGTAAATACGCAAATCTAGAAAGAAATAGTCTAAATCCTTTACCTAGTGAGTAAAGACCCATATTTATAATTCTTGAGTGACATTGGATATAAACAATTATAGTAACCTCTTTTTTTTTTTTTTTGACAAACAATTATAGTAACCTATTATAACTAGTTGTCCATTTAAGCTTGTCCAGGAGCATAGGTGTAGGCGACACCTAATTTGGGTTAGAGGGAAAAGTCCAATATACTTGGCTGAGAAGCATAATTCTTCATCAACCTGTTAGTTGGATATTTCTATCCATAACATACTAATTCATATTTGTGAGAAATTTGTTATAAGCGAAGAACTTGGTGAAAGATGATGAAATGTTCATCTTACTTATAATTAAGATTGTGTTTAATGATTATGATTATATTTCTTTAATTGCAATGAGTAAATTTAGTAGTGGCAAAAATAACATTGGCCATCAATGCTCTGTTATCATTTTTCTCTCCTTTTTTTATAGATGATTTGTTAGGTGACTATCTTTTAAATGTCAATAGTTTTTCAAATGGTTTACATTCAGGAATAGATTATTTATAGTCGTAAAATAACAAAGCAAATAAATTATAAGTATGTGTGTCTGATTGCGAATATATAAGTTGTTAATGGGAAAAAAAGAATAATTTAACCTAAACCATATTCCTTTTTATTATTGAATTTCAGTATTGTTCTGATATTTTCATTAGACTATCTTGAAGTCTACGCTTTATGTAGTTTTAACTTTCTAGTTATATCCCTTCATTTGTTATATTAATGTAACTTGAAAGTAAGACATGAATTTTTTAAAAGACTAAATTGTGATATTACACTAATTAATGATATTCCCATGAGAAATTAGGGGAAATTTATGTCTTTGTAGTTTTTATTTTTTATATTAAAGGTGCAAACACTTAGATAAGAGCGGCGATAGGTGACCTAAAGAAGGATTATGTGAAAAACACAATTAGCTAAATGTTTGTTATCGATCTTAGTTATTAAGTTGGTAGAGAAAAAATATTTGATTTATTTATTAGCCAGCATCATTTTTTTTATGTGTTTATTCTGCATTTTATATCATAATCAGGCATGTTTATTCTTTGTCCTGAGATTATTACACCCACTTAATCATTTATAAACTTACAAATATGAGCTACACACACATATACATACACACACACATATATATATATATAACTACTAAATTTCTTTTCAGTATCAATTAACCTTAATTAGTAGTTCAAATATTCTTATTTTATGAAAAATTTGATAGAATTTTCTCTAAAAACTGGACGTTCCCAAAGGTATTTCATCTTATATAATGAAATATATCCATATATATTTAGATTTTCAAATCAACAAAGTATCTATAAAATGCATAACAAAAACATTTGTACATATACATACAGGCAAACTAGATTAAGCAAATGTAATAAAAGATATATAATTTAATACAAGTATAATGACCATATCAATGAGAAGTGATAGAGTTAGAATGCAGTGGTCTGTGAGAAATATCAGAAGAAGGTCCTTGTTGTGATGAGTTTGGATATGGTGAGTAACCCATATATGGTGGGTATGAAAAGGATAGTGTAAAGGTAAATGTCAAAGGATATGCTGAGTAAGTGTAAGTAGGTGATGAGTATCTTATAGATGGCAGGTAACCTATAAGTGGTGGGTAACCTAGATATGGTGGGTAAGATGTATGTGGTGGTTGAGATGGTGAGTAAGTAGCAGTAGTAGTAACCTGTAACGTGACATTTTTTATTGTTTTTCTATCTACGTGGAAGCACCATCTATCTTGGCACTACAATGAAGATAATGTCATTCACTTATTTTCACGTGGATAACGACAAAGTGACATTATCCACATAGAAGTGTCAAAGTAGATGGTGCTATCTGTGTGAAAAAAAATAAAAAATATCACATTAAATTTAAAAGTAATATTTTAGTATATAATTTAAAAAAATAATATTTTAATAAATAATTTTATCATGGTCTATTTAATAAAAAAGCTGAGATGTGCCCCCTTAATTTAATCTTATTAACCAATTATATTGTTGGTGTAATTTTTAGGTGGACACAATCTATTATATCGCACTCAAATTATTATTTAACATGTGTAAAGTAATAGAAAGTGTTATAAAATTATACTAATCATTAATAATATTTTTATATATATCAAATAATAATTTAAATATATAAATAATGACTTGATAAATCATATCCATCTAAGAATTTTTCTGTATTGTTGTGTCATTTTATATCATGTTACTTGTAAAGTTTTGTCATGGTGGATGTGACAGGTTAGACTCCATATTTTGGCATGTTATATCTTTCTTTTTCAATAATGGACAGTCATTTATTTTTTTCCTTTCTTAAAATCTCTTTATGCATCCTTTCTTTCAATATTTAAAATACTAATCTTTATATTTATCTGTATCTTATTATTTTCAAGCGTCGTTGTATAGATGTTTATTGGGGTGTGTATTTATGAGTCTTTTCAATAGGTACGTCGTTTGGGTTAAATTGAAGGTTGAATTTGTTGTAAGATTCTATGTTTTAATATTGGATATTAAACATATTTATCAATCTATTGCATCAAGTGGTTTAAATGTAGGGTTTAAGCATACATACCTGGAAGCATCCACATGGCTATGCCATCATTTGGTTAATTTGACTTGCATAATGCTAATAATGCTTTAACACATATTGTGATGTGTCTAATTGTTATCATTTAGAAGGTGGGAGAGGGCACTATGTTTTTTTTTCCCTACCACATATGATGTTTAATTAATATTAATTTGCATGGTTTTAATTCTTTCCTTTATTTGCTTTATAGCCACTTAATTGTAGTTTCACGACTTGTTGATTTATAATTTTAGTTAATGAATAGTTTACCCAGTTAAATTTTCTATTGTTGTAATTCAATGTTTGGTCATTGTAAAAAAGAGAATTGTTTAATTAGGTATGTTTTGATTGTGTATCAACTATATATTTTGCCTATCATTTCTTAAAATCTTGAGAATAAGTATATATGCCTACTCTTATTGTCTCTTTCATTCTTCCTTCTTTTTAGTTTCTTTTTTATTTTACTATATGTCTATCTCTTTGCATTCCATTTTTTATTAGGATTTTGTTTCATGATTGTTGAACTTTCAACTTAATGTTTCCAGGCAGCAAATTAATGGATTGCATTGTATATGAATTCTCAATTGGGCAAAAATGTAGTAGAGTTGAGTTCTGTAAACTCGCAGGTATGTTCTCCTAATTTAGGTGATTAATGTATATGTAGGCAATTTTAGCTACAATTTTGATGGGTCTACTTATGAGCTAATGATGCCCAAGTAATTTAAATTAAAAACAAAAAGGCTCATGCTCTTGCTAAAAGTGTGTTGTCTACTTCTCTCCCAGCTTTCAATATATAGTTGCAAGGGAAGAATTCCTTGCAAATTAGGGCTAGACTTATGGCTAGATATGATGGGTGTGGATGGGGTTTACACAAAAATGGGGCTTTTTTTTTCCGCTCTTGTTTTTTATTATTTAATTTTTACTAAAAATCAATAATGCACTCCTAATTTGGTCTCACTAAGTGGTCTAGCTCACCAGCAACGCGCCTCTGACTTCCAACTTCAATTGTATGCCCAAAATGATGTAGTTCAACTTAGGAGCCTTCAAAAACGTTGTAGCCTTGTATCAGAGCTTCCATTTGGGTTTGGTTTGACATCCATTAGACTCCTATAATTAATTCAAGATATGTGTTAATGACTGCGAAGAGGTCAAGCTGTCAGAATCAGCACTATGGCTTTTACTTCAATTTCAGTTTAAATTATCTAAACATGTGATGCAACTTTTCAGGTCTTCATGAATCTTGCAGAGATTTGTCTTATCTTTCTTCATCAATTAGATATTTGAAACTCAAATTATAACTAAATTACTGAACACTGCTAAATAGACAAATTAAGACCAAATCATATAATAATTCTTTCAATAATTCAACTAAGCCTAATATCATAAAATGTGACAAATCTAACTTAATTAAGTCAAATTAGATCTTAAAAAGCCTAATAAGAGGTCAATTAAATAAATAAAATATTTTTCTATCAAGGGTATCTGTTGCGATCAAAATAATATTTTTGATTACAAATCAAAGTCAAAGGTTTAGTATTAAGCTTAAGGAAACGTTGAGGTCTTCAATTTGGTTATGGCAATATTGAGGCCTTCTTTTTGGGTAAGAATTGAAATTGCAAATGTGGTTTTCAAGCAAGAGATTTGATAAGGTCGAAGAATATGACCACTTTTGAATGAAGAATTGGATCAAGTTGAAGGAGAAGATTGAAGAATAAAAAGATTTAATGGAACTTAGAATAATTTAAGATTGTCTTAAAGTTGATTCAATTTTGAATAGATTTGAGCAGTCAGATGTTCAAAATTAAAATTGGTTTTTAAATTTGAAATATAGCAATTTTTAGAGGTTAAGTACTCTTTTTAAGACTAAGACAAGTGTCATTGTCAAAATTAAAAAGTTATTAAGTTTAAAACACTTATCAACATCTTGTAAGAAAGACAGTTACTTGTTCAGTATATAAATACCTAAGAGGATGAAGGCATTAAGATGGTTGGAAACACTTACATACATTTTTCACAAGTCCTATAAGTCACTTTGAGGCCTATGGACAAACATAAAGATTAGTCAAGTATGTCTTTCATCATGTCTCTTTTTATGCATTACATTCAATAATGCAAGTTCTATTTTCATTTAACATTGTTTTTAGTGTTTCTTTTTATCTCTTGAATGAATGATCTTTGATCATTTGATTTCTTTTACTTTTGTTCATTTACTTTGTTCTTAGTTTACCTTGCATTACTCTGGATTGTTTCATTTACTTTGCATTGTCACTTTAATGGATTATTTCCAGTTACTATACTTCAATTCTGTATTTTCATTTCTGCACTTAGAATTGCATTGCACTTTTACTGTTTGACATTTCATTTATATCAATCCTATCGAATTCACTATTACATTCATTATCATTTACTTTTCGAAATTATCTACATTCTTTGTCTTAACATTATTTTTGTAAACCACTAAAAATTTAAGAATCTTTTAAAAGAAGAGATTTCCTTCCCAAATTAAGAATTAAAATCGAATTTGCCTTTTACAAACAAATCTGAATAAACAACGTAATAATCATTCGGGAGAATAATGAATGAAAAGTTCCAACCTCCAGATGCCTAACTTCGATCAAAGGGTCCACGATCACCTACCTAAAATAGCAGTTTCTCATATAACTTTTTCAAATATATCATTATAGTAATATAGGCTATGTAGCATTTTCTAGCTGTAACTTTTCCCGAATATTGTCCTTATATCGTTTTTCTTTTGACTTAATTTATTAGCTTCACAAATTCATCTGGAAATTCAGTTCATAACCGAGGAATTAAGTATACGTAATAATCAGTTGGGAGATTAATGATTGAAAAGTTTCAACCTTAAGATGCCTAACTTCGATCAAAGGGTCCTCGATCACACCCACCCTAGATAGCATTTTCTTCTTTATTTGGATGTAGTGCCAAAATTTCTTTACATTGTCAGTGACCGAGTGGGATAAGCTATTCAGGCGGCCTCAACCCGATACTAACAATAATGAATATCCAACTTCTGCTACAGATTTCTACTTAGAAAAAATCAGCTTTTTGGTCCATAAACATGTGTTCAGTAAGGAAGGTTTCCCTATTACAAAGCTTGACGACCTCACTAGCTTTTCTCAACTATAAATAGCATAGCATGCCCTGAATATCCATCTATAAAAACTTCTAAGTATCGATATAGCTTAGATAAGTATTCGATCAGTTTCATACCCTTGCGTTCCAAACGCAGTGACCTTTGACTTTTATTGACCCGTGTCATAATGGCAGCTATGAGGTGTTTAGCTCTTCTGGCTTTGCTTATTACAATCAATGCGGTAGTGTCTGAAAGTAGAGTGGCAATATCTCATGCTGGGTTTGGGGCTGGGTCAGACTCTTCTGGAGCGGGTTCGGAAGCAGGTTCATATGCAGGATCTCATGCTGGGTCTGGGGCTGGGTCAGGCTCTTCTGGAGCAGGTTCTGAAACAGGCTCATATGCAGGGTCTCATGCCGGGTCTGGGGCCAGATCAGGCTCTTCTGGAGCGGGTTCTGAAGCAGGTTCATATGCAGGGTCTCACGCTGGGTCTGGGGCTGGGTCAGGCTCTTCTGGAGCAGGTTCTGAAGCAGGGTCTCATGCCAGGTCTGGGGCTGGATCAGGCTCTTCTGGAGCGGGTTCTGAAGCAGGTTCATATGCAGGATCTCATGCTGGGTCAGGATCTCGTGGTCATGGAAAGTGAAATCATGCATGTAAGCTAGAATAAAGTGTCACCATCAGTTTCCTATATACATCATATAATTAGCAAACAAATAAGGTTGATGTCTTCATATATATGCATGTGTCCAACGCGATTTTCCTACATGTTACGTGGAGTCGTAAGTGCATTAAGTACCATAGGGAGTCATGGTTCTCCATTCAATAAAGCAAGTTTCTTCGAGTTTTGGATGCTTAAGTCGTTTACTCTATTTGACTACCTGTTGCTTTATACTGATTTATCCGGCAACTACTGTTCTATATCACTAATTAATTAAGGCTTCATGTTAGTAGCAACGGCTAATAATTTATAATTCCTTCTTAAGGTACCGTTTAACACATGAGATTATAAGGTTTAGAATTGAGCTTTAAAATTGGAATTGAACATTAAAATTGGAAATGAACATCTTAATTTTAATTATCTTATTTGGTATATATATTAGAATTAGTATTTAATTTCTTAATACAATTCCATTAAATAGAATAATAATTAATTTATATTATTTTTAATTCTTAACTTAGACCTAATAACTTTCAATTTTAAGTACCAAAAACCAAAGTATTGGTCATTATCTTTGTCATCATAGTACTCCGACAACTATTGTCTGTGGTTTGTTTACGTGGCCATTAGCATTGTCTGGTCATTGTCGCCATGAGCACATTCTAGCCATCTCATCACCAATATCCTTTAGCGTCGAACATCATTATAGAAAGGAAAATTATCATCCTATCACAACGACTACTACATCATTTTTAATATTAAGTATTATTTATGGGGCTTATCTTGTGAACAGTGTTAAAATTATTTTTTTGTTTTTTTTATATATTTATTAACTAACTTCTCTACGTCGTTAACTACTTTTTTGTTTTTCGTTAACTAACTTTTTTCACAAGTATAAAAATTGTGATAAAATCTTGTGTCATTAACCAACTTTTGTTGGTCAATAACCATATATTTGTTATTCATTAACTAATTTTGTTTCTATACTCGTGAAAAAAGTTGATTAATGAAGAATAAAAAAATGATTAATTACGTAGAGAAGTTGGTTAATGAACATATACTAAAAAAAAAGACAGAAACATGATTTGATCTTTGTTAGCGTGGGTCCCATAAACAAGAATCGATGTCGGTGTAGAAATGAGTGTGAATAACGTTGTTAGATGTAGAAATCATCATTGTTGTTATAGAAATATTAATGCAACCATCGATACCGTTATTAACTGACAACACTTTCTATTTAAATTTTTTATAATAGTTTAAAATTCTTTTTATTTATCAATTTAAAATTAATTATTTTTATATTCTTTATAAATAACTCAAAGAATAGAATTTTGATCTAGTTTAGAGTTATAATTTTATATCTTAATTTTATTTTTATCTTAAACATAAAAACTAAAACTCTAAGTTAATTTCACTTGTGATAAAATTTGAATTAAAATTAGAATTATGAAATGTCAATTCAAATGTCATCTAAACAGACCACAAGCAAATTTCGCTTCTAGCCAAGATAATGTTATTTGGATACTGTTATACGTATATAAAAATTTACAAATCTTTATAACTAAAAATAATAATTTACACATCTTTTGACATTATTAAATTTATCTTTGGATATGTACTGCAACATTAAATCAAAGTTTTCCTGCATATATAAATGAATATGCAATCTAATAATTCGTGTAGGATTAAATGCTTATTATTAGAACAAAACTTTTAGGTATTAGTCATGGTAAAACTTTATTTTCTTATTGTGGCCAACAATCTCCCCCCTCCTCCCCCCCTTCTCTCCCAACAAAACAATACTTAAAAACTCGATCCTGCAATATTGCTCTAATACTAGAGGTAGAATTAAGTATTTTTCACTAGGCGAAATGCTATTAATCATAGCACAACTTTTTTTTTCTTATTTTGGCAATGTATAATCAACATATGTCTATAAGATGAAGTTGGTTGGCCTAAGGTTCTTCACAGTGTATTCGTCGTACACCAACAACACCTTCTGATGCGTGCCCATAGCATAGTGAGTCCAAAGGTGATTGCTGACTGCTCATAAAACCAACAATCCTTCCCCTTCCTAAGCGACACTCGAGGAATTTTGAACCTGCAACTTTGCTTTGACACCACATGTAGGATTAAGCACTCATTTGACAAAAAATTATAACTATTAGTCAAGTGCAATTTTATTTATTTATTATAACAATTTGGCTGCACATAACCCTATGTCTATAACATGTTAGGGGTGGGTCTAAGGGGCTTTACAATGCACAAATGATGCACCAGCAAGCTAGATTGTCAAGTACCTTTGACATGCGACCATACACGCAAAGAGTCCAATGGTGATTATTGACATAAAACCAATAATTCTACATAGTAATTATTTCTTTTCACTGGTCAGATAATATTTCTTTAATTACAACACAAATTTTGAAAGGAACTTAAGTAAGCATGCCGTTGTTTTTTCATATTTTTTTCCATATGAAAAATTCTCATTTTTGGCGGATAGGTCTACTGGAAAGTATATGAGATTTAAAAAATAATTAATGAAAACATTTTTGGGAAAGTTCCTGGCAGAATGTTGGCAAGAAACTAAAAGCATGAGAAAATTTTTAAAATTGTAAATGCAACATTTACAAGTCAAAATCTGGAAGGCTTCTCCCTCCAACAAAAGTTGGAGCTCAAACACACATCGTCCATATTGCTATTTAGACTCTCTGGCCATCGTCACTTGCTCCACTGCTGGTCAAATTCCCTCATCATCATTGATCACTCCACCGCTACTCAAAATCCCTCCAACCCTCACCTTCGTTCTCGTTCAATCTCAAATGTGTAGTATTTAGTTTAGACCATCCATGAATCTTCATGTTTAATTGCTTGATTTTGCCTCAACTTGAACTTGACACTAAGTTTCTATATTTATCAGATGAATCCAAACAATTTAATAGAATACTTGTATTATTTCATTTACGAGAAATAACTGTATGTGTCTCTTTTTTACTTTTTCATGACTTTCGCTTCTTAGGTAATATCCTAGAAGAATATAATGATCTACACTCATTGTGGAAGAACAATGTGAGCTCGAATGCGTTAATTAAATCTCACATACAGAAGGTTGGTAATCGATTACTTATTGATGATAATCGATTACTATTGATGGTAATCCATTACCACGTTTTCAGTACCATTCTTGGTAATCGATTACTAGCTCATGGTAATAAATTACCATTTGGGTTTTAGGAAGAAAACAAGCCCTTAGACATATTATACCCAGAATAAACCTCTCTCAAATCACCATAACATCAATACTCAACATATAATTAATCTCATCCAAAATCCACTAAGTTTAACAATAATAGTCAAACTAATAAAAATCCATATTCATCATCCTCTACCCAATATCATCAATAAGATGAAGAGAAAGAACATCATGAAATAGAAATTTTCAACTACTTTCATCAATCAAGTAATCAAACTAAAAAAAGTAGAAGACAATAAATCCATGAAGAAAACATCCCAACTTATACTCCTTTTTTGATGGTTTCTTCCTTAGTTTTTCTTTTTCTTCTTCTTCTTTCTTTTCTCCCTTCCTTCTCTCTCTTATTTTTTGTTCTGATCTCTTCTATCTCTATCTCTCTATTCTTTTGCCTTATTCTTTCTTTCTTTCTTTCTTTGTTCTTATCTTCTGCTGAGGGAAGATAAGGATAAAGATAAGGGCAAAATATTTGGTGTGAGAAATTTATTTCTTAATGATACTTTGATCTTCTACTAATGAATTTTCTAACTTCTTTAAGTGTTATAGGAAATTCTATGACTTCATTTGGTTCCTATACTCATCCCCTAATAATTATTCATATACACCATTAACAACTACTAAGCCCTATTACTTATATTTAAGTTAAGTTAAACTTAAAGAATTAAACTAATAGGCTATCTACCTTAACCTGTAACTATGCCCGGAATAATCTTCATCCTCTATTTGACATCTTTACAAAACCTCATGATTTTTCAAGTTATTTTTCTATTTAATTTGGTTTTTAAACACTCACCCTATATTATTAAAAATGTCAAACTAATTCAATTGATTTTATAAAATTTATCATAACACGTTTTAATTAGTTGTGACTAAGAAATAAGTTTTTCATATTTATTTTCATTATCTAAGCAGTTTATGCTAGTTTCTAAGCTAACATGAGTTATTTTCCACGTCTAATGTTATAACATTATACTTAAACTAGCTCAGAAAATTACCAAAATTAACAATTAATTAGTACAAATATTAATGAGCTTCTATATCAATTATTAAGACTAATAGGTTAGGGAGGATGTTACAAAGGTCAGGTACACACCTTTAATCCCGACTCTGAATATTAGTGATGTCTATGTGAAATGTTAAATTGCTACTTCCATCTCCATCATGGTCAATACCAAAAAACAAGCTACTACGAATCAAAATTAACCTATGAACCAAGGTCCACATGAGATGGAGCAGAGGTCTCAATAGCCAACCGAAACGAAACCCCTTGTTTACCACTGCAAAAACCTAGAAGACAACCCTAGAACCAGACCAACTGCCCAACGTCGCAAAACCCTAGAATCATAACATCCTAAAACTACTGCTATATGTATATCCAGATTATACAAAAGTAATTAGGATTAGGCACGTCACAACTAAACTATTTTCATTCTTTGATAATAGACTATATTAATAGTATTGATTGCTTGAGCCTTGTGAGGGAAAGATAATATTTATAAGAATAATCTACATCTGAAAAGTCTATTCTATACTGACATTAATAGTATGTACAATCTATAACATTAATGTTCAAATAATACAAACTAAGCCTTCAAATGCGTTAGTTATGCAAACTATGTACAATCCATTGCATGATTATAAGTACAAAACAATGGTCAAAATAACAAATAATTCTACACTACTTCATCATCTTCACTTCTGCTCCGTTAGTGGATCTCTTGCTAGAATTATAATGGAAAGAAACAAGGGTAAGAATTCTAGAAATTCTGAGTAGTTCTAACATATAAGTGACATCACAATAATTTTAACTGCTTAGGGGATAATCAAATCAATTCTTATAATTTCATATAAAAAAGTGACTAAAGCCAAAATATTTCTTTTCTCTTCCTGAGGCAGAAATTCAATTTTCATCCATGATCAACATTTCATACTCAAATACTAAACACTTCATCAAAATACATCATTGTCACTAGTATATTCACAATTTCTCATGATGCAAATATTCATGATCAAATCCATGATCTATATAAATACTAACTTCATGATGAAGTGTAAATACTCAACAATGCATAAATCCTTATTTAGTGCTCATTAATTATCATCGTTCTAAGCATATTCCCAAGATCTATGTCCTTTTATAATACTAGGTAGGGAGGGAATGTTACATCCTCACACTACCAATGACCCTGGCCATATCTGATGAGGAAACTATTGAGGAATTACATCTAAGAATTTAGGATCACCTACTCCATCGATGATCATTTCCAAAAATTCACATACTAAGAATTTAAGATCAATCCCCCTTACAATGATCATTTCCAAAATTCAATATTGGTCACCTCAATCAATGGGCTACTCATACTAAGGGAATAGCAGCTAGGAATCACCTAAATTTGAGGATCATATCCAATGTCTTTTAACTTGAGCACTTTACTTGTCAATTCAATATTGGCTAAACCTTAAAAATTTTAAGGAGCAATTCAAAATTCATTGTTCAATACTTGCTCAACTTTAACGTTATAAATGAGCAAATCATTTTCTAGTACACCTCATAAGCATGTCAAGTGTACAATCGCAACATAGACATATCTAGTGCACAAAATCATCATTTCACTAGTTTACTAAGTGCACATTCATATTATAAGTGACTACATTTAATGAACTTAATCAAATCTCTTCATACTATAAAAAATAGAACTCTATTTACTCAAAACAGGGGATTGATAATCAATTATCATGGTTTAGTAATCGATTATCACCCACATATATGTTCTTATTTTATAACTTAATAATCAATTATCATACTCTGATAATCGATTATCACAATTTGGTAGTGACATTCTGTAAGTTCATAATCAACTATCACTCTTGAATAATCGATTATCACTCACGAATGTAACATTCTGGAAGTTGATAATCAATTACCATCAACTGAATAATCAATTATCTCTCACAATATGACATTCTGGAAAACGATAATCGATTATCACTCACTATTATGACTTTCTAGAAAACGATAATTGATTATCTAATACCAATAATCGATTATCTAGTGCAATTTCATACCAGAATAAATTCTAAATCATACTAACTTCCATTTATTTTTATTCCTTCCATTAACTATATATATATATATATATATATATATATATATATATATATATATATATATATATATATATATATATATACTCATTCCAACACCCATGTAGTATGACAATAAGGATCAATCTGTATTATTCCATATATCATCAATCTCATACATGTATGTATAACCAATACATCATAACAAAGTATCAACTAACACTTCCATGCAAAGTTTGAAGAGCTAGAAAAGAAAGAGAGAAAGGTAATAATTATTTGAAGCTACAAAGGCACGTTGTCGTAGACGAGCAAAATGAGACTGTGGACATGAGACTAACTTATGAAGAGATTATGATGTACATTAGCATGAAAATTCAAGTGAATCAGTGAAGAGACAACAAAAAATAAAGACGCATGCAACATATGTCATGTGAGACCTACTACATTTTAATTCATTTGAGGGTAACCAACAAGGGATTTTGGGAGGTTTTCTCAACACATGGAACTCTTTTTGGTGATGGTTGTGAAAATTAATTTCTTTCTTTATCTCATTTCTACTATTGTGTTAACCACTTAAGCTATTTCTCAAATCTAAATGGCAGTTTTACTTGCTTATTATTGCTATTCCATTATACTGTCTTTATAAGGAGTATGTTCATGTTCACATCTCAGTGTTCTATGCTCTTGATATTTTACAATTTTTGTATCCATTTTTAGGATGACTATGTCAACAGAGAAGAAGTTGGGAGGCTGTACTATGTTCACAAATTTTACGTTGACTGCATCAAGCAATGGGTCATGCTAAAGAACACATGCCCCATCTGCAAACGAACGACATTAACTATTGATGTAGACGATGATGAATAATTGTTACTTGTAACTTTAAAGACCAAGATTCCAACTTTGACTTCTCGTCCATGGGATAAACTTAGTTATGTAGTAAGCAAGTCCATTTGATGCTTGATGATTGATGCCCTTGAGCTCCTATTGTTTCTTCTTGTAAAATGAATGTTTTTGCATGTGGTTGGACCTAGGATGACGTGATAAGAACTAGGAAGTCATTCTACCATAATCTATTTAATTGTTGCTACATCCAAAAGATGTTTTGAACTAATTAGCTGCTCTATAACTTTCATTTGATATACCCAAGTTTAATTGTGAAAAAGAATACAACATAAGTTAAATGATCCTTGTGTGTGTGATTGTTGCTTAGATCAACTTATTTTTCTCATCTTAATATTTCCATTTAGTTAAATCAAATGAGAGTATTAGATTGCTTGATTGATAAGGATTGGGTAACTACAAGTTAAGGAAAGATTGGGATAGTAAAAGGCATCCCTTGCTATTTACGGTTGTTAGGTTTAGTTAAGGTTTGAGGAATAATATTGAAATTAATTATTCATAGTGGTCGGTTCTATCTCCTACGCTTCAGTTCTCACTCTGAGTATCGGTCTTGGTGATATCATTTACTTACAAGAGGCATGTAGGAAGCTCTTTAGTCCCCCCCCGAAGTTATTGCCAAGTTATGGAGAAACTCAAGATAGAGATGGAAGCTAAAAAGAGATATCACATTTATAAAGGACAAAATTTAACTCTATTTCTTTATGTTTATTATATTCATTTTATTAATCAAGTTATGACATATGTTTATTATTGTTATCTTTCCTACTCTCTTTTTTTAAAAAAAGCACATACGTCATAATTTGATTAATAGAATTGATATAATGAATATAAAAAAATAAACTTAAATTTTGTCTATTTATAAAATGAGAGGAAGTAGAATATTTATAGGTTTAAAAATAGTGATAGAAGGAGACAATAATCCTACGTGTAAACTAGGATTAAACGGTTAAGAAACTTTCTCCATATTGGGCCGTGTGGGTCTCTATTGGGTTATCTATTGACATTACACTACAAAACATAAATATGCAAAAGATTTACATAGCAAACATACTGTGAATAGAGCATAAAAATAGCATTAATGTGCAAAGATGCTAGAAATTTTAACATAACTAATGTTGAATTTTAATAAAATCTTTCAACATGTAATATTCCAAATAGTAGTTTTTTTTTAAATTTTATATATAAAGTTTAAAAAGATGGCAGGTTGCCACATTCTAAAATCAACCATTACCACAAATCACCCATCCTAAAATGATATTTCTAGATAATTATATTCTACTAGTGAGCCTATCTTCAATAACATTTAAAATAGTACAAATCATATATATATATATATAATATTGCAAGGAAAAAGTTTCTGAAAAATACATTACTTTCATATATGGGGGCTTTTTTACGAAACTGCTATTAGTAACAAAAATATTTACTAAATTGTCATACTTTTGTAACTACATACCAAACTGTCACACATTTGCCTATGTGAATTATTTTATTATTTATAATCACGCCAACTCGTATGGCGTAATTACGTGAAAAACTCCAGCTAAGATGATGCTATTCACGTAATAGCACTAGCGTTGCTGGCATTTTTCACGTAATTACATCATATGTGTTAACGTTTTCTAGGTAATAATGCCACAAGTGATGGCATTATTAGTGAATAACGTCACGTTACTCGTGAAGCTCTTATTTCCTTCTCTTCTAGAGGACGATGATGATGTTTACGTGGAATAGCATGCACGAGCATATATACAGAGATTGCGCTATCCATGTAATAGCGCAAGTGCTACTGGCGTTTTTCACATAATTACACCATACGTATTCTGCAACATTGACAGCTGAAATACTACAATACTGTATAAGAAACTTACTGAAATACTACAAGAAGATGCAAACTTCTCCAATCTCGTGCACATTGTAGTTTGTGGCTTTGCAAAGCTTCATATACAAGTACACTAACACCGCAGATCCCCGACTCAATGTCCCAACAATGGTAAAGTCTTCTAGCAGGGAAAAAAACATCATGTGCACATATTTGCCAGAATGATCAAGAAATAACAAATACTCAATCAATCTAAGTATATATGCCTATGCACATTGCTGCATGTAAATATCATCATCGTCCTCTGAAAGAGAAGGAAATGAGATTTTCACGGGTGACGAGACGTTATTCACTGGTAATGTCATCACGTGTAGCGTTATTCATTGTTAACGCCATCACCTGTGACATTATTACATAGAAAACACTAATACGTATGACATAATTGTAAATAATAAAATAATTCACATAGATAATAATATTGTGCCAGTTTGATATATAGTTTCAAAAGTATGACAATTTGGTAAATAATTTTGTCACTAATGATAGTTTCGTAAAAAAGCCCATATATGGGTATGTAGCACTATGTATATAAAAAATTGAAGTAAGAGTAAATATAATTAGAGAATAATTTTTATGCAAATGTAATTATGTAAAGTGATGTGTGTATTGACAAAGATGGTAAGAGCAAACTGCATAATTAAGTTGGCGTATTTCTGTAAGCACTCATTGAACCTAAGGGCATATCTTGATCGTAAAATAGGTCATTTTTAACCCTAAAAATTTGTTTATGAAAAAAAAATTGCTAACAAGTGCCTGTGCCTTAGGGCAATTGCTTAGTATTCAAAATATGAATTTTTTTTATGAAAAATATAATATTTAATGTATTGAAAATTAAAATGTTCTACTTTTCATGCAAAATTTATTATTTTGGATTCCTTAAAAAGTTATCTAAGGGCACTTGTTAAAAAAAAAAAAAGGTGATGTGTGTGTGAATAACTTTACTCTTAGAGTTTAATTTTAATACATTGTCGGTATAAAGTTTTTTATATAATTAATCAATCATACATTATTATATATATGACTTTTGAAATAATTATTGTAAAAGTCATATTTTTTATGACATGATAATGTATGATTAGATAACAATATAAATAATTTTTACAATGATAATACATTCAAATTAAATCCTTTCTTTTATTGAAAATGCAATTTACGTAATAATCCTTTGCAATTCGGTCCAATCTAATGGCAATTTTATTTATTTATTGAGAATTAAATCTGTGCATGGTGGTAGGTGGTTATCTAAGAAGCATAATAAATATTATTGAACATGAATATGACACACTACATATCTATACTATAAATAATTCAGAGGTATTTTAAGGAAAATTCTGTCAAGTGTCAACATTTGGTAACTTTTTTTCTCGTCAAAAATTGCATTTTTCTATTCTTAATAACCTTTTCATTTTTTAAAATAAAAACATAAATTATTTACTTAATTTTAATTCTTAATTAATTATCACTTATGTCATACAATTGTATTCTATCACAAAGATTAAGTTTCTTAAAAAAGCTTAAAATGAACCCCATTTATTTATTTCACTTTTCATTTTTATCAAACTGATCACCTTTCTTATTTAATTAACTTTTTATTTCCAAAGCCATTTTAAAATCCACTAACATGTTCTTGAATTTTTGAATTTCAAAATTTAAATTGTGAAAAAAAAAACTATTAGGTAGGTAATTGTTGTGATAGTATAATACTAATTATTCATTTATTGTATCTTTAAAATTTATTTAAAAGTAATATTAATCTAAATAGTTATTATGTACAACTGTTTTAAAATTTCAAGGCTGCAAAACCTTTTTTATGTGGCAGCTATTTCAAAGTAATATTATTATTCATTTATTGTCACTTCTTCTTCTAATTCATTTGTTAAATTCCATTCTCTCTCCCTTGCTACGACTTTTCTCTCTCTTTCCTGTCCTATGTGCATCTCTGCTCCTTCTTCCCCTCAAACCGTTCTCCCACTGCCATGCGTAATTGTTTCCGATGACTTCATGTTTCTCCACAAGAATTGGCCAATGGTTTGATTCTTTGGTTGGTTAGGTCTATATGAGGGCGACTACTCATTGATAGGTATGAAACCCTAACTTTTTCCCTCCATCTTCTTTTCCTATAAATTGTTGATTATTGGTTGTGATGCTTTCGAGTTTATTCAGTAGCAATGTTTGTGCAAGTTTCTTCTACTTAAATTGATTTTGCTTCCTCTTAATCTTCTATTTTAATATGTTCCACGGCTCCCGTATTGATCCTTTGGAGAAAATCACTCCGGTAAAGGAGTGTTAGAGGGTGAATGTTCACTTGGTCCGCCTGGTATCTTCCAAGTTTCAACAAACCATGAGACCATCAATAACTCGAATTATTCTGTTATGTGCTGGATGGTCCACTGTGGAAGCTAGAATGGTAATTTGTCTGCTGCTGATGGTTCTTCTTCATCGTGTTAGTGAATTCACTCTATGAGATATCCCTCTATCCCTTACTGCTCTTATGTTTTCTGGAACAGTTTTGTGGCCAATTGTATTGGAACGTTTTTTGTTGATTCTTGATTTGTACGATGTATGATGTGTGATTTGGTCAACCAAAATAGGAATAAAATAAAAAAGGCCAGATTTCTAGAATTGATGTTAATTAATTAAGCTTATTGATGTGAATGGTGGAATGCTACAAATTTGTTTGTTAAGACGATATTTTTTCCCTTTTGTTTCTGTATGCAAGCAGAATTTATAGTTTTCGAAGGTATTTCTCTTTGGGAGTATTAAATCACCTAGTCAAATGCTTACAAAGTTAAGATTAATTTAAGTCATCTCATTTTCATATCATTCTTATCTCCAACTAACAAGATTGTTTGTCATAAATGGGATTTTTTTGGGCCTCTAATCCATTGCAAAATGAGTTTTTCTTACCTTTTAACTTTATTTACCTTGGGATTGGTTATTTGGCTACATGGTTCTCTTTTTGTATTAAAATAAGGTGTTTTTATATATAGAAGGCTTAAATCATTAAGATATTTCATTGTTGAGGATATCTCCTCCACTCATCACCAGGAAAAACCCACTAAACCTTGGCAGTTCATTGATCAAGGTGCACTACTTAGATGTAATAGATATTTCATATATTTGAATATTTGAATTAAAGTTGTTGTCTGATTGCATAAACTCCCACATGAATGGCTAATTCTTTTTTTTTTTATCATTTTCAATTTAATAAAAAATAGAAATTTTGATTTATTAAGGCCTAAATTAACTTGGAATGTGGATTTCAATGGGACTGAATTGTTCTCTTAAATCTTAGTCATTATATATACAATCATTGGAATGGAAACTTAGAATGACAAAGAAACTTGATCATTGAAGCTTTGGTTCAGTTTTGGCAACCTGTGAAGATCATTATGCATTCCAATTTTGTGCTCATTCATTTTCATCTAGATAGTCATGAAACCAGAGCCTTTGGTTTAGAAAATGATGCAAAATCCAAGATTCATCATCTCCTGCAAGCTGCTTGGTTTAGGAAATTTATTTCTAAGACTTTTTTGTCACTTACCTCTACAAGTTGCATAATCCAAAACTCTTCACAATCAAACTTATTTTTCTTGCAAGCTGTTTGGTGGGCAAGAACCCTTCAAGTTTCCTCTTTTGACAACCATCTTCAATCTTTGGTATTTATTTCTATTTTCTCAATGTATATAAAAGGTCGATGTAAATGCTATGACACCTTAATAACATATTTTGCCTCTTTTGATTTCAATTCAGAGAAATATCAAGTTCTGAGAACCTCTTGATAATTTTTTTAGATTGGTTGTAGCTTCTTGGTATATTCTTTTACCTTGAAATTTTTAGATTGGTTCACTCATTGGTATTTTTTTTCTACTTATATTTGATTAAAACAGTTATTTGTAGTTCTTGACATGCTGAGAGGCATGACTTACTGGTAGACAAATCTTTATGACTTAAGAGTACCTATAAGGGATGATTAACTGTCACATAATGCATCTTTTTTATGTTGTTAATCAATATTGAGCAATAGTTGCTGATTCTAACATCAAGAAGTGAGGAAAATTACGGTGCTCTAGTTCTTTTTAGTTGGACCAACACACCTTTAAACTCTGAAAGTTATTCTTCCAAAGATAATTGTAGGTGAATCAATGCATGGTGAGCTTCTTTTGTTACATTGTTTTCACTTTTCAATGTGTTAGTCCAATGATTTTGAAGTTGGAAGAAGTCTGTATATATGTGCATCTAAATGCTTGATCTTGATTAGTGTTGAAATTTTTTATTTTTTGTAGCAAATATATTTTTTTAAAGGTTACTGTGAACCATTACCTGATTAGTTCTGCAGTAGCAGGGGGCAAGTGTGATTGGAAGTCTATTCGAGAATAGGCCTTAGTCTACCAATGATTCTTGGAGGAAGCCCCATTCTGGCCCATTGCTCATAATTCCCCAGCATGAGCAGGAAGCACTTGCAAAGATTAAAAAACAACCCTATCAATGACTGTTCAGGAACTTTGAAAAACATTGAGGTAAGTAGATATATTTTTTCTAGACAAGTAGTTGTTGTTTTAATAACAATATTGTTTTGGTTTGTAAAGATGATCTTTTGTCTGCTTTGAAGAGTTTCATGAACAATAACAAGTGCGATATAGAATCCTGTTGGCTTTATCTTAGTTTTCTCTGTTGCTGAGGAAAGGGAGGAAATGAAGAGTTTTTTTAAACATCAATTATTGGCTTCAAACGGTCTTTCTCTTCCTTAACCTTGTGTTTTTCTTTAAAAACTAGATGTATTATTCTAATGGTTAGAAGGTATCTTCATATGCAAGACAAGATTATCAAATAAGAGAAGAAAAAGAGCTATTCATTATTTTGAGGGTGCTATGTTTTATTCCATTGTTGCTAATTATTTTGTGGGCTTAGTTCTGGTGTCCAAGGTGGAAGGTGTTGCAAAGAATGGAGTTTTCCATTGAGGTGATAAATTGTAGGCATGTTTACTTGCGTAGTTTTAACTATTTATGGGTGATTTTGCAACATGACAAATATATATTGGTTATTAAATGATTGATTTGGTGTATAAAATATTTTTCTTTGCTTTGAATTTTTAGATATCTTGAGCTGAAATGTTTTTAATTTTAAAGCTCTCAAGCTGTTACAAGTTCCAACTAACTTCCTTTATACGAGGAAGAACCACAGGTTGGAAGTGGCAATGTCCAAACTGATGTTGAAAATATCATTGTAGGAAGATGACAATTAGATAAGTGATGCATTTATCTTAAAAAAAAATTGTCACGTATGTGTTCTCTGTTTCCTGAGTGACATAGTGCATGTGCTTAGAGTAAAATAACAAAAATAAAAAAGAACAAAGTTCAAGAGTTGTCTATGTAAGTGTAATTTTGATCACCTTAGCTAACTCAAACCAAGTGACCTTTTTCAGATTTCCTCTCAATATTCTTCTTCTTTTTTATTTTTTATTAATTCCTCCATGTACTCATTTTCTAAGGTTAAGTCTTTTTCGAATTTAATAAGATCTGGCTAATGGTTTCATTTTTATAAAATCCTTCCTATTCTCATTGACAAATCCTTCCATGCTTTCCATTTCGCTCTTCTCCTAACCCCTCAAATTTCATCTTTCTCTCTAAACTTTTTCTTCTTTATTGTTATTTTCAAATTATAAGTTTTTGAGAATAAAGTGATTATTTTTTTTATTTTTATTTTTTGTTGATATGTTTGGTTGATTCAGAGTGAATGCTCCGAGGTATCAATACTGGATGCTACTGAGACTGATCTGAACACGCCACCTATTCTTCCTATTGGTGTTGTACAATCCAAGTCTACTGAACACAACCTTGATTTATATGCAATGAAAAAGGTTCCAGTTTGTTTTGTCTTCATTTCTTTGTGCTCTACAATCCAAGTTCCACTGAACACAACCTTTTCAGGAATGGTTCAGCCTTATTTGGTTATTGATATGCAAGTTTGTGCTTAGGTGGTTCTCTATACTGTTCTACACATTGATCTTTCAATTAGTAATATTCTGAGTCAAAGTTTGTTTCAAATGAACTTTTTGCTTATACATGGAGCTTATTTCCCCGTATGTTTCAATTAGTAATTTAGAGTGGTCTAAGGTCTTTAACTCATTGATGCCAACTAGCTGATATTAGAATATCAATTCCTTTGCTTCATGACACATTTGGTTTGTGATCTCTTGCTGGTGGTGGAAAGCTATTGCAAGTAATTATATTATAATGCTACGGATTTCTCAATCTGATCATAGATTTCTCTTAAGACACTAAATTATTATTTAACTTGCTGATTCTTTAATATGCATTAAAGTTACTTTTGATTTATTTATTTTAGATGGAAGCTTAAGACTTGGATATATGGCTCCCTATCTACAACTATATTACATTCCTAATACAATTGAGGCATGTAATTTTGTTCTGAGACTTCATTTGATTTTGCATATCAATTGAAGAATTGAATTTATATTTTGCTTTGGTGCTACTACCTGTGCAAGTGCTTTTATTTTTGTTTCATTGGTAAATTGTATAAAAGTATTATGTGTTTCAATGGTATACGAAATTGGACACAACAACTCAAAAGTTGTTGAAAGTGATTACAAAAAGAATACATACAAATTCAGAGGGGTATGTAAGTTTAATGAAAAAAAGTTCTTTTTTATTACTATTTGATGATGTAAACTGATTTCATCGTACTTGCTCATGGTCAACCATTTTTGCAAACTGAGATTAGATAGTGGAAAACTTATCTGGCATCAAATGTTTGGGTGCAAGTTCACTTATATGAAGGGTGATAAATACTTTTACAATATGATGAATTTTTCAATATTAAAATTTATTGAAATTTGATGCTTCAACATATTTATTATCTAATAGTAACATGAGTTCATCAAAATGAAAGTTTTCTTAATCGTACGCATCATCAAAATGAAATTTGCAACTTGGAACCTGCAACATCACTTTGAAGAAATTCACAGGGCAACAACAAAATTCTCTCCAAATAATGAAATTTGGGAAGATGGTTTTGGAACAGTATATAAGGGAAAGCTTAATGATGGATCTCTTGTGGCTATAAAGCACGTCAAGAAGCTATAGCATAATGTTCATTTTTTGACTATTTTCCATGTTAAAAATTGCATGAATAATAGAAAACTCCCATATTTTCTACATTTGATATCTTAATTATTGGTTAGTCATTTAGTGTTAATGGTTTTGCCATATTCTTGATTCATATTATTATTTTCTAAGTACAATTTTGTTTTTTCTATGATGATGGACTAAATCAATAGAGAATCTCATGCTTTTCATGAGAATCTCACAATAATATTTTTTGTTCAATTTAATTTATCTCTAAATATAATATTAGTTCTAAATATGATATTTCTAAGATTAATACCATCACCCTATTGTTGTCTCAGTTCTGTGACTCTAAGATTTATTTGAATTCTCAAGCTTATTGCTCTGCTTTGAAAACTACACCTAACAAGACCGCAAGAGGACTTCTGATAAGGGAAATGGTTCTGGAAAGGCTGAAATGCCATGCACCAAGTTCAACCAAGTGAAGATTGAGAATGACTTATTAGAATCTGGTGGGATTTGATGTTGTTTCTTTTGATCTTTTTTGTTTCTTTGGAGAATGTTGTTGGACATGGAGCTAAATGTGTATTGATGTATATATGTTAAACTATTTTTTGTTTATTGTATCTTGAGAGGGTCGTTTGGACATTTAAAGGGTTGTTGCCTTCTGAACAATTGTGGTTTAAGGTTGTTTTTCTAAATGTTTGCTAACATTATGCTATTCATGTCTAAATCTGGGCCTTTATATTTGGTTTGGATATTTTCCTTGATAATTCATTGCATTGTGTTAATTTTTGCTTCTAAGTTTTCATTTTTTCTGTCATCTGTTGTATCTTTTGTTTATCTGATTTGTTGTATTATAATAGTCTATACAATGGACATTGATTATGTTTTAGGTAAGATTACCAACTTCTCTTTATTTTTTTTAATAGGTATTTTTTTAATGATTAAGTTATCATTCCTGTCTTTAAACATGTAAATGCATGTTGTTCCATTGCTAATGATGTTATTGTTGGGTTGGCAACTTGAGAATCTGTTAAAATACATCTATCAAACGCTGAATGTGGTAGTGATTTTTTGGATCTGAAGATGCAGCTAACTTAATTATATTATTTGAAGTGTATTGTTGAAATCATTTAGTTTAGTATCTAGATTGATTATGTGGCACTATTTGTATTAGTTTTTATTTGTTCTTTGTATATATTTTTTTTAAAGTCTCATATGACTTTAATTTCTAAGAATGTAAAATGTCAAGGATTTAAATGTAAATTATACTTATCTAAATTTAATAGAGATTGGAGTTATGTCTTATTGTCTTCGTGAATTAGGTGTATTGTTTTTGGCAATTCTAATATTTTTATCTTTTTCACTTGACTGATTTGGGCCCTTTTTTAAATTGATCGATTTTAACTCTTAGTTGTTTAATAGAAATAAATATAATTATATATGATTAAGTTAAACAAACATTTTAATGGAATTTCTTAGTGAAATCAATAATAGTAAAAGTACTATGATATTAAATCTTTTCCATTCATACTAATATATTTTTAATAGTTTATAATCTCCTCAATTACTTTGATCACTTTAGAATAATTACATATGTTGTGATGTATGGCCATAACAGTGATCGTCCTAGAGGCTTTGTATTCATCAACTATGATTTTAACAAAGTATTTGAGAAAAGTTCAATACAAGTTTAGTCTAATTAAGTGGATAAAGTTATGATCTAAGTAGAGTTAGTAGCTTTCCTAGTGATTGGTCCATATATTTTTTGAATAATTGATATATGTATTTTGTGATTGTAAAATCTATTGCAACACAACATTGCATCATTTAAAAATTTTAGTGAATAATCAATGTGAAGAAAACTTTTAAGAAAAATTAAATTAAAATGAAACATATGAAGAAAACTTGAGGTATAAGCCGAAAAATCTTTATAGCATTAGTAATGTAGCACTTGAAAGAAAAAGACTTAATTAAATAAATATTAAATTTACATACATATTCAAATATGTTTAATTTTGTATATTATTTCAATTGTTAGTTTTGTGTTTAAAATTAAGAAGTAATATAATTCAGTTCTAAATTTCAATGATAACTAATTATTATAATTATTCATATTCATGTTTTGCAATTTAAAAAATTATTAATTGCTTATACATTTTATAAAATAATTTTTAAATTAAATTCTAGTTATTACCACAATGCGTTGCGGGTTCAAAATACTAGTACTTAAATATAGCAAAAAAATTTTTAAAAATATATAGATAAACTTAATTAAAAATATAAAAATATATGATTCAATGTGCATTAGATATCAGTACGCGACTATTTTAAGATATCGATCCTTCTCGTATGTTTACTGGACCGGTGGACCCATCTGGGCATCTTTGCAGCGAGTTTCATTCACCCGAGCGAGCAAGCTCAGTGAGTCAGTGAGTGCCTTTGTAGGCTGAGGCTCAATACCAACACAAGAATAAGAAAAGACTCAAGAAGACGCAACCAAGTAACTCAGCCATGTCGGGTTCTGATCCCAACAAGTTGATAAGCAAAGCTGATAAGCTGTGTTCATATTTCTCTCTCTCTTTCTCTCTCGCATTGGTATATTATTAAGCTCATCAAAATTTTGGTGTACCTATTTTTTGGAGAATCTGAGACTCGATCCGCCAATTCTAATGGTTGTGTAGGTTTTGCTGCAAGTAGTAGTGATTTTATTTTATTTTTATTTATTTTTCATGTGAGTTTTTTGTGTTTGATATTAGGGAAATATGTGATATATCGATTTTGACACCCCAAACAAAATTGATGCAACATACAATTTTGTTGCTTGCTTAGGTTGATTTGTCCTAACGATGTGATCTAATTGCTATTGGTATTGTTCCGGGCACTGACCAAGACCTAGGCAAACACTAGCTAAGTAGAAGTTACGCACCTAGGTAGGCCAATAGGACGATCACTGTGTATAGGATTAAGTAGACTATTGAATCAGAAAATGGAACATATCTGACCCAGGCTACCGGGTCAGCTTATATAATAGCCCAGGATTGGTCCCTCGGATTCTTACCATTTGACCATTTAAAGCCTTGTTCGATACGATTAACGTTATGTTCGGTTTAAATGGCGCGAAGCCGTTTCCAAACGTTGGACATCAACAGGCAAACCGTTGATGGCAGCACGTGATTAAGTCACGGTCAGGCAATTGATATTAGGTATTGACTGACAATTGGGCCTGAACGACTGACCTGTGTTGGGCCGTGTGTCCAGATTAAACCACCACTCCCCAATCGGTAGTTTTCAATAAGATGGCCGATACAAATAATACCTGAACGATAATCAAGCCCAAATGGTCCACAGCCCCTCAACTTGGTCATCTGTAAAGAAGGGCAAAGCTTAAAGGTGACCAAACAATATTGGGACTGGACGGTCCACAGCCCCTCAGCTTGGTCATCTATAAGATGAGCTAAGCTTAAGGGTGACCAAACAAGATCGTGACAGAACGATCATCCATCATTTCTCGTGCACTTCGCTTAAGAAATTTCCAGATGAAAACGCTTCGTTTTTTGTACATTTTGCTCAGACGTAGACGGCGCGTTGCCACGTGTCTCTTATTCAATGCCCAAGCTTCACTTTAAAACACTTCATAATAAATGAATTGATTGACAGATTACGAAATTTTGCTACATTCGTTGATCTCTGCCTTGCAAACTCCTTACCATTGGATCAATCCCAAGGCCAAAATTCAAACCTCTCAAATTCCCTCAATGTCCATCGTAGATTAACAACGATTTCACATTATTTAAAATTACTCCCTTGCTTCATTCAATTAAACTTCTCCAGACTCTTCTCAAACACTACAAAAACCCAGTTCTCCATTGTTCTGTTCTCGAAGCCATCACCATTTCTCCTTCTTCATCAAGCTTCCGTTTCTTCATTCCTTCCAAGGATTCCTTCACATTTTACCTTTGAAACCAGGTACCTTTTCTATTCCTCTTCTCCCCCTACTACTCATACTTTTTCTATTCCTCTTCTCCCCCCACTATTCATAACTTGCTTCAAAAAAGTCTTTTAATATGGAACAAAGTGTGTCTGATGGGTGAAGTAGCAATAGTGAATCAATGAAAATTTTAGGTGAAACTGTAGCTTTTTCGCATTGTGTACCCTCTGTAGATCAATCTCCTAGTGTACATAAAAACAATAGTAAGGACTTGTCCGAGGATATGGCTAGTCAAATCAGTCAGTCTCCATCCCTCGAATCGGGAGACCCATATGATTGGGTTAAACCTGCTGTTAAGAAATAGTACTCGAATTTTGATTCAGCCGAGAGTATTTCTATACTTAGGAGATGCATTGTCATGACGGCTGACGGAGATGAAACGAAATTCGTATGCCAACCATGCCGCCCTGAAGAATGTATCTTTATGGCTCCTGGCAAAGACGATGAACTCGGCTGGATCTATGTATACGAGACGTTCTTCACCTGATTAGGTCTTCGGCTTCCCTTTTCTGACTTCCAATGCGAAGTTTTATCCAAGTTAAATGTCGCCCCTACTCAACTTCATCCGAACAGTTGGGCGTTTGTTCCAGCATTTGAGGTGTTAGTTCGTTTTCTTGGCTGTAAACCGAGTGTCAGCGTCTTCTTTTCTCTCTTTCAATGTAGAGGGGTTGGAAAAGGGGGTTAGGTATCAATTAACAGCCATCCTCGAAGAAAGCTTTTCTCTGCTTTAGATTCCTCCTATAAAAATTTCAAAACGAAATATTTTCATGTGAGCTCTCTCCCGACTGATCTATCATTCTTTCTTGATCAGTATGGGATTGAAAAATTCCCTTTGTATTGGCGAGGTAACCTGATTGCCATATCGGGTGTCGAATATAGAAAGCTATCACCAGAAGACCAAGTTATAATTGATTTGTTGGAAGAAACTTCTGTCCTGAATATAGCTTCCTTAATAAAATTCGGACATAATCCGACTGAGCTTTCCAAAATCATGAGTAAGTATTAGTAACTTTATTTTTGTTACACTTGTTCATTTACTAATGTATTTTAACTAAACTACCATATTGTAGGGATGATGGTCCCGAAAATAAGCGTTCGTGAAATGCAACAAAGACTAAAGAAATTGAAACAAGAAGGAGTTTCCAACCCTGCTGTCATCGACATAATCGCCCCCCAGGCAGAAGTTGCTAAAGTTGTTCTTCCTACTGAATCTTTCAAAACAAGGTCCGACTTGGTGATAAGAAAAAGACGTCGTTCTAAAGATGAATATCAGTATCCGAGCAAAAAGTCAGACATTTTGACTGGAGAAAACCGAGCAACACATGAGGGTTCTTCTTATTAAAATTCTGGAATCCGATTTGCCTTTGACAGTTTAAATGGTTTTGATGCTGGACCGAACGCAACATCACTATGGTTATCCACTTTTCCTTTTGGATCTTTAGTAGATACTCAAATTACGCTCTCGGATGATAATGAGCGCAAAGAAAAAGTTAGTGGTATCGGCCTTTGTCACTGGGCAGAATTACAGCTTCTTCGTGCTATCAGTGTTACTCGCTCGGCTGAGCGAGAACTTGAAGATACAAGGAAGAAATTATCATCTCAAAATCAACTTTATCAGTCAGAAATGGAGAAAACCCACACTTCTCATCAAGCAGAAATTTCTGATCTTAAGAAGGAAATGGCAGAATTGAAATCCAAAGCATGTCGAGTTGAAGATTTGGAATTCACTTTAGAACTACTTGAAGAAAAGAAAAAGCAAACTGAGGACAAACTATCGGAAATCCAAAAAGAGAAAGATAATATTGGCCAAGAACTAGAAGAAGCACTCGAAGGGAAGAACAAGCTATTCACCGAACTTGAAGGTTTAAAAGATGAAATTACTAAGCAGCGGGTTGCCGGCTATGAAACTTGCCTTAAACAAGTGAAACTTCTAAATCCTGATGGTATTTTTGACAACCGGTTTGGCGAAATGGGTCCTTTTCAGCAAGATGTTGATGATCGGATTGTTGAAGAAGATGATGAGGAAGAAAAGGCCAGAGCAAAAGAAATGTGAATTTTTATGAATTTATATAGTTTTTGTTTGCAATGAACCCTCTTGAATTTTATTTGCAATAAGTAATTCAGCTTTTAATGTAATGAAATCTTGCATTCGTGCTTTCATTTTTTTAAAAAAAAATTAGTCGGTTACTAATATTTGAAATGCACAAAATTTGAAATATTTTAACTATACTCGGCAAAATTTGAAATCTGGCATTTGTTGGTCGACTTTTAATGGTCATCGGCTTAAGCCGGGATTCTTTGGATTTTAACTGGCATTGGCTTAGAGCCGGGATTCATCGGGTTTTAACCGGCATCGGCTTAGAGTCGGGATTCATCGACATATGGTCGGGATTCATCGATTTCTAGCTAGGAAAATCTATTTTAGCAAACAAATTTCTGGACATATATGATTCTTGATTTATAAATTGAAACAATACAACGGAGTTAAAAGGTATGCTTCGTTAAAACCTTGCAGACAAAATCCAATGGGAAAAAATCCTGACAAGGAAAAAGAGTACAGTACCCTAACTCTAAGATGGAAAATACCGAATGAAAAATAAATGCAATTCAGAAATAACTTAGCTAAAATATTTTCGTAGAGATGCTGAATTCCATGTTCTAGGAAATGGGCTTCCATTGAGATCCTTGATCTTGTAAGCTCCTTGACTGATATCTTTAAGGACTCGAAAAGGTCCCTCCCAATTAGGTGACAATTTTCCTTCTCCTGGAACTCTTCTAGAGTCTTAACTTTCCTCACAACCAAATCCCCCTGTTTGAATCTAAATGACATTACGTGAAGTGACCTAATAGATATATAAACTTCACCCGAAAGTAGAACATGTAGGTTTTCAATTCCAACTCCTCATATCTAAATCCTTTTGGGAAGTTTCATATTGCTTATAAGACCATGAGAACTATGGCATCCACCTAGTTACGATCCTAGAAAATCCGACCAAGTAGATTATTCTTTGCTAGGTCTTGGACTAAATTTCATCATCGTCAAAATGGATGGCTTCATCTTTATCACTAATCATTGCGTTCTCTTGCAATGGGGCTGCTATGACCAATCTTGAAGATGAGAACGAAGGCTAGGTGATGAAGGCAAAGGCTAGCGACTGTTTGAGGAATTCAACAACTCATGAAATGACGAACTCGACTACCACCAGCGGTTAACCAACAATGGAAAACAATGACAGCAACCAAACAACGAGGCAGCGACTAGGTGAGAAAACTAGTAAGGGAAGGTCGGACAAGTGAGGGAGCAGCACTACTTAGTCTACCATAGGCAGCATAAACCCTAGTGCAGACTTGGGGTAGAGAGAGGCCGAAAAGTGAAAGGCTAATTTTAGCAATATGAAAACTAGTTTTATTTCCTAAATAATAATTAATGAAAAGTGAGGACATTTAAATGTACAAAATTATATATTAAAATGAATTAATATTATTTCATAATAATTTAACTAAAGAAAAGGTTTGTTAAATATATTTAATGACCTCTCATATATTGAACATTTTTAAATTTTTTTATGAAAATCAATTTTTACCAGGACTTAAACAAACATTGTTAAATTATCAAATACCATATTTTTAAAATTTTTAGTATTATGGGTTTTTAACGACATCCTAAAATAAACCACACCTCCTAACTTATTTACTAAAAAAAAAAAGTTTTGGTGAGTAATTATGGTGATATAATCTATTTAGTTTCATGATTAGCTAACCATTTTTTATTTATTCTTTTTTTTTTTTGTAAGATATTAGGTGTCCCTGTTTCAAGTGTAGGAGTACTTTTCACTCAAGCATCGACTTGACCTTAACCATAAAAGACCTTTTCTTACTTACAATATACTAAAGAATTGGACATAAAAAAGTATAAATTGGTCAACTTCATGTTTGGAAAAAAATATTTTTGCCTTTTTAATTAAACTTTTAAAAATTACATATGCAATTACATATGTTAAATGTCATCATTTTCAGGAGAGATAGATACAAATAATAAACTTATCTAACTTTTAAATTTCACGTGACATTCGAACCATATGGGGTCTAACCTTTATTTATGGTAAGCCCCACAATACATTGATAATATTTTTAGTTTAAAAAAATAATCTAATATTTATCCTTTGCACTTTCAAGTGATTAACAATGAAATTATTTATTAAATGCCTACTTTGATTTTGTTTTCCTCAATCAAAGATACACTATTTGTTTTGTCATAATTATTGTTTTTAGTATTGATTTATCATAATAGACTTTCCCTCCATTATATCATAAAATTTAAATTCAATTTTATCTATTTCCACTTACTAAAAAAAAAAAACTTATTAGCCAAGTCAATTAACATCTTCCTAAACCGACAATATACATACATCACCTTCAATTCAGAAATTGAGAAAAAAAATGACCAAAAAAGCTTATAGTAAACAAGATAAATGGTAGTATGACTATTATAAAGAAATAGAGAAAAAAAATTTAAAAGGCATGTTAAGTTAATTAACATCTTCCTAAACTGGCAATGTAAATGTACATACGTAACCTTTGATTCTGAAATTAGAAAAAACACTTGCAAAAGAGCTGAATAGGAAACAAGATAAATGCTGGTAAGACTATTATAAAGAAATAGAGAAAAACATATATTTTTTTTAATTCACATAACATATGCAGAAAGCAAAAGAATATGAAGGTTTCCGTTTTTCCATACATATTTTTATAAAAAAAATGAGGAGCGAGTTTCAAAAAATTTGAAATGGAAACCAAAACTCAAAAGTAGACAACTAGCCGTAAGAGTGTAAAAAATGAGTAAGAATATATGGAAAAGGGCAAGGATTTTGAAGGGTTGATGTTTCCTTCTAAAAAAACTGGATTAGTGTCATGGACAAAGAGGCAACACGGGGGAATTGCAATAAAGGGGCACCTCAGTGGCCTTTGGAACAATTTGTCAGCAGCCCTCCTTGCACCCGATTACCACTAGCATCTCTAGTCTTTAAGAGCTAACATATAAGAACAACTCAGGAAAGGGAATTTCTATAACTTTTTTTTTTTAAAAAAAAAAGTTTTGCATCCAATATAAAATCTACGCTTGCTTAGACAACCATCTTAATTCAATGTATAAATTGAAACAACAATTCCTTGTTTCATTGTTCATGGATATACACTAGAAATACATGAGTGAGAGGAATTAAGAGTGAGATGAGTGAGTGAGTGAAGCAAAAGGCAACTACTTTCTTCACCTAGCGCATACCAATTCTCATATCTACTAATTTACTGGGCATACCCTCTTCTCGAACTCTCTATCTTGTTTATATGTGACATCAATGGATGACATTTACTGTAGTAGTGGCCATGTCCAATTTCATATGACCACTGATATTTTTTTTAATGTTTTTCAAAATGGGATCTTGATGTGTGTGCATATGTTGTTTCACCCTTTTCTTGCGCTGAGTCTAATTTCAATGTTCCCTATCAACTTAACTTGTTGGAGGATTCATCTGATTTAACGATCTCAATCCTTTTTTTTTTCCCTACAAATTGAGGTTGTATGTGATTTGGTACTTAGTGTTTTCATTTGTCAACAAAAATAAAATTAAAAGTAAACTACTTTTATTTTTCTTACATAAAAATTTTATTCCACATGTCTATGTTTTTTTATTGTTGAAAATTCTCACGCTTTTCATTTTAAAAAATAGAGGTACGCTTTGCAAAAACCTATTGCTCACTTACAAGAAATATGTGCAGATTTTTTAAATAAAAAAGAAGTTTGTGTATTAAATATGAAATGTAAAACGGAGAGTAATTTTCTCAATCTAATTAATTATATATTTTTCTATATTTTTTGTTGTTTAGTTCTAAGGTAGCAGATAAGTTAGTCACAGAGGGTTAAAACACAGGGATTAATTTTGTTAAATTAAGGGTGCCGTAATTTCAAAGTCAAACAACTTAGTTATCTGTGAAGTCAAGTTCTGCAAAATAAGGGGGAGGAGGACTGGGTCCAAGGGGTTGGAACGTAAAGATTAGTGTAATCAGAGTGAATTCGAATTCCAAAGTCAATCAGCTAAAATATCTGTAAGTTCGTTCTTGCTAGAAGAAAAAAAAAAAAAGGACAGGAAGGAGTGGACCGAAGTAGGGGTGTCAAAATGGATCAAGTCTGATAGATCGGTCTGAATAGTCCCATAAAATGGATGGGTTGGGCTAGCAAAATATCAGCCTGAAACTTACATAACCCGAATGAGCTGAACTCGAATAGGTTGAGTCAGCTCACTCTTTTAACACTACATAAGGCTAAATGGACTGGATTGAGCTATCAAAATGTCAGTTCGAAACTTACATGACCCGAATGAGCTGGTTCGAAAATAGCCCGAAGAGGTTGGAAGTTACGGATGTGTAATTTGAGTAAAGGTGTCAGAGTTCTAAAGTTAGACATCTAAGGTACTTGTGAAGTAAGGTTCCCACAAGAGAAGACGTATGGAGGACTGGAGAAGTGAACGCATGGGGTTGGAACTCAAGGATTAGTGTAATCTTAGTGAGTATGATTTTAAATTGCAGCTGTGATTGTAGTTACAATTATGTTGTATTTATTTTAATTATGAAAAATTATAAAAAATATAACTGATGCGGTCGTAATTGTAATTACTATATAGTTATAAAAATTACAAAAATTATAATATTGTAATTACAATTATGATTATCAACCACAATTTAAAACCATGCTAATGAGGGTATATAAACTTCAAAATTGGGCTACTAAGATATCTGTGAAGTCGGTTATTACAAGACAATTGATGAGGAGGATTGGACCTCGGGATTTAAAACTCAAGGTTTAGTGTAGTTCGAGTAAGGGTGTTTGAGTTCCAAAGTTTGGCATTTGAGGTATCTAAAAAGTTAGGATTCTGTAAGATAAGAGGTGATGAGGAGTACTAGGCCTAAATTGAGTTAGAACTTAATGATTACTGTAGTTTGATGATGCAAATTATAAGTTGTAAATTTAAGTACAGATTGTTTCAAATAATAAATTTTCAAGAGTCTGAGGTCAATCAACAAGGAATTAATGAAGAAAAAATTCTTTGAGGTAAGAAAAAGATTTGTCACAATAATAAAGATAATAAAAGTTGTTCATAAATGAAAAAAGATTTGCTTGAGTTAGGAAATCCACTCTTAGTAATAAATCAAAGACAATATTTTTTTTATATAACTCAATTGAAATCCACACATAATGGAGATTCCAATCAGAAAATACAACATTCAAAGTTTATTTAAGATTATATATGTAATTATATTATTGTTCCTTTGATAATCCACTAACGCCAACACTTGTAAATGGGTTCAAGCATTCATTGTACTAACCTTTTGTCTACGGTGAATCAAGATCTCCACTTTACAATGAGGGTTTCTAAATTGATTGGAAACAAAATATAACACATATAATGACCACTTGATAATACATCGTTAAAGGACAAGAAAGAAATTAATCTAACTTTAATTTATTACCAAAAGCTTCATCCTTTCACCCAAGCAAAATGAAAATTAGTTACTCATAAACAAGAAAAAAGAAAGATAGAAGAAGAAAAAGATGAATATAACTTCATTTTAGAACAAAAGAAAACTACAACAAGAGAAACAAATAACACAATAACATGATCTTGATCTCTAAGCCAAGATGTCCAAGATAATTAGCTAATGCTCCCTTTTATAGAGCTTGAGAAGTACAAAATGATAATGAAGTTATTTAATAAGTGGGTAGATGATTAATGAGTGGATGAATGATTATTTAGTGGGTATATTATTAATGAGTGGGTGGATGAGTGGAAAATGACAATTGAGTTATTTAATGAGTGGGTAGATGATGGGTAGATAAGTGAAAAATGACAATGAAGTTATTTAATGAGTGAGTGGATGATTAATGAGTAGGTGAATGATTATCATGCTTGTCTCTTCACTTGTACCAACTAATTCAAGTATCTTCACACGATTAAAACTCTATCAAAATATCATTTTCTAGAAAAGTGGTCTTCATAACAGTTGAAGAATTTTGTCTTATCTTTCCAATTCCACCGATTTTAGCCCAATCCAACTCCTACAACCCAAGTTATGCCCTAATTAGTGCACACTGCTCAAGTTCCAAAGACAAAACTCGTTTTTTGACTTCTAGGCCCAATTAGCTCCACTAAATGTCTGATTGAGACTTCGAGTTCTCATCAAAGTTATAGAGCTTTCTCTCAACTTTTCTACAAGGTAAAATTCAAAATTTTTAGATATCTAGAACTCAAGATATGGCCGAAATATAGAAATAGTGTAAAATCTTAATAATGCTGGAAAAGATTAATTAAGTCTAATTTGAACCAAAACTTACAAAACATGACCAAACTAAATCAATTAAGTACATGAAGAGTATAATTAATTAAAAATGAGGGCTTATTTATGTATAAAATATATGATTATCAAATTCTCCCACACTTAACTTTTTACACTCCTAGGTAAAATACATAAGACCAAAGCTAGGAAACAAAGAAAAACGACACAGACTCAAAAGTAAAAAACTCTAAAAGACTCAATGAATCAAGAAGAGCAACCATAGATTCAAGGGATCAAAACATTAATGATGTAACATTTCTTCACATCTCAAACCAACAAGCAAGGAAACTTCAATTGGAAAGAATGAATCAAGAATGATAGATTCTCACAGGATTCACTCTCAATCCTTCAAGCGTTAAAAAGGTAGGTATTTTACTCAATTCAACCTATGAAAAATTGTACTACTATAAACTTGCTTATCTTCTACTTCTCTACTACTCAGAACACATGCACACACAAATTAAAAAGATTTTATTCAAAATTGTAATTGGGTCAAGGTAAAGGAAGGAGGTAATATGGATATGACAAGTTAAAAACCAAAGAGAATAAAAGAGCATGAGAGCTGAGTTCAATTAACAAACATGAAAGTTCATCCCAACTCCACCTATTACAAATTCTCTTTACATATTCTTTTCCCTTCCCTTTTTGTCTTGTTGACCCTTCTTTACACATTTGTTTTTTTAGATATAAATATACACATTTTTTTTCAATTAACTACTCTTTCCTTTTTGACCAACCATTTTGCACTCATACTCCCACACTTGTTCAATAACTCATCCAATGACAAAGCTAATGTTCTCTTATTCCCTAAGGTTGGGTAAAAATATGGTTTTTCATTTAAGACACATAATGAGCTAGAAACAATGAATGGTCAAATAAGTTCAAAGGGGTTAAGCAAAGGAAAATATGCAAGGTTAGTTATTTGGTTAAGGTAGCTATTTCAAGAAAAATGCCTCAATCATGTTTATATATGCATGTGAAAATATAGCCTAAAAAAGAATCAAAGGAAGTTCTAGAGTAACAATTCCATGAATGAAAATCACACAAGAAAGAAGAGAATGGTTCAAATGTTCAATCCATTCATCAATAGGCTCAAAATCTCACAATACATATTTCTATCATTCTCAATCCACCAATTCAACATTCATATCCAAGCATGTGATTTTTAAGAAATAAAACAATTTATGCTATGATCCATGACTCCATTTGCTACTTCTACAGAAAATAGTTACTTTCTCAATTTAGATGCATCTCAAAGAGTAAAATTTACTCCTTACTCTATCATCCTTAATTGGTTTAGTAAGTTGCTGACAATCATATCATACTTTCTAATTTTTTTTTGATCAACTATCCTTCCCCCCAACCAGATCACAACTTTGTCCGCAATGTTAAAATATAAACGAGTAAATGATAGAAGATATTACTTGTTGTGACAATTATTGAAAAGAGAGATCTGACAAAATTTAAATAGAAACAAAATATGATAAATAAAACCAAAGGTAAAGGAAAGTTATAGATGAAATGTCAGATCACTGCTTCCTAAAGGAAAGTTATTAACTTGCGTTTCATGCTGCTTCCCTCACTACTTCCTTCTAACCAATCTATCTGAGCTATTGCTAGATCAAGTTCATAAACAAAAGCTTCTAATTTATCAATCAACTCATCAACAATGGAACCAGAGATAAGAAGTAGTCTTGCCGAAGGTGTGATAAATTTCTGTTCCACAGCATGGTCAAGAAAAAATAACAAAAGATCAAAAAAATTATTAACATTCAACAAACCTATGGGTTTATGGTAGATGTTCAGTTGGGCCCAAGAAACAATTTGAAGAACTTCTTCCAAATTACCAAAACCACCCGGAAAGGCAATGAATGCATCAAAATTTTCAAGCATTGTCCTCATTCATCCATGCATAGATGATACTTGAAGTTCCTGCCCAATTGTCTGTCTAGTGATATTCTTTTGAGTTAAAGGTCCAGGAACGACACCTAAAACTAGACCGCCTCTTAGATGTGCAAAGAGTGATATAGCCCCCATTAGCCTAATGCTACCCCTCATATACTACACAAATGTTTCGCGCAACAAGTGTTCGACAAAGAGTGCTTGCTGCATTTACAAACTCTAAACTATTCTCATAACTTGACCCACAAAATATACAAATATTTGTAAGTCTACGAATAGAAGCTCCCTCTATTTCTATACTTACCCTACATTTGAATGATTATGAGTTAGAGGAAAATGAAAAAAATGGAATGTCTAAATAGGAAAAAGAATGGAAAAGAGTATTGACAACACCTATATAGGTAAGCTAGCTGTTGTCAGAAAAGTTTGAAATTAATAAATATTTTTTTTTTGTTTTTTTTTTAACTTTTTTCGTTTTGCTTTTTTGAACTTCAAGAAAACCATTAGGATAAAGAAGTTTAGAAATCCCTAAAGGACTCTGATCAAAGGATCGTCTATCCAAAATTAAAATACAATAAAATCATACAAAAGATAAAAGAAATATAATAACAAATGATGACATACCTTTATGTACAGTTTTCATAGCGTATCTTTATACTGTGCGTCATGAGTGCAGTAGTGACATATCTTTGAGTTACGTGTCACCAGTGCAACATAAGAACTCCACAAGGATTGGGAACACCCTGCCAAAACAGGCCACAAAAACCTTTGAGCCCTTTTTGTCTCGCTTACGGAATAACAACCCTTTATCTTCCTGCAAACCTAATTAAAGGCTTGTATTCTAAGAAGATGGTATCTAACCACAGCCAGTCAGAACTCGCCATAGAGACTTACTAATTAAAGTAAGTATATGGCTCAGTGATAGTTTCACATGCACTGTAACGACGGGACGCTTCTATCTGTCCATCAACACTATAGAGCTTTAGTTCCAAGAACTGGGAATGTAGCACGTGGCTCTCTACAGAGCATGACACACGAATCTTATTTATGAACTGGCGTGCAAAGGTCCACCCGAGTCAATGACGGGTCTGCCATTGGCAGGGGCTCCACACTCAATTAAGAGCATGATACTCTTTCGATCGCCCTTCTCTCTCTATCTCTCTCTCTTTTAGAAGAATAAGAACAAGAACAAGAACAAGATAATATATACATGTTGTTGTAATTGTAGCTCACATCTTCCTCTAGTTTACGTCTAGTAACAACTTAAACGTCTTCTATGAGTCGAGGATACGCTTCCCATCCAATTTTCTTATAAATCGGCAAACAGAGTCTTTTAGAGTCAGATTCCCAAGACTGTAACGTTTTTGTTCGTCCTTGAAGAGATTCCACAAATTAAGAAGTTCACGATGTACAAATCCATAAAAATGCATCTCAAGAGTCAATAAGATATCATCTAATGCCTCCTTACTCAGTCTATTCTTAATGAAAAATATTTTATTTTCTCGATTTACGAAAACCATTCCCAAAGAACGACATCACTTTTTACAATTCTATCGTGCACATTTATGATAGACTTGTAACCTTTTTGCTCTTCTCTTTTTAGAATACGAACTTATACCAAGACCTAGCATGTATGAGTCAAATGAAATTAAAGACTCACCTGCTAGATGGAATTTTGCTTCGATTATCCAGCGTACATCTTCTGGCATACCCTTGTGCATTAACAGTTTCAATCTTTCACATCTAGCTCTGTAGATTTTTGTTAGAGCATTTTGAGGAAGAGAAGGAAAATGCTTTCTTAAATTTGAGAGAATGACATCCATTTTGAAGGAAAAAGATTCAGTTATTATAGGAAACTGAAAATAAACCGACTTAAGAGCCATGGAGTACCATTATTCGTCATTTAACCAGGAACACAATGAACTGCAAAAAGAAAGCAACAAAATTAGAATAAAATCTTCTCATAACAAGGATTAGAAAGGGAAATGAATTTTACATCAGCAACTTTGTTTTCCATAAATAGTTTGAGTCTTTGTCCATTGACTTTAAACACATTACCATTCTTAGGATTCTCAATGTCTATAGCCCCATAAGGACGCACATGTTTGACAATAAAAAGGTCAGTCCACCTAGATCTCAATTTTTCAGGGAATAGGTGCAGACGAGAATTATAAAGCAGGACTTTTTGACCAATTTCAAAAGATTTTCTCAAAATTGATTTGTCATGAAATGCTTTTGTTCTATCTTTATAAATTTTTGAGTTTTCATATGTACCATTTCTCAATTCCTCAAAGTTCATTTATTTGTAATTTGCGTAACCTGCAAGCATCATCAAGCTTTAGGTTGAAAACTTTAATGGCCCAAAATGCTTTATGCTCCAGTTCTACAGACAAGTGACAAGGTTTTTCATAGAGTAACCGATAGGGTGACATGCCTAAAGATATTTTGAAAGCAGTACGGTAAGCCCAAAGTGCATCGTTTAGTCTTAAAGACCAATCTTTACAATTTGGGTTAACCATTTTTTTCAAAATTTATTTGATCTCTCTATTTGCTAATTCTACTTGTCCACTTGTCTGAGGGTGATAAGGGGTAGCATTAAGGATTCAAATGGTTTATTGTAAAAATGTGTTCCCCCATCACTGATGATAGTTCGAGGGATTCCAAATCGACTCAAGATATTTTTTTTAAAAATTTAAGAACAGTTTTATGATCATTGTGTCAACATAGAATCGCATCAATCCATTTTGAGACATAATCAACTGTAACCGAAATATACACAAATTCAAATAAGAATAAAAATGTACCCATGAAATTAATTTCCCAACAATAAAAAATTTCAATGACAATGATAGGGTTCAGAGACATCATGTTTCTCTTAGAAATGGAACCCAATTTTTGACACTTTTCACAACTTTTGCAAAAGGTATAGTTGTCCTTAAATAGAGTGGGCTAATAAAATAAACACTGCAAGATTTTCGCAGCTGTTTTCTTTGAAGAAAAGTGACCTCTACATGCTTCTAAGTGACAAAATTTAATGACACTACCTACCTCACTGTCGGGCATAAATCTCCGAAAGATTTGATCTAGATAATATTTGAACAAATATGGGTTATCCCAATAAAATAGTTTCACCTCAGTCAAAAATTTCCTTTTGTCTTGGTGCGTCCATTGAGGCGACATCTTTCCTGTTACAAGAAAGTTGACTACGTTAGCAAACCAAGGTATGGAATTGACAGAAAATAAAAAATCATCGGGAAAAAAATCATTGATAGGTGTGTTATCAAAATGTGAGGCTGTTATAAGTCTGGACAATTGATCTGCAACAACATTTTCAGCTTATTTCTTATATTTTATTGTGATGTTGAATTCTTGAAGCAATAAGATCCACCATATCAATCTAGGTTTGGCATCTTGCTTAGACATTAAATATCTAACAGCAACATGATCAGTGAAAACAACAGTAGAGGAACTAATTAAATAAGCTCAAAATTTATTCAATGCAAAAATTACAGCAAGTAGTTCTTTTCAGTAGTGGTGTAATTCATTTATGTACTATTCAAAGTTCGACTTGCGTAATAAATTACATGAGGCTTACCTTCCTTTTTTTTTTTGCCTAAAACAGTGCAAACAACAAAATTACTAGCATCACACATCAACTCAAAAGGCAAAGATCAGTCAGGGGATTGCATGATAGGAGCATATGTCAAAAGATCGATTAATTTTTCAAAATATTTTTGACATTCTTGAGTCCAATCAAATGGTGCATTTTTCATCAGAAGATTACATAATGGTCTAGATATGGTACTAAAGTCCTTAATGAATCTTCTGTAGAATCCTGCATGTCCTAAAAAGGAATAGACTTCTCTAACTATTTTTGGGGAAGACAAATGAGCAATTAATTCAACTTTGGTCTTATCAACTTCAATTCCTTTAGAAGATATCACATGACCTAACACGATTCCTGAGGTAACCATGTAATGACATTTTCCCTAATTTAACACAAATCATTTTTCTTCGTATCTTTTAAGAATTTTTTTCCAAATTATCAAGACAATTTTCAAAAGAATTTTCAAAAACTATCAGGTCATCCATGAAAACCTTTAAATAATACTCAATCATGTCACTAAAAATACTTAGCATGCATCTTTGGAAAGTTGTCAGAGCATTACAAAGGCCAAAAGACATTCTTTTATATGCAAAAGTACCAAAGTGACACGTAAAAGTGGTCTTTTCTTGATCCTCTAATGCAATTGATATTTGATTATACCCCGAATAACCATCAAGAAAACAGTGGTAGGGATGTCCTGCCACTCTTTCTAGAATTTGATCAAGAAATGACAAGGGAAAATGATCTTTCCTAGTGATTGCATTTAATTTTCTAAAATCAATACACATACGTCAATTGGATGAAACTCGCGTAGGTATTAATTCAAGTTTTTCATTTTCAACCACTATGATTCTAGATTTCTTTGACACAACTTGTGTAGGGCTTACCCACTAGCTATCAGAGATAGGGTAAATAATTCTGACATCAAGTAATTTAATAACTTCAGCTCTAACTACCTCTTTCATGTGTGGATTTAATTTTCTTTGAGGTTGTTGAGATGGTTTAGCATTGTCCTCTAAATGTATTCTATGTGTACAAATTAATGGATTAATACCTTTTAAGTCCTTTAATGTCCATCCAATTGTTCTTTTATGCCTTTTAAGTACTTCTATTAACATACCTTCTTGTTCTCTAGTAAGGGTCGAAGAAATTACCATTGGAAGGCTTTGTTCTTCTTCCAAAAATGTGTACTTCAACCTAGCAGGTAATGACTTTAGTTCCAGTGTGGGTACTTCTTCATGGGTATTATCATTCATGAGTTTTAGCTCTTGGAATCTCGACTTCCATCCATTGTATTCCATTACCTGTGTACAATCAAGCAAATATCATATTTCAAAAATATCATCATCTACTTGCGTACCTGAATTAAATAAATTAATTAAACAAATTTCTAATGAGTCAGAAGAACTCTTTGTTTGAAGATGATCATCTACAATGACCTCAATCTTGTCAGCTTCCTCCTTTTCATCATGGACTTCCTGTGGTTGCTTACACATGTTGAAAACATTAAGCTCCAGTGTCATATTTCTAAATGTTAGATTCATCACTCTATTTCTGTAATTTATCAAAGCATTAGATGTTACTAAAAATGAGAGACCTAAAATAATAGGAATTGACTTGTAACTATTGACCACAAGTTCAGTTTTCAAGACAATAAAATTCACAGGATATATGAATTTATCAACTTGTACAAACACATCTTTCATTATTCCTTTTGGAATTTTAATTCACCTATCGGTAAATAGAAGAGTTACAGAAGTTAGTTTTAACTCACCCAAGTTGAGTTGTTGATAATCTGAATATAGAAGTAAATTAACACTAGTACCAAGATCAAGTAAAGCTTGTTCAATTTTATGTTCTCCAATAATGAATGAAACTGTAGGACAACCAGGGTCTTTATGTTTCAAAACATTATTACTCTGAATAATGGAGCTTACCTGTTCAGCCAAAAATGCCTTCTTTTTCACATTTAATTTTCTTTAAATAGTGCATAAGTCCTTCAAAAATTTGGCGTAAGAAAGAACTTGTTTGATAACATCTAACAACGGAATATTGAACTTCACTTGTTTAAAAATTTCAGTGTGGTGGTTCAATTTCTTTGAATTATTTAATGCTTGAGGAAATAAGGATAGAGGCAAGAGTTTGGTCTTATTTTGGCCAGATGGGTTTTCAACCTCTTACTTATCTTGGAGGATTGATTCATCATCTCTTTCACAAGGTTCAAGAATTTATTTTTCAATAACTTTTTCACTCCTAAGAGTTATCATTGACTTGACTGGATCTATTTGTTAGTTTTCTGAACTACCCTCATTTAGACTGTACTGACCCTTGGGATTCAGTTGAGGTTGAGAAGGAAATTTTCCTTTATCGTGAATGGTAAGTGCAAAAGCAAATTTAGCAAGAGTTTCGTTTATGTCAATCATGATTTGAGTGTTTTGTTTATTAATGGCCTCTTGCTTTTCCATGAATGCATGCAGTGTTCCTTCAAGGTTTTTCCTATATGGTGGGACATAAGGTGCATATCCTTGAGAATTTTGAAAGTCTTGTTGTTCCTGAGGAGGTGATGGTTGCATAAACTGTGCTTGATTATTATTCTTACAACTGAAGTTTGGGTGATTTCTCCATCCCGAATTGTATGAATCTGAAAAAAAGAAGAAGTAAATGGCTTTATAAAATTATTCATTGCATTTACTTGCTCATATATAACTTATTTAAAAACAGGAATCTTAGGACATTCATGTGTTGAGTGTCCTAAGTCATCACAAATGCAACAAATTTTTTTATTTTGCACATATTTGATTTCTTTTACTATTCCTAATTCTATGGCTTCAACCTTTCTAGCCAAAATGGCGACCTTAACATTTAGATCTTCTTCTTGACTAATGTGGTATTTTCCTTTACTTGCAAGGTTAGATCTAATGAATTTTTAGAAGGATTAGTACAATGCCAAGATTGAGAATTCTCAGCCAAATGGTCTAAATATACTAAAGCTTCTTCAGGTTTTTTATCAATAAACTCGTCATTGTACATTGTTTTCACAAATTGTTTAGTTTCAGGTATTAACCCTTCATAAAAGAAGCTTATAGTACGTCATTTTTTAAAACCATGATGTGGGCAAGAATTTAACAAATCTTTAAAATGTTCTCAATATTGAAAATACGTTTCATTTGAATTTTTAAAAAAATTTTGAATTTATCTTTTCAAAGCATTAGTTTTATGTGTTGGAAAAAATTTCTTTAAGAACTCACTTTACATTTCTTGTCATGTGCCAATTGATCTTGGTTTCAAAGCGTTAAGCCAAATTTTTATTTTATCTTTCAAAGAAAAAGGAAACAATTTAAGCTTAACAATATCTTCAGTGCAATTTTGATCATTGAAAGTGATGCATACTTTCTCAAATTCTTTTAAATGTAAATATGGGCTTTCAAATTCTAAACCATGGAAATTAGGAAGTAATAAAATCATACATGACTTAAATATAAAATTATTAGTACTGAGTAGAAAGATAAAACATGATGGACTAGAATTTCGAGGTGGTTGCAAATATTCACGCATGGTTCGCAATAGTTGATTTTTATGTTCATTATGTATACTTTCATTTTCAGTCATTGTGTCAATTGTGTGTGATTGTGATTTAAACAAATCAATATATAAAGTACCATGATTAATTTTAACTAAACGACTAGAATTTGAATCGAAATACTAATTAAGCATAAATAAGTGACTTAAAATAAAAATAATAATATACAAGTCGGCGGTATAAACCAGTCATTAAATATTAAGCATAAATTAATAATATAAAGAAGTAAATTAATAAGTTTGTAAGTCAATAAGTTAGAAAACATAAATAAATGACACAAATAAGTAAATTAATAAGTTAGTAAGTTAGAAAGCATAAATAAATGACATAAATAAATAAGTTAGTAAGTTAGTAATTAGAAAGCTAGTAAGTTAGTAAGTTAAAACGTTAAAAGAGTAAAAAAAGAATATATCTGATGATAAAGTTTATTTAAAGAAAGAGAACCTCAATAAATTAAAATTTCAAATCAACTCCTCGGTAACGGTGCCAAAAACTTGATGCAAATTATAAGTTGCAAACTCAAGTGCAGGTTGTTTCAAGTAATCAATTCTCGGGAGTCCGAGATCGATCCACAGGAAATTAATGAAGAAAAAATTTTGAGGTAAGAAAAAGATTTGTCACAACAATAAAGGTGATAAAAGTTGTTCACAAATGAAAAATGATTTGCTTGGGTTAGGAGATCCACTCTTGATAATAAATCAAATACAAGATTGTTTCTTTTTATAACTCAATTGAAATCCACACATAACGGAGGTTCCAATCGAAAAATGCAATATTCAAAATTTATTTAAGATTATATATGTAATTATATTATGGTTCCTTTGATTATCCACCAACGCCAATACTTGTAAATAAGCTCAAGCATTCATTGTGCCAACCTTTTTGTCTACAATGAATCAATATCTCCACTTTATAAGAAGGGTTTCTAAATTGATTGGAAACAAAATATAGCACATATAATGACCACTTGATAATACATCATTAAAGTACAGGAAAGAAATTAATCTAACCTTAATTTATTACCAAAAGCTTCACCCTTTCACCCAACCAAAATGAAAATTAGTTACTCATGAACAAGAAGAAAGAAAGATAGAAGAAGAAAAAGATGAACATAACTTCAATTTATAACAAAAGAAAACTACAACAAGAGAAACAAATAACACAATAGCATAATCTTGATCTCTAAGCTAAGATGCCCAAGATGATCAGTCAATGCTCCTTTTTATAGAGCTTAAGGAGTACAAAATCACAATGAAGTTATTTAATGAGTGGATAAATGATTAATGAGTGGAAGATGACTAATGAGTGGGTGGATGATTATTTAGTGGGTAGATGATTAATGAGTAGGTGGATGATGGGTGGATGAGAGAAAAATGACAATGGAGTTATTTAATGAGTGGGTAGATGATGGGTGGATGAGTGGAAAATGACAATGAAGTTATTTAATGAGTGGGTGGATGATTATCATGATTGTCTCTCCACTTGTACTAACTAATTCAAGTATCTTCACACGATTATAACTCTGTTAAAATGTCATTTTCTGAAAAAGTAGTCTTCATGAGAGTTGAAGAGTTTTGTCTTAGCTTTCTAATGCCACCAGTTTCAGCCCAATCCAACTCCTACAGCCTAAGTTATGCCTTGATTAGTGCACACTGCTCGGGTTCCAGTGACAGAACCCGTTTTCTTACTTTCAGGCTCAATTAGCTCCACTAAATGTCTGATTGAGACTTTAAACTCCTATCAAAGTTGTAAAGCTTTCTTTGAGCTTTTTTACAAGGTAAAATTCATAATTTTTAGAAATCCAAAACTCAAGATATGATCGAAATACAGAAACAGTGTATATCTCAATAATACTAGAAAAGATCAATTAAACCTAATTTGAACCCAAACTTATAAAATATGATCAAGTTTAATCAATTAAGTACATAAAAAATATAAATGATTAAAAATAAAAATTTATTAATGTATATAATATATAATTATCATTTTAGTAAAGGTGAAGTCAAATTCTTACAAGAGAAGAGTTAAGGAGAAGTGAACCTAGGGGCTAGAACTCAGGGGTAGACGTAGCCTAGATAAGGGTATTCGGTTTCCAGAGTTAGGCATCTAACGTTCATGTCAATAAAAGCTCAAGGTAAATACGCAAATGTAGAACGAAATAGTCTAAATCCTTTACCTAGTGAGTAAAGACCCATATTTATAATTATTGAGTGACATTGGGCATAAACAATTATGGTAACCTATTATAAGCTGATCAAAAAATAGTAACCTATTATAACTAGTTGTGCATTTAAGCTTGTCCCGGAGCATAGGTGTAGGCTAGACCTAATTTGGGTTAGAGGGGAAAGTCCAATATACTTGGCTGAGAAGCATAATTCTTCATCAACCTGTTAGTTGGATATTTCAATCCATAACTTACTAATCCATATTTGTGAGAAATTTGTTATAAGCGAAGAACTTGGTGAAAGATGATGAAATGTTCATCTTACTTATAATTAAGATTATGTTTAATGATTATGATTATATTTCTTTAATTGCAATGAATGAATTTAGTAGGGGCCAAAAATAACTTTGGCCATCAATGTTCTGTTATCATTTTTCTCTCCTTTTTTTTTTTATAGATGATTTGTTAGGGGTCTATCTTTTAAATGCCAATAGTTTACATTCAGGAATAGATTATTTATGGTCGTAAAATAACAAAGCAAATAAATTATAAGTATGCGTGTTTGATTGCGAATATATAAGTTGTTAATGGGAAAAAAAGAATAATTTAACCTAAACCATATTCCTTTTTATTATTGAATTTCAGTATTGTTCTGATATTTTCATTAGACTATCTTGAAATCTACGCTTTATGTAGTTTTAACTTACTAGTTATATCCCTTCATTTGTTATATTAATGTAACTTGAAAGTAAGACATGAATTTTTGAAAAGACTAAATTATCACTATTGCATCAAGTGGTTTAAATGTAGGGTTTAAGGATACATACTTGGAAGCATCCACATGGCTATGCCATCATTTGGTTAATTGACTTGCATAATGCTAATAATGCTTTAACACATATTGTGATGTGTCTAATTGTTATCATTTACAAGGAGGGAGAGGGCACTATGTTTTTTTTTCCTACCACATATGATGTTTAATTAATATTAATTTGCATGGTTTTAATTCTTTCCTTTATTTCCTTTACAGCTAGTAAAATTGTAGTTTCACAACTTGTTGATTTATAATTTTAGTTAATAAATAGTTTACCCAGTTAAATTTTCTATTGTTGTAATTCAATGTTTGGTCGTTGTAAAAAAGAGAATTGTTTAATTAGGTTTGTTTTGATTGTGTATCAACTAGATATTTTGCCTATCATTTCTTAAAATCTTGAGAATAAGTATGTATGCCTACTCTTATTGTCTCTTTCATTCTTCCTTCTTTTTAGCTTCTTTTTTATTTTACTATATGCCTATCTCTTTACATTCCATTTTTTATTAGGATTTTGTTTCATGATTGTTGAACTTTCAACTTAATATTTCCAGGCAGCAAATTAATGGATTGCATTGTATATGAATTCTCAATTGGGTAAAAATGTAGTAGAGTTGACTTCTGTAAACTCGCAAGTATGTTCTCCTAATTTAGGAGATTAATGTATATGTAGCCAATTTTAGCTACAATTTTGATGGGTCTACTTATGAGCTAATGATGCCCAAGTAATTTAAATTAAAAACAAAAAGGCTCATGTTCTTGCCAAAAGTGTGTTGTCTACTTCTCTCCCAGCTTTCAACATATAGTTGCAAGGGAAGAATTCCTTGCAAATTGTATGCCCAATTAAGTGGTCTAACTCAAGTTATGCCCACTTAAGTGGTCTCACTCACCAGCAACATGCCCCTGACTTCCAACTTCAATTGCATGCCCAAAACGATGTAGTTCAGCTTAGGAGCCTTCTCTTGTGTTGTAACTTCTTTTTGGGCCTGGTTTGACATCCATTAGACTCCTATAATTAATTCAAGATATGGGCTAATGACTTCGCAGAAGTCAAGCTGTCAGGATCGACACTCTGACTATTGCTTCAACTTCAGTTTAAATTATCCAAACGTGTGATATAGCTCCTGAGGTCTTTATGAATCTTGCAGAGATTTGTCTTATCTTTCCTCATCAATTAGATATTTGAAACTCAAATTATTATCAAATTACTGAACACTACCAAATAGACAAATTAAGGTCAAATCATATAATAATTCTTCCAATGATCCAAGTAAGCTTAATATAATAAAATATGACAAAATCGACTTAATTAAACTAAATTAGACCTTAAGAAGCTTAGTGAGAAGACAATTAAATGAATAAATATTTTTCTGTCAGGGGTATTGTTGCTATCAAAATAATATTTTTGATTACAAATCAAAATCAAAGGCTTAGCATTAAGCTTAAGGCAATGTTGAGGTCTCCGATTTGGTTATGGCAATATTGAGTCCTTCTTTTTGGGTAAGAATTGAAATTGCAAATGTGGTTTTCAAACAAGAGATTTGATAAAGATCAAAGAATACGACCGCTTTTGAATGAAGAATTGGATCAAGTTGAAGGAGAAGATTGAAGATTAAAAAGATTTAATGGAACTTAGAATAATTTAAGATTATCTTAAAGTTGATTCAATTTTGGATAGAGGTTAAACACTCTTTTTAAGACCAACACAAGTGTTATTGTCAGAATTAAAAAGTTATTAAGTTCAAAACACATGTTAATATCTTGTAAGAAAGACAGTTACTTGTTTTGTCTATAAATACCAAAGGGGGATGAAGACATTAAGATGCAGTCAAAACACTTGCCTACATTTTTCACAAGTCCTATAAGTCACTTTGAGGCCTATGGACAAATACAAAGATTAGCTAAATATGTATTTCACCCTGCCTCATTTTATGCATTTCTTTCAATAATGCAAGTTCTATTTTCAGTCAACATTGTTGTTAGTGTTTCTTTTCATCTCCTGAATGAATGATCTTTGATCATTTGATTTCTTTTACTTTTGCTCATTTACTTTGTTCTTAGTTTACTTTGCATTACTCTCGATTTGGATTATTTCCAGTTACTATACTTCATTTCTGCACTTAGAATTGCATTGCACTTTTACTGTTTCATATATATCAATCCAATTGAATTCACTATTACATTCATTACCTTTTACTTTTCGAAATTATCTACATTCTTTATTTTAACATTATTTTTGCAAATCATCAAAAATTTAAGAGTCTTTTAAAAGAAGAGATTCCCTTTCCAAATTAAGAATTAAAATTGAATTTGTCTTTTACAAACAAATCTGAGTAAACAACGTAATAATCAATGGGGAGAATAATGAATGAAAAGTTTCAACCTCAAGATGCCTAACTTCGGTCAAAGGGTCTCGATCACCTACACAAGATAGCATTTTCTCATATAACTTTTTCAAATATCTCACTTTAGTAATATAGGCTATATAGCATTTTCTACCTGTAACTTTTCCCGAATATTGTCCTTATTATATCGTATTTCTTTTGACTCAATTTATTAGCTTTAAAAATTCTTCTAGAAATTCAGTTCATAACCGAGGAATTAAGTATACGTAATAATCAGTTGGGAGATTAATGAATGAAAAGTTTCAACCTTAAGATGCGTAACTTCGATCAAAAGGTCCTCGATCACACCCACCCTAGAAAGCATTTTCTTCTTTATTTGGATGTAGTGCCAAAATTTCTTTACATTGTCAGTGACTGAGTGGGATAAGCTATTCAGGCGGCCTCAACCCGATAATAACAATAATGAATATCCAACTTCTGCTACAGATTTCTACTTAGAAAAATCAGCTTTTTGGTCCATAAACATGTGTTCAATAAGGAAGGTTTCCCTATTACAAAGCTAGGCACATGTCACTTCACTTTCTACATTGCCACAGTACACACACGCCTCCAGCTATGACATGCTTGACAACGTCACTAGGTTTTCGCAACTATAAATAGCATAGCATGCTCTGAATATCCATCTATAAGAACTTGTAACTATCGATATAGCTTAGATAACTATTCGATCAGTTTCATACCCTTTGACTTTTATTGACCCGTGTCATAATGGCAGCTATGAGGGGTTTAGCTCTTCTTGTTTTGCTTATTACAATCAATGCGGTAGTGTCTGAAAGTAGAGTGGCAAGAAAGGACCTGGGAATTGGGTTGGGTGCTGGGGTCGGTATTGGACTTGGCGGTGGGGGTGGTGCAGCCTCTGGTGCAGGATCAGGGTCTGAGTCCGGTTCTGGATCTGGATCAGGCTCTGGTAGTTCCGGTTCTGGAGCGGGTTCGGAAGCAGGGTCTCATGCTGGGTCTGGGGCTGGGTCAGGCTCTTCTGGAGCAGGTTCTGAAGCAGGGTCTCATGCCGGGTCTGGGGCTGGATCAGGCTCTTCTGGAGCGGGTTCTGAAGCAGGGTCTCATGCCGGGTCTGGGGCTGGATCAGGCTCTTCTGGAGCGGGTTCTGAAGCAGGTTCATATGCAGGGTCTCATGCTGGGTCAGGATCTGGTGGTCATGGAAAGTGAAATCATGCGTATAAGCTAGAAGAAAGATCTTGTGGGAGAAAAGAACAAGACAATGTGTCACCATCAGTTTACTATATACATCATATAATTAGCAAACAAATAAGTTGATGTCTTCCTATTGTCAAAAGAATGAAAGTTGTTGTCTTCATATATATGCATGTGTCCGTCATGATTTTCCTACATGTTACATGGAGTCGTAAGTGCTTAAGTACTGTGGGGAGTCATGGCTTTCCATTCAGTAATGCAAGATTCTTCCAGTGTTGGATGCTTAACTCGTTTACTCTAATTGACTACCTGTTGCTTTATACTGATTTATCCAGCAACTACTGTTCTATAACACTAATTAATTAAGGCTTCATGTTAGTAGCAACGGCTAATAATTTATAATTCCTTCTTAAGGTACCGTTTAACACATGAGATTAGGTTTAGAATTAAACTTTAAAATTGGAATTGAACATCCTAATTTTAATTATCTTATTTGATGTATATATTAGAATATTTCAATTCTTAATACAATTCTATAAAATTGAATAATAACTAATTTATACTATTTTTAATTTTTAACTTAGACCTAAGAACTTTCAATTTTAAGTACCAAAAATCAAACTTAAAAATACTATTTCATATTTTATTGATCATTATCTTATTTGTCATCATAATACTCCAACAACTATTGTTGACGGTTTGTTAGCATTGTCTGGTCATTGTCGCCGTGGGCACGCTCTAGCCATGTCATCACCAATATCCTTTAGCGTCTAACATCATTATAGACATATTAATGCAACCATCGACGCCGCCGTTAACCAACAACATTCTCTATTTAAATTTTTTATAATAGTTTTAAATTCTTTTTATTTATCAATTTAAAATTATTTTTTTATATTCCTTATAAATAACTCAAACAATAGAATTTTAATCTAGTTTAGAGTTATAATTTTATATCTTAATTTTATTTTTATCTTAAACATAAAACCTAAAACTCTAAGTTAATTTCACTTGTGATAAAATTCGAATTAAAATTAGAATTATGAAATGTAAATTCAAATGTCATCTAAACGGACCACAAGCAAATTTTGCTTCTTGCCAAGATAATGTTATTTGGATACTGTTATACGTATATAAAAATTCACAAATCTTTATAAATAAAAAATAATAATTTACACATCTTTTGGCATTATTAGGTTTATCTTTGGATATGTGCGACATTAAATCAAAGTTTTTCTGCATATATAAATGAATATGCAATCTTGCTTATTATTAGGACAAAAGTTTTAGGTATTAGTCAAGGTAAAACTTTATGAGAAAATTTTTAAATTTGTAAATACAACACTTAACACTCAAAATCTGGAAGGCTTCTCCCTCCAACAAAAGCTGGAGCTCAAACATATCGCCCCTATTGCTACTTAGGCTCTCTCACCATCATCGCTTGCTCCATCACTGCTCAAATTCCTTCATCATCATTGATCACTCCACCGCTACTTAGAATCCTTCCAACCCTCGCCTTCGTCCTAGCTCTGTCTCAAATGTGCAGTATTTAATTCAGACTATCCACGAATCTTCATGTTTAATTGCTTGCTTTTGCCTCAACTTGTACTTGACATTAAGTTTCTATATTTATCATATGAATCCAAACAATTTAATAGAATACTTGTAGTATTTCAATTATGAGAAATAACTATATATGTCTCTTTTTTACTTTGTCATGACTTTCTCTTCTCAGGTAATATCCTAGAAGAATATATTGATCTTCACTCATTGTGGAAGATCAATGTGTGCTTGAATGCGTTATCTGGTTCTATCCCATAGTTCATAAGTGATTTGTCTAGCATTTGGTTTCCAGATTTATCAAAGAATGGCTTCACTGTGGATACCTTCAGCTTTGTTTAGGTACTGCTATGAAACTAAGTTTGTTTCTCTCTCTCATAACAATCTTGTTGGTCCAACCCTTGAGTCATTGGTGAATTGCTCCAACCTTGAAGAATTTGATTTTTCATTCAACAATTTCAGTGGGATTGTCCCTTTGCGACTTTGCGATATTCCAAGGTTGTCATATGTATCACTAAGAAGAAATGTCTTATCAAGGAGTGTGCAAGAGCACATTTCGGCATGCCAAAGCTTGAAACTTTTGGAAATACTTTTCAGTGGGTTTCTGGTGGATATTTTCAGTGATTTTCGATTTCCTAAGAGCGATTTTTTGACAACAAAAAATTTGCCAAAAATTTTGATTTCTAGCAAATTTTCGACCAGTTTTCAACGAATGTGGCTGCTAGTAAAACATGATTTTCTAGTAGTGAACCTTGAAATAACTTTGTTTCAATTTTCTTGAACTTGATTGCTAGGAGATGCAAATTCTAATGCGCAAAAGAGAAATCGTCACAAATTTATTATATACCTAACTAGTAGCTTCCCATGTGAATTTATTATATATCTTAACAAAATCCCACTTAAGTAAAGGAGTTTGAGATCTTATCTCCTAACAACTATCAATCTTAATCACATCTAAATAATATTTCTTCAGATACTACTTAGCTTGCAAGTAAATCCACTCTATAAATACAGAGTTAAGCCACTCAGGTATGCATATACTTTTATACACTCTTTTCTCCTAGTGCGCCACTCTAACTTGAGCGTCGGAGTGTCTTGTAGATACACACCCTCATTCTACCGTCGCTACCATCACACCAAGGAGGAATCCACCATCAACCACCGCTTAGAGGTAAGGTTGTAACATCCTCCCTAACCTATTAGTATTAATAATTGATATAGAAGCTCATTAATATTTGTACTAATTAATTGTTAATTTTGTTAATTTTCTGATCTTGTTTAAGTATAATACTATAACATTGGACGTGGAAAATAGCTCATGTTAACTTAGAAACTAATATTTATTTGTAGGCCAAAACTAATTAGAACAAGTTGTGATAAATTTTAGAGAATTAATTGAATTAATTTGACATTTTTAATAACACATGGTGAGTGTTTAAAGGTCAAATTAAATAAGAACGTAACTTGGAAAATCATGAGGTTTTGTAAAGATGTCAAATAGATGATGAAGATTAATCTGGAAATGGTTACAGGTTAAGATAGATACCTATAAGTCTATTAGTTTAACTCATTGGGTTTAACTTAACTTAAGAATGAGTAATAGGGCTTAATTAGTGATTGTTAATGGTGTATATGAATAATTATTAGTGGATGAGTATAGGAACTAAATGAATTCCTAGAATTTTCTATAATACTGATGGAAGTTTAGAAAATTTATTAGTGGAAGATCAAATTAAGTATCCTTAACAGATAATTTTCTCACACCAAATATGTTGCCCTTATCTTTATTCTTATATTCCCTCGACAGAAGATAAGAAAGAAAGAAAGAAAGAAAGAAAGAAGAGAAAGAGATAGAAAGATAGAGCAGAACAAAAAATAAGAGAGAAGGAGAAGAGAAAAGAAGGAAGAAGAAGGAAGAAGAAAAATCAAGGAAGAACAAGAAGAGAAATAGAACACCATCAACAAAGGAGTATAGGTATGGGTGTTTTCTTCATGGATCTATTGTCTTCCACTTTTTTCTAGTTTGATTGCTTGATTGATGAAAGTGGTTAAAAATTTCTATTTCACGATGTTCTTTCTCTTCATCTTATTGATGATTTTAGGTTGAGGATGATGAATATGAGTTTTTATTAGTTTGACTATTATTGTTAAACTTAGTGGATTTTGGATGAGATTATATGTTGAGTATTGATGTTATGGTGATTTGAAAGAGGTTTATTCTGGGTATAGCATGTTTAAGGACTAGTTCTGTTGCTGAAACCCAAATGGCAATCGATTACCAGCTCCATGAGCTAGTAATCGATTACCAGCTTTCAAAGAATGGTACTGGAAACATGGTAATGGATTACCATCAGCGGTAATCGATTATTACCCCCTGCAAGTCTCGCATACAGAAGGCTGGTGATGGTAATCAATTACCACTAATGGTAATCCATTACCATATATATATATATATATATATATATATATATATATATATATATATATAAAATTATGTAAAGTGATGTGTGTATTAACACAGATGGTAAGAGCAAACTACATTAATTAACTTGGTCTGTCAAGATAATTGTTGGTGAGTTATGCATAAGTATTTTTATAAGTACTCGTTGAATCTAAGGGCATATCCTGATCTTGAAATAAGACAACCACCTTTAACCTTAAAGTTTTGTTTATGAAAAAAAATTGCTAACAAATGTCTATGCCTTTAGGACAATTGCTAAGTATTCAAAATATAATTTTTTTCATGAAAAGTAAAATATTTAATGCATTGAGAATTAAAAAAGATTCTACTTTTTATGCAAAACTTCTTATTTTAGACTTTTTAACAAGTTATCTAAGGGCACTTGTTAAAAAAAAAGGTGATGTGTGTGAATAACTTTACTCTTATAATTTAATTTTAATACATTATCAGTGTAAAATTTTTTATATAATTAATCAATCATACATTATTATATATGTGATTTTTGAAATAATTATTGTGAAAGTTAAATAATTTTTATGACATAATAATATATTATTAGATAATAATATAAATAACTTTTCTACTAACAATACATTCAAATTAAATCTTTTCTTTTATTGAAAATGCAATTTACGTAATAATCCTTTGCAATTCGGTCCAATCTAATGGCAATTTTTATTTATTTATTGAGAATTAAATCTGTGCAGGGTGGTAGGTGGTTATCTAAGAAGCATAATAAATATTATAGAACATGAATACGACATAATACATATACTTAAATATAGCAAAAAAATTAAAAAATAAATTAAAACATATATATATATAGATAGATAAATTCATTTAAAAATATTAAAATATCTTATTTAATGTGCTTTAAATAGTAGTATCCGACTATTTTAAAATCAATTCTATAATTTTACATCAAATAATGTATATATTTATTTTCATACTCCATTTAATATTATTCATCATATATACTTTTTTTTATCATTTTTCTCACTAAATATGATATTTTTAAAAATAGTGTTAATAGTATTTACACCCCTTTTAAAGGGGTGTAAGATGATCTGTTTCCTTTTAAAATATAGACTCTTCTCATATGTTTACTGGACCGGTGGACCCATATGGGCATCTTTGCAGCGAGTTTCATTCACCCGAGCGAGCAGGCTCAGTGAGTCAGTGAGTGGCATTGTAGGCTGAGGCTCAATACCAAACTAGAATAAAAAATGACTCAAGAGGACGCAACCAAGTAACTCAGCCATGTTGGGTTCTGATCCTAACAAGTTGATAAGCAAAGCTGATAAGTTGTGTGTTCATCTTTCCTCATTCTCTTTCTCTCTCTCATTGGCATATTATTATGCACATCAAAATTTTGGTGTATGATTGCGGGATTTAAGGATGCAAACCCAAGTATAGGTTGTCTCAAGTAATAAATTCTCGAGAGTCCGAGGTCGATCCATAGTGAATTGATGAAGAAAAATAAATTGAGGTAAGAAAAGGATTTGTCACAAAAAATAATAAAACTTGTTCACAATTGAATTTAAGAACTTGTTTGGGTTAGGAGATCCACTCTTGGTAATAAATTAAAGGCAAGATTATTTCTCTTTATAATTCAATTGAAATCCACACACAACGGAGGTTCCAATCAGAAAATATAACATTCAAAGTTCAATTATATATGCAATCATATTATGATTCCTTTAATTATCTACCAACATTTGTAAATGAGTTCAAGCATTCATTGCGTCAATCCTATTGTCTACAATAAATCAAGATCTCTATTATACAAAGAAGGTTTCTAAATTGATTAGAAACAAAATACAACACATATAATGTCCACTTTATAATATATCATTTAAGCACAAGAAATAGAATAATCTAACCTTATTTCATTACCAAGATCTTCACTCTTTTACCCAAGCAAGATGAAGATTTAGTTACTCATAGACAAGAAAAAAGAAAGAGAGAAGAAGAGAAAGATGAACATAGCTTCAATTTAGAGCAAAAGAAAATTACAACAAATAAAAACAATAAACAAGCATGATCATAACTTCTCAAAACTAAGTCTAACACCAAAGTCTACTAAATGATCAGCCAATGGAGCCTTTTATAGAGGATTAGAGATACAAAATGACAAGGGGACTGATTAAGAGTAGGTGAGGAGTAGGTGAATGAGTGGAAAATGCCAAATGGTGAGTTGGTGAGTGGAAAATTATTGAGATTTTTTGTCTCCGAAATCATTCAGTGCTGATCTCATGGATGACATCAGAATGAAGCAATGTGGTCTTCATGAAAGTTGTAGCATTTTGTCTCAACTTTCCAATGCCACCAAGATTATCCAAAAATTCGTTCTACAGCCCAAGATATGACCAAATTACTGTAAACTATTCAGGCCCAGTTTCAACATCTCTGTTTTGACTTTCAGACCCAATATCACCTCCAAGCTGTCCAAATGAGCTCTTATGTTCTTCATGAAAGTTGTAGATATGGGTCTTAACTTTCAAGTCTCCAAATTTCAGCCCAAGAAAGTTCTTACAGCCCGAGTTATGCTCTGATTACTGCACATTGTTCAGGTTCCAGTCACAAAACCCGTGTTCTGACTTCCAAGCCCATTTAGCTCCTCTAGATGTCCATATTTTACCTGGAGCTCTCATGAAAGTTGTAGAGCTCTCTCTTATCTTTCCTACAAGGTAAGATACATAATTTTTTTACATCTAGAACTCAAGATATAGCAGAAATACAGAAACAGTGTAAGACCTAAATAATACTGAAAAAATCAATTAAGTCTAATTTGAGTCCAAAGTTACAAAATATAACCAGGCTTAATAAATTAAGTACATAGAGAGTGTAAACGAATAAAAATGAGGGTTTATTAATGTATAAAATATGTGATTATCAAATTCCCTCACATTTAGCTTTTTGCACTCCTGGACAAAACACATAAGACCAAAGTTAGGAAACAAAGAAAAACGAAATAGACTCAAAAGATAAAAACTCTAAAAGACTCGATGAAGCAAGAAGAGCAACCAAAAATTCAAGGGATCAAAGCATTAATGAGGTAACATTTTTTCACATCTCAAACCAATAAGCGAAGAAACTTCAGTTGAAAAGAATGAATCAAGAATGTTATATCCTTACAGAATTCACTCTCAATCTCTCAAGTGTTTAAAAGGTATGTATTTCACTTTATTCAATCCATGAACAATTGCACTACCATAAGCTTGCTTATCTTCTACTTCTCCGCTACTCAAACCACATGCATAAAAAAATCAAGAAGACTTTATTCAAGGTTGTAATGGGGTCATGGTAAAGGAGAGGGGATAATATGGATATGAGAAGATAAATACCAAATAGAATAAAAAAGTATTATGGTACAGTTAGAGTGGAGAAAATGTTTGAGAACATTCATCATAAAGGACAATCACCAATATTTGGCTAATGTTTTGTTGAAGATCAATCCCAAATTAGTGAATTGAATTCATTGTCAGACCTGAACCTTCTCATTTTCTTCTTGTTGTTTCAAGCATCTACCTTTATTCTAGACTCTGATAATCCTTTGATTGCAACGGTGGTCAATTTTTTTTTTGATCATTTTGCACACACACCCCCACACTTATTCAAGAACAAAGCCAATGCTCTCTTATTCCCTAAGGTTGGGTAAAACATGTTTTTTTTTTCTTATTTTTCACTTTTTCTTTTTCTTTTTTTTTTGAAGGCACGTAATGAGTTAAAAACAAGGAATAGTCAAATAAGTCCAAAGGGGTTACACAAGAAAAAATATACGAGGATGACTATTTGGTCAAAGTAGTTATTTCAAAATGTCTCATTCATATTTATATATGCATGTGAAAATGTAGTCTAAAAAAGAATCGAAGCAAGTTTTAGAGTAACAATTCCATGAGTGAAAATCACACAAGAAAGAAGAGAATGGTACATATATTCAATCCATTCATTAATAGGCTCAAAATCTCACAAGACATATTTCTATCATTCTCAATCCACTTTATCAACATTCATATTCAAACTTGTGATTTTTAAGAAAGAAGACAATTTATGTTAAGATCCAAGAATCCATTTGCTACTTCTGCACAAAATAATTATCTCCTCAACTAAGATGCGTCTCAAGAGTAAACTTACCTCCAAGGCAAAATTTACTCCTTACTCTGCCATCCTTAATTGGTTTTACTATGAATAGGTTTCTGACAGTCATATCACTAAACATACTTCCCAATTTAGATGCGTCTCAGGAGTAAAATTACTTTTTACTCTACCATCATTCATTGGTTTAGTAAGTCAATGACAATTGTATCATACTTCCTAAAAAAAAAATTTTTTTGGTCAATTATCCTTCCATATCCTTCCCCCCAACCAGATCACAACATTGTCCTCAATGTTAAAATATAGATGAGTAAAGAATAGAAGATATTACCTGTTATGGCAATTACTGAAAAGAAAAATCTGATACAAATTTAAACAAAAACAAAGTACGATGAATAAAACTAAAAGTAAAGGAACACATATTTTTGTTTTTGTTTTTGTTTTTTGTTTTGTTTTGTTTTGGTTTTTGTTTTTACTTCAAGAAAACCATCAGGGTAAAGAAGTCTAGAAACCCTTGAAGGACCCTGCTCAAAGGATCGTCTGTCCAAAACCAAAATACAGCAAAATCATACAAAGATAAAAGAAATATAATAGCAAATAATGACATACCTTTATGTATAGTTTTCATGGCGTATCTTTATACTACGCATCATGAGTGCAGTAGTGACATATATTTATACTGCATGTCACCAGTGCAGTAGACATTCACGTCCGTTTATTCAAAGAAAAGAGAAAGAAAAAACCATTGTGGGTTTCCATCCTGAGTCTGGAACCTGGAGAGCTCACACTTGGGTTCGTAACATCAACAAAGATGCTAAAATCTGAAACCTATAATGTCCAAGATCCAGAACGTCCCATCCCAGGGCGCTGAGAGCCCCTTCTAATAAAAGAGATGATCAAGCTCAGATGCGTCATACGCTTTGGTAGCCGCAGGTTACTTCTCACTAGTAACCAGAGTAGGATGCTTCTACCTGTCCATTAACTCCAGAGTGCCTAGATGGTAAACATTGGTTTATGGAGTGCGGCTCTCTACAGAGCATGGTACATGAACCTTTTTTAAGGACTACCGTGCAAAGGTTCACCCGAGTCAATGATGGGTCAGCCAAAGGCTGGGGCTCCACAACTAATTAAAGTCATGGTATTCCTTTCGGATCGCCCTTGTTCAGACATTTTTTTTCTTTTTTTTTTTCCCTTTTTTCCTTTTTTTTTAAGAAAACATGAAGAAGAAGAAGACGATAATATGTACAGATTGTTGTAGATATGGCTCACATCTACCTCTGGTTTCACGTCCAGTAACGACTTAAACGCCTTCTATGAGTCGATGACAAGCTTCCCATCCAATTTTCTTATAAATTGGCAAACAGGATCTTTTAGAATCAGATTCCCAAGACTGTAGTGTTTTTCTTCATCCTTGAAAAGATTCCACAAATTAAGAAGTTCATGATGCACAAATCCATAAGAATGCGTCTCAAGAGTCAATAGGATATCATCTAATGACTCCTTACTCAATCCATTCTTAATGAAGAAAATTTTATCTTCTCTGTTTGCGTAAACCATCCCCAAAGAACGACATCGCTTATTACAATTCCATCATACACATTTGTGACAGACTTGTAACTTTTTTGCTATTCTCCTTTTAGAATATGAACTTCTTCCAAGACCTGACATGTATAAGTCAAATGAAATTGAAGACTTACCTGCTAGTAGAACATTTGCTTCAATTATCCAGCGTACATCTTTTAACATACCCTTGTGCATTAATAGTCTCAATCTTTCACATCTAACTTTGTAGATTTTTGTCAGAGCATTTTGAGGGAGGGAAGGAAAATGTTTTCTCAGGTTTGAAAGAATGACATCCATCTTAAAGGAGAAGGATTCAGTTATTTTGGGAAACTGAAAAACAAACCGACTAGAGAGTCACGGAGTATCGTTATCAGCCACTTAACTGGGAATACAAAGAACTGCAAAAACAAGACAACAAAATTAGAATAAATTCTATTCATAACAAGGATCAGAAAGAGAGATGAATTCTACCCCATCAACTTGGTTTTCCAAAAATGGTTTGAGTCTTTGTTCATTGACTTTAAACACATTACCATTCTTAGGATTCTTAATATCTATGGCTCTATGAGGATACGTATATTTGACAACAAAAGGACCACTCCACCTAAATCTCAATTTTCTAGGGAATAGGTGCAGACGAGAATTATAAAGCAGAACTTTTTGATCAATTTCAAAAGATTTTCTCAAAATTATCTTGTCATGAAAAACTTTTGTTCTATCTTTATAAATCTTTGAGTTTTCATATGCATCATTTCTCAATTCCTCAAGTTCATTTAATTGCAATTTACGTATCTTGCAAGCATCATCAAGATTTAGATTGAAAACTTTAATGGCCCAAAATGCTTTATGTTCCAATTCTACAGGCAAGTGACAAGGTTTTTCATAGACTAACCGATAGGGTGACATGTCCAAGGATGTTTTGAAAGAAGTACAGTAAGCTCAAAGTGTTTACCGTTTTTGGGTTAACCGTTTTTTTCAAAATTTGTTTAATATCTCTATTTGCCAATTCAACTTGTCCACTTATCTGAGGGTGATAAGGGATAGCAATTTTATGTGTAATACCATATTTCTTCATTAAAGATTCAAATGATTTATTGTAAAAATGTGTTCCCTCATCACTGATGATAGCTTAAGGGATTCCAAATCGATACAAGATATTTTCTTTTAAAAATTTGAGAACAGTTTTATGATCATTGTGTCGGCATGGGATCGCCTCAATCCATTTTGAGACATAATCAACTACAACCAAAATATACACATATCCAAATGAAGATGGAAATGGGCCCATGAAATCAATTCCCCAACAATCAAAAATTTCAATGACAAGGATGGGGTTCAGAGGCATCATGTTTCTTTTTGAAATTGAGCCTATTTTTTGATAATTTTCATAACTTTTGCAAAAAGTATAGCAGTTCTTAAATAAAGTGAGCCAATAAAATTCACATTGCAAGATTTTTGCAATTATTTTCTTTGAAAAAAAATGACCTCCACATGTTTCTAAGTGACAAAATCTAATGACACTACCTACCTCACTGTCGGGTACATATCTCCGAAAGATTTGGTCAGGACAATATTTGAACAAGTATGGGTCATCCCAGTAAAAAAATTTCACCTCTGTCAAAAATTTTCTTCTATCTTGGTGCGTCCATTGAGGCAACATCTTTCCTTCTTGTTCTTCAGTAAGAGACGAGGAAATTACCACTAGAAAGTTTTGTTCTTCTCCCAAAAATGTGTACTTCAACCCAGCAGGTAATGGCTTTAGTTCCGGTGTGAGTACTTCTTCATGGGTATTATCATTCATGGGTTTTACCTCTTCAAATCTTGGCTTCCATCCCTTGTACTCCATTACCTGTGTACAATCAAGCAAAGAGCATATTTCAGAGATATCATCTTCTAATTGCATACCTAAATCAAATGAATTGACTAAACAAATTTCGAATGCGTCAGAAGAACTCCTAGTTTGAAGATGATCATCTATAATGGCTTCAATTCCTTCAACTTCCTCCTTTTCATCAAGGACTTCCTGTGGTTACTTGCACATGTTAAAAACATTGAGCTCCAGTGTCATGTTTCCAAATGTTAACTTCACCACTCCATTTCTACAATTTATCAAAGTATTAGATGTTAAAAATGGATGACCTAAAATAACAGGAATTGACTTGCAACTATCAACCATAGGTTCAATATCCAAGACAATAAAATCCACAAGATATATGAATTTATCAACTTGAACTAACACATCTTCTACTATTCCTCTTGAAATTTTAATTGATCTATCGGCAAGTAGAAGAGTTACAAAAGTTAGTTTTAACTCACTTATAGAAGTTAGTTTTAACTCACTTAAGTTGAGTTGCTGATAAACTGAATATGGAAGCAAATTGACACTAGCACTAAGATCAAGTAAAGCTTTTTTAATTTTATGTTCTCCAATAATGTATGAAACTGTAGGACAACCAGGGTCTTTATATTTCAACGCATTATGATTCTGAAGAATAGAGCTTACCTGTTCAGCCAAAGATGCTTTCTTTTTCACATTTAGTTTCCTTTTAACAGTGCACAAGTCCTTCAAATATTTGACATAACAAAGAATCTATTTGATAGCATCTAACAGAGGAATATTGATTTTCACTTGTTTCAAAATTTCAAAAATTTCAGTGTGGTGGTCTAATTTCTTTGGATTATTCAATGCTTGAGGAAACGGGGGTGAAGGCGAGAGTTTAGTCTCCTTTTGGTCAACTTCTTCATTTTCTTGGGGAATTGGTTCATCTTTTTTTTTCACAAGATTCAGGAATTTGTTTTTCAAAAACTTTTTCACTCCTAAGAGTTATCACTGACTTGACTTAGTCCATTTGTTGATTTTCTGAACTCCCCTCATTTAGACTATACTGACCCTTGGGATTTGGTTAAGGTTGAGAAGGAAATTTTCTTTTCTCGTGAATGGTGAGTGCAGAAGAAAGTTTAGCAAGAGTTTCTTTTATGTCAATCATGTTTTGATTGTTTTGTTTATTAACGGCATCTTGCTTTTCTATGAATGCATGCAATGTTTCTTCAAGGTTTTTCCTATATGATGGGACATAAGGTGCATATCCTTAAGAATTTTGAGAGTCCTATTGTGCTTGAGGAGGTGGTGATTGCACGAATTATGACTGATTATTATTCCTCCAGTTGAAGTTCGGGCGATTTCTCCATCCCGGATTGTATATATCTAAAAATGAAGAAGTAAATGACTTTTTAAAATTATTCATTGCATTTACTTGCTCATGGACACCTTCTTTAAAAACAAGAATCTTAGGACATTCATGTGTCGAGTATCCTAAGTCATCACAAATGTCACAAATTTCTTCATCTTGCACAGATTTAATTTCTTTTGTTTTTCTTAATTCCATGGCTTCAACTTTTCTAGCCAAACTGGCAAATCTAGCATTTAAATCTTTCTCTTGACTAAGGTGATATTTTCCTTTATTAGCACTTACAAGGTTAGATCCAATTGAATTTTTAGAAGGGTTAGTACTATGTCAAGATTAAGAATTTTCAGCCAACTGGTTTAAATAGTCTAAAGTTTCATCTGGTTCTTTATCAAGAAACTCACCATTGCATATTGTTTCCACAAATTATTTAGTTTCAGGTGTTAAACCTTTATAAAAGAAGCTTATAGTGCGTCATTTTTCAAAACCATGATGTGAGCAAGAATTTAACAAATCTTTAAACCGTTCCCAACATTAAAAATATGCTTCATTTGAATTTTGAGAAAAATTTTGAATTTATAGCATTAGTTTTATATGTTGGAAAAAATTTCTTCAAGAACTCACCTTGCATTTCTTGCCATGTGCCAATTGATCTTGGTTTTAAAGTGTTAAGCCAAGATTTTGCTTTATCTTTTAAAGAAAAAGGAAACAATTTAAGCATAACAATCTCTTCAGTGCAATTTTAGTCATTGAAAGCAATACATACTTCCTCAAATTCTTTTAGATGTAAATATGGGCTTTCAGACTCTAAACCATAAAAATTAGGAAGTAAATAAATCATACTTTGTTTTAATCTAAAATTGTTAGCATTGAGTAGAAAAATAAAACATGATGGACTAGAATTTCGAGGTGGTTGCAAATATTCACGCATGGTTCACAATGGTTGATTTTCATGTTCATCATATACACTTTCATTGTCAGTCATTATGTCAATTATGTGTGATTATGATTCAAACAAATCAATATATAAAGTACCAGGATTAATTTTAACTAAACGATCAAAATTTAAATCACGATATCAATTAAGCATAAATAAATGACTTAAGATAGAAAAAATAATATACAAGTAGGCGATTTACACTAGCTATTAAATATTAACAAGGATGTGGTATAAACCAACTACCCAATAAATATTAACAAGTAAAAAGTTAGATAACTGATAAAGTAAAAAGTTAGATAATTAGAGAGTTAATAATTAGTAAATTAGAAAGTGCGAGAAAGTAAAATACGAGAAAGTAAATTACAGAAAATAAAGTGTAGAAAGTAAATTGCAAAAAATAAAGTGCGAGAAAGTAAATTGTAAAAAAATGAATTGCAAAAAGTAAATTGCAAAAAAATAAATTGTAGAAAGTAAATTTAAAATATGAAAATCGAAGAGAGGTAGAGCTCCACCAGAGCCATGAAAGAGAAGAGAAGAAGAAAGATTATTTTGTTATGTTAGAATGCAATAATAAATAACAGAAATTAAAAGTTAGAGTGCAGAAAATAAATGACGTAAATTAAAAGCTAGAGTGCATAAAATAAAAGTTAGTAAGCATAAATTAAAAGTTAGTAAACATAAGTAAATGACATAAATATAAAAGTTAGAAAGTTAGTATGTTAGTAAGTTAGTAAGTTAGATAGTTAGAAAGTTAGAGAGTTAGTAAAGAAACCGAAGGATCAGCAAGGTGATCTTTTGCTCTAGTGAGGGAGAAGAGAGAATAGATTTTATTAAAGAAAAATAATCTCAATAGATTAAAACTTCAAATCAAGTCCCCGGCAACGACGCCAAAAACTGGATGCGAACTAAAGGATACAAACCCAAGTACAGGTTGTTTCAAGTAATAAATTCTCGGGAGTCCGAGGTCGATCCACAGGAAATTGATGAAAAAAAATTAATTGAGGTAAGAAAAGAATTTGTCACAAAAAATAATAAAATTTGTTCACAATTAAATTTAAGAACTTGCTTGGGTTAGGAGATCCACTCTTAGTAATAAATTAAAGGTAAGATTATTTCTCTTTATAACTCAATTGAAATCCACACACAATGGAGGTTCCAATCTAAAAATATATCATTCAAAGTTTAATTATATATACAATCATATTATGATTCCTTTAATTATCTACCAATATTTGTAAATGAGTTCAAACATTCACTGTGTCAATCCTATTGTCTATAATAAATCAAGATCTCCATTATACAAACAAGTTTGCATAGAAATTTAAAGCACAGGGATCAAATCTGCTGTGCAACAAATATCTTGAAGGCAAGTAAAGCAAGGAAGCGAAAATAGGTAGGCATTGGAACATTGTCATCAATTTTTTCCTGCCCGCCACCAAAACGAGAAACCAGTTTCATTGGTGCTATGAGAAAGCACATCAAATCACAAATGGAAAAGAAAGAATGACCCCAGAACACCTAGAGCCCCTTAATCTTTTATTACAAAGAGATATCTCAAGATTATATAGCAATATTGGACCAGGCAAATTTGAACATATATATAAAATTTAAACATTAAAGTGGCTACAACTATGAGTGTTCTTTACCCAAAGAATAGTCTTCGGCTTTTTCTGTGGAGATCTTTAACAAAGTAGGAATGTGCTCCACAGGAATTACTAAGGAATGCCTAAAAGTTTTCCAGGTCAAATTGGTCACCTCAATAAATATTAAAATTAAAACAGGAACAAGGAAAAAAAACAAGTGAAAAATAGTCAAGCAGGAAATTTACGAGGGAAACTTGTCAAAACACAACTTTAACACTTGGGAGAGCAATGAAATTTTATATTTCAGTAATCAACAATGATTATTATTGAGACAAAAACCTCAGACTCAGAGGCGCATCACTTTGAATTAGCAATTTTAAAGAGTAAGTGCAGAAGGGAAGAAACACAATTTTACCTACGTGTAGTCTGTGAGCAGAAGATAATAGTGTGATCTGAAAATTAGAAAGTAAATTATGAAATTGAAAATTTACAAAGGAAAAACACATGGTATTAATAATTCAGGCAAATAAACAAATATTTAACAAAAACAATAGTATTTAGAAACTAGATCAAGAATATGAAATTGCATAAGCTCAGCTTTGGGTAGAAAAGCTTGCAAACCCTGCACAGCCAAATTCAAAAAGTGATAAACATTTAATCAAGTGCTACATGAACGTAAATATTCAAGTCAATGGCACAGACCTCAATCCTTGTTAGCAAACCCCCGGTATTCCACTCTGTAAGTCTAACCTCTATAGGTTCATTATGCTGTTTTATCTACCCAAATCTTTAAAAACAGAAGATTTAAATCTCATCAGCAAGAGAAGATGTTATTTAACTTTAAAAGACTTAAATTTTCTAAAAGAGATAATTCGTCATTCATAAAATCAGTTAATTACTCAGAACCATTAAAAATAGCAACACCAAAAGAGAAGATGTTATTTAACTTTACAGGACTTAAATTTGTTATGTTGGAAAGATTCAAATAACCTCAATGAATAATGCAGGAAAAAAGAAGAAAGAAGAGAATAAATGAAGTAACTTCCAAATGTATGTATAAAATCATATAATGGCAGTAATAAAGCACAAAAAAGTGGCATACGCAGAAAGGAGAAAAAAAACTTGGAACAAGTGTGACAATCATCTTCTATAAGTCATAGATACATTTCCAATATAAAAACTTATTTTTATATTGTAAACACAATCATCTTCTAGAAGTCATAGAAGTCATTGTTTCCACCATTATTCATAGATACATTTCCTTTCTCGAGTTTTATCTATTCTTTGAGTTTCACTTTACTTGCAGATTGCAAGCATCTAAAAACTGTAGATCTGGCTTAACTTAACCATAAGGAAGTTTATTACAGATAATGAACTCATTAGTTATTATAAAGGTAAAAAGAAAATAAGGTGGATTGAAGTTTGGAAACAAAACACTATTTTGAAGTAATCTACACTATTTGGATTCTCTACTCCATCCAAATATTCTTTACTAACTCTATCATAGTCCATCCATCTCCTACGACTAGGATTGTCCATGACCATGTAAGAAATCTTATCCTATTTAACAAAAGGGTTGAAACATGATTACATGGTTGAAATGATAGAATACCAACAAAATACAAATACAAATATGATTACATAGCTAAAAAATGACCTTTAGATAATAAAAAATGCAACATTTAAAACCATCCAAGCAAGTCAATAGTTGACATCTTCATATACCATACATTGCATATGTGAAAACAACATAATAGTTCTTTAAAACAATGAAACATGCCATAATACCACCCAAAAGCACAGAACTTGAAGCGAGGCAGAATAAAAAGCCAAACACACTTTCAACTTCATACTATAAGGTGCTTTTCTTACTCTTGAAAGCTATTATGATTAGTTCTTTACATATATTTTCTTGATAATTTGTCTGTAAGTGTGAAGAGTTGAGGAATTCAGTAACAAATGCTTTTTTGGTTGCTACTTAAGAGTGCTTTAATATAAATTACTAAAAGCACATTAATTACACATTAATTTGTCTCTTTTTAGCTCTTGCTTAGAATTATATGTTGTGGGCTTCTTATTGCTGATTTGTTCCTTCTTTTGTTCAATCCCCACGTCCCTATTTCTCATTCTCCCTAAGTCTAATAAGACCTCCCTAGTCCCTACAATCCAACCAAAAAAGAAAAAAAAAACTCAGGGTTATGTATCTTTGACAAGACTAGAATTAATATTCCACTCATTGGTGTTCCAACAAGTACGTGGTTCCCTGTAGATGCTTCATTTCCTTTGACATTTAATTGATAGGCTATAGTGTTCCATCTTTCTTTCCAATTTCATCCATAAAAATCTTTTTTCTTTCTGAGAATATTTTCTGGTATAAATACAAGAATGAATCTATATATATAAATATACATAACTAGACTATTTACATGTACATGATAATTTGATATGGCAACTACAATTACTTTATTGAACAATAGAAATGTTTGAATTAACACACTTCCCTAAAATCACTTGTGATCATTTAGTTACCAATGTTAACTCCAATTTTTCTGCTATTTATGAGGGTTTTAGGTATATATAACTACAAATCATAAGAGTTTCTAAGAGCTTTGTTTGTGATGGAGCAAATTACACGAGTCTGGGAACATTCACCTCCAATAGAAAACTGAGTCTTGTATATTTTAATGTAATTATCAACTTGAATCTTATCTAAAAAGCATCCAAATTTCCACCTTGCAATATAGTTCTTCTATGGATTTAATTTTGATTCCCTGAAAATGTAAAAAGCTTTACATTGTTAATGAACCATATGCTACCACCTATTTTTAAAAAAAATTGAAAGTTTACTTCAAGTGGAAAATCTTAGTTAATACAATGATGTACATTTTCCTGTTTACTGAATGTGAAAAGTTTTACATTGAGTGTTGATCAAATTTAAACTCTTCTTATCTATGCATTTTGTATTTTGATGTAAACAGACAAGAATTATTATACTCTTCTTGTCTGCCCCTCTGTCTTTCATCTATGTAGATTTTAACATATAGGAGTTAGGAATTAGTTATGTTACCAGCTCACTTTCCCATCAATATTTTATAGGTGAGATAAAATTTCCTTTGTTAAAAAGCTTCTGACCTGAATTTCATTAACTGTCTATGACAGCTCCAAAGTCAAACTAGTGGGTTCTACTTAAGCCCTGATCTGATCTTCACAGAGTGGCCATGTTTGGTTTTATGTCCTGCACGTTTGTCATATTTATGGACAATATTAGATCCATATTTACTGTTATTTCAGTAAAACAAAGATATGCTTTTAGTAATTTATATGATTAGTGCATGTGGAGTGGAGATTCATATTCTAATTTCCAAAAGAGAAATGCTGAGTAACTCTGAATTACCATGATAGTTAGCAGGATTCATATTAATTCCATAAAGGGCAACCTGCAGTCCCCATGCCTTCAATTTTAAATGAAATTGAGTTATGCTAGAGATCACCATTGACCATCCCTTATCTCTTCAATTTTAAAGTGCAAGATTACTTCTAGGCCAAACCCAGACTTGAATGAAGACAAATAAACCAAATAATCAGTAATATTTTCAACTGCTTACCAAACATATCAAAAATAAGTTCCTTAATGCATTTGCTCCAAAAGCTAGATATCATGGAATTGAGGTTCCAGAATCAAACTAACAAACTTATCTAAGTGAATATTGTAAGATCATTATTTGCATTATCCAAAAAGTTAAAGAGCCAGGTTTAAGCAAAGTCATGAGACAAGACATTAATTGTTTTAAACCTTCGGCTTTTAAAAGCCAATTAATAAAAATAATAATAATCCTACAAACTTAAGATTATGTAGCAAGTTAGCAACAAAGATCAATTTTAAAAGTATTATCACCATTGAAATTATCCATCAAACAAATCAAAATAAGAGAGAAAATTACAAAAAGAAAAGAAGCCAAAAATTCAATCATGCAGCATAAGTCTGGTTGGCTTTGAGAAAACACTACCTTTTCCTACTCAATCCAACTAATCAGAAACTGGAACAAACATGGAAAAACAAATAAATAAATAAAAATTTGAATGTAATATCTCAAACAACCACCAATTTAACAATTTATCATATGCAAGTAAGCAACACCGGGTTTCTCGAACAACAACCTATGCCCATATATAGAAACACAATGCAACAAAAACTAGGCACACGATAGGCAAAAATAAAGACAAATCTGAACTCAAACATTCAAAACCATTACCAATCAGAGGAAAAAACAAAAAGCAAGAGATGTGAACAAAGTGCAAACCAAAACTATAAAAATAAAAAACAGATACCCAGCTGAGAATTCCAAGCCTTATGTGTATGTGTATCACAAACAATTTAAACTAGAATAATGCAAATGGAAAGAGAGACGAGAAACATGTCGTACCAGAGTTTCGGATCGAAGTTGCGGAAATCACCCCTGGCTATGGAGATTGGAGATTGGAGAAAAAAAGCGTCCCTTGTTGGTATTGATATCGATGCTGACCAACGTTGTCCTTCTTCTACTTCAAAATCGTAGTCCCATTGTTGAGAGAGAGAGAGAGAGAGAGTATGAACAGAGAAGGAAAGTGGGAGTGTGTGTGCCGCGAAAATTGTGAAAAAGAGAAAAGAAATAGAGGGAATGTGTCTGCCGCGTAAATTATATCCCTTTTCTGGCCATTTGACCCAATTGCCACTATATGATGTGTTATTAGTGGCAATTACATATTTGCCGGAAGAATGTTATATAAGAAAAGTAATTAGCGGCAATAAGTTAATGGCCACTAAATAATGGCCACTAAAAGGACTTTTTGTTGTAGTGAAAGAGAAAAAGGAAGCAAGTTTTGAAGCCAAAATTGAAGCAAGACAAGGACCATTCAGTCTAGTCCCTCTGCAGCCCAGCTGGAAAATGGTTCTCCCTTTTTGAGTCTACAAAATGTGAAGCAGATAGGCAGCAAAGGGGCTAAAAAATTTTACCAGACAGAGGAGGCATTTTTCTTTGTTTTCAGAGGGGGTATTTCTTAGGAGGAGTTTTTTTTTTCCAGAGAACCATCTTCAAGAAAACTTCCAGCCAAGAACCTTCATTCCCCACCATTAAATTCACTATTCATCATCTCCTACCTCCACTCACCTCCCACAAAACTTCATCATCTTCATTCATTTCATCTCCCACCCACCATTCCCATCTTCACCATCCATAAACAACCTTCACCTTCAACCCACCACCTCCGTCTTCCATCTTCACCATCTCCACCCACTATTCTCATCCTCACCAATAACCATCAACAACCATAAACCATAACCACCACCTCTATCTTCCACTTTCACTATCTACACCCATCACCACCAACAACCAAGACTCACCAACCCCATCTCCAACACACCAAAACCGAAAACCACTCACCCATATAGCAGCAGCAAGCTTCGACCGAACTGCCCCGAACCAGGAGCTCCGCCGTCCGACCAACATCGCATGACCCCCTCGGTCCGTTGAAGCCTCTGCCCTCAGCAACCACTCTAACTGTCGTCTCCCTTCGCCAGCGCCGGACTCTGATCCGGTCAGCACCAAAGCCCAGTAACCGGGCGACCCGCGTCACTTGTTGTCGCACCCGCTTCGACGTCGCTCCCTGGCCAGTCACACTAGACCCGCGCAGGCCATCCCCAGACCGGACCGCCGGCTCGCAAACCCCCTTGCTCTCCAGCCCGCACCAGCATGCTGCACTAGAGCCGTGGACTGGCACGTCGCAGCACGAACCGGACTCGCTCGAACCGCGCCGCTGCCTGCCGAGTCCATCACGTCGTGGCCGCCTGAACTGCCACCTCTGCTACGTGTCGCTGTCGTCTATGCAGCTTGTAGGGAGTGAACTTTCTCTCCTCTCGTTTCATATTTTTTTCCAGAATCAACCCTTTTTCATTACTTTGTTTTATTCAGTTTTTTGATAAGGAAATTCTGAATGTGTTAATTGATTAAAACGGAAAACACACTTGAATGGGTCTATGTTGTATTATTTTGTGAAAATTTATTTTGTGAAAATTTGTTTCTGAAGGTGTGACTTTTGTGTCTTGGGCTTGGGCTTAAGATGTATAATTTTGTGAAGGTTTGTTTCTGAAGGTGTGGTTTTCGTGTTTTGGGTTTGGGCTTAGAATTTAAATGTATTATTTCTGTTTAGATTAAAAAGGGAGTCTAAGTGATAAAAAATGAAAAATACAAAAAAAATGATAATGATTGAACTTTGTTGAGAAAAATAAAATAAGATTAGTTGAGCTGTGACAACTCGTTAATTATGTAACCTTGATAATCATCTGAGTTATGACTGCTTGATGATTCTTTTTTTAAACAAAGAAAAAATTAATAAATTGAGATTAATTGAGTTGTGACAGCTTGTTAATCTTGTAACTTTATAATCATCTGAGTTATGATAACTTGATGATTCTTTCTTTTAAAAATTAAAAACAACCAACCCACAAGTATTTTATAAAGAACTACGTAACTTTGAATTTCTCATTGCACCCGAGGATACGTAGGAGCAGAATTACTATTATGCCAAGCCAAATTAAATTTTCACAAATTAGTTCTTTCTTTTCTTTTTTTAAAAGATAAAAAATAAATAAAATATAAAATATAAAAAATATGGTTACAAAGTCTTTTCAAAAAAGGTAAAATAAAAAATACTTGAGATTATTAAAATTTGCACAACTAGCTTAAGGTATTGTTCTTAGAACAGACAATGTAAGGTGCTAACACTTTCCCTATCTATAATCGACTCCCGAATCCAAATTCATTTTCCAAAAGACCAGTTTTGTCTATTTTAAGAGTTTTTCTAATGTTTTTCCAATTAAAATAAACATTGGTGGCGACTCCATTGATTTTCAAAAATCCTAATCTTTTTCGGTCGTCCCGTCGCGATCCCGTTTGTGACACGGTACATGCAACGTGACATTTCTTTTTTTTATTATTTTTTTCTCCACGTGGGAAACGCCAACATGTGTAATGTTTACACGTAGAAAACGTCATCATGTATGGCGTTACCACGTGGAAAACGTCACGTTTGTTAGCGTATCCACATAGAAAACACTATCTCTTCTGACGTATCCTACGAGACCCAACAACAACAACAACCACTAAGTCTTTTCCCACTAAGTGGGGTTGGCTACATGGATCAAACGACGCCATTGTGTTCTATCATGAACTAAGTCTTTAAAAATGCCATTCAAATCTAGATCTTTTTTAACCATTTCACCTATAGTCTTTCTTGGTCTTCCTCTACCTCTAGCTATTGGGCTATTCTCCATCTGATCTACTCTTCTTACAGAGACTTCTAAGAGTCTTCTTCTTACATGTCCAAACTACCTAAGGCGAGATTCTCTCATCTTTTCCACAATAAGTGCTACCCCTACTTCCTCTCTAAAGCATTCATTCCTAATCCTATCTTGTCTAGTATGGTCACACATCCAACGCAACATCCTCATCTCCGCGACACTGATCTTGTGCTCTTGTTGGCTTTTTACCGCCCAACATTCAATACCAAACAACATTGCGGGCCTTATAGTTGTGTAGTAAAATTTACCCTTAAGCTTGAGAGGCACTTTGCTATCACAAATAACTCCTGAAGCACTCATCCATTTCATCCATCCAGTTTGAATCATATGGTTTACATCTCCTTCTATCTCTCTGTCATTTTGTATGATAGATCCAAGATACCTAAACTGTGTGACTTGTGGTATGGTATGATCTCTAATTTTTACCACTAAGCTAACATTAACATGTTTCTTACTGAACTTACATTCCATATACTCCGTCTTACTCTTGCTTAGACGAAAGCCATGTTCTTCCAAAGCCTGTCTCCATAACTCTAGCTTCCCATTTATTTCATCTCTTGACTCTCTAACTAAGAATATATCATCTGCAAAAAGTGGCACTGGCTCTTGGATATGCAAAGTAAGCATATCCAAGACTAAGGTAAAAAGATAAGGACTCAAAGCTGACCCTTGGTGCAGTCTTATAGTTATAGAGAACTCTTCTGTGATCCCACCCGGTGTTCTCACACTAGTTGTAGCCTCATCATACATATCTTGAATTGTTCAAATATAGGAGATACGAACTCCTTTCTTCTCCAAAGCCTTCCACAAGACCTTTCTCGGTACCCTATCGTAGGCTTTTTCCAAATCAATGAAAATCATATATAGGTCTTTTTGCTTCCTCCGATACCGCTCCATCAATCTTCGTAGAAGATAGATTACTTCCATGGTTGACCTCCCAGGCATAAAACCAAATTGATTATCTGAAATATGAGTCTCTTGTCTTAGTCTCCTTTCAATGACTCTTTCCCATAACTTCATGGTATGACTCATGAACTTAATCCCTCTGTAATTTTTACAGTTTTGTATATCTCCCTTATTCTTATAAATAGGGATTAAAGTGCTTCTCCTCAATTCATTTGGCATTTTCTTAGACCTCATTATCTCGTTAAATAGCTTTGTAAGTCAGCTTATACATTTATCTCCTAGGCACTTTCATATCTCAATAGGTATATTATCCGGTTCAACCACTTTTCTATTATCCATCCTCTTCAATGCTTTTTTTACCTCAAACTCCCGAATTCTACGATAAAATGTTTTATTTTGGTCTTCCTCTCTAGTGTTTAGAATATCTGAGTCCCTTAATGCCCTGTGTTCCTCATTAAATAACTTGTGAAAATAACTCTTCCATCGATCTTTGATGTCTTGTTCTATAACCAAGACTTTACCATCTTCATCCTTAATGCATTTCACTTGATCCAAGTCTCTTGTCTTCCTTTCCCTACTTTTAGCAAGCTTGTAGATATACCTTTTTCCGTATTTGGTGCCCAACGATTGATATAACCCGTTAAACGCTTTAGTTTTTGTCTCGTTCACCGTCTTCTTAGTATCTTTTTTAGCTGCCTTATATTTTTCTCAATTTTCATTATTTTTACACACATGCCAAGCTTTATAACATTCCCTTTTAACCTTAACCTTATCTTATGCACTTGTATCCCACCACCAAGATTCTTTATCCTTGGGTCCAAAGCCTCTTGATTCACTAAGTGTCTCTTTTACTATCTTCCTAATCCTTTTAGTCATCTCGTTGCACATATCATTAGCACTTCCTTGTACCTCCAAAATCTCTTCCTCCAGAATCTGACTCTGAAAGAGCATTTTTTTTCCGTCCTTTAGTTGCCACCATTTGATCCTTGGCTCTCTGTCTCGACAATTTCTCCTTAATCTCATCTTAACTTGTACATCCATAACCAAAACTCTGTGTTAGGTAGTCAAGCTCTCTCCAAGGATGACTTTGTAATCCATGCAAATCTTTTTATCAGATTTCCTTAATAGAAAGAAATCAATTTGAGAGTAAGAACCTCCGCTTTTATATGTGATAAGATGCTCTTCCCGCTTCCTAAAATAAGTGTTAGTTATTGTAAGATCAAACGCTACCGAAAAATTTGGAATCTCTTTGTCCTATGCATTAACTACTCCTAGACCATAACCCCCATGCAAACCCTCATACTCCCTAGATTGGCTCCCCACATGACCATTTAGGTCCCCACCTAAAAAAATCTTCTCTTCCAATGGTATTCTCTGAACTAAACCTTCTAAATCCTTCCAAAATTTAATCTTATAGTGCTCGTCTAACTCTACTTAGGGTGCATACGCACTGATAACATTAAAGGTCTCCTGTTCCACAACAAACTTCAAAGCTATAATCCTATCTCCGAGTCTTGTCACATCTACAACATTATTCTTCTAATTCTTATCTACTATTATGCCTACCCTATTTCTAGATTTTATTTTGCCGGTGTACCAAAGCTTAAAACCTGAAGTGTCGAGTTCCTTCACCTTTTCTCCAACCCACTTAGTTTCTTGTAAGCACATAAAATTAATCCTCCTCCTAATCATGGTGTCAACTATTTCCATTGATTTACCTATAAGTGTGCCTATATTCCAAGTTCCAAAACGTATCCTACTCTTATGAACTAACTTCTTTACCCATACTCTTTCACGAAAATATAAGAACCCTTACTTATTTTTCACTACACCCAGGCAGTAATGCAGCGGCTCTTACTCATTTGACACTGTACTCGAGCCATACAACACATTGTTTAGAGGTAACGATCTAGCATTAACACAATTACGTGATCCAATAAAAATTAAAAAATATCACCATGACTAAAACAGTAATATTTTAATAAATAATTTAAAAACTAAAATATTTTGATAAATATATTTATCACATAAGACAGTTTGTTCAAAAACCCCGCATACTGGTCCCAATGACTCTGCTGAAATTTATCTTTGCAGCTATGGTTGTGGTTCTCCTATTCTCACATCAGTCACATGGTATGTAAACAAATAGCAAAATAGAGATTTAATCTTCCAAGAATTATTTACTCGCGCGTATGCAATTTTCTTTGTACTTTTCATTACTATCTTATCTCTTGCTGATAATCTGAAGTACACATACACTGTAGGTATGGGCGAACAGTATTGTCCAGGAACTATATTTTAAAACTTAGAGCTTTCTTTCTTCCAATTGGAAGAAAACTATATTTCATGAATAATTAAGCTTCATTGCTGGAAACAAAAGCATTATAAGAAGCTGAGTTTTGTTCATCATCTATTGTTTTTGCCCCTTTTACTCAAAATTGTAGAAAATTCTGACTACGTCTTATTTTCAATTTAAAGATAAACAGCAAAAGTTAAAAGTAATGACGTGCTCAACAAATGGTTAATAGATAACTAGATATTAATTGAATTATCATAATTTTTCTATATATTTCATATTTTAAAATTAGTTAGTCAAGATTGAATTCTCTTTTATATTAATTGGTTAGTATATATAAACACGTTTTTTTTTTGTAAATAGTGTTCAAAATTAGTTCAAATCTTTTTCGATATCACGCTTACGCCAATTTTACATTGTAAGAGAATTTTTTTTTTCAATTCTAAAATTTGCTGTAGTTTCTAGAAATCATCCATGTTGCGCTAGCTATAGTTGGTTGTTTATATTAGATTTAGATGGTTTTCAACGCAAATAGGTGTTCAATAAAAGGAGGAATCAGAATAATATAATCTTAAACTGCAAAGTTAAATTAATTATTGTATGAAAATTAAAAAAAATAAATTTATAATAAAGTGTAAAATTTCTTGTAATTTTAGAACAACGAATGAAAAGAATGGAAACTTATTTAAGAGAATAAAATAATATTCAATTCATTTTTTTTATTTTTTAGACTATATAAAATAAATTCATCTAAAAAAATATTATATAAAATAAAATTGAAAATCTTAAATATGTTATCCTTTCTATTTATAAAAAATAATATATGGAATCAAATTCTCTTTCTTCATTAATTAGATATTTCACATTATTATCTTTCTTCGTTAAAAACATAAGTCACCCTTTTCTTCCCTAGTTGAATCGACAATTTTAGATCATTATATTGAATTGAATTACATTCCAAAGTCAGACATGAGTGTAAGAGTAAAACTCTTATTCTGACGTCAATTGATCTTGACCCTTTTAAAAATATAAGTGAATCCGGGGCTCTAACTTGACAAATTTCCATATCAACATATACTGCATTGAAAGTGGCTAGGGACAGCTCATGGGTGAAGCCACCCAGGCCCTTGGTTTAGGTCACATTATTTTTTTAAGCCTCATAATATTTTTAGAAGAGGCATGTAGGAAGCTCTTTGGTGCCACTCCGAAGTTAGTGCAAGTTATGGAGAAACTCAAGATAGAGATGGAAGCTAGAAAGAGATGCACATCTATAGAATGAGAGGAAGTGAGATATTTATGGGCTTAAAAATAGTGATCGAAGGAGACAAATCAGACAATAATCCTTCGTGTAAACTAGGATTACACGGTTAAGAAACTTTTTCCATATTGGGCCGTGTGGGTCTCTATTGGGCTATCTATTGACATTACACTACAAAAAATAGATATGCAAAAAATTTACATAGCAAACATACTGTGAATAGAGCATAAAAATACATGCATTAACGTGCAAAGATGCTAGAAATTTTAACGTAAATAATGTTGAATTTTAATAAAATCTTTAAACATGTAATATTCGAAATAGTAGTTTTTTTTTTTAATTTTATATATAAAGTTTATAAAGATGGCAGGTTGCCACATTCTAAAATCAATCATTACCACAAATCTTCCTCCCTAAAAATGATACTTCTAGATAATTATATTCTACTAGTGAACCTATCTTCAATAACATTTAAAATTTAAAATAGTACAAATCATATATATATATATATATATATATATATATATATATATACACATTACTTTTATGTATGGGTATGCAGCACTATGTATATAAAAAATTGAGGTAAGAGTAAATATAATTAGAGAATAAAAATTATGTAAATGTAATCATGTAAAGTGATGTGTGTATTGACAAAGATGGTAACAACAAACTACATTAATTAAGTTGGTTGGGTTCAAATCCTACCAAGATAATTATTAGTGAATTATTTATAAGTATTTTTATAAGCACTCATTGAGCTTAAGGGCATATCTTGATTTTGAAATAGGACTACCACCTTTAATTTTAAAATTTTATTTATTAAAAAAAATTGCTAACAAGTGACTGTGCCTTTGGGCAATTGGTAAGTATTCAAAATATGATTTTTTTATATGAAAAATATAATATTTAATGTATTAAAAATTGAAAAGGTTCTAATTTTCGTACAAAACTTTCTATTTTGAATTTTTTGATAAGTTATCTAAGGGCAGTTGTTAAAAAAAAATGGTGATGTGTGTGTGAATAACTTTATTCTTAGAGTTTAATTTTAATACACCGTTAGTAAAAAAATTTATATAATTAATCAATCATATATTATTATATATGTGACTTTTGAAGTAATTATTATGAAAATTAAATATTTTTTATAACATAATAATATATAAATATATAACAATATAAATAACTTTTACAATGAAAACACATTTAAATTAAATCCTTTCTTTTATTGAAAATGCAATTTACGTAATAATCCTCTGCAATTCGGTCCAATCTAATTGCAATTTTTTATATTTATTGAGAATTAAATGTGCATGGTGGTAGGGGGTTACCTAAGAAGCATAATAAATATTATAAAACATAAATATGACACAATTTGGCAAAAAAAATTAAAAAATAAATTAAAAAATATATTGATAAAACATCTGATTCAATGTGTATTAGATACCAGTATCCAGCTATTTTAAAATATCGATCCTTCTCATATGTTTACTGGACCGATGGACCCAAATGGGCATCTCTACAGCGAGTTTCATTCACCCGAGCAAGCAGGCTCAGTGAGTTAGTGAGTGCCTTTGTAGGCTGAGGCTCAATACCAACCCTAGAATCGGAAAAGACTCAAGAAGATGCAACCAAGTAACTCAGCCATGTCAGGTTCTGATCTCAACAAGTTGATAAGAAAAGCTAATAAGCAGTGTGTTCATCTTTTCTCTCTCTCTTTCTCTCTCTCATTTATGCACATCAAAAATTTGGTGTACCCATTTTTTGCAAGAATCTGAGACTCGATCAGCCAATTCTAATGGTTGTGTTGGTTTTGTTGCAAGTAGTGATTTTATTTTTATTTTTATTTATTTTTCGTGTGAGTTTTCCGTGTTTGATCCTAGGGAAATATATGATATATAGGTTTTTACCCCCCAAAATAAATTGATGTAGCATACAATTTTGTTGCTTGCTTAGGTTGATTTGTCTTAACGATGTGATCTAACTGCTATTGGTATCATACTGGTCATGGGTTTTGGAGAGGCCCTTCTACGGAATTGGTATTGATCAAGTATTTAGCTTCATGTGTGAGTTCCCATCTTTTTTTTTGTTTTTTTTCCTCCATTAAGCATTTCAACGACTGCTGTTATATTTTGTGTAAATGAGATTTCAGTTTAAAATTAATTGATAAAGATTGGGACAAACAATGTGAGACTCTTAACATGTGAGTTTAGCGAAATAGATAGGATAAGCCTAGCGAAATAACGTCGGAAATAAAATCTTGATTTTAATATCATGTGAGATTTTAACTTAAAATTAATTAACATTACATAGAATGATCAAATAAATATATAAATTGCACCCGAAAGTACATCATGTAAGTTTTCAATTCCAACTCCTCATATCTAAATCCTTTTGGGAAGTTTCATATTGCTTATAAGACCATGAGAACTGTGGCATCCACCTAGTTACGATCCTAGAAAATCTGACCAAGTAGATTATTCTTCGCTAGGTCTTAGACTAAATTTCATCATCGTCAAAATGGATGGCTTCATCTTTATCACTAATCGTCGTGTTCTCTTGCAATGGGCTGCTTGACCAATCTAGAAGACGAGAAACGAAGGCTAGGCGACTACCACCAGCGATTAACCAACAATGGCAGGCAATGACAGCAACCAAACAACGAGGCAGTGACTAGGTGAGAAAACTAGCAAGGGAAGGCCGTGTTGGGAAATGCCTGCATAATTTCCCTCCTCTGTGAACTCAAAATAGGCACTATGCGGAAGCGTAAAATAAGAGTAATAACACCAGAAAATTTTTAGCGTGGAAAACCTTCTCAATGTGAGCAAGGGAAAAACCACGGGACCCGTAGGCCGCTTAAATCTCCACTATAAAAATAATGGGAATACAAAAATACAAGAATATTGTATCCTCAATTTATGAATAACACTCTCATAAATTGGCTCACTATTTTTCTCTCTTAGAAAACTCTCTCTAAGGTTCTCTCTAATTTTTCTCTCACTTTCTTTCTCTTGTGAGGCTCTCCCTTGGTGTGTGTTTTGAATGAAGCAAATGTCTCTATTTATAGAGACCTCTCAAGCATTAAATTAATGCTTTCATGCTTGCTAGCTTCCATCCACCACATTTGCAATTATTTGAAAATTGCCTTCATTCTTGACTTTAGCCACCGAAAGTTGATTTGTTTCTATCCTTCAATTTCAACTCAAGCTAGTGGCTGGACCCCACAATTCTCCCCCTCCAGCCAAAGGGAAAATATCCTTGAATTAATTTGGGGTTGATGCTAAGCCTGCAACTTCTTTACAGACTTCTAACTTCTCTTTAGGTAGAGCTTTTGTCATCATATCAGCCCCGTTGTCTTTGGTATGTATTTTCTCAATCTGCAGTAGTTTACTTTCCAACACATCACGGATCCAATGATATCTTACGTCGATGTGTTTCGACCTTGAATGAAATGTCGAGTTCTTGCTGAGATGAATTGCGCTCTCATTGTCGCAATAGAGAACATAGCTTTCTTGAGTCTGACCTAACTCTTGTAGAAACTTTTTCATCCATAAGATCTCCTTGCAACCTTCAGTGATTGCGATGAATTCAGCTTCTGTGGTGCTTAAAGCAATACACTTTTGTAGTCTTGACTGCCATGAGATAGCTCCCCCTGCAAAAGTAATCAGGTATCCTGATGTAGACTTTCTGGAATCTACATCTCCTGCCATATCTGCATCTGAGTATCCAAGAAGCTTTAAATTTCCATTGCCAAAACACAAGCAGCTTTTGGCAGTTCCCTTCAGATACCGTAGTATCCATTTCACTGCATTCCAGTGCTCCTTTCCTGGATTTGATAGGAATCTACTCACAACTCCAACAGCATAAGCAATGTCTGGTCTTGTACAGACCATTGCATACATAAGACTACCCACTGCTGAAGAATAAGGCACCTTGTTCATCTCTTCTTTTCTTCCTCATTCCTTGGACATTGCGTCTTGCTCAGTTTAAGATGACTAGGTAATGGAACGTGTACAGGTTTGGCATTGTGCATGTTGAACCTTTCAAGAACTTTCTTGATATAGTCTTCTTGTGACATCCACAGCATTCTTCTAGAACGATCTCTGATGATCTTCATTCCAAGAATCTTCTTTACTGCACCCAGATCTTTCATGGCAAAAGATTTGCTCAATGCCTTCTTGAGAGCAACTATCTTTGTCTTATCTTTCCCAACAATCAGCATATCATCAACATACAACAGAAGTATGATGGATTCACCATTCTCATAGTTCTTCACAAACACACAATGGTCTGCGGAGGTCTTTTTGAAATTGTGTTGGGTCATGAAGAGATCAAACTTCTTGTACCATTGTCTTGGAGCTTGCTTCAGACCAGTAGAGACTTTTCTTCAGACGACACACTAGGTGTTCCTTGCCCGGTTATGCAAAACCTTCGGTTGCTCCATATAGATTTCTTCCTCTAGGTCTCCATGTAAGAATGTTGTTTTTACATCGAGTTGTTCAATCTCAAGTCTAGTTTTGCAGCTAGACCGAGAATTGCTCTAATAGATGTCATCTTCACCACTGGTGAGAAGATTTCCTCGAAATCTATGCCTTTCTTCTGGTTGCACCCCTTTACAACAATTCTTGCTTTGTATCTAGGGTTTGGGTTGTTCTCTTCAGTCTTGAGCTTGAACACCCATTTGTTTTTCAATGCCTTTCGTCTGTCTGGTAATCTCACCAGGTCATACGTCTGATTCTCTTTCAGGGACTGTATTTCTTCTTGCATGGCTTGCATCCATTTATCTTTATCATTCGTCTCAATGGCTTCTATGAAACTTTGAGGTTCTCCTTCATCAGTGAGAGTGACATAATCATCTGAGAAATACCTTCTTGATGGTTGTCTGACTCTCGTTGATCTTCTCACTTGAGGTTCTTGTTCTACTTGATCAGTCTCAATCTGTTCTTCCTGCATTGCAGACTTTGTCTCGTCAGTCGGGGTTGTTCAAATTGATCGAGGTTGCTCCATCTGATGGGGTTGTATTGTCTGATCAGGTTGCTCATTCCTTTGAGGAATCTCTCCCCCTGAATTGCGTACCACAATGGTCTTTGGCTTCTTAGATTGCTGGATATCATGGATTGTCTGATCTTCATAGAATATCACGTCTCTGCTTCTAACAATCTTCTTGTTTACTGGGATCCCATATCTGAAGCCAAGTTCATCACTTGGTGAACCAAAGTATATGCACTCCTTCGTCTTTGCATCAAGCTTTGCTCTTTCATCTTTAGGAATGTGGACAAATGTCCCGCACCCAAAGACTCTCAAATGACCATAAGAGGCTTTCTTTCCGGACCATACTTCTTACGGAATCTTTCCATTTAAAGGTCTTGAAGGAGATAAATTAATCAAATCAACGGCGAAGTTTTTCTTGTTTCACCCCGAGAATGCCTTGGGGAGTTTTGCATGAGAAAGCATGCTCCCGATTTTTTCTCTCGCAATAGTTCTATTCATTCTCTCGGCTAGTCCATTCATCCGAGGTGTCTTGGGTGGTACTTTCTCATGTCTTATCCCATGAGTCTTGCAATAATCCTCAAACGGACCTCTATACTCTCCGCCATTGTCAGTTCTTAAGCATTTCAGCTTTCTTCCGGATGCTCGTTCTACGGAAACATGAAACTCCTTGAAGGCTTGAAGAACTTGATCTTTCGTCTTCAATGGATACACCCACACTTTCTGGAGTGATCATCAATGAAGGTAACAAAGTATTGAGCACCGCAGAGGACCTTTCGGATGTTGAGCAAACATCGAGTGAACTAGATCCAGGCTTTCTTCTTCTTGCATCATCCGATCTTTTGAAAGATACTCGTGTTGTTTGCACGCTCACGGTCTTCACAGGATTCAAGTGGCTGCCCTTTTATGTTTGGAAGATAGTATTTTGCTAAGATTTCCAAACCCTTCTCGCTCATGTGGCCTAATCGTTTGTGCCACAATTCCTTGCTTGCGTCTTGAGCAACATTCATCTCCCCCTTGCATATCTTTCCCTGCATAATGTACAAAGAGCCTTCCTTTCTGCCGCGAGCAATAATCATGTTTCCTCGGCTGAGTTTCCATTTACCAGCACCAAATTGATTTATCATCCCAGCTTCATCTAACTTTCCTGCTGAGATAAGGTTCAGACGCATGTCTGGAACATGTCTTACCTCCTTCAAAGACGAGCTTGTTTCCATTCTCAGTAATCATTGTTACTTCACCAATGCCAACAATCTTGCTTGTGACATGATTTCCCATCTTCACCGTACCAAAGTCTCCTTTTTGGTATGATGAGAAAAATTCTTCATGAGGTGTGACGTGGAAGGATGCTCCGGAATCAATTATCCATATGCAATCATCGGATGCAATGTTTAGATAATTTTCTTCTCCGACAAGAAATATATTCTCATCATTTGAGGCCACCGCAGTAGTTGTTCCTTCTTCCTTCTTAACCCTTTCTTTTTTTTTTTTTTTTTAACAAAAAAAGAAACTTGCTAAAATCTCTTTGGGTCTATCGGGTCGGGATGGATTGTTCCAATTTGTTGATCTCTCTTCAAGAATCGCACTCGGACTTCCTATGGCCCGGTTTGCCACAAGTAATAACAACTTAGTCTAGTGCGAGATTTGGATCTATCTTGTGATTTTCCACGACCTCCTTTTCACGATTCTTACTCCTTCCTCTGTTGTCAACAACGTTGGCTTCAAACTGGTTGTTCAAGCCTCTTTCCCTCCGTCTTGACTCTTCATTCAGCAAGAACCATATCTTCCAAAGAATCCATGCTAAGCTTTCCGTGGGAGTGAAATTGCCGAGAGTGACAACTAGAGTGTCCCAACTCTCGGTAGAGAGGCGAGGAGTAGAAGAGTTTGCAACTCATCATCTATCTTCATTTTCGTCTTCGTCGGTTGATTCTGATACCTTTGAAGGTATTCAAATGTTCGATCATATTATGACCGTCCGAATACTCCAACTTGACCAATCGTCGACAAGGTGGGCTTTATTTCGGGCGCTTCTTTTGAATCAATGATTCAAGTTTGGTCCACAAATCATACGCATTTGTATAAGTTGATACATGCTCGAACAAATGCGATCAATGTATTTGCGGATCATAGCTACGCCTTCCGATTTAGGAATGATCTTTGTCGTTCTTCCCTTAGGTTTAATCCGGGTAATTGGCTCATACAAATCTTTGCGGTAGTGATAAGTGGTCTTCCATCATCGGCTTCCAATAGGAGTAATTATCAGGATTAAGCTTGAACATATCTCCATCATGAGTAATGAGCTCCCTCCATCTTGAATTACACAGGCTAATACTATATAGTACCGTATACTGAAATAATAACTGTAGTATGCAAATAGTGCACCGAGTAAGTTCCCAGGAAAGAGAGGTGGTTCACTAATGGATACACTTAAATACCAAGTCTTTCCTAGCCAGAACTTTCCTAGACAACACTTTTACACCGCTACACGTTATTTCCAGCAATGAGAATAATTCTTTTCTGATGTGGAAGATCAGACAATGCTGCAACCACAGAGCATACTAAGAATTTTTCTTATATATCCGGCACCTAGTATCCCAGAGCTCTGAAAGCTCTGATACCACTGTTGGGAAATGCCTGCATAATTTCCCTCCTCTGTGAACTCAAAATAGGCACTATGCGGAAGCGTAAAATAAGAGTAATAACACCAGAAAATTTTTAGCGTGGAAAACCTTCTCAATGTGAGCAAGGGAAAAACCACGGGACCCGTAGGCCGCTTAAATCTCCACTATAACAATAATGGGAATACAAAAATACAAGAATATTGTATCCTCAATTTATGTAAATTGGCTCACTATTTTTCTCTCTTAGAAAACTCTCTCTAAGGTTCTCTCTAATTTTTCTCTCACTTTCTTTCTCTTGTGAGGCTCTCCCTTGGTGTGTGTTTTGAATGAAGCAAATGTCTCTATTTATAGAGACCTCTCAAGCATTAAATTAATGCTTTCATGCTTGCTAGCTTCCATCCACCACATTTGCAATTATTTGAAAATTGCCTTCATTCTTGACTTTAGCCATCGAAAGTTGATTTGTTTCTATCCTTCAATTTCAACTCAAGCTAGTGGCTGGACCCCACAGGCCGGACAAGTGGGGGAGCAGCACTACTTAGTCTACCATAGGCAGCATAAACCCTAGCGCGGACTTGGGGTAGAGAGAGGCGGAAAAGTGAAAGGCTAATTTTAGCAATATGAAAACTAGTTTTATTTGCTGAATAAAAATTAATTAAAAGTGATGACATTTAAATGTACAAAATTATATATTAAAATGAATTAATATTATTTCATAATAATTTAACTAAAGAAAAGGTTTGTTAAATATATTTAATGACCTCTCATATATTGAGCATTTTTAATTTTTTTTTTACGAAAATCAGTTTTCACCAAGACTTAAACAAACATTATTAAATTATCAAAATAGCATATTTTTAAAATTTTTAGTATTATGAATTTTTAAGGAAATCCTAAAATAAACCACACCTCGTAACTTATTTACTTAAAAAAAATGTTTTGGTGAGTAGAGATGGTGATATAATCTATTTAGAATAAACCTCTACTTTGGTCTACGAAATCAGATATCATCGCATTACATTCATCTTTGAAATATAAAAAATTCTACTTTAGTTCCTGAAACATCAATTCGTACGATTAGTTTAGTCTTTATTGGAGACTAATGTGACAGGATTTTAAAAACTAAACTAACTGTACAGATTGATGTTTCTGGAACTAGATGAAATTTTTCATATTTTAAAGATGAATGTGATCGGTGCATATAATTTCAAGGATCAAAGTGGAGGTTTATTCAATCTATTTAGTTTCATGATTAGCTAACCATTTTTCATTTATTCTTTTTGTTTTTGTAAGATATGAGGTGTTCCTGTTTTAAGTGTGGGACTAATTTTCACTTAAACATCGACTTCGCCTTGACCACAAAATACATTTTCTTACTTACAATACACTAAAAAATTGGATATAAAAAAATATTAATTGGTCAACTTCATGTTTGAAAAAAAAAATATTTTTACCTTTTTTAATTAAACTTTTAAAAATTACATCTATATTCAATAACTTAGATTTGTTATACTAAAGGTCATCATTTTCAGGAGAGATAGATGCAAACAATAAACTTATCTAACTTTTAAATTTCACGTGAGAACCATTTGTTTTTTTTTTTTATGTATTTTAAGAACCCATTTTAAATCTAGTATGTATTAGTTATGGGTCTAACCTTTATTTATGGTAAGTCCCATAATACATTGATAATATTTTTAGTTTAAATAAATGAATCTAATGTTTATCCTTTGCACTTCCAAATGATTAACAATGAAATTATTTATTAAACGGCTACTTTGATTTTGTTTTCATCAGTCAAAGATACACTTTTTGTTTTGTCAAAATTATTGTTTTCAGTATTGATTTATCATAATAGACTTTTCCTCCATTATATCATAAAAATTAAATTCAATCTTATCTATTTGCACTTACTATAAAAAAAAATAATTATTCACCAAGTCAATTAACATCTTCCTACACTGACAATATAAATACATAACCTTCAATTCAGAAATTGAGAAGAAAAAAATGACCAAGAAAGCTTATAGGAAACAAGATAAATGCTAGTATGACTATTATAAAGAAATAGAGAAAAAATTAAAAGGCATGCTAAGTTAATTAACATCTTCCTAAACTGATAATGTAAATTTACATACATAACCTTCGATTCTGAAATTAGAAAATACGCAAGAGCTGAATAGGAAAAAAGATGAATGTTGGTATGACTATTATAAAGAAATAGAGAAAAACATATTTTTTTTAATTCACATAACATATGCAGAAAGTAAAAGAATATGAAGGTTTCCTTTTTTCCATGCCCATATATTTAAAAAAAATGAAGAGGGAGTTTCAAAAATTTTGAAAGTGAAACGAAAACTAAAAAGTTGACAACTAGTCATAAGAGTGTAAAAAATGAGTAAGAATTTACGGAAAAGGGAAAATATTTTGAAGGGTTGTTGTTTCCTTCTTAAAACAAGGATTAGTGCCACGGACAAAGAGGCGACAGGGAGGAATTGCTATAAAAGGGCACTTCAATGGCCTTTGGAGCAATTTGTCAGCAGCCCTGCTTGATACCTGACTACCACTAGCATTTTTAGTCCTTAAGAGCTAACATATAAGTAAGACCAATTTAGGAAATGGAATTTCTATAACTTTTTTTTTTTAAAAGAAATTTTTGCTTCCAATATAAAATATACGCTTGCTTAGACAACCATCTTAATTCAGTGTATAAATTGAAACAACAATCCCTTGTTTCATTGTTCATAGATATACTCTAGAAACACATGAGCGAGAGGAATTAAGAGTGAGATGAGTGAGTGAGTGAAGCAAAATGTAGCAACTTTCTTCGCCCAACGCATACCAATTCTCATATCTACTGATCTAATGGGTATACCCTCTTCTCAAACTCTCTATCTTGTTTATATCTGACATTAATGGATGATATTTACTGAAGTAGTGGCCATGTCCATTTTCATATGACCACCAAATTTTCTTTTAATGTTTTTCAAAATGGAGTTTTGATTACTGTGCATATGTTGTTTCACCCCTTTCTTGTGCTGAGTCTAATTTTATTGTTCCCTATCAACTTAACTTGTTGGAGGATTCATTTGATCTAACGATCTCAACTCTTTTTTTTTTCTACAAAGTGAGGTTGTATGCGATTTGGTACTTAGTGTTTTCATTTGTCAAAAATAAAAATAAAATTAACTACTTTTATTTCTCTTACATGAAATTTTTATTTTCACATGTCTATTTGTTTTTTTTCGAAAATTCTCATGCTTTTAATTTTTTTAAAAAATAGAGGTATCCTTTGCAAGAACCTATTGCTCACTTATAAGAAGTATGTGTAGATTTTTTAAATAAAAAGAAAGTTTGTGTATTAAATTTGAAATGTAAAAAAGAGTGTAATTTTCTCAATCTAATTACTTATTATTTTTATATATTTTTTGTTGTTTAGTTCTAAGGTAGCAAATAAGTTAGTCATGGAGGGTTAAAACGCAGGGATTAATTTTGTTTAATTAAGGGTGCCCGAATTTCAAAGTCAAACAGCTTAGTTATCAGTGAAGTCAAGTTTTGCAAAATAAAGGTGAGGAGGAGTGGGTCCAAGGGGTTGGAACGTAAGGATTAGTGTAATCAGAGTGAAGATGATCGAATTTCAAAGTCAAGTAGCTAAAATATCTATAAGTTCGTTTTTGCTAGAAAAAAAAAAGATAGGAAGGAGTGGACCCAAGGTGTTGAAAGTTACGGATATGTGTAATTTGAGTAAAGGTGTCAGAGTTCTAAAGTTAGACATCTAAGGTATCTGTGAAGTAAGGTTCCCACAAGAGAAGACGTATGGAGGACTAGAGAAGTGAACACAGGGTTGGAACTCAAGGATTAGTGCAATCCTAGTGAGGGTGTATAAACTTCAAAATTGGGCTATTAAGATATCTGTGAAGTCGGTTATTGCAAGAGAATTGGTGAGGAGGATGGACCTAGGGATTTAAAACTCAAGGTTTAGTGTAGTTCGAGTAAGGGTGTCTGAGTTCGAAAGTTTAGCATTTGAGGCATTTATAAAGTTAGCATTTTGTAAGATAAGAGGTGATGAGGAGCACTGGACCTTTATTGAGTTGGAACTTAACGATTACTGTAGTTCGAGTAAAGGTAGAGTCAAGTTCCTACAAGAGAATAGGTAAGGAGAAGTGAACCTAGGGGCTTGAACACAAGGGTAGACGTAGTCTAAATAAGGTAAATAAAAGCTCAAGGTAAATACGCAAATCTAGAAAGAAATAGTCTAAATCCTTTACCTAGTGAGTAAAGACCCATATTTATAATTCTTGAGTGACATTGGATATAAACAATTATAGTAACCTATTATAACTAGTTGTCCATTTAAGCTTGTCCAAGAGCATAGGTGTAGGCTAGACCTAATTTGGGTTAGAGGGGAAAGTCCAATATACTTGGCTGAGAAGCATAATTCTTCATCAACCTGTTAGTTGGATATTTCTATCCATAACTTACTAATCCATATTTGTGAGAAATTTGTTATAATCGAAGAACTTGGTGAAAGATGATGAAATGTTCATCTTACTTATAATTAAGATTGTGTTTAATGATTACGATTATATTTCTTTAATTGCAATGAGTAAATTTAGTAGGGGCAAAAATAACATTGGCCATCAATGTTCTGTTATCATTTTTCTCTCCTTTTTTTATAGATGATTTGTTTGGTGACTATCTTTTAAATGTCAATAGTTTCTCAAATAGTTTACATTCAGGAATAGATTATTTATAGTCGTAAAATAACAAAGCAAATAAATTATAAGTATGTGTGTCTGATTGCGAATATATAAGTTGTTAATGGGAAAAAAAGAATAATTTAACCTAAACCATATTCCTTTTTATTATTGAATTTCAGTATTGTTCTGATATTTTCATTAGACTATCTTGAAATCTACGCTTTATGTAGTTTTAACTTTCTAGTTATATCCCTTCATTTGTTATATTAACGTAACTTGAAAGTAAGACATGAATTTTTTAAAAGACTAAATTGTGATATTACACTAATTAATGATATTCCCATGAGAAATTAGGGGAAATTTATGTCTTTATAGTTTTCATTTTTTATATTAAAGGTGCAAACACTTAGATAAGAGCGGCGATAGGTGACCTAAAGAAGGATTATGTGAAAAACACAATTAGCTAAATGTTTGTTATCGATCTTAGTTATTAAGTTGGTAGAGAAAAAATATTTGATTTATTTATTAGCCAGCATCATTTTTTTATATGTGTTTATCTGCATTTTATAGCAAAATCAGGCATGTTTATTCTTTGTCCTGAGATTATTACACCCACTTAATCATTTATAAACTTACAAATATGAGCTTATATATATATATATATATAAAACTACTAAATTTCTTTTCAGTATCAATTAACCTTAATTAGTAGTTCAAATATTCTTATTCTATAAAATATTTGACAAATTTTTTCTAAAAATTGGACGTTATATATATATATATATATATATATATATATACTAAATTTCTTTTCAGTATCAATTAACCTTAATTAGTAGTTCAAATATTCTTATTCTATGAAAAATTTGACATAATTTTCTCTAAAAATTGGACATTCCTAAAAGTATTTTATCTTGTTTAATGAAACATATTCATATATATTTAGATTTCCAAATCAGCAAAGTATCTATAAAATGCATAACAAAAATATTTGTACATATACATACAGTCATCTCAGATTAAGTAAATGTAATAAAAGATATATAATTTAATACAAGTGTAATGACCATATCAATGAGAAGTGATAGAGTTAGAATGCAGTGGTCTGTGAGAAATATCAGAAGAAGGTCCTTGTAGTGATGAGTTTGGATATGATGAGTAACCCATATATGGTGGGTATGAAAATGATGGTGTAAGGATAAATGTCAAAGAATATGGTAAGTAAGTGTAAGTAGGTGATGAGTATCTTGTAGATTGCGGGTAACCTATAAGTGGTGGGTAACCTAGATATGATCGGTAAGATGTAAGTGGTGGTTGAGATGGTGAGTAAATGGCAGTAGTAGTAACCTGTAACGTGACATTTTTTATTGTTTTTCTATCTACGTGGAAGCATCATCTACGTTGACACTATCATGAAGAGAATGTCATTCATTTTGGTGTTTTCACGTGGATAACGACAAAGTGACATTATTCACGTAGAAGTGTCAAAGTAAATGGTGCTATCTGTGTGAACCAAAAAAAATAAAAAATATCACATTAAATTTAAAAGTAATATTTTAGTATATAATTTAAAAAATAATATTTTAATAAATAATTTTATCCTGGTCTATTTAATAAAAAAGCCGAGATTTGCCCCCTTGATTTAATCTTATGAACCAATTGTATTGTTGTGTCATTTTATATCATGTTACTTGTAAAGTTTTGTCATAGTGGACGTGACAGCAAAATGGGTTAGACTCCATGTTTTGCATGTTATATCTTTCTATTTCAATAATGGACAGTCATTTAATTTTTTCCTTTCTTAAAATCTCTTTATGCATCCTTTCTTTCAATATTTAAAATACTAATCCTTTATATTTATCTGTATCTTATTATTTTCAAGCGTCGTTGTATAGATGTTTATTGGGGTGTGTATTTATGAGTCTTTTCAATAGGTACGTCGTTTGGGTTAAATTGAAGGTTGAATTTGTTGTAAGATTCTATGTTTTAATATTGGATATTAAACATATTTATCAATCTATTGCATCAAGTGGTTTAAACGTAGGGTTTAAGGATACATACCTGGAAGCATCCACATGACTATGCCATCATTTGGTTAATTTGACTTGCATAATGCTAATAATGCTTTAACACATATTGTGATGTGTCTAATTGTTATCATTTAGAAGGTGGGAGAGGGCACCGTGTTATTTTTTTCCCTACCACATATGATGTTTAATTAATATTAATTTGCATGGTTTTAATTCTTTCCTTTATTTGCTTTACAGCCACTTAATTGTAGTTTCACGACTTGTTGATTTATAATTTTAGTTAATGAATAGTTTACCCAGTTAAATTTTCTATTGTTGTAATTCAATGTTTGGTCGTTGTAAAAAAGAGAATTGTTTAATTAGGTTTGTTTTGATTGTGTATCAACTATATATTTTGCCTATCATTTCTTAATATCTTGAGAATAAGTATATATGCCTACTCTTATTGTCTCTTTCATTCTTCCTTCTTTTTAGTTTCTTTTTTATTTTACTATATGTTAGCTCTTTGCATTCCATTTTTTATTAGGATTTTGTTTCATGATTGTTGAACTTTCAACTTAATGTTTCCGGGCAGCAAATTAATGGATTGCATTGTATATGAATTCTCAATTGGGCAAAAATGTAGTAGAGTTGAGTTCTGTAAACTCGCAGGTATGTTCTCCTAATTTAGGTGATTAATGTATATGTAGGCAATTTTAGCTACAATTTTGATGGGTCTACTTATGAGCTAATGATGCCCAAGTAATTTTAATTAAAAAAAAAAAGGCTCATGTTCTTGCTAAAAGTGTGTTGTCTACTTCTCTCCCAGCTTTCAATATATAGTTGCAAGGGAAGAATTCTGTTTTGAAATGGATTCAGAAGGTACCTGAGATAGGCACGTACGTGGTGGTTTCTCCTTTATACAGCTACGATCAAGAGCATGAAGTCAAGGGAGGTGGGTACCTGCAACGGGACTCCAACGCTCAAGTCAGGCAGAGCACCAGTAAGTTCAAGCTAATGGAATAGTAGTAAAGACTTGATACCCCCTTTTGGTTAACTTAGCCTGGTATATATTGTGAGCGTGATTTAAATCCTCTTGCACTCCACGTAGGATAAAGGTACGTTAGGATCGTGCCATGGTAGGGATTTCAGCCCATGATCATTGAGGTCCGTCTCTGACTTTGTTGGGACTGTTCCACGATCGTTGAGGTCCGTCTCTGACTTTGTCGGGACTGTCCTACGATCGTGGAGGCTAGTCTCTGATCTGTTGGGGCTGTCTTTCCTTTAATGGCCAATCCTTGTTCACAGGCAATCGTGGTCCCCATTACTGAGAATGGGGAGATGACTGCTACGGTCTGACGATGGGGTTCGAGGTCACAAGGCCGTGGTGGGGGCGTTATAGGCGGAGTCCGGTGGTTCATGTGCCGGGTCGATCCTTCTGGACGGGGTCCCGGACCACGGTCCAGAACAGTTGCCCCCAGCTTGGCTCTTGGACAAGACCCAAGTGTCAAGGTACCATCGTGCTCGAAGTGGGCGGTATCCTGTCTTTTGAAAAGATATGCCGGTTGCTGGGGTTGCGATGCTCCGACAGGGCATTTTTCTATTTCCACACCAGGTATTCCATCCACGGTGTTCGTGCTCGTCAACAGTCTTGGTTGTTTGTGCGTTCCCGGTAAGGTAGGACGGTGTTTCTCCCCTACCTAGAGAGCTATAAGGACTTCAAGAAAAAGTTCTTCAAGTTAATGGCGGCCGGCGGCACTCGACCCTTCTGGTTGGGGAGTGGCGGGGAGCCAACATTCAGCCTGTACTAGAATCCGGCGGCATGGAGCATCCTCACTCAGTTGTTTGAGAGGGAGGTTTGTCACCTCGATGACGAGGAGCTCGAATGTGTCAATTTCTTCGAAACGTGGGTCACCGAGGTCGACAAGATCCGGCCCAAAGATGTACTGGATGCCGTAGATGATGTGGAACTTTGGGTTGTGCTAGGTAGCATAGACCTTTGTTCATGTTTTATTCTCTTTTCTTCTTCCCCTTTATATGGACCCGATTGTTTGTGTTTGTGTTTGCTTTTCAGAGAGCTTGGTCGAGATGTCTGAGGAGGGGAACGCTCTGGCTATTCTGGAAGCTCTGAGGGCCAGGAATGAATCGGGGTCTTCGGATCCTGCCGCGGAGGCGGTTTCGGTCCCATTGCCCCGTCAAGCCGAGGTGCCTGCCACGGAGGAGGAGCCGATCCAGGTGGAGGATTCCCCCCTCCTACGGGGCGAAAGAGGAAGGCGGCTGGCGAGGGAGCGCCGAGTGACCAGAGTAAGAGGTCCTTGGTCGAAGGAGGCGCCGACCCGAGTGGGGGGGCAATCAACCTGTACCTCGAGAATCCGGACCCCCGTGAGTTCGTTGATGGCTTCCTCCTAGATGAGGAAGTAGAGGCGAAGCTGGCCCAGCGTAGTGCCCCGGATGCTCTCTGTAATTTCCAAGTTCTTGGGCTTCGTCTTGCCATGGAGGCTCGGCATTTGGAGTATGCAGTTGAGGACTACGAGCGGAGGGTTGCTGCTGCGGAGCGGGGTAAAACCCAGGCTCTTTTGGAGAAGGAGGAGGCTGTACGGGCCAAAGAGGAGGCCGCTAAGTCCAAGGAGGATGTTGAGGCCCTGAACCGAGAGCTGGGGAACGAAGTAGCCATCCTGAAAGATGTAGTGAAGGAGAAGGAGGCCAGCTTGGCGGACGCCAGAAGGGGCATGATCGAGCTTAGAGCTGAGAATGAGGGCCTTCGTGCTGAGAACAAGCGTCTCGGAGGGCAAGTTACCGCACTGAAGGGCGATGTCGGGACTCTCCTTACTGTTTGTACCGACATCAAAGAGCAGTAATTCCGAAATGCAATCAAGCAAGTTCAGCTCTTCAATCCCGAGGTTGACCTAGTTCTTGATTCTCTGGACTCCGGGAAGGTAGTCCAGAATGGTCAGCTCGTCGTTCCCCGCCTTGCTATCGCGGATCCTAGTACGGGGGATTCTTCTGCCGAGGTCGGTGGTTCAGGGCCTTCAGTAGAGTGATTCACATGCTTTAGTTTTGCCCCCTGCGCGGGGTTCTTTTTCTGTATTTGGGCAAACATTGTTCCGTCTTTTCAAAATTTTGTAATAACTTTGTTATTTTTTCAATATCTATTTTTGGGGTCCAATGCCCTTTTCGCGTATTGCGGAATTTTGACGAGACCTGTGGTCCGGGTCCAACGCCCATTTTTGTCGAGTGCTTTAGGATTTCCCTTGGGATTTTGTGTGATGAAAATGCTCAGAAGCCTTGGCATAGGATCCGATATCCGAAGTTGATTGACCTTAGGAATTCGTGCCTAAGGTAAGGAACCTTGACCTTGGCTTGGAATTCGAAGGCAATAGCTATCAGGGATTTGGAGTCTGTGCCTAAGGAAAGAAACCTTGTCTGGGGTCCATTACCGGTTGTCTTAGGTATTTTAGGAGGCCGCACGACTTGTGGTTTCGGACTGGTCCTTGTCGGGGTCTTTTGTGCGGGTGGACTGGTGCGAGAGTTTTTCCCCCGTCGGGATTTCTCTACTGCACTCCCTACCTAGCATAAGACACTACGGTTGGTACCATGGTAACTGAGTTCTTGATAATTGAGATGTTCGCTTAAATTTAAAGATTGAATAAGTGTACAATAATTGGGGCAGATCAAACATGAAGTAGACTAGGAGACTAGGCCTTGAAAGGCGCTTAGCTGTAGTACTTTCTAAGTTTGTCCGCATTCCAAAAATTCTTCACTGTCTTGCCTGTTAACGTTTCCAAGGTATAAGCCCCCTTCCCGGTACTGACTACGACGCGGTAGGGTCCTTCCCAGTTAGGGGCTAATTTCCCTTGGGAGGCACTCCTTCCACCGATGTCGGCCCTGCGGAGTACTAGATCGCCTGGCTGGAACCTTCTAGGGATGACCTTCAGGTTGTATCGGGCTGTCGTTCTTTGCTTGGTTGTAGCATCGCGTATGTGCGCGATGAACCTTCTTTCTTCCAACAGGTCCAAGTCTTCTCTTACTAACCCAGGGTTGGTGTATGGTGAAAAGTGTTGGAGACGCCAGCTCGGTTCCCCTATCTCCACCGGGATCATTGTTTCGCACCCGTAGGTTAATTTGAACGGGATCTGACCGGTTGTGGAATGGGGAGTGGTTCAGTAGGCCTAAAGGACGTGGTCTAATTGCTCAGTCTAGTTCCCTTTGGCTTCGTCCAGCTTTTTCTTTAACCCCCTAATGATAACCCGGTTGGCCGCTTCAGCTTGCCCATTTGTTCGAGGGTTTTCCACGACGCTACAGTGATGTTTAATTTTCAGTCCGCAAAGTAGTTCTTCGAAACCCTTGTCTTTGAATTGCGTCCCGTTGTCCGTAACGATGGATTCTGGGACTCCAAATCTGGTAATGAGGTGGCACCAAGTGAATTTCTGAATCCGAGCCGAGGTGATGTTGGACAAGGGCTCTGCTTCTATCCACTTGGTAAAATAATCTACAGCGACAACCAAAAACTTTAATTGCTCGGGCGCTTGAGGAAAAGGTCCCAAGATATCCATGCCCCACTGGTAGAAAGGCCAGGGGATGGATGTCGTGGACAATTCATCCGACGGGGCGTGGTAGTGGTCAGAGTGCCGTTGGCACTTATCACACATTTGAACATGTGCAAGGGAGTCTGCCTCCATCGTGGGCCAGTAGTAGCCTGCTCGGAGTGCCTTCAATGCTAGGGCCTTGCCTCCTAAATGGTGCCCACAACTTCCTTCGTGGACTTCAGCCAGGACATACCCGGCTTCTTTGGGCGTTAGGCACTTCAGGAGGGGTGAAGAGAATCCCCGCCGGTATAACTGTCCACCGAAGATGGTGTATCTGACCGCGGCTTTCTTTAACTTGGCCGCCTCCTTAGGATCCTCGGGGAGGCTACCGGACTGCAAGTATTCCATCAGTGGAGTGATCCAGGTACGTTCTTGCTCATCAACCTGGAAGACAGCTACGTCAGAAACTGCGGGGTGGGAGAGGGTTACCTGGATCACTGATCGGTTATTACCTGGACTTTTGGTGCTTGCCAACTTGGATAAGAGATCAGCCTGGGAGTTTTGTTCCTCGGGTATGTGTTCCACTTTGACTAACTAGAAGCTTGGAAGGAGCTCTTGCACTTTTGCCAGGTACTTCTGTAGGAGAGGCTCTTTAGCCTGGTATTCGCCTTGGATCTGGGAGGTCACGAGCTGGGAGTCGCTACAAAGTTTAATCTTTGTGGCTCCCAAGTCTCTGGCCATCGCCAGTCCTGCGATGCATGCCTCATACTCTATTTGATTGTTCGAGGTGGGGAACTCAAACCTTAGTGAGTTCTCGATAGTCACCCCCTCGGAGTTTTCCAAGATTACTCTGGCACCACATCCTTTTGGGTTCGAAGATCCATCCACGAATATGGTCCAGGGTATTTCTTCTGTGCACTCGGAGTCTGAGGTGAGTTCTGCCAAAAAATTCGAGAGAGCTCGTGCTTTGATTACTACTGTGGGCTCATAGGTTATCCCGAACTCAGAAAGCTCGATGGACCAGGCGATCATTCTTCCTGCTAAGTCCGGTTTGTGCAGTATTTGTCGGATTGGTTGATCAGTCCTTACTCTCACGGGGTGGCATTGGAAATACTGTCTTAGTCTTCTGGCCGTGATGATAAGTGCAAAGGTGACCTTCTCAATCTTTTGGTATCTGAGTTCGGGGCCTTGCAGTACCTTACTCATGAAATAAACTGGCTTTTGGCCTTCGGATGTTTCTCTGGTAAGTGCTGAACTGACGACTTCATCGTTGACGGAGAGGTACACGTAAAGAGTCTCGCCTGGTTCTGGCCTTGTGAGGATTGGAGGAGATGCCAGGAGGTTCTTTAGGGACGCGAAAGCGTCTTCACATTCCTGCGTCCACTCGAATCCGGTCCCTTTTTTCAATAACTTGAAGAGGGGGAGGGATTTGTGAGCGGCTTTGGCTAGGAATCTTGTGAGAGCTGCAATCCGGCCATTCAGCTGTTGTACCTCTTTGATGTTCCGGGGGCTATGCATATCGAGCACTGCCTTGCATTTGTCGGGGTTTGCCTCTATGCCGCGGTGGGTCAGCATGAACCCCAAGAATTTCCCTGCTTGGACCCCGAACGCACACTTTCCTGGATTGAGCCTCATGTCGTGCCTTCTTAGCTGCGCGAATACTTCTTCCAGGTCCGAGGTGTGTGATCCTGACGACGGGGTTTTAACTATCATATCATCGATATAGACCTCTAGCATTTTCCCCATCTGTTCTTCGAAGACTCTATTCATCATCCTCTGGTATATGGCCCCGGCGTTCTTTAGCCCAAACGACATTACCTTGTAGTAGTAGCTCGCCCTTTCGGTGATGAAAGCCGTTTTGTCTTGATCTCCGGGGTACATTGGAATTTGATTGTACCCCGAGTAAGCGTCCATGAAGGATAGTGTCCGGAAGCCGGAGGAGCTGTCGACCAACTTGTCAACTTTTGGGAGGGGGTATGGATCTTTGGGACACGCCTTGTTTAGGTCGGTGTAGTCCACACACATCCTCCATTTCCAGTTTGCCTTTTTAACCAGGACTACGTTCGAGAGCCAAGTGGTGTATGAGACTTCTCTTATGAATCCAGCGTTCAGTAACTCCTTGACTTGCTCCTCGATGGCTTGTTGTCTCTCGGGGTCAACTTTTCTCTTCTTCTGGGCGACCGGCTTTGCATCTCGCTTAATAGATAAACGATGGCAGATGAAAGCGGGGTCGATTCCGGGCATGTCGGCGGAAGTCCAAGCGAAAAGATCCTTATTTTTCTGTAGGAGCTGTGTTAACTGGGTCTTTTCCTGTTCTCCGAGGTTTGCTCCTATCATGGTGATTTGATCGGGTTTGTCGCCCAGCTGGAGTGGGATCAGTTCTCCTTCGGCCTGAGGTCTTGTACCCCGGATCTCTTCACGTACATCCAACTCCGTCATCAGGATGTTGACTTGGTCATAGGTGGTGCTGGATGTCCGTGTCTTTGTTTTCCTGGAGGTCTTACCGATCTTCAAGCTCTCATTATAGCATTTGCGGGCTACAATCTGGTCGCCCTTGACCGTGACCACTTCATTGTTCCTGTTGAGGAACTTCATGGCCTGGTAGGCGGTAGAGACCATAGCGGTAATGTCGTTTAGAGTTAGGCGGCCCAAGATGATGTTATAGGTCGAGGGACAATCTACGACTAGAAACCTCACCTTCACCGTTTTATAGGTGTCGTCATTGCCCAAGGTAAGGAAAGTCTCAAAATAACCCACTGGGGTTACCTTTTCTCCGGAGAATCCGATTAACTCGCCCTCATATGGAGTAAGCGCGGACAGAGGGAACTCCAACCTTTCGAAGGTGTCCATGAACGCGATGTCCGCTGAGCTCCCCTGATCTACAAAGATACGACGGACTTCGGTGTTGGAGATTATCCCGGATATGACCAAGGGGTCATCGTGATCTCGGATAATATCGCCGTAGTCCTCATCGGAGAAGGAGATGGGCGGCGCGTCTTTGTTCTCTGCATGGGGCTTTCGGGAAGAGGATCCGGACACGCTTAGGACCGCAGTCCGGAGTGCCTTTTTCCTCGAGTTACTTGATAGACCGCCCCCTGCGAATCCCCCGGAGATAGTGCTTACGAGCCTGTTCTTCCTGTGGCCCTCACCTTGAGTATCCCGTTCCCGGTCTTGCCTGTTCTCATCGTTGCGGCGCGGAGGGGTCCGGGATCTTCTTACAGGGCTTTTGCTTCTCCTAGGGTGCTGGTTCGGACTTCGCCGGGGGCTGCGGCTTTGCCTTCGGTCTCTGCGCCTTCCACGGTTTCCACTTTCGCGAAAGTCGTTGATGTATTTTTGCAGTCGTCCTTCTTTGATCAAGGACTCAATAACGTCCCGGAGTTGGTTGCAATCTTCTATTTCGTGGCCGTAGCTATTGTGCTACCTACAGTGTTTTGACTGATCCCTTTGGAACTGTTTCTTTATGGGTGGTGGTCTCTTGATATTCTGGAACTCGGTTTGAAGGACCTCCTTCAAGATTGTCTCTCGAGGGGTGTTCAAAGGAGTGTACTTAGAATACTTAGGCCGGTATCGCTCACCTTTTGAGAACTCACGGGGTTGATTGGAGTTTTGGTTCTTCTTTTGGTGTGCTTCACCTTTCTCCAGACTCTCTTTAGCCCTGGTGACTTCCTCAAGCTCAACGTATTTGTCCGCCCGTCGGTGGAACTCTTCTAGGCTTTTCGGTTTCTTTTTCGCTAGAGACGCAAAAAAGCTTGAGTTGGTCTGGAGCCCGTTCCTGGCGTAGTGGAGGGCTATCATGTCGTCTAGGTTCTCTATGCCCACACAGGCTTGGTTAAACCTTCTGACATATTTGCGCAAGGATTCAGAATTTCTCTAGCGGATCCCGGAAAGGGAGTCGATCGACTTCGGGCGCTCCTTTGCCGTGGTGTAATGCTGCAAGAACCTTTGCGTCAGGTCTTCCCATCCAGTGATCCTTGTCCGCAAGGTGACGAACCATCGGACGGCGTCTTTCTTCAGGAATAGGGGGAAGGCCCGGCACAAAAGCTCTGGGGTGTATCCGTAGAGTTGCATGGATTGCGTATAGGCGTCCAAGTGCTCCTGGGGATCCGTTGTTCTGTCGTAAGCCTCCAGGTTGCTCGGAGGTTTGAAACTCCTCGGGACCAGGTATGACATTAGAGCGTCTGAGAATTGTTGTAGGCGGCCGGGGGCCGGGTTACTGTTTCCAATAATCCCGGCGCCAGCGCCTTGGTCTGCATACCCGTTGCGGGCCGCATCCCGCCCTCCGTTATCGTTCTCCGCCCTTGTCGATCTTTCAAGGTTCTCTAAGCGGCGGCGTTGTTCCTCTAGCTGACGTCGTTGGTCCTCGATGAGAGCTGTCTATTGACGCAACAACTCCCGAAGGCTATTTCTCGTAATCTCGGATTAGACATTGTCTTCGTAATGAGACGTGTGGTCCACATTGTCGTGAGAGGCTCCCAAACGAGCGTGGACAGGGATCCTAGCTCCATTGTTCGCTCCGTGGTTTATTCCGTAGTTTATGTTGTTGGTCCCACCATGGGGGAAGACGAGCCTGTTCCGGATTGAGACCCTTCGAGATGGATCAGGGCTTTCAGCGAAAACTGAAGTCTCGTGCCCCTCATTAAGATTTTCCACCATGACTGGCCTGCTTCTGGCGGTGGAGGTTTCTGGTGGTGTGACTGAAGGAAGGTTGCGCTGTGCCGCTGGGTCCTGTATTTGGCCATGGGTGGCATGCGCAGCGCTCCCCTTTTTATGGTTGTGTCTCGTGCTCACCATGGTTGATGCGGGAATGGAAGTTTATCGGGATTCCCACAGACGGCGCCAATGTTCTGAAATGGATTCAGAAGGTACCTGAATTAGGCACGTACCTGGTGGTTTCTCCTTTATACAGCTGCGATCAAGAGCATAAAGTCCAGGGGGGTGGGTACCTGCAACGGGACTCCAACGCTCAAGTCAGGCAAAGCACCAGTAAGTTCAAGCTAATGGAATAGTAGTAAAGACTTGATACCCCCTTTTGGTTAACTTAGCCTGGTATATATTGTGAGCGTGATTTGAATCCTCTTGCACTCTACGTAGGATAGAGGTACGTTAGGATCGTGCCATGACAGGGATTTCAGCCTATGATCGTTGAGGTCCATCTCTGACTTTGTCGGGACTGTCATACGATCGTGGAGGCTAGTCTCTGATTTGTTGGGGCTGTCTTTCCTTTAATGGCCAATCCTTGTTCGCAGGCAGTCGTGGTCCCCATTACTGAGAATGGGGAGATGACTGCTACGGTCTGACGACGGGGTTCGAGGTCGCAAGGCCGTGGTGGGGGCGTTGTCGGCAGAGTCCGGTGGTTCATGTGCCGGGTCGATCTTTCAGGACGGGGTCTCGAACTACAGTCCAGAACAAATTCCTTCCAAATTAGGGCTAGGCTTATGGTTAGATATGATGGGTGTGGATGGGGTTTACACAAAAATGGGGCTTTTTTTTTCCGCTCTTGTTTTTTATTACTTAATTTTTACTAAAAATCAATAATGCACTCCTAATTTGGTCTCACTAAGTGGTCTAACTTCAGCAGCACGTCTCTAACTTCCAACTTCAATTGCATGCCCAAAACGATATAGTTCAACTTAAGAGCCTTCAAAAGCGTTGTAGCCTTGTATCAGAGCTTCCATTTGAGCTTGGTTTGACATCCATTAGACTCTTATAATTAATTCAAGATATGAGTTAATGAGTACAAAGAGGTCAAGCTGTCAGGATCAATACTATGACTTTTACTTCAACTTCAGTTTAAATTATCTAAACATGTGATCCAACTTCTGAGGTCTTCATGAATCTTGCAGAGATTTGTCTTATCTTTCCTCATCAATTAGATATTTGAAACTCAAATTATAACCAAATTACTGAACACTGCCAAATAGACAAATTAAGACCAAATCATATAATAATTCTTTCAATGATTCAACTAAGCCTAATATCATAAAATGTGACAAATCTAACTTAATTAAGTCAAATTAGATCTTAAGAAGCCTAATAAAAGGACAATTAAATAAATAAAATATTTTTCTATCAAGGGTATCTGTTGCGATCAAAATAATATTTTCGATTACAAATCAAAGTCAAAGGCTTAGTATTAAGCTTAAGGAAATGTTGAGGTCTTCAATTTGGTTATGGCAATATTGAGGCATTCTTTTTGGGTAAGAATTGAAATTGCAAATGTGGTTTTCAAACAAGAGATTTGATAAGGTCGAAGAATATGACTGCTTTTGAATGAAGAATTGGATCAAGTTGAAAGAGAAGATTGAAGATTAAAAAGATTTAATGAAACTTAGAATAATTTAAGATTGTCTTAAAGTTGATTCAATTTTGAATAGATTTGAGCAGTCAGATGTTCAAAATTAAAATTGGTTTTTAAATTTGAAATATAACAATTTTTAGAGGTTAAGTACTGTTTTTAAGACTAAGACAAGTGTTATTGTCAGAATTAGAAAGTTATTAAGTCCAAAACACTTGTCAACATCTTGTAAGAAAGACAGTTACCTGTTATATCTATAAATACCTAAGGGGGTGAAGGCATTAAGATGGTTAGAAACACTTGCATACATTTTTCACAAGTCCTATGAGTCACTTTGAGGCCTATGAACAAATACAAAGATTAGTCAAGTATGTCTTTTATCCTGTCTCTTTTTATGCATTACTTTCAATAATGCAAGTTCTATTTTCATTTGACATTGTTTTTAGTGTTTCTTTTTATCTCCTGAATGAATGATCTTTGGTCATTTGATTTCTTTTACTTTTGTTCATTTACTTTGTTCTTAGTTTACCTTGCATTACTCTGGATTGTTTCATTTACTTTGCATTGTCACTTTAATGGATTATTTCCAGTTACTATACTTCATATCTGTATTTTCATTGCTGCACTTAGAATTGCATTGCACAATTACTGTTTGACATTTCATTTATATCAATCCTATCGAATTCACTATTACATTCATTATCATTTACTTTTCGAAATTATCTACATTCTTTGTCTTAACATTATTTTTGTAAACCACTAAAAATTTAAGAATCTTTTAAAAGAAGAGATTTCCTTCCCAAATTAAGAATTAAAATCGAATTTGCCTCTTACAAACAAATCTGAATAAACAACGTAATAATCATTCGGGAGAATAATGAATGAAAAGTTCCAACCTCCAGATGCCTAACTTCGATCAAAGGGTCCACGATCACCTACCTAAAATAGCAGTTTCTCATATAACTTTTTCAAATATATCATTATAGTAATATAGGCTATGTAGCATTTTCTAGCTGTAACTTTTCCCGAATATTGTCCTTATATCGTTTTTCTTTTGACTTAATTTATTAGCTTTACAAATTCATCTGGAAATTCAGTTCATAACCGAGGAATTAAGTATACGTAATAATCAGTTGGGAGATTAATGATTGAAAAGTTTCAACCTTAAGATGCCTAACTTCGATCAAAGGGTCCTCGATCACACCCACCCTAGATAGCATTTTCTTCTTTATTTGGATGTAGTGCCAAAATTTCTTTACATTGTCAGTGACCGAGTGGGATAAGCTATTCAGGCGGCCTCAACCCGATACTAACAATAATGAATATCCAACTTCTGCTACAGATTTCTACTTAGAAAAAAATCAGCTTTTTGGTCCATAAACATGTGTTCAGTAAGGAAGGTTTCCCTATTACAAAGCTTGACGACCTCACTAGCTTTTCTCAACTATAAATAGCATAGCATGCCCTGAATATCCATCTATAAAAACTTCTAAGTATCGATATAGCTTAGATAAGTATTCGATCAGTTTCATACCCTTGCGTTCCAAACGCAGTGACCTTTGACTTTTATTGACCCGTGTCATAATGGCAGCTATGAGGTGTTTAGCTCTTCTGGCTTTGCTTATTACAATCAATGCGGTAGTGTCTGAAAGTAGAGTGGCAATATCTCATGCTGGGTTTGGGGCTGGGTCAGACTCTTCTGGAGCGGGTTCGGAAGCAGGTTCATATGCAGGATCTCATGCTGGGTCTGGGGCTGGGTCAGGCTCTTCTGGAGCAGGTTCTGAAACAGGCTCATATGCAGGGTCTCATGCCGGGTCTGGGGCCAGATCAGGCTCTTCTGGAGCGGGTTCTGAAGCAGGTTCATATGCAGGGTCTCACGCTGGGTCTGGGGCTGGGTCAGGCTCTTCTGGAGCAGGTTCTGAAGCAGGGTCTCATGCCAGGTCTGGGGCTGGATCAGGCTCTTCTGGAGCGGGTTCTGAAGCAGGTTCATATGCAGGATCTCATGCTGGGTCAGGATCTCGTGGTCATGGAAAGTGAAATCATGCATGTAAGCTAGAATAAAGTGTCACCATCAGTTTCCTATATACATCATATAATTAGCAAACAAATAAAGTTGATGTCTTCATATATATGCATGTGTCCAACGCGATTTTCCTACATGTTACGTGGAGTCGTAAGTGCATTAAGTACCATAGGGAGTCATGGTTCTCCATTCAATAAAGCAAGTTTCTTCGAGTTTTGGATGCTTAAGTCGTTTACTCTAATTGACTACCTGTTGCTTTATACTGATTTATCCGGCAACTACTTTCTATATCACTAATTAATTAAGGCTTCATGTTAGTAGCAACGGCTAATAATTTATAATCCCTTCTTAAGGTACCGTTTAACACATGAGATTATAAGGTTTAGAATTGAGCTTTAAAATTGGAATTGAACATTAAAATTAGAATTGAACATCTTAATTTTAATTATCTTATTTGGTATATATATTAGAATTAGTATTTAATTTCTTAATACAATTCCATAAAATAGAATAATAATTAATTTATTTTATTTTTAATTCTTAACTTAGACCTAATAACTTTCAATTTTAAGTACCAAAAACCAAAGTTAAAAATACAATTTCATATTTTATTGGTCATTATCTTTGTCACCATAGTACTCCGACAACTATTGTCTGCGGTTTGTTTACGTGGCCATTAGCATTGTCTGGTCACTGTCGCCATGAGCACATTCTAGCCATGTCATCTACAATATCCTTTAGCGTCGAACATCATTATAGAAAGGAAAATTATCATCCTATCGCAACGACTACTACATCATTTTTAATATTAAGTATTATTTATGGGGCCTATTTTGTGAACAGTGTTAAAATTATTTTTTTATTTTTTTATATATTTATTAACTAATTTCTCTACGTCGTTAACTATTTTTTTGTTCTTCGTTAACTAATTTTTTTCACGAGTATAAAAATTGTGATAAAATCTTGTGTCATCAACCAATTTTTGTTGGTCAATAATCATATATTTGTTATTCATTAACTAATTTTGTTTCTATACTCGTGAAAAAAATTGATTAATGAAGAATAAAAAAATAATTAATTACGTAGAGAAGTTAATTAATGAACATATACTAAAAAAAAAGACAGAAACATGATTTGATACTATTCACGAGTGGGACCCATAAACAGTAATCAGTAATCGGTGTAGAAATGAGTGTGGACACTGTTAGATGTAGAAATATCATTGTTGTTATAGAAATATTAATGCAACCATCGATACCGCTGTTAACCGACAACACTTTTTATTTAAATTTTTTATAATAGTTTAAAATTCTTTTTATTTATCAATTTAAAATTAATTATTTTTATATTCTTTATAAATAACTCAAAGAATAGAATTTTGATCTAGTTTAGAGTTATAATTTTATATCTTAATTTTATTTTTATCTTAAACATAAAAACTAAAACTCTAAGTTAATTTCACTTGTGATAAAATTTGAATTAAAATTAGAATTATGAAATGTCAATTCAAATGTCATCTAAACAGACCACAAGCAAATTTCGCTTCTAGCCAAGATAATGTTATTTGGATACTGTTATACGTATATAAAAATTTACAAATCTTTATAACTAAAAATAATAATTTACACATCTTTTGACATTATTAAATTTATCTTTGGATATGTACTGCAACATTAAATCAAAGTTTTCCTGCATATATAAATGAATATGCAATCTAATAATTCGTGTATGATTAAATGCTTATTATTAGGACAAAACTTTTAGGTATTAGTCAGGGTAAAACTTTATTTTCTTATTGTGGCCAACAATCTCCCCCCCTCCCCGCCCCCCTCCCAACAAAACAATACTTAAAAACTAGATCCTGTAATATTGCTCTAATACTAGAGGTAGAATTAAGTGTTTTTTCACTAGGCAAAATGCTATTAATCATAGCACAACTTTTTTTTTCTTATTTTTGCAATGCATAATCAACATATGTCTATAAGATGAAGTTGGTTGGCCTAAGGTTCTTCACAGTGTATTTGTCGTACACCAACAACACCTTTTGATGCGTGCCCATAGCGTAGTGAGTCCAAAGGTGATTGTTGACTGCCCATAAAACCAACAATCCTTCCCCCTCCTAAGCAACACTCGGGGAATTTTGAACTTGCAATTTTGTTTTGATACCACATGTTGGATTAAGCACTCATTTGGCAAAAAATTATAACTATTAGTCAAGTGCAATTTTATTTATTTATTATGGAAATTTGGCTGCACATAACCCTATGTCTATAACGTGTTAAGGGTGGGTCTAAGGGGCTTTGCAATGCACAAATGATGCACCAACAAGCTGGATTGTCAAGTACCTTTGACATGCGACCATACACGCAGAGAGTCCAATGGTGATTATTGACCTCCCATAAAACCAATAATTCTACATAGCAATTTTTTCTTTTCACTGGTCAGATAATATTTCCTTAATTACAACACAAATTTTGAAAGGAACTTAAGTAAGCATGCCGTTGTTTTTTCATATTTTTTTTCCATCTGAAAAATTCTCATTTTTGGCGGATAGGTCTACTGGAAAGTATATGAGATTTAAAAAATAATTAATGAAAACATTTTTGGGAAAGTTCCTGACAGAATGTTGGCAAGAAACTAAAAGCATGAGAAAATTTTTAAAATTGTAAATGCAACACTTACAAGTCAAAATCTGGAAGGCTTCTCCCTCCAACAAAAGTTGGAGCTCAAACACACATCGTCCATGTTGCTATTTAGACTCTCGTGCCATCGTCGCTTGCTCCACTGCTGGTCAAATTCCCTCATCATCATTGATCGCTCCACCGCTACTCAAAATCCCTCCACCCCTCACCTTCGTCCTCGCTCAGTCTCAAATGTGTAGTATTTAGTTTAGACCATCCATGAATCTTAATGTTTAATTGCTTGATTTTGCCTCAACTTGTACTTGATACTAAGTTTCTATATTTATCAGATGAATCCAAACAATTTAATAGAATACTTGTATTATTTCATTTATGAGAAATAACTGTATGTGTCTCTTTTTTACTTTTTCATGACTTTCGCTTCTTAGGTAATATCCTAGAAGAATATAATGATCTACACTCATTATGGAAGAACAATGTGAGCTCGAATGCGTTAATTAAATCTCACATACAGAAGGTTGGTAATCGATTACTATTGATGATAATCGATTACTATTGATGGTAATCCATTACCACGTTTTCAGTACCATTCTTGGTAATCGATTACTAGCTCATGGTAATAAATTACCATTTGGGTTTTAGCAACAAAACAAGCCCTTAAACATATTATACCCAGAATAAACCTCTCTCAAATCACCATAACATCAATACTCAACATATAATCTCATCCAAAATCCACTAAGTTTAACAATAATAGTCAAACTAATAAAAATCCATATTCATCATCCTCTACCCAATATCATCAATAAGATGAAGAGAAAGAACATCATGAAATAGAAATTTTCAACCACTTTCATCAATGAAGTAATCAAACTAAAAAAAGTGGAAGACAATAGATCCATGAAGAAAACATCCTAACTTATACTCCTTTGTTGATGGTTTCTTCCTTAGTTTTTTTCTTTTTCTTCTTCTTCCTACTTTTCTCCCTTCCTTCTCTCTCTTATTTTTCGTTCTGATCTCTCTCTATCTCTATCTCTCTATTCTTTTGCCTTATTTCTTTCTTTCTTTCTTTCTTTGTTCTTATCTTCTGCTGAGGGAAGATAATGATAAAGATAAGGGCAAAATATTTGGTGTGAGAAATTTATCTCTTAATGATACTTTGATCTTCCACTAATGAATTTTCTAACTTCTATAAGCGTTATAGAAAATTCTATGACTTCATTTGGTTCCTATACTCATCCCCTAATAATTATTCATATACACCATTAACAACCACCAAGCCCTATTACTTATATTTAAGTTAAGTTAAACCTAAGAAATTAAACTAATAGGCTATCTACCTTAACCTATAACTATTCTGGGAATAATCTTCATCCTCTATTTGACATCTTTACAAAACCTCATGATTTTTCAAGCTACTTTTCTATTTAATTTGGTTTTTAAACACTCACCATATATTATTAAAAATGTCAAACTAATTCATTGATTTTATAAAATTTATCACAACACGTTTTAATTAGTTGTGACTAAGAAATAAATTTTTATATTTATTTTCATTATCTAAACAGTTTATGCTAGTTTCTGAGCTAACATGAGCTATTTTCCACGTCTAATGTTATAGCATTATACTTAAACTAGATCAGGAAATTACCAAAATTAACAATTAATTAGTACAAATATTAATGAGCTTCTATATCAATTATTAAGACTAATAGGTTAGGGAGGATGTTACAATGGTCAGGTACACACCTTTAATCCTGACTCTGAACAATGGTGACGTCTATGTGAAATGTTAAATTGCTACTTCCATCTCCATCATGGTCAATACCAGAAAACAAGCTGCTACGAATCAAAATTAACCCATGAACCAAGGTCCACATGAGATGGAGTAAAGGTTTCAATAGCCAACCGAAACGAAACCCCTTGTTTACCACTGCAAAAACCTAGAAGACAGCCCTAGAACCAGACCAACCACCCAACGTTGCAAAACCCTAGAATCATAATGTCCTAAAACTACTACTATATGTATATCCAGATTATACAAAAGTAATTAGGATTAGGCACGTCACAACTAAACTATTTTCATTCTTTGATAATAGACTATATTAATAGTATTGATTGCTTGAGCCTTGTGAGGGAAAGATAATATTTATAAGAATAATCTACATCTGAAAAGTCTATTCTATACTGACATTAATAGTCTGTACAATCTATAACATTAATGTTCAAATAATACAAACTAAGCCTTCAAATGCGTTAGTTATACAAACTATATACAATCCATTGCATGATTGTAAGTACAAAGCAATGGTCAAAATAATAGATAATTCTACACTACTTCATCATCTTCACTTTTGCTCCGTCAGTGGATCTCTTGCTAGAATTATAATGGAAAGAAACAGGGGTAAGAATTCTAAAAATTCTCAGTAGTTCTAACATATAAGTGACATCACAATAATTTTAATTGCTTAGGGGATAATCAAATCAATTCTTATAATTTCATATAGAAAAGTGGTTAAAGCCAAAATATTTCTTTGCTTTTCCCAAGGCAGAAATTCAATTTTCATCATTGATCAACATTTCATACTCAAATACTATAAATAGTTCAAACACTTCATCAAGAATACATCATTGTCACTAGTATATTCACAATTTCTCATGATACAAATATTCATTATCAAATCCATGATCTATATAAATACTAACTTCATGATGAAGTGTAAATACTCAACAATGCATAAATCCTTATTTAGTACTCATTAATTATCATCGTTGTAAGCATATTCCCAAGATCTATGTCCTTTTATAATACTAGGGAGGGAGGGAATGTTACATTCACATTACCGGTGACCCTGGCCATATCTGATGAGGAAACTATTGAGGAATTACATCTAAGAATTTAGGATCGCTTACTCCATTGATGATCATTTCCAAAAATTCACATACTAAGAATTTAAGATCAATCCCCCTTACAATGATCATTTCCAAAATTCAATATTGGCCACCTCAATCAATGGGCTACTCATACTAAGGGAATAGCAGCTAGGAATCACCTAAATTTGAGGATCATATCCAATGTCTTTTAGCTTGAGCACTTTACTTGTCAATTCAATATTGGCTAAACCTTAAAAATTTTAAGGAGCAATTCAAAATTCATTGTTCAATACTTGCTCAACTTTAACGTTATAAATGAGCAAATCATTTTCTAGTACACCTCATAAGCATGTCAAGTGTACAATCGCAACATAGACATATCTAGTGCACAAAATCATCATTTCACTAGTTTACTAAGTGCACATTCATATTATAAGTGACTACATTTAATGAACTTAATCAAATCTCTTCATACTATAAAAAATAGAACTCTATTTACTCAAAACAGGGGATTGATAATCAATTATCATGGTTTAGTAATCGATTATCACCCACATATATGTTCTTATTTTATAACGTAATAATCAATTATCACACTCTGATAATCGATTATCACAATTTGGTAGTGACATTCTGTAAGTTCATAATCAATTATCACTCTTGAATAATCGATTATCATTCACGAATGTAACATTCTGGAAGTTGATAATCAATTACCATCAACTGAATAATCAATTATCTCTCACAATATGACATTCTAGAAAACGATAATCGATTATCACTCACTATTATGACTTTCTAGAAAACGATAATTGATTATCTAATACCAATAATCGATTATCTAGTGCAATTTCATACCAGAATAAGTTCTAAATCATACTAACTTCCATTTATTTTTATTCCTTCCATTAACTATATATATATATATATATATATATATATATATATCATACTCATTCCAACACCCATGAAGTATGACAATAAGGATCAATCTGTATTATTCCATATATCATCAATCTCATACATGTATGTATAACCAATACATCATAACAAAGTATCAACTAACACTTCCATGCAAAGTTTGAAGAGCTAGAAAAGAAAGAGAGAAAGGTAATAATTATTTGAAGCTACAAAGGCACATTGTCGTAGACGAGCAAAATGAGAATGTGGACATGAGACTAACTTATGAAGAGATTATGATGTACATTAGCATGAAAATTCAAGTGAATCAGTGAAGAGACAACAAAAAATAAAGACGCATGCAACATATGTCATGTGAGACCTACTACATTTTAATTCATTTGAGGGTAACCAACAAGGGATTTTGGGAGGTTTTCTCAACACATGGAACTCTTTTTGGTGATGGTTGTGAAAATTAATTTCTTTCTTTATCTCATTTCTACTATTGTGTTAACCACTTAAGCTATTTCTCAAATCTAAATGGCAGTTTTACTTGCTTATTATTGCTATTCCATTATACTGTCTTTATAAGGAGTATGTTCATGTTCACATCTCAGTGTTCTATGCTCTTGATATTTTACAATTTTTGTATCCATTTTTAGGATGACTATGTCAACAGAGAAGAAGTTGGGAGGCTGTACTATGTTCACAAATTTTACGTTGACTGCATCAAGCAATGGGTCATGCTAAAGAACACGTGCCCCATCTGCAAACGAACGACATTAACTATTGATGTAGACGATGATGAATAATTGTTACTTGTAACTTTAAAGACCAAGATTCCAACTTTGACTTCTCGTCCATGGGATAAACTTAGTTATGTAGTAAGCAAGTCCATTTGATGCTTGATGATTGATGCCCTTGAGCTCCTATTGTTTCTTCTTGTAAAATGAATGTTTTTGCATGTGGTTGGACCTAGGATGACGTGATAAGAACTAGGAAGTCATTCTACCATAATCTATTTAATTGTTGCTACATCCAAAAGATGTTTTGAACTAATTAGCTGCTCTATAACTTTCATTTGATATACCCAAGTTTAATTGTGAAAAAGAATACAACATAAGTTAAATGATCCTTGTGTGTGTGATTGTTGCTTAGATCAACTTATTTTTCTCATCTTAATATTTCCATTTAGTTAAATCAAATGAGAGTATTAGATTGCTTGATTGATAAGGATTGGGTAACTACAAGTTAAGGAAAGATTGGGATAGTAAAAGGCATCCCTTGCTATTTACGGTTGTTAGGTTTAGTTAAGGTTTGAGGAATAATATTGAAATTAATTATTCATAGTGGTCGGTTCTATCTCCTACGCTTCAGTTCTCACTCTGAGTATCGGTCTTGGTGATATCATTTACTTACAAGAGGCATGTAGGAAGCTCTTTAGTCCCACCCCGAAGTTATTGCCAAGTTATGGAGAAACTCAAGATAGAGATGGAAGCTAAAAAGAGATATCACATTTATAAAGGACAAAATTTAATTCTATTTCTTTATGTTTATTATATTCATTTTATTAATCAAGTTATGACATATGTTTATTATTGTTGTCTTTTCTACTCTCTTTTTTAAAAAAAAACACATACGTCATAATTTGATTAATAGAATTGATATAAAGAATATAAAAAAATAAACTTAAATTTTGTCTATTTATAAAATGAGAGGAAGTAGAATATTTATAGGTTTAAAAATAGTGATAGAAGGAGACAATAATCCTACGTGTAAACTAGGATTAAACGGTTAAGAAACTTTCTCCATATTGGGCCGTGTGGGTCTCTATTGGGTTATCTATTGACATTACACTACAAAACATAAATATGCAAAAGATTTACATAGCAAACATACTGTGAATAGAGCATAAAAATAGCATTAATGTGCAAAGATGCTAGAAATTTTAACATAACTAATGTTGAATTTTAATAAAATCTTTCAACATGTAATATTCCAAATAGTAGTTTTTTTTTTAAAATTTTATATATAAAGTTTAAAAAGATGGCAGGTTGCCACATTCTAAAATCAACCATTACCACAAATCACCCATCCTAAAATGATATTTCTAGATAATTATATTCTACTAGTGAACCTATCTTCAATAACATTTAAAATAGTACAAATCATATATATATATATATATATATATATATATATATATATATATATATATATATATATATATATATAATATTGCAAGGAAAAAGTTTCTGAAAAATACATTACTTTCATATATGGGGCCTTTTTTACGAAACTGCTATTAATAGCAAAAATATTTACTAAATTGTCATACTTTTGTAACTATATACCAAACTGTCACACATTTGCCTATGTGAATTATTTTATTATTTATAATCACGCCAACTCGTATGGCGTAATTACGTGAAAAACTCCAGCTAAGATGATGCTATTCACGTAATAGCACTAGCGTTGCTGGCATTTTTCACGTAATTACATCATATGTATTAGCGTTTTCTGGGTAATAATGCCACAAGTGATGGCATTATCAGTGAATAACGTCACGTTACTTGTGAAGCTCTTATTTCCTTCTCTTCTAGAGGACGATGATGATATTTACGTGCAGCAGTATGCACAAACATATATACAAAGATTGCGCTATCCACGTAATAGCGCAAGTGCTACTGGCGTTTTTCACATAATTACGCCATACGTATTCTGCAACATTAACAGCTGAAATACTACAATACTATATAAGAAACTTACTGAAACACTACGAGAAGATGCAAACACTTCTAATATTGTGCACATTGTAGTTTGTGGCTTTGCAAAGCTCTATATACAAGTACGCTAAGACCGCAAATCCCCTACTCAATGTCCCAACAATGGTAAAGTCTTCTAGCAAGGGAAAAAACATCATGTGTACATATTTGCCAGAATGATCAGGAAATAACAAACACTCAATCAATCTAAGTATATATGCCTATGCACATAGCTGCACATAAATATCATCATCGTCCTTTGAAAGAGAAGGAAATGAGATTTTCACGGGTGATGAGACGTTATTCACTGGTAACGTTATCACGTGTAGCGTTATTCACTGTTAACGCCATCACCTGTGACATTATTACGTAGAAAACACTAACACATATGACGTAATTGTAAATAATAAAATAATTCACATAGATAAAAAGTACTGTGGCAGTTTGATATATAGTTTCAAAAGTATGACAATTTGGTAAATAGTTTTGTCACTAATGACAGTTTCGTAAAAAAAAAACCCATATATGGGTATGTAGCACTATGTATATAAAAAATTGAGGTAAGAGTAAATATAATTAGAGAATAATTTTTATGCAAATGTCATTATGTAAAGTGATGTGTGTATTGACAAAGATGGTAAGAGCAAACTGCATTAATTAAGTTGGCGTATTTCTGTAAGCACTCATTGAACCTACGGGCATATCTTAATCGTAAAATAGGTCATTTTTAACCCTAAAAATTTGTTTATGAAAAAAAAATTGCTAACAAGTGCCTGTGCCTTAGGTCAATTGCTTAGTATTCAAAATATGAATTTTTTTTATGAAAAATATAATATTTAATGTATTGAAAATTAAAATGTTCTACTTTTCATGCAAAATTTATTATTTTGGATTCCTTAAAAAGTTATCTAAGGGCACTTGTTAAAAAAAAAAGGTGATGTGTGTGTGAATAACTTTACTCTTAGAGTTTAATTTTAATACATTGTCAATATAAAGTTTTTATATAATTAATCAATCATACATTATTATATATATGACTTTTGAAATAATTATTGTAAAAGTCATATTTTTTTATGACATGATAATGTATGATTAGATAACAATATAAATAATTTTTACAATGATAATATATTCAAATTAAATCCTTTCTTTTATTGAAAATGCAATTTACGTAATAATCCTTTGCAATTCGGTCCAATCTAATGGCAATTTTATTTATTTATTGAGAATTAAATCTGTGCATGGTGGTAGGTGGTTATCTAAGAAGCATAATAAATATTATTGAACATGAATATGACACACTACATATCTATACTATAAATAATTCAGAGGTATTTTAAGGAAAATTCTGTCAAGTGTCAACATTTGGTAACTTTTTTTCTCGTCAAAAATTGCATTTTTCTATTCTTAATAACCTTTTTATTTTTTTAAAATGAAAACATAAATTATTTACTTAATTTTAATTCTTAATTAATTATCACTTATGCCATACAGCTGTATTCTATCACAAAGATTAAGTTTCTTAAAAAAGCTTAAAATGAACCCCATTTATTTATTTCACTTTTTCATTTTTATCAAACTGATCACCTTTCTTATTTAATTAACTTTTTATTTCCAAAGCCATTTTAAAATCCACTAACATGTTCTTGAATTTTTGAATTTCAAAATTTAAATTGTGAAAAAAAAAACTATTAGGTAGGTAATTGTTGTGATAGTATAATACTAATTATTCATTTATTGTATCTTTAAAATTTATTTAAAAGTAATATTAATCTAAATAGTTATTATGTACAACTGTTTTAAAATTTCAAGGCTGCAAAACCTTTTTTATGTGGCAGCTATTTCAAAGTAATATTATTATTCATTTATTGTCACTTCTTCTTCTAATTCATTTGTTAAATTCCATTCTCTCTCCCTTGCTACGACTTTCTCTCTCTCTTTCCTGTCCTATGTGCATCTCTGCTCCTTCTTCCCCTCAAACCGTTCTCCCACTGCCATGCGTAATTGTTTCCGATGACTTCATGCTTCTCCACAAGAATTGGCCAATGGTTTGATTCTTTGGTTGGTTAGGTCTATATGAGGGCGACTACTCATTGATAGGTATGAAACCCTAACTTTTTCCCTCCATCTTCTTTTCCTATAAATTGTTGATTATTGGTTGTGATGCTTTCGAGTTTATTCAGTAGCAGTGTTTGTGCAAGTTTCTTCTACTTAAATTGATTTTGCTTCCTCTTAATCTTCTATTTTAATATGTTCCACGGCTCCCGTATTGATCCTTTGGAGAAAATCACTCCGGTAAAGGAGTGTTAGAGGGTGAATGTTCACTTGGTCCGCCTGGTATCTTCCAAGTTTCAGCAAACCATGAGACCATCAATAACTCGAATTATTCTGTTATGTGCTGGATGGTCCACTGTGGAAGCTAGAATGGTAATTTGTATGCTGCTGATGGTTCTTCTTCATCGTGTTAGTGAATTCACTCTATGAGATATCCCTCTATCCCTTACTGCTCTTATGTTATCTGGAATAGTTTTGTGGCCAATTGTATTGGAACGTTTTTTGTTGATTCTTGATTTGTACGATGTATGATGTGTGATTTGGTCAACCAAAATAGGAATAAAATAAAAAAAGGCCAGATTTCTAGAATTGATGTTAATTAATTAAGCTTATTGATGTGAATGGTGGAATGCTACAAATTTGTTTGTTAAGACGATATTTTTTCCCTTTTGTTTCTGTATGCAAGCAGAATTTATAGTTTTCGAAGGTATTTCTCTTGGGAGTATTAAATCACCTAGTCAAATGCTTACAAAGTTAAGATTAATTTAAGTCATTTCATTTTCATATCATTCTTATCTCCAACTAACAAGATTGTTTGTCATAAATGGGATTTTTTTGGGCCTCTAATCCATTGCAAAATGAGTTTTTCTTACCTTTTAACTTTATTTACCTTGGGATTGCTTATTTGGCTACATGGTTCTCTTTTTGTATTAAAATAAGGTGTTTTTATATATAGAAGACTTAAATCATTAAGATATTTCATTGCTGAGGATATCTCCTCCACTCATTACCAGGAAAAACCCACTAAACCTTGGCAGTTCATTGATCAAGGTGCACTACTTAGATGTAATAGATATTTCATATATTTGAATATTTGAATTAAAGTTGTTGTCTGATTGCATAAACTCCCACATGAATGGCTAATTTTTTTTTTTTTTTATCATTTTCAATTTAATAAAAAATAGAAATTTTGATTTATTAAGGCCTAAATTAACTTGGAATGTGGATTTCAATGGGACTGAATTGTTCTCTTAAATCTTAGTCATTATATATACAATCATTGGAATGGAAACTTAGAATGACAAAGAAACTTGATCATTGAAGCTTTGGTTCAGTTTTGGCAACCTGTGAAGATCATTATGCATTCCAATTTTGTGCTCATTCATTTTCATCTAGATAGTCATGAAACCAGAGCCTTTGGTTTAGAAAATGATGCAAAATCCAAGATTCATCATCTCCTGCAAGCTTGCTTGGTTTAGGAAATTTATTTCTAAGACTTTTTTGTCACTTACCTCTACAAGTTGCATAATCCAAAACTCTTCACAATCAAACTTATTTTTCTTGCAAGCTGTTTGGTGGGCAAGAACCCTTCAAGTTTCCTCTTTTGACAACCATCTTCAATCTCTGGTATTTATTTCTATTTTCTCAATGTATATAAAAGGTCGATGTAAATGCTATGACACCCTAATAACATATTTTGCCTCTTTTGATTTCAATTCAGAGAAATATCAAGTTCTGAGAACCTCTTGATAATTTTTTTAGATTGGTTGTAGCTTCCTGGTATATTCTTTTACCTTGAAATTTTTAGATTGGTTCACTCATTGGTATTTTTTTTTCTACTTATATTTGATTAAAACAGTTATTTGTAGTTCTTGACATGCTGAGAGGCATGGCTTACTGGTAGACAAATCTTTATGACTTAAGAGTACCTATAAGGGATGATTAACTGTCACATAATGCATCTTTTTTATGTTGTTAATCAATATTGAGCAATAGTTGCTGATTCTAACATCAAGAAGTGAGGAAAATTACGGTGCTCTACTTCTTTTTAGTTGGACCAACACACCTTTAAACTCTGAAAGTTATTCTTCCAAAGATAATTGTAGGTGAATCAATGCATGGTGAGCTTCTTTTGTTACATTGTTTTCACTTTTCAATGTGTTAGTCCAATGATTTTGAAGTTGGAAGAAGTCTGTATATATGTGCATCTAAATGCTTGATCTTGATTAGTGTTGAAATTTTTTATTTTTTGTAGCAAATATATTTTTTTAAAGGTTACTCTGAACCATTACCTGATTAGTTCTGCAGTAGCAGGGGGCAAGTGTGATTGGAAGTCTATTCGAGAATAGGCCTTAGTCTACCAATGATTCTTGGAGGAAGCCCCATTCTGGCCCATTGCTCATAATTCCCCAGCATGAGCAAGAAGCACTTGCAAAGATTAAAAAACAACCCTATCAATGACTGTTCAGGAACTTTGAAAAACATTGAGGTAAGTAGATATATTTTTTCTAGACAAGTAGTTGTTGTTTTAATAACAATATTGTTTTGGTTTGTAAAGATGATCTTTTGTCTGCTTTGAAGAGTTTCATGAACAATAACAAGTGCGATATAGAATCCTGTTGGCTTTATCTTAGTTTTCTCTGTTGCTGAGGAAAGGGAGGAAATGAAGAATTTTTTTAAACATCAATTATTGGCTTCAAACGGTCTTTCTCTTCCTTAACCTTGTGTTTTTCTTTAAAAACTAGATGTATTATTCTAATGGTTAGAAGGTATCTTCATATGCAAGACAAGATTATCAAATAAGAGAAGAAAAAGAGCTATTCATTATTTTGAGGGTGCTATGTTTTATTCCATTGTTGCTAATTATTTTGTGGGCTTAGTTCTGGTGTCCAAGGTGGAAGGTGTTGCAAAGAATGGGGTTTTCCATGGAGGTGATAAATTGTAAGCATGTTTACTTGCGTAGTTTTAACTATTTATGGGTGATTTTGCAACATGACAAATATATATTGGTAATTAAATGATTGATTTGGTGTATAAAATATTTTTCTTTGCTTTGAATTTTTAGATATCTTGAGCTGAAATGTTTTTTATTTTAAAGCTCTCAAGCTGTTACAAGTTCCAACTAACTTCCTTTATACGAGGAAGAACCACAGGTTGGAAGTGGCAATGTCCAAACTGATGTTGAAAATATCATTGTAGGAAGATGAGAATTAGATAAGTGATGCATTTATCTTAAAAAAAAATTGTCACGTATGTGTTCTCTGTTTCCTGAGTGACATAGTGCATGTGCTTAGAGTAAAATAACAAAAATAAAAAAGAACAAAGTTCAAGAGTTGTCTATGTAAGTGTAATTTTGATCACCTTAGCTAACTCAAACCAAGTGACCTTTTTTAGATTTCCTCTCAATATTCTTCTTTTTTATTTTTTATTAATTCCTCCATGTACTCATTTTCTAAGGTTAAGTCTTTTTCGAATTTAATAAGATCTGGCTAATGGTTTCATTTTTATAAAATCCTTCCTATTCTCATTGACAAATCCTTCCATGCTTTCCATTTCGCTCTTCTCCTAACCCCTCAAATTTCATCTTTCTCTCTAAACTTTTTCTTCTTTATTGTTATTTTCAAATTATAAGTTTTTGAGAATAAAGTGATTATTTTTTTTTATTTTTATTTTTTGTTGATATGTTTGGTTGATTGAGTGAATGCTCCGAGGTATCAATCTTGGATGCTACCGATTCCGATCGAACACGCCACCTATTCTTCCTATTGGTGTTGTACAATCCAAGTCTACTGAACACAACCTTGATTTATATGGAATGAAAAAGGTTCCAGTTTGTTTTGTCTTCATTTCTTTGTGCTCTACAATCCAAGTTCCACTGAACACAACCTTTTCAGGAATGGTTCAGCCTTATTTGGTTATTGATATGCAAGTTTGTGCTTAGGTGGTTCTCTATACTGTTCTACACATTGATCTTTCAATTAGTAATATTCTGAGTCAAAGTTTGTTTCAAATGAACTTTTTGCTTATACATGGAGCTTATTTCCCCGTATGTTTCAATTAGTAATTTAGAGTGGTCTAAGGTCTTTAACTCATTGATGCCAACTAGTTGATATTAGAATATCAATTCCTTTGCTTCATGACACATTTGGTTTGTGATCTCTTGCTGGTGGTGGAAAGCTATTGCAAGTAATTATATTATAATGCTACTGGATTTCTCAATCGATCATAGATTTCTCTTAAGACACTAAATTATTATTTAACTTGCTGATTCTTTAATATGCATTAAAGTTACTTTTGATTTATTTATTTTAGATGGAAGCTTAAGACTTGGATATATGGCTCCCTATCTACAACTATATTACATTCCTAATACAATTGAGGCATGTAATTTTGTTCTGAGACTTCATTTGATTTTGCATATCAATTGAAGAATTGAATTTATATTTTGCTTTGGTGCTACTACCTGTGCAAGTGCTTTTATTTTTGTTTCATTGGTAAATTGTATAAAAGTATTATGTGTTTCAATGGTATACGAAATTGGACACAACAACTCAAAAGTTGTCGAAAGTGATTACAAAAAGAATACATGCAAATTCAGAGGGGTCTCTCTCAGGTCCAGGGGTCGGTTGTAAGTTTAATGAAAAAAGTTCTTTTTTATTACTATTTGATGATGTAAACTGATTTCATCGTACTTGCTCATGGTCAACCATTTTTGCAAACTGAGATTAGATAGTGGAAAACTTATCTGGCATCAAATGTTTGGGTGCAAGTTCACTTATATGAAGGGTGATAAATACTTTTACAATATCATGAATTTTTCAATATTAAAATTTATTGAAATTTGATGCTTCAACATATTTATTATCTAATAGTAACATGAGTTCATCAAAATGAAAGTTTTCTTAATCGTACGCATCATCAAAATGAAATTTGCAACTTGGAACCTGCAACATCGCTTTGAAGAAATTCACAGGGCAACAACAAAATTCTCTCCAAATAATGAAATTTGGGAAGATGGTTTTGGAACAGTATATAAGGGAAAGCTTAATGATGGATCTCTTGTGGCTATAAAGCACGTCAAGAAGCTATAGCATAATGTTCATTTTTTGACTATTTTCCATGTTAAAAATTGCATGAATAATAGAAAACTCCCATATTTTCTACATTTGATATTTTAATTATTGGTTAGTCATTTAGTGTTAATGGTTTTGCCGTATTCTTGATTCATATTATTATTTTCTAAGTACAATTTTGTTTTTTCTATGATGATGGACTAAATCAATAGAGAATCTCATGCTTTTAATGAGAATCTCACAATAATATTTTTTGTTCAATTTAATTTATCTCTAAATATAATATTAGTTCTAAATATGATATTTCTAAGATTAATACCACCACCCTATTGTTTAATATAATCTCTAAATTAAGTGTAAAATGTCTCAGTTTTGTGACTCTAAGATTTATTTGGATTCTCAAGCTTATTGCTCTGCTTTGAAAACTACACCTAACAAGACCGCAAGAGGACTTCTGATAAGGGAAATGGTTCTGGAAAGGCTGAAATGCCATGCACCAAGTTCAACCAAGTGAAGATTGAGAATGACTTATTAGAATCTGGTGGGATTTGATGTTGTTTCTTTTGATCTTTTTTGTTTCTTTGGAGAATGTTGTTGGACATGGAGCTAAATGTGTATTGATGTATATATGTTAAACTATTTTTTGTTTATTGTATCTTGAGAGGGTCGTTTGGACATTTAAAGGGTTGTTGCCTTCTGAACAATTGTGGTTTAAGGTTGTTTTTCTAAATGTTTGCTAACATTATGCTATCCATGTCTAAATCTGGGCCTTTATATTTGGTTTGGATATTTTCCTTGATAATTCATTGCATTGTGTTAATTTTTGCTTCTAAGTTTTTTTTTTTCTGTCATCTGTTGTATCTTTTGTTTATCTGATTTGTTGTATTATAATAGTCTATACAATGGACATTGATTATGTTTTAGGTAAGATTACCAACTTCTCTTTATTTTTTTAATAGGTATTTTTTAATGATTAAGTTATCATTCCTGTCTTTAAACATGTAAATGCATGTTGTTCCATTGCTAATGATGTTATTGTTGGGTTGGCAACTTGAGAAGTCTGTTAAAATACATCTATCAAACGCTGAATGTGGTAGTGATTTTTGGATCTGAAGATGCAGCTAACTTAATTATATTATTTGAAGTGTATTGTTGAAATCATTTAGTTTAGTATCTAGATTGATTATGTGGCACTATTTGTATTAGTTTTTATTTGTTCTTTGTATATATTTTTTTAAAGTCTCATATGACTTTAATTTCTAAGAATGTAAAATGTCAAGGATTTAAATGTAAATTATACTTATCTAAATTTAATAGAGATTGGAGTTATGTCTTATTGTCTTCGTGAATTAGGTGTATTGTTTTTGGTAATTCTAATATTTTTATCTTTTTCACTTGACTGATTTGGGCCCTTTTTTAAATTGATCGATTTTAACTCTTAGTTGTTTAATAGAAATAAATATAATTATATATGATTAAGTTAAACAAACATTTTAATGGAATTTCTTAGTGAAATCAATAATAGTAAAAGTACTATGATATTAAATCTTTTCCATTCATACTAATATATTTTTAATAGTTTATAATCTCCTCAATTACTTTGATCACTTTAGAATAATTACATATGTTGTGATGTATGGCCATAACAGTGATCGTCCTAGAGGCTTTGTATTCATCACCTATGATTTTAACAAAGTATTTGAGAAAAGTTCAATACAAGTTTAGTCTAATTAAGTGGATAAAGTTATGATCTAAGTAGAGTTAGTAGCTTTCCTAGTGATTGGTCCATATATTTTTTGAATAATTGATATACGTACTTTGTGATTGTAAAATCTATTGCAACACAACATTGCATCATTTAAAAATTTTAGTGAATAATCAATGTGAAGAAAACTTTTAAGAAAAATTAAATTAAAATGAAACATATGAAGAAAACTTGAGGTATAAGCCGAAAAATCTTTATAGCATTAGTAATGTAGCACTTGAAAGAAAAAGACTTAATTAAATAAATATTAAATTTACATACATATTCAAATATGTTTAATTTTGTATATTATTTCATTGTTAGTTTTGTGTTTAAAATTAAGAAGTAATATAATTCAGTTCTAAATTTCAATGATAACTAATTATTATAATTATTCATATTCATGTTTTGCAATTTAAAAAATTAATTGCTTATACATTTTATAAAATAATTTTTAAATTAAATTCTACTTATTACCACAATGCGTTGCACGGGTTCAAAATACTAGTACTTAAATATAGCAAAAAAAATTTTTAAAAATATATAGATAAACTTAATTAAAAATATAAAAATATATGATTCAATGTGCATTAGATATCAGTACGCGACTATTTTAAGATATCGATCCTTCTCGTATGTTTATTGGACCGGTGGACCCATATGGGCATCTTTGCAGCGAGTTTCATTCACCCGAGCGAGTAGGCTCAGTGAGTGCCTTTGTAGGTTGAGGCTCAATACCAACACTAGAATAAGAAAAGACTCAAGAAGAAGCAACCAAGTAACTCAGCCATGTCGGGTTTTGATCCCAACAAGTTGATAAGCAAAGCTGATAAGTTGTGTGTTCATATTTTCTCTCTCTCTTTCTCTCTCTCATTGGCATATTATTATGCACATCAAAATTTTGGTGTACCTATTTTTTGGAGAATCTGAGACTCGATCCGCCAATTCTAATGGTTGTGTCGGTTTTTCTGCAAGTAGTAGTGATTTTATTTTTATTTTTATTTATTTATATTTATTTTTCATGTGAGTTTTCCGTGTTTGATATTAGGGAAATATATGATATATGGATTTTGACCCCCTAAACAAAATTGATGCGGCATACAATTTTGTTGCTTGCTTAGGTTGATTTGTCCTAACGATGTGATCTAACTGCTGTTGGTATTGTTCCGGGTATTGATCGAGACCTAGGCGAACACTAGCTAAGTAGAAGTTATGCACCCAGGTAGGCTAATAGGACGATCATTGTGTATAGGATTAAGCAGAATACTGAATCAGAAAATAGAACATATCTAACCCAGGCTACCGGGTCAGCTTATATAATAGCCCAGGATTAGTCCCTCAGATTCTTACCGTTTGACCATTTAAAGCCTTGTTCGATACGATTAATGTTATGCTCGGTTTAAATGGTACAAAGCCGTTTCTGATCGTTGGCCATCAACAGGCAGACTGTTGATGGCAGCACGTGATTAAGTCATGGTTGGACAATTGATATTAGGTACTGATCGACAATTGGGCCTAAACGACCGACCTGTGTTGAGCCGTCTGTCCAGGTTAAAGCACCACTCCCCAATCAGTAGTTTTCAATAAAATGGCCGATCCAAATAATACTCGAACGATAATCAAGCCCAAACAGTCCACAACCCCTCAGCTTGGTCATCTGTAAAGAAGGGCAAAGCTTAAAGGTGACCAAACAATATTGGGACTGGACGGTCCACAGCCCCTCAGCTTGGTCATCTATAAGATGAGCTAAGCTTAAGGGTGACCAAACAAGATCGTGACAGAACGATCATCCATCATTTCTCGTGCACTTCGCTTAAGAAATTTCCAGATGAAAACGCTTCATTTTTTGTACATTTTGCTCAGACGTAGATGGCGCGTTGCCACGTGTCTCTTATTCAATGCCCAAGCTTCACTTTAAAACACTTCATAATAAATGAATTGATTGACAGATTACGAAATTTTGCTATAGTCGTTGATCTCTGCCCTGCAAACTCCTTACCATTAGATCAATCCCAAGGCCAAAATTAAACCTCTCAAATTCCCTCAATGTCCATCGTAGATTAACAACGATTTCACATTATTTAAAATTACTCCCTTGCTTCATTCAATTAAACTTCTCCAGACTCTTCTCAAACACTACAAAAACCATGTTCTCCACTGTTCTGTTCTCGAAGCCATTACCATTTCTCCTTCTTCATCAAGCCTCAGTTTCTTCATTCCTTCCAAGGATTCCTTCGCATTTTACCTTTGAAACCAGGTACTCTTTCTACTCCTCTTCTCCCCCTACTACTCATACTTTTTCTATTCCTCTTCTCCCCCCACTATTCATAACTTGCTTCAAAAAAGTCTTTTAATATGGAACAAAGTGTGTCTGATGGGGGAAGTAGCAATAGTGAATCAATGAAAATTTTAGGTGAAACTGTAGCTTTTTCGCATTGTGTACCCTCTGTAGATCAATCTCCTAGTGTACATAAAAACAATAGTAAGGACTTGCCTGAGGATATGGCTAGTCAAATCAGTCAGTCTCCATCCCTCGAATCGGGAGACCCATATGATTAGGTTAAACCTGCTGTTAAGAAATACTGCTCGAATTTTGATTCAGCCGAGAGTATTTCTATACTTCGGAGATGCATTGTCATGACGGCTGACGGAGATGAAACGAAATTCGTATGCCGACCATGCCGCCCTGAAGAATGTATCTTTATGGCTCCTAGAAAAGACGATGAACTCGGCTAGATCTATGTATATGAGACGTTCTTCACCAGATTAGGTCTTCGGCTTCCCTTTTCTGACTTCCAATGCGAAGTTTTATCCAAGTTAAATGTCGCCCCTACTCAACTTCATCCGAATAGTTGGGCGTTTGTTCCAGCATTTGAGGTGTTAGTTCGTTTTCTTGGCTGCAAACCGAGTGTCAGCGTCTTCTTTTCTCTCTTTCAATGTAGAGGGGTTGGAAAAGAGGGTTAGGTATCAATTAACAGCCATCCTCGAAGAAAGCTTTTCTCTACTTTAGATTCCTCCTATAAAAATTTCAAAACGAAATATTTTCATGTGAGCTCTCTCCCGACTGATCTATCATTCTTTCTTGATCGGTATGGGATTGAAAAATTCCCTTTGTATTGGCGAGGTAACCTGATTGCCATATCGGGTGTCGAATATAGAAAGCTATCACCAGAAGACCAAGTTATAATTGATTTGTTGGAAGAAACTTCTGTCCTGAATATAGCTTCCTTAATAAAATTCGGACATAATCCGACTGAGCTTTCCAAAATCATGAGTAAGTATTAGTAACTTTATTTTTGTTACACTTGTTCATTTACTAATGTATTTTAACTAAACTACCATGTTGCAGGGACGATGGTCCCGAAAATAAGCGTTCGTGAAATGCAACAAAGACTAAAGAAATTGAAACAAGAAGGAGTTTCCAACCCTGCTGTCATCGACACAATCGCCCCCCAGGCAGAAGTTGCTAAAGTTGTTCTTCCTACTGAATCTTTCAAAACAAGGTCCGACTTGGTGATAAGAAAAAGACGTCGTTCTAAAGATGAAGATCAGTATCCGAGCAAAAAGTCAGACATTCTGACTGGAGAAAACTGAGCAACACATAAGGGTTCTTCTTATTAAAATTCTGGAATCCGATTTGCCTTTGACGGTTTAAATGGTTTTGATGTTGGATCGAACGCAACATCACTATGGTTATCCACTTTTCCTTTTGGATCTTTAGTAGATACTCAAATTGCGCTCTCGGATGATAATGAGCACAAAGAAAAAGTCAGTGGTATCGGCCTTTGTCGCTGGGCGGAATTACAGCTTCTTCGTGCTATCAGTGTTACTCGCTCGGCTGAGCGAGAACTTGAAGATACAAGGAAGAAATTATCATCTCAAAATCAACTTTATCAGTCAGAAATGGAGAAAACCCACACTTCTCATCAAGCAGAAATTTCTGATCTTAAGAAGGAAATGGCAGAATTGAAATCCAAAGCATGTCGAGTTGAAGATTTGGAATTCACTTTAGAACTACTTGAAGAAAAGAAAAAGCAAACTGAGGACAAACTATCGGAAATCCAAAAAGAGAAAGATAATATTGGCCAAGAACTAGAAGAAGCACTCGAAGGGAAGAACAAGCTATTCACCGAACTTGAAGGTTTAAAAGATGAAATTACTAAGCAGCGGGTTGCCGGCTATGAAACTTGCCTTAAACAAGTGAAACTTCTAAATCCCGATGGTATTTTTGACAACCGGTTTGGCGAATTGGGTCCTTTTCAGCAAGTTGTTGATGATCGGATTGTTGAAGAAGATGATGAGGAAGAAAAGGCCAGAGCAAAAGAAATGTGAATTTTTATGAATTTATACAGTTTTTGTTTGCAATGAACCCTCTTGAATTTTATTTGCAATAAGTAATTCAGCTTTTAATGTAATGAAATCTTGCATTCGTGCTTTCGCTTTTTTTTTTTTTAAAATTAGTCGGTTACTAATATTTGAAATGCACAAAATTTGAAATATTTTAACTATACTCGGCAAAATTTGAAATATGGCGTTTGTTGGTCGACTTTTAATGGTCATCGGCTTAAGCCAGGGTTCATCGGATTTTAACCGGCATCGACTTAGAGCCGGGATTCATCGGGTTTTAACTAGCATCGACTTAGAGTCGGGATTCATCGACATATGGTCGGGATTCATCGGTTTCTAGCCGGAGAAATCTATTTTAGCAAACAAATTTCTGGACATATATGATTCTTGATTTATAAATTGAAACAATACAATGGAGTTAAAAGGTATGCCTCGTTAAAACCTTGCAGGCAAAACCCAATGGGAAAAAATCCTGACAGGGAAAAAGAGTACAGTACCCTAACTCTAAGACGAAAAATACCGAATGAAAAATAAATGCAATTCAGAAATAACTTAGCTAAAATATTTTCGTAGAGATGCTGAATTCCATGTTCTAGGAAATGGGCTCCCATTGAGGTCCCTGATCTTGTAAGCTCCTTGACTGATATCTTTAAGGACTCGAAAAGATCTCTCCCAATTAGGTGACAATTTCCCTTCTCCTGGAACTCTTCTAAAGTCTTCAACTTTCCTCAAGACCAAATCCCCCTCTTTGAATCTAAATACATTACGTGAAGTGACCTAATAGATATATAAACTTGACCCGAAAGTAGAACATGTAGGTTTTTAATTCCAACTCCTCATATCTAAATCCTTTTGGGAAGTTTCATATTGCTTATAAGACCATGAGAACTATGGCATCCACCTAGTTACGATCCTAGAAAATCCGACAGAGTAGATTATTCTTCGCTAGGTCTTGGACTAAATTTCATCATCGTCAAAATGGATGGCTTCATCTTTATCACTAATCATCGCGTTCTTTTGCAATGGGGCTGCTATGACCAATCTAGAAGATGAGAACGAAGGCTAGGCGATAAGGGCAAAGGCTAGCGACTGTTTGAGGAATTCAACAACTCATGAAATGACGAACTCGACTACCACCAACGGTTAACCAACAATGGAAAACAATGACAGCAACCAAACAACGAGGCAACGACTAGGTGAGAAAACTAGTAACGGAAGGCCGGACAAGTGGGGGAGTAGCACTACTTACTCTACCATAGGCAGCATAAACCCTAGTGCAGACTTGGGGTAGAGAAAGGCCGAAAAGTGAAAGGCTAATTTTAGCAATATGAAAACTAGTTTTATTTCCTAAATAAGAAATAATGAAAAGTGAGGACATTTAAATGTACAAAATTATATATTAAAATGAATTAATATTATTTCATAATAATTTAACTAAAGAAAAGGTTTGTTAAATATATTTAATGACCTCTCATATATTGAACATTTTTAAATTTTTTTATGAAAATCAATTTTTCCCAGGACTTAAACAAACATTGTTAAATTATCAAATAGCATATTTTTAAAAATTTTAGTATTATGGGTTTTTAACGACATCCTAAAATAAACCACACCTCCTAACTTATTTACTAAAAAAAAGAAGTTTTGGTGAGTAAAAATGGTGATATAATCTATTTAGTTTCATGATTAGCTAATCATTTTTTTTTTTGTAAGATATGAGGTGTCCCTGTTTTAAGTGTAGGAGTACTTTTCACTCAAGCATCGACTTGACCTTAACCATAAAATACCTTTTCTTACTTACAATATACTAAAGAATTGGACATAAAAAAGTATAAATTGGTCAACTTCATGTTTGGAAAAAATATTTTTTCCTTTTTAATTAAACTTTTAAAAATTACATATGCAATTAGATATGTTATACTAAATGTCATCATTTTCAGGAGAGATAGATACAAATAATAAACTTATCTAACTTTTAAATTTCACGTGACATTCGAACCATTTTTTTTTTATGTATTTTAAGAACCTATTTTAAATCTATTATAAATTAGTTATGGGATCTAACCTTTATTTATGGTAAGCCCATAATACATTAATAATATTTTTAGTTTAAAAAATAATCTAATATTTATCCTTTGCACTTTCAAGTGATTAACAATGAAATTATTTATTAAATGCCTACTTTGATTTTGTTTTCCTCAATCAAAGATACACTATTTGTTTTGTCATAATTATTGTTTTTAGTATTGATTTATCATAATAGACTTTCCCTCCATTATATCATAAAATTTAAATTCAATTTTATCTATTTCCACTTACTAAAAAAAAAAACTTATTAGCCAAGTCAATTTACATCTTCCTAAACCGACAATATACATACATAACCTTCAATTAAGAAATTGAGAAACAAAAATGACCAAAAAAGCTTATAGTAAACAAGATAAATGGTAGTATGACTCTTATAAAGAAATAGAGAAAAAAAATTAAAAGGCATGTTAAGTTAATTGACATCTTCCTAAACTGGCAATGTAAATGTACATACGTAACCTTTGATTCTGAAATTAGAAAAAACACATGCAAAAGAGCTGAATAGGAAACAAGATAAATGCTGGTAAGACTATTATAAAGAAATAAAGAAAAACATATATTTTTTTTAATTCACATAACATATGCAGAAAGCAAAAGAATATGAAGGTTTCCGTTTTTCCATACATATTTTTATAAAAAAAATGAGGAGCGAGTTTCAAAAAATTTGAAATGGAAACCAAAACTCAAAAGTAGACAACTAGCCGTAAGAGTGTAAAAAATGAGAAAGAATATATGGAAAAGGGCAAGGATTTTGAAGGGTTGATGTTTCCTTCTAAAAAAACTGAATTAGTGTCATGGACAAAGAGGCAACACGGGGGAATTGCAATAAAGGGGCACCTCAGTGGCCTTTGGAACAATTTGTCAGCAGCCCTCCTTGCAGCCGATTACCACTAGCATCTCTAGTCTTTAAGAGCTAACATATAAGAACAACTCAGGAAAGGGAATTTCTATAACTTTTTTTTTTTTTAAAAAAAAAGTTTTGCATCCAATATAAAATCTACGCTTGCTTAGACAACCATCTTAATTCAATGTATAAATTGAAACAACAATTCCTTGTTTCATTGTTCATGGATATACACTAGAAATACATGAGTGAGAGGAATTAAGAGTGAGATGAGTGAGTGAGTGAGTGAAGCAAAAGGCAACTACTTTCTTCACCTGGCGCATACCAATTCTCATATCTACTAATTTACTGGGTATACCCTCTTCTCGAACTCTCTATCTTGTTTATATGTGACATCAATGGATGACATTTACTGTAGTAGTGGCCATGTCCAATTTCATATGACCACTGATATTTTTTTTAATGTTTTTCAACATGGGATCTTGATGTGTGTGCATATGTTGTTTCACCCTTTTCTTGCGCTGAGTCTAATTTCAATGTTCCCTCTCAACTTAACTTGTTGGAGGATTCATCTGATTTAACGATCTCAATCCTTTTTTTTTTTCCTACAAATTGAGGTTGTATGTGATTTGGTACTTAGTGTTTTCATTTGTCAACAAAAATAAAATTAAAAGTAAACTACTTATATTTTTCTTACATAAAAATTTTATTCCACATGTCTATTTTTTTTTTGTTGAAAATTCTCACGCTTTTCATTTTAAAAAATAGAGGTACCCTTTGCAAAAACCTATTGCTCACTTATAAGAAATATGTGCAGATTTTTTAAATAAAAAAGAAAGTTTGTGTATTAAATATGAAATGTAAAACGGAGAGTAATTTTCTCAATCTAATTAATTATATATTTTTCTATATTTTTTGTTGTTTAGTTCTAAGGTAGCAGATAAGTTAGTCACAGAGGGTTAAAACACGGGGATTAATTTTGTTAAATTAAGGGTGCCGTAATTTCAAAGTCAAACAACTTAGTTATCTGTGACGTCAAGTTCTGCAAAATAAGGGGGAGGAGGAGTGGGTCCAAGGGGTTGGAACGTAAAGATTAGTGTAATTAGAGTGAATTTGAATTCCAAAGTCAATCAGCTAAAATATCTGTAAGTTCGTTCTTGCTAGAAGAAAAAAAAAGGATAGGAAGGAGTGGATCGAAGTAGGGATGTCAAATGGGTCAAGTCTGATGGATCGGCCTGAATAACCTAATAAAATAGATGGGTTGGACTAGTAAAATACCAATCCGAAACTTACATGACCCGAATGAGTTGAGCTTGAATGGGTCAGGCTAACTCACTCTTTTAACACTACATAAGGCTAAATGGGCTGAGTTGGACTACTAAAATGTCAGCTTGAAACTTACATGATCCAAATAGATTGATCCGAAAATTGCCCGAAGGGGTTGGAAGTTACGAATGTGTAATTTGAGTAAAGGTGTCAGAGTTCTAAAGTTAGACATCTAAGGTACCTGTGAAGTAAGGTTCCCACAAGAGAAGACGTATGGAGGACTGGAGAAGTGAACGCATGGGGTTGGAACTCAAGGATTAGTGTAATCTTAGTGAGTATGATTTTAAATTGCCATTGTGATTGTAGTTACAGTTATATTGTATTTATTTTAATTATGAAAAATTATAAAAAAATATAACTGATGCGGTCGCCATTGTAATTATTATATAGTTATAAAATTTACAAAAATTATAATATTGTAATTACAATTGTGATTATGAACCACAATTTAAAACCATGCTAGTGAGGGTATATAAACTTCAAAATTGGGCTACTAAGATATCTGTGAAGTCGGTTATTACAAGACAATTGATGACGAGGATTGGACCTAGGGATTTAAAACTCAAGGTTTAGTGTAGTTCGAGTAAGGGTGTTTGAGTTCCAAAGTTTGGCATTTGAGGTATCTAAAAACTTAGGATTTTGCAAGATAAGAGGTGATGACGAGTACTAGGCCTATATTGAATTAGAACTTAACAATTACTGTAGTTTGATGATGCAAATTATAAGTTGTAAATTCAAGTGTAGATTGTTTCAAATAATAAATTTTCGAGAGTCCGAGGTCAATTAACAAGGAATTAATGAAGAAAAAATTCTTTGAGGTAACAAAAAGATTTGTCACAATAATAAAGGTGATAAAAGTTGTTCATAAATGAAAAAGAATTTGCTTGGGTTATGAGATCCACTCTTAGTAATAAATCAAATACAATATTTTTTTTATATAACTCAATTGAAATCCACACATAACGGAGGTTCCAATTGTGAATGCATGTGTCTTAAAGTATGTCAATTGGTTTTTGATGATAACAAAGACAAAGATGAAGATCAAGAGCAAAAGAGAAAACCAAGGTCAAAGGAAGAAATCAAGAGGTTTAGATATAGGCATTAGAACATCAATGTTAAATGCTCTCAAGATATCTCAAATGGTTTTTCAAATATGATTTTAATCAATATGTTTTTCAAAGATCACTTTCTAAAAAGAGGTTGTCTTTAATCTTGGATCATGCCAAACAAAGTTCAATATCATTCAAATCCATGTTTTTTAAAGTAAGGAATGACATAAATCCTCTTTCAGGCTTGAAAAATGAGTTTAAAGTGTAATGTAATCGATTACAAATGTTTGGTAATCGATTACAAGCTAAACAGAAGCCTTGTAATCGATTATATCATTCATGTAATCGATTACCAGAAAGTCAGAGGGTGTGTAATCGATTACATACAAGTTGGTAATCAATTACTATATGCCCAAAAAGCCAAGAACACGTTCAAAGGGCCATGTAATTGATTACATCAATATTGTAATCGATTACCATTAAGTCAGAGGGCGTGTAATCGATTACACAAATCATGTAATTGATTACCACAAGCTCAGAAAGCCAAGAACACGTTCTATCTTCCATGTAATCGATTACCAAAACCTTGTAATCGATTACCAGTGTTCTGACATGCCCAACGACTATATTAGGTGTATTAAATGCTTAGCTTTAATCACTCCCAATGGCTCCTTTACTTCATATCTCTTTAAATACAGATGTTAAGGCATCATTGATGGTTGTTCTTGAACTTGAAACATCTTAGTATCACATCAAAACGAAAATCAACCTTTGAATCCATTCCTTGCTCTGTTTTTGTGAAAATCTTGAGACATTTTTTGAGAGCATTCTAATAGCTTCAATTTGCATCATTTACTCTAGTGAGAGTTTCTTTATATCAACCTTGATTCCCTTGTAAGAGAGGGTAAGGTATCCCTCCATTTTGTAAAGGGTAAGGCATCCCTTTGTTTGAAGAGACTCAAGCTCAAGGGTGAGGCATCCCAAGGAGTTGAGTGCTCAAGTTTGTAAAGGTAGTCAAGCACCTATTGAAGCTTGAAGTTATAGTGAAAAATCTCGAGTGGTTGCTTGAGGACTAGACGTAGGTCACAAGTGGATTAGTGGCTGAACCAGGATAAATTATCGTGTTTGATTCTCTAAACCCTTCTCTTTATATTTGTGTATTGCTTATATTCTTACTTGATTACTTCTCTCTTGGTTGGTTATTAAGCAATATCTATTGTTCTTATCAATTCATTCATTTCAAATAGTCAATAGCTTCAACAAAATTCAATAGTCAAGTGTTTTGCGAAAGAATTGCAAACTTGTTTTATAAACTCAATTCGCCCCCCCTCTTGAGTATTGAAGCCACTTGGTAACAAGTGGTATCAGAGTTAGACTCTTGTATAAAGAGCTTCGCCGCTTCAAGAGTAGAAATGACTTCAAATGATTTTTCTAAAGAAGGTTCTTCTATAAATAGGCTTCCTTTTTTCAATGGGGATGGTTATGCATATTGGAAAACAAGGATGAAGATTTTTATTGAAGCTATTGATATTGATGTGTGGGATACCATTGAAAATGGTCCTTTTATCCCCACACGTCTAGTTGATGGTGTTAGAACAAATACACGAAGAAGTGAATGGACCGATGATGATAAGAAAAAAGTTCAATACAATTTGAGAGCCAAGAACATCATCACCACTTCTTTGGGGTATGATGAATTCTTTAGGGTGTCAACTTGTAAGACCGCTCAAGAAATGTGGGACACATTGCAAGTAACCCATGAAGGTACAAGTGAGGTAAAAAGATCTAGAATTAATACACTCACCCATGAATATGAATTGTTTAGAATGAACCAAGGATAAAGCATTCAAGAAATGCAAAAACGTTTTACTCATATAGTTAATCATCTTGCTTCATTGGGAAAAAATTTTACCAATGAAGATCTTATTAACAAAGTTTTGAGATGCCTGAGCAGGAATTAGCAACCCAAAGTGATGGCCATATCGGAGTTAAGAAATCTTGCTACAATGACCTTGGCTACCCTCTTTGGAAAGCTTCAAGAGCATGAGTTGGAGCTAAATCGACTAAATCAAAATGAGAAGCAAGATAAGAAGAAAAAATGGATTGTTCTCAAAGCCACTTCCTCCTCAATTGAATATGAAGATGAAGATGATGGAAATGATCTTGACAATATTGAGATGAATGAAGAAAATTTTAGTCTCCTTGTGAAGAAGTTTGGAAGGTTTCTCAAGAAGAAAGGAAATCAAAGAAGACCTCCTTTTCCTCCTAAGAAGTCATATCAAAAGGGAGATGGAACTTCATCCACTCCAACTTTCTATGAATGTGAAAAATCGGGGCACATGAAGATGGAATGTTCAGTTTATCAAAAGAAGATGGAGAAATTTGAAAAGAAGTCTTTCAAGGAACGAAAAGGGAGAAGAACATACATTGCGTGGGAAGATAACAATATGGATTCCACAGATGATTCGAAAGATGAGGAAGCCCATCTTTGCCTTATGGCAAATGGAGAAGAAGAAGAAGAAAGTGAAACCGAGGTGTGCTTAAAGTCTAAAAATTCAACTTGGTATCTTGACAGTGAATGCTCCAAGCACATGACCGGTGATGACTCCAAGTTCTCTTTCCTTATTCCTAAGAAGAGTGGACATGTGACTTATGGTGACAACAACAAAGGAAAGATCCTTGGAGTCGATAAAGTTGGTAAGATTCCTTCTTCATCCATTGGTAATGTTTTACTTGTTGAAGAACTCAAACATAACTTGCTTAGCATTAGTCAATTATGTGATAAGGGGAATAGAGTAATATTTAATTCTAATTGTTGCATAATTGAAGGAAAGGATGATAAGCATGTTAAGTTTATTGGTCATAGGGTCAATAATATATATATGATTAGCCTTAATGACATTTTCTCAAATGATGCTAAATGCTTTATGACTAGAGAAAATGATTCATGGTTATGGCATAGAAGAATCGCTCACATTCACATGGATCACTTAAACAAATTAGTTTCTAAAGAACTAGTAATTAGTCTTCTAAAGCTCAAATTTGAAAAAGATAAACTTTGTGATGCATGTCAAAAGGGAAAACAAGTAAAGGTCTCTGTTAAAGCTAAAAATGTAGTTTCAACTTCTAGACCTCTACAACTTTTGCACATGGATCTTTTTGGTCCCTCTAGAACTATGAGCTTTAGTGGGAATTACTATGCCTTAGTGATTGTGGATGATTTTTCTAGGTTTACATGGACATTGTTTTTGTTTCACAAAAATGATGTTTTTCAATCATTTAAAAAGCTTGCTAAAGTTATCCAAAACGAAAAAGGTTTTTGTATTGCATCCATAAGAAGTGATCATGGTGGTGAATTTAAAAACCATGAATTTGAAACATTTTGTGATGAACATGGCATTGAGCACAATTTTTTAGCCCTTAAAACACCACAACAAAATGGTGTTGTAGAAAGAAAAAATCGATCTTTCGAAGAAATGACAAGAATTATGCTCAATGAGGCCAACCTTCCTAAGTATTTTTGGGCGGATGCAGTTAACACCGCGTATTATGTTATGAATAAGGCTCTAATAAGGCCAATCTTAAAGAAAATCCCCTATGAATTATACAAAGGAAGGAAACCAAATGTCTCACACTTTCATGTTTTTGGATGTAAATGCTTTGTTTTAAATAATAGAAAGGATAACTTAGGGAAGTTTGATGCAAAATCTGATGAGGAAATATTTCTTGGTTATTCTATACATAGTAAGGCCTTTAGGGTTTATAACAAACGAACTATGACCATAGAAGAGTCCATACACGTTGCATTTGATGAAACTAACCCAAACGAGCCAAGAAAGGAGCTTGTTGATGATGTTGCAGAAATCCTTGCAAGAACTCACCTAGAAAATCAAGAAAAAGAAGTTAAGAAGCAAGAAGAAAGCTCATATGATTCCCTAAGATAAGAGGACTCTCAAATCATGGATCTTCCCAAGGAATGAAGAACATCAAGATATCATCCTCTTGACAAAGTGATAAGTGATGTATCAAAAGGGGTAATCACTCGTAACTCTCTTAGAGATGCATATAATCATATGACTTTTGTTTCTCAAGTTGAACCTAAAAACATAAATGAGGCCATTAATGATGAACATTAAATCTTGGCCATGCAAGATGAACTAAACCAATTTGAGAGGAATCAAGTTTGGGAATTAGTTCCAAGGCCCAATAATCATCCCATAATTGGCACCAAATGGGTTTTTAGGAACAAACTTGATGAAACGGACTTAATAATAAAAAACAAAGCTAGGCTTGTAGCTAAGGGTTATAATCAAGAAGAAGGTATAGATTATGAAGAAACGTATGCTCCCGTAGCTAGACTAGAAGCCATTAGAATGTTACTTACATATGCTTGCATCATGGATTTTAAACTTTTTCAAATAGATGTCAAAAGTGCCTTTTTAAATGATTTTATCCAAGAGGAAGTGTATGTGGATCAACCTCTAGGTTTTGAAAACTTTGAACTGCCCAACCACGTTTTTAAACTTAAAAAGGCATTGTATGGCTTGAAACAAGCTCCTAGAGCTTGGTATGAAAGGTTGAGTAAGTTCCTTTTGGAAAATGGCTTCTCTAGGAGAAAAGTTGACACCACTCTCTTCATCAAGCATAAAAAGCATGACATTCTACTTATTCAAATATATGTTGATGACATTATATTTGGTGCTACTAATGACTCTCTTTGTAAAGAATTTGCCAATATTATGCAAAATAAGTTTGAGATGTCTATGATGGGTGAGCTCAACTTCTTCCTTGGCCTTCAAATCAAGCAAAAAAGGGATGAGACTTTCATAAGTCAATCCAAATATTGCAAAGAGTTGCTCAAGAAGTTTGGAATGGAAGGAGCCAAGCAAATGGCTACACTAATGGGAACTTCTTGTTACTTGGACAAGGATGAAAGAGGTAAATCGGTAGAAATCACTAAGTATAGAGGTATAATTAGCTCACTCCTTTATCTTACCGCAAGTAGACCAGATATCATGTTTAGTGTATGCATGTGTGCTAGATTTCAAGCAAATCCTAAAGAATCACACCTAAGTACTGTAAAACGAATTATGAAATATCTAATAGGCACTTCACAAATGGGATTGTGGTACCCTAAGGATGCTTCATGTAGCCTAATTGGTTATTCCGATTCTGATTTTGCTGGGTGCAAAATGGATAAGAAGAGTACTAGTGAGACATGCCACTTGCTTGGAAGCTCATTAGTTTCTTGGCATAGCAAGAAGCAAAATAGTGTGGCATTGTCAACAGCTGAAGCTGAATATGTTGCAACTGGAAGTTATTGAGCTCAAATCCTTTAGATGAAGCAACAACTTCTAGACTATGGTCTTGAGCTGGATCACATCCCCATAAGATGTGATAACACTAGTGCAATCAACTTGTCTAAAAATCCTATTTTACACTCAAGAACAAAGCATATTGAAATAAGGCATCATTTCATAAGAGATCATGTTCAAAAGGGTGATTGCATGCTTGAATTTGTGGAAACCACTAAGCAACTGGCTGACATTTTCACTAAACCTTTGGAAAAAGAAGCCTTCTATTATATAAGAAATGAACTTGGCATATTAGATCAATCATGCATAGGCTAATTGCTGCATAAATACATTGTTTTGCTGCATAAACATGCATTTTTCTGCATAATCATGTCCTTTTGCTATATAATTTTTGATTTTTTAATCCAATACTGACTTGAGCATCGGAGATTCCCCCTAAGTAGTTTTGCAAGTGCTTCCTCATGTCAAAGATCTCCAAGAAGCTAAAAAAATCTCACAAATCCATCCAAATAGGGTAACTCTTAGTAAAAGTAGCAATTTTGCAAAATTATGTGCTTTGGATCACAATCTAATTAGATTATCTGCTTGTATGATGTTTGGAATTGATTTAATAAGCTTTGGAACTGTTTTGAAAGGTTTAAAATTGATCCTTAACTGTTTGAAATGCAAAATCTGAGTTTTAGTAAGCTAGTAGTCGATTATAGGACCTTTGTAATCAATTACAAAGGTTCTGTCAAGCAAGTAATCGATTACCTTTGGATCAAGTAATCGATTACACCACACTGGTAATCGATTACAATGAACCCAGAACTCAGGTAATCGATTACACATATAATGTAATCGATTACAAGGTTCCCAGAAGCATGGTAATCAATTACACTGACATTGTAATTGATTACATGGGTAAACAAAAGGCTGGTAATCGATTACACTGATATTGTAATCAATTACATGGGCAAACAGAAGGCTGGTAATCGATTACAGAACCCATGTAATCGATTACACAAGGGTTTTAAAAGGTTTTCTGACGCGCGAAAGGTCACTCATTCTGAAACTTCTCCCTTCTTCTCCTCTGCTCCCACGAAGCCTTCTCCTCCAAAAACCCTCATTCTCACTCTATACTCTACCAAATCCTTTCATTTCACCTCCCTCTCACTCGAAATCCCTCTCCTAACACAACTCAATCATCAAATCTCATCCAAACCCACCCCACTCTCCACCTAACCATTCACTCACTCCTTCGTTCTTCTCCCCTTCATCCCCTACGAGCCTCACACCTCCAAACACCACCCACACACCTCTAAACACTCACCCATACACCTCTAATAATCAATGGCTGACCAAACCCAACGTGCCAAATATGCAAGAACAGGGGTTACTATTGGAGAATCCTCTAGTGCTCGTCCACGTAACATCTCCGGGTTGGACCTCACGAGGCACTTCTCAACCACTAAGAAGGCTGAGCTTTTCCGGAAGAACTTCCAACTGAGGAAGCTAATCTCACCAAGGTATCTCACTCAGTCCTTTTGCACTAGTGAACCCCTGGAGAGTTTTCACTTAATTGAGAGGTTGGGTTTGTTTGGGTTCTTCAGCATCCAAAAGGCCATTTATCCCAACTTGGTTCGTGTGTTTTATGCCAACTTGAGGTATGAAGATCATTGCCTGATCTCTGAAGTGAGGAAAACTCATATTAAAATCTCTCGGGAAGAATGGTGTAGGTTGACCAAGCTAACCTATGCTAGGACAAGCTTCTATGGAAATGAAAATGCTTGGGGAGCTGAGTTTGAATACAAGAGCGCTCTGACGTCCCTGATTCGCTCTGGTTACGTGCTTCCAAGGAATAACAAAAGAGTGATGGCCACTGGCCTGACAATGGAGAACAAGGTACTCCATTATTTGGTTATTCGAGGGTTAATTCCCAGAGGCGGGAATTATTCCCAAGTATTACGAGATGACGTGGTGGTCTTGTGGGCCATGACCACAGGCAGGTCAATCAACTGGGCCAACTACATCATTCAGCACATGCTAGATGTGAAAAATAAGAACAACTCTGCTCTTCCTTATGCCATGTTGGTGACTGCTATCCTGGAACATTGTCACATCTCCTTGGCTGAGGAATCCAAGGATACCAGCTCCAAGGGTCCACAATCCATTGGTCTGCACACTCTGAAGAAGCTTCAGCTGAGCAAGGTCGATGGGCGATGGTACTATCTAGCCCATGGCAGCTATAGGCATATCCCTCATGGTCCGGAGAGTGATGATAAGGATAAGGACCAGCAGCCTGCACCAGCTCCACCAGCTTCAACCACATTGGATCTCCTACTTCAGGAAATGCGAAGTTTGGCAACTACCATGGAAACCCGGATGGACCAGATTAAGCAAAAGGTGGATCACCTTGAGCTGAGGATGGACTACTCCGATCAGGAGCTTGTTGCTATTCGTTCGCTTCTGGAGGGCCCCAGACATACTACACCGAGAGATGTTGCTACACCTGCCACCTCCTCTGCCCCACCTGCTCCACTATCATTTGCTGATCTCTCTGCCACTCCCTGATAATCACATATTTTATTCATTAAGAAACCCTTATGTTTAGTCATTTACACTCTCCATATTCTTAATTGATTGAGTTTGGTATGATTTTGTGAATTTAAGCTCAAATTGGTCCTAATTGAATATTTTCAGCATTATTGAGACTTGACACTGTTTCTGTATTTTGGCCATAACTTGAGTTCCTAATATCTGATAAACATGAATTTTACCTTGTAGGAAAGCTAAGAGGAAGCTCTACAACTTTGATGAAGAGCTTGAAGTCCCAAACAGATGTCTAAAGGACCTAAGTTTATATGGAAGTCAGAATACGGGTTCTATCACTAGAATCTGAACAGTGGGCACTCATAAAATCATATCTCAAGATGTAATAATGGAGATGGACTGAAATTTGGACAGTTGATAGTCAAGATCCAAATAAACAACTTTCATGAAGAACACTTTTTGAAAAAATGAAGTCTAATAGGTCAGTTTCAGCTTGCAAGTCGGAACAGAGGTGCTGAAGTTGAGTTTGAGCAACCTGCGGTATTTGGGACATATCTTGGGCTGAAGGAAGCCAAATTGGACGATCCAGAATGCATTTTATAGCCAAGACAAAGATATACAACTTTCATGAAGAGTACTTTTCATGGATCTGCAGTATAGTGGGTCGTTTTTGGCTTCCAAGTCAGACACGAAATTTTCATCCTCAACCACCCACTCATCCATCCACTAACCCACTCATCCATCCACTAATCCACTCATCCATCCACTCATCCACTAATCCAACCACTCAACCACTCCACTCATCCATCCACTAATCCACCCACTCATCCATCCACTCACCCATTCATCTCCATAATTTCCCACTCACCAAAAGTCCTTTGGCATTTTCCACTCAACCAACCCACTCAACCATTACATTCACTCATCCACTAAACCAACCCACTCAACCACTCCACTCAAACACTCCATTCACTCACCCACTCATCCACCCACTCCCCTTTGTCATTTTGTTACCCTAGACTTCTATAAAAGGCACCATTGGTTATCATGAATAAATTGTATTCTCCTTCATTTTCTCTCATAGTTTCTTCTTATTTCTTCATAGTTTCTCATAGTTTTTGTATATTTTGATGCTCCCCTTCATGGTAATGGAGGGCTAAGCTACTTTCGATCAATTTAGAACTCTTGAAGAGATTGTGGTTTGGATTCTTGAGACCTTGGTTATGTATTGTATTTGATTTGTAATTGAATTCCTCTTTTCTTCTTCTTTCTTCTTCTTCTTGATCTTGAATGCATGAATGGTAATTCTATTTATGTTGATCTGATTTGATCTTGGTTTAAGATTGAGATTTGTGATGAAACTTAGAACTGATTGATCTAAACTAATCGCATAAATGAAGATTGAGATTTGTGATGAAACTTAGAACTAATTGATCTAAATTAATCACGTAATTGAAAAGGTTAGGTTCTTGATTTGTGCCTAAGTTAATTGAATTCGGTACTTGAAATTAACATAGATCTTCATGAATGGTGCGATTGCGGATTTGTGTTTATCACTTGTTAATTGAATTCTAGACGATCGTCTAGTATGAATTCTGGATTTGATGCAGAGATCTCGGTTAGATCCAAATTAACAATTCAATTGCACTTCAAGTGTTCTATGATGGGTCTATGATTGAATCCACCCAATCTTGGATAGGTTTCTAAATTGATCGCTTCTTTAATTGTTATTTCTTCCTTTAATTTTGTTAAGTGCGATCTTAAACTGTCAAACCCCCCTTTTTGCTAACTTTCACTTGATTTGATTAAATTGCATCTACAATCCTCGTGGAGATGATCCGGTGTTGTTTACTATACTGTAAATTTAGGTAATAACTTCGGTTATAATTTTGATCGAGTTAAGGCTCGTCAAAATTTTGGCGCCGTTATTGGGATTAGTAAGTGTAATCTTTTCATTTTAAGTGTTTTTACTAACTTTTGCTTTTTATTAACTTTTCTAACATTTTTATCCATTATCTAGTATTGTTCATACTACACTAACAAATTTTTTTTTCTTAGATTTTGAATTTTCTAGTGAAGGAAAGATGGAAAACGGTGATTATGGGTAGTTGATACAATTTTCGAACTGAACGTGCCCAGAAAAATATGAAACTTGGTCAGCTGAAGGAAAACAACCTGATAAACAAGACTCACAGTAAACTGTGAGGTCAACCCTGGTTTTTTGAAATTCTATCATTTAGACCATTTTTTTAAATTTTTTATTATTTTTTATTGCATTTTCTAGTTTCATTTTTATGTAGATTTTGTCCTGTGTTGCTCCCATAAATTTTAAAAATGTTTAGATACATTAACTAGATTTATTTTTGCATATTTTGAGTGTTGATCCCATACTAACTCTTTCTTTTTAAATTTTTCTTTTTCTTTCATTATCATTTTGTTGCATTATGTTGCATTTTAAGGATACAATGGACCATGCATAATGGAGTCAAAACTTGAGGAGTTGACTTCTTTGGTAAGACATATAGTAGTGAGACAACAATCACCTGTGCAGGAAGCTACACTTGTGTGTAACATTTGTTTTTGTTCATCTCACCCCATATATGCATGCCCTACACTTCAGTATGGTAGTTCTGTTTTTTCAGATCAATTTGTTGTAAAGAAATTGGTTATTTTCCTGATGAACCACAGTTCCAGCAGCAGCAACAGAGTTATGACCCCTTCTTCAACACATACAACCCTAGCTGGGAATACTATCCGGATCTGGGATATGGCAATACGGCATCACTACAGCAACAATCATTTCAATATGAGTAGCCATTCTAACAGATAACAAGTCCATCAACCACAAAACTTGAGCCTTCATGGGAGGACTTGATGAAAACCCAAATTGAGTTCCAGCAGAATTTCACTGCCACTATTCAGGATTTAACAACCCAAATTGACCAGTTGACAACCACTGTTAATGAACTGAGATGTCAAGAGTCAGGCCAACTCTTTCCCCAAACAATTCCCAACTCCTTGCATTCTAATTGTCATATTGATTTACATGCAGACTTAGTTGAGGAAACTCATGATGAGTTGTGTGCTGAATTTCCTGATTTAATTGGTTTTGATGATTCTATCAATTGCAACTCATGTGTTGATCATGATGGTGATATAAAATGTGTTGTGTGTGCTGAAATTTCTGCATATTTGAAAACTAATGATTCTGTTTACGCAGGATCTAATGATATAGAAGGGTTTATCAACAATGTAGTTGCAGAATCTGAAACATATAGGGAGATGGAGTTGAAGGCCATTGAGGAATTTTCAAAGAAAGAGGAAAGTCAGCAGATGCTAGCAACTACTGAAGTGGATTTTGTTTTTGGGTCATGGTCCAATATAATCAATGAAAGCAGAATTGCCAAATTACACGTGTTGCATGCCATTGGTGAAGTCAAGGAAATTAAGAAAGACCAATGGGACCCCAATGGGAGCCCTCATGCTGCAAGCTTAACTTGGTCATTACACTTCAACCAATGGGACCCTAGTAAAAGCTATCATGTTGTGTCAACCATAACTTGGTCATCACGTTTCAACCAATGGGATCCTGGTGGAGTCTTTTCACCAACCTCACTTAATAAGACTAATGGACACCATCTCAAACCGAAAAATGTGGAAGTGAAAGTGATGGGCTTTTATCATCCACATTATAAAGATCACTAAGAAGTGTCCCAACGTCGAGCTAACGACGTTAAACAAGCGCTTATTGGGAGGCAACCCAACTAGATTTGTTTTCAAGATCTTTGGGGATGGTTTTCGCAATCTGAGAAGATAAAAACATACTTCACTTTGAATGGCTGAGTAAGGAGTCAGTAACTTATACCTTATTGACTCTTGAGACGCATTCTTGTGGCCTGGTATATCATAAACTTCTTAATTGTGGAATCTCTTCAGAGATGAACAGAAGTGTTACAGTCTTGGGAATCTGACTCTAAAAGACCCGCATTTCCTCTTTAATTTTATATTATTCCAGTCATGTTATTTTGGTTTTACATTTTACTCATTTGTTTTGTGAGTTTTCAGGATTGATTCTTACACATCTTTTCTGCTTGCCATTATCTCACCCCTCATCAGGTTGTGTTGCTCTTTTCTTTCCGTTTTATTTATCACTTTCACGTTGAGGACAATGTCTATATTAAGTGTGGGGGAGAGATTTTAGCATGTTTCTTTTTTATTAAAAAATAAAAAAAGGGGTTCATTGCATGATTGAATAACTTTTCTCCCTTCTTGAACCGATATGCTTGGTGATGGATGATTGAATTGATGAATTGAGTTTGATGGATGCATACCTTGTGAGATTTTGAGCCTAATGGATGGATTCAACATTTATGTCATTCTCTTCTTTCTTGTGTGATTTTCACTCATGTTAATGACCACTCTAGAACTTGCTTTGATTCTTTTTAGGTTACATTTCACTTGCATGCATGAACATGATTGAGGCCCTCTTTCTTAATTAGCTAGTTTAACCAAATAGCCAACCTTGTTTTCAATATGATATCAAGCACTCTTTTGACTTCTTGAAAATTCTCTGATTCCTGCCAACCTTGTATATTTTCCTTTGCTTAACCCCTTTGAGCTTATTTGACCATTCCTTGTTTCTAGCTCATTATGTGCCTTAAATGAAAAATCGTGTTCTTACTTTACCTTAGGAAATAAAAGAACATTAGCTTGGTTAATGGATGAGTTTTTGAACAAGTGTGGGGGTGTGTGTACAAAATGGTTGTTGAAAAAGGAAAGAGTGCCTAAAAAAAATGTATGTATATAGTTATGTTCATATAAAAAAAAAAAAAAAGATTGGGAAATGAATATGTAAAGGGATATACATTAGAGTTGGGATGAACTTTTATGCTTGTTATTTGAACTCAGCTCTCATTTGCTTCTATTCTCTTTGGTATTTATCTTCTCATATTCATTTTATCCTCTTCTGTTACCTTGACCTCACTACAACCTTGAATAAAGTCCTCATGATTTGTGTGTGCATGTGTTTTGAGTAGTGGAGAAGTAGAAGATAAGCAAGCTTATGGTAGTGCAATTTTCATGGGTTGAATTGAGTGAAATACTTACCTTTTAAACACTTGAGAGATTGAGAGGAATCTTGTGAAGATCTATCATTCTCGATTCATGTTGAAGATACCTTGCTTGTTGGTTTGAGATGTGGAGAATTGTTAACTCATGAATGTTTTGATCCCTTGAACCTTTGGTTGTTCTTCTTGATTGTAAAATTTTGGTCTTGAGTTTTGCCCAAGAGTGCAAAAAGCTAAGTGTGGGGGAATTTGATAATCACATATTTTATTCATTAAGAAACCCTTATGTTTAGTCATTTACACTCTCCATATTCTTAATTGATTGAGTTTGGTATGATTTTGTGAATTTAAGCTCAAATTGGTCCTAATTGAATATTTTCAGCATTATTGAGACTTGACACTGTTTCTGTATTTTGGCCATAACTTGAGTTCCTAATATCTGATAAACATGAATTTTACCTTGTAAGAAAGCTAAGAGGAAGCTCTACAACTTTGATGAAGAGCTTGAAGTCCCAAACAGATGTCTAAAGGACCTAAGTTTATATGGAAGTCAGAATACGGGTTCTATCACTAGAATCCGAACAGTGGGCACTCATAAAATCATATCTCAAGATGTAATAATGGAGATGGACTGAAATTTGGACAGTTGATAGTCAAGATCCAAATAAACAACTTTCATGAAGAACACTTTTTGAAAAAATGAAGTCTAATAGGTCAGTTTCAGCTTGCAAGTCGGAACAGAGGTGCTGAAGTTGGGTTTGAGCAACCTGCGGTATTTGGGACATATCTTGGGCTGAAGGAAGCCAAATTGGACGATCCAGAATGCATTTTATAGCCAAGACAAAGATATACAACTTTCATGAAGAGTACTTTTCATGGATCTGCAGTATAGTGGGTCGTTTTTGGCTTCCAAGTTAGACACGAAATTTTCATCCTCAACCACCCACTCATCCATCCACTAACCCACTCATCCATCCACTAATCCACTCATCCATCCACTCATCCACTAATCCAACCACTCAACCACTCCACTCATCCATCCACTAATCCACCCACTCATCCATCCACTCACCCATTCATCTCCATAATTTCCCACTCACCAAAAGTCCTTTGGCATTTTCCACTCAACCAACCCACTCAACCATTCCATTCACTCATCCACTAAACCAACCCACTCAACCACTCCACTCAAACACTCCATTCACTCACCCACTCATCCACCCACTCCCCTTTGTCATTTTGTTACCCTAGACTTCTATAAAAGGCACCATTGGTTATCATGAATAAATTGTATTCTCCTTCATTTTCTCTCATAGTTTCTTCTTATTTCTTCATAGTTTCTCATAGTTTTTGTATATTTTGATGCTCCCTTCATGGTAATGGAGGGCTAAGCTACTTTCGATCAATTTAGAACTCTTGAAGAGATTGTGGTTTGGATTCTTGAGACCTTGGTTATGTATTGTATTTGATTTGTAATTGAATTCCTCTTTTCTTCTTCTTTCTTCTTCTTCTTGATCTTGAATGCATGAATGGTAATTCTATTTATGTTGATCCGATTTGATCTTGGTTTAAGATTGAGATTTGTGATGAAACTTAGAACTGATTGATCTAAACTAATCACATAAATGAAGATTGAGATTTGTGATGAAACTTAGAACTAATTGATCTAAATTAATCATAGAATTGAAAAGGTTAGGTTACCGATTTGTGCCTAAGTTAATTGAATTCGGTACTTGAAATTAACATAGATCTTCTTGAATGGTGCGATCATGGATTTGTGTTTATCACTTGTTAATTGAATTCTAGACGATCGTCTAGTATGAATTCTGGATTTGATGCAGAGATCTCGGTTAGATCCAAATTAACAATTCAATTGCACTTCAAGTGTTCTATGATGGGTCTATGATTGAATCCACCCAATCTTGGATAGGTTTCTAAATTGATCGCTTCTTTAATTGTTATTTCTTCCTTTAATTTTGTTAAGTGCGATCTTAAACTCGTCAAACCCCCTTTTTGCTAACTTTCACTTGATTTGATTAAATTGCATCTACAATCCTCGTGGAGATGATCCGGTGTTGTTCACTATATCGCAAATTTAGGTAATAACTTCGGTTATAATTTTGTGAGTTCAAGGCGCTCGTCAAAATTTTGGTACCTTGCTTGCCGGGATTAGTAAGTGTAATCTTTTCATTTTAAGTGTTTTTACTAACTTTTGCTTTTTATTAACTTTTCTAACATTTTTATCCATTATCTAGTATTGTTCATACTACACTAACAATTTTTTTTTCTTAGATTTCTGAATTTCTCTAGTGAAGGAAAGATGGAAAACTGGTGATTATGGGTAGTTGATACAATTTTCGAACTGAACGTGCCCAGAAAAATATGAAACTTGGTCGGCTGAAGGAAAACAGCCTGATAAACAAGACTCACAGTAAACTGTGAGGTCAACCCTGGTTTTTCGAAATTCTATCATTTAGACCATTTTTTTTAATTTTTTATTATTTTTTATTGCATTTTCTAGTTTCATTTTTATGTAGATTTTGTCCTGTGTTGCTCCCATAAATTTTAAAAATGTTTAGATACATTAACTAGATTTATTTTTGCATATTTTGAGTGTTGATCCCATACTAACTCTTTCTTTATAATTTTTTCTTTTTCTTTCATTATCATTTTGTTGCATTATGTTGCATTTTAAGGATACAATGGACCATGCATAATGGTATCAAAACTTGAGGAGTTGACTTCTTTGGTAAGACATATAGTAGTGAGACAACAATCATCTGTGCAGGAAGCTACACTTGTGTGTAACATTTGTTTTTGTTCATCTCACCCCACATATGCATGCCCTACACTTCAGTATGGTAGTTCTGTTTTTTCAGATCAATTTGTTGCAAAGAAACTGGTTATTTTCCGATGAACCACGGTTCAAAGAAGAAGAACAGAGTTATGACCCCTTCTTCAACACATACAACCCTAGTGGGAATACTATCCAGATCTGGGATATGGCAATACGGCATCACTACAAGAACAATCATTTCAATATGAGCAGTCATTCCAGTAGATAACAAGTCCATCAACCACAAAACTTGAGCCTTCATGGGAGGACTTGATGAAAACCCAAATTGAGTTCCAGCAGAATTTCACTGCCACTATTCAGGATTTAACAACCCAAATTGACCAGTTGACAACCACTGTTAATGAACTGAGATGTCAAGAGTCAGGCCAACTCTTTCCCAAACAATTCCCAACTCCCTGCATTCTAATTGTCATATTGATTTACATGCAGACTTAGTTGAGGAAACTCATGATGAGTTGTGTGCTGAATTTCCTGATTTAATTGGTTTTGATGATTCTATCAATTGCAACTCATGTGCTGATCATGATGGTGATATAAAATGTGTTGTGTGTGCTGAAATTTCTGCATATTTGAAAACTAATGATTCTGTTTACGCAGGATCTAATGATATAGAAGGGTTTATCAACAATGTAGTTGCAGAATCTGAAACATATAGGAGTGGAGTTGAAGGCCATTGAGGAATTTTCAAAGAAAGAGGAAAGTCAGCAGATGCTAGTAACTACTGAAGTGGATTTTGTTTTTGGGTCATGGTCCAATATAATCAATGAAAGCAGAATTGCCAAATTACACGTGTTGCATGCCATTGGTGAAGTCAAGGAAATTAAGAAAGACCAATGGGACCCCAATGGGAGCCCTCATGCTGCAAGCTTAACTTGGTCATTACACTTCAACCAATGGGACCCTAGTAAAAGCTATCATGTTGTGTCAACCATAACTTGGTCATCACGTTTCAACCAATGGGATCCTGGTGGAGTCTTTTCACCAACCTCACTTAATAAGACTAATGGACACCATCTCAAACCGAAAAATGTGGAAGTGAAAGTGATGGGCTTTTATCATCCACATTATAAAGATCACTAAGAAGTGTCCCAACGTCGAGCTAACGACGTTAAACAAGCGCTTATTGGGAGGCAACCCAACTAGATTTGTTTTCAAGATCTTTGGGGATGGTTTTCGTAATCCGAGAAGATAAAAACATACTTCACTTTGAATGGTGAGTAAGGAGTCAAGTAAGTTATACCTTATTGACTCTTGAGACGCATTCTTGTGGCCTGGTATATCATAAACTTCTTAATTGTGGAATCTCTTGAGAGATGAAAGAAGTGTTACTGATCTTGGGAATCGACTCTAAAAGACCCGCATTTCCTCTTTAATTTTATATTATTCCAGTCATGTTATTTTGGTTTTACATTTTACTCATTTGTTTTGTGAGTTTTCAGGATTGATTCTTACACATCTTTTTTCGCTTGCCATTATCTCACCCCTCATCAGGTTGTGTTGCTCTTTTCTTTCCGTTTTATTTATCACTTTCACGTTGAGGACAATGTCTATATTAAGTGTGGGGGAGAGATTTTAGCATGTTTCTTTTTTATTAAAAAAATAAAAAAAAGGGGTTCATTGCATGATTGAATAACTTTTCTCCCTTCTTGAACTGATATGCTCGGTGATGGATGATTGAATTGATGAATTGAGTTTGATGGATGCATACCATGTGAGATTTTGAGCCTGATGGATGGATTCAACATTTATGCCATTCTCTTCTTTCTTGTGTGATTTTCACTCATGTTAATGACCACTCTAGAACTTGCTTTGATTCTTTTTTAGGTTACATTTCACTTGCATGCATGAACATGATTGAGGCCCTCTTTCTTAATTAGCCAGTTTAACCAAATAGCCAACCTTGGTTTCAATATGATATCAAGCACTCTTTTGACTTCTTGAAAATTCTCTGATTCCTGCCAACCTTGTATATTTTCCTTTGCTTAACCCCTTTGAGCTTATTTGACCATTCCTTGTTTCTAGCTCATTATGTGCCTTAAATGAAAAATCGTGTTCTTACTTTACCTTAGGGAATAAAAGAACATTAGCTTGGTTAATGGATGAGTTTTTGAACAAGTGTGGGGGTGTGTGTACAAAATGGTTGTTGAAAAAGGAAAGAGTGCCTAAAAAAAAAAAAAAATGTATGTATATAGTTATGTTCATATTATAAAAAAAAAAGATTGGGAAATGAATATGTAAAGGGATATACATTAGAGTTGGGATGAACTTTTATGCTTGTTATTTGAACTCAGCTCTCATTTGCTTTTATTCTCTTTGGTATTTATCTTCTCATATTCATTTTATCCTCTTCTGTTACCTTGACCTCACTACAACCTTGAATAAAGTCCTCATGATTTGTGTGTGCATGTGTTTTGAGTAGTGGAGAAGTAGAAGATAAGCACTTATGGTAGTGCAATTTTATGGGTTGAATTGAGTGAAATACTTACCTTTTAAACACTTGAGAGATTGAGAGGGAATCTTGTGAAGATCTATCATTCTCGATTCATGTTGAAGATACCTTGCTTGTTGGTTTGAGATGTGGAGAATTGTTAACTCATGAATGTTTTGATCCCTTGAACCTTTGGTTGTTCTTCTTGATTGTAAAATTTTGGTCTTGAAGTTTTGCCCAAGAGTGCAAAAAGCTAAGTGTGGGGGAATTTGATAATCACATATTTTATTCATTAAGAAACCCTTATGTTTAGTCATTTACACTCTCCATATTCTTAATTGATTGAGTTTGGTATGATTTTGTGAGTTTAAGCTCAAATTGGTCCTAATTGAATATTTTCAGCATTATTGAGACTTGACATTGTTTCTGTATTTTGGCCATAACTTGAGTTCCTAATATCTGATAAACATGAATTTTACCTTGTAGGAAAGCTAAGAGGAAGCTCTACAACTTTGATGAAGAGCTTGAAGTCCCAAACAGATGTCTAAAGGACCTAAGTTTACATGGAAGTCAGAATACGGGTTCTATCACTAGAATCCGAACGGTGTGCACTCATAAAATCATATCTCAAGATGTAATAATGGAGATGGGCTGAAATTTGGACAGTTGATAGTCAAGATCCAAATAAACAACTTTCATGAAGAACACTTTTTGAAAAAATGAAGTCTAGTAGGTCAGTTTGAGCTTGCAAGTCGGAACAGAGGTGCTGAAGTTGGGTTTGAGCAACCTGCGGTATTTGGGACATATCTTGGGCTGAAGGAAGCCAAATTGGACGAACCAGATATGCATTTTATAGCCAAGACAAAGATATACAACTTTCATGAAGAGTACTTTTCATGGATCTGCAGTATAGTGGGTCGTTTTTGGCTTCCAAGTCAGACACGAAATTTTCGTCCTCAACCACCCACTCATCCATCCACTAATCCACTCATCCATCCACTAATCCACTCATCCATCCACTCATCCACTAATCCAACCACTCAACCACCCACTCATCCATCCACTAATCCACCCACTCATCCATCCACTCACCCATTCATCTCCATAATTTCCCACTCACCAAAAGTCCTTTGGCATTTTCCACTCAACCAACCCACTTAACCATTCCATTCACTCATCTACTAAACCAACCCACTCAACCACTCCACTCAAACACTCCACTCACTCACCCACTCATCCACCCACTCCCCTTTGTCATTTTGTTACCCTAGACTTCTATAAAAGGCACCATTGGTTATCATGAATAAGTTGTATTCTCCTTCATTTTCTCTCATAGTTTCTTCTTGTTTCTTCATAGTTTCTCATAGTTTTTGTATATTTTGATGCTCCCCTTCATGGTAATGGAGGGCTAAGCTACTTTCGATCAATTTAGAACTCTTGAAGAGATTGTGGTTTGGATTCTTGAGACCTTGGTTATGTATTGTATTTGATTTGTAATTGAATTCCTCTTTTCTTCTTCTTTCTTCTTCTTCTTGATCTTGAATGCATGAATGGTAATTCTATTTATGTTGATCTGATTTGATCTTGGTTTAAGATTGAGATTTGTGATGAAACTTAGAACTGATTGATCTAAACTAATCACATAAATGAAGATTGAGATTTGTGATGAAACTTAGAACTAATTGATCTAAATTAATCACAGAATTGAAAAGGTTAGGTTACTGATTTGTGCCTAAGTTAATTGAATTCGGTACTTGAAATTAACATAGATCTTCATGAATGGTGCGATTGCGGATTTGTGTTTATCACTTGTTAATTGAATTCTAGACGATCGTCTAGTATGAATTCTGGATTTGATGCAGAGATCTCGGTTAGATCCAAATTAACAATTCAATTGCACTTCAAGTGTTCTATGAAGGGTCTATGATTGAATCCACCCAATCTTGGATAGGTTTCTAAATTGACTGCTCTTTAATTGTTATTTCTTCCTTTAATTTTGTTAAGTGCGATCTTAAACTGTCAAACCCCCCTTTTTGCTAACTTTCACTTGATTTGATTAAATTGCATCTACAATCCTCGTGGAGATGATCCGGTGTTGTTCACTATACTACAAATTTAGGTAATAACTTCGGTTATAATTTTGACTGAGTTCGGCGCTCGTCAAAATTTTGGCGCCGTTGCCAGGGATTAGTAAGTGTAATCTTTTCATTTTAAGTGTTTTTACTAACTTTTGCTTTTTATTAACTTTTCTAACATTTTTATCCATTATCTAGTATTGTTCATACTACACTAACAATTTTTTTTTTCTTAGATTTCTGAATTTCTCTAGTGAAGGAAAGATGGAAAATTGGTGATTATGGGTAGTTGATACAATTTTCGAACTGAACGTGTCCAGAAAAATATGAAACTTGGTCGGCTAAAGGAAAACAGCCTGATAAACAAGACTCACAAGAACTGTGAGGTCAACCCTGGTTTTTCGAAATTCTATCATTTAGACCATTTTTTTTAATTTTTTATTATTTTTTATTGCATTTTCTAGTTTCATTTTTATGTAGATTTTGTCCTGTGTTGCTCCCATAAATTTTAAAAATGTTTAGATACATTAACTAGATTTATTTTTGCATATTTTGAGTGTTGATCCCATACTAACTTTTCTTTTTAATTTTTTCTTTTTCTTTCATTATCATTTTGTTGCATTATGTTGCATTTTAAGGATACAATGGACCATGCATAATGGAGTCAAAACTTGAGGAGTTGACTTCTTTGGTAAGACATATAGTAGTGAGACAACAATCACCGTGCGAGCAGAAGCTACACTTGTGTGTAACATTTGTTTTTGTTCATCTCACCCCACATATGCATGCCCTACACTTCAGTATGGTAGTTCTGTTTTTTCAGATCAATTTGTTGCAGCAGCTGGTTATTTTCCTGATGAACCACAGTTCCAGCAGCAGCAACAGAGTTATGACCCCTTCTTCAACACATACAACCCTAGCTGGGAATACTATCCGGATCTGGGATATGGTAATACGGCATCACTACAGCAACAATCATTTCAATATGAGCAGCCATTCCAGCAGATAACAAGTCCATCAACCACAAAACTTGAGCCTTCATGGGAGGACTTGATGAAAACCCAAATTGAGTTCCAGCAGAATTTCACTGCCACTATTCAGGATTTAACAACCCAAATTGACCCGGTTGACAACCACTTTGTTAATGAACTAAGATGTCAAGAGTCGCCAACTCTTTCCCAAACAATTCCCAACTCCTTGCATTCTAATTGTCATATTGATTTACATGCAGACTTAGTTGAGGAAACTCATGATGAGTTGTGTGCTGAATTTCCTGATTTAATTGGTTTTGATGATTTTATCAATTGCAACTCATGTGTTGATCATGATGGTGATATAAAATGTGTTGTGTGTGCTGAAATTTCTGCATATTTGAAAACTAATGATTCTGTTTACGCAGGATCTAATGATATAGAAGGGTCTATCAACAATGTAGTTGCAGAATCTGAAACATATAGGGAGATGGAGTTGAAGGCCATTGAGGAATTTTCAAAGAAAGAGGAAAGTCAGCAGATGCTAGTAACTACTGAAGTGGATTTTGTTTTTGGGTCATGGTCCAATATAATCAATGAAAGCAGAATTGCCAAATTACACGTGTTGCATGCCATTGGTGAAGTCAAGGAAATTAAGAAAGACCAATGGGACCCCAATGGGAGCCCTCATGCTTCAAGCTTAACTTGGTCATTACACTTCAACCAATGGGACCCTAGTGAAAGCTATCATGTTGTGTCAACCATAACTTGGTCATCACGTTTCAACCAATGGGATCCTGGTGGAGTCTTTTCACCAACCTCACTTAATAAGACTAATGGACACCATCTCAAACCGAAAAATGTGGAAGTGAAAGTGATGGGCTTTTATCATCCACATTATAAAGATCACTAAGAAGTGTCCCAACGTCGAGCTAACGACGTTAAACAAGCGCTTATTGGGAGGCAACCCAACTAGATTTGTTTTCAAGATCTTTGGGGATGGTTTTCTAATCCGAGAAGATAAAAACATACTTCACTTTGAATGGTGAGTAAGGAGGAGTCAGTAACTTATACCTTATTGACTCTTGAGACGCATTCTTGTGGCCTGGTATATCATAAACTTCTTAATTGTGGAATCTCTTCAGAGATGAAAAGAAGTGTTACAGTCTTGGGAATCTGACTCTAAAAGACCCGCATTTCCTCTTTAATTTTATATTATTCCAGTCATGTTATTTTGGTTTTACATTTTACTCATTTGTTTTGTGAGTTTTCAGGATTGATTCTTACACATCTTTTCTGCTTGCCATTATCTCACCCCTCATCAGGTTGTGTTGCTCTTTTCTTTCCGTTTTATTTATCACTTTCACGTTGAGGACAATGTCTATATTAAGTGTGGGGGAGAGATTTTAGCATGTTTCTTTTTTATTAAAAAAATAAAAAAAAGGGGTTCATTGCATGATTGAATAACTTTTCTCCCTTCTTGAACTGATATGCTCGGTGATGGATGATTGAATTGATGAATTGAGTTTGATGGATGCATACCTTGTGAGATTTTGAGCCTAATGGATGGATTTAACATTTATGCCATTCTCTTCTTTCTTGTGTGATTTTCACTCATGTTAATGACCACTCTAGAACTTGCTTTGATTCTTTTTTAGGTTACATTTCACTTGCATGCATGAACATGATTGAGGCCCTCTTTCTTAATTAGCCAGTTTAACCAAATAGCCAACCTTGGTTTCAATATGATATCAAGCACTCTTTTGACTTCTTGAAAATTCTCTGATTCCTGTCAACCTTGTATATTTTCCTTTGCTTAACCCCTTTGAGCTTATTTGACCATTCCTTGTTTCTAGCTCATTATGTGCCTTAAATGAAAAATCGTGTTCTTACTTTACCTTAGGGAATAAAAGAACATTAGCTTGGTTAATGGATGAGTTTTTGAACAAGTGTGGGGTGTGTGTACAAAATGGTTGTTGAAAAAGGAAAGAGTGCCTAAAAAAAAAAAAATGTATGTATATAGTTATGTTCATATTAAAAAAAAAAGATTGGGAAATGAATATGTAAAGGGATATACATTAGAGTTGGGATGAACTTTTATGCTTGTTATTTGAACTCAGCTCTCATTTGCTTCTATTCTCTTTGGTATTTATCTTCTCATATTCATTTTATCCTCTTCTGTTACCTTGACCTCACTACAACCTTGAATAAAGTCCTCATGATTTGTGTGTGCATGTGTTTTGAGTAGTGGAGAAGTAGAAGATAAGCAAGCTTATGGTAGTGCAATTTTCATGGGTTGAATTGAGTGAAATACTTACCTTTTAAACACTTGAGAGATTGAGAGGGAATCTTGTGAAGATCTATCATTCTCGATTCATGTTGAAGATACCTTGCTTGTTGGTTTGAGATGTGGAGAATTGTTAACTCATGAATGTTTTGATCCCTTGAACCTTTGGTTGTTCTTGATTGTATTTGATGTATTGGAATTTAAATTGTAAAATTTTGGTCTTGAGTTTTGCCCAAGAGTGCAAAAAAAGCTAAGTGTGAGGGAATTTGATAATCACATATTTTATTCATTAAGAAACCCTTATGTTTAGTCATTTACACTCTCTATATTCTTAATTGATTGAGTTTGGTATGATTTTGTGAATTTAAGCTCAAATTGGTCCTAATTGAATATTTTCAGCATTATTGAGACTAGACACTGTTTCTGTATTTTGGCCATAACTTGAGTTCCTAATATCTGATAAACATGAATTTTACCTTGTAAGAAAGCTAAGAGGATGCTCTACAACTTTGATGAAGAGCTTGAAGTCCCAAACAGATGTCTAAAGGACCTAAGTTTATATGGAAGTCAGAATACGGGTTCTATCACTAGAATCCGAACGGTGTGCACTCATAAAATCATATCTCAAGATGTAATAATGGAGATGGACTGAAATTTGGACAGTTGATAGTCAAGATCCAAATAAACAACTTTCATGAAAACACTTTTTGAAAACATGAAGTCTAATAGGTCAGTTTCAGCTTGCAAGTCGGAACAGAGGTGCTGAAGTTGGGTTTGAGCAACCTGCGGTATTTGGGACATATCTTGGGCTGAAGGAAGCCAAATTGGACGATCCAGAATGCATTTTATAGCCAAGACAAAGATATACAACTTTCATGAAGAGTACTTTTCATGGATCTGCAGTATAGTGGGTCGTTTTTGGCTTCCAAGTCAGACACGAAATTTTCATCCTCAACCACCCACTCATCCATCCACTAACCCACTCATCCATCCACTCATCCACTAATCCAATCCACTAATCCAACCACTCAACCACTCCATCACATCCACTAATCCACCCACTCATCCATCCACTCACCCATTCATCTCCATAATTTCCCACTCACCAAAAGTCCTTTGGCATTTTCCACTCAACCAACCCACTCAACCATTCCACATTCACTCATCCACTAAACCAACCCACTCAACCACTCCACTCAAACACTCCATTCACTCACCCACTCATCCACCCACTCCCCTTTGTCATTTTGTTACCCTAGACTTCTATAAAAGGCACCATTGGTTATCATGAATAAATTGTATTCTCCTTCATTTTCTCTCATAGTTTCTTCTTATTTCTTCATAGTTTCTCATAGTTTTTGTATATTTTGATGCTCCCTTCATGGTAATGGAGGGCTAAGCTACTTTCGATCAATTTAGAACTCTTGAAGAGATTGTGGTTTGGATTCTTGAGACCTTGGTTATGTATTGTATTTGATTTGTAATTGAATTCTCTCTTTTCTTCTTCTTTCTTCTTCTTCTTGATCTTGAATGCATGAATGGTAATTCTATTTATGTTGATCGATTTGATCTTGGTTTAAGATTGAGATTTGTGATGAAACTTAGAACTGATTGATCTAAACTAATCACATAAATGAAGATTGAGATTTGTGATGAAACTTAGAACTAATTGATCTAAATTAATCACAGAATTGAAAAGGTTAGGTTACTGATTTGTGCCTAAGTTAATTGAATTCGGTACTTGAAATTAACATAGATCTTCATGAATGGTGCGATTGCGGATTTGTGTTTATCACTTGTTAATTGAATTCTAGACGATCGTCTAGTATGAATTCTGGATTTGATGCAGAGATCTCGGTTAGATCCAAATTAACAATTCAATTGCACTTCAAGTGTTCTATGATGGGTCTATGATTGAATCCACCCAATCTTGGATAGGTTTCTAAATTGACTGCTCTTTAATTGTTATTTCTTCCTTTAATTTTGTTAAGTGCGATCTTAAACTGTCAAACCCCCCTTTTTGCTAACTTTCACTTGATTTGATTAAATTGCATCTACAATCCTCGTGGAGATGATCCGGTGTTGTTCACTATACTGCAAATTTAGGTAATAACTTCGGTTATAATTTTGACTGAGTTCGGCGCTCGTCAAAATTTTGGCGCCGTTGCCAGGGATTAGTAAGTGTAATCTTTTCATTTTAAGTGTTTTTACTAACTTTTGCTTTTTATTAACTTTTCTAACATTTTTATCCATTATCTAGTATTGTTCATACTACACTAACAATTTTTTTTTTCTTAGATTTCTGAATTTCTCTAGTGAAGGAAAGATGGAAAACTGGTGATTATGGGTAGTTGATACAATTTTCGAACTGAACGTGTCCAGAAAAATATGAAACTTGGTGCTGAAGGAAAACAGCCTGATAAACAAGACTCACAAGAACTGTGAGGTCAACCCTGGTTTTTCGAAATTCTATCATTTAGACCATTTTTTTAATTTTTTATTATTTTTTATTGCATTTTCTAGTTTCATTTTTATGTAGATTTTGTCTGTGTTGCTCCCATAAATTTTAAAAATGTTTAGATACATTAACTAGATTTATTTTTGCATATTTTGAGTGTTGATCCCATACTAACTCTTTCTTTTTAATTTTTTCTTTTTCTTTCATTATCATTTTGTTGCATTATGTTGCATTTTAAGGATACAATGGACCATGCATAATGGAGTCAAAACTTGAGGAGTTGACTTCTTTGGTAAGACATATAGTAGTGAGACAACAATCACCGTGCGGCAGAAGCTACACTTGTGTGTAACATTTGTTTTTGTTCATCTCACCCCACATATGCATGCCCTACACTTCAAGGTATGGTAGTTCTGTTTTTCAGATCAATTTCTTGCAGAAATTTGGTTATTTTCCGATGAACCACGGTTCAAAGAAGAACAACAGAGTTATGACCCCTTCTTCAACACATACAAACCTAGCGGGAATACTATCCGGATCCGGGATATGGCAATACGGCATCACTACAAAGAACAATCATTTCAATATGAGCACCATTCCAAGCAGATAACAAGTCCATCAACCACAAAACTTGAGCCTTCATGGGAGGACTTGATGAAAACCCAAATTGAGTTCCAGCAGAATTTCACTGCCACTATTCAGGATTTAACAACCCAAATTGACCAGTTGACAACCACTGTTAATGAACTAAGATGTCAAGAGTCAGGCCAACTCTTTCCCCAAACAATTCCCAACTCCTTGCATTCTAATTGTCATATTGATTTACATGCAGACTTAGTTGAGGAAACTCATGATGAGTTGTGTGCTGAATTTCCTGATTTAATTGGTTTTGATGATTTTATCAATTGCAACTCATGTGCTGATCATGATGGTGATATAAAATGTGTTGTGTGTGCTGAAATTTCTGCATATTTGAAAACTAATGATTCTGTTTACGCAGGATCTAATGATATAGAAGGGTCTATCAACAATGTAGTTGCAGAATCTGAAACATATAGGGAGATGGAGTTGAAGGCCATTGAGGAATTTTCAAAGAAAGAGGAAAGTCAGCAGATGCTAGTAACTACTGAAGTGGATTTTGTTTTTGGGTCATGGTCCAATATAATCAATGAAAGCAGAATTGCCAAATTACACGTGTTGCATGCCATTGGTGAAGTCAAGGAAATTAAGAAAGACCAATGGGACCCCAATGGGAGCCCTCATGCTGCAAGCTTAACTTGGTCATTACACTTCAACCAATGGGACCCTAGTAAAAGCTATCATGTTGTGTCAACCATAACTTGGTCATCACGTTTCAACCAATGGGATCCTGGTGGAGTCTTTTCACCAACCTCACTTAATAAGACTAATGGACACCATCTCAAACCGAAAAATGTGGAAGTGAAAGTGATGGGCTTTTATCATCCACATTATAAAGATCACTAAGAAGTGTCCCAACGTCGAGCTAACGACGTTAAACAAGCGCTTATTGGGAGGCAACCCAACTAGATTTGTTTTCAAGATCTTTGGGGATGGTTTTCGCAATCTGAGAAGATAAAAACATACTTCACTTTGAATGACTGAGTAATGAGTCAGTAACTTATACCTTATTGACTCTTGAGATGCATTCTTGTGGCCTGGTATATCATAAACTTCTTAATTGTGGAATCTCTTCAGAGATGAACAGAATTGTTACAGTCTTGGGAATCTGACTCTAAAAGACCCGCATTTCCTCTTTAATTTTATATTATTCCAGTCATGTTATTTTGGTTTTACATTTTACTCATTTGTTTTGTGAGTTTTCAGGATTGATTCTTACACATCTTTTCTGCTTGCCATTATCTCGCCCCTCATCAGGTTGTGTTGCTCTTTTCTTTCCGTTTTATTTATCACTTTCACATTGAGGACAATGTCTATATTAAGTGTGGGGGAAAGATTTTAGCATGTTTCTTTTTTATTAAAAAAAATAAAAAAAAGGGGTTCATTGCATGATTGAATAACTTTTCTCCCTTCTTGAACTGATATGCTCGGTGATGGATGATTGAATTGATGAATTGAGTTTGATGGATGCATACCTTGTGAGATTTTGAGCTTAATGGATGGATTTAACATTTATGCCATTCTCTTCTTTCTTGTGTGATTTTCACTCATGTTAATGACCACTCTAGAACTTGTTTTGATTCTTTTTTAGGTTACATTTCACTTGCATGCATGAACATGATTGAGGCCCTCTTTCTTAATTAGCCAGTTTAACCAAATAGCCAACCTTGGTTTCAATATGATATCAAGCACTCTTTTGACTTCTTGAAAATTCTCTGATTCCTGCCAACCTTGTATATTTTCCTTTGCTTAACCCCTTTGAGCTTATTTGACCATTCCTTGTTTCTAGCTCATTATGTGCCTTAAATGAAAAATCGTGTTCTTACTTTACCTTAGGGAATAAAAGAACATTAGCTTGGTTAATGGATGAGTTTTTGAACAAGTGTGGGGGTGTGTGTACAAAATGGTTGTTGAAAAAGGAAAGAGTGCCTAAAAAAAAAATGTATGTATATAGTTATGTTCATATTAAAAAAGAAGATTGGGAAATGAATATGTAAAGGGATATACATTAGAGTTGGGATGAACTTTTATGCTTGTTATTTGAACTCAGCTCTCATTTGCTTCTATTCTCTTTGGTATTTATCTTCTCATATTCATTTTATCCTCTTCTGTTACCTTGACCTCACTACAACCTTGAATAAAGTCCTCATGATTTGTGTGTGCATGTGTTTTGAGTAGTGGAGAAGTAGAAGATAAGCAAGCTTATGGTAGTGCAATTTTCATGGGTTGAATTGAGTGAAATACCTACCATTTAAACACTTGAGAGATTGAGAGGGAATCTTGTGAAGATCTATCATTCTCGATTCATGTTGAAGATACCTTGCTTGTTGGTTTGAGATGTGGAGAATTGTTAACTCATGAATGTTTTGATCCCTTGAACCTTTGGTTATTCTTCTTGATTGTAAAATTTTGGTCTTGAGTTTTGCCCAAGAGTGCAAAAAGCTAAGTGTGGAGGAATTTGATAATCACATATTTTATTCATTAAGAAACCCTTATGTTTAGTCATTTACACTCTCTATATTCTTAATTGATTGAGTTTGGTATGATTTTGTGAATTTAAGCTCAAATTGGTCCTAATTGAATATTTTCAGCATTATTGAGACTTGACACTGTTTCTGTATTTTGGCCATAACTTGAGTTCCTAATATCTGATAAACATAAATTTTACCTTGTAGGAAAGCTAAGAGGAAGCTCTACAACTTTGATGAAGAGCTTGAAGTCCCAAATAGATGTCTAAAGGACCTAAGTTTATATGGAAATCAGAATACGGGTTCTGTCACTAGAATCCGAACAGTGTGCACTCATAAAATCATATCTCAAGATGTAATAATGGAGATGGGCTGAAATTTGGATAGTTGATAGTCAAGATCCAAATAAACAACTTTCATGAAGAACACTTTTTGAAAAAATTAAGTCTAATAGGTCAGTTTCAGCTTGCAAGTCGGAACAGAGGTGCTGAAGTTGGGTTTGAGCAACCTGCGGTATTTGGGACATATCTTGGGCTGAAGGAAGCCAAATTGGACGAACTAGAATGCATTTTATAGCCAAGACAAAGATATACAACTTTCATGAAGAGTACTTTTCATGGATCTGCAGTATAGTGGGTCGTTTTTGGCTTCCAAGTCAGACACGAAATTTTCATCCTTAACCACCCACTCATCCATCCACTAACCCACTCATCCATCCACTAATCCACTCATCCACTAATCCAACCACTCAACCACTCCACTCATCCATCCACTAATCCATCCACTCATCCATCCACTCACCCATTCATCTCCATAATTTCCCACTCACCAAAAGTCCTTTGGCATTTTCCACTCAACCAACCCACTCAACCATTCCATTCACTCATCTACTAAACCAACCCACTCAACCACTCCACTCAAACACTTCACTCACTCACCCACTCATCCACCCACTCCCCTTTGTCATTTTGTTACCCTAGACTTCTATAAAAGGCACCATTGGTTATCATGAATAAATTGTATTCTCCTTCATTTTCTCTCATAGTTTCTGCTTATTTCTTCATAGTTTTTGTATATTTTGATGCTCCCCTTCATGGTAATGGAGGGCTAAGCTACTTTCGGTCAATTTAGAACTCTTGAAGAGATTGTGGTTTGGATTCTTGAGACCTTGGTTATGTATTGTATTTGATTTCTAATTGAATTCCTATTTTCTTCTTCTTTCTTCTTCTTCTTTATCTTGAATGCATGAATGGTAATTCTATTTATGTTTATCTGATTTGATCTTAGTTTAAGATTGAGATTTGTGATGAAACTTAGAACTGATTGATCTAAACTAATCACATAAATGAAGATTGAGATTTGTGATGAAACTTAGAACTAATTGATCTAAATTAATCGCAGAATTGAAAAGGTTAGGTTACTGATTTGTGCCTAAGTTAATTGAATTCGGTACTTGAAATTAACATAGATCTTCATGAATGGTGCGATTGCGGATTTGTGTTTATCACTTGTTAATTGAATTCTAGACGATCGTCTAGTATGAATTCTGGATTTGATGCAGAGATCTTGGTTAGATCCAAATTAACAATTCAATTGCACTTCAAGTGTTCTATGATGGGTCTATGATTGAATCCACCCAATCTTGGATAGGTTTCTAAATTGACTGCTCTTTAATTGTTATTTCTTCCTTTAATTTTGTTAAGTGCGATCTTAAACTGTCAAACCCCCCTTTTTGCTAACTTTCACTTGATTTGATTAAATTGCATCTACAATCCTCGTGGAGATGATCCAGTGTTGTTCACTATACTGCAAATTTAGGTAATAACTTCAGTTATAATTTTGACTGAGTTCGGCGCTCGTCACTCCCGCTGGAGTTCCTGCTGATGATGAGGAGCTCCTTGGCTCCGAGGATGATCTCGAACCTGGAGATGATGATGTAGACCTTGGAGACATTGCTGCAGACGTGGACAGTGATAGTATGGCCACTGATAGTGATCATGGACCATTGCCATGATATTTTCTTTATATTTCTCTGTTATTTGGTAGTAAATGACATTGAAACAATATATATAAAATCAGTTGGTATTTTTTTATGTTTATTATTTTTTATTGAATCCTCTTGATGTGATTACTCAGTATATTGATTCTAATATGCATTTGGATACTTATCTAACTGGTTATGAACTGCTCATACTCTGATTACCTGGATTGCATTGGTTTTCTACTGTTTGAAATTTTGGGAAATCATGAAAATCAACAGAAATGCTGCCAAAATTTCGACTAAATACTAATGTGTTTTTGATAATGCCAACGGGGGAGAGATTAGTGACTTGCATAAGTACGGGGGAGTTTGATTTAAGCTTTTACATGAATATATCACTAACCCTATATTGTGCAAACATTACGGGGGAGAGTTGCGCTTAAATCTCTGATTTAAGCGCAACTCTTAAATCTTTGATATACATATATATATATATATATACATGCAATTGTTTCTCTTTCTTTCAATGTTCAGTTTGTCAACATAAAAAAAATGGAGAATATGAATGCATGTGTCTTGAAGCATGTCAATTGATTTTTGATGATAACAAAGACAAAGATGAAGATCAAGAGCAAAAGAGAAAACCAAGATCAAAGGAAGAAATCAAGAGGTTTAGATATAAGCATTAGAACATCAATGTTAAATACTCTTAAGATATCTCAAATGGTTTTTCAAATATGATTTTAATCAATATATTTTTCAAAGATCACTTTCTAAAAAGAGGTTGTCTTTAATCTTGGATCATGCCAAACAAAGTTCAATATTATTCAAATCCATGTTTTTTAAAGTAAGGAATGACATAAATCCTCTTTCAGGCTTGAAAAATGAGTTTAAAGTGTAATGTAATCGATTACAAATGTTTGGTAATCGAATACAAGCTAAACAGAAGCCTTGTAATCGATTACATTACCAGAAAATCAGAGGCTGTGTAATCGATTACATACAAGCTGGTAATCGATTACCATATGGCCAGAAAGCCAAGAACACGTTCAAAGGGCCATGTAATCGATTACATCCATATTGTAATCGATTACCATCAAGTCAGAGGGCGTGTAATCGATTATACAAGTCATGTAATCGATTACCACAAGCACAGAAAGCCAAGAACACGTTCTATCTTCCATGTAATCGATTACCAAAACCCTGTAATCAATTACCAGTGTTCTGACATGCCCAATGACTATATTGGGTGCATTAAATGCTTGGCTTTAATCACTCCCAACAGCTCCTTTACTTTATATCTCTTTAAATACAAATGTTGGGCATCATTGATGGTTGTTCTTGAACCTGAAACATCTTAGTATCATGACGAGCGCCGAACTCAGTCAAAATTATAACCGAAGTTATTAACTAAGTTTGCAGTATAGTGAACAACACCGGATCGTCTCCTCAAGGATCGTAAATGCAATTTTATCAAATTAAGTTAAGTTAGAAAGGGGGGTTTTGATTGTTCAAGGATTACAATGACAAGATCTGAAGAAAAATAACAATTAAAAGAACAAATCAACTCGTAAATCTATCCGAGATTGGGTGGATTCAATCATAGACCTTTCAACAAACACCGAAATACATTTGAATGGTTAACTTGGATCTAACCGAGATCTCTCGCACGATCCAGAATTCATACTAAACAATCGTCAGAATTCAATTGACAAGTGATAAACACAAATCTGCAATCGCACCATTCATGTAAATATATGTCAATTTAAGCACCGAATTCAATTAACCTAGGCACAAATCAGTAACCTAACCTCTTCAATTACGTGATTAGTTTAGATCAATCAGTTCTAAGTTTCATCACAAATCTCAATCTTCAGTTATGTGATTAATTCAGATCAATCAGTTCTAAATTTCATCACAATACTTAATCTTAAACCAAGATCAAATCAGATCAAACATAAACAGAATCACCATTCATGCATTCAAGATCAAGAGAACAGAAGAAAAAGAGAAGAGGAATTCAAATATAAATCAAATACATTACATAACCAAGGTCTCAAGAATCCAAACCACAATCTCTTCAAGAGTTCTAAATTGACCCAAAGTAGCTTAGCCCTCCATTACCATGAAGGGGAGCATCAAAATATACAAAACTATGAGAAACTATGAAGAAGCAAGAAGAAACTTAGAGAGAAATGAATGAGAATTACCTCTTGTTCATGACAAATGGTGCCTTTTATAGAAGTCTAAGGTAACAAAATGACAAAGGGAAGTGGGTGGATGAGTGAGTGGAGTGTTTGAGTGGATGGATTAGTGGGTTGGTTTAGTGGATTGGTTTAGTGGATGAGTGAGTGGAATGGTTGAGTGGTTGAATTAGTGAAAAATGCCAAAGGACTTTTGGTGAGTGGGAAATTATGGACATGAATGGGTGAGTGGATGGATTAGTGGATGAGTGGGTGGAATGGTTAAGTGGTTGGATTAGTGTATGAGTGGATGAATGGGTGAGTTAGTGTATGAGTGGATGAGTGGATGGATGAGTGGATTAGTGGATGGATGAGTGGGTGGTTGAGGACGAAAATTTCGTGTCTGACTTGGAAGCCAAAAACGACCCACTATACTTCAGAACCACGAAAAGTGTTCTTCATGAAAGTTGTATATCCTTGTCTTGGCTATAAAATGGATAGCTGGTTCGTCCAATTTGGCTTCCTTAAGCCCAAGATATGTCCCAAATACCATAGGTTACTCAAACCCAACTTCAGCACCTCTGTTCCGACTTGCAAGCTCAAAATGACCTACTAGACTTCTTTTTCTCAAAATGTGTTCTTCATGAAAGTTGTTTATTTGGATCTTGACTATCCACTCTCCGAATTTCAGCCCATCTCCATTATTAAATATTGAGATATGATTTTATGAGTGCACACTATTCGGATTCTACTGACAGAACCCGTATTCTGACTTCCATGTAAACTTAGGTCCCTTAGACATCTGAATCGGACTTCGAGCTCTTCATCAAAGTTGTAGAGCTTCCTCTTAGCTTTCCTACAAAGTAAAATTCATGTTCATCAGATATTAGGAACTCAAGTTATGGCCAAAATACAGAAACAGTATCAAATCTCAATAATGCTGGAAATATTCAATTAGGACCAATTTGAGCTCAAACTCACAAAATCATACCAAACTCAATCAATTAAGAATATGGAGAGTGTAAATGACTAAACATAAGGGTTTCTTAATGAATAAAATATGTGATTATCATATCACATCAAAACGAGAATCAACCTTTGAATCCATTCTTTCCTCTGTTTTTGTGAAAATCTTGAGACATCTTTTGAGATCATTCTAAGAGCTTCAATTTGTATCATTTACTCTAGTGAGAGTTTCTTTATATCAACCTTGATTCCTTTGTAAGAGAAGGTGAGGTATCCCTCCATTTTGTAAAGAGTGAGGCATCCTTTTGTTTGAAGAAACTCAAGCTCAAGGGTGAGGCATCCCAAGGAGTTGAGTGCTCAAGTTTGTAAAGGTAGTCAAGCACCTAATGAAGCTTGAAGTTATAGTGGAAAATCTTGAGTAGTCGCTTGAGGACTGGACGTAGGTCACAAGTGGATTGGTGGCAGAACTAGGATAAATTATCGTATTTGATTCTCTAAACCCTTCTCTTTATATTTGTGCATTGCTTATATTCTTACTTGATTACTTCTCTCTTGGTTGGTTATTAAGCAATATCTATTGTTCTTATCAATTCATTCATTTCAAATATTCAATAGCTTCAACAAAATTCAATAGTCAAGTGTTTTGCGAAAGAATTGCCAACTTGTTTTATAAACTCAATTCACCCCCCTCTTGAGTATTGAAGCCACTTGGTAACATCAATCGGAAAATACAACATTCAAAGTTTATTTAAGATTATATATGTAATTATATTATTGTTCCTTTGATAATCCACTAACGCCAACACTTGTAAATGGGTTCAAGCATTCATTGTACCAACCTTTTGTCTATAGTGAATCAAGATCTCCACTTTACAAGGAGGGTTTCTAAATTGATTGAAAACAAAATATAACACATATAATGACCACTTGATAATACATCATTAAAGGACAAGAAAGAAATTAATCTAACCTTAATTTATTACCAAAAGCTTCACCCTTTCACCTAAGTAAAATGAAAATTAGTTACTCATAAACAAGAAGAAAGAAAAATAGAAGAAGAAAAAGATGAACATAACTTTATTTTAGAACAAAAGAAAACTACAACAAGAGAAACAAATAACACAATAATATGATCTTGATCTCTAAGCCAAGATGCCCAAGATAATAAGCCAATGCTCCTTTTTATAAAGCTTGAGAAGTACAAAATGATAATGAAGTTATTTAATAAGTGGGTAGATGATTAATGAGTGGAAGATGACTAATGAGTGAGTGAATGATTATTTAGTGGGTAGATTATTAATGAGTGAGTGGATGAGTGGAAAATGACAATTGAGTTATTTAATGAGTGGGTAGATGATGGGTGGATGAGTGAAAAATGACAATGGAGTTATTTAATGAGTGAGTGGATGATTAATGAGTGGTTGGATGATTATCATGCTTGTCTCTCCACTTGTACCAACTAATTCAAGTATCTTCACACGATTAAAACTCTATTAAAATATCATTTTCTGGAAAAGTGATCTTCATAACAGTTGAAGGATTTTGTCTTAGCTTTCTAATTCCACCGATTTTAGCCCAATCTAACTCCTACAGCCCAAGTTATGCCTTGATTAGTGCACACTGCTTGAGTTCCAATGACAGAACCCGTTTTTTGACTTATAGGCCCAATTAGCTCCACTAAATGTCTGATTGAGACTTCGAGTTCTCATCAAAGTTGTAGAGCTTTTTCTCAGCTTTCCTACAAGGTAAAATTCATAATTTTTAGATATCTAAAATTCAAGATATGACTAAAATACAGAAATAGTGTAAAATCTCAATAATGCTGGAAAAGATCAATTAAGTCTATTTCGAACCAAAACTTGCAAAACATGATCAAGCTAAATCAATTAAGTACATGGAGAGTATAATTGATTAAAAATGAGGGCTTATTTATGTATAAAATATGTGATCATCAAATTCTCTCACACTTAGCTTTTTGCAGTCCTGGGCAAAATACATAAGACCAAAGTTAGGAAATAAAGAAAAACGACACAAACTCAAAAGTAAAAAACTTTAAAAGACTCAATAAATCAAGAAGAGCAACCAGAGATTCAAGGGATTAAAACATTAATGATGTAACATTTCTTCACATCTCAAACCAACAAGCAAGGAAACTTCAGTTGGAAAGAATGAATCAAGAATAATAGATTCTCACAGGATTCACTCTCAATCCTTCAAGCATTAAAAAGGTAGGTATTTCACTCAATTCAACTCACGAAAAATTGCACTACCATACACTTGCTTATCTTCTACTTTTCCACTACTCAGAACACATGTACACACAAATTAAGAAGATTTTATTCAAGATTGTAATTGGGTCAAGGTAAATGAGGGAGATAATATGGATATGACAAGTTAAAAACTAAAGAGAATAAAAGTGCATGGGAGCTGAGTTCAATTAACAAGGTTGAAAGTTCATCCCAACTCCACCTATTACAAATTCTCTTTACATATTCTTTTCCCTTCCCTTTTTGTCTTGTTGACCCTTCTTTACACATTTATTTTTTTTTAGATATAAATATACACATTTTTTTCAATTAACCACTCTTTCCTTTTTCACCAACCATTTTGCACACATACCCCCACACTTGTTCAAGAACTCATCCAATGACAAAGCTAATGTTCTCTTATTCCTTAAGGTTGGGTAAGAGCATAGTTTTTCATTTAAGACACGTAATGAGCTAGAAACAATGAATGATCAAATAAGTTCAAAGGGGTTAAGCAAAGGAAAATATGCAAGGTTGGTTATTTGGTTAAGGTAGCTATTTCAAGAAAAATGCCTCAATCATGTTTATGTATGCATGTGAAAATATAGCCTAAAAAAGAATCAAAGGAAGTTCTAGAGTAACAATTCCATGAATGAAAATTACACAAGAAAGAAGAGAATGGTTCAAATGTTCAATCCATTCATCAATAGACTTAAAATCTCACAATACATATTTCTATCATTCTTAATCCACCAATTCAACATTCATATCCAAGCATGTGATTTTTAAGAAATAAGACAATTTATGCTATGATCCATGAATCCATTTACTACTTCTACACAAAATAGTTACTTTCTTAATTTAGATGAGTCTCAACAGTAAAATTTACTCCTTACTCTATCATCCTTAATTGGTTTAGTAAGTTGCTGACAATCATATCATACTTTCTAATTTTTTTTTATCAACTATCCTTTCCCCTAACCAGATCACAACTTTGTCAGCAATGTTAAAATATAAATGAGTAAATGATAGAAGATATTACTTGTTGTGGCAATTATTGAAAAGAGAGATCTGACAAAATTTAAATAGAAACAAAATATAATAAATAAAACCAAAGGTAAAAGAAAGTTATAGATGAAATGTCAGATCACTGCTTCCTAAAGGAAAGTTATTAACTTGCATTTCATGTTGCTTCCCTCGCTGCTTCCTTCTGACCAATCTATCTGAGCTATTGCTGAATCAAGTTCATAAACAAAAACTTCTAATTTATCAATCAACTCATCAATAGTGGAAGCAGAGATAAGAAGTAGTCTTGCTGAAGGTGTGATAAATTTTTGTTCCACAGCATGGTCAAGAAAAAATAACAAAAGATCAAAAAAATTATTAACATTCATCAAACCTATGGGTTTATGATAGATATTCAGTTGGGCCCAAGAAACAATTTGAAGAACTTCTTCAAAATTACCAAACCACCCAGTAAGGCAATGAATGCATCAAAATTTTTAAACATTGTCCTCATTCGTCCATACATAGATGATACTTGAAGTTTCTGCCCAATTGTCTATCCAGTGATATTCTTTTGTGTTAAAGGTTCAAGAACGACACCTAAAACTAGACCGTGTCTTAGATGTGCAGAGAGTGATACAGTCGCTATTAGCCCAATGCTACCCCCCATATACTACACAAATGTTTCGCGCAACAAGTGTTTGACAAAGAGTGCTTGCTGCATTTACAAACTCTAAACTATTCTCATAACTTGACCCACAAAATATATAGATATTTGTAAGTCTACAAATAGAAGCTCCCTCTATTTCTATACTTACCCTACATTTGAATGATTGTGAGTTGGAGGAAAATGAACAAAATAGAATGTCTAAATAGGAAAAAGAATGGAAAAGAGTATTGACAACACCTATATGGGTAGGCTAGCTGTTGTCAGAAAAGTTTGAAATTAAGAAACATTAATTTTTTTTGTTTTGTTTTGTTTTTTTGAACTTCAAGAAAACCATTAGGGTAAATAAGTCTAGAAATCCCTGAAGGACTCTGCTCGAAGGATCGTCTATCCAAAATCAAAATATAATAAAATCATACAAAAGATAAAAGAAATATAATAACAAATGATGATATACATTTATGTACAGTTTTCATGGCGTATCTTTATACTATGTATCATGAGTGCAGCAGTGGCATATCTTTGAGTTGCGTGTCACCAGTGCAACATAAGAACTCCACAAGGATTGGGAACACCCTACTAAAACAGGCCACAAAAACCTTTGAGCCCTTTTTGTCCTGCTTACAGAATAACAACCCTCTATCTTCCTGCAAACCTAATTAAAGGCCTATATTCTAAGAAGATGGTATCTGACCACAGCCAGTCAGAACTCGCCATAGAGACTTACTAATTAAAGTAAGTATATGGCTCAGTGACAGTTTCACATGCACTGTAACGACGGGACACTTCTATCTGTCCACCAACACTGCAGATCTTTGGTTCCAAGAACTGGGAATGTAGCACGTGGCTTTCTACAGAGCATGACACACGAACCTTATTTACGGACTGGCGTGCGAAGGTCCACCCGAGTCGATGACAGGTCTGCCATTGACGGGGGCTCCACACTCAATTAAGAGCATGATACTCTTTCGATCGCCCTTCTCTCTCTCTTTCTCTCTTTTTTAGAAGAACAAGAATAAGATAATATATACATGTTGTTGTGATTGTGGCTCACATCTTCCTCTAGTTTACGTCTAGTAGCGACTTAAACGCCTTCTATGAGTCGATGATACGCTTCCCATCCAATTTTCTTATAAATTGGCAAACAGAGTCTTTTAGAGTTAGATTCCCACGACTGTAACGTTTTTGTTCGTCCTTGAAGAGATTCCACAAATTAAGAAGTTCACGATGCACAAATCCACAAGAATGCGTCTCAAGAGTCAATAAGATATCATCTAATGCCTCCTTACTCTTTCTATTCTTAATGAAAAATATTTTATCTTCTCAGTTTACAAAAATCATTCTCAAAGAACGACATCACTTGTTACAATTCTATCGTGCACATTTATGATAGACTTATAACATTTTTGCTCTTCTCTTTTTAGAATACGAACTTATATCAAGACCTAGCATGTATAAATCAAATGAAATTGAAGACTCATCTGCTAGACGGAACTTTGCTTCGATTATCCAGCGTACATCTTCTGGCATACCCTTGTGCATTAACAGTCTCAATCTTTCTCATCTAGCTCTGTAGATTTTTGTTAGAGCATTTTGAGGAAGAGAAGGAAAATGCTTTCTTAAATTTGAGAGAATGACATCCATTTTAAAAGAAAATGATTCAGTTATTATGAGAAACTGAAAACAAACCGACTTGAGAACCATGGAGTACCGTTATCCGTCATTTAACCAGGAACACAATGAACTATAAAAAAAAGTAACAAAATTAGAATAAATTCTTCTCATAACAAGGATTAGAAAGGGAAATGAATTATACATCAGCAACTTAGTTTTCTAGAAATAGTTTGAGTCTTTGTCCATTGACTTTAAACACATTACCATTCCTAGGATTCTCAATGTCTATAGCCCCATAAAGACACATGTTTGACAATAAAAGGGTCAGTCCACCTAGATCTCAATTTTCCAGGGAATAGATGAAGACGAGAATTATAAAGCAGGACTTTTTGACCAATTTCAAAAGATTTTCTCAAAATTGATTTGTCATGAAATGCTTTTGTTCTATCTTTATAAATTTTTTAGTTTTCATATGTACCACTTCTCAATTCCTCAAGTTCATTTATTTGTAATTTGCGTAACCTGCAAGCATCATCAAGCTTTAGGTTGAAAACTTTAATGGCCCAAAATGCTTTATGCTCCAGTTCTACAGACAAGTGACAAGGTTTTTCATAGAGTAACCGATAGGGTGACATGCCTAAAGATATTTTGAAAGCAGTACAATAAGCCCAAAGTGCATCGTTTAGTCTTAAAGACCAATCTTTACAATTTGGGTTAACCATTTTCTCCAAAATTTGTTTGATCTCCCTATTTACTAATTCTACTTGTCCACTTGTCTGAGGGTGATAAAGGGTAGCAATTTTGTGGGTAATGCCATATTTATTCATTAAGGATTCAAATGGTTTATTGTAAAAATGTGTTCTCCCATCACTGATGATAGCTCGAGGGATTTCAAATCGACTCAAGATATTTTCTTTAAAAATTTAAGAATAGTTTTATGATCATTGTGTCGACATGGAATCGCATCAATCCATTTTGATACATAATCAACTGTAACCGAAATATACACAAATCCAAATAAGAATAGAAATGTACCCATGAAATTAATTCCCCAACAATCAAAAATTTCAATGACAAGGATAGGATTCAGAGTCATCATGTTTCTTTTAGAAATGGAACCCAATTTTTGACAGTTTTCACAACTTTTACAAAAGGTATAGTTGTCCTTAAATAGAGTGGGCTAATAAAATAAACACTGCAAGATTTTTGCAGCTGTTTTCTTTGAAGAAAAGTGACCTCTACATGCTTCTGAGTGACAAAATTTAATGACACTACCTGCCTCACTATTGGGCATAGATCTCCGAAAGATTTGATCTAGACAATATTTGAACAAATATGGGTTATCCCAATAAAACATTTTCAACTCAGTCAAAAATTTCCTTTTGTCTTGGTGCGTCCATTGAGGCGACATCTTTCCTGTTACAAGAAAGTTAACTACGTTAGCAAACTAAGGCATGAAATTGACAGAAAATAAAAAATTATTGGGAAAAGAATCATTGATAGGTGTGTTATCAAAATGTGAGCCTGTTGTAAGTCTAGACAATTGATCTGCAATAACATTTTCGGCTCCTTTCTTATCTTTTATTATGATGTTGAATTCTTAAAGCAATAAGATCCACCATATCAATCTAGGTTTGGTATCCTGCTTAGACATTAAATATCTAACAGCAACATGATCGGTGAAAACAACAGTAGAGGAACCAATTAAATAAGCTCAAAATTTGTTCAATGCAAAAATTACAGCAAGTAGTTCTTTTTCAGTAGTAGTGTAATTCATTTGTGTACTATTCAAAGTTTGACTTGTGTAATAAATTACATGAGGCTTTCCTTCCTTTTTTTTGGCCTAAAATAGTGCCAACAGCAAAATCACTAGCATCACACATCAACTCAAAAGGCAAAGATCAGTCAAGGGATTGCATGATAAGAGCATATGTCAAAAGATCGATTAATTTTTCAAAATATTTTTGACATTCTTGAGTCCAATCAAATGGTGCATTTTTCATCAGAAGATTACATAATGGTCTAGATATGGTACTAAAGTCCTTAATGAATTTTCTGTAGAATTCTGCATGTCCTAAAAAGGAACGGACTTCTCTGACTATTTTTGGGGAAGACAAATGAGCAATTAATTTAACTTTGGCCTTATCAACTTCAATTCCTTTAGAAGATATCACATGACCTAACATAATTCCTGAGGTAACTATGTAATGACATTTTCCCCCAATTTAATACAAATTATTTTTCTTCGTATCTTTTAAGAATTTTTTTCCAAATTATCATGACAATTTTCAAAAACTATCAGGTCATCCATGAAAACCTCTAAATAATGCTCAATCATGTCACTAAAAATACCTAGCATGCATCTTTGGAAAGTTGTCAGAGCATTACAAAGGTCAAAAGACATTCTTCTATATGCAAAAGTGCCATATAAAAGTGGTCTTTTCTTGATCCTTTAATGCAATTGATATTTGATTATACCCCGAATAACCATCAAGAAAACAGTGGTAGGGATGTCCTGCCACTCTTTCTAGAATTTGATCAAGAAATGGCAAGGGGAAATGATCTTTCTTAGTGATTGCATTTAATTTTCTAAAATCAATACACATACGCCAACTGGATGAAACTTGCGTAGGTATTAATTCACCTTTTTCATTTTCAACCACTATTATTCTAGATTTCTTTGACACAACTTGTGTAGGGCTTACCCACTAGCTATCAGAGATAGGGTAAATAATTTTGACATCAAGTAATTTAATAACTTCAGCTCTAACTACCTCTTTCATGTGTGGATTTAATTTTCTTTGAGGTTGTTGAGATGGTTTAGCATTGTCCTCTAAATGTATTCTATGTGTACAAATTAATAGATTAATGCCTTTTATGTCCTTTAATGTCTATCCAATTACACTTTTATGCCTTTTAAGTACTTTTATTAACATACCTTCTTGTTCTCTAGTAAGGGTCGAAGAAATTACCACTGGAAAGCTTTGTTCTTCTTCCAAAAATGTGTACTTTAACCTAGCAAGTAATGACTTTAGTTCCAATGTGGGTACTTCTTCATGGGTATTATCATTCATGGGTTTTAGGTCTTGGAATCTCGACTTCCATCCCTTATATTCCATTACCTGTATACAATCAAACAAAGAGCATATTTCAAAAATATCATCATCTGCTTACATACCTGAATTAAATAAATTAATTAAACAAATTTCTAATGGGTCAGAAGAACTCCTTGTTTGAAGATGATCATCTACAATGGCCTCAATCTTGTCAGCTTCCTCCTTTTCATCATGGACTTCCTGTGGTTACTTGCACATATTGAAAACATTAAGCTCCAGTGTCATATTTCTAAATGTTAGATTCATCACTCCATTTCTGCAATTTATCAAAGCATTAGATGTTGCTAAAAATGAGAGACATAAAATAACAGGAATTGACTTGTAACTATTGACCACAAGTTCAGTTTTCAAGATAATAAAATTCACAGGATATATGAATTTATCAACTTGTACTAACACATCTTTCATTATTCCTTTTGGAATTTTAATTCACCTATCAGTAAGTAGAAGAGTTACAGAAGTTAGTTTTAACTCACCCAAGTTAAGTTGTTGATAATCTGAATATAGAAGCAAATTAACACTAGTACCAAGATCAAGTAAAGCTTGTTCAATTTTATGTTTTCCAATAATGCATGAAACTGTAGGACAACCAGGGTCTTTATGTTTCAAAACATTATTACTCTGAATAATGGAGCTTACCTGTTCAGCCAAAAATACCTTCTTTTTCACATTTAATTTCTTTTTAACAGCACATAAGTCCTTCAAAAATTTGGCGTAAGAAGAAACTTGTTTAATAACATCTAACAATGGAACATTGACCTTCACTTGTTTAAAAATTTCAGTGTGGTGGTTCAATTTTCTTGAATTGTTTAATGCTTGAGGAAATAAGGGTGGAGACGAGAATTTGGTCTCATTTTGGCCAGATGGGTTTTCAACCTCTTACTTATCTTGGAGGATTGATTCATCATCTCTTTCACAAGGTTCAAAAATTTGTTTTTCAATAACTTTTTCACTCCTAAGAGTTATCATTGACTTGACTTGATCTATTTGTTGGTTTTCTGAACTACCTTCATTTAGACTGTACTGACCCTTGGGATTCAGTTGAGGTTGAGAAGGAAATTTTCCTTTATCGTGAATGGTGAGTGCAGAAGCAAATTTAGCAAGAGTTTCATTTATGTCAATCATGGTTCAAGTGTTTTATTTATTAATGGCCTCTTGCTTTTCCATGAATGCATGCAGTGTTCTTTCAAGGTTTTTCCTATATGGTGGGACATAAAGTGTATATCCTTGAGAATTTTGAAAGTCCTGTTGTTCCTGAGGAGGCAATGGTTGCATAAACTGTGCTTGATTATTATTCTTACAACTGAAGTTCGGGTGATTTCTCCATCCCGGATTGTATGAATCTGAAAAAAAAGAAGTAAATGGCTTTATAAAATTATTCATTGCATTTACTTGCTCATATACAACTTATTTAAAAACAAGAATCTTAGGGCATTTATGTGTTGAGTGTCCTAAGTCATCACAAATGCAACAAATTTCTTCATTTTGCACATATTTGATTTCTTTTATTTTTCCTAATTCTATGGCTTCAACCTTTCTAGCCAAAATGGTGACCTTAGCATTTAGATCTTCTTCTTGACTAATGTGGTATTTTCCTTTACTTGCAAGGTTAGATCTAATGAATTTTTAGAAGGATTAATACCATGTCAAGATTAAGAATTCTCAGCCAAATGGTCTAAATATACTAAAGCTTCTTCATGTTCTTTATCAATAAACTCGTCATTGCACATTGTTTTCACAAATTGTTTAGTTTCAGGTATTAACCCTTCATAAAAGAAGCTTATAGTACGCCATTTTTCAAAAGCATGATGTGGGCAAAAATTTAACAAATCTTTAAAACGTTCCCAACATTGAAAATATGCTTCATTTGAATTTTTGGAAAAATTTCGAATTTGTATTTTCAAAGCATTGATTTTATGTGTTGGAAAAAATTTCTTTAAGAACTCACTTTGCATTTCTTGTCATGTGCCAATTGATCTTGGTTTCAAAGCGTTAAGCTAAATTTTTGTTTTATCTTTCAAAGAAAAAGGAAACAATTTAAGCTTAACAATATCTTCAGTGTAATTTTGATCATTGAAAGTGATACATACTTTCTCAAATTCTTTTAAATGTAAATATGAGCTTTCAGATTCTAAACCATGGAAATTATGAAGTAATGAAATCATATCTGACTTAAATATAAAATTATTAGCATTGAGTGGAAAGATAAAACATGATGGGCTAGAATTTCGAGGTGGTTGCAAATATTCACGCATGGTTCGCAATGGTTGATTTTTATGTTCATCATGTATACTTTCATTTTCAACCATTGTGTCAATTGTGTGTGATTGTGATTCAAACAAATTAATATATAAAGTACCATGATTAATTTTAACTAAACGACTAGAATTTGAATCACAATACTAATTAAGTATAAATAAGTGACTTAAAATTTTAAAAAAAATAATGTACGAGTCAGCGGTATAAACTAGCCATTAAATATTAAGTATAAATAAATAACATAAAGAAGTACATTAATAAGTTTGTAAGTCAATAAGTTAGAAAACATAAATAAATGACACAAATAAGTAAATTAATAAGTTAGTAAGTTAGAAAGCATAAATAAATGACATAAATAAATAAGTTAGTAAGTTAGTAATTAGAAAGCTAGTAAGTTAGTAAGTTAAAAAGTTAAAAGAGTAAAAAAAGAATATACCTGATGATGAAGTTTATTTAAAGAAAGAAAACTTCAATAAATTAAAATTTCAAATCAAGTCCCTGGCAACGGTACCAAAAACTTGATGCGAATTATAAGTTGCAAACCCAAGTGCAGGTTGTTTCAAGTAATAAATTCTCGGGAGTCCGAGATCGATCCACAGGAAATTAATGAAGAAAAAATTCTGAGATAAGAAAAAGATTTGTCACAACAATAAAGGTGATAAAAGTTGTTCACAAATGAAAAATGATTTGCTTGGGTTAGGAGATCCACTCTTGATAATAAATCAAATACAAAATTATTTCTTTTTATAACTCAATTGAAATCCACACATAACGGAGGTTCTAATAAAAAAATACAACATTCAAAATTTATTTAAGATTATATATGTAATTATATTATAGTTCCTTTGATTATCCACCAACGCCAACACTTATAAATAAGCTCAAGCATTCATTGTGCCAACTTTTTTGTCTACAATGAATCAATATCTTCACTTTACAAGAAGGGTTTCTAAATTAATTAGAAATAAAATATAACACATATAATGACTACTTGATAATACATCATTAAAGTACAAGAAAGAAATTAATCTAACCTTAATTTATTACCAAAAGCTTCACCCTTTCACCCAAGCAAAATGAAAATTAGTTACTCATGAACAAGAAGAAAGAAAGATAGAAGAAGAAAAAGATGAACATAACTTCAATTTAGAACAAAAGAAAACTACAACAAGAGAAACAAATAACACAATAGCATAATCTTGATCTCTAAGCCAAGATGTCCAAGATGATCAGCCAATGCTCTTTTTTATAGAGCTTGAGGAGTACAAAATGACAATGAAGTTATTTAATGAGTGGGTACACTACAAGAAATACGCGATTTAGCGACGGAAATTTGTGAGGGAAAATTTCCCTCGCTAATCCCTCGCTAATTAGCGAGGGAATTGCGAGGGATTAGCGAGGGAACCCTGAGTCCTCGCTAAATTTTAAAAATAAATATGAGGGATAAATAGCGAGTTAATAGCGAGGGAATTGCGAGGTTTATTTCCTCGCTAAAATCAACGAGGGAATGACGAGGGAAAATTCCCTCGCTAAACCGATAAATTGTTAGCGAGGGATATTTTCGTCACAAATCCCTCGCTAAACTGATAAAATGTTAGCGAGGGATATTTTCATCACAAATCCCTCGCTAAACTGATAAAATGTTAGCGAGAGATTTATTTTCGTCACAAATCCCTCGCTAAACTGATAAAATGTTAGCGAGGGATTTATTTTCGTCACAAATCCCTCGCTAAACTGATAAAATGTTAGCGAGGGATATTTTTGTCACAAATCCCTCGCAAAACCTGATAAATTAAATTCACTCTCACGAAAATATCAGCAACCTCACCCGCACTCTCTCACTCTCAGCAACCTCCCCTCTCACTCTCAGGCCTCCCCTCTCACTCTCAGCAACCTCCCCTCTCACTCTCAGGCCTCCCCTCTCACTCTCAAAGCAACCTCCCCTCTCACTCTCAAAGAACCTCCCTCTCACCCGCACTCTCACTCTCTCACACACACACTCTCTCTCTCGTGTTCTCCCTCTCCCTCTCCCCCACACTCAGCTGCCCAGATCTCCCTCTCCCTCCCCCCACACTCAAAGCTGCCCAGATCTCCCTCTCCCTTTCGTGCTCTCTCTCACCTGTAGCAGCTGGCCACCACCTGTTGCAGGTCGCAGGTCGTAGCTCCAGATTCGACCATCACAACTCCAGCTCGCAGCTCCAGATTTGGCCATCACAGCTCCAACTCGCAGCTTCTGCCTCTGCTTCACAGGTAAGCCCTGTTAGCTTCTTTTTCCATTAAGCTTCTTTTTTCTGCAATGTGAGTGGATTTGGCAGTGACCCTCTTGTGGTAGTGACCCTCTTGTGAAAATTCATTTAAATATTTAAATATTTAAATATTTTGGTGATGTGAGGTTAGGTTGTTTGAGAATGGCAGATGGTTTGTGTTGTTGATAAAATTTCTGTATGTTGTTATATGCTATTGTTGGAGGGTTTTATGGAATGACAGAAGTGATAGGATTAGAGTGAGTTCAAGGTGTTTGATGTTTTGCCATGTTGAACTTTGGTTGCTAATGATGGTGGAAATCCATGGGTTTGGAGAAGGGTTCGGTGTTTTGTTGGGTTTGTAGTTTATGGAAATCCATTCCATGATGTTTTGCCATGTTGAACTTTGGTTGCTAATGTTCGTTTCTTTGTTCGTTTCTGGGTTTAATTCTCTGCAATGTGGATGTAAGTTTTTTGTGAGGTTGCATTGATATCATCTAATACTTAAATTTGTAAAAACAAGTTTTCGTAAATCTTTGATATTACTTGATGCTTGGATTTGGATGTCTATGCCTGAGTTTGAGACACAAAATGTGAAAGCACTCATCCAGTTATCCCATAAACTTGATCCTTGCACCTTGAACTACCGCCCATTCCAGTATGAAACAAATTCAGACATAAACCTGAAAACCCAAATCAATACCCAGGAAATTACCGTCTCCACTCTCACACCCACGACCAAAGATATTAGGAACTTTCACCTGCTTAAATCCAAACTCCAATTCCAGAGCATAACAAATTAACTTGTGAAGAACATACTCTTTTATATCTTGAAAGACTGTTTAATAAAACTGGTAGAAGGGGCAAGTTAGTATCTATGCATAAAGCCATTGGCTTCATTCTCTATGATCTGCCTTTGTACACTAGAAACAACAAAATGTACACTACTTCCTATATGTTCATTAAGTGTAGAATTAGTCCTATTAAACCTATGCAGGGAATGAAAAGTCCTATTTATCTAAGGACCAAAATGATGTAATGTACCAAGGTTGGACCTCGTCATACAACATTGAAAACTCAAAAACACAAAACAAACAAAATTGACTAACCAACACTAAAAATACACCAAAATAAATCTAATTGACCTATCAAATGATTTTTAAAAAATATGGGACCACCACACACTAAAAACTACACAAAAATGGAACTAAAAAATGAAATAAAAAATCTTCAAAAAATAAAAAAGTGGTCTAAACGATGGAATTTGGCTTAAAAATGAGTGACCTTCAGTATGGCATTTTCCTTCAAGGAAACAAGTCTCAGCTCAATCTAAAATTAGCCTCTTTTTCCAAAAATTACAAAATTACCCAAAAACCTCACCAAATGATGGAAATTAGCTAAAATATGAGTACCTGATCCCTAAAGGGATCATTTTACTCCAAATGATGTTTTACCCTTGGACACCAAATTTCAGCTCAATCAGAATTAGCGAGATTGCATTTTTTCTCCCTTCACCGAAAAAAAAATTCAAAAACTAGAGAAAGAGTACTAGCAAGGTATAAAAGTAATTACTCTTTTATGTAGTATTTAGCTATATATTCATGGAGGATAATCTCTTATTTTTTTGTAATTACTTGAGTTATTTGCTTATCTTGAGTATGACATAAAGACATTGGTATTTTAGAGGGTTTGTCTAATTACTTTTGACATGTGTTTATTATTGGTACTTTTGACATGTGTTTCATCGTTATAAAAACAAACGTATATCGTTATGGTGCGATCAAGAGATGCACTGGTGAAGGTGTTTGTGTCTTTAGGATTAAATGTTACTTACATATCTATATGTTGCATGGTTGAAATGGTTGAAATTATAATGCTTTGTTTTTTTTTCTCAATTTGAGCGAAGCCTTAGTTTCCCGTTTGAGATTCAATATTAATGAGCATGTGTACTTTTTAAAGGTACTGCTCGTTGTATTGAATCTTGAATTGTCCAAGTGGGACAGTTTGGGAAGGGACTTTTTCTTTACTTGGTTAATGGTTATTCCTTAAATCTCATATTTTATACTTGATGAAATTTTGTTCTGTTACATTTCTTTTTGTTCTCTGGGTGCATACTTGATCGTGGTAGATGTCACCATGTTCGAGTCGTGCACTTGGAGACCAAAGTGAAATGCTGCCGAAATTTCGTCAAGTATAAGATGTGTGATTTTTGTGAATTTTATGAACTAAGTGTTGAAAAAGTGTCTTTTTGAATGGGATAGGGTCATACCATTTTAAAAGAGAGGTGAAGATTTTGAAAAGGATTGTATTAATGTGCTAAGATAAATTTCAAAGCAATCATGAGACCCGATCGAAGTTGGATGTTACGAAGAAATGATCCTACTGGCTATGTAAGTGAAGAATTCAAGGATGGAGTTGATGATTTCATTAAGGTGGCTCAAGGAGACCCGACAATTACTGATGCATTAAATCGCATCCTTTGTCCATGTGCTAGATGTAGGAATCGTGTTTGGAGGGAGTTTTTTTGGGTAGAAGAACATCTGTATAAGTACGGATTTGTGGATGGTTATGTAAATTGGACGATTCATGGTGAGGACAGATGGGGGATAACGACTCAACATCCATTGTCCATGATGATGAAATGGAGCCTAGGAATCCATACGTAGATATGGTTATGGATGCCGCGGGAGATAGATTAAATCCAGAAGCTCAAGATTTAGAAGATGATCCAAATCCGTCAGCTTCGAAGTTTTATGACTTGTTAAGAGAGGCTGATGAACCTTTATGGGATGGTTGCCATAAGCACACGAAATTGTCAGCTGTAACTCAACTTTTGAACTTGAAGTCAGAGTTTAACATGAGTGAGAGTTGCTATGATAGAATGGTTGTCATAATTAAGAGCATGCTTCCAGAGCCTGAAAGGTTACCCGAAAACTTTTACAAATCTAAGAGAATGGTTCGTGAGTTGGGATTAGGATATGAGAAGATAGATGCGTGTCCTAATCAGTGCATGTTATATTACAAAGAATACAGTGACAAGAGTTTGTACTCAGTTTGCTTAGTATGTGGACACCCACGATTCAAACTGAAGGCAGGACGTTCATCGAATGAGAAGGATGTGCCGCACTCAGTGTTGCGATATTTTCCCATTATTCCTAGACTCCAACGTCTGTTTATGTCCAAAAATACTGCACAATATATGAGTTGGCATGCAGATGGAGTACGTCAAGATGAATCAGTGATCACGCATCCAGCTGATGCTGAGGCTTGGAAACGATTTGACACTACCCATTCAACATTTGCGCTAGAGGCTCGAAATGTTAGGCTTGGCCTTTGTACAGACGGTTTTAATCCATTCAACGGTTCAGCCACACCATATTCATGTTGGCCTGTTTTTGTCACACCGTACAATCTACCCCCAAGTATGTGCATGAGAAGGGAATACATATTCCTCACTCTTGTGATTCCTGGACCAAAGTCACCAGGTAAAAGTTTAGATGTCTATCTTAGACCCCTAATTGACGATCTAAAGAAATTGTGGGAAAATGGGGTGCACACTTATGATGCTTGGAAGAAGCAAAATTTCAATATGAAAGCGGCTTTATTGTGGACAATAAGTGACTTTCCAGCCTATGGAATGCTATCTGGTTGGAGCACTCATGGAAGACTTTCTTGTCCACTTTGTATGAATCACAGTAAGTCATTTGTATTGAAGCACGGTAGGAAATGTTGCTGGTTTGATTGCCATCGTCAATTTCTACCTTTTGATCATCCATTTCGCCGTGATCGAAACTCTTTTAAGAGATCAACAATAGAAAAATCTAATCCACCGCAACGTTTGAGTGGGATGATGTCTTGAATAGAGTGAATCAACTTAAGGAAGTCATTTTCGGCTTGAAATCATGTAAACAAAAACAAGATGGCTTTGGTATATATCATAACTGGGTGAAGAAGAGCATATTTTGGGAATTGCCTTATTGGTCCACTAATCTAATACGACATAACATAGATGTTATGCATGTCGAGAAGAACGTGTTTGATAATATCTTCAACACTGTTATGGACATAAAGGGCAAGACAAAAGACAACGCAAACGCAAGAGAAGATTTGAAGATAATTTGCAAACGTCCCACCTTGGAGCTGATAGTTGAGAATGGCAAGTGTAAAAAACCAAAGGCGACATATGTCTTGGATGCCAATCAAAGGAAGATGGTGTGTGAGTGGATAAAACAGTTGAAATTTCCTGATGGGTATGCATCGAATATCGCACGTTGCATCAATGTAGACGGCGGGAAGATATATGGAATGAAAAGTCATGATTGTCATGTTTTTATGCAAAGGTTAATTCCTCTGGCATTTCGTGATATCTTGCCTAAACCTATATGGGGACCGTTAACAGAACTCAGCTTATTCTTTAAAGAAGTTTGTGCAAATGAAATTCGTGCTTCTGTCATGGAGAATGCAGAGCTTAGAATTATTGAAACAGTTTGCAAGTTAGAGAAGATTTTTCCTCCAGCATTCTTTGACGTGATGGAACATCTAGTTATGCATCTCCCCTATGAAGCTAAGGTTGGAGGACCAGTTCATTACAGGTGGATGTACCCCTTTGAGAGGTGTATGTTGTACTTAAAAAGAAAGGTCCGAAATAAGGCGAGAGTTGAAGGATCTATCTGTGAAGCATATATTTTAGAAGAAATTTCCAATTTTGCTTCCATGTATTTTGATCCCCACTTACAGACCAGGCGCACTCAAGTTCCTCGAAATGACGATGGTGGGGAAAATACAATTGATGAACGGTTTTCCATTTTTAAACATCCATGTCGTCCTATCGGGAAAGGTCGGAATAGATTCTTGACAGATGTGGAACTTCATATTGCTGAGACGTATGTGCTTGTAAATTGTAGAGAAGTAGAACCTTATATCCAGTAAGTCTACTCCCTAACTAATGAATTTGTTAATTTTTAACTATGTTATGCTTATATTAATTATTGTATTGATTAGACAATTCGAGGATTCGTTAAGGGAAACATATCCCAATATCACTGATGATCAAATATTGGAAGCTCGAGATAAGGACTTCAGTAGGTGGCTAAAACATCTAGTGAGTCCTTTTATTCATAATCACATCTATCATGTTAAACTAAATGTTCATTATTCTAAATGTTACAATTATCTACCATTTATGTAATGATACAGTTAATATAGGTCAAGTTGAGGATCAAATGATACGAGAGATAAGTTATGGTCCAAGCAAGTCTCGTGACTTCTTACTATGGCTTAATAGTTAATGGGTATAGATTTCATACTAAGGAGTACGGACAAAATAAAGCTACCATGAATAGTGGCGTGTGTGTTAGAGGTAGTATATATGGTGAGAATGACTTTGACTATTATGGCATTGTTGAAGAGATATTAGAATTGTCATATGTAGGAAATCAGAATAGAGTATTTCTTTTACAATGTCATTGGTTTGACCCGATTAATGGAGTCAATGTTGATGAGAGATATGGGTTGGTTGACATCAAGCATAAATCAAGACTTCACTCAAATGAGCCATTCGTCTTGGCTGAACAAGCACAACAAGTGTACTATACAAGATACCCACAAAGCGGGAATAGAGCTAATAGTGAATGGTGGGCAGCTTGTAAGGTCAGAGCAAAACTCTTCGTGGCTGAGACATTGAATGATGAAGGTGATGAATTGAATGAGCTAGCTACTACTGATTATTACCAACATGATGGATCCCTTGGAACACACAATATTGTCATAGATGATGAAGCAATTTCCTTGTTTGATGCACATGCCCAGATGGAAGAAGTGAACATACATGATATACATAATCCAATGGACGTTCTGGTTGATGATGAGTTCATTGATGACAACGAAGATAATCAAATTAATGAATTCTCAGATGAAGATGAGGAATCTTTTGCTTCAGACTCAAGTAGTTACAATTGAATCTTGTTCAATAAATTTTGTTAATGATATTTACACTAAAATATCATTATTATATTTTGAGGTTTTTATTGACATATAGTTTTTTAACTCGTCATGTTTCATTATGTTTTCTTATGCAGATATTCATCATGGTAACTCGAGGTAGAGGCAATGGACGCGGTCGTGGGAGAGGCCGTAATGTTCCACCCCAGCCTTCTCCATCTTATCATATTTCTCCACCACTACAACCTTATCAAGACTCCCCGTGTATACCTGTAGGATAATCTTTTTAATTATTGTTAACTCTTGGTTTATATAAATGTAATATATATAATATTATTTTTTGTTTATTTATAATTATGTTAGGTGCAACTTCACCATCGGCCCATTGACCAAGCCAGTGCACCGACAGCGTCTATCCCATTGACCACTGGAGGCACATCAGCTTCTGTCCCACCTCTTACTGACCCACCCCTTTCTATGCCACCCCATGTTGACCCACCAACTAGCACCCCGAATGTGGTGCCTTCAAGTGGAGAATCCCATATAGAAACTGATAGCAGGGAACTTATATATTTGGCACCTGTCCCTGAACCGTAAGTAATAGTGATTATCATCTTTTATTACATTTTATATTACTAATATTAACTTTTTGTATTACTAACATTAACTTTTTGTACTTACAGGAGAAGGTTTTTCCCATCAAGAGTGACCCGAGACATCATGTACAATGTCATGACAAGGATGCCTATTCCAGCTAGTACGTGGAGAGATTATCCTTCTGAAATGAAGGAAATACTATTTAAGGATTTTATGGTAAGTAATTGTGTTTCTAGAATTATATATTATATATTCATTAAAAAATAAATATACTTACATAATATTTGTGCAGGATAAGCATCGGTTCGCATCCGATTCTGATCGCGGCATGGCTAGAGCTGTCTGGGAACGGACTTCCATGGATCGTTATTCAGACTATTTGAACAGAGCGCGGGAAAAGGCTTTTGAGAATGCAAATTCAAATAACTTGGCTGATGTTAAGGGCCATGGACCCAGAGGGCTTAGGACAGAAGTGTGGGATGGGCTAGTGGACATTTGGCTGACAGAAAAATGGATGCGAAAGTCTGAAGCCGCCCGAAGGAATAGGGCAGCTATGCCTGATGCGTTGAAGCATACAGGAGGGTCGATTTCCTTTGGTCAACATAAGCACAAGATGGTAATATAAAAATCATTTAAAGTTTTGAGTTGTGAATATAATTAGAATATCAAAAACAATTTTCATTTATCTATTATCTAAGAAATAAGGGATTGTATATGTGTGTTTTGTCGCTATTTGTGGGTTTTAGATGTCTCATATTTCTTCTTAAACTCTCTAAAAGAGATATAGTCAAACTCTAAGTTAGAGACCACATTTTACGTATAAAACCTCCTATTGAAGGATGCTTGTGATAGGTAAATTCTGAAATTGAGACCGATTCATTAGTGAAAATTTCATGTTTTATCGTGGAAGCTCTTTACTAATGTATTGATTATGTGTATACCTATATATGTATCTATTGAATGGATTGTGTAATTGAAATGGTTGCATGTTTCTCGACTGAAGTAAATAATGGTTTAGAAATTCTCGTGTTGATATTACTAAGCACTCTCTAGTTAATGAAAATCTCATTTTTCCTTAACTCAAATGCACAAGACTCTCTCACCTTTATTTTTTGTAATTACTTGAGTTATTTAGTATATTGAGTATGACATAAAGACATTGGTATTTTAGAGGATTTGTCTAATTACTTTTGATATATGTTTATCATATATTCTTCTATATGTGATTATAGGAGATAGAGTTAAAGCATCAAGTTTCTTACGAGAGATCTCTATGCCAAAGTTCATAAGAAGAAAGATGGAAGTTATGTCTCCGAGCGCTCAAGGAACTTCATTGTAGGTGTCTTTATAATTTAAGTCATTTATATTTGTTAAGTTATTAATTTTTTTGCTAATATTTTTCTTGCTTTGTTATTTTAGGAGTCATACGACGCAAAGCAATGTCAGAAAAATATGGAGAAAACTCTTCCATTCATCCTATGGTTGACCCGCAGGTATGGTTGGATGCGGCGGGTCCCAACAAGAAGGGACGAGTGCATGGCATGGGTAACTTACACATTGGTATTAACAATAACACCATGCATGTTTCATCCTCGGAGGTTGTGGGTCCTTCTCGCTCTACACCTTTGACACAGACATAAGCGAAGCCGTAAATATTTGTAAAACGGTGTAAATACAGTCGTAAGTGCAGCAGTGGCAACAGCAATGAATTCCTTCGTCCAGACTCAACTAGTCCCTATGTTTGCGCCCTTTCTATCTACGATCCAATCAGCAAATGTTGCTCCACAAGCACCATTGCAAGGTGAAGCAACTGGGGAGGGTCAAGAGGATGATGATTATGAAGACGAAGACGAAGCAAACTTAGATTGATTGCATGTTCTGTTTATTCTTATTTTGTATGACATTGTATGAAATTTTGAACTTACGTAGCTTATATAATAACTTTGAATAATTAGTAGATTTATTTTGGATTTGTATTTTGTTGCTTTTATTATTTGCTGGATAATCTTGATTGAAAAGATTTGGTATATTGGATATTAAAAACTAAGTCTTTTACAGGTATATTGGCCCAAAAAAACTAATTTGCGAGGGTTTAGCGACGGAATAGCGAGGAAAATATATAATATACCTTGCGAGGGATCAGCGAGGGAATAGCGAGGGAAATCAGCGAGGATTAGCGAGGGAATAGCGAGGGAACTCAGTGAGGGAATAGCGAGGGATTAGCGATGAAACTCAGCGAGGGATTAGCGACGGAATAGCGAGGGAAATCAGCGAGGGATTAGCGAGGGAATACCGAGGGATTTTCATTGTAATAGATTGCGTATATTCTTTATATAGCGACGAAATAGCGAAAGAATTTCCCTCGCAAATTTGCGAGGGAATACAGTTGTCAACGGTTTAAAATTTTGTGAGGGATTAGCGAGGGATTAGCGAGGGAAATTTTTTGGTTAGCGAGGGATTAGCGAGAGAATACGTGCCCTCACTAATTAGCGACCAAAAAAAACCGACCGATGTTTCCTCGCTAATCCTCGCTAATCCCTCGCAAAGTTTTTTTGCGAGGGATTAGCGAGGGATTAGCGAGGAAATTTCCTCGCTAATTTACTGATTTCTTGTGGTGGTAGATGATTAATGAATGGAAGATGACTAATGAGTGGGTGGATAATTATTTAGTAGGTAGATGATTAATGAGTAGGTGGATGATGGGTGGATGAATGAAAAATGACAATGGAGTTATTTAATAAGTGGGTGGATGATGGGTGGATGAGTGAAAAATGATAATGGAGTTATTTAATGAGTGGGTGGATGATTATCATGATTGTCTCTCCACTTGTACTAACTAATTCAAATATCTTCACACGATTATAACTCTATTAAAATATTATTTTCTGAAAAAGTAGTCTTCATGAGAGTTGAAGGGTTTTGTCTTAGCTTTCCAATGCCACCAGTTTCAGCCCAATCCAACTCCTACAGCCCAAGTTATGTTCTGATTAGTGCACACTGCCCGGGTTCCAGTGACAGAACCCGTTTTCTTACTTACAGGCTCAATTAGCTCCACTAGATGTCTGATTGAGACTTTGAGCTCCCATCAAAGTTGTAAAGCTTTCTTTGAGCTTTTCTATAAAGTAAAATTCATAATTTTTAGATATATAGAACTCAAGATATAATCAAAATATATAAACAATGTATAATCTCAATAATACTGAAAAAAAATCAATTAAACTTAATTTGAACCCAAACTTACAAAATATGATTAAATTCAATCAATTAAATATATAAAAAATATAAATAATTAAAAATAAGAATTTATTAATATATAAAATATATAATTATCATTTTAGTAAAGGTGAAGCCAAGTTCTTACAAGAGAAGAGTTAAGGAGAAGTGAACCTAGGGGCTAGAACTCAGGGGTAGACGTAGTCTAAATAAGGGTATTCGGTTTCCAGAGTTAGGCATCTAACGTTCATGTCAATAAAAGCTCAAGGTAAATACGCAAATGTAGAAAGAAATAGTCTAAATCCTTTACCTAGTGAGTAAAGACCCATATTTATAATTATTGAGTGACATTGGATATAAACAATTATAGTAACCTATTATAAGCTGATCAAAAAATAGTAACCTATTATAACTAGTTGTGCATTTAAGCTTGTCCCGGAACATAGGTGTAGGCTAGACCTAATTTGGGTTAGAGGGGAAAGTCCAATATACTTGGCTGAGAAGCATAATTCTTCATCAACCTGTTAGTTGGATATTTCAATCCATAACTTACTAATCCATATTTGTGAGAAATTTGTTATAAGCGAAGAACTTGGTGAAACATGATGAAATGTTCATCTTACTTATAATTAAGAGTATATTTAATGATTATGAGTATATTTCTTTAATTGCAATGAATGAATTTAGTAGGGGCCAAAAATAACTTTGGCCATCAATGTTCTGTTATCATTTTTCTCTCCTTTTTTTTTTTTTTTTATAGATGATTTGTTAGGGGTCTATCTTTTAAATGCCAATAGTTTACATTCAGGAATAGATTATTTATGGTCGTAAAATAACAAAGCAAATAAATTATTAGTATGTGTGTTTGATTATAATTTAACCTAAACCATATTCCTTTTTATTATTGAATTTCAGTATTGTTCTGATATTTTCATTAGACTATCTTGAAATCTACGCTTTATGTAGTTTTAACTTACTAGTTATATCCCTTCATTTGTTATATTAATGTAACTTGAAAGTAGGACATGAATTTTTGAAAAGACTAAATTGTCATATTACACTAATTAATGATATTCCTATGAGAAATTAGGGGAAATTTATATCTTTATAGTTTTCATTTTTTATATTAAACGTGCAAACACTTAGATAAGAGCGGCGATCGATAGGTGATCTAAACAAGGATTATGTGAAAAACACAATTAGCTAAACGTTTGGTATCGATCTTAGTTATTAAGTTGGTAGAGAAAAAATATTTGATTTATTTATTAGCCAGCATCAATTTTTTTTATATGTGTTTATCTGCATTTTATATCATAATTAGGCATGTTTATTCTTTGTTCTGAGATTATTACACCCTCTTAATCATTTATAAACTTACAAATATGAGCTTCATATATATATATATATATATATATATATATATATATATATATATATATATATAAGGGCATATCTAGTGAGATGAGTTTTTATTGTGAGAGGATGAGAGGAATAAATTTTGACCATACAACTATACATGGATGGTCAAGATTAAAAGTTACTTAAAGGTTATGTGATCACTTAAAAAAGTCACATGCATTTATGTTCTAATCTTGACTATTCATGTAAGATCCAATGATCAATATTTACTCCTCTCACCTCTCATAATAAACACTCCTCTCACCAAAGTAAGATTATATAACTCTCACCTCTCATAATAAACACTCCTCTCACCAAAGTAAGATTATATATATATATATATATATATAACTACTAAATTTCATTTCAGTATTAAACCTATTAAAATCAATTAATCTTAGTAGTTTAAACATTCTTATTCTATGAAAAATTTGATAGAGTTTTTTCTAAAAATTGGATGTTCCCAAAATTACTTCATCCTATTTAATGAAACATATCCATATATATTTAGATTTCCAAATCAATATAACATTTATAAGATGCATAACAAAAATATTTGTACATATACATACAGTCATTCTAGATTAAGCAAATGTAATAAAATGTATATAATTTAATACAAGTGTAATGACCATATCAATGATAAAGGTTAGAGTCAGAATGTAATGATCTATGAGAAATATCAAAAGAAGGTCCTGACTGTGATGAGTTTGGATATGGTGGATAACTCATATAAGGTGGGTATGAAAATGATGGTGTAAGGGTAAATGTCAAAAGATATAGTAGATAAGTGTAAGTAAGTGATGAGTATCCTGTAGATGGCAGGTAACCTATAAATGGTGAGTAACTTGGATATGATTAGTAAGATATAAGTGGTAGTTGAGATGGTTGGTAAGTAACAGTAGCAATAACATGTAACATGATATTTTTTTTATTTTTCTGTTTACGTATAAGCACCATCTATGTTGGTGCTATCATAAAAATAATATTATCCACTTTAGCATTTTTATGTAGATAACGTCAAAATGACATTATCCACGTAGAAACACCAAAATAAATGATACTATTTGCGTGAACAAAAAAATAAAAAAAATCACATTAAATTAAAAAGTAATATTTTAATATATAATTTTAAAAAATAATATTTTAATAAATAATTTTATTATCAATGTCAATTTAATAAAAAAGCTGAGATTTGCCCCTTTAATTTAATCTTATTAACCAATTGTATTGTTGTGCCATTTCATATTATGTTACTTGTAAAGTTTTGTCATAGTGGATGTGGCAGCAAAATGGGTTAGACTCTATGTTTTGGCATATTATATCTTTTAATTTTAATAATTTTATATCAAATAATATATATATATATATATATATATTTATATTTTATTTAATATTATTTATTATATATATATTTTTTATTATTTTTCTCTAAATTTGACACTTTTAAAAAATATGCCAACGATACCTACACCCATTTTAAAAATATAGCATCATCTTTTTCCTATATCTTTCTCTTTCAATAATGGACAGTCATTTATTTTTTTCCTTTCTTAAAATCTCTTTTTGTATTCTTTCTTTCAATATTTAAAATACTAATCCTTTATATTTATCTGTATGTTATTATTTTCAAGCGTCGTTGTATAGATGTTTATTGGGGTGTGTATTTATGAGTCTTTTCAATAGGTACGTCGTTTGGGTTAAATTGAAGGTTGAATTTGTTGTAAGATTCTATGTTTTAATATTGGATATTAAACATATTTATCAATCTATTGCATCAAGTGGTTTAAATGTAGGGTTTAAGGATACATACTTGGAAGCATCCACATGGCTATGCCATCATTTGGTTAATTGACTTGCATAATGCTAATAATGCTTTAACACATATTGTGATGTGTCTAATTGTTATCATTTACAAGGAGGGAGAGGGCACTATGTTTTTTTTTTTCCTACCACATATGATGTTTAATTAATATTAATTTGCATGGTTTTAATTCTTTCCTTTATTTCCTTTACAGCTAGTAAAATTGTAGTTTCACGACTTGTTGGTTTATAATTTTAGTTAATAAATAGTTTACCCAGTTAAATTTTCTATTGTTGTAATTCAATGTTTGGTCGTTGTAAAAAAGAGAATTGTTTAATTAGGTTTGTTTTGATTGTGTATCAACTAGATATTTTGCCTATCATTTCTTAAAATCTTGAGAATAAGTATGTATGCCTACTCTTATTGTCTCTTTCATTCTTCCTTCTTTTTAGCTTCTTTTTTATTTTACTATATGCCTATCTCTTTGCATTCCATTTTTTATTAGGATTTTGTTTCATGATTGTTGAACTTTCAAATTAATATTTCCAGGCAGCAAATTAATGGATTGCATTGTATATGAATTCTCAATTGGGCAAAAATGTAGTAGAGTTGACTTCTGTAAACTCGCAAGTATGTTCTCCTAATTTAGGAGATTAATGTATATGTAGCCAATTTTAGCTACAATTTTGATGGGTCTACTTATGAGCTAATGATGCCCAAGTAATTTAAATTAAAAACAAAAAGGCTCATGTTCTTGCTAAAAGTGTGTTGTCTACTTCTCTCCCAGCTTTCAATATATAGTTGCAAGGGAAGAATTCCTTGCAAATTTTATACCCAATTAAGTGGTCTAACTCAAGTTATGCCCAATTAAGTGGTCTCACTCACCAGCAACATGCCCCTGACTTCCAACTTCAATTGCATGCCCTAAAACGATGTAGTTCAGCTTAGGAGCCTTCATACGTTGTAGTCTTGTGTCGCAGCTCCTATTTGGGCCTGGTTTGACATCCATTACACTCCTATAATTAATTCAAGATATGGGCTAATGACTTCGCAGAAGTCAAGCTGTCAAGATTGGCACTTTGACCATTGCTTCAATTTCAGTTTAAATTATCCAAATGTGTGATCCAGCTCCTGAAGTCTTTATGAATCTTGCAGAGATTTGTCTTATCTTTCCTCATCAATTAGATATTTGAAACTCAAATTATGACTAAATTAATGAACACTACTAAATAGACAAATTAAGACCAAATCATATAATAAATTTTCCAATGATCCAAGTAAGCTTAATATAATAAAATATGACAAAACGGACTTAATTAAACTAAATTAGACCTTAAGAAGCTTAGTGAGAAGACAATTAAATGAATAAATATTTTTCTATCAGGGGTATTGTTGCTATCAAAATAATATTTTTGATTACAAATCAAAATCAAAGGCTTAGGATTAAGCTTAAGGCAATGTTGAGGTCTCCGATTTGGTTATGGCAATATTGAGTCCTTCTTTTTGGGTAAGAATTGAAATTGCAAATGTGGTTTTCAAACAAGAGATTTGATAAAGATCAAAGAATACGACCGCTTTTGAATGAAGAATTGGATCAAGTTGAAGGAGAAGATTGAAGATTAAAAAGATTTAATGGAACTTAGAATAATTTAAGATTATCTTAAAGTTGATTCAATTTTGGATAGATTTGAGCAGCCAGATGTTCAAAATTCAAATTGGTTTTTATATTTGAAATATAACATTTTTTAGAGGTTAAGCACTCTTTTTAAGACCAACACAAGTGTTATTGTCAGAATTAAAAAGTTATTAAGTTCAAAACACATGTTAATATCTTGTAAGAAAGACAGTTACTTGTTTTGTCTATAAATACCAAAGGGGGATGAAGACATTAAGATGCAGTCAAAACACTTGCCTACATTTTTCACAAGTCCTATAAGTCACTTTGAGGCCTATGGACAAATACAGAAATTAGCTAAGTATGTATTTCACCCTGCCTCATTTTATGCATTTCTTTCAATAATGCAAGTTCTATTTTCAGTCAACATTGTTGTTAGTGTTTCTTTTCATCTCCTGAATGAATGATCTTTGATCATTTGATTTCTTTTACTTTTGCTCATTTACTTTGTTCTTAGTTTACTTTGCATTACTCTCGATTTGGATTATTTCCAGTTACTATACTTCATTTCTGCACTTAGAATTGCATTGCACTTTTACTGTTTCATATATATCAATCCAATTGAATTCACTATTACATTCATTACCTTTTACTTTGCGAAATTATCTACATTCTTTATTTTAACATTATTTTTGCAAATCATCAAAAATTTAAGAGTCTTTTAAAAGAAGAGATTCCCTTCCCAAATTAAGAATTAAAATTGAATTTGTCTTTTACAAACAAATCTGAGTAAACAACGTAATAATCAATGGGGAGAATAATGAATGAAAAGTTTCAACCTCAAGATGCCTAACTTCGGTCAAAGGGTCTCGATCACCTACACAAGATAGCATTTTCTCATATAACTTTTTCAAATATCTCACTTTAGTAATATAGGCTATATAGCATTTTCTACCTGTAACTTTTCTCGAATATTGTCCTTATTATATCGTTTTTCTTTTGACTCAATTTATTAGCTTTAAAAATTCTTCTGGAAATTCAGTTCATAACCGAGGAATTAAGTATACGTAATAATCAGTTGGGAGATTAATGAATGAAAAGTTTCAACCCTAAGATGCGTAACTTCGATCAAAAGGTCCTCGATCACACCCACCCTAGAAAGCATTTTCTTCTTTATTTGGATGTAGTGCCAAAATTTCTTTACATTGTCAGTGACTGAGTGGGATAAGCTATTCAGGCGGCCTCAACCCGATAATAACAATAATGAATATCCAACTTCTGCTACAGATTTCTACTTAGAAAAAATCAGCTTTTTGGTCCATAAGCATGTGTTCAATAAGGAAGGTTTCCCTATTACAAAGCTAGGCACATGTCCCTTCACTTTCTACATTGCCACAGTACACACACGCCTCCAGCTATGACATGCTTGACGACGTCACTAGGTTTTCGCAACTATAAATAGCATAGCATGCTCTGAATATCCATCTATAAAAACTTCTAACTATCGATATAGCTTAGATAACTATTCGATCAGTTTCATACCCTTTGACTTTTATTGACCCGTGTCATAATGGCAGCTATGAGGGGTTTAGCTCTTCTTGTTTTGCTTATTACAATCAATGCGGTAGTGTCTGAAAGTAGAGTGGCAAGAAAGGACCTGGGAATTGGGTTGGGTGCTGGGGTCGGTATTGGACTTGGCGGTGGGGGTGGTGCAGCCTCTGGTGCAGGATCAGGGTCTGAGTCCGGTTCTGGATCTGGATCAGGCTCTGGTAGTTCAGGTTCTGGAGCGGGTTCGGAAGCAGGGTCTCATGCTGGGTCTGGGGCTGGGTCAGGCTATTCTGGAGCTGGTTCTGAAGCAGGGTCTCATGCCGGGTCTGAGGCTGGATCAGGCTCTTCTGGAGCGGGTTCTGAAGCAGGGTCTCATGCCGGGTCTGGGGCTGGATCAGGCTCTTCTGGAGCGGGTTCTGAAGCAGGTTCATATGCAGGGTCTCATGCTGGGTCAGGATCTGGTGGTCATGGAAAGTGAAATCATGCATGTTAGCTAGAATAAAGATCTTGTGGGAGAAAAGAACAAGACAATGTGTCACCATCAGTTTACTATATACATCATATAATTAGCAAACAAATAAGTTGATGTTTTCCTATTGTCAAAAGAATGAAAGTTGTTGTCTTCATATATATGCATGTGTCCGTCATGATTTTCCTGCATGTTACATGGAGTCGTAAGTGCTTAAGTACTGTGGGGAGTCATGGCTTTCCATCAGTAATGCAAGATTCTTCCAGTGTTGGATGCTTAACTCGTTTACTCTAATTGACTACCTGTTGCTTTATACTGATTTATCCAGCAACTACTGTTCTATAACACTAATTAATTAAGGCTTCATGTTAGTAGCAACGGCTAATAATTTATAATTCCTTCTTAAGGTACCGTTTAACACATGAGATTAGGTTTAGAATTAAACTTTAAAATTGGAATTGAACATCCTAATTTTAATTATCTTATTTGGTGTATATATTAGAATATTTCAATTCTTAATACAATTCTATAAAATTGAATAATAACTAATTTATATTATTTTTAATTTTTAACTTAGACCTAAGAACTTTCAATTTTAAGTACCAAAAATCAAACTTAAAAATACTATTTCATATTTTATTGGTCATTATCTTATTTGTCATCATAATACTCCAACAACTATTGATGATGGTTTGTTAGCATTGTCTGGTCATTGTCGCCGTGAGCACGCTCTAGCCATGTCATCACCAATATCCTTTAGCGTCTAACATCATTATAGACATATTAATGCAACCATCGACGCCGCCGTTAACCAACAACATTCTCTATTTAAATTTTTTATAATAGTTTTAAATTCTTTTTTTATCAATTTAAAATTATTTTTTTATATTCCTTATAAATAACTCAAACAATAGAATTTTAATCTAGTTTAGAGTTATAATTTTATATCTTAATTTTATTTTTATCTTAAACATAAAACCTAAAACTCTAAGTTAATTTCACTTGTGATAAAATTCGAATTAAAATTAGAATTATGAAATGTAAATTCAAATGTCATCTAAACGGACCACAAGCAAATTTCGCTTCTTCCCAAGATAATGTTATTTGGATACTGTTATATATATATAAAAATTTACAAATCTTTATAAATAAAAAAAACAATTTACACATCTTTTGACATTATTAGGTTTATCTTTGGATATGTGCGACATTAAATCAAAGTTTTTCGGCATATATAAATGAATATGCAATCTTGCTTATTATTAGGACAAAAGTTTCAGGTATTAGTCAGGATAAAACTTTATGAGAAAATTTTTAAATTTGTAAATACAACACTTAACACTCAAAATCTGGAAGGCTTCTCCCTCCAACAAAAGCTGGAGCTCAAACATATCGGCCCTGCTACTACTTAGGCTCTCTCACCATCATCGCTTGCTCCATCGTTGCTCAAATTCCTTCATCATCATTGATCACTCCACCGCTACTTAGAATCCCTCCAACCCTCGCCTTTGTCCTAGCTCTGTCTCAAATGTGCAGTATTTAATTCAGACTATCCACGAATCTTCATGTTTAATTGCTTTCTTTTGCCTCAACTTGTACTTGACATTAAGTTTCTATATTTATCATATGAATCCAAACAATTTAATAGAATACTTGTAGTATTTCAATTATGAGAAATAACTATATATGTCTCTTTTTTACTTTTTCATGACTTTCTCTTCTCAGGTAATATCCTAGAAGAATATATTGATCTTCACTCATTGTGGAAGATCAATGTGTGCTTGAATGCGTTATCTGGTTCTATCCCATAATTCATAAGTGATTTGTCTAGCATTTGGTTTCCAGATTTATCAAAGAATGGCTTCACTGTGGATACCTTCAGCTTTGTTTAGGTACTGCTATGAAACTAAGTTTGTTTCTCTCTCTCATAACAATCTTGTTGGTCCAACCCTTGAGTCATTGGTGAATTGCTCCAACCTTGAAGAATTTGATTTTTCATTCAACAATTTCAGTGGGATTGTCCCTTCGCGACTTTGAGATATTCCAAGGTTGTCATATGTATCACTAAGAAGAAATGTCTTATCAAGGAGTGTGCAAGAGCACATTTCGGCATGCCAAAGCTTGAAACTTTTGGAAATACTTTTCAGTGGGTTTCTGGTGGATATTTTCAGTGATTTTCGATTTCCTAAGAGCGATTTTTTTACAACAAAAAATCTGTCAAAAATTTTGATTTCTAGCAAATTTTCGACCAGTTTTCAACGAATGTGGCTACCAGTAAAACATGATTTTCTAGTAGTGAACCTTGAAATAACTTTGTTTCAATTTTCTTGAACTTGATTGCTAGGAGATGCAAATTCTAATGTGCAAAAGAGAAATCGTCACAAATTTATTATATACCTAACTAGTAGTTTCCCATGTGAATTTATTATATATCTTAACAAAATCCCACTTAAGTAAAGGAGTTTGAGATCTTATCTCCTAACAACTATCAATCTTAATCACATCTAAATAATATTTCTTCAGATACTACTTAGCTTGCAAGTAAATCCACTCTATAAATACAGAGTTAAGCCACTCAGGTATGCATCTACTTTTATACACTCTTTTCTCCTAGTGCGCCACTCTAACTTGAGCGTCAGAGTGTCTTGTAGATACACACCCTCATTCTACCGTCGCTACCATCACACCAAGGAGGAATCCACCATCAACCACTGCTTAGAGGCAAGGTTGTAACATCCTCTCTAACCTATTAGTATTAATAATTGATATAGAAGCTCATTAATATTTGTACTAATTAATTGTTAATTTTGTTAATTTTCTGATCTAGTTTAAGTATAATACTATAACATTTGACGTGGAAAATAGCTCATATTAACTTAGAAACTAATATTTATTTCTAAGCCATAACTAATTAGAATGAGTTATGATAAATTTTGGAGAATCAATTGAATTAATTTGACATTTTTAATAACACATGGTGAGTGTTTAAAGGTCAAATTAAATAAGAACATAACTTGGAAAATCATGAGGTTTTGTAAAGATGTCAAATAGATGATGAAGTTTAATCTGGGAATGGTTACAGGTTAAGATAGATACCTGTAAGTCTATTAGTTTAACTCATTGGGTTTAACTTAACTTAAGGATGAGTAATAGGGCTTAATTAGTGATTGTTAATGGTGTATATGAATAATTATTAGTGGAGGAGTATAGGAACTAAATGAATTCCTAGAATTTTCTATAATATTGATGGAAGTTTAGAAAATTTATTAGTGGAAGATCAAATTAAGTATCCTTAATAGATAATTTTCTCACACCAAATATGTTGCCCTTATCTTTATTCTTATATTCCCTCGGCAGAAGATAAGAAAGAAAGAAAGAAAGAAAGAAAGAAAGAAAGAAAGAAAGAAGAGAAAGAGATAGAAAGATAGAGCAGAACAAAAAATAAGAGAGAAGGAAGAAGATGGAAGAAGAAAAATCAAGGAAGAACAAGAAGAGAAATAGAACACCATCAACAAAGGAGTATAGGTAGGGGTGTTTTCTTCATGGATCTATTGTCTTCCACTTTTTTCTAGTTTGATTGCTTGATTGATGAAAGTGGTTAAAAATTTCTATTTCACGATGTTCTTTCTCTTCATCTTATTGATGATTTTAGGTTGAGGATGATGAATATGGGTTTTTATTAGTTTGACTATTATTGTTAAACTTAGTGGATTTTGGATGAGATTATATGTTGAGTATTGATGTTATGGTGATTTGAAAGAGGTTTATTCTGGGTATAGCATGTTTAAGGACTAGTTCTGTTGCTAAAACCCAAATGGCAATCGATTACCAGCTCCATGAGCTAGTAATCGATTACCAGCTTTCAAAGAATGGTACTTGGAAACATGGTAACGGATTACCATCAGCGTAAATATGTAATCGATTATTACCCCCGCATAGTCTCGCATAGAAAAAAGTGGTGATGGTAATCAATTACCACTTTAATGGTAATCCATTAGTATTATATATATATATATATATATATATATATATATATATATATATATATAATTATGTAAAGTGATGTGTGTATTAACACATATGGTATGAGCAAACTGCATTAATTAACTTGGTCTATCAAGATAATTGTTGGTGAGTTATGCATAAGTATTTTTATAAGCACTCGTTGAATCTAAGGGCATATCCTGATCTTGAAATAAGACAACCACCTTTAACCTTAAAGTTTTGTTTATGAAAAAATAATTGCTAACAAGTGTCCGTGCCTTTAGGACAATTGCTAAGTATTCAAAATATAAATTTTTTCATGAAAAGTAAAATATTTAATGCATTGAGAATTAAAAAGATTCTACTTTTTATGCAAAACTTCTTATTTTAGACTTTTTATCAAGTTATCTAAGGGCACTTGTTAAAAAAAGGTGATGTGTGTGAATAACTTTACTCTTATAATTTAATTTTAATACATTATCAGTGTAAAGTTTTTTATATAATTAATCAATCATACATTATTATATATGTGATTTTTGAAATAATTATTGTGAAAGTTAAATAATTTTTATGACATGATAATATATTATTAGATAATAATATAAATAACTTTTCTACTAACAATACATTCAAATTAAATCTTTTCTTTTATTGAAAATGCAATTTACGTAATAATCCTTTGCAATTCGGTCCAATCTAATGGCAATTTTTATTTATTTATTGAGAATTAAATCTGTGCAGGGTGGTAGGTGGTTATCTAAGAAGCATAATAAATATTATAGAACATGAATACGACATAATACATATACTTAAATATAGCAAAAAAATTAAAAAATAAATAAATATATATATATATATATATATATATATATATATATATATAGATAGATAGATAAATTCATTTAAAAATATTAAAATATCTTATTTAATGTACTTGAAATAGTAGTATCTGACTATTTTAAAATCAATTCTATAATTTTACATCAAATAATGTATATATTTATTTTCATACTCCATTTAATATTATTCATCATATATACTTTTTTTTATCATTTTTCTCACTAAATATGATATTTTTAAAAATAGTGTTAATAGTATTTACACCCCTTTTAAAGGGGTGTACGATGATCTGTTTCCTTCTAAAATATAGACTCTTCTCATATGTTTACTGGATCGGTGGACCCATATGGGCATCTTTGCAGCGAGTTTCATTCACCCGAGCGAGCAGGCTCAGTGAGTCAGTGAGTGGCATTGTAGGCTGAGGCTCAATACCAAACTGGAATAAAAAATGACTCAAGAGGACGCAACCAAGTAACTCAGCCATGTCGGGTTCTGATCCCAACAAGTTGATAAGCAAAGCTGATAAGTTGTGTGTTCATCTTTCCTCATTCTCTTTCTCTCTCTCATTGGCATATTATTATGCACATCAAAATTTTGGTGTATGATTGCGGGATTTAAGGATGCAAACCCAAGTATAGGTTGTCTCAAGTAATAAATTCTCGAGAGTCCGAGGTCGATCCACAGGAAATTGATGAAGAAAAAATAATTGAGGTAAGAAAAGGATTTGTCACAAAAAATAATAAAACTTGTTCACAATTAAATTTAAGAACTTGTTTGGGTTAGGAGATCCACTCTTGGTAATAAATTAAAGGCAAGATTATTTCTCTTTATAATTCAATTGAAATCCACACACAACGGAGGTTCCAATCAGAAAATATAACATTCAAAGTTCAATTATATATGCAATCATATTATGATTCCTTTAATTATCTACCAACATTTGTAAATGAGTTCAAGGATTCATTGCGTCAATCCTATTTTCTACAATAAATCAAGATCTCTATTATACAAAGAAGGTTTCTAAATTGATTGGAAACAAAATACAACACATATAATGTCCACTTTATAATATATCATTTAAGCACAAGAAATAGAATAATCTAACCTTATTTCATTACCAAGATCTTCACTCTTTTACCCAAGCAAGATGAAGATTTAGTTACTCATATACAAGAAGAAAGAAAGAGAGAAGAAGAGAAAGATGAACATAGCTTCAATTTAGAGCAAAAGAAAATTACAACAAATGAAAACAATAAACAAGCATGATCATAACTTCTCAAAACTAAGTCTAACACCAAAGTCTACTAAATGATCAACCAATGGAGCCTTTTATAGAGGATTAGAGATACAAAATGACAAGGGGACTGATTAAGAGTAGGTGAGGAGTAGGTGAATGAGTGGAAAATGCCAAATGGTGAGTTGGTGAGTGGAAAATTATTGAGATTTTTTGTTTCCAAAATCATTCAGTGTTGATCTCATGGATGACATCAGAATGAAGCAATGTGGTCTTCATGAAAGTTGTAGCATTTTGTCTCAACTTTCCAATGCCACCGAGATTATCCAAAAATTCATTCTACAGCCCAAGATATGACCCAATTACTGCAAACTATTCAGGCCCAGTTTCAACACCTCTGTTTTGACTTTCAGACCCAATATCACCTCCAAGCTGTCCGAATGAGCTCTTATGTTCTTCACGAAAGTTGTAGATATGGGTCTTAACTTTCAAGTCTCCAAATTTCAGCCCAAGAAAGTTCCTACAGCCCGAGTTATGCTCTAATTACTGCACACTGTTCAGGTTCCAGTCACAAAATCCGTGTTCTGACTTCCAAGCCCACTTTGCTCCTCTAGATGTCCATATTTTACCTGGAGCTCTCATGAAAGTTGTAGAGCTCTCTCTTATCTTTCCTACAAGGTAAGATACATAATTTTTTTACATCTAGAACTCAAGATATAACAGAAATACAGAAACAGTGTAAGACCTAAATAATACTAAAAAAATCAATTAAGTCTAATTTGAGTCCAAAGTTACAAAATATAACCAGACTTAATAAATTAAGTACATAGAGAGTGTAAACGAATAAAAATGAGGGTTTATTAATGTATAAAATATGTGATTATCAAATTCCCTCACATTTAGCTTTTTGCACTCCTGTACAAAACACATAAGACCAAAGTTAGGAAACAAAGAAAAACGAAATAGACTCAAAAGGTAAAAAGTCTAAAAGACTCGATGAAGCAAGAAGAGCAACCAAAAATTCAAGGGATCAAAGCATTAATGTGGTAACATTTTTTCACATCTCAAACCAATAAGTAAAGAAACTTCAGTTGAAAAGAATGAATCAAGAATGTTAGATCCTCACAGAATTCACTCTCAATCTCTCAAGTGTTTAAAAGGTATGTATTTCACTTTATTCAATCCATGAACAATTGCACTACCATAAGCTTGCTTATCTTCTACTTCTCCGCTACTCAAACCACATGCATAAAAAAATCAAGAAGACTTTATTCAAGGTTGTAATGGGGTCATGGTAAAGGAGAGGGGATAATATGAATATGAGAAGATAAATACCAAAGAGAATAAAAAAGCATTATGGTACAGTTAGAGTGGAGAAAATGTTTGAGAACATTCATCATAAAGGACAATCACCAATATTTGGCTAATGTTTTGTTGAAGATCAATCCCAAATTAGTGAATTGAATTCATTGTCAGACCTGAACCTTCTCATTTTCTTCTTGTTGTTTCAAGCATCTACCTTTATTCTAAACTCTGATAATCCTTTGATTGCAACGGTGGTCAATTTTTTTTTGATCATTTTGCTCACACACCCCCACACTTATTCAAGAACAAAGTCAATGCTCTCTTATTCCCTAAGGTTGGGTGAAACATGTTTTTTTTTTCTTATTTTTCACTTTTTCTTTTTTCTTTTTTTTTTGAAGGCACGTAATGAGTTAAAAACAAGGAATAGTCAAATAAGTCCAAAGGGGTTACACAAGAAAAAATATACGAGGATGACTATTTGGTCAAAGTAGTTATTTCAAAATGTCTCATTCATATTTATATATGTATGTGAAAATGTAGTCTAAAAAAGAATCGAAGCAAGTTTTAGAGTAACAATTCCATGAGTGAAAATCACAAAGAAAGAAGAGAATGGTACATATATTCAATCCATTCATTAATAGGCTCAAAATCTCACAAGACATATTTCTATCATTCTCAATCCACTTTATCAACATTCATATTCAAACTTGTGATTTTTAAGAAAGAAGACATTTTATGTTAAGATCCAAAAATCCATTTGCTACTTCTGCACAAAATAATTATCTCCTCAACTAAGATGCGTCTCAAGAGTAAACTTACCTCCAAGGCAAAATTTACTCCTTACTCTGCCATCCTTAATTGGTTTTACTATGAATAAGTTTCTGACAGTCATATCACTAAACATACTTCCCAATTTAGATGCGTCTCAGGAGTAAAATTACATTTTACTCTACCATCATTCATTGGTTTAGTAAGTCAATGACAATTGTATCATACTTCCTAAAAAAAAAATTTTTTGGTCAACTATCCTTCCATATCCTTCCCCCCAACCAGATCACAACATTGTCCTCAATGTTAAAATATAGATGAGTAAAGAATAGAAGATATTACCTGTTATGGCAATTACTGAAAAGAAAAACCTGATACAAATTTAAACAAAAATAAAGTACGATGAATAAAACCAAAAGTAAAGGAACACATATTTTTGTTTTTGTTTTTGTTTTTTTGTTTTGTTTTGTTTTGGTTTTTGTTTTTACTTCAAGAAAACCATCAGGGTAAAGAAGTCTAAAAACCCCTGAAGGACCCTGTTCAAAGGATCGTCTGTCCAAAACCAAAATATAGCAAAATCATACAAAGATAAAAGAAATATAATAGCAAATAATGACATACCTTTATGTATAGTTTTCATGGCGTATCTTTATACTGCGCATCATGAGTGCAGTAGTGACATATATTTATACTGCATGTCACCAGTGCAGTAGACACTCACGTCCGTTTATTCAAAGAAAAGAGAAAGAAAAAACCATCGTGGGTTTCCATCCTGAGTCTGGAACCTGGAGAGCTCACACTTGGGCTCGTAACATCAACAAAGATGCTAAAATCTGAAACCTATAATGTCCAAGATCCAGAACGTCCCATCCCAGGGCGCTGAGAGCCCCTTCTAATAAAAGAGAGGATCAAGCTCAGATGCGTCATACGCTTTGGTAGCCGCAGGTTACTTTTCACTAATAACCAGAGTAGGATGCTTCTACCTGTCCATTAACTCCAGAGTGCCTAGATGGTAAACATTGGTTTATGGAGTGCGGCTCTCTACAGAGCATGGTACACGAACCTTTTTTAAGGACCACCGTGCAAAGGTTCACCCGAGCCAATGACGGGTCAGCCAAAGGCTGGGGCTCCACAACTAATTAAAGTCATGGTATTCCTTTCAGATCGCCCTTGTTCAGACATTTTTTTTCTTTTTTTTTTCCTTTTTTTCTTTTTTTTTAAGAAAACATGAAGAAGAAGAAGACGATAATATGTACAGATTGTTGTAGATATGGCTCACATCTACCTCTAGTTTCACGTCCAGTAACGGCTTAAACGTCTTCTATGAGTCGAGGACAAGCTTCCCATCCAATTTTCTTATAAATTGGCAAACAGGATCTTTTAGAATCAGATTCCCAAGACTGTAGTGTTTTTCTTCATCCTTGAAAAGATTCCACAAATTAAGAAGTTCATGATGCACAAATCCATAAGAATGCGTCTCAAGAGTCAATAAGATATCATCTAATGACTCCTTACTCAATCCATTCTTAATGAAGAAAATTTTATCTTCTCTGTTTGCGTAAACCATCCCCAAAGAACGACATCGCTTGTTACAATTCCATCATACACATTTGTGACAGACTTGTAACTTTTTTGCTCTTCTCCTTTTAGAATATGAACTTCTTCCAAGACCTGACATGTATGAGTCAAATGAAATTGAAGACTTACCTGCTAGTAGAACATTTGCTTCAATTATCCAGCGTACATCTTCTAGCATACCCTTATGCATTAATAGTCTCAATCTTTCACATCTAACTTTGTAGATTTTTGTCAGAGCATTTTGAGGGAGGGAAGGAAAATGTTTTCTCAGGTTTGAAAGAATGACATCCATCTTAAAGGAGAAGGATTCAGTTATTTTGAGAAATTGGAAAACAAACCGACTTGAGAGTCATGGAGTATCGTTATCAGCCACTTAACTGGGAATACAAAGAACTGCAAAAACAAGACAACAAAATTAGAATAAATTCTATTCATAACAAGGATCAGAAAGAGAGATGAATTCTACCTCATCAACTTGGTTTTCCAAAAATGGTTTGAGTCTTTGTTCATTGACTTTAAACACATTACCATTCCTAGGATTCTCAATATCTATGGCTCTATGAGGATACGTATATTTGACAACAAAAGGACCATTCCACCTAAATCTCAATTTTCTAGGGAATAGGTGCATACGAGAATTATAAAGCAGAACTTTTTGATCAATTTCAAAAGATTTTCTCAAAATTATCTTGTCATGAAAAACTTTTGTTCTGTCTTTATAAATCTTTGAGTTTTCATATGCATCATTTCTCAATTCCTCAAGTTCATTTAATTGCAATTTACGTATCTTGCAAGCATCATCAAGATTTAGATTGAAAACTTTAATGGCCCAAAATGCTTTATGTTCCAATTCTACAGGCAAGTGACAAGGTTTTTCATAGACTAACCGATAGGGTGACATGTCCAAGGATGTTTTGAAAGAAGTACGGTAAGCTCAAAGTGTTTACATTAAAGCCTTGGTAGAATAGAATCACTAAAAATTATGTTTTTTGGGTTAACCGTTTTTTTCAAAATTTGTTTAATCTCTCTATTTGCTAATTCAACTTGTCCACTTATCTGAGGGTGATAAGGGATAGCAATTTTTTGGGTAATACCATATTTCTTCATTAAAGATTCAAATGATTTATTACAAAAATGTGTTCCCTCATCACTGATGATAGCTTGAGGGATTCCAAATCGACACAAGATATTTTCTTTTAAAAATTTGAGAACAGTTTTATGATCATTGTGTCGGCATGGGATCGCCTCAATCCATTTTGAGACATAATCAACTACAACCAAAATATACTCATATCCAAATGAAGATGGAAATGGGCCCAAGAAATTAATTCCCCAACAATCAAAAATTTCAATGACAAGGATGGGGTTCAGAGGCATCATGTTTCTTTTTGAAATTGGGCCCATTTTTTGATAATTTTCATAACTTTTGCAAAAAGTATAGCAGTTCTTAAATAAAGTGGGCCAATAAAATTCACATTGCAAGATTTTTGCAGTTATTTTCTTTGAAGAAAAATGACCTCCACATGTTTCTAAGTGACAAAATCTAATGACACTACCTACCTCACTGTTGGGCACATATCTCCGAAAGATTTGGTCAGGACAATATTTGAACAAGTATGGGTCATCCCAGTAAAAAATTTTCACCTCTGTCAAAAATTTTCTTCTATCTTGGTACGTCCATTGAGGCAGCATCTTTCCTTCTTGTTCTTCAGTAAGAGACGAGGAAATTACCACTAGAAAGTTTTGCTCTTCTCCCAAAAATGTGTACTTCAACCCAGCAGGTAATGACTTTAGTTCCGGTGTGGGTACTTCTTCATGGGTATTATCATTCATGGGTTTTAGCTCTTCAAATCTTGGCTTCCATCCCTTGTACTCCATTACCTGTGTACAATCAAGCAAAGAGCATATTTCAGAGATATCATCTTCTAATTGCATACCTAAATCAAATGAATTGACTAAACAAATTTCGAATGCGTCAGAAGAACTCTTGGTTTGAAGATGATCATCTATAATGGCTTCAATTCCTTCAACTTCCTCCTTTTCATCAAGGACTTCCTGTGGTTACTTGCACATGTTAAAAACATTGAGCTCCAGTGTCATGTTTCCAAATGTTAGCTTCACCACTCCATTTCTACAATTTATCAAAGCATTAGATGTTGTTAAAAATGGATGACCTAAAATAACAGGAATTGACTTGCAACTATCAACCATAGGTTCAGTATCCAAGACAATAAAATCCACAAGATATATGAATTTATCAACTTGAACTAACACATCTTCTACTATTCCTCTTGAAATTTTAATTGATCTATCGGTAAGTAGAAGAGTTACAAAAGTTAGTTTTAACTCACTTATAGAAGTTAGTTTTAACTCACTTAAGTTGAGTTGCTGATAAACTGAATATGGAAGCAAATTGACACTAGCACCAAGATCAAGTAAAGCTTTTTCAATTTTATGTTCTCCAATAATGTATGAAACTGTAGGACAACCAGGGTCTTTATATTTCAACGCATTATGATTCTGAAGAATAGAGCTTACCTGTTCAGCCAAAGATACTTTCTTTTTCACATTTAGTTTCCTTTTGACAGTGCACAAGTCCTTCAAATATTTGACATAACAAAGAATCTATTTGATAGCATCTAACAGAGGAATATTGATTTTCACTTGTTTCAAAATTTCAAAAATTTCAGTGTGGTGGTCCAATTTCTTTGGATTATTCAATGCTTGAGGAAACGGGGGTGAAGACGAGAGTTTAGTCTCCTTTTGGTCAACTTCTTCATTTTCTTGGGAAATTGGTTCATCTTTTTTTTTCACAAGATTCAGGAATTTGTTTTTCAAAAACTTTTTTACTCCTAAGAGTTATCACTGACTTGACTTAGTTCATTTGTTGGTTTTTCTGAACTCCCCTCATTTAGACTATACTGACCCTTGGGATTTGGTTGAGGTTGAGAAGGAAATTTTCTTTTCTTGTGAATGGTGAGTGCAGAAGAAAGTTTAGCAAGAGTTTCTTTTATGTCAATCATGGTTTGATTGTTTTGTTTATTAACGGCATCTTGCTTTTCTATGAATGCATGCAATGTTTCTTCAAAGTTTTTCCTATATGGTGGGACATAAGGTGCATATCCTTGAGAATTTTGAGAGTCCTATTGTGCTTGAGGAGGTGGTGGTTGCACGAATTATGACTGATTATTATTCCTCCAGTTGAAGTTCGGGCGATTTCTCCATCCCGGATTGTATATATCTAAAAAAGAAGAAGTAAATGACTTTTTAAAATTATTCATTGCATTTACTTGCTCATGTACAACTTCTTTAAAAACAAGAATCTTAGGACATTCATGTGTGAGTATCCTAAGTCATCACAAATGTCACAAATTTCTTCATTTTGCCTGATTTAATTTCTTTTGCTTTTTTTAATTCCATGGCTTTAACCTTTCTAGCCAAACTGGCAAACCTAGCATTTAGATCTTCCTCTTGACTAAGGTGATATTTTCCTTTATTAACACTTGCAAGGTTAGATCTAATTGAATTTTTAGAAGGGTTGGTACTATGCTAAGATTGAGAATTTTCAGCCAACAGGTTTAAATAGTCTAAAGTTTCATCAGGTTCTTTATCAAAAAACTTATCATTGCATATTGTTTTCACAAATTATTTAGTTTCAGGTGTTAAACCTTCATAAAAGAAGCTTATAGTGTGCCATTTTTCAAAACCATGATGTGAGCAAGAATTTAAGAAATCTTTAAACCATTCCCAACATTGAAAATATGCTTCATTTGAATTTTGGAAAATATTTTGGATTTGTCTTTTCATAGCATTGGTTTTATGTGTTGGAAAAAATTTCTTCAAGAACTCACCTTGCATTTCTTGTCATGTGCCAATTGATCTTGATTTCAAAGTGTTAAGCTAAGATTTTGCTTTATCTTTTTTTAAAAAAAAGAAACAATTTAAGCTTAACAATCTCTTCAATGTAATTTTGGTTATTGAAAACAATACATACTTCCTCAAATTCTTTCAGATATAAATATGAGCTTTCAGACTCTAAACCATGAAAATTAGGAAGTAAATAAATCATAGTTGGTTTAAATCTAAAATTGTTGGCATTGAGTAGAAAGATAAAACATGATGGACTATAATTTCAAGGTGGTTGCAAATATTCACGCATGATTCATAACGGTTGATTTTCATGTTCATCATGTACACTTACATTTTCAGCCATTGTGTCAATTATGTGTGATTGTGATTCAAACAAATCAATATATAAAGTACTAGGATTAATTTTAACTAAATGATCAAAATTTAAATCACGATATAATTAAGCATAAATAAATGACTTAAAATAAAAAAAATAATATACAAGTAGGCGATTTACACTAGCTATTAAATATTAACAAGGATGTGGTATAAACCAACACCCAATAAATATTAACAAGTAAAAAGTTAGATAACGATAAAGTAAAAAGTTAGATAATTAGAGAGTTAATAATTAGTAAATTAGAAAGTGCAAAAAGTAAAATACGAGAAAGTAAAGTGCGAGAAAGTAAATTGTAGAAAATAAAGTGTAGAAAGTAAATTGCAAAAAATAAAGTGTAAAAAGTAAATTGTAAAAAAATAAATTGCAGAAAGTAAATTGCAAAAAAAAAAAAAAAATTGTAGAAAGTAAATTTAAAATATGAAAACGGAGAAGAGGTAAAGCCCCACTAGAGCCAAGAAAGAGAAGAGAAAAAGAAAGATTATTTTGTTATGTTAGAATGCAATAATAAATAAGAAATTAAAAGTTAGAGTGAAAAATAAATGACGTAAATTAAAAGTTAGAGTGCAGAAAATAAAAGTTAGTAAACATAAATTAAAAGTTAGTAAACATAAATAAATGACATAAATATAAAAGTTAGAAAGTTAGTATGTTAGCAAGTTAGTAAGTTAGATAGTTAGAAAGTTAGATAGTTAGAGAGTTAGTAAAGAAACTGAAGGATCAGCAAGATGATCTTTTGCTCTGGTGAGGGAGAAGAGAGAATAGATTTTATTAAAGAAAAAGAACCTCAATAGATAAAAACTTCAAATCAAGTCCCCGGCAACGGCGCCAAAAACTTGTTGCGAACTAAAGGATGCAAACCCAAGTGTAGGTTGTCTCAAGTAAAAATTCTCGGGAGTCGAGGTCGATCCAGTAAAATTGATGAAGAAAAATTAATTGAGGTAAGAAAAAATTTGTCACAAAAAAATAATAAAACTTGTTCACAATTAAATTTAAGAACTTGCTTGGGTTAGGAGATCCACTCTTAGTAATAAATTAAAGGTAAGATTATTTCTCTTTATAACTCAATTGAAATCCACACACAACGAAGGTTCCAATCGAAAAATATAACATTCAAAGTTTAATTATATATGCAATCATATTATGATTCCTTTAATTATCTACCAACATTTGTAAATGAGTTCAAGCATTCTTGTGCCAATCCTATTGTCTACAATAAATCAAGATCTCCATTATACAAAGAAGGTTTCTAAATTGATTGGAAACAAAATACAACACATATAATGTCCACTTTATACTATATCATTTAAAAACAAGAAATAGAATAATCTAACCTTATTTCATTACTAAGAGCTTCACTCTTTCACCCAAGCAAGATAAAGATTTAGTTACTCATAGACAAGAAGAAAGAAAGAGAGAAGAAGAGAAAGATGAACATAGCTTCAATTTAGAGTAAGAGAAAATTACAACAAAGGAAAACAATAAACAAGCATGACCATAACTTTTCAAAACTAAGCCTAACACCAAAGTCTACTAAATGATTAGCCAATGGAGCCTTTTATAGAGGATTAGATATACAAAATGACAAGGGGGCTGATTAAGAGTAGATGAGGAGTAGGTGGATGAGTGGAAGATGCCAAATGGTGAGTTGGTGAGTGAAAAATTATTGAGATTCTTTATCTCTGAAATCATTCAGTGTTGGTCTCATGGATGTCATCAGAATGAAGCAACGTGGTCTTCATGAAAGTTGTAGCATTTTGTCTCAGCTTTCCAATGCCACCAAGATCATCCAAAAATTCGTCCTACAGCTCAAGATATGACCTAATTATTACAGACTGTTTAGACCCAATTACAGCACATCTGTTTTGACTTCTAGACCCAATATCACCTCCAAACTGTCCAAATGAGCTCTTATGTTCTCCATGAAAGTTGTAGATATGGGTCTTAAATTTCAAGTCTCCAAATTTCAGCCCAAGAAAGTTCCTACAGCCCGAGTTATGCTCTGATTACTACACACTGTTCAGGTTCTAGTCACAAAACCCGTGTTCTAACTTCCAAGCCCATTTAGCTCCTCTAGATGTCCATATTTTACCTGGAGCTCTTCATGAAAGTTGTAGAGCTCTCTCTTATCTTTCCTACAAGATAAGATGCATAATTTTACATATCTAGAACTCAAGATATAACGGAAATACAGAAACAGTGTAAGACCCAAATAATGCTAGAAAAATCAATTAAGTCCAATTTGAGTCCAAAGTTAAAAAACATAACCAGGCTTAATAAATTAAGTATATGGAGAATGTAAATGACTAAAAATGAAGATTTATTAATATATAAAATATGTGATTATTAGTGTACCTATTTTTTGCAAGAATCTAAGACTCGATCCGCCAATTCTAATGGTTGTGTCGGTTTTGCTACAAGTAGTGATTTTTATTTTTATTTTTATTTATTTTCCGTGTTTGATCGTAGGAAATATGATATATGGGTTTTGACCCCCCAAAAAAAAATTGATGCAGCATACAATTTTGTTGTTTGCTTAGGTTGATTTGTCCTAACAATGTGATCTAACTGTCGTTGGTATCATACTGGTCATGGGTTTTGGAGAGACCCTTCTACGGAATTGGTATTGATCAAGTATTTAGCTTCATGTGTGAGTTCCCATCTTTTTTTTTTCCTCCATCAACCATTTCATCGGTTGATTTCCCATTTTTTTTTATTTTAACTTTTAATTGTAAATCACGTCTCTCAATGCATAAAAACAGAAATCAAAGGTTAAAAAGTCTCAATCGCTTGTGCGGTGGAGTGTTCCGTAGCAACTACCCGTTATATTTAATAGAATTTTAAAATATTTATTATGAAATGCAATAAATATTTGATAATTCATTATGATATCGCACTCAACACGGTAGCATAGCAAGTCCCTTACAACTAACAATTACCTGAAGATTACACTCATCTACCATGTTAGGAGATGGTACGCAAAATGATTGTAGGTTACCCTTCAATTACAATTTAAAGTAAAATGAATTTGCCTTGATATCATTTTTTTTTATTCTTTTGAAGTAGTAAAAGTGAATCTGATTTCACCTTGATATCATTATTATTATTATTATTATTATTATTATTATTATTATTATTATTATTATTATTATATTTTTTAAGGTAGTATGAGTGAATCAGGGTATTTATTTCTTATTCTCAATATGATTAAACTGTGGTTAGGCCCTTTGATGCGAGGGCACATTAGTTGTGTTGTTTCTCTTTCCATGAATTATATATTTACCTTTTATTTCCTTTTCGCTTCAAAACAAGACTCAGTCTCACACGCTGGAGTGCAGATTGGAAAAGTGCTACTGTTCTTTATGAGCAGGCTGGCAAAATATTCAAGCATTTCTAAATATTTGATTGCTTGTGCAAATAATTTAGTGGCAAGTCTATCTCAAAATGAAATTTTAGAGAAAAAAGGAGTATATAAGTGCATCAGCTAAACTCATATTCTACTGTAGCTAATGGGTTTAGAGTCGCCAAGGACTATGAGAAAGCCAAAACAGCATATGAGAAAGCTTCGAAAGGACAAGAGATGCTTTCTTCGTATCCTTATTTTATTTTATTATAATCTTGTTCTTCATCTTCTCCTATTAAAGAAAAAAAATATGATCATGTTCTTCTACAATGTTATTATATTCACTATGATAAACCGTCTCTCTTTATCTTTCCTTGACAAGTAAAACAGACCTTGGGATGCAGCTAAGCACATGGAATCTGCTGCTGCTCTGGCAAAGGAACTAAGCAACTGGAAAGAAGTTGGGGACTTCAATCGAAGGGCATCTGAATTGTACATTGAGTGTGGGAGACCACAGCCTGCGTCAGATGCTCTTGCAAAGGGAGCCCGGTAAACAGATTGTTTAGCCTCTTGCTTTGAAGCTGCATTCCATGTTTGTTATTATTATGAGTAATCAACTAATCATTAACATCTATTCAAAATTATAATGTGAATGCTCCAATAGGCCAGTATGTAGTAACTCCATGATAATCAAGTCGCATCTGTTCTTCGGTAAAATCAAGAAGGCTAAAATCTTCTTGTATTGTGTAGTTTCTGGAGTCCATTGGTGTATTTGGTTGGGGCACAATGCTTGCTTCTACAGGGGTGTTTCTCTGGCCCTCAACTTGCTTTGGGATACGATTGTGTTTCTTAGAATTTTGAATATGAATACTGTATATTATTTCTCATGATGTTATAGAGTTATAAGGTAAATAATTTAGTCAAGTTTTTACTTTATCTTTCAATGAAAAAAAAAAGAAACACAAATGCAAATGCACAGATTTTGTAGAAAAATTTTAAAATTAAAATGTTTTACAAATTTCTAAAAAAATTATTGACATGTTAGTATAAGTCTTTGTTATCTAAGCTATGAAAAATTAGAAGAAGATTAATAACTTGAGATTTAATCTCAAAATGCGTAGTAGTAATAGCAGAAAAAATAATGCATGAGGGTGGATTTACAGATATTGGGCAAAATAATTTCCTAAGTAGTTAACATCATCTCCTTGCACAACCACATAAGTCTTTATTATGTTTTTTACATTAACTTCTTGCATATAGTCACATTCATCTCTGTTATGAGTTTTGTATAAACTCTCACTAATTTATGTGTATGATCACAAATCCAAGCTATCATGCAATGCTCAAACAACAAAAAATAAATCTAAAAAAATAGAACAATTAATTTTTTTTTTTTAAAAAAATAAGATAAGACAAATAAGAAAAATAAATTAAAAAAATCAAGTAGTAAAAGAAAAAAATTTAACAAATACTTAACTTTAACTAACTAAATCCCTGACAACAGGGCCAAAAACTTGTTGTGACTTTTTTAAAAGCATTTAAATACTCACAAGTGCACAAGCCGTACCGAAGTACAATTGAATAAGTACGAGATCGACTTCACAGAGACTTAGAGTTAATTTTAAGTATTGAAAAATTCTTTCTAATCAAGTCACTCAAATTAATGAGTCAAGGATGCAAAAAATTAAATTAAATAAATAACTAAAATAAAAAGTAAATTAAAAGAAAGCAAGTATAAGGATGAGATTTCTACCAAATGAAAAAGTACTACGGGTCAGAATCTACTAAGATTAATTTTAATATTAACTATGTCAAATTATTATACCTAAATATTTTATCTCATGAACATCTAGTAGCAAAGCATGTACTCACGAAAAATCTATCAATGCAACAATAAAAAAAAAATCAAGTGTATGATAAAATTTCCCTAATTAATAATAAATTATCAAATCATCAAATGTATCACTAACAAGAAATCACAATTGATATCCAACAATTACTACAAACACTCAGATAACACAAATAAATTGCAAGGCATGAGAAAAACATAATTGAACTCATCTAAAAATTCATTCATATAATCTGATTGAAAAATAGAATCAATAGATATTAAATCCTGAAATTAAGTAAAAATAATTCAATATAGTAATGTCAAAACAATCAGGATTTCATTATTACATTAGTCTAGAGAATTTAGCAAGACATAAAAAATTTAAAACACAACAAAATTACTTCACCAATGTTCTCCATTAATATTGCTCTTCTCCTCAGTTCACCGCTGCGCTCCAATATGTTTTCCACCTGGGGCGCTGTGCTGTGCTTCTTGTGTGTTCCTATTTGTGCTATTTATAACAAGGAAAATGATGTTATCACATCATTTTTTCTATTACACACCTATTCACACTATTTTTTTAATGATTATGATTAAGTAAAAATAAATGATAAAAAAAAAGTGATATAATTAATGATATAAAGAGTAGTGTAAAAAGTAATATGAAAAAAAATAATGTGAGAAAATCATAGTTGTTATAACAACATTAGAGTGCACTTTAATCCTCTAATTCAATTAGGTAGGAACTTTTTTTTTTTCAACCTATCCACTGTCCATGTGACTTTTGGCCTTTAATTTTTTTTATTTCTTATTTTTAACATCTATTTGGTCCCACTAACACCAATTGTAACCAAATTCTTCATGCTTACTACCTGCACAACATACATTCAAAATGGGATAGACTCTTTAATTTGGACTTGACTTTGAGACAATTACATCTCTTAATAATTTCACATTATTAAAAGTTATCACTTTATTTAAATCTTGCAAATATGATGACAATTAAATAAAATTAACTTGTCTCAATAATTAAATAATAATATCATAAAATTATTAAAATTAATTATATTGAGTTATAATAATGCCGACTTTTTATAAGAAAAATATATAAAATTAGACTATTATCAGATACCCGACTCCGCAAGTTTTTAATCATTCTGTCTTTTAGTTCTCTATCAAATTTCGACAGATACCCAACTCCACAAGCTTTTTTACCTTTTTGCCTTTAATTTTTCTGTTAAGTTTCGATGGATACCCGACGCCGTAAGCTTTTTACCTTTTCTACTCTAAGTTTTCCGTCAAGCTTTAGCAGATACCTGACTCCGCAAGCTTTTTACCTTTTCTTCTTTAAGTTTTCTACCAAGTTTCAGTGCATATCCAACTCCTCAAGCTTTTTACATTTTCTGCTTTAAGTTTTCTGTCAAGCTTCAGCGGATACCCAACTTTGTAAGTTTTTACCTTTTTGCTTTAAGTTTTTTGTTAAGCTTCGGCGGATACCTAACTCCGCAAGCTTTTTGCTTTTTTGCTTTAAGTTTTCTTTTTGTTAAGTTTTGGCGGGTACCCGACTCTGCAAGCATTTTTACTTTTTGTTTTAAGCTTTCTGTCAAGCTTCAGTAGACACTCGACTTCGCAAGCTTTTTACCTTTTCTGCTTTAAGTTTTCTGCCAAGCTTCAACGAATACTCGACTCCGCAAGCTTTTTACCTTTATGCATGTAAGCTTTCTATTTAGCTTCAATGGATACCCGACTCTGTAAGCTATTTTACCCTTATGCCTTTAAGTTTTCTGTCAAGCTTTAGCGAATACTCGACTTTGCAAGCTTTTAACGTTTTTGCTTTAAGTTTTCTGTTAAGATTCAGCGGATACCCGACTCTGCAAGCTTATTACCTTGTTCCTGTCAAGCATCTTACATTGTTCCATAGTCAAGTTTTCTTACCTTGTTTGTATATTATGTACAATATGAGCGCACTTAGTGACAAATTTGGTGGTTTCATGATGTAGAGCTAGATAGTAGTTTGTACGACTGACAGATAGACGTCCATAGATCCCATTTTGACTATATATATGTTTGAGTATATGTTGATGTATATGGATAGTGATGTGTGTCATTTCTGGCTTTACATGTCTTTTGCTTGTTTGATTAGTTACTTTTCTGGATGATTGTACCATAGGTACCGATGCCCATGTTTATATATACTTTTGACTATGTATATACAAACTCTGATAAATAAGGCTTAGTGGAAGGCCCAGAAGGCTAGTATCCTTGATATTTATGTTTATGTTGGCATGTTTATATGAACACTGATGACAGAGTTAGAGTTCTGACAATAAGGACTCACTCTGAGATACTAGATACGCTCATTAAAACTAATTTCTATTGCACACTTATTGAAGGCTTTCGACCTAGCTCACCTTGAGAGCTAAAGAACTTAAAGCTTAAGATAAAAATGAATCTAAAGGTTAAGGTATTCAATGAACTGTTGAAAAAAAAAAGATCAAATAAAATTTAAGTAAAAGATGGTTAAAATAAGTAAGGAACTCAAGCAAATCGGTAATGGGACTTGGAAAAGAACACATAGTGAACTTTATCCTATCTAGTTCACCTGGTTGAGCGTAAGTTGGACTATATAAGATAAGGGGCATCACATTCATTTTAATGTCAATAAACAGAAATACATATATAAAAGAATATTAACCGTAATAAAACAAATAAAATGCAAATGCCAATGCAATGCTCATTTCTAAATTCGATCTTTCTCTTTATCTTATGTTTTATCCTTTTATCTCTTGAGGAAGGTACATTATCCTCTATCTCATTTTAGGCAGGAAATTACTCATCCTTAACCTCTAGGTGATAGTTTGCCTATTCGGCATGAATTAGATCACTCTCAGTAGCCATACTTCCTTACACAAAATATATCCCTAGTAAGGTGATTTACTTATTCCTCACTTTTAGTAAGGTAATCCTTACCTAATCTCTTTGGGAAAAGCACCTCTTTACATTTTAAATTCTTGTGAGCAATTAGTAATGTACAATCAACAATCCATATTATGATTCTCAGTGCAAACTCTTACTTTCTCATTTAGCTCCACAATCACATACTTTATGAGCAAAATTTCAATTGCATTATGATATCAACTCATGAGCATACAAGTTACCAAATTCTAATTTAACATATAAAATCAAAGGATTAACATTGTAACTTAGAAAACAAGTAACATACGTTGAGGAAAATCCTTCTCAAAGCATACTACCAATAAACACTCCAAGCAATTACACTGTAGGAATCAGTCCAATTTAACTCAATATTTTAAGAATTAAATAGACAACACTTATCTATACATTTATCATCTAAATTGGAATCAAGATTTTACTTAATCCTCGTGGAATTTCCAAGAGCAAATCTTGGCCAAGGAAGCTCAAAGCAACTTTAGAAAATTTTTAAGGCAAGCATATTAACAATATATTCCAAAGAGAGTTGAAATCAAATTATTAATCAATTAACAACAACAAGGAAACATTAACATCTAAAATTGATTCATCCAAGTCTCGACCAACATAGTCACAAATATCATCAATTAACCAAACCCTAAATCTATTTTTTCTTCCATGGCCAATTTTAAGCGTTAAAAGGGAAGAAAATGATGAACTACACCGAAATTTCATTTCCCCCTATGAGACTGAGACCCCATCTCGCAAAATCATTCATCATGTGTCAAATTTATCAAGCCAAATTAACTTCACAAGTTCATGACTAAGGAAAAAGAGATGAACTTCAAGGATCCTTCTCCGTTGTGTTCCAACCAAAACTACCCTCCACCAAAAACCCATATGCATCCTCATAGCTTATCCAATATTTAATCTCCAATATCAACAATTAAGAGTAATTAAGAAGAAGATAAACAAGATGAGAATATGCACCCCTACCTTTGCGCCTAGCTCATAGAGGAAGATGAAAAAGAAGTTGAGTTTATGATTGATTTCTTGGTGTCAAAAGGAAGAGCTCAATCAGATGAAGATTTTTGTTAACTTGATGTACTTGAGATGAGGAAGCTTTGGTCACTATTTAAAGCTTCAAAGTGGTGTCGATGGTGGGTTCTTCCTCCTCCTTTGTTTCTTCTCTTCAAAGACCGAGTGTGTGTTTTTTAGAGAATGAAGAGTGTGTGTGAGTCATGTGTCTCAAGTGAGTGTAAGGGTAAGAGCTCCTTATGAGCGAAGTTATGCCTTAAGTGAGTTAAGGTGGCGGTGAGGGGTGGTTCAAGGGTTTGGGAAGGGTTTAGTCACTCATTCTCATGAAATATACTTGCCATGCATATTTTAGGACATATTAGGATCCAATTAGAACCTAATGAAACCATTGGTAATCATTATGTCCTAATTCTAACCAATGATATGGTAACTTAGTGCTCAAGTTACTTTGCATGAATTCTAATTGGTTTTGGTCAAATCAAATTTTATATCATTTAATAATTACCTTTTTACTTTTGAACCAATGAAAATTTTCTTAAGGGCTTGTCTAAGTTTGCATGTAATTGAATTGGTGAAAAAGTTATCATTACTCTTTTATTTTAATCTATTATAAACCTTGGTAAATGCCTAAACTCGCTTACATGCATTTTTATTGCTCCTAATTATTTATAAAAATTACTATATTTATTTACTATGATTATTTTATAATTTATTTAATTTTATATATTAAACACATAAATATTAATTTATAACTAGTATATTTAATTATTTAATAATTTCTAAAATTAACTTAATTTACCTTTAGAGGTAATTTGCTCATTAAATTATTAAACATTCATGTAAACATGCAAGCAAGTCCAACAACAAACTAATCAATATTTTACTAGCTTTCTAATTAAGCTAGAAGGGAGGGTGTTACATTCTTTCCAAGACAGACATAATAAAATGCATGTTATTAAAGCCTATTTGGCATAGTCAAATCGAATAGGTAAATGGGCTCTTGCCTTAACTTATTTTTTATAGCAATATATGCCTTTAAATGCAGCAAAAGGCCAAATATTGGTTGATTTCTTGGCTGACCACCCTTGTGTAGAAATCAAACAAGAAGAAAATGACTATGTTAGGCTAAAACCCTAGAAATTATATTTCAATAGGTTGAAACACAGTGGTGGCATTGATTTGGGGATTCTAATTATTTCCCCAGTTGGTGTACCAACAAAATCAATGTTCGAACTAAAATATGAATATTTGAAAAATACGGCTGAGTATAGGGGTGGAAATAGGTCAGGCCAGACTTGGCTTGACTTTGCCTTAAACATGCCTGACCTGTATCCCAAATATAAGGCCTGAGCCTAACCTATGAGCTTATAATAGGCTGACTTTTAAGGTATGTTTTGACCTTTTGAAAAGTCTGGCATGACCCGAAAATCTACTTAAAGGCCTACTTTGCAATAAGACCTTTAAATAGGCTAACAAACATACTTTTAAATAGGCTAATAGGCCTAAGTCTTGAATTATTCCAATGAGCCTAGGCTTGTAAATAGGCCAACAAGTGTATGATTTTTAAAATATTACATTAAAAATCTAATATTCTAATTCAATAACATAAGTCTAACAAGTCTATTTATTCAACAATACAAAATTATAACAAATATAATCAGTCTTAGGCCTCAACTTATCCAACAACATAATAATATAATTAGACAAATCCAATAGGCCTCAGGCCTCAAATGATTAACATCAAAATAGTACAATGACACAAATCTAAAAGGCCTCAAGCCTCAAATTACTAACATCAAAACAATACAATGACACAAATCTAGAAGGCCTCAGGCCTCAAATGGTCCAACAAACAATACCACAAGTCCAAAATAGATATCCAACAATAATACAAATAACACAAAATAACAATAAGGCTAGGAGGGAAAAACCAAAGGCGTACTTTAAACTTAATAAAAGTATAATTTTACAAGTAAATAGCAAAGGAAGGTTTACTTGGCCCTTGAATTCTTGATCTTTCACATTATTAATTGGCCTGACTTAAAATCCCTAATTTTTATCATCAATCATGGTTAAGTCACCTAAATCATTGTTTTAAAAAACATGAAGTCTAGCAATGACTTGAGTCAATAATGGAACCAAAAAGCATGCACGAAAAAAGGACTAGACACTTCCAATATTTAAACAATCCAATGGTTTGGTTCTAATCTTTTATGGTTCACTCTTAGGCTCTATCACTGACACACAAAGTTAAGTATAAATGCATCCAAATATGTCTCTGATAGATTTTCTTTAAGATGGAACTTCCATTTGATCAAACCTTTAAAAGTCAACAACAAAACGAGTTAACCACTAAGACATGATAAGCCACTCAAAATCCATCCATTGATAATTTAATCGAATCTTTAAAGCTTAATACAAGTAAGCAAAAAGAAAACCCCAGCAGTGGAGAATCATACCCCTGCAACTTCGAACCAAGATGTTCATAATTTCAGACACAAAACAAATCAATCAATGAGAAATGGCAAATTATTTAGAATTAGTCCATTAACAATCCAACTAAAGCCTCAGAGATTAAGACATCTCTAAATTGGATCAATTTGCTATACAGTCATTCAAGCACCTTTTCAAATAAATTGCATGCATCAGGGAATAATATTTACTAGAGTATCTATCAACAACAAAAATACAACTACTCAAGCCATCCCAGAATCAGTGTGACCACTACCAACCCTTATCAAATTTAAATATAATAAATTAGGCCACCATTCCAATCAAATGACTAAACTCATATTTTTTAGCATCAACATTAAAGGAGGAATTGAGAAAGAAAGAAAAATAATATATAAAAAAATGGGGTTTACCCCTAATTCAAATTCGCAACTAAGGAACAACTGAGAGCCAACTCACACGACTTGGTTCCTCTTCTATTCCAATTCCAATTTTGCCTTTCATTCCCCTTTTCTCTGAGATCCCATGTGTGCGCTCTTTCTTTCTCTCTCTCTCTCTCTCTCTCTCGGAATCCCTCTTTCTCCTCTCTAGAATTTCATTTTCTTCTTTCTCTACCCACCTCATTTTCTTCTTCTCATCTTCTTTCTGTGTCCTCTCTCCTCTTTTATACGCAGTCCCTTCTGTCTCAATTGTTGTGTCCTTCTTCTTGCATGTTGGATTAGGGTTTCATGTAGGAGTGAAATTTTTGTAGGGGAGTGGGTGGATTCACAAGTGTGTGAAGGAGCGATGGTGACAAGGGTCGTGTAAGAACGGTGCATGGAGATGAGAAATTGGTGTATGATGGTGAACAATTATGAGAGGAGGATAGGTATTTGCAGAGAGAAATGGGTTAGGATGTACAACACAGCAGCCTATTTTGACCAACTTACTAACTTAGGTTTTTAGTTACTAATTTTTATTAAAATTTAATTAAAAAACATATTAATATATTATAATAATTATAATAATTATAATTATTATAATAATATTATATTATATATAGTTAAACAAGTCAGGTCAGCTTATTAGGCCTAAAAAGTCTATTAGATGGCCTGAGACCTAGCCTTTTTGGTTAAACGAGCTTTTAAAAAAGTCTTGACTTAGCTTGTTTAGTAAATAGACCTGGCCTAGCCCTTGATGAGCAGTCTGACCTATTTCCACCCCAAGCTGAGTATGAAGCTCTTATAGCTAGATTAGAAATATTATTATCACTTCAGGCTAAGAATGTTAAAATAATAGGCAATTCATAGCTAATACTCAGGCAAATTGTTCGAGAATATAAGTGTGTTAGCCATTAATTAATTAAGTACTTAGCCTTTATAGCAAGATTATTAAATGAGTTAGATGAAGTAATTGTCCAGCATATCTTAAGATAACTTAATGTTGAAGCCAATAAGTTGGCTCAAATATCTTGTAGGCATAAAATTTCAATAGATGTACTGTTAAAATTTATCGAAATAAAAGAAAGGTTATACTCATTTGAAGAAGCAAAAATTTACTTAGTTGAAAAGTTGGATTAGTCCAATTGGAGAAAGACAATTATTGATTATTTAAGGAATTCGAGTTCATCAGTTAAAAAGTAAATAAAATACAGGGCACTTCATTATGTTATAATGGTTGACTCATTATTTAATAAATTAATTGATGATAACTTATTCATATCTCTAAGCGATACTGAAGCATATACAACTTTAGTAAAGGTTCATGAGGGCATTTGTGGTGCTCATCAAGCAAGTGAAAAAATGGAATGGGTGTTAAATTGACAACGAGTATATGGGCTGAAAATGGCAAAAGATTACAATTTGTATGCTAATCTTGTGAAGAATGTCATAAACATGACAATATTGAACATGTTCCTGCAAGTGAATTGCACTCAATTATTAAGTCTTAGCCATTTCGAGGATGGGCTCTAGATATAACTGACCAAATACATCCTTCATCATCTAAAGGTCACAAGTAAATTTTAATAATTGTTGATTATTTTACAAAATGGGTCAAAGTTATCCCATTAAAAGATGTTACTTAGTAAGATATAATTAATTTTATAGAAGAACATATTATCTATAGTTTTGGGATACATCGAACTTTAACTACGAATCAGGGAACTGATTTCACTAGTCAAAGAACTATACAATTTGTAGAGTCAAGAAACATCAAAATGATTACTTCAACTTCATATCATGCCCAAGTCAATGGACAAGTTTAAGCTATTAATAAAATCATTGTAAGTTTAATAAAGAAGCATGTAAGTCGAAGGCATAAAAACTAGCGTGACACACTTAGCCAAATCTTATGAGGATATATAAATTTCCCATAAAGTGGAAGCAATATATAATGTGGGGGCTTTCCCACATGTCAATTCAAATTATTTTTCCCTCTAAAAGTCTTTCCATTTGACAAATTCAATAAGAATCAAATCGAAAAGATATTATTCAAACAATATAATATTTACCTATTTCCAACTCATCAAGAGGATAAATATTGGGAGTTGATAGTTGTCGAGACTATTAAATTACATCAATTTATAAACCGATTCACCAAAATACATGCAGTATAAGGTACCACCGGTCGAACCCTTATATTACTCTAATTAAGCAATCAGATTAAGAGGTTAACAAGGGGAAGGTTACATAATTGATTAATAGAAAGCAATTAAAAACTGTAAACAGAATTAAGTAAACAACAAATCCAAGGAAATCAACTAATCTTGAGTTTAATTCATCATTGATCACAAGGAATCTAACCAAGTTCTTAGCCTTAGATAACATTAAGAAGCCTTAAGATTATCCATGAATTCTCTACTAGATAAGCATCCAAAATTTAGTTAATCAAGGTTAAACGAATAAAGCACCCATCTAAGCCATAATTAACCTAAAAACCAGAATTCGACCAATCTAAACAATTCATCAAACACCTTTGATGCATTATTTAGTCTCTAAAATCCTTCTTAAACTAGTGGTAATTATGTAATTATCACATCAACATCCAAATCAAATTAAGCAATTCAATCCAGATTCAATCAAAATCAAAATAGGTAGAAGGCAAACTTGATTAACGATTAAACATAGAACAATAAAAAAAAAGATCTCATAATTAAACATCAAGATTTATAATCCCTATGATTGATTAAAGGTTCTAGCCCTCCATGGATGGGAGGGAAAAATGCAGAAAAATGAAGAAAACCTAGAGAGAAGGGAGAGAAGGGAGAAAAAGAGAAATGAAGAGATAAGATGAAAAGTGCTTAATGAATTGTGTCCCTCGTTTTCTGCTAGTCTAACCCTATAACTAACTCCTTTTTTGGCCTTACATGATTAGAATCCAATTAGGTACAAAGCTAGGTCAATTAGGAATCATTGAGCTCAAGTACTATGTCGTTTGGAGGCCTAAAACTTAAGTTATGCCCCAATTAAGTGACCTAACTCACCAACAACATGCCCCTGATTTCCAGCTTCAATTGCATGCCCAAAATGATGTAGTTCAGCTTAGGAGCCTTATAGGTGTTGTAGCCTTGTGTCATAGCTTCCATTTGAGCTTAGTTTGACATCCATTAGACTCATATAACTCAAGATACGGGCTAATGAGTGTGAAGAAGTCAAGCTGTCAGGATCATCACTCTGGCTCTTGCTTCAACTTCAGTTTAAATTATCTAAACATGTAATCTAGCTTCTGAGGTCTTTATGAAACTTGTAGAGATTTGTCTTATCTTTCCTACAAGACTAGAGTCACGTCAATTAGATATCTGAAACTCAAATTATAGCCAAATTGCTGAACACTGTCAAATAGACAAATTAAGGTCAAATTATGCATTAATTCCTTTAATGATCTAACTAAGCCTAATATCATAAAATGTGACAAAATCAACTTAATTAAGTCAAATTGGACCTTAAGAAGCCTAGTGAGAGGATAATGAAATGAATGAAATATTTTTCTATCAGGGGTATCTGCTGCTATCAAAATAATATTTTTGATTACAAATCAAAATCAAAGGCTTAGTATTAAGCTTAAGGCAATGTTGAGGTCTTCGATTTGGTTATGGCAATATTGAGGCCTTCTTTTTGGGTAAAAATTGAAATTGTAAATGTGGTTTTCAAACAAGAGATTTGATAAGATCGAAGAATACACTCGCTTTTGAATGAAGAATTGGATCAAGTTGAAGAAGAAGATTGAAGATTAAAAAGATTTAATGGAACTTAGAATAATTTAATATTTATCTTAAAGTTGATTCAATTTTGGATAGATTTGAGTGGTCAATGTTCAAAATTCAAATTGGTTTTTAAATTTGAAATATAACAATTTTTAGAGGTCAAGTACTCTTTTTAAGACCAACACAAGTGTCATTGTCAGAATTAGAAAATTATTAAATCCAAAAAACTTGTCAACATCTTGTAAGAAAGACAGTTACTTGTTCTGTCTATAAATACCAAAGGGGATGAAGGCAATAAAATAGTTGGAAACAGTTGTATACATTTTTCACAAGTCCTATAAGTCACTTTGAGTCCTATAAGTCACTTTTAGGCCTATGGACAAATACAGAGATTAGTTAAATATGTCTTCTACCCTATCTCATTTTATGCATTTCTTTCAATAATGCAAGTTCTATTTTCATTCAACATTGTTTTTAGTGTTTCTTTTCATCTCCTGAATGAATGATCTTTGATCATTTGATTTCTTTTACTTTTGTTCATTTACTTTGTTCTTAGTTTATCTTGCATTACTCTCTATTTTTTCATTTACTTTGCATCGTCACTTTAATTTGGATTATTTCCAGTTACTATACTTCATTTCTGCATTTAGAATTGCATTGCACTTTTGCTGCTTTACATTTCATTTATATCAATCCTATTGAATTCACAATTACATTCATTACCCTTTACTTTTCAAAATTATCTACATTCTTTGTCTTAACATTATTTTTGCAAACCACTAAAAACGTACGAATCTTTTAAAAGAAGAGATTTTCTTCCCAAATTAAGAATTAAAATTGAATTTGCCTTTTACTAACAAACAACGTAATAATCATTCGGGAGAACATTGAATGAAAAGTTTCAACCTCCAGATGCCTAACTTCGATCAAAGGGTACTCGATCACCTACCGAAGATAGCATTTTCTCATATAACTTTTTCAAATATATCATTTTAGTAATATAGGCTACATATCATTTTCTAGCTGTAACTTTTCCCGAATATTGTCCTTATATCGTTTTTCTTTTGACTCAATTTATTAGCTTTACAAATTCATCTGGAAATTGAGTTCATAACCGAGGAATTAAGTATACGTAATAATCACTTTAGAGAATAATGAATGAAATGTTTCAACCTCAAGATGCCTAACTTCGAACAAAGGGTCCTCGATCACACCCACCCTAGATTGCATTTTCTCATATATATATACTATTTCAAATATAATAGCATTTCCTAGCTGCAACTTTTATCGAATGTTCTCCTTATATACTATTTTTTCTTTTGACTCATAATTTATACTTGATTTACATCTTTCACGTGTAGGAAAATGTCGATGATAATTTTTCTTCTTTATTTGGATGTAGTGCCAAAATTTCTTTACATTGTCAGTGACTGAGTGGGATAAGCTATTTCAGGCGGCCTCAACCCGACAATAACAATAATGAATATCCAACTTCTGCTACAGATTTCTACTTAGAAAAAATCAGCTTTTTGGTCCATAAGCATGTGTTCAATAAGGAAGGTTTCCCTATTACAAAGCTAGGCACATGTCACTTCACTTTCTACATTGCCACAGTACACACACGCCTCCAGCTATGACATGCTTGACGACGTCACTAGGTTTTCGCAACTATAAATAGCATAGCATGCTCTGAATATCCATCTATAAAAACTTCTAACTATCGATATAGCTTATATAACTATTCGATCAGTTTCATACCGTTTGACTTTTATTGACCCGTGTCATAATGGCAGCTATGAGGGGTTTAGCTCTTCTTGTTTTGCTTATTACAATCAATGCGGTAGTGTCTGAAAGTAGAGTGGCTAGAAAGGACCTGGGAATTGGGTTGGGTGCTGGGGTCGGTATTGGACTTGGCGGTGGGGGTGGTGCAGCCTCTGGTGCAGGATCAGGGTCTGAGTCCGGTTCTGGATCTGGTAGTTCCGGTTCTGGAGCGGGTTCGGAAGCAGGGTCTCATGCCGGGTCTGGGGCTGGATCAGGCTCTTCTGGAGCAGGTTCTGAAGCAGGGTCTCATGCCGGGTCTGGGGCTGGGTCAGGCTCTTCTGGAGCGGGTTCTGAAGCAGGGTCTCATGCTGGGTCTGAGGCTGGATCAGGCTCTTCTGGAGCGGGAGCGGGTTCTGAAGCAGGGTCTCATGCCGGGTCTGGGGCTGGATCAGGCTCTTCTGGAGCGGGTTCTGAAGCAGGTTCATATGCAGGGTCTCACGCTGGGTCAGGATCTGGTGGTCATGGAAAGTGAAATCATGCGTATAAGCTAGAATAAAGATCTTGTGGGAGAAAAGAACAAGACAATGTGTCACCATCAGTTTACTATATACATCATATAATTAGCAAACAAATAAGTTGATGTCTTCCTATTGTCAAAAAAAAGAAAGTTGTCTTCATATATATGCATGTGTCCATCGTGATTTTCCTACATGTTACATGGAGTCGTAAGTGCTTAAGTACTGTGGGGAGTCATGGTTTTCCATTCAGTAATGCAAGATTCTTCCGGTGTTGGATGCTTAACTCGTTTACTCTAATTGACTACCTGTTGCTTTATACTGATTTATCCAGCAACTACTTTTCTATAACACTAATTAATTAAGGCTTCATGTTAGTAGCAACGGCTAATAATTTATAATTCCTTCTTAAGGTACCGTTTAACACGAGATTAGGTTTAGAATTAAACTTTAAAATTGGAATTGAAGATCTTAATTTTAATTATCTTATTTGGTGTATATATTAGAATATTTCAATTCTTAATACAATTTTATAAAATTGAATAATAACAAATTTATACTATTTTTAATTTTTAACTTAGACTTAAGAACTTTCAATTTTAAGTACCAAAAATCCAGGTTAAAAATACTATTTCATATTTTATTGGTCATTATCTTATTTGTCATCATAATACTCCGACAACTATTGTCGGCGGTTAGTTAGCATTGTCTGGTCATTGTATCCTTTAGCGTCTAACATCATTATAGACATATTAATGCAACCATTGACGCCGCCATTAACCAACAATATTCTCTATTTAAATTTTTATAATAGTTTTAAATTCCTTTTATTTATCAATTTAAAATTATTTTTTTATATTCATTATAAATAACTCAAACAATAGAATTTTAATCCAGTTTAGAGTTATAATTTTATATCTTAATTTTATTTTTATCTTAAACATAAAACCTAAAACTCTAAGTTAATTTCACTTGTGATAAAATTCGAATTAAAATTAAAATTATGAAATGTAAATTCAAATGTCATCTAAACGGACCACAAGCAAATTTCGCTTCTAGCCAAGATAATGTTATTTGGATACTGTTATACGTATATAAAAATTTACAAATCTTATAACTAAAAAAACAATTTACACATCTTTTGACATTATTAGGTTTATCTTTGGATATGTGCAACATTAAATCAAAGTTTTTCTGCATATATAAATGAATATGCAATCTAATAATTTGTGTAGGATTAATTGCTTATTATTAGGACAAAAAATTTAAGTATTAGTCAGGGTAAAACTTTTTTTTTTATTGTAGCCAACAATCTTCCTCCCCCCCTCCCCCAATAAAGCAACACCCAGAAACTCGAACATGCAATATTGCTCTAATACTAGAGGTAGAATTAAGTGTTTTCCACTTGGTCAAATGCTATTAATCATAACACAATTTTATTTTCTTATTTTGGCAATGCATAATCGACATATGTCTATAAGATGCAGCTGGTTGGCCTAAGGTTCTTTACAGTGTATTCGTGGTACACCAACAGCACCTTCTGATGTGTGCCCATATCATAACGAGTCCAAGGATGATTGTTGACTACCCATAAAACCAACAATCCTCTCCCTTCGTAAACGACACTCGGGGAATTTCGAACCTGCAACCTTGCTTTGATACCACACGTAGGATTAGCGCTTATCAAGCCAAAAACTATAACCATTAGTCAAGTGCAACTTTATTAGTCTGGCTGCACATAACCCTATGTTTATAATGTGCTGCATATGGGCCTAAGGGGCTTTGCAGTGCACAAGTGGTGCACCAGCAAGCTGGATTGTCAAGTACTTTTGACACGCGACCATATGCGTAGAGAGTCCAATGGTGATTACTGACCTCCCATAAAACCAATAATTCTACATAGTAATTATTTCTTTTCACTAGTCAAATAATATTTCCTAAATTACAACACAAATTTTGAAAGGAACTTAAAGTAAGCATGTCACTATTTTTTATTTATTTTTCATCTGAAAAAATTCTGATTTTTGACAAAAAAATCATTGAAAATTCAAAAGAAGAAAAAATAAATATATATATATATATATATATATATATATATATATATATATATATATATATATATATATATATATATATATAATCTTTTGCAAATAGGCCTGCTAAAAATTATATGAAATTTTTAAAATAATTAGTGAAACATTTTTAGGAAAGTTTCTGGGAGATAAAAGCATGAGAAAATTTTTAAATTTGTAAATACAACACTTAACACTCAAAATCTGGAAGGCTTCTCTCTCCAACAAAAGTTGGAGCTCAGACATATCGCCCCTGCTGCAACTTAGGCTCTCTCACCATCATCGCTTGCTCCACCCTGCTCAAATTCCTTCATCATCATTGATCGCTCCACCGCTACTCAGAATCCCTCCAACCCTCGCCTTCGTCCTAGCTCGTCTCAAAAAGTTCCATCCATGAATCTTCATGTTTAATTGCTTGCTTTTGCCTCAACTGGTACTTGACATTAAGTTTCTATATTTATCATATGAATCCAAATAATTTAATAGAATACTTGTAGTATTTCATTTATGAGAAATAACTGTATATGTCTCTTTTTTACTTTTTCATGGCTTTCTCTTCTCAAGTAATATCCTAGAAGAATATATTGATCTTCACTCATTGTGGAAGATCAATGTGTGCTCGAATGCGTTATCTGGTTCTATCCCATAGTTCATAAGTGATTTGCCTAGCATTTGGTTTCTAGATTTATCAAAGAATGGCTTCACTAGGGATACCTTCAGCTTTGTTTAGGTACTGCTATGAAACTAAGTTTGTTTCTCTCTTCCAACCCTTGAGTCGTTGGTGAATTACGCCAACCTTGAAGAATTTGATTTTTCATTCAACAATTTCAGTGGGGTTGTCCCTTTGCGACTTTGCGATATTCCAAGGTTGTCATATGTATCACTAAGAAGAAATGCCTTATGAAGGAGTGTGCAATAGCACATTTCGGCATGCCAAAGCTTGAAACTTTTGGAAATACTTTTCAGTGGGCTTCTGGCGGATATTTTCAGTGAATTTGGATTTCCTACGAGTGATTTTTCGACAACAAAAGATCTGCCAAAAATTTCAATTTCTAGCAAATTTTTGACCAGTTTTCAACAAATGTGGCTGCTAATAAAACATAATTTTCTAGTAGTGAACCTTAAAATAACTTTGTTTCAATTTTCTTGAACTTGATTGCTAGGAGATGCAAATTCTAGTGCACAAAAGAGAAATCGTCACAAATTTATTATATGCCTAACTAGTAGCTTCCCCTGTGAATTTATTATATATCTTAACAAAATCCAACTTAGCTAAAGGAGTTTGAGATCTTATCTCCTAACAACTATCAATCTTAATCACATCTAAATAATATTTCTTCAGATACTACTTAGCTTGCAAGTAAATCCACTCTATAAATATGGGGCTAAGCCACTCAGGTATACATATACTTTAGACACTCTTTTCTCCTAGTGCGCCACTCTAACTTGAGCATCGGAGTGCCTTGTAGATACACACCCTCATTCTACCATCGCTACTATCACACCAAGGAGGAATCCACCATCAACCACTGCTTAGAGGCAAGGTTGTAACATCCTCCATAACCTATTAGTATTAATAATTGATATAGAAGCTCATTAATATTTGTACTAATTAATTGTTAATTTTGATAATTTTCTGAACTAGTTTAAGTATAATACTATAACATTGAACGTGGAAAATAGCTCATATTAACTTAGAAACTAGCATAAACTGCTTAGATGATGGAAATAAATATGAAATATTTATTTCTAAGCCATAACTAATTAGAATGAGTTATGATAAATTTTGGAGAATTAATTGAATTAATTTGACATTTTTAATAATACATGGTGAGTGTTTAAAGGTCAAATTAAATAAGAACGTAACTTGGAAAATCATGAGGTTTTGTAAAGATGTCAAATAGAGGATGAAGATTAATCTGAGAATGGTTACAGGTTAAGACAGATACCTGTAAGCCTATTAGTTTAACTTATTGGGTTTAACTTAACTTAAGGATTAGTAATAGGGCTTAATTAGTGATTGTTAATGGTGTATATGAATAATTATTAGTGGATGAGTATAAGAACTAAATGAATTTCTAGAATTTTCTATAATACTTATAGAAGTTAGAAAATTTATTAGTGGAAGATCAAATTAAGTATTCTTAACAGATAATTTTCTCACACCAAATATGTTGCCCTTATCTTTATTATTATCTTCCCTCGGCAGAAGATAAGAAAGAAAGAAAGAAAAAAAGAAAAAAAGAAAGAAGAGAAAGAGAAAGAGATATAGAGCAGAACAAAAAATAAGAGAGAAGGAAAAGAGAAAAGAAGGAAGAAGAAAAATCAAGGAAGAACAAGAAGAGAAATAGAACATCATCAACAAAGGAGTATAGGTAAGGGTGTTTTCTTCATGGATCTATTGTCTTCCACTTTTTCTAGTTTGATTGCTTGATTGATGAAAGTGGTTGAAAATTTCTATTTCACGATGTTCTTTCTCTTCATCTTATTGATAAATTTTAGGTTGAGGATGATGAATATGAGTTTTTATTAGTTTGATTGTTATTGTTAAACTTAGTGGATTTTGGATGAGATTATATGTTGAGTATTGATGTTATGGTGATTTGAAAGAGATTTATTCTGAGTATAGTATGTTTAAGGACTTGTTCTGTTGCTGAAACCCAGATGGCAATCGATTACCATGAGCTGGTAATCGATTACTGATAACACTGTATTTTATACATTTTATAATCCTCTCACTAGGCTTCTTAAGGTTCAGTTAAGCTTAATTAAGTTGATCTTGACACATTTTATGATATTGAACCTTATTGGATCATTAAACAAATTATTGCATTAATTAGCCTTAATTATCTCTTTGGATATGTTTAGTAAACTGGCTATAACTTGAGTTACAAATATCTGATTGATGTGATTTTGGTCTTATAGGAATGCTTAGACAATTCCTTACAACTTTCATGTTGAACACTTTTTCAAATTCTGAGGTCTATTGGGTGATATTGAGCTTTGAAGTCAAAACAGAGGAGCTGAAATCGGGCCTAAATACTCTGCAATAATTGGACCATATCTTGAGTTCTAGGTATGATTTTGGACTCAAACCAAAGCCATTTTAAAGCAAATATTCAGGCCTACAACTTTCATGAAGACCACTTTTCTCAAAAATGAAAAAAAAATAAGAGACATGGTTGTACACGTTTGCTCAATTATTACAAAAAAAACAAAAATAAAATACAAAAACGTCATGGATGACGTTGAAGACTTAATCATCAAGTTTGGTTACTATGCATTGCACAGTAACCAAACTTTGCCTATAAATAGGCAATTGCATCAGAATTGAAGGACATTCGGGGGGAGAGAGAGGAAGAGGGGGTTCTGGGCAGTGCCCAGCCTCTTCACCTCAGTCTCCCTTCAATTTTCTTTCTCTTTCTTTTTCTCTTTTTCTTCTTTCTACTCAATGTGTAAATAAATTTCAGTTTACTTGGGTTAAAGTGTGAAGCTCTTGGTAATAAAATAAGGTTAGATTTATTCCTCTCTTGTGCTTTAATGATTTATTTTCTAGTAATTATTATACGTGTTATATTTTGTTTTTGATAATTTAGAAACTACCTTTGTAAAGAGGAGTTCTTGATTTATTGTAGACAATAGGATTGACACAGTGAATGCTTTAACCCATTTACAAGTGGTGACAATAATTAAAGGAAATATAATATAATTATGTGATGAACTTTTAATGTTATATTTTTCGATTGGAATCTTAATCGTATATGATTTCAATTGAGTTATAAAAAAGAATTAATCTTACTTTTACTTTATTTACCAATAGTGGATCTTTTTACCTAAGTAAATATTTTTTTATTGTAGTAACAAAATATTTACCTTACCTTAATTTTTCTTTATCAATTCCCTATGGATCGACTTCGGACTCCCGAGAATTTATTACTTAAGACAACATGCACTTGGGTTCGCAATGCAACAATTAATCCCACTTCAAGTTTTTATACTTGGTTAAGAAAAATTGTGTAACAAGTTTTTGGCGTTGTTGCCGGGGAATTGTTTTGAAGAATAAATTTCTAATGTAAATATTTTTGTACATAGTAAAAAGTAAATAGTATGTGAATAGTAATATGAATAGTAACATGAATAGTGATGTGAATATTAACATAAATAGTGATGTGAATAGTAACATAAATAGTAATATAAATAGTACATAAATAGTAATATGAATAGTAATATAAATAGTAAAAAAATAAAAAAAATAAGAAATAAAAAAAAAAAATAAAAATCTAAAAAAAATAAAAAAATTAACCCTTTATAAATATTAACAGTCTCCCTTTTATTTTCTTGTACAGTGGAGGTAACTCTCTCTTTTATTTTTTTTGTATATACTAACTCAGTGGGGGTAACTCTCCCTTTTATTTTACGCACTTAGTAGGGGAACCTCTCCCTTTTTTTTTTGCACATACTAACTAACTTATTAACTAACTTTTAATTTCCGTCATTTATTTATGCTTTCTAACGTAATGAAATAATCTTTCTTCTTCTCTTCTCTTTCGTCGGCTCTGGTGGGGCTTTGCCTCTCTCCGGTTTTCATATTTTAAATTTACTTTTTGCACTTTATTTTCTGTATTTTATTTTTCGCACTTTATTTTTTGTATTTTATTTTTTGTATATTATTAACTCTCTAACTATCTAATTTTTTTTATCAGTTATTTAACATTTTACTTGTTAATATATTTTTAAATATATATATATTAATGGTTGGTTTATTACCCCACCTTTGTTATATATATATATATATATATATATTTTTGGTGGTTGGTTTCTACCACACCATTTTTAATTTTTATTTGGTGGTTGGTTTCTACCACACCATTTTTAATATTTTTTTTATTTGATGGTTGGTTTATTCCACATCCTTGTAAATATTTATTCACTACGTATTAATATATATATTGGTGGTTGGTTTATTACCCCACCTTTGTTATACATATATTTTTGGTGGTTGGTTTCTACCACACCATTTTTAATTTTTATTTGGTGGTTGGTTTAATCCGCGCCTTTGTAAATATTTATTTGGTAGTTGGTTTATACCACATCTTTGTATATATTTTTATTTTTCTTATTTCTTTTTCTCTTTTGTTTTGTGTGTTTTTAGGGTGAAAACGTAACTTGATTCAATTGACATGTATTAAGACTGGAATTCTAATTAACTCTTTTCTATTCAATTTGAGTGCTTATTATGGTTCATAATGCTTTTATGAATTGGCCACTCATAAATTGATCTAGTGGGTGTATGTAGAATCGGAAGGTTTGCATATGACCTAGACCATAAATAATAAAGTGCCATGATTTATAATTGTCTAGGAATGGAGGTTATAGGTTGTGTGGGAGAACTGTGGTATTTTCCGTGAGAATCACAAGAGTAAAAGTCACGCCTTTAAGAATTAAGGTTTAGACCAAAGAATTAAATGAAAATTAATTACTGATTCTCCACATCAATTGAATAATTAGAAATTGATTAGAAGGAAGGTCTCAAAGCTACTCTATTGTCTATGATAGATTATTGAATCAAGTAATGTCAGATCCCTAGTTTTTTGTGTGTGTTGGTGTTTGTTTTTCTTTTTCCTCTTAAGTGTCAACTTAATTTTGACCTTTTGGTCACTTGTTAACTTCTCAACAAGTTTTTGTAAACCTAGATTAATACAGTGGATTTTGTTGTTTCAAGAATTCAAAATGAGTTGAAAATGTTTTATCCATACTTCCAATAGGCTCACCTTTTTGAAATCACACCTATCAATATTATCAATTTTTTTTTAAAAAAAAAACAAACAATATTGTTCTTTGGGGATGGTTTTCGCAAACAGAGATAATAAAATATTCTTCATTATGAATGGATTGAGTAAGGAGTCATTTTCGACTCTTGAGACGCATTCTTGTGGAGTTGTACATCTTGAACTTCTTAATTTGTGGAATCTCTTCAAAGGCTGGTAAGTGCGCTGTAGTCTTGGGAATCTGACTCAAAAAGACTCTGTTTGTCAATTTATAAGAAAATTAGATGAGAAGCTTATCCTCGACTCATAGAAGGTGTTTAAGCCGTTACTGGACGTAAAACTAGAGGAAGATGTAAGCCACAATCACAACAACATGTACATATTTTCTTGTATAGATATAAAAAAAAAAAGAGCAAAAAGTGGTCCGAAGGAAATATTGCGAGAAGCAGTAAGAAAAGGAAGCCAGTCAAGACACTCCATCTGCTTAAATAATTTCAATCTTTGGTCGTACTTTGTTTCTGTTTATATTTGTGTGAAGTTTCTCTTTTCAGTAATTGCAGTAACAGGTACTATCTTCTTTCCTTTACCTATGTATTTTATTTTAACATTGAGGACAATGTTGTGATCTGGTTGGGGGAAGGATAATGTGAATAATTGTTGTGTGAATAATTGTGTAAAAAAAAATTTGTTTAAAAAATTTTTTTTTTTGAAAAAATAAAAATAAAAAAATTTAGGAAGTGTGTTTATGTTTGTCGTGTTTATATGTTTGTTGTATTTATTAATAGCTAAACCAATTAAGGATGGCAGAGTAAGGAATAAATTTTGCTGTGGTGGTAATTTTACTCTTAAGACGCTTCTAGATTGGGGTAGATAACTAGTTTGTGCAGAAGTAGCAATTTTAATTCATGGAAATTTGCATGATTGAGTAAATTATCCTCTTTCTTAAACATCATATGCTTAGTTATGGATGTTGAAATTTTTGTGGACTGAGAATGATGGATATATGCCTTGTGAGATTTTGAGCCTATCGATGAATGGATTGAACATCTGTACCATTCTCTTCTTTCTTGTGTGATTTTTTTTCTCATGGAATTGTTACTCTAGAACTTGCTTTGATTCTTTTTGAAGTTACATTTTCACATGTATACATAAACATGATTGAGGCTTTTTTTTTTCTTGAATTAACTACTTTGGCCAAATAGCCAACCTTGTATATTTTCCTTTGCTTAACCCCTTTGAGCTTATTTGATCATTCTTTGTTTCAAACTCATTATGTGCCTTAAATGAAAAATCATGTTCTTACCCAACTTTAGGGAATAAGAGAGCATTGACTTTGTTAGTCGAATGAGTTTCTTGAACAAGTGATGTGACCACGGCAAGTGTACCGGATCGTCAAGTAATAAAAACGGTGAGAAACCGGATATCGTTCTCAGGGATCGATGGCCAAGTACCAATTCACGAAGTTAGCTACTATTTAAACCAAGATTTGAATTAAAATGGGTTTCAATAACAATAACAAAATCAAAAGAACCAAAAGCAATGACAATATTTTTGGGTTTTTCTAGTTGACAATTTATCAAACACTTGGTGTGCAAAATGAAAAACAATCAATTAATGAAAGAGTTGAGATCAAGCTTCATTTGATTTCACTTGTTGCATATCAATTGGAATTAATACAAGCTACTAATCCTATTTTGTTACCGAATTCTCTAATTTAATCAAACCCTAATTCCTTAGGCAATTGACCCTTTTGTTCCCAATTAAAAACCCTAATTCCTTAGGTGAATCTAAGAGAAAACAAACATTACGATTTAGAATTCAAAGAGGTAACAAGCAAATCAATGACTATTCCTAGCCTAGAGATAAGCAAGGTTCATAATCTCATAACACAAATCATATATCAAATTTCCATTCAACATACAACCTTAAAATCATTCCAAAGAGGATCAATCCTTAGAAAGCATTAAGAGAAGAGATCATAAACTCAAAATAAAGATAGCAACTTATATTAATTAAATCCAACATCAATAACAATCAAGATCCATCAAAATCCACCTAATCCCAACAAGGGAGAGTTTAGCTAGACATGGAAATAAATGTAAAAACTAGAACAATAGGGAAGAAGATGCAAAACTCCATGGAAGATTGAAGAAAATCTGAGCTCCCACTCTTCTTCTCTTCAAATCCACCGTAGAGCTCCCAAGATAGGGTGTTTCTCTGCTCCAAAACGGCTCCCCACTCTTCTCTCCACGCAGCACACCTCATTTAGGTCAGAAAATATGAATTTAAACTCTGGTATGGGCGCCTAGGCGCTGCCGTCCGGGAGCGCCCGGGCGCTGAACGTCCGTAACGCATTTCTTTGTCATGAGCGTGAGCGCCTAGGCGCTCGTTTTGAGCGCCTAGGCGCTCAACATCCAGCGTGTCTCCTTTGAAGCTTAAGGGCGCTTAGGCGCTCCTTCTGTAGCGCCGGGCGCTAGAGGCTCAAGCAGACTTGCTCTTGATCTTCCTTGGAGGCTTTAAGTCCTCTCTTCTTCTGTGCTTTTCTTTGCCACATTGAGCTTCATCATATTTCTCTTGGTGCCTGCAATCAAAACAATGATAAATGAGCTAAAGCACCAATAATTCTAATCAAAATGAACTAAATCTAACAAACTAACATAAATCAACTAAAAAGACAAAATAAAACTATTTTAAGGTCAAAACAACGTCAAAAGTTGGACTTAAGCGGTGAAATCCCCTCAAAAGGCTTTGGAAAAACAGATAATCTAGCAGATTATCACCACCCCAAACTTAAAACTTTGCTTGTCCTCAAGCAAAACAAAATAAAAAATAAGCTAAAAGAAAAGACAACTCTACAACTCAAACACCAATGCTGAACTGAGTAAAATAAACTAAGAGTGTCCCCACAACTCAAAAGCATCAAAGTCACAGCAAATCAATTCATATATGCATTCTTGAAAGCCGAACTCTCAACTGTGTAGCTGAAACCCAAAGGGTAAAAAATAAGGGACATCACAACCATGCACTGATCAATCACAGCTTGAAAGTTAATGAACACGGCATCAAGGTACATCTAATAATTGGATCACTTAAACTCTTGTATTTGGGCTTGTGTTTCCCTCAGTCATCACTTATTGAGCTCACCCTCCTTGGATTTGCTTTTCATCTCAAACAAGCATGCACGCCACTCACAAATGCAACAATCAAAAGGACTTTATTCAGGGTCGCATTGGTGCCAAGGTACAAGGTAGATAAAATGAACATATAAACTGCTACCTTAGAGAGCAAGTGAGCATTGGTACTTCTAACAAAACTTCAATTCACAAATCTCATACCTTTCACATTCTCCTTTTCTTTTATATTTCCCCAGTAACCTACATGGTCTCAAAGGGGTACTTGATCATTGAGTCAAGTATTTCCCAGTAACCCATCGGTCTCAAAGGGGTTCCTATTCAACAAGCCAACTCTTTTTTTTTTTTAACAATGGCCACCCCAAACTTAGTACATTGCTAACCCACACCTTCAGTAAATTCAATGCTCAATTACCCTTTTCAGGTGGATAAGACATTCATTATTTTGGCTATGGCATGCTGTATAGGCAAACAAAGAATTCAGTTTATTAGGCACAAAAGGGGCAATACAAAGGAAACAAACATCATTTGGTTGGCTATATGACTATCTGGCTCAACAACAAAACTGCCTTTATCATGTCGATGCATTGTGCAAATCACGGCATGCAAATGAGATTCAAGCAAAGCTAGGAGAATAGAAACTCACCAGTGACCTCTCATCAAAGCAAAAATGTTGAAGGCTCAAAACAACTCCCAAGGATGAATTATGAAATCCAATCACAAAAATCACCAAGTACATTAACAATAAGCTATAAGATTTATGCATGGAAGTCATAATCCTCATTCAAGTACCACAATCTCAGAAATAAGCCCACAAAGCTTTCAAGTTTCCTTAACAGGCAGTGCATGCATGGTTGACTCACATAACAATGATACTATCAAACATGGGAACCCACAAAAGTAAACTCCAAACAGTTCAACATTGGCTTGACTCACAAAGGCAATAAACTCAAATTAACAAGAAGTTAAAACTAAACAAAGAAATTAAGTAAAATGCACACAGACACATTAACCAAATAAAAATCAAACAAAAATGACTAAAATGAAAAAGTAAAGATAGAAGAGCCTGAGCATGGGTTGCCTCCCATGAAGTGCTTGTTTAACGTCATTAGCTCGACGTTGCTTCTCAACTCATCAAGGTGGCTTGAAACAGGAGAAGTAGGATGACACTTTTCTTCTGTCAGATCTTTGTCTCCATACTTGGTCACTGACCTTGCAATCCCCTCCAAAGGCATTTGGAACTTGACTTGAACCTGGGAGTTCTGAATAAACCTTAACATGTGAGATTTCATCAGGCCATGGAGGTCTCAATTTTTCAGCAGATGACAAATCAGGTTTCAACTTATCAGAAGATTTTGGCCCTTTGTGCAATGAATTATGAGAAATTGGAGGACCAACTGACTCCTTTTGAGCTTTATCTTGGATGCAATTGACGGGAGCATAGAGATCTGATGTCTGTGCAGATTTATCAAAGACGTTGATGGTCACCTGATCTCCATCCACCCTCAAAATCAGTTCACCTCTTGGCACATCAATCAATGCTCCTGAAGTTGCTAGGAATGGTCTTCCTAGAATCAGAGGGATATCAGCATCCTCTTCCATGTCTAAGACCACAAAGTCAACTGGGAAAATAAATTTGTCAATCTTCACTAGCAAATCTTCCACGATACCATATGGATGTCTGATTGATCGATTTGCTAATTAAAGGGAGACCATTGTAGGCTTCACTTTTTCAATTCACAGTTTGCGCAAGATTGACAATGGCATCAAATTAATGCTTGCACCTAAGTCACATAAAGCCTTGTCAACATTCAACTTGCCGATAGTACAAGGGATGCTAAAACTTCCTAGATCCCTTAGCTTTGGTGGTAGCTTTCGTTGAATTATGGCGCTGCACTCCTCAGTAAGTGCTACAGTCTCATCCTCTTTCAACTTCCTCTTCTTATATAGCAAATCTTTCATGAATCTGGCATAAGAAGGCATTTGCTCCAGGGCTTCTGCAAAAGGTATGTTAATTTGGAGCTTCTTAAAAATGTTCAAGAAACTCTCTCAAGCTTCTCCTTCTCTTGCTTGCTTCTTGACCTTTGAGGAAAAGGAATCTTGAAATATGGATTAGTGGTCGATCATACTTTTCAACTTGATTCTTCCCTTTTTCCATAGCTCCACTGGCCTTTTGAGTTACTTCTTCTTCCACTTTCTTGTCTTGCCTGTCTTCTTTATCCTCGATCACCTCTTTTTCTTTTACTACCTTCCCACTCCTCAAAGTGATGGCATTGCAGTGCTCTTTCGGATTTGTCACTGTGTCACTAGGTAGAGAACCATGAGGTCTTTCCGAAAATTGTCTTGCTAATTGGCCCACTTGAGATTCCAAATTGCGGATTGAAGCATCTTGATTTCTAAACCCCGCTCTTGTCTCTTCCATAAAATCAGTGGTGGTTTTAACAAAGGACGAAGTCTGTGTGGCCAATTTCTCTAAGGCTAACTCCCACGAAGCCTTCTTCTCATTAGATTGAGGTTGAGATGATGAAGGACCTTGATATGATGATTGTTGAGGGTGTCCTTGAAATCCCATATGCTGCCTTGCTTGAACTTGGTTGCCTTGGTTACTCCATGAAAAATTAGGGTGATCTCTCCACCCTGGATTATAAGTATTGGAGTTGGGATTATTCTGCTGCCTTGGAGGGTTGCTCATGAAGTTCACTTGCTCTTGAGCTGGAGGTCCAAACATGTTTCCTGGACAATCCACACTCCCGTGTTCACCTCCACAGAAATCACAGGCCAAAGGAGCATTGCGCACCGCATTCACACTAAGAGTATTGACCTTTTTGGTGAGATTCTCAAGCTGTTGAGTCAAAATTTTGTTTTGAGCCAACAGTGCATTCATAGAATCAATCTCCAAATATCCCCTTTTTACTGCAGCTCTTTCTCCAGCCCTCTGGTAGTCATTATTGGCCATTATCTCAAATAACTCCCAAGCTTCTTCTGGGGTCTTATAATTCAATGCCCCACCTGCTGCAGCATCAACCATGGCTCTAGTTTGAGGCAACATGCCATTATAGAAGCTTTGCACTTGGATCCAGAAATCAAAACAGTGGTGTGGGCATTTCCTCAATATTTCATTGTATCTCTCCCACACTTCACTAAGAGACTCCCCATCAAACTGCCTGAATGATGTGATTTCACTTCGCAACTTTGCAGCCTTGGATGGAGGGAAATACCTTGTCAAAAATTTTGAACTAAAATTGCCCAAGTAGTTATGCTTCCTCTTGCCAATGAGTCCAACTAGCTCTTAGCTCTGTCCCTCACAGAGAATGGAAACAATCTCAGACGAATAGCATCTTCACTCACCCCATTGAGCTTCACCGTATCACAAATTTGCAAGAAACCCGCTATATGTGCATGTGGGTCTTCATTGTCAAATCCTCCAAACTGATTGATTGTTCTCGCACCAAATGGAGTAGAGCTGGCTTCAATTCAAAATTATTTGCCTGAACTGGAGGTCTTGTTATGCTCGCTCCACACCCATCCATGTTAGGAATAGAGTAATCCATAAGAGTCCTAACAGGTGGTTGTGGTGGCGGAGGATCTACATTCTCTCCATTGTCTGCCATGTCTTCAACAATTGTCTGAATGCCACCCAAATTCTTTCTTCTTTCTCTGGTTTGCTTTCTCAAAACTCTTGCAGTTCTTTCAATTTCAGAGTCAAAAAGAAGGTTGTCTGGATGAATGGTACCTCGCATACACTTAACACACAATATCAAAGCAAAAATAACTCAATGAAATAAGTAAACTAAAGAAATTAAAAACTACAATGAATAAATAAAAAGAAGAAAAAAAAATGTTTAAACTAGTGGCTGCCTTCGATATTACCGATATTGGTAAAATCGATCCCAAGAACGGCGCCAAAAACTTGATGTGACCACGGCAAGTGTCTCCGGATCGTCAAGTAATAAAAACGGTGAGAAACCGGATATCGTTCTCAGGGATCGATGGCCAAGTACCAATTCACGAAGTTAGCTACTATTTAAACCAAGATTTGAATTAAAATGAGTTTCAATAACAATAACAAAATCAAAAGAACCAAAAGCAATGACAATATTTTTGGGTTTTTCTAGTTGACAATTTATCAAACACTTGGTGTGCAAAATGAAAAACAATCAATTAATGAAAGAGTTGGGATCAAGCTTCATTTGATTTCACTTGTTGCATATCAATTGGAATTAATACAAGCTACTAATCCTATTTTGTTACCGAATTCTCTAATTTAATCAAACCCTAATTCCTTAGGCAATTGACCCTTTTGTTCCCAATTAAAAACCCTAATTCCTTAGGTGAATCTAAGAGAAAACAAACATTACGATTTAGAATTCAAAGAGGTAACAAGCAAATCAATGACTATTCCTAGCCTAGAGATAAGCAAGGTTCATAATCTCATAACACAAATCATATATCAAATTTCCATTCAACATACAACCTTAAAATCATTCCAAAGAGGATCAATCCTTAGAAAGCATTAAGAGAAGAGATCATAAACTCAAAATAAAGATAGCAACTTATATTAATTAAATCCAACATCAATAACAATCAAGATCCATCAAAATCCACCTAATCCCAACAAGGGAGAGTTTAGCTAGACATGGAAATAAATGTAAAAACTAGAACAATAGGGAAGAAGATGCAAAACTCCATGGAAGATTGAAGAAAATCTGAGCTCCCACTCTTCTTCTCTTCAAATCCACCGTAGAGCTCCCAAGATAGGGTGTTTCTCTGCTCCAAAACGGCTCCCCACTCTTCTCTCCACGCAGCACACCTCATTTAGGTCAGAAAATATGAATTTAAACTCTGGTATGGGCGCCTAGGCGCTTCGTCTGGAGCGCCTGGGCGCTGAACGTCCAGAACGCATTTGCTGTCATGAGCGTGAGCGCCTAGGCGCTTCGTTTTGAGCGCCTAGGCGCTCAACATCCAGCGTGTCTCCTTTGAAGCTTAAGGGCGCTTAGGCGCTCCTTCTGTAGCGCCTGGGCGCTAGAGGCTCAGCAGACTTGCTCTTGATCTTCCTTGGAGGCTTTAAGTCCTCTCTTCTTCTGTGCTTTTCTTTGCCACATTGAGCTTCATCATATTTCTCTTGGTGCCTGCAATCAAAACAATGATAAATGAGCTAAAGCACCAATAATTCTAATCAAAATGAACTAAATCTAACAAACTAACATAAATCAACTAAAAAGACAAAATAAAACTATTTTAAGGTCAAAACAACGTCAAAAGTTGGACTTAAGCGGTGAAATCTCCTCAAAAGGCTTTGGAAAAACAGATAATCTAGCAGATTATCAACAAGTGTGGGGGTGCATGTGCAAATCAGTAAAAAAAAAAACAGAGTTGGCCGGTGAATTCTTGGAAATAACAAGAATAGAAGGAGAATGTTTAAGCCTAACAATGAATTCAACCTACCAATTGATCTTTAACGAAATATTAGTCAAATATTTGTCAATGCCCTTTATAAAAAAAAGTATAGAGAAGGAATTAAGAAAACCTTGGGAAAGTTAGACTGAATGTTCTCAAACATCTTCTCCACTCTAACTATAACATAATGCTCTTTTATTCTCTTTGGTATTTAACTTATCTTATCTATATTACTTCATCCTTTATCATAACCCCATTATAACCTTGAATAAAGTCCTCATGATTTGTGTATATATGTTGTTTTTGAGTAGCGGAGAAGTAGAAGATAAGCAAGCTTATGGTAGTACCATTATTCATGAGTTGAATAGAGAGAAATACTAACTTTTTTAAACACTTGAGAGATTGAGAGTGAATTCTGTGAGGATCTATCATTCTTGATTCATTCTTTTCAACTGAAGTTTCATTACTTGTTAGTTTGAGATGTGAAGAAATGTTACCTCATGATTGTTTTGATCCCTTGATTGTCTAGTTGCTCTTCTTGAGTCATTAAATCCTTTAGAGTTTTTACTTTTTGAGTCTGTATCGTTTTTCTTTGGTTTGTCTTTTGTGTTTTGCCCAAGAGTGCAAAAGTTAAGTATGAGGGAATTACCAGCTTTCAAAGAATGGTACTAGAAACACGATAATCCATATGGATTACCATATATGGATTACCATCCGTGGTAATTGATTATTACCCCCTGCAAATCTCGTATACAGAAGGCTGGTGATGGTAATAGATTACCAGTAATGGATTACCAATGGATTACCACGTTTTAAATAACAATTGGTACAAATCCATATATATATATATATATATATATATATTAAATATACAATTATAAATATATATATATAATATATATATATATATATATATATATATATATATATATATATATATATATATATTGTAAGAAAAAGGTTTCTAAAAAATACATTACTTTCATATATGGGTATGTAGTATTATGCATATAAAAAATTAAGGTAAGAATAAATATGGTTAGAGAATAAAAATTATGCAGATGTAACTATGTAAAGCGATGTGTGTATTAACAAAGATGGTAAGAGCAAATTGCATTAATTAAGTTGGTCTGTCAGGATAATTGTTGGTGAGTTATCTATAAGTATTTTTATAAACACTCGTTGAATTTAAGGGCATATCTTGATCTTGAAATAAGACAAACACCTTTAACTCTAAAGTTTTGTTTATGAAAAAAAAATTGCTAACAAGTGTATGTGCCTTTAGGGCAATTGCTAAGTATTCAAAATATGAAATTTTTCATAAAAAGTAGAATATTTAATGCATTGAGAATTAAAAAGACTACTTTTTTTATGTAAAACATTTTATTTTAGATTGTTTAACAAGTTATCTAAGGGTACTTGTTAAAAAAAAAGTGATGTGTGCGAATAACTTTACTCTTATAATTTAATTTTAATATATTATTAATATAAATTTTTTATATAATTAATCAATCATACATTATTATATATGTGATTTTTAAAATAATTATTGTGAAAGTTAAATAATTTTTATGATATGATATTATATGATTAAATAATAATATAAATAATTTTTTTACTGATAATACATTTAAATTAAATCCTTTCTTTTATTGAAAATGCAATTTACGTAATAATCCTCTGCAATTCGGTCCAATCTAATGGCAGTTTTTATTTATTTATTGAGAATTAAATCAGGGTGGTAGGTGGTTATTTAAAAGCATAATAAATATTATAAAACATGAATACGACATAATACATATACGTATACGTAAACATAGCAAAAAAATTAAAAAATAAATTAAAATATATATAGATAAAATTATTTAAAAATATTAAAATATCTTATTTAATGTATTTTAGATAACAGTACCTGACTATTTTAAAATTAATTTTAATAATTTTATATTAAATAGTATATATATATATATTTTTATATTTTATTTAATATTATTTATTATAAATATTTTTTTATTATTTTTTTTATTAAATCAAACGTCTTTAAAAATAATATTAATAATATTTAAATTTTTTTTAAAGTGTAAAATGATTTTTTTTAAAAAAATATAAACTCTTCTCGTATGTTTACTGGACCGGGGACCCATATGGACATTTTTGCAACGAGTTTCATTAACCTGAGTGAGCAGGCTCAGTGAGTCAGTGAGTGCCTTTGTAGGCTGAGGCTCAATACCAACATTAGAATCGGAAAAGACTGAAGAGGACGCAACCAAGTAACTCAGCCATGTCAGGTTCTGATCCCATCAAGTTGATAAGCAAAGCTGATAAGCTGTGTGTTCATCTTTCCTCATTCTCTTTCTCTCTCTCATTGGCATATAATTATGCACATCAAAATTTTGGTGTACCCATTTTTTGCGAGAATGTGAGACTCGATCCACCAATTCTAATGGTTGTGTCAGTTTTGCTGCAAGTAGTGATTTTTTTTTTTCCGTGTTTGATCGTAGGAATATATGGGTTTTGACTCCCCAAAAAAAATTGATGCAGCATACAATTTTGTTGTTTGCTTAGGTTGATTTGTCCTAACTATGTGATCTAACTGCTGTTGGTATCATACTGGTCATGGGTTTTGAAGAGACCCTTCTGAGGAATTGGTATTGATCAAGTATTTAGCTTCATGTGTGAGTTCCCATCTTTTTTTTTCCTCCATTAACCATTTCATCGGTTGATTTCCCATTTTTTTTTATTTTAACTTTTAATTGTAAATCACGTATCTCAATGCATAAAAACAGAAATCAAAGGTTAAAAAGTCTCAATCGCTTGTGCGGTGGAGTGTTCCGTAGCAACTGCCCGTTATATTTATTAGAATTTTAAAACATTTATTATGAAATAAATATTCAATAAATATTTGATAATTCGTTATGATATCTCACTCAACATGGTATCATAGCAAGTCCCTTACAACTAACAAGTACTTGAAGATTACACTTATCTACCATGTTAGGATATGTTACGCAAAATGATTGTAGGTTACCCTTCAATTACAATTTAAAGTAAAATGAATTTGCCTTGATATCATTTTTTTTTTGAAGTAGTATAAGTGAATCTGATTTCACTTTGATATCATTATTATTATTATTATTATTATTATTATTATTATTATTATTATTATTATTATTATTATTATTATCGTTTTTTAAAGTAGTATGAGTGAATCAGGGTATTTATTTCTTATTCTCAATATGATTAAACTGTGGTTAGGCCCTTTGATGCGAGGGCACATTAGTTGTGTTGTTTCTCTTTCCATGAATTATATATTTACCTTTTATTTCCTTTTCGCTTCAGAACAAGACTCAGTCTCACACGGTGGAGTGCAGATTGGAAAAGTGCTACTGTTCTTTATGAATTATATATCCCTTTATTTGATTGCTTGTGCTAATAATTTAGTGGCGAGTCTATCAAAATGAAATTTTAGAGAAAAAAGAAGTATATAAGTGCATCAGCTAAACTCTTATTCTGCTGTAGCTAATGGGTTTAGAGTTGCCAAGGACTATGAGAAAGCCAAAACAGCATATGAGAAAGCTTCGAAAGGACAAGAGATGCTTTCTTCGTATCCTTATTTTATTTTATTATAATTTTGTTCTTCATCTTCTCCTATTAAAGAAAAGAAATGATCATGTTCTTCTACAATGTTATTATATTCACTATGATAAACCGTCTCTCTTTATCTTTCCTTGACAAGTAAAACAGACCTTGGGATGCAGCTAAGCACATGGAATCTGCTGCTGCTCTGGCAAAGGAACTAAGCAACTGGAAAGAAGTTGGGGACTTCTATCGAAGGGCATCTGAATTGTACATTGAGTGTGGGAGACCACAGCCTGCGTCAGATGCTCTTGCAAAGGGAGCCCGGTAAACAGATTGTTTAGCCTCTTGCTTTGAAGCTGCATTCCATGTTTGTTATTATTATGAGTAACCAACTAATCATTAACATCTATTGAAATTTATAATGTGAATGCTCCAATAGGCTAGTATGTAGTAACTCCATGATAATCAAGTTGCATCTGTTCTTCGGTAAAATCAAATAAGGCTAAAATCTTCTTGTATTGTGTAGTTTATGGAGTCCTTTGGTGTATTTGGTTGGGGCACAATGCTTGCTTCTATAGGGGTGTTTCTCTGGCCCTCAACTTGCTTTGGGATACGATTGTGTTTCTTATATTATTTCTCATGATCTAATAGAGTTATAAGGTAAATAATTTAGTCAAGTTTTTATTTTATCTTTCAATAAAAAAGAAAAGAAACGCAAACGCAAATGCACAGATTTTGTAGAAAAATTTTGAAATTTAAATATTTTACAAATTTTTAAAAAAATCATTGACGTGTTAATATGAGTCTTTTCTATTTAAGCTATGAAAAATTAGAAGAAGATTAATAACTTAAGATTTAATCTCAAAATGAGTACCAGTAATAGCAAGAAAAATAATGCATGAAGGTGGATTCACAGATATTGAGCAAAATAATTCCCTAAGTGGTTAACATCATCTCCTTGCACAACCACATATGTCTTTATTATGTTTTCTACATTAACTTCTTGCATATAGTCACATTCATCTCTGTTATGGGTTTTATATCAACTCTCACTAATCTATGTGTATGATCATAAATTCAAGTTGTCATGCAATGCTCAAACAACAAAAAATAAATCTAAAAAAATAGAACAATTAATTTTTTTTAAAAAATAAAAATAAGATAAGGCAAATAAGAAAAATAAATTGAACAAAAATCAACTAGTAGAAGAAAAAAATTTAACAAATGCATAACTTTAACTAACTAAGTCCTTGACAACGGGTCCAAAAATTTGTTGTGAGTTTTTTTAAAAGCCTTTAAATACTCACAAGTGCACAAGCCGTACCAAAGTACAATTGAGTAAGTACGAGATCAACCTCACAGAAACTTAGAGTTAATTTTAAGTATTAAAAAATTCTTTCTAATCTAGTCACTCAAATTAATGAGTCAAGGATGCAAAAATTAAATTAAATAAATAACTAAAATAAAAAGTAAATTAAAAGAAAGCAAGTATAAAGATGAGGTTTCTACCAGATGAAAAAGGACTAAGGGTCATAATCCACTAAGATTAATTTTAATATTAACTATGTCAAATTATTATACCTAAATATTTTATCTCATGAACATCTAGCAGCAAAGTATGTACTCACGAAAAATCTATTAATGCAGCAATAAAAAAAAATTAAGTGTATGATAAAATTTCCCTAATTAATAATAAATTATCAAATCATCAAATGTATCACTAACAAGAAATCACAATTGATATCTAACAATTACTACAAACACTCAGATAACACAAATAAATTGCAAGGCATGAGAAAAACATAATTGAACTCATCTAAAAATTCATTCATATAATCTGATTGGAAAATAGAATCAATAAACATTAAATCCTGAAAATAAGTAAAAATAATTCAACATAATAATGTCAAAACAATCAGGGTTTCATTATGCCATTAGTCTAAAGAATTTAGCAAGACATAAAAAATTTAAAACACAACAAAATTACTTCACTAATATTCTCCATTAATATTGCTCTTCTCCTTAGTTCACCGCTACGCTCCAATATGTTTTCCACCTGCGGCGCTGTGCTGTGCTTTTTGTGCGTTCCTATCTGTGCTATTTATAACAAGGAAAATGATGTTATCACATCATTTTTTCTATCACACTACTATTCACACAATTTTTTTAATGGTTATGATTAAGTAAAAGAAAATGATAAGAAAAAAGTGATATAATTAATTATATAAAGAATTAATATAAAAAATAATATGAAAAAAAAAAATAATGTGAGAAAATCATAGTTGTTATAAGAATATTAGAGTGCACTTTAATCCTCTAATTCAGATAGGTAGGTACTTTTTTTTTTTTTCAACCTATCCATGACCCATGTGACTTTTGGCCTTTAATTTTTTTTATTTCTTATTTTTAACATCTAATTCGTCCCACTAACACCAATTGTAACCAAATTCTTCATGCTTACTGCCCTCACAACATACATTCAAAATGGGATAGACTCTGTAATTTGGACTTGACTTTGAGACAATTGCATCTCTTAATAATTTCACATTATTAAAAGTTGTCACTTTATTTAAATCTTGCAAATATGATGACAATTAAATAAAATTAACTTCTCTCAATAATTAAATAATAATATCATAAAATTATTAAAATTAATTATATTGAGTTATAATAATGTCGACTTTTTATAGGAAAAATATATAAAATTATGCTATTATCAAATACCCGATTCCGCAAGTTTTTTATCATTCTGCCTTTTAGTTCTCTGTCAAATTTCGGCAGATACCTAACTCCACAAGCTTTTTTTACCTTTCTGCCTTTAATTTTTTGTTAAGTTTCGATGATACCCGACGCCATAAGCTTTTTACCTTTCCTACTCTAAGTTTTCCGTCAAGCTTTAGCAGATACCTGACTCCGTAAGCTTTTTACCTTTTCTGCTTTAAGTTTTCTACCAAGTTTCAGTTCATATCCAACTCCTCAAGCTTTTTACATTTTCTGCTTTAAGTTTTCTGTCAAGCTTCAGCGGATACCCAACTCTGCAAGTTTTTACCTTTTTGCTTTAAGTTTTTTGTTAAGCTTCGATGGATACCTAACTCCGCAAGCTTTTTGCTTTTTTGCTTTAAGTTTTTTTTTTGTTAAGCTTTGGCGGGTACCCGACTCTGCAAGCATTTTTACTTTTTGCTTTAAGCTTTCTGTCAAGCTTCAGTAGACACCCGACTTCGCAAGCTTTTTATCTTTTTTGCTTTAAGTTTTCTGCCAAGCTTCAACGGACACTCTACTCCGCAAGCTTTTTACCTTTATGCATGTAAGATTTCTGTTTAGCTTCAGTGGATACCCGACTCTGCAAGCTATTTTACCCTTATGCCTTTAAGTTTTCTGTCAAGCTTCAGCGGATACCCGACTTTGCAAGCTTTTAACGTTTTTGCTTTAAGTTTTCTGTTAAGCTTTGGCGGATACCCGACTCCGCAAGCTTATTACCTTGTTCCTATCAAGCATCTTACATTGTTCCATAGTCAAGTTTTCTTACCTTGTTTGTATATTATGTACACTATGAGCGCACCTAGTGACAGATTTGGTGGTTTCATGATGTAGAGCTAGATAGTAGTTTGTACGACTGACAGATAGATGTCCATAGATCTCATTTTGACTATATATATGTTTGAGTATATGTTGATGTATATGGATAGTGATGTGTATAATTTCTGGCTTTACATGTCTTTTGCTTGTCTGATTGGTTACTTTTCTGGATGATTGTACCATAGGTACCGATGCCCATGTTTATACTTTTGACTATGTATATACAAACTCTGATAAATAATGTTTAGTGGAAGGCCCAGAAGGCTAGTATCCTTGATATTTATGTGTATGTTGGCATGTTTATATGAACACTGATGACAGAGTTAAAGTTCTGACAATAAGGACTCACTCTGAGATACTAGATACGTTCTTTAGAACTGATTTCTATTGCACACTTATTGAAGGCTTTCGACCTAGCTCACCTTGAGAGCTAAAGAACTTAAAGCTTAAGATAAAAATGAATCTAAAGATTAAGGTATTCGATGAACCGTTAAAAAAAAAAAAGATAAAATAAAGTTGAAGTAAAAGATGGTTAAAATAAGTAAGGAACTCAAGCAAATCGGTAATGGGACTTGGAAAAGAACACATAGTGAACTTTATCCTATCTGGTTCACCTGGTTGAGCGTAAGTTGGACTATATAAGATAATGGGCGTCATATTCATTTTAATATCAATAAACAGAAATACATATATAAAAGAATATTAATCGAATAAAACAAATAAAATGCAAATGCCAATGCAATGCTCATTTCTAAATTCGATCTTTCTCTTTCTCTTTTTCTTTATCCTTTTATCTCTTGAGGAAGGTACATTATCCTCTATCTCATTTTAGGGAGGAAATTGCTCATTCTTAACCTCTAGGTGATAGTTTGCCTATTCGGCATGAACTAGATCACTCTCAGTAGCCATACTTCCTTATACAAAATATATCCCTAGCAAGGTGATTTACTCATTCCTCGCTTTTAGTAAGGTAATCCTTACCTAATCTCTTTGGGAAAAGCACCTCTTTACATTTTAAATTCTTGTGAGCAATTAGTAATGCACAATCAACAATCCATATTATGATTCTCAGTGCAAACTCTTACTTTCTCATTTAGCTCCACAATCATATACTTTATGAGCAAAATTTCAATTGCATTATGATATCAACTCATGAGCATACAAATTACCAAATTCTAATTTAACACAAAATCAAATGATTAACATGGTAACTTAGAAAACAAGTAACATACGTTGAGGAAAATCCTTCTCAAAGCATACTACCAATAAAAACTCCAAGCAATTACACCGTTGTAATCAGTCCAATTTAACTCAATATTTTAAGAATTAAATAGACAACACTTATCTATACATTTATCATCTAAATTGGAATCACGATTTTACTTAATCCTCGTGGAATTTCCAAGAGCAAGTCTTGGCCAAGGAAGCTCAAAGCAACTTCAGAAAATTTTTAAGGCAAGCATATTAACAACATATTTTAAAGAGAGTTGAAATTAAATTATTAATCAATTAACAACAACAAGGAAACATTAACATCTAAAATTGATTCATCCAAGTCTCGACCAACATAGTCACAAATATCATCAATTAACTAAACCCTAAATCTATTTCTTCTTCCATGGCCAATTTTAAGTGTTAAAAGGGAAGAAAATGATGAATTACACCGAAATTTCATTTCCCCCTATGAGACTGAGACCCCATCTCCCAAAATCATTCATCATGTGTCAAATTTATCAAGCCAAATTAACTTCACAAGTTCACAACTAAGGAAAAAGAGATGAACTTCAAGGATCCTTCTCTTTTGGGTTCCAACCAAAACTACCCTCCACCAAAAACCCATATGCATCCTCATAGCTTATCCAAGATTTAATCTCCAATATCAACAATCAAGAGTAATTAAGAAGAAGATAAACAAGATGAGAATATGCACCCCTACCTTTGCGCCTAGCTCATAAAGGAAGATGAAAAAGAAGTTGAGTTTATGATTGATTTCTTGGTGTCGCTCAATCAGATGAAGATTTTTGTTACCTTGATGTACTTGAGATGAGGAAGCTTTGGTCACCATTTAAAGCTTCAAAGTGGTGTCGATGGTGGGTTCTTCCTCCTCCTTTGTTTTTTCTCTTTAAAGACCGAGTGTGTGTGTTTTTTAGAGAATGAAGAGTGTGTGTGAGTCATGTGTCTCAAGTGAGTGTAAGGGTAAGAGCTCCTTATGAGCTAAGTTATGTCTTAAGTGAGTTAAGAGTGGCGGTGAAGGGTGGTTCAAGGGTTTGGGAAGGGTTTAGTCACTCAATCTCATGAAATATACTTGCCATGCATATTTTAGGACATATTAGGATCCAATTAGAACCTAATGAAACCATTGGTAATCATTATGTCCTAATTCTAACCAATGATATGGTAACTTAGTGCTCAAGTTACTTTGCATGAATTCTAATTGGTTTTGGTCAAATCAATTTTTATATCATTTAATAATTACCCTTTTACTTTTGAACCAATGAAAATTTTCTTAAGGACTTGTCTAATTTTGCATGTAATTCAATTGGTGAAAAAGTTATCATTACTCTTTTATTTTAATCTATTATAAACCTTGGTAAATGCCTAAACTCACTTACATGCATTTTTATTGCTCCTAATTATTTATAAAAATTACTATATTTATTTACTATGATTATTTTATAATTTATTTAATTTTATATATTAAACACATAAATATTAATTTATAACTAATATATTTAATTATTTAATAATTTCTAAAATTAACTTAATTTACCTTTAGAGGTAATTTGCTTGTTAAATTATTAAACATTCATGTAAACATGCAAGCAAGTCCAACAACAAACTAATCACTATTTTACTAGCTTTCTAATTAAGCTAGAAGGGAGGGTGTTACATTCTTTCCAAGACAGACATAACAAAATGCATGTTATTAAATCCTATTTGGCATAGTCAAATCGAATAGGTAAATAGGCTCTTGCCTTAACTGATTTTTTTATAGCAATACATGCCTTTAAATGTAGTAAAATGCCAAATATTGGCTGATTTCTTAGCTGACCACCCTTGTGTAGAAATCAAACAAGAAGAAAATGACTATGTTAGGCTAAAACCCTAGAAATTATATTTCAATAGGTTGAAACACAGTGGTGGCATTGATTTGGGGATTCTAATTATTTCCCTAGTTGGTGTACCAACAAAATCAATGTTCGAACTAAAATACGAATATTCGAATAATGAGGCTAAGTATAGGGGTGGAAATAGGTCATGTCAGACTTGGCTTGACTTTGTCTTAAACATGCTTGACCTGTATCCCAAATATAAGGCCTGAGCCTAACCTATGAGCTTGTAATATGCCAACTTGTAAGGTATGTCTTGACCTTTTTAAAAGTCTGGCCTGACCTGAAAGTCCACTTAAAGACCTACTATGCAATAAGACCTTTAAATAGGGTAATAGACATACCTTTAAATAGGCTAATAAGCCTGAGTTTTGAATTAGGCCAATGAGCCTAGGCCTTTAAATAGGTCAACAAGTGTGTGATTTTTAAAATATTACATTAAAAATCTAATATTCTAATTCAATAACATAAGTCTAACAAGTCTATTTTTTCAACAATACAAAATTATAACAAATATAACCAGTCTTAGGCCTCAACTTATCCAATAATATAACAATATAATTAGACAAATCCAATAGGCCTCAGGCCTTAAATTACTAACATCAAAATAGTACAATGACACAAATTTAAAAGGCCTCAAGCCTCAAATTACTAACATCAAAACAATACAATGACACAAATCTAAAAGGCCTCAAGCCTCAAATTGTCCAACAAACAACACCACAAGTCCAAAATAGATATCCAACAACAATACAAATAACACAAAATAACAACAAGGCGAGGAGGGAAAGACCAAAGGCGTACTTTAAACTTAATAAAAGCATAATTTTACAATTAAATAGCAAAGGAAGGTTTACTTGGCCTTTGAATTCTTGACCTTTCACATTATTAATTGGCTTGACTTAAAATCCCCAATTTTTATCATCAATCAGGGTTAAGTCACCTAAATCATTGTTTTAAAAAACATGAAGTCTAGCAATGACTTAAGTCAATAATGCAAAAAGCATGCATGGAAAAAGGACTAGACACTTCTAATATTTAAACAATCCAATGGTTTGGTTCTAATCTTTTATGGTTTTCGTGTATCAGGACACACAAAGTTAAGTAAAATGCATCCAAATATGTCTCGATAGATTTTATTTAAGATGGTTTTTCCATTTGATCAATTTTTAAAGGTTGAAGCAACAAAATGAGTTAACCACTAAGACATGATAAGCCAGTCAAAATCCATCCATTGATAATTTAATCGAATCTTGTAAAGCTTAATACAAGTAAGCAAAAAAGAAAAAACCGGGTTTTCTTTGGAGAATGCTGGAGAAATAGTTGATGTTTTGAATGTATGCAAGCGGTGGTATTGAAATGCTCGATAATGTATCAACCAAGATGTTCATAATTTCAATGCATCAAATCTTGACACAAAACAAATCAATCAATGAGACATGGCAAATTATTCAGAATTAGTCCATTAACAATCCAACTAAAGCCTCAGAGATTAAGACATCTCTAAATTGGATCAATTTGCTATATAGTCATTCAAGCACCTTTTCAAATAAATTGCATGCATCAGGGAATAGTATTTACTAGAGTATCTATCAATAACAAAAATGCAACTACTCAAGTCATCCCAGAATCAGTGTGACACTACCAACCTTTATCAAATTTAAATACAATAAATTAGGCCACCATTCCAATCAAATGACTAAACTCATATTTTTTAGCATCAACATTAAAGGAGGAACTGAGAAAGAAAGAAAAATAATATATAAAAAAATGGGGTTTACCCCTAATTCAAATTCGCAGCTGAGGAACAACTGAGAACCAACTCACACAACTTGGTTCCTCTTCTATTCCAATTCCAAATTCACCTTTCATTCCCATTTTCTCTGAAATCCTATGTGCGCTTTCTCTCTCTCTCTTGGAATCCCTCTTTCTCCTCTCTAGAATTTCATTTTCTTCTTTCTCACCCACCTATTCTCTTTCTCCGGGTGTCCTCTCTCCTCTTTTATTGATTCTTAGGTCCCTTCTTTCTCAATTTTTGCATCCAATTTTTGCATGTTGGATGAGGGTTTCATGTAGGAGTGAAATTTTTTGGGGGAATGGGAGGATTTTTTCCTCTTATGTTGAAGGAGTTAAAATGGTGATGAATGGGTCATGTAAGAACGATGATTATGGAGATGAGAAATTGGTGGAAGGTTTGATGGTGAACAATTATGAGAGGAGGATAGGTATGTTGCTAGAGAGAAATGGGTTAGGATGTTCAATGCAACTGTTTGTTATTTTTTGACCAAGTTACTAACTTAGGTTTTTAGTTACTTTTTTGATTTTTATCCTTTTTTTCTTTTTCTTGCGTTGTTGACACAAATCTTAAAATTTAATTAAAAAACATATTAATATATTATAATAATTATAATAATATATATTATATGATAAAGAAGCATATTATTATATATTAAACATGTATATCCTTGATTGTCAAGCCAAAAGGTCTATTTGATGGCTTGAGACCTAACCTTTTTTTAAACTATGTTTGAAAAAGTCTTGACTGCTTGTTTAGTAAATAGATACCCAAAGCCTAATCAATGTCTATTGTCGACCTATTTCCACCCCGAGCTGAGTATGAAACTCTTATACCTAGATTAGAAATATTATTATCACTTAAGGCCAAGAATGTTAAAATAATAGGCAATTCATAGCTAATACTCAGGCAAATTATTCGAGAATATAAGTGTGTTAGCCATTAATTGATTAAGTACTTAGCCTTTATAGCAAGATTATTAAGTGAGTTAGATGAAGTAATTGTCCAGCATATCCTAAGATAACTTAATGTTAAAGCCAATAAGTTGGCTCAAATAGCTTGTAGGCATAAAATTTCAATAGATGTACTGTTAAAATTTATTGAAATAAAAGAAAGGTTATACTCATTTGAAGAAGCAAAAATTTACTTAGTTGAAAAGTTGGATTAGTCCAATTGGAGAAAGACAATTATTGATTATTTTAAGGAATTCGAGTTCATCAGTTAAAAAGAAAATAAAATACAGGGCACTTCATTATGTTATATGGTTGACTCATTATTTAATAAATTAATTGATGGTAACTTATTCATATCTTTAAGTGATACTGAAGCATATACAACTTTAGTAAAGGTTCATGAGGGCATTTGTGGTGCTCATCAAGTAAGTGAAAAGATGGAATGGGTGTTAAATCGACAACGAGTATATGGGCTGAAAATGGCAAAAGATTGCAATTTGTATGCTAATCTTGTGAAGAATGTCAGAAACATGACAATATTGAACATGTTCCTGCAAGTGAATTGCACTCAATTATTATGTCTTGACCATTTCGAGGATGGGCTCTAGATATAATTGACCAAATACATCCTTCATCATCTAAAGGTCACAAGTAAATTTTAATAATTGTTGATTATTTTACAAAATAGGTCGAAGTTATCCAATTAAAAGATGTTACTTAGTAAGATATAATTAATTTTATAGAAGAACATATTATCTATAGTTTTGGGATACCTTGAACTTTAACTACGAATCAGGGAACTGATTTCACTGGTCAAAGAACTATATAATTTGTAGAGTCAAGAAACATCAAAATGATTACTTCAACTTCATTTCATGCCCAAGTCAATGGACAAGTTTAAGCTATTAATAAAATCGTTGTAAGTTTAATAAAGAAGCATGTAAGTCGAAGGCATAAAAACTAGCGTGACACACTTAGCCAAATCTTATGACCATATATAAATTCCCCATAAAGTGGAAGCAAAATATAATGTGGGGGTTTTCCCGCATGTCAATTCAAATTATTTTTTTCCCTCTAAAAGTATTTCCATTTGACAAATTCAATAAGAATCAAATCGAAAAGATATTATTCAAACAATATAATATTTACCTATTTCCAACTCATCAAGAGGATAAATGTTGGGAGTTGATAGTTCTCGAGACTATCAAATTACATCAATTTATAAACCGATTCACCAAAATACATACAATATAAGGTACCACCGGTCGAACCCTTATATTACTCTAATTAAGCAATTAGATTAAGAGGTTAACAGGGGGAATGTTACATAATTGATTAATAGAAAGCAATTAAAAATTGTAAACAGAATTAAGTAAATAACAAATCCAAGGAAATCAATTAATCTTGAGTTTAATTCATCATTGATCACTAGGAATCTAACCAAGTTCTTAGCCTTAGATAACATTAAACAAGCCTTAAGATGGTCCATGAATTCTCTACTAGATAAGCATCTAAAATTTAGTTAATCAAGGTTAAACGAATAAAGCACCCATCTAAGCCATAATTAACCTAAAAACCAGAATTTGACCAATCTAAACAATTCATCAAACACCTTTGATGCATTGTTTAGTCTATAAAATCCTTCTTAAACTAGTGGTAATTATGTAATTATCACATTAACATCCAAATCAAATTAAGCAATTCAATCCAGATTCAATCAAAATCAAAATAGGCAGAAGACACACTTAATTAACGATTAAATGTAGAACAATAAAAAAAAGATCTCATAATTAAACATCAAGATTTATAATCCCTATGATTGATTAAAGGTTCTAGCCCTCCATGGATGGGAGGGAAGAAATGCAGAAAAATGAAGAAAACCTAGAGAGAAGGGAGAGAAGGGAGAAAAAGAGAGATGAAGAGAGAAGGTGACAAGTGCTAAATGAATTGTGTCCCTCTTTTTCTACTAGTCTAACCCTATAACTAACTCCTTTTTTTGGCCTTACATGATTAGAATCCAATTAGGTACAAAGCTAGGTCAATTAGGAATCATTGAGCTCAAGTACCATGTCATTTGAAGGCCTAAAACTCAAGTTATGCCCAATTAAGTGACCTAACTCACCAACAACACGCCCCTGACTTCCAACTTCAATTGCATGCCCAAAATGATGTAGTTCAGCTTAGGAGCCTCATAGGTGTTGTAGCCTTGTGTCATAGCTTCCATTTGAGCTTAGTTTGACATCCATTAGACTCATATAACTCAAGATACGGGCTAATGAGTGTGCAGAGGTCAAGCTATCAGGATCAAGACTCTGGCTCTTGCTTCAACTTCAGTTTAAATTATCTAAACGTGTAATCTAGCTTCTGAGGTCTTTATGAAACTTGTAGAGATTTGTCTTATCTTTCCTACAAGAGTAGAGTCACGTCAATTAGATATTTGAAACTCAAATTATAGTCAAATTGCTGAACACTGTCAAATAGACAAAGTAAGGTCAAATCATGCAATAATTCTTTTAATGATCTAACTAAGCCTAATATTATAAAATGTGATAAAATCAACTTAATTAAGTCAAATTGGACCTTAAGCAGCCTAGTGAGAGGACAATGAAATGAATGAAATATTTTTCTATCAGGGGTATTTGTTGCTATCAAAATAATATTTTTGATTACAAATCAAAATCAAAGGCTTAGTATTAAGCTTAAGGCAATGTTGAGGTCTTCGATTTGGTTATGGCAATATTGAGGCCTTCTTTTTGGGTAAAAATTGAAATTGTAAATGTGATTTTCAAACAAGAGATTTGATAAGATCGAAGAATACACCCGCTTTTGAATGAAGAATTGGATCAAGTTGAAGGAGAAGATTGAAGATTAAAAAAATTTAATGGAACTTAGAATAATTTAAGATTATCTTAAAGTTGATTCAATTTAGGATAGATTTGAGTAGTCAGATGTTCAAAATTCAAATTGGTTTTTAAATTTGAAATATAGCAATTTTTAAAGGTTAAGTACTCTTTTTAAGACCAACACAAGTGTCATTGTCAGAATTAGAAAGTTATTAAGTCCAAATCACTTGTCAACATCTTGTAAGAAAGACAATTACTTGTTCTGTCTATAAATACCCAAGGGGATGAACACAATAAAATAGTTGCAAACAGTTGTATACATTTTTCACAAGTCCTATAAGTCACTTTGAGTCAGGGATGAACGGAAGGGGCGTGGATGGGCCACACCCCCCAAATAAAAAATTGAAATTAAATATTTATAATATAAAAAATAAAGTTTATTTAATGACAAAAGTTAATATTTAAAAATTATTTTGTGAAAAAATTTCAAAAAGAAAATAAATAAGGCCTACTAATTTTATTTTTATGAGGCTTTAATAAGTAAGTTGTTGTTAATATTAAATAATTAAAATTATATAATTATAAAAAAGTATTTTTAAATTATAAAAGAAAAAAAAAAGTAATAAGCTAATGCAGCAGAGTGGATGAGCACAACTGATCGAATAGTCAGAGAGTTTCACTTCACAGAGACAAAAAGGTCACCAACTCGTAGCCTGAGTGTCTGGCAAAGTAATGACGATGACCAATTGACAATGTAATGTAAGTATTTGATATATGAAATTTCTAAATTTCTAATATTCTCAAGTTCCAAATTGTGTTTTACTGTTGTTTTCAGCTCATCGTGATCCACTATTTGTCTTTGACTATCTAATATTTATTCCAATTATCACAGGTAGGGTCACATCATAGGGACCACTATGTTATTCTTCTATTATTTCTATATACTATTACTAGCTAATTGCCTAATTGGGATTGAAATTTTGAATTATTTGACGATATTGACATTAATTAACCATTTTTTATTTTGCTTCTTATGCAGTTCAGGTCAGACTTTAGAGTATCACTGTATCAGACACCAAAACATATATATGCTATTGCTAGTGCTACGAGATCTAGAAATCTAGTAGATCAAATTTCAACAAAGGATTGTGATTCACAAACGAATAAACGGCTACACCAAAATATAATCGGGAATCAAGATTTTCTCTTCAAAGAAAGCGCAAAAGTAAAAGACCTATTTCATTATGTCTTTTTTTTTTATAATACTTTGTTAATTTAATTAATTTTAATTAATTTAATTTTTTATTTATTTATTCTCTTAAACATACTTAAATTGTTAATATTAATTTTATTTTGTCATATATGATAATATAGGAGAATAAGAGACTTTTATAATGGAAAGCAATCTAAAATAGATTTACTTTTTAAGAAAAAAGCTACACATAATCTTGAAGTTCAAGTTAGATGAAGTAAGTCCTCTATTCCTAAGATAACTTCAAATACACAATTGATCAATGATGAGGCAAGCAAAAATCTAAAGTCTCAAGAATTGAAAAAGATGAAATTGATATCTCCTTACTAGAAAAAGATCCTAGTTGAAAACGATATCCAATTTGGAAATATCATGTTGATCAACATGATAAGGAATTCGAGAGCTTATATAAAAAGCTGGACCATATCAACCAACAAATATTAAATATGGTTGACTCATTACGGTAAAGATAATCATCGTCGGCATTTTCAATCTTCTTGGTTTAAAAAGTTCCCAAGTTGGTTAGAATATTCACTAGAAAAAGATCATGCTTATTGCTTGCCATGTTACTTGTTTAATAAAAATTATGGCAATCGCAATGATGGAAAGAATGTATTTACAGAGTTAGGATTTAGAAATTGGAAGAAAGTAAATGATGGGAAAAATTGTGCATTTCTATGCCATGAAGGTCCTAGTCCTAATTCTCCACATAATATAAGTGTGAAATGTTGTGATGATTTAATGGCTCAATCTCATCATATAGATAAAGTTTTTCATAAGCAAAGTGCTCAACTTATTGCAAATAACTGTTTACGGTTAAAGACTTATATTGATGCAATTCGATGGCTTACATTTCAAGCATGTGCATTTAGAGGCAATGATGAAAGTCTTCAGTCCTTGAATAGGGGAAATTTGAATGAATTGGTTGAGCTTTTAGCTTCTTATAATCAAAATGTTGCCAATGTTGTCCTCCGAAATGCTCTGGGAAATGCTCAATATATATCTCCTAGTGTTCAAAAAGATATTTTGTATATTTTTGGTAGAAAAGTGTGTGCAGTAATTCGAGAGGAAATTGGTGATTCTAAATTTTGCCTAATTATTGATGAAGATAGAGATGAGTCTAAACAAGAACAAATGGTTGTGGTCTTGAGATTTTGTAGATAAACATGGTTATGTTCAAGAAAGATTCTTTGATCTTGTTCATGTTTCTGATACTTCTTCTTTGACATTGAAAAAAGAAATTTCATCAGTTCTTTCTCGTCATAATCTTGATATTCATAATCTTAGAGGCCAGGGGTATGATGGAGCTAGTAATATGCGTGGTGAATGGAATGGATTACAAGCATTGTTTTTTAAAGAGTGTCCTTATGCATATTATATCCATTGTCTTGCTCACAAGGGTGCAATTAGCACTTGTTAAGCCATAATTAACCTAAAGAAGTTAGTTATGTTCATCAATTCCTCTCAAAACTTGCCTTGATTATGAATGTTGTGACTATTTCTCCTAAACGTCATGATCAATTAAGGGTTGCTCAAGCAACAAATATTGCAAATTTGATAGCTAATGATGAGATTGAGACAGGTAGTGGACTTAATCAGATAGGTACTTTGCAACAAGCTGGAGATACTAGATGGGGTTCTCACTTGAATTCTATACGCAGCTTATTATGCATGTTTGATGCCACTTATGAAGTACTTGAAAAAAATACAGAAGAAGGTAATTACTCTATTCGTGGTGAGGCTACTACTGCTTTTGATGTTGTTACATCTTTTGAATTTATCTTTCTTTTACATTTGATGAGAGACATATTGGGAATTAGTCATGATCTTTGTCAAGCTTTGCAACGGAAAAATCAAGATATATTGAATGCAATGGCTTTCTTGTCTACTACTAAGACTTTGATTCAAAATATGAGGGAATCTGGTTGGGAAATTTTTTTCAAAGAAGTCATATCGTTTTGTGAGAAATATGAAGTTGATGTTCCTGATATGAATGCATTGTATATTACAAGAAAAGGTCAAACTCGTAAAATTGTTGATCACATTTTAGTGGAGCATTATTATCGTGTTAATTTGTTTCTTGCTATTATAGATACTCAATTGCAAGAGCTTAATAGCAGATTTAGTGATAATATAGTGGAGTTGCTTACTTTAAGTTCGACTTTAGATCCAAGAGATAACTATAAATTTCTGGATGTTGATAAAATTTGTGAATTAGCAATAAGATTTTATCCTGATGATTTCACTGAACAAGAAAAATTGCACATTATAATACAAGCTCAACATTACAAACTTGATGTTCCCAATCATTCTGAATTGAGTAGCTTGTCAACAATTTCTAAGTTATGCCAAGGGTTGATGAAAATAGGAATGTCGTTATTATATCCTTTGATTGATCGTTTGATTCGCTTGATATTGACTCTTCCTGTTTCAACTACTACTACTGAGAGATTTTTTTTCGCTATGAATATTGTGAAGAATAGACTCAGAAATAAGATGGAAGATGACTTTAAGATCGAAGAATCTAATCACTTATATTGAATGGAGGATTGAAGGAGAAGTTTGATACAAATTTATCATTGATGAGTTTTATGATATGAAGACGTCTTAAAGTTGATTCAATTTCGATGAAGGTATTATAATTTATTTTTTGTACTATAATATATATTTTATTGGTAGATACTATGATATAATTTGATAATATTATTCATAATTTTTGGCTCTTTTTTGTACCATAATATAAATTTTATTGATATATATTATGATATAATGTAATAATGTTATTCATAACTTTTGGTCCCACCACTAAATTTTTTTGAATCTATCCTGCTTTGAGTCCTATAAGTCACTTTTAGGCCTACGGACAAACACAGAGATTAGTTAAGTATGTCTTCTACCCTACCTCATTTTATGCATTTCTTTCAGTAATGCAAGTTCTATTTTCATTCAACATTGTTTTTAGTGTTTCTTTTCATCTCCTGAATGAATGATCTTTGATCATTTGATTTCTTTTACTTTTGTTCATTTACTTTGTTCTTAGTTTATCTTGCATTACTCTCTATTTTTTCATTTACTTTGCATCGTCACTTTAATTTGGATTATTTCCAGTTACTATACTTCATTTCTGCATTTAGAATTGCATTGCACTTTTGCTGCTTTACATTTCATTTATATCAATCCTATCGAATTCACAATTACATTCATTACCCTTTACTTTTCAAAATTATCTGCATTCTTTGTCTTAACATTATTTTTGCAAACCACTAAAAACTTACGAATCTTTTAAAAGAAGAGATTTTCTTCCCAAATTAAGAATTAAAATTGAATTTGCCTTTTACTAACAAACAACGTAATAATCATTCGGGAGAACAATGAATGAAAAGTTTCAACCTCCAGATGCCTAACTTCGATCAAAGGGTCCTCGATCACCTACCCAAGATAGCATTTTCTCATATAACTTTTTCAAATATATCATTTTAGTAATATAGGCTACATATCATTTTCTAGCTGTAACTTTTCCCGAATATTGTCCTTATATCGTTTTTCTTTTGACTCAATTTATTAGCTTTACAAATTCATCTGGAAATTGAGTTCATAACCGAGGAATTAAGTATACGTAATAATCACTTTGGAGAATAATGAATGAAATGTTTCAACCTCAAGATGCCTAACTTCGAACAAAGGGTCCTCGATCACACCCACCCTAGATGGCATTTTCTCATATATATATACTATTTCAAATATAATAGCATTTCCTAGCTGCAACTTTTATCGAATGTTCTCCTTATATACTATTTTTTCTTTTGACTCATAATTTATACTTGATTTACATCTTTCACGTGTAGGAAAATGTCGATGATAATTTTTCTTCTTTATTTGGATGTAGTGCCAAAATTTCTTTACATTGTCGACAATAACAATAATGAATATCCAACTTCTGCTACAGATTTCTACTTAGAAAAAATCAGCTTTTTGGTCCATAAACATGCGTTCAATAAGGAAGGTTTCCCTATTACAAAGCTAGGCACATGTCACTTCACTTTCTATATTGCCACAGTACACACACGCCTCCAGCTATTACATGCTTGACGAACTCACTAGGTTTTCGCAACTATAAATAGCATAGCATGCTCTGAATATCCATCTATAAAAACTTCTAACTATCGATATAGCTAGCTTAGATAAGTATTCGATCAGTTTCATACCCTTGCGTTCCATACGCAGTAGTGACCTTTGACTTTTGTTGACCCGTGTCATAATGGCAGCTATGAGGGGTTTAGCTCTTCTTGTTTTGCTTATTACAATCAATGCGGTAGTGTCTGAAAGTAGAGTGGCTAGAAAGGACCTGGGAATTGGGTTGGGTGCTGGGGTCGGTATTGGACTTGGCGGTGGGGGTGGTGCAGCCTCTGGTGCAGGATCAGGGTCTGAGTCCGGTTCTGGATCTGGTAGTTCCGGTTCTGGAGCGGGTTCGGAAGCAGGGTCTCATGCCGGGTCTGGGGCTGGGTCAGGCTCTTCTGGAGCGGGTTCTGAAGCAGGGTCTCATGCCGGGTCTGAGGCTGGATCAGGCTCTTCTGGAGCGGGAGCGGGTTCTGAAGCAGGGTCTCATGCCGGGTCTGGGGCTGGATCAGGCTCTTCTGGAGCGGGTTCTGAAGCAGGTTCATATGCAGGGTCTCACGCTGGGTCAGGATCTGGTGGTCATGGAAAGTGAAATCATGCATGTTAGCTAGAATAAAGATCTTGTGGGAGAAAAGAACAAGACAATATGTCACCATCAGTTTACTATATACATCATATAATTAGCAAACAAATAAGTTGATGTCTTCCTATTGTCAAAAAAATGAAAGTTGTTGTCTTCATATATATGCATGTGTCCGTCATGGTTTTCCATTCAGTCATGCAAGATTCTTCCAGTGTTGGATGCTTAACTCGTTTACTCTAATTGACTACCTGTTGCTTTATACTGATTTATCCAGCAACTACTGTTCTATAACACTAATTAATTAAGGCTTCATGTTAGTAGCAACGGCTAATAATTTATAATTCCTTCTTAAGGTACCGTTTAACACATGAGATTAGGTTTAGAATTAAACTTTAAAATTGGAATTGAAGATCTTAATTTCAATTATCTTATTTGGTGTATATATTAGAATATTTCAATTTTAATACAATTCTATAAAATTGAATAATAACTAATTTATAGTATTTTTAATTTTTAACTTAGACCTAAGAACTTTCAATTTTAAGTATAAAAATTAAAGTTAAAAATACTATTTCTTATTTTATTGGTGATTATCTTATTTGTCATCATAATACTCCGACAAGTATTGTCAGCAGTTTGTTAGAGAGTGTTTGGATATTAGTTGATATCATCAAACTGACGTTCCAAGCTCTTGAATGGAGTGAAATGGTGTTTGGCATTTTTTTTCAGTTTGCTTCAACTTGATTTCAACCCAAATTTCCGTTGAGTTAAAAGTAAGAAATTCTTGATTTTATATTAAAATTGTTGTCCCAACTCATTTTTGAGATAAAATTTTTCAAACATAAATTACGTTACTATAAACTCACTTTCAATCAAACTTAAGTTTACAAACACACTTTTAACTAAACTTAAATTTATCAACTGTAATCCAAACACACACTTAACATTGTTTGGTCATTGTCACCGTGAGCACGCTCTAGCCACGTCATCACCAATATCCTTTAGCGTCTAACATCATTATAGACATATTAATGCAACCATCGATGCCGCCGTTAACCAACAATATTCTCTATTTAAATTTTTTATAATAGTTTTAAATTCTTTTTATTTATCAATTTAAAATTATTTTTTTATATTCCTTATAAATAACTCAAACAATAGAATTTTAATCTAGTTTAGAGTTATAATTATATATCTTAATTTTATTTTTATCTTAAACATAAAACCTAAAACTCTAAGTTAATTTCACTTGTGATAAAATTCGAATTAAAATTAGAATTATGAAATGTAAATTCAAATGTCATCTAAACGGACCACAAGCAATTTCGCTTCTAGCCAAGATAATGTTATTTGGATACTGTTATACCTATATAAAAATTTACAAATCTTTATAACTAAAAAAAACAATTTACACATCTTTTGACATTATTAGATTTATCTTTGGATATGTGCGACATTAAATCAAAGTTTTTCTGCATGTATAAATGAATATGCAATCTAATAATTTGTGTAGGATTAATTGCTTATTATTAGGACAAAAGTTTTAGGTATTAGTATGGGTAAAACTTTATTTTTTTTATTGTAGCCAACAATCTTCCTCCCCCCTCCCTCAACAAAGCAACACCCAAAAACTCGAACATGCAATATTGCTCTAATATTAGAGGTAGAATTAAGTGTTTTCCACTTGGTCAAATGCTATTAATCATAACACAATTTTATTTTCTTATTTTGGCAATGCATAATCGACATCTGTCTATAAGATGCATCTGGTTGGCCTAAGGTGCTTCACAGTGTATTCATGGTACAACAACACCTTCTGATGTGTGCCCATATCATAACGAGTCCAAAGGTGATTGTTGACTGCCCATAAAACCAACAATCCTCTCCCTTCCTAAGCGACACTCGAGGAATTTCGAACCTGCAACCTTGCTTTGATACCACATGTAGGATTAGCGCTTATCAAGCCAAAAACTATAACTATTAGTCAAGTGCAACTTTATTAGTCTGGCTGCACATAACCCTATGTCTATAATGTGCTGCTTGTGGGCCTAAGGGGCTTTGCAGTGCACAAGTGGTGCACCAGCAAGCTGGATTGTCAAGTACCTTTGACACGCAACCATATGCGTAGAGAGTCCAATGGTGATTACTGACCTCCCATAAAACCAATAATTCTACATAGTAATTATTTCTTTTCACTAGTCAAATAATATTTCCTAAATTACAACACAATTTTTGAAAGGAACTTAAAGTAAACTGCATTATTTTTCTTTTTTTTTTTATTTATTTTTGACAAAAAAATCTTTGAAAATTCAAAAGAAGAAAAAATTATATATTTTTATATATATATTTTTTTTTCATAAATTATATGAAATTTTAAAAATAATTAGTGAAACATTTTTGGGAAATTTGGAAGGCTTCTCCATCCAACAAAAGCTGGAGCTCAAACATATCGCCCCTGCTACTACTTAGGCTCTGTCACCATCGTTGCTTGCTCCACCGCTGCTGAAATTCCTTCATCATCATTGATCGCTCCACTGCTACTCAGAATCCCTCCAACTCTCGCCTTCGTCCTAGCTCCATCTCAAATGTGCAGTATTTAGTTCAGACAATATCCCATAGTTTATAAGTGATTTGCCTAGCATTCGGTTTCTAGATTTATCAAAGAATGGCTTCACTAGGGATACCTTTAGCTTTGTTTAGGTACTGCTATGAAACTAAGTTTGTTTCTATCTCTCTCTCTCTCTCTGTTGGGGGTGAAAGAAAATAAATTGGCAATTCGACGGCTGAATGATGATATTGGAAAAATCTTCTAAGTGTTGAGCCGACGAAAAGTACTGAATGGTCGGAAAACCCAATGTTGCAACCAGATATTGATGTCGGACAAGTGATTAATTAGATAGAGTTGCATCTCTCAAGTGATTGGATCGGCGAAGAATGTTTAAATGATCAAGAGTTGGTTTTGTCGAAAGATTGGGGAAATGTTAGTGGCATAACTGTCATATACGTGTCAAATTCCTAGGAGTCAGTTATTTGTATAATTTGCCTATACATATTAGTATTCACAATGTAAAAAAGGGAGGTTATTTACTGATACACAATCCTAAAATCTCACTCAAGCAGATTAATGGATTTTGATCCAAGTATGCCTTCCCTTTTCATTTCAAGTCATTTAATTTAATGCAATGTTCATTTAAATTCTTTTATTATTCAGTCTTGTTCTCTAAATTTCTTTAATATTTCATTGCATTTTTACAAGCTTTCTTTTACTGCTTTATGTTTAAATTCTGCACTTCAAATTCTTGTACCAGTTTACTCTCTTTTAAACTTTTCAAAGCTTTCTTTACTAAATTTTCTGTTTACGTCGCGTTTGCTTAAAGCCTTTATAAATTTCTGCTTTTTATTACAAAACCATTTTATTAAACTAGATTACCACATAACTCAAAAATCACATTTGACTGAAAATAAACCTTTATTTGTTTGGAATATACCTTAACCAAAATTTCACTTAAACAAATTGGCACGACCAATGGGACGAGTTTAGAGTAACTCGTAATGTCACAAGATATGGTTTTATGCGTTTAAGAAGTAGAAGATTTGTTTACTCTTCTCAAAGTACGCAAACTATGAGTAATGTAAGTAGTCATGCATCGGATATACCTTCGACAGCCATTACTGCACCACCTTTAATCGTTGTTAGTATGGGTCCTGTGGTAGATGCAATAGTAACTGGTACTCTTCGGAGTAATCCATTGTTTGAACAGGTGTTGCCTGGAGTGACTCAGTCATCACCGAGTCAACCAAGTAACCACAACATAATTAATTCATATTCTAGGTTTGTACCATAATATGGGTTGCCACCCAATTATGTGCCTCCTGTGATGACACAAATCAGACTTGGCTCCACATTGGCCAATACTGTCGGCCAATTAGTGGCTTCACAAAGCCAACCATAAATAAGTTCAGCTTTAGTGAGTTTTAATGATCAAGGAACAGGAGTTGCAAGTTCAAGTAATCCAACTCCTTTTCGACATGAGAGACTGAATTTGGGACCTATATTCCCAAATATATCGAGAGATATTCCTCAGAATATAACTGGGCCAATTATGAAATCTTTGGCCAGTTTTCGACAACAAATGGATGAAAGCAACCATGAAATGGTGCATATGTTCACTCAGCAAATGGGTGCTGTGATTACACCAATTATGGAAAACACAAATAATGCTTGCAACGCATTGGCCTAATAGATGGCAAGGCTAAATCAAGCCTTGGGAATAGGTGCATTGACCAATGAAAATGCTCAAGGAACCCAACCTGGGATAAATAGAGAAATGGTTGTACCTCAGGAAAATGGGGAACAAAATCCACAAAACCTGGAACAACCTAGGCAAAATGATCAGCTACGTTTAGAATATGGTAATGTACATATGCTTCGTCAAGGTGTTGATGATCAGATGGCTAGAAATGATCCAACCATGAGATTACTTCGACAGAATCTTGGGGGCACCAAGTAATTGAGCAAAATGTAAACCAAGTAGTGGAACAAGTACTGAATAGGTTTGGTTTCAATGTTGGATATACTAACCAACCTTATTTCATTTCAGCGTTTCCTGAGTGGGTGCAACAGGCAGAGTTGCCCAGAGGAGTTAAAATTCCTAAACTTTCTAAGTTTGCAGGAAAAAGCGGGGAATCGACCGTCGAACATATTGCATGGTATACTATAGAAATGTGAGAATTGGCCATCATTGAAGGCCTTAAAATGAGATTCTTCCCGAGTTTCCTCACAAAAAATGCTTTCTCATGGTTCTCGACATTGAGACCAAACTCAGTCCATTCTTGGACTCAGTTAGAAAGAAGCTTTCATTATTAATTTTTTAGAGGAGATTTGAAAGTGAGACTTACAGATCTCTTTAATATCAAAAGAATTTATAATGAAACTGTAGATGACTATCTTGCTAGATTTTGACAAATGAGGAGTAGATGTTTCACTCCCATACCTGAGGTCGAAATAGTAAAGATCGCTGCAGGAGGTTTATACTATTACATAAGGAAAAAATTAGTGAATCAACATTTAGTTGATCTTGCCTAACTAGGTGAGAAGGTTAGGCAAATAGAGCAACTGAAAGCTGAAAAGGTTCAAAAGCAAAAAAGATTCATTAAAAGAGAGAAGGTAGTATTTGTCGGATTAGATGAATCCGATAATAAAACTAAAGATAGTAATGATGAGTTCGAAGTTAACATTGCTGAACTTATAGATCTCTTTAATATCAAAAGAATTTACAATGAAACTGTAGATGACTATCTTGCTAAATTTCGACAAATGAGGAGTAAATTTCAAAAAATACTATTTCATATTTTATTGGTCATAATCTTATTTGTCATCATAATACTCCGACAACTATTGTTGACAGTTTGTTAGCATTGTTTGGTCATTGTCGCCGTGAGCACGCTCCAGCCATGTCATCACCAATATCCTTTAGTGTCTAACATCATTATAGACATATTAATGCAACCATCGACGCCGCCGTTAACCAACAACATTCTCTATTTAAATTTTTTATAATAGTTTTAAATTCTTTTTATTTATCAATTTAAAATTATTTTTTTATATTCCTTATAAATAACTCAAACAATAGAATTTTAATCTAGTTTAGAGTTATAATTTTATATCTTAATTTTATTTTTATCTTAAACATAAAACCTAAAACTCTAAGTTAATTTCACTTGTGATAAAATTCGAATTAAAATTAGAATTATGAAATGTAAATTCAAATGTCATCTAAACGGACCACAAGCAAATTTCGCTTCTTGCCAAGATAATGTTATTTGGATACTGTTATACGTATATAAAAATTTACAAATCTTTATAAAAAAAATAATTTACACATATTTTGGCATTATTAGGTTTATCTTTGGATATGTGCGACATTAAATCAAAGTTTTTCTGCATATATAAATGAATACGCAATCTTGCTTATTATTTGGACAAAAGTTTTAGGTATTAGTCAGGGTAAAACTTTATGAGAAAATTTTTTAATTTGTAAATACAACACTTAACACTCAAAATTTGGAAGGCTTCTCCCTCCAACAAAAGCTGGAGCTCAAACATATCGCCCCTGCTGCTACTTAGGCTCTCTCACCATCATCGTTTGCTCCATCGCTGCTCAAATTCCTTCATCATCATTGATCACTCCACCGCTACTTAGAATCCCTCCAACCCTCGCCTTCGTCCTAGCTCTGTCTCAAATGTGCAGTATTTAGTTCAGACCATCCATGAATCTTCATGTTTAATTACTTGCTTTTGCCTCAACTTGTGCTTGACATTAAGTTTCTATATTTATCATATGAATCCAAACAATTTAATAGAATACTTGTAGTATTTCAATTATAAGAAATAACTGTATATGTCTCTTTTTTACTTTTTCATGACTTTCTCTTCTCAGGTAATATCCTAGAAGAATATATTGATCTTCACTCATTATGGAAGATCAATGTGTGCTTGAATGCATTATCTGGTTCTATCCCATAGTTCATAAGTGATTTGTCTAGCATTTGGTTTCCAGATTTATCAAAGAATGACTTCACTGTGGATACCTTCAGCTTTGTTTAGGTACTGCTATGAAACTAAGTTTGTTTCTCTCTCTCATAACAATCTTGTTGGTCCAACCCTTGAGTCATTGGTGAATTGCTCCAACCTTGAAGAATTTGATTTTTCATTCAACAATTTCAGTGCGATTGTCCCTTTGCGACTTTGCGATATTCCAAGGTTGTCATATGTATCACTAAGAAGAAATGTCTTATCAAGGAGTGTGCAAGAGCACATTTCGGCATGCCAAAGCTTGAAACTTTTGGAAATACTTTTCAGTGGGTTTCTGGTGGATATTTTCAGTGAATTTGGATTTCCTAAGAGCGATTTTTCGACAACAAAAAATCTGCCAAAAATTTTGATTTCTAGCAAATTTTCGACCAGTTTTCAATGAATGTGGCTGCCAGTAAAACATGATTTTCTAGTAGTGAACCTTGAAATAACTTTGTTTCAATTTTCTTGAACTTGATTGCTAGGAGATGCAAATTCTAATGCGCAAAAGAGAAATTGTCACAAATTTATTATATACCTAACTAGTAGTTTCCCATGTGAATTTATTATATATCTTAACAAAATCCCACTTAAATAAAGGAGTTTGAGATCTTATCTCCTAACAACTATCAATCTTAATCACATCTAAATAATATTTCTTCAGATAATACTTATCTTGCAAGTAAATCCACTTTATAAATACGGGGTTAAACCACTCAGGTATGCATCTACTTTTATACACTCTTTTCTCCTAGTGCGCCACTCTAACTTGAGCGTCGGAGTGCCTTGTAGATACACACCCTCATTCTACTATCGCTACCATCACACCAAGGAGGAATCCACCATCAACCACCGCTTAGAGGCAAGGTTGTAACATCCTCCCTAACCTATTAGTATTAATAATTGATATAGAAGCTCATTAATATTTGTACTAATTAATTGTTAATTTTGTTAATTTTATGATCTAGTTTAAGTATAATACTATAACATTTGACGTGGAAAATAGCTCATATTAACTTAGAAACTAATATTTATTTCTAAGCCATAACTAATTAGAATGAGTTATGTTAAATTTTGGAGAATTAATTGAATTAATATGACATTTTAAATAACACATGGTGAGTGTTTAAAGGTCAAATTAAATAAGAATGTAACTTGGAAAATTATGAGGTTTTGTAAAGATGTCAAATAGATGATGAAGATTAACCTGGGGATGGTTACAGGTTAAGATAGATACCTGTAAGTCTATTAGTTTAACTCATTGGGTTTAACTTAACTTAAGGATGAGTAATAGGGCTTAATTAGTGATTGTTAATGGTGTATATGAATAATTATTGGTGGATGAGTATAGGAACTAAATGAATTCCTAGAATTTTCTATAATATTGATGGAAGTTTAGAAAATTTATTAGTGGAAGATCAAATTAAGTATCCTTAACAGATAATTTTCTCACACCAAATATGTTGCCCTTATCTTTATTCTTATATTCCCTCGGCAGAAGATAAGAAAGAAAGAAAGAAAGAAAGAAAGAAAGAAGAGAAAGAGATAGAAAGATAGAGTAGAACAAAAAATAAGAGAAAAGGAAAAGAGAAAAGAAGGAAGAAGAAAAATCAAGGAAGAACAAGAAGAGAAATAGAACACCATCAACAAAGGAGTATAGGTAGGGGTGTTTTCTTCATGGATCTATTGTCTTCCACTTTTTCTAGTTTGATTGCTTGATTGATGAAAGTGGTTGAAAATTTCTATTTCACGATGTTCTTTCTCTTCATCTTATTGATGATTTTAGGTTGAGGATGATGAATATGAATTTTTATTAGTTTGACTATTATTGTTAAACTTAGTGGATTTTGGATGAGATTATATGTTGAGTATTGATGTTATGGTGATTTGAAAGAGGTTTATTCTAGGTATAACATGTTTAAAGACCAGTTCTGTTGCTGAAACCCAAATGGCAATCGATTACCAACTCCATGAGCTAGTAATCGATTACCAACTTTCAAAGAATGGTATTGGAAACATGGTAATGGATTACCATCAGCGGTAATCGATTATTACCCCCTGCAAATCTCGCATACCGAAGGCTGGTGATGGTAATCAATTACCACTAATGGTAATCCATTACCATATATATATATATTGCAAGAAAAAAGGTTTCTAAAAAATACATTACTTTCATATATGGGTATGTAGTATTATGTATATAAAAAATTGAGGTAAGAGTAAATATGATTAGAGAATAAAAATTATGCAGATGTAATTATGTAAAGTGATGCGTGTATTAACACAAATGGTAAAAGCAAACTGCATTAATTAACTTGGTCTGTCAAGATAATTGTTGGTGAGTTATGCATAAGTATTTTTATAAGCACTTGTTGAATCTAAGGGCATATCCTGATCTTGAAATAAGACAACCACCTTTAACCTTAAAGTTTTGTTTATGAAAAAAAATTTGCTAACAAGTGTTTGTGCCTTTAGGACAATTGCTAAGTATTCAAAATATAAATTTTTTCATGAAAAGTAAAATATTTAATGCATTGAGAATTAAAAAGATTCTACTTTTTATGCAAAACTTCTTATTTTAGACTTTTTAACAAGTTATCTAAGGGCAATTGTTAAAAAAAAGTGATGTGTGTGAATAACTTTACTCTTATAATTTAATTTTAATACATTATCAAGTATAAAGTTTTTTTTATAATTAACCAATCATACATTATTATGTATGTGATTTTTGAAATAATTATTGTGAAAGTTAAATAATTTTTATGACATGATAATATATTATTAGATAATAATATAAATAACTTTTCCACTAACAATACATTCAAATTAAATCTTTTCTTTTATTGAAAATGGAATTTACATAATAATCCTTTGCAATTCGGTCCAATCTAATGGCAATTTTTATTTATTTATTGAGAATTAAATCATGTGTAGGGTGGTAGGTGGTAATCTAAGAAGCATAATAAATATTATAAAACATGAATATGACATAATACATATACTTAAATATAGCAAAAAAATTAAAAAATAAATTAAAATATATATATAGATAGATAAAATTATTTAAAAATATTAAAATATCTTATTTAATGTGTTTTAAATAGTAGTATCCGACTATTTTAAAATCAATTCTATAATCTTACATCAAATAGTGTATATATTTATTTTCATTCTCCATTTAATATTATTCATCATATATACTTTTTTTTATCATTTTTCTCACTAAATATGATATTTTTAAAAATAGTGTTAATAGTATTTACACCCCTTTTAAAGGGGTGTAAGATGATCTTTTTCCTTTTAAAATATAGACTCTTCTCATATGTTTACTGGACTGGTGGACCCATATGGGCATCTTTGCAGCGAGTTTCATTCACCCGAGCGAGCAGGCTCAGTGAGTCAGTGAGTGGCATTGTAGGCTGAGGCTCAATACCAACACTAGAATCAGAAATGACTCAAGAGGACGCAACCAAGTAACTCAGCCATGTCGGGTTCTGATCCCAACAAGTTGATAAGCAAAGTTGAGAAGTTGTGTGTTCATCTTTCCTCATTCTCTTTCTCTCTCTCATTGGCATATTATTATGCACATCAAAATTTTGGTGTATGATTGCGGGATTTAAGGATGCAAACCCAAGTGCAGGTTGTCTCAAGTAATAAATTCTCGGGAGTCCGAGGTCGATCCATAGGGAATTGATGAAGAAAAATTAATTAAGGTAAGAAAAGGATTTGTCACAAAAAAATAATAAAACTTGTTCACAATTAAATTTAAGAACTTGCTTCGGTTAGGAGATCCTTTCTTGGTAATAAATTAAAGGCAAGATTATCTCTCTTTATAACTCAATTGAAATCCACACACAATGGAGGTTCCAATTGAAAAATATAACATTCAAAGTTCAATTATATATGCAATCATATTATGATTCCTTGAATTATCTACCAACATTTGTAAATGAGTTCAAGCATTCACTGTGTCAATCCTATTGTCTACAATAAATCAAGATCTCTATTATACAAAGAAGGTTTCTAAATTGATTGGAAATAAAATACAACACATATAATGTCCACTTTATAATATATCATTTAAGCACAAGAAATAGAATAATCTAACCTTATTTCATTACCAAGAGCTTCACTCTTTTACCCAAGCAAGATGAAGATTTAGTTACTCATAAACAAGAGGAAAGAAAGAGAGAAGAAGAGAAAAGATGAACATAGCTTCAATTTAGAGCAAGAGAAAATTATAACAAATGAAAACAATAAACAAGCATGACCATAACTTCTCAAAACTAAGCCTAACACCAAATTGTACTAAATGATCAGCTAATGGAGCCTTTTATAGAGGATTAGAGATACAAAATGACAAGGGAACTGATTAAGAGTAGGTGAAGAGTAGGTGAATGAGTGAAAAATGCCAAATGGTGAGTTGGTAAGTGGAAAATTATTGAGATTCTTTGTCTCCGAAATCATTTAGTGCTGATCTCATGAATGACATCAGAATGAAGCAACGTGGTCTTCATGAAAGTTGTAGCATTTTGTCTCAACTTTCTAATGCCACCAAGATCATCCAAAAATTCGTCGTACAGTCTAAGATATGACTCAATTACTGCAAACTATTTAGGCCCAGTTTCAGCACCTCTGTTTTGACTTCCAGACCCAATATCACCTCCAAGTTGTCCGAATGAACTCTTATGTTCTTCACGAAAGTTGTAGATATGGGTCTTAACTTTCAAATCTCCAAATTTCAGCCCAAGAAAGTTCCTACAGCCCGAGTTATGCTCTGATTACTGCACACTGTTCAGGTTCCAGTCACAAAACCCGTGTTCTGACTTCCAAGCCCATTTAGCTCCTCTAGATGTCCATATTTTACCTGGAACTCTCATGAAAGTTGTAGAGCTCTCTCTTATCTTTCCTACAAGATAAGATACATAATTTTTTCACATCTAGAACTCAAGATATAGCAAAAATATAGAAACAGTATAAGACCTAAATAATACTGAAAAAATCAATTAAGTCCAATTTGAGTCCAAAGTTACAAAACATAACCAGGCTTAATAAATTAAGTACATGGAGAGTGTAAATGAATAAAAATGAGGGTTTATTAATGTATAAAATATATGATTATCAAATTCTCCCATATTTAGCTTTTTGCACTCCTGGACAAAACACATAAGACCAAAGTTAGGAAACAAAGAAAAACGACATAGACTCGAAAGGTAAAAACTCTAAAAGACTCGATGAAGTAAGAAGAGCAACAAAAAATTCAAGGGATCAAAGCATTAATGAGGTAACATTTCTTCACATCTCAAACCAACAAGCAAAGAAACTTTAGTTGAAAAGAATGAATCAAGAATGTTAGATCCTCACAGAATTCACTCTCAATCTCTCAAGTGTTTAAAAGGTATGTATTTCACTCTATTCAATCCATACACAATTACACTACCATAAGCTTGCTTATCTTCTACTTCTGCGCTACTCAAACCATATGCATAAAAAAATCAAGAAGACTTTATTCAAGGTTGTAATAGGGTCATGGTAAAGGAGAGGAGATAATATGGATATGAGAAGATAAATACCAAAGAGAATAAAAAAGAATTATGGTACAGTTAGAGTGGAGAAAATGTTTGAGAACATTCATCATAAAGGACAATCACCAATCTTTGACTAATGTTTTGTTGAAGATCAATCCCAAATTAGTGAATTGAATTCATTGTTAGACCTGAACCTTCTCACTACAAGAAAAAAGTAGATTTGCGAAGGATAAATCCACCGCAAATCACTCAAAATCCGTCGCAAATTAACAATTTGCGATGGATTTGCGGCAGATTAGGGTCCACCGCAAATATGGTCGATGCAATATAGTTTGCAACAGATTTTAATTTTCATCGCAAATTTGCAGTGGATTTTTCCGCCACAAAACTCTCCAGTGACATGTCAGAATAGTTGCCGGAAAAGGACTAATTTGCAGTGAATTTTTTCGCCGCTAATTTGTGGCGGATTTTACGGTGGATTTTTTTGCCTCTAATTGGTGGCGAATTTTGCGGCGAATTTTTTCACCGCAAATTAGTGGCGGATTTTTATCTCACAGATTTCATCACAATTTAGCAAGACGTGTAATGTCGCAGATTTCATCTCTGCATCATTTAGCCACTATTTTTTTGATGTTCTATAACCTTGGCCGGGTTGATTAAAAATTGACAAAGTCAATTCCATTGACATATTTTCATCTGTATCATCATTTCATCGAACTCTAGTTCTCATTGACTTAACATGAGACTCAAAGTAAAATGAACAAAAATGAGATATCTCTTGAATTAAATAAGCTTCACAAATAGAACCTTTAACTTGAGCTTTGTTCTTGACTATTTTCTTTATCTTGTTTAAGTACCTCTCAAATGGATACATCCATCTGTATTGAACTGCCCCCCCACTCTTGCTTCATAAGGTAAATGGATTAGTAAATGTTGCATGGAATCAAAGAAACCTGGTGGAAATATCCTTTCCAATTTACACAAAATCACCGGAATGTTCTATTCCATTTGGAGCATGTCTCTTTCAACCAAAGTCATTGAGCACACGTCTCGAAAAAATTGACTCAATTCAGTCAATGGCTTCCAAATCTGATCTGGCAACAAAGAAAAAGCAACTAGAAGCAAACTCTCCATAAACACGTGACAATCATGACTCTTAATTCCAAACAATCGTAATTGATTCATGCCCACACATCTAGCCAAGTTCGAAGCTTAGCCATCTGGCATTTTTAAATGTTGCACCCATTCACAAACCATCTTCTTTTGCTCTTTTGTAAAAATATAATTAGCCTTTGGTTTCATGATCTTACCATTGGGCAAATCAATAAGCTCCAATTCTGGTTGTTTATAATATTCTTTTAAGTTCATTCTTGCCTTTACATTATCCTTTGTTTTGCCCTTAACATCCATAACAGTGTTGAATATGTTATCGAAGACATTTTTCTCAATATGCAAGACATCTAAATTATGCCTAATTAAATTGTCCTTCTAATATGGTAACTCCTAAAATATGCTCTGCTTAGTCCAATTATGATAAACACCATACCCATGGTGTTTGCACGACTGAATTTCAGTTATTTTACTAAAGGCACTAACAATCTCACTTAATTCATGTCTAGATAATCTTGGTGGAGGCAACTTAGTCATAATAGTTTTCTTCTTAAATGCATTTTTATTTCTTCTAAACATGTGATCAACGGGCACGAATGGACGATGGCAGTCAAACCATGAATTTTTCCCCATGCTTCAAAGTGAATGCCTTTGTCTGATCCATGCAATATGGACATGCTAATTTACTAGTAGTCATCCATCGAGACAACATTCCATAAGCAGGAAAGTCATTTATTGTCCACATCAATGCAGCCTTCATCATAAAATTTTGTTTGCTTGACACGTCATAAGTTAAAACACTTGTCCATAAAATTTTTAGTTCATCGATTAATGGTTGTAAATAAACATCAATCTTGCTCTTGAGATTATGAGGACAAGGAATAATGCATGTTAGGAACATGTATGGGGCAGTCATACACATTTCTGGAGGTAAATTATATGGAGTGACTATCACAGGCCAACAAGAATAAGGAGAAGCAGATTGATTGTAGGGAGTGAATCCATCGGCACACAAACCAAGCCTAACATTTCTAGGATCAGATGCAAATTTAGGATATGTCCTATTAAAATACTTCTATGCTTCACCATTGGATGGGTGCGACATGTCTCCCTCCTTCTTATTTTTTTCAGCATGCCATCTCATGTGTACAGATGAGCTCATAGAGGAATACAATCTCTTGAGCCTAGGAATAAGAGGTAAATAATGCATTCTTTTCACCAAAACTTCGTTGTTATTCCCATTACTGGTTTTATGAAGTTCGTATCTTTTAGCACCACAAAACCTACATTGTTTGCATTATCATAGTATAACATACAACCATGTACACAACAATGTATTTTTCTTGAAGCAAGCCCGAGTTTAGCAACCAATTTTTTTGTTCTATAGTAATTTAGAGGAATTCGTGATCCTGGTGGAGCAACCTCTCTTAATATATTCATAAATGAATCAAAGCATGCATGCGTTACATTATAATCAGATTTGAGACTTAACATTCGAACTGCTAAGGATAACTTAGAATGAGTTTCGTAGCCAGGCCATAATGGCTAACTTGAAGCATTTAATAGATCATAAAACTCTTTGACCTCTGGATGTGGAGCATCCTCAACACTCTATTCAAAACGACTCCTAAAATCCCCAAAGTCTGTTCCAGCCGCATCACAAACCATATTTTGATATCTATCAACCATGTCTTTGTCCTCTAATATAGGACTATTAGCAGTATTCACACCAGAGTTTATATCTACACTAATTGGATCAGACTCTTCCTCTCCATGATCTGTCCAATACCAATACCTAGGTTTGAATCTTTTTTTAAACAAGTGAATTTTCACAATCTCAGGTTTCAACAATTTCTCACTATAACATATCAAACAGGGACACCTAATTGTTCCTTCACTTAAGTAATGGGAAGATCGACATGAATAATTCACAAACTCTTCAACTTCACATACAAATTCTTGTTTAAGTCCTCTACGACCCGAATAAGTCCTATTATACATTCATCTACGATTTTCTAGAACTACCATTTTCTGCAATGATAGTTTTACACTTAAATCAAAATACAAAAATGCAAAATGCATAACATATGTTACATAATTAATATATTTTAAAATTATACATGTATAAATATTTCAATCCAAACAAGTAGTATTCTCCACTAATGTGGTCAATTTAGAAAGCCAAAAATGCAAAAGTGTTCTCCAATAAAAGTCCAAATCCTATGCATACATTATACTAACCCTAACTTTTAACAAAAGACTAAGCAAAAGCAATGCAAGTTAATTAACACTAATCAAAAAGAAGAAAGGGTGAATCAAAGAGTAGATCAAACCTGTTGGAGACTGCCACACCGAACCAGTTAGAGATCTCCTCCTCAAGGTGTCACAAAATGCAACGTGATGTGTCTGACTTGAAAGCCAAAAACGACCCACTATACTTCAGAACCACGAAAAGTGTTCTTCATAAAAGTTGTAGATCCTTGTCTTGGCTATAAAATGGATAGCTGGTTCGTCCAATTTGGCTTCCTTAAGCCCAAGATATGTCCCAAATACCGTAGGTTGCTCAAACCCAACTTCAGCACCTCTGTTCCGACTTGCAAGCTCAAAATGACCTACTAGACTTCTTTTTCTCAAAATGTGTCCTTCATGAAAGTTGTTTATTTGGATCTTGACTATCCACTGTCCAAATTTCAGCCCATCTCCATTATTACATCTTGAGATATGATTTTTTGAGTGCACACTGTTCGGATTCTACTGGCAGAACCCGTATTCTGACTTCCATGTAAACTTAGGTCCCTTAGACATCTGAATCAGACTTCGAGCTCTTCATCAAAGTTGTAGAGCTTCCTCTTAGCTTTCCTACAAGGTAAAATTCATGTTCATCAGATATTAGGAACTCAAGTTATGGCCAAAATACAGAAACAGTGTCAAATCTCAATAATGCTGGAAATATTCAATTAGGACCAATTTGAGCTCAAATTCACAAAATCATACCAAACTCAATCAATTAAGAATATGGAGAGTGTAAATGACTAAACATAAGGGTTTCTTAATGAATAAAATATGTGATTATCATGATGCTAGCTTTAACAAAAACACAAACTAGATTTATACAAAGTCTTCAATGCCTTCTTTCGCTCCTGCTTTGATCATATACTGGATTTACCATGAAAATAAGAAGTTGGGGTGAGAATTTAAAATTCTCAATAATAGATTTATACAATATAATCTCATAATAAATCCAATTACTGTATATAAAACAAGTTACTTAATTATTAAATAAAAAAGTGGCATAAGTCAAAACAATTCGTCTTTTCATATCTGACATAAACCATTTATAAATAAAAACAAGAAACGTTTATAATACCTTTCTAATAAGAGTCACCTTGATGTGATTTTTAAATATATGTTAAGCTAGAAATATCATTTGCACCTGAACTAGCCGTAGCCCTCTGTAAAAAGGAGCACCATTCTATTTCATTTGTTACAATCAATAGATTCCCAACAATTGCCACAATTCTAAATATTTCCAATCATATTTGTTCATCAATTAATCTTTAAACTTATCTATTAGGATAACAATTGATTTACATACATCACAAATACACTTTATTAAACACTCTTACTAAGGTCTCATCACACTTATAAATGCATACAAGAAAGGTCCCCACACTTAGGAAAGCTAGTTTTTCCCAAAACAATATTTTGGCATTTTTCTCAATTTCAACCCTTGACCTTTGCTCAGTAAAATGAGCATAACTTGAGTTACGTATGTCGAAATATGGTGAATTAGGTGTCCTTGGAAAGCTAAGAGAAAGAGCTACAACTTTCATGAAGAGCACAAAAGCTAATTATCATTATATCTTTCTACACGGGTCGTGTAATTTTACACAGGCCATTAAATTTTACACCGGGGGGGGATGTCCTTCTCTGTCTACACATTTCCACTAGATTTGCACTGGCAGAGAGGAACACGCCCCTCCCCCCCGCGTGTATTCGGTCACGGGCCGTGTTCCTGAGACATAAGTTTTGCAAAACCGTAGTTACGGTTCCATTGGCCAAAATCTTGGATTTTGGCCACTCCAATCCAGTTTCTAAGTGAGTTTAAGTCCCAAACAAGTTCACAAACATGAAGGGAACATAAAACACTAAAAGATTTCGCTAAAAATGGATCAAAACACTATAAATCTCATCCTTGGTTATTCAAAACCTAAAACTCCTAATTCTCATTTCAAATGGAAAATCAAGTTATACAAGTAATGAAAAATTGTTCTCATGCCTCTAGCAAACCAAATCATGTTATTCTCAAGTTTTCTAACAAGATTCAAGCCAAAACAAGCAAAAATAACTCAAAACCCCAATTCCCACATCAAGTCACAACTCAAGAACAAGATGAAAAGAATAGAAAAGTGAGTCAAGAACAAAGTTTCCCCCTACCTCAAGGTCTTGAAGATGACGAAGGTTGCTCATGGAAGCTTTTATCTTGAAAGGGGAAGTGAGAAAGGGGAAGGGAGAGAGGAGAGATAATTAGAGAATGAATGTCATCTGAAAAATGAAAATGGCAGAAGGAAGAAGATGAAGTAGATTTAATTTTGTGTGGATTTTTTGCGGTGAAAAAATCTGCCGCAAATGTATTTTTTGAATTGCAGCATAATTTATGGGTAGATTTTTCCATCGTAAATTATTTTAATATTTTATTTAGAATTTTTTATTATACTTATCAAATTTTGCGGCGGATTTTTCAGTCGCAAATTTAAATTTAGAATTGCGACGGATTTAGCGGGAGATTGTTTTAATATTTTTTGGAATTTTAATTATACTGATCTATTTTGCGGTGGAAAAATCCGTCGCAAATTTTTTTTACAATTGCGGCGGATTTATCCTTCGCAAATTTTTTTTATCCGAAAAAAAATTTACGCTGGAAAAGTCACCAGAGAATTTTAGTGGCGAAAAATCTGCCACAAAAATCTGCCGTAATTTAATCTGCCGCAAGATCCGTCACAAATTGAAATAAATTTTAATCCGTCACAAAATTCACAGCAATTGCGGAGGATTCGAATCTGCCGCAAATAATCCACCGCAATTGCGGTGGATTCGAATCCGCCGCAAAAAATCCACCGCAAAATCGCTGTTTTCTTGTAGTGTCTCTTTTTCTTCTTGTTGTTTCAAGTATCTACCTTTATTCTAGACTCTGATAATCCTTTGAATGCAACGGTGGTCAATTTTTTTTTATCATTTTGCACACACACTCCCACACTTATTCAAGAACAAAGCCAATGTTCTCTTATTCCCTAAGGTTGGGTAAAACGTGTTTTTTTTTCTTATTTTTCATTTTTTTTTTTTTTTTTTTGAAGGCACGTAAGAGCTAAAAACAAGGAATAGTCAAATAAGCCCAAAGGGGTTACACAAGGAAAAATATACAAGAATGACTATTTGGTTAAAGTAGTTATTTCAAAATGTCTCAATCATATTTATATATGCATGTGAAAATGTAGTCTCAAAAAGAATCAAAACAAGTTCTAGAGTAATAATTCCATGAGTGAAAATCACACAAGAAAGAAGAGAATGGTACAGATATTCAATCCATTCAATAATAAGCTCAAAATCTCACAAGACATATTTCTATCATTCTCAATCCACCTTATCAACATTCATATCCAAACTTGTGATTTTTAAGAAAGAGGACAATTTATGTTAAGATCCAAGAATCCATTTGTTACTTCTGTACAAAATAATTATCTCCTCAACTAAGATGCGTCTCAAGAGTAAACTTACCTGTAAGGCAAAATTTATTCCTTACTCTGCCATCCTTAATTGATTTTACTACGAATAGGTTTCTGACAGTCATATCACTAAACATACTTCCCAATTTAGATGCGTCTCAGGAGTAAAATTACTCCTTACTCTGCCATCATTCATTGATTTAGTAAGTCAATGACAATTATATCATACTTCCAAAAAAAAAAAAATTTGGTCAACTATCCTTCCATATCCTTCCCCCAACCAGATCACAACATTGTCCTCAATGTTAAAATATAGATGAGTAAAGGATAGAAGTTATGACAATTACTGAAAAGAAAAACCTGATACAAATTTAAACAAAAATAAAGTACGATGAATAAAACCAAAAGTAAAGGAACACATATTTTTTGTTTTTGTTTTTTTGTTTTTTTGTTTTGTTTTTTGTTTTTACTTCAAGAAAACCATCAGGGTAAAGAAGTCTAGAAACCCCTAGAGGACCCTATTCAAAGGATTGTCTGTCTAAAACCAAAATATAGCAAAATCATACAAAGATAAAAGAAATATAATAGCAAATGATGATATACCTTTATGTACAGTTTTCATGGCATATCTTTATACTGCGTGTCATGAGTGCAGTAGTGACATATCTTTATACTGCGTGTCACCAGTGCAGTAAACACGTCCGTTTATTCGAAGAAAAGAGAAAGAAGAAACTATCGTGGGTTTCCATCCTGGGTTTGGAACCTGGAGAACTCACACTTGGGCTCGTAACATCAACAAAGATGCTAAAATCTGAAACCTATAATGTCCAAGATCTAGAACGTCCCATCCTAGGGTGCTGAGAGCCCCTTCTAATAAAAGAGAGGATCAAGCTCAGATGCGTCATATACTTTGGCAGTCGCGGGTTACTTCTCACAAATAACCAGAGTGGGACGCTTCTACCTGTCCATCAACTCCACAGTGCCTAGATGGTAAACATTGGGTTATGGAGTGCGGCTCTCTACAGAACATGGTACACGAACCTTTTTTAAGGACCAGCGTGCAAAGGTTCATCCGAGTTAATGACGGGTCAGCCAAAAGCTGGGGCTCCACAACTAATTAAAGCCATGGTACTCGCCCTTGTTCAGATATTTTTCTTCTTCTTTTTTTCTTTTTTTCCTTTTTTTTAAGAAAACATAAAGAAGAAGAAGACGATAATATGTACAGATTGTTGTGGATATGGCTCACATCTACCTCTGGTTTCACGTCCAATAACAACTTAAACACCTTATATGAGTCGAGGATAAGCTTCTCATCCAATTTTCTTATAAATTGGCAAACAGGGTCTTTTAAAATCAGATTCCCAAGACTGTAGCATTTTTCTTCATCCTTGAAGAGATTCCATAAATTAAGAAGTTCATGATGCACAAATCCACAAGAATGCATCTCAAGAGTCAATAAGACATCATCTAATGACTCCTTACTCAGTCCATTCTTAATGAAAAAAATTTTATCTTCTCTGTTTATGGAAACAATCCCTAAAGAACGACATCGCTTATTACAATTCCATCGTACATATTTGTGACAGACTTGTAACCTTTTTGCTCTTCTCCTTTTAGAATATGAACTTCTTCCAAGACCTGGCATGTATGAGTCAAATGAAATTGAAGACTCACCTGCTAGTCGGACCTTTGCTTCAATTATCCAGCGTACATCTTCTAGCATACCCTTGTGCATTAACAGTCTCAATCTTTCACATCTAACTTTGTAGATTTTTGTCAGAGCATTTTGAGGGAGGGAAGGAAAATATTTTCTCAGGTTTGAAAGAATGACATCCATTTTAAAGGAGAAGGATTCAGTTATTTTGGGAAACTGAAAAACAAACCGACTTGAGAGTCATGGAGTATCGTTATCTGCTACTTAACTGGGAATACAAAGAACTGCAAAAACAAGGCAACAAAATTAGAATAAATTCTACTCATAACAAGGATCAGAAAGAAAGATGAATTCTACCCCATCAACTTGGTTTTCCAGAAATGGTTTGAGTCTTTGTTCATTGACTTTAAACACATTACCATTCCTAGGATTCTCAATATCTATGGCCCAATGAGGATACATATATTTGACAACAAAAGGACCACTCCACCTAAATCTCAATTTTCCAAGGAATAGGTGCAGACGAGAATTATAAAGCAGAACTTTTTGACCAATTTCAAAAGATTTTCTCAAAATTGTCTTGTCATGAAAAGCTTTTGTTCTATCTTTATAAATCTTTGAGTTTTCATATGCATCATTTCTCAATTCCTCAAGTTCATTTAATTGCAATTTACGTATCTTGCAAGCATCATCAAGATTTAGATTGAAAGCTTTAATGGCCCAAAATGCTTTATGTTCCAATTCTACAGGCAAATGACAAGGTTTTCCATAGACTAACCGATAGGGTGACATGTCCAAGGATGTTTTGAAAGTAGTATGGTAAGCTCAAAGTGCTTACCGTTTTTTCCAAAATTTGTTTAATCGTTCTATTTGCCAATTCAACTTGTCCACTTGTCTAAGGGTGATAAGGGGTGGCAATTTTGTGTGTAATACCATATTTCTTCATTAAAGATTCAAATGATTTATTGCAGAAATGTGTTCCTTCATCACTGATGATAGCTCGAGGGATTCCAAATCGACACAAGATATTTTCTTTTAAAAATTTGAGAACAGTTTTATGATCATTGTGTCGGCATGAGATCACCTTAATCCATTTTGAGACATAATCAACTGCAACCAAAATATACACATATCCAAATGAAAATGGAAATGGGCCCATGAAATCAATTCTCCAATAATCAAAAATTTCAATGACAAGGATAGGGTTCAGAGGCATCATGTTTCTTTTTGAAATTGAGCCCATTTTTTGACAATTTTCATAACTTTTGCAAAAAGTATAGCAGTCCTTAAATAAAGTGAGCCAATAAAATTCGCACTGCAAGATTTTCGCAGCTATTTTCTTTGAAGAAAAATGACCTCCACATGCTTCTGAGTGACAAAATCTAATGACACTACCTACCTCACTGTCGGGCACACATCTCCAAAAGATTTGGTCAGGACAATATTTGAACAAATATGGGTCATCCTAGTAAAAAAATTTCACCTCTGTTAAAAATTTTCTTCTATCTTAGTGCATCCATTGAGGCGGCATCTTTCCTTCTTGTTCTTTAGTTAGAGATGAGGAAATTATCACTGGAAAGTTTTGTCCTTCTCCCAAAAATGTGTACTTCAACCCAGCAGGTAATGACTTTAGTTCCGGTGTGGGTACTTCTTCATGGGCATTATCATTCATGGGTTTTAGCTCTTCAAATCTTGGCTTCCATCCCTTGTACTCCATTACCTGTGTACAATTAAGCAAAGAGCATATTTCAGATATATCATCTTCTAATTGCATGCCTGAATCAAATGAATTGACTAAACAAAATTCGAATGCATCAGAAGAACTCCTGGTTTGAAGATGATAATCTATAATGGCTTCAATTCCTTCAACTTCCTCCTTTTCATCAAGGACTTCCTGTGGTTGCTTGCACATGTTAAAAACATTGAGCTCCAGTATCATGTTTCCAAATGTTAACTTCACCACTCCATTTCTACAATTTGTCAAAGTATTAGATATTGTTAAAAATGGATGGCCTAAAATAACAGGAATTGACTTGCAACTATCAACCATAGGTTCAGTATCCAAGACAATAAAATCCACAGGATATATGAATTTATCAACTTGAACTAACACATCTTCTACTATTCCTCTTGGAATTTTAATTGATCTATCGGCAAGTAGAAGAGTTACAGAAGTTAGTTTTAACTCACTTAAGTTGAGTTGCTGATAAACTGAATATGGAAGCAAATTGACACTAGCACCAAGATCAAGTAAAGCTTTTTCAATTTTATGTTCTCCAATAATGCATGAAACTGTAGGACAACCAGGGTCTTTTTATTTCAACGCATTATTATTCTGAAGAATGGAGCTTACCTGTTCAGCCAAAAATACTTTCTTTTTCATATTTAGTTTCCTTTTAACAGTGCACAAGTCCTTCAAATATTTGGCATAACAAAAAATCTGTTTGATAGCATCTAACAGAGAAATATTGATCTTCACTTGTTTCAAAATTTCAAAAATTTCAATGTGGTGGTCCAATTTCTTTGGATTATTCAATGCTTGAGGAAAAGGGGGTGAAGGCGAACGTTTGGTCTCTTTTTGGTCAACTTCTTCATTTTCTTGGGAAATTGGTTCATCTTCTTTTTACAAGATTCAGAAATTTGTTTTTCAACAACTTTTCCACTCCTAAGAGTTATCACCGACCTGAATTAGTCCATTTGTTGGTTTTCTGAACTCCCTTCATTTAGACTGTACTAACCCTTGGGATTTGGTTGAGGTTGAGAAGAAAATTTTCCTTTCTCATGAATGGTGAGTACAAAAGAAAGTTTAACAATAGTTTCTTTTATGTCAATCATGGTTTGATTGTTTTGTTTATTAATGGCCTCTTGCTTTTCTATGAATGCATGCAATGTTTCTTCAAGGTTTTTCCTATACAGTGGGACATAAGGTGCATATCCTTGAGAATTTTGAGAGTCCTATTGTGCTTGAGGAGGTGGTGGTTGCACGAATTATGATTGATTATTATTCCTCCAGCTGAAGTTCAGGTGATTTCTCCATCCTGGATTGTATATATCTGAAAAAGAAGAAGTAAATGACTTTTTAAAATTATTCATTGCATTTACTTGCTCATGTACAACTTCTTTAAAACAGGAATCTTAAGACATTCATGTGTTGAGTGTCCTAAGTCATCACAAATGCCACAAATTTCTTCATTTTGCACAGATTTAATTTCTTTTGTTTTTCTTAATTCCATGGCTTCAACCTTTCTATCCAAATTGGCAAATCTAGCATTTAGATCTTCCTCTTGACTAAGGTGATATTTTCCTTTATTAGCACTTACAAGGTTAGATCTAATTGAATTTTCAGAAGGGTTAGTACTATGCCAAGATTGGGAATTTTCAGCCAACTAGTTTAAATAGTCTAAAACTTCATCAGGTTCTTTATCAAGAAACTCACAATTGCATATTGTTTTCACAAATTATTTAGTTTCAGGTGTTAAACCTTCATAAAAGAAGCTTATAGTGCGCCATTTTTCAAAACCATGATGTGAGCAAGAATTTAACAAATCTTTAAATCGTTCCCAACATTGAAAATATGCTTCATTTGAATTTTGGGAAAAAATTTGGATTTATATTTTCATAGCATTGATTTTATGTGTTGGAAATTTTTTTTTCAAGAACTCACCTTGCATTTCTTGCCATGTGCCAATTGATCTTGGTTTCAAAGTGTTAAGACAAGATTTTGCTTTATCTTTTAAAGAAAAAGGAAACAATTTAAGCTTAACAATCTCTTCAGTGCAATTTTGGTCATTGAAAGCAATACATACTTCCTCAAATTCTTTCAGATGTAAATATGGGCTTTCAGACTCTAAACCATGAAAATTAGGAAGTAAATAAATCATACTTGGTTTAAATCTAAAATTGTTGGCATTGAGTAGAAATATAAAACATGATGGACTAGAATTTCGAGGTGGTTGCAAATATTCACGCATGGTTCACAATGGTTGATTTTCATGTTCATCATATACACTTTCATTTTTAGTCATTATGTCAATTGTGTGTGATTGTGATTCAAACAAATTAATATATAAAGTACCAGGATTAATTTTAACTAAACGACCAGAATTTAAATCACAATACCAATTAAGCATAAATAAATGACTTAAAATAGAAAAAATAATATACAAGTAAGCGATTTATACTAGCCATTAAATATTAACAAGGATGTGGTATAAACCAACTACCCAATAAATATTAGCAAGTAAAAAGTTAGATAACTGATAAAGTAAAAAGTTAGATAACCGATAAAGTAAAAAGTTAGATAATTAGAGAGTTAATAATTAGTAAGTTAGAAAGTGCAAAAAGTAAAATACGAGAAAGTAAAGTGCATAAAGTAAATTGCAGAAAATAAAGTGTAGAAAGTAAATTGTAAAAAATAAAGTGCGAGAAAGTAAATTGTAAAAAAAATAAATTATAGAAAGTAAATTGCAAAGAAATAAATTATAGAAAGTAAATTTAAAATATGAAAATTGGAGAGAGGCAGAGCTCCACCAGAGTCGACGAAAGAGAAGAGAAGAAGAAATATTATTTTGTTATGTTATAAAGCAATAATAAATAACAGAAATTAAAAGTTAGAGTGTAGAAAATAAATGACGTAAATTAAAAGTTAGAGTGCAAAAAATAAAAGTTAGTAAGCATAAATTAAAAGTTTGTAAACATAAATAAATGACATAAATATAAAAGTTAGAAAGTTAGTATGTTAGCAAGTTAATAAGTTAGATAGTTAGAAAGTTAGAGAGTTAGTAAAGAAACCGAAGGATTAGCAAGGTGATCTTTTGCTCTGGTGAGGGAGAAGAGAGAATAGATTTTATTAAAGAAAAATAACCTCAATAGATTAAAACTTCAAATCAAGTCCCCGATAACGGCGCCAAAAACTTGATGCGAACTAAAGGATGCAAACCCAAGTGCAGGTTGTCTCAAGTAATAAATTCTCAGGAGTCCAAGGTCGATCCACAAGGAATTGATGAAGAAAAATTAATTGAGGTAAGAAAAGGATTTGTCACAAAAAATAGTAAAACTTGTTCACAATTAAATTTAAGAACTTGCTTGGGTTAGGAGATCCACTCTTGGTAATAAATTAAAGGTAAGATTATTTCTCTTTATAACTCAATTGAAATCCACACACAACGGAGGTTCCAATAAAAAAATATAACATTCAAAGTTTAATTATATATACAATCATATTATGATTCTTTTAATTATCTACCAACATTTGTAAATGAGTTCAAGCATTCATTGTGCCAATCCTATTGTCTACAATAAATCAAGATCTCCATTATACAAAGAAGGTTTCTAAATTGATTGGAAACAAAATACAACACATATAATGTTCACTTTATAATATATCATTTAAGCATAAGAAATAGAATAATCTAACCTTATTTCATTACCAAGAGCTTCACTCTTTCACCCAAGCAAAATGAAATTTAGTTATTCATAGACAAGAAGAAAGAAAGAGAGAAGAAGAGAAAAATGAATATAGCTTCAATTTAGAGCAAGAGAAAATTACAACAAAGGAAAACAATAAACAAGCATGACCATAACTTCTCAAAACTAAGCCTAACACCAAAGTGTTCTAAATGATCAGCTAATGGAGCCTTTTATAGAGTATTAGAGATACAAAATGACAAGGGGGCTGATTAAGAGTAGGTGAGGAGTAGGTGGATGAGTGAAAAATGCCAAATGGTGAGTTGGTGAGTGGAAAATGATTAAGATTCTTTGTCTCTGAAATCATTCAGTGTTGGTCTCATGGATGCCATCAGAATGAACTAATGTGGTCTTTATGAAAGTTATATCATTTTGTCTCAGCTTTCCAATGCCACCAAGATCATTCAAAAATTCGTCCTACAGCCCAAGATATGACCCAATTACTGCAGACTATTTAGGCCCAATTTCAGCACCTTTGCTTTGATTTCTAGACCCAATATCACCTCCAAGCTATCCGAATGAGCTCTTATTCTTCATGAAAATTGTAGATATGGGTCTTAACTTTCAAGTCTTCAAATTTCAGCCCAAGAAAGTTCCTACAGCCCGAGTTATGCTCTGATTACTGCACATTATTCAGGTTCTAGTCACAAAACCCGTGTTCTGACTTCCAAGCCCATTTAGCTCCTCTAGATGTCCATATTTTACCTGGAGCTCTTCATGAAAGTTGTATAGCTCTCTCTTATCTTTCCTACAAGGTAAGATACATAAATTGTGAATGCCATAAACTCTTCCACTAATATTTTGAGTCAATTGAAAGCATTGACAAAAAAGGTGGAGACTTTGATGGTAACCAACAATGCAGCCCCGCCACTCAATTGTGAAGCATGTGGTGGACAAGGACATGTAAGTGCATATTGTCAAATTGGTAGTCCCTTTGCCCCTGAGCCTGAAGCAGCAAATTTTGTTGGTAATTCCAACCAGCAGCAGTATAATGTAACATCCCGGGACTGCCTACAGGATTGACGAGTGTCTCCACAAACCAACACGAGTCTTTTTAGCGTGCTTTGTCCTCACTCACATGCATCCTAGGAAACTTCCCAGGAGGTCACCCATCCCACAATTGTTCCAGGTCAAGCACGCTTAACAATGGAGTTCTTATGTTGCTCCCGAAAAGAAGTTTGAACTTGTTGATATGGTTACGCCTAATCAATTCCTTTAAGCCATTATCCTCAACTATGCAGTCCATACCCGTACGCATCTCTACGAATCCCTCTCATTCCGGTGCGTATTCAGTTCATTCATGGGACCCTTCGCCTAGAAGCATGCCAGGAGCCGCTCCTTGTATGTGCTTCTCATGCACCGACGTCCACTCCCTGCCCTCATCAACCCCGGGACACCACATGCCCACCAGCTTCTGCCTGGTTCGTCCCCAAACCACACCGTACTGGAAGAGGTCCCGTCTCTGATACCATCTGTAACATCCCGGGACTGCCTACAAGATTGACGAGTGTCTCCACAAACCAACACGAGTCTTTTCAGCGTGCTTTGTCTTCACTCACACGCATCCTAGGAAACTTCCCAGGAGGTCACCCATCTCACAATTGCTCCAAGTCAAGCACGCTTAACAATGGAGTTCTTATGTTCTAGGCTCCCGAAAAGAAGTTGCAACTTGTTGATATAGTTACGCCTAATCAATTCCTTTAAGCCATCCTCAACTATGCGGTCCCATACCTACACGCCTCTCGAATCCTCTCATTCGGTGCGTATTCGGTTCATTCATGGGACCCTTCGCCTAGAAGCATGCCAGAGCCGCTCCTTGTATGTGCTTCTCTCATGCCCACCCCCGCCCTCATCAACCCTGGGACACCACATGTTGTAACACCCCAATTTTTGATAAATTATAGTAATCTTGTTTTGTAATTTCTGTGTGTTATAAATTTATTTTAAGCATTATGTGAATGTTTTTGATCTTTGTGTATGAATTATTCCGGAGTCGGGAAAATAATAATTTTCCCAGTAGGATGAATTTTTTCGGTGGGGTCGGGGGATCTTACTAAACCCGAAACCAGAAACAGTATTCGAAAATCTTCGTTGTTTGACAATTTATCTAGATATGCGTTATTATTGAATGACAGTAAAAATTTAATTTTTATCGAAGTAAATTTTAGATAGTAAAAATTAATTTTTACCGCAGTAATTTTTGTCAATTTGAAATTAACTACCGGTTAAAATCTACGTAGAGAAATAGACGTAGGTAAAATCATAAATCTATTTACCTTAGGCAAAATCATAAATCTATCCACCTTAGGTTAAAGTTATAAACCTATTTACATTAGGTTAAAGTTATAAATTTATTTACCGTCAGTTAAAGTTATAAAAATTTATTCACCCTAGGTTAAAGTCATAAATCTATTTACCTTATGTTATGGTTATAAATCTACTTACCGTAGGTGAAATCATAAGCCTAATTATGTAGCCCTAGTATTTAAGTTTTCTATTTACCTAGATTCTATAATCATGTTAGTGGAGCTAGTATGTTTAATGTAGAAACCAAAGAGGTAAAACACTTTGACCTACGTAGAACTCATGCACTTCATTATAACATGGAATGGGATTCTTTTGTTGGTGAATTCCACCAAGGCACATGGCCATATCCATCAAGAAGGTAAATGATTCTTCAAATAATGCATAATAATGCATTCTATCATTTATGATCACTTGGAGTTTAGTCATCCTTCAACTACCTTGTCTCCCACTCAAATATTTAATGAATTTCCATCCATTCACTCCATGTAACTCCAAGACAATGCACATGATTTTTGGGCTATCATTTTGATTCCATCACACTTAATCATACACTTTAGTGAGCTAGCATGCACCACCTTGTCTCCTTGAGTGCTCCACCAAGCAATTATCACAAATCATTCCACCCACTCCTTCAATGCACCACATGGCTATATATAGAGTAGGAGACCTCTCCACTTCATCTTCCATCACTCCTATCTATTCTCTCTATTCTTTTTCTTCAAGAACACAAGAACACAAAGAAGAACTTCATCTTTTTTTTTTCATTTCTTGAGCTATTCGGCCACCACTCCCAAATCACACTTTCACTCTTCAATAATTTTATCCAACCTCATTTCCTAAAGCTAAACACCATTCCAAGCATCTTTCGTGTTGTGAGTTTCTTCAAAATCAACCATCTTGAGCTTGGAAATCAAGGTTGAAATTTCTATCATATTAGGTAAAATTCTTGTTTCCTATTTCTAAATTTATTTTTTTTAAATTTATAAGCCATGTTTGATCCATGGTTATTCTTTCTCAAGCTTAGTTTTGTATTTGTAGATTGTTTAAGCTTGATAGGTGTTTTCTTGGAACCACACAAAACTCTCTAAGGAAGCTTTCAAGAAAGATAGTCTTCAAGAGGTAAGAGAGAGATTTAATCTCATCAACTATTTTGGTAGTATGAAAATGGATTATGTGTGATGAAGAATCCATGAGGATTCATTTACTTGATTGTTTATAGTTTTACTTTATTGTATGATTGATTTTGATGTATGTGTTTTTCAAATGCTTGATTTGTGGAAGACATAGTAAAGTACAGTCACATGCTATTCAATATACTTTTAATCTAAAATATTTTTTTTAAGTATAAATTTTAGAGGATTAAGTAACATATAATTGGATTAAAGATTTTTACAAAGGAAAATGAGATAGGAAATGATTATATACTTGGTTATGGAAAATAAATTAATTTTGGGTCAACAAGTCAAGAATTGGTGTTTAGAAAATATATATATATATATATATATATATATATATATATATATATATATATATATATATATATATATATATATATATATATATATATATTCTTAAAGGTAGTTTTAAAAGATTTATTTAACAAGAACTCAATTCAGTAATTTTTATTATGATAATAGAGAATACATTTTAAAATTGATTTAGAACTCTAAGTATTTTATTAAAAATGATTTTTAATTTTAGAAAGTTAATTTAGAACGTCAAGAAATATTTTATACGGTGAAAAATAGTAGAAATACTTTACGTGTACTTAAAATAGTGATATTTAAATTACGTGATGGATAAAATGATTTAAAAATGTTACGCAATTTTTTTAAAAATGTAGGAAAATACCTACGCTATTTGAAATGTTGAGAAACATTTATGTGATTGGGAAAATATGGGAAAATACCTACGCAATTTGAAAACGTTGGAAAATAATCATGAGATTGTGAAAATGCGGTAAAATATTTACGCAATTGAAAATAACAGTGGTATGTTGTCGGGTTGGACCCGGTTATATTGAAGGATGGTACTGCCAAGTTATGGCACTTGACCATGTAATTTGATGATATTATGATTTTTGAGTCTTGCACCATGCATTGAGGAATATGTTGTTTTTGGTGTCATTAACGAGTTATATCTAAGGATGAATTACACCCCTGTTTGGGTGCGATAGGCGTAGTGTTGTTCATTTATTGAACTTGGAGGCATTGGTGTGCGGAATTCCATATGTGGACAGTTGGTAGCTCCTCTAGGTCGTGGTACCGGACATGACACACTAATGATCTCGACGAAGTACTATTCTTAATCACGATCTTGTTGGGGACGATCTTGTAGAATGCCTGTAGTACACGATGAGTTTGACTGTGTACTGTGCAAGCCACAACGAATTTGACTGTGTAGCACGTGGCCCGCGGCAGCCGAGTTCACAGACAGGTTCTTCTGGGATCATTTCCTCTGATTGATTGTGTTTAGATCTATGGAGTAGGTTTATGTCGTGTACATGTGCATTATGAGTCTGCATATTGTTATTCTGTACATATATTCTGTGAAATATTACATATGTTGTGATAACATGTATTGATGATATATCTATTTGTATTATCGTTTTCTATACTGCCTGATGGTAACGATGACAGATTGTCTCACCTCTTTGTATATATTTTTGTGTTATGATTATTATGTACGGTAAAGACGGTGAAGAGGATCAACCTCTTAATTTTTCGTGAGAGAAGCAGCAATCCGAGGACCAACACGAAGGAGGCAAGCCGTTGGATCATCCTTACTTGGTTGGCTTGATTGTTTTGTTTTGATTATGTCTGCATCTTGTATTTTTTGGGTTTTTCTTAGTTTGTTGGACTTGGGCAAGTTTGTTATCTACTCTTTTGTGTCAAATAGTTTATGACTTAATTTTTATCTTTGTAATAATGTATTTTATTTCATATTATGTTTTTATTTTATTTAGTAATGTTTTCTGCAAGAAGTAATGGCCATAGGATGAAGGTTGAAACAATAATGGAAAGATGATTGGATTTGTATAGGATAATTATTGATTTTCTTCGAATACACAACTAAAATTTTACATCTCATGTTTTAATTATTAACAAATGATTTATAACTTGGGAAGGTTTTTTTTTAAATTTTAATTTGTCGTAAATATGACGCCGTACATCGGGATGTTACATATAATCCATATGCCAATACATATAATCCTAGTTGGAGGGACCACCTTAATTTCAAATGAGGGAATCAACAAGGCTACCAACAGAATCAACAAAGATCCCCACAACCACCACCAGGTTTTCAAGCTCTTGCACAATAACAAAATTTTGAAAATCTTGTAATGAAGTATATGCAAAATTCAGAAGCCAAAATGAAGACCATGGAGACTCAAATCAGTCACTTGACCACTCTGATGATAGAAAGGGCATCGGGATCTTTGCCTAGTGCAACTGAAACTAACCCGAAGGAATAGGTGAAGTCAATCACTTTAAGAAGTGGAAAAGAGCTTGGAGATCTCTCCAAGAACAAAGAAGAACACGTGCAAGAACATAAAGAAACTCTTGGTGAGCCAAATATCACAGAAAAGAAAAAGACCAGTGAAGCACCTCCTGTGGTGCAGGTCAACGAGCCATAAACGCCATCCATCCCATTTCCTCAGAGGCTCAAGAACACTAAGCCAGATACAGAATTTGTAAAATTCTTGGAGATATTCAAGAAGTTGCAAATCAACATTCCGTTTATGGAAGTCATCTCTCAAATGCCCAAGTATGCTAAATTCTTGAAGGAGATAATTACAAAGAAACGCAAGCTTGAGGAATTTGAGACGATTTGTCTGAATGAGGAGTGCTCTGCCATCCTTTTGAAGAAGTTACCCCCGAAATTAAAAGATCCAGGGAGTTTTACTATTCCTTGCTCAATTGGTACTTCTTATTTTGATAAGGCATTATGTGATTTAGGTGCTAGTATTAATTTAATGCCTTTCTTTGTGTTTAAGAAATTGGGAATGCAGGAACCAAAGTCCACCAATATTTCACTATAGTTGGCTGATAGATCCTTCACATACCCTCGCAGTGTATTGGAAGATGTTTTAGTCAAGGTGGATAAATTCATTTTCCCAGTTGATTTCATGGTGCTGGATATGGAAGAGGATGCTAATATTCCTCTCATTTTTGGAAGACCGTTTCTAACAACTTCAGGAGCAGTGATTGATGTACCACGGGGTGAGCTTATCTTGAGAGTGGATAGAGATTATGTGATTATAAATGTCTTCAGGGAGGTTAAATCTTCCCCAATGTCAAATCTTCATGCCCCTATCCATTTTGTTCAAGCTAAGAAGCAAGATGTCTTAGCTATCAAAGACCCCACACCATTATATAATGTTGATGTTGATCTTCTAGAAACTCAAGCGGATGAAAAAGATAAAGGTCCTCCGATGATCCTTGCTCCTTCACATATTGACCCTTAATCAATTGATCAATTGAAACCACAAAGGCCTAGCGGAGCCAAAGTACTTCTCGAGCAACCAAGTCCTTTTCAAGCTCAAAATGTTGATGGAGGCAACTCCACAGAAATGGACAAGGGTTTGAGTTGCTACTTTGAAAAGAAGAAGGCGTCATTCTATTTTTCTTGCTTTAAGCCACCTTGATTTATCCAAAAAAGGCAACGTCGAGCTCATGATGTTAACCAAGCGCTTAATAGGAGGCAACCTGTGTTTCTTCTTTTAGTTGTTTCTATTATTATGTTTGTTTTACAGGGTCTGTTGCGGCGTTGACTTTTGCGCTTCTCCTCTCCCTGACACTGTATCACTCTTCATTAGGTTGTGTTTTTCTTTTCTTTACCCTTCATTTCTTTCTTTTCCACATTGAGGACAATGTTTATCTTAAGTGTGGAGGGGTTACTATATATTAGTACTGTATTTTATGAAAAAAAAAAAAAAGCACAACTGATGAACACTTGAGTAATGCTGATAATTAAGCTGGAATTGTGTGCTAATTGCTTGATTTATTCTAAGCTGATAGAGATTTGTTGAAAAGGGAAATTTAATCTTCATTATATGATTTTATGTAAAGCGATCTTTTTCAATTGAGAAAAGTGAAGTTTAGCATCTTACTTGAAAATTAGTCATGTCTGCTTGCTTCTGTTTTTTGTACCAACTTAGCCAGAAAGTGAGTTTTGAGCTTTAATGATTAAATTTTTTCCTTCTGGAGTAAGTTTTCTCTTGATTAATGTGATCTAGAACTTACTTTAATATCTTGTTGAGACTTTAATGATTCACATACGTACTTGAATATGATTAAGGCAAATAGGTTTTATTTTTTCTTGACTTTCAGACTTGTATTGACAAAATACCCCTTAGTCGCCTCATTTGAGCCTGAAAATGATTTCTTTGAATACCCAATTTCTTGGAGCATCTAATGTGTTGAATTAAAAGTCTTGAAAAGTTGTTTTATCTTCAAGGGTATATATATATAGTTTGAAAAAAAATTAAAAAAAATTATATAAAAAAATACAAAATTATATATATAAATCTATATGAAAAAAAAGGAATTATTAGTAAAGATTGATGAAAATTCTGAGTTGAAATTGAGAATTGGTAAAATTCTTGTGCATCATGCTTTATTCATCTTTTCAGCCAGATTTTGCTTTGAATTGATTTATCCATGAAAATTCTTTACCCCTATTTATCTTTTTTCTACCTTCTTTACCCTTGGCCCTGTTACAACCAGATAAAGTCCTTTTGATTCTTGTTATGTATGTGAACTTGGAAGTGGAGATGAGATTGATAAACAAGCTTATGGTTTTGCATTTTTCTTGAGAAATTTAAGTGATCTCTTTGTCCTTAAACACTTGAGCAATGGAAAGATGAGTGATCTCATATGTTTGGTAAAGAGAAAAGTTGCAAGCTAGATTAAAGAATCTTATTATTTTAAATGCTGAATGATCTTAATTGATTGGATCTAATTGCTGAACTTGGGCTTTTTACTTGTGAAATCTCCCTTGATTCATGTTTTTGGATGCTGAGTTTAATCTTGCTGTTAATTTCTATTCTTTGCTTGAGGACAAGCAAAGCTCAAGTGTGGGGGAATTGATAAGCTTATATTTTATAGTATTTAATTGTACAAATTGTGTTGATTTGATTGTATTTTCGGACGAGTTTTAGTGGAATCCTTATCTTTATCTTGCTTTTGCAGATTTATAAAGATGAAATACATTTGGAGCAAAACAAGCAAAGATACCGAGTTTTCAATGCAAAAGAGGTCTATTCTAGCTTTGGAAAGGTTCCATGTCAGTTCGAGAGCAATCAAGGACATAAACATGGCCATATCTAAGTCTTATAAAGCTTTTTAACTAAGACACGGCCGTGTTTACTATTCACATGGCCGTGCCTGACCAAAAACGTGCAAAAATCAATTTTTACATTAAGCACGACCGTGCCTCCATTAGACACGATCGTGTCTCACAAAAATGCTATAAGCACGGCCGTGCCTCAATCTCACATGGCTATGTCTCCTTTCCTTAATGGTTAAGCAAACTGCGTAAGCAATGATGTCACTAGGCACGGCGGTGTCTCAATTAGACACGGCTGTGTGAGTACTGTTCACTCGAAATGTCTATAAATTGAGCGCAACAGCAGAAGAGAAAACGCCCCGGAACCTCCAGAATTCCATTTTCTCTCAGTTTTTCTCAGTTAGGAAGATTTCTAATGGAGAATTTCTTAAAAGTTTGAAGTTCTTAATCTCTGTAAAGGGATTTTGATCTTTCTTTCTCTCTTGTTTTTCTCTTTTATTTTATTTTCTTATTATGAGATTGTATAATATTTTAAGTTTGTTTGTAATTAGTTTGTGTAACTAAACTCATAGCTAGAGCTATGGGGGAATCTTGAGTTTATAATTATGTGGATTTGATTACTAATATAATAATGGTAATTTCTCTATGGGTTTATTATATTGCTTTCATCCTTGTCATAACTTGATCACTTTTGACATTTATTAATTCATTGTTTGACCGGTGACCATCCGCACTCAATGAGTGGATCTATATTTTAAGCCTAGGACTATATTGGTGAATGACCAAACATCAATTTTTCCTACCAATGGAATTAACGGTATGTTGGTTCATCTCTTGAATAAAAGCTTAATGTATTCTTGATTAATTCAACTAAATGACCAAATAGGTGGGTTAAATTAAGAATAGAATATTGTTTCACCATGACCATTGGGATTCAATAGCAAATAAGGGAACATTGGCAAAAGAATTACTTGTTTATATTTGAAAGAAAATCTATATAATTAAACTCAAGTGAACCTTATACTCTAGCATTTTTCTATCTTTATTTATCTTTTCTTTATTTAATTGTTATTTACTATTTTTATTAGTTTTATGATTTTAATTTGAATCTTACATATCTTTTCGGTCGTCTAAATAACAAAAGAATAATACAACTTTAGTAATTATTAGTTATTCCTCATGGGATCGATAACTGGACTCAAAGTTCTATATTACTTGGTGATAGAGTGCACTTGCTCTTATTAGTGTAACTTTTGCACGTGTCAACAACATACATTCAAAGTGGGATAGACTTTGTAATTTGGACTTGACTTTGAGACAATTGCGTCTCTTAATAATTTCATATTATTAAAAGTTGTCACTTTCTTTAAATCTTGCAAATATGATGACAATTAAATAAAATTAACTTCTCTCAATAATTAAATAATAATATCATAAAATTATTAAAATTAATTATATTGAGTTATAATAATACTTATTTTTTATAGGAAAAATATGTAAAATTAGGTTATTATCAGATACCCGACTCTACAAGCTTTTTATCTTTTTGTCTTTTAGTTCTTTGTCAAAATTCGGTAGATACCTAACTCCGCAAGCTTTTTACCTTTCTGTCTTTAAGTTTTGTGTTAAGTTTCGGCGAATACCGACTCCGTAAGCTTTTTACCTTTCCTACTCTAAGTTTTCTGTCAAGCTTTAGCAGATACCTGAATCCGCAAGCTTTTTACCTTTTCTGCTTTAAGTTTTCTGCCAAGTTTCAGCGGATACCCAACTCTACAAGCTTTTTACCTTTTCTGCTTTAATTTTTCTATCAAGCTTCAGTGAATAGCCAACTCTGCAAGCTTTTACCTTTTTGCTTTAAGTTTTTTGTTAAGCTTCGGCGAATACCTGACTCCGCAAGCTTTTTACTTTTATGCTTTAAGTTTTTTTTGTTAAGCTTCGGTGGATACCTGACTCTGCAAACTTTTTTACTTTTTGCTTTAAACTTTCTGTCAAGCTTCAGCAGACACCCGACTCCACAAGCTTTTTACCTTTTCTGCTTTAAGCTTTTTGTCAAGCTTCAGTGGACACCCAACTCCGCAAGCTTTTTACCTTTATGCCTGTAAGCTTTCTGTTTAGCTTCGGTGGATACTTGACTCCGCAAACTTTTTACCTTTATGCCTTTAAGTTTTCTATCAAGCTTCAGCGGATACCTGACTCTACAAGCTTTTAACGTTTTTGCTTTAAGTTTTCTATTAAGCTTTAGCGGATACCCGACTCCGCAAGCTTCTTAACTTGTTCCTACCAAGCATCTTACCTTGTGCCATAGTCAAGTTTTCTTACCTTGTTTGTATATTATGTACACTAAGAGCGCACCTAGTGACAAATTTGGTGGTTTCATGATGTAGAGCTAGATAGCAGTTAGTATGACTGACAGATAGACGTCCATAGATCCCATTTTGACTATATATGTGTTTGAGTATATGTTGATGTATATGAATAGTGATATGTATCATTTCTGGCTTTACATGTCTTTTGTTTGTCTGATTGGTTACTTTTCTGGATGATTGTACCATAGGTACCGACGCCCATGTTTATATATACTTTTGACTATGTATATACAAACTCTGATAAATAAGGTTTAGTGGAAGGCCCAGAAGGCTAGTATCCTTGATATTCATGTTTATGTTGGCATGTCTATATGAACACTGATGACAGAGTTAGAGTTTTGACAATAAGGACTCACTCTGAGATACTAGATATGCTCTTTAGAACTGATTTCTATTGCACACGTATTGAAGGCTTTCGACCTAGCTTACCTTAAGAGCTAAAGAACTTAAAGCTTAAGATAAAAATGAATCTAAAGGTTAAGGTATTCGATGAACCGTTAAAAAAAAAAAGATCAAATAAAGTTGAAGTAAAAGATGGTTAAAATAAGTAAGGAACTCAAGCAAATCAGTAATGGGACTTGGAAAAGAACACATAGTGAACTTTATCCTATCTGGTTCACTTGGTTGAGCGTAAGTTGGACTATATAGGATAAGGGGCATCACATTCATTTTAATATCAATAACCAGAAATACATATATAAAAGAATATTAACCGTAATAAAACAAATAAAATGCAAATGCCAATGCAAGGCTCATTTCTAAATTCTATCTTTCTCTTTATCTTATGTTTTATCCCTTTATCTCTTGAGGAAGGTACATTATCCTCTATCTCATTTTAGGGAGAAAATTATTCATCCTTAACTTCTAGGTGATAGTTTGCCTATTAGGCATAAACTAGATCACTCTCAGTAGCCATACTTCGTTACACAAAACATATCCCTAGCAAGGTGATTGACTCATTCCTTGCTTCTAGTAAGGTAATCCTTACCTAATCTCTTTGGGAAAAGCACCTCTTTATATTTTAAATTCTCGTGAGCAATTAGTAGTGCACAATCAACAATCCATATTATGATTCTCGATGCAAACTCTTACTTTCTCATTTAGCTCCACAATTATATACTTTTTGAGCAAAATTTCAATTGCATTATGATATCAACTCATGAGCATACAAGTTACCAAATTCTAATTTAACACATAAAATCAAAGGATTAACATGGTAACTTAGAAAACAAGTAACATACATTGAGGAAAATCATTCTCAAAGCATACTGCCAATAAACACTCCAAGCAATTACACCGTAGGAATCAATCCAATTTAACTCAATATTTTAAGAATTAAATAGACAACACTTATCTATACATTTATCATCTAAATTCAAATAAAGATTTTACTTAATCCTCATGAATTTCCAAGAGCAAGTCTTGGCCAAGGAAGCTCAAAGCAACTTCGAAAATTTTTTAAGGAAAGCTTATGAACAACATATTCCAAAGAGAGTTGAAATCAAATTATTAATTAATTAACAACAAGGAAACATTAACATTTAAAATTGATTCATCCAAGTCTTGACCAACATAGTCATAAATATCATCAATTAACCAAACCCTAAATCTATTTCTTCTTCCATGGCCAATTTTAAGCCTTAAAATGGAAGAAAATGATGAACTACACCGAATTTTCATTTCCCCCTATGAGACTAAGACCCCTATCTCCCAAAATCATTCATCATGTATCAAATTTATCAAGTCAAATTAACTTCACAAGTTCACAATGAAGGAAAAAGAGATGAACTTCAAGGATCCTTCTCCTTTGGGTTCTAACCAAAAGCCCATATGCATCCTCATAGCTTATCCAAGATTTAATCTCCAATATCAACAATCAAGAGTAATTAAGAAGAAGATAAACAAGATGAGAATATACACCCCTACCTTTGTGCCTAACTCATAGAGGAAGATGAAGAAGAAGTTGAGTTGATGATTGATTTCTTTGTGTCAAAAGGAAATGCTTAATGAGATGAAGATTTTTGTTAACTTGAAGTACTTGAGATGAGAAAGCTTTGGTCACCATTTAAAGCGTTAAAGTGGTGTCGATGGGGGGTTCTTCCTCCTCCTTTGTTTCTTCTCTTCAAAGACCGAGTGTGTGTGTTTTTTAGAGAATGAAGAATGTGTATGTGTGTCATGTGTCTCAAGTGAGTGTAAGGGTAAGAGCTCCTTAGGAGCTAAATTATGTCTTAAGTAAGTTAAGAGTAGCAGTGAGGGGTGGCTCAAGGGTTTAGGAAGGGTTTAGTCACTCAATCTCATGAAATATGCTTGACATGCATATTTTAGGACATATTAGGATCCAATTAAAACCTAATGAAACCATTGGTAATCATTATGTCTAAATTGTAACCAATGATATGGTAACTTAGTGCTCAAGTTACTTTGTATGAATTCTAATTGGTTTTGGTGAAATCAAATTTTATATCATTTAATACCCTTTTACTTTTGAACCAATGAAATTTTTCTTAAAGGCTTGTCTAAGTTTGCATGTAATTCAATTGGTGAAAAAGTTATGATTACTCTTTTATTTTAATCTATTATAAAACCTTGGTAAATGCCTAAACTCACTTACATGCATTTTTATTGGCTCTTAATTATTTATAAAAATTACTATATTTATTTACTATGATTGTTTTATAATTTATTTAAATTTATATCTTAAACAGATAAATATTAATTTATAACTATATATTTAATTATTTAATAATTTCTAAAATTAACTTAGTTTACCTTTAGAGGTAATTTGCTCGTTAAATTATTAAACATGTATGTAAACATGCAAGCAAGTCCAACAACAAACTAATCACTATTTTACTAGCTTTCTAATTAAGCTAAAAGGGAGGGTATTACATTCTTTCTAAGACATACATAATAAAATGCATGTTATCAAAGCCTATTTGGCATGGTCAAATTGAATAGGTAAATGAGTTCTTGTCTTAACTGATTTTTCATAGCAATACATGCCTTTAAATGCAGTAAAAGGCCAAATCTTGGCTGATTTCTTGGCTGACCACCCTTGTGTAGAAATCAAACAAGAAGAAAATGACTATGTTAGGCTAAAACCCTAGAAATTATATTTCAATAGGTCGAAACATAGTGGTGGCATTGATTTGGAGATTCTAATTATTTCCCTAATTGGTGTACCAACAAAATCAATGTTCCAACTAAAATACGAATATTCAAACAATGAGGCTAAGTATAGGGGTGGAAATAGGTCACGTCAGGCTAGGCTTAGCTTTATCTTAAACAGACCTAACCTGTATTTCAAATATAAGGCTTAAGTCTAGTCAATGAGCATGAAATAGGCCAACTTTTAAGGTTTGGCCTGACCTAAAAGCTTATTTAAAGATTTACTTTGCAATAAGACCTTTAAATAAGCTAACAGACCTACCTTTAAATAGGCAAATATGCCTAAGTCTTGAATAGGCCAACAGACCTAGCCTTTAAATAGGCCAACAAATGTATGATTTTTAAAATATTACATTAAAAATCTAATATTATAATTCAATAACATAAGTCTAACAAGTCTAATTTTTCAACAATACAAAATTATAACAAATATAACCAATCTCATGCCTCAATTTATCCAACAACATAACAATATAATTAGACAAATCTGAAAGGCCTTAGGTCTCAAATTACTAACATCAAAATAGTACAATGACACAAATCTAAAAGTCCTCAAGCCTCAAATTACTAACATCAAAACAGTACAATGACATAAATCTAAAAGGCCTCAAGTCGCAAATTGTCCAACAAATAGTACCACAAGTCCTCAATAGATATACAACAACAATACAAATAACACAAAACAACAACAAGGTTAGGAGGGAAGGACCAAAGGCATACTTTAAACTTAATAAAAGCATAATTTGACAAGTTAATAGCAAAGGAAGGTTTACTTGGCCCTTAAATTCTTGACCTTTCACATTATTAATTGGTCTAACTTAAAATCCTCATTTTTTATCATCAATCATGGTTAAATCACCTAAATCATTGTTTTTAAAAACATGAAGTCTAGCAATGACTTGAGTCAATAATGGAACCAAAAAGCATGCACGAAAAAAGGACTAGACACTTTTAAAAAATCCAATGGTTTGATTATGATCTTTTATGGTTCACTCTCAGGCTCTATCACTGACACACAAAGTTAAGTATAAATGCATCTAAATATGTCTCTGATAGATCTTCTTTAAAATGGAATTCAATTTGATCAAACCTTTAAAGGTCAGCAACAAAATGAGTTAACCACTAAGACATGATAAGCCACTCAAAATCAATCCATTAACAATTTAATCAAATCTTTAAAGCTTAATACAAGTAAGCAAAAAGAAAACCCCAGTAGTATTCATACCCCCACAACCTCGAACCAAGATGTTCATAATTTCAGACCAAAAACAAATCAATTAATGAGACATGGAAAATCATTCAGAATCAGTCCATTAATAATCCAACCAAAGCCTTAGAGAATAAGACATCTCTAAACTGGATCAATATGCTATACAACCATTCAAGCACCTTTTCAAATAAATTGTATGCATCAGGGGAAAAAATTTACCAGAGCATCTATCAACAACAAAAATACAACTACTCAAGCCATCCCAGAATCAGTGTGACCACTACCAACCCTTATCAAATTTAAATACAATAAATTATGCCACAATTCCAATCAAATGACTAAACTCATATTTTTTAGCATGAACATTAAAAGAGGAACTGAAAAAGAAAAAAAACAATATATAAAAAAAATGGGGTTTACCCTTAATTCAAATTCGCAACTGAGGAACGACTGAGAACTAACTCAAACGACTTGGTTCCTCTTCTATTCCAACTCTAAATTCGCCTTTTATTCCCCTTTTCTCTAAAATCCCATGCTCTCTCTCTCTCTCGGAATCCCTCTTTCTCCTCTTTAGAATTTTATTTTCTTTTTTCTCTACCCACGTCATTTTCTTCTCCTCATCTTCTTTCTGCGTCCTCTCTCCTCTATTATACTTAGTCTCTCCTTTCCTAGCTATTGCATCCTTTTTCTTGCATATGTTGGATGAGGGTTTCATGTAGCAGTGAAATTTTTGCAGGGGAGTGGGTGGATTCGCAAGTGTGTGAAAGAGCGATGGTGACAAGGGTTGTGTAAGAACGGTGCATGGCGGTGAGAAATTGGTGTATGGTGGGGAACAAATATGAGAGGAAGATAGGTATTTGCAGAGGGAAATAGGTTAGGATGTACAACACAGCTGCCTATTAATTTTGACTAACTTACTATTTTGATTCTAACTTACTAACTTAGGTTTTTAGTTATTGATTTTTATTAAAATTTAATTAAAAAATATATTAATATATTATAATAATTAGAATTATTATAAAAATAGATATTATATTATATTATATTATATATAGTTAAACATGTCAGGTCAGTCTGTCATGCCTAAAAGGCTTATTAGATAGCCTGAGGCCTAACCTTTTTAGTTGAAGGAGCTTTTAAAAGAGTCATGGCTCAGCTTGTTTAGTAAATAGGACTGGCCTAACCCCTGACGAGTAGCCCAGCCCATTTCCACCTCTAGCTGAGTATGAAGCCCTTATAGTTAGATAGGAAATATTATTATCACTTAAGGCTAAGAATGTTAAAATAATGTGCGATTCACAACTAATACTCAAGCAAATTGTTCGAGAATATAAGTGTGTTAGCCATTAATTAATTAAGTACTTAGCCTTTACAACATGATTATTAAGTGAGTTGGATGAAGTAATTGTCTAGCATGTCCTAAGATAACTTAATGTTGAAGCCAATAAGTTGGCTCAAATAGCTTATAGGCATAAAATTTCAATAGATGTACTGTTAAAATAAATCGAAATAAAAGAAAGGTTATACTTATTTGAAGAAACAAAAATTTGCTTAGTTGAAAAGTTGGATTAGTCCAATTGGAGAAAGACAATTATTGATTATTTAAGGAATCTGAGTTCATCAGTTGAAAAGTAAATAAAATATAGGGCACTTCATTATGTCATAATGGTTGACTCATTATTTAATAAATAAATTGATGGTAACTTATTGATATGTCTAAGTGATACTGAAGCATATACAATTTTAGTAAAGGTTCATGAGGACATTTGTGGTGCTCATCAAGCAAGTGAAAATATGGAATGTGTGTTAAATCGACAACAAGTATATGGACTGCAAATGGCAAAAGATTGCAATTTGTATGCTAACTCTTGTGAAGAATGTCATAAACATAGCAATATTGAACACATTCCTACAAGTGAATTGCACTCAATTATTAAGTCTTGGCCATTTTGAGGATGTGCTCTAGATATAATTGACCAAATACATCCTCCATCATCTAAAGGTCACAAGTACATTTTAATAATTGTTGATTATTTTACAAAATGGGTTGAAGCTATCCCATTAAAAAATGTTACTTAGTAAGATATAATTGATTTTAGAGAAGAACATATTATCTATAGTTTTGGGATACCTCAAACTTTAACTATGAATCAGGGAACTGATTTCACTGGTCAAAGAACTATACGATTTGCAGAGTCAAGAAACATCAAAATGATTACTTCAACTCCATACTATGCCCAAGTCAATGGAGAAGTTTAAGTTATTAATAAAATCATTGTAAGTTTAATAAAAAAGCATGTAAGTCAAAGGCCTAAAAACTGGCATGACACACTTAGCCAAATCTTATGAGCATATAGAAATTCCTTATAAAGGGGAAGCAAAATAGAATGTGGGGGCTTTCCCACATGTCGATTCAAATTATTTTTTCCCTCTACAAGTTTTTCCATCTGACAAATTCAATAAGAATCAAATCGAAAGGATACTATTCAAATAATATAATATTTACCACTTTCCAACTCATCAAGAGGATAAATATTAAGGGTTGATAGTTGTCGAGACTATCAAATTACATCAATTTATAAACTGATTCACCAAAATACTTGCGGTATAAGAAACTGTGGAAATAAGTTTGCCTCAATGGTTTAATATGTTAAGTTTTGATGATGACAAATACAAGACAAAAAGAATTATGCTTATGCTTGATAGATGTGCTTTATAGATGACAAATGCATCGCAAAAGAATATTGATCATGTTACATATATGTGCTTAAAAGAGATATATTGGATCATGCATGATTATGTACTTTATTTAGTTATACTTCACTTAATAATCATGCAATGAGATATATGCAACATTCTTATATGCATGTTAGACTAATTAGAGTTATAAATTTATGAATCATGCATATTAAGATATTAAGTTATGAATTTGGACTAACTATGCTTGTTTTAAGTGAGTAATACTTTGTAGGATAGTCCAAGTACCAAGAGTGAGCATTGCAACTAGAAAGCAAAAGATCACAACTATGCTCAACTCAAGAAGAATGAGAATGATAAAGATGTTCCAAGTAATTTACAAGATTTGAAGAGAAGAAATTTGTGGAAGCTTGGATTACATCAAGAAGCCTAAGGACTAGAATTGGTATATTTTCCTTTTAGATTTTCTCCTATGCAAAGATAGAGGTTTTACAAGAAAAGAGCTCAAATATGTTTTTAAGTCTTTAAAAATGGTTCTTACATATTTAAATGCCCAACAAACTATTTTTGAAAAGTTAATCTTGGTGGTAATTCACACATTTGAAAAATAGTCAAGTTTGTGTTTTGTAAAACTGACATTTGGTTACTATTTTAATCATAACTTTCAAACTACTTTGAGATTTATTGTGAAATTATTGCATATGAAAATAGACTCAAATATCTTTCCAATGAGTAGTCATTTGCTTTAAACGGATAAGAAATGAAGAAGTTATGACCATTTAAAGTCAGTTTTCAAAAACAATCAAATTTGAATTTTGAAAAGTTGACCTTTAGTCACTCTTTTGATCATAACTTTCAAAATACTTTGAGTTTTGTTGTGAAACTTATTTCATTTGAAAATAGACTCAAATATCTTTCCAATGACTGGTCATTTGCTTTAATTGGATAAGAAATGAAGAAGTTATGACCTTTTAAAGTCAGCTTTCAAAACCAGAAATGTTGTAATCGATTACACAAGTCCTGTAATTGATTACAACATTGACAGTAGCCGTGTAATCGATTACCAAAAGTGTGTAATTGATTACTAAGTTCCCAGAAACGTTCCTAATGGCTATAAACGGCTAGTTTCATAAAAAATCATTTCTAAACACTACCAACGGCTATTTTATCACTTGGGCTCTATATATAAGTGTTGTATGAAGCTTATACACCTCTTGAACACTTGATTTGATCCTTGAATCACCAAAATCATATTTTGAGCTCTTTATTGCAAAATCCTTCTATTCATTTGTTCTTTAATTTGTATTATCCACTCTTAAGAGAGTTTGTTATCATCCATTCTTTGTTCTTCAAGTTGTATATCTACTCTTATGAGAGTTTCTATTCTTTCTATTCACCTTGAAATCATTGTAAGAGGGTGAGGTATCCCTCAAGAGAGAAAAAGGTGAGGTATCCCTTGTAGTGAGACTCAAACACAAAGGGTGAGGAATCCCAAAGGTGTTGTGAGTGCTCTTGATTGTAAAGGTCATCAAGCACCTGTGAAGCTTGAAGAATTGGAGGCTCTAGCACAAGGGTGAGGTATCCCAAGGTGTGAGAAGTGCTTTTGTTTGTACAAAGGTTTTCCTAGCACCCGTGAAGTCTATGAGATAGTGAAGAAAATCTCAAGTTAAGCTTGGGGACTGGATGTAGGCCACAAGTGGTTGGTGGCTGAACCAGGATAAATTCTTGAGTTTGATTCTCTCATCCCTACACTTTTTAATTTCAGTATTTAGTGCAGTATATTTATCTATTGCATATCTTGTCATCTTGGTGATTTGATTCTATAAACTTGATATTTAGCTTATTTGCTTAATTCATCATATATCCCAAGTTGTATTTGAGTAATCTATAATAGTTGTACCTTTGTTGTGCATGTTCCACTGCATTTATTACTTGAGTGATTCAAAATGCTTAATTTCTCAAAGTTGCATTAAAATTTGTAATCACTCAATTCATCCCCCCTCTTGGGTGATGGTTGCCATGGCTAACAGAAACCACCGGTTGAGCCCTTAGATCACTCTAATTAAGCAATTAAATTAAGAGGTTAACAGGGGGAAGGTTACAGAATTGATTAATAGAAAATAATTAAAAACTATAAACAAAATTAAGTAAATAACAAATCCAAGGAAATCAACTAATCTTGAGTTTAATTCATCATTGATCACTAGAAATCTTTTCAATTGCTAACCAAGTTCTTAGCCTTAGATCACGTCAAGAAGCCTTAAGATGATTCATGAATTCTCTACTAGATAAACATCCATAATTTAGTTAATCAAGGTTAAATGAATTAAGCACCCAGCTAAACCATAATTAACCTAGAAACTAGAATTCAACTACTACAAAAAATAGGTAAATTACGAAATTTTTTTGCATAGGCAATGCCATTTTTTACGTTAGTGACAGTTTCCAAAACTAACATAATTATCTTCGTCGTTCGGTATAATACGGCAATTTCTCATTAACTGCCACGATAACCGCCACAATTACCATGTATAAAATGGCAATTTAGATTTTGCATAAAACGGCGGTTAAAACTATTGTAATTTATATAACACTAACAAAAAAAAATGTAAATTAAGGCAATTAGAACTGCCGTAATTTACATAACACCAACCAAAAAAATGTAAATTATGGCGGTTATAACTACCTTAATTTACATAAAATGAACCAAAAAAAGCATAAAATGAAGGATTTAAAAGCAACATGCTACTATAAAAGCATCAGATGAGCAGCAGTTCCACCACCCTAAAGGATTTAAAAGCAACATGCTATTACTTACAAGATCATTGATATTTTAGGAATTCCATGCTATAAATTAAACAAGACAATATGTGCCATCTTAAAATTAAATGAATTATCAAACCTAAGATAACAATGGGACCTTTTGGAACAATAGGAGGTAAGATGGCAAATTCATCATGAACAATGCAACAAGTTCAGAAACCCTTGAGATAAACAATTGACCTATTATATACACATCAATATAAAAATACCATACAGGTAAAGACATACTGTTACATAACATAAAAGTAAAAATATTGTAGAATGATGAGACATATTTTCACTACTTTCACGTGAAACTCCTAAAAAAGGCGACTTTATAGTAATTTATAATCTAACTTGTCATATTTTCATGAGAAGAGCTGAATTTTAAGAACTTAAAAATAAAATGAAAATGATTCTATAATTTGCAGATACTTTATAATTTGGATAGTGGCACCTAACACCAAACAGAAGTTTTTCACCATTGATATAAGGCTTATTCAGTTATGTCAATAAATTTTCTCATACAGAAACTCCAATATAGTCAAGTTAGTGATTTGTATTTAAAAATATAACAATGCCAAATCAATAGGGTAAGGTGAATGTAGGAAAAATTATATGAAAAGCAGTACTCAACCTTGTGGATGCATGTCCACAAACTCCAAATAAACATGGATACACTTAACTAAATACATTTCCTATAATCAATTTGAGCATGAATGTGATATATGTACCACACAATTCAAAGGCATGGTGTTCTTGATATCTTTACAGAACATGCACAAGCCACTTTCTTTTGGGTGGAAAGAATGCATCAAATACATAAGTATATACTAAAAGACAACAATGTGAAAGTAACATACCCAGTAGGAACCAGTCCACTTTTGCTCCTTGTAGAGAATGTAGGAATCCCAAAAGCACAGCAAAAACAATATTAAAAATAAGAAACATTCTTAACGAAACAAGAACACCAGAAATAACAAAAATAAAAGAATAGAAGGTAGAGGGAGTATGAGGAGTAAAGTAAAATGGTAAATGGGCACAGCAAAATAGGCTTGCCTTGTGAATCATGCATCCCACTGAGGGTAACAACACCCTACAGGCAGATCATAACATCATCATTAAGAACAACATATCATGACCTATCCACTGTCATATACAATTTCTAGTATCCATATAAACAAATGAATTCATACATACATTCACATATGAGATGTTGATAAGATATTCAAAGCCCAATAGCAAAGCAGATATATTCTCTTGAGTGGATTCCTGAATTCGAATATGAACCTACTTAAACAGAGGGGCACCACCATACCAGTTGTATTGTTAATAGAGAGCCAAACACCCATCAAGAAAACCAAAAAACAATGAGAGAAAACGAGAGTAGGAGGAAGAGGTGTTACACAAATATAGAAAAGGAAATTTAGATACGACAATTCAAGATAAGGAAAAGTGGGTCTATTCTTAAATATGCCACATGCATGATATAGTCCATGATGCATAAAAAATCACCCTAAGCAAGGCCAAATTCTTTCACTCGGCTCCATTATGTTTTATGATTATATACTTACAATATAAAATCACAAATAGACATGAAACTGAGAAAAGAAACCCTGCCTTGTAAAATGAGGTGAAGAACAATGCTAAATTTTGTATAAAGACCTAAACATAGAACAATAAAGCCAGTGTCAGACAGATACTTCACAAGTAATTTAGTTAATCAGGCTTCTTGTTTCAGCAAATTACAAAGGATCACTTGTTCCTCACTTCAACCATGTGCATATGCCTCGGTATATTAGTAGTAGGTGGGAGTATGCTCTGCATTAAACATAACATCATCCCAAAATCAACCACAAAAATTATTTTATATAATCAAAATAGAACAAAATGGATATAGGACTATGATGAAGCAAGTAAACATAAAATAAAAAAATACAAAATGCAGTATGTGGAATAGAATGAAAAACTATCCAAACACACCTGCAACTGAACCATGAATATATTAGCGATATATAGGACTTCATAGTAAATCAAAAGCCACCCTTTATCTGCAAAGTAGAAGAAAATGTTAGAAAATGAGTAATCAAAACTCTCTAAATTTCAAATCCCACAATCTAGTTTAAGATTTACCTCTCATAAACATGTTTAGCTTTTTTGCAGAATCTAACAATTATAAACTCACATTAACTTGATTTGTAAAGAAGAAAACCAACATTAGCACTTTTAAGATGAAATCACTTGTATCATACTAACGCTTAAATGCACCAAATCTTCCTAAAAGCCATATAACTAGATGATGAAATCATGCCTATATATTACTAAAATACAAAGAAAATTGGCAGTTTCTAGTGAATGCAGCTAAGAGAATTAGATGGATTTAAGGATCAAAACCATAATAGAGCAATTTTATGTTTAAAATTTATCACCACATAAACATAATTCTCACCACTTTGCATTAATATCCCACGAGAGAAAGTGACAATAATTTGAACTATGATTGAAGACATACAAACAAATGTTTACATCAACAATATAATTTACTTTTTGGATGTCTCTAAAATGTAAACCATAAGAAAAGAGCATAGATCTATTAAATTCATAGCTATTATCCCTAAACAAACATAAACTTCAACATTCAGACATATATACAAGCAGCTTCATATTTCAATATGTCAAACTTCACCTATTATTATTTGGTTCTAAGACTTAATAATACATTATTATTATTTCTTAGAGGTATTCATATTTCAAGGCTTGATAATACATGAATAAATATATTGGCAAGTAACTAAAGCTAAGCAAAATAGAATAGTAAACAAGTAAGTAAATTGAAACCAAATAGCTAATTCTTGAGGACGCACAAGATGAAGAAAATAAGTAAACAAGAGAGGGGTTGAAAATGAAAATGAAACCAAATAATAAATTGGAAAGTAAACAAAATGGGAACCCTATTAGAAACCTATTGGATTTCCAATATAATTTTATCACAAATTTTGAAAAACTCAGCACATGAACATCAATAATCAGCACTCATACACAATTTAATCCAAGTATCCAACCATCTAATCTCCCAAATATGCATTTGCAAAAGAAAACCCCGAATAAATTTCAATAGAAATCCTAAAATAAAAATCCCAAAAACAGAAACCATACCCCACTTACGTTTGTGATTGGGACATTGTTGGGTGAACGCTGAAGATGACGGCGTGAAGGAGACTGAGATGTTGATTTTGTGACGGTTGAGCCATTGATTGAGACAACGGAACTGTGCGTCATGCGTGGTTGCGCCACTGATTAAGACAACCTGCGACAATGAGAACAGAGGGGATTTGGTGGCTGTGGCTTCAGGAAATGGTTGGACAGTTGGTCGCGGGATCCAGTAATGGTTGTTGGTGGCTTGAGGTTCTATTTTGTGAAGAACTAACTTCAACCCGTGTCTCCCATCTCCGGTGGCAGTGTGGCCACAGGGGCACAAACAATGGCTTGCGTAGTCGGCTACAAGGAAGGAAGGGTCCTGGTTCACAGTGGAGGAGGGCAAATCTGCGATGGGGTCATGGGTTATGAGGTATGACAGATCAGGTGGTTTGGGTCACGGGTTCTATGGAGTGATGTTGGGTCATCCAGTGGCTGGTGACGTTGGGAGGGATGGCTGGTGGTCTATGGAAGCTTGAAGTTGTGTAGGTTGGATATCCAGAATGAGAGGGCGAGAGAGCGAGAGGAGAGTGAGAAGGAGAACGCCAGAGAGTGAAAGGGTGAGCGCGAGAAGGAGAGGGTAAGAGATCATAGGAAGTGAAAATTTAATTTTTTTAAAAAATATTTTAATTAAAATTTAAAATAAAAATAATGACAGTTGAAACCGTCGTGTTATACATTTAATTGCCATTTTTTACTTGTAAAATATGGCAGGTGTGTAACTGACATATTATACTACACATTATGGCAGTTCTAAAAGAACCGTCATATTAAAATTGCCGTAATTTACACATTTTTTGTAGTGAACCAATCTAAACAATCCATCAAACGTCTTTGATGCATTGTTTAGTCTCTAAAATCCTTCTTAAACTCATGGTAATTATGTAATTATCACATCAACATCCAAATCAAATTGAGCAATTCAATCCAGATTCAATCAAAATCAAAAGAGGTAGAAGACAAACTTGATTAACTAATAAATGTAGAATAATCAAAACAAGATCTCACAATTAAACATCAAGATTTTTAATCCCTAGGAGTGATTAAAAGGTTCTAGCCCTCTATAGATGGGAGGGAAGAAATGCAAAAAAAGAAAGAAAACCTAGAGAGAAATGAGAGGAAGAGAGATGAAGAGAGATGGTGAAAAGTGCTAAATGAATTGTGTCCCTCATTTTCTTCAGGTCTAACCTTATAATTAACTCCTTTTTTGGCCTTACATGATTAGAATCCCAATAGGTACAAAACTAGGTCAATTAGGAATCACTGAGCTAAAGTACCATATCATTCGGAGGCCTAAAACTCAGGTTATGCCCAAATAAGTGACATAAATAACTAACAACACGCCTCTGACTTCCAGCTTCAATTGCATGCCCAAAACGATATAGTTCAGCTTAGGAGCTTCATAGGCGTTGTAGCCTTGTGTCACAGCTTCTATTTGAGTCTGGTTTGACATCCATTAGACTCCTATAACTCAAGATACGAGCTAATAAGTGCGCAAAGGTCAAGCTGTCAGGATCAACACTCTGGCTCTTGCTTCAACTTCAGTTTAAATTATCTAAACGTGTAATCTAGCTCATGGGGTCTTCATGAAACTTGTAGAGATTTGTCTTATCTTTGCTACAAGACTAGAGTTACATCAATTAAATATTTGAAATTCAAATTATAACTAAATTACTTAACATTGTCAGATAGACAAATTAAGGTCAAATCATGCAATAATTCCTTTAATGATCCAACTAAGCATAATATCATAAAATATGACAAAAATAACTTAATTAAGTCAAATTAGACCTTAAGAAGCCTAGTGAGAGGACAATGAAATGAATAAAATATTTTTCTATTAGGGGTATCTGTTGCTATCAAAATAATATTTATTATAAATCAAAATCAAAGGCTTAGTATTACGCTTAAGGCAATGTTGAGGTCTTCGATTTGGTTATGGCAATATTGAGGCCTTCTTTTTGGGTAAGAATTGAAATTGCAAATGTGGTTTTCATACAAGAGATTTGATAAGATCGAAGAATACGGCCGCTTTTGAATGAAGAATTGGATCAAGTTGAAGGAGAAGATTGAAGATTAAAAAGAATTAATGGAACTTAGAATAATTCAAGATTATCTTAAAGTTGATTCGATTTTGGATAGATTTGAGCAGTCAGATGTTCAAAATTCAAATTGGTTTTTAAATTTGAAATATAGCAGTTCTTAGAGGTTAAGTACTCTTTTTAAGACCAACACAAGTGTCATTGTCAGAATTAGAAAGTTATTAAGTCCAAAATACTTGTCAACATCCTGTAAGAAAGACAATTACTTGTTCTGTCTATAAATATCCAAGGAGATTAAGGCATTAAGATAGTTGGAAACACTTGCATACATTTTTCACAAGTCCTATAAGTCGCTTTGAGGCCTATGGACAAACATAGAGATTAGCCAAGTATGCCTTCAACATTGTTTTTAGTGTTTCTTTTCATCTCCTGAATGAATGATCTTTAATCATTTGATTTCTTTTACTTTTGCTCATTTACTTTGTTCTTAGTTTACCTTGCATTACTCTCGATTGTTTCATTTACTTTGCATTGTCACTTTAATTTAGATTATTTCCAGTTACTATACTTCATTTTTGTATTTTCATTTCTGCACTTAGAATTGCATTGCACTTTTAATGTTTGATATTTCATTTATATCAATCCTATCGAATTCATTATTACATTCATTATACCCTTTACTTTTCGAAATTATTTACATTCTTTGTCTTAACATTATTTTTGTAACCCACTAAAAACTTAAGAATCTTTTAAAGGAAGAGATTTTCTTCCCAAATTAAGAATTAAAATCGAATTTGCCTTTTATAAACAAATCTGAATAAACAACGTAATAATCATTCTGGAGAATAATGAATGAAAAGTTTCAACCTCCAGATGCCTAACTTCGATCAAGGGATCCTCGATCACCTACCCAAGATACTATTTCAAATATATCATTTTAGTAATATAGGACTATATAGCATTTCCTAGCAGCTGCCAATTTTTTTCTCGAATGTTCTCCTTATATATTTTTTCTTTTGACTCATAATTTATACTTGATTGACATCTTTCATGTGTTTCAGTGGCTGCAAGTAGGAAAACGTCGATGATATTTTTTCTTCTTTATTTGGATGTAGCGCCAATCATATTCCACTATTCAGGCGGCCTCAACCCGATAATAACAATAATGAATATCCAACTTCTGCTACAGATTTCTACTTAGAAAAAATCAGCTTTTTGGTCCATAAACATGTGTTCAATAAGGAAGGTTTCCCTATTACAAAGCTAGGCACATGTCACTTCACTTTCTACATTGCCACATGGTGAAACAGTGGATTTTCAATGGAAGTGTCAGGATTGGATCCAACAATCATAGCTGAAGCACCATAACCAAAGAGCGCTTGTCCCACTAACGAGTCCAAGTGTGTCTCGCAGGGTCCACGAAATGTAACAACTGTGATCTCAGAACATACCACGAGAACACATGCACCAGCATTATTCTCAGCAACTGGTTACGTTAACAAGGGTGGCGTAATCACCCTGCTTGCGCTAATAAGAGTGGTGTAACCTGTGTAAAAACTTCATCCTATGTGGCATTTCCACGTAGGATGCGCCAAAGAAGGTAGTGCATCAACATAGATTACGCCAAACGTGTTGGCATAATCTACGTGGATGCGCTACCCTGTTTGACGCATTCTACGTGGTCCATAAAATATTAAAAAAAGTCACGTAAGATAAAAGAGTAGCAGTTTAATAAATAGTTTTAAAAGGGTGTCATTTTGATAAATAATTTAAAAAAGTGACATTTTGATAATTAATTTTGCCACCAATGACAGTACGGTAAAAAAGCCAATGGTTCTCCATTCAATAATGCAAGAGTCTTCCAATGTTTCATGCTTAATTCGTTTACTCTAATTGACTACATGTTGCTTTATACTGGAAAAAAATAATATTTCAACCACTTTCATCAATCAAGCAATCAAACTAGAAAAAGTGGAAGACAATAGATCCATGAAGAAAACACCCCTACCTATACTCCTATGTGATGGTGTTCTATTTCTCTTATTGTTCTTCCTTAGTTTTTCGTCTTCTTCTTCTTCCTTCTTTAATTTCTCTCTTCCTTCTCTCTCTTGTTTTTCGTTTTGCTCTCTCTTTCTCTCTCTCTATCTCTCTCTCTCTTTTCTTCTTCCATTTTTCTTTCTTTGTTTGTTTCTTTGTTCTTATCTTCTGCCGAGGGAAGATAAGGATAAAGATAAGGGCAAAATATTCAGTGTGAGAAATTTATCTCTTAAGGATATTTTGACCTTCCATTAATAAATTTTCTAACTTCTATAAGTGTTATAAAAAATTCTAAGACTTCATTTAGTTCTTATACTCATCCATTAATAATTATTCATATATACCATTAACAACCACTAAGCCCTATTACTCATCCTTAAGTTAAATTAAACTTAAGAAATTAAACTAATAAGCTTACAGGTATTTGCCTTAACTTATAACTATTCTCATAATAATCTTCATCCTCTATTTGACATCTTTACAAAACCTCATGATTTTCCAAGATAATTTTCTATTTAATTTGGCCTTTAAAGACTCACCCTGTATTATTAAAAATGTCAAACTAATTCAGTTGATTCTTCAAAATTTATCACAACACATTCTAATTAGTTGTGGCTTAAAAATAAATTTTTCATATTTATTTCTATCATCTAAATGGTTTATGCTAGTTTCTGAGTTAATATAAGCTATTTTTCTCGTCCAATGTTATAGCATTATAGTTAAACTAGCTCAGAAAATCGCTAAAATTAACAATTAATTAGTACAATATTAATGAGCTTCTATATCAGTTATTAAGACTAATTAGTTAATTAGGGAGGATGTTACAATGGTCAGGTACACACCTCGAATCATGACTCTAAACATTGGTGACATCTATGAGAAATGTTAAATTGCTACTCCCATCTCCATCATGGTCAATACTAGAAAGTAAGCTGCTACGAATCAAAATTAACCCATGAACCAGGGTCCATGATGAGATGGAGTGGAGGCCTTAATAACCAACCAAAATGAAACCCCTCGTTTACCACTACAAAAACCTAAAAGACAGCCCCAGAACCAGATCAACCACCCAACGTCGCAAAACCCTAGAAGTGTAACGTCCCAAAACTACTACTATATGTATATCCAAATTATACAGAAGTAATTAGAATTAGGCATGTCACAACTAAACTATTTTCATTCTTTGATAATAGACTATATTAATTATATTGATTGCTTGAGCCTTATAAAGGAAAGATAATATTTACAAGAATAATCTACATTTGAAAAGTCTATTCCATACTGACATTAATAGTCTGTACAATCTAGAATATTAATGTTCAAATAATACAAACTAAGCCTTCAAATGCATAAGTATATACAAACTATATACAATCCATTGCATGATTATAAGTACAAAGCAATGGTCAAAATAACAGATAATTCTATACTACTTCATCATCTTCACTTCTACTTCGTTGGTGGATCTCTTACTGGAATTACCATGGAAAGAAAAAGGGTTGAGAATTCTAGAAATTTTCAGTAGTTCTAACATATAAGTGACATCATAATAATTTCAACTGCTTCAAGAAAAATCAAATCAATCCTTATAATTTCATATAGAAAGGTGGCTAAAACCAAAATATTTCCTTTCTCTTCCCAAGGAAGAAATTCAATTTTTATCATTGATCAATATTTCATACTCAAATACTATAAATAGTCCAAACACATCATCAAGAATATATCATTGTCACTAGAATATTCATAATTTCTCATGATACAAGTATTCATTATCAAATCCATGATCTATATAAATACTAACTTCATGATGAAGTGTAAATACTCAACAATGCATAAATCCTTATTTAGTGCTCATTAATTATCATCTTTCTAAACATATTCCAAGGATCTATGTCCTTTTATAATATTAGGTAAGGAGGGAATGTTACATCCTCACACTACTGGTACCTTGGCCATATCTGATGAGGAAACTATTGAGGAATTATATTTAGGAATTTAAGATCACCTTCCCCGTTGAGGATCATTTCCAAAAATTCACATACTAAGAATTTAAGATCACCTCTCCTTACAAGGATCATTTCCAAAATTCAATATTGGTCACCTCAATCAATGGGCTACTGATACTAAGGGAATAGCAGTTAAGGATCACCCCTATTCGAGGATCATATTATAAGTCACTACATTTAATGAACTCAATCAAATCTCTTTATACTATACAATATAGAACACTATTTACTCAAAACAGAGAACTAATAATCGATTATCAAGGTTTAGCAATCGATTATCACCCACATATGTTCTTATTTTATAACTTGATAATCAATTATCATACTCTGATAATCAATTATCACTATTCAGTAGGGACATTCTATAAGTTCATAATCAATTATCACCCCTAGATAATTGATTGTCACCCACAAACATAACATTCTAGAAGTTGATAATCAATTACCACCCACTAGATAATCGATTATCTCTCACAATATGATATTCTCGAAAATGATACTCGATTACCACATATTGATAATTAATTAACACTCACTATCATGACATTTTGGAAAATGATAATCAATTATATCATACTGATAATCGATTAACATATCAAAATCAGTTCTAAATCATACTAACTTCCATATATTTCTATTCCTTCCATTAACATATCATCAAAACCCCATCATATATATATATATATATATATATATATATATATATATATATATATATACTCATTCCAGCACCCATGAAGTTTGACAATAAGAATCAATCCATACTATTCCATATATCATCAATCTCATACATGTATATGCAACCAATACATCATAACAAATTCATAAGAAATTTATCAACTAACACTTCCATGCAAAGTTTGAAGAGCTAGAAAAGAAAGAGAGAAAAGTAATAATTATTTGAAGTTGCAACGGCACGTTGTCGTAGACTAGCAAAATGAGGATGTGGACTTGAGACTAACTGATGAAGAGATTATGAAGTACATTAGCATGAAAATTCAAGTCATCGGTGAAGGGACAACAAAAAATAAAGACGCATGCAACATATGTCATGTGAGACCTACTACTTTTTGATTCATTTGAGGGTAACCAACAAGGGATTTTGGGAGGTTTGCTCAACACATAGAACTCTTTTTAGTGATGGTTATGAAAATTAATTTCTTTCTTTATCTTATTTCTACTATTGTGTTAACCACACCACTTGAGCTATTTCTTAAATCTAAATGGCACTTTTACTTGCTTGTTATTGTTATTCCATTATATTGTCTTTATCAGGAGTATGTTCATGTTCACATCTCAGTGTTCTATGCTCTTGATATTTTACAATGTTTGTATCCATTTCAAGGAGGACTGTGTCAACAGAGAAGAAGTTGGGAGGCTGTACTATGTTCACAAATTTTACGTTGATTGCATCAAGTAATAGGTCATGCTGAAGAACACATGCCCCATCTGTAAACGAACGACATTAACTATTGACATAGACGATGATGAATAATTGTTACCTATAACTTTAAAGAGACCAAGATTCTGACTTTGACTTCTCCTCCATGGGATAAACTTAGTTATGTAGTAAGCAAGTCCACTTGATGCTTGATGCTTAATGCCATTGAGCTCCTATTATTTCTTCTTGTAAAAATGAATGTTTTTGCATGTGGCCGGACCTAGGTTGACGTGTAAGAACTAGGAAGTCATTCTAACATAATCTATTTAATTGTTGCTACATTGTCGCGACCGTGATCGAGGTGAGAGCGGCGAGAAACAATTAAATTAAGAAAAAGAAATAGAGTCGCCACTAATTTTATTTTTTATTAAGAAAAATTTAAAAACCTAAGAAATATAATCTTTGAAACTAGATTGGGTTCGGGAGTCAGTTATGCACAAAGAAGGGTGGAAACTTAATTCCACAATACCCCTAACACACCCGTCCTGATACGATACCTTAAGTTAATTATGCAAATTTTTTATGACTCTTGTAAATATTCGTTTCACCCCTTTATTAAAAGATAAATTATGAAAATTTAATTTTAAAAAAAAATTATTTTAAAACTTTGAATAAACAAGTTGTTGTAATCTCATTAAGGTTTGAATAGGTAAAGCTCGGCATCATGCTAAAGATGTCACCCATTAGTTATCAAACTCGTTGCGATTAAATGAAATTTTACAATTTGAATATTATTTTTTTTTAAAAAAAGAGTTTTGAGACTTTATTAAAATGGTGATTTAATTTCAAAAAATAAATAAAATAAAATAAAATAACATAAAAACAGCCTGCACCTTTTTCTGTAAACATTCAAAGTTAAGCCAATATGCAGAAACATCATTAACGTAAAAGAGTGAGGACTCCAAGGATACAAACACTCAAGAATTGGATACTTTGGCAAACTCAATTTTTAAGGTTCTCCACACATCTTGTTAAAGAATCATAAAAGAAAGAAAATGTCCAGCTTTAAATAACCAAAAGAACATTCACAGCATGTATTCCTACTTAAATCAGTGTCTTAATGACCAATAAACCAACACATCAAGCATGGGTACGACACTTAAAAGTGTCAAAACCTCCTTGTACACTCAATAGACTATACATGAGCTCATCATGAACCAATGGTGCAATTTACCATTCACACACAGATTCACTAAACGAAGCAGAGTGATGCTTTAGTAAGGAATTAGATCTTCATATTTCATCCTGATAGAACTCAGCAACTACAAAACCATGAGGGATGTACAACATTTAACATATTAAATCCCAACATATAGGTGCAAACCCGTAGCATTTCAAGTAGCAGTAACACTAACAACTTTGAACCCCAAGCTTGAAATACCAAAGCCAGTAATAGAATGAGCATTCAAAACCCACGCATCATGCCTTACCTATTACTTACCAACGAGTCATCATAGCATATTACCTTCCATTTTCTGAAGGCCACTAAATGTAAACTTGTGGCATCCAATTCATATATAGTTTCGTGAACAGAGATTAACTCATTTCCTATATTAAATGGCAAGCCATCAAGTAATCAAGGAACAACGAACTAAAAAAAAAAGGACCTAGTTAACATTTTGGTACATAAATATGAAACAGAGCATCATTAACAAAATAAATTTTGGAGAAACCAATAGCTCATGCAATTTATCAAACAAGAGATAGGCAACTGAGATGAAGACTAAATTAAAGAGGAAAAAATATACATCAGAAGGAAACTAGCAGAACACATTAATTTTAATTTTCATTCATTCAGCATTCTCATTACAACAATTGCAGCAGAGAAAATAAAATTAAAAAAAAAAAGTAAAAATTACCAAACGGGAGATCTTCCCAATGGTTGAGCACAACAATTATACTCCTTTTGAATTCTCAATCTCAATTTTTTTAAAACTTCAAATGCTGTCAGAAAATATAGAAAATTCCTTACCAATATTACATAATAAGAACTACACTCTTCTTCCCAGGTCTGAGTCTAAATTCCTCTCCCAAAAACCAAAAGTCCTCCCTTTTTTTTCATCCCCTATATTTATAGGAGAGATGGTTAGGGAAAAATGGCGGTTGCCTGTGGTGCCCGCGTTGCAAAGCTCGAATCCCTCTTGAATCTTCCATTTTTGTGCATCTTTTCTCTGCTCCATGCAAAATCCAGCTTCTAACCCTTGCAATCTACCCAAAAATGGCATCCTTGCACCTTGAGCTCCATCAGAACGAGTGTAGAGCTAGAGATCCGTGGGTTAAAGTGAATCCATGGGGGGAAAGAACCATTTGGTGGTTGTTCTTGTCCTTGGGGTCATCAAATGCTACTGTCATGGTGCGTTGGAGCTCGTGACGGAGGCTGCACCTATTGGCCGCGTGAGGGAGTGGTCTTGAGGTTGTCGTAGGAGCTAGGATTTGCAGGGATAGGGAGAGGGAGCTGTTGTAGGTGTGGCTGCTAGGGTTTGGGGGAAATGAGTAACAAAAATGAGTGTTGGGTCATGGGTGGATCCGAGTTATGGTAGATGCAGGTCATGGATGGAGGATCCGGATTTAGTAGATCTTAGGTTAGAATGGAGGAATAAGTCAATGGAGATAGATCAAGCTCAAATCTCTTTTTTTTTTTTTCTTTTTCTTTTTCTCTTTTTCTTTAATTTTTATTTTTTTTTTTTCTTTTTTCACCGCGCTTCTTCATTTTTCTTTTCTCAAAATATTTTATTTATTAATTTTTATTATTCTTTTTTTTTTATTATTATTATTATTATTATTATTGTTAATAAAAGTAGAGTTAACTAATTTTTTCCTTTAATCATCCATAATCATTTTTATATCCAGACAAAATTAGATGTTCACATACATTCAAAAGATGTTTTGAACTAATTAACTGCTCTATAACTATCATTTGATATACCCAAGTTTAATTGTGAAGAAGAATATAACATAAGTTAAATGATCCCTGTGTGTGTGATTGTTGCTTAGATCAAGTTATTTTTCTCATCTTGATATTTCCATTTAGTTAAATCAAATGAGGGTATCAAATTGCTTGATTGATAAGGATTAGGTACCAAAGTGTCTCTTTATCTGACTAAAAGTCAAGGAAATACTGGGGTAGTAAAAGGCATCTCTTGCTATTTACAGTTGTTAGATTTAGTTAAGATTTGAGGAATAATGTTGAAATTGGTTATTCATAGTGGTCCGTTCTATCTCCCACGGTTCAGTTCCCACTCCTGAGTATCGGTCCTGGTGGTATCATTTACTTACAAGGAAGAGGCATGTAGGAAGCTCTTTGGTCCCACTCCGAAGTTAGTGCCAAGTTATGGAGAAACTCAATATAGAGACGGAAGCTAGAAAGAGATAACACATCTATAGAATGAGAGGAATTGGGATATTTATAGGCTTAAAAATAGCGATCGAAGGAGGCAATAATCCTTCGTGTAAACTAGGATTAAACGGTTAAGAAACTTTCTCCGTATTGGGCCGTGTGGGTCTCTATTGGGCTATCTATTGACATTATACTACAAAAGATAAATATGCAAAAAAATTACATAGCAAACATACTGTGAATAGAGACATTTATCAACTAACACTTCCAAGCAAAGTTTGAAGAGCTAAAAAAGAAAGAGAGAAAGGTAATAATTATTTGAAGCTGCAAGGGCACGTTGTCGTAGACAAGCAAAATGAGGATGTGGACATGAGACTAACTGATGAAGAGATTATGATGTACATTAGCATGAAAATTCAAGTCAATCAGTGAAGAGACAACAAAAAATAAAGATGCATGCAGCATATGTCATGTGAGACCTACTACATTTTGATTCATTTGAGGGTAACCAACAAGGGATTTTGGGAGGTTTGCTCAACACATGGAACTCTTTTTAGTGATGGTTGTGAAAATTAATTTATTTCTTTATCTCATTTCTACTATTGTGTTAACCACTTAAGCTATTTCTCAAATCTAAATGGCAGTTTTACTTGCCTATTATTGTTATTCCATTATACTGTCTTTATAAGGAGTATGTTCATGTTCACATCTTAGTGTTCTATGCTCTTGATATTTTACAATTTTTGTATCCATTTTTAGGAGGACTATGTCAACAGAGAAGAAGTTGAGAGGTTGTACTATGTTCACAAATTTTATGTTGACTGCATCAAGCAATGAGTCATGCTGAAGAACACATGCCCCATCTGCAAACGAACGACATTAACTATTGACATAGACGATGATCAATAATTGTTACCTGTAACTTTAAAGACCAAGATTCCAACTTTGACTTCTCGTCCATGGGATAAACTTAGTTATGTAGTAAGCAAGTCCATTTGATGCATAATGATTGATGCCATTGAGCTCCTATTGTTTCTTCTTGTAAAAATGAATGTTTTTGCATGTGGTTGGACCTAGGATGACGTGATAAGAACTAGGAAGTCATTGTACCATAATCTATTTAATTGTTGCTACATCCAAAAGATGTTTTGAACTAATTAGCTGCTCTATAACTATCATTTGATATACCCAAGTATAATTGTGAAAAGAATATAACATAAGTTAAATGATCCTTGTGTGTGTGATTGTTGCTTAGATCAACTTATTTTTCTCATCTTAATATTTCCATTTAGTTAAATCAAATGAGAGTATTAGATTGCTTGATTGATAAGGATTAGGTACCAAAGCGTCTCTTTATCTAACTACAAGTTAAGGAAAGATTGGGATAGTAAAAGGCATCCCTTGCTATTACGGTTGTTAGGTTGTTAGGTTTAGTTAGAGTTTGAGGAATAATATTGAAATTAATTATTCATAGTGGTCGGTTCTATCTCCTAAGCTTCAGTTCCCACTCCTGAGTATTGGTCCTGGTGATATCATTTACTTACAAGGAAGAGGCATGTAGGAAGCTCTTTGGTCCCACTCCGAAGTTAGTGCCAAGTTATGGAGAAACTCAAGATAGAGATGGAAGCTAGAAAGAGATAGCACATTTATAAAATGAGAGGAAGTGGGATATTTATAGGCTTAAAAATAGTGATAGAAGGAGCCAATAATCCTACGTGTAAACTAGGATTAAATGGTTAAGAAACTTTCTCCATATTGGGCCGTGTGGGTCTCTATTGGGCTATCTATTGGCATTACCATACAAAAGATAAATATGCAAAAAATTTACATAGCAAACATACTGTGAATAGAGCATAAAAATAGCATTAACGTGCAAAGATGCTAGAAATTTTAACGTAACTAATGTTGAATTTTAATAAAATCTTTAAACATGTAATATTCCAAATAGTAGTTTTTTTAAAAAATTTACATATAAAGTTTAAAAAGATGGCAGGTTGCCACATTCTAAATCAACCATTACCACAAATCTCCCCCATCCTAAAATGATACTTCTAGATAATTTACATTCTACTAGTGAACCTATCTTCGAACTTCGATAACATTTAAAATAGTACAAATAAGAAAAAAAATTATATATCTATATATAATATTGCAAGAAAAAAAGTTTCTGAAAAATACATTACTTTCATATATGGGTATGTAGCACTATGTATATAAAAAATTGAGGTAAGAATAAATATAATTAGAGAATAAAAATTATGTTGATTTAATTATGTAAAGTGATATGTGTACTAGCACAGATGGTAAGAAAGAAATTGCATTAATTAAGTTGGTTGGGTTCGAATCTTGCCAGGATAATTATTTGTGGATTATCTATAAATATTTTTGTAAGTACTCATTGAGCCTAAGGGCTATAGTTGCCAAAACGGGCTAGCTCAACCCATTCGGGTAAAGCCAGCTCAGGTCGGACCATTTTCGGGCTGAGCCAGATCGGGTTATGTGAGTTTCAAATTGATATTTTGTTAGCACGGCCTGCCCATATGTATTGTTAACGGGCCGGACTAATTCAGGTTATTTTTTATTTTGTGTTCACTTTTGCTAGTTCAACCCGCCCATGTTGTCCGACTATTCAAGTCAGCCCATCGAGTTTGGCTCATTTTAACGACTCTACTAAGGACATATCTTGATCTTGAAATAAGACAACCACCTTTAACCCTAAAGTTTTGTTTATGAAAAAAAAATGTTAACAAGTGCATGTGCCTTTAATTAGGGCAATTGCTAAGTATTTAAAAGGAAAATGCTTTATGTACATTAGAATATGCACACCGTATTTACACTATATGTTAACGTGAGAGAGATGTCAAATCATCATGTATGCGACTGTAGTATTCCTGCAGCATATAGAATGATTTTGTGAGTAGATTAAATAAAGTTGAACGTATTTTGGTTGGACAAATAATGAGACCGTATTTAAAATATGATTTTTTTTATAAATGTAAAATATTTAATGCATTGAGAATTGAAAAGGATCTATTTTTATGGAAAACTTCTTATTTTGAATTCTTTAACAAGTTATCCAAGGGAACTTGTTAAAAAATGGTGATGTGTGTGTGAATAACTTTACTCTTAGAATTTAATTTTAATACACTATCAATATAAAGTTTTTTATATAATTAACCAATTATACATTATCTTATATTTAACTTTTAAATTAATTATTATGAAAGTCAAATATTTTTTATGATATAAAAAATATGATTAGATAATAATATAAATAACTTTTACAATGTCAATACATTTAAATTAAATCCTTTCTTTTATTGAAAATGCAATTTTTGTAATAACCCTTTGCAATTCGGTCCAATCTAATGGCAATTTTTTTTATTTATTGAGAATTAAATCTTTGCATGGTGCTAGGTGGTTATCTAAGAAGCATAATAAATATTATAAAACATGAATATGACACGATACATATACTTAAATATAATAAAAAAATTAATAGTAAGCTAAAAAATATATAAATAAATTTTTTAAAAATATTAAAATATCTAATTCAATGTGTATTAGATACCCGTACTCGACTATTTTAAAATATCGATCCTTCTCATATGTTAGCGAGTTTCTTTCACCCGAGTGAGCAGGCTCAGTGAGTCAGTGAGAGCCTTTATAGGCTGAGACAATACCAACACTAGAATTGGAAAAGACTCAAGAAGACGCAACCAAGTAACTCAGCCATGTCGGGTTCTGATCTCAACAAGTTGATAAGCAAAGCTGATAAGCTGTGTGTTCATCTTTTCTCTCTCTCTCTCTCATTGATATATTGTTATGCACATCAAAATTTTGGTGTGCCCAATTTTGGCGAGAGTCTGAGACTCGATCCGCCAATTCTAATGGTTGCGTCGGTTTTGCTGCAAGTAGTGATTTTTATTTTTATTTTTATTTATTTTCCGTGATTGATCGTAGGGAAATATATGATATATGGGTTTTGACCCCCCAAAAAAAATTGATGCAGCATACAATTTCGTTGCTTGCTTAGGTTGATTTGTCCTAATTAACGATGTGATCTAACTGCTGTTGGTAACATACTGTTTATGTGGAATTTTGGTTCAAAGATTCAGAATTAATTCCAACAAACAAATATATTTTATCAAACGAATGCGGGTTCACGAGTTATGTGGTAATCTCGTTATGAAAATGGTTTTAACAAAGAAACAAAAGAAATTTAAAATTTGAAGTAAAATGAAGAGGAAATGCGAGAAAGGAAAGTTTGAAAGGAAAGAAATTTAAAGAAGAACGAGCAGAATCTTAAAATGCAGAAAATTAATTGAAAGCATGTAAATGGCACGAAATTAAAGTGCAGAAATTAAATGAAAAAACAGTAAAGAAAAGCAGATAAAAGTGCAAAGAACTGTAAAGAGAATTTAAAAGAACGAGACTGAAAAAAGTAAAGAATTTTAGAGGAACATTGCATTAATTTAAATGACATGAAATGGAAAAGGAAGGCATACTTGGACAAAAATCCTTTAATCTGCTCGGGTTGAGATGTTAGGATTTTGTATCAGCAAATAACCTTCCCTTTTTACATTATGACTACTGGTATTTATAGACAAATATCAAAAATAACTGACATCCTAAAAAGACCAGCACGTTCGAGCGATTTTTTTCTTCACAAGTACCCAACTTTCGACGGAACCAAGACTCGACTACTCTTAAACAATTTTCGTCGACTTAATGCAATCTCCCTGTCGGATACTTCTTCTCACTGACATCATACCTTAACCTCATTAGAATCTTCCTCTTTATCCAATGCTACTGTCGACTTCTCTATTTGGCACTTCTGTCGGCTCAATATTTCAGAAAGTTTCCTCCATCAACCGACGAACTGCCAAATCTTTATTTTTACTTCCAACAGATGCCCCCCAAAAATTTTCTTTCGACGCCGACAGAAGAAAGAAAAATTTTTAATCAAAGGTCCTTTATATATATATATATATTTAAATCCAATCAGAACCTTTCATCAGTACTTGAACGGCCATAATCAATCTTATCATAGCAAACAATAAATAGCCGTTCCTAATAAATAGGGCTCATAATTACCCCTATTTTCTCGCAAAAACTACTTTTTCAAATTCACACGACTCTTCACCTTTTTAACACTGTTTACCGTCTTCAAACTTTCACTTCTTCTTTGTTCATCTTCAACCTCTCACTCTAGCCCGTTTCCTCTGCAAACTCTTACCTTCTCCAATGGCTTCTAGCTCTCAAACTCCCAACGTGCCAACAACAGATTTGGGTAATCATGCAGTCTTCAAAGACCTAGTTCTGCAAAAGTCTGAACTTTGGCACTTCTCAAAGGTAATACTCCCCATTAGCGACTCTTCATTATCTTTGGATCCTCTGGCTGCTTTCTTGGGTCCAGTTCTGCCCAAGGAATCTATTACGGACGAAATAAATTCCTTTTTTCCTTGTAAAAGTCCCTAAGAAGCTATCTTGGCTTCTCTTCCTTCCATTCCTATCAGCTACTTTGGAAAATCTGAAAGGCTGTTCAGGACTCCTCCTACCCACATCAATGGGTATCTTGAATGGTTTGACAGAGTTCAAGCTTCCAAAGAAAACCTATGGTGGGAAATAGGGATTTTCGATTGCATTCAGCTTTCTCGTTATCCCATAAAAATGGATTCTTGCATGCTAGGTGCTTCCTTCTTCTTCTGGAATAAAACCACCAATTCCTTCCAATTTCCCTATGGCATGATGGGTCCAACACTTTTCGACATATCTGCCATAACTGGTCTTCGACCAGATGGGGAAACAATTACACCCATTCTTCAATCTACAAACACTATTGATGTATACTCAAAAGCCCCAACTTCTTTTTCCAATTTCATAAATTTTTATTCCTCTGGATCAGATTCTAGAACCGACGAAGAACACATAGCTTTTCTTCTACTCTGGCTTTCAGCTTATGCTATTGGTTCTAAATCAGTACAAATATCCAAATCCTTTCTTCAGCTCACCAATCTCCTTCATGAAGGTCGACGACTAGCTCTCGGTCAATTTCTCCTAGCCAATCTCTATTTGAGCATAGGTGAAATTGTCCAAAGCATCAGAGCTCAAATAAAGAAAACCAACTCTGGTGGTCCAATGTGGCTACTTCAACTTTGGTTGAATGCCATATTAGGAGATTACCTAGTCGATTCTTCTCCTCCGATGTCTCTCTCTTGCTACATATGGCATTAGACTTTGCCATGTGAAGCATGAGAAAACTCATAAACAGAGCTTGGAGAATTTCATGTATTTCTTCAGTATTTTTCATTCTATCTCCTTTAGCACTGAAGATATATATTTTGCTCCTTTCGCTGACCGTTCTTTTGGTCCCGAATGGTTTACTCGACCAATTCTTTCTGATGACCCTCTTATTCATGCTGACAATGTTTCTATCTGGTCGAATTTTCTCTGCCGACAAGTCTTAGTGGCTGGTCTCCTTGGTTCGACAGACAAATCTTTAGAGCTATGTCTACCAAATTCAGTAGCTCGACAATTGGGATTCTGTCAAGTTATTCCAGCGCCTTTTTCCCATAAAGCCAAAGAACACTTCATCAATGGCCATCTACCAAGCATGTCGGATCTCATTCGAGTAGCCTCAAAGAATGAAAGGCACAAGAAACATTTCAAGATTTTTGCATTCACCCCCTACAGAGGAGTTTCAAAAGATTTTGTAGATTGGTGGACTGAGTACTACAGTCCTTATCATATCGACATTGACATTTGTCGAAGCCGTACATTGAAACTCTGATTCTGTGCAGGACCAAGATCCTTCATCAAAAACTAAAGGTACACATATTCAGGATATCAAGGCTTTTGAAAAATACTACAAAATCAAGTGGGACTTCAGGTTTCCTTGCCTAATTGTTCGACATTGTGAAGAAGTCGTAGCCGAGCTAAAACGAGCACACAAGGAAAAATGTTCTACCAAATTTCTCTCAGTTTCCATAAAAAATCCTTTAGCACGGCTTGAACCTTTTCAAATCCCTTTTCCAAAGCCAGTGCTTCTTCCTTGTGCTCGTTTTGGATTGGCCGACGAATTCCCAGGTAAACCTACAAAGGCTGGTAACTTCCCTATTTTAGATAGGACATATTCTGTGAGTAATATCTTTCTTACAAGAACTCCAGAAGTCGAGTTTACTCGTCGGTTTGCCTTGTCGTATGAACAATTTGCCTGGAACACCCGAGTCATCACTAAAATACCTGAAGGTATTTTCCTCCTTATATTCTGTTACTTCGAATTCTCTCCCACATTTATTAAATATACTTGTCTTCTTACAGCACTCCCTTTGAAAAGACCCTTAGAATATAAACAGCCTCAAGGAAGTGATGAGGACGAAGAAGATGAAACTACTTCTTTAAAGAAGAAGAAAAGTAAGAAGGCTCAAAAACCTCCTATTCCCAAGGCTTCAAAAGCTAAATCCGCTGCATCAATGCCGACAAAGAGTCCTTTGAAACAAGACGCTGCTAAATCAAAAACCCTCAAGGTATATACTTTTCCGACTATATACCAAGATTTTTTTTTATACTTTGTTTCAATCTAACTTAATGTCGGACTCAGATTAGCGAATCTGCTCCTGCCACTCTGGCTTCTCCTGTCGAATCTTCAATTCCATCTCCAGAACATCCTCCAAAGGTATACATCTTTATTGCACATTTCTTAATACTATGCACAATATCTCACCCCCCTTTCTTTCTCTCCTCAGAAAAAGAAAAAGAAAATTCAAACCACTGTTTCTACTTCAAAGCTTTCTGTCGAAGAAACAGAGACCATTTTTCTTTCATCCGAGGTAAATTTGCGCACTTCCTTTCCCTAAATTCTTGGTTCTTGCTACTCATCTAACACTTAACTTTTTCATTTCAGGATCCAGAGGATGAACAATCCGCAGACCATCTTCTTGAACCAAATTTGTCGAATCAAGAGCTGAAGATCCTATTCAACAATCTCCTGAAGTAATGTATCTCACCTTATTCAATTATTTTTTAATACATTAATTATTCTAACATTTCTTCTGTTCGTCTTCAGGATTCGACAAAGTTGGCTAGCCCACAAAGGCCAAGAACCGAGAATCTTCCAGAAGCTCATACATCTTCAGTCCTTGCTGCATCTACCATTTCTTCACCACTTCCGACAGAATCTGTCGAAGTCTCAGAACAAACTCTAATCCCCCCAGGTACTAAAGGTCCTTCTTATTCAGGGCAAACCAATCCCACTCAAATCATCCCAGAAGAATTCAACATGGACACCCTGCTGGCGGAATTTGCCCCAATTAATCCACCTCCATCTCCTCCAGCCAACTTAATGATTGTTGTGCCAGAAAGTGGCGAGGATATGGAGGCAGACTTGGACGAATTGATCACAATGTTGTCGGGCGGCCACCAAAGTTCTCCTCAATCGGCTCGCTCTTCGACTCAACTTGGACAAGATTCCAGTGATTCCCATATTACTGGACTCTTAACTGAGTTGAAAAATGCCTTTACCTATTCTTTCGAGCACTTGATTTCAGACCAACCTCTACAAGAAAGAATGATGGCAGTCGTACTTGAGCTTGAGCCTCTTGCTCAGCAATTACCCATAACCAGTCGAGCTCTTCCTACAACTGTCAAAGATTTTCTTCAAAGTTTAACGGCAAAAATGCCAGTCATTCGTCGAGTCATTCCTGCTTATACACAAGAGATTCAAGAAAAATCCAGGATTTTGAAGCAGTTGACCGACGCAAAAAAGTGAAAGTGTTACTCGAAAGAAAATCTGATAAAAGGAAAAGCCAAAAAAAGAAGACTCGACAAGGAAATTGAAGACTTGGAGAAAAAACTCGAGGTTGCTCGTCGTCGCAACCAAAAACTTCAAACAACATTAGAACAAGGGGTTGCGGACAACGAGCATTGCCAATAATACCAAGCAATAAATTTGTGGAAGCCAAAAGCGTATTGGCAAAAATTAATTCTCTTGAAGCGGAGTATCAAATCGTGCACTGCTTCAACAAGCAATCTTTAGAAGATTCCTGGGGGTTCTTCAAAAATTCTAAGTATTTTTTTTATATATATTGTCGATTTATCAAACCGACAGATTTTGTATGGCCTTCTAGGCCAATACTTAATAAAACATTCTTTTTATCAATTTCCAATACGCTTTTTATTATTGCTCCATAATTCTATACATTTTAAATGCTCTTTTATTCCGTTTCTTTTAACACATCTCGTAACTATACATCATAATTAATTTAATTAATTACAATGAAAGTTACAAGACGTTGTTTAATAACCCATTCTGCAAAAATTCCCTATAAATAGTGTTCCCTTGATACACCAAGACTCAAAAGAATACAATTCAACTCTCTTCTCTGAAACTTCCATGAGTTTAGATAATTTTCTCAATTCAACCCTCTCCTCTGAAGCTTCCATGAGTTTAGATAATTTTCTTTTCCCTCAATGGGAAAAATGGAAGAAGGTTTCTGTTTTGATGGTGACACTTATTTTGAGCTTCAGTAAGAATCGTAATATTCTTGATGAGCTTCAGTAATTATCGTAATAACCCAATGTTTTTACAACATGGTTATTATGATGAAAATGACTCATCAGGGAGTAGACGACCATTCAACCTCTCGTCTAAGACAAGTTAATGGTCATCTACTTTTTCCTCTTCTTCGGGTCCCACGAGCTTAAACGGAACACATGCTCAGCTGGGGAGAAGCTTCTGGTTTACTTAGAATAGGTTGATTTTTCTGTTATCTTCCTTGACAATCTAAACCAGATGTAACACCAGTATGTAATTTGTAATTGTCGAATATATGAATGAGACTTTATTTTTACTCAATTTATATTTGTACTTCATACATTGTCGGTTTGTATGGCTTTAAATATTTGCCATTAATTGATTTAATCCTTAAACCAGAATTAACCTCGACAAGTGCATAAGCATTCCCAGAAAATATTTGAGTAACTTTGAATGGTCCTTCCCATTTTGGTGACCATTTTCCATATTCTCGACAACTCTTATCTATGGGTAGAATAACTTTCCAAACCAAATCATCAATCTTGAAAGATTTATACTTAACTCGACCATCGTAAAATTTTGCAATTCTTTCTTTCTGTCGAATCAAGTTTTCTAAAGCTACTAATCTTTCATCACTTAATTCGTTTAATTCATCAAACATCAAGTCCCAATAATGTTCAATTGGTAACTCGTCTTGTTTTTGAATTCGAATGGATTGAAGATTGATCTCAACTGGTAACACTGCATCATGACCATAAACTAGCTTATATGGTGAAGTGTCCGTCGATTCTCTTGGTGAATTTCTATATGCCCATAGAATTTGATTAAGAGTATTATGTCAGTTTTTAGGTTGTCGGCCAATATGCTTTTCAATCAAATTTATGATTATTTTGTTTATGGCCTCTACTTGGCCATTCGCCCGAAAGCATAATATGGCGTCGACGTGAGCATTTTAATTTTCCTTGAACGGCATATTCAACTACTTTCTTTCCAATGAATACCGATCCTTGGTCAATTGTCAAAGTTTGTGGTATTCCAAACCGACAAACTATATTATCTTCAATAAAGTTAATCACATCCTGCTGAGTTACATCCTTCAAGGCCATGCCTCAACCCATTTGGTGAAGTAATCGACTCCTACTAGAATGTATTTGTGTCCTTTCGACGAGATAGGATGAATTTGGCCAATTAAATCCAAAGCCCATCCTCTGAAAGGCCAAGGTTTAACTATAGCGTGTAACTCACTGGCAGGAACATTTTGTATATGGCCATGTCTTTGACACTCTTCACAAGACTTGGCAAACATAATACAATCCCTAACTAGTGTTGGCCAATAATACCTTTGACGTCGAAGGACCCATTTCATCTTTTCACCTGCCTGATGAGCTCCACAAATTCCTTCGTGGACTTCTGCCAAGGCAATATAAGCCTCTGCTTCACTCAGGCAAACTTCTAAATTTCCATCGATAGACTTTCTATACAAGGCTCCCCTAATACCACAAACTTCGACGCTCTATACTTGAGCTTTCTATGCACATCTTGACTGGGATTTTCCAAGTAACTCAATATTGGTTGTCTCCAATCATTAATCGTCGAAACGTCGTTTTGTAGTATATCTCTTTCCTCTAATGGATATAAAAGTTCCCTTATTTCCATTAGATTTGTAAGAACCTTGGATGAAAGTCTATACCCAGAGGCTACTTGTGCTAATTCATTAGCCTCTTCATTTAAATCTCTGGAAATGTGTTCGACAAGCATTCTTCGTCGAATTGTTTCATTAGCTTACTTGCCACAACATAATATTTCATTAGATTTTCACTAACACATTTATATTTTTGGGCAAGTTGCTTAACGACCAACTGCGAATCACCAAATATATGCACATTACGTGCTTTCATTTCCACTAGTATCTCCAATCCGACAATTAAGGCTTCGTATTCAGCCTCGTTGTTAGAACAAGCATATTTAAGTTCAAACATGAACTTAGTTGGAGTACCTTGAGGGGAAACAATTAAAATCCCCACTCCAATTCCATTTTGATGCCTTGAACCATCAAAATATAAACACCAAGGTTTTAAACCGACAATATTTATATTTTCTACATCCAGACAAGGATGATCGGCCAAGAAATCGGCAATTGCTTGGCCTTTTACTGCTCTCATTGGTACATATTGTAAAGAAAATTTTGACAAAGCGATAGTCCATTTTCCAATACGACCATTTAACACTGGTTTTGATAACATATATTTTATTATATCAGTTTTTGACATAACCAGTACATTACAAGGCATCATGTAATATTTAAGCTTAGTACATGAGAAATACAATGCTAAACAAAGTTTCTCTATTGCACTATATCTTCTCTCGACATCATTTAAAACCCGACTAAGATAATACACGGCCCTTTCGACGCCATTTACATCTTGAGCCAGCATACTTCCTATGGTTTCTTCTGATGCTGATATATACAATTTCAACGGTCGACGAGGCACTGGAGGCATCATGACCGGTGGTTTTGTCAAATACTGCTTTATCTGGTCGAAGGCTTCTTGGTGGCAAGGTTCCCACACAAAATCTTGTTCAGCCTTCAACTTGATCAATGGAGCAAAAACTCTAGTTCTTCCCGACAAATTGGATATAAATCTTCTTAGGAAGTTAACTTTTCCTAAAAAAGATTGCAATTCTTTCTTGTTTGTCGGTGGTGTGGCCTCCAAAACTGCCTTGGCTTTATTCTTGTCCACTTCTATACCTTTTTGTGGACTAAGAAACCCAAGAATTTGGCAGCCGACACTCCAAAATCGTATTTTTCTCGGATTCATCTTAAGGCTATGCTTCCTCATTCGTCGAATGCCTGCCTTAAGTTTGTCAAATGGCTTTCCTTCGTTTCCGACTTGACAATGACATCGTCGATATAGACTTCCATAAATTTTCCAATGACATCATGGAAAATTGTATTCATTGCTCTCTCGATAAGTGGCCCCCGCATTCTTTAAACCGAAAGGCATGACTATCCATTCAAATGTCCCAATAGCTCCGGGCACCGAAGGCGCGACACGTCCTCTTCGACAATAAAAATTTGATTATAACCTCGCATGGCCATCCATAAAACTTAATAATTCATGTCCAGATGCGGCATCAACTAACATATCCGCAATTGGCATAGGATACTCATCTTTAGGTGTGGCAGTGTTCAAATTTCTAAAATCTACACATATTCTCAACTTGCCATTTTTCTTAACTACAGGAACAATATTAGAAAGCCATTCGACATACCTGGTGGTTCTGATGAATTTGGCTTTGAGCAATCTTTCAATCTCTTCTTTTATCTTTAATATCACCTCAGGTGCAAATCTCCTATTAGCTTGCCTAACAGGTCTGCATCCTTCTTTCAGAGGCAATCTGTGTTCGACAAGATCTCTACTCAAACCAGGCATCTCATCGTAATCCCAGGCAAAACAATCTTTATATTCCATAATTAACCCGACAAGCTTTTCTTTAAAATCCTTTGGCAGAAATGAACTTACGAAAATGGGCCTTCTATCTGCTTCAGTGCCCAAGTTTATTTCTTCCAAAGGATCTTCCACTTCCACACTCTGCTTTTCATCAAGCCCTTTTTCAAATCCTAAAGGACCGTCATCAATTATGCAATCCGACATCATGCTCTCAGCAGTGAAAACTGCTTTGTCGGCCAAATAAGCCGACAATTTTTTTGAATAATCATTAACACTCATAACTAGTGCTTGGCCGATCTTCTTCGGCCTTCTTCACCAGTCGTACACCAAACTGATCCCTCAAGCAAACTTCAAGTGCGTCCTCATTAATCACTCCACCACTTGCTGTTACTGGTTTAACACTTGGAGCATATATTCTAAAGTCGACATGAAGTTGTTGAAGATAGCAAGGACTGTCATCTGCTTCTATTACTTCCACTTGATCTTCCTCATTCCAAAGAATGAGCTTTTGATGAACTGTTGATGGTATTGCTCCGACGGCATGAATCCAATCTCTCCCTAGCAGAAGATTGTAACTTGACTTCGTCGGTATTACCACAAATAATGTCGGCCTTACAACGGATCCGACTTGTACCTTTAACATCACCACTCCGTCTGATGGAGAACTCTTACCACTGAAATCCGTGACTATCATGTTTGTCGACATCAAATTTGACTCATCTTTCCCAAGTTTTTTAATCATGGCCATTGGGATTAAGTTGATTGCCCCCCCCCGTCGATCAAAACTCTATTGGTGGGTTTTCCTTCCAAAAGAGCCTTGATATGTAATGGTCGTAAATGAGCCTTCTGATCTTCTGTCGGTTTTTCAAGTTGCGCCGTATTGTCAAAGACCGTGATCATATTGTCCTGAAAAAGCCAATGATCGTCGAGGTCATCAACATCTTCTTCATTCTCCCCAGTGTATTCAATTTCGTGATACCCTTCAAAATCTGCAGGTAACACCGAAACTAAATTAACACTCATTGCCTTCAAGAATTCCTCTTCGTCAGATGGCTCTTCATCCAAATGCCTTCCAATCCTTAAGTAATCTTCCGACGGCAAATTGTTATCCATAGCCGTCAAGATATCATCCAGACTATCTTCCATGTTGATATCCATGTCGAATTGCTCCTCATCACCAAGGCCTAAAGGATCCTCTCGGATCATTCAAGGCCTCAATAACTCTCTTCAGTCATTTGGTCTATATCTTGGCGCAGACTTTGCCAATCCTTCTCTTTCTCTTCTTATGTCGAGCATTTTCTTCCTCCACTCAACATCTTGATCTGGGTCTTCTAAAACTCTCCTGATTTCTTCATTTGACCAGTCTTCAATATTACTATTTTCAATTCCAGAGTATTTAATCTGCTCTTTTCCTATTGTCGAGCTGATCAACTCCTTGTCCTTTTCGACTAGTAAACTATTCTCTCTTGCCTCTTTTTCTCTTGCCTCTTTTTCTGCTGCTATCAATCCAATTGGCCATTTCCTTTTTGTTTTGTTTGGAATTGGCCTTCGAACTTGCTTACCCTTTCTGATTTCTTCCAACTTTTCTTGTCGGATTTTATCATCAGTATCAAGCCGTCTAACTGCATTTGTTGTCGGCTCCCCTGGAAATGATCCCTTAGTAATAATACTTTTTATCTTTCTATCGTCTTTATCCTGATCAAGCATTGGTTTTTTCTCGACCACCAAACAACCTGTCTCTGTAGGCTGTTCCTTGATCACCAATCCTTCAGCCATATCTCTTCTCTTTTGAGCTTGTCTTAATCTCTGTAATCTCCTTTTCTTGCTTTTCGACATTGGAAGAACCTTTGATGGCCCTGCTTCATTCTGGCCAATCAAAGTTTTTCCTAGATTGATCCTTCCATTCTTGTAGTCCTCATTCCAAAAAGGTTGATCCCTTTGGAAATTACTCCTCCTGGCGGACACATTCCGTCGAAAATACGTATGTCCATCCATTACGGAATTCTTCATCCACCTATCCACAGCAACATTAGCAGGTGGCACCCTAGTCTTAAAGGGTCTATCATGAGCTCTGTTTCCCACAAATCCCTGTGATTCGACCAACCAACCATTCATGTTAGGCCTAGGCATGTAAACTGGCTTTGGCCTTGGAGCATGAAAAGTATTCTGTGGTCTCCAGGTTTTTCTGTCGAGAACTTTTCCTTTATTCTGCTGGATACTTGGTTGTTCTTCAGCAGCTTTCTTCGCAGCAAGCTCATCATATATTGCATTACACCTTGGGCACAACCTTACCTTGCCCTCATCTTTCTTTCTTTCAAGAAATGCTTTGAGAGACTCACCGGCTTAGGATATACGTCGATTGCATCCTTGTATCTACGTTGAATTCTTGCAATCTCCTAATGTTGAGCATCCCAACATTTAGAGGAACTTCATTGATCAATACAAGATACTTCACTGAAACGGATCCGTGTCAACTTTCATATCCGCTTTAAGCTTGTCGGCAAACTTCAGACGCCCATCCATTATTGCTTTTTGAATTAAGTCTCCGAAAACGAACACATTCATTAGTAATATGACCGAAAGTATTATGAAACTTACAATATTTTCGGTCTTTAATTTCATCCAACTTTAACAACTTATGGCCTTCGACAGTTTAATCTGTTTATCTTTTAGTAACAAATCAAAAATCTTGTCGGCTTTAGTTACGTCAAATGTATATGTTTTTCTATTAACGTAACTCATTTTCTCCTTATTTCTAGTAGTCTGTAATGCCTGACAAACATAAGGAGGACCATTGAAGTTCAAGAATGTTAACTTTGAACTCATCATCGCTGCCTTCAAACTCATTGTCGGATTCATTTAATCCGACAAACGCCACCTTTTCTCTTTTAAGAAATCTTTTTATTTTTGAATCTTTTCAACTTTTAATTGTTCTATTTGCCTAACTTTTTCACCTAGTGGGCAAGATCAATCAAATGTTGATTCACTAACTTCTTCCTTATATAATAATCTAAACCGTTTGTCGCTATCTTTACTATTTCAACCTCAGGTATAGGAGTAAAACATCTACTCCTCATTTGTCGAAACCTAGCAAGATAGTCATCCACGCTTTCATTATACATCCTTTTGATGTTGAAAAGATCTGTCAGTCCCACTTTCAAATCCCCTCTAAAAAATTGATCATGAAAGCTTCTTTCCAATTGAGCCCAAGAATGGACTGAATTTGGTCTCAATGTCGAAAACCAGGAAAAAGCATTTTTTGTGAGGGAACTTGGGAAGAATCTCATTTTAAGGCCTTCAACAATGGTCAACTCCCCCATTTCTATTGTAAACCGTGCAACATGTTCGACGGTCGATTCCCCACTTTCTCCTGCAAACTTGGAAAGTTTTGGAATCTTAACTCCTCTAGGCAACTCTGCCTGTTGGACCCATTCAGGAAATGCTGATACAAAATATGGTTGGTTGGCATAGCCAACGTTAAAACCAAACCTATTCAGCACTTGTTCCACTACTTGGTTTACATTCTGTTCAACCACTTATTGCCCCCCAAGATTTTGTCGAAGCAACCTCATGGCTACATCATTTCTGGCCATTTGATCCTCATTTCCTCGACGGAGCATATGGACATTTCCATATTCCAAACGTGGCTGATCATTTTGGCCTAATTAATCTAAGTTTTGTTGATTTTGCCCCACATTTGCCTGCGGTGTGACCATTTCCCTATTTACCCCAGGCTGGGCTCCCTGAATATTATCATTGGCTACATCACCTAGTCCTAAGGCTTGGTTTAGCCTTGCCATTTGCTGAGCCAATGCACTGCAAACATTATTTGTATTTTCCATGATTGGCATAATCACAGCACTCATTTGCTGAGTAAACATATGCACCATATCATGATTACTCTCATCCATCTGTTGTCGAAAACTGGCCAAAGAATTCATAGTTGGCCCTGTTATATTTTGGGGATTATCTCTCGACATGTTTGGGAAAACTGGTCCCAAATTCAATCTCTCTTGTCGAAAGGTAGTTGGATTGCTTGTACTTGCAACCCCTACTCTTTGGCTACCAAAACTTGCCAAGGCCGAACTTATCTGTGGTTGGCCTTGTGAAGCTACTGATTGTCCGACAGTATTAGTTAAAGTAGCGCCAAGTCCCGTTTGTGCCATAATAGAGGTACATAATTCGGTGGCAACCCATATTGGGGCACAAACCTCGAATTTGAATTTATTATGCTTTGGTTACTTGGTCGACTCGGCGATAGCCGAGTCATTCCAGTAACACTTGTTCGCTCGGATTACTCTAGGAGAGCACCAATTGCTATAACATCTTCTACCGACCCAAGATTAACGATATTTGAGGGTGGCACAGTAACGGCTGTCGAAGGTGTATCCGACGCCTGACTACTTATATTACTCATGGTTTGCGTATTCTGAGAAGAGTAGATAAATCTTCCACTCCTTAACCGCATAAAACCATTTCCTATGACACTACGAGTTACTCAAAACTCGTCCCACCAGACGTGCCAATTTGTTTATATGGAATTTTGGTTCAAAGATTCAGAATTAATTCCAACAAACAAATATATTTTATCAAACGAGTGCGGGTTCACGAGTTATGTGGTAATCTCGTTATGAAAATGGTTTTAACAGCAAACAGAAGAAATTTAAGCAATTTGAAGTAAAATGAAGAGGAGAATGCAGAAAGGAAAGTTTGAAAGGATTAAGGAAATTTAAAGAAACTGAGCAGGAATCTTAAAATGCAGAAAATTAATTGAAAGCATGTAAATGGCACGAAATTAAAGTGCAGAAATTAAATGGAAAAACAGTAAAGAAAAGCAGATAAAAGTGCGAAGAACTATAAAGAGAATTTAAAAGAACGAGACTGAAAAAAGTAAAGAATTTTAAAGGAACATTGCATTAATTTAAATGACATGAAATGGAAAAGGAAGGCATACTTGGACAAAAATCCTTTAATCTGCTCGGGTTGAGATGTTAGGATTTTGTATCAGCAAATAACCTTCCCTTTTTACATTATGACTACTGGTATTTATAGACAAATATCAAAAATAACTGACATCCTAAAAAGACCAGCACGTTCGAGCGGTTTTTTTCTTCAGCAAGTACCCATCTTTCGACGGAACCAGCACTCGACTACTCTTAAACAGTTTTCGTCGACTTAATGCAATCTCCCTGTCAGATACTTCTTCTCACTGACATCATACCTTAACCTCATTAGAATCTTCCTCATTATCCAATGCTACTGTCGACTTCTCTATTTGGCACTTCTGTCGGCTCAATATTTCAGAAAGTTTCCCCCATCAACCGACGAACTGCCAAATCTTTATTTTTACTTCCAACACATACTGGTCATGGGTTTTGGAGAGACCCTTCTAAGGAATTGGCATTGATCAAGTATTTAGCTTCATGTGTGAGTTCCCATCTTTTTTTTTCCTCCATTAAGCATTTCATCGGTTGATTTCCCATTTTAACTTTTAATTGTAAATCACGTATCTAAATGCATAAAAACAGAAATCAAAGGTTAAAAAGTCTCAACCGCTTGTGCGGTCGGTTGTTCCGCAGCAGCTCCCCGTTATATTTAATAGAATTTTAAACATCTATAATGAAATAAACATTCAATAAATGCTTAATAACACATCATGATATCGCAATCATCAGGGTACCATAACAAGTCCCTTACAACTAACAAGTACTTCAAGAGTACACTTATCTACCATGTTAGGAGATGGTATGCAGAATGATTGTAGGTTACCCTTCAATTACAATTGAAAGTAAAATGAATTCGCTTTGATATCATTTTTTTTAAAAGTAGTATGAGTGAATCTGAATTCACTTTGATATCATTATTATTATTTTTTTTATAATTTTTTTAAAGTAGTATGAGTGAATTAGGGTATTTATTTCTTATTCTCAATATGATTAAACTGTGGTTAGGCCCTTTGATGTGATGGCACATTAGTTGTGTTGTTTCTCTTTCCATGAATTATATATTTACCTTTTATTTCCTTTTCGCTTCAGAACAAGACTCAGTCTCACGCGGGGGAGTGCAGATTGGAAAAGTGCTACTGTTCTTTATGAGCAGGCTGGTAAAATATTCAAGCATTTTTATGAGAAAACCAAAACAGCATATGAGAAAGCTTCGAAAGGACAAGAGATGCTTTCTTCGAATCCTTATTTTATTTTATTATAATCTTGTTCTTCATCTTCTCCTATTAAAGTAAAGAAATGATCATGTTCTTCTACAATGTTTTGTATTCACTATGATAAACCGTCTCTCTTTATCTTTCCTTGACAAGTAAAACAGACCTTGGGATGCAGCTAAGCACATGGAATCTGCTGCTGCTCTGGCAAAGGAACTAAGCAACTGGAAAGAAGTTGGGGACTTCAATCGAAGGGCATCTGAATTGTACATTGAGTGTGGGAGACCACAGCCTGCGTCAGATGCTCTTGCAAAGGGAGCCCGGTAAACAGATTGTTTAGCCTCTTGCTTTGAAGCTGCATTCCATGTTTGTTATTATTATGAGTAACCAACTAACCATTAACATCTATTGAAATTTATAATGTGAATGCTCCAATAGGCTAGTATGTAGTAACTCCATCATAATCAAGTCGCATCTGTTCTTCGGTAAAATCAAGGAGGCTAAAATCTTGTTGTATTGTGTAGTTTATGGAGTCCTTTGGTGTATTTGGTTGGGGCACAATGCTTGCTTCTATAGGGGTGTTTCTCTGGCCCTCAACTTGCTTTGGGATACAATTGTGTTTCTTAGAATTTTGAATATGAATACTGTATATTATTTCTCACGATGTAATAGAGTTATAAGGTAAATAATTTAGTCAAGTTTTTACTCTATTTTTCAATGAAAAAGAAAAGAAATGCAAACGCAAATGCACAAATTGTGTAAAAAAAATTTAAAATTTAAATGTTTTACAAATTTCTAAAAAAAATCATTGACATGTTAGTATGAGTCTTTGCTATCTAAGCTATGAAAATTTAGAAGAAGATTAATAACGTAAGATTTAATATCAAAATGAGTAGCAGTAATAGAAGGAAAAATAATGCATGATGGTGGATTTACAGATATTGGGCAAAATAATTCCCAAAGTAGTTAACATCATCTCCTTGCACAACCACATATGTCATTATTATGTTTTCTACATTAACTTTTTGCATATAGTCTCATTCATCTATGTTATGGGTTTTATATCAACTCTCGTTAATCTATGTGTATGATTACAAATCCAAACTATCATGCAATGCTCAAACAACAAAAAATAAATCTAAAAAATAAAATAATTAATTTTTTTAAAAAAAATAAGATAAGGTAAATAAGAAAAATAAATTAAAAAATCAACTAGTAAAAGAAAAAAATTTAACAATTACTTAACTTTAACTAACTAAGTCCCTCGACAACGAGTCAAAAACTTGTTATGACTTTTTTTAAAGCCTTTAAATACTCACAAGTGTACTGAAATGAGTCTGCATCAAGACAATGATTGAGTAAAGACGAGATCGACCTCACAGAAACTTATAGTTAATTTTAAGTATTGAAAAATTCTTTATAATCTAGTCACTCAAATTAATGAGTCAAGGATGCAAAAATTAAATTAAATAAATAACTTAAATAAAAAAGTAAATTAAAAGAAAGCAAGTATAAAGATGAGGTTTCTACCAGATGAAAAAGGACTAAGGGTCAGAATTCACTAAGATTAATTTTAATATTAACTATGTCAAATTATTATACATAAATATTTTATCTCATGAACATCTAGCAGCAAAATATATACTCACGAAAAATCTATCAATATAGCAATAAAAAAAATAATCAAGTGTATGATAAAACTTCTCTTATTAATAATAAATTATCAAATCATCAAATGTATCACTAACAAGAAATCACAATTGATATCCAACAATTACCACAAACACCCAGATAACACAAATAAATTACAAGACATGAGAAAAACATAATTGAACTCATTTAAAAATTCATTCATATAATCTGATTGAAAAATAGAATCAATAAACATTAAATCCTGAAATTAAGTAAAAATAATTTAACATAGTAATGTCAAAATAATCAGGATTTCATCATTCCATTAGTCTAGAAAATTTAGCAAGACAAAAAATTTAAAGCACAACAAAATTACTTCACTAATATTCTCCAGTAATATTGCTCTTCTCCTCGGTTAACCGTTGCGCTCCAATATGTTTTCCACCTGCGACGCTGTGCTGTGCTTCTTGTGCGTTCCTATTTGTGCTATTTATAACAAGGAAAATGATGTTATCACATCATTTTTTCTATCACATTACTATTCACACCATTTTTTTAATAATTATAATTAAGTAAAAGAAAATAATAAAAAAAATGATATAATTAATAATATAAAGAGTAGTGTAAAAAATAATATAAAAAAATAGTGTGAGAAAATCATAGTTGTTATAACAATATTTAAGTGCACTTTAATCCTCTAATTCAATTAGGTAGGTACTTTCTTTTTTTTTTCAACCTATCCACGACCCATGTGACTTTTGGCCTTTAATTTTTTTTATTTCTTATTTTTAACATCTAATTGGTCCCACTAACACCAATTGTAACCAAATGCTTCATGCTTACTACCCGCACAACATACATTCAAAATGGGATACACTCTGTAATTTGGACTTGACTTTGAGACAATTGCATCTCCTAATAATTTCACATTATTAAAAGTTGTCACTTTATTTAAATCTTGCAAATGTGATGACAATTAAATAAAATTAACTTCTCTCAATAATTAAATAATAATATCATAAAATTATTAAAATTAATTATATTGAGTTATAATAATGCCGATTTTTTATAGGAAAAATACATAAAATTAGGCTATTATCAGATACCCGACTCTGCAAGTTTTTTATTATTCTGCCTTTTAGTTCTCTGTCAAATTTCGATAGATACTCAACTCCACAAGCTTTTTTACCTTTTCTATTCTAAGTTTTCCGTCAAGCTTTAGTAGATATCTGACTCTGCAAGCTTTTTACCTTTTCTAATTTAAGTTTTCTGCCAAGTTTCAGTGCATATCCAACTCCTCAAGCTTTTTACATTTTCTGCTTTAAGTTTTCTGTCAAGCTTCAGCGGATACCCAACTTTGCAAGTTTTTACGTTTTAGCTTTAAGTTTTTTGTTAAGCTTCGGCGGATACCTGACTCTGCAAGTTTTTTGCTTTTTTGCTTTAAGTTTTTTTTTGTTAAGCTTTGGCGGGTACCCGACTTGCAAGCATTTTTACTTTTTGTTTTAAGCTTTCTGTCAAGCTTCAGTAGACACCCGACTTCGCAAGCTTTTTACCTTTTCTGCTTTAAGCTCTCTACCAAGCTTCAACGGACACTCGACTCCACAAGCTTTTTACCTTTATGCATGTAAGCTTTCTGTTTAGCTTTAGTGGATACCCGACTCTGCAAGCTTTTTTACCCTTATGCCTTTAAGTTTTCTGTCATGCTTCAGCGGATACCCGACTTTGCAAGTTTTTAACGTTTTTGCTTTAAGTTTTCTGTTAAGCTTCGCCGGATACCCGACTCCGCAAGCTTATTACCTTGTTCCTGTCAAGTATCTTATATTGTTCCATAGTCAAGTTTTCTTACCTTGTTTGTATATTATGTACACTATGAGCGCACCTAGTGACAGATTTGGTGGTTTCATGATGTAGAGTTAGATAGTAGTTAGTACGACTGACAGATAGACGTCTATAGATCCCATTTTGACTATATATACGTTTGAGTATATGTTGATGTATATGGATAGTGATGTATATCAATTCTGGCTTTACATGTCTTTTGTTTGTCTGATTGGTTACTTTTCTGGATGATTGTACCAAAGGTACCAATGCCCATGTTTATACTTTTGACTATGTATATACAAACTCTGATAAATAATGTTTAGTGGAAGGTCCAGAAGGCTAGTATCCTTGATATTTATGTTTATGTTGGCATGTTTATATGAACACTGATGACAGAGTTAGAGTTCTGACAATAAGGACTCACTCTGAGATACTAGATACGCTCTTTAGAATTGATTTCTATTGCACACTTATTGAAGGCTTTCAACCTAGCTCATCTTGAGAGTTAAAGAACTTAAAGCTTAAGATAAAAATGAATCTAAAGGTTGAGGTATTCGATGAACCGTTAAAAAAAAAAGATCAAATAAAGTTGAAATAAAAGATGGTTAAAATAAGTAAGGAACTCAAGCAAATTGGTAATGGGACTTGGAAAAGAACACATAGTGAACTTTATCCTATCTAGTTCACCTGGTTGAGCGTAAGTTAGACTATATAAGATAAGGGGCGTCACATTCATTTTAATATCAATAAACAGAAATACATATATAAAAGAATATTAACCATAATAAAACAAATAAAATGCAAATGCCAATGCAATGCTCATTTCTAAATTCTATCTTTCTCTTTATCTTATGTTTTATCCCTTTATCTCTTGAGGAAGGTACATTATCCTCTATCTCATTTTAGGGAGGAAATTACTCATCCTTAACCTCTAGGTGATAGTTTGCCTATTAGGCATGAACTAGATCACTCTCAGTAGCCATACTTCCTTACACAAAATATATCCCTAGCAAGGTAATTTACTCATTCCTTGCTTTTAGTAAGGTAATCCTTACCTAATCTCTTTGGGAAAAGTACCTCTTTACATTTTAAATTTTTGTGAGCAATTAGTAATGCACAATCAACAATCCATATTATGATTCTCAGTGCAAACTCTTACTTTCTCATTTAGCTCCACAATCACATACTTTATGAGCAAAATTTCAATTGCATTATGATATCAACTCATGAGCATACAAGTTACCAAATTCTAATTTAACACATAAAATCAAAGGATTAACATGGTAACTTAGAAAACAAGTAACATACATTGAGGAAAATCCTTCTCAAAGCATACTACCAATAAACACTCCAAGCAATTACACCATAGGAATCAGTCCAATTTAACTCAATATTTTAAGAATTAAATAGACAACTCTTATCTATACATTTATCATCTAAATTGGAATCAAGATTTTACTTAATCCTAATGGAATTTCCAAGAGCAAGTCTTGGCCAAGGAAGCTCAAAGCAACTTCAAAAAATTTATAAGGCAAGCTTATTAACAACATATTCCAAAGAGAGTTGAAATCAAATTATTAATCAATTAACAACAACAAGGAAACATTAACATCTAAAATTGATTCATCCAAGTCTCGACCAACATAGTCACAAATATCATCAATTAACCCTAAATCTATTTTTTCTTCCATGGCCAATTTTAAGAAAAGGGAAGAAAATGATGAACTACACCAAAATTTCATTTCCCCCTATGAGACTGAGACCCCATCTCCCAAAATCGTTCATCATGTGTCAAATTTATCAAGCCAAATTAACTTCACAAGTTCACAACTAAGGAAAAAGAGATGAACTTCAAGGATCCTTCTCCTTTGGGTTCCAACCAAAACTACCCTCCACCAAAAACCCATATGCATCCTCATAGCTTATCCAAGATTTAATCTCCAATATCAACAATCAAGAGTAATTAAGAAGAAGATAAACAAGATAAGAATATGCACCCCTACCTTTGCGTCTAGCTCATAGAGGAAGATGAAAAAGAAGTTGAGTTTATGATTGATTTCTTGGTGTCAAAAGGAAGAGCTCAATGAGATGAAGATTTTTGTTAACTTGATGTACTTGAGATGAGGAAGCTTTGGTTACCATTTAAAGCTTCAAAGTGGTGTTGATGGTGGGTTCTTCCTCCTCCTTTGTTTCTTCTCTTCAAAGACTGAGTGTGTGTGTTTTTGAGAGAATGAAGAGTATGTGTGAGTCGTGTCTCAAGTGAGTGTAAGGGTAAGAGCTCCTTATGAGCTAAGTTATGTCTTAAGTGAGTGAAGAGTGGTGGTGAGGGGTGGTTCAAGGGTTTAGTCACTCAATCTCATGAAATATGCTTGTCATGCATATTTTAGGACATATTAGGATCTAATTAGAACCTAATGAAACCATTGGTAATCATTATGTCCTAATTCTAACCAATGATATGGTAACTTAGTGCTCAAGTTACTTTGCATGAATTCTAATTGGTTTTGGTCATATCAAACTTTATATCATTTAATAATTACCTTATTACTTTTGAACCAATGAAAATTTTCTTAAGGGTTTGTCTAAGTTTGCATAATTGGTGAAAAAGTTATCATTGCACTTTTATTTTAATCTATTTTAAACCTTGGTAAATGCCTAAACTCACTTACATGCATTTTTATTGGCTCCTAATTATTTATAAAAATTACTATATTTATTTACTATGATTATTTTATAATTTAATTAATTTTATATATTAAACACATAAATATTAATTTATAACTAATATATTTAATTATTTAATAATTTCTAAAATTAACTTAATTTACCTTCAGAGGTAATTTGCTCATTAAATTATTAAACATTCATGTAAACATGCAAGTAAGTCCAACAACAAACTAATCACTATTTTACTAGCTTTCTAATTAAGCTAGAAGGGAGAGTTTTATATTCTTTCCAAGGCAGAATGCATGTTATTAAAGCCTATTTGGCATAGTCAAATCGCATATGTAAATGGGCTCTTGCCTTAACTGATATTTCATAGCAATACATGCCTTTAAATGCAGTAAAAGGCCAAATATTGGCTGATTTCTTGGCTGACCAGCCTTGTGTAGAAATCAAACAAAGAAGAAAATGGCTATGTTAAGCTAAAACCCTAGAAATTATATTTCAATAGGTTGAAACACAGTGGTGGCGTTGATTTGGGGATTCTAATTATTTCCCCAGTTGGTGTACCAACAAAATCAATGTTCGAACTAAAATATGGATATTCGAATAATGTGGTTGAGTATAGGGGTGGAACTAGGTCAGGCCAGACTTGGTTTGGCTTTGCCTAAAACATGCATGACCTGTATTCCAAATAAAAGGCCTGAGTCTAACCTATGAGCTTGAAATAAGCCGACTTTTAAGGTCTGGCTTGACCTTTTTAAAAGTCTGGCTTGGCTTGAAAGTCTACTTAAAAGCCTACTTTGCAATAAGACCTTTAAATAGGCTAACAGACATACCTTTAAATAGGCTAATAGGCCTAAGTCTTGAATTAGGCCAATGAGCCTTAAAATATTACATTAAAAATCTAATATTCTAATTCAATAACATAAGTCTAACAAGTCTATTTGTTCAACAATACAAAATTATAACAAATATAACCAGTCTTAGGCCTCAACTTAACAACATAACAATATAATTAGACAAATCCAACAGGCCTCAGGCCTCAAATTACTAACATCAAAATAGTACAATGACACAAATCTAAAAGGCCTCAAGCCTCAAATTACTAACATCAAAACAATACAATGACACAAATCTAAAAGGTCTCAGGCCTCAAATTGTCCAACAAACAATACCACAAGTCCAAAATAGATATCCAACAACAATACAAATAACACAAAATAACAACAAGGCTAGGAGGGAAAGACCAAAGGCATACTTTAAAATTAATAAAAGCATAATTTGACAAGTAAATAGCAAAGGAAGGTTTACTTGGCCCTTGAATTCTTAACCTTTCACATTATTAATTGGCCTGACTTAAAATCCCTAATTTTTATCATCAATCATGGTTAAGTCACCTAAATCATTGTTTTAAAAAACATGAAGTCTAGCAATGACTTGAGTCAATAATGGAACCAAAAAGCATGCACGAAAAAAAGACTAGACACTTCTAATATTTAAACAATCCAATGGTTTGGTTCTGATCTTTTATGGTTCACTCTAAGGCTCTATCACTGACACACAAAGTTAAGTATAAATGCATCCAAATATGTCTCTGATAGATTTTCTTTAAGATGGAACTTCCATTTGATCAAACCTTTAAAGGTCAACAACAAAACGAGTTAACAACTAAGACATGATAAGCCACTCAAAATCCATCCATTGATAATTTAATCGAATCTTTAAAGCTTAATACAAGTAAGCAAAAAGAAAACCCCAGCAGTGGAGAATCATACCCCTACAACTTTGAACCAAAATGTTCATAATTTCAGACACAAAACAAATCAATCAATGAGACATGGCAAATTATTCAGAATCAGTCCATTAACAATCCAACTAAAGCCTCAGAGATTAAGACATCTCTAAATTGGATCAATTTGCTATATAATCATTCAAGCACCTTTTCAAATAAATTACATGCATCTAGGAATAGTATTTACTAGAGTATCTATCAATAACAAAAATGCAACTACTCAAGCCATCCCAGAATCAGTGTGACCACTACCAACCCTTATCAAATTTAAATACAATAAATTAGGCCACCATTCCAATCAAATGACTAAACTCATATTTTTTAGCATCAACATTAAAGGAGGAATTGAGAAAGAAAGAAAAATAATATATAAAAAAAATGAGGTTTACCCCTAATTCAAATTCGCAGTTGAGAACCAACTCACACGATTTAGTTCCTCTTCTATTCCAATTTCAAATTCACCTTTCATTCCCCTTTTCTCTGAAATCCCATGCGCTCTCTCTCTCTCTCTCGGAATCCCTCTTTCTCCTCTTTAGAATTTCATTTTCTTCTTTCTTTACCCACCTCATTTTCTTCTCCTCATCTTCTTTCTGCGTCCTCTCTCCTCTTTTATACTCAGTCCCTTCTTTCTCAATTGTTGTGTCCTTCTTGCATGTTGGATGAGGGTTTCATGTAGGAGTGAAATTTTTGCAGAAGAGTGGGTGGATTCACAGGTGTGTGAAGGAGTGATGGTGACAAGGGTCGTGTAAGAACGGTGCATGGAGGTGAGAAATTGATGTATGATGGTGAACAATTATGAGAAGAGGATAGGTATTTGCAAAGAGAAATAGGTTAGGATGTACAACGCAGCCGTCTATTTTGACCAACTTACTAACTTGGGTTTTTAATTACTAATTTTTATTAAAATTTAATTAAAAAACATATTAATATATTATAATAATTATAATTATTATAATAATATATATTATATTATATTATATTATATATAGTTAAACATGTCAGGTCAGCTTGTCAGGCCTAAAAGGTATATTAGATAGCCTAAGACCTAGCCTTTTTAGTTAAACGAGTTTTTAAAAAAGTCTTGACTCGGCTTGTTTTGTAAATAGACCTGGCCTAGCCCCTGATGAACAGTCTGACCTATTTCCACCCTAGCAGAGTATGAAGCTCTTATAGCTAGATTAGAAATATTATTATCACTTAAGGCTAAGAATGTTAAAATAATAGGCAATTCATAGTTAATACTCAGGCAAATTATTTGAGAATATAAGTGTGTTAGCCATTAATTAATTAAGTACTTAGCCTTTATAGCAAGATTATTAAGTGAGTTAGATGAAGTAATTGTCCAGCATATCCTAAGATAACTTAATGTTGAAGCCAATATGTTGGCTCAAATAGCTTGTAGGCATAAAATTTCAATAGATGTACTATTAAAATTAATCGAAATAAAAGAAAGGTTATACTAATTTGAAGAAGCAAAAATTTACTTAGTTGAAAAGTTGGATTAGTCCAATTGGAGAAAGACAATTATTGATTATTTAAGGAATTTGAGTTCATCAGTTAAAAAGTAAATAAAATACAGGGCACTTCATTATGATACAATGGTTGACTCATTATTTAATAAATTAATTGATGGTAAGTTATTCATATGTCTATGCGATACTATGTAACACCCTGAATTTCTAATCTCTTAAACAGTAATTTTAACAGTTAACAGAATTTTACTGTTTAGTAATTTTCGTGCACTGTAAAATTATTTTGTTTATTCCGCCAGCGTATTTGATCGTTTTGAGTGATTTACTCCGTGTCAAGAAAATAATAATTTTCGGGTTAGAGAAAATCTTTAAATATTTATTTCTCTTGACTGTTAATTATTTTTAATAATCTGACTTGATTTTCATACGTTTTCTAATATTTGTGATTTTTATGGATGATTATGAATTTTTTTTACTGTATGTAGGCCCAGGTGGTCCTATGTGGGTCCAGGTGACCTTACGTGGGCCCAAGTGGGTCCTGCAAAGTGAAAATTTTTCTACGCATAGAAAAATTTGTACTGTTTAGACGGAGACAGGGGATCTTACTAAACCTGAATCCGGAAACAATTTTAGAAATTTTCTTGTACTATGTTTTGTACTGTATTTATTTATCAAGTGATAAAAATACAGTAAATATAATCTTTTGTGGGGTTTTAGCAGATAAAAATAGAAATTATATTGCTTAAGTCAACATTGGTGGTTTGGATATCGACCATTGATTTAATTAACAATGGAGACTTAATCTTGATTTAATCAACGGTGGAGATTTGATCTTAAAAGTAAATAGGATTATTTATAACCATTAGATGGAGATTAAATCAAGGGTAGAGATTTAGTTTTAAAAAGTAATAAGAATCATTTATGACCATTGGATGAAGATTTAATCAATGGTGAAGATTTAGTCTTAAAAAGTGATAAAGACTAATTATGACCCTTGAATTTAAAGTTTGAAGGAGCAATCTTGACCCTTCATTTTGGAGACACATCCAATGACTAGAATTTAAAGGAGAAAGATCCAATGGCCTAGATTAAGTCTTCTAATCTAAAGCTACACCTAAAGTCTACATAAATCATAACCATTGAATTAATCAATGGCTAGAAATGCTTAAGATAGTGATAAGTGAAATTGGTCACATTTTGGAGTACATGAAAAGGGGGGACGATTTTGCGGTGAATTATGAAGCTAAAGGAAAAGTTTCAATGCATTATTTGATACTTTAGTCAATTATGCTTTGCTTTAGTCAATTATGTTCCTTTATTGTTTTGTTTGCATCCTTAGAAGACTACTTGGAAGGGGGGACGGTCTTGGTCTGAATTTAGGAGCTTTGAAGACCATAATTGATCACCTTTGGTCATTATTGATCATTCATTCTTGTCTCCAAAATTATCAAGAACCAAAACACAAAAGTTTTCTCTCCATTTCTCTCCTTCTTCATGTTTCGGCCAAGCTACCCAAATCTACCCTCCATCACTCTTTAATTTCATCCAACCATAGATCTTGAATCTACATGATATTCTAAGCAACTTTCATGTTGGAGATTTCCTCTAAATCACTCATCTTCATGGACTTCCTTCAAGATCAAAGTTATAGGGTATTTGTGGTGAAATGTAAGGAAACTTCATTTCTTCTCTTCTTTTTCATGATCTAAACCATGTTTGATCCATGGTTCCTCTTAATCAAGCTTAGTATACTAATTTTTATATATTTTGTTTTGTATTTGAGAAGCCCTTGGTGGTGAAGGACTTAGAAAAAGAAGCAAAACAAAGAGCTTTGGAGGATCTTCAAGAGGTAAGAGGGAGATCCACCTCACCAACCAAGTATGGTGGTGAGAGATGGTTTTATATTTGGTGGATGGTGAATCCATGTGAGGATTCATATCCATGGTCTTGTAATTTATTTATGGGTGTTTATGTGTTTTAATTATTTGCCTATGTTTGATATGCTATGCATGATTTTATGGCTTTGATGGTATGCTTATATTATGCATGATGAGTATATGGCATGCTTATAGTATTTATGATGAAATATGTATGTGTATGCCATGATGTATTGATGGAAAAGAAATCAATTTTTGGCTCCAAAAGTGAAAGAAGGCCTACGGTTTTGATGCCCATAATTAGAGTTTCATGTTGAAATTTTTCAAGAACAAAGAAATTGATTTGTTTAATGAAAATTATGAAGTGGAGAAAAATAAATTTTCTTGGTTCTAAAGGCTATGGAATTTTTCAGCCAAGACACCTCAACATAGGTGTTTATAACTTAATATTTTCATGGAAGAATAAAATTGGATTGATTTGAAAAGCAAGAAAAATAAACAAAGGGTTTGTTTTTCAAGAAGAACAAGAACACGATTTTGAAGGGATTTTTATTGATCTATTTTGTGTAAAAAGTTTCTAAGTGTTTATTAAACTTGATTTCGAAAAACGAAACGGGCAAACGTTGATTTTAAAGATTTACAAAGAAAGTGAAAAAGGATTTGTAAAGAAAGTGAAAAAGGATTTGCAAAAAAAGTGAAAAAGGATTTATAAAGAAAGTAAAAATGAATTTGAACAAATGGGTTTGGTTTTTATAACCATCGGTATTTCGGTTTTGAAAACAAAGATTTTAATGGTTTTGTTTGTATAAAACCATATCAATTTAGAAGGAAAGATATTTGATGGTTTCAATGGCTAAGTACCACCGTTTTTGAGGGCTTGTAATGCCTTGATTTTTATGGAACAAAGTGATATTTTATAAAACGAAGTGTTTTGTCACTCGAAAGATTTGACAGTTTTCAATGAACACGTTCACGGTTTTTGAAGACTTACGGATACCTTGATTTTATAACGAAATGATTTTCGCAAAAGAATTTGGAAAGAGAATTAGAGCGTTTATCACTTGAGAAATCAAGTTTTTGTAAACGAAAATGTTTTCGAACTTCAATTTATTTTGAAGAAGGTTGTGTTTGGAAATGATTTGGGAAAAATGAAGAATATAATGGTGTTTTAAAAATTTACTAACGTATAACTGATTTTCAAGTTTTGAAGTACGTTAAGGAATTTTAAGATTTGAAACATTGATTTATATCAATGGAAAAGTGATTTTGGGGATTATATTTTGGAAAAGGATTTCTTGAGTAAAGAAATGTGGAAAAATATTTTCTTGAGTAAGAAAATGTGTTACATGAAGTATAAAGTTATATTATTTTGAGAAAAGTTGAAAAGGAATTTTTGAAGGTTAAGAAATATTTTTCAGAATGAAATTATGATGAAAAATGTTTTACGATCTTAAAAACGTGATTTTTAAGCCTACACAATTTGAAAAATGTGTTGAAAATGATGTTGATTTATTTAAGTCCAAAATAATGTTTGGAATATTGAGGAATATTTTACATGATTGTAAAGTGTTGAAAAATATTTTACGATCTTAAAAATGATTTGAAATACAAGTAAAATATTTCTACTTAATTTGAAATACGTTGAAATATTTCTACGCGATTTGAATTAAGTTTAAATATTTTACGTAATTTGAACTACTATTGAAAAATCACTACGTGATTGAAAAGTGATGAAGTATTTTTACGTGATTGTGAAAAGTGGCAAAAAATCGTTATGTGATTTGGAAAGTGTTTTAAATATTTTGAGAATGATGAAAAATGATTTATGCAACTTAAAAGAATGATTTTTAAGTTACGCGATTTTGAAACAGTAGAAAAAATACTATGCAATTTGAGAAACGTATGATTTTACACGATTGAGAAAAATGTTGAAAAAATTTGTACATGATTTAAAAGTGCAACAGAAGAGTTGCGGTATTTTGAAAACGTAACAAAAATGTTACAAAATTTTGTAAACGTAACAGTAGTGTTATGGTATTGTGAAAACGTAATAAAAACGGTTTGGAATTTTAAAAACGTAACAAAAGTGTTACTAAGTATTGTGAAAATGTAAAAGAAGTGTTATGGTATTGTGAAAATATAATATAAACATTTTTGGATTGTGAAAACATAATATAAATGTTACGCGATTGTGAAAATACGGTAAAAGTGTTTTATAACTATGAAAACATGATAACATGATTTTGTTATTGAAAAATATAGTATGATTACTGTAAAATCAATGTATGGACACTGTTTGTGAAAACAACGAGTTTTGTCTGTTATTGGCACGTGATGCATTTTAGATGCATTAGAAAAAAAAATATGCGTTGAGGCATATGATTTAATTGAACAAACGAATTTGAACAGAATAGCCCTTGTGGTTGGACTTGCACTGATATATTCATGCATTGTATAAACTATATCTAAGAAATTATGAGATATACTTGTGATTGGTATTATACCTGTGATTGGTATTTGGTGCATTATACATGCATTGGAATGGTCCGATAAGGACTGGATATGACTGATTGCCTAGGAGAAACACACCTCTTGAGTGGGTGCGATATGCGTAGTGTAAGTCACTTGTTGACCTTGGGGGCATCGGGGTGCGGGTTGCTTACACGGGTGGTTGGTCGCGCTTCTTCCCATAGGTTAGACCGATGCAACACACCGATGATCCTGATTGAGACACTATTCTTAATCAAGATCTGATAAAGACTGTCGTGTATGTGCTAGATGTGTAAAAATTAAAATGAGAATTAAAGCACGTGGTCTGAGGCACGTGGTACTGGCAGGTCTTTTTGATCATTTTCTCCGACCTGAGCTTAGCTCCATGGAATAGGAAATCGAGTCTTGTGTACATGCATAATCTGAACATTTATATCTGTGTGATATATTAATTAAGGAATATTGGCTATGATAATTGTTTTGAATACTTGGATGATGATGATGATAATGTTGAGGGCATTATCATAATTGTTGTTTATGATAATTGAATTAATAAATGTTTAGATGATGATAGTTGATTAATATTGATGGCATGATCATAATTGTGGTATGATCTATCTATATGATATTGATGTTTTGTGTTATCTATGTGTTGCCATGTTGGTACTGGTGTAGGTGATCTCACCTCTTTGTTATGTTGTCTTGTTGTGCCTGTATTGTTAAAATTAAATAGTAGAAGGAATGAGTTGTCTTAGACATACAGGGAGGTAGATATTCTGAGTTCGGAGACAACATCAGAGAATGACCTTTCCAGATTGGATAGCTTACAGTGTTGACAAAGAAGAGATGTCTGAGGACAAAAAACTGATGTAGAACAGATGTTTGATGCATCCAGATGGATACAAGAAGGAATGAGTATGTTAAGTTTTATCGTTAGTGTTATACCGTGCTATTAAGTAGGACCCGTCATAGGGTTTTGCTACTGTTAAAAAAAAGAGAGAGTTTTCTATTAGTTTTATATTTCTCTTTAAATTGTTAAATATTAATTGGTATCAATATTGTATACTAAATATATTTTCAGTAATACTTATGAATTTCATTAAGTTTATGTTTCAACAAGAAAGAAATATTTAAAACCCATTTTTTTATAATTCAAACTTTGTGCGAACTTCTTTTTGATTTTGAGTCGGGAGTCAGACATGTGATACCCTAGGGAGGGTGTTACATACTAAAGCATATACGACCTTAGTAAAGGTTCATGAGGGCATTTGTGGTGCTCATCAAGCAAGTGAAAAGATGGAATGGGTGTTAAATTGACAGCGAGTATATGGGCTGAAAATGGTAAAAGATTACAATTTGTATGTCAATCTTGAGAAGAATGTAAGAAACATGACAATATTGAACATGTTCCTACAAGTGAATTGCACTCAATTATTAAGTGTAGGCCATTTCGAGGATGGGCTCTAGATATAATTGACCAAATACATCCTTCATCATCTAAAGGTCACAAGTAAATTTAATAATTGTTGATTATTTTACAAAATGGGTCGAAGTTATCCCATTAAAAGATGTTACTTAGTAAGATATAATTAATTTTATAGAAGAACATATTATCTATAGTTTTGGGATACCTCGAACTTTAACTATGAATCAGGGAACTGACTTCACTGGTCGAAGAACTATACAATTTGCAGAGTCAAGAAACATCAAAATGATTACTTCAACTTCATATCATGCCCAAGTCAATGGACAAGTTTAAGCTATTAATAAAATCATTGTAAGTTTAATAAAGAAGCATGTAAGTCGAACGCATAAAAACTAGCGTGACACACTTAGCCAAATCTTATGAGCATATATAAATTCCCCATAAAGTGGAAGCAAAATATAATGTGGGAGTTTTCCCATATGTCAATTCAAAGTATTTTTTCCCTCTAAAAGTCTTTCCATCTGACAAATTCAAGAAGAATCAAATCGAAAAGATATTATTCAAACACTATAATATTTACCTATTTCCAACTCATCAAGAGGATAAATATTAGGAGTTGATAGTTGTCGAGACTATCAAATTACATCAATTTATAAACCGATTCACTAAAATACATGCAGTATAAGGTACCACCGGTCGAACCCTTATATTACTCTAATTAAGCAATCAGATTAAGAGGTTAACAGGGGGAAGGTTACATAATTAATTAATAGAAAGCAATTAAAAACTATAAACAGAATTAAGTAAACAACAAATCCAAGGAAATCAACTAATCTTGAGTTTAATTCATCATTGATCACTAGGAATCTAACCAAGTTCTTAGCCTTAGATAACATTAAGAAGCCTTAAGATGATCCATGAATTCTCTACTAGATAAGCATCTAAAATTTAGTTAATCAAGGTTAAACAAATTAAGCACCCATCTAAACTATAATTAACCTAAAAACCAGAATTCGACCAATCTAAATAATTCATCAAACACCTTTGGTGCATTATTTAGTCTTTAAAATCCTTCTTAAACTAGTGGTAATTATATAATTATCACATCAACATCCAAATCAAATTAAGCAATTCAATCCAAATTCAATCAAAATCAAAATAGGTAGAAGACAAACTTGATTAATGATTAAATGTAAAACAATAAAAAAAAAGATCTCATAATTAAACATCAAGATTTATAATCCCTATGATTGATTAAAGGTTCTAGCCCTCCATGGATGGGAGGGAAGAAATGCAGAAAAAGGAAGAAAACCTAGAGAGAAGGGAGAAAAAGAGAGATGAAGAGAGAAGGTGAAAAGTGCTAAATGAATTGTGTCCCTCATTTTCTGCTGGTCTAACCCTTCAACTAACTCCTTTTTTGGCCTTACATGATTAGAATCCAATTAGGTACAAAGCTAGGTCAATTAGGAATCATTGAGCTCAAGTATCATGTCGTTTGGAGGCTTAAAACTCAAGTTATGCCCAATTAAGTGACCTAACTCACCAACAACACGTTCCTAACTTCCAGCTTCAATTGCATGTCCAAAATGATGTAGTTTAGCTTAGGAGCCTTATAGGTGTTGTAGCCTTTGTGTCATAGCTTCCATTTGAGCTTAGTTTGACATCCATTAGACTCATATAACTCAAGATACAGGCTAATGAGTGCGCAGAGGTCAAGCTGTCAGAATCAAGACACTGGCTCTTGCTTCAACTTCAGTTTAAATTATCTAAACGTGTAATCTAGCTTTTGAGATCTTTATGAAACTTGTAGAGATTTGTCTTATCTTTTCTACAAGACTAGAGTCACGTCAATTAGATATTTGAAACTCAAATTATAATTGCTACACACTATCCAATAGACAAATTAAGATCAAATCATGCAATAATTCCTTTAATAATATAATTAAGCCTAATATCATAAAATGTGACAAAATTAACTTAATTAAGTCAAATTGGACCTTAAGAAGCCTAATGAGAGGACAATGAAATGAATGAAATATTTTTCTATCAGGGGTATCTGTTGCTATCAAAATAATATTTTTTATTACAAATCAAAATCAAAGGCTTAGTATTAAGCTTAAGGCAATGTTGAGGTCTTTGATTTGGTTATGGCAATATTGAGGCCTTCTTTTTGGGTAAAAATTGAAATTGTAAATGTGGTTTTCAAACAAGAGATTTGATAAGATCGAAGAATACACCCGCTTTTGAATGACGAATTGGATCAAGTTGAAGGAGAAGATTGAAGATTAAAAAGATTTAATGGAACTTAAAATAATTTAAGATTATCTTAAAGTTGATTCAATTTTGGATAGATTTGAGTAGTCAAATGTTCAAAATTCAAATTGGTTTTTAAATTTGAAATATAGCAATTTTTAGAGGTTAAGTACTCTTTTTAAGACCAACACAAGTGTCATTGTCAAAATTAGAAAGTTATTAAGTCCAAAACACTTATCAACATCTTATAAAAAAGACAGTTACTTGTTCTATCTATAAATACCCAAGGGGATGAAGGTAATAAAATAGTTGGAAACAGTTGTATACATTTTTCACAAGTCCTATAAGTCACTTTGAGTCCTATAAATTACTTTTAGGCCTATGGACAAACACCGCGATTAGTTAAGTATGTCTTCTACCCTACCTCATTTTATGCATTTCTTTCAATAATGCAAGTTCTATTTTCATTCAACATTGTTTTTAGTGTTTCTTTTCATCTCCTAAATGAATGATTTGATCATTTGATTTCTTTTACTTTTGTTCATTTACTTTGTTCTTAGTTTATCTTGCATTACTCTCTATTGTTTCATTTATTTTGCATTGTCACTTTAATTTGGATTATTTCCAATTACTATACTTCATTTCTGTATTTTCATTTCTACACTTAGAATTGCATTGCACTTTTACTGCTTGCCATTTCATTTATATCAATCCTATCGAATTCACAATTACATTCATTACCCTTTACTTTTCAAAATTATCTACATTCTTTGTCTTAACATTATTTTTGCAAACCACTAAAAACTTACGAATCTTTTAAAAGAAGAGATTTTCTTCCCAAATTAAGAATTAAAATTGAATTTGCCTTTTACTAAAAAATCTGAATAAACAACGTAATAATCATTCGGAAGAACAATGAATGAAAAGTTTCAACCTCCAGATGCCTAACTTCGATCAAAGGGTCCTCGATCACCTACCCAAGATAGCATTTTCTCATATAACTTTTTCAAATATATCATTTTAGTAATATAGGCTACATATCATTTTCTAGCTGTAACTTTTCCCGAATATTGTCCATATATCGTTTTTCTTTTGACTCAATTTATTAGCTTTACAAATTCATCTGGAAATTGAGTTCATAACCGAGGAATTAAGTATACGTAATAATCACTTTGGAGAATAATGAATGAAATGTTTCAACCTCAAGATGCCTAACTTCGAACAAAGGGTCCTCGATCACACTCACCCTAGATTGCATTTTCTCATATATATACTATTTCAAATATAATAGCATTTCCTAGCTGCAACTTTTATCGAATGTTCTCCATATATCTTTTTTCTTTTGACTCATAATTTATACTTGATTTACATCTTTCACGTGTTACAGTGGCTTGCAAGTAGGAATATGTCGATGATAATTTTTCTTCTTTATTTGGATGTATGCCAATCATACTCCATTGTCAGTGACTGAATGGGATAAGGTATTTCAGGCGGCCTCAACCCGATAATAACAATAATGAATATCCAAAATCTGCTACAGATTTCTACTTACAAAAAATCAGCTTTTTGGTCCATAAACATGTGTTCTGTTAAGAGTCTCACATTACTTACTTTAATTTTTTGAGTATAATTTATATATCTGTTTAATCATTCTATTTAATATTAATTAATTTTAAATTAAAATTTCACATAATATTAGAATTAATATCTTATCCTCGTTACTTATTTTGCTAAACTTTTGTTACCTATTTCACTATGCTCATTTATTTCGTGTCAATTCGTTTTAAGTTTATAATATCACATATTCAATAAAGATGATTTCCCTATTACAAAGCTAGGCACACGTCACCCCACTTTCTATATTGCCACAGTACACACGCCTCCAGCTATTACATGCTTGACGACCTCACTAGCTTTTCTCAACTATAAATAGCATACCATGCTCTGAATATCCATCTATAGAAACTTATAACTATCGATATAGCTTAGGTAAGTATTCGATCAGTTTCATACCCTTGCGCTCCATACTTAGTGACCTTTGACTTTTATTGACCCGTGCCATAATGGCAGCTTTGAGGGGTTTAGCTCTTCTTGCTTTGCTTATTACAATCAATGCGGTAGTGTCTGAAAGTAGAGTGGCTAGAAAGGACCTGGGAATTGGGTTGGGTGCTGGGGTAGGTGTTGGACTTGGCGGTGGGGGTGGTGCAGCCTCTGGTGCAGGAGCAGGGTCTGAGTCCGGTTCTGGATCTGGGTCAGGCTCTGGTAGTTCGGGTTCTGGAGCGGGTTCGGAAGCGGGTTCATATGCAGGATCTCATGCCGGGTCTAGGGCTGGGTCAGGCTCTTCTGGAGCAGGTTCTGAAGCAGGGTCTCGTGCCGGGTCTGGGGCTGGATCAGGCTCTTCTGGAGCGGGTTCTGAAGCAGGTTCATATGCAGGATCTCATGCCGGGTCTAGGGCTGGGTCAGGCTCTTCTGGAGCAGGTTCTGAAGCAGGGTCTCATGCCGGGTCTGGGGCTGGGTCAGGATCTGGTGGGGGCTAGATCAGGCTCTTCTGGAGCAGGTTCTGAAGCAGGGTCTTATGCTGGGTCTCACGCTGGGTCAGGATCTGGTGGTCATGGAAAGTGAAATCATGCATATAAGCTAGAATAAAGATCTTGTGGGAGAAAAGAACAAGACAATGTGTCACCATCAGTTTACTATATACATCATATAATTAGCAAAAAAATAAGTTCATGTCTTCCTATTGTCAAAAAAAAAGAAAGTTGTTGTCTTCATATATATGCATGTGTCCATCGTGATTTTCCTACATGTTACATGGAGTCGTAAGTACCGTGGGGAGTCATGGTTCTCCATTCAATAATGCAAGAGTCTTCCAGTGTTTCATTCATGCTTAATTCGTTTACTCTAATTGACTACCTGTTGCTTTATACTGATTTATCCAGCAACTACTGTTCTATAACTATAACACTAATTAATTAAGGCTTCATGTTGTACATGAGATTACGTTTAGAATAGAACTTTAAAATTAGAATTGAACATCCTAATTTTAATTATCTTATTTGGTGTATATATTAAAATTAGTATTCCAATTCTTAATACAATTCTATAAAATTAAATAATAACTAATTTATCCTATTTTTAATTCTTAACTTAGACCTAAGAACTTTCAATTTTAAGTACCAAAAATCAAAGTTAAAAATACTATTTCATATTTTATTGGTTATTATCTTTGTCATCATAGTACTCTAACAACTATTGTCGACGGTTTGTTCATGTGGCCATTAGCATTGTCTGATCATTGTCGCCATGAGCACGTTATAGCCACATTATCACTAATATACTTTAGCGTCCAACATTATTATAGACATATTAATGCAACTATTGATGCCGTCGTTAACCGGCAACATTATCTATTTAAATTTTTTATAATAGTTTTAAATTCTTTTTATTTATCAATTTAAAATTAATTATTTTTATATTCTTTATAAATAACTCAAACAATAGAATTTTGATTTAGTTTAGAGTTATAATTTTATATCTTAATTTTATTTTTATCTTAAAATAAAAACTAAAACTCTAAGTTAATTTCACTTGTGATAAAATTTGAATTAAAATTAGAATTATGAAATGTATATTCAAATGTCATCTAAACGGACCACAAGCAAATTTCGCTTCTAGCCAAGATAGTGTTATTTGGATACTGTTATACATATATAAAAATTTACAAATCTTTATAACTAAAAAAAATAATTTACACATCTTTTGACATTATTAGATTTATCTTTGGATATGTGCGACATTAAATCAAAGTTTTTCTGCATATATAAATGAATATGCAATCTAATAATTCGTGTAGGATTAATTGCTTATTATGAGGGTAAAAGTCTTAGGTATTAGAGTCAATGTGATAGTGACCAACAATCTCCCTCCCCCCACCTTTCCCCCAACAAAGCAACACTCAGAAACTCAAACTTGCAATATTGCTCTAATACTAGAGGTAGAATTAAGTGTTTTTACTAGGCCAAATGCTATTAATCATAGCACAACTTTATTTTCTTATTTTGCAACGCATAATCGAAATATGTCTATAAGATGCAGCTGGTTGGCCTGAAGTTCTTCGTAGTGTATTTGCAGTACACTATCAGCACCTTCTAATGTGTGCTCGTAGCATAGCAAGTCCAAGGATGATTACTGACTATCCATAAAACCAACAATCCTCCCCCTTCCTAACCAACACTCGGGGAATTTCGAACATGCAACTTTGCTTTGATACCACATGTAGGATTAAATGCTTATCAAGCCAAAAACGATTATCATCAGTAAGTAATCAATTACCACCCTTCTATATACGAGATTTGTGGGTAGTAACTAATCGATTACCATCATTCTATATGTTAGATTTGCATGTAGTAATAATCGATTACCACTTATGGTAATTCACTACGACGTTTCTAGTACCATTCTTTGAATGTTGGTAATTGTTTACCAACTCATGGTAATCAATTACCATTTGAGTTTCAACAACAAAACAAGTCCTTAAACATACTATACCTAGAATAAACCTCTCTCAAATCATCATAACATCAATACTCAACAAATAATTTCATCCAAAATCCACTAAGTTTAACAATAGTAGTCAAACTAATAAAAACCCATATTCATCATCCTCAACCTAATTTCATCAGTAAGATGAAGAGAAAGAACATCATGAAATAGAAATTTTCAACCACTTTCAACAATCAAGCAATCAAACCAAAAAAAGCAGAAGATAATAGATCTATGAAGAAAACACCCCTACCTATACTCCTTTGTTGATGGTGTTCTATTTCTCTTCTTGTTCTTCTTTGGTTTTTCTTCTTCTTCTTCTCCTTCCTTCTTCTTTCTTCTCTCTCTTATTTTTCATTCTGCTTTCTCTCTCTATCTCTTTCTCTCTTTTTTTTTTCTTTCTTTCTATTTCTTTTCTTTCTTTCTTTCTTTCTTTCTTTCTTTGTTTGTTCTTATCTTCGAGGAAAGATAAAGATAAAGATAAGGAGAAAATATTTGGTGTGAGAAATTTATATCTCTTAAGGATACTTTGATCTTCCACTAATGAATTTTTTAACTTCCATAAGTGCTATAGAAAATTCTAGGACTTCATTTAGTTCATATACTCATCCCCTAATAATTATTCATATACACCATAAACCTAAGGAGTTAAACTAATAGACTGCTTAACCTGTAACCATTCCCAGAATAATCTTCATCCTCTATTTGACATCTTTACAAAACCTCATGATTTTTCAAACTATTTTCCTATTTAATTTGGCCTTTAAACATTCACTCTGTATTCTTAAAAATCTCAAACTAATTCAATTGATTCTCTAAAATTTATCACAACTCATTCTAATTAGTTGTGACCTAGTAATAAATTTTTCATATTTATTTTCATCATCTAAGCTATTTATGCTAGTTTTTGAGTTAATATGAGTTATTTTTCACATCTAATGTTATAGCATTATATTTAAACTAACTCAGAAAATCACCAAAATTAACAATTAATTAGTACAAATATTAATGAGCTTCTATATCAATTATTAAGACTAATAAGTTAAGAAGGATGTTACAAAGGTCATGTGCGCACTTCTAATCCCGACTCTGAACATTGGCGACGTCTATAGAAAATGTTAAATTGCAACTTCCATCTCCATCATGGTTAATACCAGAAAGCAAGCGCTTACGAATCAAAATTAACCCATGAACAGGGTCCACGATGAGATGGAGTGGAGGCCTCAATAACCAACCAAAACAAAACCCCTCGTTTACTGCTGCAAAAACCTAGAAGACAACCCCAAAACCAAACCAACTGCCTAGCATCGCAAAACCCTAGAAGTGTAATGTCAGAAAACTACTACTATATGTATATTCGGATTATACAAAAGTAATTAGAATTAGGCACGTCACAACTAAACTATTTTCACTCTTTGATAATATATTATATTAATTATATTGATTGCTTGAGCCTTGTGAGGGAAAGATAATATTTACAAGAATAATCCACATCTGAAAAGTCTATTCCATATTGACATTAATAGTCTGTACAATGTAGAACATTAATGTTCAAATAATACAAACTAAGCCTTCAAATGCATAAGTATATTCAAACTACATACAATTTATTGCATGATTATAAGTACAAAGCAATAGCCAAAATAGTACTTTATTTTACACTACTTCATCATCTTCACGTCTACTCCATCGGTGGATCTCTTGTTGAAATTACCATGGAAAGAAAAAGAGGTTAGAATTCTAGAAATTCTCAGTAGTTCTAACATATAAGTGACATCACAATAATTCTAACTGCTTCGGAGAAAATCAAATCAATTCTTATAATTTCATATAGAAAGGTGGCTAAAGCCAAAATATTTCCTTTATTTTCCTAAGACAAAAATCCAATTTTTATCATTGATTAACATTTCATATTCAAATACTATAAATAGTTCAAACACATCATCAAGAATATATCATTGTCACTAGAATATTCATAATTTCTCATGATGCAAATATTCATTATCAAATCTATGATCTATATAAATACTAACTTCATGATGAAGTGTAAATACTCAACAATGTATAAATCTTTATTTAATGCTTTTAATTATCATCTTTCTAAGCATATTCTTAAGATTTATGTCCTTTTATAATACTAGGTAGGGAGAGAATGTTACATCCTCACACTACCGGTAACCCTGGCTATATCTAATGAGGAAACTATTGACGAATTACATCTAGGAATTTAAGATTACATTCCCCATCGAGGATCATTTCCAAAAATTCACATAGTAAGAGTTTAAGATCACCCCCCTTAAAGGATTATTTCCAAAATTCAATATTGGCCACCTCAATCAACGAGCTACTCATATTAAGGGAATAGCAACTAAGGATCATCCTTGTTCGAGGATCATATCCAAAGTCTTTTAGCTTGAGCACTTTACTTGTCAATTCAATACTAGCTCAACTTTAACAATTTAAAGAAGCAATTCACAATTCATTATTCAACACTAACTCAACTTTAACTCTATAAAGAAGCAAATCATTTTCTAGTACACCTCATATGCATATCAAGTATACAATCGCAATTTATTTCATCACATAGACATATCTAGTGCACCAAAATCATCATTTCACTAGTTTACTAAGTGCACATTTATATTATAAGTCACTACATTTAATGAACTCAATCAAATCTCTTCATACTATACAATATAAAACTCTATTTACTTAAAACAGGAGATTGATAATCAATTATCATGGTTTAGTAATCGATTATCACTCACATATGTTCTTATTTTATTATAGCTTGATAATCGATTATCACTATTCAATAGTGACATTCTATAAGTTCATAATCGATTATCACCCACGAACATAGCATTCTGGAAGTTGATAATCAATTACCACCCATTAGATAATTGATTATCTCTCACAATATGACATTCTGAAAAACAATAATCGATTATCACTCACTATCATGATATTCTGGAAAACAATAATCAATTATCTCATATTGATAATAAATTATTTGGTGTAATTTCATACTAGAATCAGTTCTAAATCATGCTAACTTCTATTTATTTCTATTCCTTCCATTAACATATCATCAAAATCTCATCAATATATATATATGAGGAAAGATCATACATATGTAAATATATATTTTTACCGTTAGATCTATTTTCATCACACTACTTTTAATCCAACACCTATGAAGTATGACAATAAGAATCAATCCATACTATATCAATACACTCATCAATGAGAATCAATCCATACTATTCAATATATCATCAATCTCATACATATATACATCATAACAAAGTCATAAGAAATTTATCAACTAATACTTCCATGCAAAGTTTGAAGAGTTAGAAAAGAAAGAGAGAAAGGTAATAATTATTTGAAGCTGCAAGGGCACGTTGTCGTAGACGAGCAAAATGAGGATGTGGACATGAGACAGACTGATGAAGAGATTATGATGTACATTAGCATGAAAATTCAAATCAATCAGTGAAGAGACAACAAAAAATAAAGACGCATGCAGCATATGTCATGTGAGACCTACTACATTTTGATTCATTTTAGGGTAACCAACAAGGGATTTTGGGAGGTTTGCTCAACACATGGAACTCTTTTTAGTGATGGTTGTGAAAATTAATTTCTTTCTTTATCTCTACAATTTTTATATCCAATTTTAGGAGGACTATGTCAACAGAGAAGAAGTTGGGAGGCTGTACTATGTTCACAAATTTTACGTTGACTGCATCAAGCAATGGGTCATGCTGAAGAACACATGCCTCATCTGAAAACGAACGACATTAACTATTGACGTAGACGATGATGAATAATTGTTACCTGTAACTTTAAAGACCAAGATTCCAACCTTGACTTCTCCTCCATGGGATAAACCTAGTTATGTAGTAAGCGAGTCCACTTGATACTTGATGATTGATGCCCTTGAGCTCCTATTGTTTCTTCTTGTAAAAATGAATGTTTTTGCTTGTGGTTGGACCTAGGATGACGTGACAAGAACTAGGAAGTCATTCTAACATAATCTATTTAATTGTTGTTACATTCAGAAGATGTTTTGAACTAATTAACTGCTCTATAACTATCATTTGATATACCCAAGTTTGATTGTGAAGAAGAATATAACATAAGTTAAATGATCCCTGTGTGTGTGATTGTTGCTTATCAACTTATTTTTCTCATCTTAATATTTCCATTTAGTTAAATCAAATGAGAGTATCAGATTGCTTGATTGATAAGGATTAGGTGTCAAAGCCTTTCTTTATCTAACTACAAGTTAAGGAAAGACTGGGGCTGTAAAAGGCATCCCTTGCTATTTACGAATGTTAGGTTTAGTTACGAATGTCGGTTCTATTTCTTACGCTTCAGTTCCCACTCCTGAGTATTGGTCCTGGTGATATCATTTACTTACAAGGAAGAGGCATGTAGGAAGCTCTTTGGTCCCACTCCGAAGTTAGTGCCAAGTTATGGAGAAACTCAAGATAGAGATGGAAGCTAGAAAGAGAGAGCACATCTATAGAATGAGAGGAAGTGAGATATTTATAGGCTTAAAAATAATGATTGAAGGAGGCAATAATCCTACGTGTAAGCTAGGATTAAACGGTTAAGAAACTTTCTCCATATTGGGCCGTGTGGGTCTCTATTTGGCTATCTATTGACATTACACTACAAAAAATAAATATGCAAAAAATTTGCTTAGCAAACATACTGTGAATAGAGCATAAAAATACATGCATTAACGTGCAAAGATGCTAGAAATTTTAACGTAACTAATATTGAATTTTAATAATATCTTTAAACATGTATTATTCCAAATAGTTTTTTTTTAATTTTATATTAATTTATAAAAGATGGCAGGTTTTTACATTCTAAAATCAACCATTACCACAAATCTCCCATCCTAAAATGATACTTCCAGATAATTATATTCTACTAGTGAACCTATCTTCAATAACATTTAAAATAGTACAAATCATATATATGATTTAGGTTCACTAGTATAGGTTCACTAGTAGAATATAATTTTATATATATATATATATATATATATACACACACACACACGCAAGAAAATGGGTTTTTAAAAATAAGAAACTTTAACATGTTGGGCATGTAGCACTATGCTATCTATGACATTCAAAAAATAAATATGAGTAAATATAATTAGAGAATAAAAATTATATATATATATAGATATATATATAAATACACATTAACAAGAAAATGGGTTTTTAAAAATACATTACTTTAACTATGGGTATTGTACTATTTAATAAAATTCTTTAAACATGTAAATATAATTAGAGAATAGTAATTTTTTTTATTTATATATAATTTTAAAAGATGGTGTATTTGCACATATGATAAAATCAAATTGCATAAATTAAGTTAGTTAGGTTTAAATTTTGTTACGATAATTATCGTTGAGTTATCTATGAAATATGTTTATAAATACTTTAAGTCTAAGTACATATCTTGATCTTAAAATAAGACAACTATCTTTATTATAAAATGTTTATATATATATATATATATGCCTATATATAATATTGCTAAGTATTCAAAATACTAAAAAAAAATTATGAAAAATTGAATATTTAATGCATTGAGAATTGCAAAGACTCTATTTTTATCAAAAATTTTTATTTGAATAAATATAACAAGTTAAAAATTATGCTTATTAATTAAAAAAAGTGATGTGTGTATTGAATAATTTTATTCTTAAAATTGCATTTTAATAATTATTAGTATGGCAAAAATTTATATAATTAATTAATTATATATTATTGTATATATGATTTTTGAAATAATTTTTTAAAAATCAAATATTTTATGATATGATAATATATAATTAAATAAAATATAAATAATTTTTTTTATACATTCGAATTAAATTTTTCTTTTATTGAAAAAAAATTACGTAATAATCCTTTGCAATTTGGTCCAATCAAATGGCAATTTTTTTTAATTTATTGAAAATTAATTTGTGCATAGTGGTAGGTGGTTATTTAAGAAGATAATAGATATTATAGAACATGAATATGACTCAATACGGATACTTAAGTTTAGCAAAAAATTTTTTAAAATTATCTAGATAAAATTATTTAAAAAAAAATGATGTGTGTTTGAATAATAAAATTGAGAAATAATTTGATTTTATTTTATTTGTAAAATTTTTTATATAATTAATTAATTATAATTTTATATTATAACTTTAAAAAAATATTTAAATGATTTATAAATCAAATTTGTGTTTTTATATTATAATAATATATAATTAAATTTATTATTAAATTTTAATTTTTACAATAATTAAAAATAGTTATTAAAATAAAATAATCTTTATTTCAAAATGCAATTTTACGTAATAATCCTATTAAAATTCGATCCAATCCATGGTGGCAGGTAAAATCTAAAAAAAATAAAATATATATTTTAGAAATTAAATTATGACTCAATACGGATTTTTACAGTTTAAAACAAATTTAATTAAATTTAATTTATAAAATATATATAGATAAAATTATTTAAAAATATTAAAATATCTTATTCAATGTGTATTAAATAAATACCAGTACCTGACTATTTTAAAATATCGATCCTTCTCATATGCTTACTGGACCGGAGGACCCATATGGGCATCTCTTTCACCCGAGCGAGCAGGCTCAGTGAGTGCCTTTGTAGGCTGAGACTCAATACCAACACTAGAATCGGAAAAGACTCAAGAAGACGCAACCAAGTAACTCAGCCATGTCTGGTTCTGATCCTAACAAGTTGATGAGCAAAGCTGATAAGCTGTGTGTTCATCTTTTCTCTCTCTCTCTTTCTCTCTCTCATTGGTATATTATGCACATCAAAATTTTGTTGTACCCATTTTTTGCGAGAATCTGAGACTCGATCCACCAATTCTAATGGTTGTGTCGGTTTTGCTGCAAGGAGTGATTTTATTTTTATTTTTATTTATTTTTCGTGTGAGTTTTCCGTGTTTGATCGTAGGAAATATATGATATATGGGTTTTGACCCCCCAAAATAAATTGATGCAGCATACAATTTTGTTGATTTGTCCTAACGATGTGATCTAATTGCTGTTGGTATCATACTGGTCATGGGTTTTGGAGATACCCTTCTAAGGAATTGGTATTGATCAAGTATTTAGCTTCATGTGTGAGTTCCCATCTTTTTTTTTCCTCCATTAACCATTTCATCGGTTGATTTCCCATTTTTTTTTATTTTAACTTTTAATTGTAAATCTCCTGTCTCAATGCATAATAACAGAAATCAAAGGTTAAAAAAGTCTCAACCGCTTGTGCGGTCGAGTGTTCAATAGCAGCTCCCGGTTATATTTAATAGAATTTTAAACATCTATTATGAAATAAGCATTCAATAAATGCTTGATAACTCATTATGATATCCCACTCATCAGGGTACCGTAGCAAGTCTCTTACAACTAACAAGTACTTGAAGACTACACTTATCTACCATGTTAGGAGATGGTACGCTGAATGATTGTAGGTTACCCTTCAATTACAATTGAAAGTAAAATGAATTCGCTTTGATATCATTTTTTTTAAAAAAAAATTTTAAGTAGTATGATTGAATCTGAATTCACTTTGATATCATTATTATTATTATTATTTATATTTTTTTAAAAGTAATATGAGTGAATCAGGGTATTTATTTCTTATTCTCAATATGATTAAACTGTGGTTTGGTCCTTTGATACGAGGGCACATTAGTTATGTTGTTTCTCTTTCCATGAATCATATATTTACCTTTTATTTCCTTTTCGCTGCAGAACAAGACTCAGTCTCACGCGGTGGAGTGCAGATTGGAGAAGTGCTACTGTTCTTTATGAGCAGGCTGGTAAAATATTCAAGCATTTCTGAATATTTGATTGCTTGTGCAAATAATCTAGTGGCAAGTCTATCAAAATGAAATTTTAGAGAAAAAAGAAGTATATAAGTGCATCTGCTAAACTCTTATTCTGCTGTAGCTAATGGGTTTAGAGTTGCCAAGGACTATGAGAAAGCCAAAACAGCATATGAGAAAGCTTCGAAAGGACAAGAGATGCTTTCTTCGTATCCTTATTTTATTTTATTATAATCTTGTTTTTCATCTTCTACTATTAAAGAAAAGAAATGATCATGCTCTTCTACAATGTTATTATATTCACTATAATAAACCGTCTCTCTTTATCTTTCCTTGACAAGTAAAACAGACCTTGGGATGCAGCTAAGCACATGGAATCTGCTGCTGCTCTGGCAAAGGAACTAAGCAACTGGAAAGAAGCTGGGGACTTCTATCGAAGGGCATCTGAATTGTACATTGAGTGTGGGAGACCACAGCCTGCGTCAGATGCTCTTGCAAAGGGAGCCCGGTAAACAGATTGTTTACCCTCTTGCTTTGAAGCTGCATTCCATGTTTGTTATTATTATGAGTAGCCGACTAATCATTAACATCTATTGAAATTTATAATGTGAATGCTCCAATAGGCTAGTATGTAGTAACTCCATGATAATCAAGTCGCATCTATTCTTCAGTAAAATCAAAGAGGCTAAAATCTTTTTGTATTGTGTAGTTTATGGAGTCCTTTGGTGTATTTGGTTGGGGCACAATGCTTGCTTCTATAGGGGTGTTTCTCTGGCCCTCAACTTGCTTTGGGATAGGATTGTGTTTATGGCCTTTCTTTGGTGTGCTGCTCATGGCTGTTTCAAGGGGGTTGCCATTTCAGATATGGATAGGGATTGGGCAGCGTTGCTGCATTCTTGATCTTTTCAAGTTCTCTGATATATGTTTCCTTTTCTATTTTGGAGGATTTCTTATCCTCATCATAGCTGTGTTTCCCCTCTTTTCTCTCTAATAAAACTTATTTCTATAGAAAAGAGTTAACATCTATTATTTCAGTTAATGAGTACTACAAATGAAATAATAATTTGACCTAATAGTAAAGAATTAGAAGTTAACCATATAAGTCTGCTAAATTTAATATATCATGATGGCCCTCGTATTTTATCTCGTTCAATCAAGATGTTGTACTGCAGATGCTGTATGAAACAAACAATAATCAATGTACATATTACATCTGGATACATAATATAGTCTATTGGGAATTTAGTAATGAAGCTCTCTCTCTTATTATCACTATATGTTTCATAACCTTTGCCCTGTGCAGTGCTTTGGAGGATACCATGCCTGAAGAAGCTATTCAGCTATATACAGATGCTTGTACAATTCTTGAAGAGGAAGGAAGAGAACAAATGGCCTTTGATCTATATCGCGCTGCCACTAGTGTTTATATAAAACTTGAGAAGTAAGTTTTGTAAAAATTAAGACAATGCACATTTCAATGTTATGTGTAGTATGAAGTACATCCTATCTTCTTCCACTGTTTTACCATAACTTGAGTGAAATTTTTTACTAGTGTAGTGTAATTAGATTGTGTCTGCGCATGCAGTTGAATGTTTAACATGCTTCCCCCTTGATTTTATATTTTTATGTTGACAGTTGACATATCTGACACAGCAGAAGTCAAATATTACAGTTGAGTCTTGAAAAGTGTAATATAACATGGATAGAGTTTAATATTCCCTTAGATGAAGAGTTGTGTTCCTGGAATCTACTGTACAAGATCCATATATGCAACGCCCTGTATATCTGTTTTTTCCACCATGTCCATATTTGGGATTATCTTGCGGAATATTTTTATTTTATTCTGTTAATTTCATGCCTACAACCTAATCAGATGTTCAGCTTGTTGCATGTGATGTAGGATAGACATGGTTTATCTGTGAAAGCCAAATTGAAATATCATGGCAAACAAATTAAATAATTTAGCGCCCGAAAGTTAGGGTCTGAAAATCAGATGAATTGGAGGTTCATAGTATATAAGGCTTCCAATGATTTCCAAGCAATGAGTTATGATTAAGGACCATATTTGTGACTGTTTGGGTGCTGTGAATAGCACTGCCAAATTTAGAATTGGAGGTTTGAAGGGCTTTATGGCAGATTGAGGAAAGAACAGCATAGGTTTTAAACAAAAGAATTTTAGTGATGTGTTGCCAAGAAAGCAATTTTTCTCAGTAACGACTGACACCAAAGTTATTAAACTAAATAGAAGGAAAAAGATAAACCGGGAATCTTACCTGGGGTTGCTTAGGTTGTTACCTCAGAAATTGCATGGCATGGTGCAAATAAAACAAGATGTGTGACTTCTCAACCTCTTCATTGTACAGATCACTGCTTGAAAGAAAGCTTTAAGACTTTTGGACTCTATTTTTAATCATACGAGTGTTAAGACTTTACCTCATAGTAAACCAGAAAGTTTTTTCACAGGATAGACTCCACGTGTTTTCAACTGAACAGGCACCCACCCTTATTCTTTGAATTTATGCCCAACTGAAACTACTGACCAATATCTAAGAAACTCACCAAAATACCCATGAAGCAGAAAATAAAGAAAACTAAAAGTTAACTACACCAGCCACATTCTAAGAGACTAAGAACTTACTGATGGGACCTAGAATTAGTTTATCAAAGAGTTAAAAAGTGATCTTACATCAAAACTAGACCGCAACACAATTCCTAATATTTTCTTCGTCCTCAAAGCTTATGTTTCCTTTAATCCTCTTCCATCTTGTGCCAACCTATGAGGCAAGAACTGCTGCTTTTGGAAGCTCAGTTGATGTTGTTACGAGAATGTAAATACACGAGTTATTACATGAGTTATTTTCATAAGTGTAAATTTTAATATCTGATCATATCATTTCTTGTATGTTGATTTTCATATTTCCTTGGTTATGGTTTCTTAATACACAGATATACAGATGCTGCCTCTTTCCTGCTAAGATTGGGCTTGGCAGCTGACAAGTGTAATGCTACCAATAGCCAGTGCAAGGTTTGGAATACTTTAATTTTGCATTCTGTAAAGTCAACTCCTTTAACTAGATAGAAACTTGAAAAGGAAAAACAAATTGTTTTATAGGTCTGCCTCCTGAACAAATATGCTGATATAATTTGTAAGTATGATGATAAGTAGCAAAGATTGAGACATCTGTACGTTTGGTGTGTTAAGTAAGAGTATTTGCTTTCTTATGCTTATACTTGTTTGGAAAACTTGATTAGCAGTAGCTATTTATAGGGCCACTAGTTATGTCTGTGACAACTGGAACTTATTTCTATAGAACAAGTGGAGCATAGCGGTATTAACTTTTATGCTTCAAAGTTGATATGGGTTAGGTCTTTGTAGGAGGAATACATTCGCTGCCAAAAGAATTAAGAATCCTTTGAACTGGTTTGTTAAAATGGTATTTTAAAAAATATATGGTGGTAGATTGATGTAATTTTTTAAAAGCTTGCACAAATTAAAAAAATAATATATTATTATAAGCTCTTCATATATTCTTATTTTTGTTTTATAGATTTTTTACTTATTTGATAAGATTTTATACCATCTTAAAGAATAATTGAAATTGAATTCATAATCAAAATAACATAATTATTGTTATCATAAATTTAACTTAATTATTATAAATTTTAATTAATTATTACTGGGCTTAAGTACTCCAGTTATCAGTGCACCAATAATTAAGTTTGTGTTTAAATGTAATCATAGTATTATTAAATAATTTTGGAACAAAATTTATTAATCAACTTAATTATCAGAAATTTTAAATTAATTATAACTATTCTTAACTTAATGTTTTACACACTATTTTCAAAATTTTCTATCTTTCAATTCCTTAAATAGGGCCTTGTTCTCAAACCCTTTTTCCCAAAATTTCTCTCAAGGGTTAGCTTTTTAGAACCATGATTTTCCCTGAGATATTATAATCTTCCTATGCCCCAAATGGTTTCCCATGACTGCTCATTCCCTTGATATTATTCAATTTTTTTAAGTTCATCCCAAATCCCCCCTACTCTTCCTAAAAGTAGAAAATTCCCTTTGTCTCTCCATCTTCCATCTCCATCTGAATCAGCTTTCTTCTCTTGAAGATTTTCAACTCAACAATAGTTGAAATGATTATCTTAATTGCTTCGGTGCTTATTCCTGCGAATAAGATCTGATCTTTTTCACCCCCTCTTCCTTTTGTGGTTACCCCCTCTTCCTCTATTCTCTTCCCCTTCCTTCTTAGGTGCAACTTGGAATCATTGCAGGTCCCTTCACTTTAGAGATGCCAAAACTAAATGCAGAAAGTACATTGTATTCAGCCCAAAGTCTAGACCACTACCCAGCCACACTCTGGTCCCTTTATTCTGATGGTATCCTCAGCCAGTTACAGCTCATTGCTCTTACGTGATTTTGAACAGATTCAACACTCTGCCAGGCACAACACCGTTACGTGGTGGGTGCAACGTGATTTTCATTAAAAGCAATTAGGTTTTGGGTTAAAATGTTCAGCTACAACATTAGAATTGGGTAATGCGGACTTTAGATGGCAAGATAGTGACTATTAACTTTTATGCTTCAAAGTTGATATGGGTTAGGTCTTTGTAGGAGGAATAAGAAAAAATAATTAAGAATCCTTTGAACTGGTTTGTTAAAATGGTATTTTAAAAAATATATGGTGGTAGATTGATGTAATCGTTTATCATTAGTAAGGAAAATAATATAGTATGAAGCTTGTGAGGGTTTTCCTTTTTGTTTTCTTTCAGCTTTATTTTTTCTTTTGGGAGATATCTTATCCTCTCTTGTAATTTTTACTTCCTTTCTAATAATATTACCTTTTTTATCCAAAAAAAGGTAATATAGTCCTGATTTGTGAATATTTATGTAAAGAGATAGTATTAGGTTAAAGGGTTTTGCTAACAAGCTAAATGTTAGGAATTAAAGATAGAAAAGTTTTAAATGAAAAATACAACTTCTTGAATTCCCAATGTATTAAATGCACCACTTTCAATTAAAACTTTCTATCTTTGATTCCTTAAATAGGGCACTTGTTAGCAAAACCCTTATTAAAAATAGAGCTAAAGGGTTAGCTTATATATAGAACCATGATGAGTAATTACTGAGATATTATAATCTTAATTATGATGGTTTGCATGGTTTCATTCTCCTTGATATTATGCAGTTTTCATTATTAGTTCATATGAAGATAATCCAACTAAGCTAAAAGTAGAAAATTAGCTTTGGGTATACTTCCACCACTGTTAATCAATTGTCTGATTGAAGATTATTCTCAACAATAGTTGAAATGATTATCTATAATTATAAGTTATTCCTGCAATAAGATGTAAAGTATTTTTTTCCTCTCCTTTTGTGGTTACTCTTATTCCTCTTTTCTTTCATAGGTGCAACTTGAAATCATTGCTTAGGTCCCTTCACTTTTGAGTGCAAAAATAAATGAGAAAGTACATTGTATTGAGAAGTCTAGAGTACCACACACATGCTACTTTATTCTGATGGTATCCGAAGTAACAGTTACAGCTTATCCTCTTACGTGATTTTGAACAAATTCAACAAGTCTGCCTACGATAGCTTAGTGGTGGGTGCAAGGGTTCCTAAGTAAAAGAATTAGGTTTTGGGTTAAAATGTTCAGCTACAACATTAGAATTGGGTAAGTAAAGCTTTAGATGGCAAGATAGTGACCGTTGATTCAAACTGTTGTTAGATGGAATTTTTATCTGGGAAAAGAACAAACATAATTGTTTATTGGACTGGGTTTGTTATGGTAAAAAGCCATGGAAATATTGTAGATTTGTAGTTTAGTATAGGATGCAATAAATTTAATGAAACGGGGGTAGGGCTGGGGAGAGGGAGGAGGAGCAAATTGTCCACATTTAGCTCACTCTCAAGTAGTTACTATTGTATCTGGGAAATATAATTTTTTTATGTTGACTAGGCCTAGGCCTTTGCCTTTTCTTTTAAGATAGGACAATGATAATTCTAGTCCTGATTTGACAAGAATAATTAATGTTGAAAGGGATAAAAAGGTGAGCCATAATAATTAACGAAGTTAAATATTAGTAAACTAAATAGTAAAGACCCATTGACTGCAATTGCAACTCAAACACAACCTTAGTCACCAAAGGTCATATAGAGGTACCCAGAGCAGCCGGCAGTGTTCTTCATCCTGGTTACTTGTATTAAAACTGACGAATAATTTTTTGTAGTAAAAGGCATAAGCACTCATAAGCTTAAATGAAAGTTGAAAGCAATGAGTAGGACTCCTGTGATGTTTGAATTTTGTTGACTCATAATTTTTATTTGAGTTCCCAAACGGTTGACATTTCTTCAATTAGTGCATAGCTGCTGCATCATTGTGATTTGTTATTCTAACACTGAAAGTAGAGGAATGTTTTCATACGTCTCATGTTCATGTGCTGAAATTTAAATTTTTATGATAAACTTTCTCTCACATGCCTGCTCATAAATGCAGGCATATCTAAGTGCAATTATTGTCTACCTTTATGCTCATGACTTTAAGCAAGCAGAGAAGTGCTACAATGACTGCTCTCAGTAAGTTTCTGGCTCCTCCTTGTTGTGCTGTTATGTACCTGCAAACTCAACCAACGTGTGATATGGATCATTACTATAGCACTTCTATGTGAACTGAACTCATTATATTGTTGTTGTTATTGGCTCTGCTTCTTTGATTTCAAACTGAATATAACAAATATGAACACTAAAACATTATATGCATAATAATCTAGGGTAAAGCACTTTTGAAGCATTATATGAGACACAAATAACTGTTACTCGGTAATTTATCTTATGCTCCATGCAATTATTTATTTGAACTGATGAATAAATGAGCGTAAATGCTTGTGGTGTCTCTAGGATTGATGCATTTCTAAGAAGTGACCAGAATCGTTGTGCTAGCAAGCTTCTTGCTGCCTACATGGACGGAGACATTGAAGAAATCAAACGAATTGCTCAGTCCAGCACTATTTCAAATCTTGACCATGTGGTAAGTGATTTAGTTTATATGTAGGTTTCTTTTGGAATGTGTAGCAAATAAACATGATGACTTATAAGTACAATCGTGCTATATAAACTTCTGGATTTTTGTCATGTGATCCAGTCTTCCTCTTCTTGAATGCATGAATTAAATAGATTCGAGGTCTAACCCAAATTTTTTACCTTTCAGTCATTACAGTTTCAAGGTTTAGTCGCTACAGTGATTTGTTCATCATGTTGCCTTGTGCTTTAGCTTGCCTTAAAATCTCCTATCCAACCAGAGTATAATTTTTGGTAATGATCTGTCATCAGACTGGGTTCTTAGCATAACCAGAGCCAAGAGAACTCTGAGTAAACCGTTATCCTTGAGCTTCTGTAAGGGAAAAACACAGCTAGCTGTCTCACCACAGAGAACAACTTTACTGATACCTGATGACTATTCTGAAAATTCCTGGCAAGCCACTAGTTTTATATGTGTATATGTATATATATATATATGTAAGCCTCTGACAGCAATTCACGTGGAATAAGGCAATTCCTCGTCTCTTCCAAACTTGCATGATCAATTGCATGACATCCAACTGTCTTGAGTCAAATACTCAGTTCACAAAGTGTATATCCTAAACATTGATACTGTCTTCACTCTGTATCCTCCTAAAGTCCAAGGAGCACAATGGGTCTGTAAACTAGTTGCATCATGACTTAAAGCTCAGCATTGCATCTTTTACTGGTTCACACAAATTGTCAGTTCGTTGGCAATCTTCCTTGGACATCTTCATAACAAGAAAATTAGTTCAAGGATGTTTTAGAACAGAAAACCTTACATTTCGTATGATTAGTTTTTGTACAAGAGACTCCTCATGCTTTCAGCAGTTGTTTCCTTGTATGCTCTGCAAGCCTTTTTGTTTAACCTGCTCCCTCTATGATATCCTATTTATTATTGCTGGACAATGATTATCAACTGCTTGTCAAATTTTATACAACATACGAAATCTTCAATCAGTAATTACTTATATTGTTACTTTTATTGATGGGGTCAATTATGTGGACTCAACTTTGTATGACAGTTGGAGTAAATTGTCTGCAGATCATTAGGCTTGCAAGGAAGCTTCCGACAGGCGATGTGAGTGCATTAAAGGCTGACACTGCTGAAGAGGGAGAGCAGCCACTGGACGAAAATGACCTGACTTAACCTCTAGCAGTTTTTGCTATCTGTGTCTATTTATAGGAGCGATGAAGAACCCCATTTCAATTTGATGAATGAATTGAATTGATCGGTATATAGCAGTTTTTGTATACAAACATTTTGTTCTTTTGTTGGGTGAAGACATTTTGTAAGTACCAATGCATGTGGAATGCAGGTAATGAGAGGAGTGCTATTCTTTCATCCGAATGAGATGTGTCACTTGGATGTTGAGTCTGTTGACCACTTGTTAATGACCTTTTTTTCCTATTTTTTTGGTGATAACTAAATACATGGCACAATTTAAGTAATATATTATAAAATGGGAGAATTAATTTATATCAGTAAGTCTTTTCTTCTTACACTCACTTATAACCATTGATCTTAAGTTCATCCAACTGTGCAAAACATTTCACTAAACAACCTCGTGACTTTTAACCGATTGGTGGTGTTTGAGCGGTGGGTTGAGTTGTTCGGCCATGGAAGGGTGACAGGATGGTGGTTGTTTACTCTAATGTTGAGTTTGTGGTAACATATTTGTGAAATTCAGCCTCAAAACTTGGATGTTTGAGGAAAATGTGAGATAACTTCTCCTACCATTTTTAAAGATGTGCCACTCGCAGAAACGGTGACGGGTCTCAAGGAATACTTGTATTATGGCTGACCGAATTACAAAAGCATGATCGGTTGTTATTGACACTAGCAGGCGTCCAGACATTTGGCCATGTCATGAAAAGCCACACAAATGACGCTTCAGATTCATTTATTGGCAAAGCACAACCAAAGAGAACAGGCTGTCCATGATGATTTATACCAGTAAAGGGAGCAAATGGTAACCGATACCTACGATCGGTAAGTAGTGTCAGAAGTTATAGTATCACCGAAAAATGTATATTTCATTCTTGCCAGGAGAAAGAAAGGCTTTTAGGATGGTGGTGAAGAAAGGTTTTTAGGAATGATGGTGAGAGAATGTGGGAAGGTGAGAGAAGAGAGGCTTGCTGGGTGGGTTACGTGGGGAGAGAAAGTGGAAAAAAGTAAAAAACAAGTCATGTGAAGTTGTTTTGTGAAATGTTTTGTATCGTTAGATGAACTTAAGATCAATGATTAAAAGTAGGTGTAAAAAAAAAAGACTTACACTAATGTAAGTTAATTTTCTTTCTTATACTGTTGGATGAACCTAAGATTAATGGTTAAAAGTGGGAGTAAGAAAAAAATTTATGTTAGTGTAAATTGATTTTCCCTCTTATACCGTTGGATGAACTTAAAGATCAATGATTTTTTACCGTTGTAACTTTACTCTATTCCATCCCAAAATATCCAAACAATGGAATGGTACTTTTTTTCCATTTCATCCCATTCCATCTCATCCCATCCTATCTCATTTCATTCCATTCCATCACTTACTAAATATCCAAACATAGCCTTAGTGATTGAGGAAGGGTATCTTATTTGAAGTTTGGTAATAGTCTGTTCAAATGTTATGGAAGACTAGATTATATAATCAAATCAAGCTTGAATATTAGGTGTTTAAGCTCCGGAAGTTAAATTTGAGTTCAATTAGTTAAATATAATATTTTATTATATTTTATAAGTATAAAATAATAATTTTAGCTACATAATTTAATTTTAAACTTAGAAAGTTATATAGTTGCAAGCCTGATTTTTCATGTTTGAACTCAAGTTGGGCACATCTCAAAGTACGTGTGCTCCGTTACTATTTGCTAACCCTATGCTGTAACAATTCTCATGAGTTACTTCGATACTATGTGAGGCTAATTGTAGATTTAATTATCATTACTTATCCTCTTATGTCAAAACTCATTGTCAATCAAATACTGCGGTCATAATGTTTTGTAATATAGAAAGTTCTCTCCTACTATAGGTTGGAAGGAGATAATCAAAGAATGAAATGCTACTTAAGCAACTGTGCAAAATTAACACCTATATACAAACTTAAACACTGGAGTTATTTTTTTAATAAACATGAATGAAGTATGAAATTTGTAATCGTTGTGTAGTCGTGTTACTTTAATATAAGTTCAATTTTGCCTTGGTCTCACCAGCTCCTTATTTTTAAAATTATTTTTATTTTTTTGATTGTGAAACTAATCTCTACTGAGACTGAATTTATTTTAAGGTTGAGTTTATGATATTAACACTAATCAATGAATTCTTTCTTTAAAATGCGAAAAAGATAGACTGATTCCTCATGTGTTAATAGCACACACTAAACAAGCTTGTATTCTGCACAAACCGAATCAGAATTCTAATGTGAAACTTAATACCATATATTCGGCACAAACTGTGAAACTTAATAATAGATCAACCGAAGCAAAACAAAATGAATCACATTATGGCTTGGCTTCTCGAATTTTCTATCCATTATTCTGTTCAATTACAAAGAAAAGAGTGGAACCAACCAAATTGCATGACTTGTCTCTAAAGCAATCATCGCTAATTGAGAAAAGAAAGCTAGCTGTATTCTATTCTATGCTACAAAATCAGTACAAAAAAAAAATCAGGTTCATAAAATGCACCCAAGAGAGAGCAAAACTTGTTCCTTTCTTCATTTTCATGACTCTAAAACACAATGCAACCAAACTCATTATCAACGAATCTTCTCGATTCAGAACAAAAAGAATCACTTTGTGGCTTGGCTGAACTCCTTGAATTTTCTATACATTATTTCTTCAATTACAAAGAAAGTAAGGAGTGGAAGTGGAAGGAACCAATCAAATTGCATGACTTTGTGTAAACCAATCATCACCAACATAGAAGAGAGCTCAATTTTATTCTATTCTATTCTATTCCAACTCTATGCTACAAAATCATTGCAGATTAGCACAACTAAAAACATTGAACCAACCCCTTTAACAAACATCAAAATCTTCCAAAGCGCTCAAAAAAAAAAAGAGAATTTTTTCTTTTTTTGTTTTCGGGTTCATAAAATGCATCTGAGAATGAAGAAAGAGCAAAACTTGTTAAAACACTACAACGAATCTTCACATGCAATGAACGAAAACGAACCAAAAAAAGATCAAGAAAACCACGTTCACGAGGGTGCACCAGCAAGAAGGACCACCCGCCGCACCAGATCTCAACCCGATGGGTATGAACGGCGGCGAGAGTGTGTCCTCCGGCGAGGGAGGCGTAGGAGGAGAGGGGATGCCGTCGCCGAAGAGGGAATAATCGAGGACGTTGGCGACGCCGTGGACGGCGATGGAGGCGGTGGTGAAGAGGTCCGGGTGGGTGAGCGGGGTTCCGTCGAGGGAGAAGTTTCCGGCGGAATTGTCGGTGACGGAGATGGATTTTCCGGGAAGGAGGGTAGGGAGGTGGGTGGTGGAAGGGAGGAGGAGGAGGTCGGAGAAGGTGAGGCGCTGAGGGACCACGTGATATGGGAAGAGGAATGGGTCCAATGCAGGTTGGTTGTGGTTATGGAGGAAAGTGTTGTCTTGTGGAATGAAGAGTGTGGCACTCACTGGTAGCACTTTTGGGTTAGCCATTGAGAGAATGGTCACCCAGCTGCTGAAGTCACCAGCTCCTATTAGGGCATCTATTATGTTGTTCAGTTGTTCTAGTGATGTTGGTGGTGGTGGTGGTGGTGGTGGAGGGAGTGATAGTGATGGTGATGGAGAGGGTGAGGTGGGTTGTTGGTTGGTGGTGGTTAGCATTGTGAGGGTGAGGAGGAGAAGGAGGTGAAGGGAATGGTTGTTGTTCTCCATTAGAAAGGGAAACAGTAAACAGAGATTGTGTGTGTGTGTTGTGTGTTCTTGGATTTCTTGTAGAGGGAGAGAAAGGAGAGGAAGTTGGAAGTTGGAAGTTTCTTGTGTCAGTTGTGTGTTTGTTTGAGATTAGAACTCAGAAGAATGAGATGACGAAGATGGCTTTCTTTTCTGCATATTTTTATTATGAATGAAAGTGATCTCATGTCTTAAAAGGAAGGTCTTTTTACTTTGTGTAGCAAACTCTTCCCGCCATACATATTAACTATGTGAAAGCCAAGTTATCACCTATCCTCATCAACTATTGTCTTTGTAGATTAACATTTACCATACGTGTGAGACTCACTATATCAACTATATCAGATATTGATTTATAGAAAGAAAAAAAAAAAAAAGATGCACACGTGTAGTAGGAGGGAGGGAGAAATTCTAGCATGTTGCTAGAGAACATTTAATTCATGTTCCAAAAAGATCTCAACCATTTATTTTATACAAATTTAAATAAATTTTAAGCCATTAATTTAAAATCAATGGTAGAGATTTTTTTTGGAGTATGCATTAAATGTATTTTAGGAATATGTAATAATTTCTTAGAAGGAAGGAGCACCTCTTAGTTAGACATAGTTTATTATAAGTATTTTAATTATTATTTGACATGTGTATATGGTTGCGAAGATTATGATTGAATTTTTTGCATATTTAAAAATGTTTTTATACATATGTCTAATAATAATTTGAGTATTTAAAAAATAACGTGATAAATTATGTCTAAGAAAATAACATGATAAATCGTATCTAAGAAATAACATAATAAATTGTGCTTAACTAAAAATTTCTAGACAAGCCAAAGCTTTTTCATACATAATATTGGAGGTTGTTGCATGTCATGTTCTAATTGGTTCAAAGTATTAATTTCAAAATAAACAAATTTCATTTTAGACATGTGAGAAAATACAAGATCATTTTGTAACAGTAAAGTCGATTATGACATATATGTAAATTAACAGAGGTAGATATACCACAACAACAAATATAAAAGTATTTTTTTTACTTTGTGAGGTCGGTTACATAAATCAATCGTCGCTCTTGCGTTTTGTTATTGACTAAGTCTTCAAAAATATTGTTTAAATTCATATAAATTTTTAAACCACTTTTAAATTTAATTAATCATCATATAAATTTGTATTAACCATTTATGCTTCAAGTAATACCAAGTGATAAATGATTATTATTTTATTTTTTTAAAGATAAATGATTAGTTTTGTTCATAAGAAATTAATTCAATCCATGAGAATTTAGTTTTAATGTATGATTAGTATAAAAATAAATTTGTTAGTTCCGCTTATATATGAGCAATGCAAGGTTATACTACTCTAAGACTTACGTAGACGATTGCCTCAAGTTTTGAAAAAAATATTTCTCAAAATAGTATGCTCAAGTGGTATTAATGGGAATGATGAGTGTCATGTTTGGTTGATCTATTGACCAAAACATTACAGGGAATGACTTTGATCGTTGATAGTAGTAGGGGTGTCTGGATTTCGGTGACTTGTGATTGATAGCGGTGGCCAAAGTCACCAACCACCGTTAACCTCCGATAAGAGCAGAAGGTGGCTGCATTTTGGCAACGGGCAACAGTGGACAACGGACAATGGTTGCCGTCGATACTTGTGTAGTGGTGGTTATTGGATAATATGACAATAAAAGGATAGGTACTTTAGATATTTCACATGGCACATATATTTTCATGCAATGGGAATGGAGCAAACCCACCTCCTCTTGTGGGAATGAAAATGTAAGAATATTGGGCAAAAATCATTTCCAATAATAAACCTTAGATGAGGACGATTTTGAAATCTTGTAACAAACATTCAAAAATTCCCAAAAATAAAATAAAATAAAAAGCTAGATATATATCATCTTAATAAATGTAAATCTCACATTTGCCTATAAGATAAAATCATAATGGAAAAGTGTAAAAAAAGGAGATAGAATCAATTATAAAAAGAGTGAAAACTACGAAAATATAAAGTGATGTAAATGAAAGTAAGTTGCTAAAATTACTCTAATTTCCCCAACAATTTCCTATCCTTAGTTAACTCCACCAAAAGTCGCATTGCCTGCTCCAACAGAAATTCAATTCTACCAATTCACCTAAAATCACTTCTTATTTTTCGTATTTAATTTAATTTTCCTCTCTGAGAGGGTTTTTGACGGGGACAGAACCTTGCTATTTGTAATGGAGCCACAGAGCTAAATTATCCAAATTAAATACAAATAATGCAGGATGTGGGGATTTATGCATTGCTTTTTGCTTGAGACTAAGATCAGATATTCAAAATTCTCAGCAGGAGCATGTGCATTCTGAATATCAGATTCACCATGTATTTTCCCTACTTTTATCATCTATTATAACAGCAGCATTTGTTTTTCAGTGTATATACAGGAATTTAGAGAGAATGGAGATAAGTGTAAAGCCTAAATCCATCAACAGCTAAAGGCTAGACCTTAAAAGGCAAATATACTTTAGAAAAGAAGGTTTGAATGGGTCAATGGCATTATCCATCTGTAATCAGGTCATTCATTGTGGGCAAATAGCAAAATTTTATCTTGGCTTCACCCAGCAACTTCTTCAGTTTAATTTATCTCTGAAAGAATGGACCTAACTAATGACTAAATTGAAATATGACTATCCAGAGTCAGAAAGAATTGAGATCTTATTCTTATTTTATCTACAAGCTTTCTGGATCTCCTCCATCAGTGCTATGAATGCCATTCTCCACTGAGAGCACTGTGCATCAGAGCTGAATAACTTATGCACTGTGGTTAACTCATCAGGATTTGCACCTTTTAGCAATCCTTGTAGTATTGACTTCATCTCTTCAAGGGAATGACAACTTCCTCCTATGTTATCCTCTTCCTGCTTAATCAAATTGATACCAAAAACTTTGGTATTGACATTACCTAAAGAGTTACTTGAACCATGTGTGAACTTATAGTTATCAATGGCACTGCCTGAAGATGCAGGGACACCTTTGTGATTCCAGTACCCTACACACTGATGACTGTGATCTTGAGCTTCAATGGCCTGAAAAAGTTTGTCAGAATGTAATAGAACATCAGAGGTGAGAATATAATTCCAGGGAAACATTCTAGAAGAGTCTTTTAAGCTTCTACCAAATTACATCCAAATTAATTCAGCAGTCATACAACAAACGTGACCAAAATAAGCTATGTTAATCTAGTTCAACGCAATTTGATAGAGAGATTCGAACTATGTGACTTAATTCTACATTAGAAAAACTCTACACAGGTGATATTAGTGTATTTTTTTCTGATAGAACCGCTGATATTAGTGTTATTTAGCTCAAGTCTTGCAAAATTATATGCAAGATTCATGTGTTTACATTACCTGAATAATGGACGGTAAATGGAAGCCAAACATTCTAAGACCGTTGATGTTTTTCAGAAGCTCTAAGGGAGGAAGTTCTAGTTCACCTCGACTCCTTCGCCTCATGATTTCAATATGTAGTCTCTTTAGAACTGATTCCCAGCACTTATCTGCTGAGGTATCTGTGAAAGCCTCACTTGGACGTTCTTCCATTGTAACCTGAAATATATTTTTATGGGATGAGAAAGAAATATACTTCAATTGAAAGACGAAAGACATGTCAACGCAAATAAATACCAACTGTGAATCATAAAACTCAGATATTGTTAAACAATTAATTAGTATTTTATAGTATCATCATTCAGTTTCTTAACCTATATATATATATTTACATACACACACCATTTTGTCAGATTCAATAATTTCAGACAATGATACCACTACTTGAACTTCTGATCAATGAAAAATTAGCAACCACTCAGTTTCTCCGGAAAATCTCCAATAAGAAAGCAACACATAGAAGACAGGGAAAACATTTATCCCACCAACACAAAAATGACCTGACTTAACTTCTAATAGTGTTTTTCTATGTCTGTGTCTATTTATAAGAGAGATGAAGAACCACATTTCAATTTGATGAATGAATTGAATTGATCAGTATATATCGGCTTTTGTATACAAACATTTTGTTCTTTTGTTGCGTAAAGGCATTTTCTGTGTACCAATACATGTGGAATGTAGGTAATGAGAGGAGTGCTATTCTTTGATCCGAATGAGATGTGTCACTTGGACGTTGAGTCTGTTGACCACTTGTTAACGACCCTATTTTTTTTGTGATAACTAAATATTTGGCACAACATAAGTAATAGATTATAGAACTTTTACTAGGGATTAGGGAAGGCTACCGGGTTGAAATCTCAATAAAAGGTGGGTTCAGCTCGAATTCGAAGTTTGGTAAATACTCTGTTCAAATATTATGTAAAACTTGATTATACAGTCAATCCGAGCATGGATATTTAGGCGTTCAAGCTTGATATGTTTAATTTGAGTTCAATTAGTCATATATAATATTTATTATATTTTAAAAGTATAAAATAATAATTTTAGTTACATAATTTAATTTTAAATAGTTGCAAGTTTGATTTTTTATGTTTGAACTCAAGTCAGGCTCTATTCTAAATCTACAAGAGATATAGGAACATCATTCACTTTCTTAACCAATATATATATACCATTTTGTCAGATTCAATAATTTCAGACAATGATACCACCACATAAACTTCTGATCAATGAAAAATTAGCAGCCACTGAGTTTCTCCAGAAAATCTCCAATGAGAAAGCAACACATAGAAGACAGGGAAAACATTTATCCCACCAACACATAATGAAACAAGCAACTATAACCAGGTATTTTAAGATGAAAGAAAACTTTATCTAATGTGGAGAAAAGTACAGCAGGAAAAAAGGAATCTTCCTAGATCAAAAAAAAAAAAACAATTTAAAAGAAGAAAACAAGGAAAATGAAGCATACAATAGCTTAACTCCCTAATCCCTCAGCAAGCTAGGAAAAGAAGCCCCTCCCTCTGTAAAGAAAACATCAACTGAAACTCACACAAAGCCTAAGAAAGTAGCCTGTCCCATAAACATTGTGTGGATAAAATTCTTTGCTGAAATCTCCAGCATTATATTTTAGCCAAATACACCATACACCAGCAAACATAGCGTACTTTGGCAAACAACTACTAGCTATATTATTTTAATATAAAGCATATAGAGAAAAATGCCTGCCGATATTTTAAACAAATTATTCTTCAAGTTGAGTCTACACTGGAGACCAAGAAACATTGTGTTTTAATATTTAAACCAAAATACATTTGGAAATAGAAATCTGCAACTGAAAACATCAACAACAAAAAACACTTACTCCCTCTAAGTGGCTATAAACTACAAATAACAGAGATCAAGAAACAGTAACTTGTGAATATGATTTCAAACTCAACAGAAACAAGGTCAAGAATGATACCTTGAAAACAGGTCCAAGAAATCCAGCATCGACGACTTCAGAAATATAGCCACAGATTCTTGCTGGGTCAAGAATGCTAAAGAAATTAACTCGACTCTTGAATCCTTCATAAGTTTAGCAAAATTATACAAAAGTTAAACTCCCAAAAAACCTAATCAAAGGTATAATCTAAGCCCAGAAAATATCCTACTGCGGCGTACCTTTTGGATATATTGCATGCTTACTGCACCACAGCTTTCCATAAACAACAGATCCCAAACTTATAGGCTTGACAAAAGTACCAAACATTTGCATTAGGTAGCTTTCGTTTGTCAAAGATATACTTGTATTCGTGGTGTCTATGACTTCCCTTTTAAATACATTGCTGGGCTGCTTTCCTGAATCTGAATCCATTTGCAGATCCACCCCAAATTTTCCACCATCAAATGTACAAGAATTGCGAACATCCCTTGAAGATGATGAAAAATCTGTCTTCAAAACTGAAAACGAGTGTGATAGGTTACCCTCACCACCAAATTCCGTGTTGTCTTGTTCCTTTCCAGACTCTGAACAGCATACTTTTTCCTCTATTGAAACACCCTTATTATGATGGTTATCAGCAATATGCAGCAAATAATTTTCATTTTCACCAGACATAACATCAAGATTCAAATCCAGAGAACCCGCCTGATCCACCTTATCGTCATTGTCTATGATCAACTTTTTATCATTAATCTTGTCATTATGACTATCTATAGTGCCATATGATGCACTAAAAGTTACATGGTGAGACTCAGACTGTACTATCTCAGGAGTAACATGACTATAAGGACTGCTAGGTAAATTTAAATTTGACTTATCATTGGTTCCTGCACAACCAATTGAGCTTTCCCCTTCTTCACGACTCTTGGTTTTGTACATGTCTCTCTCCACATCTGGTTTATATATGCAAACCTCATTGGCATCAGCAGAAACCATTCCAAAGTTTTTATTAGCCCAAACTTCAATAGCAGGTGATTCTCCTTCTAATGCTTCAACCAATTTATTTAGCTCATTTATAGTACAACGAAGCAGAACAAATCTTTTGTCCATTCCACACGAGCAAAACAAATTTGAATGCTTAAGACATGAATATCTGTCAGGAGAGCACTCGCAACCTACAGCAGATAGGTGCAAGTCATAGAAGCAAGAAAAGCATTCTCTTTCCTTGTACAAATCAAAGTCACTGTCCATCTTCAGCAACTTTAAATGAGATGGAAGACAGTCTAGCCTCTCTTCTTCCATCTTTATCCTTGTCTGTCAAAATAATAGGGTAACAAGAAAAAAGAATGTAAAGAATCAGATATCTAAATAGTAATTAAACCTGTATAACGAAGGAGATCCAAAATTTTCTGGAGCTTTAAAAAGTTGTAGAAGTGGGTATGATCAAAGAGGAGAGGATAGGAGAATCATTACCTTAACTGCCTTGGTAAGAACTCCATCTTTCCCACAGACACTTCTCCATTTCAAATTTTTTGGAGTTTCTTTTCCAAGATGAGCTGGCTGTGCAAGGGCTCGTACAGCTTCCTGTGCTGATCCAAATAACAGCTTGTCATGTGACAATGATGTCTTACGGCACTGCAAACTGTAAAGCTCAACAGCATTCTGACCATGCATTAACCAATCAACAGGAGCCACATTCACTGCCTCTGCACAGTTGAATCCACAATTGAAGCCAGAGTGGTATGCCCTTGGAAAGGTAATAACAAATTCCCCAGAATGCTGAACAGTGCGATATACAGGCACTCCCTCAGATTTAAGAATTGAAGGAGATAACTGAGTAACCTGCTCAAAGATGAAAATCATAACCATTAGAATCACAATGCAGTTCCCAAACTTAGAAGCTATATACTGTACAAAGAATACCCAAATATCTAACACTTCTAACTGAATGTTTGAGCTGAAAGCTTATTGTCATACGGAAATACATCATGAAGGATATTTGTCAAGAGGAACCATTAAGTCATTAAGTTAACATCATGCCAAAACTCAGTCACCACTTTTTCCCAAACACACTAGCAGCTTACTTGGGTAGAATCTAAAGTCAGTTCTTAGTGAGAATAACTGATATCTTTTCTCTCTTACTCATAATTTAATACCTAATTACTATTGCTTCCACTTTATATTTCTACATATAAAGGGATCCTACACTAGACTGATCAGCGTGCCACACCTAACTGATAATAAACCTGAAGTGAAATTTTAAACATTTCAAAAAGTCATCAAGATTCTAGTGTTCTAAACTTCCCATAAATGCATTGAGGCTTGAGCATTCCTAGCAAACTGCACCCATAAAATATTACATTTGGCATCAACTGAAATCTCATTGCATTCATGAAATCTCTACATGGAAACAATAAAATAGCACTAAAGCAACCAATAACTAAAAATACTTGTCAACAACTGAAAGCAATAAGGAAAGTACAAGTTGTAGCATTCTACCAGTTCATTGAGTAGATTTGGTTGTTCCTCAAATAAATCAGGCAAGTGCTTCTTCATTGCATCTTCAAAAGCTGAAGCATGGCTTCCAGGTACTCCATACCATACTTTTGGGTCACCCCAGTGCAGATAATTAAGTGAATAGAGGTGATGATCCTCAACATGCTATTCCAAGAAGCAGGAAATGATGACATGTGTTAGTCTTTCTAGGAAACTATTGGGATTTGAACCAAAAGAAATGCAAAATTCAAGACATCTGTTACTAGTTTTACAGCTCAACATTTCAAATATGTCAACATAAAGAAGTGGGACCTAAATATTGTAAGTGCCAACATACTGAGGATTCTATTGCATTAGGCATGATTTAATGATAACGCAGTAGGTAGCAGCCCCTCTATAATATCTATTACTTCTAGTTATTTATTTTTTCCACTAAACCTTTAACCAAATTAGAATTTTTCAAAAATAAACAACAGATGTTAAAAGTTTCAACTCATCTTTCATGAACTTAAACTCATTTAACTCTACGGACAGATACATACAGAGAGAGAGGCGAAAACGAAAATTGGTATTATACTTTGTTATGTCTTAAACTTTGACTCATTCATAAATTTAGACATGGAAAAAAAAGTAATTCTCACCACTTACCCAGCAAAATGATGAAAAGCACATGCCAACATACAGCCATGGCACTAGAACTCCTGAGATGTCACTTCCTTCAAAACTTAGTACAGAACCTGGCAGTCGCGGGAAGTTATTCAGATTCCAGCCAGACAGGGCATACTGATCTGAATCGCTCTTAGTTAAGGACGATGCCTTCGGAAAACCACTTCCAAGTGCTCCAGTTTCCAAGTCAGCTCCATAATACACCTACAATATAACAGAGTAACATATTTACTGTTTGCACAATTATGTGACACTAAAGACCAACATTGTTGTAAATAAATGATGATTAATACCTCAACCTCATCAGTTGGTTGCTCGATTATTCGCCAGTATTCACCTTCAATTTCCTCCTCAGAGGGCTCCCATCTCTTCTGGTGGTTATTATCACTAATTTTTCCATCTTCATTAGCATCTTTCAACCCGAAGTAGCATTCCTTAAAAAAATTAGCATATTGCTGAAAATCTTTAAGCGTGAAGTCTAACCCTGATTGGAATCCGAACTTCTCATCAGGTTCAGAAGCATTATTAGCTTCAGAACCTGAATTGGCAAGTCTCCTACATGTGCCCATTTTGGAGTGCTTTCTACGTTTTCGTTTCCTTCCCCTACTTTTCTTTCTCATGGGCTCCCTATTTTGAAGTAAATCAATGTGCTGAATTCGGGTAGGAAATTTAGCATTTTCCCATAGATCTTTCTCCTTAAGAGGGCAGGGTGGAACCCAGCAAGCTGGAGGGACAATCCTACATATGCCATGGGGTTCAGCTTGTGGTCGTATCTTTGCTATGTAACCAAGTGTGTCTTCAAACTCCTAAATAAGAAGAGTAAAAATAAGAAATAAAAATTATTCAAAATACAATATTACTACCACCAAAAGCAACAATATGAAGATGGTAATAATAATAATAAGTACCTCAATAGTTGGACAAAACACAGGCGCTTCAGCAATTATAGGTCGACATGCTTCAACTGGATCCCATCTAGGTGATACCTACAACATGACAACAATAATCCAACCTATATAAAAAAAAAAAAAAGACAAAACCAAATATCTTGCTCGTAGTTTTGAATTGTCATACAAAACAAGCTTATCTAATTCAAGAAACAGGGCATTGAAAAGTTTAATTCCATTCAAATTTCAAACAAGTGGTTCCTATTTGTTCCGAAGAAGACCAAGAAAAATAAAAAAGTATTGTTCATGCACCATCAAAACATTACACATGCTCAACACAGTAGACATTCTATTTACCTTTCTACTTCTCGGACTGCCAGAAGACTCAAGTGCATTGTTATTTTTTGGCTTGTGCCTAAAAGCACAATCCTGCAAAATATATAAGAACGCTAAATTTGTTAAAACTAGAAGCCTCACTAAGAGTAGTCATGGAATAAACAATGAATTCAAGTAAATTATAATTAATGTTATTACGATCCCAAACACTGCCAAAGGATTTGGTACAAACATATGTAACAGCTTGATGCCAGAGATTGAACTGTAAATAATAGAAGATATGAATGCACCAAAAGTACATTCAACAGCAAATTATATATTGCGAAGTTAAACATGAAAATCAAACCAAAGGGAAAAAATACAATATAAATAGTCATGCATTCATTTCACAAAAACTAGAAACTGTGGGTCAAATTGCAAAGTTTCTATCACAGTTTCTAGAAAGGACAGAAATAGCAACTCAATCATAGAGTTAATCCAATCTAATGTTCTAAACTGTTATAAAACTTTGATGCCCTTTATTTGCTTTATTGCTTATACTGGTTGGACATCAGTATTGATACCATGAGACAAGTCTAAAATTTGACAGAAGTTGCAAGGAAGACCTCTCTAATCGCATAAGCTTCCTCAAATAAATTACCAAAGTTAGATATAAAAGGATGGAAATAGTAGCAGTGTAGACTCATCAGAGCAGTAAGATTGGAGATGGCTCAGAATCAAAAGATTACTGGGTGACATAATTTTGAAACAAAAGTTCTGTATAAAATGCAAAACCAAAACAGTGATCACAGTTCACACTCTAGTTTCATTCAGGTGACTATTGCTAGCTTCATAATTTAATACATAACAATTGCAATGTTAACTGAAGGATACACTAAATTTAAGCAAATAATAATTTTGCAGTTCTAATTAGTACTACCTCCCAACAGTGGAAAACACTTGAAAAGGATATGGTACTTCCCTCTTGTTTGAAAAATCAAGATTCAGAAAATTCAACAAACATTGAATAATAGGTATTGCCTAATATTTTTCATCCATCTGGGAGGTATCTAATGAAAATTGTGTTTACTGTTAAATTAATCTAAATATCTAATGGTTGCTAGTTGCTTCCCCAATCACTATGGATTAGATGGAAATTCCAGAAGAGGAAACAGTGAATGATGTCAAACATAACATTCACCACATCTAGGTTAACCGGAATCCTATAGTAACTAAAAACATGAAACCAAATAATGGTACTTGAGTAAAAAAGGTGATGAACAAATGATTGGGAGATACTAATACCAGATGTAGGTTATTCCAAGAAGCTAAACAAAGGCAGTAGCAGTACTAGTCACCACCACCAAGATGAAAAATTTCTAATCTTTCCAAACTCCATGAAAGAAAGAACCCACATAGCTTATCACATACATCTAAAAGGCCAGGCTACAGCAAAAGATTAAGGTTTTACAATATGAGTGAATTAACAATTTAACATCATCCTTCTGGACAGCAGAAATTAGCTCAACAACTGAAGTAGAAATGTTAAACAACAATAGCTCTTACAAGCGAAAATACAATGTTATTAGCATAATAATAAAAGAGAAACAAAGGGTAAAGATACACAAGAATAGCAACAATTTTTTAAATTCCATGAACAAGGATAATAAGATCAGCAATTGTGAACCACAAAAACAGAGGATAGGAGATTCGAACAGAGAAGCAGGATATATAAATATATATTCCAGACATGTATAAAATGGGGTCCAGAAACAAAGGCATATCATATAATACTAGGGTTTGAAAATCTAACCTCTTTGACCTCAGATTCTGCAGCCAATTTCAACTGTTCCATTCAATGCAAAATTATGGGGAAAAAACCCTTACCGAATAATTATTCCTGCAACAAAAACCAGAGACCCTTTTAACTAACATCATTAGAGTCCACAAATGATCAAAGAGACAACCCAGGAACAGTTTTCTACTTTCTCTATTAACAAAAACTAACTGACCAAAAAAGAAACCTTAAAAGCTGCAAAAAGAAAAAAACAAAAACAAAACAAGAAAATAAATAAATAAATAAAAACAAATGCAGAACATCAAGATACACACCCAATGCAGCAAAAGATAGTCCGGTTGTTCCCACGTTCTGATTGGGTACAAATGAATTAACCAAGAAAACTCCTATAGAAATCAACACAGTGAAGAAAACCTAAATGCAAATTCAATTTGCATGTGTATGCAAAATTCTGGAAACCCCTAATAATAATTACCTACCAATTGCAAAAAAGTGTAAAATCCTATGAATCTTGGAATCAAATGCTCGAAAATCAAATAGTTCCGGAATTAAAAAAAATAAAAGAGAAAAATAGAAACAAGAATTGACTTGGTAAAAGATTTTAATTTATTTTGACAGGTGGAATATAAATAGAGAAGTAATGGGAAGGATATCAATTCCAGGTGAAAATCCAATACTTTTTAGAAGATTTTAATTTAATTTCATTTAATAGTAATAATTATTATTATTATTATATTTTCTTAAAACGAAGAAAAATATTATAATAAGGGCACAAAACAAAGAAAGAAAGTGTGTAGGAGAGGCTAAGATTATACGTTGAAAGACGTGTGTAGGAGTGCTTGAACTCTTCTGCTCCTATTATTGTAATTATCTTTCTCTGTTATTAAAAATTTAATTAATTATTTAATAAAATAATTTGTTGGTCATTCGAATGCATTACATCAAATAGATAAATAAATAAATAAAATAAAAAACAAAAATTAAAAGAAGCAATCAAAAGGAAAAGATGGAATTAAAAAAATAGGATAAAGTTTTTTTTTAATATAAAATAGGATAAAGTTGGATGAGAGAGAGGGAGAGAGAGAGAGAGAGAGAGAGTCAAACGCGAACCGCTCTAACGCACGCAGTATTAACGGAAAGCGGTGAAATAAACCAACCAACCAACTAACACCTCTCAATCACATAACTTTCTCTATCCTTTCTGTGGGTGGTTCAGTATTGTTCTGTACTCTGCTTATTATTTGACCCAAACTTGATTTGATAATTTCATCATGTCATTTTTTTATATTTGAGCTTTATGTTTAAATTAGTTTTACTTAACATGTAAATATATAATATATAAATTTAAATATTATATATAATTAAATTATAAAATTGTAAAAAAATAAATAAAGATATATTTTATAATATTAATATAAATATATTATTATATTATATAAAAATTAATAATTTAAATTAAAAAATTCTATTATTTACAATTAATTATAAAAATATATAAATTTTAAAATAACATAAGATATCGAAGTTTAGTTAAGATTTGAAATATAACTCAATCTCAATTCAAAAATACATTTTTTTTTTAATTTTAAAATTCAAACCTATTCCAATAACTTCAAATCAGGAATAAGATAGACAGAGTTTTAAATAGAGGTGGCAAAATGGATTCAATCCGTTGGGTTGACCCACTAACCCACTATTTTTTCGGGTTAGGTTCAAGATTTCAACTTATTTTTTATTTCCAACCCGCATAACCCGCGGTCAGCGATGAAGTCGCGGGTTACCATCAGTTGAGCTTTTTTAAAAAGTCATATAAATTAGTCTTATTATTTATGTTTGTGATATTTTTATAGGTATGATACTAAATTTATTTTATTTATTTTATTTTTTAATCTCTATAAATTATAATTTTTCTATTTTTAAATTTTTATGATTTTTTTATTATTTTTTATACATTTTGTTTTATTTTTTAAGATCAACTCACTTACTTTTTTTTTTATTTTTTTTCTTTATGTGGCCAACCCGCCAACCCGCACTAAAAAGTAGGATTTCTTCCAATCCATTTTCCAAAGCAAGCTAACCGCATTTCGCCCGCATTTTTGCGAATTAAATGCGAAACGTGACAGACGGAGCGAGTTAACCTATTTTGCCACCTCTAATTTTAAACACCTTAACTCTATCAACGAACATGAACCAACAAAACAAATGCAAACAAATGCTCTAATAATAATGTAAAAAAAAAATGTGTATTAAGTTAATCACAATTCTTAATTTAAGTGCTTTACGATTGTTATGAAGTTGTGCAATAATTTCTTAGACCTATAGTCAAATGAGTCATGCATTTTAGCCCTTTATCTTCTCTCCCTTGCCCATTTTTTTTTTTTTCATTTTTCTCTTTTCTCCTTTTCGGCCTTTCCTTCCTTGCTGCCTAAGAATATGTCTGCAGTCTTAACGAATGACACAAGCTTGCTTTGCTTCCTTTCCTGTCTTACACGTTGGTCTTCCCACTCGTACACAAGAAAGATAGAGCATCTTTGATTTTTCTGACTTGTTTTGTGTTGCCACTCTCGTCCTTTGCTTAGGAAATTAATTACAATTACGACATCACTTGGATATAGCATAATAAAATACTAGCCTATGTATGTACCTAAAAAAAAGAACTAACTTTTGTATGTGTGTGTTATAAGATTCAGGCTAAAGTGGAAGAGATTCTTTTTAATTATTGGTTAATTTTTAAAAATTGTAATTTAAAACTTAATAATTTAATTTTTTTCGACTTATTAAATCGTGCATATTAATTTTCTATAAAATATTTTTTTACATGTATAAGAAATTAACTTTATACTACATTACATAATTTGATAAGTTTAAAAAGATAAGTTGTTAAGTTTTGAATTATAAATTATTTTTTTTAAAATAACCTATAGTTAGAGATGGTTCCTTACATTTTAGCTTAAGATTTAAAATAATAATAATAATAATAATAGTGATACAAGAGGCATGTACTACTTTTTATAACATGACTATTTATATAAGATTTTTAATATTATTATTCAATTATGTATTGTTATATCATAAAAAAAGTTTAATGATAATTTTTACACTAATAATAAATTAAAAAATAAAATTTAAAAAATATAACTTTACTTTTGATATCACATCATTAAGAATTTGATCTAAATAACAACTATTTAATAATTAAATAATAATATAAAAAATTTCACATTCACGGTGGATTAAAATAATACTCAAGGAATTGAATATTGAAATTGCCAATAAAATGCAACTCATATAATAACCTACTTAGACTCAATTCTAGTAAGCCAATTTTTTATTTTCATTTACCTTTTTTCCTATTCTTTACATTAGAGGTGTCAAAATAGGTTGGACTGACCCATTAGGACCAGTTCATTTAGGGTCGAGTTATTTTCGAACCAATCCATTCAGGTTATGTAAGTTTTGGGTTGGCATTTTATTAGTCCAACCCAACTCATTTAGTTTTATGTAGTATTAAAAAAACGGATTGGTTCGTTCCATTCAGGTCATGTAAGTTTTGAACTATCATTTAGCTCAATATCAGGATAAAAATCACTCATCATTTTTTGTCTCTCTACTTAAATTTTATCAAGTAGACAAAATTAATGTAATTATAATTTTTAATTTTATTTGACAAAATTTAAGTTGAGAGATTAAAAAAAAAAACAAAAAAAAGAAACAAGTAATCTTCATTCTCTACATCACCGCTGCCAAAAATAACTTTTTTTGTAGGAAACAACATCGGGTCAAATAGCAGATTCCACAATGTCCAAAAACAAAGTGAGAGTTTTCTCAAATTGTTTGGAAGCCACCAGATTTGAGTTTTGGACATTCTTAATAATTATTATGCAGGTGCTAATTGAGATGGATTGTTTACTGGGTTAGTGCGAAAGGATGCTAAAGATGAATTGGTAGTGGAGTGACAGTCTGGAGGAGGATTTGCAACTCCAGCTTGAGTTATTCATTTCTGTAGTATTCCGTTTATGAGTTAACGATTGAACAGGTCAATTGGAGTGGAGTGTTTCTTTTTGGAGAAGTATGGGGAACCCTATCATTCAGAGAAACCTGGGAAGGGGTTACTACAATTTACTCTTAAAATTAAATAAAAAGGTATGTGATAAGCATAATAATAGTATTAAAACACAATATTAAATGCTTTAGAATTATTGATTTTATCATTATCTTTCTGTATTATAATAGAGGGACATATCTAAAAGAGAATAAACTAATGTTGTCAATTAAGGCATATCATTGTCTTTCTGTATTTAGTCTGAGTTAAGACTGATATCTATCAAAAGCTTATTTTTTAGGCTCAACTTAATCTTTTACCGTTTGGTGTTCGGTGATAGGATAAGAAAAGAGATAGGATAAGAAAATATGATAGGAGTAGGATAGGATATTAAGCAGGATAAGTTGTTATCTTATTTAAGGCCAGATAACCAAAGAATAACATTATAATTTTAGTATGATTTTAAAATTTTTCTTTTTTATTCGAAATGTTTTTATATTTTATTTGATTTTATTTTTTTATAATTTTAATTTTTTTTAAATTATATAAAAAGACAAATTTATCCTTATGATAAAATTACATATAATTTTTAAAATTTTAAAAATATTGTTTAACTTAAATTAATTTTTTATAATTTTAAATATTCATTTTTAATTTTTATTTTACATATAGTTAAATTATTAGAATAATTTTATATTTTTCAGTTTTTAAAATAATATAAATAACAAAATTAGTCTTGAGACAAAATAAAAATAATTTTTAAAATTAATTATTAGTATTTTATTATTTTAAATATTTTATATTTATTATATATTTTTTTGGTAACCATGTTATATTTTATTATACTTTAATTATTTTATATTTAAAATATTTGTTTATATCATACTTTAAATCACCTTATCCTATCGTGTTGAGTTCTAACTCACCTCCTCTCAAGATAATTTGAACTAAATAATGGGATAGGATAAGTGATTAATTAATTTATCATATCCCCATTTACCACTAAACAATAGTTTCAGATAGGATATGATAGTTTATCCTATTTTTCTCTCTTATTCGACTACCAAACGAACCTTTAATGAAAATAAAAAAGCTTAACATGGCTTAAAAAATTATTTAAAGATCTATATTTCTAATTTTTGAATAGTTATTTTTTTATAAAATTATTATATTTTTTATTAAAAAATGTATTAAATAATAAATAAATAGACAAATTTAATAAGTTAAATAATTTTTTTAAAATGCTTAGACATTAACCTATTTAATTAAATAAATATTTTCAAACGTCTAAATCTAATTTATTTACTAAATAGTAAGTAGGCTAGAAATTCGTTATAGCCCAATAGGCCCCTAATAACCGATGTACCTATTCTCACCACTATGTCAGAAACGGATTAGCTTGGTCTATTGGATTGGCAACCTAATGTACCAACCTCACGATTTTTTTAAAGACACAATCAAATTTGATATAACTCAAATGACCCGATTATTTGGTTAAATCAAATGACCTTTGTCAATACCCCTATCTTCTTTCAACTTCTCCACCTTCACACACCAAGTCACTACCTATTTGGAAAATTAAAGCCAAAATATAAGAAATTTTCCAAGAAAACAATCCAAACAAATCAGGAGCCAAAATGCTTAGAGTAAATGAGCACGCTTTTCAATTCTTTGAACCACTGACCCCCGCGCAACCAATTTGCACTTCGAAGAATATCAAGCATCTAGGTATTAACATATCTGTTCTCACCCTTAAGCATGCCAAGATCTCCATTGACAACCTCCAAAGCATGATGACTGGACTATAAATGAAGATTACTTATCTTCATTTATTGTCTTCTATCTTGTCTAGTCATTTAAATTTTTTTAAGTATTCTAAATTTAATTACATATTTTTTTTTATTTTAATTTATTTTTTACTTCACAAAATTTAAGTAGACAAACAAATAAAAAAATAAAAAATAAGAATAAGTGATCGTCGTCTCTACACTACAACATATGCCCTTAATGTTGTCACCTTTGTCACAATGTCGTTGTAGTCGATATGGGCTGCTATCATTCAGAAAATGGTCAAGTAGTGAAGATATTTGGAGACTAGCGAAAATCGATGATGAGCATAGAGATTTCGAAAGTAGAGAATGGATAAGAAGAAAAGAGAAGATGAAGTGTCTAATGCGATTCTAGATTATATTATTTGTTGACCCAATCCCTTAATTAGATCAATTGTTATTCCGATCATAACAACTATGAATAATCTACCATATGGCCAAAGAAAAATATCTAGGCTTTCCACTCTAAAGCAAATTTATGATCAATAAGAAAATTATATGCAATAGATATGGGCTTTTGTTATTTCAGAAAAAAAAAAAGATTTCAATTGAGAACAAAATATTAGGGAATATTATACCTTGGCTTTTGCAGATCTCGTTCTTTTTACTTGTAGATCTTGTTCGTAGTGATAATTCACCTCAACACAAAACAAAGTATGTTTAGTAAAGTATCGAAAATTCGGACATATGTGAAAAATAAAAAAATCAAATAGAGTATATTTGGAATGTAAAAAAATATAAAATAATTTAATTTGTAAATTAAATTTAATTAAATTTTGTATTTTTAATATTAAAAAATAAAAAATAATTTGATTTTTAAAATTTCATAGATTTTATTTCTTTTGATTTAGAAATTTCATCAAATTTAATAGAATTTATTATGATTTAATTTGATTTGAAATAAATAAACTAATTTATTATTAGTAACTATATCTCATAAGGATAAAAATATAAAATAATAAAATCAAATCAAATCAATTCTCATTTTAATAAATTTTAAATATAAAATTGATTTTTAAATCAATTCAAATCTCATTTTTTTTAATAAGTTTCAAATACAAAATTTAATTTCTAAATCAAATTAAATTAAATCAAATTAAATTAATTCAAATTATTTTTCATTTTAATTGATCCTAAACACTAATATAAATTTTGAATGAACTAGGAAAATAGAATTTCTATGACAAGATGTTTAGTGGTTGAAAAGGTTTTTGAGATAGAGCGAGGGGAAAACAAACCTTGGGGTGAATTTTATAAGATTCTTAGTGTAATGACTATCTTTTATGTTTTCTTGACTCCATAGAACTTTTATAAACCCAAAGAAACATATATCGGTCCAATAAACAATTAATGAGCACTTATGGTAAGAAATAAAACTTTTCCGAATAGGTAGATTTAAATCTAACCAGAAATAGGGGTGCATAAATGAAACTAATAATTGAGGTATCAACTAAGGTGCCACGGTGTAGCATTTGATTTTACCCATTTGTCCTTGTAGATGCTCCTTCAAGAGTTATAGATGTCTTAAATGGGTGACAAATGGAATATGCCGGAAATTGTGCTTATATATCATTACAAGAAATTCAGGTATTACCGACAGAAATATGATCACTGGTTATATAGGTGTTTTTGACAGATATGTCCATCAAAAAACTGAATGTCAATTAATATATATATATAGACAGATATGTCCATCAAAAAACTGAATGTCAATTAATATATATATATTTCCAATGGAATAATTTACCGAAAAGTAAAATGCCAATAATTTAATTTCTCCAACTTCTAAGGTATAAGCGTTGAACAAATTTTACGGCTGCTAATCTGCTAGAAATTAAATCGCTAGATCACTCTAATAAATGTACTAGTTATGTGTTTCGAGGGCGAATTATATCCACCGAAAAAATTCTATAACTTCTAAGATATGCATGTCGTATAATTTTCGACAACTAATCTGTTGGAAACTTAATTTGCTTTGCTAGTCAAAGTTATATATAAGAAATTTTCTTATAACTTTAGCATGTTGGCTCTTCTTCTTCATTTTTCTATTCTAATCATTCTCTTTTCCACTTTCTTCTTTTTCTATTGTCGTTCTTATCCCATCCCATCGCTGGAGTGCGCGTGGTCTGCGAACGTGGAGGTTTCAGGCGAGATAGGGAATGACCGTTCTCATCTTATCCCACTATCATTCTCATCCCATCTTATCACCAGAGTGCACACGGTCTCCAGTCGTGAAGGCTTTAGGTGAGGGAATGGACAATAGGGCTACGAGTTCGTGGTAGCTGATGAGGTTCTAAGTTCATCGTGGGTGGTGGCGTGCTGAGGTTTTGACTGGGTTCATGTTGGCATGTGGGTGTGGTGCCCAGGGGAAGTGGCGCATGCATGCATGATATACTTTTTTTTTTTAATTTGAATGTTATATTTGTTTATGTATATGTACATGTATATGAATATGTATGCATGGCATGGTATTTATATTTTGAATATGTTTATGCATATATTTGAGTTTATGTCTATATGCATGATATACTTTTTTTATTAATATTTGTGTGCTAGTATGATAGATGATAATTACTATTATGCTATAAGATTTGAATAATAACAATACATTATATAAGACAAATACTATTTCATTATAAAAATAATATAATATTATATGACCTTATTAAAGACTGGTGACAAAAATAGTAATATGAAATTTATATAAAAAATCAAGTAAAAAATTTAATAGATTAATGAATTTAATAATTAATTAATGCAATAAACAACTATAATTAATAAATTTAATAAAATATAATATGATATGAAATTAAAGAGAGTAAAATTTTAAACTATATATAATCAAATAATTAGTTAAATAATTATTAAAATTAATTAATTAACTCATTAAATAAATTAAAATTGGTTTTTCGGGAATATAGTAAATATCCATTAACTAAAAGACAAACATAGGATCCACATATATCTACTAATTGAGGATCACGTGTTTGAACATAAGCGCCACCTAGATCTTAATTTTAGATATTGCAGATGATATCTAAAAGGAACTTTTTTGACGATTTAGAACTTTTGCAAAAGGTATGCTTGAATAAAAGGCCAATAAAACATTAAATTTTTATTGAAAAAAAATGACCTTCACATGCTTCCAAATGACAAAATTTAATAATACTAATAATATGGCACACATTGTTTTTTTTTTTTTTGTTTTTTTATTTATAATGCGGATGGAAGGTTCATCATGCATATTGTTGAAGTTCATGATATTGTTGAAATTTACGATGAAAGTTCTACTTAATTAGAAAGTTCAAAAGGAAAAACCTTAAACAATAAATGGTCCATCCCATCTAGACCTTAATTTTGAGTCGGAGGCGGGAGTTATTGAACTTTTTGACCAGATCTCAAATGTTTTCCTGAATCAACTTATCATGGAAGGCTTTGGTCTTCTCCTTATAAAGTTTGGAACTTTCATAAGCCTCAAGCGGATCTCCTTCAATTTTCTTTGACTTCCTCTCCATACTTGATTGATCTAGGAAGTTGCACCTCTTCAACAATGCAATGCTCAATTTCAATTTATGTGGTTTTTGCAAAAAATCCGATACGGAGACATCCCGATTGGTGTCTTATAAGAGGTAAGCCCATAAAGCATCCTCAAGCCTTTTGCTCCAGTCCTTTCTCGTTAGGTTGAATGATGAGTATCGCTTGATCTTCCTGTTGAAAAGACTAGCCCATAAGGGGATGGTAAGGTGTAAAAACTCGTGCAAGACCCCATACTTTTTATCAAAGCTTCCATGCTTCGATTACAAAAATGTGAACCCTAATTGCGATGTTTTGAACTCCAAAGTAGAAAATCGTGATCTAACAAAATCCAGTAACAACTTTGGAATCATCGGTCAGAGTAGCTTTCGCCTCCACCCACTTGGATAAAATCTAAAGTAGCAAAATGTAAACAAAAAAAAGATTTTAAGAAAGTGTTTAAGGGCAACATTCCTTAGAAGTGGTTTGGCATTAGGAGAAGATTTAAAAACACATATGCATCATGAAATAGAGTGGGCCAATATAATCCAGATTCAAAACTTTCCTAGGTCCTTTGGGGACCAAAATGAGCCACATGCAAGTAGACAAAAACTAAGAATAGAATGGAATTCATTATTACGCATCTCCTAATGACTTGGTCACTACAAAATTTCCATAGATGTCTTCATAATATTTTGACTCATCTTTAATTTATTGAGAGTAAAATGTGTAGGAAAACAAAAATAAGAAATTTATCAAATCAACAAATAAGGAATGTTACCTTCCGATTGAAAAGAGTTTTCATAGAAGACATCATGGATAAAGGAGTACGCCTCCCTTTCAATTCGGCTTAGGTGATCGGTTATTAAATTCTCCGCTCCACTTTTATACAATTTCAATATCGAACTCTTGGAGGAGCAAAATCCACCTAATCAACCTAGGCTTTGCATCAAGCTTCTTTAGGAGAAACTTAGGATTGTATGAGAAAACACAACCACCCTAGAACCAAGCAAATATGATCGAAATTTGTTAAAGCAAAAACAATTGCTAAAAGTTTCTTTAATGTAGTGGTGTAGTTGACTTGTGCAGGATCTAAAGTGCTTGAAGCATAGGAGATGACATGAGATATTTTCCTAGTGCAAGAATAGCTCCCAAAGCATAATTAGAGGCATCACACTGATCAAATGGGAGTGTCCAATCTGGTGGCTGGATGATAGGTGTATTGGTCAATGTTTGCTTCAAGTGATTGAAGGCATCCTTGCATTTCTGGTCAAAATGGAACTCACTTGTTTTTGTAGCAAGTTGGATAGTGGAAAAGCAATTTTTGAAATTTTTATGAATCGTATTTTTACCTATAGAAACTGCATGACCAAAGAAAGAACGAACCTCCCGCACGCATGTGGGGTAAGATAGGCATGAAATAACATCTATTTTCGCAGGATCTACCTCAATACCCTTGCTAGATATTATATGCCCTAAAACTATGCCTTGCTCCACCATGAAGTGACATTTCTCAAAATTCAGAACAAGGTTAGCCTTAATGCATTTATGCAAAACCTGAGTCAAACTATCCAAACATGCATCAAAGGAAGAGTCATAGATAGTAAAGTCATCCATGAATACATCCATGTAATTTTCTAAAAGGTCAGAAAATATACTTACCATACACCTTTGAAAGGTGCCTGGAGCGTTGCACAAACCAAAAGGCATCCTTCTGTATGCAAATGTGCCAAATGGGCAAGTGAAAGTAATTTTATCTTGGTCTTCTGGGACATATGGATATGAAAATAACTCGAATATCCATCCAAGAAACAGTAATGCGACTTGCCAGCTAGTCTCTCTAACATCTGATTAATGAAAGGTAATAGGAAATGATCTTTCCTGGTGGCTTGGTTAAGTCATCTGTAATCAATGCAAAACTTGTTGTTTTGAATTCTTGTGGGTAGTAGCTCATTGTTCGATTTTCAAAGAGATTTCTTTGGAACAAATGGCTCACCCATTTTATCGGATATGGGATAAATAAAAACTCAGTAGCTTGGTAACTTCCTTCTTTACCACATAAGTCAGGGGTTTAAATTTGGATAATCTTTCATCTTGGGTTTAGTATCTTCCTCCAACAAAATCCTATGCATGCATGTGGAGGAACTGATACCAGGAAGATCTGCAAGTGTCCATCCGATGACTTGTTTATTCTGCCTCAAAACCTGCAGTAATTTTTCTTCTTGATCAGGTTGTAAATTTTTAGCAATAATCACAGGAAGCTTCTCACCATCTTCCAAATATGCATATTTAAGATGGTAAAAGCAAAATCTTTAATTCTGAGGATGGATTGTACAATATTTTTTGAAACAACTAACTCAGCAACATTAAATTCAACATACTTCTGACTCTCATTTTCACATGTTACATCATTCAAGCCAGCAGCTACATCACCACTCATAATTGCATAAATCTCAGCACATGCAGCACATGGTACAATATCACAGCTAGCACATGTTTCAGTAAAGGAATAGAAAATCTGGGGCAATATCGGAAATTCAAAGATAAATATCTCGATAAGTTGTAACTAGCATATCAATCACATCAACATGGAAAATCGAGAATGCTCCTCTGGGGATGTCTCATGGCCTCAAAAATGTTAAATTGTACCACATCGTCGCCAAATTCCATGGAAAGGGTGCCGGCATGCACATCTATCTTGGTCTTGGTTGTCTTGAAGAAAGGTCTGCCTAGGATCAATGGAGCATGGTTTGTTGAAGACTCATCTTTCATGTTCAGAATATAAAAGTCCGCTGGGAAAATTAGCTCATTCACCCGAACTAACACATCTTCTAGCACTCCTGCAAGATGAGCAATGGTCCTATTTGCCAACTGAATCACTATACCAGTAGGTTGCAAAGTGCCAATGTTCAAGGACTGATATATTGACATAGGCATGACATTAATCGAAGCACCCAAGTCTAGCATTGCATGTTCAAATTTGGAGTTACCTATCATGCAAGGAATTGTGAAAGTTCCAGGATCTTTGCATTTTTGTGGCATGCTTAGTAGAATCATTGCAGAAATATTTCTGCCCATGCTTATTTTCTCAGTACCCTTAAGTCTTCTCTTGTGAGTACACAACTCTTTGAGGAATTTGGCATACTTGGAAATCTACTTGATTGCATCAAGGAGGGGAATATTAATTTCCACCTTCCTGAATGTGTCCATGACTTCTCTTTCTATTTACGTTTTGCAAGCGGTATGCTTGGACGTGTGACTCTGTTTGGAAAAGGTAGTGGAATGGCCGATTTAAATTATCTCGCACATTTTTACGTGTGTCATGATTTTTGGACCGAGCGTCCACTTTCTTACGTTTACGGTCACTTTGGTTGCTATACTTGTAGTTCGGGTTGTGGTGGAGTAAGTCAACTTTTCTCGCCACTTCTCAAGCTAATGGCACTTATATTGCCTCTTGGGTTGTTATTTGTTTGTGAAGGCAATTGGTTCGATTGACTTTTAACCACTGAGTGGAATTTGAGTTTGTAAATTCTGGATGGTAGCATTGACATTCTGCTAAAATTGTTTCATCAAGTCTTCAAAAGGTGGCTCGGTGGAGTAGTTTGACAAGTTATCGCATGGGTTTAGCGGAGTTGTGCTTGCCTAAATGCAGTGGTTGGTACTTGTTGCTAGATAGTAAGCTTGGTATCTAAACCGTGGTTCTTCTTGTTGGTAGTGTTGTTGTTATTGTTCACTAGAATTTCCATATCTCGGGTTGGGATGGTCCCTCTCCGGGGTTATAAGTATTAGAAAATGGATCATAACATTCTTTGTGATTCGATATTGGGGTTTACCAGGAAAAATACCATTTCTTTGCAATGCATTGCTCTGGAAAAATAGAACCACTATCTGAAGTGTGGGGCATGCATCGGTAGGATGAGATGAACAAGAGCAAATGTCACACAATTGCTGGCTATCTAGATTGGTGCTTGTTGTCATGCTAAGCCTCACCAAAGAAGTCAATTCATCAAGTATGTGTTCCATTCTCTGTTGGTCTAATGAGACGATTGAATCTCATTGACTCCTCTGGTTGAGGTAATAATTAGTGTGCCAAATTGTTGGGTGTTGGTGCCATGTTTGCTATCAAATTTCTCGCTTTTGGAGGGGTCTTGTCTACTAAGAGAGGTGCATCCACCATGCCTTGTCATTTGGCAAGCAAGCCTTCATAGAAATATTGAATTAAGAGTTGATCGGTGATTTGGTGGTGGGGACAATGAGGCTTGGAGCTCGAGCACGCCTTCTTGAATCTTTCCCAATATTCATGTAAGGTTTCTCCTGTCATTTGTCTTATGCCACATATATCTTTTCTAATGGCTTGGACTCTAGAGGCGGGAAAATTTTCTCTAAGAACAACCGCTTCATGTCGACTCCAACTTGTTACCGAACCTGGTGAAAGATAAAATAACCAATCCTTGGTGTGTTAAGTGAGAAAGGAAATGCCCTCACTTGATGTCTCTCTTCGAGATCCCATGTGGCTTCATGGTTGAACAAACTACATGGAACTCCTTTAGATGCTATGGGGATCCTCGGCCAAAACCGTGAAACTTGGGCAACAAATGTATCAATCCATATTTTAACTCAAAATCAGCATCAAGATCTGGGTATTGAATACACAAAGGTTGGTTAGTTATATCAGGAGCAGCAAGTTCCTTAAGAGTTCTATTCTGCATGTTATCAGCCATGGTTTCAGAATTATTCAAGATCTCAAGTTCACTCCCAATATTAAGATCAAATTTAGAAGCAATTCTTGCACTTAGCCTACGAGCTCTAATCAACCTATGCAAGGTTCTATCAATCTCAGGATCAAAGTCAACCAAGTTATCAGGCTCAGACCTAGTCATGCATCACACAAAAACAAATAAATAAGCAAAATAGACTAGACAATGGATAAAAATGTTAGAAAAATTAATAAAAAGTAAAAGTTAGTAAAAACACTTAAAATGAAAAGATTACACTTTAAGATGACAGCGGTGCCAAAATTTTGACGAGCGCCGAACTCAGTCAAAATTATAACCGAAGTTATTACCTAAACTTGTAGTACAGTGAACAACATCGAATCGTCTCCTCAAGGATCGTAAATGCAATTTGATCAAATTAAGTTAAGTTAGAAAAAGGGGTTTTGATGGTTCAAGGATCACGGTGACAAGATTTAAAGAGAAATAACAATTAGAAGAGCAGTTAATTGAAGAAATCTATCAGAGATTGGGTGGATTCAATCATAAACCTTTCAATAAACACTTGAAACACATTTGAATGGTTAACTTGGATCTAACTGACATCTCTGCATCAAATCCAGAATTCATACTAGACAATCGTCTAGAATTCAATTAACAAGTGATAAACACAAATGCAATCGCACCATTCATGTAGATATATGTCAATTTAAGTACCGAATTCAATTAACCTAGGCATCAATCAAGTAACCTAACCTCTTAATTACGTGATTAGTTTAGATTAATCAGTTCTAAGTTTCATCACAAATCTCAATCTTCAGTTATGTGATTAATTCAGATCAATCAGTTCTAAATTTCATCACAATACTTAATCTTAAACTAAGATCAAATCGGATCAAACATAAGCAGAATCATCATTCATGCATTCAAGATCAAGAAACAGAAGAAGAAGAAGAAGAGGAATTCAAATATAAATCAAATACATTACATAACCAAGGTCTCAAGAATCCAAACCACAATCTCTTCAAGAGTCCCAAATTGATTCGAAAGTAACTTAGCTCTCCATTACAATGAAGAAAATCATCAAAATATACAAGAGCTATGAGAAACTATGAAGAAACAAGAAGAAACTATAAGAGAATTGAAGGAGAATACAACTTGTTGTTCATGATAACCAATGGTGCCCTTTTATAGAAGTCTAGGGTAACAAAATGACAAAGGGGAGTGGATGGATGAATGGGTTGGTAAGAGGAGTGGTTGAGTGGGTTGGTGAGAGGGTTGGTGAGTGGAGTGGTTGAGTGGGTTGGTGAGAGGAGTGGTTGAGTGGGTTGGTGAGAGGAGTGGTCGAGGACGAAAATTTCGCGCCTGACTTGGAAGCTAAAAACGATTAACTATACTTCAGATTCATGAAAAGTACTCTTCATGAAAGTTGTATATCTTTGTCTTGGCTATAACATGCATATCTGGATCGTCCAATTTGGCTTCCTACAGCCCAAGATATGGCCTAAATACCACAGGTTGCTCAAACCCAACTTCAGCACCTCTGATCCAACTTGCAAGCTCAAACTTACCCATTAGACTTCATTTTTTCAAAAAGTGTTCTTCATGAAAGTTGTTTATTTGGGTCTTAACTATCAATTGTCCAAATTTCAGCCCATCTCCATTATTACAGCTTGAGATATGATTTTATGAGTGCACACCATTCGGATTCTAGTGATAGAACTCGTATTCTGACTTCCATGTAAACTTAGGTCCCTTAGACATCTGTATTGGACTTCGAGCTCTCCATCAAAGTTGTAGAGTTTCCTCCTAGCTTTCCTACAAGGTAAAATTCATGATTATCATATATCAAGAACTCAAGTTATAGCCAAAATACAGAAATAGTGTCAAATCCCAATAATGCTAAAAATATTCAATTAGGACCAATTTGAGCTCAAACTCATAAAATCATTCCAAACTCAATCAATTAAAAATATGGAGAGTGTAAATGACTAAACATAAGGGTTTCTTAATGAATAAAATATGTGATTATCAGGTTACACAATGGAAAATATACAAGGATGACTATTTGGTCAAAGTAGCTATTTCAAAATGTCTCAATCATATTAATGTATGCATGTGAAAATGTAACCTCAAAAAGAATCAAAGCAAGTTTTAGAGTAACAATTCCATGAGTGAAAATCACACAAGAAAGAAGAGAATGGTACAGATATTCAATCCATTCATCAATAGGCTCAAAATCTCACAAGGCATATTTCTATCATTCTCTATCCACCAATTCAACATCCATAACCAAGCATGTGAAATTTAAGAAAGAAGATAATTTATTCAATCATGCTATGATTCCTGAATTTCAATTGCTTCCAAGGATGTGAGAGTGCATTCGCTTGAATCTTTCAAAGGAAATCAAAAGACAAAAACTTTGGTACTTCCATAAATCAATACTAATTAATTACTACCTAAAACAAAACTCCTTACTCTGCCACCAATTAAGATGCTTCTCAGAAGTAAAATTACTCCTTACTCTGCCATCACTAATTTGTTTAGTAAGTCTATGACAATCATATCATACTTCCCAAACAAAACAAAAAAAAATATTTTTTTTGGGCCAACTATCCTTCCCCCCCCCCAAACTAGATCACAACATTGTCCTCAATGTTAAAATATAGATGAGTAAATGATAGAAGATATTACCTGTTGAAGAAAACTGACACAAATTTAAATAAAAACAAAGTATGATAAATCCAAAGTAAAGGAAAGCTTTAAACAAAGTGTCAAATCTGGCTCCTTTTTCATCTTGTTTCCCTCACTGTCTCCTGCTGACCAATCTATCTGAGTTATTGTTGGGTCAGGATCAAAGATCAAAGGTAAATGAATTTTTTTTTTGTGACTTCAAGAAAACCATCAGGGTAAAGAAGTCTAGAAACCCCTGAAGGACCCTGCTCAAAGGATCGTCTGTCCAAAACTAAAATATAGCAAAATTATACAAAGATAAAAGAAATATAATAGCAAATGATGACATACCTGTTTGTACAGCTTTCATAGCGTATCTTTATACTGCGCATCATGAGTGCAGTAGTGGCATATCTTTTATCTTTGCGTGTCACTAGTGAAGTAGACACTCACGAATTTTTTTAAGGACCGTGCGTGCAAAGTTCCACCTGAGTCAATGATGGTCGTTTGGGGCTCACAACTAATTAAAGTCATGGTACTCTTAGGATCGCCTTGTTCAAACATTTTTTTCCTTTTTTTTTTTTTTTCTTTTTGAATTTTTTTTGAAAGATGACATGAAGAAGAAGAAGATGATATGTACAGATTGTTGTGGATATAGTTTTCATATCCGCCTCTGGTTTAACGTCCGATAATTGCTTAAACACCTTTATGAGTCGAGGATAAGCTTCCCATCCAATTTTCTTATAAATTGGCAAACATGGTCTTTTAGAAAGATTCCCAAGAACAACCTCTTGTAGCGTTTTTTTCATCCTTGAAGAGATTCCACAAATTAAGAAGTTCACGATGCACCAATCCACAAGAATGCGTCTCAAGATTCAATAAGATATCATCTAATGACTCCTTACTCAGTCCATTCTTAATGAAGAAAATTTTATCTTCTCTGTTTGCGAAAATCATCCCCAAAGTACGACATCGCTTGTTACAATTCCATCGTCCACATTTGTAACAGACTTGTAACCTTTTTGCTCTTCTCCTCTTAGAATACGAACTTCTTCCAAGACCTGGCATGTATGAGTCAAATGAAATTGAAGACTCACCTGCTAGTCGGACCTTTGCTTCAATTATCCAACGTACATCTTCTGGCATACCTTTGTGCATTAACAATCTCAATCTTTCACATCGAACTTTGTAAATTTTTTTCAGAGCATTTTGAAGGAGAGAAGGAAAATGTTTTCTCAGGTTTGAAAGAATGACATCCATTTTAAAGGAGAAGAAGGATTCAGTTATTTTGGGAAACTAAAAAACAAACCGACTTGAGAGTCACGGAGTACCGTATCCGCCACTTCACCGGCAACACAAAGAACTCATCAACTTGGTTTTTTCAGAAATGGTTTGAGCCTTTGTCTATTAACTTTAAACACATTACCATTCCTAGGATTCACAATATTTACGGTCCCATAAGGATACACATGTTTGACAACAAAAGGACCACTCCGGCTAGATCTCAATTTTCTAGGGAATAGGTGCAGGAGAGAATCATAAAGCAAAACTTTTTGACTAATTTCAAAAGATTTTCTCAAAATTATCTTGATTGTGGATTTTATTGGATTTGTCTTTTGATAATTTTCACAACTTTTGCAAAAAGTATAGCAGTCCTTAAATAAAGTGGGCCAATAAAATCCGCACTGCAAGATTTTCGCAGCTATTTTCTTTGAAGAAAAGTGACCTCCACATGCTTCTGAGTGACAAAATTTAATGACACTACCTACCTTACTGTCGAGCACACATCTCTGAAAAATTTGGTCAGGACAATGTTTGAACAAGTATGGGTCATCCCAATAAAAATTTTTCACCTCTGTAAAAATTTTCTTTCTATCTTGGTGCGTCCATTGAGGCGACATCTTTCCTTCTTGTTCTTCAGTAAGAGACGAGGAAATTATCACAGGAAAGCTTTGCTTTTCTCCCAAAAATGTGTACTTCAACCCAACAGGTAATGGCTTTAGTTCCGGTGTGGGTACTTCTTCATGAGCATTATCATTCATGGGTTTTAGCTCTTCGAATTTTGGCTTTCTTCCTTTGTATTCTATTTTCTCTGTACAATCAAGCAAATCAAATGAATTAATTAAACAAACTTCTAATAGGTCAGAAGAACTCCCTTTTTGAAGGTGATCATCTATAATGGCTTCAATTCCTTCAACTTCCTCATTTTCATCAAGGACTTCTTGTGGTTGCTTGCACATGTTAAAAACATTGAGATCCAATGTCATGTTTCCAAATGTTAGCTTCACCACTCCATTTCTGCAATTTATCAAAGCATTAGATGTTACTAAAAATGGACGGCTTAAAATAACAGGAATTGACTTGCAACTATCAACCAGGTTCAATATCAAGACAATGAAATCCACAGGATATATGAATTTATCAACTTGAACTAACACATCTTCTACTATTCCTCTTGGAATTTTAATTGATCTATCTGCAAGTAGAAGAGTTTTTGAAGTTAGTTTTAACTCACCTAAGTTGAGTTTCATAAAACCGAATATGGAAGCAAATTGACACTAGCACCAAGATCAAGTAAAGCTTTTTCAATTTTATGTTCTCCAATAATGCATGAAATCGTAGGACAACCAGGGTCTTTATATTTCAACGCATTATTATTTTGAAGAATGGAGCTTTTTTCGCCAAAAATGCTTTCTTTTTCACATTTAATTTCCTTTTAACGATTCAAGTCCTTCAAATATTTGGCATAAGAAGGAATTTGTTTAATAGCATCTAACGAGAGGAATATTGATCTTCACTTGTTTCAGAATTTCAAAAATTTCAGTGCGGTGGTCCAATTTCTTTAGGTTATTTAATGCTTGAAGAAATGGGGGTGAAGGAGAGAGTTTGGTTTCCTTTTGGTCAGCTTCTTCATTTTCTTGGGGAATTGGTTCATCTTCTTTCTCACAAGATTCAGGGATTTGTTTTTCAACAACCTTTCCACTCCTAAGAGTTATCACTTTGAACTTAGTCCATTTGTTGGTTTTTGAACTTCCCTCATTTAGGATCTTGACCTTTGGGATTTGTTCAAAATTTGAGAAGGAAATTTTCCTTTCTCGTGAATGGTGAGTGCGAGAAGAAAGTTTAGCAAGAGTATATTTTATGTCATTCATGATTTGATTGTTTTGTTTATTAATGGCCTCTTGCTCTATGAATGTAAGTGTTTCTTCAAGGTTTTCTATATTGGGACATAAGGTGCATATCCTTGAGAATTTTGAGAAACTGTTTACTTGAGGAGGTGGTGGTTTGAATTGTGGTAGTATTGTTCCTCAATTTGAAGTTCGAGTGATTTTTCTAAATCCGGATTGTATGTATCTGAAAAAAAAGTAAATGGCTTTTTAAAATTATTCATTGCATTTACTTGCTCATGTACAACTTCTTTAAAAATAGGAATGTTAGGACATTCATGTGTTGGGTGCCCTAAGTCATCACAAATGTCACAAATTTCTTCATTTTGTCTGATTTGATTTCTTTTGCTTTTCTTAATTCCATGGCTTCCACCTTTAAAGCTAAAGTGGCAAACCTAGCATTTAGATCTTCCTCTTGACTAAGGTGATATTTTCATTTATTAGCACTTGCAAGATTAAATCTAATTGAATTTTAAAAGTGTTAGTACTATGCCAAGATTGAGAATTTTACCTGCTTGGTTCAAATAGTCTAAAGCTTACATCGGGTTCTTTATCAAGAAACTCACCATTGCACATTGATTTTTCACAAATTGTTTAGTTTCAGGAGTTAAACCTTCATAAAAGAACCTTATAGTCGTCATTTTTCAAAACCATGATGTGATAAAGAATTTAACAAATCTTTAAATCGTTCCAACATTGAAAATATCTTCATTTGAATTTTGGGAAAAATTTTGGATTTGTCTTTTCATAGCATTGGTTTTATGTGTTGGAAAAAATTTCTTTAAGAACTCACCTTGCATTTCTTGTATGTGCTAATTGATCTTGGATTCAAAGTGTTAAGCCAAGATTTTGCTTTATCTTTTAAAGAAAAAGGAAACAATTTAAGCAACAATCTCTTGAGGTCTAATTTTGATCATTGAAGGCAATACATACTTCCTCAAATTCTTTGGATATAAATATGGACTTTCAAATTCTAAACCATAAAAATTAGGAAGTAAAGAAATCATACTAGGCTTAAATCTAAAATTGTTGGCATTAGTGGAAAGATAAAACAATGGACTAGAACTTCGAGGTGGTTACAAATATTTACATAGTTCATGCAACGGTTGATTTTGTGTTCATCATGTATACTTTCATTGTTAGTATTGTCAATTGTGTGTGATTGTGATTCAAACAAGTCAATATATAAAGTACCAAAATTAATTTTAATTAAGCGACCAGGAATTTAAATCATGACGATCCAATTAAGATAAATACATAAATAACTAAAAATAAATAAACAAAAAAAATGTACAAAGCGGTGTCACCCACCATTAAATATTAACAAGGATGGGGTAATAAACCAACCACCCAAAAATAAAAATAAAAATAAAATGTAAAAAATTAAAATACTGAGAAAATAAAGTCGAGAAAGTAAATTTAAATATAAAAATTGGAGAGTGAAGAGCTTTTCATGAAAGAGAAGAGAAGAAGAAATATTATTTCATTAAGTTAGATTACGAAAAAATAAATAACAGAAAAGTAAAAAGGAGAGTTTCCCCATTTGACGAAAAAAAATGATGAAAATAAATAAATAAAATTAAAAAGCAAAAATAAATGACATAAATATAAAAGTTAGAAAGTTAGTATGTTAGCAAGTTAGTAAGTTATAGTTAGATAGTTAGAAAGTTAGGCAGTTAATAAAGAAAGCAGAAGGATCGGCCGATCTTTTTCTCGATGAGGAGAAAGAGAATAGATTTTATTAAAGAAAACAAACCTCAATAAATCAAAACTTCAAATCAAGTTTATACACGATGCCAAAAACTTGATATCTGCAGGATTTAAGGATACAAATAAAAGTGCGGGTTGTCTCAAGTAGTAAATTTCTAAGAAGTCGAGATCGATACCATGGAATTGATGAAGAAAAATTAATTGAGGTAAGAAAAAGATTTTCACAACACCAAAAGTAATAAAACAAGTTCACAAATGAATTTAAGGGCTTGCTTGGGTTAGGAGATCATCTTGGTAATAAATTAAATGTAAGATTTTTCTCTTTTTAACTTCAATTGAAATCTAACGGAGGTTCCAATCGGAAAATATAACATTCAAAGTTCAATTATATATGCAATCATATTATGATTCCTTTAATTATCTACCAACATTTGTAAATGAGTTTAAGCATTCACTATGCCAATCATATTGTCTACAATAAATCAAGATCTCCATTAACAAAGAAGGTTTCTAAATTGATTGGAAACAAAATCAACACATATAATGTTCATTTAATAATATATCATTTAAGACAAGAAATAAAATAATCTAACCTTATTTCATTACAAGAGCTCACTCTTTCACCCAAGCAAGATGAAGATTTAGTTACTCATGGATAAGAAGAAAGAAAGGGAGAAGAAGAGAAAGATGCAACATAACTTCAATTTAGAACAAGAGAAAATTACAACAAAGGAAAACAATAAACAAGTATAACCTTAACTTGTACAAACCTAACACCCAGTTCTCCAAAGCCAATGGTGCCTTTTATAGAGGATTAGGGATACAAGGGGGATCCAGTGGGTGGATGAGTGGATGAATGAGTGGAAAATGCCAAATGGTGAAGATAAGAGTGAAAAATCATTAAGATTTCTTGTCTCCGAAATCATTCATTGCTTAAGTTATTGATTTCGTTTTTTTGACCAAGTGGTCTTCATGAAAGTTCAAGGAAATTATCTAAGCTTTCCATCTCAAGCTTCCTAAAAATTCGTCCTATGGCATCGAAATATAATTACTAAACTATTCACCTAGTTTCAAGCACCCTCTATTTTGACTTTCCACCAATATCACTCAAAAATGGCCACCATGAAAGTTGTAGATATGGATCTTAACTTTGATTCCAAATTTTCAGCCCATTTTATAGTCCAAACTCGAATTATGCTTTGATTACTGTACACTGTTCAGGTTTCAAGATACAAAACTTGTGCTCTGTCTTCCAAGCCCAATTAGCTCCAAGAGTGATTGAGACTTTGAGGATTAAAGTTGTGACTCTCTTATCTTTCTTACAAGGTAAAATTCATAATCAAGACATTTAGAACTCAAATATCGAAATATTCAAGAACATATAAGAAAATAGAGAAAGTACAATTAAACTAAATCTAAACTACAAAAACAATAAAGATAATGGTTTAAAAATGAGGGTTTATTAATGTATAAAATATATGATTATCAACCTCCTACTTCAACTAATGATATGCAATCTTTCCCAGCAACATCAATGAATTGTTAAGTTAGCTTGAGAATCTGATTTATTTAAAATCATATGTCTAGGGCAATTAACTCTGGTGTTATTTACCTAATCCACTATATTTCCATGAGAACTAGTGTAAACTCCACTAATGAACGATATATTCTTAAACACTCGTTATACATGGCTATAAGGTATATTTCTATCCAGTTAGCAAATCAATTCATCCAAGCCAATTGAACTCATCAAATATGTATCTATCATACCATATTTATATCTACAAATCCCTATGTCTAGTTTATTTGTATCCAAAGATCATGCAATTGATGACCAATCAGAAGCAACCATTAAGCATAGGCATGGTAAAACAAAACCAAACATCAATATAAACTCAAAAGATAACATAAACATCAATTTTCATAGAAAGGATTCAAAGTATCCCTAAATACAGCTGGGCTAATCCATGAACACGAAAATAACAACAAACACAATGCTCATAAGATAAGGGAGAGAAGAAAATTAAGGGAGAAGGAAGTAGATATCATCTTTGAAGTTCAAGTCATCTTCCCTAAAGAAGATGACCTCCATCCTTGACTCCTCCAGCCTCCAATCTGCCCAGAATTGAAGAACAGGTCACAGTCTCTCTAAAACCTAAAAACTAATGTGGAACTCCCTTGTAAAATCTATTAAAATTCTATTTATAGGCTCAGAAAACATAGCCATGTTGCGGCATCAACATTTCTACACCGCGGCGCGTTTACATTTAGGTCAGGGACGTCGTGGGGCTTAGTCTTCACGTCGCGGCATGCAAATCTTTGAGCTCTTTGACTTTGATGCAAGGGATTCACCACCCGCCGCGACGTACGCTCCTCAGCGTTGTGACGTGAGAAGTTTGTCTGCAAAATTCTGCAACAAACACAATTTTGTTGCTGTTTTTGCTCTTTTGGGCTTTCTCATCAGCGTTGCTCCAAATCTTCCACTAATTTACTTGTTTGCAGCTCTTCTTGCAATAGAGAAATCACCAAATCAATGACAAATGCAAAATCCACTTAATCAATAATATAATACGCACAGTTTATTCAATATCATATAGGAAATGTATCAGAATTGGATATAACAAATATAAGTACAAAACATTCCAAATATGCATAATACAAGGACTTTAGCAATCAGAGAAATACAGATATAGGGCATAAATAACTACACAATGTGGAGTTATCAACCACCACCAACGAGATTCAAACCTTGACCTTCACTCCAACGTTCCCTAGCCTTATGGTCAGGTGAGCCTGGTGCAAGGTTTGGTTAGGGTTTTGATTCGCAACAAAGGCTTCGTGTGTGGGTGGCAACATTGTCCTTGGGTTGGTACAGTGGTTCAGTTGGGGTTTAAAGTGGAGCTTTGGTTTGTGGGTTGCACAGGCCATTAATGGTGGAAGCAAGGGCTAGGGCTTATGGTGAATGATTTCTCTTTTGATGAAGAAGATGGGTTTAAAAAGAGAAGGTGTTTGATTTATTTATATTTTTAATGATAAAAAATAGAATTGTTTTGAGGTGGTCAGATATAGTTAGGGTAAAAATGATAGCTAGCAATCTTTCACATAAGGGAGGCTGATGTTATGCTAAAATCAAGAGGGGAGGTCCATGTTATTACCACAAACTTTAAGGGAGGTGAGTGAATTTTTTTCTATCAATAATGTATATAAAATGTAATATAATTGGGAGTTTTAATAATACCAATGCAAGGCACGAGTTGCTCACAAGTTTATTATTACATATGGCTGGTTTTTTTTTTCAAACTACAAATAAATTAGTATTGAATTCAAAATTCCAAAGTAAATAAAGTTAATAACACTTTCTTGGATATTCAAACCCATATATGAAGCCTTTGGAAATCAAATAAGCCTGAAATATGAATTATGATCAAACCAGGCCAACTCATTAATTTCCCTTCAAGGAATACACTCACAAAGAACATCCAAATTAGCTTGAGAGGATGATCTATATAGATTGTGTTGTTCAATAGAAGGAAAAGTGAAAGTAAAAATGACTGAAATTGCAGCATGCTTTGAGGTGAGAAGATTTCACTAGCATGCTCGATTATTTTGAAGGTAGCATGGTATGTGTGGATCCAAAATTTGCAAAATTTATTAGATCGTTAAGCATATACCAAATGTTCTTAGTCACAAGGTTGGCCCTAAAACTGGTGTCTACGACTAGGGTTGAGGTGTTTATAGGACGAGTGGAACTGAGTTAAGCCTATCTTGATCTCGATTCAATATTTTGATCATGTCAATTTTTGGACCCAGACTCGGCTTAGCCATGGTTCAACTAATGACTAGACTAAAACCAAGTCAATTCGATATTTCACAAATTTTATAAATTTGAACATTATACATAATTAAGTCATAATATTTTAAAAATAAAAAGCTAAAACTAAAAATGTTTTACAATATTTTTTTTTTTTTTATATATATATATATATATATTAATTATCATGTTATGTAAAAAACATTAATTTAAATCAAAAAATTTTATTATTTTTAGATAAAAAAATATTATTTTCATTAATTTTAAAAAATATATATATATGATTTAAAATATTATAAGACATCGAGTTGAATTAAATTAATGTAAAATATAACTTAAACTCAACTCAAAAATATACTAAATTTATTTTTTAAAACCTAAAGCCGCTCCAATTAACTCTGGAGCGAGAACAAATTATTCGGTCGCGTCAAGTTTTGAATACTTCCATCTACAACACATTCAATCTACTGTCTTGTTGAAGCATCTCAGAAATGCTAATGCTCCAATGTACAAACAGTACGGAGTAAGGAAATTCCAGTGTAATGCACGTACAGTTAAATTTCGTCCAGTGTTGGTCTCTTAATAGAGAGAAATTTTTGGATAAGTACAATTTATTATTTCATCATTTAGATATTTAAATTATTATTTGATATATATAAAAATATTATTAATAATTGATATAATATTATGATAATTTTTATTATTTTATATATATTAAATAATAATTTAAATATTTATAATAAATCATACCCACCTAAAATCACTCTTTAATAAAATTCTTTGCAATTTAATTCCAAACGACAGTCCATATTTATAAACTCAAATTGAAAAAGTAATAAATTATACTTCCAAGCGCCATTCTTAACTAGAATTCCACGTGGACTTGGCAGAGCTTATCCAATTTATTATCTTTGTTTAACTTTAGCCAAAAAAAAATTTAAATTTATTTTTATCCCTAAAAATATAATATTTTTTGTTTAGATTTTTATTAATTTTTTTAGTTTTGGTCCAAATTTGTTAAATATTTTTTATTTTAATTTATGTCGTTAGTGAGATTTGATTAAATGTTTATATAATAAATGAAAGTTCTCACACTGATATCATGTGTCAATAATTTCATTTGTCATGTAAATATTTAACGGATGCTCAACTAAAACAAAATATATTTAAAAAAATTGGACCAAAACCAAGGAAAAAAATTAAGAGCGACTTAAACTAAAAAGTGTCATATTTTCATAAATTAAAAACATATTTAAAGCAATAAATTATTATTAACTTGACCTAATTTACGAACAATGCATATATTTGAAAGAAAAATACTAAAGAGTCATAATTTTTGCCAAATTTTTTTACTAGAATGATGTGATATACTTGTTGACTCTTAATATTTTTTTATTAAAAATATTAAGTATTTGATTGATTTAGTGCATTAAACGTAATATATCATATTTATATTAAAAATTTCTCCTTAAATAAATGATTGATCCTTGTTACTTTATTTCATCTAACAATCACACTTTATTCTGTTACAAATCTTGCTTATTATTATTATTATTTTTTACTGTGTAGCATTACTTGGAAATGGATCCAATCATTAGAAATTTTTACATAATAAAATCACATGAAAAGAGAAATAGATACAAAAATTTTAAATGGTAGAGCTCTCTTACAATTTGTAAAATCTAATATTAAAATCTTTATATTTATTTCTCTTCACATCATATTATCATGTGAAATTTCACATGTAGAAGATTTATTTGCAGCTTACTCTATTTGAAAAGGGGTAACAAAGATACAAAGGAAAAAGTTGTATGCAATCCACACCTTTATTTGTGTTTCCGGTACAATTAAATTACAAGATATTTTTGTATAGGCACAAACTTAACACTTTATTTTTAGGCAAATACACATAAAATTAGAGAGAAAATATAATTGTTTGTGATGTATGAATTTAGTGGAATCCATACACACTCTCTCTCCAATTTTATGTGTGTGTGCCTAAAAATAAGATGTTAAGTTTGTGCCTATACAAAAATATATCCTAAATTACATGTATCGAACACTGGCATTCAAACAGGAAAGTCAACATAGAAAATACTATGACTAAGAAGAAACAGAACACATTTGTTATATAATGATGTATTCTTATCAAAGAGCATGGTTAATGCGATTCGGCTTGAGCAGCTTGGTAATGGACATCACTGTAATAATCAGGAGGAGAATGAAGCCAATGAAAGAGGCAATGAGGGCAGCACCACCTCGGTTGCAGTAGGTTTCGACTTTGTCACATATCTTATCCCACCTTGCATGTGAATTACCTTTCTTTCCCAATTCTGACATAAATGTTGCTGCACCATCTCCAGCTGATGCCAAAGCCATAGTCATCTACCCCCAAAAAAGTATAATCAAATAATAGTTTTCGTATATATTAGTAATTTAAATGAAAAACTCTTTGTAAAATTTATGGTGACGGGAAAAAAAAAAAGAAAAAGAATTCATGCATTACCATGTCTAATATTGCAACCAGTGCAAGCCGGAGTCCTTTGTAATCATATTGGGGTCCTAATATATCCACTGCTATCATCACCAAGTTATGGAGACTGGCATTTCCATTGGCTATCACAAAGAACCTATATCACCACCACAAAAAAATGTGACCATAAAAATGTCTAATATTGCAATTCTAAAAATTCACAAAAAAAAAATTGGGAAATGTAATTATAATTGAGAACTTACACAAAAGCTGGAGTTTGGTTAAACTTTGCAGTAAGAGTAGCTGTTATTGGGGTTCTACCAATGGTGGCAACTATTAAGCTTTTGGTCTGTTTGTTGAGTGCCATCACAAGTGTTGCAGATGCAGTGGCCAAAAATGCAATCACCCTGAGGGACAAAAGGACCCAGTCCTTCTTTGGCTTTGTCTCTGGAACTGCACTGAAACCAACTTCTACTTTCACTCCATTTCGTGAGGCCATTGTGCAAGCACTTACCAGAGTGAGAAAGTAATGGATGGTGATATGCACATGGCATTAGGGAAAAGGATGGGTTATTATAGACAGAGACAGTGAAATTGATCAACCATATCATTTGTTAAGTCTAAGAAGCCAAGTGTGGTTTCTATCAATAAATTCCTTGGATGGTATAACCAACTGAAATTTTCAGATTGTTGTTGGTTGGTGAGAAATATGAGAGAACGTGCCAATTCAGTCGTTTTAATTTAATTTAATAAAATAATAACTTTTTAAAAAATATTATATGTTTAAAAAATATCATAATAGTGAATGAAGGTTAGCCTAATTGGCAAGATCAACAATCTCAATTAAAAAGTCTCATGTTTGATTCCAGGTGGTCCAATTCATTGATATGTTATTCTCTTTGTAAAATTTTTAATTATCAAATTTTAAAATGGAGCAATCTCCAACCCTCCAAAATTTTTCATTTAAAAAATAAAAACTCAACTAGTATGAAAATAACTTGAAAGACTCAATTTTAAATCGTATTAATTAGGACTTAGCTAACTTAATGTTGATTGGAGTATAGTTTTTGTTGTCAACGAATTAAAAATAAAACCGATAAAACAAAGTAGAATGAGGCAGCTAAATGGGGCCTGAATTTGAGTTTAAATCATATATTTGTTTCTTATGTATAATACTGGTGTTAATTAGTTTGTAGGTTGTTAAAATTAGTTGGAAGCAACTTAAAAAAAAAACCTGGATTAATTTATGTCAAATTAAGATTTTAAGATTTTATTAATTTTGAATTAATAGGAATGTGAGATGTAAAAAAAAAATAAGGATGTAGATGTTTTATTAATTGTAATAATTTTTGTATTTTAATATAATTAATATATTAATTATAAAACGTATAACTAGTATATCATTATAAATTTATTATTATGAGGCCCAGGAAAAGTTAGAGCCTAAACCTTTGCTTAAGTGGCCATATCCAGATTTGGATCTTTTTAATTTTTTTTTTATATAATCAAGTAAATGAGATAGATAAATATAAAAAAATATTATTAGTGAGACTTAATTATAATATGTAAATTTTTTTATAATTTATATATTTATCTCTCTTATTTACTTGATTGTTTAAGGAAAAAAACAAATTAAAAAAATCCAAATCCAGCCATGGACTAGAACTGGCATAGACTATGATCGAAGGTCGACGGCAATAAAAGTGATTGCAAGACACAGCCGGCGATGGTTGCTGGCAACAATAATTACAAGAATAATTTTTTTTGTAATAAAAAATTTAGGGGTCTACAAAATTTATTTATTAACCTTTGTCATTAATGCTTGAAAATTAAGAATTGTAAAAATTGAAAGTAGTAGAAATTATTTAATTTTTAATTCCTTATAATTGGGAATCCAATTCAATATGAACACCATAGAATATAATTAGAATTAATAGGTCCAATACAAATAAATTCTAAAGATTAAGTGTTTATTTGGTCAACAGAGAAAATTTTGATTATTTAATAATTGATTATAATTGATTATTGTATAAAAGTTTTTTTTTTATAATCGATTATAATCGATTTATTTTTATGTTTAGATATATTAACTAAAAAGTAATTTTAAATTAATCTATTTCATTCGGTTGATGTAAAAAAGAATCAATTTTATGTATTAAATTATCAAAATAGATATATAATGATTAAAAAAGTTATTTAATTGATAACAAAATAGTATTTACATATTAAAATATAAAGAATAATCTATAAACTAATTATAAGTTTAAATCTTCAAAGATTATAAAAATTAGTTTTAAAAAACTTTTATTTTACATTAAATTTCATGTAAAAGTTGAAGCTGATTTTACCAAACATAATTAAACATTGGTGAAATAAATTTTTTCTCAAAAAAAGCCAATCTAAGCTAAAAAAAAATTGAAACAAACATGCTCTCAATCTTTAACATTATAAAAATTAACTTAAAAATTTTTTATTTTATATTGAATTTCGTGTAAATGTTAAAACTGATTTTGTTAAATATGATTAAACACTATTAAAATAAATTTTTTCTAAAAAAAAAAACTAATCTAAGCTAATTTAATCTAAAACAAACATGCACATTCTAAGCCAAATTTCGCACATCAAAAGACATCTAAAAATCTCTTAATTTTCACACGAAAAAGAAATCAAGTTTCCAAAAGAGAAGCTCTATACCACACATACGTGTTAATAGGTCAAGTTAGGCATTCATTTAGGAAACTCTAACTTGAGAAATCTAGAGCTTTCGGAAAGTCTATTGGACACCGCAGTTCATGTCCTGCAGGTATGTTTGGATAGAAGAATTTTAAAGAATTTTAGAAAGAAATAGAAGGGAGGTTATATTTTTTATTTTGAGTAAATATTTTTATAAAATAAAAAAATAAAATAAAAAAATCATATAACATTTTAATCATTATCTATTCAAATTTATTTATAAACATTTTATAATGCTTTCAATTCAGAAACGAAAAATATATATTTCCTTTTTTTTCCCATTGAAACCCTTCCCTCCAAGTTTTAATTAGTGTCAACTGTCAACTTTTAAAATGTTTAAAAATTGCTTAACCGATGATTTTATTATTAATAAACATTCAACAACAACATAAGGCAATTAGGTAAAACGTACCCACAGCACCAACAAGTTTCAATTAGCTTCAAACCCTCCTTTACAGGGGAGTCAAGTTTTCTTTCTCATTTTAACTACGTTGCATTCTTGCCCGTTCAGTTGTTTACAATGTTCAAATAATGGATGATGGATGCTAATATACTCCTTCTTCAATTTCGATGTATAATACTTGACTTTATTTACATTAATAATTTTTTTTGTTATATGTTTTTTTTAAATCACCATTAATGTTTACCACTGGCAATCGTTAGTTTCCGGTCGGTCACCCCCAATCGCTGACCAGCCACCACACATCGTAGGAAAGCGCCAGTTGTTGGCAGGAAACCACCGTTGTCATTGGACACTACCATTGTTAGAAATTGTTGCCATCGAAAACCACAAGCTGTCGGCCAGCCATTGCCTATCCTCGCCAGAATCCGCCCATCGTCGGTTATCGCCAAAATTGGCCATGCCGCCGGCCAACTCCGGCCACCATCCGCGACCACCGCCTTTTTAAAAATTATACTGTTTATTTTTTAAATTACACAACTGTATAAATAATATCAGTAAAAATAATACCGATTAATATTTACACACAATAATAACTCTACAAATTTTAACTGATAATATTTAACTGTGTATACTAAAAATTCTACAAATTTTAATTGTATATACTAAAAACTCTACATATTTTAATTAGTAATATTTATACACAATAATATTTTTTTAAAAAAATCCTTTACAATTTTCTCTGTATAAATGTGTAAGGAGTTTTAAAAAAATATATAGAAAGTAGCCGCTGGCGGAAGGTGGTTGGCAACTAATAGTGATTGACAGTGAAAGGTGACTGACAGTGGATGAATGACGAGAAAGTTGCGTTGATAGTGATGATAACAACAGTAGTGGTAATATGTAAAAAAATATAAAACAAAAAAAAATTTATAAAAAAAAATTTGCTTAACAAATTTCTTATATTTGATCTAAACTATTAATTATTTTTATAATTAAATTAATAATTTAAATTAAAAAATGTATCATGCACCTTGCCTTAAAGAATATATATTAGAAATTATCATAATGGATTGCATACTTAGTACATTACTTTGTTAGCCCCTCCGGTTTTTTTCCTTGTGAAACTCAGACCAATACAAAAAAACGCAAATAGCATAATGATTACATCATTTATGGACTCTGGGAGTTTGCCCTTCCAGAAAGCCAAGTCTACAAAGCATGATAGGAGAAGGCTAATATGCACTTGATAAATTTTTATCTAAATTTAAAATATTTAAGTTAAATGTATTAAATTAATAAATATTTAATATTTTTATAAAATTTTATATTTTTAATTATGTAACATAAACTTTTATAAAAATATTAAATACTAATTAACTTAATTCACTTAATTATGTATTTTAAATTTATGTAAGAATATTTATTTGCACCTAATTATCTTTTGGTGTATTCATGCACTATGCACTACTTTTATGACCTATTATTACCAGTCAACTCATTTTATGGTATTTAATTTTTTTCCTTGTTCAACATTGTTTGTTTGAAAAATTAGAGGAGCCCAGCATTGTTTGTTTCTTCACTGGTGGCAGCTCCGGCAGTCATTTCGGTGGCGGAAGCTACGGCAGAGTGTGGTGGGTCGTTCGTGCATATTAGATGTTTCTTTTTTTTTTTTTGACCAAGGGAATTCCTTCTTTGAATATATATGCTTTTTGCAGCATATAATGCAATCGTGCGCTCAGGGAGTGATCACAGGAGCATTTCTATGTTGCACCATTACCAAATTTTGACCTATTATCACCGGTTTTTCGGTTTCATTTTTTTTTTCTTATTATACTTCGTCTACCCCCCTCCCCCACCCCAAAAACGCTCCGCCGGCCATTCGCGTTTGCCGTCGTCACTCCCACCGCCACCACCACCATCCCCACTCCCACCACCACGACGTTGTCGTTCCCGGTCGCTGCCACATCGTCGTTGAGGAGCACCGGCCACTTTCTCTTTCTGCCTTTAACTTTCTCTCTCATTCTCTTATCTTCAGCCAGCCGCTGCCGTGAGCAGCACTGGCCACCACCAACAACAAGCCGCTGAGGCGCTAATTCTGTCAAACAATGACGAACAACAACCAGTCCAGAGACCAGTCAAACCGCGAGTCTGTGATGAAGCCGCAACGAACCATGACCCCTCCACTGTCTGCCTGCAACAGCAATCGATAATATCTCCATTTTTCTAAGTTCTGCACCTCCAATTTTTAATTATTTCCTACGTGATTTCATCATTCACAATATTTCAACAATATCAAAGTTTTAATATTATCTTAATTAAAAAGATTGGACAGTAGAGAATTTGCTGAAGGTGATGCTGAAGCCAAACTAAAATCAAAATCCATTGTTAACAAGAATAATCATTGAAATTGATTTCAAGCACAAAAGTTCAATAACAGGAACCAAACGTTTTGGGATTAGAAAATGATATTCGTTGTAACACTCACTTTAAGGTATCACATTTCAGACTAACTCTCTTATATTTTTATATCTAAGTCATAAAATAGTAAATATTATCTAAAATACGGGTTTAGAAAATTTTTTTTCGCGAATAACATAAATTTTACTGAATTAATAAAAAACACAAGATATAAATACTGAATAAAATATATTTTTCGTACATAACATGGATTCGTACTATCTTCATTACATAAACCATATAAAAATTCAACCTGACCCAAGTTCACAATTTCTAAAGACAAAAGTTCTTCTCAAAAGATAGATTCCCTAAATGTCTCGCTACTTACGCAACTTTAAATCACCACAATACTCTATATACTCAAAGTCCCAATGAACACACCAAGCAGCAGCGCCTTAAAAAAAGTTGTAGTCTAAAGAAACCTAGTTGATTCCTTCTTGTCGGCATCGCAGTTTTCGCCGACATAGACATAAAATAGAAACAGACAGAACAATATAGTAAAGAGGTGAAATCTCTTATATCACATATTAATATAGTAGCAAGAGAATGACAAACATTCTAACACAATTCAAAAACGATATAACAATAACATATTTAATAAGTAAATAATCTGATAAACTTATATCACAATATCAGACATAATGATAACACCACAATAATATTACATCACCACAACATTATATCACAATAATGTAATTGCTAATTATGCATATGCACGATGTGTATGTTGATCATCCTTTTCCACAATGTGTTTGTTGACCATCCTTTTTCACAATGTAACCAGTTCCTACTATTCCATGGAACTATACTCAAATTCAGATATAAACGCTCCAGAAGATATGTCTCCCCTAAAAAGATAGTCTTTGGACCATAAAAAGCAATAGTGTCGTCGGGGCTGTCAGTGCGTTGCAAATGGTTTATATCGCAACCAGGGGTATATATATATAGGGGACATATCTAGTGAGAGGAGTGATTATTGTGAGAGGGTGAGAGGAGTAAATTTTGACCATACAACCATACATGGATGATCAAGATTAAAAGTTATTTAAAGGTCATGTGACCACTTAAAAAAGTTACATGCATTTATGTTTTAATCTTGACCATTTATATAAGATCAAATGGTCAAGATTCACTCATCTCACCCTCTCATAATAAACATTCTTCTTACCTCGATACACTTATATATATATATATATATATATATATATATATATATATATATATATATATATATATATATATATATAGTGCTAACATCAGTACTCGTGATAACATCATCACGAAGCGAATTATCGCGCCCTGACCTCCCCTCAAGATCCATGAAGATCCCATTATCCTGTAAGTTCCCGTTCACTCTTTAGGCATAAAACGCCACAACAACTATCAACTGTAAAATGCTCAAATACATGTTCAATGAAACCAAACCACCGTTAAACTGTTCCCAATGATATCAAATTAATCATCCATACAACTACATAATACGAAAGATCCACACCGGTCTAGAACCTCGGTCCCCCAAGCACAATCAATACCACAACTACTTAAATATAGTAGGTCGGCTCTACAGCACAACTTGTTGTTCCTCTTAATCGCGTAACTAAAATCATTGTTTTTAAAATGCGCAAGAGTTTTTCTACATATTTTTAATCGTGTATAATATTTTAATCATATTCTAAGCTTAAAGTAAAACTTTTCTCATTTATCATCAAAATTGGACTTTAATTCCAATATTTTTTTAATAAATCATCGGTAAATAATGTTTCCAACATTTTCTCACTAAACCTCCTTTAAGAAATATTTCCAAACATTTTCCATAAAAACGTAACGTATTTAAATTAATTCAAAATATCTCAAAAACCTTTATTCATTACCCTTAATAACATTTTAAATAAAACACTTTAAGTTCCAAACCATCCGCAAAATCATTTTCTTGCTAAAACTTCTCTAAATAATATTTTCTTCACAAAACTATATTTCTTTGATTAACTTAGAATGCTACAACTCAAAATTTCCCAGCACACTTCAAAACCCAAAAGACAAGCTATACGTCAGTAAATTTTAAGTTTTTACTTTTATTTCACATAATACTCTAATTACAGTAATTTTAATTCTAAAAACTTGTTTTCTTTCTTTTTACATCTCAAAATTTACTAAATTGAGTTCTTGTTAATAAAACCTTCAAAACTACCCTTAAGAAAATATTTTGATCTAAACCACTAATTCTTGGCATGTTGGTCGAAAATCAATTTATTTTCTATAATCAAATATTTATTCATTTCCTATCTCATTTTCCGTTGTAAAAATATTTAATTCAATTATTTGTTACTTAATCATCTAAAATCCACACTTGGTAAAATATTTCAAATGATTTATTCCAAAATCTTCATGGGAACCGTGTACCCCTTAGTTCTTAGAAAACAATATAGTTTTCATTTCCACTTGATTCTTATCATATGCCACATATCTCTTATGATATTTTTCACTATCACATATTTATGCTTTTAGATCATACTTAAGCATATTAAGCATCCAATAACAATTTAATCAAAATCATACCATCTCACATGTATATCATACTTAATTATCAAAGTAATAGAATCCTATATAATCAAAAAGCAACCATGGCAATTTCATGCATACAAGTAACATTATATAATTACACACAATCAAACATATATAAACCAATAATCACACAATTCGAGTGAATAAATCCTCACATAGATTTTCTATTCACAAATACAAACAAATACATTCCCTCACCACCACATATGACCGATGAGGTTAATCTTCCTCTTACCTTGATTGATGCCTCCTAGCTCCTTGTAGAACTCTCTCTTTGTATCAAATTTTCACCACCAAGTAGATCTTAGAATCAAAACAAACACATAAATATTAGTATCTAAGGCTTGATTAAGATAACCATAGATCAAACATAGTCTTAGGTTTTCCAAGAGTCAAGTAAGAAATCAAGTTTCAAGATCTTTACCTTGAAACCCTAGAACTTATATCCAATAATCAAGCTTGAAGATGATAGAATTAGGTCTTGATCACAACATAAAAGTTGCTTAGAATGAAGTTTGGGATCAAGTGATGTGATTAGATAAAATTATGAGTGATTGGAAGGCTATTTTAGGGAGTGAAACCATGAGCAACACAAGGAGAAAAAGTAAGAGCTTTTGTGTTCTTTGCTTGATGGAAATGTGAAGATGAATGAATCTTGAGAAGTTCACAACATAAAAGTGTCTTGGATTGATAAGAAGATTCAAGATATGAAGTTAGATAAAACTATGGAAGGTTGGATGTAGGTTAGAGGGTGATGGCCGGATGTTATGGAGAAGAGAAAATGAAAGAATTTCTTTGTATTAAACTTTGCAAGAAAATGTGAAAACTTTGAAATGTGATAGAAAATTCAACTTTGGTCATCTTGAAGACTTAATGGTCGTAGGACATGTTGAGAGAAAATGAGAGAGAATTGTTTTATTTGATAGCTTTGTGATAGCCTTTGCTTTTCTTTGATAAGAATGAAAGAAAAGTTAATATGAAAGATTAAGTGTAGAAATTCATTGCATGACCATAAGTTACATGTGCAAAGCCACCAAAATTGACTAAGTGAATTTAGTGTAATTTCTTGAATATTTTCTAGAAGAATGACCAAGTGCATTTAGTATAGATTTCTTGCCCTCCAAATTAATGCATTGTCGTAAGTTTCCTTGAAGCATGCCACTATTGTTGACTTGTCTTACATTATTCAATTGATAAAAGATGATAAGAATTGAATTGTGATAGTTTGCCTCCCAAAAGCTTGCTTGGCTGTGTAATAGCATAGGAAAGGAAGCTTAAAGGCTTGTTAGATAAAATAGAAACATTTGCACATGGCTTCACATGGTCTCACATGACCTTGGTCTTCAAGTAGTCATTCTTTAATCAATAGAAAAATCAAGAACATGCTAGAAAAGTATAGGTGGCCGTGTGACTCCATGAAAGGCTAATTAAGTTTTGTTTCAATTTAATTCCTAATTACACTTAGCTTAGGTAATTAATTCATCTAATTACAAACTCATGTCATGCATTTATCATGCCTTCTAGATAACTCTAGATATGTCCTTGTAACTATAAATTCTAAGTATTAACAATAGTTACTAATTAGACTATTAGAGTAACTAAATTATATTATCTAGTTTCTTAACTAATTAACCTAGCCATTTTTGTTGACTTTTCAATAAACAATCATGATTCTAATTGGTTAGTCATATTACTATCTTCTAGAATAGGGCGAGTCACCATTCTAGAACATGATGAGTTAGTATTTCTACTAGTTTCTATAAAAAGAATGATATGATAAGTTTGAAAGAATAAGTAGTCAATTTGAATTTGCCTTCTAGTTTAAGTAGTCAAGTTGGATTTGTCTTCTAACTTGAGTAGTCAATTTGAATTTGTCCTCTTCAACTTGAGTAACCATTTTGACTTCTTCCTACTTGTCATTGCTTCATCACTTTGAGTCATAGCTATCAAGATATTTTCTTGAAGATATTACCTAATATACAATAGTTACTACTATTATACAATATGAGCCCACCTCAAACACACATACAACTTAAAATAATATTAAAATTACTGCGATTATTACATAATGGGTAATAGGAAACTCAGATAAAGAAAATCTCTGTCAACTGTTCTCGATTTTAGTTTAGTAAGATCCACGATGGGCCGTCTATAATTGGAATTGAAATGAAGAACTATGAAATTGAAAACTTTTTGGTCCAGGAAAAAAATTATTAGTTTATGAGCTTTCACCTCAAAAACACACATACAACTTGGGGAGGCGAAAATAATATTAAAATAATCAACTACTCAGAATAATCCATAAAAATTCTCCACCTACCCCAACAAAAAAAAATCATAAAAATTATAAAACTCATTTATGCAAAAAAGCGAAATTCGAACATATAGTTTAAAAAATAATATTAAAAAAATCAAAATAATATTAAAATATTCAAAATCATTAAAATTTCCCAAAAATTCACCAAAATTCATAAATATTATAAAACGTATTTATTTCAAGAAAAATGAAAAATCGGGATGTTACATTCGTGATTAAGTAAGAGAAAGTGATGTAATCAATGATATGTGAAGTAGTATAAAAAGTAATGTGAAAAAAAAATAATGTAAAAAAGTTGTTTAGGATTTTCTTCCACAGGTGCCCAATGAAGGAAATGGGCAAGGGCTAACTATAATTGGAATTGAAATGAAGAAACTATGAAATTGAAATTTTACTCATTACTACCAAATTTTTTATTTTTAGTTTCAAATTCCTTCTAAACCCAAAACGAAACAATTTCCCAGAAAAATAACTAAAAAACACGCCCACAAAATAAAAAGGGATGGGTGGAAATGATGAACCTTCTGAGGCCATAGTCGAACTAAATGAAAATGATAACTTGGAGTTTGCTTTCGTCTCCAGAGACTCAAACTCGTCTCTAGTATCCTCCAATGAAATTTTCTACAATGGTTTGGGGAGGCGACCAAATATTAGAGCCATTGATTTGTGTGACTTTTGCATCAATGGTTATCAAGCACTACATGCAACCTGATCAACGGGTTAAGGTATAAAACTTAATATTTACATAATTTTTCCGTGGTCTCACGTGGTCTGAAGCTCCACCTACCCTGAGTTGAAGGGTGAAGAGAAGTGGAAAATGGTGTTGTGGTACGTGGAGGTAGTGGTTACGTGAGAGAGCTTGAAGTGGTTTGGAAGTTTTCTTAATTGTGTGGAACAATTCAGTGAAGAGGAGGATAGTATAAGTATAAGTAGCTTGACTTCGTGGTGGCCGTTGTTATGGTTTTTTCTTGGTGATCAACTCTGCGATTGAGTTGTAGATCAAGAAAGAGAGCAAATGGAAATTCTTTTGGTGAATTGTTAGCCTTATCCTTCTATAACATGTTTTGATATGTTTCATCTAAAAATGTTCCTTTTTCTTGATGAAAAGCCGAGAGAAAAAAACGAAGACTGTACGTTTTCTCGGTGTAGGACGTGATGAGTGTTTGATGCTAACTAAAGAAAAGCACAACTAGATTATACCAAGAAAGGAATAAAACAATATGAGAATGCAAGAGAAGGGATGCAATGAGATACCTTCATTTTTTTTAAATTACTTTTATGGATTGATATTGCTCTAAAAAAAAAACAATTTTTTGTTTTTATTTTTTGTTTTTATTTTTATTTTATTTTTTTGTCTTCCCTTTTTTTTTTATTTTTGTTTTTTTTCAAAAAAAAAAAAAAGCTAACCTTCCACTTTATTATATTGAAGGATCATGGATTGATATTGAAACAAGCAATGAATTTTTAAAGGTTTAGGGGGTAGAACTCTATTAATGCGAAGCTTTTATTTATCCTAAAACTTGAGTTAAGAGGCAGGAAAAAAGGTTGGTTAATTTAAGAAAGTGTATAATCGATGTTTGTGTGAATGTGTGATGGAGCAAGTGTGTACTTGATTATTTGTAGAGTTGATAAAATGGGTTGGTATCACTTGATTAGGCCGGGTGAAGTCGAATTAAGTATGTTTCAAGTTAACATTTTGTTAGTTTAATTCAATTTTTTGCGAGCTGTAAGTTGGGTGAATAAACTCAGTGGTCTGATATTTTTTTTAAAATAATAATAAATTTGATCTATAAAAAAATTAAATCAATGATGTCATTTCTCAAAGATTGTTATGATGACAATGCTGAAGCAACAACAACTATAGGGTTGCTAGGCCCTGATCATGTTCTGTTTGGGTTTTTTTTTTTAAATTCAAATTTTGAAGAAGAGAGAGAAAGAAGATATAAGTATAAGTAGCTTGCTTTTTTTTTTCAATATCACTACGATTGAGTTGTAAATTAAGCGTGTGTTTGGTTTAGATTATGATCTGAACCATCCAACACTTTTTTTTAACAAATAAGCTATTGCTAACTATGGGAACGTATTTGGCAACTATGAACGAAAAAAGCAACAATTTTTATGAGGAGAAAAAAGTTATTGAACATCAAGTGAAAATTTGAGTTATTTTAGAAAAAGTTGTTGGGATTATTTCTAATAGTAAGATGTAAATATCATTCTATCCTCAATTAAATAATTTTTTAATCAATCAAATAATTTTTTAATCATTCTATGTCTGTTTTGATAATTTAATATATAAAAGTGATTCTTTTTTATATCATCCTAACAAAAAAAAATAGTTTAAAATTATTTTTCAGCTAACATATCCAAACATAAAACTTTTTTTCTTATAATCGATTATTAAAATAATTAAATTTTCACAGCTATCCCAAATACACACTAAGAAAAAGAGCAAATGGAAAAAAAATTGTCATTCATGTGGTCAAAAAGCTAGCTTTTGCTCCTTTTTTTTTTATCCACTTTGTTAGTTGTTATGCATATCAATAAATCTATTTGGAAGGAAGGAGAAGATCATCTATTTGGAAGGAAGGAGAAGATCATCTATTTTACGATTTTACCTTTGGTCTAGATGAGTAGGAAGGGGGTTTATAAGATTTACGGACAACCTATTATTTTTTGAGTCTCAAAACAACTTTACTTGTTTGTTTTGGTCCAGAAAATGAATTATTTGAAAAAAAATATTTTAAGAAGATTTTTATAGAGAAGATGGCAAACGACGCCATAGAAGAAGAGAGAAAGATTTTTTCCACAATTTTTGTTTTTTCACAATAGGTTGAAGGTGATCATTTTGAACTATTGATTTATTTTCATTTCATATCAACTCTAAATAAGTAGTCCACTGGTAGACACGAGACATAAAATTAGAGAGAATTTGAGGACTTTCCTCCAACTTGAATTAGAGCTAAAGTTTATCTATTTTTTATATTAATAAATCTATAGCTTCTACAACATGGTGCATGGTGCACCACTTGTTGATGGTGCATATTAGGCAAATCCACTCTTGGAATTCCCTTGTATTATCATGTTGGGTTGTTCTAATATTCACCAAAAATTCTTTGGTGCATGGATGCACTTCTAGGTTTCAGGCATTGATTTAATAATAAAAAAATATCAATGGCTAAGATGAAAAATTATTAACTTTCTAAATAGGTAAACATCATGATTTATAAAATACATGAATTGTCCTAAAAAGCTAAAAATTGTTTTCTTTATCTTCTTCATTCACTCAAGACCAAACCCTTAATCTTCATATTCACCTATCTGCCTGAAACAACAATCGATAATATCTCCATTTTTCTAAGTTCTGCACCTCCAACTTTTTGTTATTTCCTACATTATTTCATCATTCATAATATTTCAACATTATCAAAGTTTCATTATTATCTTAATTAAAAAGATTAGACAATAGAGAATTTTCTCAAGGGGATGCTGAAGCCAAACTAAAATCAAAATCCATTGTCAACAAGAATAATCATTGAAATTGATTTCAAGCACAAAAGTTCAATAACAGGAACACAACGTTTTGGGATTGAAAAATGATGTTCATACATTATTGTATTCAGTACACCCATTTTTACACCTGTTTTGAATATGTGTGATTAAGTGAGAGAAAGTGATGTAATTAATTATATATGTAGTAGTGCAAAAAGTGATGTGAAAAACAAATAATGTAAAAAAATAAAAAATGTTTAGGATTTTCTTCCATAGGTGCCCAACGAAGGAAGTGGGCAAGGGCCAGCTATAGTTGGAATTGAAATGAAGAAAGTATGAAATTGAAATTTTACTCATTAGCTTCAAATTCCTTCACATTTCCCACATAAGCACGTAAAAGGGATGGGTGGCAATGAACTTTTTGGGGCCATAGTCAAACCAAATGAAAATGACAACTTGGAGTTTGCTTTCGTCTCCAAAGACTCGAACTCGTCTCCAGTATCCGCCAATGAAATTATCTACAATGGTTTGGGGAGACAACCAAATATTAGAGCCATTGATTTGTGTGACTTTTGCATCAATGGTCATCAAGCATTACCTGTAACTTGATCAACGGGTTAAGGTATAAAACATAATATTTACATTGTTTTTCCAACAGTCTCCACCACCTACCCCAACATAAACGGTGCCGCTCCCCACGGCGGCAAGGGGGATAGTGTCATCAGTGTCTACTGTATTTGATGCAGAGACCAACCACTAGTCTTGCTGGCTAAAACCCCACCAAAACCTAATTCCAAGACTTGAGTTCGTCGAGTCTATTGTTGAGCATGATGAGCGTCGACTCGAATTGGTACAGTTGCTTCACCGATTTGGAGACGTTTGAGAGCAGTCGTGCTCCCCCGCTGTAGGTGTACGACAAGAATATCCCATTGCAAAAATTGACGGTTTGTACCACAGCAAACAACGACGTCGTTTCTTGAAAATGGCTATAACGATGATGCTGAAGCAACAACAGCTACAGAGTTGCTAGGCCATGGTCATGTTCTGTTTGTGTTTTTTTTTTTTTGAAATTCAAATTTTGAAGAAGAGAGAGAAAGAAGATATAAGTATAAGTAGTTTGCCTTTTTCTTTTTCTTTTTTTTTCAGTATTACTGTGATTGAGTTGTAGATTAAGAAAGAGAGCAAATGGAAAATCTTTTGGAAAATCTTTTAGTATCACATGTTTTGATATGTTTCATCATATTCTTGATTCAAAAAGGACACTTTTCTCTGATGAGTGATGCCACTCTGTTATATGAGTGAAGGATACATTGGATTGATATTGAAATAATCGTAAGCTATAACCTTCCACATATTGTCACAGAAGATGAATTTTTAAAGGTTTAGGGGGTAGAACTCTATTATTGTGAAGCTTCTATTTATCTCAAAATCCGAGTTAAGAGGGGCAAAAAAAGTTGGTTAATTTAATAAAGTGTATAATCAATGCTTGTGTGAATGTGTGATGGAGCAAGAGTTGATAAAATGAGTTAGTCTGACTTGATTAAGCTAGGTCTAGTTGGGTTAAGTATGTTTCGAATTAATATTTTATTAGTTCAGTCTAATTTTTTGTTGACTATAGGTTAGATGGGTAAGCCCACTAGCTTGATAATTTTTTTTAAAAAATAATAATAAATTTAATCTTAAAAAAATTAACTCAATGAGAAATAAAATATTTGGGTTACTTCAGTTTTAAGTCATGATAAATAAATTAGATAATTAGTCTAATTGTAAATTAAATTTAAATTTTTCAAGCAAAAAAAAAAAAAAGATATAATCTCCTTTTAGGTGTACTTTATCAAATTAAAAAATAATTAAATTTCAAACTAATAGGTTGAACCCCTTGAAGTGAGCCAACTTGATTTCAGATCGAGTCATGTTAGACTAAAATTAAATTTAAACTTAAATTTTTTTATTTTAATTTATACTTTTTATCGAATTATTTGGGTCGAGAGTCGGCTCATCTCATTTTGACAACTCTAATTATTTGTCTAAAAGATTAAATATTAAAAACCAAAGTTAAGGGTTAAAACACAAATAAAAAAAAAGTTTTTTTTTACTAAATGCTTAAAATTGGTCAAAAAGCACAAAATTTGTAATTGCAGGTCAAATATAAGGTGCATCCGTAGGTGCATGGCAGAAGTCTCCGTGATCACAAGGACGTTGTGCCGAAATTTTACACGAGTCATGACTAATTCTCTTTTTTTTTTTTTTTTCTTTTGGCCAGAAGAGTGTGAACCAATAACAGCACATTTTTTATGTAGAATTTTTGGGAAATAAAACAGCCTTAACATTTGCTCAGTGATTATGAATGATGAAAATATTAATTCTTTCCCAAGCTTATTAGCAACAAAAATTTTAATTCTTAGTTCATAGTTTTTTAGTAGTTCAAATATATGTTAAGGCTAATATTGTCCTTTCCGATCTAGGAATATGACTTAATGTTGTTTTTCTAAGCTGTCATTGACTTATGAATTTCATGCGTATCTATCCTTTAAGAAATTAAAAAAAAAACGATTTCACTTTAAATGAATATATCAAAATTTGTTTTTGATCAAATTTAATGACATAATTTTATTCATATATAATTGACATCACTTAATAAGATAAAGTTTGCATGTAGTTATAATGTTTTTAAAATGTATTCTTATTGTATTATTTAATTATTTATCTGCTAAATATGTTTTGTACTCTATTTTTTAATTTTTTTTCTCATTTTCTTTGGTTTGATCAACCGAGATTATGTGCCATTATAAGCATGGTCTTGCAATTTTCAGATGTTTTTGGATATGTTCCTACAGCGAACTTCTAAAAGAAGTTTTTATCTAAGAAATAGTTGATTTGAGAAGTTATTACAATTTTAATTGATAACTTTTTTTTTACACACATATATCATATAGAAGAAAGATGAATGCGAAATTTAATCTTAGGACTTTACAGTTACCTACATAAATTTTTATCAATTAAGTTAACTAGTAAACATTTTTATTTTGAAATAAATTTTTATAGCAATATATTTTATTTTAAATAAAATTGGGTGATTTTGTGATGTCATTTGTGACCTTCCAGAGGCTAGGGCTGCCAACAGTAGTACTTAAGTCATTCCCATGTTTATTTATTTATTTAATTTATTTTGGATTATGGCAGCTTCTGGTCTCTTTATTATTTATTCATGTGAAAAAAAAAATTATGCAAAAAAGAAGGAAGATCCCTAACTCTATGCATGCATATGCTCAGAGCCAATAATAATAATAATAATAATGTAATAGGACATGTTTTAATAGGCAGGTGATATTACTTGCCCAATGACGTATTGATGGACTACTAAATCAACTAGCTATAATAGATTTAAAATATTTATAAGTTAGTCTATTAATTTATTTATGAGAAAGTCTTATATTTATTTAAAATTGCATTTTAGTCCTTTTTAATATTTGGGCTCACAACATGGTCTAGAAGCTCTCAGCGCCAGTGTTGAATTTTTGCGGGATTAAGACTAGTGTTAGCGTCAGCAAGGAGGGAGAAGGCAAGGAAGACGACAACAATTTGAGCAAAGGAGGTGGGTCTAGTGGCGTCGGTGTCGATAAGGATTCAAAGAGGAACTCTTAGCTGGTGGCGACGATGGTGAAGGGCAGTGTAATTGATTGTAACTCACAAATTATTGGTGTCACCTGAACTCAATTTACTCATCACTGATTCAGTTGGCTCAATTAGAGATCTAGTCATCACCACCACTTCAAAAACTCATTCTTCCATCCTCTAAGGTGTTAAAAAAAAGAAACATCAAAGTACATAAAATTTGTCATTCAAGTGGTCAAAAAGCTAGCTTTTACTCATTTTTTCTTTGATCCTCTTTGTTAGTTGTTATGCATATTAATAAATCTATTTGGTTATCAGGGATGGATCCAAAAAATATTTAGTAATGAGACCAAAAATTATGAATAATATTATTAAATTATATATAATATCTATCAATAAAATTTATATTATAATACAAAAAAGAGTAAAAAATTATGAATAACATTATCAAATTATATCATAGTATCTACTAATAAAATATATATTATAGTACAAAAAATAATTTATAATACCTTCATCGAAGTCGAGCACAACGTTCCTTCATATCATAAAACTCATCAACGATAGAATCTGTATCAAAATTCTCCGCAATCCTCCTCTCAATATAAGTAATTAGACAGTCAGTCAGAAAGTCATCTTCCATCTTATTTCTGAGTCTATTCTTCACAATATTCATAGCTGAAAAAGATCTCTCAGTAGTAGCAGTTGAAACAGGAAGAGTCAATATCAAGCGAATCAAACGATCAATCAAATGATATGATAACGACTTTCCTGTTTTCATCAACCCTTGGCATAACTCAGAAATTGTTGACAAGCTATTCAATTCAGAATGATTGGGAACATCAAGTTTGTAATGTTAAGTTTGTATTCTAATGTGCAATTTTTCTTGTTTAGTGAAATCATCAGGATAAAATCTTATTGCTAATTCACAAATTTTATCAACATCCAAAAATTTGTAGTTATCTCGTGGATCTAAAGTCGAACTTAAAGTAAGCAACTCCACCATATTATCACTAAATCTGCTATTAAGCTCTTGCAATTAAGTATCTATAATAGCAAGAAACAAGTTAACACGATAATGATGCTCCACTGAAATGTGATCAACAATTTTACGAGTTCGACTTTTTCTTGGAATATACAATGCATTCATATCAGGAACATCAACTTCATGTTTCTCATAAAATGATATGACTTCTTTGAAAAAAATTTCCTAACCAGATTCCCTCATATTTTGAATCAAAGTCTTAGTAGTAGACAAGAAAGCCATTGCATTCAATATATCTTGATTTTTCCGTTGCAAAGCTTGACAAAAATCATGACTAATTCCCAGTATGTCTCTCATCAAATGTAAAAGAAAGACAAATTCAAAAGACGTAACAACTTCATAAGCAGCAGTAGCCTCACCACGAATAGAGTAATTACCTTCTTCTGTATTTTTTTCAAGTACTTCATAAGTGGCATCAAACATGCATAATAAGTTGCGTATAGAATTCAAGTGAGAACCCCATCTAGTATCTCCAGCTCGTTGCAAAGTACCTATCTGATTAAGTCCACTACCTGTCTCAATCTCATCATTAGCTATCAAATTTGCAATATTTGTTGCTTGAGCAACCCTTAATTGATCATGACGCTTAGGAGAAACAGTCACAACATTCACAATCAATGCAAGTTTTGAGAAAAATTGATGAACATAACTAACTTCTTTAGCTGCTGCAACAAGTGCTAATTGCAATCGGTGAGCAAGACAATGGATATAATATGCATAAGGACAATCTTTCAAAAACAATGTTTGTAATCCATTCCATTCACCACACATATTACTAGCTCCATCATACCCCTGGCCTCTAAGATTATGAATATCAAGATTATGACGAGAAAGAACTGATGAAATTTCTTTTTTCAATGTCAAAGAAGAAGTATCAGAAACATGAACAAGATCAAAGAATCTTTCTTGAACATAACCATGTTTATCCACAAATCTCAAGACCACAGCCATTTGTTCTCGTTTAGACTCATCTCTAGCTTCATCAATAATTAGGCAAAATTTAGAATCACCAATTTCCTCTCGAATTACTGCACGCACTTTTCTACCGAAAATATACAAAATATCTTTTTGAACATAGGAGATATATACTGAATATTTCCCGAAGCATTTCCAAGGACAACATTGGCAACATTTTCATTATAAGAAGCTAAAAGCTCAACCAACTCAATAAAATTTTCCCTATTCAAGGACTGAAGACTTTTATCATTGCCTCTAAATGCACATGCTTGAAATGTAAGCCATCAAATTGCATCAATGGAAGTCTTTAACCGTAAACGGTTATTTGCAATAAGTTGAGCACTTTGCTTATGAAAAACTTTATCTATATGATGAGATTGAGCCATTAAATCATCACAACATTTCACACTTATATTATGTGGAGAATTAGGACTAGGACCTTCATGACATAGAAATGCACAATTTTTCCCATCATTTACTTTCTTCCAATTTCTAAATCCTAACTCTGTAAATACATTCTTTCCATCATTGTGATCGCCATAATTTTTATTAAACAAGTAACATGGCAAGCAATAAGCAACATCTTTTTCTGGTGAATATTCTAACCAACTTGGGAACTTTTTAAACCAAGAAGATTGAAAGTGCCGACGATGGTTATCTTTACCAGAAGCTGGATATTTAATATTTGTTGGTTGATATGGTCCAACTTTTATATAAGCTCTACGAACCTTATCACGTTGATCAACATGATATTTCCAAATTGGACATCGCTTTCCAGGATCTTTTTTCTAGTAAGGAAGTATCAATTTCATCTTTTTCAATTCTTGAGACTTAAGATTTTTGCTGCTCATCATTGATCAATTGTGCATTTGAAGCAGGAATGGAGGACTCATCGACTTGAACTTCAAGATTATGTGTAGCTTTTCTCTTAAAAAGTGCATCTATTTTAGATTGCTTTCCCATTATAGAAGTCTCTTATTCTCCTATATTATCATATATGACAAAATAAAATTAATATTAACAATTTAAGTATGTTTAAGAGAACAAATAAATAAAAAATTAAATTAACTAAAATTAATTAAATTAACAGTATATTATAAAAATAAAAAGACATAATGAAATAGGTCTTTTACTTTTGCAGTTTTGCTGAAGAGAAATCCTGATTCCTGATTGTATTTTGGTGTAGCCGTTTATTCGTTTGTGAATCACAATCCTTTGTTGAAATTTGATCTACTAAATTTCGTATTTCGTAGCACTAGCACTGTAGCACATGTTCTGGAGTATGATACAGTGATACTCTGAAGTCTGATCTGAACTGCATGAGAAGCAAAATGAAAAATGGTTAATTAATGTCAATATCATCAAATAATTCAAAATTTCAATCCCAATTAGGCAATTAGCTAGTAATAGTATATAGAAATAATAGAAGAATAATGTAGTGGTCCCTGTGATGTGACCCTCTCTGTGATAATTAGAATAGATATTAGATAGTCAAAGATAAATAGTGGATCACGATGAGCTGGAAACAACAGTAAAACACAATTTGGAACTTGAGAATATTAGAAATTTAGAAATTTCATATATCAAATACTTACATTACATTGTGAATTGATCATCGTCATTACTTTGTCAGTGTCAGACACTCAAGCTACGAGTCGACGACCTCTTTGTCTTTGTGAAGTGAAACTCTCTGACTGTTCGACTGCTCTACTCATTCACTCTGTCAGACAACTATTACTTTTTTTCTTTCTTTTATAATTTAAAAATATTTTTTTATAATTATATGATTTTAATTATTTAATATTAACAACAACTTAATTATTAAAGCCCACATAAAAATAAAATTAGTGGGCCTTATTTATTTTCTTTTAAGTTTTAAGTCTTTTAACAAAATAATTTTTAAATATTAACATTTTGTTATAAAATAAATTTTACTTTTTATATTATAAATATTTTTTTATTTTTATGGGGGGTATGGCCCATGCACGCCCCCCTTCCGTCCGTCCCTGAGGATTATTAGATTTGCAGACAATCTATTATTTTTTGAGTCTCAAATCAACTTTACTTGTTTGTTTCGGTCTAGAAAATGAATTATTTGAAAAAAAAAATTAAGAAGATTTTTATAAAGAAGATGACAAAAGAGGCCATGGAAGAAGAGCGAAAAATTTTCTCACAATTTTCGTTTTTTTTTCTAAGAACTAATGTTGTAAATAGCTTTCACTTAATGACCTCTTCAATCGGTTGGAGGTGATCATTTTGAACTATTAATATATTTTTATAAGTGAAGGAAGATCAATTTATATCAGTGCAAGTTTTTTTTTTTTTATACTTATTTTCAGTTGTTAGATTTACTTTCATCTAATGGTTACTTTTAATGAAATAATCTTAACTATTTAAAAAAATAAATTTAACAATAAAAAATAAATATAAAAAAAAAATTTACACTAATATAAATCGATTCTCCTCTCTTTATAAATTATATCAACTACTCTAAACAAATGGTTCACCTAAGACCATTGACCATATAGTTTATCTTAAACAAAGCCTTAATTTGAGGTGACTTTTAAGGTGGATCACCCAGCCAATGGTGTATCAATGGACCACTCAAATTTACTTGCTCTAATAAATTTAAGATATTTATAAGTGAGTCCCTTATTTTATTTATAAAGAAGTCCTATATTTATTTAAAATTATATCTTAGTCCTTCTTAATATTTGGGGTTTAGCTGGTGGTGGTGCTGCAACCCAACTTAGGGAACCACCATTGTCTAAACCACCATCTCAGCCCCACACCCCCCAAATTATTCTCTAATTTTACTTGAGACTTTTAACCACCACCCCATATTCAAATGCATAGGCTCTTGAGATTCTGGCTTTTCATTTGTGGAGGTTCGTCGAAATTGGGGTCGAGTGGTGTGACGGTTTGGCGGTAGCTGGCGTTGGTAGCGGCAGAGCAGAGGGCTTAGTTTGTTGATAGCTAAGGGGGTTGAGCTCTGTGGGTTTCTGGAAAAATGGCTCTCAGTGCTTGATTCATGTGGAGGTAGAGAATGGTTGGAAACTACAGAAACACTTACTAGACAAGAATCCTGGGTCGGAGCAGAAACACTTTCTGAAAAAGGGCTTGGTTCCAAATTTTGCAGAAACACCCTATGGGCATAAACTGGTTCCAGATTTTTTTTCGCTACTATTGTACCCTCACCTAAAAACAAAAAAAAAATACCAATTTTATTTGTTAACATTTGCAAATATTCACTTTCACCTTCTAAGTCGGTAGCTAATGTTTACAAATCTATTGTTCATCTCCATTTAAATTAATCGAGCAGTAATAGTTAGGGGGTCCATTCATGGACCATTGAACCAATGGTCTATGTTAAAGGGAGCCTTAATTTGATTCCATATATCAATTCAGGATTCATGAAAAATTCTAATATGTGATAGATCATTGATTTACTATTAAAATAAATCAATAATTCAGATTAAAAGTTAAATTTTATCGATTTTAATTAATAATATTTAAATTTATATAAAAATTTAGTCAATTTATTATTATTTTTAACAAATAATTATAAATATAAAAATTTCTGATTTTAACTGATAATTTTTTTATATACTTCAGATCTATATATAGATACTGTCTGATTAAAAAAAAGGTAGTCTATTCATGGACCCAAACATATTGAGTTTAGGTTGGGTCCATGATAGAATCCTCCTACGATTCATGCATCCACAAATTGAGTTTAAGATTCATGTTTATTCTTGAGGTACAAGTATAACAATGATTAGAATTATGAGTTTTAAGAGTGTTTCAAATTTAGAGTGTTTTTGTGTGATTATGTCTAAGACTTAAGTCCTGTATTACGTAAACTTGACCCTTGATGAGTGTTTAAATATGAATATGGTCCATTGGTAGATAACTTATAATATTGGACTAAGATTATGTGCTTGGGCTTAGCTTAATACACACATGCGTGTGCGCTTGCTGTGTCCCATCTCGTTTGCATGCATGTGGGCTTGATCCAGTTTTACTTTGGACTTATCTTTTGTAGCAAACTTGGAGATCAAAATATCTACTTGGACTCTTGGAGATTGATCCGTTGAGGTGCTTACTTATTAAGCTACCTTAATTTATTTATTTGCTCCACCGTAAGAATCCAAAACACATTTGTCTCTTCTCAGCTTATTTCTTACGTCCTTTGTGCTTTCACTCTCTATATCATTGTTCATCTTCTTTCTCTTCTCCATTTTGTTACTATGAGTGCATCAGAGAGCTCCCCTGCACTCTTTGTTATGTCTTCTGATATTAGAATGAAAGGTGTTGTTGCTTAGTGTACCAAGATCATCATGTAGATGAATTCCTAAAGCGACTCACGTCTAATCTTATAAGGTTACTCGTCGAGATCATTTCATTGAGTATTGATCCTTGTAGGACGGAGATAAACTCTTAAAGAACAGTATCTAACATGATTCATGGTATATTCATTCTAGTCATTCACTGTTCTTGTTGATTTCTCTTGTTGGGTCTTTCTTCTTACCATTTTTAATTCTATACAACAAGTCAAATACTAGTATCTACACTAATATCTCTAATAATAGCTTTACCAAAAAAAAAATGATTTTAGAATTGAATAATACTTTCTGCACATCATGTCATCATATTGGGAGTACAAAGCTTATATTAGGGTATTTAAAATCAAAATTTATATTTATAAGTGCTAAATGGATCATTTTACTTTTTCTGATATTACCATTAATTTTTTAAATTATATTCAACATTCAAAGAGCTTATACAATTCCATGTGTACAATGGACACGATTGGGGAAGGCGGGGACTTGGGAATGTAAAAGGGTGCTTGTGAGTAACTAACAAATTTGTTTAAGATGGAGATGAGAATGCTGATTTTCGGTGGGTATAGATATTTAAAAGTGAACTTATATACCTGCTACAAACTACTAAGAAAAAGGTTAAGTGTTTATTTTGGGGGGGACCTACCACTGCCCACTCCTTCTAAGATCGCCCGTTGTGTGTGTTTGTGGTATTGTTGACACGGGACATATAGAAGATTTCTTGGAGTATTATCATTGCTTAAGATAAATTTATATTATTTTTAATTGAATATTTTTGTAATTTTATTTAAAATATTATTTAAATAATTTAAGATATTAGAATATTTTATTTTGTTATGTATAAATTTTTAAAATTTTTAAATATCCAATAATGCAGGACATGCAAAAGATTTTTTATATATTTTAAAATAAATTTATATTATTTTTTATTAAGATATTTTTATAATTTTATTTTAAAATATTATTTAGATATTTTAATATATTATAATATTTTATTTTATATTTAGAATTTATAGATCTTTCCTTATTTTTAAATATTCTATCTTTAATAATTTATTTGATATGACTATGATTTTATATTTTAAGAATTTTATATTTGATTAAGACTTTTATTTTAAAAAATTATTATTTGATAGAATTTTATATTTAATTAAGATTTTATTATCATTATGTTATAAATATACTATAATTTTATTATATAAGAGTCAGACTTTGATATGAATTAAATAAAATTATAATATTTTCTCCAAGCATGAAATTACTTGTTTATCTTTAAAATTTAGTTGAGTGCTAGCTTTTCTGTCACTCTTAACCCATTGCGTCAATTATTGTTTGGAATTAAAACACTTCTCTTTAGCGGTATGCAATTGCATCTTTTTCTCTGTCTTTTTTTTTTCTTCTTTATTATTTTTGGGTTAATTATACGCATGCTACGATATGATTATTAAGAATTTATAGAACGTAACTACAAAAGGTACGTGGTGCTCTAATTTCATAATAAGTTCACAAATTAGCTGTTTAAAATCTATTTAATGAAGTAAAATAAAATAAAATTCTATTTAACATTTAACCAGTTTTCATCATTTTATGGCCAAGCACATGTATGGTCTGATTAGTAATGACCAAAGAAATAGAAATAGAAATAGAAATAAAAGACTTAAATTTAATATATATAAATTGTTTGTTATTATTATTATTATTATTATTTAATTATAATAACCAGTAAAAAATTATTATAAAGTTAAAAAAGACTTAAATTAAAAAATAAGGCTATTTTACACGAAAATTATTTATATCAAAAGTCATAAATAATGTAGCATTATTATTTTTTTATCAGAATAATGTAGCACTAATTGTTTTAGCCACAACTTTTTTTCATGAATAAAAAATAAGTCAACCTGTTTCATGGAAAAACCCATGACATTTAACATTTTCGATAATAATTAAATGATGGTCTTCCTTGGAGTTCGATGGTATTAGAATACATAATAATAAAATTGAAAACGGTGAAGAAGTTTCCCGAATCCGCGTGTGGAAAGTTAACGTAGAAAGAATAAACAAATTGGTGCTGCAATACAAAACTTGAATTTGAAGGGCAAATATTCAAAGCAGGAATCGCAAGGGACTGGCAAGGTTTCCTTCCTTTTATTGTTTTATTGTCTGTCGTTGAGAGTTGAGACATTCATTCTAATTTCCAATCTCAATCTCAATCTCAATCTCAACGAAACACACAAACAAACAATTGTAGACAAAAAACTCAAGTTCAAAGTTTGAACTTATCCAAACATTCTCCTTTCAATTTGACCTCCGTTATCTCTTTTTTTTTTTTTTTCAATCCTTCCTTTTCTCCACTCAACATTCTCCTTCTTCTTGTTTGCCCTTTTTCTTTTCTTTTCTTTTTATTGGTTTTCTGATTCGGTTGTATTGCGCTACAGTCAAAGAGCCACCACAGGTATTCTTAGATCCCTCAAACTTTTACTCTTCTGAATTGCCTGCTTATTTGTGCTTTCTTTTCTAATTTTTTTTTTAATTTACAATTTTTGTTTTGGAGCTTTATTTGGTTTTCCAAGCATATATCTCGAGTTTTGGATGTGTTTGGCGTTTAAAATAAGCAAAGATTAAACTTTTTTGTGTTTTACATGGATTGAGAGTTTCAACCAAATTAAACTTGTCTAAGATTAGGTTATATGCATGGCATATAGATGGTTCGTTGTATTGTTTTTGTTTTGGTTGAGCCTCATGGTGAATGGTCTTAAACTTTGCAGCTATGCAGAGCCAACTTGTGTGTAATGGGTGTAGGAACATTTTGCTTTACCCTAGAGGGGCAACCAATGTTTGCTGTGCAGTGTGCAACACAATTACCTCTGTTCCTCCACCTGGTACGTCTTGTTTGCTGTTTCTGTTATTCAAATTTCATGATTAGAGAAACTTACTTGCTCCATGCTTAGTAGATTGAATTAATTTGATAGCTCACTTGGATTATAAGCATTTAGTTTCTAGTTTTCACGGTAATCTAAGCCATCTTAGTCATTGAAAAGTTGGTTACTAACTGCATGTTAGAAAAATGTAACTTGCATTTAGATTTAGGTTCTTCCCATTAACCAATTTATGAGGATTCTATGATGACAGAAATAAAATATTACTTTTGCTTAAATGATTTATATTGGAAATTTTTTCCCAGTTTTCTTCCAAGGGAAAAATTAATTCAATAGTCAATAATGTGATATCTTGTATTTGCTTATACAGAATTGAACTTGAATTCTATACTGTAATTTGATTGCTATCATTGTTCTTTATTCCTGCTGTAAAACTCATGTAACAATCTCATTGTTCGAATCTGGGAACTGGGTTTCTGATTGGGTACCTTAGCTTTGAATTATCACATGCTTCGTCTTTTATTTAAATAGAAGGTTAATGGAATGTGTTATTAGGACAATGTAAAAAGCTTTGGGGTATCATGCACCATTTTTAAACTCATGGGGTAACTCACACGGCGGGTGTGGTTGAAGGGATTTTTTTTTTTTTTGAATTTTAACCTATAATTAAAGTAATATTAGGATACTATATGGATTAGAAATGTTCTAAAAGATTGTTTGCTTGTAAATCAAGTTCTAATATGCCTATAAAAGGGATGTGTAAAGCGAGATAACAACCTCTATTTTTACTTACGAATTGTATTCGGAAGATTTTTCCTTGTTTCCTGGAAAAGTGTAGAGGATTCACTAAGTAATTTTTATGTTGTCTGCTAGAATAATACCTCCCTTTCTTTTTCCTTTCACACTACACTATCATCCTGCCTCATTGGTATTAGAGCCAAATTTAATCTATATCATTATCAGCAGTGAGAAGTAGAGTAGAATTGGGTTAATTGAGGTGTATGCTTGAATATTTGTCACATGCAATACATACATTGAAGTGAAAACATTGTGTGGAAGCCCATTTGGAGAACAAAGAAGGCATCTACAGTCCTATAGGCAATCAAGAAAATAGACTTGAGGATGAAACTGTTTAGCAGTGGATTTGTCCAGTGTCTTTGGAACACCTTTCATCCATCCATAATAGAGATTTAAATTCAAGGAAGGATTTTCAGGTCCTTGAAAGTGTGCTCTCTTTGCAACGTTGTGGTGCTTATGGTTGAAGCGTAATGCTAGAGTTTGTCATCAAGAGATTTCTTCCTTCATATCTGTTATGGGTAGAGTTCTTCTCGTCTTCTCTAGGGAAACTGGGAAACAATACGTAATTTCTTTAGAAGGCCTTCTCTTATGTATTTAGCAAAGAATTGGAGAGCTTTCCTGCACTAATTTTTATTTTCTTTCCTTTGTTTTGCTGCTTTGGTTGTTTTAGGAAGATTTCTCATCATCCTTCAACGTGCTTGTTAACTATTCTTTAATAAATTTGTTTATAAAAAGTAGTGAAAAACTAGGGTTTTTGCTTTCATATTTGATGCAGTAGAAGATGGTAGACAGCAACTAAAGCGATAGAATTTGGGAAGTGAAGTAGGATAGATTGAAGTGGAATGATAAAAAGGAGGGGCTCTCAGGTTTAGAAACCTCTCAAATATGAAATTATAATATGACGGCTAAAAGATGTTGAATACAAATCCCTAGGATTATTTATACTAGGGTTATTAGCATATTACTAAACCTACCCCAGTCTTTCAAGGCTCAAATAATCTTCAGTCTAAACCTCATTAAAAAGTCACATGCTAGTCATGTGATGTGATCATTTATTACATAGAAAAACACTTTAAAGAGAAAATAAAACAGACTGAAATATAGAACTTAAAAACAGGACATTAAATAAATTGCTCTTGCATCAATATCTTTCTTATCCAAAAAGACCTCAACAAGTAAGCTGATACTGGCAGTAAATGAGTTGGTGACAGGTTTCAGGATTAAAATGCTTAATCATAAGAAGCATATGTAAGTAGTTATGAATAACATATGAATATTAGTTTGCGAAATTGTACCATATTTGTAGCTGAGAAGCAAGGCTGTTTCCATGTGACAATTTCTGGCATCTTAAACTTAGTAATGGCAGATATGAGAATATTTGTGCATTTCATGGACCTTCTGATTACCATACGAACCTCATTCTTATATTCTCTCTTGAGGCCATCAAATTTGGTGTCTAAGAGAGTGGCTTGTCTGATTAATATTTTTCTAGTATCAGTATGTTTTTTCTTTGAAACATATTCTATTCCTTTCAGTATTCTAGCGCTCATGTATGACATGTCATCAAATCTAGTTATATGGATTTTTAAGAAATATTGATATGACTTCATGAAATTAGAAAAAAAATTTGTCACTTTTTCTTAAATTTGAAAAATTTACTATTTCTGTAAGGTTGCTGGTTTATGATCTATATATTAACCAATAGCCCATATTTATATTTTGTGTATATCCCATCTTTCTCAATTCAGTATTGCCAACCACTCAAACTGGGATGCATGTGGGAGTGTAAACTAGAGAGAAACTATGCAGCCAGCTAGATTAAATATTTACATGTAGTCGGACTTGAACTGGATGCTTCCATCTTAGGACTTTTAATTTCCTAATGCCCCTGCAGGAATGGAAATGTCACAACTTTGTTGTGGAGGCTGTAGGACATTGCTAATGTACACACGTGGAGCTACAAGTGTGAGATGTTCCTGCTGTCACACTGTAAACCTTGTACCAGGTACAATATATTTGTACGTTGCTAGATATATGCTGCTTATTAGTTCAATATTATTTATGTTGGACTACATGTTGATTTGATAGATAACTATTTATATTTCTATTTTATAACTGTAGTGATGTTTTGGTGGTATGCTTGATCTTTGAATAATAAATATGCTGAATTTGATGGTGATCCCAAATCCTGGTGTAGGGATCAGCAGGGGATGCGGCAAGGGGATCCTTTTCTCCTTTCCTCTTTACCCTTACTGTGTATGTTTTGAGCCATATGTTGATGTATTTGTGACAAATTCAAGAATGCTACCAAATTGTTTGTACATCATATTCAGACTAGTATTTGTTGACTACAGAAGTAAACACAATAAATATCCTTCAAACATGACTTTATATAACTTTCTTCTGATTATTCCCAGGGCAGAGCATAATTCTGGTCATAATTCTTTATGTTAAATCACAAAAAACATTAATAAACTGCCACAGCCACATATGTTGTCACTAATAAATAATTCTAGTCTGCCTTAGGAAGCACCTAATACCGGATTTGAACCCTTGTAAGTCTCAATGTTCACAGTTAACCCACCTTTCCCCATCCCCTCATCAGTTCTTAGAACCTAACCTGTAAACAATAAATAAATAATTCCAGTCATAGTTTCATAGTTCCCAACTTTAGAGCCCTAATCTTGATAGTTTCTTCTTTTGGTCATTTGCAATGCTAGTACAGGCTCCTTGGTACTAGCAAAAGATTCAGATGGCAAGGGAAATTGCTTTGATATTGTAAAGAATTATAGGATTAGAGTTATGGCAGAAAGAAAAAGAGTAAAAGATGGCTACAGGTACTAAACTGAATATTATTAGGATGATGTAGAAGAAATACAATACCACAACCTACTATCCTATATATACTAATAATTAGGTCAAATACTAGTACTTCTAATACAAGACTAAGCCCATTAACACTAAGACTAATAACTCTAATATCTTTTGACACTCCCCCTTAAATTTAAGCTTACTAAACTTAAGCTTGTTACAAGTAGCAAATTCATAAACCGAAAACAAAGAACACCACCAACAATTAAAACCTAGTTGATCACAACAAATAACTAAGGAAACTAGTGCTCCCCTTGAATAACAAAGCCTAGGCATCATCCTTGGCAGATAGCTTCTTGCTTCTTCTCAGCACACGTCCTAAGCAAATAAAACCAATTTTGGAGTCTTCGACCTTTCTCCTCAGTGGCCCCTTCAACCTCCAAATTGGTCTCCAAAATACTGAGTCGATTATCATACCACCCAGCAATGACCTCCATCCAGGTCTCCAAAAGACTGAGTCAGGTATCATAGCACCCAATAACACAAATGAGGGTCCTTTACTAGTGTCCAAAGTCTTCAATCCACAAACCCAGCAACCAAACAAGCTAAACGTAGGCTGAATAGCAACCAACCAGACCATTGCCACCAACCAAACACCGCCACACACTGTCAATGTGAACTCTTCAAGTACACCGCTTTGGTTGCTGCCAAATGTGGCACACCCAAATGTGGTCAGCAATGATGTCACTATTCCTCCTCAAACAGGATGATCCATATTAGTAAGCCAACAACATGAAGCCAATACCAAAAACTGAAGAAAAACAGCACCCAGACAATTCAGAACACACCAAAATCACAATCAGAAGCGCCAAAAGCACCCAAATCTTTTGTGTTTATGCTACCAGCAAGAAGAGAAAAGGAACCATCTAAAACAGCTTCAGAAACAGTTCAGAAAGCTTCAGAAATGTATTGAAACAGGGATTGTTGGAGTTCTCGTTGGAACTCCGATCACCCACAGCCGATGAACACTACCCCTACCGGCCGCCAACCCCAGTCGCACCTAGGTGGGTCATTGTCGGCCCTTGCGCTGCAGGTGCGTCAAAGAGAAAACAGAGAACAGATCTGGAAGCCTTTAAAACAAACAGGGGAAGGCAAAAACTGGCACTGCTGACCACCACCGACCTCACCAGTTGTCTCTCCGGCACCTTCTGACCATCACCGGTGTCCACTCCTAGGTCGCCTGGAACTCAGAACTGCTGCCACCCTTGGCTGTGCACAGATGGTAATGCGTGACCTAGGTTACGGTTTCAAACAGGGATTTTTTTTTTTTTCATGTTAGTTTGATACTGATCAACAAAAATAGAGCAAAAAGATTTGAGAGAAACAAATAGGGAAGAATATACAATAGAGTTCCATAGAACTCAACACAACAGAAAAGGCAAACCCATCAAGGTGGATGGTACCTATCTGATACTATGTAACTATGTTAAAGAATTATAGGGTTAGAGTTAGGGAAGAAAGAAAAGAGCAAAAGATGGCTACAGGTACTAAACTGAAAATATTATTAGGATGATGTAGAATTAATTCAATACCACAACCTTTTATCCTATATATACTAATAATTAGGTCAAATACTTGTACTTCTAATACAAGCCCAAGCCCAAGCCCGTTAACACTAAGACTAATAACCCTAATATCTTCTAACAGATGTAGAGCTGAAGCTATCAACTATACGTTAAATTGAGGTCAACACTACTACCCACCTTTACATTCATCTTATAGTTATATACTTATATTTCAACCAATACCAATCCAGTAACGCAAATCAGTTTAGTGCTATGAATTACTTTCTGCATACAGAGCATGAAAGTGAAAAAGGCTATTTCGTAATCTAAGCTTGCAATAATGAGTTATGGTCATTGTCAGTACTTTTGTGCATTGTAGTAAAAAAAAAAAAGACTTGAATGTCATAGATGTTTGTCTTGACAAAATCTTGGCAGTGGTCAGTGAAAGTCAACATAGAAATCTAATAAAATCACCCTTAGAATTTTTTTAAGCTAGTAATCAATGAAAGCAACCCAAACAAGTCAATAACGTGGAGGTAATTCACAATCTGAAAATCACAAAACAAGAGCAAAATTCAGATTCATTTGGATATGAACATCACCCCAAAACCCAGATTTGTATTAATTTGATTTGATTCTGTATTTTATCCTTGATGGTAATCTGTATTGGTGAATGCTGATCATTATAATCCACAGAGTGCTACCATAAGGGTCTTATATGCTTAAAATCCTATTGCTTAAGCTACAAGATGTTGGGTGTTTATGAAGTGTTGTTTAATTGGTTCCATTTTCTTCATCTTATGTCATTCCAATGATGAATTCCCTGTTTTATTGTAATAATTGATGTGTATTTATAAATTATTTGTCTTAAATTGTTTAACTGACTTATTGTTGATGGGATTTGTGTCTGCATAAAAAAACATCTAATCAAGTCAGCCATATCCTTTGTGGGAACTGCCGGACAACACTCATGTATCCTTATGGAGCTCCCTCAGTCAAATGTGCTCTTTGTCACTATATTACTAATGTCAGTGTAAGTATACATTGATATAATGATATTAATGTGTGCATTCACTTTCTATTCTCACAAATGCTTCAAAAGTATTAAAATAAAACTCAAGTGAGTATTGTGTCACATGATTTGGGGTTCATTTTGTTCTAAATTTAGGTGGCTTTCTGCAGTCATTTTCACTTTGTTGTTGCATTTATATAATTGGTTTCTTCGATTTTTTTTCTTGGACACTAGTGTGTCAATCAGAATCCTGCTGTGATAAGTTTGTTGCTAGAAATTTTGTATTGATTGGATTTGAAAAATAGGAAGTAGAAGTTGATTCTAATTTGAAATTGTAGAACTTTTTAAGAATCTGGAAATTGTGGTTTGTGGCTCATTATTTGAAATTTTAAAACTCATATATTCTCTCTATTATCTATGTTGAAAGTGAAGAGAGAAAAAAGAGACATATGATGAAATTGTGTGTCTAAACTACACAACGGAGACTGAATTATATAGATCTATTACAATAAATACATAGATCCTAATTACCATAACTACATGATTTGGTTAGCCTATCCAATGAATCTACTACTATTTACTATTTTCAACACTCCCCCTCAAGCTGGAACGTATAGGTCATATGCACCAAGCTTGTTACAAATATAACTTATTCGAGGACCTCTCAAAGACTTTGTGAAAACATCTGCCAGTTGATAATTTGAATTGACGAAGCTAGTGGTGATGTCTCCAAATAGGATCTTTTCTCTAATAAAATGACATTTTATCTCAATATGTTTGGTCCTCTCATGAAACACTAGATTAGAGGCGATATGCAATGCAACTTGATTATTACAAATGAGTGTCATTTGCATACTCTCCGCAAATCAAAGCTCTTTAAGTAGCTGTTTTAACCAAATGAGTTCACAAGTAGTTGAGGCCATGACTTGATATTCTACTTCAGCACTTGATCTTGCGACAATACTTTGTTTGTTACTCTTCCAGGATATTAGATTATCCCCGATGAATACACAATACCCAGAAGTGGATCTTCTATCAGGAGGAGAACATACCCAATCAGTATTTTAGTATCCAACAATCTGAGTGTGACCTTTATCTTCATAGACAAAGCCTCTTCTAAGAGCTCCTTTAATATACTTTAGGATGCGAATTACTGCATCCTAATGTACATCGCAAGGTGAATTTAGAAACTTACTTTCCACACTAACTGCAAAGGAGATGTTAGGACGGGTAACATTGAGGTAGTTCAGTTTTCCAACTAATCTTCTGTATCTTCTTGGATTCGAGAGTGACTCTCCCTGATTTGGTAGAAGTTTAGCATTCGGATCCATAAGAGTGTCAACAGACTTTGCATTCAACAGACTTGTTTCCTCAAGAATGTTCATGGCATACTTGCTTTGTGAAATTACTATACCATCATTGGATTGTGCCACCTCTATTCCCAAGAAGTATCGAAGTTTGCCAAGGTCTTTGGTCTGAAAGCGATGTCCAAGATATTGTTTTACCTGAATTATGCCATGGTGATCACTTGCCAGTCTACGTTGCATGAGTACGGGTTCGATGCAGTACTGTGACAGAAAATTAATTAAATGTACCTAGGATTAAGTGAATGAGCCAAGCAATGAAGAGGTGTACAACTTTTATTCCATCTAGAAATGAGGATTTCATACACCACTCCATAGAAGGATGAATGTTGATTCAAATCCTTTTCCTCATGTTGATAGATGGCTAGCTTCACTTGCTCAATCATGGAATCCCATTTTTCATAAATCAAATGAAGGTTTGGCTTATCGGTGTCACAAGAACGAAGCATATCATAGATGGGCTTTGTAAAGCTTAGAATATAATCAACTTTATCCCAAAAGGTCATTCAAAATTGTTTCTTTCACAAAGGCCTTTTGAACATCATCTTCTCTATAGTGAGACCATTCTTCACTAATGATCATAGATTGGAGACCATGCTTAATAGTTCTAAACCTTTTAAGCATTACAATGACGGAGGCAAATCTAGTCTCAGCAATAGAAAGTAGCTTCAGATGCACAAATTGATTATACATGGCTAGCCTCATGGAATGATTCATGATAAAATTCTTAATGAAAAAGGCATCATCAGCAACAACAGTAATCCAATGACACTCAGCATAAACACTCTCATTATTTGGATTATTTTTAGAGCACAAATATTTTTCAAAGCAAGGTTCAAGGTGTGCACCACACATGGTGACCAAAAGATATGAGGATGCATGGATTCAACAATTGCTCCAAAGCCCCTTGCAAAGTGCATTATCAGTAATGATTTGCACCACATTTTCTCGCCCAACCTCATCAATGGTGGACAAAATCAAATTAGCAATGTAATGTTTGTCCTTAAACTCACCAGAGCCATCAACCGCCTTCAAGAACATAGGTCCCGAATCCGATCTTCCATGAAGTTAATCAATGGTCTTCTTCTGTGCATCGGTCCAACCATCACTCACTATACTCACACCTTTTCGGCCAAGTGTCTTTGATGGGTTGAAGTAATCTCAATATGTGAGCTTTTTCTCTTTGCAACATTGAAGTTCTTATAGCATTGTAGCTAGTTGGAAGAAAACCGAGAAAGGGTAGTTCATATGTGAATGAGTTAACAAAATAGGGATTTCTAGCCACATTGAATGGCAAACCAGTAGAGTAGAATAGTCTAGCTATTTCACATGACAAATGATCTCTTGCCTCATTATTAAATGCCCTTCCTATTGCACTCTCAGTGCCTCTTCTTCTCTTGCTTCCATCAGAAGACATATCAACTCTAGGAGGGTTCAAACTTGTAGAGCCAGAGGGTAAAGGAACTTGCACTGCTTTGCATTCTTCTCAATAGCCTCTCTTTCTATTTGCTTTATTTCTTGAAGATAGTCATTTAGCACACCATTACATATGCTAATCCCATGTCCTTTTTCCCTTAATAGATGAGACCTCACTCTAAAATAAGATCCCTTGTAAGTTCCATCACAAAAATTGCATTTCCAACTTGCATTTCCTCCTCCAGCTTTTTTACTTTTCAATATAGTCACATAAGCCCAAAGGGGACAACCATTTTCAGCTATACCAGTTGCATATTTTCCAGTCAAAGAAGTAGAAGAAGCTGTGCCACTACCAGAGGCAGATCCACTGCCAGACCCATCACCACCAACACTTGCAGAGCCTTGTGAAAACATTAGGAGTAGAAGGTAGAGAACAGAGAGCAGACTTACGAGAGGACAAAGAACGGAAAGACAAGAGAAAGGAATATGAAAATTAATGTGGAGATGGACGACGAGATTAAGTGAACGAGCCGAAAAGCCCACACCGCAGGTCGCTAGAGCTTGGTCGCACAACTGGGTTGCGCAGGTGGGTTGCGCAAGTGGGTCACGTAGCCGGGTCGCGCGGCCTCGTGAAGTCAGACACTCAGGGTTAGAAGGATGAATGTTGGAGAATGAAGTCAAGATTGTGTTGCTCATGGTAGAAGGAGAACGTTGTTGAATGAGGGTGGAGTGCCGACCGAACGAATGGGTGGGGTTCGAAACCGAAGAAAATGCCATTGTGTGTGTCAAACGGCATCGTTTTGCCAAAAAATTGGCCGAGCCGTCGAGCCGTTTCTCAAGCCGCACCGAGCCGTACCCAGCTGCTGATAAGCCGTACCCAAATCTAAAAAAAAAAAAGAATATCTGCACGTGCTGGCAATGCGTACCAAGGCGTATCGTGCACCGTGGTCATTCGTATTATTTCTCCTCCCTGGGAGGAGTACCCATGCTTCAGAGCTGCCAGTGATAACAATGTCATTGACATACACAATCAAATAAATACACCCCTGAGCTGAATGACGATAGATATAGAGTGGTCAGTCTCACTTTGTGTCATACCAAATTGTTGAACTATAGTACTAAATCTACCAAACCAAGCCTTAGGAGACTGTTTTAGGCCATACAAAAATTTGTGAAGACGACAAACTAGTCCAGAAGACTCCCCCTAAGCAACAAACCCTAGTGGTTACTCCATGTAAACCTCTTCTTCTAGATCACCATGGAGAAAAGCATTCTTGATGTCCAACTGATGAAGGGGCCAGTGGCGAATAGCAGCCATAGACAGAAAAAGTCGAACTGAAGCCATCTTTGCCATGGGCGAGAAAATGTCCTCATAATCCAAGCCAAAAATTTGGGTATACCCTTTTGCCACCAGACAAGCCTTGAGGCGATCAATCTTGCCATCAGGGCCAACCTTGACCGTATAAATCCACTGACTGCCTACAACAAACTTCCCTGAAGGAAGAGGCACAAGGTCCCAAGTACCACTGGTCTAAAGGGCAATACATCTCATCGAGCATAGCTTGTCTCCACCCAAGATGAGTTAAAGCGTCACTTGGAGAGTTAGGAATAGACACAGAAGACAAGGAAGAAAGACAAACATAATGCGAAGAAGATAGGCGATGATAACTCAAAGTAACATAGTGAGGAGAAATGTTACAAGTAGACCGTATACCTTTTTAGAGAGCAATAGGAAGGTCAGGCTCAGGAGGTAGTGCCAAAGCTGGTAAAGGAATTGGTGCCAGAGGAGAGTCCACATTGACCTCTGCAACTTCTGGTGGAGGTAGGGGTAGTGGAGGTGGCTATGGCCGACGATGATAGTCCTGGAAGGGGCGAATAGTAGTGGTGGGTTTCTTGACATGGGGGGTCGGAGGTGTATTTGACTCAACAGTGATAAGAGGAAGAGGAACGGGTAAGACCTTAGAAATAGGCTCAAAATTCGAGGAAAGAGACTGGAAGAAAGGAACAAACTCAAAGAAGGTAACATCGATCGAGACGAGGTAACGTCGGAGATCAGGGGAAAAACAATGATAACCCTTTTGGGACTGAGTGTAACCAAGAAAAACACAATATATTAGGCAAAAAATTTATCAAGACTAGGAGTGCAATTATGAACAAAACAGGTAGACCCAAATATACAAGGTGGTAGGGAATGCAGAGGTTGATGGGGATATAAAATAGAGTAAGGGACTTGGTGATCAAGCACAGAGGAGGGCGTGAGGTTAATCAGATAACAGACAATAAGAACTACATCGCCCTAGAAGCGGAAAGGAACATTACCATGAAGAAAAATGGTCTGAGTTGTTTCTACGAGATGTTTGTTTTTATGTTCAACGACCCCATTTTGTTGATGGGTATGGGCACAAGAGGTTTGGTAAAGAATGCCATGAGAAACCATAAAGGATTGAAATTGTTGAGACAAATACTCACGGGCATTATCATTACGCAAACTACGTATAGGAACACCAAATTGAGTTTTAATTTCATGATAAAAGTTTTGAAATATTGAAAACAACTCAGACCGATTTTGCATAAAAAATAACCAAGTGCAGCGAGAGTAATCATCAATGAAAGTGACAAAATATATTGACCCTAGAGTAGAAACAGTATGACTGGGACCCCAAACATCAGAATATACTAAAGCATAAAGAGATGACGCTCGATTGTTGACTTTACCAGAAAATGGACTATGGGTGTGTTTTCCTAGTTGACATGCATGACTCACAAGGGAGACTCGACAACTTAGAGAGGCTGGGCACCAATTTTTGTAGTTTGGGAAGGTTAGGATGACCTAACTGTGCAAGGATCGTGCGAGGGGAATCCTTGACAGCGCAAACACGAGAGGGATTGGAGAGCTGGTAGAGGCCATAGGACTCACATCTGGTGCCAAGTATTCGACCCGAACTCCGGTCCTGCAGAATGACAAAGTTTTTAGTAAAGGTAATCATACAATCAAAAGACCGAGTCAAACGACTAGTAAAAAGCAAAGTAAAAGGAGACTTAGGAACATAAAGGATAGAGTCTACTGAAAGGGAAGGGAGGGAATGGGTAGTGCCAATCTCTTGGGATTGGGACTTGGACCATTTGTTAAAGTGATAGTAGGCAAATAACCATTGTGAGAAAGGTTGGAGAAAAGAGTCTTATTACTAGAAATGTGGTCAGTCGCACCAGAATCAATAACGCAAGTACCAATAGATGGGGAACGAGACAGACAAACAAATGAAGTACCAATATGTGCAATAGAGGCAGTGGAACTAGAGGTCTGACGTTGCTCAAACCACTTCAGAAAGTCAACATAGGCAGCCGTTGGAGCAGAGAAACCAAAGGACTTATGTTGTGCAAACTATTATAAAAAAATTGCATACTCAGCCCGAGATGGTCTTGGCTGGGTGGATGAGTCTACGGTGTTTGTCGAAGTAGTGGGGGCCATAGATCAAAGCAAAAGACGACTCAAATCAGATCTGATGTTTCGAGCAAATGCAATCGTTAATGGAGGTCACTAACGAAGGAGGTGAGAGTAGATCCAAGTAGAGGAGGGCAAGACAAGTCCGGCGAGACTGGTGGCCACCAGAAATATGGCTGAACGCGGGGTCACACTCCAGAGAAAGAAAGGGAGGCGCGTGGATCTGCGTGCTGACAGTGGTGGTGGCACGTGAGATGGCAGCTGGAGGCACGACTTCGGTGGGTGGCCAATCGAAGGCCGGTGGAACAGTCGGCAGGGTCACTGGTCGGAAAAGGCGACGGCGGAGGGTGGTGGCATTGGTGGGAAAAACCCATTGTGTAAAAGGTATTCTGAATGTTATTATTGAATGAATTTTAGAATACAATCACTAATCTGAATATATAGCCTAAGTTCTAACTAAAGGGCCGACTAATGGGCCTAATACAAAAAAGGCTAATAATTACATATTTTACAATATTTTACAACACTCCCCCTCAAGTTGGTGAATGTATATCTATCATTCCCAGCTTGCAAGTAAGTTGGCTGAATCGTTCTGTTGGCAAGCCCTTAACACATCTGCTAGTTGGTGCCCAGATGGGATGTAGGTTGTTGTTATTAATCCACTATCCAGCTTTTTCCTTGATGAAGTGTCGTGTCTATCTCAATGTGTTTTGTCCTGTCATGCTGAATAGGATTATGAGCAATACTGATAGCCGATTTATTGTCACAAAACAACCTCATAGGTCCCTCATACCTTATCTTCAAGTCATCAAGCACAATTTTCATCCATAATAGCTCACAAATTCCTTGTGCCATGGCTCTAAATTCAGCCTCAAGACTTGATCTAGCCACTACATTTTTGCTTCTTACTTCTCCAAGAAACAAGGTTCCCACACAAGAAAGTGCAATAACCTGACGTGGACCTTCTATCACTCACTGAACCTGCATAATCTGCATCAGTATAAGCCTCCATAGTCAAGCTTCCACCTCTTTTGAACAAGAGTCCCCTCCCTGGAGTGGCTTTGAGATACTGCAGAACACGATCTACAGCCTGCAAGTGTCTCACCCTCGGATCATGCATGAATTGGCTCACAACACTGACTGCATAAGCTAAATCGGGTCTAGTGTGTGCTAAATAAATCAACTTCCCCACTAGTCTCTGATATTGGACCTTGTCAACCTTGGCACTCTCCTCTTCAGTGCTCATTCTATGATTTTGCTCAATGGGAACACCTGCTGGTTTACATCCCAGTTTACCTGTTTCCTTCAAAAGATCAAGCACATACTTCCTTTGAGAAATGAAAATGCCTTGTTTTGAGTAGGCCACTTCAATCCCCAAGAAGTACTTAAGTTTCCCAAGGTCCTTCATTTCAAACTCTGCAGATAATTTTTCCTTGAGCAATTGTCTCTCAACCGAATCATCTCCTGTGATAATAATATCATCAACATAAACAAGAAGTACAGTCACTTTTCCTCCCTTTGAATGTTTGAAGAAAAGTGTATGATCTCCTTGACTTTGCTTGTAGCCTAGGCACACCATTGCTTTTGTAAATCTTCCAAACCATGGAAGGGAGACTGTTTTAACCCATATAAAGCCTTCCTCAATCTACACACTTTGTTTTCTCCACTTGTGGGACCAATCTGAGGGGGAATCTCCATGTACACCTCATCCTCCAAGTCCGCATGCAAGAAAGCATTTTTAACATCAAACTGGTTTATTTCCCACCCGTAATGGGCAAAGCAAGAGAGAGTAAAATACGAACAGTGTTCATCTTTGCCCAGGAGCAAACGTCTCCTCATAATCGATGCCATAGGTCCGAGTATATCCCTTTGCCACTAGCCTTGCCTTGTATCGATCAAGAGTGCCATCCGATTTGTGCTTGGCGTATAGTGGTGGGTTTCTTGACGGCCTCTCAACAATTTCCCAAGTTCCATTCCTTTCAAGTGCTTTCATCTCCTCATCCATAGCTTGGACCCAATTTGCATCTTTTAGTGCCTCTTGAACAGGATGTTGGGATTCTCACAGAGTCAACCTTAGTAATAAAACTTTGATTCAAGGAAAGATGTTTAGAGGAGACAAATTGGGAAATAGGGTACTTGGCACAAGACCTTTTCCCCTTTCTCAAAGCAATTGGTAAATCATCGGATCAAGGTCAAGAGTATCGTAACGAGAATGGAAATGGGAAAAATATTTTGATTTACCCCGGTTCGGACGGTTGAAGTTGTTTTGGACCAGGTTGGGTTTTTCTCTCCTCGATACACTAATGTTGGCTCACTAGCTTTGTTCTTCATCAAGACTAGGAGTGCGATTCTGCAAACCGATGGAGGAACAGAACAGAACCATAAACAGGGAGACTCTAAAGGGGTGACTCGAGAAACAAGGGTGAAATGGGTGACTATAAGAATAGGTAAGCGAGGAACATTTGGTGATCGAGGAGCAGTGACTTAGGAAGACGAGGACCAAGGATGAGAAACTCGGACTCAAATTCTAAATACTCGGATTCCAAAGTAACTTCTCCCCCGCCGAGGCGAGTGAAGAACGACACATGTTCATGGAAGGTGACATCCATAGAGACAAAGTACTTACTTGGAAGGATGATAGCATTTGTACCCCTTTTTGTTAGGTGCATAACCCGGAAAGACACACCTTTCGCACGAGAATCCAACTTAGTTCGATGTCGCTTATGAACATGAACAAAGGCAACACAACCAAATACCGTGACTCAAGACTCGCATGATACGAATGAAGGAAAATGTGAGAGCATAAACGAACAGACCGACATTACCTAGAACACGAGATGGTATCCGATTAATCGGATAGGCGGCAAAGTTAGTACTGACTTCTCCCCAATATGACTTTGGGACTCGACATTTGGAAGAGAAGGGCTCGAGCGACTTCAAGTAAGTGACGATTTTTTCTTGATAACCCCATTTTGTTGCGGGGTGTCAACACATGTAAATTCATGGATGATGCCCAATGTTTACTATTAAAGCTTGAAAGGCTATGATTGACATATTCTTTTCCATCAATGACGTAATCGTTTAATGCATTTCCCAAATTATTGACCATATGATAAAATTGAGTAAATAGTAGGGGTACTTCGATTTATCCTTCATCAAAAAAAGCCAAGTCACTGAGTACGTCATCGTGATAAAGGAAACAAACCATCTCGGTGAAATGTTAGAAATAGGGCGTGTCCCCAAACATCGAATGTATAAGATCAAATGGTTCGACACTTTTATTAAAACTAGAGGGAAAAGTAACACGATGGTGTTTAGCAAACCGACAGACGTCACACTTAAAAGACTCGACATGGATCGTTGTAAAAACAAGGACGGGAACATAGACTTAATAAGAGAAAAAGGAGGATGACCAAGACGCTTGGTGAAGCCGGACTTGTGATGTGGGGAATGAGACTTTGAATGAGACCGGAGACGGGAAGACAACACCTTCGACCATCCATTTCATTAGTATAGTACAACCCTCCCCCTGTTCCTTAGCAACTCAATCGTCCTCCCGTGGCAAGATCCGAAAAACACAAGGAGAAGGAAAAATGTTACGCAAAATTTTGGTCTCGAGTAAGTTTATGAATAGAGATTAAGTTATTGGAAAGGTGGGAACATGAAGCACATTTTTCAATTTTAACGAGGATTGAAGTTCAATATTCCCTAACCAACAATAGGGTTATGAGATCTATCAGCAACAGTAATGTAAGAGAGACTAGAAGAGGAGGCATAAGAGGAGAAATGTTTGGAATGAAATGTCATGTGATCAGTGGCACCAGAGTCAATAATCCATACATCCCAAGGGATAGTAGCAGATGCATAAGACTTCTTACCATTCATTGCCCGAGAACAATATTTAAGAGGCTTACTAAGATAGTCTTCTCCGTTGTTCGGACATCGAACAGTTGAATAGGGGTGTTGGAGGAAAGAACAAATGCACGGAGCTTCAAATGACCCACGAAAAAAGGTTCTCAAATCGCGATTTGGACCTCTCAAATTGCGAGGAAGGTCCGACGGTGCTATGGTGAAAAGCGCGCGACAAAAAAATGGTCTTGGCGGCGCGTGACACATGCGCTCGGGAGATGATCGGAGCCGTGGCGGCGCGTCCGGCGGCCGTTGGCTGCGATATTCGGGCAAAAGTCGGCTTTTGGACGGCGAATCAGATGGTGGGGTCCGAGCAGAGATAAGCGGAGGACGGCGGTAACGGAGCGAAGGAGGTGAGGTCTCTAACGGCGGTGAACGGAGCGGAATAGTAGTTGGTGAGGTCTAATGGGCAAAATAGGGCACAAAGAAGGTGCCGAAGATGCCTGAAGGGGAAAAAATCTGCAATGAAGGCGGCTAGGTTTTTGTGCGGAAGCGAAACCCCCAAGACCGGGAGCTCTTGATACCATGTGTAAAAGGTATTCTGAATGTTATTATTGAATGAATTTTAGAATACAATCTCTAATCTGAATATATAGCCTAAGTTCTAACTAAAGGGCCGACTAATGGGCCTAATACAAAAAAGGCTAATAATTACATATTTTACAACATTTTACAACAGCCATAAAAGAGAGGTTGCGACAGATGACAACGAAGGAGATGGTGTTTGCTTGCAAACCAGAATGGAAACATGGTTGGCTGGAAAAAATTTTCACCGGAGAGTAGTGAGCTCATTGGGCGTGCACGGCTCTAGGGTTGCCTCTCTTTAGACTTTAGATACCATGTTAAAAGTGATAAGAGAAAAGAGCGACATATGATGAAACTGTGTGTCTAAACTACACAACAGAGACTGTAATATATAGACCTATTACAATAAATACAAAGATCCTAATTACTATAATTACATGATTTGGTTATGATTTGGTTAGCCCATACAATGAATCTACCATTATTTACATAGTTTTCAACAGTCTAAAACTGTCAAGAGACCCATGGCACTCCAGTTAAACTCAATCTCAGATTCAGTAACATCTCAGTTTGAATGAAGAAACCCTCCACTGTGTTCCTACTTTTGGGAAGAAAGGAATACCTTTGACCAATGTTGAAAAAATCGGACCGGACCTGCTGGTTCATCTGGAAAATCGATGAACCGGTCACAGGTCTGGTCCAATTAAACCACAAAACTGGCCAGTTCAAGAACCGGCTGAATTGGTCAAAAACCGGTAGTAAACTGGTATGAACCAGGTTTTTTTTTTTTAAAAAAATTTAAACTCTTTTTTTTAATCAACAAATTTTTAACTCATTCAAAAATAATATTTGAGCCAAATAAATTTTCAATGCCAAGTTACAAAGACCCACATATAAGGTCCAAAAAAGATATAAAAAGGTTTGCCCCCTTTTTGGCTATTATATAAGTTGTATGCTTAAATGTTCTACTCATTATTCTATGTAAGACTTGTAAGTGTAGCTTCATCTTAGCTTTTGTATATGTTGTATACTTGGATACAACACTTATTGTACAATGTGGGACTCTGAAGTACTAAGCAACATAATATGAAATATTAATATATTAGTTTCTTACTTAATATGTTGTATAATATTAAAAATATATTTAATTATTACCAATTCGACCACGGTCGAACCAATGAACGGTGAACTAGTATCTTTATTGGTTCAATGACTAGTCTAGTTTTAAAAACATTGCCTCTGACTGAACAACAGAAAAGAAAAATGAGAAATCATCTCTGCTTGGAAGTTTGTTGGGGAAGAGGGAGCAGATACTCATTTTTCGTTTACTAATTATTTATTAGAAGCCATAGGTCATTGTACATCTTGTATTTGGATCTTCTCAAGTGCAGGGTGCACTTTAGAGAGTAAAGTGAAAACGGTAGCCCCTCATGAGAAAATAGAGGGAGTGGGTTCTAACAAATTCAGAGTTTGTTATCCATGTGCTTATATCAAAATATAAACTGTTGATTTTTTAATCAATAGTTATCAACGTCGCAATTTGCTCTAAATTGCACCCTGCAATTTAGAGGATCTTGATACTTACATCTGTAAGTTATGGCTCTACTTGGTGTTTTGATATCAAGAAAATTTCAGGATTTGCTAATAAGAAGAGCACATTAACCATCTTCCAGGTCTTCTTTCTCTTTATCCACCTATGTTTGCATGATAATAGTTGTCTTACATGATGACTTTCATCTCCAATTCTCTTCGCTTTGTCATTTAAATCTTAGAAACAAGGTACTGTCGGGGGGTACCTATTCTCTACTTTCCTTTCTTCTGCACCCTTTACGTATACTTACAACCACTTAGGATTTGTTTGGGAGTTTGAAGAGAGAGGAAAAGAAAACAAGAAGAATGAAAGTGATGGGAAGAGGCGATAATAGTTTGACTTTCTTTTCCATTGTTCACATGTTTAAAAATAAAGGGAAAGGAGAAATAGCATGAAATTCTCCACTTTTGTGGAACTCAAGTTGGATTTGGAGGGTTTGCTTTTCACTATTTCTTTTTTCTTTATAGGAAAAATGCACAGAAATATCATGAACTGTACCCCATTTTGAAGTAGCTACCATGAACTTTCAAATTCAATTGAAAGGCCCTTAACTTCTTGAAACTTGTAAACAGACTCATCTATACTTTAGTTAAATAAAAACTATTTATTGCGTGACTTGTACATGTTCATTAATACACATAACAATATCTAATTTGTATATACTATTTTTGAAAAAAATTAAAATCTTTTTCCCCTTTTAATTGATTTCTTTTTAAGTTATTTGATATTTGTTTTTGAAAATATGAATTAAATAAAAAGGAAAAATATTTAATTTTTGTTTACAAAATAATGTGAACAAATGAGAGACTACTACATGTATTAATCAACAAGTGCAAGTCACGTGAATGATTTTCCCTTAATTAGTGGACCGAAGGGTCTATTTTGCAAGTTTCAGAAAGTTTAAGAATCTCTCACCCTGATCTGAAAGTTCATGGTAGTTACCTAAAATTGAGAGAGGGAGTGTTTGTGTATTTTTCCCTTTTTTTTTAAAAAAATAAACTCGCAAAGAAAGGGAGTTAGCAATAGAAACCTTTACTTTCTTTTCCCTTCACTTTACTCCTATTTTTCTCTCAATCCAAAGTATGGTGTAGAAATATTTTCTTCATTGATTCATCTGATATCATCAGAATAGTACATCTTAAATAGGGAAAAACAGGGAATCAGATTCCGTGATAATAGGAAACTAGAATCCCATAAAAACAGAAAGAAGAAATACAAGGAAGGTAAATCCCATGACTTCGGGATTGATTAATTCTTTCCTTAATCCTAGAATTCTATCTTCCTAATTTATTTAGAACCATAAAATCCTAAGATTCCTAATTTATCCACACTCCCCCTCAAGTTGGTGCGAAGATATCTATCATGCCCAACTTGGTAACTTGATGTTCGAAAGGTTGTCTCAACAGACCCTTGGTTAAAACATCCGCAATCTGCTGAGTGGTTGGGACAAATGGAATGCAAATTACTCCTTCTTCAAGCTTCTCCTTGATAAAGTGTTTGTCAATCTCACCATGCTTTGTCTGGTCATGTAAGACTGGATTATGAGCTATGCTTATCGCAGCCTTGTTATCACAATACAGCTGCATAGGAAAAGTTACTGATCTTTCAAGCTCTTCTAATACTCTCTTCAGCCATAGAACTTCACACACTCCTTGTGCCATTGATCTAAACTCAGCTTCAGCATTACTCCTAGCAACAACGTTTTACTTTTTACTCCTCTATGTGACAAGATTACCCCATAAAAAGGTGCAATATCCTGAGGTTGATCTTCTATCCGTAACAGAACCTGCCCAATCAGCATCAGTATATACCTCAATCCCTCTCTTCTCATGTTTTCCGAAGAAGAGACCTTTTCCTGGTGTGCCTTTTAGGTACCGAAGAATTCTGTAAACAGCTTCAAGGTGTTCTTCGTATAGGGAATGCATGAATTGACTCACCATGCTTACAGCGAAAGCAATATCAGGATGTGTATGGGACAGATAGATAAGTTTCCCAACCAGCCTTTGGTACCTACTTGGGTCTACTGGAACACCATCTTTGACATCGCTAAGCTTAGTCTTGACTTCTATAGGAGTGTCTGAGGGTTTGCAGCCACTCATTCCAGTTTCTTTCAAGAGATCTAAGATATACTTTTGTTGTGAAACTACTATGCCCTTCTTTGATCTTGCCACTTCCATTCCAAGAAAATACCGAAGCTGGTCAAGGTCTTTAACTTCAAATTCCTTGGTTAGACTTTGCTTCAATATGCTCAACTCAGTTATATCATCTCCTGTCAGTATTATGTCATCTACATAGACAATTAAAACTAAAACTTTGCCTTCAGTAGATTTCTTTATGAATAGTGTGTGATCTGATTGACCTTGACTATATCCCAGACCTTTTACAAACCTTGTGAATCTTTCAAACCATGCTCGAGGGGACTGTTTGAGACCATATAAAGATTTTTTTAGCCTGCATACCTTATTCCCAAATTTTTCAGCAAATCCGGATGGAGGTTCCATGTAGAGTCAAGGTTCCATTTGAGTTAATGGGTCAAGGCTGCAACCGAAAGGAGAACTCGAACTGTGTTCAGCTTCGCCACTGGAGAAAAAGTTTCAAAGTAATCCACTCCATATGTTTGTGTAAAGCCTTTAGCTACAAGGCGTGCCTTGTATCTTTCCAAGGAACCATCCGAGTTATATTTCAGAGTAAACACCCATTTACAACCAACAATATTTTTCCCATTTGGTAGATACACTTTCTCCCAAGTAGCATTCTTCTCTAGAGCTCTCATCTCCTCAAAAACAGCTCCCCTCCATTGAGGAACATTTAGAGCTTCCTGGACATTATTAGGAATAGTGATACTAGAGACTTGTGAGATAAAGGCACAATATGAATTTGAAATATTTTTGTAAGACACAAAGTTTGACAAGGGGTATTTTATGCAAGATCTAACACCTTTCCTAAGAGCAATGGGAAGATCATCATGACTAGAGGAATTTGACAGGGAGTTACCTGAGGAATTAGTGTCAGGATCTTTTGGAGAATTATCATGAATTTCATGATCCATCCTCTGATTAGATTCTTGGTGGTGTTGTCGGGCAATGGCTCTCTTCCTTTTTTCTGCCTGGTGTTCTTTTGTATATACTAGACCTTTGTACCATTTCACACTTTTCTCTGTTGGATCAGTTTTTTTATTCTAAGATGGCATCACTGTAGTCTCCCTTTTTTCAGAATCAGTAGGATTATTTAGTTCATTTGTTTCCAGAGAGTTTTCATTCTCTGCCTCAGAATTTTCCAGAGATATGTTAGGAAATTCAAAGCATAAATCAGAGGTATCTAAAAAACCATCTTCACCACCGTGCTCCACCTGAAGATGGGGCTCGTTAAAATAAGAGGTTCCTTCAAAAAAGGTGACATCCATAGACACAAACAATTTTTTTGAAGCTGGATCAAAACATTTATATCCTCTCTGATTAGAGGGATAGCCAACAAAAATGCATTTATGTGCTTTGGGGTCAAGTTTTGAACGCTTGGGATCATGATTATGAACAAAAGCTACACTCCCAAATTTTTTTAAGGGAATGTCTGTTATGAGTCGGGAATTGGGAAAACATGTAGTGAACATTTGCAAAGGAGTTTTAAAGTTCAAAATTCTGGTAGGCAGTCTATTTATCAAATAGGTAGCAGTTAAAATAGCCTCTCCCCAAAGATACTTAGGGACCTTTGTTTGGAAACTTAGGGCCCTAGTAACCTTAAGTAGATGTTTATTTTTTCTTTCTGCAACCCCGTTCTGCTGAGGAGTATTAGTGCAGGAACTTTGGTGCACAATGCCCTTCTCAGTAAAAAAATTGCCCATAATTGTGTTAAAAAATTCCTTGCCATTATCACTACGAAAAATTTTAATTTGAGTTTGAAATTGTGTTAGGATCATATGAGAAAAATTTTTGAACACAAGTGCAGCATCAGATTTTTCCCGTAAAAGAAACACCCAAGTGATCCTAGTGTGATCATCAATAAAAGTGATGAACCAGCGTTTTCCAGAAATAGTTGTTATTCTAGAGGGACCCTATACATCACTGTGAATCATAGTAAAAGGTTTAGATTTTTTGTATGGTTGGGGCGGGGGGGCGGGGGGGAAACAACACAGAGATGCTTTGCCGATTCCCATGATTCACATTTAAAAGACAACTGATTTTTATTCATACATAACTTGGGAAACAAATATCTTAAATATTGGACATTAGGGTGTCCTAACCGATAATGCCATAACATAATGTCTTTATTAGAAACAAAGATAGAATTGAAACAAGTCCGCTGGTCTTGCCTTCCAAAAAATGAGGCGGTTATTGAGAAGATAGAGACCATTATCTAGCCTAGCACCCCCAATCATCTTCCCCGAGGATAAATCCTGAAATTCACAATGAGAAGACCAAACTTTAATTCGGAAATTATGATCAAGGGTTAGTTTACTAACAGACACAAGATTATATGGCAAATTAGGAACATGTAGAACATCCTTAAGGATTAAAGAGGGAGAAAGAGTCACAGTTCCTTTCCCAGCTACAGTAGCTAAGGAACCATATGCAAGTTTGACCTTTTGATTTCTTGCACAAGGTGTATATGAGGAGAAATATTGCAACACACTAGTCATATGATCAGTGGCACCTGAATCTAGTATCCAGGGGCCATTAGACCCTGTACACGCAACGGTAGCAATAAAATGATTACCTGACTGGGCTATAGAACAAGATGGATTAGAATTTCCTACAGAGACTAATTGGAATAGTTTGTGCAAGTGCTCTATTTGTTCCTTTGTGAAGGGAAGAGATTGATAGGAAACAAGCCCAGCCCAACAAGCCTATCCTAGTCTACTCCTGAGGAATGCATGAGGATGTAGGGTCTCCCCCAAACTCTAGTCTAGATAAACCTTGCAAGAATTAAGTTGGGGATGATTCCGTGAAATAAGGAAGTGGTTAGGATGAGGGGTGAAGGAATCAGTTATGAAGTTTGTTAGGAAGATTGTTATGACGTGACTGTTTAAATGGTCAAAAGGGAATGAGGTAGGCATGGAAATTTTCGTTTGGTAATTAGGAGTCTTGAGTGATACTCAGACTTGGGAGCAGTATTGCTCTTACCTTCTTGTATTTTCCTTTCCTCCATTAATACAAAGTATATTACAGTTTCAAAGATAGGAAATACCTATCAACTGGTGCTTTCGTTGAGAGTGTATGCGAACAAGGATGACGACACAACGCCTGGATGCCTTAGAGTCACGAGTTGTCGCCGTCGAGTCGAGTCTCAGAAACCAAGAGGCAATGCTCAGGGGCCAAGACCAATTGGTGAGATCACACGGAACGACACTGAAGGAACACTCGGCCCAGCTGAGTTCCTTGATGACTAGTGTCGGTGAAATCACCTATCCTCGCAAGCTTTGATCCTCGAGGTGCGAGAACATATCCAGACTCGAGTTCGGGATCGTCATCCGGGAAGTCGAAGAAGCTCATTATAGTATAAGCGCGTTGCGTTCACCGCCCTCCTTCCAAGGTGACGACCCGGTAGGGTGGATTGCAATTCGAGACATACTTTGCGTAGTGAACTCCATCGGAAATGAAAGTGCAAGCTGCACGGATATGTTTGGAGGGAATGACTTGGCACTGGTTCAAAATCTTGCGCGATGCCGAGCCCGAGATGAGTTGGGAGATGTTCAAAAGGTCGCTGATGGATCGGTACCATGATTATCAATCAGGTAACCCGTTCTCTCAGCTCAAGTTATTACAACAAACTGGTACGCTGAATGATTACGTGGAGGAATTCGAAATCTTAATGGCACAGGTACCACCGATACCAGAGGAGCAGTATATGGGTTTTCTCCTTGGAGGGATGAAAGAAGAAATTCGGATGGAGGTCATTGCTTTTGAACCGACCAACCGCCATAGGCTGATTTCTGTGGCTCGGTCGATAGAGAGGAAACTGGACAGAGTGGCGCAATCCAATGGATGGCGGAATACCACCCAGAATCGGAGACCTTTAACAATAGCGAATCAATGTAACAGTCATACCCATCCGGCCCAATCCTCTTTGGGTAGTGTAAATGGGCTCAACGATAAGAGGCCCAGATCTCATGTTCAGTCCCAAACTCGTGGGGGAACTCGGAACCTTTCATATCAGGAACTTATGGACCGAAGGAGCAAAGGACTTTGCTTCAAGTGTGGACAACACTTCAGCCCAAGTCACATATGCCCCGATAAGCATCTTCGGCTCCTGATCTTTGAAGGCAACAAACCTACAGAAGATTCGCTCATAGCCGAGGAAGAAAAATTAGAAGAAGAAAGTGGTGAAATGATTTGTCAGATCCTTGACTCGAGAGCTAGCCCATTCTAAAACAATCAAACTGGAAGGTGCTTTAGCTGGGTATCCGATTGTGCTCTTGGTTGAAAAACAGTGACCACAGACTTCCGTGGCCAAAGAGCTGGTCAACTCGTTAGGGCTAGATGTTACTGACACTACGGAGTTTTGTGTGGGACTGGGAAATGGAAGTAAATGCTCATCTCAAGGAGTGTGCCGTGCAATGGAGGTCAAAGTCGGAAGATACACCATGACCACCGACGCCTTCGTTCTAGATCTAGGCGGGGTGGACATCATCTTAGGGATGACATGGTTGGAAACTTGTGGCAAAACCACCATGGATTGGAAGAAGAAAGCCATTAGCTTCGAAGAACAAGGCCGTTTGGTCACACTAAGAGGGTATCATGTCCAAGACAATTTGCAGACCTCTGCATTGCAAGGAATGTTACAAGAGATTGCTACTGAGCATGTTGAACTCAGAGAATTAAAGGGATCAGGGAGTGCACCTCAGGAACAGGAAGGCTTGGGTATACATATGAGTCAAGAGCTGAGTAACTTGTTGGACCAATATAGAGCAGTTTTTAGTGAGATCAAGGGGCTTCCTCCTCACAGAACCCACGATCATGCTATCACATTGGTTGCAGGGTCCAAACCCGTGAGTGTTCGTCCCTACCGCTACGCCTACCATCACAAGGACGAGATTGAGAAGCAGGTAGGGGAGATGCTTTCCGATGGGCTAATCAGGCATAGCACCAGTCCTTTTTCCAGTCCAATAATCCTAGTAAAGAAGAAAGATGGCTCGTGGTGAATGTGTGTCGATTATAGAGCCCTAAATAAGGAGACGGTGCCCGATAAATACCCCATCCCTACAATCAACGAGCTGTTGGATGAGTTGCACGGTTCCAGGTTCTTTTCCAAGATTGACCTCAAATCTGGGTTTCATCAGATTCGGGTTAAGGACGACGATATTCACAAAACAGCCTTTCGTACCCACGAAGGTCACTATGAATATCTAGTCATGCCCTTCGGCCTTGTGAATGCCCCATCTACCTTCCAATCAACGATGAACTCCGTTTTTCGCCCTCTGCTGCGAAAGTGTGTTTTGGTATTTTTTGACGATATCCTGATCTACAGTCCCACTTGACAAGCTCATCTTTCTCACTTGGGGGCAGTCCTAACACTCCTTACCCAGCACAAGTTTGTCGCAAATCAGAAACAGTGTGTATTCGGGTTACCCTCTGTTGATTATCTTGGCCATGTCATTTCCGCCCGAGGTGTTGAAATGGATCCTTCCAAGGTTCAAGCTGTTCTGGATTGGCCAATTCCTACAAATGTTAAGGGTGTTCGCGGGTTCCTTGGCCTTACGGGGTATTATCGAAGGTTCATCAAGGACTATGGGAAAATTGCCCGACCACTTTCCGCACTAACTAAGAAGGATGGGTTCAGTTGGGGTCACGAACAGTCACTAGCCTTTGAACATCTCAAACAATGTTTAGCTTCTTTCCCAGTTCTAGCACTCCCCGACTTCTCCAAAGAATTCATTGTGGAGTGTGATGCATCTGGACAGGGTATTGGGGCAGTCTTGATGCAGGATCGACGACCCATTGCCTATTACAGTAAGGCTCTCGCAGCAAGTACCCTTTCCAAATCGGTTTACGAGAAAGAAATCATGGCTTTGGCCCTCTCTGTTCAACATTGGAGGCATTACCTCTTGGGTAGAAGTTTCAAGGTCTACACAGATCATCGAAGCCTCAAACACCTGTTACATCAGCGTATTACTACGACAGATCAGCAATGTTGGCTCTCTAAACTAATGGGGTATCAGTTTGAGGTGATCTATAAGCCCGGTCCCGAAAACAAGGCAGCAGACGCATTGTCCAGAAAATTCCTCTCCTCAGCTGAGCTCTCGGCCATATCCATTAGCCCTTATTGGGTGGACTTCCCAACGATCCGTGAGGAACTTGAATCAGATTCTGAATTGGCAGCACTGCGCCAAACCTTGCAAACGGATCCTAGTTCTCTACCTAATTATTCCCTTCGCGATGGTCTCATTTTCTTTAAGGGAAGACTGATGCTGTCCAAGGGGTCTAGCCTCATCCCCACACTTCTGAAAGAGTTCCACGATACCCTTACTGGTGGGCATTCAGGATTTACTAAAACTTATAAGAGGTTGGCTGGAAGTTTCTTCTGGAAGAGTATGAAACAACATATAATGGACTATATTCGCCGCTGTGATATATGTCAGAAAAACAAGTATCAGGCCATGTCCCCTGCTGGTTTACTGCAACCTATTCCCATTCCCGAGCTGATCTGGGAAGAAATCTCTATGGATTTCATCTCCGGGTTGCCCAAGTCCCATGGGTTCGAAGTCATCATGGTGGTAGTGGATCGTCTTTCGAAATATGCCCACTTTCTACCCCTGAAACACCCTTTTTCTGCGAAGACAGTGGCTGATGTTTTTATCAGGGAGGTGGTAAAGTTGCATGGATTTCCAAGGTCCATCATTAGTGACCGAGACCCTCTCTTCCTTAGCAAATTCTGGAATGAGATGTTTCGACTCCAAGGAACCACGCTTCGGATGAGCACTTCATACCATCCTCAGACCGACGGCCAAATAGAGGTGGTGAATCGTTGCCTGGAAACCTTCCTTCGCTGTTTTGTCGCAGAGCAACCTCGTCAATGGTATTCATGGCTGTCTTGGGCAGAGTTCTGGTATAACACCTCATCACACTCGGCCACAGGGAAATCTCCGTTTGAGGTAGTTTATGGCAGGCCCCCTCCTTCAGTTATCTGCTACCTGAATGGCGAGACTGCAGTAGAATTAGTAGCCACTGTGCTCATAGACCGTGACGAGGCTCTTCGCCAACTTAAGTATCATCTCCATCGCACACAGCAGCGCATGAAGAAATATGCTGATATTCATCGCCGGGACGTCACCTTCACTATTGGTGATTGGGTCTATGTGAAGCTCCGCCCACACAGACAACTATCTGTTGCACGAAGAATCAATCCCAAGTTAGCACCAAGATATTTCGGGCCCTTCCAGGTTGAGTCCCGAGTGGGAGAAGTGGCCTACAAGCTCCTCCTACCCAGTTCGTCCCGTATCCACCCAGTGTTCCATGTATCTCAACTCAAACGATCCATTCCAGGTACTCACAATAACCCCACTGCCATGACGTTACCACCTGATATGGAGATGGATGCCCCTGAACCGCCCACTCCTGAAGCAATACTTGCTACCAGGGCCGAGCGACGCAATGGCCAGGTTGCTGAGGAATGGCTTGTCCTTTGGAAGACTCTACCCATCGAAGAGGCCACCTGGGAAGATGCTGAGTCGATCAAGACTCGTTTTCCCTCTCTCTGTCTTGAGGACAAGACATGTTTTACAGAGGCTGGTATTGATAGGAAACAAGCCCAGCCCAACAAGCCTATCCTAGTCTACTCCCGGAGGCCCAAACAGCAGCAGGATGCAGGGTCCAGTCCACTCTAGTCTAGATAAACCTTGCAAGAATTAAGTTGGGGATGATTCCCGTGAAATAAGGAAGTGGTTAGGATGAGGGGTGAGGGAATCTGTTATGAAGTCTGTTAGGAAGATTGTTATGACAGTCTGTTAAATAGAGGGAAAAGGGAATGAGGTAGGCATGGAAATTTTTGTTTGGTAATTAGGAGTCTTGAGTGATACTCAGACTTGGGAGCAGTATTGCTCTTACCTTCTTGTATTTTCCTTTCCTCCATTAATACAAAGTATATTACAGTTTCAAAGATAGGAAATACCTATCAGAGATTCTGAGGAAGATTGCTGCCCTGGATCCGTGGTGCTTGCTTGGAATGCATGAGTGTCTCCCCCAAACTTGTTATCATTGCCTGGTTTCTTCTTTGATAGTGGTTTTCCATGCAGTTTCCAGCAGGTTTCTTGTGTGTGCCATGACCGTTTACAATGGTCACACCAAGGTTTCTGCTTTCCTCCTTGCCTATCTCCTTCTGAATCTCCACCCCGGGCTACAAGTGCTGATCCCTCATGATCATTTTTCAGCATCACTTGCCTCCTTGCCTCTTCTCTTCGCACTTCTGAAAACACTTCTCTGATGGATGGCAGAGGCTTTCTTCCTAAGATGCGTCCTCGAACTTCATCAAGGTATTTGTTCAGCCTGGCTAAGAAGACAAATATCTGCCCTCTTTCCACCTTTTTTCTGTAGCAAGCACTATCACTGCTGCTTTCCCATTCTTCTTCTTCAAACATATCCAGCTCCTGCCATATAGTCATCATCTCGTTATAGTATATTGTGACTTCGCGTTCACCTTGCTGTATTTTCCACATCTGGGTGGTCAATTCAAACAGCTGCGAGTGATTATCTAAGTCTGAATATGTCTCCTTTACAGCTTCCCATACATCACGAGCTGTTGGTAAGAACATGAAGGGTTTTCCAATCACCGGGTCCATAGAGTTGATTAACCACGCCGTAACCATTGAATTTTCGGAACGCCACTGCTTGTATTTGGGATCACTAGTAGCCGGTGTTGTCACTTCTCCATTCAAATATCCAAGCTTTCCCTTGCCGTCAATCACCAACTGCACAGACTTGGACCTCTCAAGGTAATTTTTTCCATTCAATTTGTGAATGGTAATTTGAAGAGAGTAGTCGCTAACAGAGATGGCTGCGGGCTGAGTTGCATTGGTTTCGGGCAGAATCTCCCTTGTGGGCTGCTGGCCGTCTCCTCCTGGGGACAACACGCCACTCCTATTATCGGAGGTGGCCAAACTAGAACCAACCATGGTAGCCTTGTAGTTCATGATTGAACCCTAAAACTTTGATACCATGCAGAAATATTTTCTTTATTGATTCATCTGATATCATCAGAATAGTACATCTTAAATAGGGAAAAACAGGGAATCAGATTCCATGATAATAGGAAACTAGAATCCCATAAAAACAGAAAGAAGAAATACAAGGAAGGTATATCCCATGACTTAGGGATTGATTAATTCTTTCCTTAATCCCAGGATTCTATCTTCCTAATTTATTTAGAACCGTAAAATCCTAACATTCCTAATTTTTTATCCACATATGGCTAGGGGCTTTGTTACTGAATTTGGTACTTGATAATGAGTTTTTGAGCTTGAAATAAGAAATTGAAACATTTAGAAGCTGTTATTAGATATGAACCTTATGATTCGTTTAGGGCTTGAAATTGTTGGGTAGCTTCTGCAGTTACTATAATTTTCTTCACCATGTGGAAAATGGATATACATACCAAAGTAGAAAGATGGGAAGAAGAGGAAAGAACTAAAAAATTTGGTACAGATTGGAGCGTGTCATGTAGGTACTTAAATGTTATGACCTGTATTTTTATTTTTTTTTGAATGGGAAAAGCTTGCGTATAATACATAAGCATGACCTGTTTATTCTTCATAGGCATGGTTAAGTAGGTTATTCTCATGAATGTTATCATTGGTTGGGACCCAACCTAAAAGATTGGAGCCTATAAGGTGCTACAACCCACTTTTATGCCCTAGGGCAACTTATTGACATATGATCCAACATTGTACACAACTGTAAAAAGCGTGGTGATATACTGAATATGTGGGTATATACATCATCACAAGATAGTCATTCTCTAGATTTCTCTATGCCTGTTACTTGTTATTGCGATGACATGAAATCTTGGAAATATGATATGGGAATATTTTGCATTTTATGTAGTTTTTCTTTGAGCTGATTTTTTCTACCTTTTGTGGCTTCTGTTTCTCCTTCCTGTCTTTTGTAGATGACCAATGGAAGGCTTCCGATTCCTGTCCAGAGACCTAATGGAACAACCAACTCTGGAACTATATCTTCTACTCCGACAGTATGCTCTTCACTTTTTCTTTTGGTGATTATTCATAGTAAGGATGTATGGCGGTTAATGATATCCAATGAATATACGTATAATTCTATTTCATTGCCTGCAGTCAATGCCCCACTCTCAGAGCCAAACTGTTGTGGTAGAAAATCCTATGTCTGTTGATTCAAGTGGGAAATTGGTAATTACTATTTCTTTTTCTTATTTGGTTAGTTTTGGAAATGTATTTTTCTACTGCATTTCACTAATTCTTCTGTTGCTTTTGAGCAAAGCAAGATTTACTTATAAGAATTTGAAATGTCACAGGTGAGCAATGTTGTCGTGGGCGTTACAACAGATAAGAAATGATGCTTATCACATTATTATGTTATATGTTAAAAGGAACACTGTTTGACGCATTATCAGTTGCTGGCACATGAAGATATTGTTCGTGTATATGATGTTGCAGCCTGCAATGGTTAAATTGAAGTCAAGAATCTTTTTTTCCAATACAAGGTTTAGACTGATTTCATGTATGTATGTATATGAGGACAAGTGGTGAAAAGGGCACAGAACTCATCACTTATGTGATTGCCAGAGTCCACTTTTTTTGCTGCCGTTGTGTCTATAGCCAAATCAATTTTTTTCGGATTATGTCGAAGTACAAGTCCTAGACGTGTTTTTGCTGTTATTTCTTTCATGATCTGTTAGAACGATGTGTATTACACAGGCATAGCCTGATAAAGTGACTGATAAGATATAGCTTTTTACCTATCATTTAATAATTGGGATAATAACCAGGCTTCTCTCATCAGAAGAACTAATGTCATGTAATTGTAGGTATTTCAACTATTGCAGAAATCCAGTATCAATCTGCATGTCCATTTAGTGCATGTAGGCTAATAAAAAAATAGTCAGCGCTGATGTGAACCAGTATTCAATAAACCCAGCGGAGTACGATGTAAAGGCAGCTGCTGAACAAGGTTTCCTCTGATATTGGTAAAGGAAAACTTGAGACATCGTTACAGAACTAGATGTTGACCTGCATGTTGCGCAGGTAGCTAAACAAAAATATTTTAAATTTGGTTTGGCAAAACTCAAATAAAGAACAGGTTGTCATTTTGATCAATTCTCAAACCCAATATTATTTTTGGCCATGGACAAAAATTTTTGTTGGAGCTGACAAATTCTGTACAGAAGGATTTCTTGGTGGCCCAATGTGAACCAAAGGACTTGCCTGGATCATATGCGAATGCTGTAAATTGTAAAATCTGTCTTGGTGTCAGTGCTTGCAGAGAAACATGTTGATTTGGAATAATAGGGTGGAACCCAGCAGCAGGAACAGGTTGAGCAAAAAAAATTGAAGCCATGTCTGACTGAAGGATCAATTGTTTGTGTCAGAAAATTCGAAGTTCTAGCAAGACATGGTGGATTTGGAGGGGCTATGTGGCCAGAAGAAGCAAATACAGAGGTATGAGATGGAACCGCTGAAAACCAGAGAAACTGCATGAGAAGGGCTGAACGGAACCAATGGCTTTGATTGGGAACGTTAGTGCTATCCCAAGAAACTGATGCAGAGGGTGTGGAACCAGCAGCAAAATTCCCCTGAATAGAAGACAGCAATAGTTACAAGAGCAATTAATTGAAATGACAGAAGGAATAATGTCAAAAATAAAAATAATGTAACACAAGTGTGACAACATAACTGAGCCAGCCATAAATCATGAAGCTTGTCACAGTGCATAAAATGACAAAACTCGTTACAGAGAGTTCAATTATGGACACTGCTGTATCCACTTAATCAAAACTATCAGCTGAGATATTAACATGCATCTATTTGTAACTGGACTAAATATAAGTTCCTGGTTTAATTTCACCCTGAATATGAAACAGTTAAACGTGGAAAACAGAAAGCAAATGCAAACAATTATTTCAAAATGATTCAAGCAGAATAAAAGCGACTTAATATACCTTATCTCTTGTGTTTGCTTTGGTTTCATGAACTTTGATATACGGGTGGGCATAAAATCCAAAATAACCGAATCACATCATAAACTGAAACAAACTCAACCATTTAAATCCATTTTAGGGAGAACCGGTTCTCATAACTGAACCGTTTTTAATATTTTAACAATCTAGTTAACTGGTATCAAGTCCAGTCCAGTTAACTGGTAAAAATCGAACTGCATCTAAATTAGAACCTCATTACACAAAATCATATCTCAATCTCAAATTCTCAAATTCACATCTACGAAGAACCCTAGTCATCTTTCTGCCATCTACGAAGAACCCTAGAACCGCACAATCCAGTTCGCACCCAGAATCCATTCCCGATCTGGATCGCGCTCTGTTCATCCTTCTTCGCCGCACTCTATTCATCTTCGAATTTTCTCTACTGATTTGAATCGCGCTTACATCTCAATCAGCGTACAATTAAATTCGCAATTCGCACAAAGGGATTTTCAACCATTCTGCATTGCTGATTCGCACTCCCATTCTTTCATCCTTCGAAAGTGCGTGAAAGCTTTGCTACTTAGCAACGTCTCCATTGCAGTGTCTCGCCATTTCCATAGCAGCACAAAGGTATCTATCTATCTATTGTGGATTTTTGAATCTGGGTATCTATTTATGAATTGACAAGGTTGAGCTCAATATATTTATTTATTTGATTTGGAAGGGTTCTGTGTTTAGTTGGGGATTTGAGGTTTGTTCAATCTGGGGTGCTATTTGCTGGGTTTATTTGAAAATTACAATTCTTATTATGTTGTTCAAGTGTTTCCATGCTATATTACTGTAATGGCATGAGTATTTTCTATTGAATGGCATTTGTGGGATTTTAGTTGCTGTTTGTGAGTGATTCTGAGAGGATGAGTTGAGTTTTCTAGTTGCTGTATTTTATTTGCTATATGAAATGTTTTCATTTGATAGCTCTAATAGCCTATTTATATTTTTTGTTAGAGGCAGCCCAGCCATGAGGATAGATATTTATGTTTCTTCTTCTTGTGACAAGCTCACATTTGATGTGATTTAATAAGAATCCCTTTATAAAAGTTTCCAGTGTCTTCATTAGAGTAATGGTAGCTACTAAATGTAGGAAATTCAAAATACCAGATCGATTAACAGTAAATATATGAGACTAGTATTATTGGAATTAAGTAGATGATAAACTCAGAATCCATGTGTAAGATCCATAAGAGTAGATAAAGTAACAAGAACAGAAACCAAGGGAAGAGAAACAGAGTCACAGAGAGGGAGAGAAGAAGAGAATGGTCTCAGAGGGAGAAAAGATACTCAATACTCAATGTCTACCTAATTCCTCTCTTTCCATGCCTTTTAATCCCCACCCAAATCTTCCTCACGAAAACCTTGAGCATTCGGTTGCTCCTCTTAACATTTCCTTATTTCCCACATTGCTTGCCACCTGTCCTATCTCTCCAACTAACTTGTCCAAATCCTTTTGTCCGAGCTGGGCCATTTCAGTTCCACTCATTACATTACCTCCCCCATTGAAATGACCTTCTCCTCAAGCTCCAAGGTAGGATAATGTTGCTGCAAGTAGGAGTGATCTTCGCAAGTGACTTGTGTTATGTTTACAAAAGTTGTTCGCAAGATTTAACAGGATTACCACTAAGTGAAAATCCTCCATAAATTAACCTACCCTTTAACCCCTTTTTTAATTTTTGTGATTTTTAATCTAAAGCACAACATGAGCATAAGCATCCTTGTTGTAGTAGTAGTTATTGTTGTTGTTGCTGTAAGAAGTCTCTGAGAGCCTTGTGTCACTCATTTCATTTTGGTTGGTGCTGTAGGCATCCTTGTTGTAGTTGTTGTAGTAATTGCTGGTTTCATTATAGGAGTGATCTTCGCAAGTAAATTTTGTTCTTGCACTCCCAAATTGTTTACAAAAGTTGCCCTTCCTTTCACTGTTGTTGTATTCAATGGGATTCCCATTTATGGTCAATATCTGAAGGCATGATTGCATTTGAGATTTCCTAGAGCAATTGTACAATGCAGAAACCATTTCCAAAGAGTAACCACAAGTAGTCATGTTATAACAACATGTAATCAAATCTGTCTCTAGAGCATAAAGAAGGAAATTGCCTACACAAACTTGTCCTCATTTTCACCCTCAGTAGTATGAAAATGTACAGAACAAGTGACATAGATGAAGGCTCCTCCAAAACTAGCATTTCCAATAACCATCCCCTTCCGAAGAATCACATAAAGGCTCTTTTAATGTGATTAACAGCTGTATAAAAGCAGTGATTTATGGTTGTACAAACAGTAGAAATAAAATCATTAGAATCCATTCGATTCATGTACTCTATGGCCAATAATGCATAATCTATGTTGGTGATGGGGTAGGGAGCATAAATTGGATTAAAAAAAAATTGATTTTCTGACTTTTGACTGAAGAAACAAATATTGAGGAAGTAATTAAAAGCCCAACCATAAGTGTGGATGACAGAACTTCATCTTGAAAATTGTTCAAGCAAAAATTCCCTTGAAGACTACTATGATCCAAAGTAGGAATAGTTGGGCCATTTCTAAGACTTTCATTTACACCATTGCTGTCTATAGCTCTTTCTCCCAAATCAAACGTAGATCCATCACTCAAAGAAACAATCCATGTCCCAGAATAGTAATCTACATCTGGCCAGATCAAAGACTTGAAACTTCTCTGATCTTTGTCTTGATAACCCCTTACTTGATACTTACTTACAAAATTTGAAATGCGCACCATGACTCGAATCCATTCCTTGGCCTTCCCGAGCTTGACTTGGTCATAGTCAGAGTTTACCTCCAATTTCTGAACCATGCCAATAACATACATAGCAGATGTTAAGCTCAGAAATCCTTCATTGATAATCTCCTCCATTTCCCGCATTGTTTCAGGCATGTCAACGTGGACCAGCAGCAGTCATTCCTATGTGACCTTCAACAAAATAATGAAATATGTACAAGGAGCAATTCTTGCTATGGGTTTGTTGGCTTGGGTTGCCACATCAATTACTGTAGAGGAATTAGCCTTAATATTTGTGGTCAATGCAATGGATGAAGCAGAGCATAGGGATGATTCTCCAAGCCTGTAGAATAAACTGTATAATTTTCCTCTAATTATACTTTCCAAAACTTCATATGTTCTCTCTATAGAAGCCAAATCCAACAAGAAAGCAGCTTCATCTAGTACAACCTGCAATTATACCTACCATGTAATTATCTACATAAACTATGGCTTGATTTCATTTTGAAGTCACTTGGCAATTGGCATTATTATCTTGTAGTTAGGTTTTAATTTGAAAATTGGAGTCTATCTCTCTTGATCCTTCATATTTCAATTTCCTCAGCTATACATGGCATAGGCTGCCATTTGCTAATCTGAATAAAAAGATGAGACAAAGTGTATTGTCTCTCTTCTTCATTCACATTTTCTTTATTTATTCCAAAATTCTAAATATAGTCAAGGGCAAAACACAAGAAATGAAAAAACTGAAGCACAAGTCAAAACAATCTTGTGCTAAAGCCAAAACAAAAAGTCATTTGCTAATCTTAATTTTAAACTATTAAGCACCAACAATTTCCTTAATGTCAACTGAAGCTAAAACAAGTTCTTCCCTTCCTACTTGACATTAATGTTGGACCCTACAAAAATCACCAAAAAAAGAATCATTAATATCTATCTTGATTTGTATCTAATATTCCATTTTCTTTTCTAAATTGCAATTAAATCAAAGAAGTTGCAGTCTTATTTTCTTATTCGAGTTTAAATTTGAGCAAAGCCTTAGTTTCCCGTTCGAGATTCAATATTAGTGAGCACGCGTACCTTTTCAAGGTACTGCTCATTGTATTGAATCTTGAATTGTCCAAGTGGGACAGTTTGAGAAGAAGCTTTTTCTTCACTTGGTCAATAGTCATTCCTTAATCTCATATCTTATACTTGATGAAATTTTGGTCTGTTACATTTCCTTTTGTTCTCTGGGTGCATAATTGATCACGATAGATCTCACCGCGTTCAAGTCATGCACTTGGAGACCAATGGGAAATGTTGCCAAAATTTTGTCTAAGTATAAGATATGAGATTTAAGGAATAACTATTAACCAAGTGTTGAAAAAGTTTATTCTCGAATGGGATAGGGCCATACCATGTTAAGAAGGAGATGGAGATTTTGGAAATAATTGATGTTAAGGTTAATAATTTACATCTTAGTTTACATACAGATGTCATCAATGGGTGATCAGAATGACTTTTTGGTTTCAGAGACAACAGAGCATTTGGTTTCTACTCCACTAGCTGTCTCTGACACTGCTAGTGTGTTTTCGCGTCGCACTGATGGGCGTAGGAACCGGTTGGAGGCTTGGAATCACTTTTCTGTGGAGTCCGGTTTTGATAAGAGAGCTAGATGTAACTATTGCGGTACATTGATCAAGTATGATAACGGAACAAGTGCTATGCGTTCTCATTTGAAGAGATGCAAGGATAATCCAAATAAAGACGGAAACAAAAGGCAAAAATCAGCTCCATCCTCAACGGGGATTGCAGAAGGGCATGTTGTTTCGTCCCCTTCATATGCCAAATTTGACCAAGAGACTTGCCAGAATGAACTTGTGAAGATGTTTGTGGCAGCTGAATTCCTTTTTTGATTTGTGGAGAATGAAGCTTTTCGGAAGTTTGTGAATGTATTGCAACCAAGATTCAGTGTCTCCTCACGCACTACATTAGTGCGTGAAATTTTCACGCTATGGGATACAGAAAGAACGAACTTGAAGAAGTTTCTTTCGAAACATTGTCGAAGAGTCTGCCTCACCACTGACACATGGACTTCATGTCAGAATATGAGTTATATGTGTTTGATTGCCCATTTCATTGATAATAATTGGGAGCTTCACAAGAAGATTCTGAATTTTTGCCAAGTCACAAGTCATTTAGGAGAGGTTATGGCCAAGACTATTGAGATGTGCTTGAATAGTTGGGAGTTGAATTGTGTTTTAAGTTTGACGATTGATAATACTTCGTCAAATGATGTCAGGATTCAACACCTAAAAAGGAGGTTAGCGTCCTGGAACAACTTAGTTCTGAAGGGAGATTACATTCATATGCGTTGTTGCGCGCATATTTTGAATTTGATTGTGAAGGAAGGGTTGAAAGAGATTGATGATTCTGTTTTGAGAATCTGCAGTGTGGTGAAGTACATCAGATCTTCTTCTTCTAGATTAATTAAATTCAAGGCATGTGTTAAGCAAGAGAAGATTGGATATAAGGGTCTAGTTAGCTTAGATGTTGAAACTAGGTGGAATTCGACCTATTTGATGTTGGAGGAAGCTTTGAAGCACCGAAAGGCATTTGAAGAGCTTGAGATGCAAGACAAGAAGTATGTTGACGAATTAGAAAAGGGAAAGGGTGTGCCTACATATGAAGATTGGGATTATGCTCGCTCAATTTTACCATTTTTGAAGATCTTCTATGAAGCAACTTTGCGCATTTTTGGTACCTCTTATGTTACTAGTAATATATATATGCAAGAGGTATTTGGAATTGGGAAGAGGATCCGTCAATCCTGTAAGTCCGAAGATATAAGTGTATGTATAATGGCTAAAAGGATGAAGAAGAAATACGACAAATATTGGGGAAATCCCAATGGTGTGAACATGTTGCTGTTAATTGCCGTTATATTTGATCCTAGGTACAAACAAGGATATGTCAATTGGTCGATTAATCAAATCTTTGATTTGGACGAGGCAGTTAAATTGCAAGATAAGTTGGATTCTTGTTTGGAGTCACTTTTTGAGGAATATAATGGTTGGGAAGAGAGGTCTCAAAGTGATACACAAGAAGCACGAGTTGATGAAAATGATGATGATGATCCCTATTATTGGAATCAATTTTTAAAATCAATCGGGCACAAATTGAATACCAAATTTGAGCTAAAGAAGTATTTGGAGGAAGATTTAGAGACCACTCTGGACTTGGATATTTTACGTTGGTGGAAGCTAAATTCAAGTCGATTTCCGATCCTTGCAAACATTGTTCGAGAGGTGTTGGCCATACCTGTCTCCATTGTAGCCTCTGAGTCTGCATTTAGTATAGGAGGAAGGGTGCTTGATTCTTACCATAGTTCCCTAACACCTAAAATGGTAGAAGCACTTGTCTGCACACAAGATTGGCTAAAAGGAGCACCCTTCTCATTGCTTTCTAAAGAGGACTTTGAGCTGCTTGAGAGATTTGAGTAAGGTAAGTTAATATTGATATTGATTTTTCACATTTATGTTATTACTTATTACTTATTATATTATGTCTTGATAAGTAATGAGATGTTTTAATTCTTTTTTGCAGATATGGTTTCTCAACAAGATGTTCCTTGTTTTACTGCTATTTCTCTTGATGATTGAAGTGGATATATTTGCTTGTATTAGTTGTTTGTCTTTTATTTGAGTCTTTGGATAATTGTGTATTGGATTGAGTTTGTATTAACATATTAGACAATTTATTTGTACTTTTTTTACCTGTTATTTGTTTCAAGTTTGAATGGATACTTACTTACTGTTAAATCAAGTTGCTTCTTAGCTTTAAGTTGCTTCTTATACTTACTTTAACTTTGCAGATGTAGACATTTGCTTGCTCATCTTTCTTTATGCATCTAATATATTGACACTATTCAATATAAATTGGTTTTTGAACTAGTTTTAAAATTATTCCATGTGGTTTTTGAATAGGTTTAAAACTATTGTATTGGTTTAAAATTGTTGAACTAGTTTAAAATTGTTTCTTAGCTTATTTTTAATAGTTTTTGAATTGGTTCCATGTTAAAAAACTAGTTAACTGGTTCTGGTTTCAAGTTGTATTTTTAATGGTTTTTGAATTGGTTCCATGCAAAAAAACTAGTTAAATAGTTTTAAATTGATTATGAACTAGTTTTTAAACAGGTTTTCTGAATTGGTTTCATGGAAAAATCAGTTTTGAATTAGTTTTTAAACATGTTTTTTTAAATTGGTTTCATAGAAAAATCGGTTCTGAACTGATTTTCTGAACTAGTTTCGTAAAAAACTGGTTAACCAGTTTAGAATCGGTTTTGAACCTGAACTGGTTTTGAACCTGAATTGGTTCTGAACCGATTATAATTCTAAATTGGTTCTAAATCGGTTTGTCGAACCAAAATTTGTTTGGCTCCAAAAGAGTATTGATTCAATTTTCAAATTGAATTACTTTATTAGTTTGATTCGGTTTGATTTTTCATGGTGAACTGAACCACGTTTACCCCTACTTTGATATTGACACCAATTTCTTGATATGCATATATCAAAGACAAGATAAATTAAAAAAAAAAGAACATTGTATCCAAAAAAAATGAACAGGAAATTTAATTTAGTAATCTCAATCAGCTAATAAAGCTTTATGATTGCAGATCAGCAGACTAAGATTATATAACTAATTATTATTATTTTCTAGATAACGACTTAGCATGAGTTATAAGACACAATGGTCTTACCTTTTCTAGTCGCTTTTGATTATCACCTTCAGGCCCATATATTAGGCCGATAAAATTTGTATCCAGGATATTCTTGGACCCGTAAAGATAATATTGCATAAGAGCTCTCATTGTCCCAGAGCTTCATATTTAGATATAAGTTGGAAGAGATTTTATTTTTGAAAAATTATAATAGATTATTCCTAAAATTTTAATTACAACAAATGGATGCCAAAGTTTTAGCATATTAGAAGCAAAAAACACTAAGTCATTTGACCTTTTTACTTTCCAGAGCAATCACTATCCTATTGATATATTGCAATCTAGGCCGGTCAAAGAACAAACGATAAATCAACAAAACCTCAAACAACCACCATTGCTACACTATTGAAACGAGGGATATAACGGATTGAGAGCCGATGTAATAACCTTTTGTATAACCAAGTTTCCAGTATCACTTATAGGTTTGCATTTCCACCGGATATTAATATTTTATCATACCAGATCCAATAAAATTGTTATGATTTATGCAAGAAAGAGTTTAAATTCTGTCAAGTAACCAATTGGCATGTATATTTCATTTATTTCACTGATTCAAATAAGAAACCATATGGTATTCATGGGATGAAGAAAAAATCTACCCTCTTGAGGGATAAGAGTCAATTCTAGCAACATTTTGCTAAGTGACATAGAACTAAGATCACTTATGCTTTTAAACAAAAGAATTAAGGTAAATGATAATCAAGATTGTTTAATTTATACTAAACAGCTTATTGGATTTAACCCAAATTCTTATTTTGATATGTATTGATAGTTTCTTATTTTATTGATAAATTTGAATTTTGAATTGTAATTAATAGATGAGATATATATGTGAGATTTGTTTAATATAAGAAACTAAGAATGTGATAAAGATTGCTTGAAGAGAAAGTAAGATTGCTTGGAGAGTAAGAGTGGTGGGCTATAAATATTTATATTGAAAATTGGTAGGGTTATGAGAAAGAGAATGAGAATATGAGATTGTTTTTGTAATGACTTGTAGACTAAATTTGTTTTGATAATAAATTTGACTTTTTTCATTCGTAAATGTAAACATATTTTGCCGAATCACATTAAATTGTGTACATAATTTGTTTTTGATATTTTTCTCAATTATAAATATTTATGCATGTTTGTGAAGAAAAAGATATAGTATTTTTTAAAAGATTAATGGGAATGTGGTATTCTCTAATTAGATTGAAGGAGAAATATGTTATACCCCACAAAATAATATCAGAGATAATGATTTGAGAATCTAAACGATAATACGATCCCTTGTGTGTGGATTCATGTCTCAAAAATTTTATTAACAATGAGAGTCAAATGACGTATCTCATTATGATAGCAATAGATATGTCAAAAGTTTTTTTTGACATATAAATCAAGTGAAAGTTTCATATAACAACAGTATAAGCACAAAAAATTGATTTTAAAATTAACTTTGAATATTTGAAAGATTGAGTTTTATAAATGACAAGAAGTATGTCAAAAGCCTTCTTAACATGATGGTCAAGTGATGTGTTCCGTCGATAATAGCAGGTTTGAATATTTGAAAGATATGATTTGGAGATTGGTAGAGATTTGCAAATTTTGAAGATTTGATAGACTTGCTTATTGATGATGGGGAAAAAGAAAAAAAGTAACTTATCGTCTTAACTATTGACTGACCAATTAAAATATTTTGTAAATATACCGTTACGACTGTTTTTCAGAGTGCATGTTAGATCCTAAACAGCATTAACAAATGCCTAATTTATAATTGTTTCTGCTAGTGATACATCCCAGTCCCACAAACAAACTAGCATTAATACATATTCCGCATAAAATCAGCAATAATACGGGGTGCCAATTATACAATCTCGCCATTGCTATAGCATATATAATGATTTGTACATGAAGAAACATATCTATGAGCAGCTGTTGCTAGCAGATCTTTATATTCTTCGAAGAGAAGCCAATCTCTTTTCAAGGTCTTCAACATCTTGGGATTCTGATCTGCATGCACAAAGAGAAATTTTCTCGCATAAAATGCTACAGGATTCAACTAGAAATCCTTTGCATAGCATGAAATCCAGAATACATGCGCCACTAAAAAAGCTAGATACATTTTTAACCGGTTGATCAATCAGTTTAAAGGATAATCTAATACAAAATAACAAAGAAGTTAATAACACAAACAACAAAAGTAACTGTATACAGGACAGTATGTCCATGGTCAAGGAGTAAATGTATCTAGACAGCATTTTCCATGAATAGCGACAACAAAGGTGCTGAAAACAACCATCCTCTTTGCAGGAAATAAGATTGAAGCGTACCTTGGAGCAACATTTTCAGTATTCCTTGAAGCAATCCGACCTTTTGGAGCAGACGATAACTACCATCAGAAAAGACCAGCGTCAGGTCCAACATTCAGAAAAATAATTAGAAGTACGGAATCGGTGCAAAGACAATAGATTCATGTTGTGTCCAAAACCAACCTGGGATGCAATATCCACTCCAATCTCATCAAGAACCTGTCATGAATAAATTAAAATTAGATATTATAACGGAAATATCTACTAGCAAGGTATATAATTAAGTTGGTCATGTATATTCACCTGGTTAGTGAGCTCTTCTGTTTCTTCCTCTGCTTCATCTTTGTCTAAAGTTTCATCAATAGATTCTGACATCATCTCAATCTGCATTTAGAACATTATAAATGTACGGAGAAAAAGAGATTATTGTCAAAAGCTTAGGGTGTGGTTGACCTTGAATAAGATAGCTAAGATTCTATTTTGCAAATTTTACATGCATCCCTATTCCTTTTTATAAAAAGTGCATCCCCAAAAGAAAAAAAAATATGGTAAAACACAAAAGACTGTTCAAAGAACAGCTTCCTTAGAAAATTTCTTCACTAAACAATTCATAGCAACACAGAAACTACTGAAACATGAAGCAGATACGTTTCATGGATACTTCATTTTTGGTTGCTTTTATTCTGCTGTTTGAAGCCAATACTGCAGTCTGACACCATTATTTCTTTTAGTTCTTATACTTATTGTCTTTCTAATACAACTTTGTCTAGTGCTCACAGTCTTGAAAGCATTTTTCTGTTATTTCTATCCGAGTTCTGCCCTTCTCTTTTTTTTTTTTTCTTTCTTTCTTTCTCTTTTCAAATACAATCTTTCTAATACAGTCTGTTGAAAACGACTAGCTTAATGGATACAGTTATGAATGACAGTGGCATGAATTAAAGCTAACAAGGAAGCATATCCCATAGTCCTCATCTTCATTGCGTTCGTTGCTGATCTTTTACATAAAATGTTTTCTCTTCTTAATTCAACAGTTATTTTATTGTTGTTCCTTCAATCAATTCTTGAATATATTGTTAAATGATAATCAAAATAATTTGTTTTCCCTATTAGGCACCACGCTTTAGGTGGGCCAACCAATGCCAGTGACCTTAGCACATTGTGAATTTAGGAAAGCTTCCAACACCATTGAGAACATTGGACTAATAGAAGTTAAGTCAAACAATACTTTTATGCTGAAGTGAAAAACCAAATAATTCCTTCTTCATTGTGCAAAGTCCTGTTTCATGGAGCAAATAATAGCTGTTGTAATGTCAAACAACAGACATGGTCAGCCCTCTCTCTAACAAAGTCTAAGAATATTAACATATTGTACAGAGGTTTTGATTTAATCCTCCTTTTAAGGCTAAACTGGATCACAGTCCAAAAGCAGTGGCTATTAGTTGGAATAGGATGATATATTCAGTCACTTAATAACTGATATGCTGACGAATCTTAATGTATTTAGCCTACCATTGTTCAGGAAACATGCATCAAAAGGATAAATTACCGTCATGTCCATTTGTGCTGATTGCTTTTGGAATTCTTTAATCACTTTAGCCTGTTTTGCTGGTGCCATTTGCTGAAAAGAAAAGAAAGGTAATGATTACTGTATCATTTTAGCCATAGCACAAAATTATGGCAAAAATCTATCAATGTCACAAGCATCTGTTGCATATTATGAACTTTTGATTCAGTGACAGCAGATAATTGCTGAAAGAACAAATGTTAGCACTTTATTGCATGAAACAATAAATTATGATTGGATATCAGAAATGCATAGCCCTTTTCAAACATATTCAATTCAATTCAATGGAAGCTAAGTTACTTTTAACATATAGGACTTAATTCTGTGTCTGCCTCTTCCTCGGCAATGGCATAATCAAGAGCCTTAGACCTTATGTTAAGATGGGTGCAAGCTTGTGCTGAATACTATATTTTGTCAATGCCAAGGAAATGAGCTTGAGTGCTGTAAACTGATTGCATATTAATAACTACCACAGTAAACAAAAATCATTGTGTTCAATAATTTTGAATAATACAAAGCAGAATCAATCAGAAAAACACACCTTGTTCATTGCCACCATTGCTTTAGTTGCACCCTTCATCCCCGTAGAGATTGAAGTGCTTGCATATAATGCCTGCAAAAGAAATTAGGGAAATTATGAAAATTGAAATCCTGTTATCCTTTTTTTTAAAAAAAAAGAAAAAAAGATTCTTTCTTTTTGGATACCTGTGTGTGAGTTGCTACGCCCCTGATCTGAGCACGACTTCCCTGCAAATTGGTTATCTGTTGGCGTAACCTAACTAGTTGACGAGCCAAGATTCTGGTGGCGGCCTATAACCAGACACTTCTTTATTCAGTATTGCTATATAGCTGTAAAAATATGAGATATTGGAAAACCGTACCCACTGTGGGTGCAGGTCCTTAAATAGTGCTTCACCACATTAGACATACTCCAACTCCCTCCCCAGTCCCCACCAAAAACAAAGGAAGACAAAACAACTATAATTAACATTCTTCATATTTCCTCCTATGTTGCCAGGAAGCTGATAGCTCCATTAGCAATAAAGAAGAATTTCTTCTGAAGCTCAGGCCAACATGACAACATACATGTGTCAAAAACTACTCTCTAACAGTTCAGAAAGGCAAAAATCAATATCTTACCAATGGAAGTTTAAGATTGTTAGAATATGTATTAGTTTATGGAAGTTTAAGATTGTCAGAATATGTATTAGAATATCTTACCTATTTGGGTTAGAATCACATGGGCTGGGGCTTGTGTCATGCTTGTAGTTAGCCTAATCCTAATTTATAAATATATTGGGAACCTGACAAGATATGCCGCTGGTATTTTGGTTCTGGTCTGTACGTGTGACAGCAGAGAAGAGTTTTGAGGCCAAGGAAGTAGAGGTAACTAGTGTGTCCAGAGTAGCATTACGGAGCAGAGATTGACTGGTAAGGCAAACTATCCACCATGGAGGCGAATAATTATGTCCAGATGACCCATCTCCTGAATCCAACAAAGCAGCCAGGAGAAAGAAAGTGACTTACGAAAGATGATAGGCTTCAACTTCAGATCAAGAAAACTTCGGATGCTTCGGATGGTAATTGTTGAAAACTATGTCAATAGTGCCTTGATTCATTGAATAAGCTAACCAAATCAAGTAATTATGTAAATTAGGTTATTTGTGATCTTTGTATTAATTACATTAACTCCATATAATGCAGCCTCCATTGTATAATTGAGACACACGGATGGATTTCAATCATTTGTCTCTCTTTCGTTACTTTCAACATGGTATCAAAAGTCTAAAGAGAAGCAACCCTACCCACCGGTGAATTTTTTTTTCCAATCAACCATGTTTTACCTCCTGTTTGCCAGTCTCCCTCTGCTGTGTCCTCTTTCCGACAGAAACCCTCTCCTCCACTACTGTCTGCCGCTGTCTGTTGATGGGGTTGCTGCTGCCCATTAACTTTCCGACAACCTTTCAGCGACCCCATCAATGGACTCGCCTCCTCCTGCTTGGTTTGGTCACCTCCCAAAGACTCAGCCTCAGATTTCTAGTGATGTGCTCCCACGCGCCTTCTCCAGTCTCAATGCACACAGCTTGTGGTTTAGGGTGTGTGACACCTCGTTTCCGGTTGCTAATTCTCCTGCCCTAATAGCCGTCCCATTTCTGACCAAATCCTGGCCATCACAACCTCAACCGCTCACCTGAGCATCTCTGTATCTCTCCTAGATCTATTCAGGTACCTTGTGGTTCTATTTTTTGCATTTTGTATTCTGAACTATGGCTAGTGCTGGCACCTCAAATCCCCAGAAGGACTCCTCGAAGCTGAGTCCCATGTTTTAACCAATAACGTTAATGCCCCTCTCCACTGACAAATTGGATGGAAACAACTATGATAACTGGGTCTCAGACTTCAAATTATGGCTCAACTGTGCCCAAGAACGAACGTTCTCGATTACGCTGCACAAATGGGCATCAATTTGATGTAAGCGTGTGGGGGAGTCCTTTGATCAACACAATGCCCAGAAAGAATACATCCTGATAGGACTTCATCCTATTATATTTGTCCATTATCGTAACAAGATTCTCCAAAGTACGTAATACACTTCCTAGAGACCTCATCTCATTATACTTGTCCACATTGATTTGTCACATCAATTGTATCTGTTAGTACAATAATTCCCACGCGGGTTTGAACTGAGTTTCCTTTTTGTCACATCTAACATATTTATTTCCCCTACACGTACGTAACCGAGTTTAGCGCTTTTTTCACGTTCGCACCAGCCAAAATGAGACGCGTGGCACTACTTTAGGACCGTCAAGGCGGCTCTACAATATTAAGAGCCCCCATCACCGCCTATATAACTCCCACCTATCCCCCCAAGAAACAAGGCAGTTTTTTTGGGGGGAGTTCCACATCATTGTGGGTAGTCCTCTGATCAGCACAATGCCCAGCAGAGCAACCTTCCGCATTAATGCTCGGTCCATATTTCTCACTTATCCCCATTGTTCCCTTTCTAAATATCATTGTCTGACGGCGCTGTGTGACCTATTTCATAATACCAATAATTCCCCCACATACATCAAAATGTGTTTAGAGATTCATCAAGACGGAACTCCTCACCTTCATAGCCATTGCAGTTCCCCTGCAAGTTCGACACCCAAAACCAGCGATTTTTTGACCTAACATCCGAACACAATGGAGCAACATTCCATCCCAATATCCGATCTGGCGTCCGAATAAGTATTGTAGCATGTTTGGTCTCGATTTTACATTTTTCTTTATGACTGAGTGAACTTTTTTCCATAGCACGTACAGGTTTCGCAGTGTGGTCGCTTCCTCTTCTTTGCATGTTGGTGTTGTAATTTGATGTTCAGAATCAAAGAGTGGCTTTTGGATGAAGTAGGAGATTGCATTCTTATCCGTTCACTCTTTTAGAGCAATTTTTTATGGGAGACAGAAATAATTGCAGTACGAATACTCAAGACCCATGTTGCATAGAATGACCACGGAGATACATCCTTTTATTTTTCGAGGTTTGTAATATTTAGGATTTGAATTCAAATCGCATTGGCTTCCTATGAACTCCTCCTAATGTTTGAGGTATTGCGGATTGACATCATTGATGACGTTATACAACGCGTTGTCATTGTGTGACGCCAGATCGATGTGACCTGAATAATAATTGTGTGGCCTTATGCTTCGGGCCCAGCAAGTCTTTTCCTGTGCATGACCGACCTTCTAAAATTAGACTTCTGGGCAGGTGTGGCCTGTTGGCAGGTTCAGATATGTTATCAATGGCCTAAAAAGCTCTTGTTTCTTGGGGGGATTGGGGGGAGTTATAAAGGGGTGAGGGGGCTCTTAATATTACAGAGCCCCACTGGCGGTACTAAAGTAGTGTCATGTGTCACATTTTGGTTGGTGCGGACGTGAAAAAAACGTTAAACGAAATTAGAATCCAGTTCCACTAGAAATCTCTGTACAATTTGTGGGAGAAATAAATATGTTAGATGTGACAAAAAGGCAGCTCAGTTTGGACCCGAATGAGAATATTTGTACTAACAAGTACCATTGATGTGACAAATCAATGTGGATGTGTCTTCTCTAGGAAACATATTATGTATTTTAGAGAATCTTGTTATGATAATGGACAAATATAATGGGATGAGGTCTCATCAGGATGTATTCGTTCTGGGCATTGTGCTGATCAGAGGACTCCCCTACACACTCACATTGAATTGATGCCTAGTTGTGCAGCATAATTGTGTCCATCATTCATCCCTCATTTTAGAATATCTGAAAAATATCTTATAATATATTTATTGTATCTTAAAATATTTTTAGAGTATTTTAGATGATTTATTAGGGGTTTTTTCGTATTTATTATTTCATGATTTGTTTCCTTAAGAGTATAATATTAGTATAAATAGGGCTATTGGATTTGTCTTTTGTATCACATTATTATCTCCTCTATTTGGATCTATGCTCACCTTGACCAATTCGTGCCCTAGGTTATTGTGTACCTTTGCTCAAAGAGGTTCAGGTGCATTGGGGTTTCTATTTTTGACCATTATACATTGACCCATGGTTGTTTCACTCTCTATCCGGGCACCTCCGCCATTCGTTTGCTAGTTGTTCCACACAATCTCTGACCTCCATGTGGCTGGCTGGCTTCCTTGGGTTGCGTTATGCTGTGTTTGACACTTAGATAGTTGGTCTAATTGTAGTTTATCGGCATTCTTTGTGGTTGTAAACTCTGGTTTTGGCTACTTGTTTGTTTCTTTTCCAATGCTAGCTTAGCATTGAGGGGGAGAATGAAATAAATTTGTCTCAACATATACTTCAATGCAAGTATTTGTCATGTCATTCTTTTCCCACTAATAATAGATCATACCAGTGGTTTTTCTTCCCACCGACGATCATTCCGATGATGACTCCTCTCCCACGGATGAATCATATTAGTGGTGACTTCTCTTTCCATCGACGATCATTCTGATGGTAACTTATGTTGGTTATGACTCATACCAGCCTGACTCTTTGTCACAGATGCTCTGGCCGGCTCTTTGTCCCAGATGCACTGATCTCGTCTCCGCCTATCTAGATGCACTGGCCTCATCTTTGTCTCTGTCTCAGAAGTAGTTGCCAGCCATCATCTCCATTCGTCCCAACCACTATTACATTGTTTAACTGTAACAAGCTCAAGGTTAGGAAGGTTTAACTTGTGCGAGAGTGTTAGAATATTTGAAACATATCTCATAATATGGAGACAAGTTTTGGAAGAACATGACTTTCGTATAAGCAGGAGTAAGACGGAGTATATGGAATGTAAGTTTAGTGCTAATATTAACTTAGCGGTGAAAATTAGGGATCACACCATACTACAAGTCACACGGATTAAGTATCTTGGATCTATCATACAAATTGACGGAGAGATAGAGGAATATATAAATCATAGGATTCAAGTTGGATGGATGAAATGGAGGAGTGTTTCAAGAGTGATTTGTGATAGAAAAGTACCTCTCAAGCTTAGGGGTAAATTTTACCGCACAATTATAAGGCCCGCGATATTATATGGTACTAAATGTTGGGCGGTAAAAAGCCAGCAAGAGCATAAAATCAGTGTCGCGGAGATGAGGATGTTGTGCTGGATGTGTGGCCATACGACAAGATAGGATTAGGAATAAATGCATTAGAGAGAAAGCAGAGGTAGTACCTATTGTAGAAAAGATGGTAAAATCTCGTCTTAGGTGGTTTGGACATGTAAGGAGAAGACCCTGTAAGAAGAATAGATCAGGTGGAGAATAGCCCAATACCGAGAAAGACTATAGGTGAAATGATTAGAAAAGATTTAGATTTGTTGGGTATTTCTGAAGACTTAGTCTATGATAGGGCATAATGACGTCATTTGATTCATGTAGCCGACGCTACCTAATGGGAAAAGGCTTGGCTGTTGTTGTCATATTGTATCTTAAAATATTTTAGAGTATCTTAGATGATTTATTAAGGATTTTTTCGTATTTATTGTTTCATGATTTGTTTCCTTATATAATTAAGATTAGGAGTCTAGTAGGACTATTAGTATTAGTATATAATTAAGATTTGTTTCCTTAAAATACTCTAGTATCACATTATTACATCAAATCAATATCAGTTTCATATTATTCATTAGTTTATTTCTCTTTTTTCCTGTTTCCTACCTAAAACATTCCAATTCAACACCTCTCAATTGACAAATTGGATGGAAGCAACTATGATAATAATTGGGCCTTGGACATCAAATTATGGCTCAACGAGCAAGACGACATGGACCACCTCACTAAGAAGGCTGAAATTGTGCTCGAAAACGAACGTTCCCAATGGGCTAAGATTGATGCTCAGTTGTGTAGCGTAATCAAGTACACCATTCATCCCTCCCTGATGCTACACTTCTTTATAAGGTTTGTTATAACCTCATAAGTGTCATTGCCCCTCAGAAGTTCGATGGTCCTAAGTCTGGCGTTTGCTTATTTGGGGAAGGTTCACGGCACTCTGCATGATTTCCATGAACTGTTGCCACCCACAAAGACACTAAAAAAGGAACTTGAGTAGTGCAATACCTTCTTCATGTTGCTGGCCCTATATGGTAGTCCTCTGATTCAATTTTGGCACCTACTTCAGTTGGTACCTCTCCCAGAGCAACAGTCGTGCAAAGTCACCGACAAAGGAACTTGAGTAGCGCATTACCTTCTTCATGCTGCTGGCCCTATATGGCAGTCCTCTGATTCAATTTTGGCACATGCTCTGGTTGATACCTCTACACTTGTCTCCCAAACCTGTCTTAAGTGCAATCACTATCACCGTTTAAGCCATACCATTGATAGGTGTCGGACTCTGCATGGCCAACCTCCTTGCAGTGCCAATGTTGCATAGGTTGCTGCGTCGGAGACATCTAAGTCATCAGTTTGCTTATGCAGATTTTCTGAAGTGGTTTGAGCAATGCAAGGGCTCTAGTTCCACTGCCTCTGTTGCGCACACGGTTAATTCCTTTGCTTGCCTCTCTCAGTGGCCATCCTTGTGTACTTTTTCCCTTGATTTTGGTGCAACTGATCACGTCTCTGGTAATAAAACCCTTTTCTCCAAACTTTTTATATCTAGTTATTTATGTACTGTCACCTTAGCTAATGGTTCCAAAACTCGATCCCAAGGGATTGACACTGCCCATCCCTTCGCAGTGCCAATGATGCATAGGTTGCTGCGTCAGAGACATCTAAGTCACCAACCAACTGCCTATGCAAATTTTCTAAAGTGGTTTGAGCAATGCAAGGGCTCTAGTTCCACTACATCTGTTCCTTTGCTTGTCTCTCTCAGTGGCCATCCCTATGTACTTTTTCCTTGATTTTGCTTGTCACCTTAGCTAATGGTTCCAAAACTCAATCCCAAGGGACTCGGTGCTTTATGTTCCTGGTTCTCCCTATAATTTACTTTTGATTAGTCGTTTGACTCTTGATTGTATGATTTCTTTCACTAAAGACTGTCATTTTGCAGATCGGAGTTCGAGACGAATGATTGGGACCGAATGTGAGTCTAATAGCCTCTACCACCTCTACCAGCTCTCCAACCCTTCTCGCGTTTCCTTCGACAGATTTCACCATCCATGCTCAGTTGGGTCATCCTAGCCTTGCTAAGCTACAGAGATTGGCGTCAATCCTCTCTAAGTTGTCTAGTTTATCCGTAGTCTGTTTCCCGATAGAATATGTAGTCGAACCACATCTCCATTTGCTTTTGTTCATTCTGATGTTTGGAGTCCTAGTCGTATTGTGTCTACTTTAGGATCCAAATATTTTGTTACTTTCATTAATGATTGTTCTCATTCTCATTGTACGTTGTTATTTTTAATGCAAAACAGGTCTTAGTTGTTTTCCATGTTTCAAAATTTTTATCAGGAAATAAAATCTCAATTTGGTGTTCTCATTCGTACTTTGCATAGTGATATTGCCCGTGAAATGGGGTTTTATGGCAGCCTTTTGAAGATTTTATGGCTTCTGACATTCTTCACCAAACATCTTGTGCTCATACTCCCTCAACAAAATGGGGTTGCCAAATGCAAAAACAAACACTTTATTGAAATAACTCGAACGCTTGCTACCTCATCATTAACCGCATGCTCTCATCTATCCTTCATAACCAGGTACCTCAACTCTGTTTTTTCCCCCCATCAACCTCTACAATCCCTCTCTACAATCCCTGCAACCTCGTATATTCTGGTCTACTTGTTTTGTCCACAATCTCACTCCTAATCTTCATAAACTCGTTCTCTTAAGTGTGTCTTTCTTGGTTACACTCGGTCACAAAAGGGTTATCGTTGTTTCTCCCCTGATCTCCGAAGTTACCTTGTCTCAGTTACTTTATGGCTTCTGACATTCTTCACCAAACATTTTGTGCTCATACCCCCTCAACAAAATGGGGTTGCCAAACGCAAAAACAGACACCTTATTGAAATAACTCGAACGCTTGTCCGTTCCATCGCTATGATCTTACCCCCTTCCTCTTCCTCTTCCTCCTGTCTCAGTCGAGTCCACTACCTTGCGGCTCCTCACTTAAGCCAACACATTCGCAAGGCTCGAAATGGGTACTAAGGATATTCATGCATGCATAGGTAGGCTTTGAAAAGCTCACTCAATCAAAAGAATGCCCTAATCATTTCATCAACCATGTATAGCCTAGGATTTCTCCTCAATAGAGAATCATACACTCTTTTAGAAATGAAGTCTTCATCACAAAAAGGCAAGTCACAACCTTCTCTAGATGGACACAACTATTGTTATTCCACAAGGGAAATGTATTTACACATCAAAGAAACACTAAGACTCAACTAAATTTCAAATGGCATGCATCCTTTCCCAGGATCAACATTTGATCCATAAGCAGACATATCATAGATCAAGTCAACCACATCAACATTTAACATTTATTTCACAGCTCCACATGCATCAATGACATATCAAATATCTCAATTAGGCACACAAAACATGCATTGGTGCAACATAACAACCTCAACAATGAAAAATTAATTGGAAAACAAAACGCAACACCCCCAAACCGGTGGGTGAACCTCAGGACCGACTTCAGCCGGCGGTGGCATGTAAATGGGAAACTTAGGGCCCTAATTTGGTCGGCACGAAAGCGCATTGCTTACTTCCGTAGTCAAATTAGGCTTGCATGGTCAGAATAATCGTGGGAGAGCTTCGAGGCGGTCAAGGTGGTCAAGAGGCTTGTGGTGTGCATCTTGAAGGCGGTGAGGAGGAGGAAGAGTTGGTGCCTCATCAGGGGCGGCAAATTGAGACAGAATTAACTCATTCAAGTCCGCTATGGGATGAATCAAGTCCTCAGTTGAGGACCATGTGACACCAGCCCTCCGACATAAGGCAGTGAGTGATCAGGGAAGGGAACCATCGACCCTACTGGCGTGAGGTGGCAGTTGTAATGATCTGGGTGTTTAGACATAGGTTGACATCAATCTGGAAGTGTCCCACAATGGCATAAAGAAGAAACACCCTGTGAATGTTTGACTAATTTGGTATTTGCTTACTTCCAAGAGCTTGCTAAGAAGTAAAGGAGAGCTTAAGGGAACAAGATGGATGAAGGCATGAGATTTTGTCCTTTCATAGGGGAGGCTACGAAACTTCCTCACTGGGAGCCGCAACCCTCAACATGCGGGGTAGTGGATTCGACCGAGACAAGAGGAAGAGGAAAGGGTAAGATCACAGAGATGGACTAAGAGGGAGACCCAAAGAATGGAACAGACTCGAAAAAGGTAACAGCAACCGAGACAAGGTAACGTCGGAGATCAGGAGAGAAACAACGATAAACCTTTTGTGACCGAGTGTAACCGAGATTAGGGAGGAGTCGTGTAACACCCCTTGATATAACAACCGCAGCGCAATCGTCATTACACCACATTTACTAGATCCAGGCATGTCACAGTCACGATAACAGTAATTTCAAAATTTCACAAGTTTATATATATATATATATATATTTTCATTTATGCATAAGTAGAAAATACGAGCCTCGAATGAAATATAATTATATTAACTCATCCGAATACAACATCATTTTAATACAAAATACATGTCCATAATTAATGCATAAAGTAGAATTACACAAATATCAAACTTGATTCTTTCATTACATAACATAAACTACTAAATAAAGATTCGGCCTTCACCGAAGTTGAACACGTGAATGGAAAGATCCTGCACTTGATCTTCCTCGGCATCTCTGACAGATAAGACTCGCCCTTGCGATATCTCCAAAGGAAAGGGAGTACGAACCTGTGTCATAACCGAAACCTCTCTAGGGAAGAGATGGCGGTTACTCCACATTTCCCCAATGGGTATAGGGAACTCCACACGTAAAGGAACATAGGCAATGTTCGTCCCATCGCCGGGTTCATCTCCACACTGAACCAGTGTCACATCCCCTATGTAAACGATAAGTCCCGCTTCACGTTCGAAGTGCCAGGCTTCCGAGCCTTGTAGAAATTGTATCCATGTGCGAAACATGTAGGGTGTTGGGGACGCCATCACCAGGAAGTAGAAGTCGATCCTCAAGTACAACTAATCGACTCCACTCGCACTCTTCACTGTTTTTATCCAATTTGACATAGAACAAGGTAATACAGGAAAGAGGTGAGACACCAATCTTTCATTACCACTATGGCAGTAAGAAAACAGCACAACACAAAGCGCCCACAAAGCAATACAGTTCATACATTTATCAACAATAGCAACAGAATTTATAACACAAGCAGTTCAGTTACAAGCAATAATAAGAATCAATGATAATAATAATAATATTTATAGTAAAAGCAGATCAGCAGTAGGCAATATCAATAACCAATTTCAACAGGCAAATCACCACAAGATTTCCAATAAATCAGCAAAACCACCAGACAATCATGTACAACAGTAAAATAGTTACTTTAACAGATGTTCATGCTCAATAACTTATGAGACCGACAATGAACGATGCACAATGCATTATGGTACCAAATCCTACTCCATGGAGCTAAACATTAACCTTTCAAAGTGAATGATCAATGAGTAATGCCAGTATATCGTTAGCCTTAAAAATAGTGTGCTTCATCTCATAAAAATATTTGCGCATCATGGCTTATACGTGGCACCTCAACAGTTGATCACGACATAAGACAACGTCCCAGTCCGGATCGTCGGGGTGCGGGTGCCTCATCATGGACAGTTAAGAGCTCCTTTGTGTCGTTGGGTAGACCGATGCAAACACACCGACGATTGGGCCAACAACCTATGTCGCGATCCTATTGAGGTGCCACGTATAAGCCATGATGCGCAAATATTTTTATGAGATAAAGCAACTCTTATTTTTAAGGCTAACGATATCTTGGCATTACTCATTGATCATTCACTTTGAAAGGTTAATGTTTAGCTCATGGAGTAGGATTTGTACCATAATGCACAATGCATCGTTCATTGTCGGTCTCATAAGTTATTGAGCATGAACATGTTAAAGTAACTATTTTCTTGTTGTACATGATCATGGTGGTTTTCTTTGATTTATTGGAAATCTTGTGGTGATACCACTGTTAAATTGGTTATTGATATTGCCAACATGATCGCATTTCTCTATAAATATTATTATTATCATTGATTCTTTTACCCTTTAATGGACTCACTTGTGTTATAAATTCAAATTCAATGTTGTTGATAAATGTATCATGTATTGCATTGGGCCCTTTAAGGGTTTAGTATTTTCAAGAGCTTGAGTGGTAATGAAAATTATGTCTCAATCTTTAGGTATTAACTGTTCTATGTCAAATTAGATAAAACAATGAGTGCGAGTGGACTCGATTAGTTGTACTTGAGGATCGACTTCTACTGCACTGGTGATGGCGTGATACCAACACTACATGTTTCGCACATGGATACAATTTCTACAGGCTCCATTAGGTATTCGAACGTGAAGCGGGAATTATCGTTACACAGGGGATGTGACACTAGTTCAATGTGGAGATCCTCGATGGGACAAAGTCGCCATGTTCCTTCATGTGTGGAGTTCCCTATACCCATTGGTAAAAATGTGGAGTAACCATAATCTTCCAGAAGGTTTCCATTATGACAAGTTCGTACTTCTTTCCTTTGGAGATAAAGATTAGGCAGTCTTATCTGTAAGAGATCTTGAGGAAGATCAAGTGCAAGGATCTTTCCATTCACGTGTTCGACTTCGATGAAGGCCGAACCTTTATTTGGTAGTTTATGTTATGTAATGAAAGAATCAAGTTTGATATTTGTGTAATTCTACTTTATGCATTAATTATGGACATGTATTTTGTATTAAAATGATGTTGTATTCGGATATGAGTTAATATAATTATATTTCATTCGAGGCTCGTATTTTCTACTTATGCATAAATGAAAATATATATATATATATATATATATATATATATACATATATATAAACTTGTGAAATTTTGAAATTACTGTTATCGTGACTGTGACATGCCTGGATCTAGTAAATGTGGTGTAATGACGATTGTGCTGCGGTTGTTATATCAAGGGGTGTTACACGGCTCCTCCCTAATCTCGGTTACACTCGGTCACAAAAGGTTTATCGTTGTTTCTCTCCTGATCTCCGACGTTACCTTGTCTCGGTTGCTGTTACCTTTTTCGAGTCTGTTCCATTCTTTGGGTCTCCCTCTTAGTCCATCTCTGTGATCTTACCCTTTCCTCTTCCTCCTGTCTCGGTCGAATCCACTACCCCGCATGTTGAGGAACCCACTATTACTATTCGCCCCTTATAAGTATATCATCACCAGCCGCCTCCACCTCCACCTCCAAAGCCTCTTCTTCCTCCTCCTGCCGCTAAGGAGGCCACTACAGACTTTTCACTGGAACCAACTCCTTTACTAGCTCCGACACTGCCTCCTGAACCTGACCTTCCCATTGCTCTCATAAAAGGTGTATGGTCTACTGTAACCCTTCTCCTCACTATGTGACTTTGAGTAATACCTATCTTCTTCACATTATGCTTGTCTTTCTTCCTTGTCTTCTATGTCTATTCTTAAATCTCCAGGTGATGCTTTATCTCATCCTAAGTGGAGACAAACAATGATTGATGAGATATGTGCCCTTCAAAAGCAGTGGTACTTAAGAACTTGTTCCTCTTCTTCCCGAGAAGTCTGTTGTAAACTGTCGGTGGATTTATATGATCAAGGTTGGCCCTGATGGCAAGATTGATCGCCTCACGGCTCGTCTGGTAGCAAAAGTGTATACTGGATTTTAAGCTTGGATTATGGGGACACTTCCTCCCCGATAGCTAGTGTTATTAATGGCGGATGGCGTTTCATGGCGGAAAGCCAAAAATCTGCCCTACAAATATGGCGGATGGCGTTGTGGCCAATGGCGGAAGCATATATATATATATATATATATACACACACACACACACACACAAATACTAAAAAAAAATAAAATTAGAAATAAAAAAAATAAAATTCACCAAAAGTATAACTATTATATATAATTTGAACTATATATAGGATTTACGTTTACTTGGGGCATTGTCATATGTGTGTTATGCTATGTTTTTCTTGAATTTGACTTCGATTATGACATTATGTTACTTATAATCAAAGTCAAATTCAAAGCATAATCAAACTATCCAAGTCATAACACATAACATAAGGTTTAGGTCACTAAAAACTAAAAAATAGAAAGTACTAGCAGCAAGTAACAACAAAGAATGATGGAACTTGGAGATTTAGAGAAGAAAGAAACAAAGATGGAGGTATGGCGAGCAAAACAGAGATGGAGGTGTGGCGTGCGAAACAGAAACACACCGCCGGAGAAGATAGAGACGCGGTGGTGATTGGCCGACGAAGATAGGTGTGCCGGTGGTGACTGGCCAACGAAGACGATCGATGCTGCTGGAGTGCAAAGGAACAGAGGCTCGATGGAGTGTGGGTATTGGGGTAGTAGTAAATGATTTGGGAATTAGGGCTCGATGGTGAGAAATCAGAAACAAAAACCACTCAAAAGCCCTAAAATACCCCTAAATTTTAAAAGGAAAAATCCCAAAGATGGCCGCTAATGCCCTTTGCTTTTTCTATGACGTTCTGCACAATTTCTGCCCCACCATGGCACTGCCATAACCGCCTTTTGATAACACTGCTGGTAGCAAAGATGGCTTTTGTCCGACTTTTTCTATTTGTGGCTGTTATTCACCACTGAGTTACCATCTACTCGTAACCTTTCTCCTCATTATGTTACTTTGAGTTACCATCTACTCGTAACCTTTCTCCTCATTATGTTACTTTGAGTTACCATCGCTTATCTTCTATATCTAAATCTCCAAGTGACGCTTTATCCTATACTAGATGGAGACAAGCTATGATTGATGAGATATGTGCCCTTCAGAGCAGTGGTACTTGGGAACTTGTTCCTCTTCCTCTCGAGAAGTCTGTTACAGGCTATTAGTGGATTTATACGGTCAAAGTTGGCTCTAATGGTAAGATTGATCGCCTTTAAGGCTCATCTGATAGCAAAAAGGTATACCCAGATTTTTGGCTTGGATTATGGGGACATTTTCTCGCCGGTGGAGAAGATAGCTTCTATTCGGCTTTTTCTGTCTATGGCCGCTATTCGCCACTGACACATTTATCAGCTGGACATTTAGAATGCTTTTCTCCATGGTGATCTCGAAGAAAAGATTTATATGAAGCAACCCCTAAGGTTTGTTTGCTCAAGGGGAATCTTCTAGACTAGTTTGTTATCTTCACAAATCTTTGTACAACCTTAAACAATCTCCTAAGGCTAGGTTTGGCCAAGGCCAATTTAGCATCGTAATTCAACAATTCGGTATGACACGAAGTGAGGTTCACTACTCTGTCTTCTATCACCATTCAACTCAAAAGAAGCATTTATTTGATTGTGTATATCGATGACATTGTATATCATCACTGACAGTGATCACTATGGCATAATCAAGTAAAAAACAACATCTCTGTCATCACTTTCAGACTAAAGATCTTGGCAAACTTCAATACTTCTTGGGAATAAAAGTGGTACAATCCAAGGATGATGGTATAGTAATTTCATAGAAGAAGTATGGACATGCTTGTGGAAATAGGTCTATTGAATGCAAAGTTTGTTGACACTCTTATGGATCTAAATGCAAAAGTTCTACTGTCCAGACATCTCCTTTGCAGTCAATGTGGTAAGTTAGTTTCTAAATTCACCTTTGTGATGGACATTGGGATGCAGTGATTCACATCCTAAAGTTATTAAAGGAGCTCTAGGAAGAGGCCTTGGCTATGAAGATAAAGGTTACTCAGATTGTTGGATACTCAGATACTGATTGATCGGGTTCTCCTACTGATAGAAGATTCACTTTTGGGTATTGTGTATTCATCAAGAGTAATCTGATATCCTAGAAGAGTAAGAAACAAAATTTGGTAGCAAGATCAAGTGCGAAAGCAAAATATCGAGTCATGGCCACCTTAGCTACTTGCAAACTCATTTGGGTATTGTGTATTCATCGGGAGTAATTTGATATTCTAGAAGAGTAAGAAACAAAATATGGTTGCAAGATCAAGTGCGAAAGTAAAATATCGAGCCATGGCCAACTCATTTGGTTAAAATAGCTACTTAAAGAGCTTCAATATGGAGAGATTATGCAAATGACGCTCATTTGTGATAACTAAGTTGCATTGCATATCGCCTCCAATCCAGTGTTTCATGAGAGGATCAAATACATTGAGAGATAGATTGTCATTTTATTAGAGAGAAGATCTTATTTGGAGACATCACCACAAGTTTCATCAATTCAAATGATCAACTAGCGGCATGTTTTCACTAAGTCTTTGAGAGGTCCTCGGATAAGTATATTTCAACGGAAGCAACTCATATTACTATATCTCCGACTTGAGGAGAGTGTTGAAAACTATGTAAATAGTGTCTTGATTCATTGACCTATATAGTTTAGCAAAGCAAACATATCACTTGATATGTTGGAATTACTTGAGAGAAAACCTCTCAGCACTTATTCAATATATAGAACAATATACAACAAGTAATTACAAAAGTGAATAGGAAAATCCTAACCCAAAAAAATCTATCTAAAAGATCATGTCAGATAGAATCTTAATCTAGTTGATCATGTCAGATAAATAATGTCAAAATATACAATAATATACAGAATCAAATCATAATCAACACTCCCCCTCAAGCTGGTGCATATACATCATAGGCACCAAGCTTGTTACATATATATGTCATCCTTGGACCCCGCAGAGCCTTGGTGAGACTATCTGCAAGTTGATCATTAGAGCTTACAAATGAAGTATTGATCTCCCTTGAAAGAAGTTTTTCTCGAACGAATGATAATCAATTTCTATATGCTTAGTTCGTTCATGAAAGACAAGATTGGAAGCAATGTGCAAAGCTGCTTGATTATCACAAATTAGTTTCATAGATCCTGTCTCACAAAACTTCAACTCTTGAAGTAAATGTTTTGGCCATATAAGTTCACATGTAGTGAGGGTCATGGCTCGGTATTCTGCTTCTGCACTTGATCTCGCGACTACATTCTGTTTTTTACTCTTCCAAGAAATAAGATTGCCTCCAATGAAAACACAATATCCAGAAGTTGACCTCCTATCACCAGGAGATCCTGCCCAATCTGCATCTGTGTAGGCCAACAATGTTTGTGTGTCCTCTGGTCTCATAGATTAGCCCATTTCCAGGAGACCCCTTGATATATCGTAAGATGCGAACTACTGCATCCCAACGACTATCACAAGGGGAGTTAAGGAATTGACTCACAACACTAATAGCAAATGATATATCTGGTCTAGTCATAGTGAGATAATTCCACTTTCCCACTAACCTCCGATATCTGCCTAGGTCTGAGTATGGCTCCCCCTGATTTGGCATAAGTTTAACATTCGGATCCATAGAAGTATCGACTGCCTTACAATCTATCATCCCAGTTTCTTCCAGAATGTCAAGTGCATATTTTCTTTTACAGATGGCAATGCCTGTCTTTGATTAAGCAACTTCGATCCTAAGGAAATATCGTAACCTGCCCTAATCCTTGGTTTGGAAATGTTCGAACAAGTGTTGTTTTAGACCATTGATCCCTTCATGATCATCACCTGTGATTACAATATCATCCACGTAGACCACAAGATAAATGAACTTATTAGACAATGAATGTTTATAGAACACAGAGTGATCCACCTCACTACGAACCATACCAAACTGTTGTATGACGTTGCTAAACCTCCCAAACCAAGCCTGAGGAGACTGTTTGAGGTCATATAACGACTTTCTCAGTTTACAAACAAGACTCGACTCCCCCTGAGCAATAAACTCAGGTGATTGCTCCATATAAATTTCCTCCTCCAAATCACCATGTAAAAAGACATTTTTAATATCCAATTGATATATAAAGGCCAACAATGCATGGCAGCTAGCGACAAAAAGAGACGAGCAGAGGCCATTTTGGCTACAGGAGAGAAAGTATCACCATAAATCTGAGTGTAACCCTTTGCCACAAGACGAGCCTTCAATCGAACCATCGTGCCATCGGGACCAACTTTGACAGTGAAAACCCATCGGCAGCCAACCGTAGACTTCCCAGGAGGGGACAGAACAAGAGCCCATGTATGGTTGGATTCCAGGGCTGTCATCTCATCAAGCATTGCCTGTCGCCACCCTGGATGGGATAGTGCTTCTTGAACAGTTTTAGGAATAGAAATGGAAGACAAGCAGAGACAAAGGCATAATGGGAAGAAGATAAACGATGATACCTCAAAAAGTCATAAAAGGATGAGGATTACGGGAAGAACGAGTACCTTTGCGAAGAGCAATGGGTAGGTTAGTTGGAGGCTCAGGGAGGGCCAGAGCAAGGGGAGATGTAGAAGCAGGAGGTGAATCACTAGTGTCGGGAACAGAGGCAGTCTCTAAAATCTCAGGACGTGGACAACGTTGATAAGTGAGGCGAAATGGCTGGATAGGATACTCTGAGGTCAGAGAATGGTCGGACATCTGTGGCACAGAAGGAATAGAGATGTAAAAACGATGATTGGTGTATACCTGAGAGACAGATTCTGGCACAACCGGTGAGACAAAATAAGGTGTATCTTCAAAGAAGGTAACATCAACTGAGATGTAAAAACGATGATTGGACGAAGAATAATATCGGTACCCCTTTTGGACACAGATAAAGGGACGAAGATAAACGATGATACCTCAAAAAGTTATAAATAGGATGAGGATTACGGGAAGAACGAGTACCTTTGCGAAGAGCAATGGGTAGGTCAGTTGGAGGCTCAGGGAGGGCCAGAGCAGGGGGAGATGCAAGAGCAGGAGGTGAATCACTAGTGTCGGGAACAAAGGCAGTCTCTAAAATCTCAGGACGTGGACAACATTGATAAGTGAGGCGAAATGGCTGGATAGGATACTCTGAGGTCAGAGAATGGTTGGACATCTGTGGCACAGAAGGAATAGAGATGTAAAAACGATGATTGGTGTATACCTGAGAGACAGATTCTGGCACAACCGGTGAGACAAAATAAGGTGTATCTTCAAAGAAGGTAACATCAACTGAGATGTAAAAACGATGATTGGACGAAGAATAATATCGGTACCCCTTTTGGACACGAGAATAACCAAGAAAGACACACTTCACAGCACGGACAGCCAGCTTGTCTAGACTTGGGGCAACATTATGGACAAAACAAGTAGAACCAAAAACACGGGGCGGAACAGTATAAAAGGAGTCCTTAGGATATAAAAGAGAGTGAGGAATTTGATTATTGAGAACAAAAGATGACATACGATTGATTAAATAACCAGTAGTGAGAACAACATCACTCCAAAATTTTAAAGGGACATTGGCATGTAATAAAAGAGTGCGAGCTGTTTCAACTACATGACGATGTTTGCGCTCAGCTACACCATTTTGTTGAGGTGTGTGAGGACAAATAGATTGATGAATCATACCATGAGATGCCATGAAAGAATTGAAAGGAGCAGAAAAGTATTCTTTTGCATTATACGTAAGACACAAATAGTCCGACCAAACTGATTGAAAATTTCACTACAAAAATTTTGAAAAATATTAAACAACTCGGAACGATCTTTCATTAAGAATAACCAAGTACATCTTGAGAAATCATCAATGAAAGTAACAAAATACCTGTAGGCTAAAGACAGACACGACACGACTAGGACCCCAAACATCAGAATGAACAATATCAAAATAAGACTCAAAACGACCCGTAACCTTACTTGAAAAGGAAGCCCGGACATGTTTTCCAAGTTGACATGACTCACACTACAAGGACTGTAGGTGAGATAAGTGAGGAATCATTTTCTTGGGTTTATTTAGACTCGGATGACCTAAACGACGGTGAAGAAGGCTAGGTGATTCTGTGGCAGCACATATGGTTGAGGACTGAGGCAGCAAATAATAAAGACCACATAATTCAAATCCTGCTCCAATCATCTGTCCTGTATTTCGGTCCTGGATAAGGAAAGAATTAAAAGTAAAGGTTATGAAACAATTGAGAGATTGAGTAAGTTAACTAATAGAAATTAAATTAAAGGGACACCCGGGTACAAATAAAACTGAATTCAAAGATAGAGAAGGAAGAGGTGAAGCTTGACCAATGCCAGTGGCCGTTGTTTTAGAGCTCTCAACAAGAGTAATGTGATGTGGTGTTTTGGGAGTGGATAAGGTGGAAAAGAGGGAAGAATTACCTGCTATATGATCAGAAGCACCAGAATCCAAAATATATGATCGAGAGACCGACCGTAGATCCAAAATCTTTGAAGATGAGGCGTGTTGGCTGACCTTAAGTTGAAGGTACTCCTTGTATTCATTGGCTGAAAAGAGATTCTGATTGTCGCTTTCAAATTCAAATTTCTTATTTCCAAAATCTAGGAACCTACAGGAGATGAACGAGAGAGACAAGCCGTAGAATTACCAGTATGGGCTATAGTTGCTGAAGATGAGGCCTGTTGGCTGGCCTTAAGTTGAAGGTACTCCTCGTATTCACTAGCTGAAAAGAGATTTTGATTGTCGCTTTCAAATTCAATTTTCTTATCAGTAGAACCGGATTCCTGAGACTGTGTTACATTAGTTGTCTTTTCAGGAAAGCCATGCAGAGAATAGCACTTGTCATGAATATGTCCCGTGCGCTTGCAATAAGAACATTGAGGACGATCACCTCTACTACCACGCTACGCTTACTGAGTTTGAGACAAAAGTTGAAGATTCTGAAACTGTTTGAGAACCGATGCCAGATGTCTCCTCTGATGAAGGAACCCGAAGTAAACGGTCAATGAGTTCCTCCACCATAGGAATATTAGGATTGGTCAAACATTGATTTCGGACAGATTCAAAATTCTTATGTAGACCGTGGAGAACGAAGACCATATACATGTTGTCAAGTTTTTCTAGCACCTTTGTAAGATCATCGCCTGATAGGATGAGTTTGATGTCATCAATGACTGGTTGTGCTCTGTTTAGGTAAGAAGGAAGGTCATGGTATGTCATCTGGAGCGTGGCCAAGTTATGGACAGAATCATAGAGGCGTTGTATATCATTAGAATATGCTCCAAGCCTTTTTCCATATGTCATGACATGTTTTGTAAGAGCGGAAGTGCACCAATAACTTCGGATCAATAGATTGCCATAGTAAGGACACTAATTGATAATCAACCCTTTTCCACTGCACATCAGTAGCAATGTCTACTTCCTTCTTGGTGAGGTGCTCATAGAGACCTTGACCTAAAAACCACACCTCAACAACGTTATACTAATCTATAAAATTCTTACCATTAAGTTTCTCTGACGTTATAGTAGGACTACCAGAGAAAGCAAAAGAAATGAAATTTTTCTTCGAAGAAGAACTGTCAGCAGTAGATGAATGGGTAGTGGAATCCATTGGTTTCCTGAAGAAACAGTAAGTTTACCATCCAGAGAGAATTTAGACCAATTTCAGTTGAAGAGCAATGGCTTTGGAAACTCTTTCAACTAATGAGTTTTCAAACTTCACCGTCTCTGCAACTCCATTTAGCAGTCATGACTCGTCAGAGGCTAGTTTCTTGTTAGAATATAGTGAAGTATCAAGAACATAAACCTGTGTGTGCACTGAGGACCCAAAAACGCCAAACCAGAGAGAGAGAAAAGGAAGAAGACCCACGAGTCAAACAGACCCACGGGCAACTGACCACCAGAACGGAGAGAGGAGGCGCCGGTGTAGAATGGAAGAAACAAATCAAACGGAGTCCGGCACAGTGGCGCGTGGCCTTCACGCGCTGTCAGTGCGTGATGAAAAGAAGCCACGCGTGAGGGCGCGTGGCAGGGACCTCCGGCGAGCTGCTCGGAGGGACCGCCGGCCGGATGCTTCTGAGACGTTTCGTGCCCTCACCTTGGTGGTGGAGGGTTTGGAGGTTAAGGTTCTAGTCGTGACAGTGACATAGAGCCATGTAGAGCAGAGACGTAAAAAACCAGGAACGTAACTTGCTCAACCAGGAATGTAACTTGCTCCTGATACCAACTTGATATGTAGGAATTACTTGAGAGAAAACCTCTCAGCACTCATTCAATATATAGAACAATATACAACAAATAATTACAAAAGTGAATAGGAAAATCCTAACCCAAAAATCTATTTAAAAGATTATGTCAGATAGAATCCTAATCTAGTTGATCATGTCAAATAGATAATGTCAGAATATACAGTAATATACAGAATCAAATCATAATCAACAATATCATTGTCAGATAGATAATGTCAAAATATACAAAATCAAATCATAATCAACAATATCATTGTCCCCCCCCCCCCACTTATTCAAAAACCAATTCCCAACATAATCATTAAGCTTTTCCATTTCCTAAGGTAGGGTATCAAAATGGTTTTTCACTTTTAGGCTTGACTTGAGCTTTGATAGAAGGAAAAGAAGTCAATTAGGCTCAAAGGGGTAAACAATGGATAAAAATGCAAGGATGGCTATTTGGCCAGTGGTTATTTGAAAGAAATACCTTTTTCATTTCAATTGTAAGCAGTGGTTATTTGCAGCTTAAAAGAGAGTCAAGACAAGTTCTGAAAAACACATAACCATGAGTGGAATCACACAATCAAAGAACCAGAATGGCTTAAAATTAGCCATATACAACAAGGCCCAAAAACTCACTAGGTCTCGATTCATCACTTTTCAATTAAACCCTTCAATTATCAAAATCTCACTTGACAAAATTGAAATCAAGAAAGTTCATTCCGTCAAGCTTAAAATTTTAATGAATTTTTCTCAAAAATTTGAGTCATATGCTCACCATTCAAGTCACTTGAAAGATCATTGGAAACTGAAAGCCCATTAGAAAAATATCCACAAGAAAATGTTCAATTAAGATAAGGTCATTATTCGCAAGATCACATCATTCACAAGATTATCATTCACACCCCCACACTAAAGCAAGCATTGTCCTCAATGTCTAAGCACACACAACAGTGAATATATCCACAATAAAAATGAGTGCAGTATAAAGACAAAAAGAAATGAGGGCCGCAATAAAATCAGTAAGCAATAGTCATAATGCAAATGAAGATCTACAACAATGCTAACATATCCATCCGAATCAAGTTATAATGCAAAATAATATAGGGATACATCAGGATGGGGGAGGGAGAAAAGGTAATCTCTGAAGCAGTGCCCTTGGAGGTGATGGAATTGGAACATTCTTCCTAGTAGTGGTTTTCACACGCTTCCTTGGCGGCATTTTGAAAGGTGAGGGGATGGTGGTTCGTGGGTACTGTTCACAGTGGTGGAGATGGACAATGGTGGTGGTGGTCACGGTGGTGGTTGTGAAGAAATGGTGAGGGAGGTTGATGTATTTGATGAAAATGGAAGAAATAAAGGAGAAATGGTGGTGTGAGTGGTGTTTTGGAGCAAGAAAGATGAAGAAAAATGGAGGTGATGGTGGTGGTGGTGGTGGGAGATGGTGGTCTTGTATGGAGGTGAGGTGAGAAGTTTGGTGGGTGCGGTGGTGAGATTTTGGGGGAAATGGAGGGAAAATGGAAGAAAATGAGTTGGATGGGGTTGGATGTTGATGGAAATGGTGGATTTTGGTGGTGGAAAAGGAAGAATTTGGTGGAGGAGAGGGTGGTTAGGGTTGGGGCTGCGTAGGGGAGAGAGGTTGTGGGGAAGAAGATGAAAAAAGGGCAAAATTATACAATCAAGCACAGTTATTGTAATGAACATTCCAACAACTACAACCCCTACCTACTCCAACACATATAATTCGGGGTGGAGAGATCCTCCTAACTTGAGCTCTGGAATGCAACCCCAGAATCAACCTCCAGCTTATGGACCTCCAGGGTTTCAGCAAAGACAAATAAATCTCTTAACCAAATCCTTTAATCTGTTGATTCTCGTTTGATTCAATATTGTTATTGTTATTGTTGTTGATTTGATTCAATATCCATAAAAACCCAAAAAAACCCCTTGTTACTACTTGTTAATCTTTGGAGTCTAAATCAGAAACTGAATTCTAGTGTTGATTGAATTGGTTCTCTGTGGATCGACCCTTGCTAACTACTACTGGTTGCAAGATTTTATATTTCTGGTGGCCTTGACAACTGTATTTAATCTCAAATTTTAATTACTATCCAAAATACACTAAGAATTTTAGCACCGTTGCCAGAGAACCAATTTTTTCAATTACGCTATTAATTTATTTTTTATTTTTTACTCTGTTTTCATTTTTATTTTTATTTTTTGATTTATTCTTTCTGAGTGTTTTGTAGGTGTTAATGTCCATCAATCATTGGCAAAATGGTTAATGGATATGGGGAAAACACCAGTACATGCTTGTGGGATTTGCTTATCTCCTGGACATATCACTGATATGTGTCCCACTTTCCTAGTGGACACAAATGAGGAGGTAAAAGCAGTAGGGAGATATTATGAACCTTCCAACAACTACAACTCCTACTCCAACACATATAATCGGGGGTGGAGAGATCATCCTAACTTTAGCTATGAATCCTTCTTATGGACAAGCAAAGACAAGTACCTTCCTAAACTAAACCCTACAACAACAAGCTCAGGCAACGAGTCTTCATTGGAGGAACTAATCAATTAATGACATCCAATTTCAACAAGAAACAAAGGCCTACTCCAACACATATAATCGGGGGTGGAGAGATCAATAACTTTAGCTATGCAAAACAACCCTAGAATCAACCTCCAACTTATGGACCTCCAAGATTTCAGCAAAGACAAGCACTTCCTAAACCCTAAACCTCATAGACAACAACAAGCTCAAGCCCCTAGGCAATCTGAGTCTTCATTGGAGGAACTAATAAGACAAATAGCCATTAATGACATCCAATTTCAACAAGAAACAAATGTCTCAGTTAACAACCTGCAAAACCTAATAATAAGGCAATTATCCACAGGTCTCAGCAAGCTTCAAAACTAACTTTTGGGAAAACTTCTCTCACAACCGGAAGTGAATGTGGAGGAAAATGCTAGTGATATAACATCACGAAGTGGGAAGTTGTTAGGTGAACCTACTTCTCCCCCATAAGCCACTAAAGAGAAAGACAGAGCCTAAAGAGGTAAATGAGGAAGGGAAAAACTCTAAGGTCCCCCCCAAGGTAAGTAATCCTGAACCCTTTCCTATTGTAGTGGAGGAAAGCTATGATAACTTGTGTGATGAATTTCCTGATTTTATTGGTTTCAATAATTTTATTCATTGCCACTCACGTAATGATTGTGATGGTGATATGAAATGTGCTATTTGTACTAAGATTCCTGCATACTTAAAAGTTGATGATCTTGTTTACGCAACAACTAAGAGTTTTGAAGGATCCATCAATAATGTTCTTGACGCAGTTGCACAATCTAAGACCCAAAGGGAAGTGGAGTTGTAGGTCATTGAAGATTTTTCAAAGAAGGAAAAAGAGCACAGGATGACAGTCACTACTGAAGTGGATTTTGTTTTTGGACCTTGGTCCAACATAAACAATGACAGCAGAATTATCAAATTACAAAGCCAAGAAAATTAAAAAAGTCCAATGGGACCTCGGTGGAAGCCCTCATGCATCTTCAACCATAACTTGGTCATCACATTTCAACCAATGGGATCCTGGATAAGGTCACTTGATGAGGTCAATGGACACCGTCTCAAGCCTTACCATGAGTTTCCGGAAAGTGTGGGAGTGAAAGTGATGACCTTTTACCATCCACATTATAAAGATCAATAAGGGGTGTCACAATGTCAGGCTGAGGACAATAAACCAAGTGCTCATGGGAGGCAACCCATCATCAAGAAAATCATATTTGCTTTCTTTCCCCTTTTATTTTATGTTTTTCTATAGTTTTCTTGATTGGTTTCTTAGGTAGAATGGATTTTGATCTGTCTCCTGAATGAGTATTCTTGAATCCTTTTCTTGTGTTTTTAATTGCTTGGGTGTGCTTGAGTGCATTACTTGATTGGTTAATGAGTGATTGGAACCTTGATTAAAGTGTGGTGGAAGTGAAACTTTGAGAATTAACTGTTTGGTGATGTTGTTGTGCTTTTCTGAGTTGTCCAGTTAAGTTCTTTTAGAATGATTGCCATAATCTGAAAAATTTAATATTAATTCATTTTGAATGGACTGAGTAAAGAGTCATTAGGTTATATCTTATTGACTTTTGAGACGCATTCTTATGGATTTGTGCATCACGAATTTCGTCGATTGTGAAATCTCTTCAAGAATGATAGTGTGTACAGTCTTGGGAATCTGACTTTAAAAGACCCTAAGCCATGTTTAATGACATGAACTATGTTGTTAACATGTGTTAGCCAACCATTTTTGAATGTATCTATGAGCAGGGGACCTAAGTTTGGAAGCCTTAGATTTCGAAGGGTCATAGGTACCTGACCCATCAACAGTTAGAACGGTCCAAACACGATTAGGATTAAACTCACGGAGAAGACAGTTGTGGCCGACTGGGAAACCAAAAATTGCACTGAATTGGTGGATATCGAAAGTGCGAGGGGTGCCTAAAAGCTTAAAAGTGATCTCACCTGGTCACTGAGCTTGGTCACTCAAGGGGTATAATTTGCTAGAAAAAGTGGAAATAACTTCCCTAGTCAGCTCTTCATAAGTGGGTTTGTGCAAACGTGCAAATGTGACCCAGCCAATCCTACCCAACAATGTAAAAACTTCCTCATGTAACCCAATAGCCCGTAAGGTATCCTCATCTAAGAATCTAGTGGCAATAACTTCCTTCCTATCAATAGGATTAATGGGTACCTGGGGTGGAGAGGGAGCACGTGGTGGAGGGGGAATTGGAACCCCTTTTCTTGCCTGCGTCTTGGTGCACTTGCGAGGAGGCATGGTGGTGGTGTGGAGGTTTGTGGGTATTGTTCACAGTGGAGCAAGTTTCCAATGGTGGTAGTGGTCATTGTATATACCTCAATTACACAATGTATAGGCTAAACCATAACCAAATCATAATATTATGTAAATTAGGATATTTGTGATCTTTGTATTTATTACATTAACTCTATATAATCTAGCTTCCATTGTGTAATTGAGGCACACAAATTTCAATCATTTGTCTCTCTTTCTTTTGTTACTTTCAACAATAATAATATCATTTAACACTGAGACATAGTTAAGCAACTTTCGAACAACCTGGAACTGATATAAAGTATAGAGATGAGTTTTATGAATTGTGTGTATTTCCCACACATATGAACTGATATTTATATACATGGTGGTACATGAATGTATAGATGAAAGAATTAAGTGTAAACACTAATTCCAATGAATACTAATTCCTATGAATACTAATTGCTATGAAGACACTAAGTCCTATGACACTTGTAGCATGTGAAATATAGGCTTTTATTCTAACACTCCCCTCAAGTTGTAGCATATATATCTAATGTTCCAAGCTTGTTACAAATAAAATTAACCCGAGGCCCTCTGAGGGACTTAGTAAATATATCAACTAATTGTTCATTGGAGTTGACAAAACCAATCGTGATCTCACCTGAAAAGACCTTTTCTCTGACAAAGTGATAGTCAAGCTCTATATGTTTGGTCTTTTCATGAAAAACTGGATTAGAAGCAATACGTAAAGCAGCTTGGTTGTCACAAATCAGTTTCATTTCCTTGACATCTCCCAATTTTAGTTGCTGAAGCAATTGCTTTTGCCACGTAAGTTCACATGTTGTTGTTGCCATAGCGCGATATTTAGCCTCTGCGTTGGATCTAACAACTATGTTCTGCTTTTTACTTCGCCATGAGATTAAGTTACCTCCAAAGACATAATACCTTGAGGTTGATCTTCTATCTGATGGAGAACCGGCCCAATCAGCATCAGAATAGCCAACAACTTGAGCGTTGCCTTTGTTTTCATAAAGTAACCCTTTTCCTGGTACACTCTTGATGTATCTAAGTATGCGAACCACGACATTCCAATGACTTACCACAAGGAGCATTTAGAAACTGACTTACCACACTTACAGCAAAAGTAATGTCTAGTGTAATGTCTGCCAGGGTCTTGTAGTGGCTCCCCCTGACCCGATAGCAGTTTGACGTTGGGATCCATCGGAGTATCACTAGGACGGCAATCCAACATACATGTTTCTTCAAGTATGTCTAAAGCATATTGTCTTTGTGTGATGGCAACTCCTGTATGAGACTGAGCAAGAAATATTTTAGAGAGCCCAAATCTTTGGTCTGAAAATGGTTTGACAGATGTTGCTTGAGATGTTGGATACCAGCCTCATTATTCCCTGTAAGGACAATGTCATCTGCATAAACCACAAGGTAGATACAAATGCCAGGAGATGAGTGTCGGAAGAACACACAGTGATGAGTGCCGGAAGAACACAGAGTGATCAGCCACACATTGAGTCTTGCCGAATTATTGGATGATAGAGCTAAATCTCCCAAACCAGGCATGAGGAGATTGTTTAAGTCCATAAAGAGATCGACGTAGTCGGCAGACTAAGCCTAGTGCTTTTTGAGCAATAAATCCTGGTGGCTGTTGCATATAGACCTCTTCTTTGTAATTCACCATGTAAGAAGGCATTCTTGATGTCGAGTTGATGACAGGGCCAGGAATGAATAGTAGCCATGGCAAGGAAGAGGCGAACCGATGCAATTTTAGCTACAAGAGAAAATGTATCCCCGTAATCAAGGCCAAAGATCTGTGTGTATCCTTTGGCCAGTAAGCGGGCTTTCAAACGATCAACTTTCTCGTCAGGCCCTATCTTCATAGTATAGACCCATCAACAACCAACAATCGTTTTACCACTAGAGTGTAAAGCAGCCATTTCGTCAACCATAGCATGTCACCATCCTAGATGAGATAGAGTTTCACCTGTAGTTTTGGGAATAAAAACAGAGGCCAAAGAGGACACAAAGGCATAATAGGAAGGTGATAGACGTTGATAACTCAAATAGCAAGCATAAATAGGGTTAGGATTACGAGTGGACTTGATACCTTTGCGTAATGCTATGGGCAATTCTGGTGCAGGAGGCGGAGCTAGAGAGACTGATGGAGTAGAAGATGAGTCACAAGGAAGACTGGGAACAGGATCTGAAGCAACATGAATGGCTGTCTGATCAACTGGGTTGATGGATGTATGAACAGGGTGTGGACGTGGTCTTCGCTAATATGTGATCAAAGGAGGGGTCGTGACCAATGTGGGACTAACCTATATAGGAGAAGGACCAACTAGTAGCATAATGTGAAGATGGAAAGAACGAACGGGTTTCAAAAAAGGTGACATCAGCAGAGACAGCGTATCGTTTAAGATCTGGGGAGTGTCATCGGTAACCTTTCTGCAACCGAGAGTATCCTAGGAAAAGACACTTAAGGGATTTGGCAACCAATTTATCTTTTCTTGGAGTGAGATCATGTACAAAACAAGTACAACCAAAAACATGAAGAGGAAGTGGATAGAGATCCTGGTTGGGAAACAACAAAAAATGGGGTACCTGATTGTGGAGGACGGAAGAAGGCATGCGGTTAATGAGGTAGTGTATTGAAGTGAAGGAGCAAGGTACGAGCAATTTCAACTAGATGGCGATTTTTCCTTTCGGCCACACCATTCTGTTGTGGGGTATGAGCACATGATGACTGGTGTAAAATGCCCTGTGAAGTCAAAAAGGATTGAAATGGGGCAGAAAAATATTCACAGGCATTGTCACTTTGCATAACTTTAATAGACGTATCAAATTGAGTTTGGATTTCTGAATAAAAACCTTTAAATATGGAAAAAAGTTCAGAGCGATTTTTCATTAGAAATAACCAAGTACAACGAGAAAAATCGTCAATAAAAGTAACAAAATATTGATAACCCAATGTAGAAGTGATACGACTAAGACCCCAAATATCTGAATAGATTAAAGCAAAAGGAGCATTAGCTCGTTTATTGACTCTTTCAGGAAATGAACTACGAACATGCTTTCCCAACTGACAAGACTCACACTCTAGTGTGGACACTTAAGCAAGCTTAGGTATCATAACATGTAATTTCTGTAAACTAGGATAGAATGTCCCAAGCGTTGATGAATGATGTCAGGTGACTCAATGGCAGAACAAGTAATAGGAGATGCGGGAACAATGAGGTGATACAAGCCTCGAGACTCACGTCCTACTCCAATCGTCTGTTCAATACCCCGATCCTGTACAAGAACAGTATCATTAGCAAAGATAACAGAATAAGGCAGGGTATGAGTGAGTTTGCTTATAGATATCAAATTAAAGGGACAACCAGGTACATATAGTACAGAATCTAAAGATAGAGTGGGAAGGGGTTTAGCTTGACCAATGTCTTGGACTTTGGTTTGAGAACCATTGGCTAAAGCTAAAGTAACACTAGGAAGTGTATCCGTATAGGTAAGGTGAAAGAAAAGGGATTTGTTACCAGACATATGATCAGAAGCACTAGAGTCGAGGATCCAAAGTCCCAAAGATGAAAACTGTGAAAAGAAGGTTGCAGGATTACCAGGCTGAGTGACAGGCGTAGTTGACTGTATGGCTGCCTTAAGTCGTATGTACTCATTATACTCAACGGCAGAGAAGGAAACCTCGTCAGATGAGTCAGATGGGACAACCTGAGCAACATTCACAGTTTTAGATTGTTGATTGGCCTTAGTTCTGCACTGTTCTTCAATGTGACCAATTTTTTTTACAAAAAGTACATTGTTGAGTGGTCTTGACATTGTTCCTCAATGTGACCAAATCTGTTGCAAAAGGTGCAGCGAGGACGAGGACGAGAACGAGTACCACCACAACCTCCTCCCCGTCCGCCCCGATTGCTGAATTGGGAAATCAGGGCACATGATTCAGCAGATGCAAGGGATGGAGTAACAGTTGTAGGTGTTGAAAGACGCAACAGTTGTTCCGAGACTGTATCATATGAAGGAACGGTAGGGCTTGTATTTGATTGCGGACATAGTCAAGCTCAGGTGGCAAACCAGCAAGGGCAAGGACCACGAAGAACTTTCCATGTTGTTCGACATGTTTCTCTGCATTGTCAGTGAAGGGCATAAGTGCATCAAACTCAGCAATCAAAGTATCAAGCTTACTCAAATAGGTCCCCATGTCCATATCTTGTTTCTTAGTGGTGATGAGGTTAGAAACAATGTTGTAGAGACGGTGAACATCATTGGAGTACAATTTTGGCCTTGGCCCACACATCATAGCATGTCCGAAAAGCATGATATTGAGGTTGAAGCTTGGCATCAATGGAGAACCACAACACACTGCAAAGAGATATCAATTTGTTTCCACAACACACTTGGCTTGACCTTCAAACCATAACTCCACAGCAACAGCCCAAGATGCATAATTGGTTGTCCCCACCAATTTATCACATGGAATCAACGAGACAATAGTGAAGTGAAGCTAATGGCAGAAGGTGAGGATGAGGTAGACATGCTAGTGAGGGTAAAGAAAAAGGCTATGCCGAGATTGAGTGCTGGAATGGCTGGGGCAGAGGGTGAGAAAAGAAAATCCAGTAATAGTGCAAAAGAAAGAAAGAACGAGAGAGGTGAGGTGGGGTTTACGAGGTTGTTTAGGCTGGAAGAAGGGAGGTGAGGTGGGGTTTACAGGTTGTTATAGGCTGGAAGAAGGGAGGTGAGGTCGGAAACAGGTAAGGGGATGGCCGACGGTGGCGCCAGAGAAATACGGTGGCCGAAAAAGCTTGCACGCGCTCTCAAGCGCCGACGCATGAGCGGAGGACCAGATTGGTGGAGTCGCGCGTGGGGGCATGTGCGGTGGGTCAGCCGTGGTGGAGCCGGTTAGCAGAGTCTGCCTCCGTTTTGGGTCGTCGGCAGTGGTGGGTGTCGCTGAAAAAGCCACAGCTGGTGGAGGCACAGTTGTTTGGACGTGAAACCACTGGTGGTGCACAGTGGTGAGGATCTTAACCTACTACTACTGATACCATATAAAGTATAGAAATGATTTTTATGAATTGTGTGTATTTCCCACACATATGAACTGATATTTATATACATGGGGTACATGAATGTATACATGATGAAAGAATTAAGTGTAAAAAACACTAATTCCAATGAATACTAATTCCTATGAAGACACAAAGTCCTATGACACATGTGTAGCATGTGAAATATGGGGCTTTTATTCTAACAGCAGCAAACAAGACATATCCCATCTCCATCACCTCTTCATGAAGATTTACCAGCATTGACGGGAAGGGAGAACCTTATATGATTATTATTTATTACATAGAGGTATTACATAGCGATGGCAAAGTGCCTATCAAACTCAAAGAAAAATTCTACCAGACAGCAATAAGACAAGTGTTGCTAAGGTGGGAAAATGGACAAACGAGAAAAGATAAGATTAGAAATGAAAGTTTATTGAGGAGATCACAAAAACTAAACTGATGGGGTTAGTTCATCTGAGAAGATCTTTCTCTAAATGGTTTTATTGAAAATTTGATTTTTGATAGAGTCCAAGGACGTAAATTGATCCATGCAATCGATCCCATCCTCTAAATGGTTGTTGTTCTTAAAGCCATTACCCTACATATGACAATGAAAACTTGACTTATCCATTGTGGAAGAAGTGCAGTGAAATGCAAAAAACACGAGGTCAAAGGTGAAACGCACCCCTTAACGCATAAGGGGTTTTAGTGACTTAGGTAAAAGGTGCCAAAAAGCACTAGCCCGGGTCAACTAAGGTTCAAGAAAATGAAGAAATATATTATATAAAAATAATAACAAATTTAGAAATGGTTATTGAAGTACCCAAAAAAAAAATGATTATTGAAGTAAATGGTTAAATCGAATGGAAAAATCTTGCAAGGTATTTTCTTTCCACATTTTCAAGTTCTTGACACGAGGTATAGAAACATACACTTATTCCCTTAACGCTTTATAAGGGGTTTTAGTGACTTAGGTGCCTGGGAAAAAAAGCACTACCCCAAGTGGGGGTCAACTAAGGTTCAAGAAAATGAAGAAATATATTATATAAAAATAATAACAAATTTAGAAATGGTTATTTAAGTACGGAAAAAAAAAATGATTATTGAAGTAAATACAATTACCCCCGAATGGAAAAAATCTTGCAAGGTATTTTCTTTCCACATTTTCAAGTTCTTGACACGAGGTCAAAGGTGAAACGCACCCCTTAACGCATAAGGGGTTTTAGTGACTTAGGTGCCAAAAAGCACTAGCCCGGGTCAACTAAGGTTCAAGAAAATGAAGAAATATATTATATAAAAATAATAACAAATTTAGAAATGGTTATTGAAGTACCCAAAAAAAAATGATTATTGAAGTAAATGGTTAAATCGAATGGAAAAATCTTGCAAGGTATTTTCTTTCCACATTTTCAAGTTCTTGATAAACGAAATTTGGTATAGAACATACACTTATCTATTTACCTTTATGGAAAACTCTTGACTTCATTACACCCTGGGAAAAAATATGCAACATACCCCAAGTGGGGTATAGAGCACACATGCACAGCCCACACAATCCACACTTTCAAGTTCTTCATAAACGAAATTTGGTATAGATCATACAATTATTTCTATTTACCTATACGGAAAACTCATGACTTCATTACACCTTCGGACAAAAATACAATATACCCCCCAAGTGGAATATAGAGCACACATGCACAGCCCACAATCCATACTTTCAAGTTTTTGATAAACTAAATTTGGTATAGAGCATACACTTATTCCTATTTACCTATATGGACAACTCATGACTTCATTACACCCTGGGACAAAAACAACAATATACCCCAAGCATACATGCACAGCCCCACAATCCAAGAAGTGTACATTGTCAAAACTACCTAGGCAGTTAAATATGTTTCAGAACTTTCTAGCTCTGGACTTCTAATCATCCTTCATTTATAATATCCTAATAACAAGAGTGTCAATGGGGTATAGAGCACACATGCACAGCCCACAATCCACACATGCACAAACCAAATTTGGTATAGAATACAATTATTTCTATTTACCTATACGGAAAACTCATGACTTCATTACAACTTCGGACAAAATTACAATATACCCCAAGTGGAATATAGAGCACACATGCACAGCCCACAATCCATACTTTCAAGTTTTCGATAAACTAAATTTGGTATAGAACATACACTTATTCCTATTTACCTATATGGACAACTCATGACTTCATTACACCCTGGGACAAAAACAATATAACCCAAGTGATATAGAGCATACATGCACAGCCCACAATCCAAGAAGTGTACATGTCAAAACTACCTAGCCAGTTAAATATGTTTCAGTACTTTCTAGCTCTGAACTTTTAATCATCCTTCATTTATAATATCCTAATAACAAGAGTGTCAATGGGGTTTAAGATGATTCCTCTGGTTACAATTTCTTTTTAAATGCTAGATCATTCTATGCACTAAACAGTCATGTTCTATACAACTTAATCTGGCCACATTGAAGCAAGTTAATGTTCAACCATACTTTTAGAATTCTTAATAGGCAAAATTTGGTATGGAAAATACATCTATTGTTACATCTTAATCTGGAAAGTTTCTGGGCTCTTTATCTGGGGTTGTTGAACTTCATTACACCTTGGAAGCAAACATACAATATCCCAAGTGTGATGTAAGCAGACAGATATACAACTGACTAAAGATAATCCATATTGCATTGTCAATAATCTATAGATGGCATAAATACTAAATTGACTTCACGTATTCTTCTATGGCTCATTAACAATAAGGAAAAGGATGAGATACACCTAAATGAGAAACAAACTTGCCTCATTTCCAGTTTTAGCTGTTTGTTTAATCTCTGCCACCAATTTTTTCTCCTGTAGTTCACAAGGGAGTGAAACTTTGAAAAGAAATATGAAACAGAAAGGAAATTACTAAGAAGGTCTCTGTTAGCATTATGTTACCTCCATCTGAAGTGATGCTATCTCTCTTTCAATACCTACAAGAAAGTAAGAAAGAGTAAACGAAGGAAAAAAGGAAAAGAATATGTTACAGGAATGCCACACTTAAATAATTCCTATTAATGCCTTTTAAAGCACAGCCACAGATAAGATAGGCAGTTAGAGATACTCAACCTAGGTGGATGGAAATGTTTTGAAAGTAAACCATTAAGGAAATATAGATTAGTGTAGCTAATTGAATTTTAATACAAACATTTCCAGATAACTAGAAACTACTGGGTATATAGATTAGAGACTGAATACTTAGGACATATATAAAAATTGAAACAAGGGCAAAATAAAGTGAAGAAACAAAAATATCGTTGAAAATTTGAAGGAGAAGTTTTGAAAGAAAACCATTAAGGAAATATAGATTTGATGTAGCTAATTTGAATTTTTAAAAATTATTTCCAGATGATAGTGGAGAAACAGAAATGATCATTGAAATTTGGGTGGCTCTTGACTCAACCAGTTAGATCAGCTCTTCTACACTGATTAGTTTTACAGGACTTTCATCGGACTTAACTATTTGATTGTAAATATTAGCTCTCAAGCATTCAAAAACCCCATGAATTATGTTGCCTTGCATGATATTCATTATTTTCAGCACAGAAATATGCTTGAATTACATACTAAATTGTCCATTATTCTTTAGAGATACGAACAAAAAACCCACCAATGTTAATTTTTATTATTCTAAGTAAAATTGTCAATGTCCATGAAAGCAGGTCTTGCAGCTGAATTGCATAAATTGTTTGTATTCTTGGAGATTATGTCAATTATTACGAAGTTCCTAGTTCAAGAAGCAGAGAAAATAGTTTGTGTATTCTAACTGTGAAAAGGTAAAAGAGCAAGAGAAGACTCAGACAAAGAAGTGAAACACAAATATTTACGAAGTACCATGTAATCAGGCAACACAAGTCTTTCTATTTGGAAAATAATATAAAGCCCTCCCTCTATATAAACAATTCTAAAATCAGTGTTTACAAGTTTAGGCTGTGGCCAGTAAACAAATGTTATGCAGCAAAGTACATTCATCAGTTATAGCAATGAATTTTTAAACAGCACTGAATAAGCATCCATTTAAGCAATTACCTCTTGTTGCAACAGACATTTCTCTCTTACTTGTCCGCAGAGCTTCTGTTATTAAGAAAAAAAAAGGGACGTAAATGAGTGCCCAGAAACAAGTAGATATAGTCAATACTAGAGCATTTTTCTATCATCTTCTTCAAGACAAACAATAGCACAAAATTAAACGGCAACCAGCACAAAACCCATAATTGCCAGTTTTGGCTGAAAATAGTAACCAAAGTAAGAATTCGAATAACCGTGAGTTCTTCTCAATAAAAACTAGATCGACATTAGGACATAGGAACATAATTCCAAAGTTTCTTTTATTGAAAGTTCCAACTTTTTTTCACTACCCAAGTTTTTCCAGCAACCAAACACTAAAGAAATGAGTGTTAAAAAAAAAAAGTCCAGATTTTGAATGCAAATCCTAAGATTTTGGGAAAGAAGGGAACAGTAAAAGATGATTAAAAAAAAAAAGGAAAGAAAATGTGGGAAGTTTAAGGAAAAAGGGTACACCTTTGGGTGAGGTTTTCTTCTTGAAGATGTTCATGGTTATGTTGCGCTCTCTCTCTCTCAATGGAGGAAGATTAGAAGAAGAAAAAACCCTAAATGAAGCTGAGAGACAGTAGCACCTGCAGTTAGCACTATGCAGTGTGTACTCGTGTTTATGAAGTGTGATTTTGTAGATCTATTATAATGTAAGAAGAGGAAAGGAGTGGGGGGAAAGCAGGCTTTGGGGAGCGTGCTGCATACCCAGTCCACGTGTTCAACGGTAATCTCCAAGTAGCCGTTACAGCTTTCTTTGACTCAAATGCTCCTTTTAAATTTTTTATTTCCCCACAAAGGCCAAACTACTACTACTTATTATTATTATTATTATTATTATTATTATTATTATTATTATTATTATTATTATTATTATTATTATTATTATATTTACATTGAGTACCCACAAAGGTCAAATGCCCCTTTCAAATTTTTTACTCCCCCAGAGGCCAAATTACTTATTTATTATGTTATAAAAAAATAGTTTTAAGTAGAAAATAATTATGATTCATATTGTAAATATAGCACTTATTTAATGATATAAAGTAATAAATCTTATTTTATGAGTACTTAAATTTTTTTTTGTTCTAAGTTTAATACTTAGAGTGAATTATTAAACATTTCATTAATAATTATTTATATTTAATAAGTTTTTGAACATTTATTATAAAATCATTACTCGATAAATATTTTATAACTCACTTTGAGTTCCAAACCTATAAAGATACAATAACAATTGTAATACACATTGCTTCCAAATTGATCCAATTTTAAATTGAAAAAAGTTTTTACATAGTCATAATTTATTTTTTCAAAATTTTTATGAGACTTTATTGATTGTTGGATGAATGAGTGATTCTTATCTTTCTTTCTTTTTTATTATTCTCAATAATTACCTTCAATTTTAACTGAATTTTATTAAAATTATAACTTTGTAATATTTGTTTAAGTGTGGCAACACATTCAAAATGATAAGATCAAGTCTCCCACCTAATTTTGGTTAGAATTGTTAACTTGGGATAGATCGATAAATTATTAATTTTTGTGTGCCGAACTCTTTTTACTTCTATTCTTTTATTAAATGTATTATCTTTTTTATAAAGTTTTACATGTAAATTATATTACTCATTCTAAATAACATTACTCATTCTACTATATTGGTTGATGTGGTTATTGATTGTCTTTGAGTTGAAAATAATTAGATGCTTCTAAAATTCTTCATAAATATTTGAATAGAACAAAATTTGTTTTGAAATTTGAGACAAAGTATTCTTATGCAAATCCAATATAAGACAATCGTTTTACTCCTTGTTATATGGATCGGCCTAGACAATTTGGCTGGAAAACTTGCAAATTGGCCTCTGAGCAGGTTCGATCAAAGCCTTGAATTGTATTTCGTATTGAACCAGTTAAACCAGATCAAACTAGCTTGAACCACTTGATCTACTTGACCTTGACTCCCTTCTTGAAAACAACACTACACCAATTGCAGGAAACCGCCAGCGAGGAAGAATCAGCAACGATGATGGTGACAATGATTGTGATGATGCTGCACTTCCAAATTTAGTAAACTAACTTTCTATTTTTGCACTTCCAAATTTGTGTCTTTATTTAGGTTTGTGTTTGTGAAAGCTTAAAAGGTGATTTTTTTTTCTCTTTTATTTTATTATTTATTTTAAAGTTCATCCTATCAACTTTGTTTGAATAATTTTTAAAAAAGCCATGTGTGCATTTAAAAAGAAAAGGACATTGTGTGGTACTCTTTTGGGACCTTTGGGGTATATCCACCTTTTAATCTCATAATATGATATGAAATTGCTAAAAGAAAAAGTGATATGGCGCTCCTCTTTACCTTTTTCCTTTTGTTTTGTTTTTTTTTTTTGAAATTTTTAATTAATATTATTGAAGGTTCCAAGTGTTATGTAAAAACGCTTTCATTTGTGTTATTAATTTGGGAAAAACAAGTTTGTAATATTATGTTGTATTGAATTATAATATTAAGTTATCTATTCTTTACATATTATAATTGACTTGTATTTTTTTTAAAAAAAAATGAGATACATTTTTATATAGTATATTTCTTTCTCTTTATTTAAGTTTTTCGATTCAATCATGAAATTTATGATCGAACCATTGACTTAATGACTCAACCTTCTAATTAAGTCAACATTTAGTCTATGTTATACAACTATAGTTTTACTTGTATCATTAAGTGTCAATTATGTAAGTTACTATTGCTTTCTATTTTAATTATACTCCCTTTCCAGCTTATCTATCATTTAAGGTAATTATCAAGAATTACAATAGTGACTTACAATAGCATGTTTGGATGAGATTTTTCTTAAACACCACAATGAAAAAAAACACTTTACAATTCATGTTTATAAAAAGGAGATATTGATTTCCTTCTATCTCGTTTATGATGGCCTCCAGTTATAAGAAAGTCATTAAATAGCCCTATTTATAAGCAAAAATAACTAGATTTGATTGAATTAACCTTTATTGAAGCACTTGAAATATTATTATAACTCTATTAATCTTCTCTCTTATTTATTAACACTAAGGGTAAAATTTTTAAAAAACATAATACTTTATTATTTTTTTAAAACAACAGATAAAATAAAATACATTTTTTTCTAAAATCATAAATAAAAGAGAACAAAAGGTGTAGATTCTAATTCTTTTAATGCTAATCATTGTAATTGTATTTGTATGAATAGTTGGTATCAAAGCCCAGCAATGGGTACTCTTATCACCTCTTTTGCATGAAACTGTGTGAATTATCTAATTACAGTCCCATATAGCTAGCGAATATACTTTGTGGTTGCCCGTAATTGGGATCCTCCACATCAGAAAAATTGCTATACATAAGTTTTTTAACTGGAAACATCATTCGTCTAAGACGTGCCTTGAGCAAAGTAGTTGCCTTAGGTATGACATAGTGAGACTCAATGCATAGCAGACGAACGATGTTGATATCTTTTTCAAATCTAAAAGGACTAGTCTAGATAATTATACTAGTAAGTACAGAGCGAAACTAACTGGGTGTGTGCGTTTTCGTATCATTGTCACTATTATCAGTGTCTACTTATTAGTGTCTATCAATGTTTACCAGAGTGTATGGATATTGTGTCAAAAAATATGTCCAGTCCATCTATATTGTCATGTTCACTTTCTTCGTCATCTTTTTGTCGTTCTGTGTCATCCAAACTTGATTATCTTTATGAAGCATCCTATGTTCCACAGGATAATAAAGTTCCTATTACCAATGTTCCTTTTCTTAATCATTATTGTATGTTTGAAAAGCAAAAGACCTTATGGATTTCACATACTTTATCAACTTTGGTCAAACCAAAATTCCAAAATATCTATAGTATGTTCAAGCATCCAAAACAAATTCCAAAATGGTTGTGGCAATGGAAGAGAGCAGATGTAATTTATTGACTTTCAACATAATACATTGAGCAATGGCGAAAATTGGGATATTCTCATGTTCATTTTGGGGCGATCACAATAGCATTAACCTTTCATGGCAGAAAAGGTCTTCCAGCAACGTCCAGAATCACAATACTTGATATCAGGATGGTCAAATACTCTCATGCTTGCCAAACCACTATATATACCACCCTAAATGCTAGAACAATCTTCATCACTTTGTTTCCAAACTTCAGTATACCACTCCAATGCCCTACACTGCCAGATGCATTTCAAGTTCTAGTCCAAATTATAGGTGCAGAAATGAACCACAACTCCATACTCCATTACAGCAACCTTGCCTATCCAACATGTTTATAGGTTGCAAAACCATGCATATAACTTGACATATCCAAACCCATAATCTGAGACTTTACTTTTATCAGTAGAATATAACCAAAGCTCTTGCAGCACATTTGTCCCTCAACAATTAACCATAGCTGAGTTGGAGAACCTTCTTCCTGATTCATGGGTTACATTTTATGAAAAGCAACAATAGTCTCATCGGCCTATTCGAGATTTTCAGCCATCATTTAAAGAAAAATCAGATGGTTCAGTAGAAATCTCTTTTTCTTAAAGGAAAAAATAAATTGCCAGCTCCTGTAGCTGATATGAAGCAAGCACATTTAGGAATGTCAAGCACATTTATGAAGCAAGCTCCTGTAGCAGATTTTCCTTAAAGGAAAATCTCTTTTTCAACGTTGAAGGCAAGCACATTTATGAAGCAACTTTAGACAATGGCTAGATTTGGTATGATGCAGGAAAATAGGAATGTCAAGCTTGCCTGGAAGGAGATGATGATGATCTCGATGACATTCCAAAAAGGTGTCAAAAAAAGAAGTCTAGTTAGCATATTTTTAAAGAAAGATATCAAAAGGGGTATCCTGAGGTTGATCATTTTGGAGAGCCAAGCGGAAAGTGTAACTATTATGTCCTCTATCTAAGGAGCAAGAAACCTCCCTGTCATTCAAAAAGCCAAATCCTATACAGAGGCCACTCTTGACATGCTAGAAGATTTACAGCGAACTCCATTTCTAATGATGGAGCCTGCAACAAACTATGACGAAGAATTTCCACCACGGTAGTACAACTCAGCATCTGAGCAACTAACCAAATCAGCAGCAGATTTTCATCAGTAAATCTTATTGTTTAGTAGATCAAATAAAAGATAAGCGCTTTGCATCAAGAACTAACTCAACTGGCCATAAGCTCTAATTGCTATACTTCTTACATGGCCTAGAAGGAAGCAGAAATGTGGAGTCTGAAAACGTAGTCAAATAGCATTGTATCTCAATATTCTTCTAAAATGAATGAGTTCCATCAATTCAGAAGTACTCCTTTCATGCCTCCATTGTGGCAAGCAATAGCTGGACCTACTTCACCGTATTACAATTTAACAGCGTTCTTGCCATTAGAATTACTCAAGCCTTCAAGACCATCATTTAGAGCTCAGTCACAAGCATCAAAGCCTCCATCGAAAGAAATTGGCTCATCTTCTCAACCAAGAGACATGCTTACAAATGGCAGTCCAATCATTGAATATCTTCACTAAATAGCCAAAGAGGACTTTGAGCCACCAGTCTTTGAAGTAATGCCATCATCGGAAAACTCTTCTGAAGTAGTGAGCAAAGATGAATATATGTCACCCTCTAAAGAAAAGTTTATTCTAGTCTTCATGATGGTAGATGCACATTCTAGAGTTTCCACCACAGAATCTCCCAATGATGAAGATGGACCAATGCATGTAGGTTCAACACTAACAGATTCTTTAAGCTTTAGAGAATCCATAGATGGACTACGAATATTCACTCTTGATGACATACCTCCATCGCAATGGAAGGACAAATTTCTTGAGTTCTATTCCTGGCTTACAACCATGGTGTTAGAAAAGAATTAACCAACAAATGAAGTTTTCAGAAAGTTTGCCTCAAGAATGGCTGGAAGAATTAGAGAATATTGGACTTCATTAGCAGAATACAGACAACCCATATAAATCAACTATAGAAGCATTGGCAATTTCATTTCAATGTTACATCATGAGTTTCTTGGTCCAATGGCATATCTCCAAGCATAAGCAAGGAAAGGATTTTTACAAATGAAGTGTCATTCTTACAAGAGAAAGCACCTTGAGAAGCATTACCAAGTCATGTCTAAATTGTACTATCAAATCTCAAGTATGCTTTCTTGGCATCTTTCTCATATCACTTGCCTCAGAAGCAGAAAGAACATTGAAGCAAGAAATACACTCATGCAAAATGCAAGTCTGGATCAACTCTATCAAGATGTCTTAATAACTCTCACTAAACCATGTGATTACAGAGCCTTCCAAAAGAAGATTAAAGTCATTCCTCATGACAAAGCCTGATTTGACTATCAGATGTTATTCAACATGCAAAAAGAAACTGAAAGAAAAAATGTCAAAAATGATGAGATTCTTCAAGAAAAGAAAAAATATAGGAAAGCAGAACAGCAACAGATGTTATATCTTTAAGAAGAAAGGTCACTTCGCTAGAAAATATCCAAAGAGAAAGATTCAACAGAACCTTATTGATCAATTTGTGGCTTTGACGATGATCTTGAATCGTTTTATGAAGAAGAAGAATAAATCTCACCAAATACATTTTTCTATATCAAATAGGAGGAAGAGCAGAAATCAACATGATTCAAGAAGATCTTATATTATCTCTTCACTGAGCACCAACAATCAAGACTTACATCCTTCCCACTAAATATGACAAGCCTATCAATGTCATTGAACTTCTTGGCACTGTAGCCTTATATTCGATGATGAATATGGATATTCAGCCACCATAAGGAGTCGACTTACAGGCCTTTTAGGGTAGCAAATGGCAAAAGATTCGTAGTGACAAAATTGTCCAAGTTAGTTTGCATCAAGTTGTTTCCTGGTCTGAAAATATGGCATAAGTTTTATGGCCCTAAGCTCCCACCTCCCAGGAAAATATGTTCTTAGGTTCAATGGCTTCTAGAAGGACATTAAATGAAAAATTGTAAGACATCCCAAAGTTCTTCACGATTCAAGCCTTTGAGAGATATCTGAAGTCATTAATGGACAGTTGCTTGTGCAGAATCACATGAAGAATTATAGAAGAAATGTGATCATCCTTTACGGCTTAATCCTAACTTCATCAAATTACCTTTTAAGAAAAATGAGGATATAAATCCCACAAAAGCCACTCATTTTGGGATGAATCTTAGTTTTCAAAAGGTTGCATAAGAAGAATTGCAGGAACTGAAAAGACAAGGTCTCATCGAAGAAACAAACTCTCTATGAGCATGCCAAGCTTTCTATGTCAACAATCGTCCTGAGCAAGTCAGAGGTAAATCAAGACTCATAATTGATTATAATCCTCCAAATGCTGTCATAGCAGACAAGAAGTTTCCATTATCAAGGAGAGAAGTGTTATTGCAAAAGCTTCCAGAAGCAAAGATTTTCTCTAAGTTCGATCTCAAAGAGATATAGAAAACACCATTATGTTTTTCTAATTCCATTATCAATGGACAGCCATGCCATTTGGATTAAAAATTGCACCATCAAAATTTTAAAAGGCTATGACAAAGATCTGTGAGCCGGTGAGCCCATACTTCACTAAGCATTGTCTATATAGATGACATCCTCTTGTTTTCATCAACTACTGAGCAGCATGCGATTCTCTTGGATCATTTTCAATCTCTTGTCTAGAAAAATGGAATGATGTTGTCATAAAAGAAAATGCAAGTTGGCAAACAGTTAATTGATTTTCTTGGGCTAATTATAGCAAATAGAAAAATTGTACTTCAACCCCACATCTCTTCAAAAATTCAAGAATTCCCAAAAAGAGACTTGAACGTAAAGTAGATCCAACAATTCTTGGGCTTAGTCAACTACAATAAAAAGACTTTGTTCCTGATATAGCTCAACATAGGTCAATCTTGCCCCAATTGCTTTCAAAGAATCCACCTCCATGGTCTAAAGCTCACACTCAAGCAATTCAAGCTTTGAAGAAAAGTGCAAAGACTCTTCCTTTCTTGTAGATCCCCTCCAATGGAAAAGGAATCTTGCAGACAGATGCAAGCGATCAATATTGCAGAGCAATGTTACTTGAAAGAAAAGATAATTGCAGATCAATTTGTGGATACAAAAGCAGAAAGTTTAAAGATTCATAATGCAATTATCATTCAACTTTCAAGAAAATACTGGGTGTTAAGCCAACAATCGCGAAGTTTGAATTTCATCCTATTGGCCACAATTTCCTCGTTGGAATGGATATGACCTCATTTCCCAAGATGCTGAACTTCAAAAGGAAAAATATTCCAAATCCGCAACTTGTCTGTTGGGTAAATTGGTTTTCTCAATAGAAGTTTGAACTTCATCACATAAAGGGAAAAAACGATTTCTTACCTGACATCCTTTCATGACCAACTTAATTCAATCCAAACCAGATGATAATTCTAGTCTACGACATCACTCCAATTTATTTACCACTAGATATCATGTCACTAATCCTGAAGGAATTTTTCAGAAAAGCGGCCATGCTTTAATTCACTCTCATGTGTCTTAGGTTTCATGGACTACATGGTGATATTTGATCGTTGGTTATTCATCTTGATTATCCTTTTCTCACTATGTTCTCCATGGATAACCCACATAGCCTTCCTCGAGAATGATATCTTCTCCAAAAATGCATCATTAGAGTATGCAAGGTAGCGTGCTTATTTCCAATCAAAAGGCTTCTTTACCATTTAATCATTGACATGGCAACTCAAAAAATTAGACATGATCATCCTATGCTTCTGTCAAAATGGTTATTGATGTTTCAAAGTTTTGAAGATTGGATAAAAGAATTGTGTGAATGTCCACTTGAATATGTAATTATCACATTCCAATCTCATTGGAGTCTAAGCTATGAAATAGGTGGAATTACATTAATTCCATGAATCATTTCACCATGAAACACAAGTATGCATGGAAGAAAATTACATTAGGGAGCCTTCAAATAATCTTGAGCTTTGGAAAAGTGCATGAATCAAGTTAATCCAAATGAGATTACATCATATATGTTCTGCTATGCATTTTGGATAAATACGTGTTCAATATTTCGGCCTCCTTTTCCAAAAGAATGGTCTAAAAATGCAACAAATGGCGCAAGCACTGGTTTCCAAACTTCAGACTCATCGACACAAAATGACAGCATAGGATCAGAAGATATGAAGTATCACAGTCCCTAAAATGAAAAGACTATCGGCACCACAAATTTGTGACATATGTAAAAATATGAACAGTGTGGCAGCTTTATTTGAGTGTGACAGATGACTATTTTGCCTTGATGTAAAAAAAATAGATTCACGTACTTTAACACAATCTTTATAATTGATTTTAAGTTATTGGCCTAAAGTTTATGTAAGCTTGTTTAAGGAAAAAATTACAACCTACCCTCTTCAAGTTTTATTACTTATTACTTGATTTTATGAATTTTTTTTTTGTGTCACTAAATTTCTTAAATTTTTAATTTAAAGTAAAAATGTTAAATTTTGATAATTTTAATGTCTTTAAGTCTAAAAATTAAAAAAAACTTAAAATTATAGTTAAATTATAAATTACACTTCATCATCGTCTTTGTACTTAAAACTTCTTTTGATTTAGTTAATATTAAAAAATATTGCTATAAAGTGAAAATAAATCTTATTTTTTTATCATTTACATACATTATAGCAATTATCTATTACATAATGTTGTTTTAAAATGATAAAAAAACACAATTTATTATCACTTATCTACAAAAATTTTTGTTATTACTGACTCGTAACTAGTGTTTAATATGATGAATGCAGAAATATAAATATAAAACACTTATGTAATAATTATGATACATGTATTTTTAATTTAGTTAAAATTTTACCATGATTATTTAATCTCTTTTTTCTCTAGAATTTAAGGATGTTAAAGTTAATATTTTCACTTTAACCAAAAAAATTAAGAAAACTTAATGATATTAAAAAAGTTTAAGAAGATCAAATGATAAGAGATGAAAGTGGAGAGGTTAAACTATAATTTACTCTTGCTTAAAATCAATAATAAATATGCTTTTTAGGGTATGCTAGAATTTCTCCACCTACTGATAAGTTAGGTGCTCCTTCCAAAATAGTTTAATGTAATCACTTGAAGTGCTAGGTGACTAGACTATTAGGTAGTATCATTAGGTGTATAAAAAGGCATGTCTTATTTTTTCTAACATGTAATCTAGTAGTAAGATTCTCCGTAGCATTGCGAATCCAAAGATTTCCTTATCTAGGAAAGTTTTCGATTGTTAATGCTTTGTTAATGCTAAGAAAAAGTGCCAACTTATAGGAGCTTTATACTATACTTTTTTTTTTACATCATTTTTGTAAAATTCAAAATAATAGCATAACGGAACTAGTTTTTCAATATATAACTTATTTATACAATTCTTGAATATAAGACTTTCAAGTATGTGAACGCCACATTGGAACTATTTTTTGTGTACCGTTTTAACACAAGAGAGCAACATAAATACAAAATAAAAAGCACAAAAAAAAACTAAAAACAAAAGAAAGTGCATCCCTTACGAATCCAATTGCTGCGTGGATGGAAGTGCCACTTTTATTCTGGCTTTGCCGGACCTTGAGTCCTTTTTAATAATAGTTCCATCTCTTTCCATGAAAATAATGCTAGAATTCCTTAAACAAATATATTCAAGTTTTAGTAATACTATTTTATTGACACATCGAAAAGAACTTAATTTTGATATTATCTACATAAAGCTTTTTAAAACCTGTGACAGGACAATTTATTTGGACTTTGTACCCTATTTTCCCTCCACATTAGGCCATAGGCCTCTCTAATAATTTTTTTTTAAAAAAAGTATTTGACAAATATTTGTTAAATAATATAACTCTACTAATGATGTAATAACATATAATTAAATAATAAATATAAAACTTTTTTACTCAATCAATAGATAAAAAATGAACTCTACTAAAAATGTATCTAGTTTCAAAAAACTTTCAGGAGTGCACAACAATATCCATAAGAAAAAAATAATTATATATTACTTTTAGTTATGCATGCATTATTTATATTTTTTAAAAATATAATTAAGTAAAAAAATGATAAAAAAATATATGATAAATAATATTAAATAAAATATAAAAAATATATATATATATATACAATTTAATATAAGAATATAAGTCACAAGGCAAAGCCAAATGCAGAACTTCTCAGCACACTCCTTACACCTCTTGCAACATTAAATAAATACCTTTAAATTATTATTAGATTACGGCAAATGTCATTTTTCAACAGTTTTTCCCTTACTTCTTGACACTTGTGCCCATAAACCCTTTCAATGTTGTTCGTTTGGCATTATTCTATTGCAAGGGCTTTGTTGCTCGTCAGGAAAACCAAAAGGAATTCTTTGGTGAAGCTGCTTTTATAAGAGAACCCAAAATACGCACTTGAACAGAAAACACAAATTGGTAATCTCACCATAGATTTCTCAATTGTGTACATTTTGATGCATTGATCTCCGTGGCTGAAACGAAAGGGAGAAAAAAAAAGAGAAAAAAAAAAGCTCAATTCATTCACTAAATCATATCTATTTTCAGCTTAAGATTACAATTATGGAGACAGAAACCAAGAATTGAATATCAACAGTGACTGCTACAAAACTTCTGTTAAATGACCAATCACGGCTGCACAATGCTCAGAATGATACAGTACCTTGTATATCTACCACAGACCAACCAAAGGCCTGAAAGAAACCATAGGAGAGAACGGAATTCTGATTTAGTATTAGAAAGCTACGGAACGCCTTTGTATATAATGCTTATCACAACTCATAAATCAAAGATAACATAATTGGGTAGGAAGATTCAACTAATTTCCCACTTGACTGTTCATATTTATGAAAACCAATTTACTTCAAGTTTTCTGTCAGGTCTCTTCTTATCCGCCTCAACAAACAAAAACCAGTCAAAAGTCCCCAACTAAACACAAGCAAGGGAAGAGGTAAAAGTTATCATTATTTATTACCACTTACCACAATCAGAAAATCACCACGTTTAAACTATAGCCTACTATATTGGCCAGTTGGCCTTATACAAACAACATTAATACAGTCGACTGTCAACGTACCTGCAAGCAAAAAATTAGACTATCCAGTGTAGATATCCCATAATTTTTAAAAATTCATTTTTTATAAGTTATCTATTCAAGTATGTTTGCCTGATAATTTGTTGCAAGTAACAACAACAACAACCAAGTTTTTTCTTACTTGGTGGAGTTGGTTACATGAATCATACGACGTCATTGTACCCTATCATAAACCAAGTCTTCAGAAAAATCATTCAAATCTAAATCTTTTTTAATCGTTTCACCTAGTCTTTCTTGGTCTCCCTCTACCTCTAACTATTGGATTATCCTCCACTTGTTCTACTCTTCTTACAAGAGCTTCTAAGGGTCTTCTCCTTACATGTCCAAATCACCTAAGACGAAAGCAATATTATCATACTATTCAAATTTGTTGCAAGGAACATTAAATTAAAATTAGGTGTACTATACTTATAAGAAAGATTATATTATCATAGCAAATTAGCAATAGAGCAGAATTATTTCATCTCAAAGTGAAGCAACTGGATCCCAAGCATGCCACTGAAGCCCTATTCAAAGTCGAAATGATCAAGAAGATAATAATGATTCATATACATAAGCTACAAGTTAAAAAAATGTAGCAATAATATTACCTCAACTTAGTGTTACACCAAAATGCAGAGTGAAGAAGGTTAAAATCACCCTCACATTCTTCAAAGTAGGTTAGCCTTCCCACTTAAGCAATTGAGTTGCTACTTTACAATGCGATTTACTGAACAGCATCAGTCCCAAATCTTTGCACCAAAAATTCGTCCAGCTGACCCCAGTTTGGGGTATCAGATTTACTCAAATCACCTGATGGCAATGACCGTATGCATAGAAGAATATGTTTGATGTCCCGATATAGCCTGGCAAGTTGGGGAAGTTTTAAGAAACAAAAACAAAATCACTGCAGTTTTAATTGAGTCTTAAAAATATAGTTCCACACCATATAACTTTGGAAAAATAAATACCTATTCTGTGCTTGAGAAGTGCTTATATCGAATCTTGAAAATGCTTCTGAAATTTGTGAATGAAATATAATGACCACTTTCCTGAAAAATAGCAAATTTCAGGAGTGAGTTGCAGTAATGCATATGATGTTAGCATTATAGAATCAATTTCCTTTCTAAGCTGAGAATGCAGCAACCTTTCTTTCCTTTTAAATGGAAAAATAAAAGAAAATTTTATTTCATAATTCATCATAGAAAATAATACAAATCCAAGAAATTTAACAGCACAATAGATAGCAGTAGTCATAGAGCCTTCTAAGGACAATAATAGGATGCACCCAATGAGCAGGAAGTTCTTAACCTTACAATAGCATAATAGTGCTACCAAAATATTGAGAACGCACACAACATCTTCATGTTTTAATCAATGTTTATTGCAATTGAAAAAATAATACAACATAATAATTGAGGAAAGAAAGTCAGAGAGAGAGAGAGAGTAATAAATGTTATTTGTCTGCACAAGTAGGGCTGGCAATGAGCAAGCCAGCTCATGACTCAGCTCGCAACTTGGTTGTTAGCAGTTCAATGAGCTGAAAATTTTAGCTCGTTTATTAAATAAGCCGAGTTTGAGCTTTCATATGTTCAGCTCATTAACTCATTAGCCAGCTCGATACACACACACATATATATATAGTCATTTTTTAAGAATAATAATAGTAATAATAATGCTTTAATTTAATATATGTTAGTATTTGATTTTATCTTTGTCTAACTGAATTATTTTGTAACAAAATAATGTTAAAAAAATTTATTTTATTGAGTTACAAATTCGAATCTAACTTATTGAGTCTAAAAAGCTCAATTAATACAAGGCTTGATATTAGCTCATTGAGCTTGTAAAGTTTGTGAGCCTTAAGGTGAGCCAAGCTTGAGCCAATAAAATAAGCTCAATTTCTTAGTGAACTAAGCTTGAGCCAAACCAAGTTCGGCGGCTCAGCTCAGCTTATTGCCAGCCCTATTCTGATAACTCAAAATTCTGTCTGAGGGAAATTCTCCAATACCCATCTTACATGACGGGCATTAAACCCTGGCCTGCCTTCAGTCTGCGCTTCTACAATTCTCTTTGCCCCGGCAGTCTGGCACAATATTCATTGAGAAAATTACCAAAAAGGAATTCTCGAAAAAAATATAGTTAAGGAACATTTAGCCATTGAAGTATTTACTAAGTCAACAAGTGGTTACTCATTAACCACTCTATGAACATCGTTAACTGGTTGAGCGGTTAATTGCTCTTAAATTTGAAATATTTTTACCAAGATTTCCATTTTTTTTCCAATATTTATTTTTCTTTGTGTAGTTGAGTTTTAGTAGGATTGTCCAACATATTACTACCCAATAGATGTTTTGCATTACAAGTATATTTAGATTGGCATATTAGGATTTGGTTATAATCTATAAAGCAGAGACACTAACACAAACATGTAACATGACACCAAATTCTAAAAATTGTAGGACACGGATGCGGGATAATGTGTATATATATGTATATATATATATATATGAAAATTTAAGGAAAAAATATTCATAATTCAGAGTATCATATATATAAGCTTCAAGGTTTACAATATCTTGATATATGTTATATGTGCCTATATTTGTTATTTTGTAAGCCCCTTTAAAAAAACATGGAACATCATTTCTATTGACATTTTTCAAAAAATTTCCTAAACGAACTTGTTCTAACAGAACTAGTCATGTACAACAAAAAATAATAATACTATAAAAAGACTAGCCATGTCATAGCTGAAAAAAATAATTTTTAAATTAGACATGTACAGCCACGTGTTAGATTGGACATGTGTCTGCAGGACACGGGACCAAAATAGTGTGTCCGTGCTTTATAGGTTATAATATCTATTTGCATGCTGCCATGCAGAAAAGCTGAGTGGGTTGTCTGTCCCATTAGTACACTCCAGTGCTGAAACAGATTATTTAGATTTGATCTAATAGGAGTTTGTAGTTCACTTATCTTTTTCTGGTTGTTTGGACCAGAAGACCAGCCCCTTTTACGACGAGAATTGATTTCCACGGACCATCCATTAAAATATCTGCTAATAAAACAAGATTTGATTTAAGGGGTTTTTACTCCAGATTAAATTTGGATATCATAGGTGAAAATCATGCTTTCAGTCATGGCTTTGGCAACACCTAGGATAATCCACTTGGAATCATAGTTGTCAAATTATGAATCGTATTGGGAATCATTTGTTTAATTTTTGAATTGTGAATCGTGAATCATAATGTATCGTACGATTCAGAAACACATCAATAAAAACATTACATGATTCCACACCTAAAAGATGATTCTACATCCTTCTTCCCCTTCTTCTTAACCTTAGGAGCCATACAAAGTGATCGTATGAACACTCTACATTATAAGAACAAAAACAATGTGACTGCATTAACACTCTACATGAAAAGAACTAAAACAAAGTGACTGCCCCTGTGTGAACACTCGTTTGAGTGAATGCCAGTCACTCAGTTAGTTCTTTTTATTAAGCCTCTAAGCCCCTTTGAATTCTGTTATGAGAATCTTGGTGAAAAAAAAAGCAAAAAAAGAAAATATCACCGAATCGTACAATCATGCAAATCGTATCAGTGATACGGAATTGCACCGATTCGTATGATACATGCACAATTCAAAGCCATTTGCGATTCACCACATGATATGAATCACTAGCTTGCAAAATCGTATTGAATCATGCAATTCGAATTGTGAATCAAGCGATTGTAATAACTATACTTACAATAGCTAGTAGAGATGAAAAGGATCTTGAAGCAACTTACGAAAGAGGTTAGGAAATAGTATAAAGATTGTATAGGAACCTGAACAGAGATATTCTAACAATAGTTCCCAGAAACAGTTGTCAATATTACCAAAACTACTGATGCGTGTTGGACAGGTTCAATGAGTTACGAGTGTCCCAGACCCAAGGTACATCATTTCCTTGCACCTCAACCACAGTTGTGCCAGACTACTTTAAAAGACAACAGTAAACCATTGGCAGCCATCCAAATTCCAAAGCAGGCAAAATCCACCCACTGTGAGATTACACAACAAGAGGCACCCTCTCTCCCTTCCCTTAATCCTCTGCTCCTTCCATGCAACAACTACAAGAGACTTTACCAGATGACACTTTCTCCATTTATGTCACTTCTACCTTTGCTACTTAAAAAGTTTATTTCATTGATAGTAAATAAATTAGTGTCACCCACTTCATAATCTTCAGAAAATAATATTTCAACCGTGAAAAAGAGGAAATTACTTCATTAGATACCAGAAATCACACTGTCAATAACAGCATAGACACCAACGAATTTCCACTCTCACAGAATCATTTACATGGAGGAACTGACTAATTTAAACCCCACAAAGCTACTAATAGCTATAGTGATTAGTTTTCAGTTTTCACTCTGCAATGTAAAATTCATAACTAGCTAAGAAACTTCTAAAACCTACCAAACTCTGCTTTTTCAGAACAACCAAATTTCTTTAAAAACTAATTAAAGCTAAGACCTAGCAGAAAGAAAATAATCAGTTGCCTTCCATTGCAAAGAAATCAACATAAAACCCAGCATTTTACTAATCACCCCAACATAAGAAGAAACAGGTACCACGTACTCTGTTCTGTACTCTTGATTATAATCATTCCACAAAATATAAGAATAAAGAAAACAGGGAGATTGCTAAGATTCTTACCTGAAAATCGCTTGAACATCTTCTTCATTCAAAGTTCGAGATAGAACACGTTGAAGGTATCCAACTTCCTAACAACAAAATAACAAAATAAATAAGTTCCAATTACGAGATTGCTTTGGGGATGGGTGGGGCATAAGGGTGGAGCTCAAATATGATACTCAATTTCAAACCACCCCACCCCATCAAATTACGTGTTCCATATGTGTCTTTCTAAATGTCTCGATGTCAATTCTGTCAAATATTAGTTTACTTTTTATAAAAATAGAAATTCATTAAGACGAAGAGAAAGTCTAGTGTTAGTTATGATAATTCTAGTGAGCCACCATATTCTCTTTATGAAGCATTTGTGCTCTTTGGAAGTCATATTTATGCTTATCATTCTAAAAACCACCACAAAACATGATGGTCCTACAAAATAGGAAGATACATTTCAATCAATTTTAAAATTCAAGCAAAATGGAATAAAAGGGACAGACACACACATAGCAAATGTCAGAACCAAAGTATATTTATATTACAATTCGCTTTAAATTAAAATATCAAAAGTGAAAACTTGAAGCAGTTGTGATGAGAACAATGATGGTCATACCACTTTTTTTATTAAGGAAACAGTTAATCTTTTAGGGACCAGTTTGAGAACTCCTGTACTTTTCAGGGACATGAAGTGTAATTTCGCCACACATTATTCACTTTTTTTTTTTTATAAATGATTGCCTTGCTTTAACATAGGGATCGCATACCAGATCCATCTGCGATGGCACCGTGGCGGTTTTGGTGATTGCTCCCATTGGTATCCATATGCCATTGACGACCCTGATAGCGGATAAGGTGGTGTCAATGATGGCAATGGTGATGCTGGTGGTAGTGGCAGTGACATCATAAGTGGTTGTCTAAGTATCAAATGTAAGTGGCCAGAGTTGTTACATCAGATATGTGTAGGCTGTAAAGTGCTTCTAAATACTTGCTTCTGGAAATTAGATTCTATTGGGTCTTAACTAAGAATTAAGAAGGGCCAGCTTTTTTTTTTTTTCAATTCCTTATTTCCTTGGAATTGTTACGAGGAATGAGAATTCTAAATTCTAAAAAGCATACCAAACATGAAAATTAGACTTGCTAGGCCCAATGTGAATTCTAAGGTGCAATTCATGCCCAATTCCAAGCACCAACCAGAGCCAAGCAGAAAATTTAAATAAATCAGAGACACCAACTGCAATAAGGAATACTACCCAATTGCACAACCCACCAGACCCTCCATTAACTGTCACAAAGAGTATCATAGAAATTATTTTACATCACTCTTGTATATCTATTCTATCCCTCTACAAATCCAATAGACGAGAAAACCCACAAAGAAGCTCGTAGAGTAACTTCATTTCTACAGTTAAGAAATACCTGTAAAAATCTGCTGCATTGAGCTTAAGCCAAATACTATACACCACAATGCAGAATAACAAAGCACTCAGCAAAAACTCACTACACATCCATTTTACTCCCAAGACTTCAATATAACCTGTAGAAAGGAAAAGACCCAAATTTCGGGGCAAACCAATGGCTCACAAAAAATACCATAAGAACCTACTCCAAAGCTACCAAGTAAAAATGACTGCCTGTCTCCAAATTCCCGAAGCTAAAAACACATGCCAGGGATTATGCGGCCACCACAACTTACCAAATAATGTGTTAATAAGATAAAGTACCATAGTTAAAACAAAAGCTTTGACATCAAGGAGAGCCTTAACCTTCCAAAATGCAGTAGTCAGAGCTAAATTCTGAGAACAGTGGAGTTTGAATCATATACCAAACAAAAGCTTCAAAGAAAAAACAATAGGAAGTCCAAGTTCATTTGTGGAGGATACCTATGTTGATGTCCACCCTTCAACAATCCTGAAGGGTCTCTTCATTATTCATTAGACAAAATAACCCCACATCTAACATATATCAACACAGAAACTTAATGATCATTATATCATTGTTTTCCCTTCACCTCTACAATCTGCAAAAACTAGTCATGGCCTTTTAGTTTGCTCATTCACATTTTCTCCATTACACTTTTCCTTCTCCAAAGCCACTCAGCACTAAATGGTTTTTGTTTTTTTTTTCAGTTAAATATATAAAACCAATATCGGACTTCTATGACCAAGTGGTCAAAAGTTCTATCAATGTTGCCCCCATTCTTCTAAATAAAGTTGAACTTCAACACAAGGTAGAGTAGGCCTATGCATTGTCCATGCTTCAAGCTCAAAGGGCTCTTGCGTGAGGGAGTGAGTTAGAGATATAAAACAAATCTTGGGCCTCAACCTAACAGCTTAACCTTTTAGAAGAGTTGGTATTTCACATTTTCTATTTTTTTCTCTATCGGGCCATTCTTTTATACAACAACAACAACCAAGCCTTTTCCCACTAGGTGGGGTCGGTTACATGGATCAAACGACGTCATTGTGTCCTATCATAAACCAAGTCTTCAGAAATGTCATTCAAATCTAAATCTTTTTTAATAGTTTCACCTATAGTCTTTCTTGGTCTCCTTCTACCTCTAGCTATTGGACTATCATCCAACTAATCTACTCTTCTTACCGGGGCTTCTAAGGGTCTTCTCCTTAAATGTCCAAACCACCTAAGGCGAGATTCTACCATCTTTTCCACAATAGGTGTTACCCCTGCTTTATCTCTAATGTATTGTATATCGGGCCATTCTTTTATCCAAGTAATAAAAATAAATTAATAAGATGATCTTCCAAAAGTGAGGCCTTAGGAGTGTTTCCCAAGAAGCTAGTCCATTGCAAATTCCAAATGCATGTAATTTTGATAAAAAGACCCATGAGACAACCAAAGAACTTGACAGAGAACTAATTTATAACCAGATGCACATATGCAAGTGTGGAAAACCATGTTGTTAGCTTAGGACGCTGGACGGTGGCCTCCTTGATGGACGGTGGATGGTGTCCTCTTGTTCCCACATTTTCACGTTTTTTTTAGACATTGTTTTTAGTGCTTTATTGTTGCTTATTTTCTAGGCTTGATTAGCTAGTTTTCTAGGCCTAGTTTAATGTATAGCTCCTTGTATATATTACCTTCTTGTACGCATTCAGATTAAGAAGAAATATACAGTTTTCATATTCTTCAAATTCTACAGCAAGTTAACAATAACAATTAGAAACTAAGAAAGTAGAATTACAAATAACAAGATCAAGAGGGAACTGATACAAACTACAAAATATGAAAAAGCTGAAGGCATGAGGAGTAACTGAAAACTATATGATGATAAAGAGAGAAAGAAAAGATATCAAAACAATGAGCCAGTAAAAATCTGAGATGCAGAATGCATGCACCCTAATCATTTACACATAATTATTTACCTTTGTAAGGGACCGAGCAAATTGACTAGGCTGGGGGTCAGCATCCTCAGGTCTATTCCAACTATCAACAATTTGAGGCAAGCCGCGTAAATGGACTAGTAACCTTTCTCGCATTATTTGAACTAATTTAGTATGTATTTCATCTCTGTGGACTTTATAATCCTGGAATGAAAAAAATACAACGGTAAATCAATGTTATAAGAGAAAACATTCTTTAAAGTTCTTGAAATTTTCTTGCAAACAAAATGGAACATACAGGAATTTTTTATTTATACATATATAAAATAATAAAAAATTTATTGGAGAGCAAAAAAAAAAGGAGAAATAAAACTAGGAAGAAACAAATGGTATTCTCCTAAACAGAGAAACTAAAAAGAATAGGGAGCCCAAAAGATTACCACCTAAAGCAAACCCTAAACAACTAAGGTTTTATTAATATGTTTGAACACTCAAGGAAGAAAAAAATCCATCTTCATTCTCAAAACTCCACTTAAAATACATCCAGCCCATGCAGTTGTGGATCAGAAAGATGAATTTCAGACTTCTAAACAGAGAAATCTTACAGATGGGGCATGTGTTAGGTTAATGATAACAAGAAACAGAATAACAAAAAGGGTGTAAGGGAAGCAAAAGAATTAATTAAGGAAAATTCAAAATAACAAACTGAGCAACAACGACATTGGATGCAAATGTGTAGAAACAACTAAAATTCATCACATAAACGGCAGACTGTGTTGAATTTCATGGATGAAAGTGGAAAAAATAATGAATTTGAAGATGAAGAAATCGGTGGGGAAAATTAAGTGACTCACTCAGGATTCCTTACTTCTCCTTGTTCCTGCTCCTAAACATTTTGTTAAACCTGTTAAAGAATATTAGGATTATTAGGTTATTACTTATTACTCTTATTGTTAGCGGGCTTGAGCTGGTACTAGTAGTGTTAATACTTGGCCTAATTATTAGCATAGTTGTTAGAATTGCACGATTTGATATGATTCGGCAAGCCAGTGATTCATATCATGTGGTGAATCACAGATGGCTTTGAATCGTGCATGTATCGTATGAATCGGTATGATGCCATATACCGATACAATTCACACGATTCTACGATTCGGTGATATTTTATTGTTTTGCTTTGTTTTCACCAAGATTCTCATCAATGAATTCAAAGGGACTTAGAGGCTTAATAAAAAGAACTAAACGGGTGAATGGCATTCACGCAAATGAGTTTTCACGCAGAGGCAGTCACTCTGTTTTAGTTCTTTTCGTATAGAGTGTTCATGCAGTCACTCTGTTTTTGTTCTTCTGCTATAGAGTGTTCATATAATCACTTTGTATGGCTCCAAAGGCTAAGAAGAAGGGGAAGAAGGACGAGGAATCATGTTTTAGGTGTGTAATCATGTATATTTTCAAAAAAGAAATATGTGAAAAAGAAAACATCAGAAGAAGTCTCCCTCCATCAAAAGGGTGAAAGGTTAAATAGCAATAAAGTATGTACCTGAGCAACTCGATCAATGTCTGCAAGCAATAATGCTTTTCTAGTCTCCGGCACTTTCAGAAAAAGAATCTGCCGAATTTCTTATGCCAGAAAAGTAGAACAAAGTTTAAGTCAGACTACGTAAAAATGATATAATAAACTCTTCTGGAACCAACACATGAAAAATTTCTGTTCATTACAACATTAAAAACTTAAAGTTCATGCATTTTTACCGGGAATAATAGCATGTATAAAACTAATGACTTGACTTGCCAACGCCAGGTGTTTAGAAGTGATGGACTTCAAACCCGACACCTGCACATAACTTAGGAAAAATTAGAAGCCACAACAATGACAAAACTCAAAAGAAATTGAAATGGAATCAAGATATTTCAGCAAAGTGAAAGAAAGAAAGAAGATGGAGAGGAGAGAGATAGAGGATGGGGGGAAGCAACCAAAATTCGTGGGTCTGTTCTTCTTTAAATTAATTGATGTGGCACATGCTTACTCAGCATTCCGTTAGATGAAATAATATCCAACATGAGAAACCCGAAAATTCTAAAACCCAGCATTATCTAGTGGTTTTTCCACTAAGCAGGACAGTACAGTACACAAGCTGAAAAGATTCAAGTATATGCTCCCCAAGCTAGGCTTAATTAATTGAGAAGTTGATTTCTTAAAAACAAGTTCATCAAGTTTTAGCTAACTCCATCCAGTTATTGGGAGGAGGGGATCTTGAAGGTCATAGAAAAGACGGTGATAGAAATGAGGATGTTGCAATGGATGATTGGGTATACCAGGATGGATAATGGTAGTAACGAGATCACCATGAGGTCATTTAAGATGGTTCGGCCATGTAAGACAACTTGCAATCGGACAGAGGCCTCTATAAGATGTGAAATTACAGATGCGCTCCTTGAGAAGGGAGACCAAAAAAGACATGGTGTAAGACTATTAAGAAGGATCAAAGGTATGTTAGGCTTTATGAATCTTTCATACAGGATCGAGCAAAATGGCGTAATAGAATCCATGTAGCTCACACCATTCGGTGAGAATAAGGCTTGGTCAATGTTGTTGTATTTATGTGCTTGTACAATTTATATTTTTATAATGATATATAAAATCATTAGACCTTTCTAAAAGACCAATAATGCTTTATGGTACCGAATGTTGGGCAATGAAGTGCCAACAAGAGCAAAAATAAATGTATTGGAAACGATAAAGTTGAGGTGGATGAACGGACATACAGTAGAAGCTCTAGTGAGAAAAGTTGATCAAATTGAGGATAGTCCAATTAAAAGAGGTAGAGGAAGACCTAAGAACTTTAGGAAAAACCATTAAGAGTGTTAGATAAGTAATAAAATCATTAATTTGCCTTCACCCAACAGCTTAAGCTTTTGGGAGAGATGGTTCTTAACATGGTATCAAAGCCTCTATGACGGTCTAGAGTTCAATCCTTGCCGGCCCCATTCTTCTAATAATCTAATAACAGGTTGAAATTAAGCACAAGGTAGGTGGGCCTATGCATTATCCACACTTCTAGCGGAAAGGGCTCTTGCATGAGGGGATGTGTTAAGAGAAGTAATAAAATCATTCATCTGCCTTCACCCAACAGCTTAAGCTTTTGGGAGAGATGGTTCTTGACAAAGAGAAGGACCTTGCTCTCTATATATAGGATGAGGATCAATTGACACCGACAATAAGTGAGCAATGAGGGAAAGTAAAACTGTTGAATATATGCACAATTAAAAATAGTTTATATATCTAAAAGGTACCAGCGGTCAGAGAACAGCAACACTAGTAGTACCTGCATAGCACCAGCCCCAAGCACAAGTTGACAAGTTCTTGTGTTGAAAAATTTCAAGATTTCTACTACACGGTGAACAACTTCTGAAGATAGTGCCGGCAAAAGGTTGTTCATATCAATGTACTCTGACAACATCTTCAGCAATATTAAGCCACTGGAAGCAAACAAGAGAAATCAAGGCACTTTAATGTATTGACAAGCTGACAGCCCAAACAAAAAGAAGATCAAACAAAATCATAAAAATACAAGTGAACCTCACAGATAGACAACTTCAAATTAAGACTAACAAAAAAGCAGTAAATTCAAAGTAGTTAATCCCAGATAGCAGTGCAGAGTGGCCAACCCCAAAAATACTATATCGGTGTAGCGGATTGTGGAGTGGCCGCTACATGGAAGATAGCTTATACCATGCATATAGTTTCTAATATACACATGATAGATGCTCAAAACTCAAAAAGTACTCAAAACTGGATGAAAGGCTGAAACAGAAGCTGAGAAACTGGGAGTGCAGAGGCCAAAACAGAGCGAGAAGCTGCCACTGGGAACTGGCCAAAAACAGGTGTGGGCTGCTGGGAACTTTCCGATACAGAGTGCAGAGACTGCAAACTTGCCAAAACACGTGGGCTATGCAAACTCTATGTTTGTGAGGACAGAAAGGCTGCAAAATCCCTATGGCTCTCTGTAAGTGATGAGTTTGCATGAGAAAGAAAAGAGGCAGCTAACCTAAAATGCCTCACTGTGTGCGAGAAAGTAGAGAGACCAAAAACTCCTTAAAAAATAGAAACAGAAGCAATTAAGCGTGGGCAAAACAGAGATTTCAATCTCCATGAAAAACCGTTCCTCCCGCTACCCAGGCCACAACGCTGCAACTTAGCAGATGCTATGGCTGCAGCAGTGAAACGTGACACGACTGGCTTCTGGTAGCAGCAAAGGCCCACTCCACTGCGACAGTGCTGCTATTGATAATTCTGACTATATTGTAATATTATTATAAAATAATCATGTACCTACACAAGCTTATTTACAGAGAGACTAGGAGACAGAGAGAGAACAGTGAACATGGGAAAACAAAAGGTGCACATAATGGAAAAATAGAAAAGAAGTTGAATCCAGATGACTAACCAGTTTACCATGTGATAACCAACACCTTTGTAGAAAAGAGCCTGAGACGCAGATTTTTTATGGTCTTTCAAATCAGTATTGTTACTCTGTGCCGATGAAATCCTACTATGAGCTCTATTTCTTTCCACAGAATCAACTAGGGGTTTGGATCTATCTAATGCAGCACTGTTCGTAGACGCTTCAATGGAATTACTCCGTTCAACTTGCTGTTCAGCATTTGACTGTCCAGTGTCCGCCGTTGGCTGAACATCGTTAGTTGCCACGTCATTGTAACTGGTTGAATTATCATCCTCAGAACCATTAAGGTTCTCAGAAGTCAATTCATCAGATGAAAAAAGCAAATTGATGATAGATTGAAATTCATCAGGAACATCTATTTCCACCCACGTTTCCTGGTCAAGCACTGCCTTAATTTTTGCCATCTAAATGCAAAGAAGCAGCTATTAATAAAAATGTACAAAGATTTCATGATAAATACCACACAAAGGAAGCACAAAACTAACCCGAGATTCATGCTGAAAATCTACAAAAGCCTTAGCCTGTGACTGCAGTGTCCCACGGATGCTGTATCCCAATCTCCCACCAATCTGTTAATTTGATCATGGGAATTGCATCATGGAACAAAAACCACAATTTGTAATCTTAAGCTTTAAATCAATATCAAAATATGTACTTTTTCCGTAGCAGTAATGAACTCCTGGGTGATGTTATATATGGTCAGAAACTCCTGCAATTTCAACCTAGGATGGAGAATAGCACGGACTCCAAGAAGCTTTGCCCATCTTCCATGAGCAGCATCACATGCTGCAAAGACAGCTTCTGCGTTTTCCCGCAATACATCAGCTCTGTTTAGGACCAGATTCTTTGAGAACATCAAACAAATTGGACAGCAACTAAAATACAAAAGTTATGCCAGAAAGCAATCAAGGTCTGAAACACATTCTGTCTTATTTTTTCCGTCTAGGAGTTTTACAAGTAGTCAGTGGATTCCAAACCATGTTCTCAACCTCCATCATCCTCATTTTTTAATAGAGGAAATCCCATAAGAGCCATTTGTTATCAGCAAAAAGAAATTCAGTACTTGAAATGGGTCCTGACAGCCTCTAAGAGAACAAAATGACTACTCAAGGACCAAAAAATGAAGAAAAGATAAAACACTTGAGCATAGCATCAGCATGCATACAGATTTAACATTGTTTTTTTTTTATAAAAAAAGAAATATAATTAGATGAGAAGAAGAGAGTACAAAGAAAGAGGATAAGGAATCCTCAAAAAAAAAAACACAAAAAGAAACAACTAAAACCCATGAGGGAAAATCATGCAACAAGGCATGCCAATCCCTTTGCATGTCTACCAAAGAAACACCACTAAAAAGACCATGAGCAGAACACCAAAGGGAGGCCAAAAGGGTAACCCTATGGATTTGCATCTTTAGAGAGTCTTGGGTTTGCCCGATGGATTTGCATCTTTTTCTCCTTACCAAGTTCAGAGGTTTTAGTGCTCGTAAAAAAGCAAAGATCTTATGGCAGTGCCCTGTTTATGCTGTTCTTTGGTGTATTTGGTTGGAAAGAAATGCTAGAATCTTCAAGGACTCTTTTTTTACTCTAGACTGATTTAACATTGTTAAGGTGATGAAAGCTATTGTTCTAGCATTGTAAAATAAATAAATTACTCAATGTTAATGTAGCAACAAATTTCTAATGCCAATGCTAATTATTAAAATAAGTTAATGTCCTTTGTCATCAGGAAGCTTGTGTGTCATCTATCACACACAAGCAAATAAAGGGAGTAAACCTACTACAAAAAAGTTGGCTACAATCTTTTCATAAGAAACTGAACATGTACAAGACATATTTTAACTTGCAAACTATAGGTAGTTTTACTCTAGCTGTGAGAGAGATTCTTCATAAATTGATGCACTCATGTGCCATAGCCACAAGTAATTACCACTTAAGGAAAAAAAGGGGGATTTATTAATAATATTCCAGCAGAATTTTTTTTTTACTTTGCTTTTTTTCTCTCCCTCTCTCTTACTCTTTTTTTCCAATTTTGTATTTGGTAGCAGACATTTTCAGATGACAGAATAGTTCTACATATAGTGTTCAGATGATTAGAAAGAGTTCCTACCTACGTTGCATGGGTACGGGTACGGTACCGGTACCCGGTACGGATACGGATACGGGGTACGAAAATTTTCAAAAAAGTAGGGACGGGTACGTCATATATATATATATAAAAAATAAATAATATATGTATATATATAAAATAAAATCTCATACAATAAAATATGACAATATAACATAAAAATTAAAACACACAAACCCATACCTAAATGAATAATTAGTGTTAAAAAATGGGTTAATCAATAATAATATGCATATAACAAATTAAAAAAAATGATAAAATTGAAGAGACAATATAGAAATAAAATGTTAATATATTTAATAAAAATAAGAAAAAAAAAGACGAAAGTGGGTTCCTTACCCAATGCAGCTAGGTTTCATTAAAGACTTTTCTTACCCTCTTTAATCATCTCTCTCTCTAAAATGCCATCTACCGCCTCCAAGTCTTCTCTGCTTCCCAACAAAATATACCTCTTGTCTCTGCTTCTCTTCACTTTCTCTTTTTCAAAAAAAAAAAAAAAAACTCCCCTACCCTCTTACATTTTTTCCAAACACACACAAACTGTATCCAACCACTTTGTTCAAGCTGGTGATCGGAAATCAAGACACCACTGTCCGAATCTGGTCGTTGGAGTTGCAGTCGCCGGAGTTGGGTCCTTGGAGCGCCGCTCGGGATAAAAGCAGAGACGAGAGTGGTCGTCGTTGAGACTCGAATGGGGGGGGGTGAAGATCGTGGCTGCCTGGCTGGTCGTTGGAGCGCAGAGAGGAGAAGCAATCGTGCTACTCTGGTCGTGCTGCTCTGGTCATGCCGCTCGGGACTCGAATGGGGGGGTGAAGGTCGTGCCAGAGTTGCAGTTGCGCTGCTCTGGTTGTGCCACTCGGGAGAAGCAGAATGAAGATTTGAAATTTTCAGAGAATCAAAGGTGAAGGTTTAGGGCAGAAATGGTGGAGCCGTACCCAGCCGGTGATGGAGCCGTACCCAGCCGGTGATGGAGCCGAACCAAGCCACACCAAGCCGCACCAAGCCGTACCCAAATTCCAAAAAAAAAAAAAATTGGGTACGTACCGTACCCAAGCCGTACCCGTACCTGGTATGTACCGGGTACCGGTACTCCTCCCTGGGAGGAGTACCCATGCTTCAGAGGTTCCTACAAATTGGACTCTGGAAAGGAATAGTCCTCATCACAACTTGTCACCATTCAATGAATAATCAAACTTAAAAGAGAAAAAAAAAATTGTTTGCAAAAAAGAAGGAAAGCTTTCTCATCAAATCACTTCTTGACTCAATGGGGATAAAGTTGGTTAATCCGCTGGGTAAGGAGGTAAAGGTGGCTTTCTCGCCCGCCAAATACCTATAGTACGAAGAAGATGAAGCTAGAAAAGGAACTTCAAAGATTAGCAACAACAATAAATTATGGAGGGCCTAAAGGATTTAAAAGGCCTAATTAGGTTCTTCTTTTGAAGCTTTGCAACTGTTTTCTTTGTCGAAAGCAAAAGGGAGTGTTGTTTTGAGTTTATTGTTGTATCAGTTTTTCCCTTTTCTTGCAGGTGTTTTGTGGAGGGGGATTCCAAGGATGGTTTGGGGGCAGTTGTGGTGGTTCATTTTTCAGTTTTCTCTTTCGGATGTGTTTGTTTTGTGGTTTCTGTTGGAAACATATGTAATTAGGTGTAATTAGTAGTACAACTGTTAGTCCCACATCATGTATATTGTGTAATTAGTTATTACTTATTGAGTATATATTCAGCCTCCGTTGTGTAGTTGAAACATACGGTTTCTTCATATGTCTCTTTCTTTTCTCTATTTCAACATGGTATCTAGAGCCTAAAGAGAGGCAATCCTATAACCGTGCACGCCCGGTGAGCCCACTGCTCTTCGGTGAAAATTTTTCCGGCCAACCGTGTTTCCCTTCCGGTTTGCCGACTTTTCTCCCTTGCCGTGACGTCTTTCCGGCCCCTTTTTTCTCCCTGTTCGCCGCTGCCACCGCTGTCCACCGCCGTCCGCCGCCTCCTTTCCGGCCGCCGACCACACCATCGGAACCGTCTCCCGCCGACCGGCCGGACCCCAGAAGCCCAGCCCCAACGCCGCTGGGACGCGCCCCCACGCGCCACCCTTCGCCGCTGCCAAACAGCCACCGCGCGGCCCGTTTTCCGGCGCGTGAGCCACCCCCACCGGCCGCCGTTTGTACCGCCGTGATCGCCTTTCTCTCTTCTGTCTGGATCTGCCCTCGCCTTTTGTGTTCGTGACCGTTTGTCGCGACCCCCCCCTTTTGATTCGGTGCATTCAGGTACTGTTTGGTTGTTGCTTACTGATCTATGGCTAGTTCTACCTCCTCAGCTAGCTCTAAGGACGCCCCGAAGGCTGAGTATGCAGATTTTTTACAGTGATTTGCACAATGTAAGTCCTCTGGTTTCTCTACTCCAACAACTGCCTATGCCGACTTTCTCGAAGTGGTTTGAGCAACGTCGATCTCCAGTTCCACTGCCTCTGTTGCACATATTGGTACTTCATTTGCTTGTCTCTCTCGTTCCCCATCCATTGGTACTTGGGTTCTTGATTCTGGTGCAACTGACCACATTTCTGGTAATAAGACTCTTTTCTCTAACCTTTCTCACAATGGTTATTTGCCTGCTGTCACTTTAGCAAATGGTTCCAAGTCTCAATCCCAAGGGATCGGCACTACCTATCCCCTCCCTTCCCTTTCAGTAGACTCTGTCCTTTATGTTCCTGGGTCTCCTTTTAATTTGCTTTCCATTAGTCGTTTGACTCGCTCTCTTGATTGTATGATTACTTTTACTAAAGACTCTGTCATTCTGCAGGACTGGAGTTCGGGACAGATACTTGGCACTGGATGTGAGTCCCATGGCCTCTACCAGCTCTCCAACCCCTCTCGTGTTTGCGCTGTCAAGGATTCCCCTCTCATCATCCATGCCCAGTTGGGTCATCCTAGCCTTCCTAAACTCCAAAAATTGGTGCCCAGCCTCTCTAAGTTGTCTAGTCTCCCTTGTGAGTCATGTCAACTAGGAAAACACACCCGTAGTCCGTTTCCTGGTAAAATCAGCAGTCGAGCGTCTTCTCCTTTTGCTTTAGTACATTCTGATGTTTGGGGTCCTAGTCGTACTATTTCTACTCTAGGATCCAGATATTTTGTCACCTTCATTGATGATTACTCTCGCTGCACTTGGTTATTTTTGATGCAAAATCGGTCTGAGTTGTTTTCCATATTTCAAAACTTTTATCATGAAATTAAAACTCAATTTGGTGTTCTTATACGTAGTTTGCATAGTGATAATGCCCGTGAGTATTTGTCTCAACCATTTCAATCCTTTATGGCTTCGCATGGCATTCTTCACCAAACCTCTTGTGCACATAGCCCTCAAGAAAATGGGGTTGCTGAACGTAAAAACCGACATCTCGTAGAAACAACTCGGACCCTTTTACTTCATGGTAATGTTCCTTTTCGCTTCTGGGGCGATGCAGTTCTTCTCGCTTTGTTATCTGATTAACCGTATGCCCTCCTCTGTGCTTGATCACCAGGTCCCTTACTCTATTTTATATCCCCATCAACCTCTGCATTCCCTACCACCTCGTATATTTGGGTCTACTTGTTTTGTTCATAATCTCACTCCTGGTCTTGATAAACTTTCCGCCCGATCTATTAAGTGTGTTTTTCTTGGTTACCATCGGTCCCAAAAAGGTTATCGTTGTTTTTCCCCTGATCTCCGACGTTACCTCATCTCGGTGATGTTACCTTCTTTGAGTCTGTTCCCTTCTTCCAGTCTCCTTCATCGACTCTTGAGCCTATCTCTCGAGGTCTTACCCGTCCCTCTTCCTCTTATCTCTGTTGAGTCCGTCGCACCTCCGACCCCCTATGTTGAGCACACCACCACTACTATTCGTCCCTTACAGGTCTATCATCGTCGGCCACCACACGCTCCACCAGAAGTTGCAGAGGTCAATGTGGACTCTCCTCCGGTACCACTTCCTTTACCGCCCTCAGACCTTTGCTCCTGACCCTCCCATTGCTCTCCGAAAAGGTATACGGTCTACTCGTAACCCTTCTCCTCATTATGTTAATTTGAGTTATCATCGCCTATCTTCTTCGCATTATGCTTGTCTTTCTTCCTTGTCTTCTGTGTCTATTCCTAACTCTCCAGGTGATGCTTTATCTCATCCTGGGTGGAGACAAGCTATGATCGATGATATGTGTGCCCTTCAGAGCAGTAGTACTTGGGAACTTGTTCCTCTTCCTCCCGGGAAGTCTGTGGTAGGCTGTCGGTGGATTTATACGGTAAAGGTTGGCCCTGATGGCAAGATTGATCGCCTCAAGGCTCGTCTGGTGGCCAAAGGATATACCCAGATTTTTGGCTTGGATTATGGGGATACTTTTTCGCCTGTGGCAAAGATGGCTTCGGTTAGACTTTTTCTGTCAATGGCTGCTATTCGCCACTAGCCCCTTCATCAGTTGGACAACAAAAATGCTTTTCTCCATGGTGATCTAGAAGAAGAGGTTTACATGGAGCAACCACCAGGGTTTGTTGCTCAGGGGGAGTCTTCTGGCCTAGTTTGTCGTCTTCACAAATCTTTGTATGGCCTTAAACAGTCTCCTAGGGCTTGGTTTGACCGATTTAGTACCATAGTTCAGCAGTTTGGTATGACACGCAGTGAGGCTGACCACTCTGTCTTCTATCGCCATTCAGCTCAAGGGTGTATTTATTTGATTGTATATGTCGACGACATTGTTTATTATTGGCAAGTGATCACCATGGCATAATTCAGGTAAAACAATATCTTGGTCATCACTTTCAGACCAAAGATCTTGACAAACTTCGATACTTCTTGGGAATAAAGGTGGCACAATCCAATGATGGTATAGTAATTTCACAGAAGAAGTATGCCATGGACATTCTTGAGGAAACAGGTCTGTTGAATGCAAAGCCTGTCGACACTCCTATGGATCCGAATGCTAAACTTTTACCAAATCAGGAGGAGCTATTCTCGGATCCAGGAAGATACAGAAGGTTAGTTGGAAAACTGAACTACCTCACTGTTACCCGTCCTGACATCTCCTTTGCGGTTAGTGTGGTAAGTCAGTTTCTAAATTCACCTTGTGATGCACATTGGGATGCAGTGATTCGCATCCTAAAGTATATTAAAGCAGCTCCTGGAAAAGGCCTCATCTATGAAGATAAGGGACATACTCAGGTCGTTGGATACTCAGATGCTGACTGGGCAGGTTCTCCTATTGACAGACAATCCACTTCTGGGTATTGTGTACTCATTGGAGGCAACTTAGTTTCCTGGAAAAGTAAGAAGCAAAATGTAGTTGCAAGATCTAGTGCCGAAGCAGAATACCGAGCTATGGCCTCAGTCACTTGTGAACTCATTTGGTTGAAACAACTCCTCAAAGAACTTCAATTTGATGAGGTTATGAAAATGACACTCATATGTGACAATCAAGCTGCTTTGCATATAGCTTCCAATCCAGTGTTTCATGAAAGGACCAAACATATTGAGGTTGTTGTCATTTCATCGGGAAAAGATTCTATCAGAGACATCACCACAAACTTTGTCAACTCAAATGATCACCTATAGATGTCTTCACCAAGTCCCTGAGAGGTCCACGAATAAGTTATTTGTGTAACAAGCTTGGTGCATATGATTTATATGCTCCAGCTTGAGGGGGAGTGTTGGAAACATATGTAATTAGGTGTAATTAGTAGTACAACTGTTAGTCCCACATCATGTATATTGTGTAATTAGTTATTACTTATTGAGTATATATTCAGCCTTCGTTGTGTAGTTGAAACACACGGTTTCTTCATATGTCTCTTTCTTTTCTCTATTTCAACAGTTTCCTATGGGGTGTTTGCTTTTTGTTTTCCTTTGTTTCTTTTCGAGATACCTTATCCTTTCTTGTATTTTCCCTTCTTATCTAATAATATTTCTTTTTCTATCCAATATATATATATATATATACACACACACACACACACACACGTGTGTATCAATTCTAGGAAATCTTTACCACATATATATGCTCATTTAAACATAGTTAAAAAATTACAAATCCAACCCTGGGGACACAACAATTTCTGTCAACTTAATACTTCTATTTCCATACTGAATTGTTCAGGTGCTTCAGAATTTCACAATAGCAATTATCATTTAACGAGGACCAAAAAAGGATAATTGCAAGAAAAATTTAGCTCCAATCATGAATTGTTTGCTTTTTAAAATATAAACCAAAAAAAAATTTGGAAAAAGTTTTCCGCTACAAGTCTATCAGAACCAAGAAACCAGATTTAACCTGAAATTTTTTGACATGTTTGAGGAGCTCACAGCATCACTTGCTTTTCCCTGAAAAGGAGTCCTGGCAACACTCCGCTGCTGTGAATACGGCAAAAATGTAGTACCAGGAACCTCGCTTTCTTGGGATTTTTCTGCAGCTGCAGCACCATGAGCAATTGCAGCCGCAACTGAATCAGCTGCATAATGACCATCACGATTGCTCAAAATCCATTCAATGGCCTTTTTCACTTCAGCAGCCCGCACTAAATGTGCCTGCAATCACTAAAAGGAAAACAATCTTATTACATCACTCTTAAAACAAATGAAGTTGCAAATCAATGTATAAATTTCAGTAACCTGGAAGTATGCCTTAACACATAATATTTGTGCTTAGACATGAATTGCAGGCAATACATAGTGTCTCCCTTGGAAAATAGTTAATTCATAACATCTCATTAATAAGTTGTCATAACAGTCAATTATTCTTTTCTTGGGGCAATACGTGTTAATGAAGTAAGGTGCAATAGACCAAAGAGACAAAACCTATGTAGCAGAAAGTATACAACATGCAATATGATCTAATGCTATTAAAAATAGTAACATTTAGAAAAATTTAAGCCCTATGATTGCAGCACTCACTTATAGATGCAAACCATGTATGATACATTCTACAAGTGATTGAATTTGAATATATTATAAAGTTAAGCTTACACCACTAGATTATCAAGAAAAATACAAGAATTACCATACCAGAGAGTATTTCAGTTCATGCATGAAATTTCGAGTAATGTATTTGCTGATCTCAACTCAAGATTTCAGATTCAACACAAATATAAAACAGAAAACACTTATCGAGGTTTTAGATTAACATAATTATCGCTTTAAAGATGGCTTACAACAAAATGATTGGGATGTCAACACAGCAATTCAAGCTTCTCATTTTATTTCATGGATATGCTACCATTAGGTCTTATAAAAATTTATGGAAGGACCATCGGGTAGGAGACTTCTCTTTTAGAGATGCTTTCTGGGGCTGGAAGTGAGCCGAGCTAAGCCTAGCTCAATGTCGGCTCACCTTAAGCTCAAGAGCTACTTGAGCTTAATGAGCCAATATCAAGCCTTGTATTATTGAATATTTTAGGTTCCATGAGTTAAACTCGAATTTGTAACTTAATAAAGTCTATGTTTTTTACATATATTCAATTAAAAAAATAATTTAGTCAAACCAAAAATAAAATAAAATTGTAATATATATTAAATTAAATCATTATTATCATCATTATTCTTAAAAATTGTATATACGTTTATATATCGAGCCGGCTCACGAGCTAATGAGTTGAACATATAAAAGCTCAAGCTTGACTCATTTGTAAACGAGCCAAAATCTTCAACTTATTAAGTTATTAACAAAACGAACTGCGACCAGGCTCATGAGCTAGCTCAACTCACTTCCAGCCCTTTAGTTTTCCCATGTCTTTATCATCTTTCTTCCTTACATAACACTCTTATCCACAATTTCTATAGCGTCCAAGATTCCATTTTTCCTCAGAATTTCCAATTTTTTCATAACTTGTAAAGCAAACTTGCCAACCAACTAACCTATGCTGGTCCTAACTTCAAAATATTCTGAGAAATTTATAATGTCATTCAGTACCCCATCCTACAAGTTTTGCACTTAGTGATCATATACAGAAATTCAGCACCAATATATCCCTTTTCCTCATATATAAATGTCTGCATATTCAAGACAAATAATCAAGTAATTGAGCAAACAAGTAAGGAAAGAGCACAATTTGGGGAGAAAGAGAGAGGGATAAGCAATTTCTCTATCAGGTGATGAAACTATAAAATGATCGAGCTTTGATGGTCATCAGTGTTACATGATACCTCTACCTCTAAATAGTCAATTACAAATTATTATAGCTTGGTGATGAAACTATTCTAACTTGATACAGGTTCCAATTAGTAAAATGTGTTCTCTATAAGTTAAGCATGCTCATCAACTTAGGCTATGCAGTAACCTAGTCTTTGTACAATGGTGAATACATGCATACTGAAAGACATTTTTTTTCCATGTTATAACTGATAATTCAGACTAAAGTTGCATAAAAGATCAAAATCACAACTATTACTCTAATACTCATACATTCCAGCCTAGATGGGCACAACAATGGTCAAGTACAAATTACCTGTACTATCATGAAAATAGCACTCAGAAGATGCACAAAGCAATCAGATGATAGGCTCCTCAACTTGCTAGCTAGTGATGCACCTCCACCTGAGTCACTATTTAGCATTAGAAAGTTGAAAGTAGAACAGAGCACATAAGAACACAGCGGTAGAAGAATATGCAACTATGCAAGAGTCTATCTTCTAATAGTCAGACATGATCAATTATGCTAATGAAATTCTCACCATCTGCATCTACAGCTCTGTCTCCAGAAAAGAACTCTGAATCTGAACCTCGAGCAGCAAGAACCGGAAGCAGCTCAGCAACAGCAGTCTTAATAGCACTCTTCATATCAGCAGTCAGCGTATCTCGATAGATCCTCAGAACAGAGGGAAGTTTAGCCTGAAAACAAAGGAATCAATTAACCAAATAAAGTTAAATCCCGGAAAACCAATTTTCCTGTTCACAGAGAAAAATGGTTAAGGATAGTCGCATAAAGACTAACAATCAAGATTTTAAAGTAGTAATTTGAAGTGGTAGTATTAATATTTTAAAGTGATGTTTCTCAGAAAAGCAACAACAATCTAGTGTCCATAAAGAATGTTCAATCATTTAACATGCATAATCCCCTGCACAAAGAAATACCAAGGGAGATAAAAACACATCGAACAAAGTAGTACAGACAAAAAGCTCTAGGTGCCAAAAGAACAAGGGAGAAAATAAATTTATAGGGAACAAAAAAAAAAACCTTCCTTCTCTTGGTCTCTTATGTTATGAAATCTATGAAAGCCAGAAAGTTTTTTAGGAATCTTAAAAGAGATTTTACAGATCTCTCCTCACAAATCTTGTGAAATTATATCATCCTGCAAATTTTTTGAATAAAAACCTGGAACACTCCATATACAACCTGAATATTCCTTGCCAATAAAGTTTTAATTCCATGCCAGCAAATTCCCTCATAGAAGGAGACACATCAAGGAAGTGTTTAAAGTTCAACTTTCAAAACAATCCTCAAATCAAGAAACAAAGGACAACTACCATGTGGAGCCCAGAATCAATGTCAATTAAAGGCCACTAAATGAATAATTATTATTGTTGAAATAGTCTACATGTTAGGGCTAGCTGTCTTATTCATCTTATGTCCCCTATTTTTCACAGCATACAGCCAACTCCACCTAGTGGTATAAAACTTGGTTGTGGTTATTGTATTGTATACATAGTTGGCTTGGCTACATTGTACTGCAGCTTGTCCATAGTCCATACTTAAATAAATTGGATAAGCGTAAGACCCCATACTTATGCAGTTCCATAAAGGGATTCTCTCTCTCAATCCATCTACTTTTACAATTAAATACAATGAGACGCCCTTGAAGTGATGCAAGAAGGTCAACAAATAACTTGACTTCAAGAATCTTAGATTTTCAAACAGGCTTGTCAAGATATAACCTCTCCCCATTAGGAGAATGAATAAGAAACTGAAAATAGGATTTGTAAGAGAAAACACCAGGAACATAAAAAATCCAGATTTTCCTATCAGATTAAATTGTAAGAAAGAGGAGAGAGAGAGAGAGAGTATAAGGTTTGGTGGCACTAATCTTAAAGATTAATGATTAATCATTCCTGTGTCTGTATTTATATACATAAATAAGGGTTACAAGAGTATACCAACATAGGCTCAGCCCAATGACTAAATATTAGAGACACTAATACTTTTTCACTTCTCCTCAAGCTCGTGAATAGATACTGATCATGCCAAGCTTGTTACATATAAAGCTATTCCTAGCTGTGTTGAGAGATTTAGTCAACAAATCAGCTAGTTGGTCACTAGTTCAAACAAAAAAAGTAGTAATGAGATTCTGCTGGATCTTTCTCTAATAAAATGACAATCCATTTCAATATGCTTGGTTCTTCCATGATAGACTGGGTTAGAATTGATAAGCATAGGAACTTGATTATCACACCATAGCCACATAGGGGAAGCATTTTTTTTTATAGAAAAATAAATATTATTAGAAGAGAGAAGAAAAGTACAAAGGAGGAGGATAAGTAATCCTCTCAAAAAAACACAGCTAAAACATAAGAGATTGTATCATGCAACAAAGCAAGCCAATCTCTCTACATGTCTAACAGAGAAATACCATCAAAGAAACCATGAGCTGAGCACCAAAGAGAAGCCAAAAGGAGAACCCTATCCCAAATAAAGTCTAAACTTGAGGAAAGCCCCTTAAAAATTCTAGCATTCCATTCCAACCATAAACACCACAAAATAGCGAAGATAGAGCACTTCCAAAGGATCTTTGCTTCTTTACGGGAGCCAAAACCTTTAAACTTAGTAAGCATAAAATGATGCAAATCTTCAGGGAAGACCCATGCCTCTCCAAAAAAACCAAACAACTTGTTCCAGAAATAATTTGCTGCAGAACAATGCAAAAACAGGTGATCCACTGATTCCGAAGCAGAGCAACATATTAAGCACATATCAAGAGACAAAGCAGTGAGAGGTCTGCACTTCTGAAGCATGTCGTTAGTGTTAATTCTATTAAGAATCGCAGTCTAAACAAAAGCTTTAACCTTTAAGGAAGCTTTGGACTTCCAAATGGGCTTTTTTTCCAAAAGGAATCTTTCTCTATTAGGAGAATGAGTCAAGAACTGAAAATAAGATTTACAAGAGAAAGATCTAGAAGACTCAAGAGTCCAAGTTCTAGTATCAGGAAGAGAAGAAAAATGGACAGGTTCAATCAAAGACAAGAGTCTGAAGCTCAGTAACCTCTCTATCAAGCAAGTTTCTGAAAAAAATGAAAATTCCAAGAGAGATTAATCTGAGAATAAAATTGACGAACAGGGGCATTGTGTAAATAAGAAAGGCGACAAAGCCTCGGAAAAGCCTCAGAAAGAGGGACACCACCAACTCAAACATCTTCCCAGACCATGTCAAATCCACAAGTGTTTCCAAGATGTTTGAGCCCATAGCATGGTACTCAGCTTCAGCACACCTTGGTAGTGCATTCTGATTCTTACTCTTCCATGCCACCAGATTTCCCCCCACAAGGAAACAATCCTGTTGTAGATTTATGATCAATAGGAGATCCAGCCCAATCTACTTCAGAAAAGGATTTAATCTACATATAACACCTGGAGGCTGGAGCCTTTTACAATTATGTCCCAATGGGTCCCTATGGGAATCAATGATTCCCAATGAGCAGCAGTTGCTGAATACATGAAATAACTCACAACACTGACCAGGAAAGTAATGTCTGGCCAAGCCGCCAAGTAACTTTCAAATAATTCAGTTAGCACACTAGTCTCGTGGCACCTTTTCACTAAGCCTTACTCCATCATCAGCTGTAAGCTTCAGATTAGGCTCCATAGACCTTTCACATGGTGTCGCTCCCAATAGGCCAAACTCATCAAGCAATTCAAGGACATGCTTCTTTTCAAATAGGAAGATACCTTTCTTTTCTTGGAAAGCATGACTCCTATTCCCAAATCAAGGATTTACACGTGTCACCGACTCAGATTCCTTTCCTGATCAGTTTGTTATTTTGTCAACACAAGTGCTCTTTTTTTGGTAATTTAGATAAGAAGAAGGAGATTTTTAGAATGTGATGCTCATCAGATAACCCCAATATACAAAGGCAAAGATGTGAAGAGTGAAGACACTCACGCGCCTTCAATACAAAGATAAAGGAGATTATAACCATGAAAAAGCTATAGGCATGTTGAAAAGAGGTGGCTGCTCTAATGCAACTTAAGAGCATTTAATTGTCTTAATAAACAAGGTATCAATATCAATTCTTTTTTTTTTTTGATAAAAAAGAAATATTATTAGATGAGAAGAAGAGAGTACATAAAAAGAGGATAAGGAATCCTCACAAAAAAGAAAATTAAAAGAAGCAACTAAAACCTATGTGGGAAAATCATGCAACAAGGTATGTCAATCCCTTTGCATGTCTGCCAAAGAAACACCACTAAAAAGACCATGAGCAGAACACCAAAGGGATGCCAAAAGGGTAACCCTATCCCAAATGAAGTCTAGAGACATAAAAAAGTCCTTGAAGATTCTAGCATTCCTTTCCAACCAAATACACCAAAGAACAACATAAACAGAGCATTGCCACAAAATCTTAGCCTCTTTACGAGTACCAAAACCTCTGAACTTGGTAAGGAGAAAAAAGATGCAAATCCATCGGGCAAACCCAAGACTCTCCAAAAATCCCAAAGAGTCTATTCCAAAGATAAATAGCCGCAAAACAATGCAAAAAGATATGAGCTCCTGATTCCAAATCTGAACCACACATAATACACATATTTGGAGACAAAGCAGTGAAAGGCCTACGTTTCTGAAGCATGTCATTAGAGTTAATCCTGTTAAGAACAACAGTCCAAACAAAAGCTTTGACCTTTGCGGGAACTTTGGATTTCTAGATGGGTTTATCCAAGAGAAATTTATCCCTGTTTTGAGATTGAGTCAAGAACTGATAATAAGATTTACAAGACAAAACTCCTGATTATTCAAGGGTCCAAGATCTTGAATCAGGCACAGAAGAAAGACGAATAGAATCAATTAAAATCAGGAGAGACTCTAACTCACTAACTTCTCTATCATGCAAATTTCTAAAAAAATGGAAGTTACAAGAGAAGTTATCATGAGAAAAAAATTGGCAAATAGGGGCAATATGTAGAGAAGAAAGGCAAAATATCCTTGGAAAAGCCTCAGAAAGAGGGACAGTACCAACCCAAATATCTTCCCAAAATTTAATACGAGAACCATCACCAAGATGCAAGGACAAGAGAGAAGTAAAGGAAGGAAAACCCTGAGAGATAAATTTCCAAGGACTAGCATAAGAAACTCTACTTGCAGAATTGGTATCCCACCCATTCGGATACTTCGAATAACATGATGCCATAAAGAAGTTTGTAAAGGAAAACACCAACGCCACTTAGTTGCCAATGCCTTGTTCTTGGACACCAAATTACCAAGACCCAACCCTCCCTCCTTCTTAAGTCTATAACAAACCTCCCAACTAACAAGGTGGTCTCTACTAGAATCTCCCGCCCCTGACCAGAGGAAATCCCTCATAACTCTCTCTAATTTCTGAGCCACAACACAGGAATACGAAAAAGGGAGAGAAAATAAAGAGTGATACTAGACAAACAAGACTGAATAAGAGTGATTCGACCACCCAAAGAAAAAAAGGCACCCTTCCAACAATCTAACCGCTTAGAGATCTTACAAACCACCGGGTCCCAAAAGGAAACTGCACAAGGATTACCTCCCAAAGGAATCCCAAGGTAAGTGAGAGGTCACTGAAGAATTTGACAACCTGCTAAAGTAGCAAAAACGGATAAAATCTAATTGTCCACATTCACACCCACCAAACCACTTTTTGCCAAATTAATCTTAAGACCCGAAATGACCTCAAAGAACCTCAAAATAGTCAAAGCATTAACAAAAGAATCAACATTAGGTTCCAAGAAGAAAACAGTGTCATCGGCAAACTGAAGATGAGAGACTAAAACCTCCTCTGAACCAACAGTTAACCCCTTAACCAACCCATTATTTACAGTTCTAGACACTAAACGGCTAAGCACATCGACCACAATGGTAAAAAGAAACGGAGATAAAGGATCTCCTTGTCTCACTCCCCTTTGACCCTTAAACCAAGTTTTAGGTTCCCCGTTCACTATGACTACAAAGATGGAAGAGGATAAGCACCCCGTTCACTATGACATCAATATCAATTCTTTCTAATTGGAAAATATATGGTGTCTTGAAAATAACTCAACTTCTTAAGGCTTTGATGTGAACCTTGACAGCGATCCAACGCTCAATTACTAAGCTGAAAGTTGGAGGTTCTCAGATTTCTTGGATGATATCAAATTCTGTTTAGGACATCTTTTTTCTTGGAAAAGAAAGTAGTTCTTGCGGAACAGCGGAACTTATGATGGCATTTAGAATGAAACACAAGCCATTTCAGGAGGTTGGAATCAGATGGGAAGCATTAAAATTGAATTTTCAAGACATTGTTTCTTTGTGTACTGTAGCTCACCAACCTTCTGTATGGCATAGGATCTCGTACAAAGTTTTTTCTGTTTTTCATTTCTTTTCCTCTTTTATCTGTTACCTTACCAAACACCAAGTGTTTACAAATCATGATGAAGGGAGAAGGGACAACATATCCTCAAAAATACAAAAGGAAAAAGCTGACTGCACTAATCTTACTAAAGATTATTCATCAATCAAAAATAATACTCAAACTTTCACAACACAATATAGAAATTTAACTAACATAAACAATAATTTTCTGAAGAGTAAATACAGTTAATTACTCACTGTTCTAAGCAATCCAATTACAGTAGGAAGAAGACGATCTTTGACATTAGTAGTTTCTTCTTCTTCCAACTTTACCTGGTTATGAATCAAATCCAGAGGTTAGATCACAAACTGCATCCTCAAAACTTCAAAATATCACAATTCACAGATAATAGTTTTTTTTTAAAAAAAAAAGAGCATATGGAAGCAAAAATAATATAGGTAAAGAACACAATAGGTTAAGCTATAAATCATACAATTTTACGTTGTGTGAGACTTTGAGCTGTTCATATCTTGGACTAAATGCCAAAACAGAGCACTCAATTAAATGATTCTGCACTGTGTTAAAATTAAGGCATCAAGGATCAACAAGAGCCTCATTTACCCTTCTATTTTTACTTGAATCTACTCATCTACATTCCAACCCAAATAGAAGAATTTGGACTTTGGATTCTTCTTGTCTGTTCTCCTACAAATCTTTTTCTCAAATTCTAATTCCAATAATCAATCTCATAATCACAAGAAGTTTGCCCCAGACCATTAGAGATATAACAAAGTCATTCATGTGCATTCACTTAACAGCTTAAGCTTTTGGGAGAGTTGGTTCATAACATGGTACCAAAGACTCTATGAACAAGTGATTTAGAGTTTGATCCTTGTCGCCCCCATTCTTCTAAATAAAAAGTTGAATTTCAACACTTGGTAAAGATGAGTCTATGCAATGTCCACGCTTCAAGCCCTAAAGGTTCTTGCATGCGGGGGCATATTAGAGATATTATAAAGCTATTTATGTCCCTTCACCTAACAGCTTAGGCATTTGGGAGAGTTGGTTCACGACACTGACAAACCCATTTGGGACTTCAACTTCTCTAAACTTAGGTCATTCATTAGGACATAGATACTTAATGGGATTAATAAAAATGATGACATGTTACAGATTCATATACCTTACATGGCTTTTCACCTGACAATTGTTATGTGCAGTGCAGGTCTAATTCTGCACTGCAAAGTGGCTGCTTTTTATGAAATAATCTGTTTGGGGTTCGTGATCAACACAGGATGTGTCCTTTCACCTTGGGGAAATTTTTTATCATATGCTTTAGAGAGTGTAACAATGAGAAGGCTGTGATATCATTATCATGGCAGTGTGCTTCTTTTGCAGTTCTCTAGTGTATGTGGTAAGAGAGAAATATTCATAATTTCCAGGGTGTATGTTTTCCCTTACATTTGTCACGGGGTAGAACTGTGTTTACGGCTTCTCCTCGGTGCTCTGCTTATGGTTGTTTCAAGGGAATTCCTATGATTGATAATTGATATGCAAAGAGATTGCAAAGTTTTGTTACATTTTTTAGCCATTTTGGATTGCTATTTTTTCTCTTTGTTTGTCTTTTTAGGTGGACTTTTCTTATCCTCAACTCAAATGTACATCTTTCCTTCCTAATAATATTATACCTCTTATGTAGAAAAACAAAGATAAAAACAGTATCTACTTAAAAACAACAACAATGCATTGGCTGGAAAATGTTTATGTAGGTTACAACTTGAAGTTCCATGCAATTACAAATATGAATATACACTTTTATCTTTTGTAAAGTCTAACTTATAGATAAACTCCATCAGATAATGTTAAATCTAGAGCCAATTGGCCCAGTGACAATAAAGAACTGCTCATTTGGCCATATATTGACTACAGTGAACACGAAGAAACCCCTGTAGGGGACAGTAGCCCCCCTAAAACTTAGTGAAAAAGATTTGAAAGATTTCCACCACAAGATTCATAGAAAATGAAAGAAAGAAAACCAAAGAAAAGTGTTCAAGATAAAAGTAATCAAAGATACAATCTTACTTCATCATCCTTTCCATTCATGGGAAGGGAAGCCCTTGCTTTAGCTTTGGATAAAATTATCACATCTGTTTCTGCAGCATCGTGTAAGGAAGCTCGAATAAACTCTGCTGAAAGAATGCTACAAAAATAATACAATACATTACTAAACACCCAATACAGAATATAACTTCAGTCTTTTCTTTCAAAAATATACAATCCATATTTAGCAATATATATTACCAAAAGTCAAGATTTCAAAGTTCAAAGTAACAATGGACAAAGAAAACATGTTTAAAATATTTTAAAACAAGACAATAGGAATGGAATTAGTTCACAAGAAATCATTTACCTTTAGGTTGGAAGAAGAATAAATAAAGTAATTCAGATAACTTTAATTAAAAAATGAATTTAACTTGTTAAGGTCAACCTTGAAACAAAATTTAATGCTTCAAAGGTGAGAGCCCAAAATATGGATATCAACTTTGCATTCTCTTCTTTCTTGATAATTCCTTTTCTCAAGCCACAAGAAATCACAATATCTAGCTTCTTTTATCAAAATAAGAACAGAAATGAACAATCAAATCAACTGATTCTATCACTCTGACTCTCACGCTCAATAATCTTTGTTACACTGCAAAAGACCATTTCAGTTGGCTTCATATCAGCTTATATATATATATATACACTATCACAACCTCGAAACAAGTGTCTCACATATTCTTAAATTATTATCAAACTAGCCAAGTCAAGATTGTAGGCTTTGTCATTTAATAACCCTTTACTCTTCTTCAACCAAAAAATTCTCACACGAGTATAATGCTTTGCATCTTAGTATCTATGTGTTGTTCTCTTTTCATTTTTAAAAGGGATGAGCATAACCCACAGACCCATCAAGATCCATCCATACTGAACCGTAAATCTCAGTTTTAGTCAATGTTTGAATGGTCTGACTAATAAATTGATTTTTTTTCATTCTCAAAAATATCAGCTGTTTTGGTTGGGTCAGGTTCCATGTTCAAAATCCGACTGAACCAGAAATTGACCAAACCTACATAAATTATTTATTATTTATAAGTTTTTAAACTTACTACCCCAACAATTATTGCTCAGTCAAATACCCCCTTTATTTATTCCTCACCAAGTCCCCAATGTACCAAGCCTTCTGATGTACCTATCCTCTTTCATCTCTCCAACTTCACAGTGCTTCTCTCCCTCTTCTTAATTTAACTACTCTCTTCCAGCAGTCTGTTCTCTCAGTTTCAGAATCTAACTGAAAAAAAATGTGTTTACCACTCCTACATTTTTACACTTTTCCCCCACTCTTTTGCATCCTGTTTCCTTCTTAGTAGAGATTATTCTTTTATATTCAAATAATTGTATAAGGGCTCACAACAGAGAGTAGAGACCCAAATCAAGGGCTCCAACAGCAGGATGAAACAGCAGAAGGGTGGTTTTGCAGTGACTTTTAATGGATATCATCAAACTCAAACCAACACAGGCTTGGAATGGGAGTTTTTCTGCATTTTTGCTGCATTTGTTGTTTTGTTCAAGCTATTTGTACGATTTTCTTGTTTATCACTTACGTAGAATTTGTTCATCATAACTTGACTTCAATCTTTCTGAAGACTACGGAAGATTATGGTCAAATCAATCAATTGGGCTGATTGTGTTTGATACTGTGGAAAACTATGTCGGACGGTGGTTTCTATGTTGGACGGTGGCTCCTTGTGTTGTTCCCACGTTTTTAATGTTACATTGTTTTTAGTGCTTTAATATTGCTTATTTCCTAGGCTTGATTAGTTTGTTTATATAGGGACTAGTTTAAATGTAGAGCTCCCTATATATCTTTGTAAATATTTCAGCAGTGAATAATACACAGAGAAAATTATTCTCTGAACCTTTACTTTCTCTAACTTTCCATTATATGGTTTTAAATTGCGGCTGTGGTCGTGGTTGCAAATGCGGTTGCGGCTGCTGCGATGCAGATTGCGGCCGTTGCTGCGTGAAATTTTTTGTGGCTGAAGATTGGTTTTTGAAACGTGTTGCAGCCTATTGTGGCCGCAATGCAGTTCCGATGCAGGCGCATCACCGTCTCGTTGCGGTCTTTTTCTGTGATTTGAAATCATGCCACAATTGTGGGGTGATGTGGTTGCGGCAATTGCGGCGGTGACTGCAACTGCAATATTGCGGCTGCATCAGTTGATGCAGTCCGCAATTTAGAAACATTTCCAATTACCCTTTTTCCTTCTTATAACTTATAACTTGCTTCTTATTTATTGAAAGAATTTTACCTACTGATAATTCAATTATACATTTCTCCATGTTTCTATGTCTCTTTCCTTTCTAACCAACCCACACAAACCAAGATGAGTTTTCTTTGGAAAAACCAACCCGAACAATCAGCAGAGGTGGCTTTTCCACCGATTGAACCAGACCTGTGCTCAACCAATGTTTTGGTATCCTCAGGCACCTATTCTTCAAAACCTAGAAGCCAAAACCTCAGCAAGAAGAATATGTATACAAATTGAGCTGTTAGCAAGTGCTCACACCAAGCTTTCAAAATGCTAAAAATTAAAATTCACTACTTCTGCATCTTCTATGGGATAAAGTAATGTTTTGGCTTCCATGTGGTGCTCAGAATGACTTTCTCAGATGGGTATATTTGATAAATACAAAGAGAGATTGGCAACCCTTGTTTAGTTTATTTCATTATTTGTCTTTCTCTGCTGGTTTATTTTTGACTTTGTGCTTCTTTTAAGATGATATCTTAATTTTCAACCGCTGTACTCCCCTACTTTCTTTTCCTACTAAAATTTATTTTTCTACAAAAGAAAAAAATATTTCACACATAGCCCAAATGCAAGCCCTAAACATTGTTTCAACCCATCCAAGCCATCAGCAGAGTGCAGATTGCCATTTCACCATCTCAGATAAAAGGAACTAGTCAAACTTAAACATTAAAATTCAACCCTATTCTTTTCCAATAACTACTCGGTTCTCAAAAATCAAGAAAAGAAGTAGAAAGCACTGTCAAATGAATTTTCAGATGCAGGCTAATGGAATAAACAATCTAAATGCAAGTAAACAGTAGCATATGTAACGTCACTTTGATAGATCAGGACATCACTAAAGGTGTACCTGTTTATGGATTCTATAAAGCATATTACATGATCTCTAAGATGACGAAAGCAATGCAGACCAGTGAGCTCATCTCCATCCTACCAAACAGGATAAGACAGAAATTAGTATAGAATTGTCTCTCCATCTTTCAGTAATCCCATCATATTAAATCATACAACAAAAAATCAATCATGCTGCGTTGTAAACAGACTTCAAAGGAAACTACCTATGTTCAACACAGGGATTGATATCAGCTTAGCATTAATCTCATAAAATATGTAAGTAAAAAGAGGGGAGGGGGGCACAAAGAGTACTAATACTAAAGGCTAAAGCCATGGATCATGAAAACATGCATTAAGGATAGTATTCACGAGAGTTCATATAATGATTAAAGGATACCAGCAAATGTTGCAAATCGTCAGTCACATCCAGTGCTCCAGCACAATCTGCAGATGCAACAAGCTGTATCACAGCAAAATATATCAACTTAAACGGGATTTCCAATCATCATCAACAGCAATTTGTAAAGATGATCGACTACTTCATAATAATAATTATCAGACAATGGAAACACAAAAAACCAAAAAAAAAAAATTACCAGCTGTGAATCAATATGGCATGACAACTAATTAAACGACCAAGAACAACATATAGTTAACAAGGAAACCCGTTTCAAAACTCGATTTGATTAATGTTATTATACTCAAGTTTCAAACTCATACGCTGACAAAAATATAATAACACATCAGAGAAATATCAGTTAAATCTTCATAATCCTATTTAGTATAATGTTTCTACATTCAAAGCACCAACATGACAGTGAAGGCACTCTACCCTAACTCTAACAAGAGTATCTTCATAATTTCATTAATCACGCCACCCCTCTAACAGCTAAAGCCACACCATCACCGGAATAAATAACCAATTGCGCAAAAATTAAAGTACTTTCAGAATCAAAAATCAGAATCAAACAAGAAAAAAAAGTACCAATTTGAGAGCAGAGACAGCTTGGTTAACATATAATATAAGCCTTAATTTCTGCTGAAGCGTCAAGAGGTTGGTCCTGGAGCCATTCAGCTCCTGAATCTGCCTCGCGTTCTCGACCAAATCCGAATCCAAGAGCCGGATCGTCTCCTTCAATTCACGAATCCGGCTACAACCTTCCACGATCTTCGCATTCAGGTCCTGCAGCTGCCCCTGCGCCTCGAAGAACGAGCTCGACCTTAGCGAGATCTCCTTCACCAAGTGCAATTCCACTACATCCAAGTAGTGCGAGAGCTTCTCCTGCAAGGCCAAGTTCTCGGAAACATTCGAGAAGGGACACGCGGCGCGGAAGGTGGCGCCATCCTCGAGCCGGAAATCCTCCTTGAAGTATAGCGACGGGACCTCGCGGAGGCACGCGACGAGGGCTTCGCCCTGGCCAGCAACGATGCCACCGTCAGCGACGGAGGAGGAATCGTTGATCTCCTTGGTGGCGTGGTTTCTGATATCTTCGAAGCGGTGATAGGGTTCGGAGATGGGGGAGAGGTAGGAATGGAAGTCCGATCGGGTGATGTCGGAGGTGGGTTTGGTGGTGAGAGGGGCGAATTCGGGGGGTGAGACGGCGGTGGAGGAGGACCACCAGCCGACCCAGGAGGCGGTGGCATCGGCGGCGTGGGGGTTGTTGAGGATGGAGGAGAGGCTTTGGATGGCGTCGGAGTTGGATTTGGAGAGGGAGGAGGAGGAGGAGGTTCGGTGATGGTGGGAGAAGGAAGGGGATTCGGTGGTTGGTGACCTTCCCCAATGTTGGGAAGGTGGGGAATCCATGGTTTGTTCAGGAACTGAGGGGCATTACAAATTACAATTACAATTGGAGGTTTTAATAAGTGAAGATCGATGAGTGAGTGGGAAAGTGTGGTGTTTGTGATGTGATGAGATGAGTGATTGATTTCAATTTGGTAAAGTTTTCAGTTGTTCAGGTTGGTTTTTGGTTTGGATTGTGTTGTGGGGGAAATTTGAGGTTTGGTTTTTCGGGTAATGTGTGTGTTGTGTGTGAGGGAAATGGAAATGGAAATGGAAATGGTGTTGGGATCTGAGGGAGGGAGGAAGAGATAGCGAGAGTTGAGGAGGGTGTTGCCGTGTTGGCTTTAGAGCAACGGAATGGAGAAGGAGGATCTTTGTACGGGAAAGCCGGTGGTTCGACCGGGCTGGGATCGGATTTCAAACCGGTACGTTAAACAGTGAAGTGGGATGGACTATTTCTGTTTAAAATAATGTTTTTTATTCAGAGATCATGGAGGACATAAAGAGTCTAAAATTGTCTAATGACAAATAAATTAAGTTATTTGAACACATAAAATATAACACTAAGATGATATTCTACTTATATTTATATACGATATATTTATCTTAATTTGGCATACGGTACATAAAAATAATGAGTCATACTCACATGCGATATGGTATCCTAAGCAAGTGTCTTAGTCTTATGTTTGGATTGATAAGATTGAGTGGAATGTAATAGAATAGAAATAAGTTTCATTATTTGGTTATGTTAAAAAATGATGAAATGTGATGGAAGTGGGTAGAATAGATTTCATCCTATCCTGTAAAAAATCATTAATTTTCTTCCTTCTCCCCCCAATTTGGGGGGTTTGGGATGTAATGGAATGGTAACTTTCTTCTCCATTAAAAATAAAGTTATAACTCTTACCATTCCATCAACTTCCCAAACAATGGAATTGTAATGTTACTTCATTCAATCTTAAAATATCCAAACAATAGAATGATATTTTTATCTCGTTCCATTTCATTTCATTTCATCTCCTATCATCCCATCTCATTTCATTTTATTCCATCAATTATTAAATATCCAAACATAGTCGAGGCTTACACTTTCCCCTCCTCTTCCCCTCATAAAACCTAGTTGTAGGTTTATCCCTATAATTTTTTGGTTTCCCGGAGTATCTTTCCACCCAATATGTGAAGGACTAATCTCCCGAGATACGGTCAGGCGCATAAGCAGAACCCTTACCGATGGTGTTATTTTCATACACATAAATCTTAAGATCTAACCTACGACAACATACTTAAGGGATTCTAACATCTTCCACTTGAACCAACACACGTTGGCATCTATACAGTGATTACTCATTTGTAACAGAATGAAGTTCAATGTTAAACACTTTTTGTTAGTCTTTAGACTAAAGAAACCTTAAGGCTATTAGTATAAGGGGTTCATACACTCTTCCTTCCCCTACCCTCATAAAACCTAGTTGTCGATCTATCTCTACAATGATTACTCATTTATAAAAGACTCATCAAGACTACTACACTGAGGTTAAATGCTACTCAAGCCCCACTCAAACCATAATCAAGGACTAATGCAGCAAAATTAATTTTGTAAGACCCAATACTTAGAGGTGTCAGGGCCCTATCTCAAAGTTGTCAACATCTACAATGGGTTGTCCAACTATGTCCAAACAAGATTGAGTCTCTTTGTAGTCATTAAGAGCCTTAAGAGCTTGCACAATGAGGTGTGGTGGTGAGATTGTTTCTTTTTCTAGAAACAAAGCTAGTTACGGTTAAGCCACACCCCATGAAGCAAAACACAAAACACTTTTCTAGATTCCTTGATTGACATCACCCAAATGTTGGTGCATTATTCTAGAAAGGAAATGGATTCTAAGTTATTGCATTAGTCCTAAATGAGAAATGAACCAAAGCCTTTTGGACCACTTGCAATCTCTTAATGCATAAGAGATATGCTCTTCTTTCTTAAGGCACCATGGACACAAGGAAACTCCTTCTTACTGTTACTTGGCCCAAGGCCCTTCAGAAGGTTAGATCTAATAAGTTGATATGTTGATTTGACTCTAAAGAGACCATCTCTAATACCTTTCCAAAAGAACTTATCTAGTCTATCTAAATTTGTCACAAGAATTTCAAGGATTTCCTTGGCTTCAAAAGAAAAGAAGACATTATCAATGAGTACTTAGGTCCGACAACTAAATTCTTGATTAAATAGTTCATAATGGCTTTTGGGTTAAGCCAATAGCAGGGACTCCAAGGCTTGAAGCTTGGTTGGTTGGGCAAACACTCATCCTCCCAGATACTCACATTTTCACCATTTCCAATCCTCAATAACCCTCTTTTTTCAAGCACCCATGTTGTAGAAGCAATACTTCTTCGTGTGAAACTTGGCAAGTGACTAAGATGGGTTTTCAAATAGCTGATATGAGGAAAATATTTAGCCTGCATCACTATAGAGAAGAGAGCATTTTGAAATTTTAGAAGTAAGCAGAGCAATATTGAAAGCTTCAAACTCCTAGAGCAATATTGTTCTAAATAATGTTGTTACTTGAAATTGAAAGAGGAAAAACATTTTTCATTTTTCTTGTGAGATGTTGGAAAAACCTAACTATCGCACAATACAAGTTAAAATTGCTTTTGAGTGAACAAGTAATGGGGCTAAGGTGTCCATGAATTGGGTTATGTTGAGTTTAAGGTATTTTTGGAACTGTCCCGCTCATCTAAATAGTGGATTAATAGAGCTGAGTAACACTTAGCAACTGTCAAGTTAGTTAGCAGTGTTGTCAAGTTAGTTAGTAGTTACCTTTTTAGTTAGTTAGTTAGGAAAATTAGTTACTATCAATTTGTGATGTAATATAAGGAGATAGTATAGTGTAAAAATGTAACTCTAATCATATGCAATAATCAAAAAGCAATGTTTCTTTCAGTATTCTCTCTTCATTTCAAGTTTTGTTATGGTATTAGAGAGCCATTTTTTGGGCTCTACACAAAAATCTCAAAAGCTTCAAAGCTTCTTCATTGATAAGCTTTTTCATTGATCTTTAATCTTCGGCTCTTCTTCTTCATTAATCTTCAATCTTCAGTTTCTTCATTCTCGGCTCTTTCTTTCTTCATTTTTTTCTCTCGATCAGTTTTCATGGCTAATTTACATCAACTTGATCCAACAAATCCTTTTAGCCCCTTCTACTACACCCTAATGAAAATCCCTCCCTGATTTTGGTTTCACCACCATTAACAAGAGCTAACTACCATTCATGGTCCAGAGTTATGAAAATGGCTCTTTTATCTAAGAATAAGTTGCGATTTATCAATGCAAGCATGCTAATACCACCTGTCATTGATCTAATCTATCTGATGTAGGAAAGATCCAATAATTTGGTGCTCTCATGGATAACTCGTTCAATTTCATATCAGATTGCTCAGAGCATTTTGTGGATAAACAAGGCCATAGATGTATGGGAAAACTTGAAAGAAATATTTTCACAAGGTGACTTGTTTCGAATATCATATTTACAAGAAGAAATTTATGCTTTTAGGCAAGGAAATTTATTAGTAATCAATTATTTTACTAAATTAAAAAACACGTGGGATGAATTAGAGAATTTTAGACCTTTGCTAACTTGTGGATGTGCTTTACCCTGTAATTGTAGAGGGTATAACACTATGAGAACACATAGAAATAGTGATTATGTGATTAGGTTCTTAAAGCGGTTAAATGAGGACTTTGCTCATGTTAAATCACAAATTATGTTGATGGAACCTTTGCCTACTATAAACAAAGTCTTTTCACTAATGATACAACAAGAAAGGCTAATGACCAATGTTGTTGCTAGTAATCTAAAGCTTTCATCAGTTCCTCTGATCAAAACTCTAATGGTTTCAAGAAACCATCTTTTGGAAGAGGATACAATAAAAACTATAAAGGAAGATAACAAGGTTTTGGTGGCAATTTTGCTAGTAAAACAAGAAAGTTTTGCACTTTTTGTGAAAAGGACCAATCATACAGTGGAAACATGCTACTATAAGCACGGTTTTCCCTCAAGCTTCAAATTCAGAAAGCCAAATTCAACAATAAATAATGTGACCACTGAAGATGAAGATGAAGTGGAGTCACTGACTTGTCTTAAGAGAATATTCAGAAGGAGCCAAAATTCAATTTTACTCTAGAACAATGTCACAGTTTGTTGTCTTTGATTCAGCAATCCAATCCCAAGCCTTCACCACATACTGTCAACATTGTCCATCATTCCAAATCATCTATTAATTCAGTTACCCCAGGCAAATCACTTCATCAACATGGTCACTAGATCTTGGACACAAGAGCCACTAACCATATTTTTTATAATTTGTCCTTTTTTGACTTACATAAAATCATTAAATCAATTTCTATTACATTGTCTAACAGTACCAAAGTCCAAACACATATTTCTGGTACAATCTATTTCTCCCAATCATTTATTTTACTAGATGTTTTGTATATTTCAGATTTTCATTTCAATTTGATATTAGTAAACAAACTTACATCTAATATGAATTGTCAATTGCTTTTCTAGAAGCAAAGTTGTCAGATCCAAGAATTACCTTCATTGAGTATGGTTGGTTTAGCTAGAGAGCATGATGGCCTCTACAAGCTAGTAACACCTAATTTTTTCAAGCCCTGCAACTCTGGAATCCAACAACATGATTCTACTGTTTGTAATAATTATAGTTCCTCCATTCTTACTGGTACAAATTTTGAATCATTGAGTGATGCAAAAATTTAGCATCTTCGGTTAGGACATATGTCTCCTAAATGTTTCCATTTGTTACACTCCCAACATTCCTATATTCCTTCTTCTGTTAAACTTGTTTGTAATGCTTATCATTTTGCTAAACAAAAACGTTTACCTTATCCTGTTAGCAATTCACATTATCTTCAATTTTTTGAGCTTATACATGTTGATATTTTTGGACCAATTTCTGTCTAATCTTTAATGGTCACAAATATTTTTTTACAATAGTTGATGGTTACAATAGATACACTTGGATTTTGTTAATGAGAGGGAAATATGAAGCTAAATCAACATTACAAAATTTCATCACTATGATTGAGACACAATATAACACAAAATTGAAAATTCTAAGGAGTGATAATGGTCCTGAGTTTAATATGCTGAAATTTTATCAAAGCAAAGGTGTTGTTCAAAAACACCACTTGTGTTGAGACACTACAGCAAAATATTGTAGTTGAAAGAAAGCATCAGTATATTTTAAACATTGTTAGAGCTCTCTTGTTTTAGGCTAAATTACCAAAAAAAAAAAAATTAGTGTTATGTTGTATCTCATGTTGTTCATCTCATTAACAAAATTCCTACATCCCTTCTATCAAATAAATCTCCTTTTGAATTGGTGCATAACACATTTCCCAATTTATCTCAATTGAAGGTCTTTGGTTCATTATGTTTTGCTTCAACAATCACTGCTAACCATAGTAAATTTGATCCAATATCAGAAAATGCATTTTTTTTGGTTTTAAACATAGAGTCAAAGGTTACTTGCTCTATAACCTTCACAGCAGCACCACTATTGTTTCTCAAAATGTCATCTTTCATGAACACATATTCTCATATAATTATGCCGCATCTTCTATACCTCATTCTACTATTTCCACCACTTCACCATCCTTACAGCCTTCTTTTGTTGATTATTCCTCACTAGCATCAATAGTTCCTCATTTACCTCACTCTCTTAATTCACTTTCTATTTCTTCTTCATATCAAGCTGAGCAACACTCAACAACCATTCCTAGGCAATCTTAGAGATGCATGTACCCACCCAAATATTTATAAGACTACCATTCTAACACAACATTAGGCAGCAAATCATATAAGTAATTAATGTAAAAAGGATGAGTACGATGATTTCTGAAAGTTACATATCAAAATTATATTTTTTTTATCTTTCAGAAAAGTCAAAAGAATATTTTATCTTTCAAAAATATTATCAGAAGTTTAAATCTCCATTTCAATGTTTTTGAAAGAAAAAATGATAAAAAGAGAAAAAAATTGTGTTTGCTCATTTTTTTTGCTTTAGAATGTCAAAAAGAAATGAATGATAAATGTTTTAAAAAATGTAAAGTTACATTTATTTTTAATGATTTAATATTAAAACCACTATGTGGTTGGAAATCTAGACCATGGATGTAGTCTAAATTGGACAAGTAAAAGGGCATGTGTGGGGTCCATCCCATTGGACCCAACCTCTTTGATTCTATCCAGTTAAGTTTGGGTTGTGTCTATTCGAATTCTTTAAGCTTTTTCTTAAGATTATATCCAATCTAGTTATTATTCAAACAATTTCATAACCCTAATTATTATAGTTGTTCTCCAAAGAATCTAATAGCAACAAGCGATAACATTATTATCTCCCTAATCCTCAATTTTTTTTCACAACATTTATTAACTATGATTAAGTAATTCCTATGACAAACATCAATCACCAATATCTATTATTGCCTTCAACCATTCAGATTCTCACTCAATCACCATCTTCCTACATCAACTCACACACCATCATCGTTTACACATATTTTTGCGTCACTCTATCCACCACAACATCAAATCTACTATCAGATTCTCAATAATTCTCTAAGAAACCCTTATTACTCCATTCATCAAACACACTTGTTACAATCAACATTCACCATGTTTTTCCTTTCTCAACATAGATCTTTGAGCACCCTATACACACCACCATATCTTATTGGTATGATCTTTTCTCGTTAAGCTTTGTAGAATTATATTTTAGGTTTGTAATACACAATTTTATTTTTGAAGGTAAAACTACGAATAGTTGAATATTTTTACAAATGATTTTACAACAATAAAATATATTATTTTCCACAAATTAAATATGTATAAATCATTGTCAACAATCGTCAAATTTTAGGGCGTAGACATTTCCTCAAAGAGGAAAGTCTAGATACAAGAAGGTAAAAATGTAACAAACATATAGTTGATATGGGATTCTATTGTCCTAGAGTTAGATTTCACCCTTAAGTCAAATTTCGTGTTGTTTCATAAAGCAGACTCTTCAAATCAGTTCCTCTAAGGATGCCACAAAAGTTTTAACAAGAATTTATAATGATACTTACAGATGACTTATTAATAAAGGACTATCAACAAAAATCAAACTCAAAACCTTTTTATAGACGATGTCCAATCCTACTAGTTGAGATAACTCTCATTGACTGAAATATCTATCTATTTGCTACATTAAAGTTAATTCATGCAATGAGGGTCTTCCAAGCATTCACTTCTAGCAAATTCTCAGCTAGTGATTGACCAACCCTCCAAATCTTTACACATTAATAAATATATAATTTTTTTAAAAAAATCTATGCCTGAACTTAGACATGACACCGTTTGAGTCTCCATCCATTAATATTGCATGTATTTACACAAATTTCCTTACATGAACTTGGACACGATCACTTATGCTATACAATCATAATACCAAAGTTGCTCCAACTGTATACGGGTCTTCAAATTGTCATTTAGAGCAATTTCTCAACTCCTGATTAAATGACCCTTTGAATCTTCACCTTGTCTTAGATACATGATTTTTTTATAAATTTATGTACATGAATTTAGACATGACACTGTTTAAGTCTCCATCAATTGACGGTGCAAGTATTTACATAATTTCTTATGTGTGAACTTAGATAGGGTCTCTTAGTTATGCTACATATTCACAATATGAAAATTCATACTTCCAATTTGAGCTATACAATCATGATAAAACAATAATATACAAAAACTTCAAACAAGTATTTTTTCCAAAATCAAATGCCTTAACATATTGTTATGTCATATTACTTCATTACTTATTGAAACTAGAGAGAAAGAATTGAGTGAATAATGCTCATCGACTCATTAACTGATGATATGAACTTATATATAATACTAATTACTAACAGATGTCAACTAATTGTAACTAACTACAACTGATAACAAAATATGCTAACAAACTAACTAATGTATAATATACCCTATACATAAATACTATATTGTGAAATCCCCCTCAAGGTGGGAAATATATGTCAGTAATCCCCATCTTGGCTAATAACTGATGAAACAGAGGTGACTGAACCGGTTTGGTTAATATGTTTGCTAATTGATGCCAAGATTGAACATGGATAAGTTTGAGGAACCTTGTTGTAACCTTTTCTCTAACAAAGTGACAATCAATTTTTATGTGTTTTGATCGGTCATGGAAAATAGGATTATAAGCAAGGTGAATAACAGCCTTATTATCACAAAAAACTTTTGCTGTGTCCATCTTAACTGCAAAATCCTTTAACAAATTCTGAATCCATGTAAGCTCACTTGAGACACTTGCCAATGATCTATATTCAGCTTTGACAGAGCTCCTGGAAACTGTAGGCTGTTTTTTTTTATTTCCAAGAAATTAGAGCATCTCCTAGAAACACCAAGTAACCTATAGTGGATCTTCTAGTACCATTGCAGCTCCCCCAATCAGCATCTGCATATGGAGATAAGTGAAGATTGTTTGCAGCTGGAAATAACAGTCCTTGACCAGGGCATTTTTTGATATACCAAAGGAGATTATGAACAGCCTGTAGGTGTTGAGGCCTTGGATTTGACATGTACTGACTCAATTTGTTAACTGCAAAACTGATGTCAGGTCTAGATATAGTGAGGTACATCTATCAGCCAATCAATCTCTTGTATTGAGCAGCATCTGGTAAGGGGTCACCATCTGATGCATTTAACTTGACATTTGAATCCATAGGCATATCACAAGGTTTAGAATCCAAGAATCCAATATCTTGCAGCAATGTTACTGCATGTTTTCTTTGAGACAAAACAATTCCTTTGGAAGAATGAGTCAATTCTAAATTAAGAAAGTATTTAAGATCTCCCAGAACTTTCAATCTGAACAATTGCTGTAAAGTAGTTAAACTTGTGTGATCATTTCTGAACTAGGGCCAGCAACAATAATGTCATCCACATAGACCAACAAAAACACCACATTCGAACCAGTACCAAAAGAAAACAAGGAGTAATCACACTTGGATTATGTGAACCCTGCACTGATTAAGGTGGATGAAAGTTTCTAGAACCATTGTCTTGAAGCTTGTTTAAGCCTATAAATGGACTTATTCAACTTACACACAAGACCCTTTTGTTGACTAGGATAGCCTTATGGTAGATCCATGTACACTTCCTCAAATAGATCACCATTGAAGAATGCATTATTGATGTCCAATTGCAGCATATGCCATTTCTGAACAGCAGCAATTGTGAGGAGGATTCTGACAGTGGTTAGTTTTGCTACTGGTGAGAAGGTGTCTAGAAAATCTACTCCAGATTGCTGTGTATAACCCTTGGCCACTAACCTGGCTTTGTATCTATCCAGGGAACCATCTGACTTATATTTAGCTTTATAAAGCCAACGACAACCAATTATATGTTTGCCATGAGGTAATTGAATCAATGACCAAGTATTATTTGACTCCATTGTTTGTAGTTCATCTGTCATAGCTTGCTGCCACTCAGGTAAATTTTTTACTTGAAGATAAAATTGTGGTTCATATACTGAGGATACCTGACAAATAAAGGACTTGTATGGAATTGACAATCTATCAAAGGTCATGTGATCTATAATAGGACAAGATGAGGAAGTATGACAAACATAATCTTGCAAATAAAAAGGTATTTTAGTGTGTCTAGTAGTTCTTCTTGACTGAGTAGGAGAATCATGTGATGGAAAAGAGTTTGGTGGAATAGGAATAGGTTCTGGTGGAATAATGTTTGTAGCATGATTTACCAATCCTAAATCAGTTGAAGGAGTTGGAATTACTAGATCAGGAAAAAAATTTGTGATTTCAGTAGGAGGGGAAATGTGTGCAAAAGGAAAAGTGGACTCATGAAAAATATCATCCCTTAAAATAAAAAAAGGACTTAGTGTTTAAATTGTACAATTTGCACCCCTTATACCCCCACTGGATAACCCACGAATATGGCTGGAATGGCTCTAGGAGTGAATTTAGTTATGCTAGAAAGAAGTGAAAAAGCAAACAAAGACATCCAAACACCTTCAAAGCATTGCAGTCTGGTGTTTTATTAAAAAGTAACTGAAAATGAGATTGATTTTTTAATAGAGGAGATGGTAACCTGTTGATCAGAAAAGTGGCAGTAGCTAGGCATTCTCCCCAAAAACTGATAGGCACCTTGGATTGAAATAATAGTGACCTAGCAGTGTTGAGAAGGTGTTGGTGTTTCCTTTCCACTATTGAATTTTGTTGAGGCCTTTGAACACAAGAAAATTGATGTATGTTCCTTGTTCTTACAAGAATTCAGTAAGTGCTAATTTTTTGGCATTATCAGATCTGAATTGCTTGATTATTTTGTGATAATAATGTATTTTATTCATTTTATAATCTTCTCACTTAGCTTCTTAAGGTTCAATTTGACTTAATTAAGTTGATTTTGTCACATTTTATGAAATTAAGTTTAATTAGATCATTGAAAAAATTATTGCTTAAATTATCATTAACTTGGGTGATTGCATTCTTAAGTAAAGTTGTCATAATTTGAGTTGCAATTATTTGATTAATGTGATTTTGGTCTTGTTAGAAAGTTAAGATAATTCTCTAATAACTATTTACTTAATAGCAAGAGCCACATTGATAGCAATATATTTCATTTATTGTATAATCTTCTCACTTGGCTTTTTCAGTAAACTGACTATAATTTGAGTTACAAATATCCGATGGATGTGATTTTGGTCTTATTTTAAAGCTAAGACAATTTTTTACAACTTGCATGAGGCCTCAAGACTAGGAACACACATTTGGATAACTCAAATTGGAGTTGAAGCAAAATCTAGAGTTTGAACCTGACATCTTGACCTTTATGCACTCATTAGCTATATCTCGGGCTATAGGAGTTTAACAATTTTGAAATTTTGATAGTAGAAGGTTAAGACCCATATTTACAACTTTCATGAAGAACACAAAATTCAATTCGGATTCCTTGAAGGTTATATTGAGCTTGGAAGTTAAAACAGCGGAGCTGAAGTTGTGCTTGACCCATGAGCAGCAATTGGGTCATATCTCGGGCTGTAGGTGGTGGATTTGGCTAAACTCAGTGTCTATGGAAAGCTAAGACAATTTCCTAGAACTTTCATGAAGACCACCTGACTAGCAAATGACGCATGCCATGAGTTCAGAAGTGAAACATTTTAGAGACAAGAATTCACCCATTCAACATCATCAAACAACTATTCTGGCATTTTATTCTCATCATCCATCATCTCCTTTAGCATTTTGTACTCTTCTAACTCTATAAAATGAGGCAAGGGCTAATCATTTTAGGGTGTTAGCTTAGAGTTTACTTTCATGCTTGTATGTTAATTGTTTCCTTTGTTTAGTTTTCTATTATTCTTAATTAAAGCTATGTTTATCATCATCTTCTTCTTTCTTTCTTTCTTCTTAATTCATGAGTAACTAATTTTTATTTTACTTTAGTGAAAGGGTGAAACTCTTAGTAATATGTTGAGGTTAGATTAATTTCCTTCTTTTGCTTAAATGATATATTTTTATGTGATCTTTATATGTCTTATATGTTGTTTCCGATCAATTTAGAAACTCTTCTTGTATAATGAATATCTTGATTCATTGTAGACAAGACGTTGGCACAGTAGATGCTTGAGATCATTTACAAGTATTGGTAGATAATTAATGGAACCATAATATGATTACATATATAATCTTAATTGAACTTTCAATGTTAAATTTTCCGATTGGAACCTTCATTATGTATGATTTCAATTGAGTTATAAAAAGAAATAAATAATCTTGTCTTTAATTTATTACCAAGAGTAGATCTCCTAACCCAAGTGAATCCTTTTCATCTTTGAACAACTTATATCACATTTAGTATTGTGACAAATCTGCTCCTTACCTTAAATAATTTTTCTTCATCAATTCCCTGTGGATCGACCTCGGACTCCCGAGAATATACTACTTGAAACAACCTATATTTAAGTTTGAAACTTTTAATTATCCCATCATTTTGCCAAATTGAATCTTGACAAGTTTGAAAAATTGCATAACAAGTGTAGTGGCTTCTGATTTTAACTTCAACAGATATGTCCAAGTGAAATTATCATCAACTAAAGTCAAGAAATACCTTTTACCATCATATGTAAGGTGATGATAAGGGCCCTAGATATCACAGTGGATTAGATCAAAGGGAAACTGAGACATATTATTATGAGATACAAATGAAAGCTTTCTAAGTTTAGCTAATGGACAAATATGACAATCTAGATCAAAAGAAATATTAGGCTGATCAAAGGGAATTTTATCTTTTAACAATTTCAATATTTTTTTATGACAAATGACCTAGTTTATCATGCCATGTTCGAACAAAAACATTGTAAACACTAGAACTAATATTGGAAAAAGGATGCATATTAGAAACAGAAAGAACATTTTTAGATTTTACTGCTGAAGCTGCATCACACTTTGGTGTGTTGACAGTGGGTGTAAGCATGTACAATCCTCCAACAATTTCACCATTCTCAATCATCTTTGATGAATTTAATGCTTGGATGGTGAAACAATTAGAAGTAAAGACAATGGAACAAAAGGAATCATGCAGTAAAGAACTGACAGAAATCAAATTGACATGAAAAACAAGAATGTATAAGACATTATGTAAAATTAGGTCTTTTGACAATTGAACTGAACCTATTATAGGCAATGGAACTTTGGATTTATCAGGTAGGACAACAAAGAAATCATTTAAAGGTTGATGATGAACAAAATTAGACAAGATACATGTGATGTGACTGGTTACTCCTGAATCCAAAATCCAGGATTTTGATTGATTTGGAAAAGAAACACAACTAGTAGATAAAACAATATCTACATTGTTGGAATTAATAGAATCCACATGAGACTGAGTAGCTTGAGTGATTTGAATTTGGAGAAGTTGAATCAGTTGATGATATTGCTGATTAGATAATTGTAAAGAGGAGGTACCAACTTGTGGTAATTCAGCATCAATTGTTTTTGAAACTTAATGTACTAAAGCAATGTGTTTTGATTTCCCCTTCCTATAATTGGGAAGAAAACCATACAATTTGTAACAACGATCCTTAGTATGTCCCAAAACACCACAATGTGTGCATGGGGGACGATCTTTTTTGCCTTGTGCATCAAAATTTGGTCTTGTAGCTGAGTTCTTGACAGCAAAAGCGAACTAAGCACTAGCATTAGCCTTAGCAATGACTCCAAGTTCTTGTTGTTTTTCTTCTTGAACAATCAAAGAAAATACCTTAGCCATTGGTGGCAAGGGATCCATCATGCGAATCTGACCTCTGATATAAGAAAAGGCATCATTGAGTTCCATTAGAAACAACATCACGTACTCCATTTGATGATGCTTAATGAATGGATGAACACCACCATATGTGCATGTGTTTACTGGATGGTATTCAACAAGTTCTTCCCAAAGAGTTTTGACTTTGGTGTAATACTGACTTACTGAAAAAGAACCTTGAGTGGTATTCATGAGATCTTTCTTGATCTGAAAAATTCTTGGACTATTTTTTTGAAGGAATCGATCCTTGAGATCACTCCAAAGTTCAGAGGCATTGCTACAATAAACAACACTAACAACAATTTCTTTAGTGAGTGAATTCAAGAGCCATGAACAAACAATGTCATTGTTCCTCTTCCAAATTGAAATCAACTGAGGATCATCAGTTGGCTAAGGAATAAAGCCATCCAAGAAACCATACATGTTCTTGGCATTAAGTGCTATTTTCATTGCTTGATGCCAAGAACCATAATTCTCCTTTGATAATGGTTTAAAAACCAGAATCAAACCGGGGTGATCAGAGGGATACAAAAAATAAGGGTTGAAAGTATCATCGGGAAACGTTGCCATGATTGTGAATAACAAGAACAATCAATGGAAGCAGAAAAGGATCAAGCGAAAAAGAACAGAGAGATTATGAACGCAGAGAAAAAGAAAAAGAATATACTACTGATACCATATTGAAACTAGAGAGAAAGAATTGAGTGAATAATGCTCATCGATTAATTAACTGATGATATGAACTTATATACAATACTATCTACTAACAGATTTCAACATCTAACGATTCTACAAAAATCTGATGCATCTTGAAATTGCGTGATGTTTACCTAGCGGTTACTCATTCTTTTCCATTAGTCCTTTGCTTCAGATAATGTGTACATATGACACTTCATGCATATGAATGGATGTAATGAAGACAACTTCTCCATCATGGGTGAACAAAACTATGTATTCGAAGATCTTCTAAAAGGTCACATGCGTGTCACATGCTTCATTAAACCAAGCATTGATGTGAATTTCGTCGACAATATCAGTATTGTTTCTATGCAACATTACAAATCAAGTTTCAAGGATTCAATTAATTTTGGAGTTATTTACAATAACGTCAGTATTACTACTATGCACATTTTACCTCCATACTCCAATGACTTCTAGTCGACCAAGCTGAGATGGTGTCGACCTTATAGTAACATCAGTATTACCATCTTTCTTCCTCCTGATAGAATCAATACTATCAAAGATCATGAAATATCATCAATACTATTTCGATGAGTAGCTTCAGTATTACTAAAAAATGATTCTCCACTTGGTAGATCATGACAACACTTAAGCAATTTATTTTCAATACTTAGGCAACATCATTATTGCCTTTACTAGATAGTCTTAGCACGGTCAACTAGTAAACTTAGTGTCCACTTGACAACTTCTTAGCAGTCTCAATACTATCCCATGTCACATAATGATATGTGCAAGTTTATAACACGTGTGACATAATTTTTTATTATGCTCCAACAACGTTAAGCTTTTTACTTCTCTCATGTTAAAATTTTACCTTTATGTCTTTATCTCTAAGTTTCCCACTCAGCTTTTTATGTCTTTATCTTTTGACTGTTTTTGCTTCTCCTTTTCTTTTCACTATACTTCTCCCTGCGGGTTTTTATCCCCTCCAATTGCTTTCATTGTAACACCCTTGTGAGGATGTCACATATATAAAGAGAAATAAATAAAATCTACCCAAGTTGTAAAACATTTATTAAATATTAATATGGGTTGTAATATAATTCCTGTTAAATAGAATATTATTAAATAAAATAATGCGGAAACATAAAATAAACAGAAACAACATCACTCATAATATACATATGGTCCAAGTTATAAGTTATACAAATAATTTACAATTACAACTACAAATATTTAAACAGAAACAGTAAAGAAAAACAGTAAAGAGTCAATATATACATACGCAGACGCGCCCAAAAATACATTATACATATTTAATCCTCTGATGGATCACTCTCAGGAAACTCATCAGAAGATAAATATCCAGGATGCCTCGACACTCGGCGGACATGAGACCGCGCAGTCGATACGAGTGTCATCTCACTAGGCTCAGTGGATACACCACCCCAATGACGCCTAATGGATAAAGGTAACTCTAGGTGTAGAAACACAGTCGTCGTCATCAAACCTATGACGTAGGGACACAGTCAGCCGTCCCGCATACGTCACAGAGTCTCTGTCTCCTCGCATATGCCAAGCTAACGATCCACCGTGAAACTCGAGCATCACAAACCCCAAAAATCCTGGCATTGCCATACCAAAACTAATCAGTCCAATAGATATGGATGATCAGATGGTTCTTGATCGTCGAACTGATCTTCGGCTTGCTGATCTTCCTCTTCCTCGGAATACAGAATCTCAAGAGGCTGTTCCTCTTCCTCAAACTCTTTACCGCATAAAATAAATATACAGAAAACACACATACAATAAAGAAAGAGGTAAGACAATCTAAAATCATCACAAACATGGCAAATAAGAAAACGACAAACAACAGATATACAGTTCATGCAATATGAAAAGTTATAACAGTAATCAGTAGCATAATAGAGAAAAGATTTAAATATCACAACAACACATAATATCACAGATAAAATAAAATATCCCAGATGAAATAATATCACAGATAAAATAAAATATCCCAGATGAAATAATATCACAGATAAAATAATAGAACAGATAAACAATCATCATAATACTAACCAGATAAAAAAATAGACAGATAAAATAAAATAATATTCAAGATATACTCATATGAAATATGACACGATCCTACTCCATGGAGCTAAACACAAACAGATATCAGAGAGAGAATGACTCGCAAAATCCATTAGTACCACGGCTGCCCAACCAAACTATTGCGCTGTCACACTTTGCGTCTATAGCCCCATGTCATATGGAATCCATCATCCAAAGCATGGTATAGTTCACGGTCTCACATTGTGGCACTACAGGCAATGTACTATTAAACTTTACGAAATCTCGATTAAAAATAGTGTGTGTCAAGTCCATTAGTGTGTTATCGATTACCACGGTCCAGCGGAGTGACCGACTGTCCATATATGAGATCCCGTACACTGACGTCTCCAAGTTCATAAGAACAATGAACCACACTACGTTTATCGCATCGACAACACGATATGATTCACCTCGTCAACCAATCCACCAAAACTTGGCATATCCTCAAGTTACTAGGATATTCTCAAGATAAAAAGATACAGTAAGTCCCACCGGACAAATACTGTTCCAAAGCCTGTACGGGTTCACCTCATAGCCGACAATGAGAAAAATACAAAAAATCCAGAAAGAATATAGAAAATATCGTTTCGGTCAATCGCGTAGAAATTTTATCGCGTTTTCACAATCTCGTCATTTTTACAAACGTTTTTAAATCGCGTAAATTTATTTTTTTCTATTTTTAAAATCGCGTAGAGTTTTTAATACATTTTCTCAATCGCGTAAGGTTTTTAAATCATTTTCTTGTCCAAACTCCTTACAAATTACTGTTTAAATAAACAGAAATAATAAATAATACGTTTAAACTACGTAAAATATTTTCAATACCGTATACTGTCTTTTGGACATTTTTCCTATCTTATTTGTCCGTTTTTACTAAAAATTGACAGTATTTTGCTTAGAAAATTATATTAATGGTTTCCTAATTTTACCGTAAAAAATCTTTTTATTAAATTTTTAAACCATATAATTAATCCTTTTGAAAACTACTAACATGCTTCAAAATACAGCATGAGCCATATGTTAGAAATTCTCAAAAGTTACTGTATTTTCTTTCTAACAATAAAATCATTAATTTTTAATCTTTAAACTTAATTCAAATCATTTTGTTTCTTTAAAACTCATTGGAGAAAAATTCTTTTTAACATATATTGCATCTTTATACTTGAAAATAGTTTGGAATTGATTTTAGAAATCATGAATTCTTGGTTTGGCATGTTGGCCAAAATATATGTTTGGATCATTTGATTTCTAAATTCATTTTCCTTGATTTAAACAATGCTATCTCTTGTTAATTTTCCTAGGTTAATTAAATTACACTTTAGGGAAAATATGAGAACATTTTGGTTCTCCTTTTGTGTCCATGGCCGTGAGCCTTAAGTTTGTGTTCTTTGGAACACTCATGCATACCTTAGCATGTTATTCACATCCTATACATTATCATGCAATTCTAACACATGCAATATATTTCTAACACATATAACCTAAATCAAAGCTTGTAGACATGCAATCAAAGCTTGTAGACATGCAAATGATTACAAACATCAAATAGGAAAGCTACTAACAAATACACAAACACATAAACAAGCTACTAACAATCACACAAATGAACCCTTATGGATTCTGCAATCACAAAAATCACACTCCATCTTCTTACCACCATCCATAGATGATAAGATTAGTCTTCCTCTTACCTTAAATGAAGACAAAAACTATTCTTTCACTCCTCCTAGGGTTTCAGTTTCATTCCACCAAGTCACCTAGCAAGCTTAAACAAAACTAACCATTACTAACCATAGAAAGAGAGCTTAAACCATGGAGAAATCATGGCTTAGAACTTTGAAAAAAAGTTTAGAAAAGAAAAACTAGGAATTTCACCTTCTTGGTTGAATCTTTCAAGTAGGTTTTCAAGCTTCAAATGAAGGATTTTGCAAGAACTCCCAACTAGAAATGTTCTTAGGATTGTGTTTAGGTTTAGAAAACTTGGTTGGATAGAATTTTGGGTGGTTGGATAGTATGGAAATGTGTTTGGCCGAAACTAGTTCCAAGAGAACATCAATGGTGTTTAGGATTTTTGGAAGAGAGAGAAGAGAGAAAGTTGCATGAAGACAAAGTGAATTTGGTCTCCCAAAGGCCAAATGGCCGTGGACTTCATGCCATGCAAGTTATAGCCTTGCTTGGCTTCATCTTGGCCTTAGAATGCATCAAAGGCCAAGATCAAAACTTGGTTAGCAAGCTTGGCTCCTATTGGTTCATCCTTGCCTTGTCATTAGCCTTAGTCACCATGCTTAGTCACTAATTAACCTAGTCATCTAGCTTAGTCACTTGTTCTAGAGAATTCCTTCACTAATGATGCTTAATTAAGCTACTAAGTTAACTGTTTTAGCTAAGCGTGGGTCCCGCAAAATATTTTCGGGTCCACTGTCATCTAATTATACTGACTAATAAAATAATATACAAAATTATTTTATTGGACAATTAAATCCTAAAAATTAAAAGATTAATTATTGTCTCATTCAAAATTGGGTTTAGTAAGATCCCCCAGTCTGAATAATTAAAACAAGATTTCCTACAGGAAAAATATTATTTTCCGTCCTAGGAGCAAATCGCACAAAAAGTCCAAATAAAATCACAGACAGTAATATTAAGCACTGTAACATATAGAAAAATTAAAAACAGTACAATTGGGACATAACGGTCATTTTTTCATTTTCCCCACGACGAAGCAAATCATCCAAAACATTCAAATAAAATTACAGACAATATTAATTGTCTCAGATATCACCTGTAAAAATTAAAACAAGAGCTCATGAAAATTTTTATTTTTAGTGCCTCAAGTAAAATACGTAAAACGATCAAATAAAATTTTAGCTCAGTAAAATATATTTGTATTTCATACAGAAAAACAAGAAACAGTAAAATAGGGACATAACAGTCATTTACACAAAAGCTCGAAAAATAGCAAACAGAACATTCGGGACATTTTCTAAAAATTGGGGTGTTACATTCATCATCCACTCTATTGTGCAAAAAAAAAAAAAATTGTGACTTTGTGGCTTGGAATTGGCACAAAAGAGCCTTTTGTAAAATTAGGAAGAGGTAAAGTTCTTGTTTGTCTTTTTCTTTTGATTTATATAATTATTTTTATTTCTATTTGTTTATTTATTTTCATTCCTATTTTACATGCTCATATCCTTCAAGTTTTTATACCTTTTCTTTTTACCATTTAAGCTTCCATCCCTATTATTCCCTTATGAATTATTAGTTTATATTTATATTTAAAAAGTTAAATTAAAGTTTTAGTCTTTATATTTTACACTTATTTTTAATTTAATCTTTATAGCTTTTATTTCTTTTCAAATCAGTCTTCACACTTATAAAAGTTTTCAAAATAGTCAATACCGTTAACTTTCATTCTAACACATTTAATTCAGTCCCTACTAGACATTTTACAGAGTAAAAAAGAGCATATAAAAGAACATTTATTAGACAAAAAAATTACCCAGAAAAAATAATCACCTACTAAAATGAAGAAGTACCTATTAGATAAATGAATACATACTCAGAATACATAAACACTTATTAGAATGAAGGAACACTTATTTGATGTTTTACGAAGAAAACGAGTATTTATAGAAATCATATTGGATAGAAAAATACTTACTTTATTAGTCAATTGACGGTGTTATAATGATATTATAACAAAAATTAATAACTGAAACTATTTTGAAAACTTTTATAAGTGTGAGGACTGATTTGACAAGAAAAAAATTATAAGGACTGAATTGAAAACGAGTGAAAAGTATAAGGACCAAAACTTTATTTTAACCTATTTTAAAATTTAAATAGGAATTAAATAAGAAAGTATATTAGAGGTTGATTGCATTAATTTTTGTATGTCTAATTTGTTTTAGGCATGAGTAAGCTGAAAACAATTGACAAATTCTTTAAAAGAAAAGATGCAAATGATCCAAATGGTTCTCCTACATTTGAGCCATCAAAACTAAGATTCTGAAAATTGGATTGGTCATTGGAATGGTAAATGGACTAATTCACGGTTTAATGATTCAACCATAGTTGAACCATGGTCGAATTGGAGCATGATTTTATATTTACATATATAATTATTATACTATATTTATTTTAATAAATGAAAAGTATATTATATTAATATCATTAATCTTCATAAATATGAATTTAATATTCTAAGTACTTTTTTTAAATTTTTGAACATTATTCAATTAACATTAAAAACACTATTATTATAAAAATGAATAATAATAAAATATTATATAAAACAAAATACTCAATAAAGAAATATATAAAAAAATTGACAGAACTTTTTATAATATTATTAACAAAAAAATAATATTATAATGATGAAAATTTATTTACACTATATAATTAAACTTTTTAAGTTTATCTTAGATTATATATTTACACATAAAAGTATGATATTCACCTTTTGCATTTTAAATCACATTAGAATCAAACATTTCAAATCAATTTGAGATAATCAACTTCTACTGTTTATCTAATTAATAGGTAACTATTAATTATTTGTAGCCACCCATTTCATTTTCAATGAATCTAACGATTCATAAAAAAAAGATCATGGGTCAATGATTGTTTCTTAAGCAAGATTTGGTAAGTTATAAATATATGTATCAAGAAATTGTAAAAATTATGAAAGTAAAAATGAAAGTCGGAAAAAAAAAATCTTATAAGGCCTACAAACTAAATTCATTTAAATAATAAATTTAATTCTTTTTATCCATAAATATAAACATGTAGACCAAATTACATTAAACTTTTGTACGTGATTTATTCAATATTTTTTTCAATTATTAATATTTATACATATTAATTTGTGCAGACGGAAATGTAATAATCCCCGGACAAGATTGTAGATTGAAAGGGGGATGTGATATTCTTCTACCACATTAATGATATTTGCAATTAAACAATTACAAGACTTCTTTAAGATTACAGTTAAGGCATTATATGTTTGATGTGTCTCACCATCAAGGGCATTATAGCTAAGACAACTACAACGAGAGCCCTTTTAGCAATGAAAGTTGCCAAAGCAAGACTTGGGTACAAAATGGATGATAAATTTCTTATAGATAATTAGTTGTTTACATTGAGAAAAACATTGCTAATCTATTCAATATAGAGTCATAATTGAGCTCAACTTTGATAAATTCAATAGTCATAATTGAGCTCAACTTTGATAAATGCCTATTGTAAGTTTTTCTTTTCTTGTTCCTTTCGATTTGCATTATATATAAAAGTATTAATCATTATGAATCATTTGATTATTGGTTAAGTTCAATATAATAATTTTAAGTTTTAGCTTTCTTTACCCTTGTGTAACCCCTAGAGAAAAAATGGCTAGCTCCGCCCGACTGTATTTGCAAGTGTGCAAACCAAGTTAAATAAACTGTCTCATTCCCAATTGTATAGCCACGAACTCATTCTCAAACGTCCAAAATATGCATGAAATTCTTAATAAGAAATCCTTAAATGGTAATTATCTTACGTTAAATTGTTAAAACACAGATCTAGTAATCAATGGCGTAAAATGATAATGGCATTAATAACTGTTCTCTCAACATAACAATACTTGCACTCAGGACAGGCAAAGCGTGAGATAACTGGCCTCAACAACCTAGTTTACCAGATTAAATATGACTATACAATGTATAAGAAAGAATTTATGTCTCTATCTTGAGAAGAGAATTGAGGGAAGTACTATTGAATCGCTGAGCAAGTCCTCGAATCACAAGAACAATAACATCCCGAATGTGTCGAGAGTGCACCATCAAGTCTGCTTCATTCTCACTGTCCACTACAATCCTTAGACGGTGTTGATCATTCCTAAAAAGCTCCACCTGATGCATTTAAAGATCAACCACAAGTAAATAAAGGATACAATAATCTGGTAACGACATAGTGGATTAGGGAAAATGAGTTTTCTGTCACCCAAACTTACATGAAACGGAGGGGCATAACTACCACGGATTTCTGTAGTTGGAAAAGAAGTCTTAGTGGCAGGCTTTACCACCTTAATCCTTTTTCTGTTAATTTCAAGGATTCGTCTCTCATAAGTGCCCACTGTTGAAATCTGAAATAGTAATGATGTCAGAATTAGGACTAGTCCCCTTTTGGATTTTTCACCACTTTAAAAATGAACACATTCTAATTCCAAAATGAGGAACTTCAGAAGACTACTAAGGTACCTTTTTCGAAGTTTGGTCTTTGTCACACAATACCTGTAATGGAAGACAAGTAGTGAGCATATGAAAGACCAAGGTAAAGACAGGGATTAGGAAAAAAACGTACAGCATAAAATCGAGGCAAACCAAATTTGAGATGCAAAGCCATCAAATTTTGGATGAGATTATTCAATGAATAACATCTCGAACAGAGAATTATTCAATGAGATACAAGCCGAATGGCAAAGGGAAGACAAGTCAATCATTCTATCCCAAAAATGAGGAGCAAAACTTTTTCAGATACTTGAATAATATGGTTTTACCCACCAGGCTTATTCTCCCAAGAATTATGATAGGTTTCCTTCAGACACCAGAACGCCAGTAGAGCTAGTACTTGGACTATTTAACCAAAGACATGGCCACACTTAAGTCTTTGTCATATGCTTTTTCTTCATGTTAAACTTCTAGACATTTGTGACATCTATATACCTTTCTTGTTCTAATAAGTGCATATCAGCTAAGTTGGACTAGGATCTCTAGATAGTAGTTAATAACTAATCATCAAGATAAATATAACGCAAAGTTTTTATTTTATTGTTATACCTTGTAATGGTGGTAGGGAGAACATAACCAACAGATTTTCAGAATATGGTAATGACAATAAAACCGAACATATAGATATATCCCACCTCAAACTTGACTGATCCAAGATCAAGGTTCTGCTTCACATCTTTAAGAACATCAGGCTCTGCAAGGAATTGAAGGTTAGATATAATTGTTCAGTGTGGAAACTCCCAAAAAACACTTTAACCTAAAACAATTCAAAATTATCTGTCTCCACAAACCGAAGGCAAAACTGCAAAAGATAGTACTTTAATTCATGTGTTTTTTTTTATTTTCTATTTTGCCTGTAACCATCGTAATTTAGTTTGGTTTCATTATTAATTATTTGTTTATTTTTCCTTGCCATTGCATATGTTATAGGGTAAATTAATTATGTTTATATTATTATAATTCGCACAATTAATTTTAGGCTAACCGTTCTAGGACAAATGTATAAAGGTGCATTGAGATTCAATTTTCACTTTTCCCTATACATAATCGACTGATGAATCTCCCATTCTGACTCCATAATCATAATCTCATAAAAATATAAAAAGCAAACAAAATAATCTAGCTGATAACACCATCTGAATTGACAAATTACTAAATTACCGTTTCAAACAATCATAGTGACCACATAATAAAATGTCAAAAGATAATTTAAGCCGTTAGCAATTACATAAGGAATTTCAACTTACCAACTGCAATTGGCTCTGTCGATACAGAAATTGATTGGCCCTCTACTCCATCCTCTCTTACGGGAGTATAGATGGCCACCAACCTGTAGCCAACATCATCAACATTCGCTTCATACATTCTGTTTGTTTCTCCTGGAATTTAGTCATCGGAAAAGAAAAAAGCAGTTGGATTAACGAAGATACATAACAAGTAATATAAGCAATGGAAGGAAAAAGGGTTCATGTATGATTTATCCAGAAAGCACAAGTACGGCTTTGGGGCTGCCGTATGTGTACCTGGTATGTATATGATACCAGTACACATCCCATATCTTTGCAACATATATGATTACTAAAATTAATAATGAACTAGTTAAACAATTAGTAGGTATCAATAACAACCACCCTATTATCAAGCCCTTTCTATGCATTAACAATGATTATTTTGCGCCATGATTATGATAGATCAATTTTAGTATATTAAAAATGGATATTAAAATGATATTGTTTAGGTTTGCATCTTCTACGTATCTTTTTTTTATTTGTATGGAAAAAGAAATATTATTAGAGAGAAAATAGGGAAAGTACAATGAGGGAGAAAGTAAGATATCCCACAAACTAGGAAAAGGAAAAAAAAAAAAGACAAGGAACTAGAAAGAATCAAGAATGCAGCAAGAGTGTCCAGTCTATTAACATAACAGAAATGGAAACTCTATTGAAATGGGCATGAGTAGAACACCAAGGTCAAGCTATAAAAACAGTCCTATTCCCTAGAAAATTTAAGGGCAAAGCACCCTTAAAATTGCCAGCGCACAGGGCATTACCCTAGGCAGCAAATATCACAAACATCACAAGTCAAACGAGCCTGTTTATGGTATATGAATCTGCAACATGCCATTTGTATGAACCCAATTAAGCAATGCTGTCCAATAAAAGGACTTGACCTTAGAGGAGTTTCAAATTTCCAAATGGTAGAGTCATATCTGCTATGTATCTAATTAAAAATAAAAGGCCGTTCAGAAAATAAAAGAAGAACAAACTACCACACTGAGTGGGATTCACAATCAAATACAGAATTTAGTGCCACATGTCTAATGCACATTGATGTAAAGGAAATCATAACAAACCCAGACAGCATGACACAAGTGTCCAGAAAGACAACAAACAGAAGAATAAGCTTCTAGGTTCAATTGATTCCTATTAGAGTGTGTCATAATATCACTGTGTTAGTTAGAATATTCCAGAACAGTTTGTATTCCAGAATAGTTAGTTACGAAAGAATATTCAGGTAGCTAATTAGAATATTCTAGAATACTATCAACTGTATAAATAACAGACTTGTAGCTTTCTGTTATTCAGTTAATTCAGTTACAGATTTCACAAGTTTCAGATTCTTCTCTCTCTCTCTCTCTCTCTCTCTCTCCCAGTTTTCACTTTCTCTCATTTTCCATCAGTTTCTCTCACTTTCTCAGCACCTTAGAATTCTGAAATGGTAACACAGAGCTAATTCAATCCACCCACCTCCAAACACCATGGAAACTCCAATCAATCCACCCACCTCCAATACTCCAGCCTTGCGATCTTCTCTTCTACCTTCGAATTTGGTTAATTTCTCTCATGCGACCTCTGTGAAATTGGACAACAAGAATTTTCTTGTTTGGAAACAACAAATTGAGGCAGCGATTAAGGGCTATCAACTGCAGCGATTCATTGTTGATACAGAGATTCTGCCTAGGTTTCTCTTTGATGCTGATTGCACTGTTGGTCGCATCAATGATGAGTATCTGGATTGGGAACAGCAGGATCAACTGCTGTTCTCATGGTTACTGTCTTCTCTCTCGGATAATCTTCGTATGAGAGTGGTTGGTTGCATTCACTCTTGGCAGCAATGGGACGAGGTGCATGCCTATTTTCGGTCTCAGAATCGTGCAAAGGTTCATCAGTATCGGTTAGAACTCAGAAATACAAAGAAGGGTTCACGATCCATCTTCAAGTATTTGCAGCGAATCAAGGCATTAATTGATTCGCTTATTTCGATTGGGCACCCAGTCTCTTCGCAGGAGCATATTGATGTGATTCTTGAAGGACTTCCTGATGAATATGACACTAATAATTCTTGACATGTTATCACATGACATCCTTCTCAATCTAGTCAGTCAAAGTTCAATTCCCACTGCTGCCATTCCTTTCATTAAAATTTACTTTTAGCACAAGGTATGGGCCTGTGATTCGTCCACATTTCATGCCATAAGAGCATTTGTGTTAGGGGTCATGTTAGAAATAAAAAAACTAATAATACTTGAGCCCAACTCCAAAGCTCTCTTTTAGCAAATGGATGCATTTGGACTTTGGATTCTGTTTATAATTGTAAATTCTTTTTATTATTTCTAACTTTAACTCAAACAGGCAGAAATTCCTTCTTTGTGAGGCTCTTCAGAACTCAGGCTCCTTCTAAGGTATGGTCCTTTATTTGGAAAGCAATAAATATAATACAAATAATTTGCAGCAAGGTCACTGACTACACCACTCTCCCCTTATGTTTGCTTTAGGGGTCATTATCTGAGACTAACTGACAGTTTTCTACTCTGTTCAGTAACAAGGTATCTTTGGTATAGACTTTATGGAATCTGTATTGAATGTTGAGTCACTTCGGACAGCCTGGAGCATTTTCTGTTAAACAAATTTAGGAAAAGTAAGGAGAGAGATTATTTGGCGCTCTGCAGTGTATGCAATTAGCTATTCAGAGTTAACCATTAGAGTAAAATACCAGAATTTTCAAGCATAATTTTCGGCTGCTGCCACTGCTATGGTATAAAGTTGTCTTTTTAGCCTCATTGTAGTGCTCAGCTAATAGCTTTTTCAGAAGATGCCTCTTTCCAATTTTACTTTACTCTTTTAAGAGGATTTTTTAGTTCTTTCTGCTCTTGTATCTCTCTTTTTTTTTTTCAGTTCTAATAACAAAAATCTTGGGCCAGTACCTATAAGCTTATGCTTCTGGGATAACTGGTTCATTGAAAGATCAGATTGTCTAAAAATCCATTTTTCCAGCAAAGAATGGTATAATATTGCCAATTCTAAGCAAAAGATTGAGGGACAATATAGACGTAACTAGGCTGCTTTATCTTGGGGGTATATACCAAGAAACAAACTGCAACCAATAAGGAGAAAGTCTTCTATATAAAAAAAAGATGAAGAGAAAGACCATTCAGTTTAATTAAGCTTTAGGTCAATCAAGAAATTCACTGACATAACACCAAAGCTTCTCAAAACCAAGTGATCTAGAGTTTGATCCTTGTCACTCTCACTCCTCTTCCAAAAATCAAACAGTAACACAAGGTAAAATTAAAATACACAATTTAGCCCATGTGGCGGACGTATTGAAAATCAATCACATTACTTCTCAACACCTTTCACAGAAAACAGATATCAGTTTCAAGTAAGCTTAAGGATTTAGCATACCTGGTATGGAGATCAGGTCAGGACTTCCAACCATTGATCTAAGCCACTGGATTCTACTTTTGCCTTCCTTCCCACCACTATAAATGCCACGAACAGCATAGAGATTGGTATGAAATCCCCTTCCCTCAATCTCCAGCTTATGTATTCTAGGAATCCCTAAGAATACACATATAATACGCATATGAAGGCAGAAAGCACGACAGAAAATGTATGGAAGAATCAATCGCAAAAAGAAATGGCAATTATGTTAAAAATACTTTTTTTTTCATTACATAGCAGAAGAACTACTACTATTTCAGTAGATGATAGGAAGAAAGATCATAATAACAAAACATTCATTTGAAAATATATTGTAGATGCTTGGCAGAATTTTCACTTCTTCAACAGATAATAGACTCTCTGGGTAAGTGCTGTAATCTAAATATTATTCAGAAAGCATATGCATTTGACAAACTGAATAGGGAGTATCTACTGTATGTGACCTCACAATTAGGAGCCAGAGAAAGGAGGGAAAATTTTCCAGTTTTGATAGGATTTTGTTTCCAAGCATTTGGGAGGATGTATTCCTGGATCCGATGCAACAGACTTTACCACAACCTTTCTCTGATCATTTTCCCATTATTCAGGAGTCTAGCACTGTTTGGGTTTATTCATTTCCATTTTTAAAACAAGTGGGTTAATCATCACACTTTTCTCCCTTCCATGAAAGAAGTGTGGGAAACTAACACAGTGGAACTGGAACAAAGGATTCAAATTCATGAAAAGAGACTGAAGTTTCAAAAGGAATGACTCAAAGCAAGGAAACATAATGTTTTTGGGGATACTACGATCAGAAAAGAGGAATCCTAAGGGAAATTGATTCACTAGATAAAATGGAGGTGGAGTGTGTTTTTCATTGGAGCAAAAGGAGAGGAAAAGCAGTTTGAGGAATGAGTTTGATGAAGTTCTGCTCAAGAAGTAAACCAGTTGGAAGCAAAATCAAGGCTTCAATGGATCAAGGATGCGGATGCTGATTCTAGGTATAGAGTAGCCGCAAGGAGGTGGAGAAAAAGTCTTGTACGTCTGTTAAGGAATTGAAGCTTGAGGATGGGAGTCAAATGACAGACAATGCAGTCATTGTAGTAGAAGTAGCCTTATTATATAATATTTTCTATACAGAGGAAAATACTTTTAGCCTTTCATGGAAGATCTAGAGTAAGGTCCTATTTACCAAGTGAAAGCATATTGAACGGAGTGGCCTTTTGATGAAGAGGAAACACTAAAAGCTATAAGGAGCATGGAAAAAGGAAAAGCTACTGGGCTTGATGGTTATACTACATCCTTCTTTCAAAGCTGTCGGGATATTGTTAAAGAAGATTTCTTAACGGTGATTGCTAAATTCCATTGCAATGGTAAAATAGTGGTGGGGTTATCATAAACTCAACTTTTATCGCACTTGTGGATACAGACAGATCTATTAGGATTGTTAGAAGAGCAACTTAAGAGAGAACCAAGTATGTGTGAACTGTAGTCTACAACTTGGCCAGTCATATGCTTTTACAATTACACATGTACAACCGTCTACATAGAAATTGTATGATGACTAAAACAACCTTATACTGATAATCACTAACACTCCCCTTATATCTAGAGCATAGACGTTAATCATGCCAGGCGTGTTATAAATATAATTAACCTCCGTCTCAAAAGTGTCTTCACAAAAAGGTCAGCCAGCTTGTCTCCTGTTCAAACATGCTTTGGAGGAATTAACCTTGCAGCATCATCAGACAAATAAAATGGCAATAAAATTCGATGTGCTTAGTCCTCTCACGAAATGGCACACAAATGACAAACCAATATCCTGAATGAGTTGATACACCCACATTAGTTCACAAGTCACTTGAACCGTGGCTCTTTATTCAAGATTCTGCACTTGATCAGGGCAACAATAATCTGCTTCTTACTTTTCCATGACACACCAGATTGGCTCCAACAAACATGCAATAACTGTAGATCTCCTATCTACTGGAGATCCCACCCAATCTGCATCCAAAAAGCCAATTCTTGAGTGCAAATGATTACTAAATAGGATGCCATGGCCAAGTGAAACATTAAGGTACTTCAAAATGTGTATTAAAACATCCCAATGTGATTGCCTAGGAGAAGCCAAGACCTGACCAACAACACTGTCTGGAAAGGCAATACCTGACCCATGACAATAAGAAAATTAAGTTTGCCTACCAATCCCGGAGAACTCTCTAGATTATGAACTAACTCCTTCATTCGCCACAAGTTTCATATTCGGGTGTCATAGGAGAATCACATGGTTTGGCATCAGTCAATCCAATTTCAATTTTCAAATGGTAAATCCATTGTGTACTTCCTTTGAGAAAGGACGACAGCTCTCCTAATGCATGCAACCCGAATGCCCACAAAGTACTTAAGAGCACCCAAAATCTTTTGTCTGAAACTTTAGGACTTTAAAGCACCAATACATGCACTATCACTGTCTGTGATCACTACGTCATCCACATACACCACAAGAAGATAAACCAAATCCCACAATCACCTAGTAAATCTTCCAAGCCAGGCAAGTGGAAGTTGTTTCAAGAAGGCAGACCCATGCAGTTGTGGTCCGACAATCAAGCAGCTCTTAACACTGCCTCTAATCCAGTCATAAATGAGAGGCAAAGCTTATTGAGGCTGATTGCCATTTTCTTATTTAAAAACTCCAGCAGGGACTGATTTCCATGTGATGTGAAAGCTGGAGCACTGCTGGCGGACTTGTTTACTATAGCTCTTAGATATAATCGGGTTAATTATATTTGTAACAAGCTGGGCATGATTAACATCCATGCAAGAGCTTGAGAGAGAGCTAGAATAAAAGAAGTATATTTAGGCTTATTTGGGCAGGGCTGTGTTTCTACTACACTTGTATCTGTCCTTATTCTTTCCATATCAATACATATACAGGAAGCCTAACAGATATCATGTTCGTGCATCCCATTCTATCTATAGGCTCCCTTTCTCTGTCTCTCTACACAATAGTTTGTCTTTCTAGACATTTCATGCACAAGAAAGACCTATCAAAACAGACAAACTAAACCTTTTTTTGTTGAAAACTCAAAAAGGGTACAATTGTAAAGCAAGAATACTTATGGAATCAAAGCAATTACCTGCCAATACAGGTGTAGTCTCAATGTATACCACCTCACCGGACCTTCCAAACACATCAGTTACCACACACTCACATTTCAGACGATGACCAATGTCGTCTAGCCGCACCCTATAGGAGCAAGAACACTGATTGGGTAATGGATCATATGAAAAACTATCTCCCACTTCTGATGAACAAAACCTGCAAAAATGATCATGTGATACAAATAATGAGCTTTGACTAGAAGCATTGCAAGTTGTTGAAAGAGAGAAAAGAGAAAGACATATGAAGAAACCGTGTGTTTCAACTACACAACGGAGGCTGAATATATACTCAATAAGTAATAACTAATTACACAATTTACATGATGTGGGACTAACAGTTGTACTACTAATTACACATATAACTAATTACACAATTTACATGATGTGGGACTAACAGTTGTACTACTAATTACGCCTAATTACATATGTTTCCAACACTCCCCCTTAAGCTGGAGCATATAAATCATATGCACCAAGCTTGTTACACAAATAACTTATTCGTGGACCTCTTAGGGACTTGGTGAAGACATCTGCTAGCTGATCATTTGAGTTGACAAAGTTTGTGGTGATGTCTCCTGATAGAATCTTTTCCCTAATGAAATGACAGTCAACCTCAATATGTTTGGTCCTTTCATGAAACATTAGATTGGAAGCTATATGCAAAGCAGCTTGATTGTCACATATGAGTGTCATTTTCATAACTTCATGAAATTGAAGTTCTTTGAGGAGTTGTTTCAACCAAATGAGTTCACAAGTGACTGAGGCCATAGCTCGGTATTCTGCTTCGGCACTAGATCTTGCAACTACATTTTGCTTCTTACTTTTCCAAAAAACTAGGTTGCCTCCAATGAGTACACAATACCCAGAAGTGGATCGTCTGTCAATAGGAGAACCTGTCCAGTCAGCATCTGAGTATCCAACGACCTGAGTATGTCCCTTATCTTCATAGATGAAGCCTTTTCCAAGAGCTGCTTTAATATACTTTAGGATGCGAATCACTGCATCCCAATGTGCATCACAAGGTGAATTTAGAAATTGACTTACCACACTAACCGCAAAGGAGATGTCAGGACGAGTAACAGTGAGGTAGTTCAGTTTTCCAACTAAACTTCTGTATCTTCCTGGATCCGAGAATAGCTCCCCCTGATTTGGTAAAAGTTTAGCATTCGGATCCATAGGAGTGTCGACAGGCTTTGCATTCAACAGACCTGTTTCCTCAAGAATGTCCATGGCATACTTCTTCTGTGAAATTACTATACCATCATTGGATTGTGCCACCTCTATTCCCAAGAAGTATCGAAGTTTGCCAAGATTTTTGGTCTGCAGTGATGACCAAGATATTGTTTTACCTGAATTATGCCATGGTGATCACTGCCAGTGATAACAATGTCATCGACATATACAATCAAATAAATACACCCTTGAGCTGAATGACGATAAAAGACAAAGTGGTCAGCCTCACTACGTGTCATACCAAACTGCTGAACTACAGTACTAAATCGGCCAAACCAAGCCCTAGGAGACTGTTTAAGGCCATACAAAGATTTGTGAAGACGACAAACTAGTCCAGAAGACTCCCCCTGAGCAACAAACCCTGGTGGTTGCTCCATGTAAACCTCTTCTTCTAGATCACCATGGAGAAAGCATTTTTGATGTCTAACTGATGAAGGGGCCAGTGGCGAATAGCAGCCATTGACAGAAAAAGTCTAACAGAAGCCATCTTTGCCACAGGCAAGAAAGTATCCCCATAATCAAAGCCAAAAAACTGGGTATATCCTTTGGCCACCAGACGAGCCTTGAGGCGATCAATCTTGCCATCAGGGCCAACCTTGACCGTATAAATCCACCGATAGCCTACCACAGACTTCCCGAGAGGAAGAGGAACAAGTTCCCAAGTACTACTACTCTAAAGGGCACACATCTCATCGATCATAGCTTGTCTCCACCCAGGATGAGATAAAGCATCACCTGGAGAGTTAAGAATAGACACAGAAGACAAAGAAGAAAGGCAAGCATAATGCGAAGAAGATAGGCGATGATAACTCAAATTAACATAATGAGGAGAAAGGTTACGAGTAGACCGTATACCTTTTCGGAGAGCAATGGGAAGGTCAGGAGGCAGTGCCGGAGCTGGTAAAGGAAGTGGTACTGGAGGAGAGTCCACATTGACCTCTGCAACTTCTGGTGGAGTGTGTGGTGGCCGACGATGATAGACCTGTAAGGGACGAATAGTAGTGGTGGTGTGCTCAACATAGGGGGTCGGAGGTGCAGCAGACTCAACAGAGATAAGAGGAAGAGGGACGGGTAAGACCTCAGAGATAGGCTCAAGAGTCGATGAAGGAGACTGGAAGAAGGGAACAGACTCAAAGAAGGTAACATCAGCCGAGATGAGGTAACGTCGGAGATCAGGGGAAAAACAACGATAACCTTTTTGGGACCGATGATAACCAAGAAAAACACACTTAATAGATCGAGCAGAAAGTTTATCAAGACCAGGAGTGAGATTATGAACAAAACAAGTAGACCCAAATATACGAGGTGGTAGGGAATGCAGAGGTTGATGGGGATATAAAATAGAGTAAGGAACCTGGTGATCAAGCACAGAGGAGGGCATACGGTTAATCAGATAACAAGCAGTAAGAACTGTATAGCCCCAGAAGCGAAAAGGAACATTACCATGAAGTAAAAGGGTCCGAGTTGTTTCTACGAGATGTCGGTTTTTACGTTCAGTAACCCCATTTTGTTGAGGGGTATGTGCACAAGAGGTTTGGTGAAGAATGCCATGAGAAGCCATAAAGGATTGAAATGGTTGAGACAAATACTCACGGGCATTATCACTACGCAAACTACGTATAAGAACACTAAATTGAGTTTTAATTTCATGATAAAAGTTTTGAAATATGGAAAACAACTCAGACCGATTTTGCATAAAAAATAACCAAGTGTAGCGAGAGTAATCATCAATGAAGGTGACAAAATATCTGGATCCTAGAGTAGAAACAGTACGACTAGGGCCCCAAACATCAGAATGTACTAAAGCAAAAGGAGAAGACGCTCGAATGTTGATTTTACCAGGAAACGGACTACGGGTGTGTTTTTCTAGTTGACATGACTCACAAGGGAGACTAGACAACTTAGAGAGGCTGGGCACCAATTTTTGGAGTTTAGGAAGGCTAGGATGACCCAACTACGCATGGATGGTGAGAGGGGAATCCTTGACAGCGCAAACACGAGAGGGGTTGGAGAGCTGGTAGAGGCCATGGGACTCACATCCGGTGCCAAGTATCCGTCCCGAACTCCGGTCCTGCAGAATGACAGAGTCTTTAGTAAAGGTAATCATACAATCAAGAGACCGGGTCAAACGACTAATGGAAAGCAAATTAAAAGGAGACCCAGGAACATAAAGGACAGAGTCTACTGAAAGGGAAGGGAGGGGATAAGTAGTGCTGATTCCTTAAGATTGAGACTTGGAACCATTTGCTAAAGTGACAGCAGGCAAATAACCATTGTGAGAAAGGTTGGAGAAAAGAGTCTTATTACCAGAAATGTGGTCAGTTGCACCAGAATCAAGAACCCAAGTACCAATGGATGGGGAACGAGAGAGACAAGCAAATGAAGTACCAATATGTGCAACAGAGGCAGTGGAACTAGAGATCTGACGTTGCTCAAACCACTTCAGAAAGTCGGCATAGGCAATTGTTAGAGTAGAGAAACCAGAGGACTTACATTGTGCAAACCACTGTAAAAAATCTGCATACTCAGCCTTCAGGGCGTCCTTAGAGCTTGCTGAGGAGGTAGAACTAGCCATGGATCAGTAAACAACAACCAAACAGTACCTGAATGCACCGAATCAAAAGGGGGGGTCGCGACAAACGGTCACGAACACAAGGCGAGGGCAGATCCAGACAGAAGAGAGAAAGGCAATCACAGCGGTACAAACGGCGGCCGGTGGGGGTGGCTCACGCGCCGGAAAACGGGCCGCAAGGTGGCTGTTTGGCAGCGGCGAAGGGCGGCGCGTGGGGGCGCGTCCAGGCGGCGTTGGGGCTGGGCTTTTGGGGTCTGGCCGGTCGGCGGGAGACGGTTCTGATGGTGTGGTCGGCGGCTGGAAAAGAGGGGCGGACGGCGGTGGCAGCGGCGAACAGGGAGAAAAAGAGGCCGGAAAGACGTCACGGCAAGGGAGAAAGGTCGGCAAACCAAAAGGGAAAAGCGGTTGGCCAGAAAAATTTTCACAGGAGAGCAGTGGGCTCACCGAGCGTGCACGGTTATAGGTTTGCCTCTCTTTAAGCTCTAGATACCATGTTGAAAGAGAGAACTCAATAAGTAATAACTAATTACACAATTTACATGATGTGGGACTAACAGTTGTACTATTAATTACACCTAATTACATATGTTTCCAACACAAGTTTACAACTAATGTTCTCCAATAATAAAGAAACAAGTAAGACCCCAAATATAATTGTTAGATATATTAAACCATTCTCGGGTCATCACCTAATAGCTTAAGCTTTAAGGAAAATTGGCCCTTGACATGGTATAGAGTATCTAAGACATGGTCAAAACTACAATCCTTGCAGCCCCCACATTCTTTTAAATTAAAAGAAATAGAACAGAGCACAAAGAAGGCATGTATATTATACACACTTCAAGCCCAAAGGGCTCTTGCATGACAAAGCATGTTAGAGATATACAATCATTCGAGAGCCAATACCTAACAAACAACTAGAGATTTTATGAGTTTATCATGATAAGAGTAAAACATCCAAAATTTCGATATCTGGAATAGCATTTCACAAAAGATGCTATATATAACCACTCAACTTAGCTCAAGATAACAAGTTGAAAACCCAAGAGATAATTAAGTCCTTATGAAGCTGATTCCAAACCAATTCACAACCCCCTCCCACAAAAACACACTTTTTCTTGTGGTTCTTAGGAGGTCCTATTGGACCTAAAGAGGAATGGTAAATGGGGATGTGGGGGATCAAACCCCCACCACATAACCACAGCCCTCTGATAAAGACCAGGGGAGATACCACTTGAGCTACACTCTGCCGATAAACAAACTTAGATCTTGTTTGCATAAACAACCTAAATAAGTACATATTCAAGTAGAGCTTGTTAAATAAGAGCTAATGTCATTAGTGTGGTTTAAAATAAGCTGAATAGCATTTGGATAGACACTTCAAGAAGCACTAATCTAGGAATTTAATTTAGGTTAATTTATTAAGGTTGATTTAGTAATAAATTAATATAACTACCAACAAAGCTGATTTTAGCTTTCGCAATTAACTCATGAAAACAAGCCAAAAACAGTTTATATGGGTTTCAAAAGTTGTTTTAATAAGCTCACTTAAACAAGACAAAAAATGCTGCATAAGTGCATATTGTCGTAGATAAACCCAAATAAGCTGAAAATAAGCTCATCCAAACGGGGCCTTGGTAAAAACAATAGAATAAGAAATAGGGAATCTGAAGGATAACCATGCAATTTAAACCTAAACATAAGATCGTGTGAAAGTTACCATGACACTAGAAAGCTGTTAGTATGAAAAATAGATCAACATTTAGGAAAGTTCGTCAAGTAACATAGATGATAGATGTACATGAAATTCCCCCGGGAAATAAAAAGTACACTTGTTCAATGAGATAAGTATTATCATGCTGTATCAATGTAAAGTATAACACCATACCATTGGTATCTTATATCTTTCTTGTACTTGCTCCAAACATGTTGTTGAGTCTCACTATTCGGAATCACTTCAACAGCTGTAAGTATGTCGCCTTCAACAGCCTTTCCTGTAAGAGCAAGCATCTCCACATTCGGAAGCTCTAGAGGGCAATGCAGGAACCACATTTAATTTCCAAGAACAACTTTAAAATCTTGAAGGACAAAGGTACTTTACTAAAAAAAGTGCAACTTAGAAAAGCACAGGCTTACAAACATGGGAAATGGTTACCTGGGAGAACAATGTCAGTTGGATCAGATAACCTGAGTTCTCCCACAACTAAATCTGAGCGAACTGGTGTATATCTGGAAAAAAATGATGGAAAGAAAATGTTAATACCAACAGGATATAAGGAATGAAATACTTCTTAATTGTTTATCTTGTTGAAATTAGAGAGTTTAGGAAGGGAAGGAGGAAAAGAGACAAAGTAAGCTGATAGAACCCAAAAACTTAGGATTTAAGAATAGATAGAAATTCTGAATAGTGAGCGAATATCAGGATGATATCCGTCTGATTTGTATTCTTAGAAATGCAGAAATAACAGATTACAGATAAAGATAATTCTAGACAATGAAGGGTGTCTAGGCCCTCCCAATTCCCATGCCAAATCTTGCCTACCTTTCACTAACCAATCACCCCACATATATTCCCCTTCCACTCACATTCCACTCACTTTCTCTTAACTGAATATCCCACTAACAGAATCCACTCCTTGCTCTCTCTCTCTCTCTCTCTCTCTCTCTCACTGCCAGCTCATCAATTAGTTACACCCTTTGTATTTGGCTGCCCCCTCCTAGAATATACTTTAGTTATCATCGGTTTGGGCTTGGGCTTGGGATTCCTATCATAAGCTCTCAATCATATGATATTAGATTGATATGGTGTGTAATGATGTGATAAAACACTAGCCTAACAATCCTATTTATACTAATAATTAGGTAAAGTACTACTACAGTATTACTTGTACAAGCCCAAGCCCACTAATAGAATAAGACTATTAACCGTAATTAAAAGAAGAAACGAATTAGGAAACATAATGAAATTAGAAAACAACTCTTAAGATTGCCTCCACAATTAGATGACTAATTGATTTCACAATATATTCTAAACATCTTCTAAAGATATTATGAATATATGCTAAGATTGTAAATACTCTAAGATATTCTAAATTTCTGAAGAGCACAGATCATAAAGTAGTTTATTATATAATAGATTTTAACCAATCACATACCATATGCAGGACTAACACAACAAAGTGCACGCTTGGATATTAAGTGCAAAAGGAAGTTTTCACTGTTAGATTGCATTTACAATACAATTTTGCCCCACTTTGTCATGCTTAGCATCACAGAATTATTTCTTACTTCTGTTGCATGGACATTTTCAGGAAATTATTTTATACTATTTTGGGTGACTTACTGACCATAGGACACTAGAGTACAAATCATTATACCTTTTTGAAATATTACTGTACCTTTTTTAAATATTATTGTACTCTTTTTAGTAATTTCACACTTGAAATTAATTTTACTACTCCATCGAAACAAAACCCATTCTTACAAACTTGTCAAAAAGATCCTAAACACAACTCGTTCTCCTAAAATACATTCTACACAAATTACCAAAACAAGCTCAAAGTAAAAAGTGGTGCTAATCATCCCAAGTAGTAGTTTGAGCTTTCCACTCAAAACTAGAACAAATGTTTCAGATCTCAAAAGAAACAAGTTTGCTTCCTTTTTCCATTTAACTTATGACAACAGATTGCCTATTTAGATTAGATTTTCTCTTATCTAAAAAAAAATATTGGATTCTACAAGCCCTGAATCCCATTTGAGACCCAGGTGATGCAATGACCCATAATAAGATGTTTTGGTAAGAATGCACAGAATTGATTCTCCTATCCTGAATCAGTTCACGGCCTTTAAACATAGAAGCATCACTGGGGCTGCTTTTGCCATCTAAAATCAATTCTTGTGGTTCCCAATGCAGAAAATACACATAAATGAACTTGGTGTGAATTATTAATTATTTTATATATACCCTGTGGTAATTTAAAATTTCTAAAAGTGATTTAAATTAACAATATCTAAACAAATTTACACATTCAAAATCAATTCCTTCAACAATCAATTCTCTAATAAATTCTCCAAATCTAAAGCAACTAGGACTTATAAGATGAAATTTTTTCTCTTCTTTCACACTTTCAAGTTAAATTTGAACAAGCTATTATGTTTATCAGGGCATATCATACACTATCTTTATGGTCAAATATGAAAAGCATAAGAGTAATATAGAATAATTACCCAAACAACAAACGACAATTGTAATCTGAATCAGAAACTTTGTAGGTTTTAGAATTTGCACCACTAATCAGTTCAACGGTTCCTTCATTATTTTCTCTATACCAGCTAAAGAGGCTTTCTCCTTCATATCCACCAAAATATTCACCTTCTCCAGAATAAATTCCCGAAGACAACTCTTTAACGAAGACATTAGAAACTATTGGAGGAGCTGCAAATTATTATAAGAGTAAGACAACAAAATATGCCAATACCACACACATCAGATGTCAGTAAGGCAAAAAAGGCTTAAAAAAATGAAAATCTAATATCTAGTCAAGCTCAGTTCATCAAATGCCCAAATGCACACTGATTACAGTGGGCGCACTCTACATCAGATGAATAGGTGACATACACAGCACCCATGACAAAATCATTTTCAAACCATGTGAAGAAATGGCATCATCAGAGATAATGAATAATGAACTTCCAGCTAAGAACTGCAGTGATACCCGGGGAAACTGGGGTACAGCAAATTGCAATCAATGGCTCCCCACATTTGCTGTCGGCACGAGTAGGCAGCCAATACAAGGCCAAATAAGCTCCAACATCTTTAAGCGATGGTTTATATGTTCTGTCAAGACAAGGAAAATAATCACAAAATCCTTCTTTCTCATAGAATCACAACACAATATGTTGGTACTTACGGCTCTTTCCCACATATTACAACATCAGAAACATTAGATATATCTAGCAGTGCAGAACCTTCAAGCTTATTTTTTGTCTGGAACCAAATATATTCTCCAACTCCTTCATGTCCACCAAAATATTTTCTCAGCGGGGTAAGCACTCTGTCTTCGCAGCAGTCAGGAATTACGAGGTCCATTCCCCTAGGATCCGCTGTGCACAGAAGATAAAAAATAAATTACATCAGGGATGCATACAAATGTCAGAAAACTTTATATAATTAAAAAATTTAGGAAATAGAGTATGCAGTCTCCTAAACTTTGACTCTTTTGTAAATCACCACTACGAACTTTAAAACTTTTCCAATTAGTTCCTAAACTTCAATTAATGTCCCAATAGATCCTTCTGTTTAATTTGAATCTAATAATTTATTAACGATGATATTGTGTAACAACATCTTATTTATTTTATAAGGAAAAAAATATATTTAAAATTAAATTTTAATAAATAAATTAATATACAGTTCTTAATTAACGTTAATACAAATAAATTGATACTATGCAATATTATCATTAGTGAATTAATGGATCTAAATAAAACATAAAGATCTATTAGGACATTAATTAAAGTTTATGAACTAAATGGGAATGTTTTAAAGTTCATGGTGGTGATTTGCAAAAAGGTTAAAGTTTAAGGAGTCTCTATACTCTTTTCCCAAAAATTTATATCTCATAAACTAACCACAATGAACAGAAAAGATGTATTAACAAGGAGATAGGCAAAGACGAGAACCCATTTCACAATTTTCTAACATTGCTGGTATGCAAGCACCAAACAGCGCTGGCCAGAAGTGTGCAAGGCTCCAATATACATATGTAGAAATAGTTTCCTTATACAATGATACTCACTAACTCATTAAAAAATGGTTAATATAATGAAGTTATTATGAAATTATTTTGTCAACCATTTATCAACTGAATTAACTATTAATTTTTCACTTGTTAAAGCAGATAAATATTTGGTTAAAGTAATTAATGGTACTAATAAGATCGGTTGTATCTTGGACTCCACCTACAAAACTAGGGCCATATTACATAATTTTAACAAAATAGTTACCACTAAAATCCATATTATCTTTCCGATTTCACATGTAAAACATTCTTACCAGGAGAAATCAGATCAGATACTATGCTCTTTGGGCTGCCTTTGATTCCATCTTTGCGCACAGGAGTATAGATTATTTCAATGCACCCACCAACATCCTCGAGAGTCAAATCCAAAAAATCTGCTAATTATAATTATAAAGAATTTAATTTGCCATAAAGAATAACAATACCACTTATCTGATAACTACACAAGACTCACCATCACTACTTATTTTCTCTCGTTCACCATTTTCTTTTACCCTAAACCACTCATGGGTGCAATCCCCTCTTTCCCTGAAAAGCAAGCAATAAATTCCATGTCATGGGAAACATCAAGAAGGATAAAATCAAAAGCTCTGAAAGTAGAGATATGAGGTTATAAACAATGGATAGCAGAAGCCTGACCCTCCACTATATACAGCATTGAAGTTCAAGCGCTGCCCTTCTATCATTGATCCAAGAAATTCCAGAGAATGACATGTTGGGGGACCTAAATTGAACCATTATCAAAGAAAAATGAAAAACTGCATCGCATTAAAATTGCCCAGTCCTAAAAAAATAAATGTCTGAAAAAATTTCCTTGTCTTTAATAACAATATAAAGCTTCCAGAGAATACTAAGTAAATAAGAACTGATTGGTACCAGGTGTTATAGGTCCAATTTGTTCAGAAAGAACCATCGGTCCACGAGCCCAATCACTTCGAACAGGCTCGCATGAAACAGAAATAAAGAAGCCAATGTCATCAATTGAGGGCACATATGATGCAGTGGTGGCACCCATAATTTCGCTTTGTGTGCCATCAGAACTGGTCTGCATAAAGCCATAAACAATATGTTGGTCAATCAAATGTTTAACTAACTAACAATATATAGTAACAGCAAGACAGTAAGTTCAATAAAATAAGGTGTGGAGGAATTATTTATGCCACTAATCAGTGCACATTGCATCCTCAAGGAAAACATTTTGTCTTTGCCCTTGCTTTATGTCAAGGACCAACTCTCCAAAAAGCTTAACCTATTAGGTAAAGGTGCATGAATGGTTTTATATCTCTAACACACCCCTCATGCAAAAGCCATTTGGGCTTTAAGTGTGGACCAGCACAGGCCCCTCATTTTGTATATAATCTTACCCCAAGACGACATAAGCTTGTTGCCAAATCTTCCAATTGCCTCTTTATCGGATATTTGTTATTTTAAAAATTAAATTAAATTCCCAATTTCACTCACTAAAATACCTTTGTTAATGCTATATTAATTTCCAATTCGATGTATGAAATCTCCCTTTAATCCTACTGATATTGCTTACACTGCCTTGGCCATCGTTGAATGTGATGAATGCTTAAGGAAAATACTCCTTATCAGCTGTATATTTATATTAAAGTCAATCTACACTAAAAAAGAAAACAGAGCAATCAGCTCCTAATTACAAAGCCTAATTATATACAATCACTGATTTATAGGGATACATAATCTCAACACTCTCCCTCAAGCTGGAGCATATAAATCATATGCACCAAGCATGTTACAAATATAGTGAATTCGAGGACCACGAAGAGACTTTGTGAAGATGTCAGTTAGTTGATCACTTGAGTTAACAAATTCAGTGATAATCTCCTTGGAAAGCACTTTCTCTCGAACAAAGTGACAATCAATTTCTATATGCTTTGTTCTCTCATGAAAGACCAAATTTGATGCTATAGATAAGGCAACTTGATTATCACAGTATAACTTCATTTGTTCAATACTTCCAAACTTCAATTCTTGAAGCAATTGTTTTACCCAAATTAGCTCACAAGTAACTACTGCCATAGATCGAAATTCAGCCTCTGCACTAGATCGAGCAACAACATTTTGCTTCTTACTCTTCCAGGACACTAAATTGCCACCAAGAAATACACAATACCTTGAAGTAGACCGCCGATCAATAGGTGAACCAGCCCAGTTTGCATCAGAGTATCCTACAAATTGAGTGTTCCCTTTATCTTCATACGACAACCCTTGCCCTGAGGCCTTCTTAATATACCTCAAAACTCGCACAATAGCATCCCAATAACCATTATTTGGAGACAGCATAAATTGACTTACCAAACTTACCGGAAAACAAATATCAGGTCTGGTAATAGTGAGATAGTTCAGCTTCCCTACAAGCCTTTGGTATCTACCAGGGTCTGGATAAGTTTCTCCTTGGTCTGGTAATAGTTTGTTGTTAGGGTCTATAGGACTATCAATAGGCTTACAATCCAACATATCAGTTTCTTCCAATATATTTAAAGTATATTTCCTCTGTGAGACAGCAATACCACTCCTAGACTGAGCCACCTCCATACAAAGGAAGTATTTGAGTTTACCCAAGTCCTTAGTCTGAAAGTGACTACACAGATGTTCCTTCAACTAGGATATCTTCACATTATCATTGCCGGTAATAACTACGTCATCGACATAAACATCCAAATAAATACATCGGCCAGGTGAAGAATATTGATAAAAGACCGAATGATCAGCTTCACTTCGTGTCATATCAAACTTCTGAACAATAGTACCGAACTTCCCGAACCATGCTCGTGGAAACTATTTTAGCCCATAGAGAGATTGTTGTAACTTGCACACTAATCCTGATCCCCCCTGAGCAACAAAACCAATTGGTTGCTCCATATAGATTTCTTCTTCAAGATCACCATGAAGAAAGGCATTTTTAATGTCCAACTGATATAATAGCCAACGACCGATGGCTGCCATGGCTAGAAATAGGAAAACAGAGGCAATTTTAGCAACTGGAGAGAAGGTATCATTGTAATCAAGACCATATATCCGAGTATAGTCCTTGGCAACAAGTCGAGCTTTAAGACGATCAATGTTACCATCCAACCCAACTTTGACAACATACACCCATCGACAGCCAACAACAGTTTTCCCAGGAAGGAGAGGGACCAATTCCCACGTACCACTGTGCTCAAGGGCAAGCATCTCATCAATCATCGCTTACCTCTAACCTGGATGAATGAGTGCCTCATTGGTATTTTTAGGAATTCAAACAGAGGACAAAGCAGACACAACAACATAATATGATGGAGATAAACGATAAAAACTCAGGAAATTATAGATTGGGTGAGGATTTCGAGTAGATCGAGTACCTTTGCGAAGAGCAATAGTAAGATCAATGACAGACTCAGAGAGGTCCGTAGCAAGTGCAAGTGTTGGAGTAGGACATGATTCACAAGAAAGTACAGCTATCTCGAGTGCAGGAATGGTATCCCGTGGTCGACGCTGATAGGTAATGAAGGGATGCTGAGGTGGATCTGGGCAAGGCACGTCAGACAAAGCTGCTAGAGACTCTGGAGTATCTGCTGATAGTTTCGGCAAAGGAGACAAAGGTGGACCTAAATAGGGAACTGGTAAAATCTCAGAGACCACATTTGATTCAACTGATGAGGTAAAACATAGTGTTTCTTCAAAGAAAGTAACATCAGCAGACATATACCAACGATGAGTGACAGGAGAATAACAACGATATCCTTTTTGTAACCTGGAATACCCAAGAAAGACACATTTAATAGCACGAGCAGATAACTTATCTTGACCAGGAGAAAGATCATGAACAAAACAAGTACATCCAAAGACACGGGGAGGAACATGATATAAGGGGCCCTTGGGAAAAAGGATTGAATAAGGAATTTGGTTTTGTAGGACAGTTGATGGCATATGAGCATGTAATAACAAAGTTCGAGCAGTTTCAATAACATGACGATTTTTCTTTCTGCTACTCCATTTTGTTAGGGTGTATGAGGACATATTGATTGATGTAAGATACCATGAGACAACATAAAAGATGAAAAAGCAGTTGAAAAGTATTCTTTTGCATTATCACTTCGAAGTATCTTAATTGTTTTGCCAAATTGACCTTGAATTTCAATACAGAAGGATTTAAATATAGAAAACAACTAAGAACGATCTTTCATTAAAAACAACCAAGTACAACAAGAGAAGTCATCAATGAAAGTAACAAAATACATAAAACTTGAAGAGGTAGACACACGACTTGGACCCCACACATCAGAATGAATAAGAGAAAACATAAACTTAGTTTGACTTTGGAGCTGACTTGGAAAAGAAGCCCGAACATGCTTCCCAAATTGACATGACTCACAATTTAAAGACTCTAACTTTGTAAGACTAGGAACCATCTTCTAGAGTTTTGACAGACTAAGATGACCGAGACGTTCGTGGAGAAGACTTGAAGACTCAGTCGCAGTGCAAACCACAGGTGGAGATGACTCGAGATAGTAAAGTCCATGTGCTTCATGCCCTATGTCAATCGTCTGTCTCGTACCATGGTCCTGGATAACAAAGGAATTAGAATCAAAGGTTACTGAACAGTTAAGAGAACGAGTAAGTTGACTAGGAGAAATTAAATTAAAAGGACATCCAAGCATGAACAAAATAGATTTTAAAGACAAAGATGCAATAGGTGAAACACAACCAATACCTTTGGCAATGACCGTTGAGCCATTTGCCAAGTTGACAAAGTGTGGAAAATTAGGTGTAGAGAGAGAAGTAAAAAGGGATCGATTACCAGCTACATGATCGGAAGCACCCGAATCAATTATCCAAGGACTTGGAGTATTACCAGTATGAGAGATACAAAATGTAGGATTACCCGTATGAGCAACTGTGATAGTGCAAGACTGAGGTTGCTTAGCTGCCTTCAACTGGAGATACTCTTGGAACTCGATTTCAAAAAGTGTAATGGGCTGTTTTCCAGATAAAAATTCACACTTTTTCTCCTCTTCATGACCCAAGTCAAACTGAGTGACATTTATAGTTCGCTCTGGGAACCCATGAATAGAATAACATGTGTCCTGAGTATGGCCTGTCTTCTTGCAATAAGAGCATTGAGGACAACCTCCACGACCCCCTCGACTGCCTCTACCCCCACGTCCACCACGAGACCCAGAGGTGGTAACCATAGCTGACGCTTCGGTTATGTTTGAGCGGGAGCCAAAGACTGACTTAGGGGAAGGAACTCTCAGAAGATGAGTGATCAAATTCTCTATTGTGGGAACTTCTTGGCCAGTTAAAATCTGGTCGCGGACATGCTCAAAATATGGGTGCATGGCACGTAAAACCAACACCACAAACAAGTTATCCAGCCTGTTTAACAAACTCTTATGATCATCAACCTACCAAAACATTTTCAACTCCTTAACTGCAGCTTGCGCCTGAGTGACAAAAGCCATCATGTCATGATCGGACATCTTAAGAGAGGCTAACTTTTGAGCTGAGTCATATAGGCGTGGTATATCATTAGCAAACACATTACGAGCCTTATTCCAGAAAGTAAAACAAGTTTTAAATGTTCTGAAATTAGCCAAAATAGTGGGCTCCACAAATTACTATAATAAATCACACAATTGATAATCAAATTTCTCCCACTGACTCCTATGTTCTAGGGAAAATATCAGAGGTTGATTTCTCCAAATGATCAACAAGTCCCTAACCTAAAAACCAAACTTCCACAAAAGCTGACCAAGCCAAATAATTCTTACCATTTAGCTTTTCCAATGTGATTGTGGGTGAATCGGAAAAAACATATGTAATAGGAACATTACCGGAGGAAACTTTTGTACCCGAAAGAGACTGTGAATGACTTGGGGGGCAGCTATTCCAGATTCAAACGTAGCGGAAGACATTTAACCAAGAACAAGAGCACGAGACAGTGGCTGTTTCACTTAAAAACCAGGGGCTGTGAACACGAGCACTCAAAACGATAACCCAGCAGTGTGCGGCTGAAGTTGACAACCACCAGAAATGACTCAGGGAGCGCTGACAAGCTGACCGGTGCTGTCGGTGAATTGATCCGACCACCGGAAGGTGGCGCGTGGCTCACACACGCCGGCAGAGGAAGATGCACGTGTGGGCGCGTAGATGAGTTTTCGGTGATGCGCTTCCAGGGGTTGGCCGGTCGAACCCTTACGACCTCACCTGCTTCTTCTCGTGCTTAACAACCTAGCCTTGACGGTGGTTGGAATGTCTTGACTCAGCTTGGACAGTGGCTGTGACGCAGCCTTGACGAGACGTTATGGGTGATCTTGGGTTTGATAGCCCCAAGATCGACTCGCCCATGATACCACGTTGAATGTGATGAATGCTTAAGGAAAATACTCCTTAGCAGCTGTATATTTATATTAAAGTCAATCTACACTAAAAAAGGAAATAGAGCAATCAGCTCCTAATTACAAAGCCTAATTATATACAATCTCTAATCACTAATTATATACAATCCCTGATTTACAGGGATACATAATCTCAACAGCCATGCCCACTGCTTCTCATACACAGGTCAACCAACATTGCCCACCACCTGTACCTCCATCTACTCTTTTCACAATCCAGGCTGAATCATGCCATCCTCCAACACCTTAAACTTTCCATAGTCCTTCCTCCTAGTGATAATCCACCTATTGCTCTTTACAAAGGTATTTGCTCTACTCACAACCCATCCCATTTATAAATTCTAGAGCTAATATCACCATTTCTCAACATCCACATTAAGCCTTTGTGCTGCATTTATAATTTTCTTGCGCACGACAGGAATAACCTTTGATGATTGGCAGTCTAGTAATCTGAGGAGTGCTGCAAATCACACGCTGCCATTGTGGATAATGCCTCCCATTCAGTTTCTGGTCAGTGATTTTAATGGAAGACAAAATAAGCCCAGCAACCACCTTCAGTTCAACGGTGTGTGTCTTGTCATCAGCCAGGGAAAACAGTGGAGATTCTACCAAGATTCAGATTGAATAAAGTAGTGAAATAGTGGAGATTCTACTCAGATTCAAAACCCTGGGCGATTAACCAATCCAAAATCCTAAAACACAACAGTCCTCACTTTGGCCCCTACTTCATATCAACCCACAACCAACCCTAGGTTGCACCTCCTAGATGAAGTGTAAGAACATATCAAATATCAAAAGACATAAATATTTCTGAATAGCTTGAGTGAATAAGGCACTCAGCAAAAGATATTATTTATAGAGCTGATTTACATACGAAATAACATGCTAAATACAATTTACAAGGTAAATAACTATGCTAGAATTAATGTGGACGGTGCATCGTATCTATTCTACTTCTATACAATGAATCTAACTTCTTGGGAAGAGAAGACATAAACACTGCTATTTCCAACACTCCCCCTCAAGCTGGTGAATAGGTGTTCTTCATTCCCAGCTTGGATATAATTCGTTCAAAAAATGAGCTGCTCAACCCTTTGGTGAGAATATCCACAAGTTGCCCTTGTGAGGGCACATATGGAGTGCAAATTAATCCACTATCGAGCTTCTCCTTAATGAAATGTCTATCAACTTCTATATGCTTAGTCTGATCATGCTGAACAGGATTATGTGCTATACTGATTGCAGACTTATTATCACAATAGAGCTTCATAGGTCCTTCCCATTTAATCTTCAAGTCTTCTAAAATAATTTTCAGCCAAAGTAATTCACAAATGCCTTGTGCCATGGCTCGAAATTCAGCTTCAGCACTAGAACGAGCCACTACACTTTGTTTTTACTTTTCCAAGACACAAGATTTCCTCCAAGAAAGGTGCAATACCCTGTAGTAGATCTTCTATCAACGATCGATCCTGCATAGTCAACATCAGTGTATGCCTCAAGTGTTCTATTCTTTTGAATAGAATTCCTCTTCCTGGAGTCCCCTTGAGATACTGTAGGATCCTATGAGCTGCCTGTAGATGAACCTCTCTCGGACTATGCATGAATTGACTAACCAAGCTTACTGCATATGCAATATTTGGTCTGGTGTGACACAAGTAAATTAATCTCCCTACCAAGCGTTGATACATTTCTCTATCCACCATAGCATCTTCTTCTGCATTTCCAAATTTCAAATTCAGATCCATAGGAGTACTTGCAGGTTTGCATGCTATTTTCCCTATATCTTTGAGCAAATTTGTAATGTATTTTTGCTGGGATATAAAAATGCCTTTCCTTGAGTGTGCCACCTCAATGCCTAGGAAATACTTTAGCTTTCCTAGAGTTTTTATTTCAAACTCCTTGGCCAAACACTGGCTCAAGATTTGTTGCTCTTTCCAATCATCTCCAATTACTATGATGTCATCCACATATACTATCAAAACTGTTACTCCCCCTATTGCCGAGTGTTTGATAAACAAAGTATGATCTCCTTGACTTTGCTTGTACCCCAAAGTTGTCATAACCTTAGTGAATCTTCCGAACCATGCTCGGGGTGATTGTTTCAGCCCATATAATGCCTTTTCAACCTGCACATTGTATTGGCGGCATCTTTTTTATCATACCCTGGTGGCACTTGCATGTAAATTTCTTCCTCAAGTTCCCCATGTAAGAAGGCATTCTTTACATCAAATTGCTGCAATTCCCAACCATAATTGGCAGCAAGGGACAAAATTACCCAGACTGTATTCATGTTGGCAACAGGAGCAAATGTCTTTGAATAATCAATCCCATAGGTTTGTGTGAACCCTTTGGCAACCAATCTGGCTTTGTATCTTTCAATCGATCCATCAGCCTTATATTTTACTATGTAAACCCATTTGCACCCAACTGGCCTTTTTCCTTCTGGTAAAGAAACTAACTCCCACGTTCCATTCTTCCTTAATGCCTCCATTTCTGCATTCATGGCTTGCTTCCATTTTTCATCGGACAATGCCTCAAAAACAGTAATGGGTATGAAAGTAGTGTTTAGGTTTGTAAGGAAGGCTCTATGGGTTGGTGAGAATTTTTTAAATGAGAGGTAGTTTGAGAGGGGATATAAAGGCTGTTTGGTGCATTTTCTAGTTCCTTTTCTAATGGCAATTGGGAGATCTAGGTCATCATGTGCTGTTTGGGTTTCAATTTCATCCTGTAATGTTGGAGAATTAAAATTAATTACCTCATTCGAATGAGTCGAGTCGGGCTCTTGAACATGTGTTGATCTAGGAATGGCCTTTGACCTTCTTGAAAACACCAGATTCTTTCCATATCTTACATCCACATCAGGTCCAGGTTCAGCTGTAGGTGAATTTGGTTGATCGGACTCAACTTCAGGTTCTTCAGTTTCAGGTCTAGATGGATCTGACACAAGTGTGTTTGACTCATGACCAGAAGTGTTTGACTCAAGACCAGAAAGATCGAGTATTTCAAGCTTATCTTTCCTAAAATCCTCCCCCTGAAGATAAGGTTGTATGAAATATGCTTCCCTTTCATGAAATGTGACATCTCGTGACACAAAGAATTTTTTGGACGGGGGATGGTAACACTTATACCCTTTCTGAGTGGAGGAATACCCAACAAAAACACATTTTAGAGCTCTAGGATCATGTTTTCCCCTTTCATGACTATGAACAAAAACCCCATTTTTTAGGGTTATAGAATTGTTTATTTGGATGTCTCCAACGCCAGCTACAATTACAAGTGTACCATCTGCAGTGGCAATTTTCGTATTGCTGGGACAAGGGGAATATGTGGAGAAGTGTTTAGAAGAGGGTGTCATGTGGTTGTGGCTCCTGAATCTAATACCCATAAAAGACATTAAATCCAAATGAAAATGGAAGCTTACCTGAATACGCCACAGTATAGTTACCTGAAGATTTCTCCAGACTATTGAGGAAAGCTCTCATTCTTTCTAAGTCCTTCTGGTTGACAATTTCCTCATTGTTCGACATAGAGGAACGAAACTAGTAGTGGAGCCAGAAAACAGAGGATCGATGGTTGAAAAGATTCGAATCTGGACCCACAAAAACTAGTGGCTAAAACACAAAGTGAACCACCAAAACAGGTTCAGGAGAGGCCGGCGATCAGAACGAAGCAATCAGGTAGCATGTGCGGTGGACGTAGGGCGGCGCGTGAAGCTCACGCGCCAGACTCTAGACGCGCTTGTAACGGCGCGTGTGGGCGCGTGTGGTGGTCTTTGGCGGTGGGATTCAAGGTTCTGGCTGATCTGAGTACAGCGGTTCTGATGGTATGGTCGATGGTCTGAAAGTCAATGGTCAACAAGGGACTGCGGCGGTCAACGATGGTTTTATGGGTGGATCTGGCCTGTCAGAGATTTTTCTGGTTATGGATGTTTGAGTTTTCTGATGAAAAGCTTGATACGAAGGCTGGGTTGGGAATTGACACTATGATAGTGATGAGTTTACAAAGGAAATGCACACAATGAAGGTGTGCAAATGAATAGGCCTGCAATGAAGGCAAGGCACTCAAAGAAAAAAAAAAACAGATCAGCTATGAAGGCTGAGACAGTGGAAACAAAGACTCCTAGATCGGAAGCTCTGATACCATATCAAATATCAAAAGACACAAATATTTCTGAATAGCTTGAGTGAATAATGCACTCTGCAAAAGATATTATTTATAGAGCTGATTTACATAGGAAATAACATGCTAAATACAATTTACAAGGTAAATAACTATGCTAGAATTAATGTGGACGGTGCATCGTATCTATTCTACTTCTATACAATGAATCTAACTTCTTGGGAAGAGAAGACATAAAATTGCTATTTCCAACAGAACCACTAAATTCACATCAGACCATAACTAACCCTAGGTTGCACCTACAAGAAGAAGAATAGAAGAAATATATGCTTGATTTAAGCAACCAGTCCTGTAGGACTGAGACTGACAGAGAAACAAAAAAGAGATTGGTGAAGAAGAACCCAGAATTTGAACACTAGGATTTAGTAAGCTCTAATACCATGTTAAAAAAGGAAAATACTCACGAGGAGAGTATTGACTATGGAGGGAATAGCAGCTTGGCTAAATCTGGTCAAGCTGCATATTGCATCATAAATAGAAAAGGACTACAATGCCCTAATATTTATAAACTGTTGGAAACATATGTAATTAGGTGTAATTAGTAGTACAACTGTTAGTCCCACATCATGTAAATTGTGTAATTAGTTATTACTTATTGAGTATATATTCAGCCTCCGTTGTGTAGTTGAAACACGCGGTTTCTTCATATGTCTCTCTCTTTTCTCTCTTTCAACATGGTATCTAGAGCCTAAAGAGAGGCAATCCTATAACCGTGCACACCCGGTGAGCCCACTGCTCTCCGGTGAAAATTTTTCCGGCCAATCGTGTTTCCCTTCCGGTTTGCCGACCTTTCTCCCTTGCCGTGACGTCTTTCCGGCCTCTTTTTCTCCTTGTTCGCCGCTGCCACCGCCGTCCGCCGCGTCCGCCGCCGTGTCCGCCGCCTCCTTTCCGGCCGCCGACCACACCATCGGAACCGTCTCCCGCCGACCGGCCGGACCCCAGAAGCCCAGCCCCAACGTCGCCGGGACGCGCCCCCACGCGCCACCCTTCGCCGCTGCCAAACAGCCACCGTGTGGCCCGTTTTCTGGCGCGTGACGGCGCATGAGCCACCCCCACCGGCCGCCGTTTGTACCGCCGTGATCGCCTTTCTCTCTTCTGTCTGGATCTGCCCTCGCCTTTTGTGTTCGTGACCGTTTGTCACGACCCCCCCTTTTTGACTCGGTGCATTCAGGTACTGTTTGGTTGTTGCCTACTGATCCATGGCTAGTTCTACCTCCTCAGCTAGCTCTAAGGACGCCCCGAAGGCTGAGTATGCAGATTTTTTACAGTGGTTTGCACAATGTAAGTCCTCTGGTTTCTCTACTCCAACAACTGTCTATGCCGACTTTCTGAAGTGGTTTGAGCAACGTCAGATCTCCAGTTCCGCTGCCTCTGTTGCACATATTGGTACTTCATTTGCTTGTCTCTCTCGTTCCCCATCCATTGGTACTTGGGTTCTTGATTCTGGTGCAACTGACCATATTTCGGTAATAAGACTCTTTTCTCCAACCTTTCTCACAATGGTTATTTGCCTCGTCATTGTTACTTTAGCAAATGGTTCCAAGTCTCAATCCCAAGGGATCGGCACTACCTATCCCCTCCCTTCCCTTTCGAGACTCGTCCTTTATGTTCCCGGGTCTCCTTTTAATTTGCTTTCCATTAGTCGTTTGACCCGCTCTCTTGATTGTATGATTACTTTTACTAAAGACTCTGTCATTCTCACAGACCAGGAGTTCGGGACGGATACTTGGCACCGGATGTGAGTCCCATGGCCTCTACCGCCTCTCCAACCCTTCTCGTGTTTGTTGTCAAGGATTCCCTCTCACCATCCATGCACAGTTGGGTCATCCTAGCCTTCCTAAACTCCAAAAATTGGTGCCCACCTCTCTAAGTTGTCTAGTCTCCTCTTGTGAGTCATGTCAACTAGGAAAACACACCCGTAGTCCGTTTCCTAGTAAAATCAGCGATCGAGCGTCTTCTCCTTTTGCTTTAGTACATTCGATGTTTGGGGTCCTAGTCGTATTGTTTCTACTCTAGGATCCAGATATTTTGTCACCTTCATTGATGATTACTCTCGCTGCACTTGGTTATTTTTGATGCAAAATCGGTCTGAGTTGTTTTTCATATTTCAAAACTTTTATCATGAAATTAAAACTCAATTTGGTGTTCTTATACGTAGTTTGCGTAGTGATAATGCCCGTGAGTATTTGTCTCAACCATTTCAATCCTTTATGGCTTCTCATGGCATTCTTCACCAAACCTCTTGTGCACATACCCCTCAACAAAATGGGGTTCCGAACGTAAAACCGACATCTCGTAGAAACAACTCGGACCCTTTTACTTCATGGTAATGTTCCTTTTCGCTTCGGGGCGATGCGGTTCTTCGCATGTTATCTGATTAACCGTATGCCTCTCTCTCGTGCTTGATCACCAGGTCCCTTACTCTATTTTATATCCCCATCAACCTTTGCATTCCCTACCACCTCGTATATTTGGGTCTACTTGTTTTGTTCATAATCTCACTCCTGGTCTTGATAAACTTTCCGCCCGATCTATTAAGTGTGTTTTTCTTGGTTACCATCGGTCCCAAAAAGGTTATCGTTGTTTTTCCCCTGATCTCCGACGTTACCTCATCTCGGCTGATGTTACCTTCTTTGAGTCTGTTCCTTTCTTCCAGTCTCCTTCATCGACTCTTGAGCCTATCTGTAAGGTCTTACCCGTCCCTCTTCCTCTTATCTCTGTTGAGTCTCGCACCTCCGACCCCTATGTTGAGCACACCACCACTACTATTCGTCCCTTACAGTCTATCATCGTCGGCCACCACACACTCCACCGAAGTTGCGCAGAGGTCAATGTGGACTCTCCTCCGATACCACTTTCTTTACCGCCTCCCAGACCGCCTCCCGACCCTCCCATTGCTCTCCGAAAAGGTATACGGCCTACTCGTAACCCTTCTCCTCATTATGTTAATTTGAGTTATCATCGCCTATCTTCTTCGCATTATGCTTGCCTTTCTTCCTTGTCTTCTCGTGTCTATTCCTAACTCTCCGGTGACGCTTTATCTCATCCCGGGTGGAGACAAGCTATGATCGATGAGATGTGTGCCCTTCTTCGAGCAAAGAGTACTTGGGAACTTGTTCCTCTTCCTCCGGGAAGTCCGTGGTAGGTCAGTGTCGGTGGATTTATACGGAAAGGTTGGCCCCGATGGCAAGATTGATCGCCTCAAGGCTCGTCTCGGTGGCCAAAGGATATACCCGTATTTTTGGCTTGGATTATGGGGATACTTTCTCACCCTGTGGCGAAGATGGCTTCTGTTAGACTTTTTCTCGTCAATGGTCGCTATTCGCCACCGGCCCCTTCATCGATTGGACATCAAAAATGCTTTTCTCCATGGTGATCTAGAAGAAGAGGTTTACATGGAGCAACCACCGGGGTTTGTTGCTCGGGGGGAGTCTTCGGCCTAGTTTGTCGTCTTCACAAATCTTTGTATGGCCTTAAACAGTCTCCTAGGGCTTGGTTTGGCCGATTTAGTACTGTAGTTCAATAGTTTGGTATGACACGCAGTGAGGCTGACCACTGTCTTCTATCGCCATTCACTCAAGGGTGTATTTATTTGATTGTATATGTCGACGACATTGTTATCACTTGGCAAGTGATCACCATGGCATAATTCGGGTAAAACAATATCTTGGTCATCACTTTCGGACCAAAGATCTTGGCAAACTTCGATACTTCTTGGGAATAGAGGTGGCACAATCCAATGATGGTATAGTAATTTCACGGAAGAAGTATGCCATGGACATTCTTGAGGAAACAGTGTCCGTTGAATGCAAAGCTCGTCGACACTCCTATGGATCCGAATGCTAAACTTTTACCAAATCGGGGGAGCTATTCTCGGATCCAGGAAGATACGAAGGTTAGTTGGAAAACTGAACTACCTCACTGATTACCCCGTCCTGACATCTCCTTTGCGGTTAGTGTGGTAAGTCAGTTTCTAAATTCACCTTGTGATGCACATTGGGATGCAGTGATTCGCATCCTAAAGTATATTAAAGCAGCTCCTGGAAAAGGCCTCATCTATGAAGATAAAGGACATACTCAGGTCGTTGGATACTCAGATGCTGACTGGGCAGGTTCTCCTATTGACAGACGATCCACTTCTGGGTATTGTGTACTCATTGGAGGCAACTTAGTTTCCTGGAAAAGTAAGAAGCAAAATGTAGTTGCAAGATCTAGTGCCGAAGCAGAATACCGAGCTATGGCCTCAGTCACTTGTGAACTCATTTGGTTGAAACAACTCCTCAAAGAACTTCAATTTGATGAGGTTATGAAAATGACACTCATATGTGACAATCAAGCTGCTTTGCATATAACTTCCAATCCAGTGTTTCATGAAAGGACCAAACATATTGAGGTTGACTGTCATTTCATCAGGGAAAAGATTCTATCAGGAGACATCACCACAAACTTTGTCAACTCAAATGATCAGCTAGCAGATGTCTTCACCAAGTCCCTGAGAGGTCCACGAATAAGTTATTTGTGTAACAAGCTTGGTGCATATGATTTATATGCTCCAGCTTGAGGGGGAGTGTTGGAAACATATGTAATTAGGTGTAATTAGTAGTACAACTGTTAGTCCCACATCATGTAAATTGTGTAATTAGTTATTACTTATTGAGTATATATTCAGCCTCCGTTGTGTAGTTGAAACACGCGGTTTCTTCATATGTCTCTCTCTTTTCTCTCTTTCAACATAAACTAAAGCATAGTTCATAACGACTACTAACATGTGCTGAAAACTCACCAAAGTAGACCAAACTCTTGACCAGTTGGTAAGAGGCGTTCTAATACCAAGTGATATAATTATATGACCCAACAAGTAAAAAGTTCACTATTTTCTTCATTAATAAATGAACCCAATATCTTAGCTAGGAAGAAACAAATTTTTAACCTTGGTTTAAACATTGGCAAAGTGGAAAATGAGATTTTAGTCAATCAAAATTAAATTTGAATTCTGATTAAAGACTTTGGCAACACAACAAAGTTGAGATTAAAAGTACCCTAAACCAGCGGTAAACTGAATCTCCCTCTTCACCACCCCAATATTTCTTTTCAATGGTTAGTGTTGTTCCTTCTGTAGAATTTCCAGCTATGTGTAAAGAAAGCAGTCTCGGGCTTCCTGATCACCAAGAAACAACTCCACTATCAGAATCAAAATATATAACAAAAAGAATGAGCTCAGATACAGCAGAGGGCAAGAATAAATAAAATGGGGGAAAAAAAAAGCGAGAAGCAATTCTTATTTACTGCAGGTCATGCATAATGTTTTCTCTTGGATATCTTCTACATTTAATACTTACTGCTCATTTCTTAAAAAAAATGGCATTCTAAGACGATGCAGACAGTGTGAGAGAGATCTTTTGGAGGCAAAGGAGAGATGGAGGTGTCTTATTTACAATTTGCAGATGATAATTTCCTTTTTCTTCTATAGGATGATGGTGATTTTACAAATACTTTGTCTTTGATGAAGGTTTTCAAGGTTGTTTCTAGTCTTTGTATCAATTTGGCTGAGTGATTTGGTTGGATCCAATGCAAATAAGGTTTTCCCTTCCTTGGCTAAGGTGGCTGCTTGTGAGATTTTGCTGTGGCCTTTGGTAAATCTAAGGGTGGCTTTAGTGGGTAACCGTTTGCGTTTGGGATTCCGTGGTGCAGAAGATATCAATACTTGATAATTGCAAGGGAGTTCTCTTTTCTCTGGAAGGCATATCACATTAACCTAGTGTCCAAATTTACTATAAGTCACTTTTCATAAGATTCCAGTGGGGATGGCTCAAAACATTGAAAAGATGAAGAGAAATTTTATGGTCAGAAGCAAGAGATCCAACGAGGGATCATATCGTAAATTGGAAGGTGTGCTGCAAGCCAATGAAGGAAGGTGGTTTAGACCTACAGAATCTAGCTTGCAATAATGTTGCTTTAGTGGCAAGATTGTTCTGGCATTTTTCCTTTGGCACAAGCACAAGGTGATAAGGAGAAAGTACGTAATTCATCAGAATGGGTGGGATGCCAGGCTTGAGGTCAATGCTAACCTGGAATTTCATTTTGCAGGTATGCCCCTTGTTTATTTTCATTGCTTTGCATTCTCCTCAAGTGGGGAATGGTTCTAGTTTGGGGTTTTGGAAGGATGGGTGATTGGTAGAACCCACCAATTTGCTTTTCATTACAAGCCTGTATCACATCGCTACCTTGCATAGTGCTCTAATCTCTTTTTCTTTTTCTTTTTTTTTCTTGATGAATCCATTTCCTAGAGTTTCCATATTTTTTGGAACCTGAATGATCATGAGGCTACAGATTTTGTTTCCTTGTTTAGCATTCATGATCCCTTCTATTTTTCCGATCTCCAGCATGCTTGTGTTTAGAGTTTAGAACCTTCAGGATCCTTTTCCACTAACTATTTTTACCTGTTTCTTATTTCTAATTCTTCTCTTGATTCAACCTTCACAGGTTCTTTTTGGAAGGTCTAACCTGCCTTGATGGTCAAGCCTTTTGTTTGGAAAGTGGTGTGCTCAAAATGATTAGCACCATTGACTTGTACAAATACACAAACCTCAAGGTCATTTCTCCCAATTTTTGTATTGTGTTTCAAAAATTCTGAAACAAATGGCCACCTCATTTTGCATTGTGAGGTAGCTTGGCATCTTTTGTGTAAACTGTTCAGGCTTTTTAAATAGTGTTAGATATGTCTGCCTAATTAGGAAGTTTTTTCTCTACTCATTGTAAATGTTTTGGAGGTGGAAAGGATAGAGAGCTTTGGCACTGTGTGCTTTTTGCTGGAGTTTGGTGTATTTGGAAGGAGCATAAATCTAGAATTTGTAGCAATAGTTATAGGGAAAAATAATGAAAAGGACCATTAAAAATTAATATTTAATTTAAAGGGACAAAAAAGTTAAAAATATTAAGAAGGACCATTCAAATTTTAATTAAAGAGAAGGACCATTTAATTTTACTTATAGCCAAAATTACCCTTAATGAAATCTTTATTTAAAAAGTTAGTCACTCAAAAGCCACAAATAACCACTCAACATGAAGCAGTAACCACTTGCAAATTTCTTTCATATAAAACTTAGTTTGAAATTGTTAGTCACCCAATGATAACTAATAACCATTTAATAAAAGACAATAGTCATTCGCAAATTTTTTCCTAATTTCATGTATTTTATATATTGAACTTCATTTGAAACATTAGACACTCAATGGCAATAAATGCCACTCAATAAGAAGCAGCCATTCACAAAATTTTTTTAATATAGAATTTAATTTGAAATAGTAAGCTACTCTTTGTCAACTAATGACCACTTACTAAAAGGCAATAGTCATTGCAAATTTCTTCATAATTTCATGTATTTTATATAATGAACTTCATTTGAAATGTTACTCATTTAATGACAACAAATGACCACTTAATAAGAAGTAGTAACTATTTGTAAATTTCTTTCATATAGAACTTAATTTGAACTTGTTAGTCACTCGATGACAACTAACGACCACTTAATCAAAGACAATAGCTATTCGCAAGTCTCTTTCTAATTTCATATATTTTATTTATTAAACTTTATTTGAAACGTTAGCCACTCATTGACAACAAATAACCACTTAGTAAGAAGGAATAGCCATTTGCAAATTTATTAGCCAATCCATGACAACTAATGACCATTCAATAAACGGTAGCTAATAGCCACTCATAAAGGGTACTATTGTCTATTAGGTGAGATCAAATGCTCTTTTTCTCTAATTAAAATTTGAATGGTCTTTTTCAATAATTTTAACTTTGTTTATCCTTTTAAATTAAATATTGCTCCAATAAGGTCCTTGGCATTAATTTTCCCATAGTTATATCCCTCCACGTATTATATGAGATTGACTTGTTTTTCTGCATATGGGTTTTTGAGGTTTTTCCTACGTCAAAGTTGCAAAGGGATTGTGTTGCTTTTTAGAGCTGATGTCTTTTATTGTATTGCTTTTTTCTTTGTAGCTTATGGAAGATTCTTGAACCTCTAGCTTCGGCACTTTTTTCCACATTCTTCATGCATCAGAAATCTCTAGTATACATGCCATTAATGTGAATTGCCATTTTATATCTCTTATTCAAAAAAATAAACCAAATCCTTATTCAAATTTTGCCACATAGATCCCAAAAATGTGTTACCAGGACGAATACGCTCCTGCCCCATGCAAATTCTTAGCTCACCAACAACACCATCTTCACGTACTGGAGTACACTGGAATGAAATGAATTTTCCAATGCCTTCTCTAGTAATACGATATTGCAAAAGTCCTGAAACCCCTGGTATCAAAGAACCAAAATCACCTTCAACCTGCACAATCCAGAAGACATTATAGAACATAAATTTTCTAATTGAAGGACAATTGTTACAAATAGGAATGCTTTTATATTTATTTCTAGTAGATCAAATATGTTGATATTTGTTAATTCCAGCTGTAAATATGGCTAGACAAATCCCTTAAATCAAGGGATTAGGTATAGACAATCCCTAAATCAAGGGATTAGGTATTAGGTATAGACAATCCTTAAATCAAGGGATTGGTTTATTGACTTTTTGTAAATACCAGTCTATAAATTCAGAAGGGCTGAGAGGTTTTTCTCTCAAGCTATTTTTTTCAGCCATTCACTAAATATTATTTCAGTCATCCAATATGGTATCCAGAGCCTAACTCTGGTTGGCTACTATTCCTTTTCCGGCGACGCATCTCCTTCTTGCCGGTCCTTCTCCTCTTGCTGTGTCTTCTTTCCAGCAGAGTCATCACCTTTGTCACTGTCGTCTGCCGCCGCAGTCAGAATTTTCCGGTGACTTTTCCGGCGACTTTTCCGGCGACTTTTCCAGCAACTTTTCCAGTCCAGCAGAGTCATCACCTTTGTCACTGTCGTCTGCCGCCACAGTCAGAATTTTCCGGTGACTTTTCCGGCGACTTTTCCGGCGACTTGCTGTTTTTCCAGCAACTTTTCTGGTGACCTGCGATTTTCCGAGGACTTTTTCCGGCGACCTGCAATTTTTTCGGCAACTTTCCGGCGACCTGCGTTTTTCCGGTGACTTGTGATCAGCCACCATTCCGACCGCCGTTTGTCCCACCGTGCTTGCCGACCTCTCCTCTGTTGGGCCCAATCCTCCATCGTCGTCGATCTGTCCTCACCTCCCTCAACGGACCTCTGTTTTGCAACGCCCCTTTGAAGAACTGTTTAGGTACTCGTAATTTCAAGTTATCTTCAACTGTGATTCTGATCTATGGCTGAATCTGGAACCTCAGAAGCTCCCAAAGTCTTCTCCAAGACTGAAGCTCCTGTTTTCACCAATTATGTTAGTGCTCCTCTTTACACTGATAAATTGGATGGAAGCAACTATGACACATGGGCCTCAGATATTAAACGTTGGTTGAATGGACAAGATTATGTTGACCACTTGACCAAGAAAACTGATTCCGTACCTGATGATGAACGCCCTCGATGGAACAAAATTGATGCTCAGTTGTGTAGCATTATCAAATCCACTATTCACCCTTCTCTGAAGCAGATCTTCCGTGCCCACATCACTTGTGAGTCTGTTTGGGAACAAGCCAAGGTTCTTTACACCAACGACACACAACGTCTCTATGGAGTCTGCCAAAACCTCATGAATGTCATTGCTCCTCGGCAGCTTGATGGTCCTATTTCTGCTTATTTGGGTAAGGTTCATGGTGCCCTGCATGATTTCAATGAATTACTGCCTCCAGCCACCACTCCTGCCAAGGAACTTGAACAGCGCAGTACCTTCTTCATGTTGTTGGCCCTATATGGTTTGCCTCCGGATTACTCCACCATCCGTGATCAGATTTTGGGGTCTCCTACTATCCCCTCTCTGACCATGGCTTGGTCCACTTTACTTTGAGTCCCGGCCAAACCGACTGCTGACTCCGCTCCTGCTCCAGTTGATGCCTCTGCCCTTGTGTCCAAGGGTAGTGGTCGTGGTCGTTCTCGGGGAAGTCAGCCTGGTAAACCTCGCCCGAAGTGCGTTCACTGCCACCGTTTGGGCCACACTATTGATAAGTGTTGGACTTTGCATGGTCGTCCTCCTCGCACTGCCAATATTGCACAGGTTGATCCACCATCCCCATCTGAGCCCGCTCCTCAACCAACAACATCGCCCGTAGCCTATGCAGATTTTCTTAAGTGGTTTGAGGAACGTCAAGGTACTGGATCCACTGCCTCTGTTGCTCATACTGGTAATTCCTTTGCTTGTCTCTCCCAGTCATCCTTAGGTCCTTGGGTTTTGGATTCTGGTGCCACCGATCACATCTCTGGTAATAAATCTCTTTTTTCCACCATTTCTACATCTGGTTATTTACCCATGGTTACTTTGGCCAATGGTTCTCAAACACATTCCAAGGGGGTTGGCACTGTCCATCCCTATCCTTCCCTCTCAGTTGATAATGTGCTTTACGTACCGGGATCCCCATTTAATTTGCTTTCCATTAGTCGCTTGACACGCTCTCTTGATTGCACAATTTCTTTCACTAAAGATTCTGTTTCTCTACAGGACCGGAGTTCGGGGCGGATGATTGGCGCCGGATGTGAGTTTAATGGCTTGTACCAACTCTCGCTCCTTCCTTCCCATGTTTGCTCTGTCAAGGATTCCCCCCTTCTCATTCATGCTCAGTTAGGACATCCTAATCTTGCCAAGCTCCAGCAGTTGGTGCCAAGTTTGTCCAAACTAACTTCTTTATCCTGTGAGTCGTGTCAACTAGGGAAACATACCCGTAGTCATTTTCCCAGTCGTGTCTGCAATCGAGCCAAATCTCCAAACTAACTTCTTATTCTGATGTTTGGGGTCCGAGTCGGACTGTGTCCACTTTAGGGTCAAGGTATTTCGTTACTTTTATTGATGATTTCTCACGATGTACTTGGTTATTTTTAATGGAAAATCGTTCTGAGTTGTTTTCTATATTTCAACAGTTTTACACTGAAATTAAAACTCAATTTGGTATTCCTATTCGTACTCTGCGTAGTGATAATGCCCGAGAATACCTATCCCAACCATTTCAATCTTTTATGGCATCTCAAGGTATTCTTCATCAAACTTCTTGTGCTCACACTCCTCAACAAAATGGGGTTGCTGAACGCAAAAATAGACATCTTATTGAAACTACTCGCACCCTCTTACTCCATGGAAATGTTCCCTTCCGTTTTTGGGGAGATGCTGTTCTCACTGCGTGCTATCTCATTAATAGGATGCCTTCCTCCATTCTTGATAACCAAGTCCCTCACTCCATTTTATTCCCTCATCAGTCCCTCCATTCCTTGACTCCTCGTGTCTTCGGGTCTACCTGTTTTGTTCACAATCTCCAATCGGGGATTGATAAACTCTCCGCTCGGTCTCTAAAGTGTGTCTTCCTGGGTTATACTCGTTCTCGAAAGGGTTATCGGTGTTATTCTCCTACTCTACGCCGTTATTTAGTATCAGCTGATGTCACATTTTTTGAGTCCGTTCCCTACTTCAGGCCCCCTTCAACTCCAGAGTCCGTCCTAGATATCTTTTCTCTTCCTCCGGTCCCTGTCTCCTTTTCTCCACCACCAGTATCCTCTACTCCGCCTGACCCCACTCGTCCTTTTCAAGTGTATCAGCGTCGACAGCCACTGCCCCCGATAGTTGAGCATGTTCCTCCAAATGACACTGGTGTAGCCATTGCAGACTCTCCTCCGACGCCTGCTCCTCCACCCGCTCCGGCCTTGTCTCCTGAGCCTGATTTTCCCATTGCCATTAGAAAAGGTATACGCTCTACTCGTAATCCATCTCCTCATTATGTTAATTTAAGTTATCATCGTCTGTCTCCACCACATTTTGCTTGTCTGTCTTCCTTGTCTTCTGTGTCTATCCCTCAGACTGTAGGTGACGCCCTATCACATCCTGGGTGGAGACAAGCAATGATTGATGAGATGAGTGCCCTTCAGAGTAGTGGTACTTGGGATCTTGTTCCTCTCCCATCTAGAAAATCCGTCGTGGGTTGTCGGTGGATATTTACGGTTAAAGTGGGTCCAAATGGCCAGGTTGATCGCCTTAAAGCTCGATTGGTGGCGAAAGGTTATACTTAGATTTTTGGCTTAGATTATGGAGACACCTTCTCCCCAGTAGCTAAACTGGCATCGGTCCGTCTATTCATCTCCATGGCTGCTATTCGTCATTGGCCAATACATCAGTTGGACATCAAGAATGCATTTCTCCATGGTGATCTTACTGAAGAGGTATATATGGAGCAACCTCCTGGGTTTGTTGCTCAGGGGGAGTCTTCTGGTCTTGTTTGTCGCCTCCGCAAGTCTCTATATGGTCTCAAGCAATCCCCTCGAGCTTGGTTTGGCAGGTTTAGCACTGTTGTTCAGCAATTCGGCATGACACGGAGTGAGGCAGATCACTCGGTTTTCTATCGTCATTCAGCTCATGGATGTGTTTACTTGATTGTATATGTCGACGACATTGTCATTACAGGAAATGACCACCATGGCATATCACAGGTAAAACAACATCTTTGTCATTACTTCCAGACAAAAGATCTTGGAAAACTCCGATACTTCTTGGGCATAGAGGTGGCTCAATCAAAAGATGGCATCATCATTTCTCAGAGAAAGTATGCGATGGACATCCTTGAGGAAACAGACCTACTGAATGCAAAACCTGTTGATACTCCGATGGATCCAAATACTAAGCTTCTACCAGAACAGGGGGAGCCACTCTCGGATATAGGGAAGTATAGAAGACTAGTTGGGAAATTGAACTACCTCACAGTCACTCGTCCAGACATTTCTTTTGCAGTCAGTGTGGTAAGTCAGTTCTTAAATTCACCTTGCGAAGGTCATTGGGATGCATTGATTCGTATCCTCAAGTACATCAAAGGGGCCCCAGGAAAAGGGCTCATCTATGAGGATAAGGGTCACACTCATATTGTTGGATATTCAGATGCTGATTGGGCAGGCTCTCCAACTGACAGGAGATCTACTTCTGGATATTCAGAATGTAGTTGCAAGGTCAAGTGCTGAAGCTGAGTATCGAGCCATGGCATCAGCTACTTGTGAACTCATTTGGCTCAAACAGTTACTTCAAGAATTGCAATTTGGGGATGTTAAACAAATAACACTCATTTGTGATAACCAAGCTGCACTACATATTGCCTCGAATCCAGTATTTCACGAGAGGACAAAGCACATCGAGATAGATTGTCACTTCATCAGAGAAAAGATCTTATCTGGAGACATCACAACTAACTTTGTCAATTCAAATGATCAACTGGCAGATGTTTTCACTAAGTCTTTGAGAGGTCCTCGAATAAATTATATATGTAACAAGCTTGGTGCATATAATTTATATGCTCCAGCTTGAGGGGGAGTGTTGATATTTGTTAATTCCAGCTGTAAATATGGCTAGACAAATCCCTTAAATCAAGGGATTAGGTATAGACAATCCCTAAATCAAGGGATTAGGTATTAGGTATAGACAATCCTTAAATCAAGAGATTGGTTTATTGACTTTTTGTAAATACCAGTCTATAAATTCAGAAGGGCTGAGAGGTTTTTCTCTCAAGCTATTTTTTTCAGCCATTCACTAAATATTATTTCAGTCATCCAATAAAATCTACACTTATTTTTGTAGAAAATATATTTTTATTTCCTTGAATCTGTGACTGATACATGGGAGGTGTATATATAGAATACACATGACAAAAATAACAGCGATAATCTAGCCTACAAATCAGGGGAATTGATCTCCCTATAAATGCTAATTCTAAATATGGTAAAGACAGAAATGACAGGGGAATTGATCTCCCTATAAATGCTAATTCTAAATATGGTAAAGACAAAAATGACAGCTAATAATTATTTACATAAAATCCTAATGAGCTGTACAAAACAGAATCTGTTGATTCTGTGCTGATCTTCAACACTCCCCCTCAATCTGGATGGTAGATATCTATCATACCCAGATTGGATCTGATATTCTTGTATACATTCCTTGGTAGGGCTTTTGTTAGAATGTCTGCTGTCTGCTGGCATGATGGAACATGATTGACACTTATAATTTTATGATCAATTTTCTCCTTAATGAAATGTCTGTCGATCTCCACATGCTTTGTTCTATCATGATGAACTGGATTCTTCGCAATGCTTATAGCAGCCTTGTTATCACAAAATATCCTCATGGTGTAGTTGGCAGGAATTCTGATTTCATTCAAGCATTCGCTTAAGCCATATTCCTTCACAAATACCATGTGCCATAGCTCTGAATTCTGCTTCTGCACTACTCCTAGCCACAACAGACTGTTTCTTGCTTCTCCAAGTTACCATGTTACCCCATACAAATGTGCAATATCCTGTAGTCGATTTCCTGTCAAATAGACATCCTGCCCAATCCGAATCAGTATAGACTTCAATACCTCTGTTTGAGTTCTTCTGGAAATAAAGTCCTCGGCCTGGGGTACCTTTAAGGTATTGGAGGATTCTATTCACATTTCTCATGTCAATTTCAGTGGGGTTTGGCATATAACGACTAGCCATGCTTACAGCAAAGCCAATGTCTGGCCTAGTATGAGTTAGATAGATTAGCTTTCCAACTAGACTTTGATATCTATCTTTGTCAGCTGGTACACTCTCCTCTTCACTCCTTTTGGTGGTTCTATGGGAGTATTGGCTGCTTTGCATCCAAGCATCCCTGTTTCTTGAAGTAAATCCAGAGTGTACTTCCTTTGAGAAACAGAAATACCATTCTTTGTCCGAGCAATTTCCATCCCTAGAAAATACTTGAGCTGGCCTAGATCCTTGACTTCAAATTCCTTGGCTAGAAGATTCTTTAGATGATTTATTTGATCATAGTCGTCTCCTGTAATTACGATATCATCAACATAGACAATAAATAAAGCTATCTTTTCATCCACAGAATGCTTGACAAACATAGTATGGTCTGTTTGGCATTGAACAAAACCATCTTGCTTGACAACTTTTGTTAGCCTGTCAAACCACGCCCATGGTGATTGTTTGAGGCCATATAGAGATTTACGGAGCCTGCACACCATGTTTGAGGTGCTGGGTGATTCAAGTCCTGGAGGTATTTGCATATATACCTCCTCTTCTAACTCCCCATTTAGAAAAGCATTCTTTATGTCTAGTTGGTGTAGAGGCCAATTTAGATTTACTGCCAAAGATAATAGGACCCGAACAGAATTGAGTTTGGCAACAAGTGCGAATGTCTCTTCATAATCTATCCCATATGATTGTGTAAATCCCTTTGCAACCAACTGAGCCTTGTACCTATTTATACTGCCATCAGCATTGCATTTAATTGTGAATATCCACTTGCATCCCACTGTTTTCTTCCCTTCTGGAATAGTGGTGACTTCCCATGTGCCAATTTTTACAAGAGCTTGAACTTCTTCTGTTACAGCTGCTGCCCATTCAGGTCTCTGTGGTGCTTCTTGAATATTTCTTGGAATTTCTATGCTGTCAACAGTTGCTACAAAGGACCTGTAATTTTGTAACAATTTTCCATAGGAGACATATCTCTCAATAGGGTGTTGAGTGCAAGTTCTCACCCCTTTTCTCTTAGCAATAGGAATATCATTATCTGCTGTACTTATATCAACAGGTTCAGGATTAGGAAGAATATTACCTGTGGGAACTTCATTTCCTAGAGCCTGGTTAGATTCATGGTTTTGCATTGGAGTTGTGCTTGACTCTACATCCTTCCTCCTTTTTCTCTTATAAATCTTCCAGTTATCTTCTCGTGTTTCTGGGCCATGGTTCTGTTGAGATGTAGTTGAAACTTTAACTACATCCTGTTCAGTTTCTGCTCCAATTTCTCTCACAACTTCTGCTGTCCTTTCAGCTGGTTTAGGTACAGGTTCAGTTGTTTGAGTGTTAGGGTTCTGGTCTGGTAAGGTTTGTGCAGGTTCGGTTATCTCAAGAGCCAAAGGTTGGTATTCTGAGTTTTCAGTTGGATAGGTGTTTGGTTGCTCCCCCTGAATGCCAACTTTGGGGTAAAAGGTTGATTTTCAAAGAAGGTTACATCCATAGTGTGGTAAAATTTTTTAGTATGGGGAGAGTGTTGTAATATATTAGCATTAATATCAGATTTGTATAGATATGTTTTTTATTCTTGTTTTATTAGGGCTGATTTTTCTCCCTTATTTTTAGGATAGCAATTAATAGCATTAGTCTATATATTGTAACCTTCCCGTACACAATATACAAGAAATATTATTCATACTTTCTATTCTCTATATGGTATCGCAGCCTAGGTCGTTCCTAGGGCTTGCCTTTCCCTTTTTTGTCTCCTATTGCAGCCTTATTGCTGCCCGAGACCTAAAACCGCCACCGCCACCCACCACTGCTACCCGCCACCGCTTTCATCGAGACCTAAAACCACCACCCGCCACCCGCCGCCGCTGTTTTTGTCTCACCACCCTCTCCGGACTGCTTGTCGGCGCTTTTCCCGCCACCCCACAAAAGCCCACCCTAAACCACCCACTCACGCGCCGCCACTCGCAGCCAACGCGCCGCCGCATCGTACGCGCGTGGGAGCCACGCGCCGCCCTCCACACCGCCTTTCACCACGCAACCACCACCGTCGCTCGTCGGCTCCTCCCCTGTTCTTTTCGCCTATTTTCGGGTCCAACGCAGAATGTCTACAGAGACACCCCGGGGCCCTCCACCATCACTACGCCGCCTCCGGTTGTCGTTCCACCGCCTCCCGTTGCCGTTGCGGCAAGACCGAATCCACATGATCTTCCGCTTTACACTCTTCTTATCACCTCAATGGTAAGAACTATCTTCAATGGGCCCCGGGTTATTCGCACCACTCTCAAGGGTCGTCGGAAGTTGTCACATATTGTCGGGGATCCTCCGAGGATGAGATGACCCACGTTTGGAATCCGGGATGATGAAGATTCTTTGATTATGACTTGGCTATGGAACTCTATGACACCGATATCGGTAAGAATTGTATGTTTTTTACTTCGCACGTGAAATTTGGGATAGTTTGAGTCAAACCTATTCTATGAAACAAGATATTCTTTGTGTGTTATGAATTAGAAAACACAATTTTTAATACCAACAGGCTCTCTTCTCGTCACCGATTATTATGGTACTCGAATGATTTATGGATTGAGTGGATCAAGACCGGGATTTAAAGATGAAATGCACCGAGGATCTTTGCTACTTTAACCAAGTTTATTGAGCGTGGACGGGTCTTTAAGTTTCTCTCGGGTTGAATTCGAGTATGATCCTATTCGGGTTCGATTTTAGGAAAGGACAAGCTTCCTTCTCTCTTCGAGGTGTTCTACACGGTTTGGGGGGGAAGAGAGTCGTCGAGTCATGTCATGTTGAATAAGGGTAATTCCAGTGATGGTTCTCGCTTTGGCCACCCAGGCAAAGGTCCTATTGGTGGGTTATCATCTGAAAAGCCTGGATCATCTTCGTGGAAGTCATCTGCCAAACGTGACGAGCGCTGGTGTCCTCATTGCAAAAAGTCTGGTCACACTAAGGACACTTGTTTTAAACTCCATGGCAGAGACAAGGTTCTTGCACGCTTTGGGGGTTTCAAAGGCAGGCAAGTTAATCAAACTGTGTCTGACTTGGTTATTGAGGGTGAAGAGGGATCTGCACCACCTTCTGGGGAGGCAATTCCGGCGCTTAGTAAAGCGAGATGGATCGTTTTGCGCACTCTCTTGGATTCTATGAGTAAGCCTTCTGGCACTTGTTCTCTAACCATGACTGGTAAGAATTTAAGTTCCTTCTCCTTTAATGTTTCTAGTACTGTATCTCGAGGATCTCTGGATTATTGACTCGGTGCTACTGATCATATAACCCCTCATCCCTCATATTTTTCCACTTACTCTAAATTATATGGTAAGCATCACATCACGGTTGCTAGTGGATCCCATGTCCCTGTTTCAGGATGTGGTACTGTTTCACTTCAACCTTCCCTTCCTTTACATAATGTGCTTCATGTACCTCATTTGCCAAATAACCTTATTTCTATTCATAAGCTTACCAGAGATTTAAACTGTACAATGACCTTCTTTTCCTCTCATTGTGTGTTTCAGGATCTTACCACGGGGAGGACGATTGGGGTTGCTAAGGAACAGGGAGGGTTATATGTTCTACATCGGACTCATGGTAGTACCAGTCAGACGGTGTCCACATCCCGTCATGAGACAAGTTCCGATTCCGCTGCATCTCAGATATGGCTTCACCACAAACGCCTTGGTCATCCTCCTTTCAGTCTTCTTAGGTCGTTATTTCCACATTTGTTTAAAAATGAGTCTGTTGAGTCTTTTCGTTGTGATGTTTGTCAGTTTGCGAAACACCATCGCACAACTTTTTCTCCAAGTAATAATAAAAGTATTGAACCTTTTGATCTTATCCATTCTGATGTGTGGGGACCTTCCTCTAATTCTAATATATCTGGTGCAAAATGATTTGTTTCATTTATTGATGACTGCACTAGGGTCACATGGATATTTCTTATGAAGGATAAATCTGAAGTGTTTCAATTTTTCTTGAATTTCTATCGTATGGTTCAAACCCAGTTTGGAAAATCTATCAAACGGTTCGCTTCTGATAATGGCAAGGAATATGTGAATCAACATTTCACAAAATTCAATAAAGAACATGGTGTGTTACATGAGTTAACTTGTGTTGATACCCCCAACAAAATGGGGTTGCGAGAAAGGAAGAACCGTCATCTCCTAGAAATTGCAAGGGCTCTTCTTTTCCAAATGTCTCGTCCCTAAGTCTTATTGGGGGAAGCTGTCTTAATCGCCGCATACTTGATAAAGCAGATTGCCATCCCGTGTCTTGGATGGTCTTAGTCCTGTGCAACACATGACTTCCTTCTTCCCTTCCGTTCCTACCATGAAGAATCTCTGTGTCGTGTCTTTGGTTGTGTTGCCTTTGTTCATATCCATAGTCAATATCGTGGTAAGTTGGATCCTAAGGCTGTCAAATGTATCTTCATAGGGTATGCACCTGACAAAAAGGGATACAAATGTTATCATCCTCAAAGTCGTCGTGTCTATGTCCCCATGGATGTCACTTTTCATGAATCCGAGTCTTTTCACCTTCGTCCTCGCCCTTCAGGGGGGGGAGAGTGGTCAAGAAGCCGAGTCTCTTGAGTCATCCGTTGTTCCTCTTCGGCTGAATCTATTGAGTCATCGGTCCCTCCTCCGATGAAGGATGTGGCATCATCTTCTCGGTACTTCGAGACACCGAAAGAATCAAGATATCGTCCCTATAGATCGATACAAGGGTGTATTATCGAAAAAACCCAACTTGGTCCAACAAAGAACTTCGGTCGCCCGAACCAGAGGTAAGTATTCCCGATTCGAGCCTTTGAATAGTTCTTTACATATATTTGTGAACCTAACCATGATGACTTGCCAATAGCCTTAAGAAAAGCCGGGAAGAACTTGTGCAAAATACCCTATATCTCAGTTTGTGTCCACTAAAAACCTATCAATACAACATCGAGTTTTATTTCAAAGCAATTGATTCTACCAGAATCCCCACTTCAGTACAAGAAGCATTAATGGATAAGAATTGGGTTCAAGCCATGCATGAAGAAATGAGTGCCTTAAACAAGAATGAGACCTGGGAAATTGTTGAGAAGCCGAAGGACAAAAGGATAGTTGGGTGCAGATGGATTTACACAAGTGAAATATCGGCTGATGGTACTCTAGACCGGTATAAAGCAAGGCTGGTTGCAAAAGGGTACACTCAGACATATGGGATTGATTATGAGGAAACATTTGCCCCAGTAGCAAAGATGAACACAGTCAGGATCATTCTCTCCTTGGCAGCACACTTTGGATGGGACTTGCACCAATTTGATGTTAAAAATGCTTTTCTCCATGGGAATTTGGAAGAGGAAGTATATATGGACATCCCACGGGATATGGACCTACCGATGGAGGGAATATGGTGTGCAAATTAAGGAAGGCCTTATATGGACTCAAGCAGTCTCCTCGTGCTTGGTTTGGGAGGTTCACCACTGCTATGGTGTCCTTAGGTTATAGGCAGAGCCAGGGAGATCATACCCTATTTATAAAACATTCCAAAGAAGGCAAGCTTACACTTCTTCTGGTTTATGTTGATGACATGATCATTGCCGGTGATGATGAGGTTGAGAAATAGGTCCTAAAAGAAAAACTAGCTGCACAGTTTGAAATGAAAGACTTAGGAAAGCTGAAGTACTTTCTTGGGATAGAGGTTGCCTACTCCAAACAAGGCATCTTTATTTCCCAAAGGAAATATGTCTTGGATCTTCTTAAGGAAACAGGTAAGCTAGGTTGCAAAACAACAGGGGCACCTATTGAACAAAACCACAGGATCGGAAACAATCAAGAAAGCCCAAGGGTGGATAAGGCACAATATCAGAGACTTGTGGGAAAACTGATATATTTGTCCCACACTGCACAGACATAGCCTATGCTTTGTCAGTGTTGTTAGCCAGTTCATGCATGATCCTCGTGAGAGACATATGTTAGCTGTGAATCGAATTCTACAGTATTTGAAGACAAGCCCAGGAAGAGGACTTCTATTTCGGAAAGAACAAACATTGACCATTGAAACCTATACAGATGCGAATTATGCCGGATCAGTTATCGACAGGCGGTCTACCACAGGTTACTGCATGTTTTTAGGAGGAAACTTTGCGACTTGGAGAAGTAAGAAACAGAATGTAGTTGCAAGGTCAAGTACAGAGGCTGAATTTTGAGCTATGGCACAAGGAATTTGTGAACTGTTATGGATGAGAATCATACTCGATGATCTCCGAATAAAGTATGAAGCTCCTATGAGGTTGCTGTGTGATAACAAGTCGGCAATCAGCATTGCTCACAACCCAGTTCAACATGATCGGACAAAGCATATAGAGATTGACCGCCATTTTATCAAGGAAAAATTAGATGATGGCCTTATAACTACAGAATACGTCCCTTCAGAGCACCAATTAGCAGATGTTTTCACCAAGGGGCTTCCCACCGAACGATTTCAAAGTCTTACTTGCAATTTGGGAATGATAGATATTCACTCACCACTTGAGGGGGGAGTGTTGTAATATATTAGCATTAATATCGATTTGTATAGATATGTTTTTTATTCTTGTTTTATTAGGGCTGATTTTTCTCCCTTATTTTTAGGATAGCAATTAATAGCATTAGTCTATATATTGTAACCTTCCCTGTACACAATATACAAGAAATATTATTCATACTTTCTATTCTCTATAGAGAGTAACATTTGTATCCTTTTTGGTGAGGAGAGTAACCAAGAAGGATGCATTTGATGGATTTGGGGTCCAATTTGCTATGGTGAGGGTTTAGGTTGTGGACAAAAGCTGAACATCCAAAGATTTTTAATGGAATGGAAGAAAAAATTTTGCTGGTTGGGAAGAAGGTTTGAAGTGTGGAGAAGGGGATCTTAAAGTCAGGGATACAGGAAGGCATTCTATTTATGAGGTAAGTTGCTGAAAGGACAGCTTCTCCCCAAAACTGTTTTGGAACATTAGAGGCTAGCATGATTGATCTAGTCACTTCCAGAAGGTGTCTATTCTTCCGTTCCGCAACTCCATTCTATTGGGGGGTGTCCACACAAGAACTTTGGTGAACAATTCCAACCTTTTGAAGATAGGAATTTAGAGCAAGGTTGTAATACTCACGACCATTGTCAGTTCTAAGTACCTGAATCCTGCTTTGAAATTGTGTTTGCACCATATTGTGAAAGATTTCAAATATCCTACCTACTTCTGATTTTTCCTTCATTAGAAACACCCAAGTGACACGTGTGTGATCATCAATAAAGGTGACAAACCATCTCGAGCCAGTAATGTTTTGAACTCGTGATGGTCCCCATACATCACTATGAATTAGTGAGAAAGGTTTGGATGGTTGATAGGGTTGGGGTGGTAATGGCTGTGTGTATGTTTAGACAATTGGCAGATTTCACACTGAATATGTTTCTTGTTTTTATTGAATAATGAGGGAAACATCTTTTCCAAGTACATGAAATTTGGGTGGCCTAATCTATAGTGCCACAACATGACAGAATTATCACTACTTGGAACAACTGCTGCTACATAAGAATGGTTCTTGAGTTCTTCTTCTGGTTTTTCAACTTGAAAAAGGTAGAGTCCAGCACACTCTTCAGCATTGCAAATCGTCTTCCCTGACTCCAAAATCTGAAATTCACACAAGCTAGGGAAGAATTTAGTAACACATTTCAAATCTCTTGTAATCTTGCTAATGGACAGCAAGTTACAATCAAGTTTTGGCACATACAGAACTGAGTCAAGTGTAATATTTTGTGAAATAATGATGCATCCTTTACCCATGACCTTAGAATGAGTCCCATCAGCTATCCAGACAGTATAGTTATAGGGACATGGAGAATAACTACTAAACAAAGTAAAATCTCCAATCATGTGATCTGAAGCTCCTGAGTCAATAATCCATGACTTTGTTCTTTCTTTACTAGTGTTTAGAGCATGTAAAAAATTACCTCTTTGAGCCACTACAGCAGTACCACCTTTTTCTGCAACTAACATAGACTGTTGAAGCAGTTTTTGAAGGGCCTCCATTTGTTCTTTGCTGAATGGAGATGAATTAGAATTTACCTCAGCTTCTTGATGGTTAAAGGTTGTGTTGCCTCTGCCTTCCTTGCTTTTGAACTGCTTGGCTTCTGAAGGTTTTTCATGTATGATCCAACATGTTTCCTTGGTGTGGCCTGGCCTCTTGCAATGATCACACCAGGGGCGGGTTTTCTTTTATGGTGGTCGAGGCTGGTTTCCTCTTGCTGCCATTGCCGAGCTCTCAATGGATGGAACTGAGATGGATGTTCCCAGCATGAGTTTCCTCCTACTTTCTTCCCTTCTCACTTCTGAGAAGACTTCCCGAATTTTGGGAAGTGGTTTGGTTCCAAGGATCCTTCCACGAACTTCATCAAGATCTTTGTTTAGTCCCAATAGGAACTTGTAAATCCTATCTTTTTCCACTAGCTCCTTATACTTCTTCTTATCCTCTGCATAGCACCATGTAACTTCTTCATATATGTCCAGCTGCTGCCAATGTCTGTAGAGTATGTTAAAATACTCAGTAACAGAGGACTCTCCCTGTCGAAGGTCATGGAGTATGCTTTTTATCTCAAACACAGCAGATGTATTATCCACGTTTGAGTACATTTCCTTCACTGCATCCCATATATCTTTTCCAGTGTCATAGAACATGAAATTTTCACCAATTTCATTTTTCATGGTGTTGAGTAGCCATGACATTACTTGACTGTTCTCAAGTTGCCATTTTTGAAGTTTTGCGTCCCCTTTCTCAGGACACTTAGAATCTCCTGTTATGTAGCCTTCCCTCCCTTTTCCTTGGAGAAAGATCTTGACTGACCTTACCCATTGGGTATAGTTTTGACCATTCAATTTATGGCCAGTGATGAGGCGAGTAAGCCCATCGTGTGAGCTGGTCGGAAATGATCCAGTCTCCACCGTGAGCGATTCATCAGATTTGTGGTCTCCCATGGCTTGGCGGCGCTAGGTTAGGGATGGTTCAGATCGATCTCTAATACCATGTAGAAAATATATTTTTATTTCCTTGAATCTATGACTGATACATGGGAGGTATATATATAGAATACACATGACAGAAATAACAGCGATAATCTAGCCTAAAAATCAGGGGAATTGATCTCCCTATAAATGCCAATTCTAAATATGGTAAAGACAGAAATGACAGGCGAATTGATCTCCATATAAATGTTAATTCTAAATATGGTAAAGACAGAAATGACAGCGAATAATTATTTACATAAAATCCTAATAAGCTGTACAAAACAGAATCTGTTGATTCTGGGCTAATCTTCAACAATTTTCCAACCCTTTTTTCTATGATAAAACTTCTCAATCCATTTTATTCTTTTCCATTAAATTCAATAAAAACAAGGGCCAAAATGTACAAACTAAAAGGCAGGAAACAAACAAGTCTCCCCAGTATATTGAGATGATTTCACTCAGTTCAATCACTTAATTTCAACGATTTGTTGACTTAAAGGACAGTCACAAAAAAAAGCCGTATCACTCTCCCGTTGCCTATGCAGATTTTCTGAAGTAAGTTGAGCAACACCAGGCCTCTAGTTCCGCTACATCTGTTGAGCATACTGATAATGCATTTGCTTGTCTCTCTCAGTCACCATCCTCGGGTCCTTGAGTCCTTGATTCTGGTGTCTCATAAAACATCTCTAGTAGTAAGCACATTTTCCCCAAAATTTTAATTCTGGTTATTTACCTATAATTACTTTAGCAAATGGTTCCCAACCACTGTTGCAAAGGATTGACACTGTCCATCCCCTCCCTTCCCAGTCTATTAATTTTGTGTTTTATGTTCCTGGGAATCCTTTTAATTTATTGTCCATTAATCGTTTGACTCGTTCTTTAGATTGTAACATTACATTCACAAAAGACATTGTCATTTTGCAAGATAGGAGTACAGGACAAATGATTAGCAGTGGATGTGAGTCCAATGGCCTCTACCAGCTCTTTGCCACCTCTTGTGTTTGCTCTGTCACAGATTCCCCGCTCATCATTCATGCTCAGTTGGGTCATCTGAGCCTTGCCAAGTTACAGCGAATGGTGCCAAGCTTATTTAAGTTATCTAGTTTACTTTGTGAGTCGTGTCAACGTAGGAAACACATCCGTAGTCTGTTTCCTGACAAAGTCTATCGTCGAGCCACGTCTCCCTTTACTTTAACTCATTCTGATGTTTTGGGTCCTAGTTGTATCAAGTCTATTTTGGATTCCAAATATTTTGTTACTTTCATCGATGACCACTCTCAATGTACTTTGTTATTTTTAATGCAAAACAAGTCTCAGTTGTTTTCTATTTATCAAAAAATTTATAATGAAATTGTTGAATGGAAAATATGATGAAATGCTTAAGGAAAACTCCTTAGCTGCTGTGTATTTATATTAAAGTCAATCTACACTAAAAAGGAAACAAAGAAATCAGCTCCTAATTACAAATTCTAATTATCTAGAATCCCTAAAAATCCTAATTATATACAACCCCAGATTTATAGGGATACATAATCTCAACACTCCCCCTCAAGTTGGAGCATATAAATCATTTGCACCAAGCTTGCTACAAATATATAAAATTCGAAAACCACAGAGAGACTTTCTAAAGATCTCAACTAGTTGATCACTTGAGCTAACAAATTCAGCGATAATTTCCTTGGAAAGCACCTTCTCTCGAACAAAGTGACAATCAATTTATATATGTTTTGTTCTCTCATGAAAGACCGGATTTGATGCTATGTGTAAGGTAGCTTGATTATCACAGTATAACTTCATCTGTTCAATACTTCCAAACTTCAATTCTTGAAGCAATTGTTTCACCCAAATTAGCTCACAAGTAGCTGCTGCCATAGATCGATATTTAGCCTCTGCACTAGATCGAGCAACAACATTCTGCTTCTTACTCTTCCAGGACATTAAATTGCCAACAACAAATACACAATACCTTGATGTAGACCGCCGATCAATAGGTGAACCAGCCCAGTCTGCATCAGAGTATCCTACAATTTGAGTGTTCCATTTATCTTCATACAACAACCCTTGCCAAGGGGCCTTCTTAATATACCTCAAAATTCCCACAACAGCATCCCAATGACCATTATGTGGAGACTAAATAAATTGACTTATCACACTTACCGAAAAGAAATATCAGGTTTGGTAATAGTGAGATAGTTCAACTTCCCTCCAAGCCTTCGGTCTCTACCAGGGTCTGGATAAGGTTCTCCTTGATCTGGTAATAGTTTGCTGTTAGGGTCCATAGGACTGTCAATAGGCTTACAACTCAACATATCAGTTTCTTCCAATATATCTAAAGCATACATCCTTTGTGAGACAACAATACCACTGTTAGACTGAGCCACCTCAACACCAAGGAAATATTTGAGTTTACCCAAATCTTCAATTTCAAAGTGACTACACAAACGTTCCTTCAACTGAGATATCTTCTCATTATTATCATCGATAAGAACTATATCATCCACATAAACTACCAAATAAATACATCGGCCAGATGAAGAATATTGATAAAAGACCAAAAGATCAACTTCACTACGTGTCATACCAAACTTCTGAACAACAATACTGAACTTCCCGAACCATGCTTGTGGGGACTGTTTTAGCCCATAGAGAGATCGTTGTAACTTGCACACTAATCCTGACTCCCCGTGAGCAATAAAACCAGGTGGTTGCTCCATATAGATTTCTTCTTCAAGGTCACCATGAAGAAAGGTATTTTTAATGTCTAACTGATATAATGACCAACGGCTGATAGCTGCCATGGCTAGAAATAGGCGAACAGAGGCAATTTTAGCAACCGAAGAGAAGGTATCATTGTAATCAAGACCATATATTTGAGTATAGCCCTTGGCAACAAGCCGGGCTTTAAGACGACCAATGTTACAATCCGCCCCAACTTTGAAAGCATACACCCATCGATAGCCAACAATAGTTTTCCTGAGAGGGAGAGGAACTAAGTCCCATGTACCACTGTGCTCAAGGGCAAGGATCTCATCAACCATGGCTTGCCTCCAACTTGGATGACCGAGTGCTCACTGGTATTTTTAGCCACTGAAACAAAGGACAAAGAAGCCACAAAAGCATAATATGATGGAGATAAATGATGAAAACGCAAGAAATTATAGATTGGGTGAGGGTTTCGAGTAAATCAAGTACCTTTTCAAAAAGCAATAGGAAGATCAGTGACAGACTCAGAGAGGTTCGTAGCAGGTGGAGGCGTTGGAGGAGGACAAGAGTCACTAGGATGCGTGGCTATCATAAGTGCAAGAATGGTATCTTGTGGTCGACATTGATAGGTAATGAAGGGACGCTGAGGTGGATCTGGGCAAGGCAACTCAGGCAAAGCTGTTGGAGACTCTGAGTATCTACTGATGGTTTTCGAAAGGAGACAAAGGTGGACCAAAATAGGGAACAAGTAAAACCTCAGAGACGACAGTTGGTTCAACAGAAGAAGTAAAATATAGCGTTTCTTCAAAGAAAGTAACATTAGCAGACATATACCAACAATATCCTTTTTCTAACTTGGAATAACCAAGAAAGACACATTTAATAGCACGAGCAAATAGCTTATCTTGACCAAGAGAAAGATCATGAACAAAACAAGTACATCCAAAGACACGGGGAGGACCATGATATAAGGGGCCCTTGGGAAAAAGGATTGAATAAGGAATTTGGTTCTGTAAGACAGATGATGACATACGATTAATCAAATAACATGCAGTTAAAACAGCATCACCCCAAAATTGTAAAGGCATATTGGCATGTAATAACAGAGTTCGAGCAGTTACAATACAATGACGATTTTTTCTTTTTGCTACTCCATTTTGTTGGGATGTAAAGGGACATGTTAATTCATGTTAGATACCATGAGATGACATAAAAGATGAAAAAGCAGTTGAAAAGTATTCCTTTGCATTGTCACTTCGGAGTATCTTAATCGTTTTGCCGAATTGAGTTTGAATTTCAGTTCAGAAAGATTTAAATATAGAAAATAACTCAGAACGATCTTTCATCAATGAAAGTAACAAAATACCTTTGACCTGAGGAGGCAGACATTCGACTTGGACCCCACACATCAGAACGAATAAGAGAAAACATAGACTTAGTTTGACTTTGGACCTGACTTGGAAAAGAAGCTCGAACATGCTTCCCAAATTGACATGACTAACAATTTAAAGACTCTAACTTTATAAGACTAGAAACCATCTTCTGGAGCTTAGACAGACTGAGATGGCTGAGACGTTGGTGGAGAATACCTGAAGACTCAGTCGCAGCGCAAACCATGGGTGGAGATAACTCGAGATAGTAAATTCCATGTGCTGCATGCCCTACGCTAATCGTCTGTCCCATACCACAGACTTGGATAACAAAGGAATTAGAATCAAAGGTTATTGAACAGTTAAGAGAACGAGTAAGTTGTCTAAGAGAAATTAAATTAAAAGGACATCCAAGCAAGAACAAAACGAATTTTAAAGACACAGATGCAGTAGGTGAAACACAACCAATACCTTTGGCAGTGACCTTTGACCGATTTGCCAAGGTGACAAAGTGTGGAAAATTGGGTGTAGAGCCAGCTACATGATCGGAAGCACTCGAATCAATTATCCAAGGACTTGGAGTATTACCAGTATGAGAGATACAAAATGTAGGATTACCCGTATGAGCAAATGTGGTAGTGGAGGACTGAGGTTGCTTGGCTGTCTTCAACTGGAGATACTCTTGGAACTCGGTTTCAGAAAATGTAATGGGCTGTTTTCCAGATAAAAATTCAGACTTTTTCTCCTCTTCATGACCCAAGTCAGATTGAGTGACATTTACAGTTCGCTCTGGGAACCCATGAGTAGAATAGCATGTGTCCTGAGTATGGCCTGTCTTCTTACAATAAGAGCATTGAGGACGACCTCCACGACCCCCACGACCCCCTCGACCGCCTCTACCCCCACGTCCACCACGAGACCCTGAAGTGGTTACCATAGCTAACGCTTCGGTTATGTTTGAGCGGGAGCCAGAGACTGACTTAGGGCAAGGAACTCTCAAAAGATGAGTGATCAAATTCTTTATTGTGGGAACTTCTTGGCCTGTTAAATTTGGTCGCAGACATGCTCAAAATCTGGGTGCATGGCACGTAAAACCAACACAACATACAGGTTATCCAGCTTGTTTAACAAACTCTTATGATCATCACCTTGCAAAAACAGTTTCAACTCCTCAACTGCAGCTTGCGCCTGAGTGACAAAGGTCGTCATTTCATGATCAGACATCTTAAGAGAGGCCAACTTTTGAGCTAAGTCATACAGGTGTTGTATATCATTAGCAAACACATTATGAGCCTTATTCCAGAAAGTAAAACAAGTTTTAAAAGTTTTGAAATTAGCCAAAACAGTTGGCTCCACATATTGTCATAGTAAAGCACACAATTGATAATCAAATTTCTCCCACTGACTCTTATGTTATGGGGAAATATCGGAGGCTGATTTCTCCAAATGACCAACAAGTCCCTGACCTAAACCAAAGTTCCACAGAAGCTGACCAAGCCAAATAATTCTTACCATTTAGCTTTACCAACAGCATTACGGGTGAACCAGAAAAAACATGTGTAATAGGAACATTACCAGAGGAGCATTTTGTACCAAAAAGAGACTATGAATGACTTGGAGCAGCTATTTCAGATTCAGACGTAGCGGAAGACATTTTACCAAGAACAGGGGCTATTCACACAAAAAAACAGGGGATATGACTGCGAGCACTCTAAACAACAACCCAGCAATGTGTGACTGAAACTGACGACCACAAGAAACTACTCAAGGGGCGCCGGCGAGCTGACCGATGCCGCCGGTGAGGTGATTCGACGACTAGTGGCTGGTGCGTGGCTCACACGCGCTAATAGAGGGAGATGCGCTTGGTGACGCGTGGGAGATTTTTCGGTGACGCTCTTGAAGGGGTTGGCCGGTCAGACCTTTATGAACCCATTTGCGTCTTAACTTGCTCAATAGTCTAGCCTTGACAATGGCTAGATTGTCGTGACTCAGTCTTGACGGTGGCTGTGACTCAACCATGACGATGGCTGTTATGGGTGATCTAGGGTTTGACAGCCCCAAGATCGAACCGCTCTGATACCACGTGGAATGAAAAATATGATGAAATGCTTAAGGAAAACTCCTTAGCAGCTGCGTATTTATATTAAAGTCAATTTACACTAAAAAGGAAACAAACCAATCAGGTCCTAATTACAAATCCTAATCCTAATTATATACAATCACGTATCCCTGATAATCCTAACTATAGACAATCCCTTATTTTTAGGGATACATAATCTCGACCGAAATAAAAACTTTATTTGGTGATCCTATACGTATTTTGCATAGTGACAATGCCTGTGAATTCCCGTCGACTTCTCCAATTCCCTTAAGATCTTCCATATGGGGCAACATAATATAATCAAGAGGCAGGTCCAGCCCCAACATCATATCACTCCCTCCTGGATCAAATAAGAAAAAGTTATGGATTACCCAAGTGTCCTGCACTTTCATCAACCCTCTATTAATTAATAGCTGCAACGGTTCTTCCTTCATCTCTCCTTTTTCTTCTAGTTTTTTCTATTTTTCGTTGTTTCTCCCTTTCGGATTCACTTCCAACAGCTGGATTAGTTTGAAACACCACCCTATATGTCACTGCTTTTGTCATTCAGCATTTGCAATTTGCCTAAAACCACCTCCTCTGCAGCTACTTCTAGTCAACTCTGCTGGCCAGCCCCGTGAGCCATTGACGTTTGGTTCTGAGATAGTTGTTGGTGTTGCTGAACCCCTCCTCTCAACTTGGGTTTTCAAATTAGGCCATGGCCCAAGATCTAATAAAGTGGTTCTGATGGATTGGGTCAATTTTGAATAAACCCCTCCTCTAATCTCCACACTTTTCCCATTCTCCTTAATTTTGATTAAATACTTCCTGAAATCAGCAGTGAATTTCCCCAAACTCTTCAACCATTCGTACCCCAAAATCACATCCACTCCTCCTAAATCAAACAAGGAAAAATCCTGCACCATCTTGAGAGTTGGTAGTTGCAACTCCACGCCCCAACAGACGCCTTGACAGCCCCACCTTTGCCCTCCGCCAACTTCCACAAAATATCCCCCGAGTGTTATCAGGTTGCATTTGCAATTATTTCACCAAATCGTGGGACAAGAAATTGAGAGAAGCCCCAGTGTCCACCAAAACAATCACCTCCCATTGATTGTTCCTAGAGTTGGCAAAACAGGGCCAACCCGCCCTGCACCGTTTCAACCTACCAAAATGTGGGACGGGTTGGGTTGGCTCGTTTTGAGAAATGGGTTGAAAAAGCCAACCCACACCGTTTTAGAGTGGGTTAGCGAGTTGACCCGCATAAATGATAAAATGAGAAAATTTGGGCAGGTTGGCGGGTCAACCCGCTTAATCCATCTAAAAAACAAAAAAAAGCATAAAAAAGCAAAAAAAATACTATAAAAGGAGACACATAAACAGTGAGTCATGGTCCTCACTCATGGAAAGAGTAGATGCAAATCTTGAATGAAAAAAAAAGACTAAAAAGAGTAAAGAGAAAAGAGTTAAAAATAAAACAAAATGGAAATGTTTCAAAAAAAAATTAACAACCCAACGGGTTGACTCGTACCCACCCCGTTTAACCCACGGGTTAGGCGGGACGAGTTGTGCGGGTTAAAAAATGAAAATGAGTTCAAACATTGAACCCAACCCTCTTAAAAATAATGGGTTGACGAGTCAACCCAACGGGTTGAACCCGTTTTGCTAGTTCTAATTGTTCCCCATAACTTCAACAAATTTTTTTATGTTATTCCCGCAATATTGTTCACATTCAGCTACAACTCCACGCCTCCCTCCTTTTCTTCTTCATCTCCCAAGTTGACATACTCCCTTCCTCCATCATCCTCTTACCCCAACAAGATCACGTGCAGTTGTCTGTTTCTACAAACATGCCTAGGATAATACTTTTCATCACACCTGCCTCCTTCTCTTATCTTGCTCCTCTACTTCTGTTAGCCTTTTGAACACAGATCCTCTCTAATTGCTAGCCGATGAACTTCCTTCTCTGTTGAAGGTCCGATTTTCCTTTGCCACAAAAACTTCAGTCCTTCCTCAACTACTCAACGAAAGAGACTTCCGGCTAGAGCCCAGATTGGGCTCACTCACTCCCTCACCTCCGTGATTCTCACGAGCCTCGGCCCTTTTATTTGTAAGTGCAGATTTGTTGTAGCTAGGCCCAGTGCCACAAGATGGGTACCCATATGTCCGACCTAGCATGCCATTTCTATCCTTCACCTTTTGTTCCATCTCCAATAAAGCATGAAGATCCCCTAAAATCATCAAATGTACCTCTGCCTTTACTTCTTCCTTCAGCCCATTCATGAATCCTCCTCTCATAATTTCCTCCTCAGCATAGCAGAAGAGGTGTTAATAGGAGTTCAAATTATTCACGGTATTCCATGACACTCCCCCTTTGTCTGAGCCCCATCAATACTTCACAAGGATTTTACGACGAGAATTCTAGAATCTCCCTACCAACCCTCGGCGAAACAAAGGCCAAGTCATATTTCCCATCCTTGGTTCCCACCATTAGAACCAGTTCAAGGCATTCCCTTCTAGACATACCACTACCATCGCCACTTTCTCCTCCTCTGGGATTTGGTTGACCTTGAAGTAGCGTTCCACCTGATAGATCCATCCAATGACCTCCATCTGTTGTTCCACCACTTCTAATTTACTCTCCATACATGTAGATACCATCTAGACGCTCCCCAGGTCGGGAGCTCTGATACCAATTGATAGGTACTGGTTTTATTAAAGGAATTAATACGAACGACAAGGAGCAAAGCTCTGATTACAGATCTAGAAAATTGGAAATGTAAGGGACTATGGAAAAATAGAAAAAAGGAAGAACAATTAGAGGCGCGATACATAGCCTCTGCCCTTGGCCTAAGCCACCCCAAGGTTACCCAATTTTTCCTCTCTCATACAAAGGTTGAGGCCTTGCTTTTATAGTATAAATAAGACCTTTCCAAACTACAATTATTGAACTACAAGTTCCTAGGCACAACTTACTAGAGTGCAATTTATTTTTTTGACAAAAAAAGAAAAGAAGAAGAGAGTACAAAGAAAGAGGATAAGGAATCCTCACAAAAAGAAAACTAAAAGAAATAACTAAAACCTATGTGGGGAAAACATGCAACAAGGCATGCCAATCCCGTTATATGTCTACCAAAGAAACACCACTAAAAAGACCATGAGCAGAACACCAAAGGGATGCCAAAAGGGTAACCCTAAAAGTCCTTGAAGATTCTAAAATTCCTTTCGAACCAAATACACCAAAGAACAGCATAAAAAGAGCATTGCCACAAAATCTTAACCTCTTTATGAGTACCAAAACCTCTAAACTTGGTAAGGAGAAAAAGATGCAAATCCATCGAGCAAACCCAGGACTCTCCAAAGATCCCAAAAAAGCCTATTCCCAAGATAATTAGCTGCAGAACAATGCAAAAAGAGATGAGCTCCTGATTCCAAATCTGAACCACACATAATACACCTATTTGGAGACAAAGCAGTGAAAGGCCTACGTTTCTAAAGCATGTCATTAGTGTTAATCCTGTCAAGAACAACAGTCCAGACAAAAGCTTTGACCTTTGAGGGAGCTTTGGATTTCCAGATGGGTTTATCTAAGACAAATCTATCCCTGTTATGAGATTAAGTCAAGAATTAAAAATAAGATTTACAAGACAAAACTCCTGATGATTCAAGGGTCCAAGTTCTTGAATCAGACACAGACGAAAGACGAAAAGAATCAATCAAAATTAGGAGAGACTCTAGCTCACTAACTTCTCTATCATGCAAATTTCTAAAAAAAATGGAAGTTCCAAGAGAAGTTATCATGAGAAAAAAATTGGCAAATAGGGGCATCATGTAAAGAAGAAAGGCGAAAAAGCCTTGGAAAAGCCTCAGAAAGAGGGACAGTACCAACTCAAATATCTTCCCAAAAATTAATACAAGAACCATCACCTAGATGCAAGGACAAGAGAGAAGTAAAGGAAGGAAGACCCTGAAAGATAAATTTCCAAGGACTAGCAAGAGAAACTCTACTTGCAGAATTGGTATCCCACCCATTCAGATGCAAGCCATACTTACTTCGAATAACATGATGCCATAAAGAAGAAGTTTGTAGAGGAAAACGCCAAAGCCACTTAGTTGCCAAAGCCTTGTTCATGAACACCAAATTACCGAAACCCAAACCTCCCTCCTTCTTAGGTCTACAACAAACCTCCCAGCTAACAAGGTGGTCTCCACTAGAATCTCCTGCCCTCGACCATAGGAAATCCCTCATAACTCTCTCTAATTTATGAGCCACAGCCACAGGAATACGAAAAAGGGAGAGAAAATAAAGAGGGATACTAGACAAACAAGACTGAATAAGAGTGATTTGACCACCCAAAGAAAAAAAAGGCACCCTTCCAACAATCTAACCGCTTAGAGATCTTACAAACCACCGGGTCCCAAAAAGAAGTTGCACAAGGATTACCTCCCAAAGGAATCCCAAGGTAAGAGAGAGGCCACTGAAGAATTTGACAACCAGCTAAAGTAGCAAAAGCAGATAAAATCTGATTGTCCACATTCACACACGCCAAACCACTTTTTGCCAAATTAATCTTAAGACCCAAAATGACCTCAAAGAACCTCAAAATAGTCAAAGAATTAACAAAAAAATCAACATCATGTTCCAAGAAGAAAACAGTATCATCGGCTAACTGAAGATGAAAGACTAAAACCTCCTCTGAACCAACAATTAACCCCTTAACCAACTCATTATTTACAGCACTAGACACTAAACGACTAAGCACATCGATCACAATGGCAAAAAGAAATGGAGATAAAAGATCTCCTTGTCTCACTCCCCTTTGACCCTTAAACCAAGATTTAGGTTCCCCGTTCACAATGACTGCAAAAGTGGAAAAGGATAAGCACCCCAAAATCCAATTTCTCCATCTTACCCCAAAACCTTTCCTATCCAAGACTTTGTCCAAAAAACCCCAACTAACACGACCATAAGCTTTCTCAAAGTCTAACTTAAAAACAAGACCATGTTTTCTCTTGGATCTAACATCATCCACCACTTCATTAGCAATGACAGCAACATCAAGAATTTGCCTACCCAAAATAAAAGCACTTTCGTTCTCAGAGATGGTATCAGAAACGACCTCACTTAGTCTGGAAGCAAGAACTTTTGTTATGATCTTATAAACACTAGATACTAAACTGATGGGACGAAAGTCCTTTACTTTAATCGACCTATCCTTCTTGGGTACAAGAGATATGAAAGTTGAGTTCATGCAAACTCCAATTTTCCCATTAAGGAAGAATTCAACAAACACCCTACGGAGGTCAGGCTTGACAATATCCCAGCAATTTTGAAAGAAATCAAAAGTAAAGCCATCAGGACCAGGCGCTTTGCCTTTCCCCAAACTAAAAACAGCCCTATGGATTTCCTCCTCCTCAAAAGGCCTTCCCAACCAGCGAGCCTTATCTGAAATAATGGGACACCAATCCAAATCCTCAATAAAAGGCCTAATAAGCATATCTTCGGCAAACAACTTTGAGTAGAACCTAGAAATTTCAGCAGCAATGACCTCAATATCTCTAACAACACTACCATCCTCAAGTTCCAGTTCCTTAATTAAGCTCTTTCTACGTCTTCCAGAAGCCACCCTATGAAATAGCGTGGAATTAGCATCACCATCCTTAGCCCATTGAAATTTTATCTTTTGTCTCAGACTAGATTCTTCCCTAACTAGAATTTCATCTAAATCTAGTCTTAGCTTCTACCTCCTAGCACGCAGAACCTCTGAGAGATTACCCTCTAACTCCAATCTACCCAACGAGTCAATCTCTTTCAAAATATTTTCTTTTCTAATCCGAAAGTCCCCAAAGACCAACCTATTCCACACTTTCAGCTTTTCCTTTAGAAGTTTTAATTTCCTCATAAATTTAAAACCTTCCCAGCCCTTAACAAAAGTTGTATTCCAAACTTCCTTAGCAAAAAGGAGAAAAGAGTGATGACTAAGCCACATGTTCTCAAACCTAAAAGGAGTAAGGCCCCATTTCACCTTACTTGATTACAACACGATAGGGAAGTGATCAAAAAAAGAACGAGATAAGCTCTCTTGTACCAGATCAGGAAAAGCATCCTCCCAGGTAGAGGTAAACAAGAATCTATATAACCGAGAAGCAACAGTGAATTGTCTTCTAGCCAACCAAGTGAATCTAGCATTGGAGAAGGGAATATCCCTAAGGCTACACTCCCTAATAAAAACTATCGAAACCCCTCATAGAAGAAGTGAGACGAACGCCTCCTAGCTTTTCGGCTGGGGATCTAACTGCATTGAAATCCCCACCCAGACACCAATGCGGCCCACAAAAGGAAGACGAAAAACCTAGCTCTTCCAAGAAGAAAGAACGTTGTCTAAGATTATTAGGGCCATAAACTGAAGTAATCCACCACTGACCTCTCCCTTTTACATCTAACAAGACAAACACTGAGAAGATACCGAAGATAGAATCAACCTTACAGGCAAACCTAGTATCCCAAATGATCAACATACCTCCCGACGCTCCAAGAGAAGGGAAGCACTCCCAATCCTTAAATCTAGAGTCCCACAGGTCCCTAGCCAGTAAAGCATCCGAATCCTCAAGTTTGGTTTCCTGAAGCAAGACCACGTCAGGAGTTGTTTTGTAGATTGTCTCCCTCATTCTCTTACGTTTCTGACAACTCCCTAATCCTCTAACATTCCAACTAAAAATCTTCATTAACTAACTTCCAACCCGCTTTCCAACCTTGCCTCCATAATTAATGGTAGAAACCAAACGATCCAATTCTCTAGTCAACCTCTTTTTTTTCGAACATAAGTTGAAAGAGAATCAACCGAGAAGCTAGACCACCCCTTAGAATTGACCACCTTGACCCCCAACTCTTGAATTAAAGGATGAGAACTCAGATTGTCCCTGACACTACTGGCATGGCAACTAAGATCTTTGACACTTTCCTCAACTCTGTTCCCACTGGCATTATTGTTTAAGATAGAAGAGGTTGGCATCGGAATAGAAAGAAGCCCATCTCCTTGAAGAGAGTTCTCAATGTTTTCACTTGAAAAGACCACGGAAGATTGAGCACAAAAAGGAACAGGAGGAGAAACACGATCAACTGCAGAAAGAGAGGTTGAAAATTGGGGAATAAAAAAGTGATGATCACTCCCTAGATTAGACAAATCTTGAGTCTGAACATAGTTGTCCTTAATAGAATTAACATCAATTTCAAGATCAGAAGGAGACCTCTCATCCTCTGCTGCAAATCCTTGTTCAAAAAGTTCAAGAATTCTTGACAAGTCCAACTCAGGTTCAAGAAGCTCGTTGTCAATTCTAGTGCACTCCGGAACAAGATGCTGCAAGTTATGAATGAGCAAGCCACCCTCTTCAGAGTCTTCCAAATCAAAAATTGACTCAAAATCTTCACCTTCATCTTGAGAGGAGAAATCTGAGTCAAATGAAGAATCCAAAAACTCTAGCACCCGAGTACCCTCCTGCTTATCCCCATCCTTTGATAACTCAAGTTGCATTTCCGTCAAGGGAGAATGCTGAATAGGAACACACTCAACAATCTGAACAGTAGCGGAAAAAGGAATAGGGGAAGAATCAATCTTAGCGGAAATGGCCGCAACCGAGGTTGACTTAGCACTTTCTGTTTCAACATTACCCATTGTATCCAAACCACCCACAAGATCTTGCTCATTACAACCATGTAGAGAACCTGGGACAGGAGAAGCTAGAAGGCTTGAAGAGGTTCCCGTCGCTGGCCTACTTGAGTACACCTTAGGAACCCAAATCTGCCTGATCTTTACTTTCTTTCTTCCAAACCAAAAAGATCGTCCAACTGCTGAAAAGGGTTGAGGATAAGTCAATTTCGATGCTAACCTTGAAAAGACATCCACCTTGGGTCCTAATCTTGAGAAAACACTGCCTTTGTGTCTCTTGGCTTCATTCCCTTCATTAGCCCATTTCACAGACCTTTTCCCTCCCAGGTCAACATCAATTCTCAATAAATGACCAAATTCATTCTGCTTACAACCTAGCTCTTTCCTTAAAAACAAACCCTTAACCACAGGTTTCACAATACGAACATCGGTATGATCTTCACAAGGGCCTCCACTCTTGACTGCATCAGAGTAAGATTTTCCCTTGATCAATGACTGCTGAGAAAAAGGATAGCGCTGTTTGGAAAGTTTCACAGTGCCCTTCAAAGGATTTGCCACCAACAAATCTAATAAAGCCCTTCCGAAATGATTCCATCCTGTGCACAATCGACCCTCAGACAATAATCGAATTCCTCCTTCCATTACCAAAGAATTCTATCACCAACACATATCGACCTCTCTTATTTCGACCCTGAAAAACAAAGAAGACTTTGCCCTCACCTTTGAAGCGCCTTATGAAGGAGGGATCAGCAAACAAGGCTTTGTCCTTGAATGAGGATAAAAGCCAAAAAGAAGCATCTCTGCCCACCAACAGAGATTTTATAAACCTACGACCCCTCTCTATCACTTGTAAACGAAAGAGCTTGCCCTCATCTTCAAGCACCAAGTCAAAGCATTTGGCTTCAATGGCAATCAACTTAACACCTCCCATAAGTAAGTAGGACGAGTTGACAAAGGTTGGCAAGTCAGAACTCTCCCATTCTTAGAAAACGCAAACCAAAACCACGAAACAGAGGTTGAAGACAAGAAAGAGCGAAAGACCACCGAAAAACACCATAAAAACGAGAAAAAAACAGCCCACCAAGTCACCGGCCGTCAGTCAGTCCCGCCTGCCCTCCCCCGGCGCCGGACCGGACTTACACCACCAAGTGACCTGTCGGAAGGTCAGAGATCAAGAGGCAGCCATTGTCACAGCGAAAGACAACGACTATGCTGTAACAAGTTGGTTGAGGTCAACTGGTTGCACTGACGTAGTGGTTGAGGAAATGTGGCTGTTGGTGCGTGAAGGTCTTCAGAAAGTAAGAGAAGAATCTCTCCCTCAAATCCTTTTCCTTGAGTCAGGACAAAAGAGAACAGAATAGAGAAGGTGAACAAAAGAGCCCACTATCCAAAGAGCCTCGGAAGGAAGTTCCGGCCACAAAAACGGGAGCAGAAGACGCCGGCGAGGTGAAAGGAACCACCGGTGAGGAGCTCTAGGGACCAGAAGGTGGCGCGTTGCCTACATGCGCTTGGAAGTTAATGCAAACGTGACGGTGCAAGACGGCGCGTGGGAGCGGCTTCGGCAGGGGCACTTGGAGGAAAGGCCGGTCGGAGGTGACTGGAATAACTCGTGACCTTACTTGGACGAAAACCGGAGTGGGTTGCTGTTTGGGTACTGTTTACAGGTTCTGTTTTCAAATCTGCAAGAGTGAGTATCGTTCTTCTTGCCAGTAGAATCTAAATAATGGCACTTTGCTTGGCTTCTTCAAACATTGACCACCAGACTCCCTCCCATAAAAAGATTTTGATAAATGACAGCTTTTCCAGCAGCTTGATACAAGCCTTGAGAGAACCACACCATACTAGAGTGCAATTTATTAGAAACAACTTCCAATTCTACTGTCCATGCTACCGTCTATTCCTTTTCTTCTTTCCTTTCCTTTTATAGACATGCGTTAATGGCTCATCACTATGTTATCTTAGAGTTGCTATTTAACTAGAAGTCAAATACTTGAAAGGTCAAGAAACTTTTTTTTTAATGAATTAATGTGTACATCTTGTTTTCATAGCAGAAGAAATTTCTTGATAAAAGAATATCTTTTAACAAAATAACAAACGATACAAAGAGAAGGAAGGATAAGCAATCCTCATGAACTCATCAGATAAATAGTAAAACAAACAACCAGCAGAAACAGATAAAAAAACTATAACCAAATCATTAGTATAACAGAACTCTTCTGTTCCACTATAAATCTACCAAATGAATTCCTTGAAAGAAACTGCTAGAAAATATCGTAGATGTTGGATATGTGTACAGTCAACTACAGCTCTAATTACTTAACCATTTTAGGAGTTGTTTCCTTATATAAGTTGGACTACATTCATAGTAATAAATGCTGCCACTAGTCTAAATATATGTCCTGTGAGTTCTGATTAGACACAATTTAGTAAACTCTCTGTTTTCAAGTGAAAACATTTGCTGGGTGTCACGAACAGGCAAAGAAAATAACCTTCTCCGAAAGCATGCCTTCAAATATTCAAGCATCCTTTCTAGCAGAGACACCAAACGACAGCAAACATAGCATACTGAAAAACACAATAAGCCAAAATTTTCCACCCATTTTCCACGACCTAGCAAGCATCAGGGATTAAAAATCAAAACCTTTCTATCTCATCACATTTACACTCTATTTTCTACAATATCATATTCCATATTCACTACCAGGCATGGCCTTTAATCTGTCACACAAATATACATTTCTCCTCATCAACCGATAGGAAAAAATACTCATGGCAATAAATAGGCAAATGGTAGGGATTAGGCTCCCATAATATTTGTTAAATAAATTAAACATATATGTTGGAACTTCGATGCAACTGCATACCTCATGAAGATACCAATTGTATATACTTTTTCCTTCATGACCTCCAACATATCCATATGAAGCTGTCAATACTCCACCTTCACTGTAATCTCCAATGATAGATAAGAAATTCAAGCTTGGTGGAAGAGCTGCAAAAATGCAGAAAGTTATGTCACACATAAGATAGATTTTGTATGTTTGTTTAGAGAAGGAATAGAAATGATATTTGAGCAAGGTCAGTTTAAGGAGATTATGGGATTAATAATCTTGATACTTTATGCCAGAACCAGAACAAAAGGGTTGGGGGGGAAGGGGGTGAGGAGAGACAAATAAACCTACTCTCAACTGCTCCATCAGATATTACAAATGCTGGTTCGCCAGAATCACCATCAGGAGTCATCGGCGTAAATTTTGCAACAATGTAACAGCCAACAGCTCCAAGAGGTATGCGAAATGCCTGACCAGGTCAAAACCCAACAAGAAAGTGGAACTATATGTATAAGGAAAAAATTGTGCCCTGTACTTGAAGAATCATTCTTATGAACCCCCCACCCCCAAAGAAGGAGGAGAAAAAATAATAACCTACTTTAGCAATTTTGGAAGTACTTATTGCTTCAAGACTGTTTTCATCCAAAGTTGATGAACATGTTTTAAACCACTGAACTCTGCTAGATCCTTCAGTTCCTCCAGTAACAATACCAGTCGCAGTGACCTTGCTATTCTCTCGTAGATCACCAATTATTTTGACGTTAGTTACTTTTGGGGGTGCTGAAATTCACACAGAAGCATCATAAGAGAAATTCATGACCGCATGCAAATTGGTAGTATACATTAGCAGCAATATCATCATTAAACATTTCAATATGTTACCAGAAGAACGGAAAAGAGGTAAACACATAGATGCATAATTATGTACGCAACACAGTATGCATGTAAGACTTTAAGAAGAATGAATGGTTCTTCATCAAACAAGCATAAATTATTTTCAAAATGCCAAGTGTGAAAGGATTAATTCTCCTGAAAGCTTAAGCTGTTGGAAGTAGGTCGAGAAATGGTTTTATATAATAATGAGAAATTGATACATCATGACAAAGAACTTAATACCATACAACAATTCCAACAGTAAATATATCACCCGCCAGTAACACTTACAACAAAATGGAACCGGCTACTACTAAGAGTATAATATAATGGCAGTGAAGTAGAAAACAGAGAAACTAAGTTCAGGAGATGTTGTTGATAGTCATCAAGATACCTTGTTTCACAACCGGAGACATTATAGACAAAGATTTTCCTTCCTGACCTGAAAGATACACCAATGGAGATGTTAAAGAAAACGTGACAGATAAATAGAAAGAAAACACTGATCATGTCCAGTCCAAAGAGCAAACCTTCAAAATTAATAGGTAGGTATACAAAAACCAAACATAGACCAACATCCTCTTTGGTCAAGGTATACTCAGATGTACCAGCTGACACTAACAGAAAGTCTCTGCATAGATTTGCCACAATGAAACAAGAGGAAAGAGCTTAGAAAAGCAAAATAAGACGATAAAAGAAAATAGAGAATGTTTTTATCAAAATGGTGAGAACTATCCCCAAAACATTGTAATGAATGCAACAATTCACTTTCCAATTTGCAAAAGCACAAATCACAAGGCTGGAATAAAAGATTTTATATTTTTAACTTGATACTCCCATCCCTTCAGTGAATCATGAGGAAGAGAATACTGACCCAGCATCCTTGTTCTCCCGTAACCATTCAAATTTGCTGGGACCCTCCCTTCCACCAAAATAATCACCAACTCCTCTGATGGTACATCCTTCAACAGCATCTCCAACTATTCTAACATTACTGACTGAAGGAGGAGCTGCCATATGAAAAAAAAATGACAATCAAACAACAATTAGACAATAGCATGAAAAGTAGTTCAAGAATATTGGTGACACCATGGTCAGACTTCTGCAATTCTGAAATTGCATCTTTCCACTCTAGTTTCCTGTCAATAGATTAATCCCTTATTGACAACATCAACCTTAAAATTAAGTATTTTCATTCATTATAGGCATCCAATATATGCTTACCTTTGTCCATCTATAAATTGCTAAAGTAGCTGTCGACAGGAACATTGAAAGGCATTAAATTGTGTTTAATGCCTTGTTAATGAGCTGAGAATCAATAGTATTAAACCGGTAGTCAACCGTGTTTAATACTGTATTAATGTTGTGTTAACTCTGTTTTAATGCTGTAAATAGAGTTTATGATGTAAATATTTAGTTTCCTATTTAGTTTAGTTTGTTATGGTAGGTTTCTATTTCTTTCCTTAATTGTAGCTGTTTGTCTCCTATACCCCTTCTATAAGAGGAAACTCTTGTATCATCTAAAATATGTCAATAAAATACAATTTCACGTTAGTATCAGAGCAGTGTTCTCATAGCAGTGCTGCCTCCAATTTCGTGCCATGGCTGACAGTTCCTCAGCCACTCAACAAGTCCTGAGTGGTGACCAAAGCACCATCACACCCTCGTCAGTCCATCCAAAACCGGAGCAGAAGATGCTATTCGGAGATTCCCACTCTGTCCAGATCACCACCCTCCACCTCAATGGAGCAAATTATCTCCGGTGGTCCCACTCTGTCCAAATGTACATCCGTGGCAGAGGTAAGCTTGGATATCTAACTGGTGAGCGACTCCAGCCCGACGTCACCGACCCATAATATGCGGTGCAGGATACTGAAAATTCCATGGTGATGACGTGGCTGGTAAACACCAAGGAAGAAGATATCAGCTACAATTACATATGCTATCCCACAGCCAAGGACTTATGAGATAGTGTCACCGAGATGTACTCTGATTTGGGGAATAAGTGCCAAATCTATGAACTCACCTTACAAGCTAGAGAGATTCGGCAAGGAGAGCATAATGTGACGAAATACTTTCATTCTCTAAAACGAGTATGGCAAGACCTCGACCTCTTCAACACGTACACAAGGAAGTCTACAGAGGATGCCAAACACCATCAGAAGATAGTGGAAGAAGGTAGAATATTTCAGTTTCTCGCCAGTCTCACTGAAGAACTTGATGAAGGTCAAATTTGCCTTCACTTGGTGAGGTCTTTGCATAGGTTCGCCGAGAGGAAACCCGAAGGAGTGTCATGATGGGAAAAAACAAGGCAGATTCAACTCCTATTGAGATCGGTGCTTTTGTTGCAAAAGCTACTGCCCTTAAAAGCTCCACAAACCAGAAGAGTTCTTCAAATTTGTGGTGCGATCACTACAATAAATCTCGTTATACCTGAGAAACATACTGGAAAATCCATGGGAGACCAGCACACTTGAAGGGCAGCAAACCTGGTACTAGGCCTCCCCAAGCACCTCCCACAGCCTCTGAAGCATGGGTACTCCTCCCAAGGAGAAGTACCAGGTACGGGTAAGTGCCAGGTACGTATGTACCCAATAATTTTTTTTAAATTTTTTTTAGTTTGGGTACGACTGGGTATGGCTCGGTGCGATTGGGTACGGCTCCACCTGTTGGCTGGGTACTACTCCACCTAAAATCTGCCAAAACACGATCGTTTGGCTTTAAAATTGGGTATTTTGTTTTATATCTTCACCCATCACCCTTATCTGTGCCTATTCGAAGTCTCTCAACCATCTCGTCTCTCTCAAGCAACTCGTCTCTGCTTCTACCCGCGCTTCTCTCAACAGCTCTCTGTGCTCCAACCATCACCCCTAGCTTCAGCGACCTGTGGCGCGACCAAGTCCTTTCTCTGCCCTCACTTCAGTGCATTCTCTGCCCTCTGTTTCAAATCTTCATTTTGCTTCTCCTGAGCGGCATGACCAAAGCAACGCGACTGAAACTCCGACACGACCTTCACCCCCCATTCGAGTCCCGAGCCCCATTCAAGTCCCGAGCGGCACGACCAGAGCAGCACGACTGCTTCTCCTCTCTGCGCTCCAACGACCAACCAGGCAACCACGAACTTCACCCCCCCCCCAATTCGAGTCTCGACGACGAGGAAGCAAGGCAGTGGCTGCTGTGGATGAGTGAATGCTTCTTCTTTTTCTTTTTCTAGTAACACGACGACCCAGCTTCGTCTAGTAAGCGCAGCTAGCCTTAGCTTGGGCTATCAGAGATTGACTTCTATTTTCACTCCTCTGAAATCTTCACCTTCGAAACTTGAACTTGTTTTCCCACCATGTTTTAACAAGTTTCTGCTAGTGTTGGTGGTGCTGGGTCTAGTAGTGGCACAGTTTCTTCTGCTTCTTTGACTAGCAAATATGCAACTAGCATAGCTGAAAATGGTTGTTCTCTTTGGGCTTATGTGACTATATTGCAAAGTAAAAAAGCTGGAGGAGGGAATGCAAGTTGGAAATGCAATTTTTGTGATGGAACTTACAAGGGATCTTATTTTAGAGTGAAGTCTCATCTATTGAGGGAAAAAGGACATGGGATTAGCATATGTAATGTTGTGCTAAATGACTATCTTCAAGAAATGAAGCAAAAAGAAAGAGAGGCTGCTGAGAAGAATGCAAAGCCAGTGCAAGTTCCTTTACCCTTTGGCTCTACAAGTTTGAACCCTCCTAGAGTTGATATATCTTCTTATGGGAGCAAGAGAAGACGAGGCACTGAGAGTGCAATAGGAAGGACATTTAATAATGAGGCAAGAGATCATTTGTCATGTGAAATAGCCAGACTATTCTACTCTGCTGGTTTGCCATTCAATGTGGCTAGAAATCCATATTTTGTTAACTCATTCACATATGCTACAAACACTACCCTCTCTAGTTTTCTTCCACCTAGCTCCAATGCTATAAGAACTTCAATGTTGCAAAAAGAGAAAAAGCCCACATATTGAGATTACTTGAACCCATCAAAGACACTTGGCCAGAAAAAGGTGTGAGTATACTGAGTGATGGTTGGACTGAAGCACAGAGAAGACCATTGATTAACTTCATGGCTATATCGAATTCGGGACCTATGTTCTTGAAGGCGGTTGATGGCTCTAGTGAGTTCAAGGACAAACATTACATTGCTAATCTGATTTTGTCCACCATTAATGACGTTGGACCACAAAATGTGGTGCAAATCAAAACTAATAATGCACCTGTTTGCAAGGCTGCTGGAGCAATTGTTGAATCCCTTCATCCTCATATCTTTTGGTCACCGTGTGTGGTGCACACCTTGAACCTTGCTTTGAAAAATATTTGTACTCCTAAAAACAATCTAAATAATGAGAGTGTTTATGCCGAGTGTCATTGGATTACTGTTGTTGCTGATGATGCCTTTTTCATTAAGAATTTTATCATGAATCATTCCACGAGGCTAGCCATGTATAATCAATTTGTGCATCTGAAACTACTTTCTATTCCTAAGACTAGATTTGCCATTGTCATTGTAATGCTTCAAAGGTTTAGAACTATTAAGCATGGTCTCCAATGTATGGTCATTAGTGAAGAATGGTCTCACTATAGAGAAGATGATGTTCAAAAGGTTGCCTCTGTGAAAGAAACAATTTTGAATGACCTTTGGTGGGATAAAGTTGATTATATTCTAAGCTTTACAAAGCACATCTATGATATGCTTTGTTCTTGTGACACCGATAAGCCAAACCTTCATTTGATTTATGAGAAATGGGATTCTACGATTGAGCAAGTGAAGCTAGCCATCTATCAACATGAGGAAAAGGATTTGAATCAACATTCATCCTTCTATGGAGTGGTATATGACATCCTCATTTCTAGATGGAATAAAAGTTGCACACCTCTTCATTGTTTGGCTCATTCACTTAATCCTTGATAAATTTAATTAACTTTCAAGTTCCAAGTTCTTTTATTTTTTCTTAGATGTACTTCGATTTTTATATTATAGTAATCACAACTTATATTTTGTATAATAGGTATTATTGTAGACAACGGCTTGAGGAAGCTCCAAAACGAGTCCCCCCACATAAGGACAATGAGATTTGTATGGAGAGAAACAAATGCCTAAAGGATTACTTTCCGGATCCTCAAGAAAGGCGAGCGGTCACTTCAGAGTTTGTTAAATTCTCAAGTGGTGAAGAAGAGCTTGGCCAATTTGATTGCTTGCAAGATAGGTGGAACTTGACACCAAAGGAATGGTGGGTCATGTATGGAGCTTCAATCCCCAAACTTCAAACCATTGCCTTGAAGCTCCTTTCACAACTTTCCTCTTCCTCTTGTTGTGAAAGGAATTGGAGCACATATTCCTTTATCCACTCCATGAAAAGGAATAGGCTAAATCCCAAGAGAGCTGAAGATTTAGTTTTTGTCCACACAAATCTTTGTCTCCTCTCAAGGAAGAATAAGAACTATAATGAGGGTGAGACTAAAATGTGGGACATTGGTGGAGATGAATGGGATCCATTTGAAGGGGCTGGGATTCTTGAAGTTGCTAGTCTCTCTCTTGATGAACCAGATTTGGATGCTGTTCTTTTCACTGATGATGGGAAAGGAAATGATGAAATTGAGACTATTGGAGTTTGATTTTTGTAATCATTTTTAGAAGAAGTTGTCATGTTGAACAACTTAAGTATTGCAATTTCTTATTGTGTATGTTGTCTTGGTTGAACAATTTAAGTTCTTTTCTATGTTTTATGTTGAAATTTGGTTGAACAATTTATGTTTAATGTTGTGCAGTCCAACCAAGCACCGCCTCCACGCGCTCTCACGCGCCGTCTTCAGCAGCTTCATTCTCCGACGCGTGTGATCCACGTGCCACCCTCCCAGCAGCCATTGATGTCGCCGCTTCCACCGTTGTGTTCATTGTCTCCTCTTGGTTCTGTTTTGCCCTTGTTTGTTGGCTGGGTCTGTCAGTTGTACTACTCCTCTTTGAATCTCGTGTGCTTTATGTTTTTGGTACATTTTGCCATTTTCTTTAGAACATCTTCTATGGCTGATTCCACTAAGAAGGGTCTGATTTCTTTCGCGATTTCTGCCAATGAGTATAAGGAGTATCTTTAGTTTAAAGCCACTCAACAAGCTTCTTCTTCTTCGGCCACCGTTGCACACACCAATAATTCTACAGTTGTCCCTCTCAATTTGCATCTATTGGATCTTGGATTTTAGATTCTGGTGCTTCTGAACACTTAACAGGTAATCCTTCTCTTTTCTCAAAATTATCATTCCCTAAAACATCTTACAATATTACTCTTGCCGATGGGTCTAAGGCACAGGCCGCTGGCATTGGTCAAGCTTCACCTCTTCCATACTTACCTGTAAATTCAATCTTGTTTGTACCTGGTTGTCCCATTCATTTAATTGCAATCAGCCAAATTACTTGCACTTTAAATTGTTCCATAACCTTTAATTCTAATTCCCTTCTTATACAAGACCGGTGTACGAGACAAACGATTGGAACTGAATCTGAAACCCGAGGTCTCTACTACCTTCAACCTTCCTCTTCCACCATATTTGTTGTTTCAGAGTTTGCCGATCTCCTACATCGTCGTCGAGGTCATCCAAGTTTGGATAAGTTAAAGCAGATGGTCCTTTATCTTTCACATTTGAAGACCTTGAACTGTGAGTCGTGTCAACTTAGAAAACATGTTAGAGCATCTTTCCCTAGCAGTGTCAATAGTCGAACTATGTCTCATTTTGATGTTGTTCATTCTGATGTTTGGGGTCTCAGTCTTGCTCCTTTTGTTTTAGGATATAGGTATCATGTTATTTTCACTGATGATTTTTCAAGATGCACCTGGTTATTTTTAATGAAAGATTGTTCTGAGTTATTTGATGCTTTTCAAATCTTTTGTTCCAAAATAAAGAATTAGTTTGGAAAAACAATTCATGTTTTGCACAGTGATAATGCAAAAGAATATTTTTTTGCGTCTTTTAAATCCTTTCAGTTGTCCTCACACACCACAACAAAATGGTGTAGTTGAACGCAAACATCGTCATCTTGTTGATACAGCTCAAACTCTCTTAATAGATGCTATTGCACCCTTGAAGTTTTGGGGTGACGTTGTTCTTACAGCTTGTTATTGAGTAAATCGAATGTCATCTTCTGTTTTGGGTAATAAAATTCCTCTCTCTTTTATTTCCTAAAGATCCATTTTATGTTGTTCCCCCTTGTGTGTTTGGTTTCACTTGTTTTGTTCATGATCTCTCTCCTGGCCGTGATAAATTGTCTGCTCGGACTGTTAAATGTATCTTTCTTGGGTATTCTTGAGTTCAGAAGGGGAATTGATGTTATTCTCCCTCTACACATCGCTTTTATGTATCTGCAGATGTTATATTCTTTGAGGATAACCCATTTTTTGTCCCATCAGCTACATACAACTCTACTCCATCTCAGGTACTACCTATTCCTCTTTTTACAACACCTGTCTCTAATCCTCAAGCTCCACAATCACAAGATGACCGTCCATTGCGTCAATTTGGTATTTCTTATGAGCGTTGGAATCCTGAAGTTCTCGAGATAGCACCTACTATTGATTCTCATGATTTAACTCCCGCTCCAATTGCTTCTCCTACTGCAGTCCCACCTGACACTTTCGCTGACCTACCTACTGCACTCCGTAAAGGTAAACGCTCTACTCTCAATCCTCATCCGATTTACAATTTTCTGAGTTACCATACATTATCTCATTCCCATTGTGCCTTTCTGCCTGCTTTGTCATCTGTTACTATTCCTAAGAATGTTCAAGAAGCACTATCCCATCCAAGATGGCGACAGGCAATGATTGATGAGATGACTACTTTGGAATCCAATAATACATGGACCCTTGTTTCACCTCCTCCTGGAAAATCTACAGTTGGTTGTCAATGGGTATGTATTGTTAAAGTTGGCCCTGATAGGCAAGTGGACCGATTGAAAGCCCGGCTGATAGCAAAAAGATACACTCAGATCTATGATTTGGATTACAGCGATACCTTTTCTCCTGTTGCTAAGATGGTGTCTGTTCGTTTGTTCTTGTCCATGGCTACCATGAGACGCTGGCCCTTGTATCAACTTGATATTAAAAATGCCTTCTTACATGGTGATCTGGAGGAGGAGATCTATATGGAGCAACCACCTGGGTTTGTTGCTCAGGGGGAGTCAGGTCTTGTTTGTAGAATACAAAAGTCCTTATATGGCTTAAACAGTCACCTTGCGCTTGGTTTGGGAAGTTTAGTAAAGTCATTCAGCAGTTTGGCATGATTCGTACAAACCATTCTGTATTCTTTAAATGCTCACCATTGAATAAATTTATTTATCTTGTGGTGTATGTGGATGATATTGTCATTACAGGTGATGATCAAGAAGGCATTAAGGAATTGAAGCAATACTTGTTTGAACATTTTAAACAGAACCTTGGGATTGAAGTAGCCTAATCAAGAACAGGTGTTGCTATTTCTCAAAGGAAATATGCTCTTGATATTCTAGAAGAAACAGGGATGCTTGATTGTAAACCTGTTGATACTCCTATAGACCCAAATGTAATACTTCTACCTAATCAGGGGGAGCCCTTTCCTGACCCAAGCAGATATAGAAGATTAGTTAGGAAGTTAAATTCTCTCACCATGACTCGACCAGACCTTGTTTTCCTGTTAGTGTTATGAGTCAGTTTCTCAACTCACCATGTGACAATCATTGGAATGTAGTTGTTCAAATCCTAAGATACGTCAAGGGATCACCTGGTAAAGGGCTTGTTTATATGGATAGGGATCATACTAATATCATTGGATATAGAGATGCAAATTGGACAGGTGATGCTAGTGATAGGAGGTCTACTTCAGGCTACTGTGTGCTTATTGGAGGTAACTTGATTTTATGGAAAAGCAAGAAGCAGACTGTTGTTGCAAGATCGAGCACAAAAGCAGAGTATCGTGCTACGGCAAATACTTGCGAACTCTTGTGGCTAAAATATTTGCTCCAAGAGTTGAAGTTTTGTGAGATAAGTCCTATAAAACTTGCTTATGATAACCAATCAGCCTTGTATCTCTCTTCGAATCCAATTTTTCATGAAAGGACTAAACATATAGAACTTGATTGTCACTTCATCAAAGAAAAGATTCTTTCAGGCATCATTAAGACTTCTTTTGTGGGTACTAAAGATCAACTAGCTGACATGATAACTAAGTCCTTACGGGGTCCTAAGATAGCATACATATGTGACAAGCTGATTGCATCAGACATATCTGCTCCAACTTGAGGGGGAGTGTTGATTATAATTATAATAAGTGAACGGTGTGGACGATGTGGACAGTGTGGACGATGGAGTTCTATTCATTGTATCTATGTATTCATTGTATTTACACTTCTAGGAATTAGCATAGATAATTAGTGTCCTTTCTTGCAGTCAAGTGTATATATGCTGTAGTCTCATATTACAATGTTAATGCAGAGAGAAATATTCAGATTTAACTTCAAGTGCTTCATATATACCTCTTCTTGCAAGTCATCATGAAAAAGGGCATTTTTAACATCCAATTGATGGAAATGCCATGGATGGGTAGCTATAAGAGAGATAAACAATCAAACTGAAGTAAGCATAGAAACTAGAGAGAAGGTGTCAGAATAATTAACAGCATATGCTTGAGCATAACCCTTAGCAACCAAACGGGCCTTTAAGCAAGCCATAACATCAAATAGGTTGACCTCGACAAAATAAACCCATTTACAATCAATCGCTAGTTTAACAACAAACAGGGAAACCAAATCCCAAGTTTGATTGTGTTCAAGGGCATGTATCTCATCCAACATGGCCAAACACCATCCTCATGAGATAGGGCCTCAATAACAATGGTAGGAATAATAAGAGGGTCAAGAAAAGCTACAAAGGACTTAATAGAACTAGATAAACCATCATAAGAGACAACCGAAGACATGGGATAGGTCCAACTATGCTTATCTTTCCGAAGAGCAATCAGGAGATCAAGACTAGACTCAAAGGGAGCAAGATCTGAAGAAGAAGAAGAGGGAGTCGGAGGAGTTGAATTGGGAGGCCCTGGAGTAAAATCACAAGGCTCTGGAGCAATAGTAGCTATCATAATAGGTTGCACGTTCTGCCAAACATAGTAGTTGGGAAACCAGGAAAGGGACGAGGCAAAGAATACACATGAATAGTAAAATCTACAAAAGTAGATAAAAAAGAGGAAGAAGAAGGAGAAGGTGCTAAGAAGTGATGTACCAAGAAATCATCATCACTCGTGGTAGAGGGAGGAGAGGACTCTAGAGAGAAAGGAGTGGTCTCAAAGGTAACATCAACAGAGACAAGATTGACACAAATCAAGAGAATAGCATCTACAGCCCTTTTGATTGCGAGAGTAGCCCAAGAAGATACACTTAAGAGAACGAGGATCCAACTTCGAGATTTCAGGATGAACATCCTACACAAAACAAGTGCAACCAAAAATTCCAAGAGGAAGAGTAAATAAAGATTGAGAAGGGAAGAGGAGAGAATAAGTAATTTGACCATATTGGACAGAAGAGTGGAGATAGTTAATTAAATAACAAGCGAGAGAAACAACGCCAACCCAAAAAGACTTACGGACTTTCATTTGAAACAAAAGAACACAAGCAACTTAAAGTAAGAGGTGCTTCTTTCTTTCAGCCACCCCATTTTGTTAAGGGGTCACAGCACAAGATGTTTCATGAATGATGCCACGTGCTATCATGAATGATCAAAAAGAGCTAGAAAGATATTCTTTAGCATTATCACCTCTAAGAGTGCAGATAGTAACATTATATTGGGTTTGAACTTTAGCACAAAAGGCATGAAACACATGAAATAGCTCAAAACGATTTTTTATAAAATAAAGTCAAGTAACGCAAGAGTAATCATCAACAAAAGTAACAAAATAATGAAAATCAAATTTAGACTCATGACACAAGGTCCCCAAATGTCAAATGAACAAGTACAAAAGGGGATGCAACTCGTTTATTGACTCTAAGGATAATTTACTCGATGGTGTTTGGCAAACTAACAAGATTCACAATTTAAAACAAAATAGGACTCTAAAGTAGGACATTACTTTTTCAAAATCTTCAAAGGAGAATGTCCAAGACGACAATGAATCTAAAATGGAGAAATGGAAGTGGAACGAGCAATCAATTGTGACTCTTGATCTATTGGCTCCAAAACATATAACCCATTAGTTTCACATCCTCTACCAATCACCTGCTTCGTCTCAAGATCCTTAAACAAGTAATATCTAGGAAAAAAATGAACAGTACAATTCATAGTATTTGTAATTTTACTAACAGACAAAAGGCTAAAAAAGTAAAATGAGGCATAAAAAGACATAGTGCTATGGAAGGGAAGACGAAGGAAAGGTTGTACCACTTCCTATTACAAGAGCAAAAGAACCATTAGCATGAGTGACACTAAGTAATAGAGAAAAAGACTGAAATGAAGAAAGAATACCTATGTTACCAATCATGTGGTCTATTGCACTTGAATCAATGACCAAGTTGCAGGAGGAAGAAGTGAGACAAGTAATGGGATTACCTGAATGAACAACGATAGCAGTAGAGGAAATGCCAATACCCTATGAAGTCTAGAATCGGGTATAGGCATCAAATTCAACATCAGCCATGGTAATATTTTTGAAACTAGGTCTTAGAGGAGCGAAAACATGGCTATCTTCACCACATAAATAACCAAAATTTGGTATACCATCACAAACACAACCACGTCCACCAGAGCAGCCACCTCTACTTACCTAATCAGAAATCGCCCTAGGCATATCTGTAGGCATCGTAGAGATATTAGACTCATCAGAAGTACTCGAACCCAAGTTGAAATAACCAACTATCATCTCAAACCAATTTTGAATATCAAATAAAACTGTCACCGCCAAAACTCCATTAAAATAGCAATAGAAACCCACAGACAACACTAAAGGATGCTGGAAAATACCAAATCGCAACTGTCCGACTTCGACGCAACTCACAAAACTCAAGAATTTGACTGGACTTCAAAGAAAAGACCAATATTACACCAAAACAGCACCAAACAGACCTGAAACCAGCTTGTCAGAGCACCACAGCCACCGGCGCATGTAGAAGCTGCCAGCCGACCCTTGCTGAACCGGAATACCACAGGCCCAGCCACTAACAAGCTCTTAAAAGCATTTAGAGACGCCAAATGCATCAGAACACCCTCAAAAAATGCATCAGAAACACCACCCAGCTTGCTGCCAGCCACCCCTCCTACCGCTGGACCTCTGCCCAAAGCCAATCCACCACCGCCAGCCATATACAACCACCTGCCTAAGGCGCAACTTAGTTCATATGGCGTGAAACATCACACCCAAATCACCAAAAAATGCATAGAATTGTGCTTAGCAGTGCACGAAAAAATGCTCTGACCCTTGGAGAGGATAGATCGGCAATACTGAGTAGGGAAAGCTAGGTTTATTTTTGCTTTTTTTTGGGTTTTTTTATTTGATTTTTTTTTTATTTGCCAGAGGAAGCTAGGGTTCTCAAACCATCTTTGATTACCATGTTAGAGTAGACAACAGAAAATAAAATAAGAGTCACAAACTGAATTATGTTAGTCTCTTGTCTATATGTATATATACTGAGGAATAAAGATCAATACATGAAAATTAGTTCCAGAACAATACGACATAATAATTATTCTATAACAAAAAGTACAGATAAAAATGGACAAGATTTCAATCCTTACCAGCTCTTACAAATTCTGTATATTTATATTGAGGTTCTCCTCTGGCACCTTCTTCTGTCACTGGGGTGTACATGAAAACTAAACTTGAATCAACATCATCTATGGTTAGTTGATACTCCTCATCTTCTGCCCCAACAATGACCACAGGACTGCTGTTCCACTTTCTCCTCAGCCAACTAAAGTAAGAAAGGAGACCAAAAAAAATGGCGTAGTTGCATTACACCATTTTTTGAACAGAACATATTTCTACATATACACATGATGCAAACAGACACACATACACAGAAATGCAAGAACACATAAGGAATGCCATCTCACCTAGCAACACCTTTTCCTGGCGTCCCACCGCACCATGCAACCTCAGCACAACCCCTGATGATATGTCCTTCTACCAGTTCCCCATGCACTTCAAGGCTTACAACCTTCGGAATTCCACTTCCTTGTAAAAAGTAAAGTGCAGAATCATACTTAATGCATGAAGCATGTACGCATTAAGAACTTGTTAAAAGTCAGGGCAATAGTATACAACACAGAAATCAGACAGTTCCTTTTTCTTTGGCTCGTCAGAAATTAGACAGGTCAGTCAACAATTATGAATTCAAAGATGAATATTGAACACTGTAAGTGAGTACAACATAAAAAAATTGACAGCTTATATTTTTTTTCTTTGGATTAAATTTCAATTCATTTACAGTATAGAGTATCAAACTATCATTGAAACATCCGGTGCCACCTATATATAAAAGGTTGTTAAAATATTTTACAAGTGAAAAATTTTCACTACTACAATGATGTGGCACCTTCTTCTTTCCTTTTAAAAACAGTGAATCAAACTTAACTCTTCTATCAAAATAAATTTAGATGATTAACACTTTTGTGTAAATAAAGATTATCACTTGAATTTTAATCCTCCCAATGCATAACAAAAACATATAGCCACCTGAGTTAAGAAAGGAAATTCATACAGTATCAAATTTTGACACAAGGATACAAGAAATTTATTTGACATTATGTTCACTCATGCTGACTACACGCACAATAAAGCTTCAGTAGCACCCTCATGCATTTAGATTTTACATTCAGCAAGGATGTTTCATGGCAGATTTGGAAAATGTACACAAACAAAAGGAGAATGTGCATGTTTCAGTTTCAAATGACAATAAAAGCATACAGAAAAAAGAAGAATGTGAATGAAAAGAGGAATCCATAACTCATCACTTTAAGTAGATACCACATGCACTTACATAGTTCTCTGAAGCTAAAATACATGGGCCACATTATCCCTGTCGCACTAACTAAGATCACAAATATTTAGTTGTTCATCTATTAGGACAGAAGACAAGGTACCTGGTGAAACTGGAGAAGAGATGGCAAATATAGAAGGATACTCTGTCTCTCCTAAAGTGGGAGTACATTCAACTTTCAGAATTTTTCCAATGTCATCATGCTTTGGCCAGTAAATCTGTAAATCAAACAATGTTATTGTTGAATATTGAATTAGTTAGCATGGGAAATATAATAGTTAGCTTTGGAAACAATAGTGTCATGGGGAATGGTTTAAGTGTGTGTTTGGAATAGAGTTGGTAAACTTAAGTTTGGTTTAAAGTGTGTTTGCAAACATAAGTTTGATTAAAAGTGAGTTTGCAGTAACGTAATTTATGTTTGCAAACTTTTGACTCAAAAGTTAGTTAGGATAACAACTTCAGTACAAACGCAACATTTTCTTGTTTTGGAACCAATGTACATTTGGTCCAAAATTTAGTTGAAGCAAATGGAAATGAGAATTGGCCAAACATGATTTCACGCCCTTCAAGAACTCCCAACGTGTGTTTGGATTGGCCAACTGGTATCCAAACATGCACTAAGTCTTTAATTATTCTTCCTGTAAATAGAAGTTGTAATTAATTTCTCATGTATATAAATACATGTATGCTGAGTGAAATTCACTCGGGTAATTCAGCTATAATTAGTTGTTCTATTGTTGTTCCTTATTTTCAAGTTGGTATCAGAGCGAGTTTCCACCCGACTCTGGTTTACCTTCCTTCGGTTCAACCACTTTCAGTCGTGTCAGTTCTTATCTTTTTTTTCCACCACGTGTCCATTTTCTCTTTCTGATTTTACAGCCTTTCACTTTCTGCTGTGTCTTCTTTCCGGTAGACAACTATTGCCGTCCGCCGGCGTCCAACTTTTCTGGCCGACAACCCCAACACCAAAATCAGCTTTCCCTACTCAGCCAAAACCCAAAAGCCCAACTGGAAAACCCCTCTGACACACACACACGCACCAACAAACGCCTCTGTGCGCAATCTAGTGGTCGTCGTTTCTGCGGCTCCGATCGCCGTTTGTTGCGCAATGATCGCCTCTCTCTCCTCTTTCTGGATCTGCTCTCGCCTTTTGTGTTCATGACCATTTGTTGAGACCATTTTTTCTTTTAATCGATGCATTCAGGTACTGTTTGGTTGTTGGTGACTAATCCATTGCAAGTTCTATCTCCTCAAAAAGCATTAAGGACACCCCAAAGGTTGAGTATGTAGATTTTTTACAGTGGTTTGTACAACATAAGTCCTTTGGTTCCTCTGCTCCAATAGCCGCCTATGCCGACTTTCTGAAGTGGTTTGAGCAATGCCAGAACTCTAATTCCACTGCTTCTGTTGCACAAATTGGTACTTCATTTGCTAGTCTCTCTTGTTCCCCATCCATTGGTACTTGGGTTCTTGATTCCGGTGCGAATGACCACATTTCTAATAATAAGACTCTTTTCTCAAACCTTTTTCATAATGGTTATTTGCCAACTGTCACTTTAGCAAATAGTTCCAAGTCTCAATCCCAAGGAATCGACACTACTCATTCCATCCCTTCCCTTTCAATAGGCTCTGTCCTTTATGTTCCTAGGTCTCCTTTTAATTTGTTTTCCATTAGTTGTTCGTCTCAATCTCTTGATTGTAAGAATACCTTTACTAAAGACTCTGTCAATCAACAGGACCAGAGTTCGAGTCGAATACTTGGCACTGGATGTGAGTCCCATGGCCTCTACCAACTCTCCAACCCCTCTCAGGTTTGCGTTATCAAAGATTCCCCTCACACCATCCATGCACAGTTAGGTCATCCTAGCCTTCCTAAACTACAAAATTGAATCCTAGCCTCTCTCTAAATTGTCGAGTCTCCATTGTGAGTCATGTCAACACGGAAAACACACACATAGTCCATTTCTCGGTAAAGTCAACAATCGAGAGTCATCTCCTTTTGCTTTAGTACATTCTGATGTTTGGGGTCCTAGTCATACAGTTTCTACATTAGGGTCCAAATATTTTGTCACTTTCATTGATGATTACTCTCGTTGCACTTAGTTATTTTTTATGCAAAATCGATTTGAGTTGTTTTCCATATTTCAAAACTTTTATCATGAAATCAAAACTCAATTTGGTGTTCCTATACGTAATTTGCCTAGTGATAATGCCCATGAGTATTTGTATCAACCATTTCAATCTTTTATGGCTTCTCATGGCATTGTTCACCAAAACTCTTGTGCCCATAACCCTCAACAAAATTGGGTCGCTGAACGTAAAAACAGACAGCTCAAAGAAACAACTCAGACCCTTTTACTTCATGGTAATGTTCATTTCCGCTTTTGGGGAGATGCAGTTCTTACTACCTGTTACCTAATTAATCGCATATTGTCATCTGTTCTTGATCACCAAGTCCCTTACTCTATCTTATATCCCCATCAACCTCTGCATTCCCTACCACCTCGTATATTTGGATCTACCTGTTTTGTTCAAAATCTCTCTTGGTCTTGATAAACTTTTTGCCCAATTTATTAAGTGTGTTTTTCTTGGTTACACTCGATCCCAAAAAGGTTATCGTTGTTTTTCCCCTGATCTCTGACTTTACCTCGTCTCGACCGATGTTACATTCTTTGAGTTTGTTCCCATCTTCCAGTCTCCTTCATCGACTCTTGAACCTATCTCTGAGGTCTTATCTACCCATCTTCCTCTTATCATTGTTGAGTTAGATACACCTCTGAACCCCTATGTTGAGACACCCACCACTACTATTCGCCTCTTCCAGATCTATCATCGTCGACCACAGCAACCTCCACCACCCATACCTTAACCAGAAGTTGCAAAAGTCAATGTAGACTCTCCTCCGGTACCAATTCCTTTACCAACTCTAACATTGCCTCCTGAACCTGACCTTCCCATTGCTCTCCGAAACAGTATACGGTCTACTTGAAACCCTTCTCCTCACTATGTTAATTTGAGTTATCAAAGCCTTTCTTCTTCGCATTATGCTTGTCTTTCTTCCTTGTCCTCTGTGTTTATTCCTAACTCTCCAGGTGACGCTTTATCTAATCCTAAGTGGAGACAAGCTATGATTGATGAGATGTGTGCCCTTCAGAGCAGTGGTACTTGGAAACATGTTCCTCTTCCTCTCGAGAAGTTTGTTGTAGGCTGTCAGTGGATTTAAACGGCCAAGGTTGGCTCGGATGGCAAGATTGATCGCCTCAAAGCTCATCTGGTGGCAACAGGGTATAACCAAATTTTTGGCTTAAATTATGGGTACACTTTCTCAACCATGACGAAGATGGCTTTCAGTTCGACTTTTTCTGTCAATGACTACTATTCGCCATTGGCCCCTTCATCAATTGGACATCAAGAATGCTTTTCTCTATGGTGATATAGTAGAAGAGGTTTACATGGAGTAACCACCAGGGTTTGTTGTTTAGGGGGGATCTTTTGGACTAGTTTGTAGTCTTCAAAAATCTCTGTATGGCCTTAATCAGTCTCATAGGGCTTGGTTTAGCCGATTTAGTATTGTAATTCAACAATTCAACATGACACACAGTGAGGCTGACCACTCTGTCGTTTATCAACATTCAGCTCAAGGGTGTATTTATTTGATTGTATATGTCGATGACATTGTTATCACTGGTAATAATCACCATAGCATAATTCAGGTAAAACAATATCTTGGTCATCACTTTCAGACCAAAGACCTCGACAAACTTCAATACTTCTTGGGAATAGAGGTGACACAATCCAATGATGATATAGTAATTTGACAGAGATGGCACATTACCTTTAAAATATGTTCTCTATATGCCTAATTGTCCCTTTAATTTAATTTCTGTTAGCCAACTTATTCGTTCACTTAATTGTTTTGTTACCTTTTTTGCTAATATCATTATTGTGCAAGATCGGGAAACAAGACAGACGATTGGTACCGGGTGTGAATCTCAAGGACTATATCGACTGACCATACCTCCATTTGCCATTATTCATTCAGATGTTTGGAGTCCAAGTCGTGTTCCCTCTTGTTAAGGTTTCTGTTACTTTGTTACGTTTATGGATGACTACTCTCGTTGTACTTGGTTATATTTAATGAAAAAAATATGTGAATTATTTTCTATATTCAAATCCTTTTGTTCTGAAATTCATACACAGTTGAATACTTCTATCAAAATTTTGCATAGCGATAATGCTCGTGAATATTTTTCTACATCTTTTATGGCTTCGCAGGGTATTATCCATCAGTCTACTTGTCCACACACTCCACAACAAAATGGAGTTGATGTGCACAAACACCGCCACTCACTAGAAACTACTCACACTCTGCTTATTCATACTCATGTTCCTCTTTAGTTTTGGAGTGAAGCTATCCTTACTGCGTGTTACCTTATTAATAGTATGTCCTCCTCTATCTTGCAAAATCAACCCTCTCATTCGATTTTACTTCCTCACGAGCATATTTTCTCTCTTCCACTACGCATATTTGATTGTACTTGTTTTGTTCATGATCATACACCAAGGAAAGGTAAGTTAACTATTCGTTCTATCAAATGTGTCTTCTTGGGATATACTAAATTACAAAAAGGATATCAATGTTATTCCCCTGAACTTAACCGTTTTAATATGTTTGCACATGTTACCTTTCTTGAAAATACTCCTTTTTTTCTCTACATTTAATATTATCTCACATCTTGTCACTAAGGTTTTACCTGTTCCTTACTTAGATAGACCTCCAATCACTACACTAGCTTCTACCCCATCTGTCCTTGCAGATAAACCTCTCCAAGTTTATCATCGTCAACCTCGTACGAGTAATGGTCCAAACGCAATCCCTGCTAATTCACAACCAAAACCAGTGGCTGAACCCTCCATAGATCACACACCAAATGTTACTCCAGTCCTCCCATTGCTATCCGAAAAGATACTCGTTCTACTCACAATCCTCATCCCATTTATAATTTTTTGAGTTATCATCGCTTGTATTCTTCCTATTATGCTTTTATCTCTTCTTTGTCTTCTGTGACTATACCAAAAACAACAACAACAGTTGAAGCCCTCTCCCGCCCAGACCAGTGCCAAGCAATGTTAGAAGAGATGTCTACATTACATACAAATGATACTTAAGAACTTGTGCATTGTCACCTAGCAAATCTACTGTGGATTGTCGATGGATTTACACAATTAAGGTGGGACTTGATGGAGCTAATGATCGTCTTGTTGCTAAAGGTTTCACTCAAATTTTTGGCCTTGATTATGGTGATACTTTATCTCCGGTTGCAAAGATGGTGTCAATTCGTCTTTTCTTTTCCCTGGCAGCCATCTACCACTGGTCACTTTATCAACTTAATATTAACAATGCATTCTTACATGGTGATCTCTAAGAAAAAGTATACAAGGAGTAACCTACGAGGTTTGTTGTTCAGGGAGAGTCTGGCTTGGTCTATTGTTTGCGTAAATCTTTATATGGCTTGAAACAGTCACCTCAAGCTTGATTTGGTAGATTTAGTATTGTTATATCAAATTTTGGTATGTGAGGTGTGTCAAAGACAGAAAAAGATCCAGTAGTTTGTTCAAGCGTGTGAGGTGTGTCAAAGACAAAAATATGAGGCAACTTCCCCGAAAGGGCAGTTGCAGCCCCTAGACATTCCTTCTCGTATTTGGAAAGACGTTAGTATGGACTTTATTACCGGGCTTCCTAAATCCAAGAATTATGACAATCTTAGTTGTGGTTGATCGTTTGACCAAATATGGTCACTTCTTGTTGTTAAAACGTCCTTTTTCAACAAGGATAGTGGCTAATATTTTTGCCCGAGAGGTGGTGAGGTTGCATGGAATTGCACAAACCATCATTAGTTATCGGGATCCTCGATTTTTGAGTCATTTTTGGAAGGAATTGTTTCGTATACAAGGCACGATGCTAAAGATGAGTTCTTCCTATCACCCAGAGACCGACGGCCAAACCAAAGTCCTTAACCGCTGTCTAGAGACTTATCTGCGTTGTTTTGCGTCCGAGCAGCCCCGAAATTGCGCCCATTGTATTTCTTGGGCGGAGTTGTGGTATAATACTTCATATCAAGTTTTAGCTGGGTCTACCCCTTTTGAGCTTGTGTATGGCAAACAACCACCCACACTAGTCAAGTATATGAGGAATGAAACTAAGGTGGAGGCAGTGGCAACTGAATTGCTGGACCACGATGAAGCTCTTCGGTTGGGGACTGGGTTTTCTTGAAATTAAGGCCACATAGACAGCAGTCAGTCCACAAGAGAATTAATCAGAAGTTAGCAGCACGTTTTTACGGCCCATTTCAGATCATTGCCAAGTTCAGTGAGGTGTCTTACAAGCTAGGATTGCCGGAGCAGTCAAGGATTCATCCGGTCTTTCACATTTCTTAGCTTAAGAAAGTTGTTGGCAACTCTTTTGTTCAACCCGAGTTAGCTGCTGGTTTGGAGGTGGATTTAGGTGACACCACAGAACTAGAAACAGTGTTAGCTACTCGCACTATCAACAATGAAGGGGTGGAGGTCCAGCAATGCCTAGTCAAATGGAAGGGTCATGCACTTGACGACACTACTTGGGAAGATGTGACAGTGATTAGGGAGCAATTCCCTGACTTCAGCCATGAGGACAAGGCTGCTCTTCCGGAAGGCGGCAATGATAGGAACCGTATTTAGGAAATAGTTAAACCTCCTATTTGGAGGGTATATTCTAGAAGAGGAAAAATTGGTGGGAAATAGTTAGTTAGGGTGTAGTGGATGAGGTGGCATAGGAGAGAGGTTTGGGGGGAATTCGGTTAGGAGTGGAATGGGTTGTAAATAGGGAAGGAAAGAGAGAGAATGGGGAGGATTAGATTTTCTGTTATTTTGGTGGATAGAGGACTCATCCTCTGAGGAGCTCATATGCTCTGGGCAGTGTAATACCTTGGGGTTAATAGCATTTCTTCCTTTTAATCTCTTAATATTTCACTGAAATATTGCTTAATTCTTCTCTATAAGTCTGGTATCCTATCATAGTGACTGCCTCTGTCAGCTCAAATAATCAGCTTGCAGATATTTTCACCAAATCTCTTGGGATCCTCGAGTACAATTCATATGTAACAAGCTTGGCGCATATGATTTGCTCCAACTTGAGGGGGAGTGTTGAATATTAAATTAGTTAGCATGAGAAATATGATAGTTAACTTTGGAAACAATAATGTCATGGGGAATGGTTCAAGTCTTTAATTATTCTTCTTGAAAATAGAAGTTGTAATTAATTTCTCATGTATATAAATACATGTATGCTGAGTGAAGTTCACTCAGGCAATTCAACTATAATCAGTTGTTTTACTGTTGTTCCTTATTTTCAAGTGTTATTAACACAAATAATATAAACAGATATACTAACAAACAAAATTTGAAGCAGTGATAATCATGTAATCAACTCATTACCTCACTAGTAGCATCTGGAATAGGGACAAAATTTGAAAGTGTCATCTCACCACAAAACCATTGATATTTTAAGACTAACGGTGGGTCCGCACTCACTGCATCATCACGAATAATTGTAAAGTGACAGCGACACACATCTTCTTCCAAAGGTTGATCTATGGAAGCTTCTTTGAGAAAAAACCCAGGAGGAACATGGTCCTTCCAATTCTCAACTAGAAAGCGGAAAGTTGACTCAGCAGCATGCTCAGGGGAACTAAACTCCCAACCATCTCTGATGCACAAAGCTGTATGTGCAGGATAACGCTTTGCTAATGCCATTTCCTCACGAGAAAGATCTGCAAAACTTTTTATATTCAATAAACTATCTTAATACATAACAAAATAAGAATTCCAGATGCCTCTAGAAATCACTTGAAGAAAACAAATATAGTGGGTACTACTTAAACTGTAATTAGAATTAAGATGTATTCTTCAATCAGTTCTGCAAACAATTTAAGATGCCAAAGGCTAAGGATAAATATACCACTCATACCTCTATCATTATATTTTTTCAAAGTAGGCCCAACTAGCAATATTGATGCCGCTTCCAAATGAGGAATCTTAAGTATAGGGTTCTCCTCCACTCGCAAATGCTACAGTACAAAAAAATCATTGAAAGTAACATCAGTTAGTCTACATTTAAGCATGCAGCCATGTTTAAATTTATCACTAATTTGAGTCTCTAAAAATTACTTGAAATTTTTTAGGTTTAATTACTACATTATTCCTGATAGTTTTACCCAATTTTTAAATTAGTACCTATAAAAAAAAAGTTAAATTGGGTCGCAAAATTGCCAAATGTTTCTAATTCCCCACCGTGACCAACTGTCATATGATTGAGTTTTGGTCTTCAGGGAAAAAAATATCACCTGTATCACATGACTAAATTAATGGACACCTAACAGTTGGTTATGGGTAAAATTATAAGAACCAATAGAGTAACTAAATCAAATTTTAACTACCTATTTCGTTAGCAAGAGGTAAACAATAAACAAAAGTACAACGTTATTCTCATGTATATTAATATGAAATGAATAATGTCTAGTGGAAAACTACAATAAAACTGAATATATGAATTAAGCTGAAGCCATAATGTTAGCCCTAAAATATTTCATCACAATAAAAAGCTATGGCTTTGGTTCAATAGAAATGAAATTAGAAACACAATAAACTCTCATCATATACAGCATCCACACTACTATACTTGCCATTGTTTCTTCTTTTAATTTTATTTTTATGACCTCTTCAACCAAATGCACAACAGTTTTGCAGAAAAAGAGAGGATTCAGAGAGAGAAACCCCTGGTTTGAATACACAAGTTTATTTACCCCATGCATAGCAGGTATATGATATATCTATAATTCTATGCTCAAAAATACAATTTGTACAATCAACGCAATGGGTAACATCATGCCTATAATGCTAACTAATATAATGGCCAAAATCCACCAACAATCAAGTTAGGTCAACAAGTTCAAACCCATACAATCAAGTTAAACAAGAACAACTTGAACATTTGGAAGAGTTAGTTCCAAGACATAGGGAATAAACGATGATATCCCTTGCGAACTAAGTCCAAAAAATTCTCTGTGGACATGGTGAAAACAGAACCTGACCACACATCACATGGCAACCCATACAATTTCCGTGGTGCTTTTCTCATAAAACCCGCAATTCATCAAAACAGAAAAACACAAACTAAAAAATTAAAATAAAGATTGTAGTGTCTAAGATTCACTAATATATAAGACTATTCTATATGCTTTGAAGAGAAAACTAAACATTTCACACAATGACAAGGAAATTTTATCAAACAATAACACAAAATGATGAACTATATCCATGAGAAAGTCCACTAAGATAAAAATGTGATGATGTAATCACTTGTTTAGGCCAACAAAAAAATGATGTCACACTAACCTCAAGAACTGGTAAATATGGGAAACCCTTGAGAGTAGAAATTCTGTTTTTGCTAGCAGCTAAGACCTGCATCAAATTATTATATTTAATAAAGAATTCAATTTAAAAAGAAAAAAAAATATGCAATATGGTCAAAACTCAGTAAACAAAACAACCTGGAGTCGAGGCTGACTTGCCATAGTGAGAGATTTCAACTTATTTTGAGCTACTGAGAGGAACTGCAAAAATGAAACAACAAATACAGGAAGTTTCTATGAACACTGAAGGTGAAGACCATAATAAGATTTGGATTAAAAATCAGAAAGCAAAAGCTTGCCTCCAAATTAGGAAGCTGAGGGAGACTTGCCAATGATGTGATTTGATTTCCAGCAAGATAGAGTTGCTGCACAAAAATTAAGGATTTCAAAATGCTATTATTAAATAAGTATTCACATTCTTGAACTGTTTTATAGTAGCCATAAGACAAAAGTATACAGACACACATACACATATAAAAGACAACATACCTGCAGTACTTTGCAATTCTCAAGAGGCTCAAATCCAGGCCCCTTAAAATCATTAAAACTCAAATCAAGAACCTGAAAATGTAAATAGTTTCTTTCAATCAGTTCGTAAGATGATTATTTGAAATTATTCAAACATAACACCCAAATGTAAATTATATATACAAAACCTTCACTCTCGTCAATATTTCTACTCCTTCCAGTGTGGACAAAAGATTGTCTCGGAGATACACAAACTGCCAATAAGAATCATAAGTTAAATGCTATAAAAATCCTCAAAACACAAACTAACGAGGGCACATCAAAATTAAACTTGAAATTCTCTCCTTGACACTATGTAGTCCTTGGAATAAACTAAGGCAAAACAGAAATTTTTATTTTATAATCTTAAATCACAAAACCTAAAGCCATTGGCAGAAACAATAGCAGCTAAACTAACATCTGCTCACACGTCATAGTATTTCAAACAGGGCCAACTTCCCAATGTGTCTCACTCTCAGACCAATTAGGAAAATGGTATGCCTAGACCAATCTAGCTGTTCAGTAAAATAAGACTACTCTTATAATAAGAGTAATACAAAATGGAGCATCAAGAAATAAGTGCACTTTATTCATAACTTTTCTTTCTTGCAATTGAACAATTTGTCCTACTCTGTTTTTCAATACAGACTGCAGAGTGAGCTCAACTACAGCAAACAATTGTCTTTCCAAAAAAGTGCACTTCCACAAAAAATAAGGGAAAAGGAAAATGGTAGCTAATTCATATCTTGTCGCAAATGAGTAGAGCAACAAAATAAGAGAGCACATCCATACAAATTTATTAATATGCTCATCTGCAATAGGACTTGTATAAAATGCAGTAATTATCTGGCGTAAATTAAATTTCATTGAAATTTGCCAAAACAAACTTTGAATAGATTGTCTAAAATAGATAATGAGCTAAACAGAAGATATATTTACCTCTAAGTTTGAGGATAAGTTTAATCCACTGGCATTGAGACTCCGAACTCTGTGTCCCCTAAGATCCAGTCTCTGATAAAATATCAAGATGGATCAGAATTAGATAATAAATGAGACTGAAAAATCCATCACATTAGCTCACCAAATTATTGGCAACAAGATACAAAACGTAAAAGTTTAGCTTCAAATATACATGAGAGACACAGCAATTGCATACTACCAAAGGAAGGAGGCAATTGGGTGAGTCCATTTTATGATACCTACAGCACTCCAATACGTCAAACATCAACTAGTATTAGTTGCTAAGTAGTTATTAAAATATAAAACTGCGTTGGTGTCAATTTTCAACAAGTGCGGCTGTGCGAGCTACTAAGTGAACTCCACAATGAAGTTCTCTATCATTAAATGTCTCCAAAGAAAAAAGCATCTACATCTATGTACATATAATTAATTCCCTTTTTCATTCTGCAGTTGCTTCAGTTCCACATGAGAGTCAACAGTAATTCACTAATGAGATTCTAAATATTTGAACACTGACAAAGGCCTCCGTTTAAACATCAACTTCCGAACACATTCAAAACTTCATAAATTAGAAGTAATGCTGAACGCGAAGCTTACCAAATCATCATTGGCCTTAATCTCAACCTGCGGAAGAACAACAAAACGCGAATCCCGGCTATCAGGTGTCCCCGCTTTCCTCCTTCCAGACAGACCAGAACTCCTATCCTGTGACGACGACAGAGACCCCGCTCTCAACCCACCGGAGACAGAAGGCGACCGCACCGACAACGGCGACAAAACCTTCGTCCTCCTCACAGAACTGCCGCCGCTACCACTACTATCCAACGATGAAGAAGCAACCCTTCGCGATGAAGAAGTAGATACCGGCGATGCCAGCTTACTCAACGGCTTCTTCGCAGCCCCTACCTTACTCACACCAGACGCAACCGACGTCCTCGAACTCGGTCCCAACGGCGAAGCCGTAACTGGCTTCCCGGTGACGCCAGTGTGCGGAGAAGAAGGCAGAGAATTGCGCCGGAGCTCCGGGAGAGACCTCCGGGCCGGTTCCGTAACGGAAGAAGGGTTGCTCTTAGCGCCGGTAGCAGAATCGGCACCGGTTTTTCTTCTTCCGTCGGAGATCGACGCCTTCTGGACCAATCCTCCGGTACTGTTTCGTCTCGGCACAGAAAGTGAACTCGCGGAACCGCTAGATGAACCGGATCTCTTCGCAGTCACAGTAGATGGACCCGGACCCGAACCAGAACCAGACCCGGTTCGAGGTTCTACTACTCTCTTTCTTGTAGCAACATAACCTCCAGGGTTCACGGGTTTCGCAGCTTTTCTCGCACCTTCTAGAGAGTTCTTCTTCACCGAAATTTGAGGATTTTCTGGTGTTTTGTCTTCAACTGATTGCTCTGAAGGCACCTCCATTTAAATGTGGTGGTGCTGCTCAGAAATTTTCAAGAACTGAAAAATAAAAACCAAAAGACAAAAAAGTAGCAAGTTGAGGAACTAAAGAAAGTTCATTAAAGAGTTTGTAACAAAATGCAGTTGTGGCTTGGATCTAAGTGAGAAAAAAGGGAGAAAAATCTGAACAATGTGGGTGAAAAAAATGTCATAAAAAGGGACTGTGGGTGAATGAAGGGGTGGTTTGCCTTATGCCTTTACCTAGAAAATGTAGAGATCTAGTGGAAGAAGAGACTGGAACTGAAACCGAAGTTGAGTTTGGGTAACATTGAGAAGGAGCAAGGAAAAGAAAGAAAGAGGGAGGGAATTTTTCACAGGCTGGGGGAGTGGGTAGTGGTGCTAAAAAGCAAAGAGGTCAAGGGCGATTGAGAGGGACAGAGGAGCTGGAACCAATGAAGATGAGAGCATAGAAATGGAGCAAAAGCGAGAAGTGGCCCCCAGTGGGGTAGGGGGTTTTAAAAAATTTTAAAACGTTTTGTCGATAAGACCCGCGAATGGAAGAGCGGGTTGTGAGACGGAAGCATCGATTAGAGACAATGGACCTTAATTTTGGTCTCAAATTTAGCGAAGGATAAAGTACTTTTTATGTCTTTTTCTGTTTAGATCGGCTTTGATTTTTGGTTCAATAATTTTCTTCTCTGTTTCAAAGTTAACCTTTTAATTTACACAACGTTATCTGTTTTTATCTGTACAAAAAACAAAACGTTATTTATTTCATCTCAATTTTAACTATATATTCTGATAGAAATTGTGTATGTGGCGCTCATGTATTATTTAGCGTGACACTGGCAAACTGAACAAAAGATTTATTTCATTTAATTTCACCGAAGAGAACATTGTTTATTTTTTTTCTTTCACTTTTATCTTATCTTTGTCTTTGTCCACGAGCATGTATAGGAATGCTTAATTATTTTTCAAAAGGTTTTTTTTAAAAAAAAAAAGCTGTTTGATGTAACAAATTATAGCATATTTGGTAAAAACTAATTCTCTATTAAAATAATTTTTTGCTTAAAAAAAAGTTTTTTTCACTATTTCAATTATGTTTGACAATTTTTATTTTAATTTTTATATAAAATTTAATGTATTATAATAATTTTTTTATAATATTGAAACTTAAAACTTTTGATTATAAATTATAAATTATTTTAAAAAATTTTAGATATAAATAAAATTTTGTTCTCAATCAAATAAATAATGTTAGAATTCTAATTAGTCATCTCTTATATCGTGTTCTAAATATTCTGATAATCCTTTCACTCACCATCACCATTTTTTCGTCACTCCGCTCCAAACTCCTTTGTCACAATCACCGTCCTAAATTCTAAATTCTGATTACTGTCCTAGATTTCAGACTCCGTTCCAAACTTCAATTTTTGTCCTAAATTCCAAACTTCGTTCCAGACTCCAATTACTGTCCTAGATTCCAATCTCCGATATGTAACTTTATTCAATTTCGCCGATAAGTTCCGTCTGATCTAGCCTGGAAGATTGACTTTGTCTCTTTTGCTTCAGTATCTAATCAGTTATGTTTGATAGATTGGCTTCATCTCTGCTGTTTCAGTCAAATGTAGATTGGTTTCATCCTAGTTGAAGTTTGACCTTCGTTCTCATTGTAGATTTTCTCAAATACAGATGATTTCATCCCAAATGCAGTTTGAGTTTCTTGACTTCTCCAATATCTCGATGTTGTGTTTTTAAAATATTTTTAGTTTATTTTATTTTTGTTTGTCTAATTGTAACAAGATAAAACTGAATAACTTTAGTTTGAAGGGGAGTGCTAGAATATCTAGAACTTATCTCGGAATTGAATAAGACTTGATTTTGTGTTATCTTAGGGATCTGATTTCTACATAATTAAATATATTATTTTGATTATATTCTCTTTATATATACTCTATCTCCTATAAATAAGGAATCATCTTGTAAACATTGATTAATTCATTAATTCAAAGAATATACAGAAACTTTCTCTAAAATTTTTATGTGTCCATGTTTATCTATTTCTAATACTAAGATTCATATTTTCTTGACTCTGTGACAAGATCATAAGCAAACCTTATTATCTAGTTTCAATCAAAACAAAATTGCAGTCTCACTCCCTTTTTTCACTAAATTCTCATATTTGCTAAACTTGAACATCCGCTTTCTTGCATCCATAGTTCATCGCTTTAAGGTTTAGCGTGGAGGAATTTTCGTCATATTTTTCAAATTGAAAGCAGCCAAAGCATGTGAGCACGGGTAACCAAGTGCAACATAGTGCTTAAAAGAACAATTCACCTCTAGAGTAGAGGTGTCCAAATATACAATTTGATTTATAGAATCATTGCATTACAGTATTGTCAAATTTGTATGAAGTGACACCACAATGAGTTTATTGAAATTGGATGCACCACAACCATCAAGGTTTTGTTTCTCAAATAATTTATAAATCTTTTGTGTATAGTGCATGTTTGTGATATTTGTAAAAACTTGATTATTTCAATAATCGATTATTGTATAAAATTTTTTTGCTATAATCGATCATAATATAATCAATTTTATGTTTAGATATGTTAGTTGAAAAGCGATTTTAAACTAATCTGTTTCGTTTTGATTATATAAAAAAGAATTATTTTTATGCATTAAATTACTAAAATAGGTATAAAATTATTAAAAAAGTTATTTGATTGAGAATAAAATGATATTTACATCTCAAAGTATAAGGAATAATCTATAATCTAGAATCATAAGCTGAAATTTTAGCATTATGAAAAAAATATTTTTATAATACATTAAATTTCGTACAAAAATTAAAGTTGATTTTGACAAACATGTAAAAATACTGTTACAACAACTTTTTTTTGCCAAAAACAAGTTGCTGGGAACAAATTTAATCATTCCCAAACATGCGATAAAAATATGGCTGCATGTTTTACAATGATGTTATTCTTAACTGTGCATGCAAGAGTACTTTGATGGCAATGACAATCTTCCTATGCTTCATTTCTATGCCATCCATTGGTACAAACTTTGTAATACTTCATTTGTACTTTCACTCATTTAAGATGCTTTAATTCTACCACCAAAAGTGTCCTTGTTAAATGCTTCATTTATGCCTAATCTTATACATACCACTCAGCCATCAATGACCTTTTAAGATTGTATTCTAAACTGTGATTCGGGACTCGGTCCCATGAGTTAACCCAGCACGCATCTAGCCGAAGTCTATCGTTAATCCCCAACGGAGTTCACCCAAGGCACATTGTAGAGATCACAGCACAACGGATGTCAGACCACGGCATTGGATAACAACAACGTTATCGCGAGATTTACGCAGTGGATAAATCCTATGATAATCCGTAACTATCAATCACAACATTGCGTAATAATAATGTCCATAACCGCCTTTGACAGCTCATAACTGCAATATTAATATTCCAGTTTTATACGGATCATCAGCTACAATTAAGAGAACGTGTTTCCCAATCTACATTCTATAAATATCAGGCTCAATCTTCTTCAGCGGGTAACTATTGCTCTTTGCCTTAAACCCTAATTGTGCACAGTCTGACTTAAACATTTGAGTCCTTTTGCAAGTACCATCCATCCTTGTTTCAACACGCTCTGCTGTTGTGTAAGGAGGAAAACACTAGTACGTGTCTTCTCAAATACATCTCAATATCCACTACTGAACAAATTGTATCTTTTAATAATTTTACTCCTTCTTTCTTCAAATTCTTCTCCACAATCAAATTGTTTCGTGCATTTGTTAAATAGACTTTGAATTGTTTTACTATAATCTAAACCACCAAATTACTTAGTTGGATTTTGTAAAATATGTCATTGATGTAACATCCCAAAATTTCTAATCTCTTAAACAGTAATTTTGACAGTTAACAGAATTTTACTGTTTAGTAATTTCTGTGCACTGTAAAATTATTTTGATTATTCCGTTAGCGTATTTGATCGTGTTGAGTGATTTACTCCGTGTCAGGAAAATAAAAATTTTTCGGGCCGGAGAAAACTTTACGTAATTTAATTTTTACCGTTAGGCAATTATTTTACGTAATCTGATTTGAAATTTGTGTATTTTATAATTTTTGTGATTTTATGGATGATTTTAAATTTTTTTCCTGTTTGTGGCCCCGCAAGGGGTATGTGGGCCCAGGTGGCCATACGTGGGCCTAGGTGGGTCCCACAAAGTGAAAAAATTTTCTACGCATAGGAAAATTTGTACTTTTAGACAGAGACAGAAGATCTTACTAAACCTGAATCCGGAAACAGTTTTAGAAAATTTTTTTATCTTGTGTTTTCAGATCGTATTTAATTATCGGATGATAAAAATACAAAATAAAAATATTATTTGTAGGATACAAGAATAAATATTATATACATGTAGTCAACAAAGAGAGCTTGACTTGATTTATACCCTTGGATGAGAATACTTAGTTTGAATATTAACCATTGATTTAATCAAAGGTTAAGAAACAAACTTAATAAAAAGCTTGGATAATAACCATTGATTTAATCAATGGTGTGAGAATAAGCTTAGTTAGGAAGGCTTTGATATCAACCATAGATGTAATCAAAGGTGTAGAATTGGTCTTGAAAAATGACAAAGACCATTTATAACCATTGGATTTAGATTAAATCAAGGGTGGAGATTTAATCTTAAAAAGTAACAAAGACCATTTATATATGTTATTGGATGAAGAATTAATCAATGGTGGAGATTTGGTCTTCTAAAGTAAAAGAAAGACTAATTAGGACCCTTGGATTAAAAGTTAGAAATAATCTTGACCCTTAATTTTGGAGACACATCTAAATTTAGAATTTAAAGGAGAAAAATTCAATGGCGCAGATTTAGTCATTTTAAAATTAAAAATTTACCTAAATCCTAACCATTGAATTAATCAATGGCTAGAAATGCTTCAAATGGTAGCAAATAATGAAGACAACTTTATTGAATGCATTATGAAGAGAAGGTGATGGTTTTGGAGTGTTTAGAAGAGAAAGAGACAAAGCTTTATGTCATTTTTTGATGTCTTGGTCAAGTTAGACATCATAATAATAGCATTTTTGATTTTTTGCACTCAAGAAGAATGCAAGAAGGGGGCACGGTTTTTGTAACCCCCTTTGGAGGATGTCACACATAAAATAAAATAAAATAAATAGAAATAAAATCTACCCAAGTTGCGGAATATTTGTTAAAATTATTACGGGTTGTAAAAATAATTCCTGATAAACAGAAATATGTAATAAAAAGATAATACGAAAAATATGAAATAAAAAAAACATCATCACTAATAATATACATATGGTTAAGTTATAAACCGTACATATAATTTACAACTAAGACTACAACTCTTTAAACAAGAACAAGAAAGAAAGCAATAAAAGAGTTAATATATACGAGACATACTGGCCGACGCGCCAAAAAAAAAACATCATGATTATCTACTCCTCCGATGGATCACTCTCGGTGTGAAAATGATCATCGGAGATAAATCCTCACGATGTCTCGACATACGGCGATAACGGGATCGCGTTAGTCGACACGATGCTTATCTCACTAGGCTCAGGGTTTTCAGGACCCCAATAACGCCTAATGGATAAGGGTAACTCTAAATGCAGAAAAAGCGTCGTCGTCGAAATCGGATCTCCATCAAACTGATGACGTAGAATCACAGTCATACGTCCAGCATAGGTAACAGAAGCACGATCTCCTCGTAAATGCCAAGCCAAATCACCTCCATGGAATACCAGCTCTACGAACCCCAAAAATGCAGGTGTCGCCATCCCCCACACAATCAATCCAGAGGGTATGGATGATTGGATGGTTCTTGCTCGTAAAACTGATCGTCGGTCTGCTGATCTCCCTCTTCCTCAGGGTACACGATCTCAAGAGGCTGTTCCTCTTCTTCCTCTTCAAACTCTTTACCGCATAAAATAAATAGACAATAGACACATACAATAAAGAGGTAAGACAACATAAAACCATCACAACATGGCAAATAAGAAGACGACAAATAACAATTACACAGTTTATACAATATGAAGAAGCTATAACAGTAATACATATTAAATATCCTAGGGTTTCAGAACATCACAGACAGATCACAAATAAAGAAAATCACACGAGATAAATCAATCTCACAGATAAGATAAGATAAGAAATAGACAACTAACATAAAAATTATCAGATAAATATAAATAGAGTAAATGTAAAAATATCCAAGATGTTACCAAATAAAGATAAATAGAGAAAAATGGAATAATATCCAAGATATACTCAAATACACCAAAACACAACCCTACTCCATGGAGCTAAACCCAAACCGATATCGAGAGAATGACTTGCAAAATCTATTAGTACCACGGCCGCCCAACCAACTATTACGCGATCACACGTTGCGTCAATAGCCTACGACACGGGAATCCACCATCCAGGCGTAGTATAGTTCTGATCTCCCGTTGTGGCACTATAGGCAATGTCTTACTAGACTTTACAAACCTCGATTAAATATAGTGAATGTCGAGTACATTAATGTGCTATCGGTTCTTGGCCCAAATGGAAAGCTACCAATCATGTCACACGTGTGGGATCCCGTACACTAAAGTCTCCAAGTTTATTAGAACAATAAACAACACTACACTTATCGCATCGACAACACGATGTAATTCGTCTCGTCAACCCAAAACACCAAAAATTGGCATAAAGACAAAACATAATTCCAAATATATGAAATTACGAAAATGCCCTTAAGATAGAAATATATATGCCCTCAATGGCAGAAAGCCTGTACGGGTTCACTTTTTCCCGACAGCGAAATAACCTCAAAAACCTGTACGGGTTCACGTTTTCCCGACAGCGAAAAATATATACGGTAACGTTCAATCGCGTAGAAATTTTATCGCGTTTTTGAAATCTCGTCGTTTTTACAAACGTTTAAAAATCGGGTAAAAATATTTTTCTGTTTTTAAAATCGCGTAGCATTTTTAATTCGTTTTCTCAATCGCGTAGGATTTTTAAATCATTTTCTTATTCGAATGCCTTTAAAATTACCATTTAAACAGATAGAAATAATATTTAGTACATTTAAACTACGTAGAATAATTTTTCATACCGTATACTGTCATTAGGATATTTTGACTATCTTATAGGTTCATTTTTACTAAAAATTGACAGTATTTTGTTTGGAAACTTATAATAATGGTTTTCTAAATTTTCCATAAAATTTCTATTTACCTAAATTTTTAACCATTTCATTAAATTCTTTTTGAAATCTCTAACATGCTTCAAAACCAAAAGTGAGCTATATGTTAGAAAATTTCTTAACATTACTGTATTTCCTTCCTAATGATAAAATTATGAATTTTAACCCTTTAGATTTACTTTTAATCAATTGGTTCCTTCATAAATTATTATAGAAAATTTCTTCTTAACTTGTATTGTTTCTTTTTAATTGAAAAAGGTTTAGAAACAAGTTTTTAAAATCATGAATTCCTATAGTGGCATGTTGGCCGAATTTTATAAAACTTTTGCATTTGATTTCCAAAATGTCTTTCACCTTTTAAATCATATCAAATGTATTCTATAGTCTAAGTTCATTAAATCATTTTAGAAAATAGTTATCTATATTCAATTTAATCCTTTAGGCATGTTGGCCCAAAATACTAAGTTTGTACCATTTGATTTCTAAATGCATTTTTCTTTGATCAAATCAATTAGAAACTTTCTTGATTCTCCTAGGTTAATTAAGCTACACTTTAGGAAAAATCAAGAGAACATTTTGGTCCTCCAAACTTTGGCATTGCCGTGAGCTATTGGATTGTGTTCTTTGGAACACTCATGCAAACTTACACATGTTATTCACATCCTATGACTTATCATACAATTTCTAACACATGCATTATATTTCTAACATATGCAAAATATTTCTAACACATGCAAAATATTTTCTAACACATACAACCTAAATTAAAGCTTGTAGACATGCATTCAAAAGCTATTAGACATGCAAGATTATTACAATTACCAAATAAGAAAGCTACTAACAAATAACACTTAAGCTACTAGCAACCACAAAAATTAACAAATACACACATAAATAACACATGACCACCGAATCCTTATGGATTCTACAACATCACAAATAACTCCATCTTCTTACCACCATCAAGGGATGATAAGAATTGTCTTCCTCTTACCTTAAATGAAGACAAAAACTTGCTTTCTCACCTCCTTAGGTCACGGTTTTCACTCCACCAAACACCTAAAATTTTCAAACAAAACCTACATGTTACTAACCATGAAAAAGAAGCTAAACCATGGAAAAATCATGGCTTAGAACTTTGAAAAAGAAGAGAGAAAAGAAAAGTATGAAATTTCACCTTCTAGGTAAAACTTCCAAGGTTGGTTTCCAAGCCTTAGATGGAAGAATTTGAAGAAACTCCCAACTACAAAGGTTCTTAGAATGGTGTTTAGATTAAAGAAACTTGGTTAGAAAAATTTTTTGGATGGTTGGATGGTGTAGTTTGTGTCTTGGCCGAATATGGTGGAGAAAATGGGCAAGAATGGTGGCTAGGGTTCTTGATGAGAGAGAAGAGAGAAAGTGATGAAGACAAAGTGATATTTTGGTCACCAAAGGCCTCTTGGCCGTGGACTTCAAGTGGGGTGCAAGGTGGGCACCTTGCTTGGCTTCATCCAAGCCATTGGATGAATCAAAGGCTAAGATTAAGCCTTGGTGAGCAAGCCTTCTTCTCATTGGTTAGCTTATGGTGACTCACATGCTTTGAGTCACTTTGTGTATTTAATTTTTCTGTGAGTCACTATTGAGTCACTGTTCTGAAAGTTCTACGACCTACGGTGATTAATTAAGCTACCGATCTAACCGATTCGCTAATAATTGTGGGTCCCGCAAAATATTTAGGGTCCACTTGTCACTAAAACATCTTGACTAATAAAATAATATTATAATAATATAAAATTATTTTATTTGTGATTAAATCCTAAAAATTAAAAGATTATTTTTAGACTCATTCGAGAATCGGGTTAAGTAAGATCCCCAATTCTAAATAATCAAATAAGATTTTCCCGGCCGGAATATATTATTTTCCGCTCGAGCAAATCACGCAAAAAGTTCATATAAAATCACAGACGGTATTTTCGGCATTAAATCAAGAAGAAAACAATTAAAAACAGACAAAAACAGAGAAAACAAGACGTTCGGGACGTAACGGTCATTTCCCATTTTTTCCCACAACGTAGGTAATTATCCAAAACGTTCAAATAAAATATCCAAGAAGTATTATTTATTTGTATATCTTTCGAGAAAAATTAATACAAGAATTTCGAGAAAAATTTTTATTTGACCGTTAAGCTTCAAGCAAATTACGTAAAACGATCAAATAAAATTTGAACCTGTATTATCGAAATTGTTTTCATACAAAATTCAAGAACAGAAAAACAGGGACACAGCGGTCATTCATACAAAAGCATGAAAAACAGAAAACAGTACATTCAGAATATTTTCTAAAAATTGGGGCGTTACAACACTTAACAAATAAAAATTTCGTCCTCGAAATTTGATGTTTATCCGAACAAATGAGGATCCTGATCCTTCATTTTATCTTCCGGTTCCCAAGTAGCTTTACCCGTCACATCATTCCATATAACCTTCACCACTCGATCATCTTTCCTCGAAGTTGCTTTACCTTTTCGTCCTCTATCCCGACGGGTAAAGTTTCGTAAGTCAAATTCTCCTTTAATTGCACGTCATCCGGTTGTATAACATGTGTCGGATCGGCATATACTTCAGAATCGAGACACATGAAACACGTCATGCAAATTGGATAGGAAAGGCGGCAAAGCAATCGATATGCTACGGGACCAATACGTCGGATAATCGATATGGTCCAATGAATTTAGGAGTAAGCTTCTTAGACTTAATTACCCTTCCGAGCACGGTCGTAGGAGTAACTCTCAGAAACACATGCTCACCCTCCTCAAATTCAAGAGGTCGTCTTCGCTTATCCGCGTAACTCTTTTGTCTGCTTTGCGTCGTCCTCATCTTTTCTTGTATCATCTTGACTTTATCCGTAGTTTCTTTGTACAAGCTCCGGTCCAACATCATACTTTCTCCATCTTGATACCAAGATAACGGCGTTCGACATCGTCTTCCATATAATGCTTCATAAGGTGCCATTCCAATGCTTGCGTGAAAACTATTGTTGTAGGTGAATTCTATCAAAGATAAAAATTCATCCCAACTTCCCCGTTGTTCCAAAACACAAGCACGCAATAAATCCTCCAAAGACTGTATAGTTCTTTCGGTCGGCCGTCGACCGTCTGCGGATGATACGCTGAACTCAGTCGTAACTTAGTTCCCATAGCTTCTTGTAGACTTCGCCAAAATCTTGACGTAAACCTCGGATCTCTGTCAGAAATTATACTTGTCGGTACACCATGTAGTCGACAATTTCACCGATGTACAACGGGTTAATCTTTCCAATGAATATTTGATATTGATCGGTAAGAAATGAGCCGATTTCGTAAGTCTATCGACTATAACCCATATTGCGTCATGACCTCTCCTTGTCTTTGGCAAACCAAGAACGAAATCCATAGAAATCTTTGTCCCATTTCCATTCGGAATCGATAATGGTTGCAACATCCCAAATTGGTCTTTGGTGTTCAACTTTCGACTTTTGACAAACTAGGCAAGTTGACACGCATCTAACTACATCACCCTTCATTCCATGCCACCAGAATAACTTCTTCAAGTCTTGATACATCTTTGTTATGCCTGGATGCATACTCAACAGACTAGTATGGGCATGTTTCACAATATATCTTCTCAGTTCTCGGTTACGAGGAACACAGACTCTACCCCGAAATCTCAGAATTCCATCAGTTCCTTCCTTGAATTCTAGTGTCTCGCCTTGCTTTATCTGCTCCCTCATTCTTTGCAAAAATTTATCGGCATTTTGCTTTTCTTTTATGTCTTCCATCAGCTCGCTCGAGATAGTAACCATGCTAATACAGATCTTCCCCGGTTTCAACTCAACAAATGACCACTCATCTCTAAACTGTTCAATGAGTTCCTTTTCCTTGATCATTAGAGCAGAAACACTAATAATTTTCCTGCTCAAAGCATCGGCCACGACATTCGCTTTACCAGGATGGTATAAAAGTTGAAAATCGTAATCGTTCAGAAATTCTAACCACCTTCGCTGCCTCATATTCAGCTCCTTCTGGTCGTACAAGTACTTTAAACTCTTGTGATCACTGAAAATGTTGAACGTTGCTCCATAGAGAAAGTGTCTCCATATCTTCAAAGCAAAAACCACCGCAGCCAATTCCAAATCATGTGTAGGATAATTCTTCTCATGAACCTTCAATTGTCGAGAAGCATACGCCACCACGTTCCGATCTTGCATCAACACACATCCTAGTCCTTGATAAGAAGCGTCACAATACACATCGAAAGATCTCGTCGAATCTGGTAGGATTAACACCGGCGCAGTTGTTAACCTCTTCTTCAACTCTTGGAAACTAGCTTCACGTTCTTCCGTCCATTCGAAAGCTTGACTTTTCCTCGTTAGTTGTGTAAGCGGTCCAGCAATCTTGGAAAAACCTTCGATAAATCTCCGATAATAACCAGCAAGTCCAACAAAACTTCGAAACATTCTTGTCTTAGTCTCTCCCCTTGTAAAACGCAGTCTCCACTTTCGATGGGTCCACCGCTATACCTTCTTTAGAAATTACGTGACCAAGAAATTGAACTTCTTCTAACCGAACTCACACTTAGACAACTTCGCATACAACCGCTTCTCCTCAAAATCGAAGAATAACACTTAGATGTTCAAAGATGCTCTTCCTTCGATCTAGAATAGATCGAGAATGTCATCGATAAAGACAACGACAAATCTGTCTAGATACGGACGAAATATCCTGTTCATATAATCCATAAATATAGCAGAGCATTCGTCACCCCGAATGGCATTACCGATACTCATAATGTCCATAACGAGTTCGAAAAGCGTTTTCGGCACATCCTCCCCTTTCACACGAATTTGGTGATAACCCGATCGTAGATCTATCTTGGAAAATATCACGGCTCCTCTCAATTGATCCATCAAATCGTCGATTCTTGGAAGCGGATATTTATTCTTGATAGTCACCTTGTTCACCGCTGTAGATAGTTCACACAAAGTCGTGACGTTCCATCCTTCTTCTTGACCAAAAAAATCTTGGTGCACCCCATGGGGAAACACTAGGTCGTACAAATTCTTTCTCCAACAGTTCCACCAATTGCTTTTTCGGCTCCTCCAACTCTACCGGCGACATACGATATGGTGCAATTGAGATAGGACATTCCGTACTAAATCAATTGAGAATTCGATCTCCGCTCGGGCGGTAAACCGGTACATCTTCGGGAAAAACATCCAGGAAATTCGTTGACAACGGGAATAGTATTCACATCCTTCTCATTCTTAACTTCTAGAGAAGACAATACCGAGATATCCCTGCGCTCTATCTCTCAGTAAAGACTTGACCTTAACAGCAGTTAAGAATCCAGACTCTTCTTTCTTAGGAAAAACTATAGTTTTCTTTGCACAATCTATGAGGATATGGTTAGAACATAACCAGTCCATCCCTAAGATTACATCTATCTCAATGAGAGGCAAACAAATCAAATCGATCAAAAACAAACGGCCCTTCACAACAATAGGACAATCCAAGCAGATCTTAGAAGTAACTACAGGTTTAGCAGTTGGTGTAGATACATTCAACATAACATTCAGAGAAGACATAGGCAACTTCAACCTTTCCACACAATCATATGCAATAAAAGAGTGTGTAGCACCCGAAGTCATACAAGACAGTCAGAAGATTACCTCCAATGTCTCCTTCTCCCTGAATAAGATCATCGACTTAGAAATCTCAGATCCCACCATCGTATACACTCGTCCTCCGGATCTCGGTTGAGTACTTCCGATTTTTGCTGATTAGCTTTAACATACCGAACAACAGGTTTCCTCTCCGACTGTGGACAATCCTTTGCTATGTGCCCAGGTTGTTTACAATTGAAACAAACTGTACCTTTAACTGTACACTCGGGAGAAATATGACCTTTCTTCCCGCACTTAAAACACGTTGGCGTAAACGCCACCCTCTGTCCAGCTCCACTACCACTTGCACTTCCGCTAACAGATGGTCGTTGAGATTGACTTCCTGTTGGCCTGGTATACGGCTTACGCTGAAACCGATTGACATTACTACCTCCACCTCTCTGGAACCTTGTCGGTCCAAAATTCGATTCCTCGATCTCTAGATGGCTCTAACTCTTCAAGTCGAGCACACGCATCCACCAACGCATGAAACCGAGTCATCCTCAAAGATACCCCTTCTCGTTTCGGTTCCACCCTTAAACCCGATTCAAACTTCCCTGCATCTCCACACATCATCTTGTCGTGTCTCGAGCATAATCGAGAATTGAGATAAACTCTCAAATTTTGTGGCATACTCATTCACCGTCATATTCCCCTGTCGCAACCCAAGAAATTCCATTTCCTTGGCATGCCTAGCACTTGCAGGAAAATATTTATCCGAGAAAAGTATTAGAAAACACTTCCCAAGTGATCTCGGTCCTTCGACTTGCAACACTCGGCGGATTCCTCTCCACCAATGTTCTCGCATCTCCTCTCGGCATGAAAACAGCATAAATCACTTTCTTTTCATCGGTACATCTCATCCCCTCAAAGATTCTCTCTAAATCTTGCATCCACCGACTCGCTTTCTCGGATCCACCTCGCCTCTAAATTGTGGCGGATTATGACGCCTAAATTCGGATAAATTTAGGGCATCTCGTGTAGCATCTTGTTGTTGGTTTGCTCTCAAATTTTCTTTCGAGTAATCACTTCACCATCTCGCCGCATAGCCTCAAGAACAACCAACATCGGATCCTCATCTCGATTTACGTTAGCACGTCCTCTGCCTCTACCAGCCATCTCCTTTCTTCAAACATAACAAAACAAAGTCGATACATCCTTTAAGATATTTCCAAAAGGATATAAATCAAAAGATCAGAGAATCACACAAAGACAAACAAAAACAGACCCAACCACAACCCCAAAAGACTCTAACTTGGGCTCTGATACCAACTAATGTAACACCCCTTTGGAGGATGTCACACATAAAATAAAATAAAATAAATAGAAATAAAATCTACCCAAGTTGCGGAATATTTGTTAAAATTATTACGGGTTGTAAAAATAATTCCTGATAAACAGAAATATGTAATAAAAAGATAATACGAAAAATATGAAATAAAAAAAAACATCATCACTAATAATATACATATGGTTAAGTTATAAAGCGTACATATAATTTACAACTAAGACTACAACTCTTTAAACAAGAACAAGAAAGAAAGCAATAAAAGAGTTAATATATACGTACATACTGTTGACGCGCCCAAAAAAAACATCATGATTATCTACTCCTCGATGGATCACTCTCGGTGTGAAAATGATCATCGGAGATAAATATCACGATGTCTCGACATACGGCGATAACGGGATCGCGCGGTCGACACGATGCTTATCTCACTAGGCTCAGGGTTTTCAGCACCCCAATAACGCCTAATGGATAAGGGTAACTCTAAATGCAGAAAAAGCGTCGTCGTCGAAATCGGATCTCCATCAAACTGATGACGTAGAATCACAGTCATACGTCCAAAGATAGGTAACAGAAGCACGATCTCCTCGTAAATGCCAAGCCAAATCACCTCCATGGAATACCAGCTCTACGAACCCCAAAAATGCAGGTGTCGCCATCCCCCACACAATCAATCCAGAGGGTATGGATGATTGGATGGTTCTTGCTCGTAAAACTGATCGTCGGTCTGCTGATCTCCCTCTTCCTCAGGGTACACGATCTCAAGAGGCTGTTCCTCTTCTTCCTCTTCAAACTCTTTACCGCATAAAATAAATAGACAATAGACACATACAATAAAGAGGTAAGACAACATAAAACCATCACAACATGGCAAATAAGAAGACGACAAATAACAATTACACAGTTTATACAATATGAAGAAGCTATAACAGTAATACATATTAAATATCCTAGGGTTTCAAACATCACAGACAGATCACAAATAAAGAAAATCACACCAGATAAATCAATCTCACAGATAAGATAAGATAAGAAATAGACAACTAACATAAAAATTATCAGATAAATATAAATAGAGTAAATGTAAAAATATCCAAGATGTTACCAAATAAAGATAAATAGAGAAAAATGGAATAATATCCAAGATATACTCAAATACACCAAAACACAACCCTACTCCATGGAGCTAAACCCAAACTGATATCGAGAGAATGACTTGCAAAATCTATTAGTACCACGGCGCCCAACCAACTATTACGCGATCACACGTTGCGTCAATAGCCTACGACACGGGAATCCACCATCCAGGGCGTAGTATAGTTCATGATCTCCCGTTGTGGCACTATAGGCAATGTACTACTAGACTTTACAAACCTCGATTAAATATAGTGAATGTCGAGTACATTAATGTGCTATCGGTTTACCACGGCCCAATGGAGCTACCAAGCGTTCACGTGTGGGATCCCGTACACTAAAGTCTCCAAGTTTATTAGAACAATAAACAACACTACACTTATCGCATCGACAACACGATGTAATTCGTCTCGTCAACCCAAAACACCAAAAATTGGCATAAAGACAAAACATAATTCCAAATATATGAAATTACGAAAATGCCCTTAAGATAGAAATATATATGCCCTCAATGGCAGAAAGCCTGTACGGGTTCACTTTTTCCCGACAGCGAAATAACCTCAAAAACTGTACGGGTTCACGCGTTTTCCCGACAGCGAAAAAATATATACGGTAACGTTCAATCGCGTAGAAATTTTATCGCGTTTTTGAAATCTCGTCGTTTTTACAAACGTTTAAAAATCGGGTAAAAATATTTTTCTGTTTTTAAAATCGCGTAGCATTTTTAATTCGTTTTCTCAATCGCGTAGGATTTTTAAATCATTTTCTTATTCGAATGCCTTTAAAATTACCATTTAAACAGATAGAAATAATATTTAGTACATTTAAACTACGTAGAATAATTTTTCATACCGTATAATCGTCATTAGGATATTTTGACTATCTTATAGGTTCATTTTTACTAAAAATTGACAGTATTTTGTTTGGAAACTTATAATAATGGTTTTCTAAATTTTCCATAAAATTTCTATTTACCTAAATTTTTAACCATTTCATTAAATTCTTTTTGAAATCTCTAACATGCTTCAAAACCAAAAGTGAGCTATATGTTAGAAAATTTCTTAACATTACTGTATTTCCTTCCTAATGATAAAATTATGAATTTTAACCCTTTAGATTTACTTTTAATCAATTGGTTCCTTCATAAATTATTATAGAAAATTTCTTCTTAACTTGTATTGTTTCTTTTAATTGAAAAAGGTTTAGAAACAAGTTTTTAAAATCATGAATTCCTATAGTGGCATGTTGGCCGAATTTTATAAAACTTTTGCATTTGATTTCCAAAATGTCTTTCACCTTTTAAATCATATCAAATGTATTCTATAGTCTAAGTTCATTAAATCATTTTAGAAAATAGTTATCTATATTCAATTTAATCCTTTAGGCATGTTGGCCCAAAATACTAAGTTTGTACCATTTGATTTCTAAATGCATTTTTCTTTGATCAAATCAATTAGAAACTTTCTTGATTCTCCTAGGTTAATTAAGCTACACTTTAGGAAAAATCAAGAGAACATTTTGGTCCTCCAAACTTTGGCATTGCCGTGAGCTATTGGATTGTGTTCTTTGGAACACTCATGCAAACTTACACATGTTATTCACATCCTATGACTTATCATACAATTTCTAACACATGCATTATATTTCTAACATATGCAAAATATTTCTAACACATGCAAAATATTTTCTAACACATACAACCTAAATTAAAGCTTGTAGACATGCATTCAAAAGCTATTAGACATGCAAGATTATTACAATTACCAAATAAGAAAGCTACTAACAAATAACACTTAAGCTACTAGCAACCACAAAAATTAACAAATACACACATAAATAACACATGACCACCGAATCCTTATGGATTCTACAACATCACAAATAACTCCATCTTCTTACCACCATCAAGGGATGATAAGAATTGTCTTCCTCTTACCTTAAATGAAGACAAAAACTTGCTTTCTCACCTCCTTAGGTCACGGTTTTCACTCCACCAAACACCTAAAATTTTCAAACAAAACCTACATGTTACTAACCATGAAAAAGAAGCTAAACCATGGAAAAATCATGGCTTAGAACTTTGAAAAAGAAGAGAGAAAAGAAAAGTATGAAATTTCACCTTCTAGGTAAAACTTCCAAGGTTGGTTTCCAAGCCTTAGATGGAAGAATTTGAAGAAACTCCCAACTACAAAGGTTCTTAGAATGGTGTTTAGATTAAAGAAACTTGGTTAGAAAAATTTTTTGGATGGTTGGATGGTGTAGTTTGTGTCTTGGCCGAATATGGTGGAGAAAATGGGCAAGAATGGTGGCTAGGGTTCTTGATGAGAGAGAAGAGAGAAAGTGATGAAGACAAAGTGATATTTTGGTCACCAAAGGCCTCTTGGCCGTGGACTTCAAGTGGGGTGCAAGGTGGGCACCTTGCTTGGCTTCATCCAAGCCATTGGATGAATCAAAGGCTAAGATTAAGCCTTGGTGAGCAAGCCTTCTTCTCATTGGTTAGCTTATGGTGACTCACATCTTTGAGTCACACTTGTGTATTTAATTTTTCTTGAGTCACTATTTGAGTCACACATTGCTGGAAAGTTCTACAGCCTACGGTGATTAATTAAGCTACCGATCTAACCGTTCTGCTAATTGTGGGTCCCGCAAAATATTTCCGGGTCCACTGTCACTAAAACATATTGACTAATAAAATAATATTATAATAATATAAAATTATTTTATTTGTGATTAAATCCTAAAAATTAAAAGATTATTTTTAGACTCATTCGAGAATCGGGTTAAGTAGAAGATCCCCAATTCTAAATAATCAAATAAGATTTTCCCGGCCCAGGAATATATTATTTTCCCGCTCGGAGCAAATCACGCAAAAAGTTCATATAAAATCACAGAGCGGTATTTTCGGCATTAAATCAAGAAGAAAACAATTAAAAACAGACAAAAACAGAGAAAACAAGACGTTCGGGACGTAACGGTCATTTCCCCATTTTTTCCCACAACGTAGGTAATTATCCAAAACGTTCAAATAAAATATCCAAGAAGTATTATTTATTTGTATATCTTTCGAAAAATTAATACAAGATGGCTGAGAAAAATTTTTATTTGACCGTCTCAAGAAATTACGTAAAACGATCAAATAAAATTTGAACCTGTATTATCGAAATTGTTTTCATACAAAATTCAAGAATAGAAAAACAGGGACACAGCGGTCATTCATACAAAAGCATGAAAAACAGAAAACAGTACATTCAGAATATTTTCTAAAAATTGGGGCGTTACAGTTTTGGTCTGATTTTGAGAGCTTTGAAGACCATTATTAGCTATCTTGGTCATTATTGATCATTCTTGATCATCTTTGTCTCCTCCAAAAGCAAAAACTCATCAAACTTTTCTCTCCACCTCTCCTCCAAACAAGTTTTGGCCATGACCATCAAGAACACCCTCCATCACTCAAAAATTTCATCCAACTTGATTTTCTAAACCTAAACACCATTCTAAGAACATCTCTAGTTATGAGTTTTTCTAAAATCATTCATCTTGATCTTCAAATCCAAGCTTCAAGTTTCTATCAAAAATCAAAAATTTCATCTTTGTGCTTCAAGAGAAACCATTCGGTTATCTACCCTAAAATCACCATCCAAGCTCTTTTAATTTCATCCAACCTTGGATCTGGAATCTCCATGATGTTCTAAGCAACTTTCATGTTGAAGATTTCTTCTAAATCATTCATCTTCAAGGAGTTTCTTCAAGATCAAAGTTATTGGGTTTTTGAGGTGAAGTATAAAGAAACTTCATTTTCTTCTCTCTTTTTCATGATCTAAACCATGTTTGATCCATGGTTTCTCTTAATCAAACTTGATATGTTAATTAACTTGTATTTTGTTTTGTATTTGAGAAGCCCTTGGTGGTGAAGGACTTGGAAAAAGAAACAAATCAAGAAGCTTTGGAGGATCTTCAAGAGGTAAGAGGGAGATCCATCTCACTAACCAAGCATGGTAGTGAGAGATGGTATTTTATTTGATGGATGTGGAATCCATGTGAGGATTCATATCCATGGTCATGTAATTAATTTGTGGGTGTTTATGAGCTTTGATTAATTTCCTATGCTTGATATGCTTTGCATGATTTTATAACTTTGATGATATGCTTGAAATGCTATACATGCTTTTATGGCTTTGATGGTATGCTTATATTATTTATGATGAAATATATATGTATATGTCATGACTTGATGGTGGAAAAGAAATTGATTTTTGGCTCCAATAGCCAAGGAAGAGCTACGATTTTGATGCCCTTGATTAGGGTTCATGTTGAAAATTTTCAAGAACAAAAGAATTGATTTTTGAGTACTTAGAACATGGTGGATTTCGAACAAGACACCTCAAAATAGGTGTTCACAAATTAATATTTTCATGAAAGATGAAAATGGATGATTTGAAGAGTATGAAAAATAAACAAAGGATTTGTTTTTCAAGAGAACAAGAATATGATTTTTGGAGGAATTTTTATTGATTTATTTTGTGTAAAAAGTTTCTAAGTGTTTTACTAAACATGAGATTTAAATGAAAATAGTAATGATAATTTTAAGGATTTGCAAAGAAAGTGAAAAAAGATTTGTAAGGAAAGTAAAAATGAATTTGAACAAATGGGTTTGGTTTTTATGACCATCGGTATTTCGGTTTTGAAAATAAAAAATTTTTAATGGTTTTGTTTGTGTAAAACCATATCAATTTAGGAGGAAAATATTTGATGGCTTCAATGGCCAAAGACTCTACGATTTTTGAAGGTTAAGAAGTATTTTCTGTAATGAAATTGTGATGAAAAATGTTTTACGTATCTTAAAAACGTGATTTTTAAGCTACGCAATTTTGAACAATGTGTTAAAAATGATATTGATTTATTTAAGTCCAAAATAATGTTTGGAATATTGAGAAATATTTTATGTGATTGAAAAATGTTGAAAAATATTTTACGTATCTTAAAAACAATTTGAAATACTGATAAAATATTTCTACGCGATTTGAAAAATGTTTAAATATTTCTACATGATTTGAAAAGCATTTAAATATTTTACGCCTTCTTGAAATATTGTTGAAAAATCACTACATTGATTTGAATAGTGATAGAATATTTTTACGTGATTGTGAAAATGATAGAACATTGTTATGAGATTTGGAAAGTATTTTAAATATTTTGAGAATGATAGAAAATGATTTACGTGGACGTAAAAGAATAATTTTTAAGTTACGCGATTTTGAAAGCAGTGGAAAAATATTATGCGATTTGAGAAACGTATGTTTTTACGCGATTGAGAAAAACGTTAAAAATTAGTACGTGGTTTAAAAGTGCAATGAGAAGAGTTACAACATTTTGAAAAAATGTGAAATGTTACGAAATGTTACGAAATTTTGTAAACGTAACAGTAGTGTTACGGTATTGTAAAAACGTAATAAAAATGTTTTGGAATTTTAAAAATGTAACAAAAATGTTACGGTATTGTGAAAGTATAAAAGAAGTGTTATGGTATTGTGAAAACATAACAGAAAAGTTTTTGGATTGTGAAAACGTAACAGAAATGTTACGCGATTGTGAAAATACGGTAAAAGTGTTTTACAACTATGAAAACGTGATAACATGATTTTAGCTGTTGAAAGTACAGTATGATTATTGTTGAACCAGGTGTCCATACACGTTTGTGAGAAAATGACGTATTTGTCTATGATTGGATTTGGTGCATTATACATGCATTGGAATGGTCCGATGAGGATTTGGATATGGTGATTGCCTAGGAGAAACACACCTCTTGAGTGGGTGCGATATGCGTAGTGTAGGTCACTTGTTGACCTTGGGGGCATCGGGGTGCGGGTTGCCTACACGGTGGTTGGTCGCGCTTCTTCCCGTAGGTTAGACCGATGCAACACACCGATGATCCGGACCGAGACACTATTCTTAATCAAGATCGATAAAAAGACCGTCGTGTATATGCTAGATGTGCAAAATCAAAATGAGGATTATAGCACGTGGTCCGAGGCATGTGGACCGAGATCTTTTCGATCATTTCTCCGACCGAGTTTAGCTCCATGGAGTAGGAAATCGAGTCTTGTGTACATGCATAATCGAACATTTATATCTGTGTGATATATTAATTGAGGAATATTGGCTATGACAATTGTTTTGAATACTTAGATGATGATGATGATAATTAGGACATTATCGTAATTGTTGTTTATAATAATTGAATTGATAAATGATTTGATGATGATAGTTGATTAATATTGAATATATTATTGGAAGTTTGATATGATATCCCCTGTAAAATATTTTGCTTGTGTTATCTCCGTGCTTCGCCATACGCATTTGGTATTAGCGTAGGTGATCTCACCTCTTTGTTATGTTGTCTTGTGTGTCTACGTATTGTTAAAATTAAACAAGTAGAAAGAATGAGTTGTCTTAGACATAACAAAGCGATGGACACTCGAGAGATTGATGAAAACATTGAAGAGTGACTGTCTCAAGTTCGAAGGTGTTCGAGTAGACAAGGAGTAGAGTTCGATGCAACAATTTGGATACAAGATAAGGAATGAGTATGTTAAGTTTTATCGTTAGTGTTATCCGCTTTATTTAGTAGAACCCGTCATGGGGTTTGCTACTGTTAAAAAAAAAAGAGTCTGTTAGTTTCATATTTCTCTTTAAATTGTTAAATATTAATTGGTGTCAATATTATATATGAATTAGTTTAAATATATTTTCAGTAATACTTATGGATTACAGTAAGTTTATATTTCAGCAAGAAAGAATTTTTTTTTAAACCCACGTTTTTAACTCAAACCTTTTATGAAAACATTTTCAGATTATGAGTCGGAAGTCAGACATGTGATACCCTAGGGAGGGTGTTACAATTGACATAGTTGGTGGTGCATATTGGGAAATACTTCTTCAATTGTGTTTGTCATTGCCTGATCTTGGTATGTGAAAATGGTTTTGATGGTTGATCATCCTAGAATCCAAAATAATTGTAAAAAGCCAATGAAAACTTGCAGTCGTCTCATTTGTTAGGAACACACATCCAAACATCAGATCAGGATCACTTGTCCCTATTTTCTGTCCATTTCCCTGTCTCTCTACTTAAATTCTGTCAAGTGTTCTAAACTTAATTACATAATCATTTTCCTTCCCTTTTCATTTTAATTTATTTTTTACTTGGCAGAATTTAAGTAGAGAGACAAAGAATGAGACAGAAAATGAGAATAGGTGATTTTCATCCTCAAACATCACATTTAGCCAATGATGGTTAGTGCCTAGAAAAGGTGCACATATCAAATGTGCCTATTTATTCGATATGTGGTATCAAAGACAACCACATCACCAAAAAAAAATCATAATCAACCTTGCATTTACTATCTTGCCAAAAAAAAGTTTGTCATTGTTCCCTCTTCATCAAGTTAGACATCCTAATAAAACATTCACCTTCCTCGTGAACTTTTCCCTTGAAAGTATGTACCTAGCTTTGAGAATCTCCTACTTCAAACAATGCCTTTTTTTTTGTGCATGAACAAAATTATAGCAATTCTTCTTTGAGAAACCTAATACTACAACACTCCTACTTCATCAGTCATATAAGTATATGCATCTATTATTCTCACCCTAGCATCCACCATTGATATTAATGCATTCTCCTTTATATATAGAGAGAGAAAGAGAGAAAATTTCCTTGTAAATTATAATAAATACCTTTTTTTCTGGAATTACAAATTCATGATTATGTTCAATAACCATGCGAGTGATCTTCCATTTCCTTGCTTGCTAATGGAAAATTGAAAAAATAGTGGGGCATCTTGTTCTAACCATTAACTTGCCATATGTCGAGATATTAAGCTATTTGTCATTTTTAAAACATTCTTTTAAGTAAACTTATTGCTTTTAACTTAAATTATTTGTCTTGATATATTTTTGTTAATTTGGCCTTTAAACAATACAACCCAAGTTATATGTATAATCACAATACAAGTTGTATTTCCGTGTTTCATCATGAACAATTCTCCAAAGTAACTCATTATATTTTGCTTTATGATTTACAACATTACATTCTACATTAATTGCTTCCTCCTTTTTATTAATTTCTTTATCAATTTCATGCTAAACTTACAGTAACCATTTCTTACTTAGGGATGGCAAAATCTCCCTTTGGGGATCTTTGTGATGACTGTCCTATTTGAGGTCCCAAATTGGAAGAAATTTCCCCCACATGGATGAAGACAAGATAAAAATCCCCCGAGGCATATGTGCAGATAGAGACGAGAATCATATCTCCCACCTCAAATGGTCTCCGTTCTTGAAAAATTATTAAATTATCTTTAATGATTATATTATATAAATGTAATAATACTTTGTTATTTTTAATAATTTTCATTTATATTATTTTTAAATTAATTTAAAATAAAAAAGTAAAAGGAAAAACACACCACTAAGTAATAATTTATTATTTTAATTTCTTGATATTAAAGACTTAGATTAAAATTGTTTACAATTTTATATATATATATATATATATATATTAAATTTTTCTAATTTTTTAAAATAATTTCGAGTAGGGAACAAGAACAATAAGAAATTTTCTCCCGAAACAGGAATTGAGAACAAGAACGAGAGAAAATTAGTGAGGCAAGGACAAGGACAAGGAACAAGGAGATACCTCCCTCCCCATACCCACCTGGTGCAGATGACATCCCTATTCTTACTCACATAAGCACTCAAATTGAGACTACAAAAAATCATCAGTAGTTTCTTTTTTTCAGAATTTCATAAATTTCATGAAATAATTCAAAATTTACGAAAGTAGTGAAAATAATAAAAAATCTAAACTCTTCATCAATTAATTTGAAAAATTAATTTTATTGGAATGATTTAATTTAAAATTTAATTTTATATTTGAAACTCATTAAAAAATATAATTTTAATCGATTTACAAATCAATAAATTGATTTTATATCAATAATTTACTTTATTACCTTTAAAATAAGTTAAGTGGCTAAACTAATAAGGATAAAATAATCAATTCCAACTAAAACTAAAATCAAATTAAATCTATTCAAACCTAACAAAATTTGAATAAATTTTTATTTGTACACAACTAAATTTAAAAAGAAAAACCTATATAACTCGAGTTGTTTGTAGCGAACATGGATCGGGTACTAATAAAGGTGAATTGCATTATGCTGGACTCCACTTGTAGATTATGCCCTCACCCCTTTATTAATAGTATCCGAGCCCAATTTGGGCCTGAGTCCAGATGGGTAGCAAGGTTTTAAAATCAAGTGGACTTCAAAATTAGATCAATTCTTATTCTTATTTTATACTCCCTCCGTGTTTTTATGTGTTTTAAAATTTTTATACAAAAATTAAAGATACTATTAAATAGCTTGAAATATAAAAAAATATAATCTAATATAACTAAACTACACTTTTTCTCACTCCATTAATTATGAATTAGATGAAATTATTTGATTTAACTAAGATAATAAAAGGGTAAAATAAAAAAAAAATTAATATTTTTTCTATATTATCAAATGACAGATAATTTAAAACTAATTTTTTTCGAAAGACACATAAAAGGATGCTGGGAGTAACATTTCAAACAAAAAAGTTTATTTATAACTCAAATCAATTCCTAAAATATTTGATTCCAAACACTCTACTACATATATAATTCAAAACAGGAACTTCAACCTCTGCAGTCTATAACAATCACTGCATTACACACAATGTTACTGTAGTGTGTAACTATCAATAGCCTGTTTGTATTAGATAGATATCACCGTAAATGGGCGTTGAGTAAAAGGAGGAGACGAGTTCCTTCCTATAAACGCCATTGAAAACTCTGAATGGTGTATTGTTATGGTGTTTTTCCCGTTTAGGGTGGTTAGAATCTTAACCAAACAGGTGCCAAGATGTCTAGATCAACAGTTGTAATCAGGCCGTGAAACTAACTTGACTGATGCTACACCTTCCAGCAACAAAAATTGGAACTTTAAATAAGGATAAATACCTTTGTAATTATTAGGATGCTATAAGGTGAGTATGCGATGCCATATCGAAATATTGCTTGATTCTTCAAAGGCTGCTAAAAACGAATGATGCTCAGCACGTACCATATTGAAATACTACAATCCGGTTGGACAAGGTTTCTCGAGCAAATTTGCCATAACCAAACTTGTGAATTGTTGCATTCATTTCTTGGAAGCTGAAGAGCATAAATATCGCAGCATATATTCATTGGAGGAGCATGTATCAGCAAGATCCTGATGTATTTTAGTGATTGCTTTCTGCAAAGATTTTAATGATGGGAGCAGATTTCTAGAGTTCTGTTGAATAGAATTCCCATGGGCTTTGCAGAGCTCCTGCCAAATCAAAGATAAAATCATTTTTATGGAACTACTCTGATTTTAAGCATAGAAAAAAATAAAGAAATTAAATTTAAGCACCTGACACCATCTAAGTATAAATTCCAAATGTGGGCAGTTTTCTAGAAGATCTGCAAGTGCCTCAATTAATCGCTGGAGATATCTGTAAGGGATTGATGTGGCTACTGCTGGAATATCTGCTGGACTAACAGCAAAAATACATTTTTTAATGAGAGAGTCCTCATTTAAGCGAAGGCAAAGGATCAAAGCTCTACTTGGTTGATTTTCACTAAGAGCTTCATCAACAGCCTGTTCAGCAATGTCAGCCCAAGTTACTAATGACATCAAAAGTGGAAATACTGCAGTGAAGAAAGAACATCATATACTGCTAGGTGGAGCGAAATTGGAATCATATATGCTGCATATTCAACCTGCTCAATTTTGTCTATAATTCCTTGTTTTCATGATTGAAAAGGACAAAAAGAACGGAATCTAAAAAATATATAGTAATATCTGTGTTTGTTTTACAGAAAATAATTTCTAGGAAATTGTTTTCTTCACTTTTTCTGTCTGTACAGAAAAGTTACCATTTTCCAGCTTTTGTTGAAAAACGAAATTATTATTTTCTTGAGTTTTTGGCATTCATGAATAAAAAAAATAACTGCGTGAAAGAAACCCACTCTATAAGAGGAAAAATGCTTCCTCTTCTTACAAGCAGAAGTCAACTTCCAACATAACAACTCAAACACAAGAAATCATTCGAAGATGAATTGTTATTTACTTATTTTCAAAACAAGTGTTTTCTAAAACATTATTTCCTACAGAAAATACTTTCTGCAATAATTTTATATTCTTTGAAACAAATGGAGCCGTAGTTCTTTTGAGAAGATATAATTGTGAAAAAGTTGTAAGACTTCGAAACAAAGGTACCTCTGGTGTAACATTGATGTCAAGGTCAGTTGGATCAAATATGAACGATTCATCAACAGAATAAACTAAAACTCCCTCAGTTGTTGCTGCTACAAAACTCCGGCCAGTAGGTGCAATTCTCAAGCATTTTGTTTGAATAACAGGCCTTCCACGGTTAGGCATGGCTCCTGGTAAATCACGTCCTATTTTCCCTCTTGTTTGTTTGTCGACACCTTCTTCAATGTCACTGTTATCATCATCAATCAAATCTAGTGGGCCAGCTTCTGTCATATTCTTTGAGTTCAAAAAGTCAAGCACTCCATCTAATGAGAGATTGTGAGTTATCTGGAAACGTCGCAGCAATACCTGTACAAAAGATATTCCAATTAATAAACAGAACATTACTATGATATGATATACTGTTAGAGAGTAGTTTTTATGTGTTATTGGTCTGGACCTATTCTTGTACTAATTCTTATTTCTCAGTATATATATATATATATATATAGACAGGAGACAAACATTATTGAGTTAATCATCCTTTTTCATGTTTCCTCTTGTATTCTCTAACATGGTATCAAAGCAGGATAGAGAACCCTAAACCCTAGCTTTCCCTAACCTCTACCTGTGCCACCCCTCTCCCTTCCAGGTGGTGGAACCCCTTCCCTTCCGTCCGGTGATGCTTCCGGCATGAGGACCGGCGGTGGATCATCACCCAGCAAATCTTTTAGGGTAATATTGTTAAGAACTGCTATCTAGACAAAGGACTAAACCTTAAAGCAAGTTTTGGACTTTCAGATAGGTTTGTCAAGGAGGAATCTTGGATGGTTAGAGGAGTAAGTGAGAGACTAAAAGAGGGATTTACAAGAGAACAAGACAAAAGAATCCGAATTCCAACCACTTGTGTCAGGATTTGTAGAGAAGTGAATAGACTCAAGTAAAATCCAAAAGGATTGTAACTCGCTTGCCTTTCTATCACTCAAATTTCTACTAAATTGTAAACTCCAATTTAATGAAGAACCTGAGTAGAAAATAAATTAACAACAGCAGAATTATGTAAGGTAGAAAGTTTCATTATATAGAGGAAAGGTCTATGTTAGAATAGTTTAGAACATTTTAAATATAGCAGTATATCATGTATATATGCTAGAATCAATTAGGATTGTAGCATATCAGGATTGTATCACTATGATTAATTGTAATTAATATTAACATCTATATATAGAGATCATATATAGTCTGATTAGACACACAATTCAACAATATCCCCTTTTCTTCAAGTTGCTATGAAAGCGGGTTTCAACCGTCTCTATCTAAATCCTAATATGCTGCGCCCATTGCTCAGCGACAATTTTCCCTTCCACGACGCAACTCAATTTGGGTGAGCCCTCACTACCGCGCCTCTTTCCGGCAGAATTTCCCTCACTGCCATGCCTCTTTCCGGCAAATTTTCTGACGATGATCACTTTCCGGTGACCAACCAACCTGGATGCGAAACCCACTGCATCAGAATCGCACCACCCCGACCATCCAGATCTCGAAACCGCGCTGCCGTCTGCCTTACCATGCACCGCCGCACTAGAATCCACGCACCGGCGCGTGAAAGAGTGTGAGATCTCTTTCCAATGCCGTTCTTCCACAGACTTGGACGAAATTCACTGTAAAAGATGTCCTAAGCCTTTTCGGGTCTCATTTAGCCGTTTTTGGGGGGTTTCAAATCGTGGGTGCCTCGACCACCGTATTTTTGGACATTTTTCTATGTTCCTTTGCTGCGTTTTGTTGATTCCAGACCTGCCCAGTCATTTTTGGACCTATTCCAGGTGTTTCGTTCATTTTTTTAATCATCTTACTTTGATTTCTCACAATGGGCGATGTTGTCTCAGGCGTTTCAGGACACTCATCTGCTTTTGCAACCATACCAGAGTATGCTGCTCTTGTCTCCAAAGTTAATAACTCTGGTAGTGGTTGTGGTCGTGGACGTAGTCGTGGTGGCAGCAACAGGTCACATTGCTCTTTTTGTAACAAGTTGGGTCATTTGGAGGAGCGTTGTTGGGTGAAACATGGTAACCCAACATCAGCAAACTTTGCTCAAATTGAATCATCATCATCCACCTCCAGAGTGACCATTCCTATTGCAGATTATGAGGCATTCCTCCGCTTTAAAGCATCTTTACAGATTTCGGTTGAACAAATTGGTAATCCCACTGCCTGTTTATCTCAGTCATCTCTTGGGCCATGGATAATTGACTCTGGTGCTTCTGATCACCTCTGTGGTAATAAAGATCTTCTCACCTCTCTTACCTGCTCCACTAAATTACCCCCTGTTACTCTTGCTAATGGAACCAAAACTGTTGTCACTGATATTGGCCAAGCTCGGCCATGTCCTTTTCTACCCTTAACATTTACTCTTTATGTACCTAGTTGTCCTTTCAATTTAATATATGTTAGTCAGTTAGTTTGTGCCTTAATTGTTTCATTACCTTCACTAAACACTCTGTTCTTGTGCAGGATCAGGGTAGGGGGCGGACGATTGGAGTCGATTGTGACTCAGGAGAACTTTACCATCTTGTTGTGCATAGTTCTTCAGTGGCATGTACCATGACAGATTCTCCTAACCTCATTCATAGTCGTCATGGACATCGAAGTCTTTCCAAGCTCTAGAAGATGGTTCCTCACTTGTCTAGTTTACAATCTTTAGATTGCGAGTCTTGTCAAAAAGGGAAGCACACTCGTGCATCCTTTCCTGATCGAGTCAATAAAAGAGTTGATTCAACCTTCTCTCTTGTTCATTCAGATATATGAGGACCTAGTTGTGTCAGTTCTAGTTTAGGATTTCAATACTTTGTAACCTTTAATGATGATTATTCCCGTTGCACTTGGGTCTTTTTAATGAAAAATCATTCTGAATTATTTTCAATATTTCAAAAGTTTTGTGCTGAAATTCATACTCAGTTTGGGAAAACTATCCATATTCTACGTAGTGGCAATGCACGTGAATATTTGTCTTCTAATTTTTAGGAATTCATGGTTGAATAGGGCATCTTGCATTAAACAACTTGTCCTTGTACTCCACAACAAAATGGAGTGGCTAAACACAAAAACCAACATTTAATTGAAACAGCCAAGACTTTACTCTTACATATGAATGTTCCAATCCGTTTTTGGGGGGATGTTGTTCTTACATCTTGTTATTTGATAAACCGCATGCCTTCTTCTGCTCTAAATGACCAAGTCCCGTACATTATATTATTTCTTGATATATTTGTTTATCCTGTGTCTCCTCATGTGTTTAGTTGTACCTGTTTTGTCCACAATGTTACTTCAGGAAAGGACAAGCTCACTGCCAAAGCCTTCAAGTGTCTTTTCCTTGGATACTCTTGTCTTCAGAAAGGGTTTCGCTGCTACTCTCCCGATTTAGGTTGCTATGTGTGTCTGATGTCACCTTTTTCAACCAGCAACCCTTTTATTCTTTACCTACATATGCTTCCCAAGTAAACACAATCCTTCATGTTCCTATCTATAGTCCTCCTGTTGATTCCAGCAGTAATCCTACTCTTGTTCTTACTCCGGTGCCTGCCCATGGTCCTTCTCATCCACTAGCTACTTTTCAACGTTAACCACGACTGCTTATTGGTGCCAACCTTGTTCTAGAAGAAGTTCTAGATGATTCACCACCTTCGCTAGTCGTTCCCTCCGCCTTGGTTCCTGCATCAAACAGCTCACCTATTGCTCTTCAGAAAGGTAAACGTTCTACTCGTAACCCTCATCCACTTTATGTCTTTCTTAATTATGACTGTCTTTCTTCATAACATTACGCTTTTATTTCGAGTCTGTCTTCTGTTTCCATTCCTAAAACCACAGGTGAAGCATTATCTCATTCAAGTTGGCGCCAGGCAATGATGGATGAGATGTCTGCCTTATATTCTAATGGCACATGGGAGCTAGTTCCTAAACCAATAGGCAAATCTATTGTTGGCTACAGATGGGTGTTTACTGTTAAAGTTGGTTCAGATGGCTCCATTGATCAATTGAAGGTTTCGTTTAGTCGCCAAAGGCTACACTAAGATCTTTGGTCTTAATTATAGCGACTCCTTCTCTCCAGTTGCTAAGATTGCCTCTGTACGTCTTTTCCTCGCCATGGTTGTTGTTCGCCATTAGCCCCTCTACCAGCTGGACATAAAGAAAGCCTTCTTACATGGTGATTTACAAGAGGAGGTTTATATGGAGCAACTGCCTGACTTTGTTGCTCAAGGGGAGTTTAGATTGGTGTGCAAACTTCGCAAGTCCTTGTATGGCCTAAAACATTCCCCTCCGGCTTGGTTTGGCCGATTCAGAGTGATTGTTTAGGCCTTCGACATAATTCGCAGTGAAGCCAATCATTCTGTTTTCTATCGGTATCAATCTCCCAATCAATGCATCTACCTTGTGATTTATGTGTATGACATTGTCATTACTGGGAATGACCGAGTTGGCATTGCACAATTAAAGCAACATTTATTCACTCATTTTCATACCAAAGACCTTGGTAAGGTCTGTTATTTCCTAGGTATCGAGGTGGCACAATCTAGACATGGCATTTCTATCTCCCAAAGGAAATATGCCAAGGATATCTTGGAAGAAAATGGCATGTTAGGGTGCAAACCCATTGATACACCCATGGATCCTAATGTCAAGCTTCTACCAGGACAGGGGGAGCTACTAGCGGATCCTAGATGTTACCGAAGGTTGTTTGGAAAATTGAATTATCTCACAGTAACAAGACCAGATATCTCTTTTGTTGTGAGTGTGGTAAGCCAATTCCTTGATTCTCCATGTGACTCTCATTGGGATGCTGTTGTTCGAATACTCCAATACATTAAAGGAGCACCAGGAAGAGGCTTACTATATGAAGATAAGGGGCATATGAAAATTTGTGGTTATACAGATACTGATTGGGTAAGCTCTCCCTCAGATAAACGCTCTACTTCAGGGTAATGCATTCTTTTTGGGGAAAATCTAATATCTTGGAAAAGTAAGAAGCAAAGTATAGTCGCCAGGTCAAGTGCAGAAGCTGAATATCGAGTGATGGGCACTGCAACTTGTGAACTCATTTGGTTGAGGCAGTTACTTAAAGAGTTGAAAATATGTGAACCACAACCAATGAAACTCGTATGCGATAATCAGGCTGCACTACATATATCCTCAAATCCTGTCTTTCATGAGAGAACTAAGCACATTGCGATTGATTGCCACTTTGTTAGAGAGAAAATTTAGTCTGGTGAAATTGCTACTGCATTTGTGAATTCGAATAACCATCTTGTAGACATTTTTACTAAGGCTCTTAGAGGTCCCCGGGTTAACTACATATGTAACAAGCTTGGTGCACATGATATATACGCACCGGCTTGAGGGGGAGTGTTGGAATAGTTTAGAATATTTTAAATATAACAGTATATCATGTATATATGCTAGAATCAATTAGAATCAATTAGGATCAATTAGGATTGTAGCATATCAAGATTGTATCACTGTGATTAATTGTAATTAATATTAACATCTATATATAGAGATCATGTGTGGTATGGTTAGACACACAATTCAACAATAATCCCCTTTTCTTCAAGTGTCTCTATGAAAGGGACATTTCACACCAAGATCTACCCCTTTCATTCTTTGGTCAAACACAGAAATCCCAGCCCCTTGCTGACCAAAGGAAGTCCTCGTCATCTTCTCTACCCTTTGAGTCAAACCGTTCGGAATATGAAAATGCAAGATAATAGGGGGGTACTACTGGACAAGCATGATTGAATAAGAGTAATCCGTCCACCCAAGAAGTAATAAGCTTCCAAGTATAGTGACGCTTAGAGATCTTATTGATGACAGGATCTCAGAAAGAAGTAGCACTATGATTGACACCCAGAGCAAACAAAGTGGTTCAATAATAGAAGTGTCCTAGTTAAACCTATGAAACGAGGGCAAATATGTCTAGAAAAGAACGATTTTGTGATGAAAATGACTGGATACAGCTCAAGATGAAGGAGGAGGAGAAACACATTTCCAAAAAGGAACAAAAATTTTCTTCAATCCTGAATTTATTTGAGTAACTTTCTGAGTCTATCAGCCTTTCATTTCTTCTGTATTAATTTAGCTTAAGGGGGGTATGTGGGTGAGGTTTGAAAGCATTTAGAAACCCCAGGCTACAGCACAACACAAGGGAGTAAAATGATATGCATCTCAAATTTTGAACTAATCCATTACCCAATGGCATCTTTCAGCTGTATCATATTGATCCTATGTAGCGTTTGAGCCTTTATTATTTAGACAGAATGTTATGATACAGAAGAAGCCTTTAATGTAAAAAACAAAAGTTGGATACACAAAATAATCATATACTTTTGTATTAACAAGCTCATTGTCAAAATCAATTATGATATTTCACATAAACTAATAGAAGCAATTAATTTTGCAACTCAATTAGATCCAAAAAGAACTCAAACAAGAATTCTTTTTCACTACAATCACTAAAATACAAAAGATTGTGTTTTATATTTCACGATTTTTGTCATGTTCATGAATTATCTAACTGCCCCACATCCAAACTGTAGAAAGTATTGTATTTTCCTTGTGTTTGATTGATTACAAGATGATAGTATAAATAGGGAATTAGGGGAACAACTGTACACTAATCTAGGCCTAGAAAACAAGCTAATCAAGTCCTAGAAAATAAGCAAGAATTAAAGCTCTTAAACAAGGCCTATTAATAAATGACTAAAACATGATACATGACAAAAATGTGATACATGACTAAAAAATCAGGAACCAACCACCAACACAAACCATATCTGTTTAACCTACACCATGTGTTGGACTCAAGTGAAAGCAAAAACTAATGGAGTATATAGTATGTGCTGTGAATCAATAAAGAAGTAGCTTTCTAGGAAATAAAATTTTCAGGAATCAATGACAGTTTATATGCTGTGACTTCTAGATATATGAAATTCAACATGATAAGGATAGAAACATGAAGTGCATGCAAGCCAACCTGATCTGGGACATCATACATGCAGATATATCTGCTACTGCCCCCAGCTAATATGTAGCTTCCATCAGCTGAATAACATAAGGTTGTGAAGTACTTCCCTTCAGTTGAGTTAGCAGCTGATCTACGGTCAGTCATAAGACGCCCTCCAGCAATATCTCTAGAGCCTTCTATGGTGTACATCAGCAAACCATCTATTGGATCCCAAAAATGAATTTGCCCATCTAATGTGCTGCAAGCTAACTGCCTTCCATCTGGACGATAAACTACCGTGAGAACATCATGTGTGTGAGGCAATGTTTCAACTGCTCCTTTTCCATCAAAAACATCCCACAACCGAACAGTTTTGTCCCATGATGATGAAGCCAAGATAACCTGCAGAAAGAAAAAATAATAATAATGTTAGGTATCTTGTTATGATATAATGAATGTAAAAACCATGAAAAACAAACACCAAAATACAAATTTTAGTAGCTCCCTTCATTGTCAAATCTCGAGACAATAGTAATGATATTTGATAATACTATGGGCTTAGAAAAAAATAACATTTATTTTATAAAATTGCAAACAATGAACCATGACTACATAGAAATTTCTAGTAAGTAGATACTCTAGCAATGGAAAATAGGAACCAACTAAAAATACTACAGAAGATGAGAAGACATTAACTTGGGCAGACAAATATTAGGGGAGAAAAAACCAACTCACATTTGTAGGAGAAAACATCAACCCATGAACAGGACCTTCATGACCACTAAGCACATCCAACAAACGGCCAGTTCTCATTGACCAAACAAAAATCTGTTACACATATCATTGAGCAATAAGGGTGAAAAGAAAAAAAAAATAACGATATAGTCAGCATCCACTTAATTTGTGTGAAATGATACCTCAAAGGAATCTGAAGTGCCAGCACATATCACTTCACCACTTTGATCTGCTGCCAAAGAAACAAACTGTCTCGAAGAAGGGGTTGTAAACGTCCTAAAATTTCGATAACGTAACAAATCCCATGCACGAACGGTCCCATCAAGAGATGCACTAAGCAGGCAATTATTACTTGCCATAAAATGTAGAGCAGTAACAGCATTAGTGTGCTCAGAAAATGTAACAAAGCAAAAGCCTGAAGAAAGAGTCCACACCTGTAACAGAGAAGTACAAAACTTTCACTTGAATTCAATTTCGAACTTATTCATAAAAAACAAAAAGAACTCAATTTTAAAATTCATGCAATATATACATATTATCAAAGGTGCAATGCAACCAGTCAAAGATGGATCATTCATATCCAATCACCTTCACTTTATTATCATCTGCTCCAGTAGCAAGGAGTTGCGAGTCCAGCGAATACGCAACACAATTCACATCAAAGTAGTGACCCTGTTGCTTCAAAATATAGCTCTCCGACCGCCACTCCCACACAAGCAACTGGCCCAGTTTGGCACAGCCGAATGTCAACCAGTTTCCAAGTTCATTAAAGAGCGCGGTGGTGATCTTCTCCCTCGAAATAGACAACAAGTGAATGCACACAAATTCCGGCATCTGATACAACCCAAACACGCCACTCGAGAACCCAACAACAATCATGTCCAGCCCTCTATGATAATCACACACCGTTAACTTCGCTGGCGCCTGGGTAAAACTGTCCTTCCTCAACAACTCCCACTTCCCTCTGCACAAGTACCCGTCCTCATCAACCAAACCACCATCCACATTATCACATTTTTTTCTCTTCTTCACATCACCATCACCACCACTCTCCAAATTCCCTTCCACATCCCTATCGGGCGTTCCCGGCGAGGGCGGCTTTGATCCCTCATCATCATCCATCACATCAAAACCTTCATTATCACCGGTAAAACCCCAACTAAACAAATAGCAATCCCTAGTAATAGTATAAGCCTTACAAACCCTATTAGTTTTCGAATCAACACCAAAGAATGAACCTATAACCGAATCCCTATGCCCTAAAAACAGGAAAGGCCTATACTTTACACTACCGCTCAGTTTCTTTAAGCACAAAATTCTCGCAGTTAAGTCCTTGGAACCGACGAGCAAGTAATTCGAGTCGGGGCTCCAATCCATTGTGGTGATTTTGCCGTCGAAATCGGCAAAAGTCCGAACCAACTCGAAGGGGAAATACTCCTTACGGAACCCCGGGGAGCGCCAAATCTGGACGAGCTTGCCGGCGGCGACAGCGATGAGGGAGCCGTCGGGGCTGAATTTGAGGGCGGCGACGCGGTGCTTGAAGGAGATGCGGTGGAGGACGGCGCGGCGGTGGAGGTTGACGAAGAGGCAGCGGTTGCGGTCATCGACGGCGAGGAGGAAGGTGCCGTCAGGGGAGACGGCGATGCGGGAGATGTTGGAGGAGGATTGGAAAGGGAGGGTAGTGGTTTGGGACTTGACGAGGTCGGTGATGGCGACGCGGTTACCAACGGGTGAGAGTAGCAGCGTGTTGCTGGAGATTACGGCGTTGCCCCCTCGGTAGGGAGCTCCGAGAAGGTTCTGGAACCTGAAGTTCATGGTTTTGATTGAGTGTTGTGATGGGGAAGTAGAAGCTGTTAGCTCTTGGGTGCTTCTACTATGGTATGGCTTCTTCCAGCTTTAGCTGAGTGGCGGGAATGGAGATTTATGACTAGGGTTTAGCGATTCAGCCAGCGTAACGGAAGTGAAAGGTTAAAGGACAGCGTTACAAAACTTATTAAAAACAAAGATGATTAAAATACTCCGACCATTCCTTTATTTATGTGATTTTTCACATACTTCAATTTTAAAAAAAATTTATATTATATAAATTTTTTAAATATTTATACAGACATTTATTATATTTTTAAAAAAATTATATATAAATATAATTAAACATAATAAATTTAAAATTAACTAATAAAATGATTAATCAATCATTAATAATTTTAAATTATTTTAAATTTAAATTTAGCTTATAATACTAAATAATTTTTACTTAAAATAATAATTTTATCTTTAAATTTATACCCTTAATCGTATTTTTATCATCAATTTTATCAATATTATAAGTAGTATTAATGAAATTAAAGAAAAAATATTATTTTAAAATTAATAATAATTAATAAATTACTCTATTAATTAATTTTAAATAATTAAATTCATATATAACATTTTTATAAAATATAAGAGCTGTCTTAAAAGAATTTTATATAATTTTTAAAAATGAATGATGATGTATGAAAAATTGAACAAATAAAAAAAGGGTTAAAATATTCTAACACAAAAAAAAAAAATTAAAGTAGGACTTAATCCAATTATAACTTCCTTCCAAGGGCCGCTATGGCCGAAAGCCTTCCCAAGTTGCCACACGGCTCGATCACTCAAAACCATAATTACTTAATTCTCCCATAAAACGTTTATTTTCTCTCAAACCTTAGTAACATATTTTTAATTTCATTTTGATCCAATTATTGAATTGTTTATTTCTCTTAAAATCTTTTTTATGTTTACTTTATTTTTTTATAAATAATTGTTAATACAATTTTGAATATGGACATAATATAAATTAGATTATAGATTATGAAAATTTAATTTAATGAATAAATATTTAATGCAAGTTTGAATTAATTTGTTTTTTTAAACTAACTTTTGCTTCAATTCAGGCTAAATATAATAAGCTCGGAACAAGTGAGGATGCAATCCCCATATAGAGGTAGGTATACTAACTGGCTCGATTTGCATCGATCTGATTTGTGACTTATCAAAAATAAGTGAGTCAAATCGGGTTAACTCGTAATTTGAATGAGCTAACAAAAATTAGGCTTGTGTTCGCACTGGGGGTGTCAAAACGGGTCGACCCATGCGAGGTTAGGCCATTTTCAAGTCGATCCATTCAAGTCATGTAAGTTTCGGACTGACATTTTGCTAACATAGCCCAGTCCAGCTCATTTACTCTTATGTAGTGTTAAAAAAATGGGTTGGTCTGACCCATTCGAGTTCAGTCCATTCAGATCATGTAAGTTTCAGGCTGATATTTTACTAGTCGCAAAGTTTGGATTAAAATTATACCAATGAGATGTGAACAAATTCAACAGGAATGCATTGATATATAAGAATCAATAAGAACATGGAATGGATATATAGATATAGTTGCAAAATGCTAATTAACAGATTTAAAAAAACCATCAACACAGAAGGGTAAAAAAATAATAAAGTTTCAGAACATATGCAACTTTGAGAATTTTTTTCCAATGTATAAATATAATTGAATATGATTGTATAGAGAATCTAAACAAACTCCAGACAAATCAAGAATTTGGGCATTTTGGGAAAATAAAATAATCAACTAAAGCATAAAAATAAAAACTATCAACATACCGGTATAAAAAAACAAAGTGATGACTTAATTCCATATATTGTCAAAGACCTCTTTGTAAATCACATTCTTCGTGCAACGAGAAAGTTGACCATTGTTGTCATAAACTAAGATTTTCAACCCACTTTTACACTTAACTCTAGATACAGTAACATATAGTTGACCATGTGAAAAACTAGTCTAGGAAAAAATAAACCAACATGAGATAACGTATGACCTTGACTTTTGTTAATAGTCATAGCAAAGCAAAGACTTATAGAAAATTGTCTTCGTTAGAATTTAATTGGTATTCCTGGATCAGATGGGATCAAGTTCATTCGAGGGATGTTTACTTTCTCACAAATATAAGTATCATTTACAACTCTTGCACCAATAACATTACTACCCAACTCAATAATAACGAGTCGTGTACCAGTGCACAAACCAGATGATTGAGACATTACTACCCAACTCAATAATAATGAGTCATGTACCAGTGCACAAACCAGATGATTGATCAATATTTCTCAACAACATAATAGGAACACCTTTCTTCAAAATCAATTTATACATCGACAACCCTGAACATTTAATATCATTTAAGAATTTAGTGGTAATCCATGCAGCGTCAATACCAACATCTTCATCAGACTCGCATATGGAATCAGAACTTTGATACTCTTTTTCGTCCCCAGGAATCAAAGACAATACAAAGTCATTAACATTTTCAACAACCTCAAGTGTTGGTGCTACGATTGCTCTATCTTCAAAAAATTTGTAGTTGCCCATGTTGTCAAGCAAATTAGGAAAATTGCATGAAACAATATCTGCAATGTGGTTATCTGAGTCTAAAATTAAAAGCTCATCAGGTATTTCAACATCAGCTTCACCAACATTCACACCTCCTAACTTCCCATCACTGTGTATGTTGGTTGATTCTAAGGTAAATTTAGAGAAGGAAAAAAAAAAAAACAATTGAACTAAAATGTAGAAATGTATATAGTTATGTAGCCATCTAGGCTTCTAACTATTCCTCAAGCCTTTGCAGAGAGCACTATGCAGAAATGTATATACACTCTACAACAGCAAAATTCGATGTTATGAACAAAATGAATACTGTAACTTATTTGTTTTTTAGCAAATTTTAATGTTTCAAGTGAAGACCATATATAGTTTATCGAGAAGGCCATATATAGTCTCACTAGAGCAAAACGTAAACAACAGGAAAGATGCCAACCATACTTTGTAAGAGAATAAAAATATAGCACATCTTTCACACAAGAAGTTCTACCAATGAGAAGCAGTGAGATAAAAAAGGCACTTGTGTGAGCCTGTGTAAGGTAGATTATGATTAGTTTGCAATTTGACAAACACTATTCAGTGAACACAAATAAAACCAAGAAAGCATGTTTTAGAGGTTTGGAGAAACTGCAGGAGATTTGAATCAACTGAATCAACCTTAGCAAATTCAACATGTACGTGCATCAATCAAAAACATGGATGGCAAAGGAAAAAAAAGAATGTATGCTAGGTAGCAGCTAAAAGCTATGAGTTTATCTGTATCCCAACAATTCATACAAATTGACTTTTGCATCATGTTCTTCTCTGGTAAAGTTGCCCCATTTGATATTCAGTCTCAGATAATTTTTCCACTGAAGTCTACAACTCTTTCCACACCTTAACAACCTTGTTGATTAAAGTAAGGAAAGGGGTAAAGATCAGGTTTAGTTAAAGAGAAGTAGGAATTCCTATTGTAAAGGTTAAGTGTGTGTTTGGATTGTAGTTGGTAAACTTAAGTTTAGTTGAAAGTGTGTTTGCAAACTTAAGTTTGGTTGAAAGTAAGTTTGCAGTAACATAATTTATGTTTGAAAATTTTTGTTTTAAAAGTGAGTTTGGAAGATTGTTTTTAGGCTCAACTGAACACAAAAGCAACAAAATGTTGCTTTGGTCCCAACTCACGTTTGGAAGGAAAAGTATGTTGAGTCAACTGAAAAAATAAACAACCCAAACAACATTGCACCACGTTCGAGGCATCCTAACTCACTTTTGGGAACCCAAACGGGTTCCCAAACACACACTAAGAAATTAGAATTGGGTTACTTATACACTTTCGTACTTACCAGCTTGTATGAGCAGTGCACACCAATTTGAAGCTGTTGAAGAGCTTTAAGGAGGCCATTTCCCTCTTCAGCTGCAATTGTCACCAGTATTAGACAGCTTGTTGTACCTAACGTGAGTTTAGGAATAAAAAACATAAAAATGACAAAGAGTTTAGCAATGGTTATGAATCATTGTTTTTAAGGAGTTAAAGAACAGATAGATGTTCAAAGACATGAATTGTGCTAATCAAAACAAAATGTAAAGGGCACCCAATAGAAAATACCAATATTTGACACTGTTGTTGCAAAAGTAACACTGATACCAGGTAACATCTTGCTATCAGGTAATCACCTTTAGTGTTAGGAATAGCCAATTTCAAAGGATTTCGTATCCAATTTCAAAATGACTTCCAAATAAACCTGCAAACCTTGTTATTTTGGTCAGAATGACAAAGTATAAATAAGCCACCAATATAAGTTCGTTAAACGTGTGTGAGCCAATTTCACACGCAACAAACAACTAAAGATATAGCAAACCTAGCAGCACGAATCAAGATTGCATAGCTACTTCTTATCTATTTACATGACGATGTTGAAATGTATGAGTCCAAGCTAATAAATCAAGAAAATGTTTTCGAAGGCTGTCATGAAAGTAACATGGTGAGTGATAGACTGATAGAGATCAGTCAGGCCAACCATTTGGTAAACATTTTAAAAAAACCACACAATTAACTGAATTAAGGACTTTAATTTCCAAGACATTGTTGTGTATTCATTATGTAAGTTTCCTCATGGTCAAGGAGAAATCAAGACCACCACAATCCTAGGAAACTTCCTCATGAGAAAGAAGAATGAAGTCATTCAAGTACTACAACATCTAATAAGGAAAGAAACTTCACAAATTAGCAGTAAACAGCAAGTATATTAGTATCTCATAAAAAACCAAGAACATCTAAAATATTAGTCGTGGGCTCCGCAAATCATAATTAACAGTAAGGGCAATGTATATAAATAACTTAAAAAAAACCAAGGTAAGCAAGGAGAATAGAGCATCTTTGTCTCAATGCAATTACCTTTGGCTTTTTTGCCTATATCAAGGTAGAGATCTAATCCATTATTCTTATCTGAAACTTTTAACCATTCTTTCCAGTACCAAATATCATTCCTTGTTCTTTGAGGACAGCATACATCTTGCAATGATTGGGAGAACTGAATCAGAAACAATATGGAAGAGAGTTTTTCGAAAGACTTTCAGAAAAAAAAAGATTTTGTGATGTAAAAAATAATATTAACATGCTGAAAAGGAAAAGGAAAGATGTGGGGAAGAAGAAGCTCGCCCTATTTTCATCATTTAAGTTACTGCCCATGTTTTCAAAGTCAGAATATATCTATTTTACAGATAATTTGAATATTGGCACCAACAATAATAACAAAAATGATAAAAAATGACAAAAAAAAATGAATTAGCCATTCATGTGGGAGTTTATGCAATCAATAAACAGCTCAAACTCTGACAGGATGACAATAGATCCCACAGCCAATCACCCAATTACTCACCACGGCTCAAAGTTCCTCATAGGTATCCAACATTTTTTCTGATCTGAATAAGATAGAATAATGAGAAAAGAGTCAAAACATTTAACATGATTCAGCATATAATATTTTTTAAGATATATACTTTAACTATGAAAATTGATGTCAGTGGGTCCCTTCAAATACTAGACACAATATAAATCTAGACAGATAGCATAAATATGTCTGACAAAGCAAATTCCCAAACTACTGGGAATTGAACCATTTTGTACTAAAAAAATCATCGAAGGATAGATATATATGGCATAGGCCAAATTTAAATGAACTTGAATATCTACTTTGGTCAAGAGGGAGAATAAGAACACGCTGAAATAGGAGCACAGAAAAATCATTATGAAAAAACACAATGTTGCAGAGAACTTGACAAATAAAGATCTAGCAGTCCCAAATGCACACCCAAATATAAAGGTCTATCATGATACTTAATCACCAACATCAAACGCCACGCTAAGAACTATGTGGGTTGGCTCAAACTTTTTACCCTGCAATATACTCAATGAAAAGGGAAATTTAATTTATGCAAAAGACTTCAATTTTTAAGCTGGCAAGAGACACATCATTAAAAATTTCAATTAGTAAAAGGTTGCTGACCTCATTCCTGTTTAGTAATGAATTATGTAAAGGCAAGGTTTGCTGCGTTTGGGAGGCCACTAAGTTCCATGTGGTTTAGAACATGTAAAATAACATATAATCTATCATCAAACTAAATCAAAATAACGAATAAAAATAAAATGAAACCAAGATTCATGAAAACATGTTAATTAAAGGAAAAAGTGAACAGCTACAGACAACCCCTTAATAGATGACACTATGAGCTATATGGCTATAACTGAGCAGACTGCCCCTTACCTGGAAATCAGTTTTCATGTAGACTGGACCTATATTAATTAAAAACTCTTCTAGTGGTAAAGAAAATAAAACATACCTTAATGAGAAAAACTCTTGTCGTATACATACCTATTATATAACACATTCACTGTTGTTGTAGCTCTGTATACATATTGGAAAAATCTTTTGGTGCACCATTGGATAAAACCTTCACTACCTCTACACATTAACTATCCACAATAAGCTGGAAGGAAAAAAATAAAAGAGGTCTAGAGCCAATCTCGTTAACCAAAAAAAATTGGGTTTCCTCGTAGAAGTAGCAAAGGTTGGACTTCTTAACATGCCTGCACCACTGACAATGGAACATAATTTATGTCCAGCCTATCAACTCGATAAATTATCTACAACATATGCTACGGTAAATGTAGGCTAATACTTAATAAACCATGATAAGTAACAACCATGACAGAAAATAAAGTCTTACACCCTACAAATAATTATGAGAATTCCAAATTCAAAACTATTAACAAAGCAAATTCCCAAACTACTGGGAATTGAACCATTTTGTACTAAAAAAATCATCGAAGGATAGATATATATGGTATAGGCCAAATTTAAATGAACTTGAATATCTACTTTGGTCAAGAGGGAGAATAAGAACATGCTGAAATAGGAGCACAGAAAAATCATTCTGAAAAAACACAATATTGTAGAGAACTTGACAAATAAAGATGTAGCAGTCCCAAATGCATACCCAAATATAAAGGTCTACCATGATACTTAATCACCAACATCTAACACCACTCTAAGAACTATCTGGTTGGCTTAAACTTTTTACCCTGCAATATAATCAATGAAAAGGGTAATTTAATTTATGCAAAAGACTTCAATTTTTAAGCTGGCAAGAGACACATCATTAAAAATTTCAATTAGTAAAAGGTTGCTGACCTCATTCCTGTTTAGTAATGAAGTATGTAAAGGCAAGGTTTACTGCGTTTGAGAGGCCACTAAGTTCCATGTGGTTTAGAACACGTAAAATAACATATAATCTATCATCAAACTAAATCAAAATAAGGAATAAAAATAAATGAATCCAAGATTCATGAAAACATGTTAATCAAAGGAAAAAGTGAGCAGATTCAAATATGGAAAAAAAGAAAAGAAAAAAGAAAGCAGAAACAATATTCTAGCACTGATTTTGAAGAATTATGCTTATCCTGTTACATCAAGGGACTAAATCTTGAAGAATTTTCATCCTCTCACTAATATTATCTCTTTTTGCCTGCCAAAGCAAGGGTTTGTAAGTGGCATGCTCCTAAATAAATAATAAATAGGAAAAATTTAAAATTTAAATACTTTTCATTTGTGTTTTGATCAGGAAACACCTCTTCCATCATGCAAAGCTTATTGAAGATAGGAAATATAATAAGAGAGAGGTGAATTACTGTCTCTGCAAGACGGTGGCTATCGCTAGCTTGGCCCCTTCTTGCTCACACATGTATATATCCTTGCTTAGGTGGCTCAGAAGGTTTAGCACTTTGTTCAACAAACTTGTTAATTGCTGCTGAACTTGCATCTAGTTCAGCTTCTTCAAACCACCATTATCATCCAAGGATCGTCCTAATTTTACATGTTTAATGCTAGAATCATTGTATTCATCAAAGGTAATTCCACAGTTTATAATTGTTTAACTCAGTTCATACAACTTTCAGTTTTTATTCCTTTTTATGGATGAAAGCATTACTATTTTACGCTCCATTTCAAAACAAATAAAGAAAGATGTATCGATAAATAATTCCAAGAAAATAATGCATAGTAACAAAACAAATACACTTCTCCTAAGGAAAGTCTAACTACTTAAGCTTGTTCATCCCTACAATTCTATTCACAAATTCCATCACTAATCAATGACATGGAATAAATACTTTTTAAATCATAAAAATGTAAGTACCATCTAAAAGCAATTCGGGTTGAAAATTTAGTCATGATTGGAAAGCAGGAATATAGTTGATGAAAATTCCAAATATTCCGTAATAGAATCTTTCTCTATCCATTTTTTCTTTGAAGAATCTTTCAGCTGTAAAGCAATTAAGTGCATGTTCCTCAGGAAGCTAAATGCCAGTTCAACCTTACGAATGCTGATGATACATAATACATAATTCCACAGGTAATTTTACATGTTTAATGCCAGAATCATTCTATTCATCAAAGGTAATTCCACAGTTTATAATTGTTTAACTCAGTTCATACAAATTTCAGTTTTTCCTCCTTTTATGGATGAAAGCATTACTAATTTACGCTCCATTTCAAAACAATTAAAGAAAGATATATCGATAAATAATTCCAACAAAATAATGCATAGTAATAAAACATATACACTTCTCCTAAGAAAAGGCTAACTACTTAAGCTTGTTCATCCCTACGATTCTATTAACAAATTCTATCACTAATCGATGACATGAAAACAATACTTTTTAAACCATAACAATGTAAGTACCATCTAAAAGCAATTTGGGTTAAAAATTTAGTCATGGTTGGAAAGCAGGAATATAGTTGATGAAAATCCCAAATATTCCTTAATAGAAGCTTTCTCTATCCATTTTTTCTTTGAAGAATCTTTCAGCTGCAAAGCAATGAAGTGCATGTTCCTCAAAATCCTAAATGCCAGTTCAACCTTTGGAATGCTGATGATACATAATACATAATTTGAGGAACATTCTGACATGTAAAATCTGCAGCAGTTTCAGCAACTATATCGATCTCTAGCCTAAATGCAAGAATATTCTAGGTTAGCTTCACTAAATCAAGACTTAATTTCAAGTCTCAAGTCAGCTAATTTAGAGGCAACTTCTGCTTCAATAAATCTTTCCTAGGTTAGTTTTCCCCTGGCACCACCCTTGACGCTCCTAAAGCATTCTGAGAGTAAGAAAGATGCAGTTTGGTACTCATTGAATGCAATAAAGAGGTTCTGCAAGAAATTACCAACATCTAAAGAGAACTATAAGACCCAAGAAACAAAATAAAACAAAACGTGAATATTATTTAAGGCTTTCTAACGTCATCTTCAAAAGCATTTTAGGGAAAACAGAATTCCAGATTTAGGTCAGCAAATAGAAAAAATTAAAGTAGAGGAAATAAGCATCCCAATAAGGTCAGAGCATATTTCATCCTTTATAATATCTTAGTATCAAGAGAAAGTCAGTAATAATGAGAGACTAATGAGTACAACAGAACTGACCAGGATGGTCAAAGTTGTAATCTTGTACTCTTGTAAGTTCCTCCTCAGTCAAATTATGGTAAAAAGAATCATGTTGTAAATTAAATAATTCATTCACTATGCTCAATGTATCATCATTAGTACAGTAAGAAAAATCAAACTGAACTTTGGATCACACCTCCTCAAAATGGTAAAAGAAGACAAAAGAAAGTTAGGTGAAAACAATTGGACCATGCTTCAAACTGAGGGACTGAAACCACTCTTTTATTATAGCCTTATCTTACGAACATCTATTACATCTCAAACTGGACTGCTCTTTCAAAGGTTATATTTAGATGCTCAATTGGTTTTTGTACCCTTGATGGGACAGAACCTAGAATTGAAAAAAAAGAACTTCTGTATTTCACTAAAACAGAGGAAGTGTCCTCTTACAATGCTATCAACCCAGTAACAAAATTGAGAAATAAGAAATGGATGGAGTTCAACTCCTTACAGAATGAAAATTAACAAAGAAACTAAGGAAAAAAAGATACCAAGAGAGAAGGACCTGTTCCTTACTCTCCCTATACCACCCTAGACCCCAATTGCCAGGAATGCCCCATTCAGTTACCCCTACCTCCACTAATACACCCCCTCATGATTCTTTCAGATCCTCCCCCTTCTCTCTCTCTCCATCCCCTCTCCACGTGTCCTTTCTATTATTTCTCCCCTCCCTCCTCTCTTTCTATTCCACTTTCTGTTACCTGCCTCTTCTTTCCCTCATCCACCCGAAAGCCTTGTTGCATAGGCCTAGTCCCCTCTCCCTTCTTCCTATTCTTTTTGCTGTACACTTTCGTAATGGGCCTGTCATTCATAGTGGACCTATCAATACCCCCCCCCAACGAGTTTCACCTTGTCCTCAAGGTGAAATTCAGGTAAGACCGCATTAACCACTTCACTGTCCTCCCAAGTTGTTTCCTGATCAGGAAAACTGTCCCATTTAATTAGCACTTGAGTCTCTCCATTCAACAATCTCCTCACCCCCACTACCTCCAATGGTGTCACCTGTAATTCCCAGTCCTCAGTTAAGAATGGAGGAATTTGTTAACTTGGAACAGCATTGGGAATCGCCCGTTTAATTTGAGAAACATGGAACACTGGATGCACCCTTGCTGTCACAGGCAATGTCAGTTTATAGGCAGCCTTTCCAATCTTTTCTTCAACAGGAAATGGGCCATAATACCTTGGGCTAAGTTTCTCGTTTGCGCGGCTTGCCAAGGACTTAAACTTGTAAGGCTGAACTTTTAGATAAACCATATCTCCTACCTCAAAATCCAGCTCCCTCCTCTTTTTATCAGCTTGCATTTTCATGTTGTTCTGAGCTCGGCACAAATTCAACTTTAACTCTTCCAGTATAGCATCACGCTCCAGTAGCAATTGGTCAACCCCTGGTACCCGTGCTCCTTCATTCGGGTACTTCACAATCGCAGGGGGGTCTCGGCCATATAATGCTTTGAAAAGGCTCATCTTAAGGGAATCATTATAAGAAGAGTTAAACTAAAATTCTGCCCATGCAAGTCATTTCAGCCACTGTTTCGGGTGGCCATTAATAAAGCACCTAAGATAAGTCTCAAGAATGCGGTTAGTGACCTCCGTCTGCCCGTCCGTTTGGGGGTGATAGGCAGTGCTGAATTTCAGTTTAGTCCCTACCAATTTAAACAATTCTTTCCAAAAAAAACTTATGAAAACTCGGTCTCCATCCACCACTATGGAGTTAGGAAACCCATGAAGACGTATGACATCTTTAATAAAAGCATCTGCCACCTTTTTAGCTGAATAAGGATGGCTTACGGAGATGAAATGAGCAGATTTTCAAAGTCTATCAACGACTACCATGATGGCGTCCTTTCCTTTGGATTTAGGAAGGTCCCCAATGAAGTCCATAGAAAGGTCCTCCCATAATTGGGACGGTATGGGCAAAGGTTGCATCAGCCCCGCAAGTTTGAGGGCCTGATATTTATTTTGCTGACACACCTCACAACCTTGTACATGCCTCTCCACCTCCCTTCGCATACCCTTCCAATAAAAAATTGCTGCAATCCTTTTATAAGTTTGCAATATTCCTGAATGCCCTCCCCAAGGAGATGAGTGAAATTCAGCTAACAAAGAGGAAATCCTTGAAGATTGTGAAGGCAGCACCAGCCTCCCTTTGTATCATAAACACCCCTTAGAGAAAGAATAGCCGGGATGAGCAGTGGAATCCACAACTATATCCTGAATGATTGCTTTAAGAGACTCATCAGCCGCTGTTTCCTATGCCACTTCCCCCAAATTATCATTGGAGATGATAGAGATGGCTTGGACAGCCATCACCCTTGTTAAGGCATCTGCCACTTTGTTGTCCTTGCCCTTTTTATACTGAATTTCAAAGTCATATCCCAAGAGCTTAGACACCCATTTTTGTTGTTCCCCCTCCCACACTCGCTGCTCTAGGAGATATTTCAAACTTTTCTGGTCAGTCCGGATTATAAAGTGATTCCCCATGAGATACTGTCTCCACTTTTGCACTGCGAAGACAATAGCCATAAGTTCCCTTTCATACACAGATTTTAGCTTAGACCTGTCAGAAAAAGCTTGGCTAATAAATGCCAATGGTCTCCCTTGCTGCATCAAAACAGCTCCAAAGCCTATCCCGGAAGCATCAGTTTCAATCTCAAATGGTAGCTTGAAATTAGGCATCCCCAATAGAGGCAATTCAGCCATCCGGTCCTTTAACTCTTGAAATGCTGCCATTGCCGCCTCTCCCCACACAAAACTATTCTTTTTCAGCAGCTGAGTTAAGGGTTTAGCAATGATTCCATAATTGTTCACGAACCTCCTATAGTACCCGATCAGCCCCAAGAATCCTCGCAACCCTTTTATATCCCTAGGGACAGGCCATTCCTTGATAGCTTGCACCTTTTTAGGATCAGCCATAATTCCTTGGGCAGAAATAATATGGCCCAAGTATTCTAACTGTATAACTCCAAAACTGCACTTCTTGTAATTTGCCTTCAAAGAATTGGTTCTCAGCACCTCCAAAACTTTCCTTAAGTGTTTAATATGAGACCATTGATCAGCGCTATAAACCAGTATGTCGTCAAAGAAAACCAACACAAATTTCCTTAGATAGGGCCTGAATATATCACTCATCAAGGCTTGAAAGGTGACTGGGGCATTGGTTAGCCCAAAGGGCATTACCAAGTACTCGTAGTGACCTTCATGTGTCCTAAAGGCTGTTTTATGTATATCTCCTTCTCTCATCCTAATCTGGTGATAACCAGATTTCAAATCCAGTTTGGAAAAATAAGTAGCCCTCCACAACTCATCTAATAACTCGTCAATGACCAGAATAAGAAATTTATTAGGGGTTGTAATGTTGTTCAAAGCACGATAATCTGTACAAAACCTCTAGCTTCTATCTTTTTTTTTTAACTAAAATTAGAGGGCTTGAATAAGGACTTACACTTGGGCGTATCAGCCTGGTTGCCATCATGTCCTTCACGAAGTTCTCAATCTCATTTTTCTGGTGGTGCAGATATCGATAGGGCCTGATATTCGGAATCTGTGACCCATCCTTAATCACAATGGCATGGTCGCAGCTCCTCTTAGGTGGCAGCTCTGTGGACTCCTTGAATTAGTCCTTGAACTCCTCCAACAACTCCTCTAAACCTTCCACCCGCTCCCCTTCCTCTTGAGCACACAATGTCATCATGCCTAATTCAATATAGTAAGCTTCACTCCCCCTTTTCAGTTCTCTCATAATTGCCTTCAGAGAAGCAACAGTGCAAGACAATGCTGGATCCCCCCTTATCTCTACTCCTTCCCCTTTTTCCTTCACCCATATAACATGTTCCTTGAAGTCAGCTTCAATTTTTCCCAGCCCCTCTAACCATTCATACCCCAGCACTACATCCACACCCCCTAACTCAAAGAGATAAAAGTCCTGAATTACATCAAGGTTGGGCAACTTCAACTCCACATTTCTGCAAATTCCCTTCCTCCTTATTCTATGCCCGTCACCAACTTCTACTGCATATTCCTTAGTTTCTTCTGGTTGCAAATCCAAAGACCTTGCCAAATCGCCAGAAATGAAATTGTGTGATGCCCCTGAGTCCACCAATACAATTACTCTTTTCCCCAAAATCGTGCCCCATAATTTCAGGGATTTTCGTGAAGTCATCCCTGCCACACTTCCCATGTGCAGCTGAAGTGTTTGGCTTTCTCCTCCTTCTCCTTCCTCGCCCCCGTGTTCTCCCTTCTCCTGCTCATCCTCCTCCTCCCCCAGAATTAAGATATGGAGATGTTTATTTCTGCACACATGCCCAGGGGTGAAAGGCTCATCACACCTGAAACATACCCTTCTACGACGTTTTTCTTCCATTTCCTCCTCTGTCAGCTTCTTGAAAGGAGCATTCCAGCGAGTCCCAGACCCACCGGTGATTTCCATCGACGGCGTCCCTCCTCCGAGTCCGCTCTGACCGTCCGCGCGTCGTGACACTCCTCCAACAGCGTTGCTCGACCAGTTCCTATTCCTCCCGTCTCTGCCCATCATGTTTCCTTCATTTGGGTTGTTTGACCCAGCCCACTTACTGCTCAAAGCGGGTCTCGAATAAACAGGCCCAGTCCGCCTATTGGGCCCGTCGTCACCCTTCCTCAGCAGATTGTTTCGCTCTTCAACTCTCTTCGCGAGTGTCATCATCGAACAAAGGGTGCCGGTACTGTGGAGCCTGACTTCAACTCTCACCTCCTCCTTCAATCCATTCATGAAAGCCCCTTTGAGAACCTCCTCTGCATGGCTTAAGGGAGCAGAAATCAATTCAAACATCTCTCTGTATTCCTTAACCGAGTGAGTTTGACGTAAACTCATCAACACCTCGTAAGGGTTCTCCGATGAGGCATCCTGAAAACGCCCTAGCAAAGCCTTCTTGAAGGACAACCATGAAATCCTCTCAGTTTGCGCCTCCCACCATTGGAACCAGTTCAGAGCCTTCCCTTCTAAGCAAATCGACGCCGCTAGCACCTTCTCCTCATCGAGTATTTGATTGATTTCAAAGTACCATTCTGCTCTGTAAAGCCAACCGTACGGGTCATCTCCGGTGAAGTATGGAACCTCGAGCCTCATCTCCGGTGAAGTATGGAACCTCGAGCCTCCTCACTCTTTCTTCTCTTCGATCAGTCTCCCGTTCTCCGCTCCCTCGGCCCCCATTGCTTCCCGCTCCTTCCTCCTCATTCCCTTCATGGCGGTTGAGACGAGCAAAGCTCATTCGTATTTCCTGCATCAACTCCTCCATGGTCCTTCTGTGTTCATCCCGCAGCTCCCTACCCATGTCGTCTAGTCTCCTCTCCATTGCCTCTATTCTAGTTGATACCATAGGCTCTATAAGAACAGAGAGAGAAATTATTTTATTCTCTGATACAGATTAATTGGTACAGCCTACAATTTAAAGGCAGAATTGGTCCTATTTAGGGAAACCAATCTGCATGATTACAAGGAAAAATAAACACCTAATATCTGATCGATATCAATCCGATACTGATGCAGATTTGTTACAATCCTAATTAAAGCAAAGAAAAAGAAAGGAAACTAGGAAAGAACAAGGAAAGCGGTAAACAGGGAAATAGGGAATAATATCACAATATTAAATGGACTAAATCAGCCCATATCATATTGCGACACCCCCCCTCAAGTTGGTGCATAGATATCTATCATGCCCAACTTGCTTACAAGGAATTCAAAGTTGTTTCTAAACAGCCCTTTAGTAAGAATATCTGCCACTTGCTGTGAGGTGGGAACAAATGGCATACAAACTGTTCCATTTTCTATCCTTTCTTTGATGAAATGCCGATCAATCTCCACATGCTTGGTTCTGTCATGTTGCCTTTGGATTTTGAGCGATCTTTGTTGCAGTCTTGTTATCGCAGTACAACTTCATTGGAAGAGTGATAGCCATTCCTAGCTCTTCAAGGACACTTTTTAACCACACCATCTCGCAAATACCTTGTGCCATTGACCTATACTCCGCTTCTGCACTGCTTCCAACAACCACACTTTGCTTTTTGCTTCGCCAAGTAACAAGATTACCCCATACAAAGGAGCAGTACCCTGATGTTGATCTCCTATCCGTGATTGAGCCAGCCCAATCAGCATCAGTGTATGCTTCAACAGATTGCTGAGTATTTTTACTGAACAACAGTCCTTTCCCAGGAGTACTCTTCAAGTACCTTAGGATTCTATAAACAGCATCAAGATGTTCTTCATAGGGAGAGTGCATAAATTGACTTACAAGACTTACTGAGAATGCAATATCTGGCCTTGTGTGAGATAAGTAGATAAGTTTCCCAACTAGTCTTTGGTAGCGTGTAGTGTCCACAGGATTCCCTTCCTTGCCATCTCCAAGTTTTTTATTTGGGTCTATGGGTGTCTCGACTGGTCTGCACCCACTCATGCCTGTCTCCTCCAGGAGGTCCAGGATATATTTTCTTTGTGAGAGAGCAATTCTTTTTCTTGACCTTGCTACTTCCATTCCAAGGAAATACCTTAACGACCCCAAATCTTTTATTTCAAATTCTGCAGAGAGGGTTTCTTTGAGCTTCTTCATCTCTTGCAAGTCATCTCCTATAAGGATAATATCATCCACATAGACAATAAGAATAGCAATCTTTCCTTCATTTGATTTTTTCACAAACATTGTATAATCTGTCGTCCTCTGGGAGTAACCTTGCCCCTTGACAAACTGAGTGAACCTCTCAAACCAGGCCCTAGGGGACTGTTTTAGTCCATACAAGGCCTTCTTCAACTTGCATACCTTTGGATAGCACCCTTGTTCAAAACCTGGTGGTGCATCTATGTAAACTTCTTCTTCCAAGTTCCCATTCAAGAATGCATTCTTCACATCTAGCTGTTGTAAGGGCCAGTCAAGATTTGCAGCTAGAGAGAGGAGAACTCTAATGGTGTTGAGCTTTGCCACTGGTGCGAAGGTTTCAGAGTAGTCTATCCCATGAGTTTGGGTGTAGCCCTTGGCAACCAGCCGGGCTTTATATCTTTCAAGGGTACCGTCAGAGTTATACTTGATGGTGAACACCCACTTACATCCCACTGTTTTTTTTCCTTTTGGTAGCTCCACCATCTCCCACGTCTGATTTTTTTCAAGAGCCTTCATTTCTTCTAAAACAGCCCCCTTCCACTCGGGAACCTTTAGAGCATCCTGTATATTATTTGGAATCTCCCTGTATGACAACTGAGAGGTAAAAGCTCGAAAGGAAGGTGAAAGTTTTTCATATGACACAAAGTTAGATAGAGGGTGTTTGGTACATGACCTCACACCTTTTCGAATGGCAATGGGAAGATCAGAATCATCAACAGTTTTAGCATTATCAATAATTTCAGGAATTGTTTTACCTTGTGGGTCCTCGGGTTCTTGGTGATGCAAGAGTTGATCTTTGGACTCAGTTTTCTTGTCCTTTTTTCTTCTTGAGAAGACAAAATCAAAGGGTTTTATGCCTTTATAAGATGCTCCTTTCTCAATTCTGGCTGTTTCTAAAGATTCACTGTTTCCTTCATTTTGTCCAATGCTGTCTTCACAATTATTACAGCATTCAGTTTCAGGGCCATTACTGGGAGAGTCATTGCTGGTCTCATCTCCTTGGTTCCCACTTTCACATATCAAATTTTCACAACTATTTTCACAATCATTTTCAGTTAAGATGCAATCATTTTTAGATAAAATACAGTCAATTGGAGAACTAGTTTGAAATATGTGAGCCGAATCTTCACCTATGTTCCCCCCCTGAAGATGAGTCTTAAAGAAAGGATGTGATTCAAAAAAAGTTGCATCCATGGTGACAAAAATTTTGTTAGAACTCGGGTCCAAACACTTGTATCCTTTTTGAGTAGGGGAATACCCAATAAAAACACATTTCTTGGCTCGGGGACTTAATTTGCTTTGGTTGGGTTCATTGTTATGAACAAAAACAGTACACCCGAATACCTTTAGGGGAATAGTGGACAGCAGCCTATTTTTAGGAAAATTCTCCAAAAAAACCTCCATAGGAGTCTTGAAGCCCAAAACTTTGCTTGGCATGCGGTTAATTAAATATGTAGCTGTAAGGACAGCTTCTCCCCAAAGGTATTTAGGCACACAATTTTGAAAAAGAAGAGACCGAGCCACTTCCAACAAATGCTTATTTTTCCTTTCAGCCACCCCATTTTGTTGGGGTGTGTTAACACAATAACTTTGATGCACAATACCATTTTCTAGTAAAAAACTGTTTAAGTTCTTGTTAAAAAATTCTTTTCCATTATCACTTCGAAATATTTGAACCCTTTTTTGAAATTGTGTTGTCACCATTTGAAAAAAAACTTTTACAATAGACTCAACTTCAGATTTTTCTTTCATCAAATACACCCATGTAGTCTTAGTGTGGTCATCAATAAAGGTGACAAACCACCGTTTACCCGAAGGTGTTGGATGCCTACTAGGACCCCAAACATCACTATGGATGATTGAGAAGGGGTTGAATGATTTGTAAGGTTGAGAGAGGTAAGGAGAACGATGATGCTTAGCCAATTGACATGTTTCACAAGTAAAAGAAGACAAATTCTTATTATTGAAAAAATTAGGAAACAAATGTTTCATATAATTGAAACTAGGATGGCCTAACCTATAGTGCCATAACATAACTTTATTTTCTTTAGAAATAAGGCTAGAATAGAGGCAGGAGCTTTGACTTTGTCTCCCCAAGTCCTTGTCATCTTCAAACAAATAGAGTCCATCGATTTCTCTAGCATTGCCAATCATCCTCCCCGAATTCAATTCCTGAAATTTACAACTAGAAGAATCAAATATGGCACAACAATTTAAATCAAGGGTGATTTTGCTCACAGAGAGCAAATTACAAGACAAATTAGGCACATGAAGCACATTATGTAAGGTTAAGGTGGAGGATAGAGGGACGGATCCTATGCCAGCAATTGCAGAAAAAGAACCATCTGCAACCTTGATTTTCTTGTTACCTGCACAAGGACTATAGGAAGAGAAGAGTTTTGAACAGTCTGTCATATAGTCAGTAGCACCAGAATCTCTTAGAATATGAAGAATATGAATATTGTATATTATTTCTCTACTACAAACAGAATGTACAATGAAGATTATTTATAGAGGCAGCTGATGTACATTAATAACTAGCTCCTAGAAAATAAGCAACAAATTAATAAAACACTAAAAACAATATCTACATAAAAAATTGTGGGAACACCGTCCACATAGACCACCGTCCACATAGACCACCGTCCAACACTCCCCCTCAAGCTGGTGAATATGCATTCTCCATTCCCAGCTTGGATACAATAGTTTGAAATGTTGGACTATTCAACCCTTTTGTGAGTACATCAGCAAGCTGACCTTGTGAAGACACATAAGGTGTACAAATTAAACCACTCTCTAGTTTTTCTTTGATAAAATGTCTGTCAACCTCAATATGCTTCGTTCGATCATGTTGTACTGGATTATGAGCTATGCTGATTGCAAACTTATTATCACAATAAAGTCTCATCGAACCATCCCACTTGATCTTCAGATCTTCAAGAATAATTTTTAACCATAGTAGTTCACACACACCTTGAGCCATAGCTCTGAATTCTGCCTCCGCACTAGATCGTGCTACCACATTCCGTTTTTTACTTCTCCAAGTCACCAAATTTCCACCAAGAAAAGTGCAATATCCTGTAGTCGATCTTCTGTCCACTGGTGATCCAGCATAATCCGCATCAGTGTATGCCTCAAGTACCACACCTCCATTTCTCTTAAATAGAATGCCTTTTCCTAGTGATCCCTTAAGGTACTGTAATACTCGATATGCTGCTCGCAAATGAGATTCTTTTGGACTGCGCATGAATTGGCTGATCACACTAACTGCATATGCTATATCTGGCCGTGTGTGAGATAGATAAATAAGTCTTCCCACCAGGCGCTGATACATTTCTCTATCAACTGCAGTATCTTCCTCTGCCTGTCCAAGTTTCATATTGGGGTCTATAAGAGTACTTGCTGGTTTGCATGTTGTATGACCCGTTTCTTTTAGGAGATCCATAACATACTTTTGTTGAGAGATGAATATACCTTTCCTAGAATGAGCAACCTCAATTCCAAGAAAGTATTTTAACCTTCCTAATGCTTTAATTTTCAGCTCCTTGGCTAAACACTGACTCAAAATATGTTTCTCCTTAACATCATCTCCTGTTACTATTATGTCATCAACATACACCAAGAGAGCTGTGACTCCCCCTGAAGAAGAGTGTTTAACAAACAGTGTGTGATCCCCTTGGCTTTGTTTGTACCCCATAGCCAACATAATTCTAGCAAACCTTCCAAACCACGCTCGTGGTGATTGCTTAAGGCCATATAAAGCCTTTTTCAGCTTACACACAGTATTAGCATGCAAATTCCTCCCATATCCTAGTGGGACCTCCATGTAGACTTCTTTTTCGAGATCTCCGTGTAAGAAAGCATTCTTGACATCAAACTGCTGTAAATCCCAACCATAATTAACTGCCAATGCCAATAATATCCGAACTGTGTTTATCTTTGCAACTGGTGCAAAAGTCTCCTGGTAATCAATTCCATAAGTTTGGGTATACCCTTTGGCAACTAATCGTGCCTTATACCTCTCTATGGATCCATCTGCTCTATATTTCACAGTATACACCCATTTACAGCCCACAATTTTCTTTCCAGCCGGTAATTGTACTAGCTCCCAGGTTTTATTCTTTTCTAATGCCTCCATCTCCTCATTCATGGCTTGTTTCCATTTTCCATTGGACAAGGCCTCGGGTAGGGTGGTAGGGATGGCAATGGTATTTAGGCTTATAAGGAAGGCTTTATGGGATGGTGAAAAATTCTCAAAGGACAAGAAGTGTGAAAGGGGGTATAGTGGCCGTTTTGTACACTCTCTAGTTCCTTTCCTGATGGCTATCGGAAGAATTTGGTCACTACTATCCATATGAAATTCAGATTCATCTTGCAATAAAGGGTTAGATACTATTACCTCATTCGAAGGCTCCGAGTTGGACTCTTGGGCCTGCACAGGTTCAAGAACAGCCATCTTCTTTCTTGTGAACACCTTGCCTTTGCCATACCTTACATTCTCAAGAGCAGACTCAGCCACTGGGTCAAGAATGGTTTTGGACACAGGTTCAGACACAGGTTCAACAGTGACATCAGGAGGAGGATTAGGGACAACAGGAAGGTTATGAGAAGGATTTTTAGACACAGGAAGTAAGGATAAGTCAAGCAGGAAATCTTCCTTATCTTCCTTCATTGACTTCTCCCCCTGAAGATAAGGATGAGAAAAATAGGGCTCTTCTTCACTGAATGTAACATCCCTGGAGACATAGAACTTTCTGGATGGAGGGTGATAACACCTGTACCCTTTCTGGGTCGAAGAATAGCCCAAAAAAATACACTTTAGAGCCCTTGGATCGAGTTTCCCCCTGTTTGGACTGTGAATATGGACAAAAGATACACATCCAAAAATTTTAGGGACAAGATTATTGGAAGTCTGTAGATCAGGATAGAAAGTGGAGAGAACATCCATAGGACTCTTGAACCCCAAAACTTTAGTGGGCAAGCGATTTATAAGATAAGTAGAAGTCAGAACAGCTTCCCCCCAGAAGGACTTAGGGACATTTCTCTGAAACAATAAGGCTCGGGTTTTTTCAAGAAGATGACCGTTTTTCCGCTCTGCTAACCCATTTTGTTGTGGGGTATGAACACAGGATGATTCATGGATTATTCCTTCTTTTTGGAAAAAATGCAAAAGAGTCTGATTAAAGTAGTCCTTAGCATTATCGGACCTGAATCGTTTAATACCCACCCCAAATTGATTTTTAATCATGGAACAAAAATTTGGGAGAACAGTACTAATCTCAGACTTGTGTTTGAGCAGAAAAATCCAAGTAACACGTGTATAGTCATCAATAAAAGACACAAACCATCTTGCCCCAGAGACAGTAGGAATGGAAGAGGGACCCCAAACATCACTGTGAATAAGAGAAAAAGGAACAAAACTTCTTGTATTACTAATTGGAAAACTGACATGCTTATGTTTGGCAAGTTCACATACTTCACAATGAAATTGTTCAATATCAAGACCTTTACACAAAGAAGGAAAAAGGCTCTTAACAATAAGAAAGGATGGATGGCCTAATCTACGGTGAACAAGCCAAATTTTGTCCTTTTTAGTTGAAAGAAGTTCAGAGGTAAAAGAATATGGGTGTCCAAGTCCGCTCGTGGTCGTGTTTATCTGACAAGGTGCTTCAAGGAGATAGAGGCCATCCTGTTCCCTAGCACGTCCAATCATCTTCCCCGAATCTTTGTCCTGAAAAACACAATGATCATTGTAAAAAATCACTTTACAAGATAAATCTGTAATTAATTTCTGGACAGAAACCAAATTTGTGGACAATTTAGGGACATGAAGGATATTTTTTAAGGTCACTAGAGGGCTTAGTTGGACCTCTCCTATACCGGCTACAGTGATCAAGGAACCATCAGCTGTTGATATTTTCTTACTGCTTGGGCATGGAGAATAGGTGGAAAATATAGTGGGGTTGTTGGTCATATGGTTTGTGGCTCCTGAATCCATAATCCAGGAGTTGGTAAAAATTGTACCCGAGACATTAAATCCAACGGAAAAAAGTAACTTACCCGAATAAGTCAAAGAACAAGTACCCGAGAGCTTTTCAAGGCTGTGTAGAGAGACATTTGAAACCTCACCTTCGGTTGACATCGTAAGAGACAAAAAAAAAAGGACGTAATCAAACAAGATCTTGTCGGCACCTTCACATCCTTTGTTTGGTATCTTGTTTCATCACTGTTTGGCACCGTTGAACACTTTCAAGCACCTTGTTTCAGCAACATTCAAGATCTTGTTGGGCACCTTGTTTGGGGCAATAAAGGCCAAAAGAAAAAAAGGCAATGAAGGCCAAAAAACAGAGATTGGTTGGCAATGAAGGCCAACCGAAAAAAGGCTCAGCGGAAAACAGAGACAGTCCTAGATCGAAACTGCTCTGATACCATCTTAGAATATGAAGAATATGAATATTGTATATTATTTCTCTACTACAAACAGAATGTACAATGACGATTATATATAGAGGCAGCTGCTGTACATTAATAACTAGCTCCTAGAAAATAAGCAGCAAATTAATAAAACACTAAAAACAATATCTACATAAAAAATCGTGGGAACACCGTCCACATAGACCACCGTCCACATAGACCACCGTCCAACACCACCGTCCAACAGAATCTATGATCCAAAGAGGTTTTAAGGTATTGTCACTATGACAGAGGGAAGCAATAGGGTGAGTACCTTTTTGGGCCAAAGAGCAAGAAGGATTAGTTGTCAATTTAGGAGAAAAAAGCTTGTGTAGGTGCTCCAATTGTTCCTTAGTGAAAGGGAATGTCTCAGCCGAAGATGAAGACTCCTTGACCTCCTCGGTAGCAGTCCGAAAAGCGCGCCTCTCTCGTTGAATTTTTTCTTGAAGTTTGCTGGTTTTCCATGAAGTTTCCAGCAAGTTTCTTTTGTATGCCATGGCTTTTTACAATGTTCACACCATGTTTTTTTCCTTCTATCTCCATCAGAATCAAACCCTCTTGTAGCAAGGGCTGATCCTTCCATTGGTGGTGTGAGGGATGATTCCGGAGCATGTAGCATTACCCTTCTTCTAGCCTCCTCACGTCTGACTTCAGAAAACACTTCTCGAATGGAAGGCAGAGGTCTTCGAGCAAGGATCCTTCCCCTTACTTCATCCAAGCTTCGATCCAAGCCAGCAAGGAACATATACACTCGGTCATTCTCCTCCTTTTTTTGAACCGTGCAGCATCTTTGGGGTTCTCCCAATCTTCTTCATAACATTGATCTAACTCTTGCCATAAGGTTAACAGCAGATTGTAGTAAGTGGTGACATCCTGGCCTCCTTGCTTGGACTGCCACAGCAGGGTTTTCAAATCATAGATCTGAGAGGAATTTTCCAAATCTGAGTAGCAATCTTTCACGGCTTCCCGGACTTCTGGGCAGTTGATAAGAAAAGATAAGGCTTTCCAATAGAGGGTTCCATGGAGTTAATCATCCATGACATGATGAGAGAGTTCTCACCTTCCACTTCTTCCATGTGGAGTCATCTTTTTCTGGTTGCTTAATTTCTCCAGTCAAATAGCCCAGCCTGCTTCTTCCTTCCATTGTCAGCTTCACAGACTGCGCCCACTCAAGGTAATTTTTACCATTCAGTTTGTGCACCGTGAGTTGGAGGTTCAGGGCTTGGGATAGGTTATCAATCGCACAGGGTTGGGATTCAGCTCTGTCATTCTTCAACGGGACAGTTATTTGTGTCTCCCTGTGTTCTTCCTCGCTGGTGGAGGATCTCGTGCTAGCTCCGGTCATCGCCGTCTTAACCATTTGGAGAGGACAAGGTTCAGAGCTCGAAGCTCTGATACCATATAAGAACAGAGAGAGAAATTATTTTATTCTCTGATACAGATTAATTGGTACAGCCTACAATTTAAAGGCAGAATTGGTCCTATTTAGGGAAACCAATCTGCATGATTACAGGGAAAAATAAACACCTAATATCTGATTAGATATCAATCCGATACTAATGCAGATTTGTTACAATCCTAATTAAAGCAAAGAAAAAGAAAGGAAACTAGGAAAGAACAAGGAAAGCGGTAAACAGGGAAATAGGGAATAATATCACAATATTAAATGGACTAAATCAGCCCATATCATATTGCGACAGGCTCCAAGGATCGGAGCTTTGATACTAATTTGATAGGACAGAACCTAGAATTGAAAAAAAAGAACTTTTGTATTTCACTAAAACAGAGGAAGTGTCCTCTTACAATGCTATCAACCCAGTAACAAAATTGAGAAATAAGAAATGGATGGAGTTCAACTCCTTACAAAATGGAAATTAACAGAGAAACTAAGGTAAAAAAGATACCAAGAGAGAAGGACCTGTTCCTTACTCTCCCTATACCACCCTAAACCCCAATTGCCAAGAATGCCCCATTCAGTTACCCCTACCTCCACTAACACACCCCCTCATGATTCTTTCAGATCCTCCCCTTCTCTCTCTCTCCATCCCCTCTCCACGTGTCCTTTCTGTTATTTCTCCCCTCCCTCCTCTCTTTCTATTCCACTTTCTGTTACCTGCCTCTTCTTTCCCTCATCCACCCGAAAGCCTTGCAGCATAGGCCCAGTCCCCTCTCCCTTCTTCCTATTCTTTCTGCTGTACACCTTCGTAATGGGCCTGTCATTCATAGTAGGCCTATCAACCCTCATAACCAATTTGTTTTATGTCAACTCAATCTCTTCCTGCCAAAGAGGGAATTAAAAGGATATTTAAGAAACATGGTATCATATTTATTTAAAAGAAAGTAAAATGCTTACTTACAATCTTAAATGTTCATGAAACAACTGAAACCACTCATACAAATAACCTTTGAAACCTGAAACAACTTTAATGGATTTCATTAATTCAAAAGACTAAAATAGAAGTCCTAAATATAAGAAGCTTATTATAAACTTTAATGACAGAACAAAGAGCTTATAACAACCTGTTATCAGGCATTGAAGCTCTATTTGTTTGCAAACTAAACCCAAGCATAAGATTGTCCTAAACTTTGCCTTTCTAACAAAGTAGGTTCCTGTGGATTTTAGCAGTCCAGTTTGAGATGAGGGAAACGCTCTAATCTGCCTTTCATTATATCATAAAACTACTTTCAACACTCAAAATTAACATGACCAATACCTTCAGAAATTGAAAAACCAAATAACGTAGTTGAGACAAATGGTTATGAAAAGCCAACACAGGAATAAGCTATTTTCATGCTACTTAGATGTTTTAGAAAACAAAGAGTAGAAGAGTTTTTGATTTGAAAGTTTTTGGCTATTTTTCTGTTATTAGAAATTTATTCATTTCTCTCTAACATGGCATTCAACCAATAATAATCCTTAAAATTGGGATAAAGGGATCAACAATAAATAGGTTCAACTTGTTTATTTAAGCACTACCAAAATTACTTCAGTAACTGCAACAGCTTATAAACGATTAGTAAAACAATGCCTACTCTCAAGTCTTCAGAGGTATTTCGAATAACAATACAACTAATACTACTACTAAATTAATTGAAACATTCTTAAGTACCTGCAAATTCTTTTAAAGATAATAAAGAATAAAGTTTAAAATGTTTGAAGGCAAAACCTTAAAGAATTAAACAAAGTTCAAAATATTTAATGGATTTCATTAGTTGAAAATACTAAAATAGAAGTCCTAAATATATGAAGCTTATTAAAAACTTTAATGACAGAACAAAGAGCTTATAACAACCTGTTATCAGACATTGAAGCTATATTTGTTTGCAAATTAAACCCAAGCATAAGAATGCATATCCCAAAACCCAAGCATAAGATTGTAACTAAACCCAAAATGATATACAAACATCCATGTCAAAGGGTAACTTGCCAGAAGAATGCATATCCCAAAACCAGATCCAACATAATCAATCTTAACAGTTACGCAGAAGATAAAAATGTAAATGGTGTGTCTTCCATTTAAGTGAAGAGGTTGATTAGTTGAGCTGTGGCCAAGTCACTTAAACATTACCAAATCACAATGCCAAAATAAAAAATACTAACTTATTTAAACCCAAAAATGAAGGGGTTGAGAAATCCCCTCAATCAAAATATATTACAGATTTGCACATTTGTCTATTTACCCTTTTGCATTTAGAGATAAAGCAGGAGGCAGCAGGTTAACCCTCTTAAAATTGAGGAATAATAAACAAATTGAACTTCTAATCTAAATATACAGTATCCTTCCCTTCACGTATGCCTCTCAAATTGCAACTTTGTGGTGCATTCTGAAGTATCTGAATAGCTATGCTATTCCCTTTCCTTGATCTTGATTATCTGTTAATCAAAAAATGCAAGTGCTCACATATGAAATGCTTATGTAGACCTAAACTGAAGCTACAATCTACATTTAACAGGTTTCTCTATAAAAAGCTACAATCAATTTGTTGTCTAATTTTGTAAGGACCTCGTAGGTGTTTTGACAAAAAAGCTTAGCTATATCAAGTCAGAGCAGAAACACAAACAAACTTTCTATGTAAAATAAAGCTTTAAACTATATAGATGGCATGATATCTAAAAAATAATAGGTAATTTATATGAGAAAAGAAACAAAGTTGAGAACCTAACACAGGAAAAGTGAACTAAAATGAAGAAGTTCCACTCTTACCTGCTTAACCTCAAACAGAACCTAGTGCCTTTGTGCCTCAACCTCAAACACAGGATTAGAGGAATTATGAAATTGCAGCAAGAAATGTGCCCAGTTCCTTGTACTGTAGCCCGAGTCTTCATTGAAAAGCCATTCCCAAAGTCAAACCAGATAACAACACAAGTACGTAGTCTTCAACAATTACTTAATTAATAAATAATTCTTCTGAATACCTTTAATTTTGATTTTCAACTCGCAACAGAACACACTTGTAAACCTTTAAGTTCCTGTTCAATTAGTTATACACAGTATTGCAAGTTAAAATATGGGCAACTTAAAGCAAAATATAGGTAAGTAATTTACAGACTAAGGAATTTTGTTGTAACTGATAAAGATATAGGGACCATTTCTCAAAGCCTATATAAAAAAAGGTAAATAGACAAATATAATTGCAAGACAACATCCTCATTCATATTAGATTCACTTTACAATGGCAAGTATCTGGTGTATCATACATCAAAAGTATTTTCTAACAGACTGAGTTCTAAGCAACTATACATTGAACCTTATCCTATAATTCTATCAATTACAACCCAAGGCAACCCAAAAAAAATAAAACCACCAGATTTATCTACACATACTACTGATAGATTGGACCACTACGTTGAAAGAAAATGACACTGCCAAAGTCCAAGTCCAGCACCTAAAAAAGGATAGTCACATACTACTACGGCTTCTCCATCTTCACAACCTTCAACACATTAGCAATGGGAGCATCAACAGTAGACTTCATAGCTTCTTCAAGTTTTCTCTTTGCAGGTGTGATCTTAACATTACCAGAAGGTTCAGCAGATCCAAGACAAACAACTTCATCAAGGACTTGGGAGGAAAATTCCTACAGGTGACAGAACACAGTTGTAAACTTCCATTTTGCAGAAGAAATGAAGACTAAATTAAAATGTAAGGGGTGAAGACCTCAGCAGCAACTGAAGCATCTTCAGATTCATCACAGCCCAGGTTGTAAACCTTAGGGAATGGTGGATTAAACAGGGCCTACATCCATTACATAGGTGAAATGAATTACATAATCTAATAATTAAAGTTTTAGATCAAAAAATCAGATACAAAACAGAAGCAAACACTTCAAAAAAACCATGATGAAGATGAGAAAAAAAAATTCCAAAGTAACAGCAACCTTTGTATGAGTCATCTCAGCCCCAGGAAGTTGGAACATGGCAACAATGGTGTCATCATCACAGCCACGTTTGACCTTGTATGTTCCATCAGATTGGCTTGTTGAAACAGACTTTGTCTCAATTTTAAATAAGAGCTTCTTCCCCACCAGAGAATTGAACAAAGAGGGGTAGCTAGCAACACCCCCACCTTTAAATAATAAAAGATCAAATGAGTAACAGTCTATAAGATTGATCAACCAATTTTGAGGCATTCATTATTGCTTTATATTTGGCCTAATTGATGATAACTATATCCAATACTATGTTTGGGAGTGAGTTTTAGATGATTGGTCTTCATTGAGCTTAATTGTAAAAACTTCATTAATTTTCGGATTTTAACTCATTTTGACCTTTCTGTCTTGTACAGGCTATAACTTGGGTTACAAATATCGTATTTGGATGATCTTGGAGTCCTCTGAAAGCTGAGACGAAGATCTACAATTTTGTGTCTAATGCAATTTTTCTAATTCAGCTGGATTCAAGGCGAAATTGGGCCTCAAATTTAAGACGTTGTTGCTGTTACAAAGCTTGGACCTTCCCTCACTAATTTGGGCCTAACTCTCTCAATTTAAGCCCAAATAAGGCAAATGATATGTCTTTGTAAAGCTTATTTAGAGGGCTACAGTTTGGGCTAGGAGTAGATTAGGAATTATAGAAGACCTTTCAGTTACAAATAGAAAAAGGCAGAAAAACGAAAAACACCTTTTGAATTGGGTTGTTCAATTTTAACAGATGGGGAGCAGAAACCTTTTTTTTTCATCTTCTCTATTTCCGTTTTTCCCTCTTCTCTGAACCAGAACTGCATTTTCGTAATGGCCATGGAAGACTAAAGCTCCAATCAATCCAAGGAATTCAATGATTGTGGTTAGAGTTTTGAGTTCTCTTGTTTAATTGTAAATTCTATTTGTACTCTTCCCTCTTCTCCTTCTTCAATTGATTTTTTATTATGATTTCGAAATTGAGGTTAGAATTAGGATTAATTAATCTGAATCTAATGGAGTATAAATCATCGATTGGTAATCTATGTTAATCTGAATCTGTTCCTAAATCAATCTTAATCAAGAATTGCGATTGTGATTCTGTTTTAGTTGATGAAATTCTAGGTGATTATCTAGTTGAGTTCGAATTAACAGAGGTGTAAGCAATAAAATTCCACTCTCTTTGAACAATGATTAATTCTGCCACTTGAATTGAAGACCTTGGATTGGTGTTTCCTTAATTGAATTTTCTTAAAATTTGAATTCGTTTTCTGTTATTATAATGAACAAAATCCCCTACTTATTGATAACTTCTAACATGCTTGAGAAATCCGAATTGGTCCTTGGGAGATGACCTAGGTTATGCACTATGCTATATTCCATTGTAAATTCTAGTCTATTTTGAGGCGAGTGCGACATCGCCGATCAAAGATATAAATCACACACCATATACATGTAAACTTGCAGTAACATAAGTATATAAAGAATTAATCCTCTTTGCTTCAATTATCATCTAAGCACATGTTCTCTTGAACAGAAGCTGTCCATCACGATCAAAAAGCACCAATACAGCAGTGACAGTAGTATCTTCAACTTCAATTTTGACCCTATACCTAGAACACCAGGAAAAAGTGGTCATGATGGCTTCAACTATTGCTTATAAGACATAAAGAATAAAGAAAACCATATGGAATAATTTCTACAGACCTTGGGGTAACATTAAACACATGGGTGAAGCAGACATCACAATAATACATTCCTGAATCAGGTCTGACAGCTCGCCCACACTTGCATGAATGAGCCATCGTAGTTGGTAGAGAAACTGTCAAAGAGCTTGGACATAAGAATAGGAAACATGTGTTATAAGGAAATTGTATTAGATATTAGAGGGCAAACACGAAGCATTAACCTGCACCTAGAGAAAATAGGAAATCCAATTAGATATAATAACATAAGATAACCTATATACATCATAAAATCATATAGATGGGAATGGATGTAACAATTAAACAATCACAATTAGTGAAAAGTACATCTTGCCAAATTTCAATCTACCTACTCTCATATAAAATAAGGAGGGCCACTTTCAGTTCCAGTTGAATCCCAGTTGGACTTCAAGCACTGAAAAAGAAAGGATAGGGCTTGTTGGTTTTGGAAAAGGGAAAGAACGTGAACAGGGGCCAAGATTTCGGTAGCAAAGAGAAGGGAAGAGGGTAATAGGAATAGAAAACGTGAGGAGGCTTATAAATCACGCAATCCAACCCCAGTTGAATCCCGACTAGATTTCAAAAACTTTAAAAAAAAAATAGGTGGGGGTCAGCACGTTGAGGCTGAAAAATAGGAAGAGAATGAATAGGGGAAAGGGTTTCTGTAACGAATGGAAGGAGGAAGGGAAAAGACGAACTGAAATATAAAATGCAGGATGCTTATCAATTACGCAAAAGAACTTTGCTTTTACAACTCTATATGTCAACTTTTATCAAATTGTTTTTACTACACTCAATGTCATGATTCAGACACCAATTCAAAGCCTCGATTAAGACAACACATGTAGATAAGAAACATGCTATATAGCCGACACGTGGGCATGAACAGATAACTAAACAGAGAAAGTAAAAACTCTACAGATGTATCGTTTATTGACACACACACATAACAGAGAAAAGTACAACCTAATTTTGGACCATGGAATGGCCTGTATATAAGTGGCAACAGGGATCAAAAAATTATACCAATGTAGAAAACTCAAACTTTCAAAGGTATTTTTTTTCCCCTTGTGGGATTTATTATCTGCATTAAAGAGTGTCATCATGAAGAGGAAAAAGGGTAGGAGCTTAGAATTTGTGATATGCTGCAATCATTAACCGTGACAATGAACATAAAAAGAAAGGAGGAAAAAAAGATAGGAAATATTCTATTGGACTAAAGATTAAAACACATCAATGAGGCTATTCTTTTTATTTTTCTCTCAGTTTTTGGCAAAAAAATCATTGAGGCAATTTGCTAACAAACTCTGGTGACAATTTTCAGTAGAGAAGAAAAAGTCCTTGAATTGGTTCCAGAAATAGTTTGCAACGCAAAAGAGCAATAATTATGACTCCAGAGAAATGGACCATATTGCTGCAGTAGCTGCTGCTACATTCGCAATTAATTCAAAAGAGAGGTATCAGAACAGAAGAAGAGTGAGACCCCTGAGGCCTCATCAATGAATCATGTAACATCCTAATACCGATAACTTAGTATATCTGGAACATACCTGGATAAACAGTATTAACTATACTATTTCTAACTTAAACATCAATTAATTCATATCATTTAAACAAATAATAATGGAGAGCCTTGCAGAAACTAATATATATATATATATATATATATATATATATATATATATAACTGCCTCACTGGGCAAAATCAATAAACGATACATCTATAGGGTTTCTACTTTCCTTGTTTGGTTATCTGTTCATGCCCACGTGTCGACTATATAGCATGTTTCTTATCTACATATGCTGTCTTAATTGAGGCTTTGAATTGGTGTTTGAAACATGTTAAGTGTAGTAAAAACAATTTGATAAAAGCTAACATATAGAGTTGTAAAAGCAAAGTTCTTTTGCGTAATTGATAAGCATCCTGCATTTTATATTTCAATTCGTCTTTTCCCTTCCTCCTTCCATTCGTTACAGAAACCTTTTCCCCTGTTCATTCTCTTCCTCTTTTTCAGCCTCAACGTGCTGACCCCACCTATTTTTCTTTTAAAGTTTTTGAAATCTGGTCAGGATTCAACTGGGGTTGGATTGCGTGATTTATAAGCCTCCTCACATTTTCTATTCCCATTTTCCTCTTCCCTTTCCTTTGCTACGAAAATCTTAGCCCCTGTTCACGTTCTTTCCCTTTTCCAAAACCAACGAGCCCTACCCTTTTTTTCTCAGTGCTTGAAGTCCGGTTGGGATTCAACTGGAACTGAAAATGACCCTCCTTATTTTATACGAGAGTAAGTAGATTGAAATTTGGCAAGATGTACTTTTCACTAATTGTGATTGCTTAATTGTTACATCCATTCTCATCTATCTGATTTTATGATGTATGTAGGTTATCTTATGTTATTATATCTAATTAGATTTCCTGTTTTCTCCAGATGCAAGTTAAGGCTTCGTGTTTGCCCTCTAATCTCTTATATAATTTACTTATAACACATGTTTCCTATTCTTATGTCCAAGCTCTCTGACAGTTTCTCTACCAACTACGATGGCTCATTCTTGAGTATGTGGTTCTATCTCAATTGTTAACCAGTTGTTGACGGTTGATTTCCCTCCACATCTTCATTTAAATTTCAAAAAACTTGCTGCTATATATAGGGGTTGCTTTGACTTCTTGGTTGTTGCATCTGCCTTCTCTCATATCTTCAATAAAAACGTGTGATTATTATTCTGAGTTTCAATTTCTTTGTTGATATGGCTCCCCACTTTGATCCATTGAGCAAGATCCAAGCTGAGTATGAGACATCGAAGGTGAAGGTCAAGGTGATTCGGTTGTGGACTGTTCCTAGCTTCAGCAATCCTACTGCTCTAAGTTCTATCTAAGTTCTATTGAGATGATTTTGGTTGATGAATTTGTAAGGATACTATGAACTAGTCTATTTTTTTACCCTGTCTCTTTTATCATATATTAATACTTTTCGGTTAAAGTGGTGCAACTGCATTATATTGATTATTTCTATGGATCTGTTGATGTTCTTCTTTGTTGTTGTGGAATTTTCATTGTATTGATGGTCTATTTTTTTTTTTTTTGTTGTTCCTCTTTGTTGTTGTAGAGGAAGACCAAGAAAGATTATATGTGAAACGGTTAAAAAAGATCTAGATTTGAATGACTTTTCTGAAAATTTGGTTCATGATAGGACACAATGGCGTCGTCTGATCCATGTAGCCGACCTCACCTAGTGGGAAAAGGCTTGGTTGTTGTTGTTATTCCATTTTCATATGCAGAAAATACACCTAACAACAGAAACAGACAACAATGAGTGATTTCAAAAAATAAAAAAGCAAATAAATAAATACCTAACCAAATTACAAAAAATAAAAGAAAAATAATGATTGAGAGTGTGATGACACTAACCCAGAATTCCGGTGGCGCTGGAGGAAGTAGGGACTCAACAGGTGGAGGAGAATAGATGAAAACCCTTTTCGAAGTGCTGGCGGAACTTGCTAGTAGCGAAAGTCCCGACAACGACGATGACGATGACCATGGCGGCGTGAGCCAAAGTGGCGAAGCAAAAACTGATTTTAACAAAGATTAGAAGCTGGAAGTTAACAACCAATTTTTGAAATGGAAATAGAAAGATTAGAAGCAAAAACCAAATGAGATCTTTGGCGACAGCAGAGGAGAAGGGTTGGCGAAGCTTCTTGAGCTCGTCGATGAAGGAGACAACGGAGGGTTTGGGCCGCAGTAGTTCCTGCTGATTGGCTTGCCCTGAGAGAATAAACGAAAACATGGAGCTTTTTTGCAAGGGAAAGAATGAGAGATAAAGAATTGAGATAGGATAAAAAAATTTCTCAATAAAGAGAGAAAACGTGAGGAAGAAATTCGTTAATGAAATACGTTAACCAAAACGTAAAGAGGAGAGGAAAAATAAAAAAGATGACGATAATCACAGTAAATAGAGGCTCTGGAGTGGCTTACCCCAACAAGCTATGAGATGACAACTCACTAAAATAATTCTGGCATTTACCGTACGAGCACTGCTATTAAACACGAAGTGGGTGTGGCGAAAATATCACGAAGTGATTTTTAACCAATCAAGTTGGATTAAAAAAATTATTATTTTTTTTTAAAAAAATAATTATTAAAATAAACGATAAAACGCATAAAATTTATTTCTCTTTACAGACCATTTCACGATTTGATTGTCGTGACAAACAGCATTTTTCTTACCGTACACAACACGCATCTCTCCCAACAGTTCCCATTTACTCTTCCCAACACTTAACCTACCTCTAAAACCTATTCAGCAACCCTAATCACACGTCATCAGTAGCAAAAAGAATTTTCCTCTGATGAAGCAACGTATCACGTGCCCATTGTGTAGAAGCACATGCCATTATTTTAAAATGGTAAAAATACTTACCTTGGCTCAGCTGGCAACACGTGTCAACGATATTAATTGTTACAGGAAGATAAACGGTTCTGTAATTATATTGTATTTTGGTATACATTTATCTGTTAATTGATTTTTGTAAAAAAAAAGTCTAATTTAATTATCTGAATCGAACTAATTTATAAATATTTATTTTGATTTAATTTAAATTTAATTATTAAAAAAATAAATTAATTGATTTTAATTAATTTAAATTTATTTTTTTAAAAAATCAAACTAAACTAACTTAATTACATTTTTAAAAAAGAATATAAAAATAATTTCTATTAATAGAACGAAAAATGCACTGACTTTGTTTTCTCTTCTATCCATAGAAATATTTGAGAAGCGAAAAAAATGTATAAGTATACATAAAAAAAAATCCATAGAATCAAAAAGAGAAGATTAAGTATGAATATATAATGAAAAAGGAAAAGAAAACCTATTTTTATATATAATTAAGAAAAAATTGTGAATGATAACATGAGAAAAAATAAAATAATAAATGCATTATATTTCCTTGACGTGAGTTTTCAAATTTTAAATAATAAAAGTGTTAAATTTAATTTTTGATGATTGATAACTAGATTTTTAAATTTTAAAATAATCAATGCATAATATATATTTTATAATTAATTCATTTTAATAAATGATGATGATAACATGAGTTTTCAAGAATAAAAGAATCAATGCTTTCTATTCATTTAATCTAATTGATAATGTGAGATTTGAAATTTAAATAAACGAATGCATAATATAGAATTTTTTTTAATTAACTTATTTGAATAAATGTTGCTTTTAAAATTTGCATAATATTATATAAAAGATTGCAGAATAAAAATGAATTTAACTTTCTGTTCAATTAAACACTTGATTGGTTTAGATTGGCGTCAATTGTAAGTCAATAGTCAAATAATCAATTGAATTTACTATGAAAGAGCTTTAATTAGTGTGAATTTTCTTTTCTTAATTTTTATAAATTTATCACATGATTTTGCTATAAAAATGGTTTGATTGCCGTCAATTACTTGATTCACTTTCTATGTATCTAATAAATTAACTATATTTTTTTTGAAATTATTTAAATATATATTATTTGTAATAATTGTATCTTAAACTATTTAAAATTTTATTTTTTGAACCATTTACTATTTACTATTAGAGGAAAAGTTATTGCATTGGAGGGAAAATCAATTGTCCGAGAGGGCGAAACATGACACAGGTTTCTGGTAAGAGACTTCAAATATATAAATATATATATATATATATATATATATATATATACACGGAGAGGATAACTTATATCAAGTATAAATTTTTTTTAACTTATACTTATTTTTAATTATTAGATTTACTTTCATCTAATAGTTACTTTTAATGAAATAATCTTAGTCATTAGATGAAAATGGATCTAACAGTTAAAAATGAATATAAATAAAAAAAAACTTACACTGATGTAAACCGATCCCCTTATATATATATATTAATTAAAACTCTGCATAAATTTACATGAAAAATTATCCATGTCTAATCAAACATTATACCACAACTTACTAAACCTTTTGATACTTTGCTATGGCACCCTTTAATTTATCTCTCAATATAAATCATGAGAAACCGCCATTAGGATCCTATTCCAAATTTCTAACATAAACACATATACTAACTCAACCTTTGCAAAATCATTACAAACACAGTTTCACACAAAAAATAATGAATCCTTAATGCAATATGATATCGGTTTTGTTTCTTAAAATAAAAGCTAAGTTGCAAACTGTGATCTAGCTAGTTATGGAGAAGAATGTAATAATACATATAGGAGAAAACTGATGCTGCAGAATTGGTAAAACTATTCCACTAACTTCTTGTGCAATATTTATTAAAAAAAAAAAGTCTTCTATAAAAATCAAATGTTTAGAAATATGCCTTCTATGTTCCCATTAAATAAAAATCATGGTTTTTTAAAAGTATAAAGATGATTCAATTTTAAACAAAAATATTGTAATTATAAGATAATGTTAAAAACAGATAATCAAAATAAATGAATGCAAAAAAAAATATATATGCCATGCAAATGGTGAATGTTGTAACAAATTAACAACTCAAAATTTCACCAAACATGAAAGTACACATTGACATCAAAGAAACCAATTTAAAGCATAATAAAAAAAGGATATAATATTAACTTAAGGAAAAAAAAAACATGAAGACAAATACCTTTACAATTATGTCAAAAAGAAAAAAGCTTATGCACAAATAAGCACAATATCAAGTATAGCAAACATTCTTATACATTAAAATAACTAAAACACATACTCCTATATTTAGCAACTTAGGAAGTGCTTGGAAGATGTTAAAAATAATGCAAAAATAAAAAATGGCAGCTAAAAATGAGAACAACAATGGAGATGCTAAATTTTGAATTCAACCCATTGTAAGATCTAAATCAAAAATTGAAATGAAAATACATTATCAATCAATAGATCATACAAAGCAATGAAAAGAAACTGTCAATACCTTGACAATTTTTGGACTAGGTTGTAAAAAGCATTCTTCACCATACTTACATATAGCTCTTACAACTAATAAAAATGGTAAGAAAAAATGAAAGGAAAAAAACTATTAGTAGCCAAAGAGTCACAAAATCGTAGGAAATACAATTACTAAAACTAGTTAGGAGCCAGGATGTCACCTCCATGAAGAATTGCGGATGCTTGTACGATGATATTGCAAAATTGAGATACAATTGAACTAAACCCTAATAATGGCAGGGAAGAATAAAGAAGCTGTAAAGAAAATGTCGTTCATATGTACTAAGTTTCAAGTAGAAGCTACAAAAAAGAAGCGTGTTTTGAAAGTAAGTATAAAAAATGACTTTTGTTAGTGGAATGAAAAAAGCACTTCAGACTTTGTATTCTCTTCCATCCATAGAAATACCCAAGTAGTGAAAAAAATGTAGAAACACCCATAAAAAAACACCCAAAGAAGCAAAAGGAGAAGGTTAGGTATGAATATATAATGAAAAAGAAACAAAAACCAATTTATATAATTAAGAAAAATTTGTGAATGATAACATGAAAAAAAAATAAAATAATGAATGCATTATTTTTTTCTTGATTGATGATAACATGAGTTTTCAAATTATAAATTATAAATGTGTTATATTTAATTTTTGATGATTGATAATGTGATTTTTAAATTTAAAAATAATCAATGCATAATAGAGAAAAATCTACACACTTATTCAAGAAAAAATCCGACACATACACAAAGAGAGAGAGACAAAGAGAGAGCCAAATTGAGATTGAGGATTGAAGGAACGAGAAAGAGAGATCGACGATGGTTAGAGTGTGAATATGATCACAATCAACAATTCACAAGAGAACGAGAGCACAAGATTGAGGAACCAGAAAGACAAAAATTTGGGATTAGGGTTTTTGGTGAAAAATGGAAAAAAAAAAAAGAAAAAGAAGAGAGAGGTTTCTAATGTAGGGTTGACCCATTGATAACCTTGTCCCTAACCCACTCAATCAGTGGGCATGGTGGGTTAGGGCAGAAAATGTCTCATTATAATATGGGGCATTCAAATTTAGGGCCAGAGGTAAGAGTTGAGTGGGCTATCCCACGGGATGTAGCCCAAAATATTCATGAAAAAAAGTTATTGTTCAATTGCATAATGCGCGTAGTTTTCACCTTTTTGATTTGATAATATAGCAAAATAAAAAACAAAAAATCCCGTACATTTTCATTTTTCATAAAACTCCCATATACTTTAAAACTCACCAACATAACCTCTTGAGCTAATCAAATTGTGCATTTCAATATATATTTACCCTCTATGCATGTGTAGAAAACTCCATAATAAAAAGTTAATATACATGATTTGGTAAGTTTAAAAAGTTGTGTTAATAAGTTTTAATGTACATGGAATTTTCTGCACATAGCCCATAGTTTGAAGGAGTTTTTGACATTTTACTCATAGAAATGTTTGGTTTGTCATTTGGAGTTGCCTAGGTGAAGGGAACTTTCATCAGTCTTTCAAGTCTAGTTTATTAGAGTGTTTTAAAATATTTTTTCTTCTTAAATAAATTGCTTTTACATAGTAAAAAAAGACTTTAGATGTTGTTGTTGTAAATTACTCTAACCTCCCTTTTATTTTCTAAACTTTTCACAAACTTCCTCAGCGCAAGGATGGTGTAGATTTTGAAAATAGAAGGGTCATATATGACAAATCAAAAGAAATAGAAGGTAGTTGAAGTAATTTACTCTTTTTTCCCCTGCTCTTCAATTAAATATCTAAGCTTGTAGGTAATATTAAAAAATGGCTTTCCCATTGCAATGTAAACCATACTAAGGTGCTATTTGGGAATATTGAAGGATGGTTGGAGTCCTGTGTTAATACTAAGGTGCTACTTGCAGTTAGATCAATTTTGACAAACCTTGTCCCTTGTAAGTTCTTCTAGTCTCTTCTAAGGAAAATATTTGTTTGTTTACTAGCTCTGCTTGTGTCAGTGTATTCATTTTTTTCTTTTCTTCTTTCCTCTTGCCTTTTTCTTAACATGTATCGTTTCTATTTTATAGAAAATGTTAATTGATGATTGTTTCCATTGTAGTTCAATACCCCAGTCTTCTGCATTAAAATATATAAAAAAAAGAAGTAAAACTTATTATGCGAGGCATCTATTGAAGAAGACATGTTCTAACAAGAAGCAAACTAATATTATTTGCCTGTTTGACATTTTGGATTCTGTCAACTTAATTTCCTGTTCCAAACATGCAGTATTGATAATGCCAACACTTATAACCAATCAATATTCCTAGCATCCATTTATATAAAGATATCATCATTATCATCATTGTAGATAATGTTATTGTCCCTAGCAGTGCCCACTTGTACCTGAGAGATAGAGAAAAACATGATGGATATATATATACAGAGTGGACACTCCGATTTGCCAAGTGAATTTATATCTATATTTATATCTATTTATATAATATAAAATTGAAGCCCCATATCAGAGAAATTTGTGCTATGTGTTGTCTTCTTAAGCAATTGATTTTTCCTCCACTGCAAAACACTTTCCCTAAGAGTAAGTGGTTCAAATTTTCAAATTTTAAATTGTTTAAGATACAATACAATTATTACAAGCAATATATATTCAGATAATTTCAAAAGAAAACATAATTAATTAATTAAATTCATAGAAAGCCAATCAAGTAATTGAATCAATCAAACCATTTTTATAGCAAAATCATGTAATAAATTTATAAAATTTAATTTAATAACAATTCACACTAATTAAAGCTCTTTTATAGCAAATTCAATTGATTAGTTGGTTATTAACTTGAATACAATTGGCGTCAATTTAAGCCAATCAAATGATTAATTGAATAGAGAGTTAACTCCATTTTTATTCTACAATCTTTTTCATAATATTATGCAAATTTAAAAAAGTAACATTTATTCAAATAACTTAATTAAAAAAATTATATATTATGCATTCATTTTTTAAAATTTCAAATCACGTTATCAATTAGGTTATATGAATAGAATGCATTGATTCTTTTATTCTTGAAAACTCATGTTATCATCATTTATTAAAATGAATTAATTAGAAAATATGTATTATGCATTGATTATTTTAAAATTTTAAAATCACGTTATCAATTATCAAAAATTAAATATAACAAATTTATTTTTAAAAATTTGAAAACTCACGTTATCATCAATCAAGAAAAAAATATATTTATTATTTTATTTTTTTCTCATATCATCATCTTTCACAAAATTTTTCTTAATTATATAAATAGATTTCCTTTTTCTTTTAATTATATATTCATACTTAACCTTCTCCTTTTGATTCTACGGATGTTTTTACATTTTTTTTTCTCTCCTCGAATATTTCTATAGATGAAAGAGAATACAAAGTCTAAAGTACATTTTTCATTCCAATAACAGAAATCATTTTTTAAACTCCCATTCAAATTACACACTTCTTTTTTGTAGCTTTTACATAAAACTTAGTACATACAAACAACATTTTATTTGAAGTTTCTTCATTTTTCTTTGCCACTATATGGGGTTTTCTTCAATTGCATCTCGATTTCACAACATTATCATACAAGCATCCCCAATTCTTTTTGAAGATGATATTCCGACTCCTAATTAGTTTCAGTAAGTGTATTTCTTACCTTCTTTTAGCTCTTTGGCTATTAATAATTTTTTCTTTCTTTTTTTCTTACCATTTTTATTAGTTAACTATATGTAATTGTAAGGTGAAGAAATGCTTTTTACAAACAAATACAAAAATTGTCTTTTCATTGCTTTGTTTGGCCTATTGATAATGTATTTTCATTTCAATTTTCGGTTTAGATATTGAATTCAAATTTTAGCATCTCCATTGTTGTTCTCATTTTTTGCCTCCATTTTCTTTTTTGCATTATTTTTTAGATCTTCCAAGTACTTAAGTTGCTAAATATAGGCTTACGTGTTTTAGTTACTTTAATGTGTAAGAATGTTTGTTATGCCTGATATTGTGTTTATGTGTGCGGAAGCTTTTTTCTTTTTGATACAGTTGTAAAGGTATTTGTTGTCTTTCTTTTTCTTCACTTAAGTTATTATTATACCTTTTTTTATTATTATGCTTTAAATTAGCTTCTTTGATGCCAGATGTGTACTTTCATGTTTGGTGAAATTTTGAGTTGTTAATTAGTTACAACATTCACCATTTGCATGACATATTTTGTTTTTGCATTCATTTAAATTGATTATCTGTTTTTAACATTATCTTATAATTGCATTTTTTTTTAAAAAAAAAATTGAATCATCTTCGTACATTTAAAAACATGATTTTTATTTATTGGGAAAATATAAGGTATATTTCTAAACATTTGATTTTTTTAGAAGACTTCTTTTTATAAATATTGCATGAGAAGTTAGTGGAATAGTTTTACCAATTTTGTATCATAAGTTTTCTCCTTTATTTTTTATTGCCTTCTTTTCCATAAGGGAATCACGGTTTGCTAAATAGCTTTTATTATCAAGAAACAAATCCGATATCATATTGCATTGAGAATTCATTACTTTTGTGTGAAACTGTATTTGTAATGATTTTGCAAGGGTTGAGTTCGTATATGTGGTTATGTTAGAAGTTTGGAAGATGATCCTAATGGCGGTTTCTCGTGATTTATATTGAGAGATAAAGGGTTGAGAGATAAAGGGTGTCATAGCAAAGTATCAAAAGTTTAGTAATTTGTGGTGTAATGTTTGATTAAACTTGGATAATTTTTTATGTAAATTTTATGCAAAGTTTTAATTAATCTATATCTATGTAGTTGAAGCCTCTTATCAGAAAACTTGTACTATGTGTCGCCTTCTCAGGCAATAAATTTTTTCTTAAATGCCAGAACCTTTCCTCTAATAATAAGTGATTTTAAAATTCAAATTTTAAATTGTTTAAGATATAATTATTACAAGCAATATACATTTAGATAATTTCAAAAGAAAATATAATCAAATAATTAAATTAATAGAAATCCAATCAAGTAATTGACGCCAACCAAACCATTTTTGTAGTAAAATCATGTGATACATTTGTAAAATTTAATAAAATATAATTCACACTAATTAAAGGTCTTTTGTAGCAAATTCAATTGATTATTTGACTATTGACTTGAAGAAAATTGACGCCAATCTGTGTCAATCGAATGATTAATTGAATAGATTAATATATATATTGATTCGAGTGAAATGATTTTATATTTTTTAAACATATGATTTTAAAATTTATATATATAAAAATAATATTATTAAGAAAAATCTTTATTTAACTATTTGATAGTATATTAAGAGATTAATTTTTTATTTATCAGATAAGAAATATTTTAAAAAATAAAAAAAATTATTAATTGAATAGAAAATTAAATCTATCTTTATTCTACAATAATTTTCATAATATTTTGCAAATTTAAAAAGCAACATTTATTCAAATAACTTAAAAAAATTATATATTATTCATTCATTTTTTAAAATTTCAAATCTGATGTCATCAATTAAGTTAAATGAATAGAATACATTGATTCTTTTATTCTTGAAAACTAATGTTATCAACATCATTTATTTAAATAAATTAATTAAAAATATATATTATACATTAATTATTTTAAAATTTAAAAATCACATTATCAATCATATAAAATTAAATATAACACATTTATTATTTAAAATTTGAAAACTTATGTCATCATCAATAAAAAATATAATGCACTTATTATTATTTTTTTCTCATGTTATCATTTACAATTTTTTTAATTATATAAATAGGTTTTTTTTTTCATTATATATTCATACTTAAACTTAACCTTATCCTTTTAAAGCTATGGATGTTTTTTATGGGTATTTTTATATTTTTTTCTTCGAGTATCATATAAACCAAATGAATCAGGGAATCAAACTGAATCATTTCATAAATAACCAAAAATTTTATAGTAATTCAATAACTTGAACTAATTTTCTTTATGAAAGTGATTCAATTAACTCTCTCACAGTCCAATTTGGATAACTGTAAAATAACCAAACCAATTTACTCTTTTAAAAGAAAAACACTACGAGAATCTTCTCTTGTTAATAAAAAAATAGAAGAAAATTTTATTGATTAAAAATATATATTTTTACATATATCGTGTATAATTTTTTTATTACACATATCACATATAATACATGTACAAACACATATTTTTTACTAACAAAATCTTTTCTTATTTTTTATTAACAGAAAAAATCTCAAACCATCCACACATAAAAAAAAACACTATCCTAAGAATTCAAATTCGTGAAACGTTCAGTGTAGCTGATTTGCGTTTAATGTAATGCAGTTATTTATTTATGCTAAAATATATATATATAAAAAATTAACGTGTGTAACTGGCCTGCCGCCTTATTCGTGAGGCATTTCACGAATTGATTTCGCGGTTTATAGAAGTTCTCCTCTCAAAAATCTCAATTCGTGAATTCGGTTACCCCACAATACAATTCTACTTTCGAATCAAACAACACAAATTCACTATCGTGAATAGCTTCAGAAATCCCTCTCAAAACTTATGAAACCTAACCCCCACATCACATCTGAACTCTAACCCCCAATTAACGATCACGATTCACGACGGATTAGTCAATTGGTGGTCGCTACTTTGCTACGTCGCTCGCTTGGGAGTTGGGACCAATTCGTTTACGAGTTGCGATGAAATTTTATTGCTCGTGCATCTTCATCTAGATTATGGTGGTCGCTGGCTTTTACGTCTTCATTTGTATGGTGAGAACCCCTTATACAAGAACCCTTGTTCTGCGTTTTCATCTGTTCCCTTCTTCAACCTGAGCCCTTGATTTTGGGGTTATTTTTTATTTTTTTTATTCAGGCAACCTTGATTGCTTCATTCTTCTCTTGGGATTGATTGCTGGGTTGATTGAGTGAAGTTTTCAGCACCTTTTAGCTCTGTTTTGCACTTCTTTGTATGTGAAGTTTTCATCTGTTTTCAGCACCTGTTTTAACAAGTTGACTAATCTGGGATTCCTCCTCTCGTTGCTCTTTCCCAGACTCAGACTGGAACTATTCGAGCTAAGCACAAGGTCAGTGAGTTGCTAGCAGCAATCTCAAATCTCAATAAATTGTTTCACAGCTTAGTTTTATCCATGAATTGTTGTTTCTCACACTGCACAGACTTGCTTGGTGGTAACTGGTATTGAAATATATGTAATCTGGTTGTGTTATCTTGAGTCCTTATTTATATAACCTTTGCCTGAAATCTTGGGAGTTTGTTATCTGATTAGTTTTTCAGGCTGAAACGCTCCTTGGGTATTTGAGAGAATCAAGACAAGAAGTATCCTCTTCAAGTCCTTAGAGAAGTAATTACTACTTAGGAAGGTAATTATTTGTTGTACATAAAGTGTTTTTGATGGTTTGAAACTTTGAACACTGTGGATGTTTTTGAAATTAGAAGCTAGCCAGCAATTGACTGACCCTTAAATGATTTAGCTGGGTCTGGGGTTTTGCTTTCCCTTACTCACTGTAACTTTGTCTTGCTTTTCCTTAAATGATTTAGCGATTTTGGTTATTAAAATTGTTCTGTTTTGGATACAAGATGATGTGCATTGGAAATTTATCTAATCCGTAACTCAACTTTCTTGCTTAATATTTTATTTTGTATATTCCAAGTTGAAGTACCATCTTAGGTAGATCACACACAGTATCTTGAGAATAACATATTGATCTGCCTTTCTTGGATTGACTCCAGTTTGATAGAGATAAAGTGCAGTGTATCGATCTAGCTGGTGTTTATGTTGCTGTATAGTTCATCTAAAAGATCAAACGCGAATTGCTGCAATAACCAAAAGAATGAAAACTACTCTCATATTTTCATTTGAAAAATCTTTGATCAAAGCATTTGAAAACCTGATCAGCGGAACTAGTGTGTCACAAGATTAGATATTTTCAATCTGAACTGAACTTCCTAAATATTTGTTTAGCATGCATATTTTATGCCCGTATTTAGAGCTTCAATCTTTTTAAAGATTCTGCCTGTAGGATGATATGGTGGCTATTTGATGTGGTCAATATAACTTAAAAAGCTTTTTTAATAGATGTCTGGATTTTGAGGAATAAAACTATTGTGATTGCATTTCACAGTTTATAATGTCAGTTACGGAAATAGTCATTCTGACAGTTAGTTCAACTCTAGAATATAGCTTTTTTGAATAATTTCTTTTGATTTGTGAGGAAAAGAAATCTACTATATGAAACTCAGCATGTTGTAAACAATTTTTCTGTCTTTTGAACTTTCAAAAATGTCCTTGAATGTGGTCAGATCTTAGAATGTTTTATGACGTTTCATTTGTTATGCCTGCCCATGTTTGGAGTTGACTAATCATGAACATATGGTAAATGCTGACTTTGTGCGTCAATTTACCAATCTGCCAAACTAGCCAAATTTTTATTTCATTTACTGGAAGTAGGGTAGGCAATAGCACGTGTCCCAAAGCGTCGCAGTAGCGGTCTGCTATAAGCCTTCTGTCGTGTTGCGTTTTTGAGGAGCGGGAATCGTGGCCGCGATCGCGGCCAAATTGCGGGATTTGCGGCCGCTTCACTTCTGCAGAGATTGAAATTTTTGTTTTCTATTTATTTTTAAACAGAATTTTTACCCTCACTTAAGCAACCAACTTCTTATATACTAATTGGTGTTTGAGTGTGTTTACTATTTGTGATGGACACATGGTCTTGCATATGTAGCCATAGATGCTGACATTCATTCTGAATATAAGACATTTATTTGAAAGATATGAATTTAGTTTTAAGGTCTCATTGAGAGCACTTATATAGTCATTTTCTCAGTCTCCATGGCTCACAATTTGTTGATGCAAAGTATTACCCAGAAATTATTGAGATGCTATTTGAAATTGCCTTTGTTGCTTTTGTTGGCTAGCTTACTAAACTTGCAGTTCATTTCACATATGAAAGTTGCCTTTATTTGATCTGCATGATTAACTGCTTGTACTCACGGTTCTATGTTATTCTGACAAGTTAGTTGCCTTTTGTGGGAAAAAAATTCCATATTTTCAGAGTATGGAATTGGTTTAATGCAGAACCAGTTATTGAACTGGTTTAAAACTGTTTCTTAGTTGATTTTTAATGGTTTTTGAACTGGTTCCGTGTAAAAAAACCCAATTAACTGGTTCAGAACCAGTTCAGAACTGGTTACAAGCTGCATTTTTAATGGTTTTCAAACTGGTTCTATGTAAAAAAACTAGTTAACTTTTTGAACCGGTTCTGAATTGGTTTTTTAATTGGTTACATGGAAAACCGGTTCTAAACTGGTTTTTTAACTGGTTTTCTAAACTGGTTACATGGAAAACTGGTTCTAAACTGGTTTTTTAACTAGTTTTCTGAACTGGTTCCATGGAAAACTGGTTAACCGGTTATGAACTGGTTTACTGAACCAAAACCGGTTCGGCCCAAAAATAGAACCGGTCGGTTTGAAAACTGAACTGTTTTGCCGGTTCCGTTCGGTTTTCCATGCCAAACCGAACCATGCCCACCCCTACTGTACCTATCCACTGTTTTGTTTGGCATTCTAGTTATTTGTTTGTAGGTATTATTTTGTGCATAATTGACTTGTTTTTGGTGATGCAATCTCCTTGGTACAGCAGTACTAATATCAATAACATTTTTTCTTGTTCATAGTGTTCTTCTCGAAGCTTCTGAGTTGTGGCCTGTAATGTTTTATACTGGCTTGGATATGGCCATATCAGATCTTGGAAATATGATGATGTGAAGGAAAAAGATACCACCCTGGTAGTTGTAGGGTGTTCCTACTTACTAGAAAAGAAGAGAAATATTGAATGGAAATGAAGAGGAGAGAAAATCATTGATTGGGAGGGATTCATTTGTAGTTGGACTCATGCCGTTGGGCTTGGGCCTCACACACATACACACTCAATACACCTAATACTAAATACTAATACTCTTGTTTGGCTCTCTTTTTCACAATTCACATTTCACACCTTGTTTCTCTTCTTCCTCCGTCATTCATCAGTCATCACATCCAGTTATGTGCCTACGATTAGTTCTGCTGTAATTATTTATTAGCTTTTCCATTTTCCATTTTAGGGTTTCTTCTTTCTTCTTCGCAAATCAAATTGAAGAGAATTAATAGCATTTGCTCAATTGAAATTGAAATTGAATTGAGATTGACCTAATCTAATGGTTTTAGTTATGGAGGAACAATTCATACTTAGAGTTCCACCAAGTGTTGCGGAGCGGATAGAGCGTCTTCTCAATGAAAGTAATGATCCGTCTTCGTCTGAGGACAAATCATTAGATTTGTCGTTTAGTGAGGATGGGAGAAGTGGTACCTTTGTGATTGGGAATGATCGCTTCCCAACATCTCTATTGGACCTTCCGTGTGTGGTTGAATCCTATAAAACTTATGATGATAGTTCTTTGATTAAGACTGCTGATATTGGTCAGGTAACATTTTTTCACATAATTCTTAATCTTACTGTTAGAGATCATAATCATATAACTAACTAAGTGGTTAATGAATCCAACCAAGCAACAGATGATTATGGTGAGGGAATCTGATGATACTGCTCCTGATGTAATTGAGTACAGGCATGGGCTCACCCCTCCCATGAGAGATGCCCGCAAGCGTAGATTTCGCAGAGAGCCTGATCTCAATGTGCTATTCTCTTCTCATAATCTTTCCTTCCTTTTTCTCCCATTCATTCTCCTAACATTAACATGCCTCTCTACCTATATTATATGCTCATACTTACCATTTTTTCATTTTTCTTTCATTTTGCAGCCTGAGCTTGTCTCCCGTGTTGAGAAAGATCTTTTCAAAATCATGGCTGGAGGAACAGCCGACAATCTTGATATCCTTACATCTTCCACTTTTTTGGTTTACTTGTTTTTTTCTTTAAAAAGGATGGTTTTAACACATTTCTTTTCTCTCTTCTTGACATGGGGTTGATGGGATAAAATAAGTGGCTATTTGGTATTTGCATTAGTGACAAAAGCAAGGCTTTTGCTTTCGTGATACATTGTTACATAGAGATTGGTAGTGCAAACAAGCTTAGTTTCCTTGACTGAGATTCACATGTGGAAGCAGCTGAGCAAGAAGAAGGGGATGAGAATGCTCGAGGCACTGCTAAAAAACCTGCACCTAAACCTGTACCAAAACATGATGTTCCGGAGACACTTGCAAATGCTGGGGAGCCTGACAGGAGTGACTCTGACGAATCTGATGACTCAGTTTGACCGAAATCAGCTACCAAAGAATACTTATATCACCATGATGAAAGCCTGTTTTGTATAATAATTTTTGCTGTTAGAATCCCATCCATCATCTTATAATCGGCTACATGGATTTCATTTGTAATCTAACATTGTGCATTTCATTTTCTAAATGATCTGTTGCATTTTACAGTGTCTGATCGTTAAGGTCCTAATTTCCCCTGCATATATGAGAATATGGGTAAGCAGGTATTTATTTGAAGCCATTTTGTTTCCACATCTAGCTATAGAGGGTGTGAAGTGGAATGGATGCTTCATAAATATGGCTTAATCTTGGCACGTAAGGCCACTTGGTTAGAGACTAGGTGTTAACATTTAACACCCAATCACAGTTTTGAGGACCTAGTTTTATTTTTTACACTAATTCGAACGCGAGAATGTGCATGTTAATAAAATATTTAGTTATGTGGCCAAGGTACGAAGTTTTCTAGGAAATTATTTAACCCCGAGAATCTCAAGTCGGGCTGATTCATTTGCACTGCACCTAACATTCTTCCTCACAATACTAAGTTTTAGATTTCTTTCTTAAACAAATATATTCGCACACTCACCTAATAACATCGTTTCTTGAAACATGCAGACCCCAAAAGCACGATGAATTTTGCTATATATTATTAAAATATTTTTTCATAATTCTCTTAATATTTAATAGAAAAAATATTAAATAAAAAATAAATATATTTAATATCTTAAAAATATAAAAATATTTAATATTTTTTTTTTATTTAATAAATAAAAAAATTATTAAAAAATTGTTTAAGAAGATTTAGAATTATTCAAGCATGAAACATATCCGTTGATAGGGATGTGGATACTGCAAAGGTTGCATTTCAGCTTCTAAAAGGATAATCACCATGGGGATGCCATGTGCCGACTACAACGCCAACGGTCTAGTTAAGTCTAAGCTTAATCTGAATGGATACAAAGACGCTTTTTTCAAAATTTTCAACCTCGAGAGAGGACAAGAACAAGAGAGAATGATTAAAACGGAAGATGAGTTTTTCTCTCTCATTTTTGCATAAAAAGGCGTATGAGTGTATGAGAAAGTGATGTGGAAATAACATTATACTCATGATGAAATGACTACTTTTGTATGTAAACAACAATGACAATCACTTCTTCAAGGCCCAATGTCCTGTTTGTTTTCTCCAGCTAAGACACTAAATTTTTGCAACTACCTACCTTGAGAGTATAAATTACAATGACCCAAAATACACCATACAAGATGACTTGTAGATTTAAACAATAAAAATGGACCAAAGGGAAACTTTAAAAACAAAATTTATGAAAACTTCGCTCTGACAATCATTGATTTGCAATACAGGTCCAAGTGCCGTAGAAGATGAACTCCCTCCATCAGTGCTTTTGAGTTAGAATATCAAAATATTCAATGCTCAGATTAGATTTTTAAAATATAACAATTACTTGCAAGTCTAATTCATAATGAATGTACATAGATTCATATTCTCATCTTCCCACATATATACAGGATCCATAACCTGCAACAAAGTACCCGACATTAATTGATTAACTGTCTTCCTACAAATCCTCAACACGAGAACATGATAATACTCAGAAGTAAACAATTCAGTGATAAAACGCAATAGAATGAAAAAGAAACTTGAAGCCACATGGACTTACTAGAATCCTTGGTAGTTGATGTAGCTGAACCATCGAAGTCACATGTTCCACCAGCATTATGCATTTTCTGATAATAATCATTACAAGCATAAGAGGCATGGCGTTTCACATTATTGGGGAAATAGCATGGTCGCCCTGCTTGAATAGCAGCACAGTTTGCTTGGCCTTGTCCATAGGCCCAGTTCAGGCCTGCTTGTAGCTGATCATTGTTTGCAACATCTTTAGCCACACAAAAAACTGCCGAAGAATTTCCAGTGATCTGGTTGGAAGCACTAAAACTCAAAGGATAAACAATACTTCCATTAGTATAAAAAAGGCCCCAATTTTATTTTGATATAGGTCCATTCCTCTTGCCTTCATTAAACATTTCATTAAACTATCTTTCTAATATAGGTTCTGAATTGGTTAATGAAAAACCGGTTAACCAATTTTAAAACAGGTTTTGAACCTAAATCGATTTTTAACTTGAACTGGTTATGCATCAATTTATCAAACCAAAATCGGTTCGATACGAAAATAGAACCAGTTGATTTGAAAACCGAACCGTTTTATCGATTTAGTTTAATTTTCCATGCCGAATTGAATCATGCTCACCCTTAATCTGTACCTATTCACTGTTTTTTTTTGAATTATAGTTATTTGTTTGTAGTTATTATTTTGTGTATAATTTGATTTGTTTTTGTGATACAATCTCCTTGGTACATCAATACTAATATCAACTCAATAGTATTTTTTTTATTATCAGTGTTCTTCTCCATGCTTCTGAGTTGTGGCCCGTAATGTTTTATACTAGCTTAGATATGGCCATACCAGATCTTGGTAGTGGTAGTCAAAATGTTGTTCATTGTAGTCAAAATGTTGAGAGATACTTGAGCAAAGTTAATATAGCTTGTTGGCAAGCTACAAAGTGAGGTGTTTTGATGTTTTTAATTAGCGAGAGTTTGTTATGTTTTATAGTGACATCATTATGTTGTTTCACGAACTTGAATTATTATTATTCTTATTATTGTTCTTATCGTTGTTGTAGTATATGTTTGGATCGCTAGTGAGATATGGGCTCCTTAGCTTGTGCAATGACTCTATTATTATCACAATAGAGGTGAGTCCACAATGCTAGGAGCTACACCAAGCTCAATAATGAACTTCTTAATCCAAACGGCCTCCTTTGCTGCATTGGAGGTAGCAATATACTTAGCCTTTATGGTAGAATTGCCGACTATCTTCTGCTTTGATACCACTGTTGAGAATTGTGGATACATCACATAGCGGAATAATAAAAATTCCCTCACAAGATTCATGTGAAAAAGCCATAATCCAAGTTTTAAAATGTTTACCTCTTCAAGCTTAATAAACACAAGCGACGTGAATCACCAATACCGTAATAGCGACGATGTCTCTGTGGTATCCACACGAACAGACTTGCAAAAAGGAGTCACGCCACTTTTACGCAGTGCTAGTTGCGAAGAGATGAGAATAAGACCTTTCACTGTCTCTCACTCATTTTCTGTAGGTGTGGCTAGGGTTGTGATGATACGTACTTAGCAGCCCCCTTAGCAGTAGTATTTATAATAGTGACTGTCTTAAGTGAGTGTGAGCAGTAGCAAGGTAAGCTGTGCAATCCTAGACTCATTTGTTATGAGTTAGACCCACAATTGAATCTGAGTCCAACTTGGATCCTTATTGCTCCAATTTAGTTTGCTCTAAGTGAGCGACCCTGTAGGTTCTTATGACGTTGGTAGTAATATTAAAATCTCATTTTAATATTACAAAAAATGAGTGGTATCTAGCAACACATCGCTGCTACTCAAGTAATGAGAATGTCAGTGATTTGACATAACCTATCCGTGACTAATGTTTCCGTGTAATTTAGTCCATTTGTCTAGATATCTAGATTGAACACAAGACATAAAACGTGTCACCCTTGTTTAGTTCAATTTTCAGTTTCCTGATTCTCGAGTAGACATAGTAATAACAAATGAGATTAATATCTCATATTGACTAATTTGAGCATGACCATGTATTTCATAGTCTCACTCAATTAGGAGGCCCAAAGATATCACTCCTGTTATGTAAGAGGGACAAATCCCATCTAGATCACTCATATCCCTCCACATGAATCGCGGTATGTCTAATAACTAACTTTATAATCATCTTGTTATAGATGACGTTTGATGGCTTAAAACACATAACTCTTCATGTAGGAATCATAGTGATTTCAGGTCAAAGGATCACATACACAATTATCACTATGAAAATCGCTTATGACACTCACGTAACGATCCACGTAGCATTCTCATGGCGGGTTTGTACAATACTTCATTACTCTAATATATATCCATATGAAGACTTAATATCTCATATCCATGACCCGTGAGATATGGTCATCAATTTACGCACATATTAGTTTCAATGCATTATTGTTGTCCTAATTAACAATAATACTTGACTAAGAACATTTAAGAATAGTATTTTATCCAATAGGATCTCACGATCAAGTCATCTACTTGATGTCCTATGGTATCAAACTTACTATTCTAAGGACTTTATTATGTTTATAAAAAAAGAATACAATAAATGAAATGCTTCATATATTAAAAAATAGCATAATACAATGTATGTAAATACAGACAAAATGTATTGGCCTCTAGGGCATACACCAACAATAATTACCAACATCGTAATAGCGATGATGTCTCTACAGTATCCACATGAACAAACTTGCAAAAAAGAGTCACACCTCTTTTACGCAGTGCTAGCTGCGAAGAGAAGAGAAAAAAACCTTTCACTGTCTCTCACTCACTTTTTGTAGGTGCGGTTAGGGTTATGATGATACATACTTAGCAGCCCCCTTAGCAGTACTATTTATAATAGTGGTTGTCTTAAGTGAGTGTGAGCAGTAGCAAGGTAAACAGTACAACCCTAGACTCATCTGTTATGAGTTAGGCTTATAATTGAATCCGAGTCTAACTTGGATCCTTATTGCTCCAATTTAGTCTCCTCTAAGTGTGCAACCCTACAGGTTCTCATGACGTTGGTAGTAATATTAAAATTTTATTTTAATATTACAAACAGTGAGCGGTATCTAGCAACACATAGCTGCTACCCAAGTAATGTGAATGTCAGTGATTTGACATAACCTATCCGTGACCAATGTTTTCGTGTAGTTTAGTCTCTTTGTCCAGATATCTAGATTGAACACAAGGCATGAAACGTATCACTCTTGTTTAGTTCAATCTTCAGTTTCCTGATTCTCGAGTAGACATAGTAATAACAAATGAGATTAATATCTCATATTGACTCATTTGAGCATGATCATGCATTTCGTAGTTTCACTCAATTAGGGAGCCTAAAGATATCACTCATGTTATGTAAGAGGGATAAATCCAATCTAGGTCACTCACATCCCTCCACATGAATCGCGGTATGTCTAATAACTAACTTTATAATCATCTTCTTACAGATGACGTTTGATGGCATTAAAACGCACAACTCCTCATGTAGGAATCGTAGTGATTTCAGGTCAAAGGACCACATACACCATTATCATTAAGAATCGCTTATGACATTCACGTAACGATCCATGTAGCGTTCTCATGGTAAGTTTGTCCAATACTTCATTACTTTAATATGTATCCATGTGAAGACTTGATATCTCATATCCATGACTCGTGAGATGTGGTCATTAGTCTACGCACATACTAGTCTCAATGTATTATTGTTGTCCTAATTAACAATAATATTTGACTAGAGATATTTAAGAATAGTATTTTATCCAATAGGATCTCATGATCAAGTCATCTATTTGATGTCCTATGGTATCAAACTTACTATTCTAAGGACTTTATTATGTTTATAAAAAAAGAACACAATAAATGAAATGTCTCATATATTAAAAAATAGCATAATACAATGTATGTAAATACAAACAAAATATATTGGCCTCTAGGGCATACACCACCAATCTCCCACTTGCACTAGAGCCAATCAGGCATATATCTAATGCCTAAAGACCTAGTGTGACCCTCATGCTTCTGTTGTGCAAGAGGATTTGCTAGTAGATCAGCAATGTTATCATCTGTTAGTACTCTGCATATCTTCACATCTCTTCTATTGATGATCTCTCGAATGAGATGGAAGCGCCTAAGTATATATTTGGATCGCTGGTGAGATTTGGGCTCCTTAGCTTGTGCAATGGCTCCATTATTATCACAATAGAGGTCCACTGGGTCCACAATGCTAGTAAGTACATCAAGCTCAATAATGAACTTCCTAATCCGAACGACCTCCTCATGCTTTGAACTCTTCCAGCTCATAGCCCCACCATTCAGGCAATAAACAAAACCCGATTGCGATCCGAAGTCGTCCTTATCGGTTTGGAAGCTAGCATCAGTGTAACCATTTACAACTAGTTCCTCCTCAGCTCCATATACCAAGAACGAATCCTTAGTCATTCTCAAGTACTTAAGGATGTTCTTGACAGCACTCCAGTGACTCTTACCGAGATCAGACTGGTACCTGCTCATCATGCTTAAAGCATACAAGATGTCAGGTCGAGTACATAACATGACATACATGATAGATCTAATTGCAGATGCATATGGAATCTTACTCATGCGATCCCTCTCATCTTGGGTGGAAGGGGATTGAGCCTTAGATAGGCTTACACCATGCAACATAGGCAAGAGTCCTTTCTTGGATTCATGCATGTTAAATCGTCTTAACACTTGGTCTATGTATGTATTCTGACTTAGACCAAATAATCTCTGTGATCTATCTCTATAGATCCTGATACCTAACATATAGGTGGTTTCGCCCAAGTCTTTCATAGAAAAGCACTTCCCTAACCAAGTCTTTATAGACTGTAGGGTAGGGATGTCATTTCCGATGAGTAGAATGCCATTTATATACAACACCAAAAAAAGCAACCGTGCTCTCACTAACCTTCTTATAGACACAAGATTCTTTTTCATTCTTGATAAAACCAAACTGTTTGAATGTATCATCAAAACGAAGATTCCAACTTCTGGAAGCTTGCTTCAATCCATAAATAGATCGTTGTAACTTGCACACCTTTCTAGCATCCTATGGAGTGGCAAAACCCTCAGGTTGTGTCATGCACACATCTTCGAGAAGATTTCCATTAAGGAAAATAATTTTGACATCCATTTGCTAGATTTCATAATCATGGTATGCTGCAATAGCAAGCAAGATCCAAATGGATTTAAGCATTGTAACTGGGGAAAAAGTCTCATCATAGTCTATACCATGAATTTGCTTGAAACCTTTAGCCACCAATCGCGCCTTAAAAGTATGCACATTACCATCCATGTCGGTTTTCTTCTTGAAAACCCACTTGCACCCAATGAGTTTTACCCCTTCGGGTGGGTTAACCAAGGTCCATACTTGGTTGATATACATGGATTCCATTTCAGATCTCATGGCCTCAAGCCATTTTTTAGATTCTGGGCCAATAATGGCTTCCTAGTAAGTCATAGGCTCATCTTGATCCATGAGCAATACATCACCTTGCTGGGTCATGAGAAATCCATATCTCTTTGGTTGATGACGTATCCTTTTAGACCTTCGTGGGTCTTGTACTACTAGAGCAGATTATGGTTCCACAACGACTTGTGGAGGCTGCTCTATTTCCACCATCGGTTCGCTGCTACTCTGTGAACTTTGAATTTCTTCAAGTTCTACTTTCCTCCCACTGGTTCCTTTAGAGATAAACTCCTTTTCTAGGAATACAGCAGTCTGTACAACAAACACTTTGCCCTTGATAGGATAATAGAAATAGTATCCCTTGGTTTCCTTAGGATACCCCACAAAGAAGCATTTATCTAATTTAGGGCTAAGCTTATTAGAAACTTGACGTTTCATATAAGCTTTGCAACCCCAAATCTTCATAAAAGACATACTGGGTCGTCTCCCAGTCCACATCTCATAAGGTGTTTGTTGAACCGTCTTAGATGAAACATGGTTAAGTGTGAAAGCTGCTGTTAACAGAGCATGTCCCCAGAAGGAGCCTGGAAGGTCTGCATGACTGATCATGGATCGAACCATGTCCAACAAGGTCCAGTTTCTCCTTTCAGAAACACCATTCCATTGTGGTGTTCCATGAGGAGTGAGTTGAGACATTATCCCACACTCTTTCAGATGATCATCAAACTGTTGGCTCAAGTATTCACCTCCTCGATCTGATCAAATGATTTTAATACTCTTGCCAAGTTGATTTTGTACTTCATTCTTGAACTCTTTGAACTTTTCAAAAGATTTGATTTGTGCTTCATAAGATATACAAATCCAGATCTACTGAAATCATCAGTAAATGTAATAAAGTATTGAAAACCACTTCTAGTCAGTGTATTTAAAGGTCCACATACATCACTATGTATGAGGCCCAAAAGATCACTAGCCCTTTCACCTTGTCCAGTGAATGGGGCCTTAGTCATCTTCCCCAATAAATAAAATTCACATGTCTCATATGATTCGAAATCAAACGAGTCCAAGAATCCATCTTTATGGAGTTTGGAGATGCGTTTCTCATTTATGTGGCCCAAACGACAATGTCAGAGATAAGTTAGGTTCATATCATTTGACTTGAACCTCTTTGTATTTACGTTATAGATGGGCGTTTCGAGATCAAGGACATAAAGTCCATTACTTATATGTGCACTACCATAGAAAATATCATTCAAATAAATAGAATAACTTTTGTTCTTTATTATAAAAGTAAAACTTTTCTTGTCCAAACAAGAAACAGAAATGATATTCCTGCTAATAGTAAGATTATCTAATTCAATTACAAACCCAATGGGCAAAGCTAATAAATAAGTCCCTACGGCTAGTGCAACAACTTTTGCTCCATTTCCTACTCGTAGGTCGATTTCGCCCTTAGTCAATGGTCTATTGTTCTTTAGATCATGCACATTTACACAAATGTGAGATCCTCATCCAGTATCTAATACTTATGATGCAAAAATAGATAAGTTGACTTCTATAACAAAAATACCTGAAGTGGAAGTCTCACTTCCCTTCTTTTTCTTGAGCTCCTCTAGGTACTTGGCACAGTTCCTCTTCCAATGTCTAGTCTGACCACAGTAGAAACATGTACCTTCCTTCGCCACTCCACCCACTGGTTTCAAGCTAGAAGTGCTGGCCTTGGACTTATCCTTGCCCTTGCCCTTGCCCTTCCACTTGTCCTTGGGCTTTTTCTGTTGTTTCTTATCTTTATTCTTTTGGACTATCATTATGACCTTTCCTTTGCCTTTGTTTATGTTCTGCTCAGCAGTTCTCAATATGCTTAGCAGCTCTAGTAGTGATTTGTCAATTTCATTCATGTTGTAATTCGTGACAAATTGACTAAAACTTTCCGATAACGATTGTAGGACTAAGTCAGTGACCAACTCTTACCCCAAAGAAAAATCAAGTCTCTCTAGGTTTTCAATGTACAAAATCATCTTGAATACATGAGCACCAACAGAGCTTCCTTCTACTAGCTTGCACTGAAACAGTGCTTTAGAGACCTCGTATCTCTCATGTCTAGCCTGCTCTTGATAGAGCTTTTTGAGGTGTACGATCATATTGTAGGCATCCATGTTCTCGTGTTGCTTTTGGAGCTCAGAGTTCTTAGTAGCTAGCATTAGACATCTGACGTCCAAGGCATCATCTTGATGTTTCTTATAAGCATATCTTTTAACTCTAGGGGCATTAATAGCAGGTGGCTCAGGAATAAACTATTCTAAAACATATAACTTTTTCTCTTACTTGAGGACAATCCTCAAGTTCCTGTACTAGTCTAGGAAATTTGTCCCAGACAACTTGTCCTTCTCAAGGACTGATCGCAATGATAAGTTACTTGAAGTGTTTGTTGCCATGGTAATCTATCAATAGAAATAAGCAAAATATAAGTATCACGCTATAAACATATTTAATAAGGTTTTTAATTAAATATGTCTCTTATTATTTTATTCAAATCAATGACCCTCATCATTAATTCGGAAAATCCCATCGAAAGATTTCCTAGTGGGTCAAGATCCATATTTCACCTAGCTTTGAGTCAGCTTTGGCTGATCACCAAAAATTCGATTATTTAGGTAGGAAACTCTTTCCAATTACATCACATGCAACTCTTGGATAGTTAGGTGAATAACACTTATTCTAATCTATTTAATGGACTAAAGCTCAACTCCATACCTCTAAGCCTTTAATCCTATTGAAATGGCCTAGTTAAGTCAGACCCAATGGTTGGTAATTGGATATTACTCTTATCCCATCACGTCTTACTAATATAGATAAAGACATTCTACTTTGGTAGACCTACACTTGATCGATACTAGTCTTGACGAGTGTCATGCATTGGAAGGCATCACATAATGACTTAATATTTACTTTGAGGGAATTTTATTATTAGATCTCACCATTTATTAAACTTGTTTAACATACCATAAACATCATTCATGCATCTCATACATATAAATCATATAATAAACGTGACATGGTTATGGCCTCTAATATTATTATTATTATTATTATTGTTGTTGTTGTTGTTATTATTATTATTATTATTATTATTATTATTATTATTATTATTATTATTATTATTTATGTTACGAGATATTGTGAAAACATTTTAGATTCAGTTTTATTTAGTTATTGTACAGAGATAATATTGTTAAATCTCATAAAGTATATTGGGAGGATGTTTTGGCCATTTTGTTTGGAATTATACTTTGATCACATATTGGCATATAATTTTGTTTATCCATATACCACGTATTGTTAGATCACTAAAATATGAGTATCTTGTATGTATGATATAAGTACTTCAATCATGTATGATATTTTTGCATTGTTGAGGTGCTTATAAACTCATCTTAGACCTTTTGATTGAGACTGTTAACTTGGTTTTGACATCTTGTTATAGCCATATGTTGTTTAATTAATTTGAAGAATTATTTTTCTTATTAAAATAATTAAAATAATATGACTTATGTTATACAAGTGAGATATTGTTTAAGTAATTTTTATAAACTAGCATAAATAATATTATATTTAATAGAACTTAAATTACTTTGATGTTAAAATAATTAGAGCATATTAGTGTAGTTCAAATAATGATCAATATTATGGTTATTAAGTATTCTTCATAAGTAGATTTTGTTATTGAGTCTTATATATGTAAACTTACCATGATGGGTAAGTTTAGTCCATTTTAATGTAAATATATACATAAAAAGATATTTTATTCATAACTACGTTAATGTGTACAGTCGCTCTATCAACATGAAAACAAATTATTATAGGATAAAATAATTTCTCTCTTTCACAATTTTCTGGATCACCATTATTATTTCCAATTGACACACATCATCATTATTATTTACAATTAACCTTATAATTCAATTTATATTATTTATATATATCATAATTTAAAATTAAATTGATCAAAAAGTTTTAGATTATTATATTATTAGTTTTGAACCAAAATTACAGTAGAGAAGACATAAAAAAGAAAGAAAAAGAACAGTTGGTGACTTGACGCGGTGGGTGGGAAGAGAAATTGTAGCTGAAGTGTAGTTAACATTGAGGTGGCATAAGACAATAGCTAGGATGAGTTGATGGGGGCGATTTAAATGCAAAACAACTTTGTATTTTTTAAAATTCTTTAAAAATAAGTTATAGTAAAATCACTTTTTTCCAAACAAAAAAAATTATATAAGATTATCTCACTTTTAAGTAACCTCTATTTTTTATTTTATCGTAAATTTAAGTAACCTCTATTTTTTATTTTATCGTAAAAAAAACCCACTATTTTTATATAACTGTGTAACAAACAAATTATGCATAATTGTTGATAGGTTAAATTACTCCTTTGGTTCTTATGTTTTATTAAAGATTTTAATAGATGTTTATAATTTAAAAGTTTATAATGAAATTCATATACTTATAAAAAAATTTAAATAAGTCCTTACTGAATAATGATTATTAGACTCTATTGTCAATGAATATTTACCGTAATCTACAAGTCATTCTGTATTGTCTTTATAAGTTTCAAGGACTTAATTAAAAAATATATAATTAATAAAAATTTAATTGATAATTTATTTAAAATATAGGGACCTATTTAAATTTTTTAAAACAGTATGAAAACCTAATTAAAAACTTTTATAATGTAGAAATCTATTTAAAAATTTAATAAAATTGTAAGAATCAAAAGAATAATTTAACCTTGTCGTTATAGCTACATGTAAGTAATTTTGCATGAGTTTTTTTCCCCCTTTATAAACTCATATTTAATTAGTTGAATTAATTGAACTATAACCTATAGATCTCGCTAATTCATTCTCAGTTTGGTTTTAAAAACATCATTCTATTTATTATACATTTTTAAATTAACTAGACTCTAGATCTATGGTTACTTAAATATACTCTAGACTCTCATAAAAGTCCAATATTATCAACCAGAGTGCATACAGCAGTGCCCAATCGAACAAGGACATCAAAGGGCATTTTTCTCACAGTATCTGGAAATTAATTTGCCCTTCTTTAGCTTACATTTTCATCTGCTTGCTCTAAAGAAACAATAAACTCGAGTGCATACAACACTGCTCAAAACCATGTGAAAGATAAGGTAGGCAGCACAACGGTCGTATTTCTGCTTTACAGAAATTTGTGCTCTTACTTCTCACTACGTTTTCTTTTGAGTGATCTACTTAGAGCAGCCTTAGCTTTTGCCCAATCTCTCAAAGAAGCAGCACTTCTCATAAATGAGCAAGTTTCACCTATTTCAACATCTTCAGTGGACCTTTCCTTTAGCATTGTTTCTTCAGTAGATCTTTCCCTAGGTCTTGTTTCAATTTTTTTCTCCACTATTGGAGCAGAAGCAATATTACTGGCACCAACATGCTGACTCTTTTCTGGTCTTGTTCCTATTATTTTCTCAACTATTGGAGCAGAGGCAATATGACTGGCACCAACATGCTGCCTCTTCTCGGGTATGATCTCCCCTAAGTTAAACCCATCACTAACAACTTCATTAATAGTATCTTTAGCTACACCATTATGCTTGCAATCATTGGAATTGGCAGGGTCCACAATGGGCTCCTTGGCCATTGGCTCTGGGAAAGTAATGCCAGGCAAAATTTGTGAAATGCTAAATGAATTGTTATTCTGACCAACCAGTTGTGTCCATGATTGCTTTTGCAGCCATGAAGCACCTCTGCCCATCTTATTTGGTGTCACATTTTTATCGGTAGGCTGAGCTTCAGCATGCTCTTTTATCACTCGTGTATTGGTAGGCTGAGCTTCAGCAAGCTCTTCTATCACTTGTGTATTGGTAGGTTTGCTCCCTAGGTATCCATCCCTTTCCATGTTTTCAATTTCGTTGTTTGTAGATAAGGGTGTGCACAGACTATCAGATCTTTGTTGATCTTTACTAGAATCGACCTTTGGCAATATGAGAGAGGCATTGAAAGTAGAGCCTCCATCACCAAGAAGTTCTCTCCATGAAGACTTCTGAGACCATGAAACTTTAGTCGATTCCCCAAAACCATCTTCTAACTCAGTAGGTTGCGTGCCAGATCCCAGCCCATCTGGAAGGGTCTGCATATTATTCTTGCCTCCAAGGGTAGTAGACGCACACCCATTGCTTTCCCTTTCCAATTTGGGAAGTGGTTTTCTCTTCTTGTTAGGATTGCTATTATAACTTTTCTGCACTTCAAGCATACTCTTGTTGGGTTCTTCCTTAGCAATTCTAGTTTTATTCAACCATGATTCCTGAATATCCAAAACAGCAATTAGACAGAATAGAGATATACCTATTCCTTGATAAAAGGAAACTGACACTACCACTTAGACATAATCTAAGCTGATTTGACTACACCCCCCCCCGGACAACCCAAAAAAAAAAAAAAAAAAACTAACCTGATTTTCCAAGATTCTTTCAAGTTCCTGGCTCTGAGTTAAAGCTGCTTTTTTTTTGTTTGTCTCCATGTTAATTATGAGATCATCTTCATCTGTTGCACTATCTACTTCATAATCATTGGAACGTAAAGCATCAGGTGATTCAAAAGAATCCTGCTTTATTTCAAGATGCTTGGTGTTGGAAACCTTTTCTTTTTCAAATAGCTTGTTCAACACAGCATTCATTATGTTAATTTCTTCATCATTCATTCCGCCACTTTCTGCTGGCCCATCAAAAGATAGCTTTCCTCTTTCTATGCCAAAAGGACTACAATGTTCCTCACAATCACAGAAATGCACAGGGAGAGGAGGAACTTTAATATTCTGGAAACTGTATTTGTGCTTGCCAGTTCCACTGAATGGTATGGATTTCACCTGCACAAGTATATATGTAGCATGTAAAGATTGAATCATATGATGTAGCACTAACATATTTATATATAATTAAATATATGGGAAAGGCAAGAATACATTCTTTATAATTAAACAATTATATATTTATACATATTAGATTAATAGAAGAATTTCAAAATCAAAATCATTTGCACCAAGAAAGTTAAAAGCATAAAAATTGAGCTAAAGAATTTAGCAATAGATGCAAGAAGCATCATCACAAAAGTAAAATACAATATGGACATTGATGTCGGAGTTCATAAAAATGCAAGAATGCATTGACACATTTTTATCCGTCAAAGTCCGTTGACAGTTTTTTTTTTTTAAAATACAGGAATTGGTGATGATGAATTTCCTCAATAAGGATGCAGCAAGTGAGAGGAGCATCGATGGTGACAGTGTTCAGTAGCAACAAGAAAGCCTAAGTTTAAACTTCAAAGATAAAATATTTTCTACATTCTGGATTACTAATGATAATAGTGCTGATCATAACATTCCACACTAGATCATAATTATGGTTATCAGGATAATAAATTATTTCATTATTATTTTATATTTTAGTCCTAGGACTATGCAGTAATTTCCACATGTCCTGGGGTATGGTTGTATTTGGGCTTGGGTTTATGTTACACAGATGTAATATCACTTTTAGTAGTAGCAGAGATTCTCAATCATTATTGGATTATGTTTCTAATCCTAAACTCTTGGAGGATAGGTAATGAGATCTATTTAAACAGATATAATGCTTTCTTTCAGACTTAAAGTTTATGGTTATCAGGATAAGAAATTATTTCATTATTATTTTATATTTTAGTCCTAGGGCTATGCAGTAATTTCCACATGTCCTGGGGTATGGTTGTATTTGGGCTTGGGTTTATGTTACACAGATGTAATATCACTTTGAGTAGTAGCAGAGATTCTCAATCATTATTGGATTATGTTTCTAATCCTAAACTCTTGGAGGATAGGTAATGAGATCTATTTAAACAGCTATAATGCTTTCTTTCAGACTTAAAGTTCAGTTTTATGATATTTCAATAATTTTCTATTTACCTGGCTAAGTGAAAGTGATGCAATCAAACCCTTGATGTGAAGCCTAGATTTATTTTCTTCTTCTCACCTCTCAATTTCCTGTTATGTTTTCTCGATTTTGTACACCTGTGCCGATGGCCACATACAATTTCCTTTAGCATACATTCTTAAATATTCACTCAAACAAAATCCTAGTTGATTCTTCCTTCAATTTACTCTAAAACACATGAAACCCCAAACACTAATCCCACAGGTACTGTTCACATCACCCAAACAGCCACCAATCTAACCATAAAACCCCCTCCTAGCCCTATTGCCTACAAATCACGCTTACCCTCAACTATACCCAATAACCCTTCAAGCCACCTGTTTTCTACACTAGTTTCACCCTAGAAAACCCTAATCCTAACCTGTTAAATCCAAAATCCTTCTGCCACCCTACATCACAATGGCTAGGATTAAAAGACAACTAAAGATCGCACAATCATTAACAAAGTCATACAACTAGTCATACCCAATTGAAGAATATCAGATAAAGACTCAAACGATACATAGTCATACCCAAGTCAGCCACAGCATGGACACAAACAGGCAGAAAGAGAAAGTACCTCCTATATTGTAGCCCTATCTTAGTCACAAAATATATGAAAATCCCATAGAAACTCCCAAAAGAAATAAACATATAAAGAGTAAATACGCAACATAGTCCCTGTAATTATCTTTCACTTGCACTTTAGTTAGTCCTTAAAATGTACAAAATTCATATCAAATTAGTCCTTTTTATCCTTAGGGAACTAAAGTGAGATACAATCGAGTTTGGACTAACTCGTACAACAACAACAACCAAGTCTTTTCCCACTAGGTAGAGTCGGCTACATGGATCAAACGACGCCATTGTGCCCTATCATAAATCAACTCTTCAGAAATACCATTCAAATTTAAATCTTTTTTAATTGTTTTACCTATAATCTTTCTTGGTCTCCCTCTACCTCTAACTATTGGACTATCCTCTCCCTGATCTACTCTTCTTACCGGGGTTTCAAAGGGTCTTCTCCTTACACATAAATAATTCCAGGACTTAGTTGCCAATTTCCGTAACTGACCTTTCTTAATTTGGGAAAGAAAATGTGCAGCTGCTTTGTGTTTGAACCCTCTCTGTTGGGCATTTTCTCCAAGGAAACACCTTTATCAGGAGCAAGATTATTAGTGACTTGTTGGCTACTAACAAGCTCAGCGGCAACGTCTTCTTCCCATTCTCTTTTCAAACGCACAAGATAGTGTTCTTTAGCCTTCTCAAGTTTTAACTTTCCACCCTTCCACAGACAACCATTATACTGTGAACAGAAAAAAAGTAAATTGAATTTATTGAAATTCTTTTTGATAAAATACAATGCCGTTTTTCGATTCATGTAGCAGACCATTTACTGAAGGCTTAGATGCATTACCTTGCTGAAAAGCTTGGAAAGAGATTTTTGATCGGTGGGAGAGGGGACGAAGTCAACGTAAGCAAAACAGCGACCTTTGGTTCGGATTGTTTCGACTCCTTCAACGCTGCCCAGAGACCCAAACAATCTACGCAGATCTTCGGCGGTTACGCTTTCCCCCAATCCTCCCACAAATATTCTCACTCTCTTGTTATCTTCTTCCTCCATGCCCTATCAAAAGTAGCTACTGTCCCTGTCTGTGTTCTCCAGCAGAAGCCACAACCAGAACCCAACCGATAATAATAGGGTTTGGGTCTTTGGGATGGGAGGGGGTAAAAAGGGAAGAGAAAAAATTCTGTACAAAAATTTAAGGTTAATATATATTTTTTATTTTAATCATTATATATGATATTCATTTTTAATTTGATAATTATAGGAAAATAATTTTCAATTTAGTCTCTCTATAATATTTTTAAATATTGTCTTTGTTGTCTAATGTTATTATAAAACCGTATGTTAGAGTTATAAACAAAATGTATAAATTAAATTGGAAATAAATGTCATGACAAAAATATATATTTTCATCCTTATATGTAATAATTATTTTTAATTTAATTTCTATATTTCATTATAATTACATGCCAACCAAAGTCGTAAGAGGTTCTTACATGATGTAAGTTACATACTCTGTAAGTATTAAATTATTGCATTCAAATTGTAATATATGACACATATAACTATACACGTCATTTGATAAAAAAAATTATTAAATTAAAAATAAAGGGTTATAAAATTTTATAGAGTAATGCTTTGAGAGTATTTTAAAATTTTTCTAAACTCATAGTGATAACGTTAACAAATTGCAAGACTATGTTGAAAACAATTGTACATATTGACATTGAAATGAAAACTTTTTGCATATAAGACCAAACTAAAAATAAGTATCATATATAAAGATCAAAATAAAGAATACAAATACCCTCTTAAAAATAAAGGGTATACACATACATTCTATTCAACATTAAAACTATGTGTAAATGCATTTTTTAGTCACAAGTGCATTTTTAACATACCCCACAAAATTTTGCATGTGTTTAATTGAGTATTGCTTATTGTAGGCGGTGTCTATCAAACAATTCCTAGCCCCTAATAAGTTGCCTTGCTTATGTTTATGAAATTATGGGAGGTTTGTGTGTAAAGTTTTAACTCTTTTTTTTTTCTGTACATAAAATTTTAAATTTTAAGGAGTGTAAATGTAATTTACCTTATTCATCATAGAGCAAACCCTTATTTTCATAATCTAAAATGCAAGTGTCATTATTTTAATCATCAAGGATTTTTGTCATCAATTGTAACTTAATAAATAACATGTAAAAAAAATAGCTAAACATACCTTAAGAGATATTGAATTTTGTTATAGTTGAAGGATGATAGCTCTGACATTTAAACATAGACAAATACATGAAAAAACATGCGTAGGAGAACAACTTAACTCTGCAATAACCCAAAATCAACTACTGCAATTGCAAATACAACAACCACTCTAAGAGGGTTAAAAAGCTTGTTCAGAAAAATATTTACCAATATCTTAAAAAGATTAGCAATATGAAAAACTTGCAAGAATTAAAAAAATTACTTCTAAAAAAAGCTTAGAGGTTACCATGATATAAACATACCAATATCTTAAAAAGATTATCATCATAATACAAGGGGTTTTATTTAAGTTTTAAGATAAAAATATTTAAGTGAGGTAATATGAAAGAAGAAGTGCATACCGATCAAGTCTCATAGAGCCTAAATTTCGAATGACCATTGCTATGAATTTGTAAGAATGAAGAGAAATATGAATTCAATAGAAAATAGATAAATGAATAACATGCAATTGCTATGAATGAAAACAAACAAATCATGAAAAAAAAAAAAGAAAATAAACAAAGTGACAGGAACATGACTTGCCTCAATGGTGGAAGAACGGATTAACAACATTCAAAGAACACACTTACACCCTACAAAAAAAGATGTAATACTAATAGGAGACGATTATACCCTCTATAAAGTTAATAGAAATAGACACCATAAAATAATTCAATGTGCCAAACTTACTGAGCATAGTTTCAGAAATACTTACTCATTGTTTGACACCCACCAAAATCATACAACGTCTGTGCTTGCGTTTAAATAAAATTTTAAAAAATAAATTAGAATAAATTAAGAATTCAACCCAAGAACTACTAAAGGACCAGTTTCACAAAAGGAAGACAACTTAAAAAGGGAAACTCTTACCTCTAGCATTCCTCAGAAAACCAATAGAAAAAAAAAAACTCTTTAAACAACTAAAGACTTAAAGTCATCAATCAGCCAATAAAATATCTACATGCATAAATACATCAATGCATTTTTGTAATGGAGCATGTTTAAGAGATTCATAACAAATTTAGTTCACCCAATAATGATTAAGCATATACTTTATTTGTTATACTGGAGGTCAAAGACCCAAGTAGGGAGGGGTCGATAAATTAAAGTACAGACAAAGTGGCCTAGTTGGGATTCGATCTTAAAACCAAGTAGTCTTATAAGAAACTTAGTATAAATTGAGCTACAGCTCTTAAAGTTAATCATACTTTATTCAAGGATTAAACTTAAATGAAAAAAAGAAGATAAAATTAAAAAAATAAAATAAAAGTAGCACCATGATATCAAATAAAATGTCAGGTAAAACACATGCTGACAAACCCAACATAATAAATGACAGGAATAGCCATAAGATTGTGTTTAAAGGAGTTGGTAGTTACAAAATAATCTCAACCTCTATAAAAACAAAAATTGAATTTCCCCTAACATTGAAACTTGAAAGCAACAATGTGATATTTTTTCAATTATTTGAAAAATAAGATCTTCACTCTTTCCGGGAAGCTTAATAAATGACAAATTATATAATGAATTAAAATATATGAACTTCATCACTGGCTTGTTTGGTAAGCAAATAAGGGGGAAAATATGGGAGGAATAGAAATTGAAAATGAGTCCTAACATAATAGGAGTATTGAAAAATTGCTAATTTTTTTAGTCCTTTCATTTTTTGCCCCTCCTCACTTTACTTCCAAAATAACTTCTAATGAAGCAAAAGCAATATATTATGAAAAAAATATACTAACAACAAAACAAATTGCTAACTAAAAGATTCAAAATGAACATTGAAATTTGATCATATCTCACTTGAAATAGGATACAATAACACATTTAAGGCCCTAAAATCATATTGCTTCATTAAGTCATTGCTTTCATACAAATATGTTTTACTGATATACAATAGAGTCGATAGCTTTGATAAACTCAATGTAATGCTCTTATTGCTCGATATCAATTACTACCTACACAGAATCACCCAAAACAGGCTAAATTCTCAAGGTAAACAGGGAGAATATTTAATGTATAATAAGAACACATGCATCCCTTTAAAATATATTACCAAATATTGCAATCAAAACCTAAAATAGAGTAAATTAAAGATATTCATTTGAAATAAGGAAAAATGCAAAGGATTATTAGTTGTTACCTTAGAATCGCTATCCCGATACTGACTAGGTCAAATCAAGAATAGACATGAACATGTTTTTCCTAATGCATGCATGAAACAAACTCATTTTCTTGAAATCAACATTCTCTCGTAGGACAAATTGGACTTATACAGAAAAATGATATTGCAATGGTGTCCTCTAGCTATAGACGTCTTTTTCCAATTGAAAAAAAATGAGGGACCGTATCCAGTCCTCGGCGGGATCCTCCTCTTTAGAGGAAACCTCCATGGGAACACGGAATCACGGGCATGAGCCGGCGGTAGAATCAAAAGAGTCCTCCTAAAAAAATCAAAAGAGTGAATAAGAGAACTACATATAATGATGGCAAAGACCAAATGGAAGAATGGTAAAAAGAAGGAAGACAAAGACGAAGGAATGGACATATCGTGACTATGTGTCCCACTACGTTTGAATGCTAACTCGATCACGAAGTTGGGTATACGTCGTTTTGATCAATACGGAAAGAAATAAGGAAACAAAAAATAATTTTTGTACCAATTAAGTTTTAAAATGTATCCCCAAATAAAAAGCGTAAGTGTAAAGAATAGAACGGAACATATAAAGAATCATTTTTCCCCTCTTCCCTTCAAATGCCAAATTTTTGTTCTCCTCAAAATTGAGGTGGAATGAGAGACACATGTTCTGTTCTATTCCGTTAATGAATCTTCCAAACAAAGATGGTGGAACTGTGTTTTATTCCATTATTTTCTTTTCCGATCCATCATAACATCTACTTGTCTACTCAGCTCCGCACAAAGGTGTGTTAATCTCTAAAAAATGCAAAAAACATCCAAACAGAAGGTAAGAGATTTTATTTGATGGAGAGAATGAAGCTAACACTATGTTTGGATGTTTTTTAATTAGATTAACGGTACATTCTTAGGTCCATTATGAACTAATCAAAATTGTTTTTCCTTTTCAAGGGGATGGATCAATGCATATAAAGTTAAATGAATGGAATGGAACATAACTCTTAGGCCTCCCTCTTTGTTTGGAAGATTCATTAACGAATTAATCCTTTAAAACATAATGTGTTAAATTCCCCCATTCCACCTCAATTTTACATAGGTTTCTAAACTAAAAAATTAGACATTTGAGAGGAAGAGGGAAATGGTTTCCCAAATCTTTTCAAGTGTTCGCTCCATTCCTATACATTTTAAAACTTTCAAACACAAAAACTTATTTATATTCCCTCATTTCAAATTTTTTTCCATTCAATTTCCATTTTATCCATTATCAATTTAAGTCTTGTGCTAGTTACAACGTCATCCAAACATAGTGTAAATATGTTTCTATTATTTTGATATGAAATATGAATAGCCACTTTTTAATGGTGAGGTTTGGAGAGTCCCAAAAGTAATTAAGAGAATTATATATGAATTGTAAAATATAAAATTCAATATTTAAACAAAAAAAATACTTAGTAGAAATATAAATTAAAGGAATTAAAAATTCAGAGATAACTAAAATAGGTGAGAGTAAAGGAATTAAATATAAATAAGTGGCCTAAGAAATTTAAACAATACCATTCTCTAATTAAGATAGTTGTTTAGGAAATTTAAAACATCTAAAATTGGTTAAGTGGGATAATAAATGATAGGAATACAAAATTTTAGAAATAAAAAATTTAACTGTGTTATTACCAATGAAAAGGGAAGAATAAAACCTAATTAGATGTGATTTGGGTAGTGGAATTGGAATGCGAAAAAATTAATTACTAAGAATGTGGGAATTAAAAACAAAGCACTAATTGATTACATATAGTTAGTCTAAAATACCCTCAATTTATGAGAAAAAGTGAAATCCTAGGACAACTCTAGGGTAATATTAGATATTTCTCTTTTATATACAAAAGATAATTCACTACTTAGAAAATGTTTAGACAAATCACACAATAAAAATGCCAAATAACAATAAATACAATAATTCAGCTTAAAACAATATATCAAGACTAATGCGATATCAAACAAGTACAAATAAATTGCTATTGAAAATGGCAAAATAAAGGAATGACAATTTCAAACTTGACGAACAATAGGGTCATTACCAATTATCCTAGCAATATAAATTAAGGAAGTAAACTATGCTAACGTTAGGAGGAGCTGCACAGGAGTTCAAGGGTAAAACAACAAAAGGAGAATTTATCTATCCCTAAGAATAACCTATGTTGTAAACTCCATCATAGTAACAAAAGGCCACCCCAGTCATTATCTACAAACTGCTACTTACTCTAGCGGTAGAAACTCATCAAGATTTATCTAGTGTGTACCCTAAATAAATCAAGATATGAATCATAAATAATGTAAATATAAGAATACAAACAAGCTTAGATAAAACTCAATGAATAACATCTACTACAAATAGCTAAATATCTCTCTCTCTTTAAATATGAATAATCCTAACGTTTGGAGAGTTACTCTTCTTTTCTTTTTTTTTCATCCATCGGAGGGGGGTGATTTGGGTTATTTTTTGGCCTAGAATCACCCCTCTACATCGTTCTTTTTCTCCTTTTATCTGAATTGTAAAATAAGTGGTTTTTCCACATAGGTGAGAGTAAAGGAATTAAATATAAATAAGATCTAGTTTTTCTTTCATGTTTTTCGGTGTTTTAAAACATGTAAGTGGGATAATAAATGATGCTGCGGCGGTTTTGGTTATTCGAATAAAACCTTTGATGATTTGGGTCGTTTGATTTTCCGTCTTGTTGGGTAGTTAAAAACCCGTCTTGTTGCGGTGTTCGTTTGCTTGAAATCCTAGACAACTTAGTAGATATTAGATATTTCTCTTTTATTACGATCCATTAAATGATTCAATCAAGACTTAGACGTCAATATTACATGCGATATCCAAGGATAAATGTGAATTGGCAAAATAAAGGAATGACACTTTGATTTTGTCACATTTGTAGGCATTTTGCGTGTTATGCTATTAACACAGGAGTTCAAGGGTAAAACAACAAAAGGAGTGAGTTTGTTCTAAGAATAATTCATCCTTTTCAGTTTTTAGCGATGTTGAATTTGTGTTGTTCTCGATGTATTTTACCAATTTGAATGAATGAATATTTTTTTTAGTAAAAAAAAAACCATCTACTACAAATAATCAAAGTCATGCTTAGGGATTCAAATTCATTATTAGAAAAGGAAGAAATTAGCCTCTCATGGCCATAGATAACATCAATATAAATCAAATATAAAAGAGAGTCAAGAGATGAAAGGATAAAACTATAGCGATAACAATGTCTTGAAACTTTGGATCTTCTTCGTGAATCTTTTCTCCAATGCTGATCAATTTCTCAATAAAGATATAGATACATAGATATATAGAAATATATAGGAAGGATGGAAGATGGCGTCTTCTTCTTACAATTCTTCAAGATGGCTCAATCTCCAAACTCTTCAACTTCCAATGCCTCTTGTTGTATTTATAGATAGGTCATGTTTGCTAGGGTTTAGGTCTAAAGTACATTACAAGTCTGGCCCAAATAAGTTTCCAATAGGTGAGAAGAAACCTCAACTTAACAATTAAGCAACTTAAATTGCATGGCAGCAGAGCAGGGTGGCATAGCCGGCCAGAAACGGCAAAAAACATGGCTAGCCGTGCTTGTTCTAGCACATAGCACAACTTCATGCACAACTGTTTATGTTGATGGAGATTTAGACCATAAAACGATGGAATCAAACTTTGAGCTAAACATGAAAGTTGTAAGAATTTCTCTTAACTTTTTAATTGCACAAGAATCGCTTGAATCTGATATATGAAACTTAAGATATGCCTATTTTAGTGCAGTAAGGTCAGAAACATTGTGAATTTACAACTAATTTGATCTAGAAATAGATTTCCTTGAGGTTTTCTATCGAATTTGCAATAAATACACAAAATATAGCATAAAAGACTTAAAATAACATATAAAATAATTATCACATGAAAATACTCTCTTTCTCTAAATATATGATAAAAGGCACTAAATTATATAAATTATATCCTTAAACATAACAAATCATGCATTAAAAACAAGATCTTCCTACAACTTATCAAATACCTCCAAACTTAAGCTATTAATTGTCTTCAAGCAATGAACAAGAAAATTAGAAAAAAAAGGATATTATTTCTATGATAATGGGATAATAAGAACTTTACAAATCCATATATCAAAAGACAATTTCTAGAAAATCAATACATAACAACTCAATCAAGTATCAACAGTTTGATCATCAAGTCATGCATCCAAGCTTAACAAAAAACACAACATTACCAAGACATATAATCATAAACCAATATCATGAATCCATTAATCCCAGATGACTTTATGTACATCAAGCAACTCCTAATACCTTTATGAATTCATTGAACGCCTAATCTTATAGGTAAAACTACTATCACTATCATCACTAATGTAGCACAACATTAAAGAGATCGAAAGGTATTTTATAAGGTTGTATCGTGGCTAATGGGTTAAGGGTATTACACAAATAAAGGATATGAATTATACACGAGCAAGAGATAAAATATAGCAAGAGAGATCCATACACATCAAAACTTATGAAAATAATAATAATGAGAGAATTATCTCTTTCAAACTGGCTAGCATACACATGATTTCATTAGAGTATCTTCGCTTAGAATCAAAACTTATGGCACCTGATCCACACATTAAAAATTCTTATCCTTGCTAAACTTAAACACTTCTATAACATACTTCTTCTTTCTTTAACTTTTGAATTTTTATTTATATTCCATCCCCACACTTATTTCTTTAAACACTTGGGTTGATAGTTTCATCATATATATATATAGGGGGCATATCTAGTGAGAGGAGTTTTTATTGTGAGAGGGTGAGAGGAATAAATCTTGACCATACAACCATACATGGATGGTCAAGATTAAAAGTTACTTAAAGGTCATGTGACCACTTAAATAAAAGTTACTTAAAGGTCATGTGACCACTTAAAAAGGTCACATGCATTTATATTCTAATCTTGACCATTCATGTAAGATCCAATGACCAATATTTACTCCTATCATCTCTTATAATAAACACTCCTTTCACCAGAGTAAGATTATATATATATATATATATATATATATTGTTTTCAGCTAGCTCTTTACATATTTTTCTCTCTTTCTTTTCGATGAATATTCTGTTGATGAGTCTTTCACTTCCTAACATAACCTTTCTCTAACATGGTAAGTTTGATGTTTAGACTAAAAGGTTAAAGGATATGTTTGGGTTAATACAAAGAAAAATAGGCTAAATATGTGTTTAGGCTTGAAAGGATTGCTAGGATAATTTGTCATAAGATAGGTAGTGTTTAAGCCCAATGGTTAAACAAAGAATGTCTAAATCAGTTCTCTTAAAATGCATTCACTAGGATTTCGCCTCAACAGGTCTAGAAGAATGGTTCTAAGATTGATAAGATACTTTAGAAATTACTTCAACACAATTTTCACAAAGATTTCAGAAATTCAATCTATAGATCTAAGATAAGCTTACAAAGAAATGCAAATTTTTTCAAGTTAAATAAGAATAACAATCATGAAATCACTCACATTTATAGACTATTTTAAGCTATCATGCATCAAACTCTACAGGGATAAGAATAGGCCAATAGCCCATCAGGAGCCTATAACTTAATTTATTTAAATTCTAACTCGTTTAACAAAAATGTTAAGTTAATATTTTTTAAAAAACTTATTTAATTAAACGAATTATGCCTCAATCTCTTGAAAGAGCCTTTTAAACATGTTGAACAAAGTCTGTTTAATATTATATATATTTTTTAATTATATATGTAATATAATTTTAATTTTAATATTTATATAATATAATTAATTTTATAAATATATTCATATTTTTAAAAATATTTGTAAATATATATAGAAGTTCAAAGTAACCTAATGACAATGAGGTGAGACTGTGTGTGTTTGGGATAATGTGAAAACTTGATTATTTCAATAATCGATTATGTTTAGATATGTTAAATTGAAAAACGATTTTAAGATAACTGTTTTGTTTGGATGGTATAAAAAAGAATCGCTTTTATGCATTAAATTATCAAAATAGGTATATAATAATTAAAAATTATTTGATTGATTAAAAAATTATTTAATTGAAGATAAAATAGTATTTACATGTCACTGTTAGAAATAATCCCAATAGCTTTTCTAAATAATGCTCAACATTTCACTTAATGTGCAACAACTTTTTTACCTATTTTTAAGCTGTTGCTTTTTTTCATGGCATTTACCAAACACATTGGAGAAGGCTTGCAACAACTTTTTTCCATAAAAAAGCTGTTGGAGAGGATAATTCAGCCGAACCAAACACACTATGTGTGTGTTTGGGATAGTTGTGAAAACTTGATTATTTCAATAATCGATTATTGAAATAATCAAGCTGTGAAAGTTTGATTATTTCAATAATCGATTATGTTTGAATATGTTAGTTAAAAAATGATTTTAAGCTAATCTATTTTTTTGGATGATATAAAAAAGAATCATTTTTATGTATCAAATTACCAAAAGAGGTATAAAATAATTATAAAAAAATTATTTGATTGATTAAAAAAATTATTTGATTGAGGACAAAATGGTATTTACATCTTAAAATGTAAGGAATAATCTATAATATAAAATCAAAAGCTGAAATTTCAGCATTATAAAAAAATGCTTTTAAAATACATTGAATTTTGTGTAAAAGCTAAAGCTGAATTTACCAAACATATTTAATTACTATTACAACAACTTTTTTTATAAATCAACATATGTTGGGGGTGGGAATAATCTTTCCCAAACACCTCTTATGTCCTTCTATCTAGATTCTAACTTGCTCCCTCTCCTTCTCGGCGCCGTCACGCCACACTACAACCCTTTTCATTGCAACCCCTTCTATCTTGGAAGTCCTGCTCCCTCTCCTTCTCGACATCATACCACAACCCTATTCACCAAATCAAGAGGCGAGTAAGCTTTCATCAGTGGCCAAGCCTTCATAACTGGTAACAACGACGCGACGTGAGATCTGTCAGGCTCGAGATCCCCCCCATCGAGCTCAACGCGATGACGCCGTAGCCCCCTTTTCACCGTTCACCCTCACACCACAGCCGCCACACCCTCATCGGCGGACGGCGAGCAAGCCTTCATCAGTGGCAATTGGCAAGCTGTTTCCTCCCATCAATGCCACACGCAGAGGACACCACACCATCAGTTCATAGGACCAAGTCTAAGACTCTTAGGTTCGTGATTTTCAGTGCTTACTGCTTAGTTGAGTGTGAGTATGCTATTAATGTTTTTAATTTTCAGATTGTGCATATCTGATGAGTATAATATAATTGAATGTTTTGTTGAGCTTGTTGGTTTTCTTTTTCAGATTGTGCATATTAGATGAGTGCAATGTTAAGTTAATTAGGTTCAAATTTGCGTGTATATTAGATTTTTAATTTAGTTTGGACCTAATTTCCCACATTTATCATGACTGAAATGGGTGTACTATGTTGTTGAGTGATGAAATGTAGTTCTTTAATGGCTAATGGATTGAGACCTATTAAAATTTACTGACATTGGACTATTGTTTAATGAGTTTGAATTAATCCTTTCATTAACATTTTTCTTCTTTTGTTGAAGTTGCTAACTTTATGTCCCCTATAAGAATACAATTGTGCTTATAAATGCATGATTGCACTTTGAAGACTTGATGTGAAGTTTACTGGTTGTTGTACCTTATTCGTTGCTTTATGGGAGGTTTTGAAGTCACTATTTGTTGCTATTTGTGTTGTTAAATTGTTTGTTGCCATTTTGGCTTATCTATATTGTTGTTGGATTGATTTGTTATGGATGCGATACTTTTTGTTGGATAATTTGAGGCATGAGGCCTTTTGAATTTGTAACACCCACCGTAGGGTACCACATTTATGTTATTTAATTACCAAATTATCCCCCAAGTTATAAAATGTGATGTTGTGATAAGAACACGAGTTGTAAAATTTTTTTTTCTTTCTTCTTTGATAACGATAAAATAAACTTAGCGGAAAATAAAAATATAATACATCATCACACATAATTTACATCATTATACATTACACATGTACTGTCAGGATTATTTATATACAGACCATTTCTTCAAAACTAGATAACACACTTAAATATATACAGACATAGTTTGTAACAGAGTTTAGACTCGCCCAAGTCTAACTAAGCAGCAAAACTCTCAGACGGGTCCTCCTCAGATTCCTTAGCAGGTAGGAATCCGATTTGACGCGTAGCCCTATGGACAGGTGTCCGGGCTGATGAGACTATACTAATTTCCGTTGGGATATAGTTTTTAGTATCTCAATGCCGCCTAATAGACAGCAGAAATTCCACATGAACAAAAATAGTTACAGAGAAAAATGGATCCCCATGAAATATCCTGCTAAAGTTTACTGTCAAGTGTCCCTCATAAATTAGTCCCTTCTCATTGGGACTAGTCCTCCACGCTCCAGCTCCACCGTAGAACTGCAATCTCACGTAACCAAAGAAACTTGATCGGGATGCCATCCGATTAAAACTCAACTTCCTCTACAGGAACCTGCTCTTCTTCACCCTCTTGTTCTATACCTTGCTCTATGTCTTTACCAAATATACAAACAGTACACAAATATACATGCAAAAAGGTGAGATCACCTACGCCATTACCAATATGGTAGTACAGAGATAATACATATAGCATATCAATATTACAATCATGCCATCAACATTATTTATCATAATGATATAATAAATAATAATTACCATCATGCCTTTAACATTATTATCATCACACAATAATCACAATAATGCCATCACATTATTATCATCATCATCATCATCCAAGTATTTCTCAACAGAATAATTGTCATAGCCAATATTCCTCAATTAATATCTCATACAGATATCAATGCTTAGTTTGATGCATGTGCACATAGACTCAATGTCCTACTCTATGGAGTTAATACTCAGTTCGGAGAAGTTGATCAGAAAGATCTGTCTGTACCAACATGCCTCAGACCAAGTGCCACATTTCTCATATGTGTTTGCATATCTAGCATATACACGACAGTCTTTACTAGATCTTGATTAAGAATAGTATCTCGGTCAGGATTATCGGTGTGTTACATCGGTCAAACTTACGGGAAGAAGAGCTACCAACCACCCATGTAAGCAACCTGCACCCCGATGCCCCCAAGGTCAACAAGTGACTTACACTACGCATATCGCACCCACTCAAGAGGTGTACGTCTCTCCTACGCAATTAGCCATATCCAGTCCATCAGACCATTTTCAATGCATGTATAATGCACCAATTACCAACCAAAGGTAAATCACATAATTTCTCATACAGTGTCCATACACTGATTTAATTGTAATTCTACTATATATTTAACCGCGAAAATCATATTATCGTGTTTTTATAGTCGCGCAACACTTTCGTTTTATTTTCATAATTTTGTAATATTTCTGTTACGTTTTCAAATCACATATAGATTTTTCAACGTTTTCATCAATTACGTAAAATATTCCACCATTTTTAAATCGCATAACGATTTTTCAATAATATCTCAAACGTACAAAAATATTTAAACGTTATCCAAATTGCGTAGAAATATTTCAACATTTTTCAAATCGCATGGAAATATTTAAACGTTTTTCCACTCGCGTAACTTAAAAATCACGTTTTTACGTTACGTAAATCATTTTTCACCTTCGTAAAATATTTCTCAACCTTTAGAAATTCCATTTCAACATTTTTCAAAATAATATGATTTCTCACATTATTTTTCACATTTTCTTACTCAAGAAAATCCTTTCCGCAATTTATTCCATAAATTCACCATTTCATGGAATTTAAATCAAAGCTTCTAACTTTAAAATTTACTAACGCTCTCCAAAACTCAAACAATGAGTTATACGTTAGAAAATCTCAAGTTACTAACGTATTCTTTATAATTCCAAATCAATTCTAAAAATCAATCCTCTTTAAAATAAATTGAGGTTCAAACACTTTCAACCTCTCTTTTCCATTCACAAATGAAAATTCCGTTTTTCAAGTGTTAAAACACTCTGATTCCCTTTCTAAATTCCTTGTATTAAATCAAGTTATATTTTCACTTTGAAATTCACTTTGTTCATAAAAATGAAGGCATTACAAGCCTTTAAAACTGTGGACATGACTATTGAAATCATTCTTGTATTTTTCCTTCTAAATCAACTAAGTTCCATTCTTGTTTTTACACAAAATAAATTAATAAAAATACTTCTCCAAAACCATGTACATTGTTTCTTGAAAATCAAACCCTTTGTTTATTTTCCTTGCTTCTCTAATCATTCAATTTTATCATTCATGAAAATATAAATTTGTGAACACCTAATTTGAGGTGTCTTGGCCGAAATTCACCTTAGTTTAGGGATCAAAAATTAATTTCCTTATTCTTGAAAAATTTCAACATAAACCCTAATTTTGGAAGCTAAAAACTGTAGCCTCCCCTTGGCGTTTGGAGCCAAAATTGCTTATTCCAACATACATCCACCATAATATATTCAACATATTTTCATCATGCATATTATAAGCATACCATATAAGCAATAAAATCATGCAAAATCGTGCAAATCATATCAAACATAGGCAAATAATCAAAGCACATAAACACATACAAATTATTACATGACCATGGATATGAATCCTCACATGAATTCACCATCCATCAAATTAATAAACCATCTCTCACCACCATACTTGGTTGGTGAGATGGATCTCCCTCTTACCTCTTGAAGATCCACAAAATTACTCCTTGCTTTGCACTTTGATCAAGATCTCCACCAACAAAAGTTTCTTAAACATAAAACAAACACAAAGAAGTTAGTATATTAAGCTTGAATAAGAGGAACCATGGATCAAACATGGTTTAGAACATAAAAAAGAAGAGAAAAAATGAAGTTTTCCATAACTTCACCTTAAGAACCCTAGAACTTGCTCTTGGAAAAACTCCTTGAAGATGAAAGATTTAGAACTTGGTGTAAACTACAAAGTGTCTTAGAAATAGGTATAGATTCAAGAAATATGGTTATTTGAAATTAAAGAGTGGTGGAAGGGTGTTTTAGAGTGCTTGGCCGTGAGCTTAGAGAAGGAGAGAAATGAAAAGAAAATTTGATAACTTTGTTTCTTGAAAATGTTCAATTATGACCAAGATGATCAATAATGACCAAAGGTGATCAATTATGGTCTTCAAATGTTGCTTTAACTTCTAAATGCAGCACCAAAATCGTCCCCCTCTCCATGCACTCTTCAAAATGTAACAAATCTCCTAGCCACCATTTTAGGCAATCTTAACCATTGATTAGATCAATGGTTAGGATTTAATGTAGCTTCTAGGTTTAGGCTTAGATAGAAGACTTAATTTAGGCCATTGATCTTTCCTCCTTGAAATCCTAGTCATTAGATGTATCTCCAAAATCAAGGGTCAAGATTGCTCCTTCAAACTTTACATCCAAGGGCTATAAATGGTCCTAGCCACTTTATAAGACCAAATCTCAACCGTTGATTAAATCAAGATCAAGTATCCACCATTGATTACATCAATGGTGGATATCCAAGCCACTAATGTTGACTTCGCAGTGCAATATTTATTTTTTTTTTATCTACTATTGTCCTTCGAATAATATTTTTACTGTATTTTTATCGCCCGATAACTAAATACAGTACAAAATACAGTAAAAGAAAATTTCTAAAACTGTTTCTAGATTCATCCGTCTTAACAGTATGAATTTTTCTGGCTACAAAATTTTTTTTACCTTTTTAGACCCATGCGGGGCCCATATATAACCTCATTGGGCCCACAGATAACGCTAAAATAAACAGAGTAATATAAAAATTTCATAATCACTCATAAAATCACAAAAATTAGAAAATGCACAAATATCAAATCAGATTAAGTAAAATAATTAAGATTTTTCAGTAATAATTAAATTACGTAAAATTTTCCCTGACCCGAAAATTATTATTTTCCTGACACAGAGTAAATCACACAAAACGATCAAATATACTGACGGAATACTCAAAATAATTTTACAATACACAGAAATCACTAAACAATAAAATTCTGTTAACTGTCAAAATTACTGTCAAATATTTAGGAAGTTTGGGGTGTTACAGAATTTGTGTATGGTTTTGTTTTGTTGTTTGATAATTTGAAACTTGATGCCTTTTAGATTTGTCTAACAGTATTGTTCTATTGTTGGATAATTTGAAGCTTGAGTTTAGTTGAATTTGTTATATTATTGTATTATTATTAGATGATTAGGTATGTTAGATTCCTGTTATAGTATTGATGGATTGTTATTGTAAGTTTTGGAATTATGTAGTTGTTCATCATATGTATGATACCACATTTTGGACTCAATTTTATTTAGTGCACACCGCAGCGTTCTCCTTCTAAATTGTTTGTTTTTGAATGCTTTTCATCATGTTCCTCTTTTTGCCTTGGTGGCTATACCTTTTGCTCTTTTTACCATGCTTTACATATGCCACCATAATTTGTATTTAATTTAAATGAGTTATATTTTTGTTCACATATTTTTTTTTTGTTTTCAGTGTGGGTATCTTTTTGACAGATCCTGGTATTCCTACTACCACCATGCCTCTGAAACGCCAAAATGGTAAGAGTAGCTAGCGCCGTAGGGAGCCTTCTCCTCTTGCGGAGTTTGATAAAAGGAAATTCATTTCAGCAGCTGCCTAGGAGAGATATTTCAAGCTGGTCTCCAAGCCAATAATTTCTGAGAGGGGGTTCAACTTCAAGAAGGCTATTCACCAAGAGCTTGAGCGGACCATACAACACTACAAATGGAAGACATTTGTCAAACAACCAGTGTCTGCCATTCTACCTATTGTTCGCGAGTTCTATGCCAACGTTGTATTTTTAAACCCTTAGACTTCGAAAGTCACAGTGTGCGGCCGCTAGGTCTCTTTCTCTATTGCGAACATTAGAGCAACCTTGGGCTTATCTGCCCCGGTGGAAATGTATGACTACATTAATTTCCTCCACGTGGGGCCAGAGGAGGGAATTGATCTTGATGTTGTAACTGCTCGAATCTGCACCCCGCATGTACAACCTGTGATGCAGACCCTTAGTGTTTAGGATCAATAGCCAAGGTACTTCCCCCGTTCATGCTTGACTTCAGAGGCTCATATGTGGTATCATTTCATTAGCACTTGAATCATCCCTTCTGCCAACATATTTGAGGTGACTAGAGATCGGGCCATCCTGATTTATTCCATTCTTTAACACCGATCCATTGATGTTGCCCAAATCATCTATGAGCAGATTAAGAAGTCAATAAAGGAGTCCAAGAGCCTTTTCTTCCCTTTTCTCATCCATAGACTTTGCAGCCGGTATCAGGTACAGTGGGCCTCTCATGAGGAGCTAGTTGATGTTAACCAGCCTCTTAATGATAGAATCCTTCAGAGACTGAAAAAGGCTCCAGCCGCAACACATGCTAGGCAGCATCAGGCCGGGAGTGAACCTAAGGCTGCCTATCCTCCCCCAGATGATGATTTGCGCACTGAGATTGCGCATCTAGTTCACATGGAAGCATACATTGTGGAGACCATCAAGTGGCCAGCGAAACGCCTACATGTTTTGAATGATGGCTTCCCCATCTCGTGCTTCCCTCCTCGCAATTATGCTAGACCTTCATAATAGCAGCAAGATCCAATTGATGATGGAGATGATGTATCGATGACTACTGCTGAGGAGGGTGATGATGATAAGGAGGAGACTGCCACTGACGAGGATGATGAGTAGATGTGATGCATACAGGGCATCTTTCTATTATTTTGACTACTTTTTCTATATTTTGTACAGTAAGGTGATGCGTGTGAATCATGCATATAATTTTGTCTTAGTTAGCATTTAGTTATTGCATATTTTGTGTTGATTTTTAGTTTATATCTTAGGTTTTTCTTCCTTTAGTTCAGAAGACTGTGTTTTGTTTTTATATTTCATAGGTGAATGGATTTGTGACTTTAAAGCACCAAAATTTGAAGAGCTAAACTAAAAGAGGAGGTGCAAAAAGAACCACACCCTGCCTGTGGTAGCTACCACACCTGTGGAACTTGTTGGTGGAAAGAAACAAGTAAAATATTAAGCTCCACAGCCTACCTATGGCAGCTGCCACGACCATGGAGTATTTTGACCAGAAATGAGCAAGTCAGTAAGCTCTACGGTTAGCCTGTGGCAGCTGCCACGACCGTGGATCATGAAGCGTTAATTTACACATGATTAAGAACAAGTCAGCAGGATCCACGGCCAACCTGTGACAGCTGCCACAGCCGTGGATCATGGAGCGTCAACACATTAAATCTATATTATTGCTCCTTTACAGCAAAAGGAAGTTGAACTGAAAGGGGGAGACGAAAAATGGATATGAAAGGGGAGATTAGAGGAGGATATAAACAACCATTGGACTCAAGAAATAGGGAGGATCGGACAAGGGCAAATCGGAAGAAACAACAGGACTCAATCAGAGTTTTTCTTTTCTTCTCCTTTTTGTATTTCAATCTGGTTTTCTGAATGTTCTTGTTCATTCTTATGGATTATATTTTGATTAACATCTTTGAGTATTTCTTTGTTCTAGGATTTGGGAGTAACCCGATGATGTATTGACAATGTTTGATGTATGAATTTCCTACCTCTTTAATGCTAGTTTCTCTTGATTCAATTTTTAGCACACCAACTGTTCGTGAATATGTTGGCCACATGTTTGCATGATTCTTTGATATTAGGGGAAGAACTGAAAGGTGACCCTTGATTTCAGAACACTAGAAACTGAACTTGAGCTTTTAATCTCGAAAGTAGATTAATTCTCTTGAGGCTTTCTTTGAATTATCTTGTTCCTACAGGGTCCTCTCTAATCCAATTGTTGTGAAAATAAGGATTGAATTAGGTTGGATACGTTATTGTATTCTGAAAGGAAATAATAATTCTTTAGGATAATTTGTCTTCAAAAGTAACCTAGTTTGATAAAAGGAAAAAAATTACAGACTTGTTAATTATAACCGTGGTGAAACTCGAATCCTAGAGTCTTTAAATCTGATTCTTTTATTCAATTCCAAAGTTGATCTTCTTTGTTATTTTTTGAATTTTATTCTCTGCGATCTTATTCTATCACTACTGTTTTGCATCATTGGTTTTGTTTAGATAATCATAATTGTGCGTAATTAGTAATCATCAACTCAGTCCCAGTGGAACGATAATTTTACTACTTGATAAAATCATGCACTTACGATTTACCACCAACAAGTTTTTGGCACTGTTGCCGGGGACTGTGTTTTGTTGATATCAATTTACTTGCATGTTGGTTAATCTGGACTTTTATTTTTGTTGATTTTAATTTATTTTTTTGTGTATATCTTTGCATTTGAGCAAGTAATTCTTGTATGCGAAGGTCTAGAAATTTTGGGAAAGTTATAGAAGCAGACCCAGAAATTGAAAGGACTTTTCAAGCAAGAAGAAGACTGCAAAGACAGCGAAGAGCAACCCAAAAACAACCTACACTAGTCATGGCTGCCGAAAATGAAAATAAGCCACTGAAGGACTACGCTATGCCTAGCACGCAAGGGCTGCGTTCTAGTATCACGAGACCTCCTATTGAAGCCAACAATTTTGAGTTGAAGCCTTCGCTTCTCTCAATGATTCAGCAGAACCAATTTGGAGGTTTACCAACGGAAGATCCTAATCTTCACTTGGAGGTGTTTTTGGAGTTCTACGAAACTTTGAAGTTTAATGGCACTTTTGCAGATGCTATCTGGATGAGGTTGTTCCCTTTCTCTTTAAGGGACAAGGCTAGAGCATGGTTACATTCCCTTTCTACAGGGTCTATTACAACATGGGCTTAGCTGGAGCAAAGTTTCCTTGACAAATACTTCATTCCTAGCAAGACTGCTCATCTTAGGAATCAAATTACCAGCTTTGCTAAAAAAGATGGTGAGTCATTATTTAAAGGTTGGGACAAGTTTAAAGGACTGTTACAACAATGTCCTTATCATGGCCTTGAGAAGTGGTTGGTCATTCACACATTCTATAATGGTATAACCTACCAAGCTAAGGTTTCATTGGACTCCGCAGCTGGAGGAGCTTTGATGAATAAAAACTTGGAAGAGGCCTATGAGATAATTGAAAATGTGGCTCTAAACCACCACCAATGGGCGAATGAAAGAAGTAATCCCAAAAGAGTTGCAGGTAAGTATGAGGTAGATGCTTTGGATCTTATAGCAGCTAAGGTAGAAGCTTTATCTCAGAAATTTGATAAAATTAATGTCAATGTTGTTTGTGCTTCTAATGCCTCTTGCAAGATATGTAGTACAGCAGGGCTTACAGCTACAGATTGCCAGCTAGGGATTACTCCTACACAAGATGCACCAATGGAGCGAGTTGATGCCATCAATAATTTCAACCAAAGGGCGCAGAATGATCCATTCTCAAACAGTTATAACCCTAGTTGAAGGACTCATCCTAACTTCTCCTATCAGACCAATTAGAATCAAGCTGGGCAAAGCAATGGGAGGCCATCTCCTGGATTTCAACAACATGTACAAAAATCCAATTTGAAAACCTTAATGGAAAATTTCATTTTGACTTAATCCAAGCAAAATGAGGAATTTAGGCAGCAGGATCATACCATGGGTGAGGCAATTAAGCAACTAGCATCTAAGGTGGATAGTCTAGCTATCCATAATAAGATGTTAGAGACCCAAATAGCACAACAAGCTAGTTCCTCTGCAAGAACACCGGGAAGGTTTCCCGGTCACCCTGAAACAAATCCGAGTGACTAATGCAAGGCTGTTACCTTGAGAAGTGGTAGGCAATTAGAAGATCTTAAGGCAAGAAAAGAGAGTGAAAAGAAAGATGGTAGTGAGGAAGCTGAGGTTACTAGGCCATCACCTAGGGAAGATGAGAATAAGGAAGAAACCAGGGAAAAAAGTGAGGAACCTAGTCACACACCTCTAGCCACACCTTATAGACCACACATACCTTTCCCTCAAAGGTTTGCTAAAGCTAAAATTGAAAAGTAATTTAAGAAGTTTCTGGATGTTCTTAACAAGCTGTATATAAATGTTCCATTTGCTGAAGCTTTGTCTCAAATGCCATCATATGCCAAATTTTTGAAAGAAATTTTGTTAAATAAAAGAAAGATTGATGACTATGAGACTGTAGCATTAATTGAGGAATGCAGTGCTATAATTCAAAATAAATTGTCTCTTAAGCTCAAAGATCCTGGTAGCTTTTCTATTCCATGTGTTATTAGTGAAATGAGTTTTAACCGAGCTTTGTGTGATCTTGGAGCTAGTGTTAGTCTCATGCCTTTGTCGATTTGTAAAAAGCTTGAGATGGGTGGCTTGAAGCCCACAACCATTCCTTGCAACTAGCGGATCATTCAGTCAAGTATCCAATAGGTATATTGGAAGATGTGCCTATTAAGGTAGGTAAATTTTTCATTCCAACTAATTTTGTGGTATTGGAAATGGAAGAAGATGCTCAAATCCCACTTATTCTTGGGAGATCTTTTCTTGCTACAGCAGGTGCCATTATTGATGTGAAAAGCGGCAAGCTTACTTTGAATATATGTGATGAGAGGGTAGAATTTAATTTTCCTAATGTTATTAAATGCCCTTCTCTTGAGAATTCTTGTTGCAGGATGATTTGATAGATCAATGTGTCAAGAAAGATCCAGTCGAAAAATTTTCAACTGATGCATTGGAGGTCTGTTTGGTGAGAAATGGTGGTCAAGGAGATGAAGATGAAGAAGTTGCTGCATCTATACAGTTACTTGATGCCAACCCTCCTACTACAAAGTTACAATTTGAAGAGTTAAGAGCTGAGACTGAAGCTCCATCCCTTAAAGAAGCTCCACCATGAACATGTCCAGGGGTCAAGCTTAAGACCATAAGTAAGCGCTTCTTGGGAGGCAACCCAAGTTTATTTCTGTCAAATTCTTCATTTCCTGGCTTATTGAATTCAGTTTGCTTTGTTATTTTACTTTTTCTTAGTCATTCATTAATGATGTTTCATTATTTTCTATAGGATTATTACGAGGAGCGAAGCTCGGCTTGAGCCAATTGAACTTGAGAACCAAATGTACTTCATTAATCCTTCAAAAGTTGAATATTGAGCTCTGCAAACAGTCCACAAGCAACCTGTGGTAGCTGCCACACCCGTGGACCATCTCTACTGCAAATGGGCAGCAATTTGGCTCAAAGTCAGTAAGAACCACAACCAGCCTGTGGCAGCTGCCACGGCCGTGGTGCCTTATTCGTAGCAAAAATTGGCCAAGATAGGAAGCTCCACGAGCTACTTGTGGAATGTGCCACGCTCGTGGAATGCTGCAGTACTAGTTTTGATTCAAAAAAAAAGTTAATGCATTCTAGTATTCAATTTTGCATTTTAATTCTAGTTTTGCATCTTTAGCATCCATTTATTTTGTTTTGAATTATCATGCATATATAAAAAAAATGGCAAGCATCTTAATTTTTTTTTTTGCTTCGACTTATTTCCTTGGCACATTATTCCTTTATATATGTGATGGTATGCAATGAGTACTTTTGGATTGAGCTTTCACTGTTTTGTCTTGCCTTGTGAGAACCTCTTGTCACTTAACAATTGACTTTGAGTGTTGAGGTATCCAAGGAAAGTCTTGAAATACCAATTGAGTACTTGAGTTCCCAAGAGGGCCCCCACTGCGCTTGGTTACTGGAGAAACACTTGAAAAAAAAAGAGAAGTTTGATTGTAAGTTGCAAGAAAGCAACCAAGTACCCCTTTGAGACCAAGTTGGTTACTGGGGAAATACTTGTTATTTTTGAAATCAAGTGCTCTTTTGAGACTAAGTGTGGAAGGTGCAAAGCACAAAGGGGGGAATGAGACTTGTTAGTAGGTAGGTGCCTGCTAAGTAGGGAACTTGGCGAAATAAAATGGAAAAACTAAGAAACTTGACTTGGTGTCCAATACCTTGGGGTTAATTACACTTGCACTATTTCACTGAGGTACTCACAAGTTAAGTTACAATGAAATGTATAGTGAGATTGTGCTCATTGAATACCATTACATGACAAGATAAGATGTTTTGCTAAGGATAATGAGTCATTGCTTTGTTTCATTGGTTATGTTTATTCACGCATGGTTTCATTGTGTTCATTCACACATGTTTTACTTGAGGACAAGCAATGTCTTAAGCTTGGGGGAGTTTGATGCGTGTGAATCATGCATATAATTTTGTCTTAGTTAGCATTTAGTTGTTGCATATTCTGTGTTGATTTTTAGTTTATATCTTAGGTTTTTATTCTTTTAGTTCAGATGATTGTGTTTTGTTTTTATATTTTATAGGTGAATGGATTCGTGACTTTAAAGCACCAAAATTTGAAGATCTAAACTAAAAGAGCAGGTGCAAAAAGAACCATACCTTGCCTGTGGTAGCTACCACACCTGTGGAACTTGTTGCTGGAAAGAAACAAGCAAAACAGTAAGCTCCACAGCCTACCTGTGGCAGTTGCCATGACCGTGGAGTATTTTGACCAGAAATGAGCAAGTTAGTAAGCTCCACGGTCAGCCTGTGGCAGCTGCCACGGCCGTGGATCGTGGAGCGTCAATTTATACATGATTAAGAACAAGTCAGCAAGATCCACGACCAGCCTGTGGCAACTGCCACAGACGTGGATCGTGGAGCTTTAACACATTAAATCTGTATGATTGCTCCTTTATAGCAAAAGGAAGTTGAACTGAAAGGGGGATACGAAAAGGGGATATGAAAGGGGAGATTAGAGGAGGATATAAACAACCATTAGACTCAAGAAATGGGGAGGATCAGACAAGGGCAAATCGGAAGAAACAACAGGACTCAATAAGAGTTTCTCTTTTCTTATCCTTTTTGCATTTCAATCTGGTTTTCTGAATGTTCTTGTTCATTCTTATGGATTGTATTTTGATGAACATGTTTAAGTAGTTCTTTGTTCTAGGATTTGGGAGTAACCCAATGGTGTATTGACAATGTTTGATGTATGAATTTCCTGCCTCTTTAATGCTAGTTTCTCTTGATTCAATTTTTAGCACACCAACTATTTGTGAATATGCTGGCCACATGTTTGCATGATTCTTTGATATTAGGGGAAGAACTAAAAGGTGACCCTTGATTTCAGAAATCTAGAAATTGAACTTGAGCTTTTAATCACGAAAGTAGATTAATTCTCTTGAGGCTTTCTTTGAATTATCTTATTCCTACAGGGTCATCTCTAATCCAATTGTTGTGAAAATAAGGATTGAATTAGGTTAAATACGTTATTGTATTCTGAAAGGAAACAATAATTCTTTAGGATAATTCGCCTTCAAAAGTAACCTAGTTTGAATAATTATCACCGTGGTGAAACCCGAATCCTAGAGTCTTTAAATCTGATTCCTTTATTCAATTCCGAAGTTGATCTTCTTTGTTATTTTTTAGATTTTATTCTCTGCGATCTTATTCTGTCACTACTGTTTTGCATCATTGGTTTTGTTTAGATAATCATAATTGTGCGTAATTGGTAATCATCAACTCAGTCCCAATGGAACGATAATTTTACTACTTGATAAAATCATGCACTTGCGATTTTCCACCAACATAAGGGCATTGTTTCCCTCAGGTTTGGGGGATGTCTATTTGCTTTGGTCTAATTACTTATGTTATGTATCTAGTGTTGATCTTTTGATAGTTGACTATTATGTTAATGCTTTGCTTTTGGTATATAGTGTTTTTGTGATTGCCTAATGATGAATATGGATGCAAATTTGTCTTATATTTTATGTGAATCCATATATGATCGAGGATGCATACTGAAACAAACTAAATTCTTTTTATGCATGATGAATTTCTCACTTGCATACTTGTTTAGCTTTGGAAATGATTTGAATATTTGTTTAGAGAATGTTTATGAGTTGTACATGTGAATGATTTCTTTTATCTTTGAAATTGTTTTGCAACTCTCTTGAAGTGAAATCCTAAATTGTGTATGATTGAAGAAATGATTAGGGCATTGTTTGGACCGATTGAGCCTTTGAAGCTTACCCTTACATGATGATATCTATAGGTCCCATTTGAAGCTTTTTAATTATTTGGCCTTATATGTTTTTTTTTACCACTTTATTTTCCTAACCCCATATAACCATTCTAATGCATGTGAAACTATTGTATTCTTTTGCCTACCATCACTGTTTGGTTGAGTGTGTGGCATGATATTTCTTGACTTGAGTCCTCTAAATGAAGGGTATGAGTGCTTGTGTCAGTATACAAGTGATTTAAAGGAACCATATGTTGTAAAAGAAATTGGTTAAGGAAAAGAGAAAAAGAAAAAAAATGAGAAACGAAAAGAAAATTCAAAACTAAAATCCATAAGGCAAAACAAATGAAAGTTTGGTTCTTGAGAGTCTAGTTAATTCATTTTGCACGCCCTTCTTGTATCAATTAGTGACTCAAGTCTTAAAATCGCATGTTCATATTTCTCAATGTTTGTTTGTTATCCTTTTCCCTTTGTTCTTTAGCCCCTAACCATGACTTTACATTACAAGCTGTTTAAGTCCCTTTTGATCTTCGTTGTGCATGATTTACATTAGTGGAGAGAGTGTTGAATTACAATCGCATGATTTACATTAGTAGAGAGAGTGTTGAATTACAATCTTTTTAATTCTTTGATTCATATCCTTGTGGATGCTCATAAACTTATCCGAATGAGTGCAACTTGAATTGATGAAGTCTTGTTTGAATGATTGTGGGAAATTTGTTATAGTAGTAGTAGTAGGAGGAGGAGGAGGAGGAAAAGTGATGAAAGAGGCAGTGGATAACAGTCAGCTTCCTTTTTTCTTTTAGTGGAGTGTGCCATGAATGGAGGAAATCTTGTACAATATTACGCGGACAATTTATGGCATCCCAAGCTCCATTAGTTATTCAAATGCCAAAGCTTTCCTTAAATATTGTTTCTTACTTTAGCATATCTGATGGAGAATCATATAACACACCAAGCTGCCTAACATCAGGTGGTTTTTCTATTTTTGGTATTCTGAGTTTGAGTTTTATAGTGTGTGAACACTCGATTTTGTCCAGATAAAAATAAAGGGAAAATGTAAAATTAAAAAAAAATATTGTTTTTTTCATTTTCAATAAATAAATAAATAAAATGTTGTTTTTCGTTTAAAAAAAAAGATGAAAAAAAATATTGCAGCAATCACGTTATCTACTGCAAAGCCAACAAAATCCAAAGCTCAATGCAACACAAAAATAGCAACTTTACAGGCATGGAAACTACACAAAGAAGTCTTAATCCAAGAAAAAGACATAAAAATGGAAACACGAGCCACTCTATCTGCTACCTAGAGCTGATCTCATTGGGGTTGCAGATTTGATTTTCTGCTTACAAAGGGGAAACGGGAAACATTGGGGGGGATCAGAATTTGTAAGAGGGAGCTTCGGTGGAGAGAAAATTTGAAGGGAGGACCATCACTTTACTGCCATCAATTGACAACAATCACACCACACCACCATCACCTTCAACAACCTTCATCTTGCTCACCTCACCAAAACCTTCATCTTCCTCTTCTCACCAAAACCACCATCCCCACCACTATTCATCATCATCTTCCCCTCACCTCCAAAATCACAAACAACCTCCAACCTCTATAACCATCTTCCATCACCATTCACAACCCATAACCACCACAAACCCACCCGTCTTCAACCTCTCAAAAAAAAAAAAAAGTAGCAAAGAGTCGCATGGTCGCACCACCTCCATACCGTCTGCAGCCCACCGCGCAGCCCATCATGTCACTTCGTCTCCACCCATACTGGACCTGCAGCACGCCTCACCCAGTCGCCGGACCTCCGCCGTCAACTGCGAATCAGAAGACCACCCACCGCCAAAACCTGATCTGCACCACTTCGTCACCTAAACTGGCACCGCGACCCCAATCTGAGCCCGTCCCAACCGCGCACTATGAACCGCTGCAAGTCCGCACCAGATTAGCTCCACAGTCGCAAAGTCACCACTTCACCTACACCGGCCAGCACCGCACCAGACCCGCACCCTCGCGATGTCACCACCGACCGGTAGCACCCACTGCACTATCCAGTAGCCACCGCCCGCACCATCATTTTTGCCTCACCACTGAACCTGCATTATCTCCATCCCCAAACGTCTCCTGGTGTGTGTTTTGTTGTTTCCAGAGGCTTCTTAGCTTTTCATTTCTTTCAATTTGTGTTGTTTTTTGTTTTTGTTTTTGGGTATAAGGCTGAGTACGTGGGCTGCTGCAAATTAAGGCATAATGGTCCTTTTTTATTACAAAAGAAAGAAAAAAATATGGAAATAATAAAAGAAAAATATATATACATAAAATAAAAACAGAACATATAAAAAAAGATCATAAAATGTATTTTGAGTTTAATTGTTTGTGTCATTTAGGATTAGTTCTTGTTAGATAGTGTTTATTTAATTAAATGACATGTTTTATGTTGCGTTTTGTGACTAGTGGGAAGTAAAATAAAAAAAATAAGAATAAAAAAATGTCAAAAGAAGAAATAAAAATAAATATGAAAATTGATAAAAAAAATAATTTAATCAATGCAATGACCAATGATGATGATTGAAAAGCGGATGTTATCTTCAATGTTATTTGGATCATAAGAGTTTATTGAATAGCCCAATGCTAACTTGAACCCTGTGCAATGATGATTTTGTTTTCAAACAAAAATTTCTTTTCAATTTTTTTAATTAATATCAACTAGCACACTCATTTTTTAAAGAATTACGTGACTTTGAATTTCTCATTACACCTGAGGGTACGTAAGAGCAGAATTTTCATTCTGTTAAGCCAAAAATTAAATTTTCATAATTAGATTTTCTTTTCATTCTTTTTTCTAAAAAAAATAAATAAAAAATAAAATAATTACAAAGTCTTTTAAAAGGGGTAAAATAAATAAATTTGAGATTATCGAATTTTGTACAACTGACTAAAGGTACCGTCTTAGGGTGGGTGTGATAGGGGTATTGTGGGATTAAATTTCCACCATTCCCTACACATAACCGACTTCCGAATCCGATCTGATTTTCAAAGACTATTTTCTAAGATAGGTTTTCCAATTTTTTTTTAATTTAAATAAAACTGGTGGCGACTTCATATTTCATTTTTTAAAATTTTGTGAGCTGCTATTTCGCTGCGATCTCTGTCGCGACATAGTGGATATTTGATCATGGCATGTAGGACTAGTAATACAGTTTTGCTCGTGAATGCTTTTGAGTGTGTTTGAAATATAAAAAAAAATAGACATGATTTGATTTGTAAATTAAATCTAATTAAATCTTGTGTTTGAAATGTTAAAAAATAAGAAATGCTTTGATATCTAAAATTTCATGGATTTCATTTATTTTGTTTTAGAAATTCTATCAAATTTGATAAGATTTGATTTAATTTGAAATAAATAGACTATTTTATCATTAGTAATTACCTCTAACTACCTCTCATAAGAATTAAAATGTAAAATAATAAAATAAAATCAAATTAATTCTTATATTTTAATGAATTTCAAACACAAAATTTAATTTTTAAATCACTTCAAATCTTATTTTTTTTAAAGTTCCAAATACAAAATTTAATTTTTAAATCAAATCAATTCAAATTAAATTAAATCAAATAATTTCCTATTTTATTTATTCTAAACACAACCTTTAGGAGAAGAAAGAAGCAGATCCTAAGCCACCTATGCAAGATGGTATGCCATATACATGTGATCGTGCCACACTTACTTTTGTTGTTTATTCAAAAGAATTTGTCATTGTGGCTCTATGCAAACGGTCTTTAGTTTTGCTTGTCTATCAATCCCGAAACTCCTGTTGGGAAAACTATTAAACAAGTGCAGATTCTAGGGTTTTAGTGGACATGGTGGTTTTACGTTGTAGGCTTTATGCTATCGATACCATTGGCAGGATAGAGGTATTGAGCCTAAATTCTCCATGTTTGAAATTTCTTAGGTTAAAAATACCCCCAATTTAGGATTTTTAAGTGCTAATTAGTTGGTTAGTTCAAATGGGGAGCTGTTGGTGGTTCTTTTTTCTCCTTCAAAGAATTGAATATTTTTAGGATTGACTTCTCAACAATGGAATGGGTCAAGGTGGAAACTTTGGGAGATCGAGTATTTTTTTGAACTTTGGACACAAAGTGCTAAGCATTGATCAATCCAAGCACGTGGGGATATGACAACAACTGTGTGTATTACATTGATGGCAAATCTTCAACATGCGATGTATATTCCATGCAAGGTTTGTGGTCGCGGTCGCGTCGTGGTTGATGCGGCCAAATGCGGTCATAATCGCGGCCTGTCACGGTCGTCGCAACTATTTTGTCTCCGCCGCATCACGTGATATGGTCCGAGATTTAAAACCTTGATTCCATGAACAATTAGCTTATCAGAAGCATCTCGCTTGTTGGGAATCGACCTCCTTTTAGGTGTACACCTAAACAACACTCCATGGATTGGTGCTTTCGAAATCCTCGTGATGAAGTAGATTATTATCTGGATGACTAGACCAACATGCACCTTATGAACTTGTGTTCCTACCTTCTTTTTCCTTGTAGTTCCTTTTTATTTCTCCTTTGTTTCCTTCAATAATTTGACCAGATTGGAAAACTTGTCTTCTTGTGGAATTTTAATATCTTTGCTCAGGTTATTATTTTTATCTTTCCCATATAATTTGGACCTTGGAGTGCTATAATAATTCCTAATGTTCTTGCATTTTAATTAATATTCCATTATGAGCATTCTTGTGATATTCATATTGTGTCTTTTTTGGGTTGAGAAACGAGCGAAGATGCCCAAAGAAACACGAAAACACACACCACATTTCACTACTGCAATCCACGTTACAACACAATCCCACTCATGTATCAAAATACAAAATAGGCAGCAAAGTGAAAGAGGAACTTGTTGGAGAACATAAATATGGTGGGCAAAGGGTCTTATAGAGAATTTCTAATCTTATTAAGCTCTAGTTAATAAGTAATTTTTTTACCTTATAAAGTTTGGATATAAACCTTGTGGCTAGGGTGAAGCTAACGCTTGAACGGGGACTAGTCTTATAATAATAGAAAACTATAGCTGTAATGATTAAATTATTTTTTATTAAAAAATTTAAAATATTAGCAATCTATTAATGCTCTACCAAGATGCATGCATAAAGATAAAAAAAAATAATTAATACTTTCTTGATCTTTTAAAGTGACCAATAAAATAAATAAATTTGAACCAGAACAACAGATATTTTGAAAATGAGAGAGTAATGTAAAAGATTGAGGCATGACTCAGTTGGCAAATTAGGTTCCATATGTGAATTGACTTTGTGTGTGTTTGCTTTGCCATTTCACACCCTAAAAGTACGTTAGACTCTTCCTTGAACGTATCAATCTTCGTTTGGCAAATTCTTGTTTCATATCCTGCAACACAATTCTACTCTCCAACCCATGTTCGCACGAAAGCAAGATTTTTTTGTTGTTGTGTTGAATATTTATCTATTGGTTGAGATTTGAATGGAGAATTGAATGGAGCAATAAATTTTCAACTATCTTCATATATTTAACCTTCCCTCTATGTCTTCTTTTTTTAGAATATTCAGCTTGTTTGGCTTCTGTCTCTCGTCAAGGTGTAACCTCGTCAGCTCGTTTGGCCTCTGTCTCTCATCAAGGTACGATCTCGTTCAACTACCTTCAGTTTGTATTGTGCCCAAACACACACGCTCCAGGTGCAATCTCGTTCCAACTAACTTCACATTTAACCTTCCCTATCTCGTTCGTTCTGAGCTTTAATTATTTGTCCTTATTTTGGTTGCTTATTCCATGCTTGACAAAATGCTTGTTAGAAGCAAACATTTTATTTAGGAAGAAACATAATAATGTGGATAGCATGGCAAATTCCTATAATTATTGACAAATAAAGAGTCCTGTTTAGTCTTGTAATCTTCAACATAAGAACTAGTGGGATCATGATTTGATTAAGACTCTTCAAAATCTTTGATATCTTTTGGTCAGGGACATCTGATAGAGTGAAAAAAACATACTATGAATTTTACTTTCACTTTAACGAGGTGATTATGAAATATTAATAAGCATGGATTTTGCCCATTAATTTATGCCATCTGCAGGGAGCTTTTACTTAATACAGTTGCAATATTTTGATCATAAGATTGTAGAGTAAGATTGCAAATATCTTGAATTGTGTGATTTTGGATGTCATGTAATTGCATGATTCAAGGTTCAAACCAACTTTTTCTCACTTTTACTAGCTGATTGTTATTTACGCATGGTGGGATCATATTTACAATTAGCTAACTTTTCCAGTCCAGGGCACTATCTTTTGTAACACCCCAAATTTTGTTTATTTCATGATAAATATTTATTTTTTAATATTTGTGATTTTCTAGAATTTTTCTAGATTTTTTTGAGAACGCAGAATATTTTAATATTATTTTTTGTTTTACGTGCGCATTGAGCAGAGCCGGGAAAATAAGATATTTTTCCAGAGAACCTTGATCTGTGGAAACGTCGACGGGGGATCTTACTAAACCCGTGGCTGGACACAATTTACGAGGTTTCACATTTTTTGAGAAAATTCTACAAGTAAATAACAAAACACTATGTAAATTTCATCAGTCAGATAAATAAATTATGACTTCTGCCGACCGTAGTAATTATCCATTGGATAATTAAATGTGTTAAAAATCCTTATCACACCATCCAAAAATCTATCTAGTGTCAGATCCATTAGCTTTATTTTCAAAACAAAGATAAAGTTAATTCAAAAACTCATTATAGAAAGCTTTCAAGAAATTTCCTTCCATTACACATTTTCTCTCTCTTGCCTCCCTACATTCCTATGGCAGAGGCCATTTTGGAAGCTAAATATTCACTCTCACATTCTCTTTTTCACCACATCTCTTCTATTTTCCTAAACACTCTTTCTCTTCTTATTTCCTTCAAACACTCTTCTCTTCTTCTCTTCTTCTTCCTTCTCCACGACACACACACACACATTGGAGATCATCTCCATTATTTGCTAAACCAATCACATCTCTTGTTTTCTTACACCATTCTAAGACCATCCTCTTTGGTGGTCATCCCTTGGTTCTCCTTATTCTTCCATTATCCACCATTGAAGCTAAAGCTTTGAGCTTTGAGGTAAAGTCTTCACCTTTCTTTCATTTTCTTCTCATTTTGTTTTCCTTGGTCACTTATGTGATCAAGAACTCATCCCTCCATGGCTTGAGTGGACATTGTGGAAGTCACTCATTTTGGTGTTCTCTTGAAGAGGGGAGAACGAAAATCAAAGAGCAAAAAGGAGTAGCACCATTGTGTTATCTTCATTTAGGTAAGAGGGAGATGATCTTCTTCAACCAATCTTGGTAGTAAGGAAATGTCTTGTGTGTGTTATTGTTGATTGATGAATCTATGTATGGATTTCTCTCTTTGTTATGTTGTTCTTCATGGTAGTGTATTTTGTTAGGTTTGTATGACTTATTGAAGGCATATTTGAGTTAATTTGTTATTAAAAATGATATTGATTGGTTTGAGTTAAAATGACCTAAAGACTCTGTTTTTCTACAAGTTTGTGTGTGGTAATCGATTACACACTATCTGTAATCAATTACCGAGCTTCTGAGTTACAAAATCATGTTTCTGGGAATCGTGTAATCGATTACAACATGTGTGTAATCGATTACAGAGGTTCTGTCCAGCTGGTAATCGATTACCAGAATTGTGTAATCGATTACCAGGTTCCTGGAGTTACAATCGGGTTTCTGGGAAGCTATGTAATCGATTACATTTCTTATGTAATCGATTATGAAAAGGTTCATTGTAATGTAATTACGGAGTCATGTATGTCGATTATCAGGATCCAAAAATGAGATTTTGAGCTGAAAATGATGAAAACATGGTTTCTTATCCCTTGTAACTCCAACAAAAACCTCACGCCCTAGATTCAAGGATTTTATTTCACTTAAAAGTGATAGGATTATATATCCAAACCAAGGATGGAGAAATGATTTTGAAAATGAAATTTTGGGATCCATAATATGGAAAGTGTGGTATGTGTGGAATGATGGACATGTATATGTATTGATATTGAGAATTGTTTGATGCAATTGTGAGTCCCTAGATAGGGTTATATACTTATTGATTTAATACTTGATGAGATAAGAAAAGACAATATGCCATTGAGGCAATGCATAAGAGAAATGTATCATTGATATGATTTATTGACATTGAGAATGAATATATATATGCCACAGTGGTATGCTTATGATGAATGCATCATTGATAAACATACATGATAGGACATTGTGTCGTCATGCATATGTGTTGTCCGTTGGACATTATTAGAAAGGCTATGTATGCCTAGGAGTTGAATAACACCTATGTGCGTGTGCGAATAGACTAAGCGTAGGTGTCGTATGTTGTTGACCCTGGGGGCGTCGGGGTGTGGGTGTCTCACAATAGATAGTGGTAGCTCCGCTGGGGCCGTGGGATAGACTAATGCAAACACACCGACGATCCAGACTGAGACGCTGTCCTATATTGCGATCAACTGTTGAGGTGCCATGTGTGAGCCATTTTGCGCAAATATTTTTATGAGATGAGCACACTATTTTTAAGGCTAACGATACACTGGCATAACTCCTTGATCAATCACTCCGAAAATGTTATGTCTAGCTCCATAGAGTAGGAAATTGGGTACCATTCGCATTATGAACTATCGGTCTCATAAATCATTGAGCATGAGCATCTATAACTGTGGAAAATATCTGTTATTATTACCATAATAATTATGTGATTGCTTGAACTATTGACTGTTGGAATACTGAGAACTTTTACTGTTATTTATTATTGATATGCTTTTACTGTTAATTTTAATTATTACTGTGATTGGATTATTACTTTAAATGAAGTTATGATTATTGAATTGTCTTATTGTTCCTTGTTTGAGATGTTATTATTGTTTCTATCTAAATTCTTATTTTTACTGCTACTGATGATAAATGTATGTGTTTGTGTTGTTATTTGGGCGTCCTGAGCCGTTTAATTTTCTTGCTGCCATAATTAGTAATGTAAGTAGGATATCTCACCTCTTTCCTATATTCTTGTACTTCTGTTATATATATATATATATATTTGATATAAGATCGTGAGGAAGAAGACGAGGGGCCACACCTTTGCTGTTTGGGATGGGATGATTCATTATTCTCGATTTGGCGTCTGGACGAGATCCCTTCGGTTACGTACGATTGCAACTTTGTGGGGGCATTGATGCCCGTCGTGTCGACTAGGACATCGAGCGTCACGTATATATGGGGTTGCGGCTTTGGCTGCTAGTAGTACCTATCCTAGGGTTACTACTTTTCCCCCTTTTGTGTTTTGTTTCCCGCTGTATTTTATTTGAATATGTAAGTATTATTATGTTTCTTGTTATCAGTGCTCTGTATTAAGGACAAATGTATTATATATTAAATATGATTTCCTTTAGTGGTTGTACTTCAATGGTTGGATACTAATTATGCATTCATGCGGGGCTGGTATTTTCTATCCATGTATAAATGTAATATTAATTTTTGGAAAAAAAGGATATGATGTTGAATCTGTGATACGCTTAGATATAGTGACTGTGGTGTAATGACGATTGTGCCGTAGTTATTATATCTAGGGGTGCTACATCTTTGGCTCTAAAGCCTTTTTTTTCTTTTGAAGAAAATGATTTTACTATTATTAGATATATAGATATTTTTAGACTTACATTTAACAGTTTTGATACTATTATTAGATATATAAATATTTTTAGACTTACATTTAACAGTTTTGACAACTGCATCTAAACAAAAGGAAAAAGTGAATGTCTTTTTTTTTTTAGCTATTGAATAAATAAATTGAAAAGTTAGGTTGCAGCATTGGATGCCCCAAACATCAAAAGATGATAAGTTGATGATCAACTTCCTGTTTATCTCCTATATTTCGTTAGTGGTTCATCATTTGATTCCTCCTATATTCTAGAGAACAATATTAAGATGAAAATAATAGGTAAACTTTTTTTTTCATTCTTTTAATTCGCATAAGTTTCCAATTCAGTTATAGCAAATAATGGTAGTGTATCTAAGCATTTAATTTTAGCTGGAGTTTAGTGGCTTGGCAGGTGATAACCTTTATGGAATCAAAACATGTCAGTTACTTTCACCTGATAACATTTTTGAGGATTTTTAAATTACTTGTCTCGGAGCAATTTAAATTATTTTTACCTGTCAGTGGCTTAGCAAAAAAAGATGAGCTTGATTGCTTGTAAGTTGAAATTGTTTCTCAAATAGGTAAAAAATCAAGTGCTTTACTGCTATCTTAAGGAACAAGTTCCTAATTTTTTGTTTTGCTAGACAGTTTGAAGATGAGCATGAAATTATTCTGATGTGCAGTTGAGCTTTATATATAAAAAAAAGGTTGTATTACTCTGATGTGCAGTTGAGCTTTATATGTTTTGGCTTCAATTTTCCTTAGTGTTGATTTTCTTGGTTTACTTTGACCATATCATTAGTTAAGAATATTATTAATAAAATATGATATTCTCTATTGTTTCATTAATCAAAGGTACAACAAGGGTACAACTCTACTCATATTTATAGCAGTACTGGTGCGATAAGAATTGATAAAATGACTACCAAAAATAAATACAACAAATTATGCTATGGCCTTATCAGAAATCATAACAAACAACAACTATGAGATCCTATCTTTATCGAATGTGATAACAGAAAAATTGTTTTACTTATCCTTATCCTCTAATACTCCCCTTCAAGTTGGAGTGTGAAGGTTATAAGCACCCAACTTGACCGTTAATTCCTGGAATGAATGTGCGCCTAAAGCCTTTATGAATATGTCAGCCTGCTGCTTCTTAGTTGGAACATAGCTGGTGGAAACTGTGCCTTGCTACAAATGTGTGCGAATGCAATGACAATCCACTTCTATATGTTTTATTCTTTCGTGATATATTGGGTTAGAAGCAAGATGGATTGCTGCCTGATTGTCACAATGAAGCACAATGGGCGAATTATAGTAGACCTGTAGACTTGATAGCAAGCTATACAACCAAAGAACTTCACTAACAGCTTGCCCCATGGCTCTGTATTCTGCTTCACTCGAGGACTTTGACACGGTGGTTTACTTCTTTGTTTTCCAGGATATGGTAGCTGGGCCTAACTTCATTAGATATCCAGAAGTGGATCTTTGAGTTAGTTGGCATGATGCCCAGTCTAAATTACAATAGACAATCAGGTGAAGATCATTTTATTTGGGCAAAATGATTCCTTGGCCTAGTGAAGATTTTAGGTAACGGAAGACATGCATGGTTGCATCCCAATGAGCTTGTTGTGGTAACTGCATGAACTGACTCAAGGTATGGACCACATACGTGATCTCAGGGCGTGTTATAGTGAGGCAAATCAGATGTCCAACAACTGTGCGAAAGTGAGGAGGGTCCAGATAGGTAGGCCCTGTGTCTAAGGCCACCTTGTGGTTTTGCTCCATTGGAAAGGAAGAAGGCTTGTAGTCAAGCATTTTACACTCTCCCATAATATCTAGAGTGTATTTTCGTTGGCATATGAATAAGCCAGATGACCCTCAAGCAAGTTCCAAGCCTAGGAAGTATTTAAGAGCTCCGAGGTCCTTCATATGAAAACACCTGTGTAAGTATTGCTTGAAGCTGCTGCACATGGAGGTGTCATTTCCTGCAATCATAAGATAATCTACGTAGACCAACACAACCATGAAGGTGCTTCCATTTGAATAAGTGAATAAACTATAGTCTGCGTGTGATTCCTAAAACCCGTATTCTATGAGTGCTTGGAACAATTTTGAATACCAGTTCTAAGAAGCTTGTTTTAGACCGTATAGGGACTTCTTTAAGTGACACACCATCCCCACCTTGGGAACCTGGTATCCTTCTAAGGCTTGCATGTAGACCTCCTCCTCCAGATCTCCGTGTAAGAAGGCATTGCTCACATCCATTTGATGGAGTTCCCAGCCTTTTGCTACTGCAACTGAAAGTAGACAACGCACAATAGTCATCTTGGAAATGGGTACAAACGTTTCATTAAAGTCTTCTCCTTCTACCTGCGTGTACCCTTTAGCTACAAGGTGAGCCGTGTATTTTTCAATCTCTCCGGAAGCTTTGTACTTCACTTTATAAACCTATTTACATCCTACAATCTTCTTTCCTTTAGGTGGCAATGCTAGATCCCAAGTCTCGTTTTCTTCTAGGGCCTTGAGTTCCAACGCCATGGCTTTTAGCAAACTCGGGTTTTTGCATGGATTGCGAGTAGGTTGGTGGCTCTTCTTAGCTAGTCACCGTTGCAAGATGAGCCTGATGCCAGGTGGAAAAACAATCAAAACTGATGAAGTTAGTGATGTGATAGACTTTACCGGAGGAGTTTGAATGGCTCGGATGCATGCATGTAGGGTTCTTCCTTGCCGCGTGATAATAGTAATCTTGAAGATACCCTGGTGGTTGCCATGTACGTGGTGCAAGCTCTGCAACATCATTTCTGTCATGAGTCTCCTCCTCACTCTGTGCCTCCACCTGTATCTCATCTGAGGGTTCTAGCTCTTGACTTTCTTGGCTATCTATGGTATCTTCTTTTGCATCGTCCTCCTCTCCTTGCGGTTCAAAGGCATTGTGGAATGCACTTGTTGTCCTTGTTGTTATGTTTTCTTCATGCACATCATAAGGTAATACATGCTCATAAAACATTACATCCTGAGAAACGTAAATCTCATGTGTCTTCGGGTTGTATATCTTCCAACCTTTCTGTCCCTGTGGATAACCAATGAAGATGCATCTATCAGCCTTTGAATCAAATTTGTCTCATTGTTTGGAGCCTGTCCCAACATAACAAAGAGAACCAAATATCTTCAGATGGTCATAGGTTGGTATCCTCCTAAAAAGCATTTTATATGGTGTGACTCCTTCGTTAGCCACGGTAGGAGTCCTATTTATAATATTTGTGGCAGCAAGCACACATTCCCCTTAGAAACGAATGGGAAGATGTGCTTCAAATCTTAGTGCCCTCGCAATGTTCAGGATGTGTCTGTGCTTCCGTTCCACTCGTCCGTTTTGTTGCAGTGTAGCTACACATGATGTCTCATGAAGTATTCCCTTTTGTTGAAGGAATGCTTGCATACTTGAGTTAACGAATTCTGTCCCATTGTCACTTCGAAGCCTCTTCAACCTTGTGCTGAATTGTGTCTCCACCATATTGCAAAAATCCATCAACATCTTAGTAGTTCGTGTTTTATGTTTCATTAGGTAGACCCAAGTTCCTCGTGTATAATCATCAACTATAGTGAGAAAATAATGAGACCCATTGTGTGATGAAATGTGGTACTTCCCCCATAAATCACAATGTATTAAGTCAAAAGGCTCTTTAGCTTTATTAATACTATAGGAAAATAAGAGTCTACATTACTTTGATCTGTGACATGTCACACCAATCAAGTTTATTAAAATCAAAACTACATTTAATCAAATCAGAAAGATGCTGGAGAGCCTGGGCTAAGGGATGCTCTATCCTGGAGTGCGAAAAGGTGGTGTTGTCTTTGTGGGAAGCAGCGTATGAAGTTCCTTGTGTCATCCCTTTGTACACATAAACCCATCTTGCATGTTACCCGATCTAATCATCTTCCTCATGGCTTGGTCGTGTATCACACAACAATCAGAATGATATGTTATTATGCAGTTAAGATCTTGTGTTAGCTTGTGTATAGAAATTAAGTTGCAGCTTATATCAAGTACAAACAACACGTTATTTAGCTTGATATTTTTATCAATGTTAACATTCCCAACTTTTTCTACCAACACAGTGTTTCCAGTGGGTACTGTGATGTAGAAAGGCCTGTCAAGTTTACGTATTTCCTTTAAAATACTGCATAAAAAAGTCATATGGTGAAATGCACCACTATCCAAGATCCATTGGATCTCTTCATTACCAGTCATGCCATCGAACGATGATGCAGCGTTCTTCTTGTGTATTCCATATAGAGTGTGACCTTTTGTTGTCATTTCTGCCTATTCCTTCTTTCATTCTTCATCAACGTGAGTCATATGAGCAGTAGTATGTGGTCCTTGCTTGTTATTCCGGTGCTATGTCCAGCGAGTGTCCCAGTTGGATGGATATCCTACTATCTCAAAGCATTTTGCTTTGATGTGACTGATCTTTCCACAGTGCTCATATTTGGGTCTAGGTTCGTCTCTATCCTTTTGTTTGCTCCCCTAGGATAAATGAAATGTTGTTCCCAGTTCGGACTTGCTACTGCCTTTCTCTCTTTCTGCAGTCAAGCGTGCCTCCTCCCTTAAGACATGGTTGAACGTGCATATGAGTGAAGGTAGTGGCTCAGCGTTCAGAATGGTTGTCTTGACATGACCATATTGTTCATTATCAAGACTTCCAAGGAACAAATGTACTCGTTGATCTTCTTCCCTCTGCATCAATTCCTTCAAGGCTCCACAGGTGCATTCCGACAATGGCTGAAGTTCATTTAACTTGTCCAGGAGACTCTTGAACTTTGTATAGAATTCTGTTATACTCAAATCTTCCTCATTTTGCATCAGGCAAAGCATGCGCCACAGCTGATGAATCCTGTGCGCATTCGTTTGGGCGAAGCGTTCATCGAGATCGAGCCAAACATCCCTCGTGGTTGGCACATGTGAGATGTTGTCATGCAACTTTGGATTAGTAGAATTTATGATCCAGGCCATTACCATTGAATCTGCCTTCTCCCAGTTAAAGTAATATGTTGTTTGACACGCTAGCTTCTTGATTGTTCCATCAATGAAGCCTAGCTTCGTCTTGGCTCAGAGTGCTGTCTTCATTGAACGTGACCATGTGCGGTAATTCTCTTTGTTAACGATAACTGCAACCAAGGGTGTTCCTGGATTATCCGAGGAACTCAAATAGTAGGGTGAACTTAGAGTAAGGGCAAGCAGATTCTTGCCATCTCCGTAGGTATGATTCTTCTTCTCTGGATCTCCTCTAATACCATAATAAAATATGGTATTCTCTATTGATTCATTAATCAAAGGTACAACAAGGGTACAACTCTGCTCATATTTATAGCAATACTGGTGTGATAAGAATAGATAAGATGACTACCAAAAATAAATACAACAAACTATGCTATGACCTTATCAGAAACCATAACAAACAACAACTATGAGATCCTATCTTTATCGAATGTGATAACAGAAAAATTCTGTTTTCCTTATCCTTATCCTCTAGTAATTATGCTCAAGATCACTTAATTACAACTGATTTAAATTATATAATCACTTAATTCATCTCCAGCATAATTTTCTTGGTTTTCTTGTTCATATAATTTAAATTAAGTTCCTATTGCTTTAGATGTGGATACCTATTTTTCCATGTCCAATATTAACTGTGCACCCTGAGATACGTCCCACAGCATATAGTGATAACATTGCTTGTTCTGAGGCATAAAACCTCAATATGTTGAATGTTTCAAACATTAGTTGCACTAGTTGTTCTTTATTAGCCTGGAAAACCATTATATATATAACCATTATATATATATATATATATATATGTATGTATATATATATATGTATGTATATATATATATGTATATATATATATATATGTATGTATATATATATATGTATGTATATATATACGATCAGACAACCAAAATAACATGTGGATTAAAAAGAAACAAAAATCTGCTCAAGAACACTTATGTATACACAAAAAAGGGTATGAAAATTGTCTAGGTATAATATATAGGAAAAGAGAAAGCAGATGAGCAAATGCAACATAAGTTTTGAAAACCTTTGGGGTACAAAGTGGATCTGTAAATAGTATTTGTACAAAGTTGACTATATGATTACTTCGATTTTCCTTATGCCGAAGATTAGTTGACCATGAAGTTCATGGGCTGAAAAATCATCAAGTGTTGTTTGATGAAACCCATTTTTTCGTGTTTACATTGTGTTGAAATATTGGGCTAATTGAATGTAGGGAGAGTACTGTCACCCTGCTACATAAAAAGGAATTTGTCATCATGACATAAGGACACCAATCAACTTGAGTTGTTTTATTTTGTTAGAAGTATGATTTTGATTATTTTTTGGTATAGTATGATTTTGATATTTGTTCATAGTCTCCAAATCTGTAATTGCTTGAATTGGTAATTTAAAAGTTTGATAAGTTATATATAGCATGAATATGAGTTTTTAAAGGCTTTCGGAAAGTAACGTGTCTTGCCTTAATCAGGAATATCTTTGAAAGGCAAGAGTAAAATAGTACAATGAGTAATAACAAGAGGAAAGACATAGTGAAAATCTCTTCAATAGACAATGAAGCTCATAAGCCAAAGGTTACATGGGATCTAAAGACAACTGAACATTTTATCAAAATATGTTTGGACCAAGTCTATAAGAGCGAACACAGTACAACCACCCTCACAAAGAAATGGTAAAAAATTGTTATATCCCAATTTAATGAGAGAAGTGGAAAGCAATACGGAAAGATGCAGTTAAGACACAAGTAGAATAACATTTAGAAAGAGTGGGGACTATAGTACAAGTTGTTTGCCAAAGAGATAGGTTTAGAATGGGACAATGCAAAGAATACTGTAGATGCACTAGACGAGTGGCGGGAGAAAAAACAAGTGGTATGTAGTAAATAAATATGAAGTTATAAGTTTTAGATCATTTTATGTAATGTGTTATGATGATAAGTTGTATATATGCCAAAAAATCGTAATTACGGAAAATTCAGGTACAAAGGACTTCCTTTTGCTCATGAATTAACCATATTGTTCAAAGATGTGATGGCTAATAAAAAATTTGGTTGGGCACCCACATCTGGGATATTACATAATAGAACAATTAATGAAGATGATGATGGGTACCGTCCATGCTTTGAGAGTGGTATCGATCTAGAGGAAAGTTCAGGGAGTAGTGAAGAATCTTTTGGTGCTAATGCAAGTGTTGGTGTTCGAACTAGTGTTGGAGTCAGTGCTGAATTACGACATATGAATTTAAGCAATTTCCAAGGAAACAATAGCCCAAAACGATAATAGGAAGATGACTGGGCCTAGTGAAATGAGTGAAAGGAAAAGAAAGGCTAAAGTTCCAGCCTCAAGAACGATAGCTGATGCAATAAGTAGAATTGCATCCGCATCCGAGTTACGCTCAATTGCTGTAAATGCACTCATAGTACCCGGTTATTTATTGCTGAAGTGATGGTTGAGCTTCAAAACATAAAGGCTATTACCAGTGATGCTGATTGACATTCTCAATGTTGTCAACTCATGATGTTTAAGCCTACAAGGGAAATATTTGTCTCCTTGAAAAGATATATTAGTCCCTATAAATGTGAACGCTATCACCTTCTTGATTTTATGCGTTCATCTGGATTTGCAAACCACAATGAGGTGTTCAATTATTATCACTCAAGTCTAAGGTGCACAATAGAAATGACTTTTGGGGTATGGAAGAATAGGTTTGCTATTTTGCATCACATGCCTAAGTTCAAAATTGAAACACAAGTTCAAATAGTTAGTGCAACAATGACTATACATAACTTTATTAAAAGAAATTATGAAATAGATTCTGAATTCAATCATTATGAAGATGAAAATATAATTGAACCTGAAGATGAGGATGATAATGTTGTCGGTAATGATCCATCCCCAAATTTAACCACAATCTCTTCATCAGAGATGGATATTGTTCGAGACTCAATTCAGAATCAAATTATTGAGTACATGCAGCTTAATTAGTAGTGTATTTATATTTATATTTCAAATTTGCATTTCATTTTTCTCTATACTTTACTGTTATTTGTATTTTGATTTAGATCAATCCATTTGCCTTGATGTATTGAAGCTTTAGTTGCCTTCATTTATTAGATCAACTATGTATATAATTTAATGTTTTGTTATGTAATTTATTCAACTATGCATATAATTTAACATTTTGTTATAATTTTTTATTTTTAATTTAACTCTACCACTAATAAAAAAAAAAAAAAAATAAGGGAAAATAGTATAGAAACTCCTTAAATTTTGACCCTTTTGTAAATCATCACTACAAACTTTAAAATCTTCTCAATTGGTCCTTAAATTTTAATTAGTAACCTAATAGATCTTTATATTTAATTTGAATCCATTAATTCACTAATGATAATACTACATGGTATCATTTTATTTGTATTAACATTAATTAAAATTATTTATTAATTTGTTTATTAAAATTTAATTTTAAATATATTTTCTTCCTTATAAAATAAATAAGATGTTGCTATACAATATCATCGTTAATGAATTTAACCGATTCAAATTAAACAGAAGGATCTATTGAGACATTAATTAAAGTTTAGGACTAATTAAAAAAATTTTAAAGTTCGTGATAGTGATTTGCAAAAAAGTTAAAATTTAGGAATGTTGCATACTTTTTCTAAAAAAAAAATGATAACATTTATATAATTTGTTCATGTACACTTAAAAATAATAAAATAAAATAAAGGTAATATTAATATTGTAATATAAACTCATATCTTGTTTAATAATTACACATTTAAAAGTAATTTTAATTATTTTTATCTAAACTTTATTTTGTCAAACTTACTTTTCAGACAAAAATTTTTAAATATAAATTATATTATTATAAATTTATTTTTAATTAAACTTAAATTTACAAGTACATATTTTTAATCAAATTTAAATTTATCAACTTTAATTCAAACAGACACTTTATCTTCAGTATAAAATTTGTAACCTATTGTAACTATTCTATAGTCAAGATTACGTGAGTATTTGAGCAGAGATTTATTCTACACCCACGGTCAAAGGATGAGGACATATTGTAGTCTTATCACTTTATTTAGGCAAAAATCACCACCCTTATAATATAATTATGAATCTTTACCAGGAGGCTTTTACAATATTCCTAAAGAAGTATTGAGCATATCCATTAATGTTATCCGGGTAAAAAACCTTTTGACTCTTTTTTTTTATTGCAAATTTTATATAAATACAAATTTAACCATAAATACACAAGAATTGGACTTAAACCCCTTTTTCTTCTTTTTTTTTGGGTGAGGCTGAGTTGAGGGCATTTTGGACATTTTGCATCGTCTGCAAAATGAATCCTTGGTTCTGCTACAACAACTTCCATCGAGGCGCAACAACCTCCAACCCCATCCACTGCACCGCCACTATTCTCGGTGGCTCCGCCACCACAGGCACCATCACCAACCCACCTCAACTACCCTGACTTGGTAGACTCTTCCCCTCGCTCTCGAAACACAGATTATTGAGACGAGCCCTTCCCCCCAGCCTCCACCAAACTTCGCCTCATGTGCAGCTACGATGGTCACATCATCCCCTGCCCCCACGACTATGAGCGTAGAGGATGTGAATGCGACTATGAACGCGATCGCCGGGGGTCAGGCTCGTGGCGGTGCGGCCATGGAGGTGGAGGTGCTACACTGGAAATGGCTCGAGTTCGTAGGGGCTGGGAGGTTTCGGATCTGGTTGCAAGAAACAGCTCGCGTTCGCAAGGGCTAGGAGGTTTCAGATCTGAGTGCTACATCGGAAACGACTTGCGTTCGCAAGGGCTCGTGGCGGTGCAACCATGGAGGTGGATGTGCTACACTGGAAACGGCTCGCGTTCGAGAAAGGCGTTGCTGATGGTGGTGAGGGAGCTGAGTTGGAGGGTGGAGGGAGCTTGCAGGAAATCATAAGGTTTCGTTTTGTAAACTCAAAATTTTTCAAGGACAAAACTTTCAAAGAAGCACATCCTCAAAGGACAATCTGTTTCACAGGTTGCCTAAAGAATTGTAAGCCATTAATTAATTTTTCTCACAAATCAGTGGTGATCAATTTTGGAGTATCCATGCTCCAAAATTATTCAGGTGCATTGTAAACTTTTTCTGAGAGACAAATATTTGTTGATAGGTAGGAGAAAAATATATATCAATTTTTGAGATTTTTTTTGAGTGGATCAATTTTTGAGATTTTTATTTGAGGTAGTTTGCTTGATGATTATCATTTTAAGATATAGGATAATTTATGCTTTCTCTTAAAAATTTTGAACAAATCAGTTTTGGCGTACCAACTTTGAAATCTTGTAATTTATACCTATATATTTTAAAAACATACACTACAACTCATTGAATATTCAAACACAATACAAGTGATCATTTTTTCATGTCGAGATTTGTTAAGATGCACTGAAATTTGTCTTTTAAAATATACTAGTAGTAAATACTATGTGCTATCTACATAAGGAAAAGTTTAACATGCTCATATAATTTTATGGAGCATCGATGCTCCAAGCAATTATAGCTATTGATTGCGAACTAAACTTGATCAATGATTCAAAATGATTACTTGGTAATGACATAATAGGTAAGACCTCAATTGCATCTAAAAATTACTATTTATTTATTTTCTTATTCATCACTTATTAACTTTCACGTGTATTAATTCATAATTTGATGACTTATCATCTGATGACATATGAATAGTAAAAAATGATAATTTAAGTTTTTCTTTTATCAAAAATGATAATTTAAGTTTATTATGTGATAATTTAAACTCATATCATTCATCACTACTATTTACACAAGAATTTTTATTTATTTTTTCTTTAATCACCATTTAATAATTTTTATATGTATTAATTCATGATTTAGTGACTTATGATTAATGTCAAATAATAATTTAAGCTTATTATCTAATGATTTAAGTTTAAATTATTAATCACAATTACTTACACAAAAATCATTATTTATTTTCTCCTTCATCATTACTTAGCAACTTTCACGTGCATTAATTCATGATCTAGACCTATAACAAGTGTTTAATAGCATGACAATTTCTAAATTTCCAAATCATATAAAATGGTTACTTATAGATTTAAAACCATCCTCCTTGTTCCTCATTTGCTTTTCACACATCATTACATTTCAAAACATCCAAGTATATAGCCTCTACTTATTTTGAGTAATATTTTTTTTTTCTATTTCTACAATATAAATAATAGCCTTCAAAAACCTCCATTGAAAAAAAAAATCAGTATGTGGTAGTATGGAGAGTTGAAGAGATATAAACCATCAAGAATGCCTCGGCATGCATTCTGCTTTTCAGTTTTGTTACAGTATACAGACCCTCAAGAACATAATTTACATCAACATATATTTTCTGCTCATATCAGTATGAAGCCAAAGCTGACTACTATCCGAAGCACACCACACCAAAGAAAACTTACTAGTTTTCTAATGCAATATCACTGCATTCTACTGGCTTGACTGGGCTATGGATAACCTCAACTGCCTGGGCTGAAGCACTAGAAAATGCCATCAGTGACTGGAAGACATGTGGAAGTCCAGTTTTGAGGTAATTTAGAGTCTTGGCCCTACTACACTGGACAGAATCCAAATAATTTGCTTTCACACTTTCCACTTGCTTCTTTAAGGCTTCTGTTTTGGTTCTTTTAATAGATAATGGATGCCTGGGGCTCATATTAACAGGTATATCTGCATCATTTTCAACGCTCCAATCAATTTCTTTCTCCATCTCTGCCAGCGAGTTCAAGCATTTTTGCAACCTCCTTTCAAGTTTTTCCAACTTTTTCAGAATGTTATCTTCCTCAGCCTGCTGGGCAATTATGCAACGGATGGATGACAAAAGGCTATTGATTGCATCAGTGGCCTCCTGTAACCACACCAGTATGCCAGAAAATTATAAATCTTACTATTTACAAGGACTAAATCCACTCATATTTATAAAACACTTTACACATTTATAACATAGAGGAAAGAATGAAGTGTCTTACTTTCAGCAGTGTGTGTTTATTCCAAATAAATCATGAAATCTTTCAGAAAACATATGAACACAGCCATAATGCAAGGAAGCAATTAATATTTTGAAGAAGTCAAAGTTTTTGGGCAAAGAAACAAAAGGTTTAATTACAGGGTGCAACTTAACCCCATAACATAACATAATTGGACCCAAGCCATCCAAAAACTTCTAGCTTCTCCAATAAATCATCATAGGCATACCATCTTTCTTCTTCTTGAGGTTAAGGACCACAAGGTATCAGATAATTACTGCCTTACTGGAATATTTATTCTTCAATTCTTCATCAAAATTCAAATTGGGGAAGCGCAAGTCTTAAATTTATCTTATCAACAACAACAACAACAACTAAGCCTTTTCCCACTAGGTGGGGTCGGCTACATGGACCGAAATTGTGTCTATCATGAACCAAGTCTTGAAAAGCCATTCAAATCTAGATCTTTTTAACCGTTTCACCTATAGTCTTTCTTGGTCTTCCTCTACCTCTAACTATCGGGCTATTCTCCATCCGATCTACTCTTCTTACAGGGGCTTCTAAGGGTCTTCTCTCCTTACATGTCCAAACCACCTAAGGCGAGATTCTCCCATCTTTTCCACAATAGGTGCTACCCCTACTTTCTCTCTAATGCATTCATTCCTAATCCTATCTTGTCTAGTATGGCCACACATCCAACGCAACATCCTCATCTCCGCGACACTGATCTTGTGCTCTTGTTGGCTTTTTACCGCCCAACATTCAAGCACCATACAACATTGCGGGCCTTATAGTTATGCGGTAAAATTTACCCTTAAGCTTGAGAAAGCACTTTCTTATCACAAATAACTCCCGAAGCACACCTCCATTTCATCCATCCAACTTGAATCCTATGGTTTACATCTCCTCTATCTCTCCATCATTTTGTATGATGGATCCAAGATACTTAAACCGTGTAACTTGTGGTATGGTATGATCTCCAATTTTTACCGCTAAGCTAGCATTAGCATGTTTCTTTCGAACTTACATTCCATATACTAAAGTCTTACTCCCGCTAGACGAAAGCCATGTTCTTCCAAAGCCCGTCTCCATAACTCTAGCTTCCCGTTTATTTCCTCTCTCGACTCTCCAACTAAGACTATATCATCTCGCAAAAAGCATGCATTGTAACCGGCTCTTGGATAACAAGACATCCAAGACCAAGGTAAAAAGATAAGGACTCAAAGCCGACTCTTGGTGCGATCCCATAGTTATAGGGAACTCTTCTCGTGACCCCACTCCGGTGTTCTCACACCTGGTTTTAACCTCATCATACATATCTTGGATTGCTTCGAATAAGGCAATACGAACTCTTTTCTTCTCCAAAGCCTTCCACAAGACTTCTCTCTGTACTCTATCGTAGCTTTTTCCAGATCAATGAAAACCATGTGTAGGTCTTTTTGCTTCCTCCGATACCGCTCCGTCAATCTTCGTAGAAGATAGATTGCTTCCATGGTTGACCTCCTGCATAAAACCAAATTGATTCTCTAAAATATGAGTCTCTTGTCTTAGTCTCCTTTCAATGACTCTTTCCCATAACTTCATAGTATGACTCATGAAGCTTAATCCTCTGTAATTTGTACAGCTTTGTATATCTCCCTTATTCTTATAAATAGGGATTAAAGTGCTTCTCCTCCATTCATTTGGCATCTTCTTAGACCTCAATATCTCGTTAAACAGCTTTGTAAGCCAGCTTATACCTTTATCTCCTAGGCACTTCCATAACTCAATAGGTATATTATCTGGTCCAACCGCTTTTCCATTATCCATCCTCTTCAATGCTTCTTTTACCTCAAACTCCCGAATTCTACGATAAAATGTTTTATTTTGGTCTTCCTCTCTAGTGTTTAGAATGTCCGAGTCTCCTAATCCCCGTGTTCCTCATTAAATAACTTGTGAAAATAACCCTTCCATCGATCTTTGATGTCTTGTTCCGTAACCAAGACTTTACCCTCTTCATCCTTAATGCATTTCACTTGATCCGGTCTCTTGTCTTCCTTTCCCTACTTTTAGCAAGCTTGTAGATATACCTTTCTCCGTCTTTGGTGCCCAACGATTGATATAACCCATTAAACGCTTTAGCTTTCGCCTCGCTCACCGCCTTCTTAGTATCTTTTTTAGCTACCTTATATTTTTCCCAATTTTCATCATTTTTACACACGTGCCAAGCTTTATAACATTCCCTTTTAACCTTAACCTTATCTTGTACACTTGTGTCCCACCACCAAGATTCTTTATCCTTGGGTCCAAAACCCCTTGATTCACCGAGTGTCTCTTTTGCTACCTTCCTAATCCCTAGCCATCTCGTTCCACATATCATTAAACTCCTTGTACTTCCCAAATCTCTTCCTCCATAACCCTCCTCCGAAAGAGCATTTGTTTTCCGCCCTTTAGTTGCCACCATTTGATCCTTGGCTCTCTGTCTCGACAATTTCTCCTTACTCTCATCTTAACTCGTACATCCATAACCAAAACCCCGTGTTGGGTAGTCAAGCTCTCTCCAGGATGACTTTGCAATCCATGCAAATCTTTCTATCGATTTCCTTAATAGAAAGAAATCAATTTGAGAGAAAGAACCCCGCTTCTATATGTGATAAGATGCTCTTCCCGCTTCCTAAAACAAGTGTTAGCTATTGTAAGATCAAACGCTACCGCAAAATCTAGAATCGCTTCGCCCTCTCTGCATTAACTACTCCTAGACCATAACCCCATGCAAACCCTCATACCCCTAGATTCGCTCCCCACATGACCATTTAGGTCCCCACCTAGAAAAATCTTCTCTCCCAATGGTATTCTCTCGCACTAAATCTTCTAAATCCTCCCAAAATTTAATCTTGTAGTGCTCGCCTAACCCTACTTGGGGTGCATACGCATTTGATAATATTAAAAGTCTCCCTGTTCCACAACAAACTTCAAAGCTATAATCCTATCTCCAAGTCTTGTCACATCCCCAACATTATTCTTCCAATTCTTATCTACTATTATGCCTACCCCGTTTCTAGATTTTAAAAGTGTACCAAGGCTTAAAACCCAAAGTGTCGAGTTCCTTTGCCTTTTCTCCAACCCACTTAGTTTCTTGTAGGCACATAAAATTAATCCTCCTCCTAATCATGGTGTCAACTATTTCCATTAATTTACGTAAGTGTGCCTATATTCCAAGTTCCAAAACGCAACCTACTCTTGTGAACTAACTTCTTTACCCACACCCGTTTAGATCGTGGGAACCCTTGCTTATTTTTCACTACACCCAGGCGGCGATGCGCAATGCTCTTGCTCATTTGACACTGTACTCGAGCCATACAGCGCGTTGCTTAGGGGCAACGACCTAGCATTAACACAATTACTTCTTTGATCCATGTCATAAAGATTCGACAAAGTTTTACGTTGGCTGTCGACTGCCTAACACAACCCTCCTCTTTTATCCGGGCTTGGGACCGGCTATGTAGGAATTTGCAACAAAGGGCATTTTAGAAAAATGTAAAAAAAGTTAATTGAAGAGGAGTAACAATAGACGCTCCCAAAAGGGCTGGCTAATGGAGACAACAATCTAAACTTACGGAAAGATGAAATTCTGAATCAATTAGTAAACTTTAGAAGCTATGGGGAAAAATAGAAAAGAGAGAGAAAGAGTGAGAACTTCAAATTTCTTTCCGTCATTGAAATAACATCCTAATTCCTTACTTTATATCTTTACTGATATAACCTTGTATAATTCTAAAAGGCTTAAATCTGTTTTTGGTCCTAAATATATCAATTTTTTATTTTGATCTCTCAAAAAATTTTGTTACGATTTGTGTTCCAGTAATTTTAAAATTGAGTGAAATTAGTCTTTGCTCTTATTTCAAAAGTGAGCGAAATTGACTCAATCTAACCCCTCTCATACTAAACTTCCCCTCATTTCAAGAGCTAAGAAAAATTTAATATGAAGAGGTTGAATTGAGTCAATTTCACTCACTTTTAAAATTATAGGACACAAACCATTACAAAAATTTTTGAGGGACCAAAACCAAAAACTAATATATTTAGATGGACCAAAAACATATTTACGTCATTCTAAAATATCGTGAAACCTTCCAAAGATGGGCTGCTAGAAACATCCTAGCACACTGCAACGCTGACTCTCTATGCTTAAAGTTGTTTGGCCCCTTGGAAGTAGCACTAACCCAATTCAGTTGTGCAATTTACGCCTACATTACTATTGAAGAATCACGGGTTTGGGGTTAGGGAAAGGAAAAGAGAGAAAGACGATTAAACAATAGTAGACTAAGAATATTATTGATAAGAATTATATAATACAAAACCATAACCTACTATCCTATATATATTAATAGCTAGGGCAAATACTTATACCACTAATACAAGCCCAAGCCTAAGCCCAATAACTATAAGACTAATAACCTAATTAAATAAGAAAACAAATCATAAAAGATACTCTAAGATAAAATAAAGATATTCTTAATATTCTCTAATACTTCTCCTTAAGCTAAAGCTACTAAAACATAAACATAAAACAAATAACAGAACCCATTTTTATCCAAAGCTATCAGAGAGAAACTCAGCAGATGTTGAACCATTCAAGCATGGCATAAGGAAGAAGAGAAGATGTTGATCCACTGAGAAGCAATGCTATACTACCCAATATCCTAAAAGAAGAGGAGAGAAGAGAAAATAGAAAACTCTTGCTCCCAAACTTGCAACACCATCACTAGTGAGAATCTAAGGCAGCTCCACCTCGCTGATAACCCTTTCCTCCTAGTGGTTCCATCTAACGAGCAATCATTTCCTTTAACATCTCTAGGACGGCTCCACCTCGTTGGTGGCTCTTTGCCTCCAATTAGGCAGTCCTTTCTTCCAAGCTCAAGGTGCACCAAGAAAATCACAAGAAGAATTGAGAAACTAGATAGAATAGAAAAATCTAGGTAGAACAGCAACAACATGATCCCATGCATCGCAACATCATCAAGAAGCCATCAACAGGAGAACAACTCTAGATAACCCAGAATCTGAATCTCTCCTTGAAACAGGACTCACACCTACAACTATTAGTCATCATTTCCACATTTCCACAACAGAGCACATATCAAATGCACAGCCCTTGTGCTCACACTCCTTCAACCACCGAGAAGGATCTCTGACCATAATCGAAAGAACAACCTCCAAATAGGCAAACTACGTATTAGCCAAAGAGAAGCATAAGCTCATTCAGAGAAAAGAAGAAAAGCCCTCCAAATGCAGAATAGAGAAGAAGAAAAACACCAAATAAACTTAAATATAAACCAAAAAGACCAAAGAGAGGCAAAACAGAAACCACCAAAACGACAACATCTCAGCCAAACATGGAAAAAGTGACGCACCCAAAATCATCTCCCAGCCTGCAACACCCTTGGTTGCAATCATTCAGCCTCAAACAAACCCAGAAAATCTAGAAACATAATGAAAATCAGAGTCTGAAACAGAACAGAAGAAAACAGATCCAAAACATAGTTGCTGGAAAACTCGTCGGAGCCCCGACCAATCACCATCATCCTCCGTCCACGTCAACTACTCAACATTCTCCGATTCTAGTCACACCCAAACCCCACCAAACTGCCAAAAAACCGCTCAACGGTGTCAGATCTTACCGGAAAACAGCCAGCTACCACAGACACCACACCGGAAACCACCACAAAAGTGGTCGTCCTGTCACTTCTCATCAGCACAGGCCAGAATGCGACAGCCACCACGCGAACCGCAGAACCACCACAATTTCAGCCTGAAAACAGCACATCATCCTCGGATTTGGCCGAAAACCGCCGACAACCTCAAACATCATTTAGCGTGGGTGCAGCTTCAGAACCTGCGAACTATACGAAACGTGCAAAACCTAGCTGCTCCGAAAAACTGTCGGTGACCCAGCCTCCGCCGGTCGGACTGAAGCAGCAGCAGTGGGCTGCACAAGCCTTGAGGTGTGAAACAAACATTGTACTCTCCTTTTTTTGTTTTCTTTTCCTAATTCTTTTTTTTTTAAACAAAGCTAACAAGAGAGAAAACACGAGACAAAAGTTGAAGGGGAGAATATACAACTGAATTCTATGAACTCGAAACAGTGGTACAGAGAAACTCTCCTTAAAGTGGATAGTATCGCTTTGATACCATGTTAAAAAATTACAGGTTTAGGATTAGGGAAAGGAAAAGAGAGAACGACGATTAATCAATAGTAAACTAAAAATATTATTGATAGGAATTATATGATACAAAATCATAACCTACTATCCTATATATATTAATAACTAGGGCAAATACTTATACTACTAATACAAACCCAAACCCAATAACCATAAGACTAATAACCTAATTAAATAAGAAAACAAACCATAAAAGATATTCTAAGATAATATAATGATATTCTTAATATTCTCTAACAATTACCATCATGCAAAATGCATTCAAAAATGTCATATTAGATCAAGTAAGTTTCATTGTTATTGTATCAGTGCATGCTGGATTCAATCCTCAGATGAATGATGACAAGCAAAAATTAGTCCTGGATTACAAACTGTTTTTCATTATATATATTTTTTAGATTCTTGGCCACTAGAATAGAGGAAATGTGTTGCATTTTTATGTTTCTGGTCTTGACTAAAGTATTGTTAAAAGGTATTAAAGTGATGTCCACAAGTACATTCTAATGTATATATGCAAAGAAGTGCAACACTTAACAAAGAGACAAGACAGTGAAGAAACAATCAAAAGAAACTAATCAAATAAAGCATCTATAAATTATTGGAGATCCACTTCCAGTAACATAGTATATTAGACTTCCATTCAAATAAGGTGTCTTCACAGTTCTGGGAACTGGTTTCCGTCCCATAGAACATCCTCTTATTGCAGCACTCCATCCATGGAGTTCATGGTAGGAACTTCGAAGTATATTGATAGGAACCGTATTTAGGAAATAGTTAAACCTCCTATTTGGAGGGTATATTCTAGAAGAGGAAAAATTGATGGGAAATAGTTAGTTAGGGAGTAGTGGATGAGGTGGCATAGGAGAGAGGTTTGGGGGGAATTCGGTTAGGAGTGGAATGGGTTGTAAATAGGGAAGGAAGGAGAGAGAATACGGAGGATTAGATTTTTTGTTATTTTGGTGGACAGAGGACTCATCCTCTGAGGAGCTCATATGCGCTGGGCAGTGTAATACCTTGGGGTTAATAGCATTTCTTCCTTTTAATCTCTTAGTATTTCACTGAAATATTGTTTAACTCTTCTCTATAAGTATGGTATCCTATCATTTTGGTCCGACCTGCCAAATATCAAGTGACGGAGTCAGTGTTTGGGGTGCTCAATTTCATGCCGCCTAAGATGACAGACTGAGTGGATGTATTAGAGGCCAAGGTAGGAATGATGGAGACGAACATGGCGGAGTTGAAGTCAATAGTGCTGGAGATGCAACAAGCCTTGATGGAAGTTGCTAAGGCGGTAGGAAAGAGGGTGGAATCACCACATCCAGAGGGACACCATGGGAGTGGAAGTTCAGGATCATTCCAGCCCCAAAATGACTCCATGGATGAGTACAGGATGTCAGTCAAGAAGATTGACTTGCCTATGTTTGATGGGTCTGACCCTGTGGGGTGGATCACGAGAGCAGAAATCTACTTTGATGTCCATAATACGTCCGACGACGTAAAGGTGAAGTTGGCACGACTGAGTATGGAAGGGGGTACGATCCATTGGTTCAACCTCTTGATGGAGACGAAGGATGAAGTGAATTAGAGTAAGGTGAAAATGGCGTTGGTGGCCAGATATGGTGGGAGGCGATTTGAGAACCCATTTGAAGAACTTTCAGCACTGCAACAAACAGGGAGTGTGGAGGAGTATGTCCAGTCCTTTGAGTTGATTTCCTCACAAGTGGGTCAATTGCCTGAAGAGCAATACTTGGGTTACTTCATGAATGGACTCCAACCACAGGTTCGGAGACGAGTACGCACCCTAGATCCTCAGTCCAGAACACAGGCGATGAAGATGGCTAGAGCGGTGGAAGAAGAGCTGGTAGGGGAGATAGGAGTCAGCAACAAAGGTTGGGCCAGGGTGAGCAATACGTGGGGCCAACAGAGAAAGGATTGGAGTCTTGGGCCTGGGGGAGGAGGCAAATCAATTGCGGCCCAGAAAGATTGGAGACACATGGGCTCCCTCCAAACAGGTCAGGGGTTTTCGGGTCAGACCCAGGGGAGCAGACAAGGGTCCGTCTCTGGACCCGCAACTAGCAGGGTGAGCCACCACGCACCTGCGGCGACGGAGAGGACGGCGGGCATGGCGGGCGGTGATCGGAGTTTCAGGTTGAGAGGGATCCGCCGTATCTCGTACTCAGAACTGATGGAGAGGCGAGCCAAAGGGCTCTGTTTCCACTGCAAGGAGAAATTTCATCCCCTCCACTAATGCGGGGAGAAGCAGCTGCGGCTGCTAGTGCTGGACGAAAATGAGACCTAGGACCCAGAGGGTGAAATCGTGGCCATTGAAGTGCAGGGTGATGGGGCTGTTTGGGATGGTTCAGGACCCTCACACAAGAAATTCCACGATGAGATTGCTGGGTAACCTTGGAGGAATGGAGGTCATGGTGCTAGTTGATAGTGGTGCTAGCCACAATTTTGTTTTTCCTCACTTGATGCAAGCCCTAGGCCTACAAGTTCATGCCACGGATCAGATAGCAGTACGGCTGGGAGATGGTCATCGAGTTGCTACTCATGGGAGGTGCCATGGGTTAATGGTTAGGCTAGGAGGACTCCTCATCAGACTTGACGCTTATGTTCTTGAATTAGGAGGAATGGATGTGATTTTGGGAGTTGAATGGCTGCGAACCTTAGGAAAGGTGGTAATGGACTGGAAGCATTTGGTAATGGAATTTCAGCATGAAGGTGAGAAGGTGGTGTTGAATGGTGATACAGGGGGGTACAAGAGACCTCAGTTTCACAACATTATGGGGTCCGGACAAGCCTTGTTGAATTTTATATCTGAGGAGAGCTTGCAGGAAGTTGAAGGACTCTTGTGGAGTGTGCCTTGCTTGGAAACAACAACTCCAGAACAGCTCACAGCAATACAACAACAAGAATTACAGGGACTGTTATGTAAATATGAGGAGGTCTTTCGTGAGATTAGGGGAGTACCACCGCGTAGGAATCATGAACATTGTATTCCATTACTGCCGGGACAAGGGCCAGTCAGTGTGAGGCCCTATCGTTACCCTCATCACCACAAGGAAGAAATAGAGAAATAGGTTAGAGAATTATTGGAGGCAGGTCTCATTCGCAACCGTTCCAATCCATTCTCTAGTCTCGTTCTTTTGGTCAAAAAGAAAGATGACTTGTGGAGAATGTGTGTCGATTATCGAGCCTTAAATCGAGTAACTATTCCTGACAAATTTCCCATTCCCGTTGTGGATGAACTATTAGATGAACTTTTTGGAGCTTGTTATTTCTCAAAACTCGACCTCAAATTGGGTTATCATCAGATAAAGGTTAAGGAGGAGGATGTGCCCAAAACAGCTTTTCGGACCCACAATGGGCACTATGAGTACTTAGTCATGCCTTTCGGCCTCTCCAATGTCCCAGCTACTTTCCAAGCAGCTATGAATGAATTACTTCGACCTTTCCTTTGCAAATTTGTCTTGGTGTTTTTTGATGATATTTTGGTGTATAGTCTGGATTGGTCCAGCCACCTTTTGCACTTAGAATCAGTTCTGGAAGAGCTGTCCAGAAACCAATTTGTGGTTAATGGGAAGAAGTGCTATTTTGGGAGGACGTCAATCGAATACTTGGGGCATATAATTTCAGGTCAAGGTGTTGCGGTGGAGCCAACAAAAATCAGGGCTGTCATAGAGTGGCCAGTCCCTTAGAACACTCGAGGTGTTAAAGGGTTCTTGGGATTGACGGGCTACTACCGTAAGTTTGTCATTCATTACGGTAAGATTGCAAAGCCATTGACTAATCTCACGAAGAAGGATGGGTTTTCATGGGGTCCAACAGCTATGGAAGCATTCAGCACTCTCAAGGACATATTAACTAAGACCCCAATTTTGGCACTTCCTAATTTTACTAAACCATTTGAAGTGGAATGCAATGCTTCGGGGGCTGGTGTTGGTGCGGTTCTGATGCAGCATCGGAAGCCAATTGCTTATTTTAGCAAGGCTTTTTCAGTGCGAAATCAATCTAAATTAGCTTATGAAAAGGAACTTATGGCCTTGGTTTTGGCGATCCAACATTGGCGGCAGTATCTCTTAGGGAGGCCTTTTGTGGTTTATACAAATCAGAAGACTCTAAAACATCTGTTACAGCAACAAATTATCACTATAGATCAGCAGTGTTGGCTGGCTAAATTGTTGGGATATCAGTTCGAACTGGCTTATAAACCGGGTTTGGAAAACAAGGTTGCTGATGCCTTGTCTCGTGTGCATGAAGCGGGTTCACTTTACTCATTACTATCCTATCCGTTTTGGGCAGATGGGCTGGATATTGCTGCTGAAATTCAGAAAGATTCCTTCCTGCTTCAGATCATTGAGGACTTACAAAGGGATCCTAAATCCAGATCTGGGTTTACGTATAATCAGGGGGTTCTTTTGCATAAAGGGTGCCTGGTGATCCCGACCAACTCCCCTTATATTCCCACACTGCTCCAAGAATTTCACTCAACCCCTTTGGGGGGTCACTCCAAGTTTCTACGCACTAATAAGCACCTGGCAGCAAGCCTTTATTGGGTTGCAATGAAGAAAAAGATCCAGCAATTTGTTCAGGCGTGTGAGGTGTGCCAAAGACAGAAATATGAAGCCACTTCCCCGAAAGGGCTGTTGCAGCCCCTAGACATTCCTTCTCATATTTGGGAAGACGTTAGTATGGACTTTATTACCAGGCTTCCTAAATCCAAGGGTTATGACACAATCTTAGTTGTGGTTGATCGTTTGACCAAATATGGTCACTTCTTGCTGTTAAAACGTCCTTTTTCAGCAAGGACAGTGGCTGATATTTTTGCCAGAGAGGTGGTGAGGTTGCATGGAATTCCACAAACCATCATTAGTGATCGGGATCCTCTGTTTTTGAGTCATTTTTGGAAGGAATTGTTTCGTCTACAAGGCACGGTGCTAAAGATGAGTTCTTCCTATCACCCGGAGACCGACGGCCAAACCGAAGTCCTTAACCGCTGTCTAGAGACTTATCTGCGTTGTTTTGCGTCCGAGCAGCCCCGAAATTGGGCCCATTGGATTTCTTGGGCGGAGTTGTGGTATAATATTTCATATCAAGTTTCAGCTAGGTCTACCCCTTTTGAGCTTGTATATGGCAGACAACCATCCACACTAGTCAAGTATATGAGGAATGAGACTAAGGTGGAGGTAGTGGCAACTGAATTGCTGGACCACGATGAAGCTCTTCGGCAGCTTAAACAGAATTTGCAGCATGCCAAAGACCAGATGAAGAAGTTTGCGGATAGACACAGGAAACCTTATTCCTTTGAGGTTGGTGACTGGGTTTTCTTGAAATTAAGGCCACATAGACAGCAGTCAGTCCACAAGAGAATTAATCAGAAGTTAGCAGCGCGTTTTTACGGCCCATTTCAGATCATTGCCAAGTTCAGTGAGGTGTCTTACAAGCTGGGATTGCCGGAGCAGTCAGGGATTCATCCTCTCTTTCACATTTCTCAGCTTAAGAAAGCTGCTGGGTTGGAGGTCTATGAAGCACGGACACACCGATTATGAGGTGTGTCCGCATGTCGGACACGTGTCCGTGTCAGACACATGGAGACACCCGTACGACACACGTGTCATGTGTGTCCAAATGTGTCCGATTAAAAAAGATTATTTTTTTAGTTTGGACACGTCTCGGACACGCTCGAACACTTCTCGGACATGCTCGGACACTTCTCGGACACGCTCGGACACTTCTCGGACACGATTAGGACACGACTTGAACACAACCCATTAATATTTTCTTAAAAAAAACTTAGTTTCCATGACTAACGTTCAATTAGTAAGCTTGTAGTTCACTGCCGCCACTTACTCCAAGTATTTTAAGTTTTATCTTTTCACACGCCACTATAATACTTTTAAGTTTTATCTTTTCACACAATACTATTTTCATCTACTCCTTCTACCTCTCTGCTTTCGTAGTCAGGAGTCATCACTTCGTTGTTGTCAAAGCTTGTCTCACACCAATATTTCATCTAGTTATTTTTTTTATGCATATGTCTTGTACATGATTAGTTCTATTAGGAGAAGTTAGTTTAGGAGATTTTTTAAATTATGTCAATAGAAATTATGAAGAGGTTTACTAAATAGTTGGACATATATTAAAATATTATAAATCTTCAAGTTTATAGAAATAATATTAATGAATTATGAATTTTTTTTTTCTAAAATTTTGAAATTATATATATATATATATATATCGTGCCGTGTCCGTGTCCTACAAGTTTTGAAGTTAGTGTGAGTATTATCCGTGTCCATGTCGTGTCCCGTGTCCGTGTCCGTGCTTCATAGTTGAAGGTAGATTTAGGTGACACCGCAGAACCGGAAACAGTGTTAGCTACTCGCACTATCAACAATGAAGGGGTGGAGGTCCAGCAATGCCTAGTCAAATGGAAGGGTCATGCACTTGACGACACTACTTGGGAAGATGTGACAGTGATTAGGGAGCAATTCCCTGATTTCAGCCTTGAGGACAAGGCTGCTCTTCCAGAAGGCGGCAATGATAGGAACCGTATTCAGGAAATAGTTAAACCTCCTATTTGGAGAGTATATTCTAGAAGAGGAAAAATTGGTGGGAAATAGTTGGTTAGGGAGTAGTGGATGAGGTGGCATAGGAGAGAGGTTTGGGGGGAATTCGGTTAGGAGTGGAATGGGTTGTAAATAGGGAAGGAAGGAGAGAGAATACAGAGGATTAGATTTTCTGTTATTTTGATAGACAGAGGACTCATCCTCTGAGGAGCTCATATGCTCTGGGCAGTGTAATACCTTGGGGTTAATAGCATTTCTTCCTTTTAATCTCTTAGTATTTCACTGAAATATTGCTTAATTCTTCTCTATAAGTCTGGCATCCTATCATATATTTTAATTCATGAAACTTCTAGTGCGTGATATATTTAAAACAAGGCATTATACCCATAAGTCTCAGCACTAGATCCATGAAACTAGGATCATACATCTAGGAACTCATTCCATGAAATAAGGAACTATGTATTTATGATATTTATGAATTTATATATGCATGGTTCTAGAGTTCATCTAGAAGTGCTAGATGAATTGATGTAGAAGTCCATTGTATGACCAAGATCAGAAATTCATCCCTTCATTTCAAAGAATAAGATCAGACCAGAATTTTCTATCATATACAACACGGCAGGCTATCTTTGGCATATAAGCAATGCTTTTCATTTTAGATAAACCAAAGCCCTAATTTAAATTTGCCATTAGTAAAATTGTGGTAGGCATGGAAACCCATGATCCTAGAGATATATACATGCCCAAATATATTAAAGAAAAATCCAAACTAGAAAAGATAACTCTTTTATAGGTTAAACATCAATGGAATTTACACCAGAACATTTCAATGTAGTAACATTATGGTTTTCCAGTGTTTTGGTCAGTAAGATCAAGAACTCTATGTATATTTTAATGTTGGCATTATAAATCTGTTAATAAAAGCATATGATAGGGTGTTATAGAGAAAATGATCAGTCACAGTGTTGGGATGGAGCAGTAACAAATCTTATGGCAGTGGCAATAGAGTTCGTGGAAGTGATGGAGTCAATGACTATGGTGTTGATGTTACAATAGTGCTGGCTGAGAATATAGCTATAACAGTAGTGGTAGGCCAGTTGCATTTGCAATGGGAGTAGTGTCATTATGTTAGTTGAGGTAATTTTGATGGTAACAAAGTGCAGGTGGCAGGAATCACGGGTGGACCCATGTTGTTAACGAGGGGGCAGCTGCACCCCCATGGATGGAAAATTGTTCTACACTTTTAGTTAGATCTACTTCAAAAATATTATAAAAATATTAAATATGTAAACCATTTGCACCCCCCAAGTAAAACATCCTGGTTCTGCTCCTGGCAGCAATGGCAATGCTAATTAATGGTGAAGATAGGAGTGGTTGTGTAAATAATGGTGACAATGCTAGGGTAAATAGTAATTGTAATTGTGTGCTGGTCGTCATGACAAATGATATTATCATGCTGGTGACTCAAAATGATGATGGCAAAGCCAACAGAGGTGACATGGATCGGCCTCATAACCACTTGGTCGAAAATGCTCTGAAACCGTGTCAATAACTAACTTAACCTAAAAGCTTAAGCTGTATGATGAAGGCATGAGAATAGTTTATATTTCTAACAATTCAGACATGCCAAACTTGATCATAACCCTTTACTGTACAAGCCAAGCTAAGCATGGTCATCAAACTCTCAAGTTAACTCAAGTTTACAATCCTGGTCACCTAATCGTATTAACTCGCATGAAAATTTGGGCTTTGACAAACTCAGTTGAACTTGCAAAGACTCAGAAAGAATTGGTAAACTCTTGATTCTGCCTAGGAGTTTACAAGCCTTAAGCCAAGAACAAGCACTGGGTGCTTGGGCTAAGATTGGATTGTTTCTGCTCTACTGACTAACTGAGACAGAAGGAAAAGCTTAGCCACTACAATAAGGAGGCAGCAGTAATTCAGGCAAAACAAAGCAGTTATAATAGTTTGAATTTTGAAAAAAAACACTCAGATTTCTAGGTGTTGAAAGAAAGACATGAAATAGAATTGCGAAACAGTTCTAAAAGAATTTCTACTTTTCCTTTCAGAAAAATGAACAAAGCACAGGCTAAAAAAAACAAAAAGACTGACATCAAATTTTGGGCAAAAGTACCTTGTCAGGTAATCGGTCAAGGCCTTGCTCCCACTGTTCACAAATGGTGCGAATCATAGAGGAGTGATCATTACCTTTTTGGCCATCCCTGAGGCAGTTGGTAAGCAGAATCCACTTACAGAGGGTCCTTACATACTCCCGTTGAGATTTTACGAGTTTGAAAAAGCTATTATACCAAATAGAGGCCTCAGTCTCAAGCTGAATTGTAGCCTGGTGATGAGATTCAGAATTTAGTATTGTGTTTTGATTATCATTAAGGTTACTCAGCTGCTGGGAGACGAGCACTTGGGCCTGATGACACTCATGCATTGTCCTCCACATTTGTGTCAACCTGCAAAACAATCAAGAGTTTAAGGCAAAACCCGGGACAAGATTCAAATATAATTATTACAATGTTCAATTACATTCACCATATGCCACCTAAATTACTCAAAATATTTTTAGAAGACCTTCACCATAGGGCAAGAGAAATGACATTAGAGATTTATTCTTTATCAGGTAAATTCAACATGCAATTCTTCTAAACCTCCTCTCTTTTTTTAAACGTCATTATCAATCTTTCATTTGTTGATTACTTACATAATAAATTAGGATATCTCTTTTTATTTTTTAGTTTTTTTTCTTTATTTTAATCAAAGAGGAACCCCAATTCTTCATTATTACCGAAGTTTTGTCGCATATGTAACCAGTTATATGGTTTCTCAAACATCTGGATTCTCACCAAATGAGCAATTGCACTAAGGACAATCAATAATGGATCCATAACATGATAGTAATGGCACAATGGCATCATTATGAATGTAACTGAATGAGATAAACAGCCACCCTATTTCTTGATATATTTCTTCAAATATCTCTGAGAAAACAACAGTATAGCCAAATTAGATTTATGTTAACACATCATTAAGTTGGAGTAAGTCTAATGCAATCAATTCTGCGAAATCTACCCTGTAGTTAATGCAACCAGCTGGGGTAAAAGCTCCTTATCTATAAGTTCCAAAATCGATGAAGTTGTTTCACTGATGGACAGCCGTAGGCTTACTATATCAGATTCCAAATTCTCAACACTTGATCGAGTTTTGTCAATCTTGACCAAGTCAAGGTTCTCATCCTCTTGTTTTTGCAATAACAAGGACTTCCTCTCCAACTCCAACTTGGCAATTCCCTCCTCCTACATTATATGACATTTAAACAATAAGAAAAGCACATTCATGCAAAAGGATTTAAAGTATGAAAACAAGCACTAAATACAGATAAAAAACCAGCACCCTGGACCGCTCATTGTTTTTGTTATTGGTGTTAGAATATATTAGGTTTATTAGTAGGGTGATAGAGACTGGACCAGAAAACAAGGAGAAACTGTATAAATTTGATGTATAACTCTCCTACTGATATAGGTGAGATATCAGTATCAGTGTGATGGAAATTACAGAGAAAATGTGAACAGATCCAGAAAAGAAAATACTGATAGTCCTAGGACTTTCGAGAGGCCTAGTCTCTCCCTCCCAACTCCTTCTACTTAGTTCTCTCCTCCCCCAGTCAACCATTCCCTGCCCCTTATATTCTTCTTTGCCTCATTAATTTCCTGCTTGTCTCTTAAACTCCTTGGCAGTTATTCTCTGCCTCTAATTGATTTCCTGCTCCTGTTCCTTGAGCTCCTTGCCATTTAAACTGGCAGTTATTTTCTGCCATTAATTGATTTCCTGCTCGTCTCTTCAACTCCTTGCCACAGAGGCTGGCAGTTATGCTTACATTCAACGCTAGTCATGCCCATTTGGGGTTCTGATTCCCTGCTCCAGCGGGTCTTCTTCCTTTATATACACCTTATTTATAGGAGGGTGGCTATCATAGGAGGCTTGGACTTGTACTAGTAATACTATTACTAGTACTTGACCTAATTAGTAGTATAAATAGGTACATTAGGTTATTGTATTTGGTTGTATCACATTATCATATTAATATTATACTCAGTTTATGCTTGTTAGCCGTCTCTTCCTCTTTTCCTTCTCCCCAAACCCTAATCCTATAATTCTTCAACATGTTATCACAACGGTTATATCCACCTTGAATGGGTTTGATGTATTAGCTGTGTTGAGTTCTATGGAACTCTTGTATATTCTCCCCTACTTGTTTTTCTCAAAACTTTTCCTGTTTTCAGTTTATGAAACTACATAAAAATAAAAAAAAGCCCTGTTTGAAACCATGACCTAGGTCACTTTTACCATCACTACACAACCAAGGGTGTTTGTGGTTTTGTTTTCCAGGCAACCTAGGAGCGGTCACCAGTGATTGGTGGCCAGACATGGCAGGACGGTGCCGGCGAGACAACCGACGAGGTCAGTGGTGGTTGGCGGCAGCTGTTCGTGCCTTCACCTGTTTTCTGACGCTGTGTTCTCTGCTGTTTTTCACGCACCCCCTGCTCAAGGATCCACAGTGACCCTCTAAGGTGCAACTAGGGCCAGCAATCGAAAGGGGGTGGTGTTCGTCGGCGGTGGGTGACCGGAGCTCCGGTGAGAACTCCGTTGAGCCCCTAGTTTCTCAATTTTCTGCCTGATTTTTCAATCTTTCTGCATAGTGGGCTGTTATTCTGATTCTGGTCCGCCTTCTTATTGTCTTATACTGTTGCTGCCTCCTTCTATGGTTTCTTTCTTTGGTTGTTTACTTCCCATGCAGATGGCATTTCTAGTGCATTTCTGAGGCTTTTTGCACCTGTGTTTGCATCACCTCGACGTTGATTTTCCTAATTCGGGGTGGTTCCTTCTTCTCTTCTTCGTGGTACCATTGTTTGGGGAGGAACAACGAAGCTAGCTTGTCATTGCTAACCGCATTTGGGTGGCCGGTGGTGCCACATTTGGCTGCAACCAAAGCGCTGTACTTGAGGAGTTCACGTCAATTGGTTGGTGGCAATGGTCTGGTTGGTTGTTGTTCAGCTTGTGTTTGGCTTGTATGGTTGTTGGGTTTGCAAATTGAAGACTTTGGACACTGGTAAAGGACCCTCATTTGTGTTGCTGGGTTGTATAATACCTGACTCAGTGTTTCGGAGACTCGGTTGGAGGTCATTGCTGGGTGATATGATACCTGACTCTAGGTTCTTTGTTGGGATCCCGGTTTATGGATTTGCTAATTGTAACAAGCTTAAACTTAGTAATCTTATGCTTGAGGGGGAGTGTTAGAATATAATAGGTTTATTAGTAGTGGGCTTGGGCTTGTACTAGTAAGCCTAGTATTGACCTAACTAGTACTATAAATAGGTGCATTACATTATTGTATTTGGTTCTATCACATTATCATATTAATAATATTCTTAGTTTATGTTTGTTAGCCGTCTTTCCCTCTTTTTCTTCTCCCCAAACCCTAATCCTATAATTCTTCAACAATTGGCTTACCTTTACTGCCTTGAAAAGTTTCTTCTCTGCAGCATATAATTTTTTAAGTGTGGCACAATGAGCTCCAGGCCTGCAAGGTTCACTAGGACTAGAAGACTCAGCAGCATCTCTGGTGAACTGGGGTGACTTAGAATACCGACTCCATGACAGTACACTGAAGACCTTTGCAGAATTGCCTCTCTTCCCTACAAATAACAGCCCCAGTAAAAATGTGTCACCGCCCATACCACAGAGGAAATGAATGATGTCTTAAATAAACATCAACTATAAGTCTGCCACAGGACAGGGTGCACCACAGAAAATTAACATATGAGGATTAAGTTTGAAGCCAGATTAATAGGTAGTTGATAGATGAAATTCAGAAAAATTAAGAAAAGATAAAGCAAAGTTTCCATGTTCGGCAAATCAATCAATTAATCACAGCCAACAATGGTTATGGGATAACTAAAATCAATTGACATGCCAGTTGTCCTATATATTTTGCAATCATTTAAATTGTGATAATCTTCGGTCTTCATGACTGTTTTCTACAGTCATCTTTTTTCCAAGTTATCATATTTTATATGACTAAGCCCTTATCCATTGTTCTTGTAGTCTAAGAGCTTCTTAATTACTATATTGCAGTCTGAAATGTGAGGGAATGGTGGCATCACTGTTTAAACTTAATTCATGTACACATGACAAGAAAGAAATCATGTAACCTGACAAAAAAAAAGTAATGGAGACAGGTGTGAAAGAGAAAATTCTAACATTTTCAAACAACAGGTAACACACACTCAACTTTTCATAATCCATGCAATAATTAATAAGGATCAAATCCATTGTTCTAATTACAATGATATCTTAGAGTAAACAATTTTAATGGACGCGAAAAAATGATGACCAACTCAAGACGAATTTATTATGTCCTGAATGATTGTAAATAGTACCAGATGAGATTCTTTTGCCAACAAATAAATGCCAAGTCATGTGCTAAAATTTGTTTTTTGTGCAAGTTAGCTAATACGAACTCCAAATAAGACACATATTACTATGTCATTTGAAGAATTAATGATTAATCAACAGGAAGGCTATTACTAAAACACAGCTTAAAATGAAGGCTTCACAACTTCAATTGTTTAGAATTACCTACCATTGTCTGACTGTCTGTGACCTATAAAAAATCCAAAAAAACTCTACAATAATTGTAATTACTAATGAATACAGAAGTTATTACATAAGACGTGAAATTATCTATGGAATTATCATACAGATACATTTAAACATATTTCAAAATAAATAACTAAGCTCAAATTTATGAGAATCAAAAGATGCATTATGAACAGAAAATGAAACTGAGGTTCCAATACAGAAGAGACAATAGGCAAAATGTAAGAACACAATATGTAGCCTTACTATTGTGATGCCCAGAATTCTGCCTCAGAAGAGTATCTCCTCCACTGATATCAATAAGAACAGCAATTTCCTTTATACATGCCGATGCTTTCAGGAAATAATCATCTAACTCTTTAACTATAACCTCCAATGTTTTCTCACTTCTTCGAACCACTATGGGCATAGCTGTAGTGTCTTTTCTACACAAGCTCATTGCAGAGGAATTATCATCAACTGGTTCTATGGACGGCTGCTTCCCACTACGTGATTTTACAACAACACTTACTACAGCTTGTGCTTCCAGGTCTTCATCCTCGAATTCTGTTTTGGTTTCTTCCCAATTCTCCTCCTCGACTGAGTCTCCTATTTCATAATTGTGATGAGTGGGTGAAAATGGCCATAAAGAGCTCATACTTGGATGAATTTGCAGTGCATGAACACTGTTGTAATCATTCTCTATGATTTCCTCTTGGCCAACTTGTACTGTAGTCTTGTCAACAATAAAAGGAGGCAGTGGTGGTGGTGGTGGTGGAGGGAACAGAGGCAGATGGGGTTGTGGAGAAGGTGGCCCAGCCAAGCCATTAGAGGCAGTTTCAAATTCTAATAAATCAGACTCAGTGAATTGCCTAAGGGTGGCACCAGTGTTCCTCAATGCTCTCAAATAGGCTAATAGAGAATCAGAGAACTCCCTTCTAATACCAACTAACTGTTTAATTAGCCTCTTCCTCTCCTTGCAGATGCCAACCTTCTCATCCTCATCAATACTTGACAAAACACAGCCCATTTTGCAAGATAGATGATCAGTTAATTACACTTTCCACAGCTAAAAATAAGAGATACCAAAAAGAACCCAATCAACAGTGTTGTTATACTAATTTTCCAGAAAGATCAGCAGTAGCCACCAAGAAAAAGGACAGCCTGGGAAATTTATAAAGCAGCAACTTTCTCCATTCCTATTCACCAACTGCAATCATACTTTACAAGAAGACAAGCATAACTAGTTTTATATCTTTCATTGCATATCACAAGTCACACAGGTGTCCAAAAACACTCTCTTAATGGATATCCTATATATTTTCAAGTTTACTATGTACTTAGTAATGCCAAGAGCTTAGTTGGTCTGCTTCATTAACAGATTCTGGTAATTCAATAATCTTCACAATCTCCGATATCTCAATAACCAAAGATTCTCACCTACAAAAACAAAAAGAGTATATAAACCACAAGGAAGACATAAAGACAGTACAAAATACCCCAAATTAAAATATTTCACAGTTCTCATACCCACAAACGCTATAAACATGAACAAACTTAACTCCCTGCTTCATTGATTTTTCCAATATATTTCTTGCATGAATTGATAAAATCCCTAAAATATAACTAACCCAGAATTTGGAAAACAGTATGTGCATCACACTCATCCGAAACCTCAAAAAGGAGAAGTGCACAATGTAAACCATTTCCATGACCAAACTCTATAGCTATTAGCTACTAACTACTAAGTAAAAAAATAATTAAAATATATAAAAAAAACTACAAACTAAAATTTAGAGATCCAAAGGGAAATTCAAATGGGTCTCACAAGTCAGTGACAGTGATTCTAAAATTGTTGAGAAAATCTTGAAATTATAAAAAAAAATAAAAAATAAAAAAGAGACAGGAAAACAATTGCTCTGACATAGAAGCTGTGTGAAACAGACCACTGTTCTACTCTGCAAACACAAATCCACTGCAACTCACCCTTGTACAGGCATTTGGGTTATGCAAAATGTCAAAACAGAAAGGCGAATCTTCTCATTTTAAAAAAGCATTCAAAAGAACCCCACTTTGTTCATACTTTACAAAACAGAGAAAGAGAGAGAAAGAGAAACTCCTCGAAACCCGAGAGGAGGAGAAGCATCCAAAGAAGAAGAGGCACCAACCATTGGAAAGTGGAAACCCCATTATTATACATTAATATAAATGAAGCACTTCTACATTTTTTTTAAGTGGCACAAAGAGCAGAGCAGAGAGACAACATTACCTATCAGAGCATGCAGTAGCACATGCTTGAACTCCATTAGGTGTCTTCTGCACACAACAAGAAGTTAGTATGGAAGGGTGTGTTCTTTAGCATGTGGCACAACAGCATACGGCATTAAAGCTTTGCAGAGGGATAGAGACGAGTGGGGGTGGTAGCAAAGCCCAAAAACAAGTAGAGAGGAGAGAAAAAGAGAAAGTGAGAGACAGCACTTTTTCTGAAAGCATTATCTGACAGATAATCTGACATCAGAGACTTATCTGTCTTTAGACATTGGCTTTAGCAGTAAAAAGTAATTAGAATATGTTAAGAGGATAAATAGAGGTGTCAAAATGAATACAGTTAAAATATGGGGTGAAATAGGTTGTGTGATTTTGAGAAATGGATTAAGAGAGTTTAATCATTTTATTTAAGATAAGTTGATAGAGTGATGAATTCGTACGTTTAAAAGAAAAAATAAGAGAAAGTAAGTAAGTTGAGGTTCAATTTGTTTATAAAACAAAAAAAATATATAAAAAAATTATAATTTTTTAAAAATAATAAAAAATTATAATTTATAAAAAAAAAAATAAAAATAAAATTAAAATTAAAATTAATATCATATTTATAAAAATATTATAAATACAAATAAATTCATGTAACATTTAAAAAAAAAAAAAAAACTAATTCGAATTCGACTTGTTTTATTTGCAAAATTAATTATATGAATTAAAAAATTAAAATAAATTTAATTTTTAAACCTAACTTATTAAAAATAACGAGTTAATAGGTTAATTTAATGAGTTGAATTTATTTTATCAATTCTAACTGTCATTTGGTAGTGATTAAAGAATTAAATTTAAAATTTAAACTATTAAATAATAAATAAAATATTTAATATATTAAAAATTTAAAAAATAGAATTATTTTTCTTTCAGTAATTTAAAGCGTTTTATAATACTATTAAATATTTTTTAATCAATACTTTTAGACTACTTAATAAGGTCCTAAGCAATAACCATGCGTTGTTCTTTTAATAAGTAGGAGTCCAAAATAAAATAAGTGTTTGTGGGGTTATAGCTTAGAGTTTAAGATACATCTAGTCTTTATCGTTAGTCATTAGTTTATTTGAATGTTGGGCAGTGCACTTTTCCTTTATTTAACTTTTTGGCCTTGAGATAGCTTGGTCATTGGTTATACAGCAAATGTATGACTACAACAGAATACTTTATGACCACTCGATCGTAGGTAGTGATTAATGTCTTTGAATTGAACACTCAAGCTTGAACATGAACAGACCAATTTTTCTTGCAATTTCTTGAGCTTCATTTTATTCTATTTTTTATGTATGCTGGCATACATATCCTTAGTAGCTAAGGGAATGCACGTGGATTTAATAATACTAGCATCTTTATGATATCTCATTGGAGATTCAGTGACTGCCCTTATATTTAACATACTAGCAATTTTTCTTGCAACTTCCTTTGCTTCATTTTTGAAATTTTTTAATATATGGTGACAAACTTATAAGTTAGGAGCACGGAATAATGTCCCACAAACTATTAGGTATGTCCTATCATACTAAAGGGTATCTATAAAATAGAGCATAAGGTAACATGATTAAGTCATAGATGAGTTAAATAGGTTCTTCGGTCTTAACTTAACATGCTCCATGTAGCAAACCACATATATACCTTGAAAAAAGCACATCAATCAAATATCAAGTTATCAACAACATATATAATCGAGGCCTTATGGCCCATTATCCTTGTGATAGAAAGTCCACATTTATGGACTCAATCTACTAGATAGCGAAAGTAATTCTTTTAAAATGTTCATGCAATAATACAATCATACCACCTTATAAACTAGGCAAACATTCAAGCAAATGATAGTAAAGCCACCATTTAATTAGGAGTCACCACCTTATTTATATAAATGAGAAAAATCAAGTGACAAGCCACCATGACTTCTGTCTTGAACCATTAGATGAAGTTTAAGGACTAGGTTGTGGGTTAGCAATGTACTTGGTACATAACATGCCCAACGAGAAGTTGGTCTCTACAAAACGAATTATGGTGACATTGGCCCTTACAAATGCTAATAAGAAAAACAATATGAACTTCACATTCCCTAAATCAGGATGTAACTAGCCAAGTATTAAGCAATAACCAATCTCTGAAACCTTTCACACAAATGAACACGTAATGCATTGAACCAAAAACTAAATACCACAATAAGAAAACCAATAAGGTCCAACACAGTTGGTAGATAGCTGAATCCCTAAAACAAATTGTTCTGGATTCAAATTAGGTCTTGTGTATAGAAAAAGTTTTGTTGAGAGAGGTAATACCTACTTCAATGATTTCTACGTCTCGGAAGATATTAATTTTTGGTTGCCGGTTAAAGGACACCCTTTGATTTATACCCAAAAACAAATACCACAATAAGAAACAAGAATATCATTACATTTTTATAGAAGCTTTGACAGAACCATCCTAAAATTGGAGACTCCAAATTTAAAACAAAGTTTATAGCAAATTTGGACATCAAGCTTAAGTGCAGAAAACATAAACCAAATAAAAGGGAGCTTATCTTCTTCGAATTCAATCAGAAATTAATTCATGTAGTACCAGTATATAATACAACTAAAATGCAAATTGAAAACAAGAAAATAGACTTGTAAACCTAAGATTGGCCAATGTATCCACGTCTTCAAGCATGTTCATAAGATTAGCTTGCCTTATTAAGGATTTTAACTAGCCTACTAAGCAGGTGGAACAAAAGTGGTCTTAACAGAATCCAGAAGCAAGGGGAAGAAATAGAATGACTTTAGCCAATGGGCATTTTTATGAACAAAGATGTCTAAAGGGCCTTATTTTGGGGAAATTTTTTATGTTTTTTGAGAATTCTATATGATGGTGAAAGAATTGAGTCAAGTCACCTTTAACGATAGTTTCTGCAAAATAACTCAGAACACATAGACTAATGCAGAGATGAGATGACTCAATAAATGATAAGCAAGCTAATATCAAAACTAGCTCAAAAACCTTAAACCTAGTATCATGCACATGTGCATTCAGAAATCAAACACACAACAGAATAAATTGTTAGTATAAAAGAATAATAGAAGAGACACTTAAAATTTTTTATTTCTACTTCTTAATGAACTCCAAAATATATAGGATACTTATAGAAGTGAAAGACACTTTACAAATTCTATAACTCTTCCTAATTAACAATAATAATTTTCTTTTAACTCATGAAATAAATCATCCTATAATTACATAACTCCAATGAAATAATTCTTCCTAATGACATGCCATAATTCTTAATTGCTCATAGAATAATTCTCATAATTTCCATAACTCATCCACATCAAAGGTCTCATAACCACTAAAATTCTATTAACCTCAAATTATTATTTTTAATCAACACTCCCCCTTAAATTGAAGTCTTCTTCTTCATTCCAAGTCTTACTCGCAATTTTCAAAATTCTTCAAACTTGAGAGGCATAGTAAAAATATTAGCAATTTGATCTTGTGTCTTCACATATTTGGACTTAATCACCTTATTGTCAACATACTCTCTAATAAAATGAAACCTTGTGTTTATATGCTTGCTTCGATCATGGTACACCGAATTTTTAGCAAGAGATAGTGCGAACTTGTTATCAATACAAATCTTTGTTGTTTCCTCTTGTGGAAAATAAACTTCTTTCAATAACCTTCTAAGCCATATAGCATGACAAGTGCAAGAAGTTGCCGCCACATACTCAGACTCACAAGTTGAAAGTGTGACAATGAATTGTTTTTTAGAACTCCATGAAATAGTACAATCTCCTATAAAGAATACAAAATTGGTAGTGCTCTTTCTATCATCAACATCTCTCGCAAAATCACTATCACAATATCCCACAAGCTTGAAACCATTAGAGAATAAATAAAATAGCCCAAAATCAATTGTACTTTTTAGGTAATGAAGAATCCTCTGAGCAACTTTCATGTGGGTAGAAGTAGGTGATTCCATGTAGCGACTCGCTACTCCAACCTCAAAAAGAATGTCGGGTCTTAACGAAGTCAAGTATCTCAAGCTTCCCACAAGGCTTTTGAAAATGGTAGGATCTTCTTTCACTTCATCATCAAACTTTGACAATTTAACTTCATATTCCATGGGTGTGTTCACGGAATTATAATCAAACATCTTGAACTTCTTCAAAATCTTTTTTGCATAGGTTTCTAGAGAAATAAAAATCTCATCATCCATTTGTTTCACTTCTAGGCCTAAATAATATGACATGAGCTCAATATCGGTCATCTCAAATTTATGTGTCAAAGCCTTCTTGAATCCTTCAAACAAAGTAGGATTAGTTCCGATGAAAATAAGATCATCAACATAAAGACAAACAAGTAAAATATCTCCATTGTCATATGTTATAACATAAAGAGCATATTCATGAACACATCAAACAAAACCATTATCTTGAAAATACTTGTCGATACGACTATTTCATGCTCTTGGTGCTTGCTTCAACCTATATAACGCATTCTTTAATCTTAAGACTTTATCTTCATGCCCTTCTACCACAAAACCAATTGGTTGCTCAACATATATCTCCTCTTCTAGATAGTCATTAAGGAAAGTGGACTTTACAACAAGTTGATAAATCTTCCACCTTATTTGAGCCACCAAGGCAATGATCAAACGAATTGTCTCCATGCGGGCAATGGGTGCAAATACTTTTTCATAGTCAATTCCATGCTTTTGCTTGTATCCTTTTACAATGAGTCTTGCTTGTATCCTTTTACAACGAGTATTGCTTTATATCTCTCTACATTTCCTTTGGCATTCTTCTTTATCTTGAACACCCATTTGACTCCAATTGTCTCATGATCCTTGGGAAGAGATGATAACTCCCAAGTGTTATTCTTTTTAATGGCATCAATTTCCTCTTGCATGGTTTATCTCCACCTTTTGTCTTTGAAAGCTTCATCAAAGTCTAAAGGTTCATTATCAACAAGAAGGCAAAACAAATCAAAAGGCTCAGTTACATCATATAATTCTTCAATACTTCTCATTTTTCTTAGCTTTTTACTAAAACTTTCTTCGAAAGATGAGGATGCTTCATGAATGGGAGATAGTGGTGGAGTCTCTTATTAGAGAGGCGTCATGGTCTCTTGCTCTTCATCTTCAAAGTATGGAAAGAAATCATAACTTTCTTCTTCTTGTGCTTCCAATCTCCAAGTAGCTTTTTCATCAAACTTCACATCTCAACTCACAACTATCTTGCCATTGCTTAGGTTGTACAACTTGTAGCCTTCGGAATTTGGATCGTAGTCAATAAAAACATGATTCACACTTCGATCATCTAGCTTGGATCTCCCTTGATCGGGTACATGAACATAAGCAACACTTCCAAAGACCCGCAAATGATTGACACTGGATTTGGTCTCACTCCATGCTTCTTGTGATGTTAGATTCTTCACATTCTTGGTTGGAGAGCAGTTGAGCAAATAAACTGTACAAGAACAATTCTATTTTTTCTTTAGGCATATTTTTGGCTTTCAACATACATCTAGCTATATTAAGAACAATTCTATTTTTTCTCGCTGCTACACCATTTTATTGTGGTGATCTAGGAACCGTTAGAGGGTGACGAATTCCATTTATTTCACAAAATTCATTAAATTCTTTAGATGTAAATTTGTCTCCTCTATCAGATATTAGAGATTTGATTACATAATCACTCTTTTTTTCTACAAGAGCTTTGAAATTTTTAAAGGCTACAAATACTTCAGATTTTTGCTTTATAAAATAAACTCAAGTCTTCATACTATAATCATCAATAAAAAGTAAAAAAAATATTTATTTTTACCAAATGAGAAAGGATTGATTGAGCCACACACATCGGCGTGAACAAGTTGTAATGGTTTGGTGGCTGTTGTAGTTGCCTCCTTTGGAAAGCTTTCTCTTGCATGTTTTCTAAGGAGACATGCTTCACATAAATGATTGAGATGGTTAATTGAGGACATCCCTTTCACCATATTCTTTCCTCCTAAGGCTTTGAGTGCTTCAAAATTCAAGTAACCAAATCGCATATGCCAATACCATGCTTCATCTTCAACATTGGCCTTCAAACACTTTGCATCAATTGTATTGAGATTCAACATGAACATTCTATTTTTTTGTCATAGACACCTTAGCCACCAAGTTAGCATTATGATCTCTAAGCCAAAGATAACGATCTTTTATATGAATTTCACATCCCTTCTCAACAAGTTGTTCCTGTAACACCCCGAAAGTTGTTATTCCTCAATAATGCTTGATTTTACTGTTTTGTGGTATCTGTGTACTGTAAATTTATTTTGATTGTTCTGTGACTGTTTTTGATCTTGTGTGTGATTTGCTCAGAGTCGAAAAAATAAAAAATTTTAGACTAAAGAAAATTTTTGATGATTTATTCGGAACCAGAGGAGCTTACTAAACCCGAATCCGAGAGACACGGTTCTCAATCTTTTGATTTTTAGAATTTATCTGTCTAATAAAAATTGTTTGTATTTTATTATCCATTGGTCGATACCTATTGACTTGTGAGCAGTAACTTCTACCCATTAGGTAATAGATCCTGTAACTTTTGTCCATTGGACAATAGACTTGGAAAAGTCTTTGTTGACTCACATTCTTGTGAACCACTTAGAAGGCTTGAATCTTAAAATAAACCAATGGAAATTGGTCAACAAAAATGGCTTGAAAACTAGTCATGAAACTAGATGAACTAACTAATTAAGCTAAATATATATAGAAACAAATTAAATCAAAACTTGGTTAGCTTACTCTATTGAGCTACACGGCCAAGGAGTGTTCTTGTGCCTTCTAGATTACATGATTCACTTGTATGACTCTTAAGGTTTAACTAATACAAATTAGAGTGACCAAAGTGTGATCAACTAGTGACCTAAGCCATGTGCTACTCATAAACTTGGTAGTTAAGTTTCTTACTCTCTTTGTGAAGCACTCCACGGCAAGCACTAGAGAAATATGATATTTTCATTTCATTTCTATCACACTTTGTGGCTTAAGCCTTTCTCTCCATTCTCTTTCTTCCTAACACAACAAAACTCCATTCTTTCCTTTTGTGAAGCTCTCGGCCAACCACCCAAAGAACACCATCCAAGCTTCTAAAATTTCATTCAATCTCATTTTCTAAACCTAAACATTATCCTAAGAACTTTTTATGTTGTGAACTTAACCTAGTTCTTCTATTTACAACCTTGAAATCAAGCTAAGATTTTCTACTCTGCAAGGTAAAATTCTTGTTTCTTATTCCTAAGTTTGATTCTTAAGTTTCTAAACCATGATTGATCCATGGTTTCTTATTTTCAAGCTTTGTTTGTGACTTTGGTTTAGTTTAAGTTTGTTAGGGTTTTCTTGGGGTGATTCATGAAATCCATAGGAGGCCAAACAAGAAGGGTTTTTGTCTTCCTTGAGGTAAGAAAGAAATTAACCTCATCAACCATGTGTTGGTGGTGAGAAAATGGAATTGTTTGTGGTGAAAAATCCATAAGGATTTATTCACTTGATTATTTAAGATTTCATTATTTGTGATGATCTTGATTGGTATGCTTTATAGCTTTGATAATATGCTTGAATATGTGATTATGAAAGCATGTTGATTATTGTATAAAGTAGGATATGATTCACATGATGATGAAGTGTATGAAGGTTCCAAAGAACCCTAGAGGCTCACAGCCTCAACATCAAATTTTGGAGCAAAATGTTCTAAATTATTTTACTAATTATGGATTAAGTGATTTAATGACAAGAAATTGGATTAAAGGTTTTTACAAAGAACAATGGGTTAGAAAATAAATAAATATAATTTATGAAGCACAAATGAATTTTTGGCCAACATGCCAAGATTTGATATTCTAGATCCAAAATTATTTTTCTAAGTGTAAACTTAGGTAATTAATTAACAAGAACCCAATTTAATGGGTTTTTAGAGGAAAAAAAAGATAAAGCGAATTAATTTTTAGAATTAATTTAGTGTAATTAGGTTATGATGAGAAATAAAATTAAAACTTGAAATTTACTGACATATAGCTTACCCATTGAGTTTTGAAGTGCGTTAAAAAATTTCGAGCTGTAATATCTAATTAAACCAAAAAAATGTAATTTTTGTGGGAAATAGTAGAAAATACTATTTAAAGGATTTTTAGTGAGAAAATATTGTAAACAAGGCCAAAATACCTACTTTATGTAAAAAGTTTCAAAAATGAGTTTAGAAAGCTAAGAAATATTTTATGCAATTAAAAATATTAGAAAAACCTTACGTGATTCCAAAAATAGTGATTTTTAAGTTACACGGTTGAGAAAATGATTTAAAATTACTACGCGATTGAGAAAATGTTTAAAAATCTCTACGCGATTTAAAAAACGTTTGAAAATATTTTGGCGATTACAAAAACGTTGGAAAATACTTTGCACTATTTGAAAACGTAAGAAAAATGTTACGCGATTGTGAAAACGCGATAAAATGTTTACGCGATTAGAAATAATTACAGTTTGCTGTTGGACTGTTGTGGTGAGCCCGGTTGTGTTGAAAAGTGATACTGCCAAGTGATGGCGTGGGTTTGTGAAAAATAGTAATAATAATGTTGTATGTGTATTTTAGATCATACATCATACATTGAAAAGCATGTAAGCTTTATTGGTAAAGGCAAGTTGCCTAGGAGATGAATTTTTACACCTTTATGCGGGTGAGAATTGCGTAGTTACGATCAATTATTGATCTTGGAGGTGTCGGGGCACAGAATGTCATATAAGGCTAGATGGTAGCACCTCTGCGCTGTGGTATTCGATGCAAACACACCGACAATCTCGATGGAGTTGCTACTTTTTTCGGGATTAGTTGAGAGTGTCTTGTATAAGCCATTTTACTCATTATGATATGATATCTTGGCACATGATTTGGGGCTGACAATATATAGACATGTACTCCCGATCCTTCTCTCCAAAATTGTGATTAGCTCCATGGAGTAGGAATTGGTCTGTGTACATATGCATAATTGGTCTACATATTGATGTGACAATTATGTCATCTAATATATTATCTGTGATGTGATAACATGATTCGATATGTTAATATTGTATCTATACATTTACTGTCATTTTCTATACTGTCATACTAGTATTGATGTAAGGGATCTCACTTTTTTATTATGTTATTCTGCTTTATTGTGTATGTTTGATGAAGATCGTGGAGACGAAGAGGCAGGGAATTCTGTTTTCCATACGTGATAGTTTTCCTTTTGTTTGCTTTTATGGCGGCAAGGCGTCAAGTGCTTGGTTTTGTTAGGATATAGTTCCACGGGGGAACTGATGCATAGATCTTTGATATGGACAATAAACGTTTTGTGTATATCAGGGATTTAACTATGAATCTTAGTGGAACTCGTGATGGGGTTCTAGTTATGTCAATGAATGTATTTGTTCGTTTGGAGTTCTCGAAGCCTATTCGAGAGCTTTGGGGTGGTAGTGTCTATACTCCACAAGAGAATTCAATGGTGTCATCTGCTAGGACGCCAGTCCGGCGACGAATGTATCCGTCGAGGTTCTTTAATGATGATACTGAGGAGGAGGAGGAGGAGGAGGATCCTTCTGATGGTCCAAATCCTTAGTCTTTAGAAGTTCTAGTTAAGTAGTTTATGTTTTGATGTATATGTTGTACATATTTATCTTTTGGAGTACAATGTATTTATGTAAATTATTTGTGAACAAGGTTTTAGTATCTATGTATATTATGGTGAGTTTTATTCAGTTACATATTGTACTTATGGTTTTTATTTATTTTTAGTTATCCGCAAATAAAATTTTGAAAATCAATGTTTTTACAAAATTAATTCTTTTACAACTTGGGTAAGTTATATTAGTATTAGTCTTAAATGTGATATCCTACGGTGGGTGTTACAGTTTCAAACTCAAAATATTACTTTTTAATTTTGGTACATAGTAGACATTGGTAACTAACTTATGACCACAATTTTTAAGAGAAATTAAAATGGTACTTTTGCCTTGAATTTGGACTTTTGAGGTGTCTCCAAATGAAATATTATCTTTCACCTTCTCATCAAGCTCCACAAATTTTTCTTTGTAGCTACACATATGAGTGCTCGCACCATTGTCAAGATACAATGAGCTCTTGTCATCATTTTCATCGTCTTTGAGTGCTAACAATAAGGTTGGTTCTTCAATCTCTTCTTTGTCAATAAGGATGACTTTTTCTTTAACACCATTAGTACCATAACAACATTTCGATGCATAATACCCAAATTTATGACAATTGAAACATTTAATATTGGATTTGTCATACCTCCTCTCATTTGTTCCAGGATAGTTGCCTCTTTCTCTAGTCACTCCTCTTCCACGGCCCCTAGTTAAATGATGACTTGTCTCTTGATTGTTGGAATTGTCACAGTTGCCTCTTCCTCTTCCACCTTGGCCACGACCATGCCATCTTCCTTGCTCAGGTCCATGTCCTATTTGACTCTTGTCTCCTCCATCATCTTGCAATGAACCCTTGGCTTTGAGAGGTTGCTCCAAAGGCTCATTTTGCTTTTTTAACAATTTTTCTTCTTCGGCTAGTATAGCCCCAAATAATTCATCAATTGTCATTGTGTCTAAATCATTTGAATTCTAAAAAACACAAGTCACATAATCAAACTTTGAGTCAAAAAGCGAAGGATCTTATCTTTCACACGATCATCTTTAATGTTTTCACCATACCTTTTCATTTGATTAACATTGGCCAACACCTTTGAGCTCTAATCCGAAAAACTTTTAGATTCCGTCATGTGCAAAGCTTCAAACTCACGTCGTAAAATTTGAAGTCGCTCCTTCTTCACCTTATCTGCACCTTGGAGAGACTTTTGTAAAATTCCTCAAGCTTCTTTCACGGTGGACATATTGCTCACCTTCTCGAACATCAAATCATCCAAACCTTGATGGATGAGGGACAAGGCTTGTTGGTCCTTTTTCTTTGACTTTGTCAATGCTTCATTCTCATTTTGAGACAAAGTGGCTTAGTATAGTCACTCTCTACAATCTCCTAAGCATCTTGTGATCCAAGTAATGCCTTCATGTGACGAGACCAAGTTTCATAGTTATCTTTTGTAAGACAAGGGAATTGAAATGGAACCATTCCATTATTTTCCATCACTCAAATCTCACTAGCTTTGATACCATTTTGTTAGTGTGGAAGAATAATAGAAGAGACACTTGAAAAAAAAAAATTCTACTTCTCAATAAACTCCAAAATACATAGGATACTTATAGAAGTGAAAGATACCTTACAAATTCTATAACTCTCTCTAATTAACAATAATAGTTTTCTTTTAACTCATGAAATAAATCATCCTATAACTACATAATTCCAATGAAATAATTCTTCCTAATGATACACCATAATTCTTCATTACTCATAGAATAATTCTCATAGTTTCCATAACTCACATTTACATCAAAGGTCTCATAACTGCCAAAATTCTATTAACTTCAAATTATTATTTTTAATCAACATAAACATACAGTCATGCAAGATAAATAGAAGCAGAGATGGATTTAAGGGGGGCAAGCATAGGCCTGGCCCCTTCCTGCCATTTTTTTAAGGTATCAAAAGTCTAATTTTTTACAAGATAAAAATAAGTTTGGTATACATTGATCATACAATTTTAGCTCCTCTTTTTACCCACTTTTAAACCTCTATATGATACACCCACAAACTTCTCTTATTTTGAGTTTTACTCTTCTCCTTTTTAAAATATGTATACATAAAGATTTCATTTTGCAAATGAGTCATGATATAGATAACACTCACTACTATAATGCATTTAATGTCCAATATTTGTTTCTTTATTCTTTTTGCACTTTTTTCATAAAGCTCAATATATAATGAAACTATATAATGGAACTAAAAAGTTTATTTTTTTAGTATGACATTAAGATGTAATTATTTTAATAAATACAAGATTTAAATATAATATTGACAAAGTAAATTTAGTTTATATCATTTGCTTAATTTTAAAATAAAACTTTAATTATTGAGTGTAATACATTTGTTAAGAATCTCTTACTAAAAGAGGAAGAAAAATGTTAATACACAAAAGAACAAAATAGCTAGGGTTAACTTATAAAATATGTATATGTCACTATCTTAAATCTTTTATTGACATATACTATGATATATATTTGATAATGTGATTTGTACTTTTTGGCCCTTTCACTAAACTTTTTCTTGATCCATTCCCTAAATAAAAGGAGAAAGGTTCAAGAAGCTTATACAAAGCATTTTATACTAGTTCGATCTCAATGTATAATCTATGTCTAGTCCTAGCCTAACTGAAAATTTTCACTATCAATCAAAGTTTTTCTATCTACTCTAGCCTCTCCAAGATACAACAAGTTGCACCTTCAAGCTTATTCACTGTTCACTCACGGATCTAGAAACTAGCTTTCACTAGCTAGAACAACACCTAAAGAATGTGAATACAATACTATATATTTCACTTAGAATAGGCGACAGACCTTTATACAATTTACATGAGGCTCAGATCCTAAACTATGCGATAATATTGTATTTTATACATTTTATAATCCTCTTACTGGGCTTCTTAAGGTTCAATTAAGTTTAATTAAGTTGATTTTGATATATTTTATGATATTGAACCTTATTGGATCATTAAAAAAATTATTACATAAATTAACCTTAATTATCTCTTTGGTAGTGTTTAGTAAACTGGCTATAACTTGAGTTGCAAATATCTGATTGATGTGATTTTAGTCTTGTAGGAAAGCTTAGACAATTCCCTACAACTTTCATGAAGATCACAAAATTCAGTTCGGACTCCTTGGAGGTGATATTGGGCTTGCAAGTCAAAATAGAGGAGCTGAAATTGGGTCTAAAACACTCAGCAGTAATTGGACCATATCTTGAGTTCTAGGCATAATTTTGGACTCAAACCAAAGTCATTTTAAAGCAAATATTCAGGCCCACAACTTTTATGAAGACCACTTCTCTCAAAAATGAAAAAAATAGGAGACATAGCTGTACACATTTGCTCAATTAATATTAAACAAAAACGTCAATGATTACGTTTAAGACTTAATCATTAAGTTTCGTTACTATACATTGCACAGTAACCAAACTTTGCCTATAAATAGGCAATTGCATCAGAATTGGAAATTCAGAATTCAGAGGAGAATTCGGAAGGGGAAGAGGAAGATGAGGTTCTGGGCAGTGCCCAGCCTCTTCTCCTCAGTCTCCCTTCAATTTTCTTTCTCTTTCTTTCTTTCTTTTTCTTCTTTTTAGTCTATGTGTAAATAAATTTCAGTCTACTTGGGTCAAAGTGTAAAGCTCTTGGTAATAAAATAAGGTTAGATTTATTCCTCTCTTGTGCTTTAATGATTTATTTTCTAGTAACTATTATACGTGTTATATTTTGTTTCTAATAATTTAGAAACTACCCTTGTAAAGAGGAGTTCTTGATTTGTTGTAGACAAGATTTTGGCACAGTAAATGCTTTAACCCATTTACAAGTGGTGGTAATAATTAAAGAAAACATAATATAATTATGTAATGGACTTTTAATGTTGTATTTTCCGATTAGAACATCTCCATTATGTGAGGATTCTAATTGAGTTATAAAAGGAATTAATCTTACTTTTACTTTATTTACCAAGAGTGGATCTTTTTACTCAAGTAAATATTTTTTACTGTAGTAACAAAATATTTACCTTACCTTAATTAATCTTCATCAATTCCCTGTGGATCGACCTCGGACTCCCGAGAAATTTATTACTTGAGACAACCTGTACTTGGGTTCGCAATGCAACAATTAATCCCGTATCAAGTTTTAAGACTTGGTCAAGAAAAGTGTGCATCAAGTTTTTGGCGCCGTTACCAGGGACTTGATTTGAAGAACAAATTTCTGGTGTAAATATTTTTGTACATAGCACTAACTAGTAAAAATAATTTGTGTGAATAGTGTGAATAATAATGTGAATAGTAATATGAATAGTAACATGAATAGTCATGAATAGTAATGTGAATAGTATATATAAATAGTAATATGAATAGTAAAAAATAAAAAAAATAAAAAAAAAAAAAAAAATAAAAAAAAGCTAAAAATAATAAAAAATAATAATATAAAAAAGTTAACCTTTTGTACATATTAATAGTAAGGGTAATTCTCTCTTTTATTTTCTTGTACACATGGGAGTAATTCTCCCTTTTATTTTCTTGTACAGTGGGAGAAACTCTCCCTTTTAATTTTTGTATATACTAACTCAAAGTGGGGATAACTCTCCCTTTTATTTAACACACTAACTTAGTTAGGGATGGAACAGAGGCGGGGGCGGGTAGCCCCCCCGTCCCGCCCCCGTGATAATATCGCCCGTCCCCTCGCCCCATATCCGTGCGGTACCCATTTATTATTTCCCCCATGTAAACGGCGAATTCGGGAGTATTAAATAAATTATAAATAAAATTAATAAATTAATAAATAAAAAAAATAAATTTTAAAAAAGTATAATATAAAAATATTTTAATTTATATAATAAGATTTTTAATAATTTTATATAAAAAATTATTTTTTTTCGCGGGTTTATGGAAACTACCCCGCTCCCGCCCCGTTTATTAAACGGGGATAATTTAAACGGGTATTTAGAAATTAAACGGGTATTACCCGGCCCCTCACGGATATTACCCGCGAGTGCATGCTTCGCGGGTAAAATTGCCATCCCTAAACTTAGTGGTGGAAACTCTCCCTTTTACTTTTTTCGTAATTTACTTTTTGTATTTTTTTTTTATTTGGTGGTTGGTTTATTATCCCACTTTTGTAAATATATATATTTACTATCCTTGTAAATATATATATTTGGTGGATGGTTTATTACCACACCTTTGTAAATAAATATTTGGTGGTTGGTTATTACCACACCTTGTTAATATTTATTTACTATCCTTGTAAATATATATATATATATTTAGTGGTTGGTTTATTATCACACCTTTGTAAATATATATTTACTATGTATTTACTACATATTTATAAACCAATATATATATTGGTTTATACCACACTTTGTAAATATATATTTACTATGTATTTACTACGTATTTATAAACTAATATATATATTGGTTTATACCACACTCTTATAAATATTTATTTGGTGGTCGATTTATACCCCACACTTGTAAATATTTATTTACTATGTATTAATATATATATATATATATATATATATATATATATATATATATATATATATATATAGATATTGGTGGTTGATTTATTATCCCACCTTTGTTATATATATATTTTTGATTGGTTTCTACCACACCATTTTTAATTTTTATTTGGTGATTGGTTTATTCCACGCCTTTGTAAATATTTATTTGGTGGCTTGGTTTATATCACATCTTTGTATATATTTTTATTTTTCTTATTTCTTTTTCTCTTATGTTTTGTGTATTTTTAGAGTGAAAATATAACTTGATTCAATTAACATGTATTAAGACTGGAATTCTAATTAACTATTTTTTATTTAATTTGAGTGTCTATTATGGTTCATAATGCTTTTATGAATTGGCCACTCATAAATTGATCTAGTGGGTGTATGTAGAATCGGAAGGTTTGCATATAACCTAGACCATAAATAATAAAGTGCCATAATTTATAATTATCTAGGAATGTAGGTTATAGGTTGTGTGGGAGAACTGTGGTATTTTTCATGAGAATCCCAAGAGTAATGGTCACGCCTTTAAAAGTTAAGGTTTAGACTAAGGAATTGAATTAATTACTGATTCTCTCCATCAATTGACTAATTAGAAATTGATTAGAAGGAAGGTCCCAAAGCTACTCTATTGTCTATGATAGATTATTGAATCAAGTGACGTCAGATCCCTAGTTTTTTTGTATGTCTTAGTATTTGTTTTTCTTTTTCCTCTTAAGTGTCAACTTAATTTTGACCTTTTGGTCACTTGTCGACTTTCTCAACAAGTTTTTGCAAACCTAGATTGATACGGTGGATTTTGTTGTTTCAAGAATTCAAAATGAGCTGAAAATGTTTTGTCCATACTTCCAATAGGCTCACCTTTTTGAAATCACACCTATCAATATTGTTAATTTTTTTTAAAAAAAAAACAAACGATGTTGTTCTTTGGGGATGGTTTCCGCAAACAGAGACAATAAAATATTCTTCATTATGAATGGACTGAGTCAGGAGTCATTTTCGACTCTTGAGATACATTCTTGTCGAGTTGTACATCTTGAACTTCTTAATTTGTGGAATCTCTTCAAAGGCAAGTAAGCGCGTTACAGTCTTGGGAATCTGACTCAAAAAGACCTTGTTTGCCAATTTATAAGAAAATTGAATGGGAAGCTTATCCTCGACTCATAGAAGGTGTTTAAGCCGTTACTGGACGTAAAACCAAAGGAAGATGTGAGCCACAATCACAACTACATGTATATATTTTGGCTTTGTTTAAATTTATGTGAGGTTTCTCTTTTCAGTAATTGCAACAACAGGTACTATCTTCTATCCTTTACCTTTCTATGTTTTAACATTGAGGACAATGTTGTGATCTGGTTGGGAGGAAGGATAGTTGTGTAAAAAAAAAAATTTAGGAAGTGTGTTTATGTTTGTCGTGTTTATATGTTTGTCAATAATTTTCTAATAGCTAAACCAATTAAGGATGACAGAGTAAGGAGTAAATTTTGTTGTGGTGGTAATTTTACTCTTGAGACGCATCTAGATTGGGGTAGATACCTAGTTTATGTAGAAGTAGCAATTCAGATTCAGGAAAATTTGCATGATTGAGTAAATTGTCTTCTTTCTTGAACATCACATGCTTGGTTATGAATTTTGAATTTTTTTTGGACTGAGAATGATAGAATTATGCCTTGTGAGATTTTGAGTCTATCGATGAATGGATTGAACATCTGTACTATTTTCTTCTTTCTTGTGTGATTTTTTTTCTCATGGAATTGTTACTCTAGAACTTGTTTTGATTCTTTTTGAGATTACATTTTCACATATATACATAAACATGATTGAGGCAATTTTCTTGAATTAACTGTTTTGACCAAATAGTCAACCTTGCATATTTTCTCTTGTTTAACCCCTTTGAGCTTATTTGACTATTCCTTGTTTTAAACTCATTACGTGCCTTAAATGGAAAATCATGTTCTTACCTAACCTTAGGGAATAAGAGAGCATTAACTTTGTTATTGGATGAGTTCTTGAACAAGTGTGGGGGTGCATGTGCAGATTGGTAATAAGAAAAAAAAGAAGAAAAGAAAATAAAAAAAGTTAGATTAAAAAAAAAGAGAGCTGACCAGTGGATGCTTGAAAATAATAGGAATAGAAAGAGAATGTTCAAGCCTAATAAGGAATTCAATTTGGCATTGTTCTTTAACAAAACATTAGTCAAATATTAGTCATTGTCCTTTATGAGAAAGAAACAAATAGAGAAGGAATTAAGAAAATCTTGGGAAAGTTAGACTGAATGTTCTCAAACATCTTCTCCACTCTAATTGTAACATAATGTTCTTTTATTCTCTTTGGTATTTAACTTGTCTTATCTATATTACTTCCTCTTTTACCATAACCTCATTATAACCTTAAATAAAGTCCTCATGATTTGTGTATATATGTTGTTTTTTAGTAGCGGAGAAGTAGAAGATAAGCAAGCTTATAGTAGTGCAATTATTCATAAGTTGAATAGAGAGAAATACTAACCTTTTTAAACACTTGAGAGATTGAGAGTGAATTCTGTGAGGATCTATCATTCTTGATTCATTCTTTTCAACTGAAGTTTCCTTACTTGTTGGTTTGATATGCGAAGAAATGTTACCTCATGACTGTTTTGATCCCTTGAATGTTTGGTTGCTCTTCTTGAGTCATTAAATCTTTTAGAGTTTTTAGTTTTTGAGTCTGTATTATTTTTCTTTGATTTTTGTCTTTTGTGTTTTACCCAGGAGTACAAAAGTTAAGTGTGGGAGAATTTGATAACATTGTATTTTATACATTTTATAATCCTCTCACTAGGCTTCTTAAGGTTCAATTAAGCTTAATTAAGTTGATTTTGACACATTTTATGATATTAAACCTTATTAGATCATTAAACAAATTATTGCATAAATTAACCTTAATTATCTCTTTGGCAGTATTTAGTAAACTTGCTATAACTTGAGTTGCAAATATCTGATTGATGTGATTTTGTCTTGTAGGAAAGCTTAGATAATTCCCTACAACTTTCATGAAGAACACAAAACTCAGTTCGGACTCCTTGGAGGTGATATTGGGCTTGCAAGTCAAAATAGAGGAGCTGAAACCGGGTCTAAAACACTCTGCAGTAATTGGACCATATCTTGAGTTCTAGGCATGATTTTGGACTCAAACTAAAGCCATTTTAAAGCAAATATTCAGGCTTACAACTTTCATGAAGACCACTTCTCTCAAAAATGAAAAAAACAGGAGACACGACTGTACACATTTGCTCAATTAATATTAAACAAAAATGTCATTGATTACGTTTAAGACTTAATCATTAAGTTTCATCACTATGCATTGCACAGTAACCAAACTTTGCCTATAAATAGGCAATTGCATCAGAATTGGAAATTCAGAATTCGGAGGAGAATTCGGAAGAGGAAGAGGAAGAGGAGGTTTTGGGCAGTGCCCAGCCTCTTCTCCTCAGTCTCCCTTTAATTTTCTTTCTCTTTCTTTCTTTCTTTTTCTTCTTTTTAGTTTGTGTAAATAAATTCCAGCCTACTTGGGTCAAAGTGTGAAGCTCTTGATAATGAAATAAGGTTAGATTTATTCCTCTCTTGTGCTTTAATGATTTATTTTCTAGTAACTATTATACATGTTATATTTTGTTTCTGATAATTTAGAAACTACCCTTGTAAAGAGGAGTTCTTGATTTGTTGTAGATAAGATTTTGGCACAGTGAATACTTTAACCCATTTACAAGTGGTGTTAATAATTAAAGAAAACATAATATAATTACGTAATGGCCTTTTAATGTTGTATTTTTCGATTATAACCTCCATTATGTGAGGATTCTAATTGAGTTATAAAATAAATTAATCTTACCTTTACTTTATTTACCAAGAGTGGATATTTTTACTCAAGTAAATATTTTTTACCGTAGTAACAAAATATTTACCTTACCTTAATTAATCTTCATCAATTCCCTGTGGATTGACCTCGGACTCCCGAGAAATTTATTACTTGAGACAACCTGCACTTGGGTTCGCAATGCAACAATTAATCTCGCATCAAGTTTTTAGACTTGGTCAAGAAAAGTGTGCATCACTATGGCTAATTAGAAATTGTGCAATTAAGAATATTCCTAAACTATGGCTAATTACAATCTATTATGGCTAATTCCAATTTGTGTCATTAAGACTATATCAACTAATGAAGGTAGCAACCTACAATCTAGCCATGAAATCCATGCATAGGTGAAAGTAAATTATGCTACATATATAATATCATCAATACTCCCCCTCAAGTTGGATCAAGAAGAGTTGAAATGTCCAACTTGCTAAGCAACTCATGAAAAGCGGGCCTTTCCAAGAGCCTTTATGAATATATCAACCAATTGGTATGTAGTAGATATGTGACTTGGAAGTAGCACCTTGGGCTAAATAAGATGGCAAACAAAATGACAATCAATTTTAGTACACTCATGGAAAACTGGATTTGGGGCAATGTGGATGGCTACTTTGTTTTTACAAAATAGTGGAACAAGAGTGAAACATTGACACTAAAATCACAAAGAAGTTGGATCAACCAAATAACCTCATTAGTGATTGTAGTCGTAGCTCTGTACTTAGTTTATGTCGAGGAGCGAGAAACAATTGTTTGCTTCTTAGCTCTCTAGGAAATGGGAGAAGACCCTAGGAACAAAATATACCTAGTGGTGGGTCGTCAAGTTATAGGGCATCCTACCCAATCAAGATGGCAATAATATTCCTTGGTCTGGTGCACTCTTCAAATAATGTAGTACTCAGTAGGCAACATCCAAGTGGGGTTGTCTCAGATCATGCATAAATTGACTCAAGATGTGCACTGCGTAGCTAATGTCAGGTTATGTGATAGTAAGGTAAAGCAATCGACCACAAGGCACCGATATTGTTTAGGGCCAACACATGCTGGACCCGATCTTGTTGTCATGTCACGACCTAAACCTAGGGCCATGACCAGTGTATAAGAGCGACGAGCCATCCTAGCAAGCCTAGTGGAACCATTAAGCATGGCATATTGAATATAAATATTCTTTCAAAAATTTGACAATTTTTTCTCTAAAAATGGGACAACCCAAAATATACTATGTCCTGTAAAACAACATATCCATATACATATTTATATCTCCAACAACCATGGCATCCACATGATGCTCATTATATGTAAATACATGTCTGAACACATATTGCAAAATAAACAACACAACGGAAACTAGATCTTGCTTGTAGATGATGGAACACATCTAATGATTTATACAATTATCCAAATATACTAAAATGACAAAGGATAGACAGAAAAAGAAGTTGCCTACATGAACAAGTGTTGTGCTCACAAAAATAGCCAACAACTCCTATCAAGCATTGGAGTCAGAAGCCTTCTTAGTATTGGAATATGAAAAACATAGTAATTAAGGGGGTGAGTCACAAGACACAATGAGAGATAACATAAACTATAACGGAAATGGGACAAGCATAAGCACAAATTTTTCGAATCCAACATATTCTCAATTTTAAAGTATGTACTATAAGTAACAAGTAACATAAATTTCGTCAAATCGAAATAATCATAAGCAATAATACATAGTGCTAATCAAATGTAAGTTCTCAATATAAAATAGTCATATATAACAAACTTAAATTGGGAAGTCCGTAATCCAGAATCAAATATTTAAACATCTCACCAACGAATATACCGCTCGAAGGGTCCAATAATTGCTCCCTATCGGGGCCAAAAGAATGAAGGAAAGAAGAAAAAGAATAGGAGAAGTGGACGAAAAGTCTAGAAGCTTGTCTTATGGGTGTTGGGGCCGAAATATATTACATGAGGCTTACTCAACACACTATTTATTTATATTTTTTAATTTTAAGTTAATGTTACTCTCCATTAACTTTAAAACATAAATGTAAATAAAAAAAAATACCCTTATTTGGATTCAATAAAAGTATTAAAAATATTAAAATCCTTAAGAATCAAAAGTCAAAACTTGAGTTTTAGTTCAAAATTTCAAATTTTGGTACTTTTGAAACTTCCCCTCTTCAAAGCAAGTAGGTTAAAAGGTCTCAAAATTTTGTTAAAAATCATTTTGTAACTCACTAACATCTAAAGATTAATTACCGCCAATTTTGGTTTCAAGAAAATGCATATTTATATAGCCCTCTAAGGAGATGTTAGGTTACAAACTTAGAAAAAATTTCAGACCCGCATTGGAAGATAGTCATAAATTTTACCCAAATGGCTTCAATTATATTTTAATAAGGTAAAACTAACTCAAAGAAGTTTATAATCAAAATAGAATGACTCACAAAGTTAATCCTAAAGGCTCAAGATATCATAGGAAATTCTACAGGTAACTTAAGAAAGCCTATATGGAACTTGAGATATTACATGCCAATCAATGTTGTTGCTCCATAAGGAAATCGACGGGCTTACTACTAATGGATAATTATAGAATAAATAAAATAATAAATAATGGTTGCATGATTCATAGAATATTATTAGTCAAGGGTCTTTGAATGTTTCTTAGAAAATTAAGATTCAACTTTCAAATACTAGGATAATGTGAAGTCATTATTGAAAAGAGGATATGGCTTAGATTTAAGTAAAGTTAATTATTACTAGTTAATACTTGTATTTGGAAGAAGAAAAGGGGCTTGTATCAAATCTAATATAAATAGGTGTCTTGGTGATGGCTGTAAGAGAAGTCATTTGAGTGAATATAATATTTTCTTATAGCCATTATGAATTGAGTTTTCTCTTAACTTGATATATATTGGGTGGATTCCTAAAGTGTATTGAGTTGTGCTTCTACTTGTCCTTTCAATTTTCCTTTCCATTTCATATTTGACATCATATTGGTATTAGAGCTTCGACTCTTACCATGGTTAGTCGTAGTCATGGTCGAGGTCGAAAAGGAAATGCCAATGTGGCTATCCATGAACATGATCTTCGTGATATCAAAATGGATGAATTGAGAAGGGAAGTGTAGCAACTCCAACAATAGCTTGAATGACTCAAAGTTGTGCATCATAATGAGCAACGTCATGGTTCAAAATTAGCAAAGAGGAAGAGGCTAACCCTTTTCCATAATGATGAATTTGATTTATCTAAAGAGAGGCCTTCTCTTTGACTTAGCCAAAAGCATTGAATACAAGAGTTACTCATTGTTGATTCTAACATAAATCAAGATTCTCCTCTTATCTTTGATGTCTATCCAAGAGATATCTTGGAAGAGTATTACCCAGTTTCTTTTTATTTTGTTGTTTCACTAATTTACAAAACAAAAATGGAGCCTTATGATATATTCTTTGAAGAAGAATTAAAGAGAATCATTGTATGTCATTCTACTATTTCATCCTTCTTGTTATCCTTAAAAAGTGGTGCTTTGCATTTTGATGGCAAGAAAAGGTTTTTCATTCTTAAACTTGCTGACCCAATTGATGCATAATTTAGTGAAATTCTCTGCTCAAAATGTATGCTCTACTATGCCTATTATCACATGAGATCAAGAGAAGAACTTGAGGCTGGATTTCGTAGAAAGGATGTTGTGCTTAAGTGGCTAGTTATTCTATTTGAATTCTCAAATGATCCAAATAGATTCACATGTGAAATGATTCAAATCTTGCTTATAGTCAAGGGAAGATTCACTTATTTGAATTTTTTAGAAACTCAAATTAAAAGCAAATGGTCCTTTTCAAGTTCTGAAAGAATTGGTCAAAATACATACAAAGTTGATGAGCCACTTAAAAACTATGGAATATCAACAACTTTCAATGTTTTTGACTTATCTCTATATAAAGAAGAAGAAGAACTCGACTTGACAAGAAGTCTTTTTCCAATCGGAGGAGAATGATGGAGAATTCTAGAATAAATAAAATAATAAATAATGGTTGCATGATTCAAAGAATATTATTAGTCAAGATTTTTTGAATATTTCTTGGAAAATAAGATTCAACTTTCCAATACTAAGAAAATGTGAAGTCATTGTTGAAAAAATGATATTGCTTAGATTTAAGTAGAGTTAATTATTACTAGTTAATGCTTATACTTGGAAGAGAAGAAGGGGCTTGTATCAAATCTAGTATAAACAGGTGTCTTGGTGATGGTTGTAAGAGAGGTCATTTGAGTGAATATAATATTTTCTTATAGCAACTCTGAATTGAGTTTTTTCTTGACTTGATATATCTTGGGTGGATTCCTAAGGTGTATTGAGTTGTGTTTCTACTTGCCCTTCCAATTTTCCTTTCCATTTTCTTATCTGACATCAACTACCCATCATGTCACTTTCAGCCAGAATATCTAATACATACTTTCATTGGCTTAAGGCAATATTAGTAGATGATTGCGCAAACTCAATACCAAGAAAATATTTTAACTTGCCAAGAACCTTAATATGGAATTTATCATCGAAGTATCGTTTTAAGGAATTAATTCAAGTTGAATTTGCGCCAGTGACGATGACATCATCCACATAAGTTAAAACAGCAATAAGAGATCCACCATGACAAGAAATGAATAGTGAGTGATCAGTATGTGATTATTGGTAACCAATGGTTATGAGAAAAAAAAACTAAATTTTTGGTACCAATTTCTTGATGCTTGAAGAAGGCCATAAAGAGACTTTTGTAATCTACAGAGATGCTCCCTTTTGCGTGTAAATCGAGGCTGAATATTTATGTTGACTTCTTCTTCCAAGTCACCATGAAGAAATGCATTGTTCACATCCAGTTGGTGTAACTCCCAATTGCGAGGAGCATCAATGGCTAGTAAGCATTGTATGGTTAATAACTTGGCAATCAGAGTAAAAGAATCTTGGAAATTTACTCCTTCAATTTGTATGAAGCCCTTGGCCACCAATCACGCTTTGTAGCGCTCTATACTACCATTCGGATTATATTTGACTTTGTAAGCCCATTTAGAATTAATGGCAAATTTACCATATGGCAAGGTTGTGAGCACCTATGTTTTGTTTTCCTCTAGTGCCAAAATTTCTATAGCCATAGCCTCTTGCCAATGGTCATGCTTAACTTCTTGAGAAAAAAGGATTTGGGCTCATCCATAGTGGAGATAGCTGCTAGAAAGGCATTTTGAGCATAAGAAAATCGAGAATATGAAAGACCTCTAGATAAAGGAAATACCATTGAGTTAACTGATGGTAGAGTGGGTTTCAAGGGAGTGAATGAGTGTGAAAGCACAAACTTATAATATGCCAAGGTGCTAGAAATTCTTTTAGTGCACTTAACTGGAAGAGAAGGTAAAAAAACTAAAGGTTGAGCATATAAGGGAGCCACAAGTTCATTGGTAACAACTTCAAGAGTGATAAAAGAAGGCACAAGCGACTAGTCATTGCTCAAAGAAGATTTATGGTCCAAAGATTCATCATGGGTGGGTGATGATTAGTTGGTTGTGTGCTAGTAAGGCCCAATTCATCTACAGGTTGTAAGCATTTATGTGCAATGTTAGAATGGCTTGTATGGTCTAAGAGATTGGACCTATGGTCATTGTCCATTATAGAGGAATGACCATTAAGGCATGTTGTATCAATTGCTAAATTTTGAGGCCAAAAGAATTGAGAACTTATTGGAAAGTTGTCAATATTTTGTTAATCTTCGTTTGCTGCAAATGGGAAACAATTTTCAATGAAGTTAGCTTCGTGAAAATATAAATATATTTATTCTTAAGATCAAAGATATGGTATCATTTTTTACTATTAGGATAGCCCACAAATACACCCGGTCGAGATCGCGATGCAAATTTCTCTCAAGGCTTAGTGTTTATATGCTCATAACACAAGTAACTAAAACTCCTCAAACGCTCATAGCTTTGGACTTTTACAATCAATAATTCATGTGGCATCTTGTCTCACATAATAAAGAGAGGCATTCGATTAATAAGATAGGCTACAGTCAAGACACATTCACCCTAGAATTGAATGGGCAAACTAGTATGAAAACGAAGTACCTTGGCCACTTCCAAAACATGACAATGTTTACATTCCATCACTCCATTTTGTTATGGAGTGTTAGTTCATCTAAACTAACATTCTATCCTATTCTCACTATAATAAATTAATAAATCCTCATGGTCGAATTTGAGGCCATTGTCAGTTCTCAAAATTTTAACTTTTCAAATTAAACTGATTTACACCTAATGAAAAAAGTGAAGTAAGTATTTTTGTGTTTCTAACTTGAATTTCATAAGATAAACCCAGGTGACTCAACTATAATTGTCCGCACTATTAATAAAATAACATGCTCCAAAATAAGATTAAGTGCGATAAGGACCCCAAATGTCACAATGAATTAATTAAAAAATATAACTAGTCTTATTTGTGTGAATAGGAAAAGGTGATTTTGTTTGTTTTGATTTACAACATGCATCACAAAATAAATGTCTGATAGCATCAAAATAAAGAGATAAATTTGGAATCATAGAGAATCGATGAACTAGTGATGTCCCAATCAAAGGTGCCATAAACTTGTATCTTAGTGCTTAGTCGCCACCAGTGTCATGCCCCCTTTTGTGAATTCTAGGAAATATAGGTCTCTTCTTGTTTTACCCACTCCAATCAGCTTCCTCGAATGTAAGCCTTGTATCACATAGAAATTAGGTCAACACATCAATACACTATTAAAGTCTTTTGTCAATTTTGTCACAAATATCAAATTGTAACAAAACTCTGGTTCAACAAGCACATTATCCAAAACAAAATTCTAGCTAAGGACCACTCGTGCAAAGGCTCGAACATAAACTTTATTTCCATTTGGAATCTCAACGTAAGGTATATTAAGACTTTTCACCACATTAGACAATATATTAATTTGATAGGTAATGTGATCAGTAGCCCCTAAATCGATGACCTAAGGTACTGTAAATGTTGTCTTACTAGAGAAGTTATCATCCACTGTGTTGCAGGTGCCATATTTGTTGAATGCACACTTATTGATGCTCCATGACCATCTAGCAGAGCTAGCAACTACTAATGTTGCACATAAGTCAAACGTGGAATTGTGACTAAACTTCATCCATGGTTGCATCAAAGGTCATGCTTAATGGTGTGTTTAGTGGCTGGTCACCAGTGTGACCTCCTTAGGACTTGAATGGTTTATTGCTTCACTTTTCCAGGTTAGTGCCAGTAGGTTGGGTAGTTGATCACCTTAAACTAATATTCTTTATTATGGTTCGTCTTCCCATAGTGTATGTGATAACTCCATAAAATGTAATTATTTGTGTCTCATATCTGTACTTTCATTGATTGTTTAAATCCTCATTGTATGCATATTTGGAATATTTTGTGCTTATATTGATTATATTCAATTCTGATACCTTTCTTATATGATATTGAGCAATCTGTGCTTATTTTGTTATTGATTGAGTGGATTTGTAGCTGTTATTGGCTTAGTGATTTCTCTATTATAGGAAGTGTTCCAAACAAGCTAATATATAGAGCATTTAAGCAAAAACTAGAAGAGAAAACCAAGCATGCAACTCAACACTCAACGTCATGGCGTGATGCATCCCTTGCATTAGGCAGAGAGACCCAATAGCAGAGCGCAGTGGTGCAAGTAAGAGGCGTCGCGGCACTAGTGACCTAATTGTATGCGCACTGCGGTGTAGGCATATTAATGCCGCGATGTGACTCTGTTTTCTGAGTCTATAAATACATTTTTAACAGATTTTATAGGGAGAGTTTTTTAGGTTTTTAGAGAAGCTGCAGTTGGAACTTCATTTCTGGGTAGATTGGAGGTCTAAGAAGCCAAGGTTGAAGGTCATCTTCCTTATAGAGGATGATTCAAGCATAGAAGATCACATCCATGAGCTTCTTTCATTCTCCCTTAGTTTTCTTCTCTTTCCTTATCCTTTGAACATGATTTTTGTGATAGATTTTCGTGTTTCATGATGTAGTTGAGCTGTATTTAGGGATAACTTTGAATCTTTGTATGGATATTGATGTTTATGTATTACTTTGTGTATATATTGAAGTTTGGTTTTGTTCAATCACATAGATCTTAATGCTCTTGATAGTTTGATTAGCTTTCAAGTGATTTGTTGAAATCTGATGAATCTAGACGTAAGAATTTGGATTTGAGATCATATGTATGGTTGATGCATGTTCGATGAGTTCAATTGGCTTGGATAAGTGGATTTGCTAATTGGATAGAAATATACCTCTTAGCCATGCATAACGTGTGTTTGAGAATAAATCGTTCATTAGTAAATTTTACTCTGGTTCTCATGGAAGCATAGTGAGCTAGGTGAAGGAAGCCAAAGTTAACTGACCTAGACATAGGCTTTTAACTAAAGTAGATTCTCAAGCTAACTTAACTAATCATAAATGTTGCTTATAAGGATTGCGTAGCAATAATTGAAGTATGAGATGAATAAGAATTTCCTAAATCTCTAAACTATTATGTTTACTTTCATTTATCACTTTTCTGTCTGTAGATTAGTTTAACTGCACTTTTCGCTATTTTTATGTTCTTGAATATAACTAGATAAGCTATTGGTTGATACTTAGTATTGGAAGCCAATCATCCTCGAGGGAACGAACTTTACTCTTCATTGTATTACTTAAATGACTTGTGCACTTGCGGCCTTAAAAAGGGACAAACAAGTTTTTAGCGCCGTTACCGAGAATAATAGTTTAATTCTGTATTGCTAATATCAACAATGAGCTTATTTAGTTCTAATTCAAGTTGTATAATTCTAGTTTTCTTTCGTACAGTTTAACTTAAATCTTTATTCTTTGTAATTTTAGGTACAATAAATGGAGGATGAGCTTAATCATTCGAGGCCTTTGATGGAGGTCGAGAACCCCCAATGGAGAACCTCACTTAGGCTAAAGAAGGCTTATCATCGAATCCATCCATTTTGGGATCAAATAGGCCATACTTCAAGGAGATGCATACTGAAGTGCATTTTGGCTGTTTACCTTGTGAAAGTCCTGTCGGGACTATAACTCAGGCCCTTCTTGGGAGGGAACCCAGGTTTTTATGTTTTTTGTTGATTAGTATGTGTTTGTTAAGTTTTGAGTTATATATAGGTTAGTATGCTTGATTTTTGTAGTTGTGTTAGTTTTTATGGTCTTAGTGAGTTCTAAGTTATATATATGTTAGTATGTTTGATTTTTGTAATTTTATAGTTAGTATGTTTGATTGTTATAAGTTTAGTTAGTTTTTATGTTTATGTTTAGTTTTAAGTCATATAGGTTAATATGTTGATTTTGTAGTTTTGATAGTTTTTAGTTGTATATTTTATGTTTTAGCTATTTGGACAAGTTTTAGAGGTGTTGAAGACCTTTAGAGACCAAATTTTGCAGCAAAACTGAGTTTCCTACAGAATTATGCAGGCTAACCTCTCACGCCGCCGCGTAAGTATATTGCACGTCGTGGCATGACAATTATTATATGCGCATCAAGCTAAAATCTAGAGAGCTCAACGCAGCGACGTGACAAGTTCAATGCCGCGACGTGTCCTTTAAACTTGTTAAAAAAAAAAGATGTGATCTGGGTGTTGCTGAAAGCATCCATTCTGACCAAATGTAACGTGGCATGGATGTTGTGTGCTGCAGTGTGTCGTCCTATAATGTATATATTGCATATACTTAATTTATTTTAAGTGTTTTTAGATATTGTAGTATACTCAGCTCTCACATTTTTAGTATTTATTCAGGCTCAGGTACCCTAGAAACCATTGACACTGTTTCACTTCGGTTTGAGGTAGTATCGTTACATGTTGTTGTTATTATAATGTCGAATATGCGTAACATGTTTTGATATTACATTATGTAGTAATGATAGTCATCATTTTTACATGATCATATGTTGAGTTTGACTATTACTGACTGATGGGTTTCTGAGAAATTTTTTCAATTTTTAATGCATGATTGGACTGATGCTAGTATAGAATTGGTTGTCCAATGACATAAATGTTTACAATTTGATTACTTTTAGCGAAACCATATGTGATCAGAAGCATGTAAAATAATTTAGTTACTTTTTATGTATGAATTACATCTCACTTAGATGCAAGTGTAACTTTAAAAATAATAAGAATGCATGTTTAGAGAAAATTTATAGATATACATGTTGAATTTCGATTATCTTAGAAATTGTTTTTGAACTCACTTAAGGCGAAATCCTAAATTGTGTATAACTGAGGAAATTATTAGGGTATTGTTTGGACCGATTGAACCTTTTCAAGCTTATCTTAATATGATGATATCTCTAGGTCTCATTTTGAAGCTTGTTGATTGTTTGGCCATATATGTTATTCACTCATTGTGTTCGTTAACCTGTTAACTATTCTAATGCATGTGAAAACATTGCATTTTCTTCCTACCATCAATGTTTGTTGCGTACATGATGTGTTATCTCTTGAAGTGAATCTCGAGATTAAGGGTATTAATATATTCAAATACAAAATGAGTCTGAAGGGACTAGATGCAAAAATTGAAGAAAAGAATTGCTTTGTAAAAAAAATGGAAAAAAAAAAGAGAGAAAGAAAGATAAAAACAAACAATGCATAAGAAATAAAAAGTATAAAAAACATTGAATGGTTCTGTCGAGTTTTCTTCTTTCACTGTTGATTACCCTAATAGTATCACTTGATGACTCAAGTCTTGAAATAACATGTTTATGTTTCTCAATGTTTGTTGTATATTTTTGCCCTTCTTTTCATACGTCCATTACCATGGCCTGACATTACAAGCTATTAAAGACCCTTTTGATCCTCAGTTATGTGTGATTTATATTGGTAGAGAAAGAGTTTAGGATCAATTTTGTGGATTTTATGATTCATGTACACTCATAAACTTGTCCGGATATGTATGATTGGACTAGGAAAAGTTTATCTTACATGTTTGTGAAAAATGTCTGTATGAAAGGATGTTAGATTGTTAGCATGTTTAAGATTGTGTATGTGTGGAGTTGATTGTGAGATAGTAGCATTCATTGAGGACTGATACAATCATTCTACATTGGTTATGTTTAAATGAAAATTGAAATTGAAAGTTGCTGAATGCATTTGAAGTGTAAATTGTTAAAGTAAATTTACTTAGTCATGCTTTATTTTGCTCGATGACTAGCAAAAGTCTAAGTTTGGGGGGGTTATGCAAGGCGATAATTGACCACGGTTCCTATCATCATTCTTCTTTAATCGCTGCTTGGTTCCTTTAGACAACAAGGTGACAAGGCAGCATCTTCACCAATGAGAGCATGATTTGCAGCGACCAAACATTATTTCTCTTCTTGTTCAGCAATGGTGTATGCTCTTCCAAGATTTGGCAAAGGGTCAACGCTTAATATTTGAGATCTCACAATTCAGTAAGCTTCGTTAAGTCCCATCATAGGATCAAAAATTTTCTCCTTGTCATGCACGAACTACATCTTCTTTGTTGCATCACAAGTATATCCACATTTACACTTCGGTACTGGATTAAGACCATATAACTCACCCCAAAAGATTTTAAATTTATCGTAATAGGATGAGATCAAGGATTTCTCTTGTTGCAAGAGGGCTATGGCACACTTCAACTCATAGATGGTGAATCTTTACTTCCAAATCTTCCCATATTTCTCTCGCAATTTCGACATGAGCAGCGCTGCCCTAAAGCTCCTTAACAAGCGCATTTATGAGCCATGAAAGAATAATTGCATTGCATTGTATCCATGGATGTAAATTTGGAGTATTAACATCTGATTTCTTTATCATTCCACCCACAAAACCTTAATTGTTTTTAGAATGGAGCACGTTCATAAAGCTACGTCTCTAAGTGAAGTAATTATCTCCATTTTCATTAAGAGGGTACATCACAAAAATTAGACTAGGATGATAAGATGGATGCAATAAGTATGGACAAGTGGAATCAACTGCCTTGCTTTGATTATCGTTAGCACTTGTGATCAGATCCTCAATACCTTTGCTATTGTCGTTGTTCTCATCATCCCCTGCCATGTCTCCAATAATCCTAGGTTTTGTAACTTGCTCTTGATACCATAAAGAATGTGAATTCCTTGTTGTATATTTCACTCAAAATAAGTGACAAACCTTTATACAATATACATGAGATTCAAATCCTAAACTATGGCTGGTTAGAATATGTACAGTTAAGACTAATCCTAAGCTATGGCTGATTATAATTTGTCATTAAGACTATATCAAATATAAAGGCAACAACCTACAATCTTGCCATGAAATATATACATAGGTGAAAGTCAATTATGCTACATATAGAATATCATCAATAACACCCACTATGGACTTTTAAAATAACAAGTATGAAAACTTTCTTAAGGAAGAGTGAATATGCCCTCAATACACTCAAAATATAGAATTTCAAGAAGTTTCTCAAAGAAAGCACTAGGGAATGACTTTTATTCTTGGTCTCTTTATTTTTCCTGATTATGAATGCCTTGGTACAGTTAGTATTTGTAAAGAAAGAAGAGAATATATTGTTTACATGTCAGGCACAATTTGTATAGGGCATATTGTTCAAAAGTTTATTGTCCTTTTGTGAATTTGAGTGTCATTTGACACGTCCAACTATGCATTCCTATCTTGTTTTTCCTTTCCTACTGCTACAAAGAGAGAATAAAATGTTCTAGAGCATTCTGGAACATTCTATAATGATTTGGAGACAAAAACATATAACAAAGTGTTCTAAGTTATTCTTAAGGAGCTTGCTCATCTTTTTTTAGTGTGATATTATCTATTACTTCCAAACAACAACTAGAAAAATTTAGGTAGACCTATCTTGATTGATAGGCATCCTTAACTTGTATTCTTCCAAAGTTTCATTAGGGAATGGATCTTGATCTTTAACACGGACTTTTTGTCTTCTTGTCAGATATTTTATCCATCATTCTTCATGTTTTCAATTTGCTTTCATGGATAATATCTGAACTTTCTTAACTTGGTTAGACAAAACCAAAGATAATATAATAAAAATAAACAACACTTATTATCTTTAATAAAACAAGTTTTGAAACTTATTAACTTAAACCAACACCTCAAAGGTCGATTATAAACATATTTAACTTACGGAAGCTTAGTTTCAAAAACTTTGTTTCCTTCAATTAGTTTTAGTGAAAGGTTTTGATTTTATCTTACAAAAGCCAAATCAACTTAAGCAAAACAACAACAGCAACACTTAAACAAGATAGATAAGAAAAGAGAGAGCTTAACACAACAATTTATATTGATTCACCCCAAACCATATGGGTAACATCCAATCCCTAGCTCCACACTAAAATTTTCCAATATAGTCGAGTATGAGGTAGGAAAAGCACAAGAAGCAAGGGCTTGATTATGCTCCTAAAAAACTTGGATTTCTTTACAATGCATACACCTTTACAAACCTTTCTCAAGTCTAATAACTTTGATTTGAGATGGGTCAAATGAATACAAGTTATAGTTGATAAGAGTGAACTTTCTCAACTTGATCAGATAAAACTAAAGGCAATATAAAGCAGATATATCTCACTTATACACCTTAAAAACTGATTTTGGAAATTTATAAACTTAAACTAACACCTCAAAGGTAGATTTTAAGCTTTGTTTCAAGGATTTTGTTCACCAAAGTTAGATTTGCTAAAAATATATTATTTTAAATTTCAAAATCTAACTTACTAAAAGCATAGTACTAACAAAGAAGCTTAAATGAAAGAGATAAGGGAAGAGGAAGCTTAACACAACAGATTTGTATTGGTTCACCCTAAACCATGTGGGCTTACGTCTAGTCCTCAGTTCCTCATTGAGATTCTCCACTAAATCTGAGTATTCTTTGAATAACATAGTCTCTCCAAACTAAGATACAAGTATTTTTTGATCACCCAACCTTTTCAAGCTATAATGAGTTTTTAAGTAACTAGTACAAATCGTTTGCTCACTTTTTGATCTCTCAAGATCTAAGTAATAGATAAGTGTTTTACTATGGAATTCTCTCAAAATCACTCAAAGAGTGGATATACATAAGTATCAGAGAAAAACAAAAACCTACAACAAGATTTTAGCTAAGGTAGGTTTGAGTAGGTAGCAGTAGAATAGACGAGAAGAGTCTAGATTGTTTTTCTCTATTCTATTGATATTCAAGCTTCTAACCCTTTGAGTTGTAATCCTTTTATAGGTAGCAAAATAAAGCCATCGGGTTTTGGATATTTCTGTTGCAATATGGACAAATATTAGATGTTGTAATAGATCTTTTAGATGTATTAACATGCAAATACTATTTGTCCTATAGCAAACTTGAGAAGAGTCCTTGTGACCTTTCTTAACTCATTTGTTCTCATTTATCTTTCTCAAGTCTTGAGTCTTCTTAGATTTAATTCTTCAAGCATTAATTACTTGAACTTTTGTAACTGAGAAAACGTGCTCTTCTAACATCTTTTAGACTTCTAATATTGTCTTTATGATATTTTCATTTTTTTTAAGGAAATTGAAATGACTTTTCTTAAGTCTTTGATTCAGGTGTTTGGTTCTAAATCAACTTTCTAAAGTTAGCACTGATGCTTCTAATTAATTTTCGATGATCCTCTAGCCTTCTCTTGATCTTTATCATCTTGAATCTTAAAGGTCCACACATCAATTCACTCATAAAGACATTAATTCACTCAAAAAGAGTCAGAGCAATAAATCAATATTTTCAATATAGTTTGTTAATAATCAAAACATATAAGAAAGAATTTGATCAAAAGGGATTTGGAGCTTCTAGAGTATCCTTTGATCAACACAAACCGTTTTAGGTTTAGATTACAAGTAATTAGTCAACACTAGCCTCTTCAAACTAGAGCATAACAACTCACTAAGTGACTAGCACAACCTGCTAGCACACTTTTTAATCTCTTAAAATCTATGTAAAAGGTAAGTGTTTTTCAATGAGTTGCTCTCAAAATCACTCAGAGTAGATATACACAAGTATCGGAGCTAATAAAACACATAGTACAAGATTTTTACTAATGTAGGTGTAGGAAGGTAATAAAGAAATAATTGAGAAGGGTGAGTAATGTTTTCACTATTATATTGATCTCAAATTGTCCAACCTATGATTTTTTAAGTTTGAGTCATTTTACAGCGCCACAAAGTGACTTTTAAAATTTTGGAAAAGATGTTGCACCCTAGATAAAGATTAGCCATTGTAATAGCTCTTTTTGATGACTCAGCTCTTTTGGTACAATTTGTCATGTAGTGAGTTGATAAGAATCCTTCAATTGTGCTTAACTCGACTACGTTCAACTCTAACCATGTTTAACTATCTTTTTTTAGGTCTTGAATCTTCTAAGGTTGGCTTCTCTAGTCAATGAAAATTCGAGCTTGGCATTATAACTAATAAATCTTGCTATTGTAACTACACATAACTATATTATATAATAAAATTCAAATGATTATTAGAGCTACGCAAGGGAAAGAGAAGAGATATAAGAGTTTCAACTTTTAATCTTTATTGCTTTTGTTTTGCATGTTTTAATTAGAAATAATCACTTTAGCCATTTTTGTTCGATTTTATGGCTTCCATCCATCTTGGAGGCTTCCTTACAACCATACCTAGCCAAAGCTCTTGGTGGAGGTTGTTTTCTATCCATTTCTTGGTTCACTTGGCAAATCAAGAGTAAAGGTTGTGAGACTTATAGACTAATAACATATAGACTGATTTCTAGATGTAAATAATAGTAAGTAATTTTAATTCATTTTAATTTCTGTCATATTTTCCTTATTTCCCAAGTTATAGGAGCTTGCTTTAAGGTTTTCCTTCATAAATATGCCTTAGGTTTTCAATTTTATTGAGTATATTTTCTTATACTCTATGCTAGATGAATTTATTTTGATATTATTCAACATGTAACTTGATGCCTATATGTAAACCTATGTGAATTCTAAGTGTTATCATATGTTCTTGAGTGGTTATATGCTTACTAACATGTCTATGCAATTGTTATTCAAATTTGTATGTTTAGGGTCTAATAAGAAGTTTAGAACTTTTAATAAATGGTATGCATATTTGTTTCTCTATTAGGAATGCCAACGAAGGTTGACTCTCTTGATTGACCTTCCATTTGTAACAATTGCATAATTTAAGTTTAAATTAAGGAATCTCTTATTGGTAGGCAATTACAATCCCCTTATAAATTTTACTAAGTTGGTGATTTTTCTTGACTTTGAGAAAGACTTTTTCTCATTTGTAACACAACATAATTTAAGTTTAAATTAATATATATCTCTATTATTGGTAGGCAATTACAATCCCCTTATAAATTTTACACAATATAATATATATGAAAGAAGTTTAGGTTTCATTGTTCATGTAATTTGCATGCTCTATTTATTATTTTAGGGATAACACACCTTATGTTGTTTTATTGCATTGTGTTTTGTGGATTTAAAGTTTTAACTTTCTTCAACTGAGAGAATGACTTATTATTTAAGAAACTCATGTTCATGACCTATTTCAGGCATTTGCACACTTGGAACATCACTACTTTCTCTTGCATTAAAGCTACTTGTTAAAAAAATAAATAGTACTTTTATACTTTTCTTTGATCTTTTTTTTTTTTTAAGTGGATCGTCTCAATTTTCATTAACCATTTGCATGGGGATAGAACCATCATCTGTGGCCAGTGGACCTCATCCTAGTCCATTGCACCTGGCACAAAAAAAATCAAATTAAAAAATTTGGTAAATGTTAAAACTTGATAAGAAAAACTTCATGTTTGTTCACCTATAAAGCACAGATACATATACAGACATGACGTAAATATGAACATAAGAATACACTAAATTCAAAAAATATTGTAGGGAGAACACAATATATATATATATATATATATATATATATATATATATATATATATATATATATATAATTCCAAAATTTAAGAAAAAAAAATCATAATTCATTAATATCATTTTATAAATTTGAAGATTTACAATATCTTAATATATGTTATATGTGTCAATATTTTGCCTAATAAGTCATCTTAAAAAATATAGAATATAATTTCTATTAACATATTTAAAACATTTCTTAAACCACTACAAGAAATTTATTGATTAGCTGAAAAAATCAGCTAATAATCAGTAGCTAATCTGTAGCTAAATTGGTTGGCTACTGGATTAGTTATTACAATTAAGCTACGGATTGGTCGTAGTAAAATATTGGTTAATTAGCTACCAAAACATTCGTAGCCTAATCAGTACTAAATAAAAAATTTTCGTAGCAAATCTGAAGCAAATCATTAGCTAATCTTTGTTTAAAGACTTTCTACATTTTCGTAGGTAATTAGCTTAAAATATTTAAATAGCGATTCCGTAGCTAATTTTAACAATCATTAGCAATTTTGTAGCTATTTCTAGCTATTATATTGTTGAATTTGTAGATTAAAGTAGCCTAATCGTAGCAATTATCCTTAGCAATTCAGTAGTTATTACTAGCTATTATGTTGCTAAATTCCTAAGAATTCCAAGTAGCTAATCGTGAATTATTAATTTCAGTAGCTATTTCCTAGCATTACGTTGGTAATTCCGTAGCAATTTCTAAGCTAATCCGTCAGTAGTAATTCGTAGCTATTTGATAACTATTATGTTCTTAAACCAGTAGCAATTTCGTAGCTAATCAGTAGAATGTTAAAGTAGCTAATTAAGTAGCAATTCAATAGCTAATCCCTAGCAAATCCCTAAGCAAATCGTAGCAAACCAAAATTAATTTTATAATAATATTAATAAATTTTAAAATTATACCTGTAAATAGAATTCAATTCAAACAGAATTCAATCCAACAAAATTCAAATCCAAATAAAGAAACCCAACAAATAGTTTGTACAAAACAACAAAATATTATAATTACATTAGTTCAAAACATGTTCCACGTACAAAGAAAGGATAACTAATCAATAAGTACAAAATCAATCTAAGTTAGTCTCATCATCATTAGCTTCGTCATCATCTCCAACTGCATTGCCTTGTGATGGTGTTTGCAGCACACCACTTCTTCCTTGAGAACCAGCAATGTCACGGAGGATGGGCCCCAGCTGTGTTTGGACAAAGGAAGCAATCGCTTCATTAACAGCTTCCTTTATGGCTTGTGTCGGAACAGTGCAGCAAGAACCACCAACATGTGAGGAAGAAGCAAAGCTAGATCCATGAATGTTAATACCTGCGTGACTCATGCCATGGACTCGTCCCTTCTTGTTGGGACCCGTCACTTGCATCCACACCTCTTGATCTACCATAGGATGCAGTGAAGAGTCTTCTCCATACTTTTCTAATATTGTAGTGTCATAAGAGTCCTGAGACAAAAAATGTAGAAAACTTTATCAAAACAATCAACTTAAATATGATTAGTTTTAATTTTAAAGACACTTACAATGAAATCCTTCGAGCGTTGAGTAACATAATCTCCATTTTTCCTCTTATGTACACTCTCATACAAGTCTCTGAAAGGGACTGGACGACTCAACTCTACCTCCTGTAATTAACATCTATTAGAATATAAAATTCAAAAATCACAAAAAACCTTGTATCTTATTTTTAAAATGAGACCAATTTCATACAATTTAGATTCACATAGCCAAAGTGGATAACACAACATACAAGTTGCTAGAACCTTAACTCACTTGTACTATAATTATACAATACTATAAAATAGAATTATTAGGATATTGTAACAAATACATAATAAATTTTTTATATTACCATTTTCTTCTTATGTTGACCGAAGCTTATTGAGCCTGCAGTGTGCAGCATAGCATCAGGCACGACCGCTCTATTGCTTCGACCAGCAACAGACTTCTTTTGCCACTCTGGCGTTAACCAAATGTCAACTAGGCCATCCCACACTTCTGACTTCAAAACTGGGGGGCCATGGCTCTTAAGGTCAGCGATGTTTGATGTCCCCAACTTTTTCATGATTGCCTTCCTATGATTCTTCAAATCATCTGAATAACGGTCCATGCATGTTCTGTCCCAAACAGTTCTTGCCATGCAATGATCATAATCTGATGCAAATCAATATTTATTCTAAAACAAATTCATGTTAGTCTCTATATAGGTAATTGTATAACACAATGTGGCTAGAAACATAATTACTTACCATAAAATCCTGAAATAGTTCATCCTTCATACTAGAATTTGTCTCCCTTAGCGAATTTGATATTAAAAAATGAAATAAATTAGGTACTAAAGTACTATCTTTGGCACTAATATTTTGAGTGTTGGTTTTTAAATCTCATATGCTACATTTAAATATATGCACTAATAGTCAATACTGCATTTAGTATAGTTATGAAAGAGTATAATAAACAATTAAATATCAGTGTATTACAGTATATGACTTCTAATTAATAACCAATACTACATTAATTAGATTATAATAAAATCATTTTATAAAAGGCATCACTTATAAAGGTACGCATAACATTTGTAGGGGCTTATATTAAAGAGTTTGTCATGTGCTAGAAAGGGTAGACTTGGAGTCTCGGTCACCTAATAATGTTCAACGAACTTTCCAAGTAACTTAATACCTGCCCCTTCAATAAATTTAGTAATTCTGTTGATATCTTAATTATTTTTTCTGCTCGAGGGACACCTTCAGTTCAAGCAGCACTGGTTTATTAGTATCAAGATGAGAGACTCAATGACTAATAGGAAATTAACTTCCGTTGTTGCTTTATGGATATTGCATAAAGCCAAGTCAGTACCTTGGTCCTGGTTATGCCTCCAAATCATAATGTCATTTTTGTCATAGTTTATTAGTACTGCAAGCTTCTTAATTTAAATATCAAGAATGCTCTTCCAAAGTTCTAGTTATAGGAAATATCATTTTTGTGTTTCCTGCTATTTAAGTCCCAAACACCTTTAAAGCATATTTACAAAGAAAAGAAATGCTAAACCATATAGGCAAACTTTTACTCTTTTCTAACACCAAGGAATGCCAAACTACACTCTTCTAATAAACAATCTGATATGAAGAGAGCAGAAAATTATCAACACCATTAAATAATTGGTCTAATTCACTGTCACGGTCTGTTCCATCTAAAATTAAGCATTACATTAGAATAATAATAAAATATAAAACATTTTACAAAAAAATCTCCTGCTCCTGTAACCCTCATTATATCTAAACTTAGATTACTTTATTCATAGTATAACTTTAGCAGAGTAAAGACCAACTCACAACAATCACTAGTTTGCACAGAAGCATACCTACAATATCAATTGTTATTGAAGAAGGTAACAATGCAGGACCATTAGCATTCAGATTTCAAACAAGGAAGAAAGTTGGTGGTAGATTTATCCAACAACATTAAAGTTATCCATTGCTCTCATATTGCATTTATCAGTATAGGTATCAGCTTTAAGTTGTGATAATGATAAAAACAATTTTATTATGTTGACTATATTATTTCTTACCTGTACTCTGCTACTAGATAATCAAAAGGCTTTCAGCATAGATCATTTACTAATCTTAATCAGAATAAGGTGAGGCTATAATGGCTAGCTATTTTTTCAATTTTGACAATAGCTCCTTGGCATTTTCCAACTCACTCATCTTGCAGAACCTATGAATCAGTGCTTTATATGTAAAAGGGTCAGGCTTTAGTCCAGCTTCTAACATTTTGTTCTTAAACTTCAAAACAGATTTCAAATCTCCTATCTTGCAGTAAGCATTAATCAATGTATTACATGTGATATTGCCAGCTTGAACTTTTCTTTCACTCATCTCATTCAAGAGTTTGTTTGCATCCCTTATCCTGCCATCTTGACACAGCTTGCGCAAAATTGAATTATAAGTGACAACCCCAGGGTACAATCCCTTTCTCTCATCCTACCTTCTCTACAAAATCCATAAATAAGAGAATTATAACTAACAATATCAAGATTTATTCCCTCTCTTTCCATCTTGTCCTGGATGGACAAAGCCTCATAGTGCATACCTTTCTTGCAATATAATGATATCAAAGTATTGTATATGAAAATATCAGGAAGCACACCCTTCACTTCCATCTCATTTAGCAACTGTTTTGCCCTCTCCACATCTCCTGATTTGGAACAAGCATGGATTAAACAATTGTAAATGTGAATATTAGGAACAACCCTGACTTGAACCATTCTCTTGTGAACCTTCCACACACCATATTAACAATCCCATCCTTCACCAAAGAATTCAAAAGCACATTACAAGCATGCAAGTGAGGCTTCACTTTATACAAGCATGCAAGTAGATATTCTATTTTATATATATATATATATATATATATATATATATATATATATATATATATATATATATATATATATACATTCTATTAAGTAGTAGTACAAGTAGATATTCTATTTTTCATCTACGAAGACAATGAAAAACTAAATCGTCGAGCCTTTCTACATGGTACAGTTGGCCTTTCTACATTGTTGGAAGATGATATATATATATATATATACATTCTGTTAAGTAGTACTACAAGTAGATATTCTATTTTTCATCTACGAAGACAATGAAAAACTAAATTGCACAAGTACATGGTATATATATATATTCTCATATGGTCACTGGTTTACAGTTGCTATATATATATATATATATATATTCTGTTAAGTAGTAGTATAAGTAGATATTCTATTTTTCATCTACGAAGACAATGAAAAACTAAATTGCACAAGTACATGGTCAATTCTCCGCGCCTTTCTACATGGTACAGTTGACCTTTCTACATTGTTGTCCATCTTCTAATTGTTTTAGAAATATAGGAAAGAATCTCTGAAGGTATGCAACATTTACTGAGTGAAGGTATGCAATGTCTACTGTAGTTATTCCAATCAACTTTAATTGATATGCTAACATGCACCAGACTAAGTTCAATACTTTGTTTGGATGTTGGGAGGGGAAGGGAAGGGAAGAGAATGAAATGGTCAAAGAATGATTTTCCTTCCCTTTATTTGATGTTTAAAATCCTCCAAAATTGGGAGAACTGTAAAATAGAAGCAAGCAGCGGAGATTTTGGAGGATTATATAAAACTCCCAAACATTAAGAAGTTCCCTTCTCCTCGTTTTCTTCTTACCCTTTTCTACAATAGCAATAAACCCTCTTTCAAGTAACAATACACATTACATCAACACGAAGCAGGCATAAACGTGGTCTCACTTATCCTCTCTTTCCAACAAGAAACTAAACTATTTTGAGTAAGTAAACAAATAACTTCCTTTGACCCATACCATATATTTAACATGCCATATTAATGTGCAACAATTTTCAAGCAATAGTCATATAGGATCTGGTCATTGGCAATGTCTTTTGTCTTCTGTCTGTAGAACTTAATGAATCCAAAAAATAAATAAAATAAAATAAAATTGTGCCACAATAGTTACTAGTCAGCTTAATCCTTTACTAGTTGCATAGGTTCTAAAATCCATAAACAATTTCACAAATTTTGAGCTTTTTCTCAGTGAGCAATGGTTCTTCACGAACATCTATCTACACGGAAAAAATAATAGCATGATTTCCATTGCTTACCTCAGATGCGTGCTTGAAGAGAACAGATTCGTGATTGGATCCGTGGCGAAGCTCTTGGGAAGCTCAAACAGATCCAATTGAATTGAAGGAGCAAATGAGATCTATCAATGAGGAGAACAGAACTGGGTCGAGGACTCGAATTCAGAGACCGAGGTCCAGATTGCTCACAGCGACGAAGAAATAGATTTTGGATCTGAGAGAGTGATGTTCGTGTTTCGTGTAATTGGTGACTGACAATTTTGGGTCTTTGAATTTTCTTCCTTATTTTGGGCAAGTAGAGGGAGGGCGCGTAATTGGCAGAAGCTAATTTCATTATTCAATAAAAATTTAGCTAGAGAAATATTTGGTAGCTAATCCATAGCTAAATTAGCTACGGATTAGCTACCAAATATTTTCCTAGCTAAATTTTATAGTTAAATCATAGTTATTTTGTAGTTATTTGCTTGATAATTTTTTTCTTAAAATTTATTTCATAACTAATCTGTAGTTAATCCGTAGTTAATCCGTAGTTAATCCGTAGCTAATTAGCTACGGATTAGCTACGAAAACAAATTTCTAGCTAAATTCTGTAGCTAAACTATAGCTATTTTGTAGCTAATTGTCAAAAAAATTTACATTTAATGTTTAGCTATTTAAATTTTATTCCATAGCCTAATCTGCTTAATTATTACTGATTAGTTCTGAAAAAAATTTCCGTAAGCTAAATTTCATAGTTAAATCGTAGTTATTCCTAGCTATTTGCTTCGTAGTAAATTTATTTTCCCATCTATTCATAAATTTGCTATGGAAATTTGTTAAAGCTAATCCATAGCCTAATTATTTACGGATTACTACTATTCAAAAAAATATTCGTAGCTAATTTTGGTAGCTAATTTCTAAAATTCTTTTGTTGTGAGCGAACCAACTTCTCCTAATGTAACTAACCATATATGTATTGCGCATAAAAAAAATTAACTGATAGAATATTAGTGTGATGGCATGCCTTCATCGTTGACGATGAAGTAGGACGATTTGATATGAAAGAAATGAAAATAGTGATGTGTGAAAAAATAAAACTTAAAAGTCTAATAATAACGTTTAAAAAGATAAAACTTAAAATCTTAAGTATGTAAAAATAAGAATGAGATGTCAATCAATCATGTAATAGGCATAATGGATTACGAACTTATTAATGAACACATAAAATTAATAATTTTTTTATAAAAAAATTTAATAAGTCATGTCCAAATTATGTTTCAAACGAAGGCGTATTCAGCGAAAAAAATTTTTTTTAATTAAACTTAAAATATTATATCATATAAATATCTCTATATATTTAATATAAATACATATTAAACATATAAATACGCCTAAAAAATAACGTATTTGTACTTCATAGATCTTCACAGTCTTTATTTGTATCTATAATAACTTCATTGCTTTCTATGCGTCCGTTCTTGCACTCCATGACTATTGGATAATTCTAAGGTACACAGGTCCTGTGTGACGTTAAATCAGCGCCAAGCCAAAATGGATACGAGCTATGAACATCTAATGTAAATCATAAGATATGATTGAGTTTTATGTGAGTAGGCTTTACCTACAGTATAAGAACTTGAAATTTACTAGAAGTACCTTATGATTATAATCAAGCTAACACCAGAAAAAAGATTAGTCCTACACCGACCTAGTGACCTTTAAAAAATAACGTTTAATTTTAAGACTAACCCATAAATATTAGTAGAAACCAATTCCTTTAACTGCGGTCCTAATTGTAATACAAAGGGGCCAAAGCCCATTTCTTTTAGGCTTTTTATTACTTATTTTCTCATTTTTATAAATGAGGAGGTCACTTGTAATTGACTTAAAAATAAAAAATGTAACAACTTAAAATGAATTTAAAGATAATAAATAATAATAAATGATATAGTATTGAGGCAATATTTTTTTTAGTAAAATACTTCAATCTCTTCTTTATTTGTCTGATATTTTACATACTCTCTCATATTTTTAAAAACTATATAAAACTTTATTAATACTTATACAAACACCCATTTTATTTTGAAAAAATACTATACACAAATCTAATTAAACATAATAAACCTAAAATTCACTAATAGAGTCGCTAACTAATTATTAATGATTTTGAAATGACATTTTTATTTAATTTATTCAGTGTTACTTGTAATACTAAATGATTCTTACTTAAAATAACATTTGTATCCTTAAATTTATACTTTTAATGGCATTTTTCTTTTAATTTCATAGTATTATACAAGTTATATTGATAAAATTAAAGGATAAGATTTTTATTTTAATATTATTAATAGTTGACTAATGATTTTATTAGTTAATTTTAAGTTTATTGTGTTTTAATTGAATTTATGTATAGTGCTTTTCTAAAATGTAAGGAGTGTTTATATAAATATCAGGAGAGATTTCTATAGCTTTTAAAAATAGAGTGAAGATATATAAAAAAAAATCATACAAATAAAAAAAAAGGTTTAAGTATTTTATTTTATTTTGTTTTTTGTCGTAATGGAAACACATTGACACCTTTTAACTTGCAAACTATCCAAAAGTTCTTAGCATGTTTATATTATATTTACACACTCTAAACCCTAGAGTAAGGTTGACAAATAATCTGTTTAGTAAAATTATGATTAAGTTGTATTTGAACATAATTTTACATCTCAAGTCCTAGTTTGAGTAAAAATGAAAAAAAAAAAGCTATTGAACTAAACCATAATTTTTTGGTACTAGAACTAAACCACAATTTACAAACTACTATTACATCCTCTAACATGAAATTCTTGAGTCTCCAAGTATAATTTATACTCACCCCGCTGCTCTGATCACTTTGCTTAAAAGAGACTCCTAAGTCTTACTTAAAGTATTGGATTAACTCACCAAGGGCAATTATAGATCCCCGCTAACATAGGCACTACTTCCTGCGCTTGCAAGGCATGGAAAACTCATTCAGCTTTCTAGAAATTCTGCTATCGCCAAGCCCAAGTCAGTTTTTGCAATTTTAATATTTTCATGATACCAACTTATTATTATTTTCATTAACACTAGCTGTGGGTTGGTAACGCACATGTGGCCTAGCTGGTGTCTTTTACTAAGAAACCGACACTAGCAATAAACTATAAAATTCTACATAATAGGTACAAAATAACAAAACGATTTTATTGTAAGTCAAATCGAGCTAACGCTTTGATTAATAGAGATTCTAAGCTCGAGAAAAGAGCAATGAGTGTGTTGAAGGCAAGGACCCCACATGTGCTGGAGTTGGTTACTCTTTGTTTGAGTTGCCAATGCCATTAATGATGATACCCTTTGGCCATTGCCCCATACTGAAAAACTTCTCAAAATACATGGCTGCATTTTTTGGGTTACAGGGAGTCAATGCTGTCTTGTAACATCATTTCCATAGAGACCTTAATTTTACCACACAGTGACTCATAATATGTACTTTTTCTTTGATGGGTATGAGTGGTTTCCGTCCCTCGTGTCTCATTTGGTTTGAGTTTTTTGGTTTTTTTTTTTGGGGCAGGGAACTGGGTTGTTGACCTCAACTAGGTGTACGATAAGGAATTTGTGTTTTTGGGAAGTGGGTATGTGATAATAATGGAGTGGTTCTAGGGTTTCAGGTTTTTTTTTTCTTTGTTGAATCTGCTCTGGTGGATTCGGCTCTGCTGTTTTGGTGGGGTTGCTGGGAATTGTGCTAAAGGTTCTGTCTTTGATGAAGAGATTGGAAGGAAGCTGCATTGTGAATCAATTTTAACAAGGCTGAGAAAATTTTGGTACCAGAATAGCGTTTGGTGGATTTTTTTTTTTCTGGGTTTTGTTTCTTGTTGATGCAAGTGTTCCGGTTTGAGGCTAAGTGGTTCTGTAATTGTCAGAATTGGAAGCCTCATTTGGTGCTGCTTAAGGATTTCAGCGTGATACAGAGTTTGAGAAGGATTTTATTGGGTTTCAATAGACCTTAGATCTGTTCTGAACTCGGTTCTTGAGTTGTTGTTCTCTTTCTGGGATTTGATTGAGTAAAAATGGCTTGCATGAAATTGGGTTCCAAAGCTGATGCATTCCAGCGTCAAGGGCAGGCCTGGTATCTACCCTTTTCCCTTGTGTGTTCTGTAAATTACAATTTTGTTATTGTTCTCTTCTCTCTTCAAATGTGATATCCTTTGTTGAAATGTTTGTGTGTTGTAAATTGTAGGATTAGGAAGAACACGTTTATTTACTTTTAAGCTCTCGGTTTACTGAATGCTTGCTTGCCACTTCCAGTGTTTATCAGTGGTTCAGAATATTGAACTCTTGTTGAAGTGTAGTAATTGGATATAGGATGAATAATTAATTTGTGAATGTCTTATTAGCCTTGGTTGATAGATCCTTCTGTGTCAAATTCAGGTTTGGTACATGAGGCCTGGATGTAAAGTGGGAGCATAAAAGTGCTTCATGAGTTCCTTTTTTTTTTTTTTGGTAATTTGATATAATTTGTCAAACATTATATTTTCATGGCAAAAGTCTGCAATTTGTTCTTCCTGTGTACGAGTTTTGTACTCCATGGATGCCCTTTTGATAGGACCAGACTTGTCAATGAAGATAAAAACACTGTAATCTTTATTCTTAACGTATTGTATGTGTATTTAATTTGATTTATTTTCTTCATGGTCTGTGAGGAAATAATTTAAGATTACCATTTCTTTTTTCATTTGATTATGCTTCTTATGATCATAGTGGTGTTAATTGGCATGCATACGCCTCAGTATACCACCTCTGATAAGGTATCAAGGGAATCTTTGGCATGATAGGTACTTTGCAATGCACTCCTTATTACTATGTTTGAGACTTACCTGAGTACAACCTGATTGGAAATGCATTGTGTCTGTTGGAATTTTTATTGAAAATTTTTCATTTTTATATAATGTGTAATCTTTTTATTGCTATTATAACCACAGGTTCTGCACAACCGGGCTTCCCAGTGATATAGTTGTTGAAGTTGGTGATATGTCCTTCCATCTTCACAAGGTATATAATATCTACTTATTTGAATTTATTTTTATCACATCTAGTTGATGCATTATTTATACTGATGGTGTTAGTTTACTTGAATGTCTAGCTATTTTTAGAAGGTCTGGTTTATCTTTAAATTTGCCAAAGTTTACATGAAGATAGACATAGCAGAGTTTACATTACTACATTAGCAATATATTATTTATAACATATTAAGAAGTATGCTGTCAATTTACAAGTAGTTCAAAATTATTGATACCGCTATTATTGGAATATAATTGTAGTTGGGATTGGTTCTGCGCTAAAAAGATGGGCATTATTATTATATTATTATTATTATATTATTGTATCTTAGGGCATTATGTAAATGTAATGTGGTGAGGGGCAGTATTTAGTTCTGTTTTTGGAAAACAATACCAATTTCTAATTCCATTTTCCTTCATATTTCATTTAGTACATGTTTGGTTTTGCATTTTTACACAAAATAGCTTTTCAGCTAAAAAACTCTCAGTATTTTGATTTTGAGCTTTTGTGAACATAAAATAAGCTAATCCAAACACACACTTAATGCAGTTCCCTTTGCTATCTAGAAGTGGGGTTTTGGAAAGACTGATTGCTGAAGCTTCGGAATCAGAGGAAGAATGTGTCATACGCCTCCCTGACATTCCTGGCGGGGCCAAAACATTTGAACTTGTGGCAAAATTCTGCTATGGTGTGAAACTTGAACTTACAGCGTCAAATGTTGTGTACCTCTGGTGTTCTGCTGAGCATCTTGAAATGACCGAGGAATATGGTGAAGGTAATCTTATTTCACAAGTTGAAACCTTTTTCAATCAAGTGGTCCTCCGAAGTTGGAAAGACTCTCTAAGGGCACTTCAAACCTGTGATGATGTTTTGCTCTATGCTGAAGAGCTCCACATTGTGAAAAGGTGCATTGAATCACTTGCAGCAAAGGCATCTACTGACCCAAATTTATTTGGGTGGCCTGTATTGGAGCGTGGTGGGCCCATGCAGAGCCCTGGTGGAAGTGTTTTGTGGAATGGAATAAGTACTGGGGCAAGACCAAAGAATTCAAGTTTAGATTGGTGGTATGAGGATGTGGCGAATTTGAGTTTACCTCTTTATAAGAGGTTGATAGCTGTCATGGAATCTCGGGGCATTAGGCATGAGATTATTGCTGGTTCTCTTGCTTTCTATGCTAAAAGGTATCTGCCAGGGTTAAATCGGCGCCAGGTTTCTGGTGAGTCCAGTACCCGTTTGACACCAGTGGCTTTGGGGTCTCCACCATCTGAAGAAGACCAGAAGATTCTGCTGGAAGAGATTGATCGGTTACTCCCAATGCAAAAGGGCCTGGTCCAGACAAAGTTCCTGTTTGGTCTACTTCGAACAGCCATGATTCTTCGATTGAGCACCTCTTGCATATCAAATTTAGAGAAACGGATTGGGGTGCAGCTTGATCAAGCTACTTTGGAAGATCTCTTGATGCCTAATTTCTCATATTCAATGGAGACACTTTACAATGTTGACTGTGTGCAAAGAATTCTTGAACATTTCCTTGCCATGGATCAGGTTACTGGTGCTGCCTCTCCATGTTCTATTGATGATGGCCAGTTGATTGGATCACCTTCACTGACACCAATCACCATGGTAGCCAAGCTGATTGACGGTTACCTAGCAGAGGTTGCCCCAGATGTTAACTTAAAACTTCCTAAGTTTCAAGCCCTTGCTGCTGCTGTTCCAGAGTATGCCAGGCCTTTGGATGATGGTTTATATCGTGCTATAGATATTTATTTGAAGGTACTTATCTATAACAAGTTGTCACGCATTAATTTTTTGTGCATTACATGCAAATGTTGAGGCCTAAATTTAGCATGCATCATGCCACAGGTGGGCCATTTCTTGGCCCGAGTTAATATTATATATGTTAGCACTTCTTGCCCATGTTTAAGTGCATGTTTGGCTTTCAGTTAGAAATATCAAAACTGACGTTCAAGCCTTGAACGGAGTGCCCCTGTTGTTTGGCAATTGTTTTTTCAAGTTTGCTTCAACAAATTTTTCACTCAAACGTACGTTGAGCAAAAGCAAGAAATTCTTGCTTTTGTGTTAAAATTGTTGTTCCAACTCACTTTTAAAACAAAAGTTTCCAAACATAAATTAGTTACTGTAAACTTACTTTCAACTAAACTTAAGTTTACAAACACACTTTCAACTAAACTTAAGTTTACCAACTGTAATCCAAACACACACTAAGTCTCCTGTCCTTGATTTGAGTGGGTATACTTTACCCGAAGCATATTTGACTGCACCAGATATATCTGTGTCACATTTCTAGACAATTTAGGTGGTGTTTGGTTTGTTTTTTGTTTTTATTTTCAGTATTAATAATTAGAAAATGCTACCTTGTTTTCATTATGTTTCCCGTTTTCAAAGTTTTGTGAAGGAAGGGATAAAAACAACATTTTCTTGTATCACCATTTCCTTCAAAAAAAAGCTTTGAAAACAGTAAGTAGAATGAAAACAGGGTAGCATTTTTGTAATTATTATGAAAATATATCAACTAAAAATGAAAATAGAAGACAAACAAAACACTCCCTTAATTTTTCAAATTATATTCTGTTTCTTTCCTTACGCATATCATTTAGCACTAGTCAGCATGCTTTTCTGGCAGTCAGCAAGAGGACTTAAGGACATGTTTTGCCAATTGTGAACTTCTAACTAGTTTGGACTGACTCACTGTTGCTGTCACACAAAACTGCAGTCTCACCCTTGGTTGGTGGAGTCTGAGAGAGAGCAACTATGCAGGCTGATGGACTGCCAGAAGCTCTCATTAGAAGCGTGCACCCATGCAGCGCAGAACGAGAGGCTACCCATTAGAATAATAGTTCAAGTTCTATTTTTCGAGCAGCTCCAGCTTCGGACTTCAATTGCTGGTTGCTTTCTAGTTTCAGATAATCTTGATGGATCAAGACAGTTAAGAAGTGGTTTTGTTGGATCTAACGAGGGTGGCTGGGCATCAGCTGTGAAGGAGAATCAGGTTTTGAAAGTGGGAATGGATAACATGAGGATGAGGGTATCTGAGCTTGAGAAGGAGTGCTCAAACATGAGGCAGGAGATTGAGAAATTGGGTCGTGCAAAGGGATCAAGCACTTGGGGAACTGTGTCTAAGAAGCTTGGGTTTAAGATAAAGTCTCAGATGTGCAGTGCTCAAGAAGGATCAGTTAGCAACCAGAATAATGGAAATAGTAAGGTTGAGAAGTTGAAGGACAGACATGTAAAGCACAAGAAAAGTTCTTCCATTAGTGACAAAGCATCAGTCTCTTCAATTGTTCCTTCGTAGTGTCTACATGTTCTTTACCTCTGCATCTCAAGCAAATGTAATTGAGATGGAAACAAAGGTTACCATGTATTGTGTAACTGTAAACCGTAGCTTTAGTTTTATTTATTTTTTTTGGTCCCACTGCCTGCATATAAAATGTTTGTGCACGTTATGCCTCCTACTTCTCCAAGTTATTCATTTGTTTGCATTTTAAAAGAGGCATGCTTAAAAGTTTACCAAAAAAAAAAGAAGGGGTATGCTTAATTTTTTTTTCTTTTTTTTGGGTATTCGGTATGCTTAAAAATATATTCCATAGAATAATAAAACCTTATTTTGGTCCTTGACATTTATTTTTATTCTCATTTTAGTTTTCAACATTTATAAATTCACTTTAATTTAGTACTTCTATCTATATATACCAATTATCTAATAAATGAAAATGCTGTGTCACTTTAATTTAATCATTCTATTTATATATACTACCTTTTCTCTTTTTAAGGGAAATCTTAGGTAGCCTAAGAGATAAAAGCTCGGATGAGCCTGGATGACTTACCTTAAGTCGAACCAATTTTTTCTTTAAAGAACACTTTCATTATATTTAAAATATAAATTTGTTATTTATTGAATTGAGACAAGAAATCCTCTGCAATACAAGTCGGACTTCCTACCATGACTTTTTTTTTTAAAATGATAAGTGAATAATAAAACCAAGTAATTTTAAATGTATTCGTTCAATTATTTTTTAACAAATTGTCATATCAATAAATAATAGTGTCACATCATTTCTAACAGTGATATATCAATATTTTTATTTATTAAATAATAGATATATATAGACAAATAAATTAAATTAAAGTGAGTTCATAAATATAAGAGACTAAAGTGAAAAAAAAAATAAAATGTCAAGGACTAAAGTGAAAATAAAAACAAATGTTTGGGATCAAAATAAGGTTTTAATCATCCATAAAATTACGAAAGTATTAGGATGTAGCAATTTATATTTATTTGTAACACCCTTCCACGTACTTTTGATATTCATTTGGGCATATTCTCTCTCGTTATATTTTTTCCCCATTGTTTAAGCACCCTTTTCCTTTGAAATTCATTTAGAGATCTCAATAAAGAACTCAAGTCCTCATACATCTTTGCTAACATGCATGGTCATAATCTAGAAATTGTTCATGTTATTATTGTGAATAAATGTTTGCATTCATGCCACAATCTAGAAAATATTCACTTTGTTATTTTAATTTGAGGAATCTTCATTCTTATATAAATAACATTGGACAAACAATTTCATGAGAATTTTCTTTAAACCTCAAATCTTTTTTTGTCACATATAGAAAATAAGTAAATCATCTATTCTGAATCAATCAAAGAAATCAGTTAGATCATATTTTCTTAGTTTTCATATGGTTGAACAATGAAACAATAATTTCCCACAAGCAAGAGCTGAAGAGCCATAGTCCAACATGCCAACTTTAATCTCTTTACTTGATTGTTATGCTTTACAATTTTCTTCTTCAACATACTTAAAATCTTATTATTCGATAAGCTCCATTTCATCTTCCTGTTCAAAATATCTATATATTGTGTTCTCATCATGCAATCAAACCGAAATGCATTCATGACACCGTCACTCACCCACCACAACCTATACGATTGTTTTATAAAGACATATCACAATACTAGGAAACTCAAAGTTTCGCGAAGGCTAAAGTGCTTGTCCTTACTTAAGACCAAAGGAAAAAAGATTAAAAAAAACCAAAACTTATAGTTGGTATCTCTCGTATGCCAAAATAAGTGTTCAATCATTTGAGCTATAGAGTCCAAGCGTTTAATAGATTTAATTAATAAAGTAAACAACAATCTGAGCTCCGAGAAAAAAGACAAACAACAACAATCTGAGTTGTGAGTAAAAAGATAGACACCAGGCTTGTAGCCTTTTGTTTTAGGATAAAAACAAACAAAACAAAACGAGTGAAACACAAATACTACGTTTGGGAGATGGAAAGGAGTGGAAGGAAAAAAGAAAGGAAGAGAAGGACTGGAAAAATTAGGAATGGAGGGGAACTTCATTCCTCTTGATTAGATGTTTATAAAAAAACAAATTAAGAAGAATTCTCTTCCCCTTATTTGGCTTTTAAAATTAAAGGAGGGGGAAGGGATAAATTACAAAATTAAATTTTCAATATTATCCTTATAAAACTAATCAGTTTTTCATAATTCATCGTGAAAGTACTCTTTTTTAAAAATGTTAGACATTCACACTATTATCCAAGTGAATATATACATTTTTTTATTACAATTTCATGTCGTTTGGTTTCTCCCATTGCTTTTGAATTAGATAACATATATATAATAAAAGAGCACACAAGTTGTACGATAGTCATATGAAATGTATGTTGTATTAACATGAAAGTGTTCCTCAGATCTTCACCCACTATTTATAATAAATTACAAGTATTAAAGATTTTAAAGTATAAAAACCTTATACTATTCCGAAGCTAGGGGTGGGAAGACAAGCAGTAGCCAGGTTGTTTTCTTAAACATGAACTGGCACAGATCATAAAGATAAAGTCTCTGCGCGTATTAGCAATGTAATGAAATTTAATTTTAGTTTAGCTGATCTTTTTAAAAGTCGACTGGTTTGTAAGTTCTATTTAAAGGCCTATTTTAAAAAAACTTTTAAATAAATTTAAAAGACCTACCTTTAAACGGACTAATAGACTTTTTATATAACTAATGACTTAAAGCGGCGAAATAGCCAATGCAGTCTAGCTAGCTTTATTTTTATTAAAATTTAATTAAAAAATATTAATATATTATAATAAATTAATAATTATAATTATCATAATAATATATAATTAAATAAGCTAGATTGTCAGCCATGAAACTTGTTAATGACTTGAAACCTGACTTATTTAACTAAACAAACTTTTAAAAAAATCTTGACCTAACTTATTTAATAGACAGATCAGGTTAGGCCAAACTTTAGACAGATCAAGCCACAGGCCTCTAACAGGCGGTCTGGCCTATTTCCAGCCCTGTCCGAAGCACATGTCTATCCATCGATCCGTAACTTCAATATCTCAATAATAATTGTTCGTTTAAATTAGAGTAAATTACTCCAACTTCTCTTCTATTTACCTCTTTTTTCACATACCTCCCATTTATTTTCAAAAGACACACATAACCCCAGTTATTTCAATCTGTTAGCAATATTTCGTTAAATTATAGAAACTCAAAATTACCCTTATGATACCTAGCCTCTCATCGTCAACCTCACGCACAGATGCACCTCCCCACTCTATCCCCCAACTCTTCCCACTCCCCAAACCTAACCCATCCGCCCATGGTTTGATCTCCATTGCCATAACTACGTGCTTTGCACTTCCTCTTTAGCAATAATCTCTCATTTGCTTCTTTAATTACTCCTCCTTCTCTTCACCCTAATTTGTGGTCTTCTAGTGCTTGCTGCGTTCGTGTGATGGCAAACTTGGACAACTTCTATATACGTTTTGATGATACACAAATTGTCCATGATGATGTTGACCCTGATTGCTACTCCTTCGTGGATTTGGTTGCAGACATATACAAATGGGTTTTAGTAGATGTCCCTAATGAAGTGAGTGTTGGCTTCTATGTTTTATATCTCAACCCAAATAATATGATTGAAAAGGTTGAGATTCTCACTGATGCTGACTTGATGAGCATGTCTGAATTGTAAAAAGAGTATAGGAATATTTATCTATGTGTTGAGCCTCTATATAATGTAGTTCTCATATCTACTGAGGTCCCTAACCCCCTTCCCAAAATGAGCGCAGTGCTAGCACTCACCCTTCCTAAACTGAAATTGAAGGTAATAATATAGTCGATGGAGAATTATTTGGTTTTAGTGATAGTGATTGTGCATATCATTCTACAAAAGGTGAAACTAGTAATAACTCAAGTAATAGTGAAGAGGAACTGATCAGAATAGTTATGATGGTTACTTATCTGATGTGTAATTGGATGACCACGGATCATTGAAAGGAGAAGAAAATGTGATTGATGTAAACAACAATATGACTGGAAAACGGTTTCAACTTATAGAGGATGGTAAGGTGCATTTAGAGCTTCATCAGCATTTCAATGATGTAAAAGAGTTTAGGAGTGTCTTGAAGGATTTCATAATTCGGGAGTAGTTTGACTTGTTATATTTGAAGAATGAAAAGTCTAGGATGAGAGCTATTTGTGCAGCTGAGAATTGTCCATGGAGAATACATGCTTCTCCTATTCCTAATGGTAAGACATACATGATAAAGACATTCAGCCCTAAACATACATTTGTCAGGCATTTAGAGGAGACAAATGCAAACTAAGATTGGATGGCAGAGAAACTAAAATCTAGCTTAAGACTGATCTTAACATGGGCTATGATTTGATGAAGAGCACATGACTTGATAAATATGGGGTTGAGGCACACCCAATGCAACTATATAGGGCATGAAGGAGAGCTAGAGAAGAAGTTGAAGGAACTCATGGTGCAAGTTATAAAAAGTTACCCAAGTATGTTGAGATGTTAAGTAAAAATTCTGGCAGCACAATAAAAATCATGTACCATGATAGGATTGTTGTCACTTAAGTTTCTACTTTGAAGAGAATGTTTTATCTCCTTGGAGGCATTTAAAGTTAGCTTCTTAAAAGGATGCAAACCTTTCATAGGATTAGATGGATGACATTTGAAGGGACCTTATGGTGGAGTGCTTCTTTCTGCAATGTCTTTAAATGCCAACAATTGACTATGTCTTGTCACATTTGTTGTTGTAGAGATTGAATGCAAGGATAGTTGGCTATGGTTTTTAGATTTGCTTCATAGTGTCATTGGTGATACAAACTATGGAAGAAACACTTTCATAAGTGACAGACAAATGTTATATTCTATTTATATATGATTATATTAGACGAAGTTAAGTTTTATCTCATCAAATTATTGTGTCTTTTTCTTGTAGGGCTTACAACAAGCTATTGAAGAAGTATTTCTAGAATCTTGGCAAAGATACTGCTCAAAGCATCTAATTAATTATTATCAGGCTAGATACCCACATGTTCTTTTAAGGGATTACTTTTGAGAAGCTGTGACTGCGCCTAATAAGGACGAATTCGAAAATGCTCTGAATGGAGAAGTTGCTGACTACTTATTGAAGATACCCGTGCATGTATGGGCTAAGCATGCATTTGATCCAAATGCCAAGATCCTTTAATTCTTGGGTAGATAAGTTTAGAGACACACCTATACTGCATTTGCTTGATTGCATGAGAGCTAAACTTATGGACATATGGCATAAAAGATATGAAACCGCATGTAAAATGGGAAAGGGAAAGTAATGAATATGATTGCTAAAGATCTATCAAAATTAAATTTGAAAAGAAGAAATTGCATAGTTCGTCCATACTTTCAAAATTAAATTTGGAAAGTAGAAACAACACATACCTTGAAATCCTCAGAAAACAAAGGAGCTATTATATTTTTGTTCATCCAACTGAGGTGTCTTGATTCTTTTTCTCGTGGGTGTTGTGTTGCGGTTCACCCTACTATTCCTACTCTTCCCCAGTTCTTCAACCTGTTTAAGGCTATGAAGAAGGAGACCACGTGCACGTGGTCTCATTAACCTTTTTTTTTTTTTCCATTTCCTTATTGAAAATGATTAAAAAGTCAAAGAAGGTATTTTTGTCATTTCAGCCACATATAACAGTTGACTAACTCCTCTGTTAGCCAATTTTAAAGTTTTATTTAATTAGATTTATGTATAACGTTATACAAGAGAAATGTGTGTAAAATTAAGGGAAATATATATAGCTTTTAAAAATAGAAGAGATATGTGAAAAATCAAGCAAATAGAGCAGATGTTAGAGTATGTTTTACTTTTTAATTTCCTATTGCATTGACTCAAACAATTGTAGCTTCAATATTTTGACATATATAAAGACACAAATGTTTAACAACAATGCCAATTACCAAAGTTGCCATTTATCTCGCAACTAATAAATTGATCAAATATGTATTCCATTTGTAATTTCTCTATTGCACATAAATGTTCCTATGTGATCACCATGGTTATTAGAATTGGATCAGACTAGCCGGTTGGATCAAAAAAATTGAGAACTGGTCATCTGATCGGTCCAATTAATCTTCAAAATTAGTTAAAAAAAATTAGAAATTAGCCCTGAATCGATCAATCTGTTTGAACCGATCATGGTTAATAGGGTTGAATCGGTCCTTCTTTTTTTTTTTAAATCCAATTTTTTTAAAAAATATTTAAAACCTTTTTTTTAAGACATTGATTATTTTTGGTTCTCAATTTATAACAAAAATTAATCATTTAAAACTCTTAATTTATCTAATGTGGAACAAATATGAGCTTTTAATACAATAAGATTTTGACTTTAATTTATAATAAGAATTGTCACCTCTTACCCTTTTACTTATTCGATCTGGGACTAATATATGTTAGAAAATTATATTAATATTATATAATATCTTTAGTTTAATATTTATTTAAGTAGAAAATAAATTTAATTATATTAGTAATATATTTCAATATTTTACTTTGATATTATTTATATATATATATATATATATATATATATATATATATATATATATGTATTGGGAGGATTATATATATATGAGTTCAACTTCGATTTAATCTCGATTGAATCTAAAAACCTTGACCCTATTTCTTTTTCGGTTCAATGATGGTCTAGTTCTCAAAACATTGGTGATAACCACAAGGAATTTTGATAACAAAAAAGGCGCATATGAATTTGTGAAAGAATAGGCAATGTCAAATTATTATTTTTTGTGAGACGATGAGGTTTTTTCACAAATTTAACATATTTGAATTGACCATGGAACTAATTCTAGTTTGACCACGAGGACACGGGAATTATACGATCTTCCCACAATAATTACTTCCCTAAAATTTAAATATGACAATGTCAAAATTTTAGTTAAATAAAATATAACACTAACTTTATAATATAAGTTATTAATTTTATAATATAAGTTCAGAATATATAATTCAATTATTGTGTAACTAAAACCTAATCATTTTCCCCTCATTGCCTTCTTTTTATGGGGTCCGTTCTCCTCTTTATTCCTAATTAAAAATAGTCGAATTAGGGGTAGAACTCATTTTCCCATCAATTGAATCTCTTATGTACCCACTTTAATCGAGGGCAGTGTAGTGCTTCTCCCACTACTTGCCTCCATCATTTTTTTCAGTTGATAATGATAATAATTTAAAATAAAATTTTTCTACAAAAAAAAAACATAAATAAAATAAACTTTAACATCACATACTATAACTTTGTTTAACAATCTAAGATTCTTACAAAATTAAAAGAATATTATAAATAACAAACTAAATTCAATTATATTTTGTAATAATTAGTTTACATAAATAGTATATATTTTTTTCAACAAGTTTTATCATTATAGGCTTATTTAATAAAAAAATTATTTTAAAATAATAAAAATATATGTATTTTTATCTCATTTCAAAGTTAAAAAGAAAAAGAATCATAATATATGATATATATTAAATAAAAATATATATACTTCGGGTTTTGGATAGAATAGGCGGGTACTATAATGTCAATTTTTTTGGGTGAGACGAGTAATTTTGCCATCCCTACCCACATCCAAACAATACAAAATTTAAGGTATATTTGAATTGACTATGGGAGGAAAAATATCCAAACTAATTAACTGAGGTCTGGTCGGTTTAGATCGATTTAGGTAAAAATTTTCGAGTAACCCGAACCGAACCAACCTGATTATAATCGGGTTGGCTCGGGTCGGATAATCGGGTTAGAAACTCTCCCAACCACTACCACCCCACCCCACCCCATCTCCGATTTTGAGAACCTTCCAGCACCAAATCCTAACCCTTCACTTAGCAAATCCAACAGAACCTCTCCCACCCACACCACACCACCCCACTCCCTCCATCATCTCCGATTTCGTGAACCTTCCCGCACCCAATCCCTTTTCACTCAAAGCAAACCCAACAGAACCTCTTCCACCGCACCCCCACCCCACCCCCACCACCCCCTAGCCACATATTGAATCCCACCTAAAAGCCCTATTCTTTGAAATATGTAAAAATGTCAAATGCCACGGCATCTTAGACCCACCATTTAAACCATGAACCGTCACTCGTATAACACCCTACATTTCCTTCCTTTATAATACTAACCGTGTTATTAATCGCCATCAACACCAGAATGACTCAATCAATCAGAAAAAAAAAATTTAAAAAAAAGAGAAGAAAGAGAGAGGATCATCTCGCGGTGACCAGATTTGAGATCGCAATGGCCATATTTGGGTTTACGGTGGCCAAATCTATTTTCTGGTAAGGTAGCTCTGGCAGGGGACTACGACGGCGAACCCAGATCTAAACGTGGTGGCACTCTGTCATCTTCATTTTTTGCTTTTTCTTCTTGGGAATATGGGGGGTGGTTTCTAGAAGGAAGCGTAAGAAAGAGCGAGTTTATTCCTAGATTAAAAATGAAGAGTGAGTAGGGAAGTTGGAACCTGAGATTGACTAGTTGAGCAGCAACAACGAGCAAATTTGGGGCTTAGGGTTTCAATTTGGGAATTTTGGTTTGCATAGAAATGAAGAACGGAAGAAGGATGAGAAAGAAATTGTGAAAAAATGAGTTGCTAAAGGAATGAAGGAAATATTGGCAAAATAACGTCGTTTTAATCGATAATCGGGTTAGTTTTTCGAACTCGCCACCCGAATCGATAAACAGACGGGTTGTCGGGTTTAATACAAAAGACCTAATGCAGGCGTTGAAGGAACGGACCCATGAACACCCCTAGTTGAAGGAACAAGGATAGATAATGGCTTCTACAATGCTGTGTCCTTGGATGAGCTGGGGAGCCCGCGCCCCCTCACCTTTTCTCACATTCCTCAGTGCTTCTGGTTCAAGGTCAAGACCAACATCACTGTCTTTGAATGTTACTCGCAATAGTTACTCTGCTCTGGTCCATTGCACCTTCCTCTCCTCACCTTCTTCTCTGTCTTTCCCTTCCTCCCTTTCAGGTAGTTTAATTTTTGCAGCTCTTGCCTCAAACGAAGTTTATTCGGTGATTTTGGCATCTGGGTAGTTGTTCTCTTACGAATTATGCAGTGGTAAGGGTCATTTTGGAATTTATTCCTCATTGAGCGGACGAGAGGGAAACAACTTGTTTTTTTTACCCAATTATGTAGTGAGTCGTATCAAATTTTAAGGATAAGCCAGTTTTTCACCGAATAAAACTTGAATAAAAACAAGACATGAATTAAAAGCCCAAATATTAATCTAAATGGCTGGAAATGTAAGACATACTATGAGGCATTCGGTTTGTTTTGTTATTTTCATTTTTGGTTGATATGTTATTACTTATAATTACAAAATTATCATCTTTGTTTTTATTTGTTTGATATTTTCAAATTTTTATTAAGGAAATAGAAAAACAATAAAATGGAGACATTTTTATAATTATGAACGAAAACATATTACCAGAAAATGAAAACATAAAACAAACTAAATGCCCCCAATAGTGCTGTTTGGTAGTGAAATATTGGGGCACTATGTCCCTGCAATCGCCTTCATGTGTCAAGCAATAGGAGGAGTTTGGCCACCTCAAGCTACTTCTATTATAATCCTAAGTATTGTGATACTGTGCTCCACAGTAAAGAATTCCCAAAGTAGCAAAGCCAAAAGTAACGGAAAATGATGCAAAACCAAAAGTAACTTGCCCTTCATCATTTTTTGGCCTTTGGGAATTTCAGTAGTGTTGGGTGTACGTTACATGATCAGATCTTGAAGCCTTATATATAGAAATCTTCAGGTCAGTCTTCACCTTTACTCATGGACTGTAACTAACTAAACATTTTATTTTCAACTGTCTAATTGAGTTCATCTGTATAAAGAATTTAATTGAACCTGATTTCGCATAGTTTTAAATGGGAAGTGCTGAATTCTTCATTAATGATGTATAGCAAGCTTTTTTAAAAAAATAAATTAATAGTGATTATACTGAGCATGGTAGCAGTTTGGAATTGGAAGTGCCTTCTTTTGTTTTAATCTAAGTGAAATAGGGTTGGTGTTACTAATGAAACAATGAGGTGGGTGGGTACTTGGATTGGAAGTGGACAAATGTACGAAAGAGTATTGCGAGATACAGCTATCTTATGATCTTTATTTATGCAAATGTACTGATTATATAGCAGCATCCAGATTGGTTTTTTAATTATGATAATAATTTGCTTACATTTTGGCCATTTGGGTGTCTGAGGTGAGCTAGAAGCGAGAGAAATTAGGGGAGGGGAGAAGAAAATAGAACCCAGCTCTGAAAACTTCTGTAATGCTAACTAATTAACTTTGAAATTTTTGGTGGATTTGTTCAATGTGCTTGTTTTCTACCCTTGTTGTTGTACTTAATTGATTACTCTTTAGAAGTCTATAATTGTAAAATTTATTCAGATTTAGTTTGATTTGATCTCACTCAGCTAGTTTCTCAATTTTCAGGTTTGTCACTGGGTTTGGATTTGACATCTAATGTTGGGGCTAGAAGAAGAAAAGGTTGTGGCCTGGTTGTGAGGGCAGGCAAGGCTGCTCTTTGTCAGACCAAGAGAAACAGATCACGAAAATCATTGGCACACAAGTGGAAGAGCATACGAATGAGAACAACAAGTGGAAGAGCAGTCTTAAAGCGTCGACGTGCCAAGGGATGCGAAGTCCTTTGCACCAAGTCCAACCCAAATACTGGCAAATAGTGGGAGAAGGGCTTAAAATTATTCTATTTATATGGGTAAATGTATTGATTCCTGTGAACTTGTCTAGATTTCAAGTCTTTCTTTTTTTCCTAGCAGTGGTTTTTATACCATTAATTATATTTGAAGATTTTATTCTTTGGATTTTGCTAGGACACTTGTTAAGAAAGTCAAAATAGGAAGTTTTTGATGAAAACAAGGCATTCAGTATATTGGAAATTGGAAAAGCTTTACTTTTTCATTTAAAATTTTCTAGTTTGGCATCCTTAACAACCGTTCTTAGGGCACTTGTTAGCAAAACCCTTATTCTTTGAGTCTCGACTTTTGTCTGTCATCTTGCTAAGTTGCATTGTTGCTCCAAATATGTTTGTTGCGAAACAAATCAGAAATTAGACTTGATGGAATGACAAACATGTCAGATAATTAGTTCTGCATGTATAATACTTCTTATGCTATGTTAGCTTAATTATCATTTGTAATTTCTCTTTCGATTGTGGTTGTATTTTTTAAAAATTTACTTTGCACAATCTGATTGAGTAGATTTCCGTGACTGATATTTCTTCTTTACTCACAGCATCTCATACTGCTTTTTCTTCTGTTGCAACGGATCTGTCATTGGCTTTAAATTGTGGCATTATTTGTTGTGATCATTGTCAACACATCCCTTTACATTAGTGGGTGCTGTAGACAAGAGGCTCAAGATTTTTTTTGTTGATAGAAAAAGAAATGTTATTAGAAGAGAGAAGAAAAGTACAAAGAAGGAGGATAAGTAATCCTCCCAAAAATCACAGTTAAAACCTTTGAGATTGTATCATGCAACAAAGCAAGTTAATCTCTCTGCATGTCTAACAAAAAAACACCATCTAAGAAACCATGAGCTGAATACCAAAGAGAAGCCAAAAGGAGAATCTTATCTCAAATAAGTCTAAGCTTGAGGAAAACTCCTTAAAAATTATAGCATTCCTTTCCAACCATAAACACCACAAAATAGCGAAGGTAGAACACTGCCAAAGGATCTTTGCTTCTTTGCGGGAGCCAAAACTTGAGGCTCAAGATTCAACAATGAGGTTTCCTCTCTTTTGTTCCTTGAAGTCTTGAAGGGGATGCTTATCGGGAAAGCAGTAAAGGGGCTCAGTCTTTTCGTTGTGAGTGGTTAAGCCATTTTATCTTCCTGTTTATGTTCCTCTGCTTGATTGTAAAATATTGTTGGAGGTACAACCATACGTCTAGATTCAGTATCTTATGAATCCAAGTTGGGTCCTAGCTTTCAACAAATGTTATCAGTCATGATAATTTTTTATAGAATTCCTTGAAGGACACCCTTGGAATGCTATCTGATGTTGTTGTGGTAGTAACTGTTAACCACTAAGCTTGAGCTGGTAGGAAATACCCATAATTCATGCACTTGTCAATATGCCTCAGCTGTTCCGTATGTGGGTCCCTGAGGCTGTTTGTTTATATTCGTTTGTTGTGTCTAGTATAATTTCTTTTAATATTATTTATCAGCAATGGATAAAAGGAATTTGTGTAAACTGTTTCTAGTTTGTTCTAGCTGGAGCTTCATTAACATTTAGGTACCTGATTGATTTAGATGTGTGATCTGTTGGATTGTTACTCCTACATGAGAGGCAAGCTATTTATTATTTGATTTAAGTCAATAAATTGTTTTATGTTAGCTTGTAAAGTACGAGTTTTGTTGGATAGTTAGGCGCCGATATCTCTTCCATTCAAGCATAACAAGTTAGACCCATATGCTCTGGTGCCAACCTCCCTCCACATGTTCATGAAGCTGCTTACCCTCACCCCATTTTTGGCCCCACGAATTCCTTATCTACCAGTACTTACCATCTATGTCCTCACCATACCCATTTGCAGTAACTGCATGGTTAAGGTCAGTTCCACACTCACAAGTGAAAACTACCCCAATGTAAAACCGAAATGCTCTTCCGCCGGCGTCAATTGTTCCCTCGTATGGATAATCAGCTTCACTGGCAAGACCTTGGCTTTGTGAATTGTGATAGATACTCAAATGCTTTGTCCACACATTTTCCACTGCTGCCTTTACTGCTGGCACAGTCCACCAATTATTGCTTAGACAATGAAACCAATTTGCCAGTTTTGATTTAGAAAATCCCTTCAACTGCTGCCACAGTTGAAAAGGCCTGGCAACTCCCTGCAAAACAAATCAAACATGATGGAAAGGAAATGCAGTTAAACTGTTCAAGAACTGATAATGTTTAGCCATCCTTTTTTATTTTTATTTTTTATAGTTAGCCAAAAGTTTAAATTTAGGGTATGAGGTATTCTGGGTAGTTTGAGACAACTACTTATCGCATCCTCCTTTTTTCTTTGTCATTGATCAAGCTTGACTCAATCTCACTGATACTCACATTTTGTTACACAAAAGTGTTCCTAATATTGCCTAAGCTGGTTGAGTTGGTGGCTTATAGAGAGTTCGTGCGTGAGGCAAGGAATTCTTCATTAGATAAGTCAGCATAACTGTTCATCGTAACTTGTATCTTCTATTTCTCTCATTCAATTTCTCTATGAATTCCAAGTTGTCCTTGAATATCTGTTGGCATCTGCCCTTCTCTTCTGTATAGACCTGGCCATGCACAGGTCTTCAATGTTGTTTGGCAATGGATGAATGGAAGCTTCATAGAATGTGCGGGACATAGGACGAGGTGTGCAAGTGCAGAAAATGATTAAGATGGTAATAATGAATTTTATGACAACAGTAAAAGCCATTGCTCCCAAAATATAGAAGACTAGGAGTTACTATGATACTCTCATGGGTTTAGTACTAAGAGTGAGTTGTTAATGTGAGAAATTGAAACAAAGACTGTAGAGAAAGACAGGATATTTTTTGTATTTCTAAATAATCTGAGTACAAGGGTTCCTTATTTATACAATAGGATGACTATACAAAAAGGAAAAGCAATAAAAAACAATTAATTGTAATATTTTTAATTATATACAAAACAAATTCCTAAAATATCAAAACTGATTTGTAACATCATGCTAACATCCTTCCTCAAACTCAAGTAGGCGTAGAATGAACTAACTTGAGTTTGGAAACTAATATACGAAAATGACCAATATGATGAGTTTTAGTAAATAGATTGGTGCGTTGGTCAAGAGTTCCAATGAGAGAAGATGAAGAGCACAACAAAGGATGTGTTGGTGAATAAAGTGATAATCAATCTTAATATGTTTGGTACATTTATGAAAGACATCATTGTGAGTAATTTGAATAATACTCTAGTTATCACAAATAAATGTCTGTGGGAGAGGACTGAGAAAATCTCAAGTCATCCAGAAGCCAACGAATCCTAAGTATTTCAGAATTTGTGTCTGCAAGAGCCCGATATTCTGCTTTAACACTAAAATGAGTAGTCAAAGTTTGTTTCTTACTTCGCCACGAGATAAGAACATCACCAAGAAATATACAATAACAATGGTGGAGTGGCGATTAGTGGGTTCTCCTCCCTAATTAGCATCAGAATAAGCTTGAAGAGCCAAGGAAGAGTTGACAGAGAAATGAAGCTCATGAAATAAAGTACCATTCACATAGTGAATAAAATGGAGAACAACAACATAGTGAATGAAGAGCCGAGCTGACATAAATTGTCTGACTAAGTGAACATCATATGAAATGCGTAGGCAAGTAGCAGTAAGATAAATCAAGCTGTCTATCAATTGTTGATAGAGAGTGGGGTTATCAAGCACAGTACCATCTATAGATGTAAAATGAACATTATGTTTGAGAGGAATGGACTCAGTGCGACTATCGGTAAGATCAGCTCGAGAGATAAGATTTGAGGCATACTTAACTTGTGATAGAAAAAGGAAATCAGCAGAAGAAAGAACTTTAAGACCCAGAAAGTAACTAAGTGTGTCAAGATCCTTCATTTCAAAGTTGCGGCTCAAGAAAGCTTTGAGATCTGTAATGCCAGAAATATCATCTCCAATAATGATCATGTCATCAACATAAAGAAGTAATAACACAATGCCTTGATTAGTCTGACGGATGAAGAGAGCTGAGTCATGAGAGTTAGATGAAAACCCAAGCTGACTAATGGTAGAACTGAATTTGACAAACCAGGCTTGGGGAACATGTTTAAGATTGTATAAAGCCTTGCGAAGAAGACAGACCTTGTGAGGTGGACAATTGTAACTCGGAGGTAGTTGCATATAGATTTCTTCTTCTAAATCACCATTGAGAAAAACACTTTTCACATCTATATGATTAAGAATCCATTTTTGAGTAAATGCAATAACAAGGAGAGTGCGAATTGAGATGATGCGAGCAACATGGCAAAGGTCTCCTTATAATCAATGTCATACTCTTGAGTAAATCCTTTAGCAACCAAATGAGCTCTATATCGTTCAATAGAGCCATCAGAGCGAGTCTTGATTTTGTACACCCATTTACATCTCACAAGTGCCATATTAGTAGGAGGATCAACTAGATCCCAAGTATTGGTGTTTTCCAAAACTTGTAACTTTTCTTGCATATCTTAATGCTAATAAGGATCTATGGAGACTTATTGATAGGATTGAGGCTCATGTAAGTGAAACATTGTAGAAAACAATGATAATCACGAAAAAAGGTAGGTTGAGTTCTTATCTTAGTTGAACGCTCAGAAGAAGGAGGAGGTGCAGAATCTACGTTTAGAACATGGTCATTAGGAGTGATTGGAACACCATAAGTGTCTGGAAGCTCACTAGAGGAACCTGCATCAGTGTCACTAGGAAAAAAGATCAACAGAGGGGTTAGTGAAAAAAAGAATCAAGGTGGAAGGAATGAACTTGAGACAGAGAGAAGAACATGATATGTTCCCAAAAAATGACATGACGAGAGATACATATGCGCTAAGAGATGGGATCCCAACAACAGTAACCTTTGTGTTCTATCTCGTAGCCTAGAAAGCAACAAAGGCGAGCACGAGGCTCAAGTTCAGTGTATTCATTGGGTTAAAGAAGCACAAAACAGGAATAACTAAAAACCTTAAGGGAATTATAGTCTGGAAGAGTATTATGAATACGCTTAAAAAGAGAGATATTACCAAAGACAGAGGAGGGAAGACAGTTCATAACATAGACAGTAGTGAGGTTGGCTTCACCCCAAGCACGCTCAGGACAAGAGGAATAGATAAGCATAACTTAGACAGAGTTAAGAATATGATGATGCTTTCTCTCAGCGTGACCATTTTGTTTAGAGGTACTAGAACATGAAAATTCTGAGAGGATACCCTATTTAGCAAGAAAAGACAAAAGCTTTGAGTCATGGTATTCCATAGCATTATCTCGACGAAAAACTTTAATAACCTTTGAAAATTGTGTTTTGATCATTGTGGCAAAGTTAATATAAACTTGAGGCAATTCATGACAATTTTTTATTATGTATATCTAAGTAAAATGTGAATAATCATCAATAAAAAAAATACAAAATATTGAGACCTTCACATTGTGGGAGTAGGAGCAGGTCCACAAATATCAGAATGCACAAGATCAAAAGGAGAATCATAAATATAAGTACTTTTATTGAAAGATAATGCTGGTTGTTTAGCAATTTAACAAGAACTATGTAACACCCTCCCTAGGGTATCACATGTCTGACTTCCGACTCATAATCTGAAAATATTTTCATAAAAGGTTTGAGTTGAAAACGTGGTTTTAAATTTTTTTTTCTTACTGAAATATAAACTTACTATAATCTATAAGTATTACTGAAAAATATATTGCACAGGTTCATATACAATATTGACACCAATTAATATTTAATAATTTAAAGAGAAATATAAAACTAACAGACTTTTTTTTTTTTTAACAAGAGCAAACCCTATGACGGGTCCTACTCAATAGCACACGATACAACACTAACGAGAAAAGTTAACATACTATTATTTCTTTTTGTCTCTTCTTGATGCATCAGCGTTCTCTATGTCAATCTCACTGATATCTTGATCATGAATGTCACTCCTTATTGTTGTCACCAATCTCAAAAGTTCTTCCTTATGTCTAAGACAACTCGATCCTTCTATATATTTTTTTATACATACACAATAAAACAACATAACAAAGAGGTGAGATCCTGCGTGAGGCAAGAGATAACACAAACAACAATATCATACAGACAAATCATACCAGAATTATGATCATGCTATCAACATTAATCAACTATCATCATCAAATCATTTATCAGTTAAATCATCATAAATAGCAATTATGACAATGCTCTAATTATCATCATCATCATCCAAGTATTCAAAACAATTGTCATAGTCAATATCTCTCAATTAATGTATCATGCAGATATAAAATACTCAGTATCATGCATGTGTACCCAGACTCAATTTTTTAAAAACAACTCCATGGAGGTTTTCACAATTTCGAGGAGAATGCTCTGGTTAATTGTCAGCCTTAGCCCAAAGACAATCTCCCAGTCGTAGAAAAGAATCGTGTTCTTGTCGGGTATCGTCAATGCATTGCAACGGATTTGATCGTAAGTGAAGGGTTTTATGTCCACTAGTCGAGCCCGCTCCGCAACTCGACTCCCCAAGATCCATCATAGACCTCACTATCAATTCTCATTCATCTTCAACCACAAGGCCAAAATAGCTTATTAGTATACTTTATACAATGTGAATATATGGTCTGCAAGTCCAAATGGGCCAAATCTTTTCAATTTCATTTGTTCAATGTAATCATACTCAACGCATATTTTTCCAATGCATGTATAATGCACCAAATCAATCAGACATCTCTTTCAATGCATATAAAATGTACCAAATACTCCAAATGCCAATCGCAAAATCGTCATTTTCACAAACAAGTGTATGGACACCTGGTTCATAAGTAATCATTGTATTTTTCAATAACAAAATCATGTTATCATGTTTTCATAGTTATAAAACACTTTTCGTGTTTTCACAATCGCGTAACATTTACATTACGTTTTCACAATTCAAAAATGTTTGATTCACGTTTTCAAAATATCGTAACACTTCTGTTACGTTTTCAAAATACCACAATACTTCTGTTGCATTTTCAAAATACCGTAACACTTTTGTTACGTTTTAAAATTCTAAAACATTTTTATTATGTTTAGATCACAATACCGTAACACTAAGAGTTACGTTTACAAAATTGAAGTAACACACATTACGTTTTCAAAAGCAACTCTTTTGTTGCACTTTAAAATCACATACTAATTTTTCAACGTTTTTCTCAAACGCGTAAAAATATACGTTTCTCAAATCACATAGTATTTTTCTACTATTTCAAAATCGCGTAACTTAAAAATCATTCTTTTACGTCACATAAATCATTTTCTATCATTCTCAAAATATTTAAGCGTAATTCAAATCACGAAGAAATATTTTACTAAATATTAACTTATATTTCAAATCGCGTAGAAATAATTTCTTGTATTTCAAATCGTTTTTAAGATATCGTAAAATATTTTCAACATTTTACAATCACATAAAATATTCCTCAATATTCCAAACATTATCGGACTTAAATAAATCAATATCATTTTCAACAAACTTTTCAAATTGCGTAGAAATATTTTAACATATTCTAAATCGTGTAGAAATATTTTTCCATATCACGTAACTTAAAAATCACTTAAATAATTTTTCGCCACAAGTTCATTACAGAAAATATTTATTGATCTTTAAAAATTCCTTTTCAGCTTTTTTTTCAAAATAATATAACTTTATACTTCATTTAATGTATTTTCTTACTCAAGAAAATCTTTTTTCATAGTTCTTTACTCAAGAAATTCTTTTCGAAATATAATTCACAAAATCACTTTTCCATTAATTTAAATCAATATTTCAAAACTTAACATGTTCTAACGTACTTCAAAACTCGAAATTAAGTTATACGTTTAGTAAATTCTCAAAATACCATTATATTCTCTATTTTTCTCAAATCAATTTTAAAATCAATTCTCTTCAAAATAAATTGAAGTTAAAACATTTTCAACCTCTCTTTGTTTTTCATTTACAAAATTTTCTCAAGTAATAAAACACTCTGATTCTCTTTCCAAAATCCTTATACTAAAACATTTTGTTCAAACATTTTGTTTCCACTTTAAAATTACTTTGTTTCATAAAACCAAAATTATTCCAACCTCCAAAAAATCGTAGAGTCTTTGGCCATTGAAGCCATCAGATATTTTTCTTCTAAATTGATATGATTTTGCACAAACAAAACCATTAAAATTTTGTTTTCAAAACCGTAAGTCTTGTGGTCATAAAAACTAAACCCATTTGTTCAAATTCATTTTCACTTTCTTTATAAATCCTTTTTCACTTTCTTTGCAATTTCTTTTTCACTTTCTTTGCAAATCCTTAAAATCAACATTTGTCCGTTTCATTCAAAACTCATATTTAGAAAAACACTTAGCATCTTTTTACACAAAATAAATCAATAAAAATCCTCCAAAAATCATACTCTTGTTCTCTTGAAAAACAAATCCTTTGTTTATTTTCCATACTCTTCAAATCATCCATTTTCATCTTTCATGAAAATATGAATTTGTGAACACCTATTTTGAGGTGTCTTGTTCGAAATCCACCATGTTCTAAGTACTTAAAAATCAATTCTTTTGTTCTTGAAAATTTTCAGCATGAACCCTAATCAAGGGCATCAAAACCGTATTTCTTCTTCTATTGGAGCCAAAAATCAATTTCCTTCCACCATCAAGTCATGGCATATACATATATATTTCATCATAAATAATATAAGCATACCATCAAAGCCATAAAAGCATATATAGCATATCAAGCATATCATCAAAGCTATAAAATCATGCAAAGCATATCAAGCATCGAAAATTAATCAAAGCTCATAAACACCCACAAATTAATTACATGACCATGGATATGAATCCTCACATAGATTTCGCATCCATCAAATAAAATACCATCTCTCACCACCATGCTTGGTTGGTGAGATGGATCTCCCTCTTACCTCTTGAAGATCCTCCAAAGCTTCTTGATTTGTTTCTTTTTCCAAGTCCTTCACCACCAAGGGTTTCTTAAACACAAAACAACACATATATAGAAATTAGTATACTAAGCTTGATTAAGAGGAACCATGGATCAAACATGGTTTAGATCATGAAAAAGAGAGAAGAAAATGAAGTTTCCTTATACTTCACCTCAAAACCCAATAACTTTGATCTTGAAGAAACTCCATGAAGATGAATGATTTAGAAGAAGTCTTCAACATGAAAGTTGCTTAGAATATCATATAGATTCAAGATCTATGGTTGGATGAAAATAAAAGAGCTTGGAGAGTGATTTTAGGTACCTTGACCGAATGGTGTATCTTGAAGAACAAAGATGGAATTTTTGATTTTTGATAGAAACTTGAAGCTTGAATTTGAAGCTCAAGATCAATGATTTTGGAAAAACTCATAACTAGAGATGTTCTTAGAATGATGTTTAGGTTTAGAAAATCAAGTTGGATGAAATTTTTGAGTGATGGAAGGTGCTTTCTTGGAGTGCTTGGCGAATGGTGTGCTTAGGGAGAGAAATAGAGTTTTATTTGGTTTGCTTCTTGAAACTTGAAGGAAAAGATGAAGATGTAATAATAGAAAGCATGAAAATGAATTCTTTGGTCTTCTTAAGAGTGCATAGCCGTAGCCTCACTTGGAGAGAAAGAAAAGAATATTTTTGCTAAGTTATTTTGCATACAACTTGTAATAATAGGAAAAGGTGATAGATTCTTGTTTTCATTTTTTTTTTGGCCTAAAAAGCCTACTTCAAAATGTCTCCTCCTTCCTTTTCATCTTCAAAACCGTCCCCCCTCCAAGCCATCTCCTAAGGATGCAAACAAAGAAATAATGAAACAAAATTGACTAAAGCAAATCATAATTGACATAAAGTCAATTAATGTATTTGAAACTTTTCCTTTGTCTTCTAAACAATGCAAAAACCGTCCCTTATCTTCATAATGCATTCAAGTAGTTGTCATCTTTTTCAAACCATTATTTGAAGCCTTTCTAGCCATTGATTAATTCAATGGTTAGGATTAGGTAGATTTTTTATTTTAGAAGACTTAATCTGCAAGATATGGATCTTTTCCTTTAAATTTAAATTAGATGTGTCCAAAAAAAAGGGGAGATTGCTCCTTCTTACTTTTAATCCAAGGGTTATAATTAGTCTTTGTCACTTTTTAAGACTAAATCTTCACCATTAATTAAATTTACATAAAAATGGTCATAAATGGTCTTTATTACTTTACAAGACCAAATCTCCACCCTTGATTAATTTAAATCCGATGGTTATAAATGGTCTTTGTCACTTTTTGAGACCAAATCTTCACCCTTGATTAATTTTAAATCCAATGGTTATAAATGGTAATAGCCATTTTATTAAACTTATCTCTACACGTATTGATTAAATCAAGATCAAGTCTTTACCGTTGATTAAATCTACGGTTGATATTTAAGTCTTCAATATTAGAAGACTTGCTTCCTATTGGTCCGTCAAAAGTTGTCATAAAACATAATGTTGACTTAATGAGAATAATATTTATTTTTATCTGCTAAAAACCCCACCAAAGATTATATTTCTTATATTTTTATCATCCAATAAATTAAATCAAAGACAAAACACTGAAAAATTTTTAAAACATTTGGATTATGTTTAGTAAGATCATCTCGTGGCAAAGACAAATTTTTCTATGCGTAGAAAAATTTTCTTGAGGCGTAAGGTCATGACAATTTTTTATAGGACCACCTGGGGTATATCGATAAAAAAATTCATAATCATCTAAAAAATCACAAATATTAGAAAATGTATAAAAATTGAGACCTTCACGTAAAATAATTACCTAACGGTAAAAATTAAATTACGTAAAGTTTTACCCGACACGAAAATTTTTATTTTCACGACACGGAGTAAATCACTCAAAATGATCAAATATCTTGACGGAATATTCAAAATAATTTTATAAATATCAGAAATTACTTAAATAGTAAAAGATATTGCGTTAAAATTTGTTAAAGGATAAGAAATTTTGGGATGTGACAAACTACACTGAAAAGACTCATTTCTAACTGATCCTAGAGTTGAATAGAAAAAAGGCATAGAAGTAGCACAGTGGTTTGATATAGGAGGAATATGAAGTCTAGTGAGCTCAAATAGTCTTTCAATTTTACATCCAATCCCTATGACTTTCCCGTCGATGGGTCCTGTACATGACAACTAGAGGAAGAAAATGTGAGTTCATAACTAAGATCACATAATTGTCTAACTGAGGTAAGATTAAAATTTAATTTGGGAATGAGATAAGTGTCAGGTAAATTAAGGTTGGATAGAGAGATGAAACCTTTATGACTTATGTTCATAAGAGATCCATTAACAATATATATAGATTGTGCAAAATCATTAGTAGATAAGGAACAAAAGAGATGGGATGCAGATGTTATGTGATTACAACACACGAAATCAAAATACTAACAAGTATTACCTGATGTGGTGGATAAAGCAATATATGTATTATCAAAAGAGGACATAAGTTGCTCAAGGGAAAAAACTCTAATCCCTGCCTAATCCATACTCTTTATTTTTCATTCCATTCACATTTTAGCTTTCACTACTCCCAAACTTATTTTCTTTTATGCATTTAGGTGGATCATATAATTTCTTTTTTCAATTGCCTAAATCTTCTTAATTTAGTGCTTCTTAAAACTTTGTTTTGAAAAGAGTAGAAAAATTGTCTAAATACTAGGGAAGCAAATAGAAAATCACATCATACACATATGCCAATTCAAGAGCTCATAAATCCAATGAAACAAGTTTTATAATTACAAGCTTAAGTTGATAAAATGCAGAACATAAATAACAGTCATGAATTTTTCTTCCACTTTCACTTCTCAAAGATATTAACACATCAAACTTCTATTGACTCTTTTTAATCATCTATTAATGCAAAATTTTCTTAAAAAAGAATTGAATTTTGAAAAAGAAATGCATCTATAGCTATGTCACTCACAAATTTACCTAAGAAAGAAAGATTTGGATGGAACATAGAAGCTGAAGAAGCTTTTCACAAGCTAAAGCAGGTAATTACAAGTACCCCAGTGCTGACTCTTCTTAATTTTTCACAGCCTTTTACACTAGAAACTGATGCTTTAGGGACTGGTGTTGGGGCTATCTTAAGCCAATCGAGCCACCCTATAGCTTATTTTTCCAAAAAATTGTCACCTTGAATGCAAAAACAATCAGTATATACAAGAGAATTATATGCCATTACAGAAGTAATAACAAAGTTTAGACACTACTTGTTGGGGCACTAGTTCATCATAAGAATTGACAAAAAAAAGCTTGAGAAGCTTACTAGATCAATCCCTACAAACACTTGAACAACAAGCATGGATCCATAATTTCTTTGGTATGATTTTAAAATATAATACAGGCTAGGGAAAAAGAATTTAGCTACAGATGCATTATCTAGGTTTCTGTTAATAGCTTGGTCAGAACCACATATCCAATTCTTATAAAACCTAAAACAAGAAATTGCTGAAAATGCACAATTTAGAGAAACAATAAGGTTATGTGAGAACAAGGCTCAACTATATCATAATTATACTATTAGAGAAGGGTTTTTATATTGGAAAGGGGGATAGTACTACCTCATCATAGTACTTTAATTCATAAAGTTTTGGCAGAGTATCATAATTCACCTATAGGAGGCCATTCGGGTTGTGCAAGGACTGTGGCTAGAATTGCATATTAGTTTTATTGGCCTAAAATGAAGCATGATATTAGGAAATTTGTCCAAAACTGCTCTATTTGTTAGCAAGCTAAAGCAGTAACCACCTTACCTGCAAGCTTGTTACAACCTTTACTAGTACATAACCAAGTTTGTGAAAACATTGCAATGGATTTTATAACTAGTTTATCACTATCATTTGGTTACACTGTTATTTTGGCAGTAGTGGATAAATTATCTAAATTTGGACACTTTACGGAACTTAAATCAGATTATACAAGCAAACAGGTGACAAAAGCATATATGAACATTATCGTTAAACTCCGTGGCATGCCTAAATCAATAGTTTCTGACAGGGACAAGGTGTTTACAAGCAAGTTTTGGAAACATCTTTTCCAGCTGCAAGGTACAACTTTGGCCATGAGCTCAGCCTTTCATCTATAGACTGATGGATAATCTGAAGCCTTGAATAAATGCTTAAAAATGTACTTAAGATGTTTCACATTTCATAATCCTAAAACTTGGTATAAAGTCCTTCCTTAGGCAAAATATTGGTACAATACCTCATTCCACATAAGCTTGGGCATGACACTATTTAAGGCACTGTATGACGGAGAACTTTCCACCTTGACAAGGTATAATTGGAGTTCAACCGATTCACCAGCGCTATGCGAAACATTACAGAATAGGGGCACTATTCTTACTCAATTGAAAACTAACTTGGTTCAAGCACAACAAGTTCTAAAATCTCAAGCTAATAAGGAGAGAAAAGATGTTAACTTGGAAATAGGAGACTTGGTGTTGGTAACATTGCAGCCTTACAACCAAAACTCAGCAGCTCTGAGGAGAAACTATAAGCTAAGCAAAAGGTACTTTGGTCCCTTCCCAATCATTGCCAAAATAGGATTTGTAGCATATAAACTTAAGTTACCAGACTCTAAAAAAATCCATCTTGTATTTCACATTTCTTAGCTAAAACCTTTTAAAGGGAATTCCAATGATCAATACATTCTCCTACCTCTGATTACATGTGAGTTAGGTCCTATTTTATATTTCTTCAATTACTAGGCTCAATTGTCAACTTGAGGAAATGTGCTACTCTAAGTTGCAAGAAGTTATCCGAACTGCCATTGTCTACTAGGATTTGAACACTAATACCACCTATTTGTCCTGTGAATTTAATTGTTCCCACCATTAGCTCCTTTAAGAGCATTAAAAGACAAATGGTATGTTAGTTGAATGGTATCAATGTGGGAAGGTGTTTGATTAATAAGTTATGGTTCAAGATCAGTAGCAAAGTACTCATCTACTTGCAGTATCATAAAATGTTTGTTAAGACATTTTTGATTAAAAGAGAACTTTTCATTGCATGCGAAACATAATCCTTTTTCCCTCCTTAATTTCATTTCAGGAAAGCTCATTCTTTTGATATTAGGATTTTTGGTGTGTTGATTAAATGGCCTGATAAGTGGGGTAGGTAATAAGGGTGGCATGTTATTTCTATTTTGGTAGTTTGCTGTTTGTGGCTCGTTATCTATAGGTAGGGTTTATGTTGGATGGTTTTGGTTTGAAGCTATATTTTTCTTCAAAGAGTTTTGCAAGAGCCACTGCTTTAAGCAAAGAAACAAGACTTTGAGCTACTACTTCTCTGTGGATATCAGTTTACAGGCCACTGAGAAAGCAATTTAATAGTGCATCTGAGCTCAACTCATACACCCTGTTGGCTAAAGCAGTGAATTCCATGTAATAATCACTGACTGATCCTAACTGTACTAACTTAAAGAGTGCAGATCTTGGACAATCATAGGGAGATGGTCCAAAATCCAACTCTAAAGCCCTAGTAAAAGCTTGCCTGGATTAAAAGGATAATTTCTTTGAATTATTTGGAACCAAAGTACAACTTCTCAATCCAAATGTATAACTGTTATAGTCCGTCTATCTTCATCAAGGATGTTATAGTATTCAAGAAATTGATTAGCTTTAAAGATCCATTCTAATGCATTTTTTCCATCAAATTTAGGGAATTGTAATTTCACATTTCTTACCTAAAAAAGTTGTTTCTGATTTGATTTTGTTTTTTAGCTCGTGCCACCATGGGGAGAATGTGCATTCTATATAAGATTCTCCAAAGTTGCCTCAATTCGATCCATCCGAGCATTGCTAACAGCTTCAATATGCTAAAATCTAGCTCCATAATCTTGGTCACGTTTCTCCATAAATTCCATAATGCACTTCATGTCATTTTGCAATTCTCTCAATCTCATGTTTTCGGCCATGGTGGGATGAAAGCACCAAATGTAACAAACTACAAATGACTTAAGCAAATTATGAAGAACAATGTAACTGAATATACCTTGGTACTATTTTATTCAATTAGTGGTGGTAATAAGGTGGAGAGAGAGAGAGAGAGAGAGAGAGAGAGAGAGAGAGAGAGAAAAAGAAGAAGAATGACCTTACATAACACACCTCTCTCATCCTAAAATCTCAACTTATATATGCGATGATCACATGAAGTCTCTCTATCTTGAATTAGTTATTCTCTGTCCGCAGCTTCTCCTCACACCCTTGATTCCCGGATCCACTACCATTTGTCCTTTTCCCTTAACTAACTCATTTCCCACTTTCATGGTGTACACTCCCATATGAACATGCTAACCCTCCATGTTGTCATTCCTAACTATTGGTATCATTAAAAGATAACAGCCAAAAATCTTTTATCGCATTTTATCATTCCTCACATTATTAGGATTTATTTTCTCACCCTCTTATTTTTATCTCGAGAATTGACGAAGAAAGCTCAAGCTTTATGCATTATTTTCCTGCATGGGAACCCTCGCAACTTGTGGTTGCAATTGAATTTCACCAATGAAAAACTCGAATGCTCATTTTCGAGTTTCTTCTGGCATTACCCTTTTATGTCTTTCTTAGTAACTTGGTATTTGCTCACACTTTCCTTTTCCTTGCATGCACTACGTTCATTTTTCACTGACATAATTGTCTGCTCTTCTCCTACGACATACATTCTTTTCTTTCTTTCTTGTTTGTGAATTGGATTTTAAGCTTGACATTGCTAGATTAATAATATTTTATTTTTTAATCAATCTTATATTTCAACCTTTTCGTGATGAGAAAGAAATAAAATTATATAAATTAAAATCATGGATGTGAAATATAATATAATAAAATTATGTAATAAAATAATAAATGGTTGAAATATGAATGCGAGATGGCTCTTACCATTTTTTTTTGGTATACAGATCTTAGAATTTTTTTAGTTATTAGCTACAATAGATAATTGCCACTACTTGTTTCTCATGCACTGCAAAAATTTAAATGCTGATCAATATTTCACATAATCTGGAAACAATGTAATGGTACCTTATTGTTTACTAAAAATTTTATCAATTGTTCGACAATTTGGTAAACCCTTTGTCTATGGACAAAGTTTGATTCTCGATCTCAATTCGGGGAAGGAAATCGCTTCCTCTTGGAATTCTGGTATGAATATCTTAAAAGGATGGAATTGATGACTTCGATTTCAAGAAAGTTGTGTTAATCCAAAATCAAGAGTTTCATGCAAATGTCTGGCTTGATAAAAATAAATTTGGAAATTTAAAAGCCTTATTTTCGAGAAGTAAAGTAAAATCAGTATAAATGAAAATAAGTTGAAATGATCGGAAAAAAACATTCGAAGTAAATATGATAGAATGTAAAAGATTTACAATAAAGAAAATAAAGTAATTAAAATAGATATAATGAAAAGTAAATGTGCAAATATGTAAATTGCAAAAAGTAAAATTGCATTAAAAGTAAATAAAAATAATTAAATGAAAGCAATAAACAGAACTTAAATTATCTTTAAAAGAATCACTTGATTAGGAATAGAAGAGAATTTGCAAAGGAAAATAAAGACTGAATGTAAATTAACTGGATTTAAGATTGCATTGAATTTGTAAAAAGTATATGAATGAAAATGAAAATGAATGGAAACATATTGAACTAGACTTGCGTGCTGTTTGCTCGAGATGTCAATGGACGTGAGAGTGTGAGTTTACAAGTGTTTGTGAGTATAAAATTTCCAACCCCAAAGTGTTTCCATCCTCTTAGTATTTATAGACTTTCTAAGTAACTATCTAGTTTACAAGATTATGATATGTGTTTACAACAAAATAACTGCCTAAATGATTAGTAATCTTTGTCTAGTAACCACCAAATCTTTGTCAGCAATCCTCGTGCCATCAACAACAGTTCAATCTTTGTCAGCAATCCATTTGTTGTCTTGATTTTTCCTCCAACTTGCTGCTAACTGCTATTTCAAATTCAAAAACTCTCTTTTTTGAATCCAAACTTGTATGCTCGAACCTTTGTTGATTTTCACTTGAGGTCTATTCCTTCCAGAAATTTTGCTAAGTGTAGCTACTCTCTAGGCCTATGGTTTTGATTTCAAATCGAAACTACTATTCCCACTATGAAATGAAATTAACCGATCAAAATTTCTATCTCGATCAACTTTGATTCCATTTTACAACTTGTAAATTTATCAAGAATCATATTCATATCAATTTAAACTATCAAAATAGCATAAATTGAAAAATATTTTATTTTTATACCAACAGATGCCCCCCAATATTTATTCTTGAAGTATGAGAGATAAATATTTTAACTTTTTAATACTACTCTTCGACTATAATTGGGCTTAGATATTTTGCCTTTATATCTCAGTTTACCGTAATATAAACAACTAAAAGTCTGATGGCAATATCTGTAATTTGTCATCCAAATCTCCACTCATTTGAACGGTCATTACGTGGTCATTCCCCATTAATTAACCAATTCTTGTTTTTAGGGAATTACAAAACCAATGATGGCGTTTAATGGATAAAACGACTTCAGTCGTACTCCCATCACGTCGGTATTAATGGGAGTTACTACGCACATTCTCCCTCTTCTCTTTCTTCTGATTTTGCAAACCCCTATTTAAAGGCTTATGAATTTTTTATCCTTTTTTACACTCTTCTTCTAAAAACCTTCTATCTCTTTCTGCCTTTTTGTGCATTTTCTGTCATTGCTGAACTTTGAAATCCTTTGATAAGCTATATCTTTCTCAAACTCCCATAACTTTCAAGATTCAATGACATCTTCTTCTAACTAAACTTCTAACCAAACTACTACCTCTGCCCAAGCTTCACACTCAAGCTCTGAAACACAAGAAACGGTGGTTTTGCCAGATGCTGCCACAGTGGCTGTCCGTTTGCTAAAAGACGGGATCCTTTATGCCCCTAACCCTTCCGCGGACCATTCTGAACTTTGGAAGTCTCAGGTAATGATCCCCTTTTCTATTGACAAATAAAAATTTGTATTCTTAGGTCCAACTCTTCCCAAAAATGAGTACGAACCCATTCAATCCTTTTTCCATTCTATAAAAGGAGAAGAAATAGTTGTTTTCCATTCCTCTTTCAAAACTGATTTCTTTACTAATTTCCACAGAGTGTTTTGAAGGTCACCACCTATAAGTAACCAAACGAAACCTAATTATATTCATTGGCTTAACTGTAACACCCCTTGATGTAGCAACCGGAGCGGAATCGTCATTACACCACAGTTACTAGATCCAGGCGTGTCACAGTCATGATAACAGTAATTTCAAAATTTACAAGTTTATTTTTTTTTTGTAGTTATGCATAAGTAGAAAATATGAGCCCCGAATGATATATAAGTATATTGACTCATCAACGGATACAACATCATTTAATACAAAATTATACATATCCAAAATTAATGCATAAAGTAAAATGACATAATATCAAATTTAAACCTTTCCTTACATAACGTAAACTACCAAATAAAGGTTCGGCCTTCGCCGAAGTCGAACACGTGAATGGAAAGATCCTGCACTTGATCTTCCTCGGCATCTTGGACGGATAAGACTCGCCCTTGTGATATCTCCAAAGGAAAAGGAGTACGAACCTGTGACATAACCGAAACCTCTCTAGGGAAGAGATAACGGTTATCCCACATTTCCCCAATGGGTATAGGGAACTCCACACGTAACGGAACATAGGCGATGTTAGTCCCATTGTCGAGTTCATCTCCGCACTGCACCAGGGTTACGTCTCCTACGTATACGACAAGTCTCGCTTCACGTTCAAAGTGCCAGGCTCCCAGGCCTTGGAGAAACTGTATCCAGGTGCGGAACATGTAGGGTGTTGGAGACATCATCACTAGGGAGTAGAAATCGATCCTCAAGTACAACTAATCGAGTCCGCTCGCACTTTTCGCTGCTTTTATCCAATTTGACATAGAATAGGGTAACACAAGAAAGAGGTGAGACACCCGTCTTTCATTACCGCTAAGGCAGTGAGAAAACAGCACAGCACAAAGCGCCCACCAAGCAATACAGTCCATATATTCATCAATAGCAATAGCGAAAATTTATAATAAAAGCAATTCAATTCTGAGCAATAATCAGAGTCAATAATAACAGTGATATCTATAGTAAAGGTAGAACAACAGCAAGCAATAGCAGGCAGATCACAATAGTATTTCCAGGAATCAGCACAACAATCAGATAATCATTTTCAGGAGTACAACAGTTATCTTCACATTCACAGGTGTTCATGCTCAACGGTTTATGAGACCGACAATGAACGATGCACAATGCATTATGATACCACAATTCCTACTCCATGGAGCTAGACATAAACAGGCGGAGAGAAAGATCAGGAGACGTGTCTGCAACTCGGCTGCCGCGGCCAAAGTGCTATATATCAATAATTTCCACGTGCACATCAGGCATTGTACAGACAGTCCACGCTCGATCACGATATAGGACAGTGTCAAGTCCGGATCGTCGGTGTGTTTGCATCGGTTTGCCCCACGGCACAGAGGAGCTCTAAACTGTCCATGTGAGGGACCCTCACCCCGACGCCCACGAGGTCATAAAACGACCCACACTAGTCTATTCGCACCCGCACCAAGGTGTGTTCAATCTCCTAGGCAACTTGGTCTTACAACAGTCCACAGGACATTCTCAATGCATAAGACTCTATGCATGAACATGTATGATCAACATCACATACTATTCCATAACATGCCATAATTGGCTCCAATAAGCATCAATACAACATTGGTCACTCATACGGACCCACAATATCATAATATTGAGATCAAGCCAATTGGTTCATTCTTAGGTTCATTATGAATCCTAACTTAGAATTTGTCTTTCCTACATGGTTCATTTCCAATTTAATTCTCATAATTCATTTAATCTTCATATTGTAATTCATTCTATTACACTTGATAAATCATTCTAAGCTCTTAAAGACTCATACTCTCTTGTTCTTGTTCTCTTGAATTTACCCTGAGTCTTATGGAAGTTTTATTCTTTGTTCTTCAAATTTATGAAATCTCAAATTGTCTTCAATTCTTTCACTTGATAATATTTCTAGTTCATTACCTAGGATTTTAGCCGCTTGATTTCTTGAATTTCTAAGTTACCAAAATTCCCTAATTAAGCCTAATTTACCCTAGAGGTCGTGGCCTCACTAAAGGTTCCAATTCCAAATTTTCCTTCCATCAATTTTTATTCTACTCACTTGATTACATTATGGCTTGCACTTATTACAAATTGATCACAAGAAGACCACCCTTTTTGGCCCAAAAACCGTGACCTCACAAGAGGCACTCCCAATTTATTTTCTTCCATTTCAAGTCTTCAAACCCATTCTTTCCTTCTCTTTTAGGTATTAACTTCTTGTTATTAATTCACTTAAGTTTTTAGTTCATTAAAATCAATCCAAGTGCCCGAGATCCAATGCCAAAACCGTGGCTTCATAATATCCATTATCCAATTTTTCCTTTCCACTTTTATGCATTCGTTTTCTTAACACTAATTCACTTAAATTTAGTTCATCAAGATTAATCCATTTGTCCCTTTACCAAGACCAAAACCGTGGCACCCCTCTTGGGTATTAAACTCTCAAGGTCCTTCATTCATTTGAGTTAATACTATCATTCAACCTTTAATTACATAAGTCTTATTTCACTTGTATACGAAACCAATTTTCACCATTAATTTCTTAGTCAAAACCGTGGCACCATGTTGAGGTAGGAAACTCCAAATTTTCCATTTAGCAACCCCAACATGATCAAGCACAATTAATATATCAAATATATTCAAGGGCATAATCAAGTATCAATTAAATTCAAGAATACTAAATCATACAAAATTCATAATTCAAGCAAGCATACAAAGAGCATACAAGGATGGATTTCTCTATCAACACACATACAAAGTCTCCTCACCACCATAAGTGGTTGAAGTGAGTAGTCTCCCTCTTACCTAGAGGAGACAATGCAAGAAAACAACTCCTTGGTTCCTTGATTTGCAATTTTTGGATTCCACCTAGATCTTCAAGGTTAGGGCTTGTTGATAGGAGATTTAAATGGAAGAACACAAAATGGCTTCCTTGGATGCCTTCAAGGTGGATTCGGTTTTGGCCCTCCAAGAACCCTAAAAATCCAACATCATAAATCAACACCAAGGCTTGGTAAAGACATGTTCCATGGTTACAAAAATGGCCATGGAAACGAAAATGAAGAAGAGAAGTGAAAAATCTAAAAGTTTACCTTCAAAAGACTCAAGCTTTGTTCTTGAAAAGATGATGTAGATGAGAGACTTAGAAGGTGTTCACAAAGATGAAATGTATGAGAAGAGGAATACAAAAATCACCTCTTGATGGTAAAGAGGGAATTCGGTCACCACACCTCCAAAACCCATAAAGCTTCAAGCTTTGTCCTCTAATGGTGGAAAATGAAATAGGGGTTTTTAGGAGATGAATATAGAAATGAGCTTGGAGAAGAGAAAAGATGAAGAGAAATGGTGGAAGAAGGGGCTGCAATTTCGGGTTGGAGAGGAGGAGGAAGAAAGGTTAGATTTTTGAAGAAACTTTCTAAAGAGAAAGTGTAAAGGAGATGGAGGGGAGTAAGAAAATGGTCTTGGTGAAGCAAAAGATGAAGAGAAATAGCCATGGGAGAGTTGCCATTTTCGTGGTGGAGGTGGAGGTAGAGAGAAGGAGGAGAAAAAGATGAAGAAGATGAAGTTTTAGAGAGAGAAAAGGGTAGATGAAAATGAGATATTTTTGGGTGTGTATGGTTAAGTGTGGGAAGCAAAATTGCTTCCCCATTATGCCCCTAAGTCCACGGCAATGAGAGGGTGAGGGAGGGGTTGAGAGGCTTCTCCAACAACCCAAGGGTGTTTTGGCCATTTGGTAGTCAAAGCTTCTCAAAGAAGCTTTGAAAAAGTACACAAATTTGAATTAAAGTGGATTTGATGTGACATAAAGTGGATTACATTAGGATAAGGTGTTAGGATTTCTAATGCATGCTATTATCCAATGGATAATAGTTACAGTCGACAGAAGTCAGTATTAATTTGTTCTGACAAATGAAATTTACACAGCGTTTTATTATTTCGTCTGTTAAATTTCTCGAAAAACGTAAAACCTTGTAAACTGTGTCCGGTCTCGGGTTTAGTAAGATCCCCCGTCGACGTTTCTATAGTTCAAGGTTCTCAGGAAAAATATTTCATTTTCCTAGCTCGGCTCAGCTCAGTTCAGTGCGCACACAAAACGAGAAATATATTAAAATATTCGACATTTCCGGAAAAATCTCAGAAAATTCTCAAAAATTACAAATATTATAAAATGACTATTTGTCATATAATTTTCCAATTTTCGAAGCGCTATAGTCGTTTTTCCAACTCTGCTTAAGTTTTGCGCAAAACGAAGAATATATTAAAATATTCGTCGTTTCTGAAAAATTCCAGAAAAATTCACATAAATCACAAATATTAGAAAATGACTATCTGTGGTGAAATAAACAATTTCTGGAGCGTTACACTGATCTCAGCAATTCTCAGCTCAGTGTGTACACATAACGAGGAATAATATTAAAATATTTCACGTTCTCAGAAAATTCCAGAAAAATTCCAGAAAATCTCAAATATTGTAAAATGATCATTTATCCTAAAATTATTAATTTTCGGGATGTTACATTAACCGTGTCAAAAATGCTAAGGAATCTGCATAGAAAGCAGCTGGCATCTTTGATTTCATCCAGTTGAGCAGGGAGCGTCTCAACGATAATGCTCCTATGCTGATAAGTTCCTTCTTTTTCTAGAACAGATCTACTAACTCTTTTCATGTCCCTTATGGCATGTTGACTCCAACTTTTTTCGACATGGCAGTTATTACTGGTCTTAAACCAGTCGGATGAATAATCAAAAGCACTCTAAACTCCAAGACCTTAATCGAGCCTAATTTTACAAAATTAACCTACAATGTTTTCATTCAAAACAATCATCTCGAAACAACTACAATTTCTGATGAAGAACATGTAGCATTCCTCATTTTCTAGCTAAGTGATTTTGTATTATGTACCAAATCACTTCAAATCCCAAAGTCTCTTATTCTCTTAGCCATTCTTCTTCATGAGGGAACTCCTCTCTGTTTGAGCAAATTGATCATTGCTCAACTCTATTCTTCAATGTCAGAAGTAGTAGGCCTACTTCGATCAAATGATAAATCCCTCAACAACCATGGTGGACCTTTCTGGCTATTGTAACTTTGGCTTAATTCTATTTTCGAGCCTTATCTTCAAATTGCAAATTCGATCACCAATCACACAAAGATCGAAGGTCCTCGATTGTCTCAACTTCAATACTCCTCAAAATTAGGTAATAAAGTTAAGGACTTCAAAATTTTCTTTTCCTTGTTTATGACCATGAAACTTCAATCCGACAATTTCAACTTTTCACCTTTTGCTCTTCGTGGTTGTGGTCCTGAGTTGTTTCGAGAACCATTTTTCTGTGAGACTCCAGGGGCTCAATCCGAAAACTTGGATATTTGAGCTCATACTTTGACCACCTAAATACTATCCCCTGGCCTTCCAGGCTTAAATGATTTCAGCCTTCAACTCTACCTCCCTTCATGCGCCTCAAGGCAACTTGGGTTTTCCCAGTGCATTCCATCTCCTATTGCCTTAAAAGATGAATACCAAATATGTGAGTCTGAAGCTCGGGACCTCGAGCAATATAAATCTTTCTTGAAGCAAAATATCGAAAGGAGAGAGGGTTTTAATCCTTTCGAGTGCTCCCCATCCTTTTACTCGACCCAAGGGTTCGAAAGTTCGTAGAAAGAATATTACTTTACTCAGAAGCCTACAATCAAATAATGCTTTCAACGTTTTACTAATTCCACTTCATCAGTGCACACAGGAGTAGCAACCAAGAAATCCAAAGGTACGTATCTTAAAGAAATCTCAAAATTCGAGAAATTCTTTAAAGTTAAATATGATCCTAAACACTTAAGACTGGTGGTTTGAGTGGCTGAACAAGTCCTAAAACAAAAGAGAGCAGAATACTATCAACTCTGTTACGCTCATTTCATTGATGCGCTGGTTTTGAATCTTTGATTTCGTTCAAACGATTCAAAACCCCACTAAAGTTTCATCCACTCCCCAATGCTCCTTTTGACATGGCTAACAAATACCCAGATCTCAATGGTGGAGTGTTAGATGTTTTTAAAGAATTGAAGAAACGAGAAGTAACTTTTGCCAACTGTTACTTGGACACCTGTCGAATTCCAATTAATGGATATACTCGAATAATAAGATACCCACCATATGGTAAAAACCAGAAAATATTTCATAATTATTTGTTTTCTATCTAACTCTTAATGCTGAATTATATATATATTTTATATACTATAGTCTCAAAAAAGAATAAAGTAATAGAGGCTGAAGAAGACTGGGATGATGAACCTCAGAGACCCATCAAAGTTCAAAAAACGAAATCAAAAGTCTCAGGGGCAACTTCATCATCTCATATCTCGAAAAAACTTCCTCCAGTACCTTCGAAAACAAAGATTGCTGAGAAAAAGAAAAAGAAAGACGTGATTGAAAAAACCACACCTGTTGTTCCCCAACAATCCAAGGCAAAGGATTTTTTTTAATTTATGATTTTATTTATCATTGTTATATATTTTTTCTAAATGAACTTTGTTTGTCTCTGACTTCAATTTTCTTTCATCTTTATAAGAAAAATCAATTGCTAAGAGCCCAATAAAAACTGAGAGCATAAAGCATGTTACGTCGAAACAGGTGCAAATTATTTTATCTGAAAGCTCTAATGAATACTCGAAATGAGATGAAGAGCCCGTTCCCTCAAAGGAAGCAAGACTAGCATCAAATGCACAAAAAACTGAACCATCACAAGTGAGTCATACATATATTATTTATTTATTTTTTTGAAATATTTAAAACACAGCTAATGTTTTCTATTTTGAATAGGAATCTTCTCCCAAAGAACATAAGGAATCTACTCCGATCTCTTCAAGAAGATTCAAGACTCCTTTTCCTATTCATTCTCCTCCAAGGGATTCCAATCTTATTCTAGATCAACTTACCCCTAGGCCAGAACCAACCTCAGCTTTGAGTTCCTATTTCGATAGAATGTTCGATGCTGAAGCTTAAACCGAAAAAGATTCTAGCACTGGGGCTCAGGATATCCTTGTCAAAGCTAATGTTGCAGTTTGTCACTAAATACATTCATTTTGTATAAATCTCAAAAAAATGCTAATTTTGTTCTTATATTTTTTCAGGGAAACATAGCTTCTGAAACTGGACCTAGTTTTATGGTTCCCATTATCGAAACAAATGTTTAGGTTTGTATTTAATGAAATTGACTATACGTAAAATTGCTTCGACCATTTCTAAGATCGAATTTTCTTATCTTCAGGAGAACATCTCTCCCCCTAAAACCGTTATTGTTGCTGAGATCAAAGTTTCAATCTCGATTTAGGCCATCCAATTTTCTAAGGCTATCCCTTCTACTTCTGCTAAAGTCTAGTCAGGACAGACTGAAATTACCTTCGAAGAAGAAGTAAAAGCCATATGCCTCGATGATAATGAAGATGGGGATGATGTCCAGAAATGACAGGAAGATATTTTATCCAAACGATCTGTATCCTCTAAATCCCATCATTTTACAACCCATTCTGAAGCTAAAATGAGCTGTTTGATCTTTTCATGCCTGGGATAGAACAAGTTTTGGCTACCAAAGACAAACAAGAAAATTTTTTTGGGCTTCTTGACCAACTAAATCAAAATAAACATCTTTTGGATTCGAATGTCCAATCAGTAATTCAAGAATTAGTTAAACTTACAAAGGATTTCCCAACCCAACTTCCTAATCTTGATCAAGCCATCACTAACAACCAGCAATAGCTCGAAAAGAAGAAGCTATTGATGGTGACTATTGCTAAGGTCAAGAGAAAGTGTTCGAAGATCAACAAGGCGAACTTTGAGCCATTGCTAATGATTGTGCAAGTAAAGAAAAGACTCTTGATAAAGAGTATTTATAGTTGGTAGCTGAGGGTAATTAAGTGAAGTAAGCCATTCAAGAATTAGCTCCATCCCTCGAGGCAGCTTCCAAAGAAAAAGATAGGATTTTGGACGCTTGGGTCCCTTGTTTTCGAGACTCCAATAAATATTTTGTATTTTTTTATTTTGTAATGACAATTTCAATTTTTTCGATTATTTTGAATCGAAATCATGCTTCTTATAATGAGATCTTAATTTCGTGAATGGTTGGTTTGTATACTTTCAGATATTTACCATTTATCAAAGTGATCTTTTCGTTTGTGTTAACATTCGTAATCGAATAAGCATTACCGGAATAAACTTTTTCGATTCGATATGGCCCCTCCCAATTTGGGGACCATTTTCCAAATGATTTCGATTTTTCTCCATAGGCAAAATAGCCTTCCAGACTAAATCACCTAAAACAAACTCTTTCCTCTTGACCCAATGATCATAGAATCTTGTAATTATTTCTTTTTGTCAAATCGAATTTTCAAGAGCAATTAATCTTTCCTTATCTAATTGATTTAGTTAATCAAACATCAAGTCCCAATAATCTTGAGTAAGAATTTCATCTTGACGTTGTAATCTAATTGATTGAAGGTTAATGTCGATTGGTAATACTGCTTCGTGCCCATAAACTAAATGATACGATGTAGTACCAATAACTTCCTTAGGAGAATTTCGATAAGCCCATAGAACTTCGCTCAAAGTTTTATGCCAACTTCTTGGTTTCAAACCAACATGTTTCTTTGTTAAACCAACTAAAATCTTATTAACTGCTTCGACTTGTCCATTAGCTTGAACATAATAAGGAGTCAAAGTAAGTAATTTGATATTCATTGTCTTAGCAAACTCAGTAATATAATGACTAGTAAACACAGTACCTTGGTTAGTAATTAAAGTTTGAGAGATACCAAATCTATAAATAATATTTTCTTCAACAAAATTAATAATATCTTGTTGAGTAACATCTTTTAAAGGAATAACTTCAACCTATTTAGTAAAATAATCAATAGCAACTACTGTATACTTGTGTCCTTTCGAAGATGGTGGATGAATCTGACTTATCAGATCAAGAGTCCATCCTCGAAAAGGTCAAGGCTTTATAATATAATGTAAATCACTTGCAGGAACATGCTTGATGTTTCCATGCTTTTGACATTCCTCACAGGACTTAGCATATAAGTAACAATCTTTAGCCATCTTGGGCCAATAGACTCTTTGCTTATGCAATACCCATTTCATCTTTTCACCAGCTTGATGAGCACTACAAATGCCTTCATGAACTTCTGCTAAAATTATGAATGCTTCTTTCTTACTTAGACATGTCAATAAATTCCCATCTACTGACTTCTTATAGAGTAATTGACCTAATATAACATGATGTAATGCTTTATATTTTAATTTCCTTTTGACTGCTATATTTGGGTTTTGTAAATAATCTACAGTTGGCTTTCTCCAATCATAAATCATCCATATCCTCTATTAGACATACTTCTAAATTCTCAAAAGGATGCAACTTTTCTCTAATTTTGATTAATTTAAGCAAAGTAAAACTCAAAATTTTATACCCTGAAGCTATTTGAGCGAGCTCATTAGCTTCATAGTTTTCTTCCCTCGAAATGTGTTGCAACATAATCTCATCGAATTCACACAATAACCTTGCTGCAAAAGCAAAGTATCTAAACAAATTATGGTTAATGCATTTATATTCTCGAGTTAATTGCTTAATGATTAACTGAGAATCACCCAGTACTTTAATATTTTTGGCTTTAAGTGAAATTAAAATTTGTAAGCTAACTATTAAAGCTTCATACTTAGCTTCATTATTCGAACATTCGTGTTTTAATTCGAATAAAAACTTAGTTGGAGTTCCAATTGGCAAAATAATTAGAACTCCAAGACTAACACCTCCACTATGTTTCGATCCATCGAAAAATAACTTCTATGGTTTTAAACCCACGTACATAATGTCCTTTTCTTTGATGTCAACACAAGAATGGTCAGTCAAAAAGTATGCCAACACTTGGCCTTTCACAGCCTTTTGTCGTACATACTTTAAGGAAAATTCTGTTAAAGCAAGAGCCCATTTTCTTACTCTACCATGCAAGATAGGCTTGGATAACATGTACTTTATTACATCAGTTTTCGACACAACAAGTACATCATGTGGCTTTACATAATACTTTAACTTAGTACAAGAGAAATACAAAGCTAAACATAATTTTTCGATTGCACTATATCTAGTTTCAACATCTATCAAAACCCTACTAAGATAATAAATGGCTCTTTCGATTCCATTCTCATCTTCTTGGGCTAACATACACCCAATAGTTTCATTTGATGCTGAAGTATATAACTACAAGGGGTGTCTAGGCACCGGAGGTGTCATTACTGGAGCATTAGCCAAACAATGCTTGATTTAATCGAACGTCTCTTGATGTTCTTCTTCCCATCGAAATTCTTCTTCAGCTTTAAGCTTCAAAAGTGAAGAGAAGGCTTTGGTTTTCCCAGACAAATTCAAAATGAACCTTATCAAGAAATTAATTTTTCTAAGCAGAGACTGGAGCTATTTTTTATTCGAAAGAGGTGATGCTTCCAAAATAGCTTTAACTTTGTTTTGATCTATCTCTACTCCTTTCTTCTGGACCAGGAATCCAAGGAAATTTCCTGCAGAAATACCCAAAACACATTTAATAGGATTCATTTTCAATCTATGTTTTCTCATTCTTTCGAATAATTGTCTAAGATTTGCAAGGTGCTCCTTTTCTGATTTCGATTTAACCACCACATCATCAATGTAAACTTCCATAAATTTACCAATAATATCATGAAAAATGGTATTCATGGCCCTCTGATATATGGCTCTAGCATTCTTTAAATCAAATGACATAACCTCCCGTTCAAAGGTGCTAATTGCTCTAGGACATCGAAAAGTTATTTTTGGCACATCTTCTTCTACAATATAAATTTGATTATACCCAGAATAACCATCCATGAAACTTAAAATTTCATGACCTGAGGCTGAATCAATCAACATGTCAGCAATAGGCATAGGATATTCATCTTTAGGAGTAGCAGAATTTAAATCTCGAAAATCAATACACACTATTAACTTACCATTCTTTTTCCACTACAAGAAATTCATGATTTAGCGACGGAATTTTGCCAGGGAAAATTTCCCTCGCTAATCCCTAGTTAATTAGCAAGGGAATAACAAGGGATTAGCGAGGGAAATTTGAGACCTCGCTAAATTTCAAAAATAAGTTTGAGGAAAAAATAACGAGCTAATAGCTAGGGAATTAGCGAGGGAAATGTTCCTCACAAAAATTAGCAAGGGAATTACGAGGGATAATTTTCCTTGCTAATTTTAGCGAGGGAATTACGAAGGATATTTTCCCTCGCTAAAATAGTGAGAGAATTGTGAGGAAAAGTTCCCCTCGCTAAACTGATAAAATTTTAGCGAGGGATATTTCCGTCACAAAGCCCTCGCAAAACCTAATAAATAAATAAATTAAAATATTTTAACATATTCCATCTGCATCCCACTCACACTCACCCTCACTTTCAGATTCTCTGTTACTCTCTCTCGTGCTCTCCCCTCCCTCACACTCACACTCACCGTCACCCTCACCCCCACTTTCATATTCCCTCTCACTCACACTCACCCTCACTTTCATCTCCCTCTCACTCTCACCGCTTGCACAGAACCCCCCCTCTCACTTGCGTTCTCGCTATCACTCTCGTTCTTGCCTCCTTTTTCAGCAGAACCCCCCTCTCATTTGAGCTCTCGCTCTCACTTTCACTCTCGTTGCTGCCTCCTTCTTGACCAAAACCCAAATTTGCGACGCACCACGCGCAATCAAGTATGCTCTGCTCTCCCTTTTCTTCTTCTTGTCTCTATAATCTGTAATCTGTAACCTTAGCCCTGTTTTTTCAACCCCAAAGATCACCCAATGCAAATTGCCCTGCTACTTTACGACCTTGGCTTGCTTCATCTGTAGTTCTGCAACACCTGAATATAATATTTATGTGTGTGCTTCAATATTAAAATATCAATTTCCGTTCAAGTTGTATTCTTACTCAAAACCCATTACAGTGGTTCATTAGAGCAAGTTGCATATGAACAAAGAAGTCTCAAGTCTCAACATTGTAACATTTGACGGAGAAGAAAATAAAATATATAAAAGCCTAGGAGAAAATGTAATATGACCGGAAAAAATACTGCATATGACAACTCTGAAAGTTGGTGCTTGGGAGAATTGAATAAATCATATTACAACTCTAAAAGACCAGAACATATGCAACAACAAATTTGAAACCCTACCTAACCAAATCAGATGACCAGTTCAAAATTACCTGAATGAAACTGCTTGTTTTGGTTGTTCATTTTTTTTCTCTTTTGATAAAATAATTTATTTAAGAGAGAAGTAAAGTACAAAGGTGGAGGATCAGTTGTTCGGATTCAGTTTTAACATATAGATAAAATGAATGTTGACATCAAGTAAAACTTTACACCAGATAAACCACCAATGCTACCTAGACCCAATTATGAGCAACTCTAGGCAACTTTATTAGAATTCCATATAAATTTTAGAAAGAAATTTTGAAATCAACAACTATTTTATCCAATTGTCGTGATGGCATGCTTCCTGTTAAAAGTTATAATTTGCTTGAATATTCAAGTGGGTAACCATTAGGAGCATGTTATATTGTTATATACACAGAACAGATGATCTGCAACATATCATTCATTAATCTTATTGTGTAATATCATGCTGTAATCATGTAACAGATTTCACACATCACTAAATCCACCAACTTAACTACTAATTCATGAGAGAGAGAGAGAGAAACAATAGTAAAGAAACATAAAATGGATTTTTAGGAAGTAATATGACAACAGGAAGTAATAAGCAATCTAGAATTGATATGTTAAAAGTAAATAAAATGAGTTTTTGACATTTAAACAGTGAAACTCATTTTGGGACACCAGGAAGTACATATTTCATAAATCATTCAACAACACATGAAGATTTATATTACCAAGATATGCATAAGTCAACGAGAGGAAATTTACAAGAAAAGATGGAGCCTCCATCCAACTTTTGTCTTATTAATATTTTTATGATTATTGTATTTACACTACAGTTTCTTTTACATAGACATTTTGCTATAATATTTGTGTTCCACCAGAACAATCCCAAGCCTTCGTCTACATCAAGAAGACAAACCGGCCTATTCACAAATAATATATATTTTGCCATTCTGCATATTTGAAAACTATTTATCTTAGAAACAGTCTTAAGCTAATCGAATCTTGTCTAATACACTTCCCCTAATAATCATAACATGTATGGTTCTTGGAAAAGTGAACAGATGGATATTGGAGATGCGAAGATGTTTCTAGATAGATGCTATTTGAGATTATTTTCTAACATGAAGCAGTAAGTTTCTACTGTTTGGATGAAATCCCATTGCCCCATTATCTACACAATCTTCTGCTACTCTAATGATACAAGAACCTGAGCTCTATCACTAAGGTACCTGGAAATGGTATAAAATTATTATAGCACAGATCTCAACATCAATCATATAAACATCCACTTCCAAACTTCATTTCAGGCTCAAAGTTACACTTTAGTCACTACCTAAATTAGTTAATTAGTTATGATATTTTATCTTCTAATATATATATATATATATATATATATATATATATATATATATGAAAAAGTCACCATACAATACAAATACAATGGAGTTTAATTCACTTTTGGAACATGCTTGCTAGCTCTTGCCACACAACAAAACAAATTTTTCTTTACAACTTAATCTGTTTAGCCCTTTCTTGTCTTCACACAGTTCTCCCTTTTCTGTTCCACTAATTTCAATTTGATTTATAACATTTTATGATATTTTAAAAGTAGGGCATATCTTTCTAGTGTATATTAGAATGTTTAGCACTACACTATATATATGAAAGCACATATAAATCTTATTCGTGAGAGATTAAAAGAATCAGAATACAATGTATGCAGTACTATCCTATATTCCCCCTATTATAAAGAGTTCCTTGATGGGTACACTGTTGGTTCTGCTCTTGTTTACCTATATCTGTGGAGACTAGGCATAGAGTCATATAAGATTGTCCTTTTTCGCCCAACTTCTCAAGTTTACATTGTGTAAATAGTTCTTTTTAAGTTTAGTGCATAGATCTGCTAAAGAGTTGAAATGTTCTATCCCTTCAGAAGTCTGCGCTGGTGTTCAAGTAGAAGTATTATTTTTTCTGTATAGAAAGTGGACTTAAACATTTGATCCGGTTTTTGGACCTTATTAATGGTTCTAAATGAGTGTTTTTGGCAATAAGGATGTTATCTTCTCAGGCATTGACCTCCCTTTGATAATGGCACCTGTCTGCCTATTATATGTTCAAGATATGCATACTGTGGTGACTAGTTTTCTTACCTTGTATTGTGACTATTTTATGTATTTTAAGTTACTATTGTAAAATGGTTTCCGAAGCAAATAATTGGCAGCCTGAAGGTTGATCGTTGTTTGTTGATTTTGTGTTGTAAAGACATTGACCACTATATACCCAATTCAATTTATTGTAGCCTTATTTACATGATTGGTTCATCTGGTTCTGAGAAATGTTTGTATTGATATATTAAAAATTGGTTGTTGGTGCCCTATTTAGTGTTTTCCAAGGGTTGGGTTTTTTTCCTTCGAAACAAACTTGATTCCTTCCTTTCCAAATTACCCATAGTAATCAGCAATCATAGAGGCACCTTGCAAAAAGAACTAACCTTTTTCTTTTAAGGCTTGGAATTTAGTCCAAAGCCACTCATCAAACCTGTTGATGCTTTACTGTTTTGGGATTTGTGGTAGTTAAAAGGCATACCAAATAGGCTCTATCTAGTCACACCTCAATATGGTATGCTCTATGGTTTCTGGTTCCCTCCAGCATATTCAGCTTTCTTGTGATTGAGCTAAGTGTCTTCTCAAAAGGTTTGCTCTCACCAATATGGCATTGTCACATTAATCCCTACTTGTCCCTTCTTTTAGTCAGGGTTATATTCACTTCTTCCGCAGTCTGAAAGGATTACATTAAATTCCAAAATCCCTCCTGTTCTTACTTATGGAGAGCTTGTTGATCTTACGTTTACTTGTGTTGATTTTGCTGCAGCCATGTATGTAGGAATTGCACGAGAGCTGATTGTGTCCTTCTTCCTCTTAACACTGCCTCCTTTGAGGAAAAGACTTTCTTGAAGTAAATGTTCCATCAACTCTAAAGAAGCTGCTTCTTCTGGTATGTTGGCTGCTTAAGTTTTAAGAATATATTGTACTCTTAAGAAGAATGTACAATGGCATTTGTTAAGAAATTTTGGTGAAAATTTATTCTTTTGTCCTTGATCTAATATTTTTTTGTCTAAGAAGTTGAATCTAGCTTTGAATAAAATTGAAAAACCAAATTTTTCTACATTCTAAGATTTTCCTCTATGCGATTTGTGTTTTACGTGTACCTGTAATTTTATCACTGTGTTTTACTCTATAGTTCTGATTTCTATCACTATTATAATATTATTGTACAGTAGAAATCACGTATGTTAATGTTGTGTGTTTCAGAGTTGTTTATACCATATGGTATATTGATGGAATTCATTCTGGGTTGCCTTGGTTCTTTTTGCTTTTGTTCTTGGCTATTCTTAATTGTTTCCCCCTATGACCCGCACCTTCAAAATAATAATAATAAAACAAAAACAAAAACAAAAATACGAAGCAAATGTTTATCACAGCCAGCTGCCAGTGGCTACAAAATACAAGGGAAAGATTGATCAATGATAGAATGCATAGAATTAGAAAATTTAGATGCATAATCACTAGTATGATAACTATGTGTAGAATCACTAGAAACAACAAAATGTACACTACTTCCTACATGCTCATCAAGTGTAGAATCAATCCGATGAAATCTATCAGGGAATGAAAAGTCCTATCTATCTTAGGATCAAAATGATACAATATACCAAGGTTAGACTTCATCATGCAACATTGAAAACTCAAAAACACAAAACAAACAAAATTGACTTACCAACACTAAAAATACACCAAAATAAATCAAATTGACCTATCAAATGATTTTTTTAAAATATGGGACCACTACAGAATGAAAACTATGATTTTTTAGAAAATTACCATGAAAAGAAAATATTTCAAAAATTAAAAAAGTGGTCTAAACGATAGAATTTGGCTTAAAAATGAGTGCCCTTTCCACACTAAAGCCTTGCTTAAAATGTCATTTTCCTTTAAGAGAACAAGTTTCAGCTCAATCTAAAATTAGGCCCTTTTTTTCAAAAATTACAAAACTGCCCAAAAACCTTACCAAATGATGAAAATTGACTAAAATCTGAGTACCTGATCCCATGGATCACTTTGCTCCAAATGATGTTTTACCCTTGGAGACCAAGTTTCAGCTCAATCAGAGCTAGCAGGGTATGAAACAATGGTAGGCAGCTAGGAACACGTCTAAAATGAATGAATGACACTCACAATAAGGTATTGCAATGCAATTGGTAAAAAAATCAACAAAAGGATGGTTAACAGTGGCAAAAACCAATGGAATAATAACGCCCATGGACAAGACTCTCTACTCTAGTTCATGAAAATCTCATTTTTCCTTAAATGGACAAGACTTTCTCAACGCTAGCAATACAACTGTCAAGACTAGGACTAGGATAGAACTCATTAAGGAAATTGCAAATATAAAAGTAATTAATCTTTTATGTAGTGTTTAGCTATATATTCATGGAGGATAATCTCTTATTTTTTGTAATTACTTGAATTATTTGCCTATCTTGAGTTTGACATAACGACATTGGTATATTAGAGGGTTTGTCTAATTACTTTTGGCATGTGTTTATTATATATTCTTCTTCTTGAGCCAAGGTTAGTTTCATCATCATTCATTGCACTGCTTCATAAGTTAATTATAAAAACACACGTATTGAATGGTTGAAATTAATGCTTTGTTTTTTTTTACAATTTGAGTGGAGCCTTAGTTTCCTGTTTGAGATTCAATATTAATGAGCATGTGTACTTTTTAAAGGTAATGCTCGTTGTATTAAATCTTGAATTGTCCAAGTTGGACAATTTGGGAAGGGATTTTTTCTTTACTTGGTTAATGGTAATTCCTCAAATCTCATATTTTATACTTGATAAAATTTTATTCTGTTACATTTCTTTTTGTTCTCTGGGTGCATACTTGATCGTGGTAGATGTCACCATGTTCGAGTCGTGCACTTGGAGACCAAAGGGAAATGCTGCCGAAATTTCGTCAAGTATAGGATGTGTGATTTTTGTGAATTCTATGAACCAAGTGTTGAAAAAGTATCTTTTCGAATGGGATAGGGTCATACCATTTTAAAAGAGAGGTGAAGATTTTGAAAAGGATTGTATTAATGTGCTAAGATAAATTTCAGCAATCATGAGACCCGATCGAAGTTGGATGTTACGAAGAAATGATCCTACTGGCTATGTAAGTGAAGAATTCAAGGATGGAGTTGATGATTTCATTAAGGTTGCTCAAGGAGACCCGACAATTACTGATGCATTAAATCGCATCCTTTGTCCATGTGCTAGATGTAAGAATCGTGTTTGGAGGGAGTTTTTTTGGATAGAAGAACATCTGTATAAGTACGAATTTGTGGATGGTTATGTAAATTGGACCATTCATGGTGAGGACAGATGGGGGGATAACGACTTAACCTCCATTGTCCATGATGAAGAAGTGGAGCCTAGGAATCCATACGTGGATATGGTTATGGATGCTGCAGGAGATAGATTAAATCCAAAAGCTCAAGATTTAGAAGATAATCCAAATCCGTCAGCTTCAAAGTTTTATGACTTGTTAAGAGAGGTTGACGAACCTTTATGGGATGGTTGCCATAAGCACACGAAATTGTCAACTGTAACTCAACTTTTGAACTTGAAGTCAGAGTTTAACATGAGTGAGAGTTGTTATGATAGAATGGTTATCATAATTAAGAGCATGCTTCCAGAGCCTGAAAGGTTACTTGAAAACTTTTACAAATCTAAGAGAATGGTTCGTGAGTTGGGATTAGGATATAAGAAGATAGATGCGTGTCCTAATCAGTACATGTTGTATTACAAAGAACATAGTGACAAGAGTTTATACTCAGTTTGCTTAGTATGTGGACATCCATGATTCAAACTAAAGGCAGGACGTTTATCGAATGTGAAGGATGTGCCACACTCAGTGTTGCAATATTTTTCCATTATTCCTAGAGTCCAATATCTGTTTATATCCAAAAACACTACGCAATATATGAGTTGACATGCGGATGGAGTGCGTCAAGATGAATCAGTGATCACGCATCCAGCTGATGCTGAGGCTTGGAAACGATTTGACACTACCCATTCAACATTTGCGCTAGAGGCTCGAATTGTTAGGCTTGGCCTTTGTACAGACAGTTTTAATCTATTCAGCGGTTCAGCCATACCATATTCATGTTGGCCTATTTTTGTTACACCATACAATCTACCCCCAAGTATGTGCATGAGAAGGGAATATATATTCCTCACTCTTGTGATTCCTGTACCAAAGTCACCAGGTAAAAGTTTAGATGTCTATCTTAGACCCCTAATTAACGATCTAAAGAAATTGTGGGACGATGGAGTGCACACTTATGATGCTTGGAAGAAGCAAAATTTCAATATGAAAGCGGCTTTGTTGGGGACAATAAGTGACTTTCCAGCCTATGGAATGCTGTCTGGTTAGAGCACTCATGGAAGACTTTCTTGTCCGCTTTGTATGAATCACAGTAAGTCATTTGTATAGAAGCACGGTAGGAAATGCTGCTAGTTTGATTGTCATCGCCAATTTCTACCTTTTAATTATCCATTTCGCCATGATCGAAACTCTTTTAAGAAGTCAACAATAGAAAAATCTAATCCACCGCAACGTTTGAGTAGGACAGATGTGTTGAATAAAGTGAATCAACTTAAGGAAGTCATTTTCGGCTTGAAATCAGGTAAACAAAAACAAGATGGCTTTGGTATATACCATAACTGGGTGAAGAAGAGTATATTCTGGGAATTACCTTATTGGTCCACTAATCTAATACGACATAATATAGATGTTATGCATGTTGAGAAGAACGTGTTTGACAATATCTTCAACACTGTCATGGACATAAAGGGCAAGACAAATGACAACACAAACGCAAGAGAAGATTTGAAGATAATTTGCAAACGTCCCACCTTGGAGCTGATAGTTGAGAATGGCAAGTGTAAAAAACCAAAGGCGACATATGTCTTGGATGCCAATCAAAGGAAGATGGTGTGTGAGTGGATAAAATAGTTGAAATTTCCTGATGGGTATGCATCGAATATCGCACGTTGCATCAATGTAGACGGCGGGAAGATATATGGAATGAAAAGTCACGATTGTCATGTTTTTATACAAAGGTTAATTCCTCTAGCATTTCGTGATATCTTGCCTAAACTTATATAGGGACTATTAACAGAACTCAACTTGTTCTTTAAAGAAGTTTGTGCAACTGAAATTCGTGCTTCCATCATGGAGAATGCAGAGCTTAGAATTATTGAAACAGTTTGCAAGTTAGAGAAGATTTTTCCTCCAGCATTCTTTGACGTGATGGAACATCTAGTTGTGCATCTCCCCTATAAAGCTAAGGTTGGAGGACCAGTTCATTATAGGTGGATGTACCCCTTTAAGAGGTGTATGTTGTACTTAAAAGGGAATGTTCGAAATAAGGAGAGAGTTGAAGGATCTATCTGTGAAGCATATATTTTAGAAGAAATTTTCAATTTTGCTTCCATGTATTTTGATCCCCACATACAGACCAGATGCACTCAAGTTCCTCAGAATGACGACGGTGGGGAAAATATAATTGATGAACGATTTTCCATTTTTAAACATCCATGCTGTCCTATCGGGAGAGGTCAGAATAGATTCTTGACGGATGTCGAACTTCATATTGCTGAGACATATGTGCTTATAAATTATGGAGAAGTAGAACTTTATATTCAGTAAGTCTACTCCCTAACTAATGAATTTGTTAATTTTTAACTATGTTATGCTAAATATTAATTATTGTGTTGATTAGACAATTCAAGGATTCGTTAAGGGAAACATATCCTAATATTACTGATGATCAAATATTGGAAGCTCGAGGTAAGGACTTCAGTAGGTGGCTAAAACATCTAGTGAGTCCTTTTATCCATAATCACATCTATCATGTTAAATTCAATGTTCATTATGCTAAATGTTACAACTATCTACCGTTTATGTAATGATACAGGTTAATATAGGTCAAGTTGAGGATCAAATGATACGAGAGATAAGTTATGGTCCAATCAAGTCTGTGACTTCTTACTGTGGCTTAATAGTTAATGGGTATAGATTTCATACTAAGGAGTATGGACAAAATAAAGCTACCATGAATAATGGCATGTGTGTTAGAGGTAGTATATATGGTGAGAATGACTTCAACTATTATGGCATTGTTGAAGAGATATTGGAATTGTCATATGTAAGAAATCAGAATAGAGTATTTCTTTTACAATGTCATTGGTTTGACCCGATTAATGGAGTCAATGTTGATGAGAGATATGGGCTGGTTGACATCAAGCATAAATCAAGACTTCACTCAAATGAGCCATTCGTCTTGGCTGAACAAGCACAACAAGTGTACTATACAAGATACCCACAAAGCGAGAATAGAGCTAATGGTGAATGGTGGGCAGCTTGCAAGGTCAGAGCAAAACTCTTCGTGGCTGAGACATTGAACGATGAAGGTTATGAATTGAATGAGCTAGCTGCTACTGATTATTACCAATATGATAGATCCCTTGGAACACACAATATTGTCATAGATGATGAAGTAATTTCCTTGTTTGATGCACATACCCAGATGGAAGAAGTGAACATACATGATATACATAATCCAATGGACGTTCTGGTTAATGATGAGTTCATTGATGACAACAAAGATAATGAAATTAATGAATTCTCAGATGAAGATGGGGAATCTTTTACTTTAAACTCAAGTAGTTACAACTGAATCTTGTTTAATAAATTTCGTTAATGATATTTACACTAAAATATCATTATTATATTTTGAGGTTTTTATTGACATATAGTTTCTTAACTCGTCATGTTTCATTATGTTTCCTTATGCAGATATTCATCATGGTAACTCGAGGTAGAGGTAATGGACGCAGTCATGGGAGAGGCCATAATGTTCTACCCCAGCCTTCTCCATCTTATCATATTTCTCCACCACTACAACCTTCTCAACACTCCCCAGGTATACCTATAGGATAATCTTTTTAATTATTGTTAACTTTTGGTTTATATAAATGTAATATATATAATATTAATTTTTGTTTATCTATAATTATATTAGGTGCAACTTCAGCTACTGGCCTATTGACCAGTGCAGGCCTACCAGCGTCTATCCCATTGACCACTGGAGGCACATCAGCTTCTGTCCCACCTCTTACTAACCCATCCCTTTCTATGCCACTCCCTGTTGACTCACCAACTAGCACCCCGAATGTGGTGCCTTCAAGTGGAGAATCTCATATAGAATCTGATAGCATGGAACTTATATATTTGGCACCTGTCCCTGGACCGTAAGTAATAGTGATTATCATCTTTTATTACATTTATTTACTTTTATATTACTAACATTAACTTTTTGTACTTACAGGAGAAGGTTTTTCCCATTAAGAGTGACCCGAGACATTATGTACAATGTCATGACAAGGATGCCTATTCCGGCTAGTACGTGGAGAGATTATCCTCCTGAAATGAAAGAAATACTATTTAAGGATTTATGGTAAGTAATTGTGTTTCTAGAATTATATATTATATGTTTATTAAAAAATAAATATACTTACATAACATTTGTGTAGGATAAGCATCGGTTCACATCCGATTCTGATAGCGACATGTCTAGAACTGTCTGGGAACGGACTTGCATGGATCGTTATTCAGATTATTTGAGAAGGCAAATTCAAATAACTTGGTTGATGTTAAGGGTCATGGACCCAGAGGACTTAGGACAGAAGTGTGGGATGGGTTAGTGGACATTTGGCTGACCGAAAAATGGATACGGAAGCCTGAAGCTGCCCGAAGGAACAGGGCAGCTATGCCTGATGCCTTGAAGTATACAGGAGGGTCGATTTCCTTTGGTCAACATAAGCAAAAGATGGTAATATAAAAATCATTTAAAGTTTTGAGTTGTGAATATAAACTTATTAGAATATCAAAAAGAATTATTTCATTTATCTATTATCTAAGAAATGAGGGATTGCATGTGTGTGTTTCGTCGCTATTTGTAGGTTTTAGATGTCTCATATTTCTTCTTAAACTCCTTAAAGGAGATATAGCCAAACTCTAAGTCAGAGACCACATTTTACGTATAAAACCCCCTATTGGAGGATGCTTGTGATAGGTAAATTCTGAAATTGAGACCGATTCATAATGCTGCCTCTTAGTTTGATTGTGTCTCATGATAAAGCATGTACCATATGAAAGGATCATGCCATGGCTGAATAAGGGAGATCATCCTGACATGAAATAGAATAGCATGGGTAAAATGAATACAGTCCTCGATTAGTGAAATTTCATGAAAATTTCATGTATCGTGGAGGCTCTTTACTAATGTATTGATTATATGTATACCTATATATGTATCTATTGAATGGATTGTGTAATTGAAATGGTTGCATGTTTCTCAGCTGAAGTAAATAATGGTTTAGAAATTCTGTGTTGATATTACTGAGCACTCTCTAGTTGATGAAAATCTCATTTTTCCTTAACTCAAATGCACAAGACTCTCTCACCTTTATTTTTTGTAATTACTTGAGTTATTTGCTATATTGAGTATGACATAAAGACATTGGTATTTTAGAGGATTTGTCTAATTACTTTTGATATGTGTTTATCATATATTCTTCTATATGTGATTATAGGAGACAAAGTTAAAGCATCAAGTTTCTTATAGAGATCTCTATGCCAAAGTTCATAAGAAGAAAGATGGAAGTTATGTCTCTGAGCGCTCAAGGAACTTCATTGTAGGTGTCTTTATAATTTAAGTCATTTATATTTGTTAAGTTATTGATTTTTTTTGCTAATATTTTTTGTATTTTGTTATTTTATGAGTCATACGACGCAGCGATGTCAGAAAAATATGGAGAAAACTCTTCCATTCATCCTATGGTTGACCCGCAGGTATAGTTGGATGCGGCGGGTCCCAACAAGAAGGGATGAGTGCATAACATAGGTAACAACTTACACATTGGTATTAACAATAACACCATGCATGCTTCATCCTCGGAGGTTGTGGGTCATTCTCGCTCTACACCTTTGACACAGGACATAACTGAAGCCGTAAATACAGCTGTAAATACAACCGTAAGTGCAGCAGTGGCAACAACAATGATTTCCTTTGTCCAGACTCAACTAGTCCCTATGTTTGCGCCCTTCCTATCTACGATCCAATCAGCAAATGTTGCTCCACAAGCACCATTGCAAGGTGAAGCAACTGGGAAGGTCAAGAGGATGATGATTATGAAGACGAAGACGAAGCAAACTTAGATTGATTGCATGTTCTATTTATTCTTGTTTTGTACGACATTGTATGAAATTTTGAACTTACATAACTTATATAATAACTTTGAATAATTAGTTGATTTATTTTGAATTTGTATTTTGTTGCTTTTTATTATTTGTTGGATAATCTTGATTGAAAAGATTTACAGGTATATTGGATATTAAAAACAAAGTCTTTTACATTTAAATTGGCAAAAAAAAAAACTAATTTGCGAGGGATTAGAGATAGAATAACGAGGAAAATATATAACGTAACTTGTAAGGGATTAGCGAGAAAATAGCAAGGGAAATCAGCGAGGGAATAGCGAGGGAACTCAGCGAGGGATTAGCGAGGGAATAGCGAGAGATTTTCATTGTAATAGATTTAAAATTGGTGCATATATTCTTTATATAGTGACGGAATAGCGACGGAATTTCCCTCACAAATTTGCGAAGGAATGCAGTTGCCAGCGGTTTTAAATTTTGTGAAGGATTAGCGAGTGAAATTTTTGTGGTTAGCAAGGGATTAGCGAGGGAATTTCCTCATATTCTCATGCAAAATAGTCTTTATATTCTTCGAGCAGGTGAATCAACTCATACTTGAAATCAGATTTTATTAAATTACTAATAAAAGTAGGTCTATATATTACATCATTACTTAGATTAATCTCTTCTAAAAGATCTTGTACCTCTATCTTTTTAATATCATAAGATAAAGAGGCTTGTTCGAATCCTAGAGAAGAGTGATCATAAATACAATCTAAGTTAGTGTCTGTAATAACACCAAATTTCTCAGTCATATAGGCTGAGATTCGAGTCTCATAACTCGAAATTACACTCTCAGTACAATTTTTAGCCATATAGGCTGCAATTCGAGCCATGTGGCTCTTAAGTTTCTCCATTTATATTACAACTTGAGGTCGAATATACTCGACCTGAAATGTTAAATAGGCGTCTGTACGCCCTGGAATCATTACAATTTTGAAATTGAAATGAATCAACTTTCGGTATAACAAAAAAACCTATTGGTGTAATGGCCACCATCTCAACTCCCTTGCTGTTGAGAGCTGTCGAATCCCATATACAGAATGGTTTGACACCAGGTACATATATTTGCAAATCTGCATGATTCTGGTTTACATAGCAGAGAGTGTCATTAGCCTCCACCATTTCTAGTTCTCTCATTTGGTTCTACAAAAACATCTTTTGATGGACAATCGAAGGGACATCACCTGCAGCATGAATCCATTCTCTACCCGAAAGAAGATTATAACTAACCTTCGAGGGAACCACTATAAATAAGGTTGATCTCGTGACTAAGGCCACTTTGATGTCAAGAACAACAACCCCTTCTGACGTGGAGGATCTGCCATTAAAGTCTGTCACCACCACATTGTGAGGCAACAAATCTGCCTCAGTTTTGCCAAACTTTCTTAGCAAATTCTTTGGCAACATATTAATAACAACCCCTCAATCTATCAGCACCTTACCTACTAACTTACCATTTATTATTGCCTTGATAAATAGTGAACGCAGATGACTCTTCATTTCGAGAGAGGGAATACTAAAGAGTGCAGAGTTCTCCACTACCTTAACCGTATCCTCTTCGACCAAATACCAACTGGTCTCCTCTGAACTGTCTTCGAAGTCATCTTCTTGGTTCAGTTCCTGATCTCCTGCAATAGAAAAATTATAAGGGAGAAGAGACATCACATTGATACCAAAAATGGTATCCAGATCATCCTTAAAACCAGATTCGAAAGAATCTGTGATGACGTTCTCCTCCATTTGACTAGGAGGTTTTTGCTTTTCCATTCTCAGGGGTGGTCCTTGGACCACCTGGGCATAGGACCTCTGTTGTTGTTGCAACTTGGCCAATGCTTGTTGTTGTTGTTGTCGAAGCCTCTTGGCTTTCTGCCATTGAGACTTCGAGGGAAATGGGTTAAAGCTTTGGTTCAAGTTCGAACCTTCTCCTCGAGACCAAGTGTTTGGTCTTCCCCAAACAGGACTCATACCATATTCCAAATTAGGTCAAAATGGCTTATTCTGGAATTTGTAAGGATGTGGATTATTCCTCACACATTGATTAGGTGCCACACTTGAATGGGGCACTTTAGTCTTTCCTTTTTCGATCCTTTCCGGATCCTGAACTACCACAAAATTGTGGTTTGTTGGTTGGTTATTTATGCTAATCGAATTTCCTACGGAGCCCAACTTGTCACATTAAGAGCACAGGGACATTTCTCTCTCATCTTCCTTCTTTCTAAGAAGGAACTTGACCAACGCTTTCCCCGCTTTCTAGCTGCCTGGTAAGACTTAGCAGCCAACCTGTCGAAGACAGTGCTGCATTAAGGGCACAGGGACATTTCCCTCTCATCTTCCTTCTTTCTAAGAAGGAACTCGACCAACGTTTCCCCAGCTTTTGGAAAAACCTCCCGTTCTTCGGTCTTGAACACTTCGAGGTTATCCTCAGTGATGTGGACTGGGTCAGATTCCCCTAGCCCCACCATGTTAACTTTAGTGAAGCTAACGAGAAAAGCTCTACCATAGTGACAGGCATGACCAGGTGTCCTCTGCAACTCCAAACGTCCACTCACATAGAAAAATGACCCTCCACAAGAAGCTTCGGGATTTTAAAATCATCAATAAAGTTTGAGATAAGACTCGTTGATAGCTTGCCCAAGACGTAGAAGTAGCAAATGAAATCGAGTTTGGCATAATTGAAAGAGGTAACCTTATTGTGAAACCATACACCCTCATGGTTTTCTTGTTGTCGAAGATCAAGCTTCCTTCCATGATGCTTTTTTGAATTAAATCCCTGAAACGTATACAATTGTTAGTCGAATGGTCATATCTATTATGATACTTGCAATATTGTTGACCCTTTATCTCTTCTACTGAAGGGATCTTATGTCCATCAGGAAGTTTGATTTATTTATCTTTCGACAAGACATCAAAAATTAAATCAGCTTTAGATATGTTGAAAGCATAAGTTGGCCTAGTAGAAGATTTTATATTATCCTTGATTCGATTAGGTACTAAAGATGAACAAGTATAAGGAGGACCAGACTTTAGTTTTGCTATGTTAACCTTATTTTCCTCATCATTTATCCCTTCATCGATTTTGACATAGGCTACTTTATTATCTTTCGATTTCTTAAAGTATTTATCCTGAATATCAGGAGTTTCAACATAAACAATCTTTTCTTTTCTCAGATTTTTTTCTAAACCTTTCTTTATCAAGTTTCAACTATTTGATTTGTCTTACTTTATCAGCAAGCTGAGACATGTCGAGGATTGCTGGTTTACTAATTTCTTTCGAATGGAATAATCTAATCCACTAATAGTCATTTTGACCACCTCAGATTCAAGAACCACAGTGAAACACCTAGCCTTCATTTGCCTGAATCTAGCCAAGTAATCATCTATGGATTCCTCATGGCCTCTTTTAATATTAAAAAAATCTACGAGACTTACTTTTGTCTCTCCGCTAAAGAACCGATCATGGAAATTTCTTTATTTTATTATTATAGATTTATTCTTTTTATGTTAATTTATACCTTTTAACATGTTTGTGCAAGTATGTATGTAAGCGGGATCTAAACATTGTCATGTCAAAAGTTTGTCATTATGAATAAAATTTAGACAAAAAAAATATAAAAATCTAATTATGCAAATTATTTTGAATTCTTAATCCAATTTTTTTAGGAAAAAGTGAACTAAAAAAATGTAATTTTATTTTATTGTATTCAAATTATTTTTGAGCATTGCTAATTGGTACAAATCACTTTCGTGAACTCTACGAAACAAGATGTGACATTTAAATATACATACTTCACTCTTTTTGACAGTTAATTAAATAACAATTTAAAAAATAAAAAATAAAAATAATCTTAACTCACTTCAACCATTCGTAACTTTCGTAAAAAATAAGTTTCTTACTACTTAGCCTTTGACAGATATTTTTACTTTCAATGTTATCATGTGTATATGTTATATATCTCATAGCTCAAACATTAAGAGATACAAAATAATCAAGGTTTAACATGAATATGAAGAATATTATCTCCATACTTAAGGATAGTTTATTTGCACAATATATACAAGGGTCAAATCATAGTGTCTTTAAAGAGTAAGAATAACAACTTATAAATCAGCCTTAGCTTTTCTCAACTTTAATCAAAGTTGAGGGTAGCGATTAAACTTTAATCAAAGGCAGTGTTAGAAAAAAGTCCTACAAAAAATTACAAACTTTTCTCAACTGTGAGATTTACTTTTGGATTCCATCATGTTTTTCTAATATCTTTTGCCATCTTTTTTCAATATAAAAAAATGGAGTAGTTTTGCTTATAGGATTTAAGATGGTAGAAAAGTAGAAAATAATTGTCATAATGCTCCTTATTACAGGATCTAATCTTCCACAAAGTATATTCAAACTTCAATACTTCTTTGTGATATTGACTTTAACTAATTAGTATATTAATTATTTTCCTTACAGATTCATTACATAATACAAGTTAGTAGATTGAAATGAAATGAATGTAGGTTGTCACTTTTTTTATTTGGATATTTTCTCATTATATTTATATTAGAAATTGAGTACTCAGTCTAATACTTTTAACAATACATGTGTCTCATCAAATACAAATATCTCAATTACGATACAAAACTTTGATACAATTATTAATAATTTTTACATATATCAATTTATTCTCATTATATTTTTAATATTGAAAATAACTTTTGGTTTGAAATAAACTTATATTCAATAAAGATTTTATTTTAAAATTATAAAAAATAGTAAAAATTATTTTATTTTATTTTATTCCATTCACATTATTATCATTTTTTTGCATATAGTCTCGTGCATCGCACGGGTTCAAATATTTGTGTGTGTGTGTGTGCCTGCCTCCACATTAAGGTGTGTATATTGCTAACTTTCACCTATCCTCCACATTTTGTTTTAAACAAAAGAGTGTTATGCTAACATTTATTTTCTTCAAAAATACTAATAATACTCATTTGGACACTCTTTTTAATACTTTTTTTTATTATTGGTCTAAAAATAAATGTTGCTAGTATTTCTCTCATAATAATCTTTTCAAGTATACGAGTTAAACTACTAATAAAGCAAATATTGAAAAAAATGTCTAAAAGAGTATATTGCTAACATTTCTTTTCTTTTAAAAACAACTTATATTTATTAGTATTTTAATCATTTAAACTTTTATACTAACATTTGACCATTGATTTTGTTTTAATCTAATGGTTTAAATTAGTCCATTTAATAAACAAAGAGAATAGTGATAGCTAATTTTAATGAAGAAAGAGAGTACTTAACTTCAACTTTAATAAAAAGAGAGAATATGACTTTATTATTAATTCTATTAATTAATTTGTTTATTACTAAATCTTATATAAAAATATGTTACAATATTTACCATTTATGAATTTATTCAAAAAATAAAATCTTTAAAGATAAAAAGAAGATACAGTACATGAAATAACAAAAACAAAATGCAATTTTTTAAATAAAAAGTTGAACACGCGTGTTTATGAAAGTGAACCTCCACTCTTTCTCCTTTGTATATTTATAGGCATAAGAGCAGCTGATGAAATCTTATTAAGATACTGTCTTTTAACATAATCTTAATAATAATATGAAGGTGAACCTCCTCTCTCACTCTTTAGTATGCATCCTCCAAACGTGAAACTCGAGTTTAAGTCATAATAATAATAAAAACAATAATTAAAGAATAAAGAGATAACAAATACAAGATGGAAACTTTACAAAGTGTGTGTGCTGTGTTACGTAGGTTAGAATTTAGAAGTCCAAGTTATAATATTAAAAAAACAAAAACTGAGTGAAATGAGACAACAAGCACGCAAAAGGTGGAGACTTAACGAAAATCAAGGCTTTGCGTGTGTTACACGTTAGGCTACAAAAATGAAATTAGTAATAACTCTTATATTCTTATATCAAAGAGTGTATACACTTATTTTCACACTCTATTTAATATTATTTATTATATATATTTTTTTATTATTTTTTTTCACTTAATTACATCTCTTAAAAAGAATGTAAATAATACATACACCACTAAAAATAATGTATGACGATCTTTTTTCAATCATGAAAGAGAATAAGGAGAAACAGGAAAACAAGAAGTCAAGTCTTCAAGGAAATCGAGACATCAAATATATATATATATATATATATATATATATATATATATATATATATATATATATATATATATATGAGTCTCACATTCTTTATCTTAATATTTTAGTTGTGGTTTATATATCTGTTGGACCACTCCACTTAATGTCAATAAGTTTTATGTTAGAATCTTTCCGCCTACTTCACTAAGTTTGCATGTTCCGTCCAAATATCTGTGAAGATGAGTGTTAAGAGTGTCCTAAACAAATTTGGATTTCAACACACTTGTCTCTTGGTATTTTTACTAAATAGATTGAGAAAACATTAATGGAGTGTGAAGATAATTTAGTCAAATATTATATTTTCTCAAAATTGATGGTATTTAATAAATTTTTAAATTTTTATGCAAAATCATTGAACAATCGATCGATATTATGAAATGGAGAGGGTAAAAAATTTCTTTCTCTAAATTGCTAATTACTTCACTCATAGTTGTTAATTTTTTTTAATGTATTATCAACATTCAATTGGAGAAACAAAGAAGAAAAAAATAAAAAAGGACATAAGATCTACATCCCCTTTTATATCACTTTCAGAAACTTAGTTTTTTGCCCAAGCTTTCCTTTTTTCTTGAATGCAATGCATTGACATGTACTACATTCATTTTTCACAAACATAATTATTTGCTCTTCTCTTAGGACATATTCTTTTCTTCCTTTTCATAAATGGTTCATAAATGGGCGGGATAGCACAAGAATGAGCGTGTAACATGATCAAATGAAAAATGTGTCGCATGTTAACACAAAAAATTAAATAAGAAGTTGTTTGCTTCATAAATTGTTATGATTGAAATTAATGTCCTATATGAGAATTTTGTTTTGGTTGACTTCCTTAATTGGTTGTATATGTTCAAGCAATTACGTTATAAGTGACTTCATTATTTGCAGTTGTAGTATTTCGTAGTGGGGTAATGCTCTCTTTTAGATTAAGAAGTTTGGCTCGTGATTCTGTTAGATATATAAAAAGAGGAGGGGAAATGAGTAAAAACAAAACTTAAGATATTTTTTAAAAATTATTTTGAATAAATAAATATAGTATGAGAATTTTTTATTAACGTAAAATAAAAACAATAATATAGTACACTAAACCTGTGCATCTCATATGTATAAAATCTACTTGTATGTACGAAAGAAGTGCATGATCCTGTTTGTCTTGCTAACGAATTTTGGCATTGGAGGGATAAGCTTTGTCTTCGCATACCCGCTCGGTTAGCAATGATTGACGTTGTTATAGAACTCCATTATTTACCCAGCAATCAAGCCACGATCATAACCAAGAAAATCCTTTGAGGACGTCTTAAATTGACTTTCCTATTGATTTGCCTGTTCGTGGTGTTTGTCCTGTTCACTAAATTGATTTGCCGGTCTCATTTATCTACTTGTATGTACGAGAGAAGTGCATGATCTTGTTTGTCTTGGTAACGAATTGTGGCATTGGAGGGATAATCTTTGACTTCGCATGCCCGCTGGGTTAGCAATGATTGACGTTGTTATATAACTCCATTATTTACCCAGCAATCAAGCCACTCAGTACTAAGAAAATCCTTTGAGGACGTCTTAAATTTCTAATTGATTTGCCTGTTCGTGGTGTTTGTCCTGTTCACTAAATTGATTTGCCGTCTCATTTAGTTTGGAATCCAAATTAAAAAAATTCAAGTGATTCATGTTTCCAAGTCATTCATAGCCAAAACAAAAAGTATTTCCAAGTCAATGCGGAATTGGATTCTTAATTCTGTATACCGAGATTATTGCTTGAAAGAGGATTGTTAACTTCTTTGCTACGCCAGAAATACGATTTTGAGTCCTATAAATATCTCAAATATGTGGTTAATTCTTCACGGCTAAACAATCAGTAAAAGCCATTGTCATACAACAATCTCTTCTATGTGCAAAAAGATGGCTATTATTGTTGAAATGAAGAATTTTATTATTGCTGTTTGCGCTATCTTCTGGACCTGTGCATATCCAGCCATGTCCCGTACGCTGTATGAGTCATCTGTTGCTGAAACACACCAGCAATGGATGTCTCTGTATGGACGCTCCTACGCCAACGACATCGAGAAGGAGAAACGCTTGAAGATATTCATGGAGAACTTGGAATACATAGAGAAGTTCAACAATGCTGAGAATAAGAGTTACAAGTTGGGTTTGAATGAATTTGCTGATTTCACTACTGAAGAGTTTGTTGCTTCACATACAGGACTCAAGATTCCAAGCCCACCATTTTCATCCAAGAAGGCGTCAGTTGCACCCTTGGAGATGAGTGATATTCCAACAAGCATAGACTGGAGAGAGCAAGGAGCTGTCACCCATGTTAAGAACCAAGGCCAATGTGGTAATGCAATACCCTCCTGCTTTATTATATCCACCCCTATCTTATAAATGAGAGTATTATCTTTTGAGAATGAGATATTCGTAAATGAGAGTATTATCTTTACTATATAGGAATGAGGTGGCATGATAGATCTATACACGTACAAAAAGAGAAAAAAGAAAAAAAAGAAACTTTAGTTAAATCGTGATTTCTCGGCGCTAATTCTATCCTATGATTAATTTGTTCGCAGGAAGCTGCTGGGCATTTTCAGCTGTGGCTGCAGTAGAAGGCATTGTCAAAATCAACACTGGCAATTTGATCTCATTGTCAGAGCAACAACTGGTGGACTGCGCTAGCAATCAGCAGAACCAAGGTTGCAGTGGATTTTATATGGAAGGTGCCTTCAAGTATATCATACAAAACCAGGGTATTGCTAGTGAAACCGACTATCCTTACCAAGAAGCTTCTGAAACCTGCCAGATGGTGACACCTTCAGCCCAAATAAGTGGTTTTGAAGGCGTACCTGCGAATAGCGAAGAGCAACTACTACAAGCCGTGGCCAAACAACCAGTCTCAATTACCATCAATGTCAATGATTACTTTCAATTATACAAAGAAGGGATATTTTCAGGTCCATGTGGAACCGTTCGCAACCATGCGGTTACCGTAATTGGTTATGGGGCCAGCGAAGATGGCACTAAGTACTGGTTGATTAAGAATTCGTGGGGTGAGAGTTGGGGTGAGGGTGGCTACATGAGGTTGCTGAGGGAAAGTGGTCAACCAGAAGGTCTTTGTGGCATTACCGCGGATGCTTCTTATCCGACAGTTTAAGTAGTTTCAAAAAGTAATTTAGAGGATCCGTTCGTGCTGTTATAATAAGTTGACATACCTTGTCTTTTGCTTTTTTCTTTGTCTTGGTCAATTTACCTGTCATTTCCTATATTTGCAAACTATGTTTTTGTCCATCTATTTGGTATGAAGTTCTTAGCTTGAGACTTGTATTAAAACTGAAGCTATCAATCAATGAATTATAGACAATTATAAATTATGTTATGATTGATTTATTAGTGAATTTACGTGATCTATTTTTCTCAAATATGAAACCTTCATTTTTCTGTTGAAGTAGGCAACTAATGGTGGATTTATAGCCAAGCATACTTCGTTTGTATATTTAATTTCCATGCATGTTAAAGTAGGCCTATCAGATTTCATAAAATAAATGGCATTTAATAATTTTACTAAAATGGTAACATCATTTTGACTTGATTGTCTTTTATAAAGTGAGAATATACGAGTGTCTTTAAATTAGTTTTTAGACACTAAAAATCATTTTAAGCGTACATAATTTCTCTTCTTTTATTTTTATTTGTTATGTGTTTGTGTTTGAAAAGTTGCGCCAATCGATACAACATAGGAAGTCTATGTTAGATGGAAAAAATGACATGATTTCCTTGTTATAGAGTAATTTTGTATGGTGATGAAAAATATACTAAAATTTATACCAAGGGTTGCACGTGTAAAGGATAGGGTTACATTAATGTTGACCAATTATCAAACTAAATTAACCACTTATTTACTTAATCACAAACTGAATTAATCACTTGTCTAACTGGATTAATCATTGGTCAAGCTAATATAATTAATCACTTATACAACTGAATTAAGTATTCTTCATGGCACATCATGAGTTAGGGATATTCTTATCCCTTGGGGTTAGGGTAGAATTCTCCTTAATAATTTGAGTAAATTGTCCTTATTTTTGTTGTTTTTATTTTAATTATACAAATCTTTCTTTTATTGTAAAATCCAACTGAATCTTTCTTACATTATAAAAGTCGTGCCTTTAATAATCCACGTAAACTTCTAATAAATCTTCTCTCCTTTTTTATTTTAATTACTTCCTTTATTTGAGATTTCTATAAATTTTTTATTCAGTTAAGAAAAAATAATGCTAAGGATCATTAAGTAATCATATTTAAGTTAAAAAGATAAAAAAATTAAAAATGATTAAAAAAGAATATTCAAAATTTAATTAAAAAAATGACCAATTAATCTTATCGCATAAATAATAATATTTTTAATGAAATTTTTTTTCTTTTTTCAATTCTCCATCTTCGCCCAAAGAATGGTCACGTTCTCTCTCCTCTTTGTTCTTCTTTTTGTTGCAATTTGTTGCCTTCATTCTTCCTTTTTCTTTTTTCTGTTCTTATTTTTGCTTCACTTTGTCTCTTCCTTCTTCCTTTGTTCAAGCATAAACAATTAAGAATCTATTGAAAGTCTTGGTAAGTTTTTAAATTTTTATTTTTTTCCCATAATTTTTAATTTTAGTTTAAGAATTTCTTCTTAAACACTGTTTAGTCCAACTTCCATACCAAAAAAGTGAAAAAAGAAAATATAACCTGTTTGGGTCTTTATCCCTTGCTTATTTCGATCAAATGTAGTGGTTTTTACGGGGAAAACAAATGATCACAAGTTCATGATCATGACTGCGATTGGTTTATGCCTCAACAGTTTTATCAGTTTAGGAAAACAACCTTGTAAATTAGGTGTGTGTCCGTGTGTAGGGGTTTATTGAAAAATGACACGTTGCTAACGACTGGCCTCTGCCCTCCTTTGTCCTCAAGTGCCTCTGTTAACTCCGGTCCTAGCTCCCTTCGCTCGTTCTTTCGTGCGTGTCTCCTTCGTTTCCCTTTGCTCGTGCCTATGCGAACTTTGATTTTGTTCGTGCCTGAACGGCTGCGCCTCTCTTGGTTATTTTAAGATAAGATGAGACCTTCAAAAATTAGGGATTAGGAATTTTATTAAGGGTAGTACTGATCGTTAAATAAAATAATATAGTTTTTCTCTTTAATTAAAATTGACATAATTTTTTTAATAATTATAATTTTTTTCCCTTTAAATTAAATATTACTTCTTTATAACTTTTAATATTAATTTTTCCAAAATTTTATACAATAAAAACAATTTAAAGGAAGCTAGAGTAATTTTCTCTAATAATTATTTGCAAGTGAGAGTTTAAAAGAACTTCAAGAACAATTGAATTACTTAGGCAAGTACGAAGCTATTATCCCAATACTTCAAAACTTCTAACGGATTTGGAGCAAGGATCTAATTTTTTTTTTACACACAAATTTATACCGGAGATATCTAATTTTTTTTATATTCTGACATATCGCAGTGGATACATCTACGCAGTATGTTATAACCCAAGAAAAAATTGGATCCTCTCATGTCACTGGAGAGGATCCTGATCCACTTCTAGCAAACCCAAGGAGGATTCTACAGTGGACCTAAAAATGTTTGTACCATCATGGTCCATATAGTATGACAATTGATATCAAGTTATCCTGTATTTAGTGTTTTTTCTATTTTAGTTATAATATATTACGTTTTAGTCCTTTAGTATTTCAAGTCTTTTAAAATTACAATTTAGTCCTCAAGTTATTTCAGATTTTCAAGTATTTTGTCCCAAAAGTTAATGTCGTTCGAGACTCTGAAATCTTACTAGTTCATACTCTCTATGTTATATTCTTTTCGATAACCATCGATCACAAATGGTCCCAGCTTTATGCTTTTGTAGAAAGGTTTTTCTACTCTCTTTTTTACCCCTTGGCTGTGAAAATGTGGATAGTTTAATCAACTTAATTCAATTTTTGCATAAACCTTAATGATAAATGATATGAGAACGGAAATAATTAGAAAATGAGTGTTTGAAAATTTTTGCAAATAAATGAGGAAAGGATTGAGTACTTATTTGTGTTTAGGAATACTTAGCTTTGATTTTTCAATGTACCAATTAGGATGACGCATGTGTGAATGGTCGAATCTAACCTAAAAATGATTTGAGGTTGGTCCAGTTCGTGGCTAGGGTTAATGGTCGAATCTGACACTAGCATTGAAGTAGTACCCACTGAAACTCTCACCAAAAGAGCTCAAAACCAAAATTTTAATTTCAGATACCAGATTCGAAAGAGGAATAAGAAGAATCGTTACACGTGGAAACAAAAACACATTAGCTTAACCTTGTCCCTCAATCACAGAACCTTGAAAGCTAGCTGTAACACTCCAAATTTCTTAAGGGTAATTTTGACGTTAATAATTTTCTTGTTTAGTGATTTACGTGTCTTTGTCATATTATTTTGATTATTAGTTAGCGATTTGACGGCAGGAAAATAAAATTTTCGGAGGAAAAACCGTAAGGTTTTAATTATTTTGTAACGCCGTTTTTAATATTTGTGAGATTATAAAATGGAGTACCTCCTCAGTGAAAACTAGAAAATACTAGGTTAGGATCTTACTGGTCGACAAGTATTTAATTTATCGGACGATAAAAAAAATACAATAAATATAATTTTGCTCATATAAAAATAAATATTAATCGCTGTTTGTGATACACCATTAATTTAATCCACAGTCTGCGGTGCTTTGATGACACATTCTATAGCTTATGACCATTTTTTTGGATATGGATTTAATCAATGGTAGAGATTTGCAAAAAACAATCTCAATTAATTAGAGTTAGACCATTTATGACCATGGATGTAAATTTAATTTACTTAAAAAAAGAAAGTTGTTCTTAGATCTTCAAGAAGTAATTTAAAGGAGAAAATTCACTAAATCATCCCTAAAGCCTAACCATTGATCTAATTCTCAAATAATAATAAAATTTGTCAACAGCAAGAGAAGGGGGACGATTAGGTGTTAAAGGGTGACCATTAATGGATCCATCATTATTGATCAATTGCACTCAAGGAGAATGCATTGGAGGGGGCTACGGTTTTGAGAAGTTTTTGGACATAGGAAAGACCATATTATTGATATCCTTGCTTTCCTTTGTCTCTCTAAAACCAATAACTCATCAAGCTTTTCTCTTCACTTTCTTTTCATGGAGGTTTCGCCAAGACTCTAAGTAACACCTTCCATCACTCAAAAATTTATTAATCCTTACCTTATTTAAAGCTTGTCTGGAGATTTTCTAAATCATTCATCTTCATGGACTTTAGATCAAAGTCATGGGGTATTTATGAATAAGGAGGATCAAAACCATGTTTGATCCTGTTCCTCTTAATCAAGCATACTAATTTCATGTATTTTGTTTTGACTTGGTGAAGGACTTGGAAAAAGAAGTAAAACAAAGAAAGCTTTTGAGGATCTTCAAGAAGGAGATCCACCCCACCAACCAAGTATGGTGGTGAGAGATAATTTTATATTTGGTGGATGGTGAATTCATGTGAGGATTCATATCCATTGGTCTTGTAATTTATTTGTGGGTGTTTATCTTTAATTATTTGTTATGCTTGGTATGCTTTGCATGATTTTATGGCTTTGATGTATCTTGCTTATATTATGCATGATGAGTATATGTCTTGAAATTGATGTTAATGGAAATGATGGCGAATGATGAGTTGAAAATTTTCAAGAACAATGGAATAACTTAGAATTTCGCCAAGACACCTCAAAATAGGTATTCCAAATTAATATTTTCAGATGAAAATGGATGATTTGAAGGTATGGAAAATAAGGGTTTGTTTTTCAAGAGAACAAGAACACGGTTTTTGAAGAATTTTTATTGATTTACTCATCACAAGTATTTTTCTCTGAGTTTTAGACGAAATGGGCAATGTTGTTTCTAAGTGTTTATTAAACATGATTTGAAAAATGAAACGCAAAACGTTGATTTTAAGGATTTACTGAAAAAGGATATGCAAAGAAAGTAAAAAAGGATTTGTAAAGAAAGTAAAAATGAATTTGAACAAATGTGTATCTTATTTCGGTTTTGAAAACAAAGATTTTAATGGTTTTGTTTCTATATTGAAAACAGAAATGATAAATAATTGAGTTAGAAGGAAAAATGTTTGACAAACAAATCATACGGTTTTGAAAAACTGGTTATGCCTAAATTTTTATGGAACAAAATGATATTTTATCTAGTTTGCGAAAGATTTTGACAACTTCAATGATCATGTTCACGGTTTTGTTAAAGAATTTTTAATGGTTTTGTTTATCAATTTAGAAGGAAAAATATTTGACATGTTTTTAAGGCTTGTGATGCCTTGATTTTTATGAACAAAGTAATTTTCAAAGTGGAAACGAACTTGATTTAATACAGAATTTGGAAAGGGAATCAGTGTTTTATCACTTAGAATAGAAATTTTCAGTAACGAAAAATAAAAAGAGGTTGAAAACGTTTGAATTTCAATTTATTTTGAAGAAGACTGATTTTGAAAAAAATTATCTAAATAACTTATTTTCAGTTTTGAAAACTTTGTTAAGTTTTGAAATGTTGATTTATATCAATGGAAAAGTGAGATTATATTTTGGAAAAGGCGAAGTAAAGAAATGTGGAAAAAGATTTTCTTGAGTAAGAAAATGTGAAAAATGAAATACAAAGTCATATTATTTTGAGAAAGGTTGAAAAAGAATTTTTAAAGGTTAAGAAATATTTTCTGTAATGAAATGGTGATGAAAAATGTTTTATGTAACTTAAAAACGTGATTTTTAAGCTACACAATTTGAAAAATGTGTTAAAAATGATATTGATTTATTTAAGTCCAAAATAATATTTGGAATATTGAGGAATATTTTATGTGATTGTAAAATGTTGAATAATATTTTACGTATTTTACGTTAAAATATTTCTATACGATTTGAATTACGTTTAAATATTTTATAATTTGAACTACTATTGAAAAATTAATATGTGATTTAAAAGTGATAAAATATTTTTACGTGATTGTGAAAATGACGGAAAATCGATGATTTGGAAAGTGTTTTAAATATCTTGAGAATAATGGAAAATGATTTATGCGACTTAAAAGAATGATTTTTAAGTTACGCGATTTTGAAACAAAATAAAAAATATTATGCGATTTGATAAAATATTTTTATGTGAATTAAAAGCAAAACTAGTTGCAACATTTTGAAAAACGCAATGTAAATGTTACTAAATTTTGTAACAGCCATATTACGGTATTTGAAAACGTAATAAATACGTTTTGGAATTTTAAAAACGTAACAAAAGTGTTGTATTTTGAAAATACAACAAAAGTGTTGTGAAATTGAAAACGTAAAAGCTCAATTTTGTGAAAACACGACTGTTTTATCTTGAAAATGTGAGAACGTGATTTTCGTTGTTGAAAAAAGATAATTCTTGTTGAACAAGATGAGAGAAAATGATGAGTTTTGTCTACGTGATTGGTATTTGGTGCATTTTATATGCCTGTGAACATTATACAATTAGAAAAATATTTGCATATGACATTGAACAAATAAAAAGATTTGCTTGTGGTTGACTTGCATTGATATATTCGTGCATCAGTATAAAGTATAACTAATAAGTTATTTTGGCCCTTGTGGTTGAAGAGGGAATGAGAATTGATAGTGAGGTCTATGATGGATCTTGGGGGCTCAAAGGCGGCGACAGGTGGATATGATATTGGGCTAAAATTTGGACCATATGCCACTTGGCGATGCAATCCGTTGCAAACGCATTGGCGATACCCGACAAGAACACGATTCTTTTCAATGACCTGGAAGAACAATTAACCAGAAAGCATTCTTCTCGAAATTGTGAAAACATCTAAGTTGTTTTTGAAAAATCGAGTCTATGTGCGTGCATGAATCGAGTATTTATATCTTTTGATATATTTTGAGGAATATTGGCTATGACAATTGTTTTGAATACTTGGATGATGATGATGATAATTAGACAATGTTGAAGACATTATCGTAATTGTTGTTTATGATAATTGGATTGATATATGATTGGATGATGATAGTTGATTAATATTGAATATATTATTGGAAATCTGGTATGATATTCCTGTATGATATTCGTTTATGTTATCTCTCGATCGCCATATTGGTATGGTGTAGGTGATCTCACCTCTTTGTTATGTTGTCTTCTCATGTCTGTATTGTTAAAATTAAATAGTAAAAGGAATGAGTTGTCTTAGACATCCGGAGGTAGATATTCTCGAAGTTCGGAGATAACATCGAGAATGACTATTCATTTGATAGCGTGCAAGTGTTGTTGACATAGAACAGGATGTATGATGATGATCAAGATGGAACAAGAAGGAATAAGTATGTTAAGTTTTCTTATTAGTGTTGTACCGTTATTAAGTATATATTATTCTACCTCATAGTTTTATATAAATATTAATGTCAATATGTATATTAATCGATTTAAATATATTTTCAATAATACTTATGGATTTATAGAGTTTATGAAGAAGAAAGAAATTTTAAAGATCTTTTATAACTCAAACTTTGTGCAAAGAGAGAGAGAGAGTCGACATGTGATACTCTAGGGAGGGTGTTACACTAGCCACGGCGTGCGGAGGAACCGAGGATGACGCCAAGATGGAGTACCTCCTCACCAACTGCATACTAGGTTTTTGGTCGTCTTGCTCTGACAACTGTTTGTGACTTCCACAGTCTGCGGTGGTGACACATTCTTAGGGACCTTTTTGCAAAAGAGTTGCAAACAATCTCAAGAATTAGGTTAGCAATTTACAAAAGTTGTTCTTAGATCTTCAAGAAGATTCAATTCACTCATCCCAGCCTTTGATTTTCTTAATAATAAATCAACAGTTTATTAAACTTGGTGCATCAATGGTCCAAACATTTTTAGGACCATTGAAGACAAAGCTACAAACCCAATATCCTTATTATTAATTCTTTAAGCTTGTCTAGCTTAACTCTGGTTATGAATAAGGAGGTAGGTATTTATAAAAGCACTTCAATGACTTAGTAAAGGCAAAATATATGGTAATGAGTTTTTAGTGTTGGCTCACCTTCCTTATGGGTGTCTTTACATTTATATATGATATGATGAGGTCTATAATTAGAGAAATACCCTAGTCATGGTATAAGTCATTACTCATCACTTTCTCTGAGTTCGTCGGGTGCAGTGGCAGAGCATTTCTAACCAAAATGTGTAGCTTATATTAAGTTTCTATATTGCAAAACATTAACTCCTTGTGATCTAGATGCGAAAAAATATATTTATACTAATGATAAATGATTATCAACCAAACAGACTTGAAGAACAAATTATGCAAAAGCTAATTACTGATTTTGCTAATTATCTAAAATCACAACTTTGTTAACTAGAAGACAGTACTTAGCATGGAGATTGTTAAAATTTAGAGTTTGGAAGAAAATGAACTCACACTTTTCATTGATCAATCGACTGATATTTATACAAGGTGATATTGCTTTGGTTCTGTGAAAATGTTATAAGAGAAATACAATTAGCAAAACTATTATGAACTAAATTAGTAACAGCCATATTCACCTAATTAACAGAATTAACCAATTTGTACAACATTAAACAAAAGCTAAACTCTTCATCTTTAACGCTGAGCTAAAAGATCTACAAGTGAGTTATAAGACACCAACAAATTTTTGGACTTGCTGCTCCTCAGTGGTAGCCATTAGGTTCATCAAGTTGCTGCTAAACCTCAAATCAGAATTATTGCGACCGGAATCGCAACAGAAATAACAATTAAAATGAAAATTAAGAGTCGTCACTAATTTTTATATTTAACTAGAAAAAATTTTAAAAAAAATTAAGAACAGTAGTCTACGTTCAAAAATAGGATTCGAGAGTCTGATTATGCACAGACAATAGTAGAAATTAAATCCTATAACACCCTTGATACACCTGTTCTAGGATGGTTATCCTAAATTAATCGTTCAAATTAGTAATAACCCCAAGAATATTTATTCTACCTCATATATATATATATATATATATATATATATATATATATATATATATATATATAGAGGATCAATTTATACCAAGTGTAAGTCTTTTTTTGACTTACACTTGTTTTTAACCGTTAGATCCACTTTTATCTAATGGTTATTTTTAATGAAATAATCTCAACCATTAGATGAAAGTGAATCTAACGATTGAAAATGAGTGTAAGTTAAAAAAGACTTACACTGGTATAAGTTAATCCCTCCTCATATATATATATAAAGTGTAATAAAAAGTTATTCAAAATTTAATTAGGTTTATATACTATTCTGAACGAATTTCAAAAGATCACCTGAGAATGCCTGTGAGAGGCTGACGTGGTGGTTTCCTCCATGGCATAGTGGCAATGTCGATAGTGCAAGACGTGGTATACCTATAAAAGATACTCTAACGCTCAAGTTAGAAGGGACACCAAGTTTGCAAGTGTAGAATAAAATGTGTTATACCTGAGGGTTTTGTCTTGTATTTATAATGTGAGATGACTTGTAGGTTAAGCCGTATCTAATACATTGATGAGATGGTTATAACCAAGATTTGATTCCTTAAAGATCTCTATTTATGTGAGATTTAATTAGAATAAAATTGATATTCTCTTGAATAACTATTTTTGGCTATGAGGTCACATTGAGTTTGATCTGTGGCTTGGGCCAATTCACGCTAGGTTGCTCCATGTTAGGCTTGAAGTCGGATTTCGGTCCAAAACATATACATAGTTCAATATTTGCATATGAGTTTTGTAAATAAAGTAAAAACTAAAGAACAAAGTTATCATTTTAATTTATTTTGTCATGCTATGTGAGTGTTTTATGACATGAAAAACCTAAATATTTTTTATATTATTAATAATTTTTCAATTCAATACTATATTTTGATGATAAATTTTCTCTTAAATTTTAAACAAAGGTCTCTTAAAATTGTAGATAAAGTTCCGCCGTGTGTGTGTCTATATATATATATATATAATTTTATGCATTTTAAATTGTGTTCTTTGAACAACACAATGCACCCGAGCTTTTTAAATTGTGTTTTTGTAAGAGCATTTATGCATTTAATTATGTAAGAATATTTCATATAGTATTCTTAAAGGTAATTAAGAATACTATATATATATATATATATATATATATATATATATAGAGAGAGAGAGAGAGAGAGAGAGAGAGAGAGAGAGAGAGATTCCTTTTACTAGTATATGCAAGTTGTCAAAAGATATATTTGTTATTTTCCATTACCGACTTTTCATTGAAAACACATAATTTTCTCATTTCAAATAATGCTTTTTCCTATGAAATGTGAGAAGTGGAATAACGGAAGAAAAAAAGTTTTCACAGAGAGAAGAGAGGTGGGGTATGGGAAAAAGATTTAGGTTAGTATGAGAAGTAATTAATTAGGAGTCCCAAAAAATAAAGTAAAGGTGATTTTTATATTTAAAATTAATTATTATAATTTTAATAAAACTTTCGTGAAACTTGAGTACTATTGCGCTTAAAGGTATGTTTGGGAGGATGGTAAGTAAGAAAGTGACAAGGAATGATGATGCAAGATTTAATAATACGGTGTTTAAGAATTATTTTAAATGAGAGAATTAAATAGCAAGGGAAGATGAAGATTCCCTCTTTTCTCACTCGAAACTTTTATTTTCTATCTCTCTAATTTAGGGAATCAATAAAGCAATAACTTAAATATTTCACTCTACTCTCTCATTAACTTATTAAACTATCAAACGATATAGTAATATGTTCTTTTTTATTTTATTCCTTACTTTTTCATTTTATCTCATTATGAGTCATCTTTTTTTATCATCTTTAAAACTCTCAAACATAACCTAAGTATTCTCTAGTAAAATCTTATTACGGGATTGAGATATTCTTTTGTCACTATTTTTTTTGATCCCTTCCAATTAATCAATAAAAAAAAATCTCTCTTAATTGGTGATAACTTCTTTCAATTATTTGTTTTTTCATAAGTCATCAACATTTAATTAAAGGATAGAAAAAGAGACCAGGAAAAAGGGACATAAGATTTAAACCCTTTTATATCTCTATCAAAAACATAGTTTTTTTCTTTTTACCCAGTCAAAAAAAAAAAAGAAAAAAGAAACGTACTATTTTGCTCAGGCTTTTCCTTTTTCCTTGCATGCAATACATTGCATGCACTACATTTATTTTTTGCTGACATAATTGTCTACTTTGTTATTTGGAACATATATTCTTTTTCTTTCTTTTTTTCTTTTTTTTCATAAATGGGCAGGATAGTTGGATAGTACAAGAGCATGCAACATGCTCAAATGAAGAAAGTTTCAAATGTTAACACGAGAAATTAAGAAGTTGTTTGCTTCATACATTGCTATGATTGAAATTATGAGCCAAGCCTAATCAAGTTGAGAAGCTTACTTGTAAAAAAAAATAAGTTACTCAAATTTGGCTTATTTATTTAAATAAATCAAATTTAAAATTTAAACTTGACTTATTTAAAATTATGAAAATATGAACTCAACTCGTTTAGCTTGTTTATGATTCAATAATTTTTTTTTACTTTATTAAATCTCTTCGTAAAGTATTTTTTTATTTTTTAAATTTATTAAGCTAATAATTAATAAACATCTTTATAATAAAATATGAATTAAAATTAGAAATAAAGACTATTTTTTTCATAATTTATTATATAAAATGATAAAAAAATCATAGTCTTCCGCTATTATAAAAAGAAATTTCAAAATAAGTTTTAACACTTAAAATGTTAAACATATTTTCACAATGAAATAATCTTCTTTTTTGTACACAGAGATAGAGTCCGTTGACAATTGTATATACTTGTTGCCATTCTTTTATAAATATTTATTAAGATAAATAACTTTAATAATCATATATTTTTATTTTCTTATTAACTATGATAATTTCTACATACATTATATTTATATAATCGAGTCTAAATTAAAATTTAGTTTTGTTTGTTTAGTTAAACAAATGAGTTTGATTTAGTATTTAACGAGGCAAAGTTAAATAGTTCAAAATTTTGTTTTGGTTGACTTTCTTGATTGGTTGTATATGTTAAAAGCAATTACTAAATAAATTACTTCATTCCTTGCACTTGTAGTAATTTATAGTGGGACAATGCTCTCTTTTAGATTAATAAAGAAGTTCGGCTCCTGATTCTTATTCTTATGGCACGGATATATACAACCGAGAAGAGGAGGGGAAATGGGTAAAAAGAAAATTTTAGATCTTTTTTTTTAATTTATTTTGAATTAAATATAATATAAGAATTTTCATTAATGAAAAATAGAAACAATATAATAATAAATATATACTAAACCTGTAAAGATGAGTTGGCCTTAGCTCTTTCTCATCCTTTGTGTTCTCTAAATACTTGTGGTGCTTTATTTCCCCTCTTAGGTATTTCACTCATGAGGGTTGTCGCTTGATTCCTTCGGTAGCAGCCATTTCTATTCTTAATGTTTTTTTTCTTTATTTTTGAAATTTTTTAAATAATTTTATCACAAATATTTTAGATTTGTGATTTTTGGGACAAATTTAAAAAGGTTTGGCTGAGTTTCTCTGACTACCTTGTGTTGCTTTCTACGTGGGTTTGGAAAAGTGCGATAGGAAAAACAGATGATTGGAGCTCTTGGCCAAGGTGCAAGAAAAAAACTATGATTAGAGTAAGATGAAGACAACATACCCTCAACAGAAAAGACTAATGTAATTTGTCTCTTTCATGTTTTTTCATGCCTTAGTTTTTATTGTTAGGATTTTATGAAAGGTTTTTAGTGTCTTTTCCTTTTGACTATGTGCAAAGCATATATCCTTCAAGCATACTAGAAATGATTTGGATATAATCTCATTATATTATGTTTTATGGAATTTCATTTTTCTCTCATTTTAAGTAATGATATTCTATTTATTAAAAAAAAAACATTGAACTTGTACATCTCACAAGTTAAAATCTAGTTGTATGTAACATAGAAGTACATAATCTTATTGTCTTGCTAATTAATTTTGGCATTGGAGGATACCCTTTGTCTTCGTGTGCTCACTGGGTTAACAATGATTGACATCTATAGAATAGAACTCTGTTATTTATCTAGCAACTCTATGACTTGTTCATCATCAACACACCTTCTAAAAATTTTATCTCTATGCACATTTTTTTAACCCAGAAACTCCACATTTATACCCTATTTTCTTCAACATAAAAATTCCAACTCTAAGCAGCTCACTGAACCAAAATTCATCACCTTGAAACATTAAGTGATCAACCTTCAAGCTAACCAAAGCTTCCAAAATTACCATTGCTACACCAATACAAAATACAACCTAAATTGGAAAAAAAAATATTACCTAATTCATTCAAACAAAATCTATTTTCGTTGAACCTCTAATTGAATTACTAAACGTTCATAACCAACCATTTGAGGCCCATATTACATCTCAAGATTGTCCCTAACATAGTCTCTATAGACCATTGTCAGAACTACTGCCTTGCCACCAAATTCATAGCTTCCATGTAGTAGAGACTACTATTACCGTGAACTTTGTGTCCTTCTATTTCATGATCATGGAGATAAGCTATCAATAGCAAGTACCAACGCCACCCATCACACCTCATGTTCATCCCTCCGTATCACAGAACAACACCCATTACCACCTGAAGCCCACAAAAATTTCTAAACCGGATTAATGTATCTGATGCCTAAATTCTTAAGGATGAATCTGGGGTTTATTCTAATTCTCTTGAACACATAAACCCTATGTCTACGCAACTCATCGACTAGAATCCATTATCTTGGCTTATGGTGATCGTGTTCTCAGTTGAGTGGTGGTGGTACTATAGGTTCTATTCATGGTTATGAATTTGGAGGTGTTTGGTGGTTTTGGTTAGAGGTTTGATAAAAATGGATTATGTGTGAATGGACAAGGTAATATTGATTTTCAATTTGAGTTGTATTTTGTATTATACGAATGTTATAGCCACAGTAATTTTGGACGCTTTGGCTAGCTTGAAGGTTGATCACTTGGTGTTTCAAGGTGATAGATTTTGGGTTGGTGAGTTGCTTAGAAGTGGAGTTTATGAATTAAAGAAAATTGTGTATAAATATAAAGTTTCTAATTGTGTGTGTTGATGATGAACAACTCCCAGACTAGATATGTATTTATTCTCTTTTAATTTTACCGATTTTTGGTTTTAGTCCCTCTAAGAGTGTGTTTCGTTTAGCTTTTAGCACTTTTTCAACAACTTAAATTTTGAGAAAAACCTTTTTTCATTGTTTCAATCATGTATGGCAAATTATACTTTAACTTTTACATGAAATTCAATACATTATAATATATTTTTTAATAAGTTTGAAGTTTGAAACTTTTGATTCTTGATTATAGATTATTTCAAAATCCTTGAGATGCAAATATTATTTTATCCTCAATCAAATAACTTTTTAATCATATCTATTTAGTAATTTAATGCATAAAAATGATTCTTTTTATACAATTCAAATAAAACAAATTATTTTAAAATAACTTTTTAATTAACATATCTAAACATAAAATTGATTATATTATAATCAATTTAACTATAATCGATTATTAAAATAATTAAGTTTTCATAATTAATCCAAACACACACTAAATATAGTGATTTTTTATTTTAGTCACTCTAAATATAACTATTTTTTATTTTAGTCCCTCCTTTTTTAGTCATTAGGCTTTTTACCCAATTATTATTTATTTGCTACATAGGATCATGAGGGTTATGTCATACGTCACGTACTAACCACATAGGTACCTTTGCGGCCATGTCATCATCCATGTGACAGATAATGACAATTCTGAATGGCAAGATAACGGATGGACCAATTGGGAATATTTATTTTTTTGAGGACTCGTTTGGAAAGCTTTAAAAATGGGGAGATCAAAAGGAAAATTGCTATATTTTAGGGGACAAAAACATATTTAAACCTAGCACTAAAGTGTATTACAGATATTAGCAAAAAAATTTCTAATATTTTTTCCCATGCTTCACATTATTGGAATTTATTTATTCTCACTCTTTTATTTTTATCTGAAGAATTGCTAGAGAAAGCTTGCGCTTTGGTGTGCTAAATTTCTCAAGTGGTCTACTACAAGTCTCGGGCTTAAGTAGCCTAGAACCAGCCTGAAAATTATGAATTAAGGCCGGTTTTTAAACATGTATAAAATTATGACATTCAACATTTGTTACTATCTGGTCCAAATTCAGGACACATAACTTTTTTCATTTCTCACTAACAAAGGCATTAAAAGATACTTCAGATGCATTATTTTTTAGCACAGGATCCTTTCAATTGTGGTTGCAATTGATTACAAATGAGAAACTTGAGTAGTTTTGCGTTTGAGTGTTCTCTAGTAGAACTCTTTTATGAGAATGAAATCTTTTATCTCTTTTCCTATCCCTTTTCTTATTCCTCTAATTGAATAATGACAACTCAATAAAAAAAAATTCTCTCTCTTAATTAATAATAACTTCTCTTATAGTTGTTAATTTTTTTAAATGAATTGTCAATTAATTGACGGGTCATAAAAGAAGACAGGAAAAAATGACATAAGATTTAAATCCCCTTATTATATCTCTATAAAAAACATAGTTCTTTTTTCTCATGCTTTCCTTTTCTTTTCATGCAATGCATTGACATGCACTACATTCATTTTTCACTAACATATAATTGTTTATCATCCTTTGTAGTTGTAGTATTTTATAGTGGGGTAATGCTCTCTTTTATATTAAGAAGCTCGACTCATGATTCTGATATGTGCAGCCAAGAAAAGGAGGGGGAATGAGGAAAAAAACTTTAAATATTTTTTTAAAGTTTATTTTGAATAAAAAATATAATATAAGAACTTTTTATTAATGTAAAATAATAATAATAATAATAATAATAATAATAATAATAATAATAATAATACAATTATCCTATGCATCTCACATACGTTATAAAATCTAGTTAGTTGTATGTACGATAGAATCATAGAAGTGCATGATCTTGTTTGTCTTGCTAATTGATTTTGGCATTGGAGGACACCTTTTGTCTTCGTGTTCCCGCTGGGTTAACAATGATTAATGTTTATAGAATAAAACTTTGTTATTTATTCAATAATCAAGTCACTCATAACTCAATAAATCCTAGAGGACGCCTTACATTCATTTTTCTTTGATTTAAATCATTCTTGTTTAACTTGCCATTTTTGGCCTTCTTTTCGTTCACTAAATTGATTTGCCGTCTTGTTTCCGGGATAAAATTTCAAAATCCTACGTGACCTACGATTTTGTATGTCGCCTAAAACCTAGAAACTTTGACCATTTGACGTTTGAGAAGAGAGAGATATCAAACTCTTGCAAAATTTTAGTGGATTCTTATGTGAAATTAATTAGTCTAACACTCAATTGACATTGATGATATTTAATGTGTGCTAGTGTTAACGCATGTATCAAATATCAACAAATGCAAAGTAAAACGCGTCATTTGAACAAGTAGAACGAAATTAAAATTGAGCTTAAAAAGCACACTTACAGCACAGTCCCAAGTACAACTAGTAACAAGCTACGAGTTACACGTTACTCCTAAGGTTGATGCTAAATTCTATAAAAGTAGTCTAATCTAGAAAGGAAAAAATGAAAAGGGTGATTACTAGTAACTCATCTTCGTGCTGCGAGTGAGGAGTGTAGAGTGTTCAGGACTTTTTGCAAGGTTATCAAGACCCCCTATTTATAGATAGACTAAATAACTGCTCCAATCATCCAATGATCCTACAATGATTTGATGCTTGCTTAGATTTCGCCATTTGTCATCGGCTGTTATTGCTTCACTTCCATCCATCAACGCACAACTTGAATTCATTTCTTCGTGGAGAGTTTCATGCATTTGAGTGAAAACTAGTATGGATAACGCTGCTAATTGTGGGTTTTGGCCTATGACTTGCACTTTGTAACTAAAGATCTTCTAGAAAATCATATGCGTGTGATGTGCCTTTTAAAGCTAAGCCTATGTGCATGTTTCTACCTCCCTATTTGCTTGAGATTTCAAGTCACTCCAGATATGTTGGGGAGGTAGGAAGGGTTGGAGTCTTGGAAAAGAATTTTCTTGACCCTGCTTGTTGCTTTACTTCACTAGTTGAAGGAGTTCAACAAGTGGTGGAGTTCATTTCATTTAGCTTTCAGAAGTATTCTATTTAGTACACCCAGAATTCCAAATTATAGCCTAGAAATTGGGTTTTGGCCTTTGTATTCTTATGGTTCTTTGAAAGTTGTAATTTGTCAATATATTAATGGAATTTCCTTTCTTTTATATACTTTATTTCATTTTGAGCAACTCAGGCTAACTCACTAGTGACTCAATGTTGCAACTAAACTATTTGACAGGAATTTGTGTCAAAAGACTTATTCGACAATTTCCTTGTCAACCTTACGACTAGTTTATTTGAATAATGAATTTTTACCAGTTAAGTCCACGCATCAATCAGGCAAAAATTGGTTGATGTATTTTCCTTAGAATAATCTTATTTAAATTGGTGCTTTTAAAGGACATGTGGCATTTCAAGATACACCATTTCAAACTAGTACCACCAATTAAAACTTTATGATAACGACATTATCTCCTCCAACTAACTGGAAATTTGAAATTGAAATAAATTTCCTTACCTACAAAATGTACTTACAGCCACTACTTCACTTTCCCCTTTGTGCTTTCAGTGATTTCTCTCTCTTCAAATCTGTTTCCTCTACTTCTCTCTTGCCTCACCTAAATCCTTAAATCCTGTTTCATTCATTTCCAATGGTGTGCAATTGTTGAAAACAAAGCCTTTCTAGACCAGCTACTTTTGTTTCTCTAACTACGCTAAGGAATGTTCGTTCAACTTCAATCGTTTCACCCTAAGCTTTAGGCTAAATCGCGATAGAAAGGGTTCTTTGTGATCTTACTCCATTGGAAACACAAACAAAATTTCTTTAGAGTTGGGTACTAGTTCCTTTTGATCTTCCTTATGCTTCATATTTTCGTAGTCCTTCTAGTTTGGTTCAAGATTATGCCTAAGATGAAACTTAACCTTTCAAATCCCAATTTGAACCTTTATTCTTTGGTCCCCAAATCCTCATCTTCCCTTGGATAATGAAAAGGGTTTTTAGGACTTTGCAACAAGTGTCCAAATATTATATCAGTTGGCTTGATATAATCCAATCTGTGAAAGTAGGGGATTGGAGATGAAAATGGCTTTATAGCATTATTCAACTCTCTAGGTATAAAATCAAACCTATCTCGACTATGATTGGTGTGTGATGTGTGTGTAAAAAACACACAACTTATGCTTAATTTGGTGTGAATTTAGATAAATTTTATGGGCATTTATGCCATTCTTTATTAAATTCTCCTTGATAATTTATGTTTGTGCTTTCTCTATGATTTTAGACTCAAAATAGATGTTTTAGTATATTTTTGGCAAGGACAGTAGAAACCACAGAAATAACACCTGACAGTTTTAGGACTTAATTTTAAAGTAGTAAGGTCATAAATTTTCACCTTAGTGACATAACTCCATACACAAAAATGGTTAAGGCTAGGTTTCCAACCCTTGAACAGTTCAAACAGTGTTTTAGGAACAAACTTGGAAGGTAGGATACACATGGTTGTTTTAAGGGCTTCTCCCCAAAAGGATTCAGGTAACTTAACATGGTTAATATTGTTATTTAGGGAAAATGTTACAGGAGTTAAGAGAAATAACAAGAAAATAATTAATGACATGGGCAATCAACAGTAATCATAATTAATAATTACCAAATACAAGATTTAACATATAATATAAACTCTTATGTGGGTAGAGAATATATAATATAATTAACAATAGTTACAAAAAATTTAACACATGTGGGCAAAATGATTTTTCTTGTCAAATCATCTTAAAATACATGCCACAATAAATTAATTAGTGAATTAAGGCCCCATAAGTGAGTCAACTCATAAATCAATTTAATTGGCAGAACATTCCTAAAGTAATTTAATAGGTAACTCAATTAATTTTGTAAATGAACCACGTGATCAACACCTACTCAATCAAAAAAGGCCGGATAAACAAGTGCTCAAAAATCATTTTCTCATGCATCCACAATCTCTCAACACATTCACAAAAGTACCAATGAGACTTAACAACCAAAATCAGTTAATTATAATTTTATAATAATTTTGTAATAATTAGGGACACAAAAATAATTTTGAGAATTTATATAAATTCTTCTTATTTTTCCCCTCTTATTTTTTTAAAAAATATGTAACCCTAAAGAAAATCAGGTCATATGATCTATGAGTGATGGGTGCAGGTCAAATTGACTCGATTGTTTTATTTACACGCTAAAGGTCAACTAGGTGAGCAGGAGAGCTTTGTCTCCTTCTTCCTCTCGATGGAGTTGCAACGATTGTCATGGAAGAACTTTGCTCCAACAAAAATGGATAAAACAACTATTTTCTTCACAATTTCTTCATGAAATCAAACAGCACACCAAAGATCTACGCACCCAATGGGTGAATAAATGGAAAAGCTACCTTTTCCATGTTTTTTAGTGACTGAGCTAAAGCTTGATTTGCCATCAATGGCATATGGCTGACCTCCATGAGCCTCAATTTTGTTTTGATTTCTACCTAGAAGATTCAAGTAACCCTAAAAATCCAAGATTCAAGCAGCCACAACCCAAAAGTCTGTGTTTTTCTTCATTCCAAAAAGGTTTCAAACACAAAGTTTTCAGAGAAAAAATTATCCTAATGAGATAAAAAAACTCACAAAATTTGACAACCGAAGCAAACCTCAATTGTTCAATATAAGAAAACTAGAATTTCTACAAACCCTAAATCCCTAATTTCAAGCAATTTGAAAAATTCCTAAATTAATTTTAGGGTTCTAAATCTTGTATATATAACCTGCTAATAATCTTTTCTTTTCTTTTTTTAACCACCTCTAGTAATCTATTATCGGTTGAACAAATTACTTGTTTATTAACCAAATTATACAACTTATTAACCAATAATTGAATCATTGGTTTGTAAACATGGTACAAGGAATTTGCTATACATGAATCATTTTCCTTAAAAAAAAATGTTAGTCTGACGTTAATAAATAAAATATTAAAACCTTATTTTAGTTCTTGACATTTGATTTTATTTTTATTTTAGTTCTTGATATTTCATTTTTATCACTTTAGCCCTTAACATTTATAAACTTAAGTTAATTTAATTCTCCTATCTAAATATTTATTATCTAATAAACAAATATATTGATGTGTTACCATAAAAAATAATGTGACATCATTATTTACCCACATGACAATTTGACAAAAAGTAACTTGATAAATATATTTAAAATGATGTTATTTTATTTTTCACTTACTATTTAAAAAATAAAAACTCATCTAACTTTTTAAATGATAAGTGAAGAATGAAACAATCTTATTTTAGATGTATTCATCATCTAATTATATTCTATCAAACTACTACGTGCATGATTGAGTTATCTTTTTTAGCTTAATTTAGCTTTTTTGAGAAAAAGTTTTTTTACAAGATTTAATCATGTTTGATAAAATTAGCTTTAACTTTTTTGCACAAAATTAATGTAAAATAAAATTTTTTTAAGCTAATTTTTATAATGTTCAAGATTGAAACTTATGATTCTAATTTATAAATTATTTCTTATATTTTGATATATAAATATCATTTTATCCTCAATTAAATAACTTTTTAATAATTCTATACTTATTTTAGTAATTTAATACATAAAAATAATTTTTTTATATCAACCAAATAAAATAAATTAATTTAAAATCACTTTTCAGATTAACATATCTAATATATAAAAATAAATCGATTATAATAAAATTATTTATATAATATCAATTATAATCGATTATTAAAATAATCAAAATTTTCACAAATTTAACTAAATAAACATTATATTAATAAATAATGATGTCACGTCATCATTTTTAACAATGACACATCCGTATTTCTATTTATTAAATAATGGATATATAAATAAAATAATTAAATTAAAATGAGTTTATATTTAGTGACTAAGTGAAAAAAAATGAAATGTCAAAAATTAGAAAGAGAATAAAAGCAATTGTCAGGACCAAAATAAGGTGTTTGTCTTTTTCTTGTACAGAAAAAATAGGTTTTGGTCTAAATAAAATGGAATATCAAAGAAAGAAAATAATAATAAAAAACAAGAAGAAATACACTCACATTGAATTGTATCTGACTTGAATTACACTCACATTGGACCGCGTTTAGTAATAATATATAATATATAATATATAATATATAATATATAACATAATTGCAAGAAATCGAAGGCCCATTCAGTGCATGTTCGGATTGGAAACAACTTTTTTTTTTTAAGAAAAAATTATTTTAATAGTGTTTAATTATATTTGATAAAATTAATTTTAATTTTTTATAAAATTTAATGTAAAATAAAATGAAACTAATTTTTATAATGTTAAAAATTGAAGTTTATCGTTTTGATATGTAAATACTACTTTATTTTTAATTAAATAATTTTTTTAATTATTTTATATTTATTTTAGTAATTTAATGTATAAAAATAATTCTTTTTTTATATCAATTAAAGCGAAATAAATTAATTTAAAATCACTTTTCGATTAATATATCTAAACATAAAAATAAATCGATTATAATCGATTATAACAAAAAATTTTTTATATACAACAATCAATTATAATCAATTATTGAAATAATCAAAATTTTTCAAAACACACCCTCGTTCTTCCATTCTCTTATATATTATATATCTGGGATTGCATTTCGTCGTTTTATGTTTCAAACCCGCGTTTCTTCTTCTGCTTCTCTTAGGCCCAATCCTTCTTACTTTTCCTTCCTCTTCTCCATTTCCTATTCCTATTCAAAGACGCCTTTCTCTCTCTCTCTTAACCCATCCATATTTTGTCGAGTATGTATTAATATAGAATAATATAAAATATTGGTACTACAAATCTTGGATCTCTATTCCTTGTTGCATTTTTTCTCTCTTTCTATTTCCGATTTCTGATTCAGATTCATTTTGTTGGATCTGTTGAGTTAGATCGAAAAATGGAGGACGCGGACATTGAAGGCGGTGGAGACGACGGTTTTCGTGTTCGCAAGTATCGCCCTGTGTTGGCCAACGATCGTGCGGTTCTCGAGATGTCTTCCATGGATACTGGATCCTCCTCTTCCTCTTCTGCGTTTCCGGATCAACCTCCTAATCTCAGGTATCAATGCTCTCTGATCTTCCTAACTGCATGTTTTGCGATTTGAGTCATTTTGTTTTGTACTGTGTTGGACTCAATGGTGTATGTGTATCTATCAGAAGAATTTGGAACAAGTGAAAGAATTTGAGTGCTATTGACCGCTTACGATTGAACGGATTGAATTAGTAGTATGCTTAGGATGGCTTTCGTGTGACGATTAAATGTTTGGAACAAGTGAAATAGTATGAGTGCGATTGTGTTTTTGTTAAGGAATTAAACTAGTCACTTGTAATAAAGTGAATCTAATTTTATTTTATTCTGAAGCTAATGGTTATATTGTTAAGGAATTGGTATTATGTGTACTTAGGATGGCTTTCGTTTGATGATTGAATGTTTGGAACAAGTGAAATAGTATGAGTGCGATTGTGTTTTTGTGAAGGATTTAAGCTAGTCACTAGTAATAAAGTGAACTTTAATTTTATTCTGTCCATGTTGGACAACTTTAATTTTAGTGTGAAGAATTCCTTTCTTGATTAAATGGCCTTTATGAAGACTTGGTTTATGACATAACACAATGACGTCGATTGATTCATGAAGCCAACCCCACTTAGTGTGAAGAAGACTTTTGTTGTTGTTATTGTTGTTGCAATGCCTTTCTTGACTAGTGTTTATATTGTGTCAGAAAAATAAATGTAGGTTCGGGCGTGAATGTGAGTTCTGATGCCAAAGAAGGGAACGCTACTCGTCAACCACAGCCTAATGGATCCCAGCAAGAATCCAAACTGGAATTGTTTGGTTTTGATTCTCTTGTCAACATTCTTGGTCTCAAAAGGTATATGAGACTCGCTACTGTGAACAGATATTCCTCTTCAGCAATTGGATGCTAACAGCCTTTAACTTTACAAACTACTGTTGTTCATGTTTTGTACTCAAACACTGCACTGGTGATCTTACCCTTCTAATTGTTTCTTACAGGGGAGGGGTGCATTAGATCAATGTTGATTGTCAAATTTGATTTTAGTTTGGAAACTTTTTCTTGGTTTCCTAATGTTAAAACAATTTTTATTGACTATATCCTGTCCTTCTCCAGCATGACTGGTGAGCCAGTTGCACCACCATCTAGTCCTAGAGATGGTGAGGATATTTCCATCACTGCTGGGCAGCCAAAGGTATGCTAATTTCTCGAGTATAAGTTTACTTCCTTTCAATAGTATCCTATTTGCTTTTGTTAACAGCAATAACATATTCAAATGTAGTCATTGACATATATGTTATATGCGTTTATGGTTTGAGTTTACCAAAAAAACAAAGAAAAAAGCTTCATAAGAGAACATATTCTGTTTTTATGTATTTATAAGAAAAAAAGATTAAAGGAAGTATCTCAATTTTGGTGATGATGAAAAAAACATATTGTGAATCTTATATGATAATGATTCATGAGTAATTGCTTCTTCCTCATGCTATACACACACACACATAATGAGTCATATCAAGAAGGAGTAGCTGTTGAGAGGAGCAAATCTTGACCATTGGGTCATGCATTTGTGGTCTGGATTATATATTAATTATTTACATACTTGCATTACCATTTAAAAAAGTCAATGGCATTATATTAATATTCTAATCCTAACCACACAAGTATGATTCAGTGGTCATGACTTGCTGCGCTCATTTTTCACACTAAACTTCTCTTCTCACTTGATATGTCCCCTATACACACACACACACACACACACACACACACACACAAATATATATATAGTTCTACACTATGTTAGAGCTTTTGTTTTCTACAAGGTTGAGGTAAGTTGTTCATATAAAAGTAATTTATGGCTATATCTAATGTGTAGTTGTAATTCATCATACTCCTCTTTGATGGTTCAATATAATATTGGATCTATTTTTTGTTACTGCGAATGCAAAAACATTATCGTTGTAAGTTACATATCATATGATCATTTTGATTTTGATTTTTGGACTTTTTTTTTTGCCTTGACATAACTAGTTCATTTTATTTTGCAGCCTGCTGCTCCCAAAATGGGTACAATGATGGGTGTATTCATTCCATGTTTACAAAGCATTTTGGGCATCATCTACTACATTCGTTTCTCTTGGTAACTTGTATATTGCTTTAAATCTTACCTCAAATATTAGTTCATTCAGGGCTTTTTGGAAATGAATATTTGAATATTAGGGGGTGATAATTGATATTCGAATACAAATCTCAAGTATTAATTCAAATATTATAACTTGGCATTCGAATACAGCTTAACAACAATTCAGATTCAAGTTCAAAAGATCACAAGTTGCAACTTTATTTCTTACCTGTTTTGAGCAAATGATCCTTCATTGGAAAGCTCTGAGTCGACTTTTGAGAATAGTTTGAAATTGAAATTCAAATCTTTTGTGGGATATGATCCAAATAGTGACCAAATGTCTGTTTTCAAAATCTCAGAGTTGGTTATTTCACTTAGTTTTGGAATACTTCACTGAATACCTTTCTAAAATATGTTTGTTGGGAATTTCTTTAATTTAAACGTTATTTGTTAAGACTGAATAACTTATTTGAGCTTTCTTGTAAAACTTCTACCTTTACATAGGAGACTATGCCTAATTACCTATTTGTGTTCATAGGATTTTTGATGCAGTCTAAGCTTCCAATACTTCTAATGTTCAAATATTCCAAATGCTTAGACAATCTCTTCATTTTCCATATTCTTAAACATATTTGACTTGAAAATCATAGTTGATCGAAATTAATAAGATGTTTATCAAGTGCTATCAGGATTTTATCAATAAATAAATAAATAAGTGCTATCAGGTACATTCTACAAATGATGCGACATGTAACTCATTGTATGATTCTTATGTGAAATATAACAAGATAAAGTATATATTTATGCGTGATTCTGTATCATCCATTAAGTACACATATGTAGCATATTCAATCTATTTGCCATCATCAAAACTTAACATATACATGCCTTCATCCATTAAACCCTACTTGTCATATTCAGACGGCCTCAATCCACTCATGTCTCATATTTCTTTCTCCACCTCTACACTCTTGTTGGTTTATGTTCAGCGTTGGTTTTCTCCTCTACCCAGGCATTGTTCTTGTTGGTTCACCATTGTCAAGGACCAATTCTCCTAAAAGCTCAACCTGTTAGGTAAAGACTCATGAATGATTTTATATTTAACATACCCCTTACGCAAGAGCCCTTTGAGCTTGAAGCATGGACATTGCACATGGCCACCCTACCTTGTGTTGAAATTCAACTTTAATGTAAAAAAGAATGGGGGCAGCAAGGATCGAACTCGTGACTACTTGGTCATAGAGCCTCTAATATCATGTCAAGGACCAACACTCCCATAAGCTTAAGCTTTTAAGTGAAGGCTCATGAATGGTTTTATATCTAACAACTATAAAAGGTTTTGGCAAAACCATGGAGGCTAATTAGTGTGCAATCTTTGTTGTTTTTTGGTGCATTTAGTTAGGTCATAGATCAAACGCACACATCTTTAAATGGATTTCCTTTCTTCTATATTTTCTTTGGGATAGTTACTTCGCCTCTCTTTGGTGCTTGACCCATGATTGTTTCAAGGGTGTTGGCATGTCTGATGTGCAAAGGGATTGGGATGCCCTACTGCATTCCTAGTTTCCTTAGTCTTTTTTTTCTTCTATGAGCTTGAGGATACCTTATGCATGCCCTGTTGTATTTTACTTCTTTCTAAAGGACCTTTTTTTCTGTCAAAAAAAGAAAAAAAGAAACAAATGATGAGTATTGTGTTGTGATTTTAATATCAGGAAATATTGCTTTGTGATGGTGATTAGTTTTTTTTTTTTTAATATATTACTTTGGATAATCTGATATAAAATATGGTCAACCAAATAATACTTACAATTTACAATAGATTGATCACTTCTACTTGATACAGTAATTTAATTATTGTAATATTTGTTTTGGTCTCCCTCAATACTTTGCATTTGATTGAATTGGATTTACTTTGCCATCATTAACTAACCATAATTTAGATGTTTTCTTTTCCATAATTGTCATTGTTGTAGGATTATTGGTATGGCTGGCATAGGAGAGTCATTGTTGCTTGTTGCTTTATGTGGCATTTGTACTTTCCTTACTTCAATATCATTGAGTGCTATTGCAACCAATGGTGCCATGAAGGTACGCACTCTGAGTAAGTTGAACTACTGTTTCTTTGGTATGACTATGGTCTTTTTCTTTTCGAAATCTGATTGTTAAAATTAATTATGCCTTAAGTAACATGCTATCTTTAATTTTCTTTTGGATTATTCCATGTTGTGAACTCGGCAAGTGCACCGAATTGCAAAAGTAATAAAAAGTGAAGAAGGGTATCGTCCCATGAGGATTAAGTTATTAATTACTAAATTCGTTGAAAGTGACACTATTTAAGCTAATGAAAAAGAGAGTTGTTCAAATTCAATTAAAAAGAAATATAAGTAAGCAAAACAATAAATCAAAGGGGTGAAAAACAATGGTATTAAAGCGTTAGGGTTCAGACTTCACTTGAACTCTTTAAATGCACATTCAAATATTGGTTTAACTATGTTCTATTTCAATGATTTATGGTCAATTCCCAAAATTAATTAATACCTAATCCCTTGGTATATCAATCCTCTTACACTGTTTGGAATTAGCTAATCTCTTAGTCTAACCCCAAATAGAAAGGCATTATCAAGAACGAGAGAATTTAAAGAAATACCACATAACTCATAACGTCTATTCCTAGCGATTGCAGAAATTATGGTGTTTATGACATGTTCTAGGTTCATGCAAATTTTTCCAAATCATACATTAACCCAAAAGATCATTCTCAAATTGATTAGGTTTAAAAAAACATTAAGAATATAGATAAACACGTAAATCATGAAATAGAAACATAAATTAAACCCATAAAAGAAGTTACATCATCAAAGTTCAAGATCCATCATCCCCCTAACAAGGGAATATTAGTTACACATGGAAAAAAAAGAACACAAAGGGAAGAATATGACAAACTCCATTGTAGAAAGGTGGAAAGGTTAAAGAAAATTCCTAATCTTCAAGCCTAATTGCGCCTACACCACTTTAGGGTTTGTGCCTCTTGACGGCTGCTGCGTTCTGTCCAAGCGTGTGTTCAATTTGGAGAAACTTTCTTACATATAAAAACAACAACGTTGCTGCTTACGCGTTCAGTGCTCAGGCGCTGGGTTTCCAGTGCTTAAGTGCTGGCCCACTAATTGGAATTTTCTTGCATGTAATGTGCGCTCAAGCGGTGATGGAGCGTTGGGCTTTTGAATGGATTTTCTTCCTTTTTTCTGTTCTTCAAATGTCCAGTCTTTTTCATATGCAATTACCTACAAAAATACATAAAACACGTAATAAGAACACAATTAAAAATAATAAAAACATAATAAAACTTGAGAACAAAACTAAATCAAAAAGATTAAAAGATGATAAAACCCAAGATTTTGAACCTTATAAATTTGAATTTTTGCAGGTTCATCATTCCAAAAGTTGTTTAAACTATATTTGGTAGTTAATTTGAAAAAGGAGTTTGCTGTCATGTCTTGCTCAAGTTATGTGGGTAGTATAATTGATTTGTGCCCAGGGAATGGTTGAGTATTTTTTAATGTTTAAGGGCCCGTTAGGTACACCGGATAAAATTGGACCGGATAGAATATCCTCTCTAAACCCATTGGAAGCACCTTGTGGCTCGGGTCAAGCTGACGGCGAGTGGGAATTGGTCCCACGCCCAAAGGATGTGGGGGCACCTCGTGGTATTACCTAAAAAAGAATATCCTCTCTGGCCTTATACAATGTTTGGTGCACACGTTGGCTAGTATAAGCTTTTATCCAGTTGGTAACTTCTATCTTATATTTCCTGTATAACTCTCTGGCCAGGAGGTTGGATAAGGCCGGATAGGATAAGAAGCTGAACATTGTTCACACTTTAACCCTTAGTTAACCCCACAATTACCACCACCACTGCAGCTCCCACAACCGCCACCTCATTGACACTACCATGACGACCACCACACCCAATGTTGCTGCCACTACTCCAATGTCGCCACCACCATTACCAATCCACAGCCATCATTCTTTTTTTTAAAAGAAAAATAAGTCTTATTTAAGAGAAGTAAGCACAACAGAGGCAAGGATAAGTTATCCTCAAGAGCCGCAAAAAACTAAAACAAAACAAAAGTAACAAGGGAAACTGGGGTTGTGGCAAGGCTGTGCAATCCCTTTGCATATCAGAGATGTCTACTCCTTAAAACAACCTTGGGCAAAACATCAGAGAGGCTAAGAGCATTTAAGACGTTTTTGCATATCAGGATTGAAAGGACATTTACAAAACAAAAGTGTTACTATCCTTCTCTAAAAAGAGAATTGTATCATCAGCAAATTAAAGACGAGAGACAATATTCTCATTTGAGTCAATTAGAGTAGTCAATTGCGGCAAATAGCGGGGCAATTGCAAAGGAGGTGGTGTAGCTGACCTTTGTTGCTGCCAGATGACCATTGTGTTGCATTTTAGAGTAGTGGCTGTTGCGGCATTGTCTCTGCTGGTTGCAGACCCCGTCGTGGCAATTGAGGCTACAATTCTTCTCGGGCAAAAACCCTGTTCTATCCACACTAAATGCTGATGTTGTTCAGTTGATTGAGGGACTTTTTTTTTGGTTTCTGTATTACCCGTTGCACGCTGCAAACAGAAGTATTTTTAGGTTTAGTTGCCTTTGTTTGAGGATTTATGGTACCATCACTTTGCAGCTAGGGTTTTCACACTGCTTTGTTTGAAGGCTAGCCCTTTTCCAGCCAAGTCCTGGAAGTCCATTCCTTTTCTGGCCAAGTTGCGGTAGCTCTGCTCCTCTTTGCACTGCTTTGTTCGATGTCCACCCCATTTTGCAATTTGCACTGCTCTATTCGACTCCACCTCTGTTACATTGAACCCAGTCTCTTGAAGCATGAAACAATTTTTTTTCCTTTTCTGATAGAAAAAGAATTTGTATTAAGGAAAAGGAAAAGAGTACAAAAGAGGACAAGATGTCCTCTAAAGAGACATCAAAACAAAACAAAAAACCTAAGAGATTGAGTCTTGTAACATAGCATGCCAATCTCGCTGCATATCTAACAAAAACACCTCTAAAGAGTCCATGAGCAAAATACCAAAGGGAAGCTAAAAAACTATTCTATCCCAAATGAAGTCCAGGCTAGTAAAGGTGCTCTTGAATATTCTAGCATTCCTTTCTAGCCATAAGCACCCGAGAACAGCAAAAACAGCACACTGCCACAGTATCTTAGCTTCCTTCCGAGAACCAAACCCTCTAAACTTAATGAGGAGAAACTGATGCAAATCCATAGGGCAGACCCAATATTCTCCAAAAATCCCAAACAGTTTATTTAGTCATGACACTATTCACTGAAGCCTTAGAAAAAACCTCCTTGAGTTTCTTCCTTTTCTTAGGATTCCTATTTCCTAGGCATTTGATATTCCATCTTAAAATCTTTGCTTTCCTTGAAGGTAGGTAATGGTTCTTGTGTCAATTTTTGGGAGGAGACTCCTCTTTTAGTTTAACTTTTCTATGACTTTATCGTCTATCTTCTTTACACAATTCTCCTATCCAGAATTTTTACGGTGTGCAAGACTCCACCTTTTCTTGGGATTTCCACTTTCTTTCGTAACTTAAACAACAGGGAGTCGGCTGAATTGGAGACCATCTTGGGTCTCCTTGATTCTGTTCTTTTGTCCTCTAGCCCAAATAAAAGAGTTTGGTCGCTTGATCCTTCTGGGGTATTTTCATGTAAATCTTACTTTCAATTCCTAGCCCATTCGTTGAATAGAGCTCCATTCCACCATGATAAACCCATTTGGAAGTCCGAAGCTCCCTCTAAGGTTAACTCCTTTATTTGGACAGCAGTGCATAATAGAATTAATACCAATGACATGTTGCAGGTTCGTAGACCACATAAGGCTATTTCCCCTTATGTGTGTGTTATATGTGGTGCGAGCTCAGAATCGGTTCCCTGTTTGTTCTTGCATTGTTCTGTAGCTGATTCTTTATGGAATGCTTTGTTTGGTTTTTTTGGAGAGTGCTGGGTTTGCCCTAGATCCTTGGATCAGTTTTTGTTGACTAGCTTTGCTGGTTTTGGGAAAAGGAAAGAAGCCAAATCCTTGTGGCAATGTGCAATATATGCCACTCTTTGGTGTATTTGGTTGGAGTGTAATCCTCACATCTTTAAGGAGATTTCTTTTGAGGAGCAGCTCCTTTGGGATAAGATTAGGCACTTGGCTTCTATTTGGTGTAAAGCCCATGGTCTTTTTAAAGGGATTTCTCTTACAGAAATATTGAGAGATTGGACAGCTTTGCTTTATTTATTTATTTTTCCTTTTGTTTGTCCTCTATTTTAATTTTGTAAGGAGGATCTCTTATCCTCCTAACTCTTTGTAATCTTCTCTTCGTCTTAAATGAATTTCTTCTTCTATAAAAAAAAAATAACTGACAGAAATAAGTAACAAACCAAAGGGTGTGGGTCCTGGTTATTTCTCTTATTACTGAAGAGGCTTCTCTGGCTATGCCATTTTCATCAGATTTAGTACATTAAAAGAAACTTAGTCTCTTGAAGCAAGACACAGTTCAGTTAAACCTTAGAAATGACCTCCTTAAGTTTCTGCCTTTTCCTAGGATTCCTACGCTTCTGACATTCCAACTCAAAATCTCCATGAGCACAATAGTTCACTGATGAGAATAGTCTCTGTATTTCTTCCTTGAACTATTGTTTTCTATTGACATAAGACTCCAGAGATTCCACCAGGGTCACTTTCACACCTTCAAGGTGAAAAATATTAATTGACAAAGAAATAAGTTACAAACCAAAGGTTGTGGGTCCTGGTTATTTGCTGGAGGGGCTTCTGGCTATGGCAATTTCCATCAGAAGTTAGTACATTAACGGCACCAACCAATTAATTGGTAGTAGCATTTAAGAGGTTGTAATCAATAAGAGGCCAGCTTCAAGGTCCTTCCTCTGACTATGATTACCTGTGGAATTTGCACATGGAACAAAGTAATCAACAGAAACTAAGGAGCAAGGGATCATAGAAGAAGAAAGAGGGGGATTCATATTAAGGGAAACAGAGTCACTCCCTGTTGGGTTGGCTATGAGATTTAACCTTTTTAAAACATAGGTTCTGTTGTGCAGGCTCCCTTTGGGCTGAGTCTTGAGAAAACGGGTCTGAGTGGGCCTGTACTAGAGCCAATGATACCATCACACCAATCTACCTAGACACCACTGGCCATCTTAGGTTTTCAATTGAGGAAAAAGGCATTTTTGTATAAGTAAATTTGTTTATCTTAGCTGTTTATACAGGTTTGCACTAAACAATGTGTACCATAATAGTTTATCAGCTTGTTATTTTATTAATATCATCTTAGGTTTCAATTGAGGAAAAACACATTTTTGTGTAAGTAAATATTTGTTTATCTTAGCTGTTTATACTGGTTTGCACCAAACAGTGAGTAACATATTACTTTATCAGCTTCTTGTCCTATCTTTGTGGCTTTACCCTATATTCCTATTCTCTTTATATTGCACAATCCTCTCCAATCTGGTGCACCAAATAAGGCCTAGCATATTTCTGAAGTTGAAAGGATATTTCTTTCTAGTTTTTCTTCACTGAAAATAAGTTTCTGTAAACCAAAACAAATCTTGAGTGGTATTTCTTCTTTTAGTCTTCAAAGTTATTTGTCTGAATTGAAATCTTTGTCAATTAGTGACAATTTCTATTTGGAGATAGCTGTTAATTTTTGGCGGTCTTTACTGCCGATAAATAGGGCTATTGGTGGTATATGCTAGGAAGGTGAGTAAAAGGCGTAATTTTAAAAATTTTGAAGTTCAAGGTAAATCAGGAAACATCCTTGTTTGTTCATTGAGATTTTTTATTTTATTTTATTTTATTTCTTTATTATTCTCTTTTAGCTTTAACTAGTCTGCATTGTTCATTGATAGATATAGTTCAGTCCTTTTCTTGTGTATGTTCTTCTGTAGGGTGGGGGACCATACTATCTCATAGGTCGTGCCCTTGGTCCAGAAGTTGGAGTTAGCATTGGTCTATGCTTCTTCCTTGGGAATGCAGTTGCTGGAGCACTGTAAGTGCATAACATGATTCTCTTTTTTTTAAAAAAAAGAAAAAAAACTTTAAAAGGGAGATCAGACTAGGAGGATCATGGATCAAGTCTTACCTAATTGTAGTGTCTTGATAGCTTAATGTGCACGCAATGAATTCTGAAGTTCTTTGTCTGTTGCTTATGGTTCTAGTTACGTATTGGGAGCTGTAGAAACGTTTTTGAAAGCGGTTCCTTCTGCTGGGATTTTTAGAGGTAATGAGTCTAATAACAGAATTTTTTTTTAAAATTTTTGGGAATTATGTGGTTTTTTACATTTTATTTATTTATTTTTGAATTCAAGCATGTTATTTATCAGTTGCAGAGGGATGGTGTATTGTGGTTTTGGTTTTACGTATATCTCCTTCAACAGTCATAAGTAATTAGTTCTGCAATAAATTTCACCTCAAGAACCTTGGTATACACTTCTGGAATTGTGGAATTGTAATATTGTATTAACATATATCTGATATAAAAAAGAAAATTTTGTTTACCTGGTTAATAATTTTTAGTTTAGCATCTGTTGTTTTTGACATTTTAAAAAGATTTTAAAGGTTTCACGTTTCAGTAGTTATGCGAGAATGTTTCTGTTTTCAAAATAAAATAGAAGAATTATATTAGAGATGGGTATTGGAGAAAGAAAAGAATACAGGACAAAAGAGTTGTCAACTTTTTAAGTGATAAAGATAAATGTGCATAAAGGCCATCAAATTGAGATGCTTTTTGTCGGCATATTTTTCCTTGGTGACTGTAATTTGGGGTGGCCTTGTCTTGTACTACTTCCCAATTCCCATTGATCACAATGAAAAAGGGGGAAAGAAAGTGTCACGATTCTAATTTAAGATTGATTAAAACACCTTTATATGTAATTTTTTTTTGTTCAACAATTTTTTCTTTTCATTTCTTTAGCATCGATTGTTAGTATACTTAGCTGTTGTACTGTTATTGGTATTTTGAGTAAAATTAAAGCATTATGTTTGAAGCGAGCAATTGATCATTTAATGATTACTTTGTGTTGCAAGTGCAGAGACTATCACAGAAGTGAATGGTACTGCAGTTGCGCAACCAATACAGAGTCCAAGTTCTCATGATCTGCAAATTTATGGGATTGTTGTGACTATTGTTTTATGCTTTATTGTATTTGGAGGAGTAAAGATGATAAATCGGGTTGCGCCTGCTTTTCTCGTACCTGTTGTATTCTCACTCATTTGCATATTTATGGGAATTCTTTTGGCAAGAAAGGATCATCCTGCAGGTTTGTTCTTTGCTTTATGTCCCCTTTTCCCTATTCTCTACTGTTGACTTGTCCTCTTGCAACCACTTTGTTTGTTTAATAGAGGATCCATGCTTTAGCTTCATCCTATGCTCCAGCACACATGTAGAGTATTTTTCAGGAATAAGATACATTAGTTTTGGGCTTTTTGCTTCTTCTCCTAATTAAGGTAAAAATAGTGTCCCCCTGATCTGATAACAAGCTGTTATCAAAAGGATAAAATGCAAGGAATTAGTTGAATTCTGACTTTTTAAATGTTAAGAACACTGGTTATTTAATGAAAGCATAACTAAATATTCCAGAATATGAACTTTCTACAAAAAAAAAAACACTTGTAATTTTAGTGCAGTGGATCTGGAAATATTTGGTCTAAATATTGTGCGCTACTAAATTAAAACAATCTTATAAGGACATTTCACTTACCGACATTTGGATTTTAATTAAAGGTTGCACCCTCATGGCTTGAGGATTAATAGCATTGTATCCACAGAACAGCTGCAACTCATTCAAGGCTTCCGTTTTACAGTTGCTTTGAAGATAAATTGTATTTAGACACCATAGCTTTGTAATTGACTGGTGAAGCTGCTAGGAAAAGGAATAGAAATGGTTTATGTTCAGAATTGTGCCATTGTAATTCATCACCCAAAAAAAAGAGAGAATAATAATAAAACTAAGGCCCTAATAAACAGGTTAGACATCCATGAGAAAAGGATCTTGAACTCTATAGTTAAGTTAAATGAAATTAATATTGTCCTCATATATGACATAGAAATTGATAATAAATTGTCAATCTTGATATTTGTTATAAAAGTCTCGAACTGTTTTGTTGGAATCGGGTTCTTATTCCTCAAACAGAGATTAAAGCAGTGTTTCTTCTCCACTTATAGTTAAGTGAGCCAGAACCTGTTGCCTAGAGGTTCTGACTTGTCCTTGTAGGGACACATCGCACTGGAAGCATCTGTTTATGCTGAATTTGTTACCTCACATACATTTGGTGAGGCATATTTTTTAAATTATGAGATATAACTGATCTATGTTGTTCTCATTGATGTAAGTAACTTGTTTTAAGAAAATAAAATAAAGAACAAAAAAATGCTTTAGATATTTTGATGGGCCTCTAACCCATGTATACCACATTAGAGCAAGCAAGCAGGGAGTTGGGTTGAGAAGGGCAGAAATATTAAAGAAAATAAAAGGCTGTTGTAAAGGAGAGAGAAGGGACGAACTGAATGGACACATGGTAATTGGGGATTGGTGTGCAAGATGCTGGAATCATGGGAAGGGACCTGAATATGAAGGGAGTAGAGTGTGGTGAGGACGGCATTCGGTCATTTGGGTAGTGTGGGGTGGCTTAGGCCATTGGGCAGAGATAGCAACTTGCTTCTCTGATTTTTTTTCTTTCTCCTTCTACTGCTAAACTTGTCTCTACATATTTCTATTTCCTATCTCTGTAATTGGAGCTTTGCTCCCTGGTTTTCCTTCCATTTTTCATTGTTAATACCTGTACCTATCATATTTTAAAGATAATTTTTTTTATCTTTTGAATAATTGGAGGGTTTCTTTTTACTTGCTGGGTGTTTGGACTGCTGTTATTCAGTCTTGTTTGTCTAGTTCTCCAATTGATCTAGTATCGCTTGGTTGTTTGAGCCCTGGTGGGACTGACTCAAATGATAGCAAAAATTATTAGGGATTTTCTTTGATTTGGTGTGGGTGATCAGAGAAGAGACCACCGTGTTAGTTGGGACTTAGGAGGTTTGTTGCTGGCCTTTGAATGAAGGGGTTTAGGAATTTGATGTCCAGAACGGAAACATTGCTTTGGAAGCTATAGGTTTGTGGCCCTTTCCTTTACTGACTACAGCATGGCACCAAGTAATTCAGTGTAAGTATGGTTTAGATCAGAATGGGGGACACCAATCCAATGATCAGTGCAACTCATCCTAGTGCTTGGAAGTTTATTTCCCAGGGATATGTTGCCTTTAAACTATTGGTTTCTTAGGTTCTGGTGATGGTACTTGTATCAGGTTTTTGGAGAATGTTTGGGTGGGGAAGGTTTCTTTCTAACGGTTTTTCCTCTCCTCTATCATTTCTTCTCCTTGCATAATTTACCTGTTATTCGATATGAGTTTTTGACTCAATTAAATGCTCTCATTTTAGTTGAAATTTCCATTTTCAAAGAAATTTGAGTGATAGAGAAGCTAGTTAGAGTCCCTTTTGTTATTGTTTGATTGTGCTCTCTTTGTTTGGAAAGCAGTGCTAAATAGGACTTCTTTTTTTTTTTTTTTTTTTTTTTCTTTTTTGGGGGCGTGGGGATAAAAGAACAAAATTTAATAGAGGAAAGATTGCAAGAGTACAATAGACGAGAAGGATAAGAAACTCTTCACAGAGGTAGAAAAAAGAAACAAAACTAAGGTGAACAAAAGGGAATTAGGGAAAGATTTCGTAGGATTGGTACAATTGACTTGTGAATTTGTAGGAGTCACATTACTTTTACCCCCTTTTTGTTAGGTATTGAGGCTTTCTCTATGAAGCAACACTAACACTGACATGGTACATAACATGGAGACGGATACAGGGACGCCAAATTCTAAAAATTGTAGGACACAGACATGACATATATATATATATATATAATTGAAAATTTGAGGAAAAAGATTCATAATTCATAATATCAAATATATAAGCTTCAAGATTTACAATATCTTGATATATGTCATGTGTCTATATTTGCTACTTAGTAATTCCCTCCCAAAAAACATAGAGCATCATTTCTATAGACATTTTTCAAAAAATCTCCTAAACCAATTTGTTCTAGCAGAACTAGCCATGTACAAATACATGTACAACAAAAAAAATTAACTAGAGTGAGTATCTAAAGATTAAGTGATAACTGAGTAATTGGGCTTGAGTAATGGGTAATTGGTGATTGGGTATATCACTTAATTTTTTTTTAATTTTAAATTGGTTGTGTCCCTCCATGTCCCAAGCGTGTCCCCGTCGTGTCCGAGCGAAAAAAAAAAATTTAATTGGACACATGGACATGTACGACATGTGTGACGTAGTGTGTTGTTTGTGTGTCTGTGCGTCATAGGGCTTTCTTTTTTTCTTTTTTCTTTTTAATCAATTTTTCTTATACTGATGTGTGTAATGGAATGACTTTAGTTTTTCATATATATATTTTTTTCTTTTGCCATATTTAATTCAGAGGGAATTACTGGGTTGCGTTTGAAGACATTTAAAGAAAATTGGAGTTCAGATTATCAAAAGACTAATGATGCTGGAATTCCAGAAACTGATGGCTCTGTAAGCTGGGATTTCAAGTAAGACACCATATCTTTTCCTCATTTATTTATATTTATATGTCCTTCTATTCTATCATTTTGCATTTCAATGATTGTGCAAGAAGCCTAAATATCTGTCGGCTTTGTGTTTTACTCTGTCAATGAATAATTTGTGGGGGCAAAGTCCTTTTTCTTTAGACAATTGACCTAAATGCTATATGGAATCTGCTATATGGAATCTAAGCAAACATGTCAATAGTATGAATTCATTAGCCTAAATCTGCTGATGTTATGGCTGAATTAACTAAAAGACCATTCTCTAGATGGTGTTCTGACATTCTTGTGCCTCCAGTTTTTTCATTAGTTGTAAATTCTACCTCTTGATGTATGAAAATGAATTTTGCTTTGTTTGAAAACGGGACTCATACAACAACAACAACAACAACCAAGCCTTTTCCCACTAGGTGGGGTCGGCTACATGGATCAGACGACGCCATTGTGTCCTATCATGAACCAAGTCTTCAGAAAAACCCTTCAAATCTAGATCTTTTTTAACCGTTTCACCTATAGTCTTTCTTGGTCTTCCTCTTAGCTATTGGGCTATTCTCCATCCGATCTACTCTTCTTACAGGGGCTTCTAAGGGTCTTCTCCTTGTCCAAACCACCTAAGGCGAGATTCTCCATCTTTTCACAATAGGTGCTACCCCTACTTTCTCTTAATGCATTCATTCCTAATCCTATCTTGTCTAGTATGACCACACATCCAACGCAACATCCTCATCTCCGCGACACTGATCTTGTGCTCTTGTTGGCTTTTTACCGCCCAACATTCAGTACCATACAACATTGCGGGCCTTATAGCTGTGCGGTAAAATTTACCCTTAAGCTTGAAAACGGGACTCATCTTTGGAGAAAATTGGGTCTGCCCTAAGGATCTGCATCGGTTTCTCCTTATTAATTTTAGAGGTTTTGGCTTTCGTAAAGATGTTAAGATTCTGTGGCAGTGCACTGTTTTTACTGTTCTTTGGTGCCTTTGGCTGGAAAGGAATGCTAGAATCTTCAAGGGATCTTCCTGGTCTTTAGACAACATTTGGGATAGGGTTATTTTTTTAGCTTGTTTGTGGTGTTCTGCCCATGGTCTATTTAGAGGTGTTTCTTTGTTAGACATGCAGAGAGATTGGCATGCCTTGTTACATGACTCAATCTCTTAGCTTCTAGGTGTTTCTTTTGTTGTCTTCTTATGAGGGTATCTTATCCTCTTTCACTGTACTCTTCTCTTCTGCCTTGATAAAGTTTTTTTTTTTCTATCAGAAAAAAAATGATTTCAATAATTATTATCCAAACATTTTAATTGTGGTGTTGGGATTTCTCTAAGTATTTTATTTCATGTTTTAAGTAGTTTATTGGATCCCATTGCTGAGCTGATAAAAAGGGCACTAGCTGGTTAAAAGATGATGTTGTTGTCTAAGGGCTTGAAAATCCCTTTTTAGGAGGGAGTGACCTGTCATATATAACATTATATTCATTTAATTACAACTATAGGATCTTTATGTTAGACAGGAATATTATTTTGAAATATCACTTAGTCAAGTTCAAATGTGGTTTGCTTGCACCCTACAGAAGGTGGGATAAGGGTGGAAATATAAGAATTTAATGTAAGAGCTTTCCAGCAAAGAAAGGCTCTATGGTGGAGGGTGTTAGAGGTGAAATATGTGGAATTGGTCTATGGATGACTTCGGAAATGTATTGAAATCATTTAGCAAAGGTCAGTGTTAAAGTATATAGTAGTGTTTCAGTTTATGAAAGTGTGCTGACGTAGCAACTTTCAGTGGCACCAGCTCACTGTTACTTAGGCAGTTACAATTCTTCAGAGTTCTAGAGGTTCTAGACTCTTGTATATGTACCAGAACCTTCAACAGGTTCAGGCAGTTAATCCAGTTACACTATTCAGATCAGCTCTCTCTCTCTCTCTCTCTCTCTTTCTGTGAGTTTCCTTCACTTTCTATCATTTTCTCACTGATTCTCAGTTTCTAAAAGTCAGAAGTTCTCTTGTACATTTTTAGACTTTTGAATACCCTAGATCCTTAGGTCTAGGAAAGTTCGAGGAGACTAGACCTTTCTTTGTGGACAACAACTAAATATGAGATAGTGAAGCTAAATGATTGAGATTTGAGAATAGAAGGCTGCCTTATTGGAATCTGGTGTTGCATTTTAAATATTTAAGAGTCAAACTGATAATCTGGTGTTCCATTTCCTAGTGCTTTGGATTTGTGCAATTTTGTTCTTCTAAGTTTTGACATCAGATGGGTAGTGCCAGTATTGTTATAGACATAACGTAGAGAGGTATTATGTTCGGAGTTTATTGCTGTTGATGTCTGTTGAAATAGTGTTTAGATTCATTATATAGGCTAACTAAATCATAACCAACTCATGTAATTACGATAACTAGGATCTTTTGTAATCTTTGGATTTATTACAATAAGTCTATATAATTTAGTCCCCATTGTGTAATTCAGACACATAGTTTTCTTCATATGTCTCTCTCTTTTCTCTCTTTTAACATGACATCTAGAGCCTAAAGAGAGGCAATCCTAGAACTGTGCACGCCCGGTGAGCCCACTGCTCTGCGGTGAAAATTTTTTCTGGCGAAATCGTGTTTCCACTCCGGTTTGCCGGCCTTTCTCCTCCTATTGTGTCCTCTTTCATGTAGACCCATTTCCTTTGTTGCTGTCTGCCGCTACCTACCGTTGTTGGTCGCTGTTGTCCAACTTTTTGGCGACCCCACCATCGGAATTGCCTATCCCTGTTCGGCCAAAACCCAAAAGCCCAGCCTGAGATTCCCTCACACGCGCCCACACGCTCTTCCAAACGTCCTTGCATGTAGCTCCACTGGCTGCCCTTTCACCGAGGTGTGGCAGCGCATGGGCCACCCCCTCTGGCCGTCGTTTGCAGCGCCAAGCTCGCTCTTCTCTCCTCTTTCTGGATCTGCCCTTGCCTTTTGTGTTCGTGACTGTTTGTCGCGACCCCCTTTTGATTCGGTGCATTCGGGCACTTTTTGGTTGTGTTTTTTGCCCTGTTGTTTACTGATCCATGTCTACTTCTACCTCCTCAGATAGCTCTAAAGCCACCATGAAGGTTGATTATGCAGATTTTTTATAGTGGTTTGCATAACGTAAATCCTCTGGTTCTTCTGCTCCAAAGGCTACCTATGCCGACTTTCTAAAGTGGTTTGAGCAACGTCAGACCTCTAGTTCCACTGCCTCTGTTGCACATATTGGTACTTCATTTGCTTGTCTCTCTCGTTCCCTCTCCATTGGTACATGGGTTCTTGATTCTGGTGCAACTAATCACATTACATTTCTGGTAATAAGACTCTTTTCTCCAACCTTTCTCATAATGGTTATTTGCCTACTGTCACTTTAGCAAATGGTTCCAAGACCCAATCCCAAGGGATCGACACTACCCATCTCCTCCCTTCCCTTTTAGTGGACTCTGTCCTTTATGTTCCTGGGTCTCCTTTTAATTTACTTTCCATTAGTCGTTTGACTCAATCTCTTGATTGTATAATTATCTTTACTAAAGACTTTGTGATTTTGCATGATCGGAGTTCGGGTCGGGTACTTGGGCACTGGATGTGAGTCCCATGGCCTCTACCAACTCTCTAACCCCTCTTGTGTTTGCGCTATCAAGGATTCCCCTTTCACCATCCATGCACAATTGGATCATCTCAGCCTTCATAAACTACAAAAATTGGTGCCCAACCTCTTTTAAGTTGTCGAGTCTCCCTTGTGAGTCATGTCAACTAGGAAAACACACTCGTAGTCCGTTTCCCGATAAAGTCAGTAGTCGAGCATCATCTCCTTTTGCTTTAGTACATTATGATGTTTGGGGTCCCAGTCGTACTGTTTCTACTCTAGGGTTCAGATATTTTGTCACTTTCATTGATGAATATTCTTGCTGCACTTGGTTTTTTTTTATGCAAAATCAGTCTGAGTTGTTTTCAATATTTCAAAACTTTTATCATGAAATTAAAACTCAATTTGGTGTTCCTATACGTAGTTTGCGTAGTGATAATGTCGTGAGTATTTGTCTCAACCATTTCAATCCTTTATGGCTTCTCATGGCATTCTTTACCAAACCTCTTGTGTACATATCCCTCAACAAAATGGGGTTGTTGAACGTAAAAACAGACATTTCCTAGAAACAACTCGGACTCTTTTACTTCATGGTAATGTTCTTTTCCATTTCTGGGGCGATGCAGTTCTTATTGCCTATTATCTGATTAACCATGTGCCCTCCTCTGTACTTGATTACCAGGTCCCTTAGTCTATTTTATATCCCCACCAACCTCTGCATTCTCTTCCACCTCGTATATTTGGGTCTACCTGTTTTATCCATAATCTCACTCCTGGTATTGATAAATTTTTCGCCTGATCTATTAAATGTGTTTTTCTTGGTTACACTCGGTCCCAAAAGGATTATCGTCGTTTTTCCCCTGATCTCCGACGTTACCTCATCTCGGCTAATGTTACCTTCTTTGAGTCTGTTCCCTTCTTCCAGTCTCCTTCATCAACTCTTGAGCCTATCTCTGAGGTCCTTATGTAACATCCCAATATTGATATTCTGATATACCTGACAATGTATAAGAACAACCAATACTAACCATGCTACTTCTAACTCATAAAACAACTAAACGCATAACATTTATACAAATAATTATGGAGAGCCACGACAAACTTAAAGTTATATATACATCATTGCCTCAATAGGGCACAATGTAATACATAAACTTCCATACAAACTAGATCAAGTATAATATATATAAGCTTTAACTGAATAAAGCATATAAACTATACTAGTCTTCATACATCTTCTGCTTCCCTTTTGAAGAACTTGCACCTGGATTTACATGGCAACACAATTGGGGTGAGAAATCACAATTTTCAGTAGAAGTATTCCAAAATCGGCATTTTATACATTCAATAAGAATACACAACTACCCATACAATTGCAATGTCATGAATTTAAATGTCATGGTGGCAACCGCCCATACAATTGCCATGCTATGCCAAAATTATGCCTAATGTTTATGTCTATGCAAGGTCCTAAGAATGAATGTAATTTGAAAATGTTATGAATCATCAAATGTATTGAGAATATTACCCACCTCAACTACTCCAGGAAATGTTATGATATGTCATGTGTCTTAAGATGTAGTGAGGATATTACTCACCTCATCCACTCATCAGACATAGAGAGGATATTACTCACCTCAACTATTCACGAAGAGGCATCTCACCTCAACAGGGTCATCTTCATTAGAGAGGCATCTCACCTCAACTAAACAAACCGAGATCACCTCCGATAGTGAGGATATAGCCCACCTCAGATACCTTCCATCTAGGATAACATCTAGTAAAGAGAGAGGATATGACCCACCTCAGCTCAACTACTAGAACAATGAGGGAGGATATGACTCACCTCAGCTCATCACTATAATACGGAGGGCATTGTCTTACCTCACACTATTATAGATTATCCCTAAATGTGAGGATCAAATCCTTCAACAATCACAAACATAATATATAACCATATCTAATTACTTCACATAATTAGCAATACAAATTAATTTGATTCATCAATAATGAGGACTCAACCTCATCAATGTAGTTATGAAAGACAATGATGCCAATTAGTTTATACTCATAACTACAGGCATGAAATACAATGATGTTAAGTACTACAATAATTAGCATTGCAATTAGTTTACATTCATCTTATCTCAAGAATGAACAACAATAATGCTAAATATCACAATAAATAACATACCAATTGATTTACATTCATTACATGAACACTTAAATACTCTTATTTGAGTCTCAACACTCATAAGAAAGCATATAATTAGGGTCTACACAAGTTGGGAACTTCACATTCACCAAATAAAAGTCCTCTCAAAATCTAGACTGGGCGCTCAAGCGCTCCATACCGAGTGCCCAAGCGCTGGATTGGTAGAGGCATTCCCCTGTCTTTCCCTACAACGGGCGCTCAGGCACTCAACGCACACTTAGGTGCTCACAACCCAGCGCTTTGCAGGCGCTCAGGCACTCAACGCGCGCTCAGGCGCTCACAACCCAATGCTGAAGCGCTGGGTGCATTGCATCACGCAACACCCTTCTGGGCAGTGGGTGCTTAGATGCCCAAATCACAGCGCTCAAGCGCTGGCTGCCCAGAATGAAATTGCAGAATTCTGCAGATTGGGTCACTGTTCAATTAGGAACAAACCCTCTTCCAATCACTCAAACCTCAAATCCAAGTGATTTCCAACCTCCCACAAGGTCCCGAAACATGTTGCAATTCTCAAAACCATTTCTAAATCACTCCACATGAATCAATGCATCATTTATCACCTTGAAAACCTAAAACCCCTTTCTTAACTCAAGTGAGAATATAAGTATTCAAGGGATTAAAAATGCATCATCAAGCATGCAACAAACCAAAATCAAGTCAACCTCAAGTTCTACAACAAGATTCAAGTCAAAAGCACCATTTTGACACTTCAAGCCCATAACTTCCAATAAGTCCCTCATGAACCAAGATAAAGGAAATGAACACAAAGCATCAAAACAAGCTTTCCCCCTACTTCAATGGCCAGAAAAGAAGTCACTAAGCAGCTCCTCTCTACCACTATCCTCTTCCTCTTCTTTGTTGGATGAATCCCCTCCTTTGCCTTGTTTCTTTCCTTTTCCTTTGCCTTTGCCTCTTGCAGCTGAGAGAAGAGATGAGAAATGAGAGAAAATATCTCATTTTAGCCTTAAAAAGATCAAGGCAGCACATGAGAGACTCGTGTGGTCACTTGGTCACTTAAGTGACTACACTGATATTTCTCAATCTGCTAAGAACACTTAGGTTTCATCAAACCAAGTTTCCTAGCTTCCAACAAGTTTGAAATAAATCCTAAAATTCATAAAAAATCTTGTTTCACCAATTCCATATTTTTTCATATCTGTTGATAGTCAATCCGACATTAAAACACACAACTAGTATGCTTAAAAATATCAAACTAAGTCCGATTAACCTCAAATTTTAACTACACCATCTTCTACATATTTGTGACCTAGAAACAAATTCCCCTCATTTATTTCCATTAACTAAGCAGTTTAAACTAATTTCGAGGCCAATAACAGCTATATTTCACACAGTGTTATAGCAAAGTGACTAAACGTGCTCAGAAGGTCACAAAATTCAGCAGGCATGTTAGGCAAGTATTAGGCTACCTTTGTAACCATTTACAAGTCTAACATGTTTTCGAGGGTGTTACATCTTACCCGTCCTTCTTCCTCTTATCACTGTTGAGTCAAATACACCTCCGACCCCCCATGTCGAGCAACCCACCACTACTATTCTCCCCTGCCAGGTCTATCATCGTCGGCCACAACAACCTCCACCACTTTTACCTCCACCAGAAGTTGCAGAGGTCAATGTGACTCTCCTTTGGCACCAATTCCTTTATTGGCTCCGACACTGCCTTCTGAGCTTGACCTTCCCATTGCTCTCCGAAAAGGTATACAGTCTACTCGTAACCCTTCTCTTTACTATGTTACTTTGAGTTATCATCGCCTATCTTCTTTGCATTATGCATGTCTTTCTTCCTTGTCTTCTGTGTTTATTCCTAACTCTCCAGGTGACGCTTTATCTCATCCTGAGTGGAGACAAGCTATGATCGATGAGATGTGTGCCCTTCAGAGCAGTGGTACTTGGGAACTTGTTCCTCTTCCTCCTGGGAAGTTTATTGTAGGTTGTCGGTGTGTTTATACGATCAAGGTTGACCCTGATGGCAAGATTGATCGCCTCAAGAAGGCTTGTTTGGTGGCAAAAGGGTATACCTAGATTTTTGGCTTGGATTATGGGGACACTTTCTCGCCCGTGGCGAAGATGGCTTCGGTTCGACTTTTTCTGTCTATGGCCATTATTCACCACTAACCCCTTCATCAGCTGGACATCAAGAATGCTTTTCTCCATGGTGATCTAGAAGAAGAGGTTTACATGGAGCAACCACCAAGGTTTGTTGCTCAGGGGGAGTCTTCTGGACTAATTTGTTGTATTCACAAATCTCTGTATGGCCTTAAACAGTCTCCTAGGATTTGGTTTGACCGATTTAGTACTGTAGTTCAATAATTCGGTATGACACGAAGTGAGGTTGACCACTCTGTCTTCTATTGTCATTTAGCTCAATGGTGTATCTATTTGATTGTGTATGTTGACGACATTGTTATCACTGGTAGTGATCACCATGGCATAATTCAAGTAAAACAATATCTTGGTCATCACTTTCAAACCAAAGGCCTTGGCAAACTTTGATACTTCTTGGGAATAGAGGTGGCACAATTCAATGATGGTATAGTAATTTCACAGAGGAAGTATGCCATGGACATTTTTCAGGAAACAGGTTTGTTGAATGCAAAGTCTGTTGACACTCCTATGGATCCAAATGCTAAACTTCTACCAAATCAGGGGGAGCCACTCTCGGATTCAGGAAGATATAGAAGATTAGTTGTAAAACTGAACTACCTCATTGTTACTCGTCCTGACATCTCTTTTGTTATTAGTGTGGTAAGGCAGTTTCTAAATTCATCTTGTGATGCGCATTGGGATGCAGTAATTTGCATCCTAAATTATATTAAAGGAGCTTTTGGAAGAGACCTTGTCTATGAAGATAAGGGTCATTCAGATTGTTGGATACTCAGATGTTGATTGGGCAGGTTCTCCTCTTGATAGAAGATCCACTTCTGGGTATTGTGTATTCATCGGGAGTAATTTGATATCCTGGAAGAGTAAGAAACAAAATGTGGTCGCAAGATTAAGTGCCGAAGCAGAATATCGAGCCATGGCCTCAGCTACTTATGAACTCATTTGGTTAAAACAGCTACTTAAAGAGCTTCGATTTGGGAAAATTATGCAAATGACACTCATTTGTGACAATCAAGCTGCGTTGCATATTACCTCTAATCCAGTGTTTCATGAGAGGACCAAACATATTGAGATAAATTGTCATTTTATTATCCTATCTGGAGACATCACCACTAGCTTCGTCAATTCAAATGATCAATTGGCGGATGTTTTCACCAAGTCTTTGAGAGGTCCTCGAATAAGTTATATTTGTAACAAACTTGGTGCATATGACCGATATACTCCAATTTGAGGGGGAGTGTTGAAATAGTGTCTAGATTCATTGTATAGGCTAACTAAATCATAACCAAATCATGTAATTACGATAATTAGGATCTTTTGTAATCTTTGTATGTATTACAATAACTCTATATAATTCAGCCTCCGTTGTGTAATTTAGACAAGGTTTTCTTCAAATGTCTCTCTCTTTTCTCTCTTTCAACAATGTCGACTTTTGGTTTGAAGGAATGCATAGTATGTCTAGGAGCTAAGATTTCTCTACTTGAGAGCTGCAGATGACAGTTCTTGTAGACTTAATATTGGACGATATATCCTAAATTCCTATGGTTTGTAGGAATCCATTATGTAGTGTCGCAATTGGTTGGTTTGCTTTAACAAGCTTTATATTGCTATTTTTTTTCCTTCTTTCTATTTTATCAAATAAATAAATAAGTTCCTTCTTTATAATGTTCTTTTCCTTGGAAAGCCCTGTTTTGTACTATTTATGTACCTTTTTCTTTGGGAATATTTATGTACTTGGGTTTCCTTGTTTGTGTCTAATAATAAATTTGTAGTTTTCAAACATATCTTGGTACTCACCAATCATCATTACAGAATTTTAGTATTCTTCTTCCTGGGCAAGCCCTGTTTTCTAGGACCATTCAGTGTAACTTGAATTTCACAAGGGTTAACGCTTTCAGATATTGAAGAGGAAAACATGGAATTTTGAAATGGACTTGAAATGGGTATTTGTTGGTTCCAATAGAGTGTAACTACATTGGAACTGCTAATTTATATTCGGTATATGTTGCCAAATCATACTTTTATTGATTATATGACACTAGATTTTATAAAGTGTCTGACAGTTGCAAATACTTGTGCACATAAGTAATTATTGTGGTGAAAGAGTTGGGGAGAGTTTTATCACTTTACATCTGTTAATATATTTTAGCATTGGCATCCATATAAGTTAAAACCATCTCATTCACATTTAATGCAGGTACCTAAGGGACCAATTTGTTGAAAATTTTGCTAGTTTATGATATTGAAATTATTTTTCAATTTTTCTAATTATAACATTCTTTTTTCCACAGTTCATTGGTAGGCCTCTTTTTCCCAGCTGTGACGGGAATAATGGCAGGTTCTAATCGATCATCCTCCCTGAAAGATACTCAGCGATCAATTCCTATTGGAACATTAGCTGCAACTCTTGTAACCTCTTCTATGTATCTAGTTTCTGTGATATTGTTTGGTGCTGTCGCCAACAGAGAGAAGCTTTTAACAGACAGGTACTTTTTGGTCAAAAAGTTTTTTGCATAGCTTTTTTTTTCCTTGATAAAAAAAAATTATTGAAGAAGCTGAGAAAAACAGAATAGAAATATCAGGAATCCTCCTAACAACAGAACAAAAAAAAAAAAAAGAGAATACAAGGATGAGCTCAACAGACCTTGTCCCTCTGAATGTGCACCGAAGAAATCCCTTCGAAAACACCGAACACCCCTTTTGATCCAATGTTTCCAGTTTAGTTTGGTGGTAAACTTTGTGTCCGAAGTTCCATTTCTCCATGTAAATATGCAATTGATCTTGGTTTCAAGTCATACATTCAGTGGCTTTTGTTTTGTTTTTGTTTTTCTTTTGTTTTTGGGGGGGGGCGGTATCCATATAATAGAAAATCTCTTGAATACTGATAGATTTTCTATTCACTGGTTTCATTTTATGCAGGCTACTTACAGCTACAATTGCCTGGCCTTTTCCATCATTAATTAAAATTGGTATTATTCTTTCAACTATGGGTGCTGCTCTTCAGAGCCTGACTGGTGCCCCACGTCTGCTTGCAGCAATAGCCAATGATGATATTTTACCTATTCTAAACTACTTTAAAGCTGCAGATAGCAGTGAGCCTCATGTTGCTACTCTTTTTACCGCTTTCCTATGTGTTGGGTGTGTCATTATTGGGAATCTTGATCTTATCACTCCAACTGTAACTATGTTTTTCCTTCTATGTTATGCTGGTGTCAACTTATCCTGCTTCCTTCTCGATCTTCTAGACGCCCCTAGTTGGCGTCCTCGGTGGAAATTTCATCATTGGAGTCTGTCTCTTGTAGGAGCATTACTTTGCATAGGTATGCTGTCTTCCTGTGCATTTTTTGTCATCAGTGTTGACTTTAATGATTTCTTTATCTCCCTGTTTATATATGATCTGGTGACATCTTTGTGATTTACATTTATTTTGTTCTACTTTCTGCAGTGGGAGGCAACAACTAGGATAATAGAAAATCCTTTTATGTAAACATAAAAGATTGAAATAAAGTCTTTTCTTTTTGGGTAAAGAGATTGAAATAAAGCTTTGAATGTGAGAGATAGTGCCCTCAAGACTCCGTTAGTGGAACACCATATATGACACGAGCACAGTTTTATCTATAGACAAATGGATGTAGAGAGAAACCCTTTACTGTGTGTATTTGTAGTGTTTTTGACCTTACATCTGAATCCTATAAAATGAGAAAGGTCTGTGTACAGCCTATTGTGTAACTGTGCAGTACAAATTACAGCTATGTACAATAACTACAAATTAACACCGATACATACATAAGAATGGAATAGCTACTAGTTACTACTTCACCACTTGTCAAGTTGGAGCATATAAATCATATGCACTAAGATTCTTTCAAATGTAGCTAATTTGAGGACCTTTGAGAGACTATGTAAATATGTCTGCTAGCTGTTTATTCGAGTTGATGAAACATGTAGCTATATAACACTCTAACTAGATCTTTCACTTGGATGAAATGACAATCTGCCTCTATATGTTTGGTTCTGAAATGGAAAACCAATGTATAGGCATGTGGAAAGCAGTTAATTATTACATATTAGCCTCACCTATTTTAGTTATCCAAACATTAATTCTTGAAGCAATTGCTTTAGCCATATAAGCACACATTGCCAAAGCCATAGCCTGTTATTTAGCTTCTACACTGGACCTGACAACATCTTGTTTCTTATTATTCCAAAATACTAAGTTTTCTCCAATGAAAATGAAATACACCGAGTAGAAAGTCTATCAAAGTGAGACCAATCTGCATTCATATAATAATCCTTGGCCTGGTGCTTCTTTGATGTTCCTAAGGATGCGAACCACAGTATTCTAATGGTTATCACATGGAGACTGTAGAAAATGACTGACCATTGTCACAGCAAAGAGATATTTGGTTGTCAAATAATTCAGCTTTTCCACAAGTCTCTGGTATTCACCGAGGTCCATTAGAGGCTCCTTCCATCCAAAGCTTGACATTTGGATTCATAGGTATATCAACAGGTCTACAATATGTCCAGTGAATACTTTCTCTGTGTAATGACAACACTAGAATAAGGTTGGGCCACCTCAATGCCAAGAAAATATGAATTTGCCCAAATCTTTAATTTGAAAATGACGGGAGAGTCGACAAGATACTCCATAACTTACGAGCTCCATCATGATTATATCTCAGTTATATCATCCACATGGACAATAAGGTATATTTTGTGAGCATATGAAGGATGATGATAGAAAACAGGATAATCTGCCTTGCTACAGATAATACTGAACTCTTGAATAGCTGTGTTGAACCTTCTGAACTAAACTGATCAAGATTGTTTCAAGCTGTAAAGAGAATGCATGATCCATGTTAGAAGATATTATATTATTAGTCTTAGTGTTAATGGGCTTGGGCTTATACACCTAAGTATTAGTATAAATAGGAGTATTAGGTTATGGAATCGCAACACATCTCGTTCCTATCAATAATATTCTTAATTTACTATTGTTTAGCCGTCTTTCTCTCTTTTCCTTTCCCTAACCCTAAATCTGTAATTCTTCAACAATCCACATACTAAACTTGACTCTCATTGAGCAATAAAGCCTGGTTGTTGGTTCAGATAAACTTCCTCCTCAATTGCTTCACAAATTGCAGTTTGATATCTAGTTGATTTAGAGGCCAACGTCGCATACCAGCCAAAGAGAAATACAGGCAATCTTGAAAATATTCCGTATTTGCTCACAAATACCACAATTTATCATTGGGCTGTGTCTGTTTGGAAGAATAAAGTGTTAAGAAATGAGAATCTATAAAAATAGTTTGCTATTAATCATTAGATGCTTACTTTTGCTGTTGCTGTGTGTGTGTGTGTTCATATTGAAGTTTGATTTTGTTTTACCTTGTTTCCAATGCAGTGATCATGTTCCTGATCTCTTGGTCATTCACTGTCGTGTCTTTGGCCCTTGCGAGCCTTATATATAAGTATGTGAGCATCAAAGGAAAGGCTGGGGACTGGGGAGATGGTTTCAAAAGTGCTTATTTCCAACTAGCACTTCGTAGCCTTCGGTCGCTGGGAGGTATATACCTTTCCAATTCAATCTTCAAGTAGATGATATGATACAAAATATAGTAACATTGTTGATTTTGGCATCATTGCATGTTTGGACTTGGATGGCAAATCTATTCTTAGCTCTATGTTGGTTGAGCCATTTCCTCCTCCCTAGAGTGCCTTCCCCCCCCAAACCAAAAAAAACACCCCAACACATTGGTCTGCTGATGTTCCATTCCAGCTAGCTTAGAGAAGTTTTGATTAGAGTTGGTTGAGATGATGTCATCTACTCCTTGCACTCGGGGTTGGGAGAATTCAGCCTGATACCTGAATTTATGTTTTATGGGATGATTACAGACTAAATTAAAATTACATTTATTGAATTTGACACAGTTTCCACATTTTGGAATACCTTGTTTCGTTTTAAATTTCTGTTTTAAACTTTTATTGTATGCCAAAATTAAATGAATTTTCCTTGTACAGAAATGCTTTTTTAACATTGATATTTAGGCTTGAAAGTGGGATGTATTGCTATATATTATGAAGGTATATATGCATTATGTGAATTTTTCTTTTAGAAACAGAATCCTACTCCCCATGATAAAGACTGACATTGGTATTTAGAATTATGCCGTAGTTTTTGAGGTTAAAACTTTTGGAACTTCTGATGAGATCTATGTGAATTATTAATTGGTCTGAGGCAACCTGCTTTCCTCATAGGATTAAGGTGGAAAAGAAATCATGGATTTAATTTTCTCTTGATTCATTTGTTGGAATTTTGCAATACAAGATGTTAATGTGAGTAATGGTAATGAGCTTAATGTGCATTTGAGGCTCATCGGCATTGTTGGAAGCTTTTATAACAAACTGTTGAGTGACCCATTGAGGAAGAACCCCAGTTAGCCAATTAAAGTTTCTCATTTAAGCCTCAACTTAATAGTGGTTTATGGGTTCCTATAAATATCATTCTACAAGGAAACATTTTGGTTGCCTCTCCAAGAGAAGAAAGAGGAAAGAAAGATCTCTTAGTTTTAAAGGAAAAGGTGAATATTGTTATACTGGAAATTTCAGTGTATTATTTAACAGAAGTGTGGATTCTTGACAAATATTTTGGCCTGATGCTTTATGACAAATTGATTAATTTCTGGTATCTTTTATGGATCCTAAAACGTTTCTGTATTTACCCTTTATCAATTAAATCTTGCTTTATTTTAACTTTCAATCATAGTACTTCAAAGTTCAAACTTGAAAGGCTGTTTCTTTTATAATATTGCATGTTCGTCTCTTGTTCTATTTTATCATCTAATGTTCTATAATAATATTGCCATTCAGAATCAGAATCTGAGGATGTGTGATAAACTCGTTTAGTGGCTAATTGTTTAGAAGTATCAAAACAAGAATAGTATGTTTCAAATAAAAGATTTATTTCCTTATTAATATGTGTGCTTTTATCTGTTATTGCAAATTTATTTTGCTCTATTAACTTATTTCCCATTATGTTTGTAGCAAGCCAAGTGCACCCAAAGAATTGGTATCCAATTCCACTAGTATTTTGCCGACCCTGGGGCAAACTGCCAGAGAATGTTCCCTGCCATCCCAAACTTGCGGACTTCGCTAACTGTATGAAGAAGAAAGGTCGAGGAATGTCCATATTTGTCTCTATACTAGATGGGGACTATCATGAATGTGCTGAAGACGCCAAGGCTGCTTGTAAACAACTCGGTACCTACATTGATTACAAGAATTGTGAAGGTGTGGCTGAGATTGTTGTAGCCCCTAATATGTCTGAAGGCTTTCGTGGCATCATTCAGACAATGGGCCTTGGCAATCTCAAGCCAAACATTGTGGTGATGCGTTACCCAGAAATCTGGCGTCGGGAGAACCTAACAGAAATCCCCGCCACCTTTGTTGGGATAATTAATGACTGCATTGTTGCAAACAAGGCAGTAGTTATAGTGAAGGGTCTTGATGAATGGCCTAACGAGTACCAGAAGCAGTATGGTACAATTGATTTGTACTGGATTGTTAGAGATGGTGGTCTCATGCTGCTTCTCTCCCAGCTGCTTCTCACCAAGGATAGCTTCGAGAGTTGCAAGATTCAGGTATTCTGTATTGCAGAAGAGGATGCAGATGCAGAGGGGCTGAAAGCTGATGTGAAAAAATTCCTTTATGATCTTCGGATGCAAGCAGAAGTCTTTGTCATAACAATGAAATGGGATGCACAAATGGATGGTGGGTCTCAGCAAGATGATTCATTGGAAGCATTTACTAGTGCTCAGCAAAGAATTGATGATTATTTAACCGGAATGAAGGCTGCAGCGGAGAGAGAAGGTACCCCTCTAATGGCGGATGGTAAGCCTGTGGTTGTGAACGAGAAGCAGGTTGAGAAGTTTCTTTACACAACGCTTAAGCTCAATTCAACAATTTTGAGATACTCAAGAATGGCTGCTGTTGTTTTGGTAAGTCTGCCTCCACCTCCTGTCAACCACCCAGCATATTTCTATATGGAGTACATGGATCTGTTGCTGGAGAATGTACCAAGGATTTTGATAGTAAGAGGATACCGCAGAGACGTTGTAACTCTATTTACATAGTTGAAGTGAATTCTAGGACAGTAATTACATTTCTCACTTCCTGTTTATATTTTTGTAGTTTACATTAGTGTTCATTCTTTGTACCGATTTTCTTGTTGAAGAGGATCTTTTGTATCAATCAGATTCTATAGAAAAATTTGAAACTGTATTCACTTCACTTCCTTCGTATGAGATGAGCAACATATGTTGTTCGTTATACTTGTTTCCAAAGTCAAGGCAACAGAATAATGGCCATCAACGTGTGGAACGGGTTGCGGTCGAGCAAAATTATTTCCAACACTTGCTTTCTCAAATCAAGCTAGGCTTGTTAGACCTGTTCCTGTATTAAGGTGAATTTCATTTTTTTTTTTGGGTTACAGTATTAGGGTGAAATTTTATCCTGCGTCCCCCGTTCCCCCCCACCGAAAAAAAAGTTGAAAATTTAGCCAACGCTTGTGCGGAGCAATTGCATCCGACTCAATTAGGCCCAGCTCCACTTGATGGATAATCATCACTAACAGGCCCAAGTGCCAGATTCAAGTGGATCAATAACAGACCCATCAAATGTAGTCAAGTCGGCTCTACTTTACCCATTATCTCAATAAAGCCCAACAAAATCACAACCTGCCTCCCTTTCTTCCTCAGAATTATCGAAGTGAACATCCTTTGCACTATCATCTGAACTGATGATACCGACACCCTCGACATCTTTACTTTTTTCACCCTCCACATCAATGTTTTGTGCTTTTGTGTCATCCAGTTTCTGCATCTTTATCATTGCCTAAAAATCCTCTGCACCCATTGTCTTATCATCATCTAACAATGGGATTTCAACAATTGCAGTAACAGGCTTATGTTCAGGCGAGTGTTAATAAGCACCTTCTTAACTTATGGTGCACCATTGATGAGAATGTAAAATATCATATTTTTCTCCCTTTATGTTTAATTTTTTATACTTATTTAGTGCCTAAATGTACTCATTATTCTTATATTTCGATTTAGAATACAAATGGAAACATTAAGTACAAAACGAAACTAATTGGATGATTTTAGACAATTTCGACATCGCTTCGTAATCTAGGCATAACTCTCATCCGAGTTTTGATTGAGATGATTCAAGATGCTATGGAAAATCAAGAAAACATTCTACAAATTTCATGTTTTGAGTTTTGAGAGATACTAACTGCATCAAGGTCGAAATCGAGTTTAAAGTTGTTGCATCTACACTGCTGACATTTTGGGAGGTACACGAATTTGACGTGATGTATTTTTAGAAATTTCTAAATCTAGTACACGAAAATTGCAGTTGAAAATACCACTTTTCTAGTTATATTAGGATTTTGTTTTATTTTTAATATTTTCTTTAATTAGTTAAATTTGAATATTGTTATCTTAGGATAATATTTATAATATCTTGAGGAGATTTGACAGGCTTGAATGATGATACTTAATAGATAAAGGGGGGAAGAAATCAACCGATTTCACACACGCCGCTTTCCCCAATCTTCTCTTTCTTTTTCTTCTTCTTCGAGTTTTCATTCATGACCTTGCGTAGGTAAGTTTTTAATTGGTTAAAGGAAACAAACGTCTCAAAATCAATAAAATTGTGAGATCTAATTTGTTTTTATTGTTCAATTTATACTTTGAATATCAATTGTTCTTCTATGACTATTTTCATGATTGTTTCATTTAATTACTAGGAGGTCTACTAATTTATTATTAGTTGCAATCTATTGCTAGATTAGACATCAAATCCGTAATTATTTGATCCATCTAATTTGTGAAGCAACTACAATTTTATGATTTGTTGCGTCATAAATTATTAGATCTTAGGAAGAATGCTGGACTAAATCAAATGCAACCATTTGTGCTTGTGTTGTTTAGTTTCATCGATCTCTCTAATTCTTAAAGCTGCTATTAGATTAAACCTTTAGCGCTTGTCTTAAGATGTTTAGTGGTTAGAGTTATTTAGATCATTTGTTTTCTAATTAACCATGAATAAGGAGAGATAGGAAAATAGTTCCAACAATGAATATTCAAAGTGTGAATTGATATATACTTGCATTGATGATCAGTTGTAAAATTCCGATAGTAGATGTTGACTTAGACCAAGGTTTGATCTTTTGATTAATTTTGATACTTTAATTTGAATTGTTGCTTAATTAATTTTTTAAAATTGTTTTCGTTATATTCAAAACCCTCCATCCACGTTCACGTAGTATAAAACTAGGTTAGATACTCTTCGTGAGAACGATTCTTACTTGCGCTACTACATGTATTTTTAAGAGTATATATTTTATTTTTGGTTGTCTACAACAACACACCACCATACACCATTGAATTCACCTGTTATTAGAAGGAATATATTTTTTAAGTTGTTTATTATTATTTAAAAAGTAAATCCTAAATAAAAGCAATTGGAAATTTTGTTCCCTACACCCATGAGCCTTTGTACTATCGTCACCAAGTCCTCGCTACCAGCAACCAGTTGAGCCCAGTCGGATCTAGCTTGCCAGCACTAGTGGCCGATGACCTGGATCGTTGGGTAGAATTCTCATCGGCATCTTTCCAACAAGGCTGGTTCCTTATTATTCCTCCCCCATTTCCCTTTTTATGACCTATTTGAACTAACTTAACAGACGCAACATTCCTTGTACCAGGAACCATTCTCTCTCTCTTGACACCAAGAACATCGAGAAAGGAAACTTTTTTTTGAAATTTCTCCTGAGATCTTATGACCCTTTTGCGGGTTTCTTTTCCTTCATCGGTGATTGTGGTTATGCACATAGTCTTGTTCAAGCTGCAAGCTTCTTCTCAACCTTGTTTTCTTCTTCTTCTTGGAACTTGTCAAAGGTCATGTTTCAAATAACCACCATATCCTCTAATTTGCAATGTGTAAACGACAGGATCTGGAGAACTGTTTAGTTCAATGGAGTATTGACGACGATGGATGTTTTTGCGTCGACGACGGTGGTGACGTACATGGAGGAGCACCTCAGTGGCCAAAGCACGGTGGTGTGGCTTGACACAGAGGGTCACCTTCCGCACCTGAGTGACGACGGCCACACCAACGACGGGACTGAGCAAGAGAAGGAGAGAGAAATCAAAGTAAAGAGAAGAGGTTTTTTTTGTAAATATGTAATAGATAAAGAGTTTTTCTTTTTAAAATAAAATTTACACATTAACCAGTTTCTCAAGTTTCAAGTAAATGATCCCTGCTCTTGATTTCATTTAATGTTAAATCAATGGCTATAACTAAAGGTGCATAGATGCACCATTTTTTTTCATGGTGCATATTAGACGGCACCTTTTGTTCAAGGTACAAGTCCATTTCCCAATTGTGTGTTGATAAGGCAACCTGAGCCATGCTCATAATATGACTACCTTTAGTGATTACTCCTTGGCCTTCTTTTAGACTCAGGAAGTAGATAGCACATTTTCAAATATGTTGGGTAGCCAAGATCTTCAACTATCCAATGCCTCGAAGTAAGACCTTATGTCTGCCGTAAAATCAGAAACCTTTCCCTATTCATATGCCACCTCAGGTTCATGGACAAATTTTCCACCGTAATATACGTGTAAAAAAAATTTCCTTTCTATCATCCATTGCTACAAAATGGAGACAATGAGAAGAGAAAAAAATAAGGCTTAGGCTATAGTGGTCGCCCACTATATAGGTAACAACAACAAAAGCTAACATCCCTTTAGAATCTTGACAATTCCACAGCTAGTTCTCCACCACATAACTACATACAAACAAACAATTAATCCTCCAACAATTTATCCTTGTATATTAAATTTGTGTACTCTTTCGTGAGAGTGGTAGCCTTTCTTTAATACCATTTTCTTTCTCTTTTAGCCTTAATATTCCTATTTGTCATTTAGGATTTTTTTTGTGTTTTAATCGTATTCATATCTTCTTTTTTTTATTCTAATGTGAATTTATGGATTATAAAACAAATGAAATTTGGTAAAGAAAGATAAAAAAAATTTAAATATTTATACATTTATTATATGTGTATAGGAAAAATATAAAGTAAATTTTAGTACTTATATGGTGCGTTTGAATAAGTTTTTAAAAAAGTAACTTTAAGATAGCAAAAAAAAAAAAATTTTTTTTTTTTCTCTATTCCAGTTTTGATTTTTTTTTTTTTAAAGAAGCAACTTATCCTAACTTCTTATAAAAAAGCAGAAAAACTTATTATTTTTATATTTTGCTTATTTTAATAATTTTATCCAAACATATAAAAGTATTTGAGAAGTGTTTTTTTTTTCATTTTTATTAAAAAAATACTTTTCTTGTAAAAAAAAACAAATAAACACACCTATAATTTTCACCAATTTGAGTTTTGGTCATTATATTTTTTTTTTTTGAGAGAGGGAGGAAGGGGAGTTCATATACCCTATTATAAAATCTTTGCAAAACAACATTAATTTTTATATAGGTTTCAAATAGGTTCTTATGTAGAGCTTGTGTGGTATTGAAGAGTGCCTATATGTAAATATTTTGGCCACTTCTGTACATACACTACAAGAAAAGTCGTGATTTGCGAAGGATAAATCTGCCGCAAATAAGCTAAAATCCGCTGCAAGTTGCCAATTTGCGGTGAATTTGCGGCGGATTCGTGACTGTTGCAAAAATGATCGTTGCAAAGTAATTTGTGGTAGATTTTAGTTTCCGCCTCAAATTTTGCGGCAAAGCCGCCACAAATCTATCCGGCGATACGCCAGAATCGGATGCCGGCGTTTGGTGTTGCGACGGATTTTGCGACAGGTTTTTTTTAAATTTGTAGATGAAAAATTCGTCGCAATTTTTTTTTTAAAAAAAGCTTCAGTCACCAAAACAACAGGAGCTTCCAAATTTTGACTTATTGCAGAAAAATTCGAATTGTGTGTGCCATTTTCAGACAAATTAACCATTTTCTTGCAAAATTTAAAAAAGCAAAAACCAAAAAGGAAAAATGTGGGAAGATCCGAACCAGAGGAGATGACTGGGTTTTCTGGTAGTTCCGGCTCCAGTTTAGGCGACGCGGTGGCGTGAGGTGGAGCTGTGAAGTGTGGTGCAGTGGGGGGAGGCACAACGCGACGCATTGATAGGGAGGAGTGGTGCGATTCTGAAGGAGCGGCGCGATGTGGCGACGACACGGTGCAACAATAGGGGCGGCACGGTGGGAGGGGCGGCGCGGTGGTAGGGTCGGCTCGGTGTAGCCACAAGGGCGATGCGGCGACGGGTGAAATGGTGGGAGAGGTGAAATGGTGGGAGAGGAAATAAATGGTGGGATAAGGCCTTTGACTAGCTATTTAAGATTTGATACTTTATTTTGAATTTGCGGTGAATTTTTTCGTTGCAAATATTTTTTTATTAAAAAAATACGGTCAATGTGTTATCAAAAAAGTTGAGATTTTTATTCAAATTTGCGGCGAAAATATCCGTCGCAAATCTTTAATTTTTTTTAAAAGGTCAATATGCATCTGACACTTTTTTATTTTTAACTTATAATTTTTTTTTGTGGAAAAAAATTCGCTGCAAAATCCTCCGCAAATTTATCCGTCACAAAATCTGTCGCTAATTTTTTTAATTTTTTAAATTTTAAGATAAATTTTTATTCTTTTTTATAGTTTGCTGCGAAAATATCCGCCGCAAAACATCTTTCATTAATAAGTTGTCTCTAGAAAAAAATTGGGTGGAAAAAATCTGCCGCAAAATCCACCGCAAAGTTTTTTTATTTTTAAAATTTTAAGACAAATTTTTATTTTGTTTAATAGTTTGTGGCAGAAATATCCACCGCAAAACATCTTTCTTTAATAATTTGTCGCTAAAAAGAAATTGGGTGGGAAAAATTCATCGCAAAATTTGCCGCAAATTGGTCCACCGCAAAATTTTTTAATTTTTAAAATTTTAAAATAAATTTATATTTTATTTAATAATTTGAGGAGGAAATATCCACCGCAAACATTTTTTAATAAAAGAAAACTTTTCAAGGTGAATGTGTCGTAAAAAAAAATTGAGGGGAAAAAATCTGCTGCAAAATATGCCTCCATTTACGGCGAATTCGAATTTATCACAAAAATCCACCACAAATTAGCGTTTTTCTTGTAGTAATACCACTTCCCTCCATAACATCAAACCTACAACTCATTCATCTCCTTCATTCCGTTCAAACCAAAACCTGAAAGTGCCTTCCTTTTGAGAGTGTTGCATGTGAGATGAAGGCAAGGATAAGAAGGGTTTCTATGAAAGGCAACCAAAACTAAACGGAGAAGGGTAGGGAAGAACCGAGTGAGGAATCCACGAAGAAACTAAAGGAGAACCTAAATCCTTGTAAGTTTCTGCAAAATATCCATTTTTTCTTAGGTTAATGTACATGGAAAATGTGATTATGCGAATTGGTCCAAGATGTGACTTTGGATTTGAGATAATATAGTGATTAGGACCTCATTATTGATTGATTTTGTGATTAAGTGTTGATGCTCTATTAATAGGTAAAATAGGGTTATTGTGTTAATGGATGCATGCATAAATTGGTGTTTTGTTAATGTATAGCATATTTGTTTTGTTTTGTGTTTTTTTTTTTTTACATTGATTGTGGTAATGTAGTGATTAAGTTTCCATTATTAATTGATTTTGTGATTGAGTATTGATGCTCTATTAATGGGTAAGATGGGGTTATTGTGTGAATGGATGCATGTATAAACTAGTGTTTTGTTAGTGTATACCATATTTGCTTGTGTTTTATTTTATTATTTTGGCAGTAATTGTGATAATGTGGTGATTAGGTTTATATTGTTAACTAATTTTGTGATTGAATGGGCTAATGTGAAATGGTGTTTCTTTATCTGATACTATTTTTGTTTTTGTTTGATTTTATCTCAAACAACCTACTTGACAAGTTTACATGCTACATATTCCCACATGGGTCATATATTCTTAGGTAGGAATCCAAAGTATGTTGGGGTCAATTACACACTTTTAAGGACTATGATTTAGATGTGTAGTCTCTTCAAAAGATGACTTCAGTCCTTAAGACTTAGGATTTAAGGGAGGGTGAAATTTTTTGTTGCAAGCCAGGGTTCTACCTTGAAGATGGGCTTGTAGAAGTTAAAACTAATAATGATACTATGGAGGTTGCTAAGACAGGTATGAGTATGTTAATGAGGAATGTTGATGTGTATATGATTCATGAATGTAATCCTTGAGATGGTGTTTTAGTTAACAATTGAGGAAGATGAGGTTGTCCTAGAAGTTGGCACTTAGGAGGATAAGGATGCAAAGGATGATAGTGTGAAGGATATTTAGTTTAATGACTCTGAGGATGAGTTAGATGATGACTACTTTAGTCATCACATGGATGATTTACCTACACAAACATCTAAACCACCAAAGCCTACAAAAGTAATTGGTCCTTCACATGCAAATCAAAATCATGTTAAAATGGAGGATGTAGAGGACATAGCATCAACTTATGAATTTGATGAACTGAGTTTTGATGGTGGAGATTCTAATGAGGATGAGGCTTGACGTTTTAGATACCACTAATATTTTGATGAGAATGAGGCCAGAGGTATTAGATGCAACCATTAAAAAAAGCCACAAGACCATGATTCTTGTAATAAACAACAAAATTGTTCATATTGATAATGTTTCCATCACAAACATTACCAAAAACATAAAACCTTTTGTAATTTGGGCACCTCCAAAATCCCTTACTAGGGTTTTCATTGGTTCAAGATGTGTACATTTGAACTTTGCCCTCACAATCACAAAAGTCAATTGGCTTCTTTCAACTACAGCTACTAATCTCGAATAAGGATGCTTCCATGGCTTCAACAACCCTAAGTTTCTCTTTCCACTTCACTATACGTATATATGTGACTAAGAGATAAGCACCAAACTATAGGGAACAAGGTGGGTAGGTTATGTGAGATTGTGACATGGCAACTGATTGAGGCACATAAGCATATTATGGGGACCACATTAACCACATAAGAATCCACATGGGTCTCTACTAGACACGTTAGACAAGTTCTAACAGTGTTATAACCCAAGTTGATGGTAAGGACCAATAACTTAAACAATTGACGGTAAGGACCAAACTATAGGGACCAAGGTAGGTGGGTTATGTAGGATTGTGACATAGTAAGTGATTGAGGCACATATGCATATTATGGGGGCCACATTAACCATATAAGCATCCACATGGGTCTCTCTATTTGCTACATTAGACATGTTTTAATGGCATTATAACCCAAGTTGACGATAAGGACCAATAACTTTAACAATTGAAGATATAGGGACTAAATCCCAAAAAAAAAAATACTATAAGGACAAAAAAAACCAATTTAGTAAAAACTATTTGAACTAAATTCTACTTTAAATTGAAAAATAAATATTAAGAATATTATAAAATACCATATAATTAAGATTTCTTAAGATATCTGTGCAAGGCACGAGTTACTCACTATTACAAAGAAAATCTAACACCTTTTTAGAATCCGAATATTAGTAGATTCCATAGCTAGTCCTCCACTTGAAAACTACATACAAAGAAACAATAAGCAATAAACCAATCAAAGAAAAGTGTGCACCTGAACACCGTTTATTGCTTCTCGACTCAATCTCCACTCCGTCCTTGTTTAAAAGGGTGTTACAAACCCTAAATGATTTTTTTTTTGGTTCCATTGCTCAATCGCCACAATGTCTAAATTGTGATGGAATGTGTGTGCAATTTAGAGAGAAAGTGTCATGGGAGGCACCGGTGTTACAAAATCTAAATGAATCTTTTTTTCCCTTCAAGCAAGAAACATTGGTTATAAAAAATGCCATGTGATTGTCCAGGTTAGCTTTAGTGAGTCATGTAAGCAAGAGATACATCAACCTATGCAGGTAACATTTGATTGATGACAGATGTTAAATGGAAGGATGACTTAAGAAAAACAAAATTATAAAGGGACTGATTTGAAAATTTTAAAAATATAAAGACTACTGAACCAACAACTTTTTTTTTTGCTTTAAGTTGTTGAAGGAGAAGTGAAACGTGTTTAGACATTTGATAACCCAAAATCAACAGTTTTTTTCTTGAGAAAAAAGCTGTTGGACGAGAAGCTCAAATTTGAGCATTATTGAAAAAAGTTGTTGGGATTATTCCCAACAATAAAATATAAATATCATTTTGTTATCAATCAAATAACTTTTTTAATCAATCAAATAATTTTTTTAATCATTCTATACATATTTTAGTAATTTGATACATAAAAACAATTTTTTTATATCATCTAAACGAAACAGATTAGCTTAAAATCACTCTTTAGCTAACATATCCAAACATAAAACTTTTTTTCTTATAATCCGTTATAACGAAAAAAAATTTATACAATAATCGATTATTGAAATAATCAAATTTTTATAACTATCCTAAACACGTACTAAAAATATATTTAGGGTCCATGTTGGGGTATAAGGAAACTAAAAGCTTAGGGAAATACTTAGGGTCCCCATTATGCATGGATGCCCAAGAAAGGATTTTGATTATTTGAATGAAACTATAAAAGGTAAATTGGCTGGGTAGAAATCTTGTCTTTTGTCATTAGTTGGAAGAATCACATTGACAAAATCAATGATTGGGTTATTGCCTATTTATCCTATGATGACAGTATCTTTACCAAATGATTGTATTAGAGAGTTGGAGAAACTACAACGTGACTTCATCTGGGGTGGTATGGATTAAAGATGTAAATGCCATCTAATTGGTTGGAACATTGTGTGTTTACCTATGGGAGAAGGGGGCATGGGCCTACGTAATTTGTCCATTATGAACAATGCTTGTTTAATGAAATTGGACCGAAAAATTAGGAATGGGGCCAATGATCTCTGGATTCAACATTCAAGTCATTAAGGGGAAGTATGGTAGAGATGATGTCAAAATGGAATGGGTCTCTGTCAAGCCTATTGATTCTAGCACATGGAAGGGAATAGCCAAACAATGGGACCATTTGGAAACTTTTGAGAGTTGGAGTGTGGGGAACGGTAATACTATTAGAGCTTGGAAAGACAAATGACTTAGTTTCATGGTTTTAAATTACAGTTACAGTTGTGTTGTATTTATTGTAATTACAAACAATTATAGAAAAACACGGCTAATGCGACCGTAATTGTAGTCACGATATAATTACAGAAACTATTAAAATTACAATATTGCGATTGCAATTGTATTGCGAACCACAATTTAAAACCATTGGTTGGATATTCGATTGGGTGACTATATGGAAGAAATTCCTCACAATATGTTGGATTGGAGGGTCTGTGATTTGGCGAATGAGTAGCGTCAATGAAAGTGGGAGATCATCACTACTATTTTTCCTCAGAACATTCAATATATGTTTTTCTCAACTCTTCCCCCAACGCATCATCGGGGGAGGATCTTCGCATTTGGCCAGGGGATAGATTGGGTGCCTTCACTGTTCATGCAGCCTATTGTCTCCTGTCAAGTGTTGGGGATAGTGAACAAGCGACTTGGTGGAAGAAAATTTGACGTTTACAAGTTCCTGAAAGAATTAAGTGCTTTGTCTAGATTGTAGGCCATGGCAAAATTTTGACAAACCTTCATAGACACAAATGAGGAATTGGGGAAGCTTTTTGTCATCAGTGCACAGTGAAGACACTGTTGAAAGTATTATCCAGGTTCTTCGTGACTGTCCCCTTGCTGTCTTGATCTGGAATCATATTATTTCAACTACAAATAGAGTAAGAGTTTATGTCGATGATCTTATACAGTGGGTGGGAGCTAACTGAGAGCAGAGTTATGGGTATGCGAAGGAATCTAATTGGTAGTGTTTGTGAGCTATAACTTGCCGGTTCCTTTGGCACTGGAGAAGTAGTCAAGTGTTCAATGATAATTCTGTCAGGCCAGCAGCTCCTTGGCAGATCATTCGTACTTGGAGGCATCATGTCAATTTGGCCATGAACACAAGGAATGAAGAACGAATTAAAATGCAACAAATTAATGTTAGGTGGCAGCCCCCTCCTTGTCATTAGATTCAGATCAACACAGATAGGGTAGCTAAAATTGGTGATAGAATAGCAGGTTTTGGTAGTTTACTCAGGGATAGCAATGGCCAATGGATTGTTGGTTTTTACAAGAATATGCATTATACCTCAGCCTATATTGCTAAATTGTGGGGTTCCTTTGAAGGCTTGAATCATGCTTGGTTGCTAGGATACTAGAAAGTTAAGGTTCAGTTAGACTCTCACTTTGTTGTTAGTATTCAGAGTGACACTATGGGCAGCTCTGTTGGGAGAAGTGTAATCCGTCGTATTGTGAGACTTGTCCATCAGAGCTGGGAAGTTCGAATCCAACATATTTTAGAGAGGCAAACATGTGCACAGACTTGTTGGCAAACTAGAACTGACTGGTTCAGCCTGAGTTGATCATTCTAGAGGAACCTTTGGTAGAGGTTAGGCAATTGATTTTATTTGATGTTACGGGGAGTCTCTACTCCCCATTTAGTTCAGTTGTAATTTTCTGTTTTTGGGTTTCTAACCCCTTTACTTCACTCAAAAAAAAAAAAAAAAACAATTAAGCCATTCAATAAATTGTAACCTTGCAATCAAGGAGTTGAGCTAAGTCGAGTACTTGAACCCCAAGCATAACTTGTGAAAAAAGATGCTATTCAAATTTGGATTATTTATTTAAATGAGTCAAATTTAAAGTTTGAGTTGGCCTGTTTAAAAATATGATGCTTGAAGTTGACTTATTTAACTCGATTATACCTTGATTGTTTTTTTCTCTTATCAAATCTTTCCTTGAAGAATTTTTTTTTAAATTTATTAATTTAACATTTAATAGACATTTTTGTACTAGAAGATGATGTAAAAGTAGGAAGGGAGTAAAAGACTTTCAAAATTGAAGTTAGGTAAGTGGTAGATAGTAATAAATAAAATTGCAATTGTGTAGATAGTATTACAATTTACTAAGTAATAACAATATATAAATTATAGATAAAGTTTCTCTAAAATAAGTTTATCTCTAAAGTGGGCAAGTAACACTACTAAAAAAGTTTGATTTATAGACAGAATTTAGAGAAGAAAATAATTTCGTCTCTAACAAAGACAAAAATAGAGACAGATAAGTTGATTTAGTGACGGAATGTAAATTTCGTATATTAGAGGCAGAGTTTAGAGACAAAAATTGCCCATCTCAAAATTATCTCTCGCTAATTCCGTCTCTATTTGGTCAAATTAGTGATTTTAAAAAAAGTCAAAAGTATTTAAAGACGGAAAATTTTTATCTCTAAATAATATATAATATTTTAACAATTAAAAAATTAATAAAATGAATTATTTTATTTTTTCTAAAATTTAGACACAGAACATCTGTCTCTAACATATAAATATGTTTTAAAAAAGCCATTGAGAAATTTAATAAAATATTTTAATAATAAAAAAAGGTTAGAGACATAATTGTGTCTGTCTTTAAATCATCAAAAGTAAAAAAAAAAAACACTAAACATAATGCCACAATGCATTTTGTTTTTCTGATCTTTATTCTTCTTTTGCACTAAGTGTTTCACACGTAGAAACTTTTGATCCCTAAATCTTCCACCACTGCATTTGAGCAAGGCAGTAGACGACGCCATCCACCACTAGAAATTGCCACCACAGTAGGCGCTCCTAGGTTCATCTCTAAACATTGTTTTTATTTTTTATTTCTCTTCCTCCCAATAAACCCTTTTCCTCCTCTTCTGCGGCGCTATCGTTCTCCTCTTCTACAGCGCTACTATCTTCCTCTTCTACGGTGCAGAGGCGTGATGCTTTTCGGGATCCATAACTACTTCAGCATAGTAATTGTTGGTTCCATAAATAATATTTATTCGAGTTTGATTAAACTTGTTGGTTCCACCCTAGAAAGCTTGGTATGCGATTAACGGGTGCCAAATTACCATTAACTATAAATGCTTTTAATGCATGTTTCTATGGATTTTAGGGGAGCAATTTTGTGGTGAGGATCATTATAAAAGCATCACTAGAAATGGTAAGGTCAAACAAATTTTTCAAAAAAAAATGTTGTATTTCCCACTTATCCCAAGGCTACAAAGACTTTATTCCTCAATGCAAACGACGTCTCAAATGAGATGGCATCATGAGAATGAGAGGGAGTCAGGGTCTTTGTCTTACCCATCTAAGGAGAAGCTTGGAAATATTTTGATGAAACATAAATTGAATTTGCAGAAGACCCCCGATTTGTGAGGTTAGGGTTATGCACTGATAGATTTGCTCCATTTGACAAAACCGGTAGAACTTATTCATATTGGCTAGTAATCTTACTCCTTACAACCTACCTCCGTGGATGTGCATGAGAAGATAGTTCATGTTCTTGACTATCATAATTCTTGACCCTTTCAATCTGAAAAGTAGAATTGATATGTACTTGCAACCTTTTATAGATGAACTGAAACTTTTGTAGAATACTGGTGTCATGACCTATGATGTCTCATGACAACAAAACTTTGTCATGAAGGCTTGTTTGATGTGGACGATTAATGATTTCTCCATATATAGGATGTTATCGGGTTGGATGACAATGGGAAAACTTGTCTGTCTAATTTACATGGAGTGCTCAAAAGCATTCACAATTAAATATAGCTTAAAAACATCATTTTTTTATTGTCACCGTTAATTCTTGCCACATAATCATTGCTATAAAAGGTGTGATTGCCTATGTAACAATGAAGATTAGTTTTGATGATAACAAATGCGGAGATGATGAGAAGACTAAGTCCAAGCTCTTCAAGTATAATCATTAGGACTTAGGATCTCTTGTACGGAGACTTTTCGGATATCTCATTGTTTTTAGCACAAAAAGATAAAAATAGTTTTAAACTAATATTCCAAATTCAAAGAATGTTTTGTGAAAAATTTAACTATTTTGGAACAGAGGTATTCGAATAACCTACAAGGTATTCGAATAGACCTTACTTAAAATGTCATATGTTTTTCTATTTTTCAAACGGTATTCGAATAGGATCACTTAGTATTCAAATAACTAAAGCTGTCCAAAATCTATTTTTTAATTGATCTATTTGAATAACTCACAAGGTATGCGAATAGACCTGTTTTTAACTGAAAGTTTATTTAACAGAGGTATTCGAATAACTCAACAGGTATTCGAATAACCTTCTTTGAAACTGTTTTTCACAAGTTTTTTGAAACAGTGGTATTCGAATAACCTCAAAGGTATTCGAATAACCCATGGGCTCCTAGTTTGAAATAATACGAGCTTTTCATATTAAACACGATAATTAATGCTTTCAATGGCTATTTTCTTGGAAAGCTCTATAAATAGTGACCTTGAGTCACTTCTGAAGGCCCTGAATAATTTGAATTATTTTTGCTTGTGTTAAAACATGATTTATAATTTTCTCTCTTATTTTTTATGCTCTTTTGCCAAAACTTTGAGATATCCTTAGAGAGCTCTATTAGTGCTTCAATTTGTATTACTTGCTCTTTGTGAGAGTTTCTCTTCATCTATTTTCTGTTGTATTTTTTAGAGGGTGAGGTATCCCTTGAAGGTTTGTGTAAGGGTGAGGTATCACAAGAATAGAGTTTTCCTGTGTGTAAAAAGTGCTCTTGATTGTAACGGTTGCAAGCACCTGCTTTAAGCAGCTATTGAATAGTAAAAAATCTTGAATTATGTTTCGAGGACTAGATGTAGGCCACAAGTGGATGGTGGTCAAATTAGGATAAATATCGTGTCTGTTTTTCTTATCTTTAATCTTTTATTTATCTGCATTCAATTTATTATCTCTTGCAATTTATTTATTGGTTGTTCTTCTTCTTTTCCTTTATTTCATGCCTTTTAATATTTTATTTTAGCATATTTAATTTGTTTACGCTTTTGCGAAAAGTTTTTAATGCTCAATTCACCCCCCTCTTGAGTACTGGAAGCCACTTGGTAACAAGTGATATCAGAACTAGAGTCTTGTATAAAGAGCTTAGCCGCTTCAAGAGAATATGACTTCCTCAAATGGCTTTTCAGAGGGATCTTTCATAAACCTACCACCCTTTTTCAATGGGGATGGTTACACATATTAGAAGGAAAGAATGAAAATCTTCATCGAAGCTATTGATCTAGATGTGTGGGATGCTATCGAAAATGACGCATTTATACCTACACGAGTAGTCGATGGTGTAAAAATTGAGACACCTAGAAGTGATTGGTCTGATGAGGATAAAAGAAAAGTTCAATAGAATTTGACAGCTAAAAACATCATTACTACTGCCTTGGGGTATGATGAATTTTTTAGAATTTCAAACTGCAAAACTGCTAAAGAGATGTGGAACACTTTATAAGTTACCCATGAGGGTACTAGTGAAGTTAAGAGGTCGAGAATCAATTCTCTTACTTGTGAATATGAATTATTTAGAATGAACCATGGAGAAAGCATTCAGGAAATGTAAAAAAAGTTCACCCACATCGTAAATCATCTTGCATCATTAGGAAATAATTTTTCTAACGAAGATTTAATCAACGAAGTGCTAAGATGTTTGAGCAGGATTTGACAACCCAAGGTGACAGTCATATCAGAATCAAGGGACTTGTCAATAATGACATTAGCTACCATCTTTGGAAAACTCCATGAACACGAACTGGAGCTGAATAGACTAAGCCAAAGTGAAGAAAATGATAAGAAGAACAAGGGCATAACTCTCAAAGCCACTGCCTCAACAATTGAAGAAGATGATGATGAGGATGGAAAAAGCACCGAAAATATTGAGCTAAATAAAGAAAACGTTAGCCTTATGGTTAAGAAATTTGGTAAGTTTTTTAGAAAGAAGGGAAACTAAAAAAGACCATCTTTTCCTCCAAAGAAAACTCATCATAAGGGGGAAGGAACAACTTCAACTCCAACTTGCTACGAGTGTGGAAAATTAGGACATATGAAGATGGAGTGTCCAATTTACTAAAAGAAGATGGAGAAATTTAAAAAGAAACCCTTCAAGGAAAGAAATGGAAGAATGGCCTCCATAGCATGGGATGACAACAACATGGACTCAACTGATAGTTCATATAGCGAAGAAGCCTATTGTTGTCTTATGGCCAAAGGAGAAGAAGAAGAAGAAAGCGACAATGAGGTAAATTTTGATTTAATGCCTTCTTATAATAAATTACAAGTTGCCTTTGAAGAACTACATGATGAATTACTAAGGCTCACTAAATTAATCTCTTCTTGTAAGAAAACAATTTCTTCTCTAGAAAATCAAATTCTTATTTTAAATAAAGAAATTGAAGAATTAAAAATTAAAAATGAAACTTTGGGAATTATTGATGCATGCACAACTTATTCTTCACATGCTTCTACATCTTCATCTTGTTCTTCATGTCATTTGGTTGAAAAAGAAATTGAAGATTTAAAGAACACTCTTACTAAATTCACTCTCAGAAGAGATAATTTAAATATTTTGTTAAGAAAACAAAGAGTTGTTTTTCAAAAGACTAGAATAGGATATAATCCAAAAAATCAACACAAATCCTATAAAAATTTCTTTGTTTATTCGAGTACTTCTAGTAGCCCATTTATGAAATGTTTTTATTGTAGGAAGAAAGGATACAGTGCTTCAACATGCAATGCAAGAAAAAAATGTTAACACAAAGATTGAGACAAAAATGGTTTGGGTTCCAAAGGGTACTATACCCAAAACTGACGTTCAAGGACCTAAGAAAATTTAGGTACCAAAAGTTAAAAATTAAATTTGTGTTGTAGGTGTGCTTGAAGGTAAAGAGCTCAAATTGGTACCTCGACAGTGGGTGCTCCAAGCATATGACTGAAGACAACTCAAAATTTTCATTCCTTGTTCCCAAAACTCATGGACATGTAACCTATGGAGATAACAACAAAGGACAGATTCTTAGAGTTGACAAAGTCGGTAAGAGTCCTAACTCCTCTATTGATAATGTGTTGCTTGTTGAAGGTTTGAAACATAACTTGCTTAGTATTAGTCAATTATGTGATAAAAGAAATAGAGTTATATTTGATTCAAATTGTTGCATAATTGAAGACAAAAATGACAAGCATGTCAAGTTTATTGGTCATAGGGTTAATAACATTTATATGATTAGTCTAGATGATATATCTTCAAGTGATGCGAAATGCTTTTTAAGTAAGGAAGATGAGTCTTGGTTATGACATAGGAGAATTGCACACATTCACATGGACCACTTAAAAAAGTTAGTTTCTAAAGAGCTAGTAATTGGACTACCCAAGCTTAATTTTGAAAAAGATAAATTATATGATGCATGTCAAAAGGGAAAACAAGTAAAGGTCTCTTTTAAAGCCAAAAACATTGTTTCAACTACTAAACCTTTGCAACTTTTGCTCATGGATCTTTTTGGACCATCTAGAACTATGAGCTTTGGTGGGAATTACTATGCGTTAGTGATTGTGGATGATTTTTTTAGATTTACATGGACTTTATTTCTTTCTCACAAAAAATGATGCATTTCTAACTTTTAAGAAACTTTCCAAAGTTATCCAAAATGAAAAAGGTTTTTCAATTACATCCATAAGAACTGACCATGGTGGTGAGTTTGAAAATCATGTTTTTGAAACTTTTTGTGATGAACATGGCATTGAGCATAATTTTTTTGCCCCTAGAACTCCACAACAAAATGGAGTTGTATAAAGGAAAAATCGATCTTTGGAAGAAATAGCAAGAACTATGCTCAATGAAGCTTCTCTTCCTAAGTATTTTTGGGCGGATGCGGTTAATACCGCATGCTATGTAATGAATAGAGCCCTTATAAGGCCGATTTTAAAGAAAACCCCATATGAGTTATACAAGGGAAGAAAGCCAAATGTCTCACATTTTCATATTTTTTGATGTAAATGTTTTGTTTTGAATAATGGAAAGAATAACTTAGAAAAGTTTGATGCTAAGTCTGATGAAGGTATATTTCTAGGTTATTCTATTCATAGCAAAGCTTTTAGAATTTATAATAAAAGAAATGTGACAATTGAAGAATTCATTCATGTTGCATTTGATGAAACTAATCCAAATAGATCGAGAAAGGAGTTTGTTGTTGATGATGTTGCAAAAGCTTTGGCAAAATCACATTTGAACAACAAGGAAGAAAGGAAACAATAAGAGGACCCCCCAAATCAAGAAGAGTCACAAGTCATGGACCTTCCTAAAGAATGGAGGACATCAAGACACCACCCTCTTGACTCCGTGATAGGTGATATCTCAAAAGGGGTAATTACTAGAAACTATCTTAGAAATGCATGTAATCACTTAGCCTTTATTTCTCAAATTAAACCTAAGGATATAATTGAAGCCTTTGATGATGAACATTGGATCTTAGCTACGCAAAAAGAATTAAATCAATTTGAAAGAAACCAAGTTTGAGAATTAGTTCTTAGGCCTAATGATCATCCTATAATTGACACTAAATGGGTTTTTAGAAACAAACTTAATGAAAATGGCTTGATAACAAGAAATAAAGTTAGATTAGTTGCAAAATGTTATAATCAAGAAGAAGGAATAGATTATGAAGAAACCTATGCTCCTGTAGCTAGATTAGAAGCCATTAGAATGTTACTTGCATATACTTGTATCATGGATTTTAAGTTATATCAAATGGATGTTAAAAGTACTTTTTTAAATGGTTTTATTCAAGAGGAGGTATATGTTGAACAACCTCCCAGTTTTGAAAATCATGAACTACCCAACCATGTTTTTAAACTCAAAAAGTCCTTGTACGGCTTAAAACAAGCTCCTAAAGCTTGGTATGAAAGGTTGAGTAAGTTTCTTTTAGAAAATAGTTTTTCAAGAGGAAAAGTCGATGCTACCCTTTTTATTAAAAACAAAAAGTATGATATTATCCTTGTACAAGTATATGTGGATGATATTATCTTTGGCGCTACTAATGAATCCCTTTGCAAGGATTTTGCTAAGTCAATGCAGAATGAGTTTGAAATGTCAATGATGGAAGAACTTAATTTCTTCCTTGGGCTTCAAATTAGACAAATAAAAGAAGGGACATTCATAAGTCAAACCAAATACTGCAAGAACTGCTCAAAAAGTTTGAAATGAACAACGCTAAGCACATGGCTACACCAATGGACACTTCTTGCTATTTGGATAAAGATGAATGAGGTAAATTCGTAAAAATAACGAAATACAGAGGTATGATTGGATCTCTTCTTTATCTTACTACTAGTAGGCCAGATATTATGTTTAGTGTTTGCATGTGTGCTAGATATTGGGCTAACCCTAAGGAATCTCATCTAAGTATTGTTAAAAGAATAATGAATTACCTAGTAAGCACTTCACAAATGAGTTTGTGGTACCCTAAGGGTACCTCATGTAGTCTAATAGGTTATTCCGATTCTGATTTTGCGGGATGCAAAATAGATAGGAAGAGTACTAGTGGGACATGCCACTTGCTTAGTAGCTCTTTAGTTTCTTGGCATAACAAGAAACAAAATAGTGTGACTTTGTCTACCACTGAGGCTGAATATGTTGCAGCCGGGAGTTATTGTGCTCAAATCCTATGGATGAAGCAACAACTTCTAAACTATGGTCTTCAGCTTGATCACATCCCGATAAGATGTGACAATGCTAGTGCAATAAATCTCTCTAAGAATCTCATTTTGCATTCTAGAATAAAGCATATAGAGATAAAACATCATTTTATTAGAGATCATGTACAAAAAGGGAACTGCATTCTTGAATTTGTTGAAACATCTAAGCAACTTGCAGATATTTTCACTAAACCTTTAGCAAAAGAAGCATTTTTTTATATTAGAGGAGAATTGGGCATAATTGATCAATTCAACATATAATTGTTTGTAATTATTGCTTAATTATGGATTTTTTTAAAATTATTACTGACTTAAGCGTCGGAGATATCCCGAAATCTTTTTTTTTTGCAGGTACTCTATCAATGGGTAAGTTTTTCTCTCTCAAAATGCATTTCTGTTCATGATAAATATGTTTTCCTATTAATGTTATTCAAGTAACTCTGAAGTTATTCGAATATCATTGCATTTATACGTGATTTCTTGTGATTTTTTGATAGGTCTATTCGAATAACCACATATCAATCTTTAAAATTATATGTTTAATAAGCTGGTCTATTCGAATAACTTAATGGTTATTCGAATAACCTGATGCCTGTTGATATCAGTCTCCCTTATATACATCTGTGGTATTCGAATATATGAACCTCTATTCGAATACAACATTTTTCAGTGGTTTCTAAATCTATGTTGGGTATTCGAATACTTAAAGAGTTATTCGAATAACCCATGGCTAGAAGCCAAGCCAAATTGGCCAAGCTATTCAAATAACTACATAGTTATTCGAATACCTTCTAAAAGAACGAGATGTCTCTTGGTTTTCCTAGCAAGCCTATTCGAATAGAATTTAGGCTATTCAAATAGCTTTTGGGCCTTCTTTATATAGCCCTCCGTACTCTTCCGTTTCCATTCTCTCATTCTTTCAGCTTTTCAAAAACTCTACGTTCCCCTAAACCTCTATAAAACCTCTCACCTTTGTTCAACCTTCTCCATCTCTCCTACCATCTCCATTCAACCATGGCATTTTCCTCCTCTCGCCAAAAGCGTCCCCGCATGAAAACAGCCCCATGCAACAACCCGTTGGACCTTAGGAGGCTCTCATCCAACGAGAGTGAGCTTGGTCGTTTCATTTCCTACTTTCGGGAATGGAATCTGGTACAACTGAAGTAACCTCGACTTAGGGTTCTTAAAAAAAGAAAGAGGCTTTGATTTTCTAAACCTACTGAACCAGCAAGGCGTGCTTCAACTCTGCTCCTTCAAAGCCGTTCTCTATCCCGACATGGTTAAAATGTTCTACTGCAACTTGAAGATTGATAGTTAGGAACTCCAATCCGATGTCTGTGACCAGCACATTGTGATCACTTCCCAAGATTGGGTTCAGTTGTTTGGTTTGCAGTCTTCTGGCCACAATATCGAAGAAGATGGCGACTCGTTTCTCTAGGAGTTCAACAAGAACAGAGCTATTGAAGATGTTTTAAGGCCTGGGTTGGCATTGCCTTCGACTCAAAAGGGAGTTAAAGGAGGCATGATGAAGAGCCAGGATAGGCTCCTACATTATGCCTATGCTCACATCTTAGCTCCTAGAGGTGGGAATTACGCCTAACTGAGCGAAGATGACATATTTATGCTATGGATTCTGAAGAGAGGTTATCAAATCAACTGGCCTATCTTCATCATGAAGCATATGATGAGGGCTAAAGGCAAGGAGTGATTTGAACTGCCCTATAGACTGCTTATCACTGCCTTTCTTGGCAAATATCCTCATATTCTGGAAACCAAACGGGCAACTTAGCTAACTCATCATCATGTGTTTGGTTCCTTTACACTGAATAAGATGAAGATGATTAAGACCGATGATGGCTGGGTGTATCCAGTTGAAGTGGAAGATGATGTGGAAGAACCTCAGGATGCTCAGGCTGCCCCAGCTGTTGCTGTGGTTCAGTCACTTTGGATCAAGTTATGGCCACTTTACAAGACAACTAGGCCTATATGGAGAACAATAAGGCCTATTTGGAGCATACATTTTCTATCCTGTTTGATCGACTTGACGGTATTGAGCGTGAACAAGCTGCTCTTCGTGCCTTGCTATCTGGCAATGAGCCTGCCTCTCCACCTCCGTTACCAGATGCCTATTTCTAATACTCACTTAGACTTAGGATCTATTGCTTAGTTCTAGCTTTTTGTGTGTTTTTGTTTATTGTATTGGTTGTTTTGCTGGAAATTGTATATGTACTTGGCTAATTATATTTTATGAACTGAGTATTTTGATTATGTTTTGGACCTGCGATTACATTCTATGCTTCTATGCTTATTTGCTTCTCTGTCTTTACATGGATATTATTAGCTTGAGCATACTTTTTGATCATGCCAAAAGGGGGAGAAAATTAACCCCTAAAATTTGAGAAAAGACAGGTTAAAAAGTGGATAAAAATTAGCTATTGGATTCCAAAAGAAAGGGGGAGTTGTGCTTGCCTCTGTTATTAAAATACCTCTTATGAAAAAGAGGAGAGTAAGTCTATTACTTTCAATTTGTGAATTTCAATTTATCTGAACTAATGTTTTTCTCAATGTTAGTTTGTCATCATCAAAATAGGAGAATGTAATTGCCTATGCAATAATGAAGATTAATTTTGATGATAACAAATGCAGAGATGATGAGAAGATCAAGTCCAAGCTCTTCAAGTATAATCATTAGGACTTAGGATCTCTTGTATGGAGACTTTTTAGATATCTCATTGTTTTTGCACAAAAAGATAAAAATAGTTTTAAACTAATATTCCAAATTCAAAGAATGTTTTTTGAAAAATTTAACTGTTTTGGAACAGAGGTATTCAAATAACCTATAAGGTATTCAAATAGACCTTACTTAAAATGTCATACGTTTTTCTATTTTTCAAATGATATTCGAATAACTAAAGCTGTCCAAAATCCATTTTTTTAATTGATCTATTCGAATAACTCACAAGATTTTCGAATAGACCTATTTTTAACTAAAAGCTTATTTAGAAGAGGTATTCGAATAACTCAACAGGTATTCGAATAACCTTCTTTGAAACTATTTTTCACAAGTTTTTTGAAACAGTGGTATTCGAATAACCTCAAAGGTATTCGAATAACCCACGAGCTCCTGGTTTGAAATAATACGAGCTTTTCATATTAAACATGGTAATTAATACTTTCAACGGCTATTTTCTTGGAAAGCTCTATAAATAGTGACCTTGAGTCACTTTTGAAGGCCTCGAACAATCTGAATTATTTTTGCTTGTGTTAAAACGTGATTTACAATTTTCTCTCTTATTTTCTGTGCTCTTTTGCCAAAACTTTGAGATATCCTTAGAAAGCTCTATTAGTGCTTCAATTTGTATTACTTGCTCTTTGTGAGAGTTTCTCTTCATCTATTTTCTGTTGTATTTCTGAGAGGGTGAGGTATACCTTAAAGGCTTTGTAACAAAGGTGAGGTATCCCTTGAAGGTTTGTGTAAGAGTGAGGTATCCCTGACAGTTTGAGGCTTTAGCACAAGGGTAGAGTTTCCCTGTGTGTGAAAAGTGCTATTGATTTTAACGGTTGCAAGCACCTGCTTTAAGCTTGTATTGAATAGTAAAAAATCTTGAATTGTGTTTCGAGGACTGGACATAGGCCACAAGTGGTTGGTAGTCGAATCAGGATAAATATCGTGTCTTCTTTTCTTATCCTTAATCTTTTATTTATTTGCATTCAATTTATTATCTCTTGCAATTTATTTATTGGCTATTCTTCTTCTCTTCCTTTATTTCACGCCTTTTTAATGTTTTATTTTAGCATATTTAATTTGTTTACGCTTTTACGAAAAGTTTTTAATACTCAATTCACCCCTCTCTTGAGTACTGGAAACCACTTGATAACAAAAGGAATCATAATGCTTTTAGAAAAAAGGCTTAATGAGACTTCATTACCCCCACGAAGGTTGACTGGTTAAGAAGTGTAGGATAAGGTAAGACATATACCTAACATAACTGAATCAGCAGGAGAAAATCCACCAGGGTATGGTATTTACCAGATCTCCCAAATCCCAGATTAGGCCTACACCTACCTCAGCTTTTTATTCCTAGACTGGGGCATCTGCACATCTATCGAGTGACCCTTCAACTAGTTCATCTATACATCCACAACTTAAGGTAGCATCGTCTACACAGAACATGAGGTGGGGAAGAAAGGATGTAGATGGACATATTTGGGTTAAGCCAACCACCAAAGAATAGTAAGTTATTCTAATTATGAAATTTAATTCAAAAAGAATAGTGTCTATATATATATATATATATATATATATATATATATATATATATATATATAGACCTACAAGTTTTACCCTGACTACATAAAGATGTGTGATATGACAAACATCTTCAAAAGGAAGTATGAAAGGGCTTGGACAAGTTAGACGAAGGTGCAAGACACTATGCGCGATATGTGATTTAAAAATTTTGGGGGTAATATCCTTTAAAGTCTTATTATTAATTTAAAAAGTATTGTAATTGATTAATTAATATTTTCATCAATGTAGGCAAAATACAAGTGGTTGCTTGGGGATGATGATATAATTAGAAAGATCTTCAAAAGTAAGGGATCTAGTACACTATCAAATAATCTATTCAATGTGCATGATAAACAGAATAAGGGTGAATGAATTCATCCAGATATGTTGGAGCAGTTGTGGGTTAGATGTGGTAATCTTTCCTGGCAAGAAAAGTCCATGAGAAATAGTCGAAATAAACAATCTAAATAAGGTCTCAATGTGCACAACAGAGGATCCATATTTGCATCAGAGCATTACAGGAGAATGAGGGGTAATGTTACATCCTTATAATTATACCATATACTATCATATAATTATATTATGCATTTAATTTACTCTTATATGATAGCTTGATTTTTGTGCTGTTGTGTAGAGAATTTCATGTGTTATATATGACTATAACTTACTCCTTGGTGTTGTCCTAATTCTATTTTGCATGAAAGGTTGTTAGGATAGATTTAAAATTGCTTTATTTTCTTGATGTTGCATAGCACATGCTTTATTTCCTTGATGCTTTATTTCCTTACTTTATAGTCCTAGATGCCTTATTTTATAGGTGTACAATAGCTGTTCCATATTCTTGTTACACGTTGTGAAACCCCATGATTTGTTGTTTGTCTTGTAGCTGTAACTTCTTCTATGACTAATCTAACAACGTTTTAAGTTTGGGCTATACAATGGGCTTTATTTTATTGATTGATATATAGTCATGATAAATCTGTTTTGAGTTTAGTGATGTCATGATAAATCTGTTTTGAGGTTTGAATAATGAATCCCATGTCTTTATGTGGTGGATCTTGATATGTTGAAATTCTTTAAGTTAACAAGTCACGGGATCTCGATAAAGTTGTTCCGTTTTGAGAAATTGGATTTCTTAGTCTACTAATACTTGCCTTTTATCTTTTCAAGGGAATCTAATGTCTAGGAAGTCAAACTTTTTTTACATCTATAAGCAACTTCACAGAGCCAAGAGGAAGCCAGATGAGTATATCACTTTGCAAGCAGGAAAGATTATGGTTAGTATAAGCTAGCATTTAAGTTACATCAAATTTTAAGCACAAATGTCTAATAACTCAATCTTTTTAGGAAGAGTATGAAAGGTGGATAACTGAGAGGCAATCCCAGAATGATGAAGGTAGCAGTTAGGAGTATGATAATATTATCTACTTGGATGTTGTTAGTATGAATGCTTATGTCATGAAGATCATGAAGGTTTTAATGATAACAAAGTCAAGTAAAAGACTAAGTCCAATGGAAGATTATATAATATAGTTTATAGGACTTAAGAGTCTTTTATGTGAGAAGCCTCCTAGATATCTCAAAATGACTTACAATGTTTTTGAAAGCTTTTCTCAAAAAGTATTTTTAGTTGGTGGGTAATTTCTTAACAAATGATTTTTTTTTTTGGATTATGAAAATCAAGCCTATTTCTTTCAAAATCAAAGTTCTCTAAAGTTTGAAATGTTTACCAAGCTGTTTTGGGCACAAAAATAGGTTCTAGGATAATTGTAATGACTTAGTAATCAATTAATAACTTTTTTAGAAGTTGGTAATCGATTACCAAGGCCTGGTAATCAATTACAATCGTGCGGGAACCTTATTTTCAAAATTCAGAGGCTTGGTAATCGATTACCATATGTTGGTAATCGATTACCACTTGCCCAAAAAGCCCAGAACGTGTTCTAAGAGCTTGGTAATCGATTACCACGAGCTTGAAAGTCAGCAACGACTCTTTTCTATGCATTTAATGTTGAAATAAATTACCACCAATGGCTCTTTTTATCATAATACTATAAATACATGCTTTTGGGTCATCTTTCATATAGAATAACCATTCATAAACATCTTTTACAAAGATTCAATATGTGATTCATCTTTTCAATCTTTGAGCTCTGCTTGTGGTCAAATACTTGAGATACCTTTGAGAGCTTCGTAAGACTTCAATTTGTATCAACTATTCTTGTTAAAGTTTCTTTTCTTCTATACTTTGATTCGTTATAAAGAGGGTAAGATATTCCTCATAGAAATTGTAAGGGTGAGGTATCCCAAGGTGTGAAGAGTGCTCTACTTTGTGAAGGTAGCATACACATATTCAAGCCTAAAGTTGTAGTGGAAAATCTCAGGTGAGGTCTGGATATAGGTGTAGGTAATCGATTACATCCACGTGGTAATAGATTACCATGAGGATTGAAAGAGTCCAGAAGGCGCGTTCAACCATTTCTTCACGCAACCTTTGAGCTTTCTCTCTCAAGCCCATGACTCTCCTATCTTAAATCTCTCCATTTCTCCCATTTTTCTTCACCAAATCTCACCATTTCACCTCCAAATCCTTCGAGAACATTATCTCTATAAAACTCCTAACAAAATTTTCACCAAAAACACCAGATTCACCCACGAAATCCCCAAAAATTGTGTGTCACTTTCTCTCACTAGAACCCATGCCCTAACCCTCAAATTTCCTCCAAATCTTCATATTTTTCTACTTTTTCCTACCACCAAACAATTATAAATACCTTCCCTTCTACCTTTCTTCCATTCCTTTCACCTTTTTTTCTCCAACTGGCTGAATCTTCTCGAAGGACAAAGAAGCCACAAACAAGGGTGGTTGCTGGGAAGGCTCCCCAAGCTCCACCTGCCAACATTCTTGGGTTAGACCTTTCTACTCACTTCAGCACCTCTAAGCAGGCAAAAATCTTTTATAAAAACTTTTAACTTCAGAAAATTATCTAGCTAAGGTATTTGACTACTACTTTTTGTTCACAAGAACCCTTACAAAGTTTTAGGTTGTTAGAAAATCTTGACTTGATTAAATTTGTCAACATTATGAGGGAAGTGTACCTGACCTTGTTAGGATTTTTTATGCCAACCTGAAATATGAGAAAGCCTGTTTTGTTATAGAGGTCAAAAAAATAAAAATAGTTATTACTCATGATATCTGGTATAGTCTCACTAGTCTAACGTATGATGGGGTAAATTTTACTGGCTCTACTAATGTCTTGGGTAATGACTATGACCATAAAACTGCTCTGAACTCTCTTTTAAGGACTGGTTACAGGATTACTAAAAGAGTTATGGCCAGTGGTCTCACCAAGGGAAACAGGGTCCTGCACTATGTGTTAGTAAGAGCTTTAATAGCTAGGGAAGGTAATTACTCCTAGGTTCTGCATGATGATGTGCTCATACTATGGACACTAAACACTGGAAGACAAATTATCTGGGGTTACTATGTCATTCAACACATGCTAAAAGCTTGGAAGGAGCCTCATCCTCTACCCTATGTTATGCTAATCACAAAGATCTTGGAGGTCTTCCATGTTCCCCTGGTTGGCGAAGTAAAGGATACTAGTAGTGATGGTCCAGAGTCTATTGGTGTTCATACCCTGTAGAAGCTAAAAATGAAGAAAATAGGTGACCGATGGTACTACCTACATCATAGGGTAGAAGGAAACATACCCCGGGGAGATGAGGAAGATACTAAGGACGAGGCATCGCCAGCTGCCCCAGTAGAGACCACTTTGGATCTTTTGCTCCAAGAGATGCAGAGCCTACAGACCACTATTGATTCTTAACTAGATCACCTCAAGGAGCGTGTGACTCGCACATATCATAATTTAGCTTCCATACGAGCTATGTTAGTGAGTGGTCAATTTCATTGGGATTCCACCTCTGCTACTGCACCTCCTCAATCTGCACATGATGTTGTCGCTATACATTTTGATGGTGATGATGATGCTGAGGAGCATGGTGATGATGATGATGCTGAGGAGCATGGTGATGATGCTGATGCCGAGGATGACAGTGAGGAGACTGACTGATGCTGGGGCTTAGTCATGATCATCTTTTTTTTTCTATTTTATTTGTTGTCTAACCCTTAGCATTTATCATTTCTATTTGTTTTGACTCTGATTATTAATTATATCTGATGCTTATAACTTACTTCATTAGGAAATGATGACATGCTTTTGGGTACTCTATTTTGCTGCTCTGATTACATATTTATGAGTTGATTATATTTGAGATGTGGCCTTTCCACTATTTGATATGTTATGATGACATTACAAATGACTGTTTATGTCTGCTTTGAATGATCCTCTTTTTTTATAATGCCAAAAGGGGGAGAATATGGATTGCATGAGTAAGGGGGGGTCTTTGCATGACAAATCTTCTTCTTTTGAACCTTACTTAATATGTTTTCCTACCTGAACGTCATGTATAGCTTAAGGGGGAGAGATGCACATTAAATCTCTGATATATATAAAATGCTCTCTTTGTCTATTTTGGTTTGCCATTATAAAAAAGAGAGAGAATGTGAATGCTTATGTCATGAAGATCATAAAGGTTTTGATGATAACAAAGCTAAGCCAAAGACCAAGTTCAAGGGAAGATTATATAATATAGTTTATAGGACTTGAAGTCTTTTACGTGAGAAGCCTCCTAGATATCTCAAAATTACTTATAATGTTTTTGAAAGCTTTTCTCAAAAAGTTTTTTTAGTTGGTGGGTAATTTCTAAACAAATGATTTTTTTTTTTGGATTATGAAAATCAAGCTTATTTCTTTCAAAATCCAAGTTCTCTAAAGTTTGAAATGTTTACCAAGCTGTTTTGGGCACAAAAATAGGTTCTAGGATGATTGTAATGACTTAGTAATCAATTAACAACTTTTTTGGAAGCCGATAATCGATTACAGTCGTGCAGGAACCTTATTTTCAAAGATTAGAATATTGGTAATCGATTACCACATGTTGGTAATCAATTACCACTATTTCATATGCTTAGTAATCGATTACCACTTGTCCAGAAAGCCCAAAACGTGTTCTAAGAGCTTGGTAATCGATTACCACCTCTTGGTAATCAATTACCATGAGTCTGAAAGTTAGTAACGACTTTTTTCTATGCATTTAATGCTGAAATAAATTACCCCCAATGACTATTTTTATCATAAAACTATAAATACTTATTTTTAGGTCATCTTTTATATAGAACAACCATTGATAAACATCTTTTACAAAGATTCAATCTGTGATTCATCTTTTCAATCTTTGAGCTTTGCTTTTGGTCAAATACTTGAGATATCTTTGAGAGCTTCGTATGACTTCAATCTGTATCAGCTACTTTTGTGGGAGTTTCATTTCTTATATGCTTTGATTCATTGTAAAGAGGGTAAGGTATCCCTCAAAGAAATTGTAAGGGTAACGTATCCCTGACTATTGAAGCTCAAGTACAAGGATGAGGTATCCTAAAGTATGAAGAGTGCTCTAGTTTGTAAAGGTAGTAGACATCTGTTCAAGCTTGAAGTTATAGTGAAAAATCTCGGGTGATTACTTGAGGACTTGACATAGGCCACAAGTGGTTGGTGGCTGGACCAGGATAAATAATGTGTTTGTTCTTCTTAACTTTAACTCCTTTATTTCTTGTGCTTTAATTTTATATGCTTGCTTGATTACTTTCTATCTTGGCTTGTTTATTTTGTGAGTGAAGTATTCTATATTCTCTATCTATTCACCTCATTTTATAAATAGCTTCAACATAAATTGATTTTCAAGTGTTTGTGAAAAGTTTTCTAAATGGTTTTTATAAATTCAATTCACCCTCCTCTTGAGTATTGAAGCCACTTGGTAACAGTTAGAGCCCATAATAAGAAAGGGTGCATCTACGAATTGGGTTCACAAGTTGCTAGTGTCATTGCATCTTCCTCCACTCCCGCCTCCACTTCCATTGATGGAGTATCACCAACAGAGATTGCTACAATGCAGGCCAAAAATCGAGGCTCTAACTGATGAGCTTCATCAAAAGACTCTTGAACAAGAAATGATGAAGTAGAAGATGGACCTGTGGGAGGAGAGGTTTCGGGGCCTTCTACTAGGTGGTCAATTTAGAACACCATCACCTACACCTTTACATCCTGCACTAGAGGAGAGGATGTCCATGATGATGAGGAGATAAGTGACAATGCTATGAATTATAATGTCCCTACATCTTTGATTAGTTTTATTTTCATACTTGTATTGGCAACTCTAATATTTGTAGTGACAACTTAAATATTAGTAATGACAATCAATTACTACTTTGCACTTTGTTGTTATTTCTATTAATTAAATATGCATTTTGGTACTAAAATTTGTGATGATGTTATGAAATTGTAATTTTTTATGCTATATGGCTTGATGTGATATAAATTTGTATTAGGGTTAGTTATAAAATTGAAAGTATAATAAAAAGTAATTCTGAAAAATTAGAGACAGACACTTTCCATATCTAAATTTTAGAGACAGAATTAGAGACAAACTATGTTCATCCCACGAAGATTATATTGTCAATTACCAATTTCATTAAACTAACACTATTCACAAAATGTGAGATTTGATAAAAGTAAAAATAAAACAATTAAAGAAAAGCAATTAAATTTAAACAAAGTAAATCAAAACAATTAAGCAAAAGCCGAAAACAATGATGAGAAAGTGTTAGGGTTCAAACTTAACTTGAACTTTTTAAATGCACATTCAAATATTGGTTTAACTATGTTCTATTTCAAAGATTTATGGTCAATTCCCAAAACTAATCAATATCCAATCCATTGGTATATTAATCCTCTTACGTTGTTTGGAATTAACTAATCCCTTAGTCTAACCTCAAATAGAAAAACATTATCAAGAACAAGGGAATTAAAAGAAAGATCACATAACCCACAACGTCTATTCCTAGCGATTGCAGAAATTATAGTGTTTATGACGTATTCTAAGTTCATGCAAATTTTTTCAAATCATACATAAATCCAAAAATCATTCCCAAATTGATCAGGTTTAGGAAAACATTAAGAATAGAGATAAACACATAAATCATGAAATAGAAACATAAATTAAACCCATAAAAGAAGTTACATCATCTAAGTATCAAGATCCATTATCCCCCTAATAAAGGGAAATTAGTTACACATGAAAAAAGAATAAAACAGAGAGAAGAATATGACAAACTCCATAGAAGGCTAGTGGAAAGGAAGAAGAAAATCTCTAATCTTCACTTCTGAATGCGCTCACACCAAACTAGGATTTGTCTCTGCTGAAAACTATCTCTGTATGTCACTCTGTGTATGTGTGTGAGTTGAAAAATCTAATTTAAAACAGAAAAATGTATTTTGTTACGTAGCCAGCGCTCAAGCGCTGGATTACAGGCGCTTAAGCGCTGGGGCGCCAGAAAAATTTCGAGCGCTAGCTTTTGGGCGCTGGACCACCAGGGTGCTTTTTTTAGCTTTTCTTCCTCGTTCAAGCGTCCAATCTTTTCCATATGCAATTACCTATAAAAACACATAATTAAAACACAATTTAAAATAACAAAAATATAATAAAACTCAAGAACAAACTCAATTAAAAAGATTAAAGAGAATGAAAAATAAAAAATAATGAACTGTAAAAATATGAATTTTTTGCAGGTTCATCAGGATCCAAATCCCTTTAAAATCTCTTAAGTCTGAACTACTCATAGAACTTGAATGAACATGGTAAAGTGAAGTAATTGATTGTAGGGAGTTGAATAAAGACAATTTAGTAAAGAATTCTAACAATTAAGACTTGGTTTTATGTTTCTTAATTCTTATACCTTGTATCAAAATAACACTTAAAATGAATTAGATAAAATATTTTCTATACCTTTTCTATATAAAATTATATTTTTTTTGTGACAATATATATACACACACACACACTAGTGTTTTGTACACGTGTAATGCACGATATAATTAGAAGGTTAAAATAATTAATTAATTTATATAGTTTCAGTTGATTTAGATTTGGGATTCTATAGTTCTTTTTTCTAATATTAGTTCTTATATTTTTATTCATTTGGTTTTATTTTTATTTTTATTTTTTTGTAAATCACTCATTTTAATTTTAGTCCTTACTATTAAGATATTGATCCTATTTTTTTCATTCATTTAGATTATAGTCTTTATAGTTTTTATTCATTAAGGTATTTGCCTCTATTTTTCATGAAGGATTAGTTTTTATAATTTTCAATTATTAAGGTATTGGTCCTTGATAGAATAAAATCAAAATAAGTGAAATTATTGGGGTCGATATCAAAGAAAAAATTTAAAGACTAAAATCCAAGTTGAGTGAAACAATAAAGACTAATTATTTATTTTAACTTAGAAGAAATAATAATTTCAAAGATTTAGGTAAAAATCTACCTTTTCATTATCAGGTATCAATATAAAAAGAAAGAAAACATATAACAAAATGATTAAAATAAAATATATTAATTACATTAATAATTTATCATTTAACAAACACTATATAAATGATATCAGTATTGATAGGACTACTACTTCATGTAATAAAAATAGAATTGCATAATAATAAAACATTTGTATATATCTGAAAAATAAGAATCCTATACTATTATAAAAGCAAAATATTCATTTCTTAAACTTTTGCCTCATTCTTAAGGTTATGCTAAACTTATCCCTAATGAAAAAAATATTTTTATTAATAGTCATTTTAGTGTATCTACAGGTAAAAAATTCATAGATGAGATTTATATAAAAATATACTAAAAATTTATCTATTATTTTTTCACCCCTATTTTTGAAGAGTATACCAAAATGAGCCCCATTGCAAAAGTTCAATCTTCTTTTATAATCATTATTGTATATCCTTAAAAATCTAATGAAAAGTTCATTAAGAATACTAACATGTAAAATTATATTAAAAAATAATTCTATAATTTTTCATCCCAATTATTAAGGATATACTAAATTAACCCCTAATGTCAAGTTCAACAGAAAAAGGAAAATGTCCACTTGAAGGACCTTTTCAAAGGCGGTTGAAATTTCATCAAAATTGTGTAAAAAAAAAAAAAAGCTCATTATTTTAAAAATAAAAATAAATAAAGCTCATAACAAAAAAAAAAAAAAAAAGGTATCAACAGTTTGTTATGGCTGACAGTGGACTTCTTGTTGAAGACACTCTCTTGGCAACGGAAGGGGAATGAATAAAAAATGATCATCTTACATTATTTTTGAACCAATATAATTTTTTACACCATTTTGTATAGTTGTGATTGAGAGAAAAAATATAATAAAAAAAAAAGTAAATATGATAAATAGTATTAGATGAGATATAACAAAAAGTGTATATATTATTTGTAATAAGAATATCGAGTTAAGGACTGAATATTTGGAGAATTACTAAAAACCTTTCTAGCTGTAAACAATTTAGAGTAGAAATCAAAATAAGAAGAATAAGAGTAAGAGTTTAATTTTGATGCATTCTCATTATAAATTTTTTTCACATTTATTAAAATTAATTATTATGAGAATCAAACATTTTTTATAATGTAATAATGTATAATTACATAATAATATAAAAAAAAATTATACTATTTAAAATTAAATCTTAAGAATAATAAGAATATTAAATCCCCTCACATAATAATACTAATAGGATTTCAGCCAATTGAACACTCGCATGTTTATTTTATTTTTTCAATCAAAGAAATGAATTGATAGGATTTCAGCCGTGCTTAGTAGATCTGCGTAGTAGATGTAAGTATTTAGGGAACCAAAGTGCAACAACATCTAAATATCTAAATATAAATTAACAAAACAACAATATCCCAAACCACAACACATATATCAACTTTAATTGACTCATTCTCGAATATCAGGGGTTTTCAGTGACCTTGCAAACTATTCTTTTGTTGTGCCTTAAATGATGAATATAACAACATGCATATGCTACTACTCTGAAACCGTGTCAGGGACCTCCAACTCTCAAGTGATTAATTTGCCATTATATTAATTTGCCATTATAACTGACACTGCCACTTTTTTTGCATTCAATTCTTTTCATTTTGGGTTTCTCATCGTCCAATCCACTCTAAGTATCAAAAACTAATCCCATGTCAAAAGGTTTAATTGGACTACCTGTTGGCACCAATCCAACCAGTGAAATCCTTCTTGAACCATACATCTTTGACCTTTCCTCACTTTGCTGACAAAGGCCTCTTACCTGTTTCTTCACTGTCAGAAATAAAGTAATTTATTGACATTTTTCATATGGTTTTCTAAAATATCGTAAGCTTACAAAACACGTATGGAAACTACTGAAATCCTTGTAAGCTATACAAAGGTGCAAATAAATTTTCACATTGGCAACTTACAATAAATTCAAAAAAATCAAGAATACTTTAAATCACTATAAAACTCAATTCATACATCTATACAATTTGTCATATTCTTTAATTGTCTTATCTGTTCAATGTTTGATCCGCCCTTTTTGAGAGATATTCACCAGAGAATGAAATTGGGATGTCATTACTTAAAATAGCGAAAACGAATTAAAAGAAATCAATAGGATGACAGACTAAGGCACAGAGAGATTGAAATAAAACAATAAAAAAAAAACAAACAAAGATAGGGCAAGATAATATTACGATCATGAGGATCGGAATTAAATATTATACCACATAAATTCTAATTAATTAGATTAACGATTTTTGAGAAAATTACTTGAATGAAGAATTAAATTAGTTAAATTAAAGAAAGCGGATAAAATTAAACAAATAAGCAAGAAACGAGGTTTAGCCAGAAGTAAATTCAATTTATTAAGCAGCTAGAACCGGGATTTTACTACACTAATTCATAGCAATCTTTACTATTCTCTCTTGATTAAAGTTGAAATTATTCCTTAAGGTGAATTACCCTAATGTAATTCAAATCTCTCAAGTCTAAGTGAATGTGTTAGAATTAAAATAATACTCACATTTAAATGTACTACATTAATTAAAACTCATTAAATTCTTTTATAATTCATAGTTTCTCAAAATATTTTAGCATATCTCTATGTCCAATCTCCTATATATGTTCAATTATTAGAAATTTTGATATTTATATTTCATCTCTCGATTATTCACTAGAATATCTTAAATCTATGCATTTATATTACTGATCATAGAGCAAGTATTAAGAACGCTAACATTGAATCAAGAAACAATACGTTCGTTAATAAAGAGAACAAATAGATCTGATTACATATTAAAGATAAGTTGCTTTCCTAACCCTAGAAATAGAAAACTTAGAGTCAGTTTGACAACTCTCAAAATTAGTTCAGAATTGTTTAAGATCAAATGGTCATAAAAACTCAAGTTATTTTATAACTAGTTTTAATTTATTCTTAGTTTGATTAAATTTGTTTTAAGCTAGTTTTAAAATCATAAAATAAATTTGTATTTTTTTTATGTATAATCAAGTTTAAAATTTAAATATTGAAGTATAAACAAATTATGAGAGAAAAAGAGAGAATAAATAGGAGGAAAGAGAATCCACAAAAAATTTGGATTAGGAAAAAACCAACTTTGAGTTGGTTTTGTTAAGAATTAGTTTTATCCCTTATTCAATTCAAATATGAACCTATTTTTTTAAATTTTTGTAAAACCAAACAACATTCATCTAAAAGCCAACTCTATTGTACCTACATATCTAGTTTTGTAATGTTTCCAAACACCCCCTTGGCCTCTCATGGTAATATGAGCAAACCATAATTCTCAATAACATCATAAGAGAATCAATGGAGAGGAAAGGATCAATCTTGATGTCGCTTTATGATCTCTTTGGTACTCTTGCTCTTGCTGTCTTCCTTGCTCCAATTTCACGTGTGAGAGTGTGTGTGGTAGTTATGTGATCTCCTCTTTTTTACTTATTATCTTGATCTTGTAATTTCATTTGGCTTCTAACTACTTGACTTTCTTATAAGGATAATAATTCAATTAAAATAAGTTTTGAGTTTTTGTTCGCTCTTTTACTTACCGCAAGTACACAGATCGCACTTGTAGTGTAGTTAGGAGTCAGATATTGTTCCCACGAGGACAATGGTTAAAATTAGTGCTAAATATAAACCAATAGCTCAAGTATTTCTATTCAAGCTCATATAAATTGAGAAAAAGGAAATGTTGGAACTAATTAAAAAACTCGAAAAACTATAAAATTGGATTAAGTTGATGATTAGAGAATAAGGAATTCTTTTTCACCTCCTACTTCCTTTGATAATAAGTAATCCTTATGAGCAATATACACGAAATGATTAGATTAACTTGAGAATCTATATTTGTTAAAAGCCTATGTCTAGGTTAATCAACCATGCTTTAATTACCTAATTCACTATGTTTCCATGAGAACTAGTGTAAATCTACTCATTAAGATCTATTCCCAATCAAATACTATGCATGACCAATAGGTATATTTCTATCCTATTAACGAATCATCGCATCCAAACTAATTGAACGAAATAGAACATGAATCAAGCATACATACAATCTTAAATCCAAATTCCTATGTCTAGGTTCATTAGATTTTATCAAATTAATTGAAAGCTGATCAAACTATCAAAGCATTAAGCACTATATGATTGAACAAAACCAAATCATGTATATAAACTCAAAGGATTACAATATTATTCAACATCCATAGGAAGATCCAAAAAAAAAATCCTATAAACAGCTTAGCCAGCAATGAAACCTACGAAAATATCACAATAAATCATGTTCATGGAGATGAAAAGAGAGGAAGGTAAAGGAAAGAGAAGAGAAAGCTCTATGGGATAATCCTTCAAGCTCCAATCCTCCTCCAAGGTGAAGATGGCCTTCAATCTTGGTTACTTTTGCTTCCTTTCAGTCTAAAATGTAAAATCCTGGCCGCAGCTCTCTAAAAAATAACCTAACTCTCGTAGAAAATTAATGCAACAGTATTTATAAGGCTTTAGAAAACAGAGTCACGTCGCGGCATTCAACTTCCTACGCCGCGACGCATATACAATTTAGGTCACCATGCCGCGACATTCATTCCTTTGCGCCACGGCGTTCAATATGCGTAGCTCTCTGCCTGAACAAGGGAATGTCCCACGCCGTGGCATTTATATGCCACGCCGCGACGTGACAAGCTGGTCCTTGATCTTGGATTTCACTTGCATTCACAACTTTTTGCATTCCACTTTCACCTAACCTGAACTAATGTATGATGACTGCATAAAATCTCAAAGAATATAACTGCCTCATAATCAGTTTCACACACACACAATCCTCATCATGCTAACATTCATGGTTTCCTTTTATTCAAGACATATTTCCCAAAATCATGCAAATAAAACTTCTTCTGTTCAATTTTGACTTACCCGGATGAGTTTATGAATATATAAGTGAATATGTATCAAAGAATCCACAACATTATAATTCAACTCTCTCTCCACTAATGTAATTCACACATAATTGGGGATCAAAATGGCCTTTTACAGCTTATAATGTCAGGTCATGGTAATGGGCTAAAGAATAAAGGGAATGGAATTAACACAAACATTGAGACACATACACATATGATTCCAAGACTTGAGCCCAAGTGGACTATCAGGGTATTCCAAAAAGCACTTTGAAATATCAGAACTCATAAGAACCATTCAATGCTTTATTTTTGTATTTAACTTTTCTTTTCCTTTTCTTTTGCTTTGGTTGTCTCTTTTTTTTTCTTTCTCTCACTTTTACAAAGCAATGCTTTTCTATCTGCAGATGGTTCTTGCTAGTTCATTTTTGGAATTGACTTGCACAATACCCCTAATTACTGGACTCACTTCAAGAAATTATATGATATGAACTCAATTAATAATAATGGTAAGATAACAAATGTCATGTTTTCACATGCATTTAGCATGGTTACATGGTATAGAATATATAGGTAATGAAAAACAATAAGGCCAAACATATTTCAAGCTTCAAAGGGGACATAATGATATACTCATGTCAAGGTAAGCTTTTTAAGGTTCAAATGGTCCAAACAATATCTTAATCATTTCCTCAATCATGTACAAATTAGGATTTCATCTCAAGAGAATTCAAAAATAATTTCACAGATAACTGAAACTTCCACATGTACAGAACATAAACTTTCTCTAAGCAAGACTTTGTATTAGTTCCAAAGTTAAACAGACATGCTAGAGGGAATCAAATACTATGCATGACCAATAGGTATATTTCTATCCTATTAACGAATCATCGCATCCAAATCAATTAAACGAAATGGAACATGAATCAAGCATACATACAATTTTAAATCCAAATTCTTATATCTAGGTTCATTAGATTTTATCAAATCAATTGAAAGCTGATCAAACTATCAAAGCATTAAGCAATATATGATTGAACAAAACCAAATCATGTATATAAACTCAAAGGATTACAATATTATTCAACATCCATAGGAAGATCCAAAAAAAAAAACCCTATAAACAGCTTAGCCAGCAATGAAACCTACGAAAATATCACAATAAATCATGTTCATGGACATGAAAAGAGAGGAAGGTAAAGGAAAGAGAAGAGAAAGCTCGATGGGATAATCCTTCAAGCTCTAATCCTCCTCCAAGGTGAAGATGGCCTTCAATCTTGGTTACTTTTGCTTCCTTTCAGTCTAAAATGTAAAACCCTGGCCGCAGCTCTCTAAAAAATAACCTAACTCTCGTAGAAAATTAATGCAACAGTATTTATAGGGCTTTAGAAAACAAAGTCACGTCGCGGCATTCAACTTCCTACGCCACGACGCATATACAATTTAGGTCACCATGCCGCGACATTCATTCCTTTGAGCCGCGACGTTCAATATGCGTAGCTCTCTGCCTGAACAAGGGAATGTTCCACGCCGTGGCATTTATATGCCACGCCGCGACGTGACAAGCTAGTCCTTGATCTTGGATTTCTCTTGCAATGCTGGTCCAATTCTTCTAAGTTTCACTTGGTTGGAACCCTACCTGCCATATAGAAATTACCAATTCAACAATAAGTGCAAATGTACTTAATTGATCAAGGAATTGGAAACATTTTCTCAGAATCAGAATGGAAGACACGGAAATTGAATTATATGAACACAAAGCTAAAATCTTCCAATCATGCATCAAAACAATGACTAAGCTATCAATATAGCACAAATATGGGGCACAAATAACTACAATTTGTGGAGTTTTCACACCTCCAAATCTAGATTTTTGTCAGTCCTCGAGCAAAACAAAGTACATTTATAAAGATCAACTTGTTCACTTGCTTTCACAACTTTTTACATTCCACTTTCACCTAAACTGAACTAATGTATAATGACTGCATAAAATCTCAAAGAATATAACTACCTCATAATCAGTTTCACACACACAATCCTCATCATGCTAACATTCATAGTTTCCTTTTCTTCAAGACATATTTCCCAAAATCATGCAAATAAAACTTCTTCTGTTCAATTTTGACTTACCCGGATGCGTTTATGAATATATAAGTGAATATGTATCAAGGAATCCACAACATTGTAATTCAACTCTCTCTCCACTAATATAATTCACACATAATTGGGGATCAAAATGGTCTTTTACAGCTTATAATGTCAGGTCATGGTAATGGGCTAAAGAATAAAGGGAATGGATTTAACACAAACATTGAGACACATACACATATGATTCCAAGACTTGAGCCCAAGTGGACTATCAGGGTATTGCAAAAAGAACTTTGAAAGATCAGAACTCATAAAAACCATTCAATGCTTCATTTTTGTATTTAACTTTTCTTTTCCTTTTCTTTTGCTTTGGTTGTCTCTTTTTTCTTTCTTTCTCTCACTTTTACAAAGCAATGCTTTTCTATCTGCAGATGGTTCTTGCTAGTTCATTTTTGGAATTGACTTGCACAATACCCCTAATTCTGGACTCACTTCAAGAAATCATATGTTATGAACTCAATTAACAATAATGGTAAGATAACAAATGTCATGTTTTCACATGCATTTAGAATGATTACATGGTATGGAATATATAGGTAATGAAAAACAATAAGGCTAAACATATTTCAAGCTTCAAAGGGGATATAAGGATATAATCATGTCAAGGTAAGCTTTTTAAGGTTCAAACGGTCCAAACAATGTCCTAATCATTTCCTCAATCATGTACAAATTAGGATTTCATCTCAAGAGAATTCAAAAATAATTTCACAGATAACTGAAACTTCCACATGTACAGAACATAAACTTTCTCTAAGCAAGACTTCGTATTAGTTCCAAAGTTAAACAGGTATGCTAGAGGTAGGGATGTGCAAAAAATCCAAAAGAACCAAACCAAATTTTAAATTGAACCAAACCACTCCATAAATAACCATATTTTTTTAAATCAATTTTATAACCCGAAAAAGTGGTTCAGTTTTCTGATTTTTTATCCAATTCGGTTCCCATCAAATAACCAAACCACTCCATTTCTCATAAATCATTCCAAAGAATCCAAACAAATCTCAGTGAACCCTAACCCCAATTCAATCGATCTGCTCAAATCGATTTACTCGTTTGCGTTGATCTATGTTTTTCTCTACTTTTTCCGTCGATCTGCGTTCATCTCAACTCTTCATCTTTGGTGTTGTCTTCTTGCCCTGTCTCCATCGCTTCCTTCTTTCTTTCTTTGGCTGGTGATTATCTAAGCTCATCTTATTCAACTATGGGTTATGTTTTGATTATAATTTTCTGGGTTATTGCTGACTCTGGGTTATTACTGCATTCCTCTCGATTCTTTCGTCTTGCAACACCTTTTTTTCTTCCTATTTTTACTTAAAAATCAGTGTTCATTTGCTCTGGGAAGCATATTTCGGTGGATTTCATATTTGCTCTGTGTATGGTTTATGTGTATTTTTCATCTTTTAGTGTATTGTTCATGCTTTTTTTTTGGTACATCTTTGCCTAGTCCTTAAGTTTTGCGTGAAATGTCTATGATTTGTCCATTGATATAATATATCTCTGTTCTGTTTATCTCTATGGCTTTAATCAACAAGGAGAAAGTGCAGGCTTGGAAGGATGCTCTGTTTCAGGCAACCGGTCTCTCTGGGTGGGATTCAAGAATAACTAGGTAACTTATATTCGTTGTTTTAGTACATAGATTCATTATCGTAGTGCTAAACCATGCATAGATTTTTGCTTAAATATGTTAGAAGTTAAACTGATTCAGTAATGTTAGACAAAACGTTAAAAGAAAGTTTAGCTGTGATACTTCGACAAAATTCATTGCTGCAACCATTTATTTTGAAGTACTTTTCCACTCTCCTAGTTTTTTTTTTCATTTTTTAGCAATGTCGAGCCTCTATAAAAGTACTAATACTTCTCATGATATTTCAACTTGGAGTGGTATCAAAAGGTTGCATAATTATTTACAGTAAAAAAATTATTGCTTGGCTATGGTGTTTGAAGAGGTACTCACAACATTAAAAGAATGTAATTATAGATTAGGATTTATGCTTAATTCCTTATGCTTTCATAAGGAGGTTGCCTCTATTTCCTCATTGCAAATTACTAATAATGGTTTTATCCATTTGAGCTTTTTCTCCAGCAACAAACAGATAAATGATACAAGGTCAATTGAACCTTTAAAATAAGTTTCCATTTAGTTTATGATACTTTAACTATTATCTTTTCACTTCTTTTTGGTGTTTAATTACTTGCTTGTTCCTTGTTCCTTCTCTGTCTAGGCCTGAAGCCAAATTTATCAGAGAGATTGTCTAACAAATTTCTGTGCAAGGTATTTCCTTCAACTGTAATTAATTTGTAGTTTACTTTTCTTTTGTAAATTTTATTTTTTTTTCTTTTGATTATTTGCTTTTCTATTGCATGTGGTTGAAAACGTCCATACAGATGTCATCAATGGGTGATCTGAATGACTTTTCGGTCTCGGATACAACTGAGCATCTGGTTTCTACTCCACCAATTGTCTCTCACACTCCTGGTGTGTTACCGTCTCACCCTGATGGGCATAGAAATTGGTCTGAGGCTTGGAAATATTTTTCTGCGGAGTCCGGTTTAGATAAGAGAGCTAGATGCAACTATTGCGGTATCTTGATCAAGTATGATAACGGAACAAGTGCTATGCATACTCATTTGAAGAGATGCAAGGATAATCCAGATAAAGACAAAAACAAAAGGCAAAAATCGGTTTCATCCTCAACGGCAACCGCAGAAGGGCATGTTGTTTGTTCTCTTTTATATGTCAAATTTGACCAAGAAGCCTGTCGGAATGAACTTGTGAAGATGTTCGTGGCAGTTGAGCTCCCTTTTCGATTTGTGGAGAATGAAGCTTTTCGGAAGTACACGAATGTGTTGCAACCAAGATTTAGTATCCCCTCACGCACTACATTAACGCGTGACATTTTCACGCTATGGGATACAGAAAGAACGAACTTAAAGAAGTTTCTTTCGCAACATTGTCAAAAAGTCTGCCTCACTATTGACTCATGGACTTCATGTCAAAATATGAGTTATATGTGTTTGACTGCCCATTTCATTGATAATAATTAGGGGCTTCATAAGAAGATTCTGAATTTTTGCCAAGTCACAAATCATTCAGGAGAGGTTATGGCCAAGACTATTGAGATGCACTTGAGTCGTTGGGAGTTGAATCGTGTTTTCAGTTTGACAGTTGATAATGCTTCATCAAATGAAGTTAGGATTCAACACCTGAAAAGGAGGCTAGCATCTTGGAACAGCTTAGTTCTGAAGGGAGAATACATTCATATGCGTTGTTGTGCGCATATTCTGAATTTGATTGTGAAGGAGGGGTTGAAAGAGATTGATGATTCTGTTTTGAGAATCCGCAGTGCAGTGAAGTACATAAGATCTTCTTCTTCTAGATTAAATAAATTCAAGGCATGTGTTGAGCAGGAGACGATTGAATATAAGGGTCTAGTTTACTTAGATGTTGAAACTAGGTGAAATTCGATCTATCTTATGTTGGAGGCAGCTTTGAAGCACCGAAAATACATTTGAGGAGCTTGAGATGCTAGACAAGAAATATGTTGATGAGTTGAAAAAGGGAAAGGGTGTGCCTACATATGAAGATTGGGATTATGCTTGCTTAATTTTACCATTTTTGAAGATCTTCTATGATGCTACTTTGCGCATTTCTGGTACTTCTTATGTTACTAGCAATATATATATGCAAGAGGTATTTGGAATTGGGAAGAGGATCCACCAATCTTGTGGCTCTGAGGATATAAGTGTAAGTATGATGGCTGAAAGGATGAAGAACAAATATGACAAACATTGGGCAAATCCCAATGGTCTAAACTTCTTGTTGTTAATTGCTGTTGTATTTGATCCTAGGTATAAACAAGGATATGTCAATTGATCAATTAATCAGATATTTGATTTGGATGAGGCAGTTAAATTGCAAGATAAGTTATATTCTTGTTTGGAGTCACTTTTTGAGGAATATAATAGTTAGGAGGGGGGTCTCAAAGTGATACATAAGAAGCACGAGTTGTTGAAACTGATGATGATGATCCTTATTGTTGGAATCAATTTTTAAAATCAACCGAGTGCAAATCCAATGCCAAATCTGAGCTAAAGAAGTATTTGAAGGAAGATTTAGAGACCAATCCAGAATTGGATATTCTAAGTTGGTGGAGGCTAAATTCAAGTCAATTTCCAATCCTTGCAAACATCGCTCGAGAGTTGCTGGCCATACCTGTTTCCACTATAGCCTCTGAGTCAGCATTTAGTACAGGACAAAGGGTGCTTGATCCTTATCGTAGTTCCCTAACACCTAAAATAGTGGAAGCACTTGTCTACACACAAGATTGGTTGAAAGGAACACCCTTCTCATTACTTTCTAAAAAGGACTTTGAGCAGCTTGAGAGATTTGAGCGAGGTAAGTTAATATTAATGTTCCACATTTATGTTACTACTTATTGCTTATTATATTATATTTTCATAAGTAATGAGATGTTGTTCTTTTTTGCAGAGATGGTTTCTCCACAAGATGTTCCTTGTTCTTCTGCTATTTCTCTTGATGATTGAAGGGGATACATTTTCTTGTATTTGTTTTATTGCTATTTTTTATCTTAGGATAATTGTGCATTGGACTGAGTTTATATAACAATGGCTCTATATAGTTCAATTACTAGCAATACTTCTATTGTGATGGAGAAGATCTGAAGTTTGAAACTTTGAATGAATGAGATTATTTTGTTGTCTGATTTGATTGGTTTCCTGTAAAACTTGATTTGTTTCCTTCTTTTGTAGTTAGGTTGCATTCATATAAAGTGATGGTGGGATAGTATTCTGTTTTTGCTATGTCTACCTTCATGATGACAAAGTTACTGTCTTCAGCTGAATAATAGGAAAAACTGATAGTTAATAAGCATATAGTTAATCAAGCTCACTTTTGTGTGTGTGTGATTGGATTCTTCTATCAGAAGGGTCAATTTATGGGAGCTATTTCTGTTCATGTTCAGATGCAGCGGATGGGGTTGTGTCCAAGTTCATATGCTATATCCTCCGCACTAAAGTCATGTCCTTGCCTTCAGTAGAAGTTGGTTGGTGTATCAATTCATTGGCAAAAAATGGCTCCTCTTTTTTTTTAGCAATTCAAATTTGTAAATTAATGAAATGCTTGTTATTTTGTCATGGAAATGCTCCTACTACTGTTGAATTGTATATCACCAGATGATAGTTCGATATGTGTATATGATCTTGGGGCAAATAAGCTTAGCCTTAGAATTCCTGCTCACTTGGTATCATATATATATATATATATATATATATATATATATATATATATATATATATATATATATTTCGTTATAATTAGTTGCTTGTTTTGAATAATAATAATAAAAAAAATTCTTCAAATGTATAAGGATATCAATTGAAGGTAACTTTATACTTGCCTTATGAAGGTGGATCATATCCGATGTGCCTTTTTATGTTACTGATCGATGTTAACTGCTTGTGAGCTTTTTTGATGAATCCGCCATCTCATATATTAGGAAGTGATGATAGTTTCTCGCAAGGTAAACTTTATTTTTCTAGTTATAGGAATTTGTTAATATCCACAGATGTCTGTTTTGGCAGTGATGTTTTCATTTAATGCCTATCATTATGCCATTATTGATGAGTTGAGTAAATACTCCTCATAGATTTTTTTTTCTTCGATAAATTTACTTTGCTCAAAGTGTAAAATGAAGCCAACATATTGGTGTTTTTCATGGGTATCTTTCACAGTTACTGTTTTTTTTTTTGTGGGGAGGGGGGTTCCTTTTTCGAAGTGCAGTATGAAATTTTTAAGCATTCAAGCTTATAAGAGCTTTTTTCAAATGATTAGAACTTATGGTATAGCTGATTTTATGACAATCTTAGGCTTTCTACTGCTTGCCTATATTGCTTGTGAAGTGAATGGAAATGTGGTTATTAGCAAATTTATTACTAGTCATATCATTTAATTGGTGAAAAATGGATGTGGTTTGTAAAAATTAATGTGTTAACTGGTGAGTTTTAGATTAATGGATTAGCTACTTTCCTGAAGCGAACAAAAAGTTTGACAATATCAAGAGCTCAATTGTTGGACAATACGAGTTTACTGTTCACGGTGGTAATCAGTTGTGCATTGTTGATAGTAAGTCAGGTTGTTTAGGCTTGCTTGCATTTATGCCATTGCACCAATAAAAATATTGCTGAAATCTTGTAACTCAATGAACTAAGCTTTACAAGGCTTGGATATGTTTTGCTTATGTTGAAAACTTAGCACAAGTTCTCTATAAAATATTCAGTATTTTGTTAAACATGACATAGATATAATAATATATGAAATATATTTATGAATGTTGTTGCAGAAGAGCTCGCAAGTTTGCAAGCTCAAGGACAATGTTCTTTGTTTATGAGCAAGATGTGGCAGATTCCTGCAGGACCGGAGTTGCAACAAATGTGATTTTTGGATTGGCATTGGGATATAAATCAGTCATCATTCCAATTAAAAGAAATAGAAAGTTCAAACCGGTTCAGGATTTGAACTGGTTTTTGAACCAGTTGATAGCTGGTTTTTAAACCAGTTTTTTAAAATGCAAATCGATTCAGAACCGGTTCAGAACTGGTTCTAAATCCAAACAGAACCGGTTTTAAATCCAAACTGATTTTGAATCGATTTTAAATTCAAATCGGTTCCGAACCGGTTCTGAATCGATTCATCGAATCAAATCGGTTCGGTCCTAGAGAAAACCAGTTTAGTTTTTTGAACCGAACCATTTTTTGGTTCGATTCGATTCGATTCAGTTTTTTATGCCAAACCAAACCATGCCCACCCCTAGCTAGAGGGAATCAAATACTATGCATGACCAATAGATATATTTCTATCCTATTAATGAATCATCGCATACAAACCAATTGAACGAAATAGAACATGAATCAAGCATACATATAATCTTAAATCCAAATTCTTATATCTAGGTTCATTAGATTTTATCAAATCAATTGAAAGCTGATCAAACTATCAAAGCATTAAGCACTATATGATTGAACAAAACCAAATCATGGATATAAACTCAAAGGATTATAATATTATTCAACATCCATAGGAAGATCCAAAAAAAAAACCCTATAAACAGCTTAGCCAGCAATGAAACCTACGAAAATATCACAATAAATCATGTTCATGGAGATGAAAAGAGAGGAAGGTAAAGGAAATAGAAAAGAAAGCTCGATGGGATGATCCTTCAAGCTCCAATCCTCCTCCAAGGTGAAGATGACCTTCAATCTTGGTCACTTTTGTTTCCTTTCAGTCTAAAATGTAAAACCCTGGCCGCAGCTCTCTAAAAAATAACCTAACTCTCGTAGAAAATTAATGCAACAGTATTTATAGGGCTTTAGAAAACAAAGTCACGCCGCGGCATTCAACTTCCTACGCCGCGGCGCATATACAATTTAGGTCACCATGCCGTGACATTCATTCCTTTGCGCCGCGGCGTTCAATATGCGTAGCTCTCTGCCTGAACAAGGGAATGTCCCATACCGCGACGTGACAAGCTAGTCCTTGATCTTGGATTTCTCTTGCAATGTTGGTCTAATTCTTCTAAGTTTCACTTAGTTGGAACCCTACCTGCCATATAGAAATTACCATTTTAACAATAAGTGCAAATGTACTCAATTGATCAAGGAATTGGAAACATTTTATCAGAATCAGAATGGAAGACACTGAAATTGAATTATATGAATACGAAGCTAAAGTCTTCTAATCATGCATCAAAACAAGGACTAAACCATCAATATAGCACAGATATGAGACACAAATAACTATAATTTGTGGAGTTATCAATTTTCATCAACAATTTAGGTTTTGGATAAGATTATGATTAGATTAAAAAAAAACCCTAATATAAATATGGTCTTCAAGATAACTATTATTTTAATCCAATAACCTCTAGATTACACCTCACAATTCAAATAAAAGGATAAAAGGTATAGGGAAGATAAAATTATTCAAAACTTAAATAAAATAATTAAAATCAGATAAAAACAAATAAAATAAAATAAAATATCATAATAAATAAACATAAATATGTGTATAATTTTACAACACATCATTAACCCCAAGGGGTTAACCTATAGTATGTTTGGATGATAGGTAATGAGGAGAAGAGAAAGGGAATGAGGGAAAAGGAAATAAAATCTTATGTTTGGGAGTTTTAAAATACATGAGAAAGTAAAGAAATACAGAGAACCATTTCCCTTCTCTTCTCCTTAAAGGCACAACTTTTGTTCCCCCAAAATTGAGGTGAAACAATTTCCGTTATGTTCTCTTATTAATCATCTAAACAAAGAGAAAGGTAACTATGTTGCGTTCCTTCTCCCTTTCCAGTCCATCTCCATATATTCCGTTCTGTTCCATTAATGAAAAAATATTCAAACACAGTGCTAATAATCAACAAATATGTGATGTGTAAATAGGTATACGGTCACAAGTTCAAATTCTAACTATATTAATTTCTTGAGACTAATCTATTTTTGACCATATCAAAATAGTGAAATAATCGAGATATGCACAAATTGATTTAGATAGCACATGACTATAATAAAAAAAACATTACAAATAGTTTCATTTGAATAAAAAGTAATAAAACGCACACATGCTGAAGCAAAGCAATAAATATTTTCATTTGATTAAAGGAATTACATTACCTTCTACAAAAAAAAGGGCATTATATTTCCTTTTTCGTAACACTGGACGCAATCCTCTTTTGTGCTTCCCAAGAAGAAGATGCCACAGTTGCATTCGTAGTTTTGAAGCACAAAAATATAGGACACGATACGAATATGGATATGGAAACTAAATTCAAAAAATTATAAGATATAAATACGACACACGCACACACACATATATATATATATATATATATATATATATATATATATATATATATATATATATATATATATATATATATATATATATATATATATATATAATCTTACTATGATGAGATGAATGTTTATTGTAAGAGGTGAGAGTAGTAAATATTGACTATTGAATCTTACATGAATGGTCAAGATTAGAACATAAATGCATGTGACTTTTTAAGTGGTCACATGACCTTTTAAGTAATTTTTAATCTTGACCATCCATGTATGGTTGTATAGTCAAGATTTACTCCTCTCACCCTCTCATAATAAAAACTCCTCTCACTAGATATTTTATATATATATATATATATATATATATATTATATATATATATATATATATATATATATATATAATTACAAAATTTAAGAAAAAATTTATAATTCATTAATATCATTTCGATAAACTTGAAGATTTATAATATTTTAATATATATTATATGTGATAATATTTGCTACCTAATGAGTCTTTCCTAAAACACATGGAGCATAATTTCTATTGACATATTGTAAAAAATCTTCTAAACTAATTTTTTCTAATAGAACTAATCATGTACAATTACATGTACATAAAAAAAATTAACTAAAGGGAATATTGGTGTGAGATAAGTTTCGGTGACAACGAAGTGGATAGCTTGGTACGAGCAGAGGTAGAAGAAGCAACTAAAAATAGTGGCGTATGAAAAGATAAAACTTAAAAGTCTAATAGTGGCGTGTGAAAAGATAAAACTTAAAATACTGATATGTAGTGACTTGTGATGTCAGACATTTGATTTGGTTTGGGTGGGTTACAGGCTTATTAATTGAACGTTAGTTATAGAAACTATTTTTTCAAAAAAAATATTAATTGGTCTTATCCAAGTCGTGTCCAAACATGTTCAATACGTGTCCAAGCATGTCCGAGATGTGTATATACTGAAAAAAATAATCTTTTTAATTGGACATATTCAGACATGCAAAATACATTATCGTATGTGTGTCTGATATAGATACGTATCCAATACACAAATACGCCTCAAAATCAATGTATTCGTACTTTATAAAATCGTAGCAACTACTTTCCTTACAAATTAAATAATAATAAGTTACTTTAATTTATGGGTTTACAGCAATAAATGAAACTGACTAAATTATAAGGAAAAGGCGAATTTATACAATTATCTATTAATGAAAAAGGAGACTTAAGTGACGAAGGTGAAGGTGAAGGTGAATAAGACTTGAAGTTCTCTAAATCAGCAGTGAACTACTCCAATGACATATCTACACGGACAAAGGCACTCAATGGAAGATAGAAGTATAATATTTTCATTGCTGGTTTGTCCAGTTACATGAATTTTCTTTGTTTCTTCTTCCAATCTTTTCCTGTTTTCCCTTGCAGTCTTGGAATCAAGATGACTTGGCTTGGTTCATACTTTGCATCGTATAACTGTCACACGAATGAACTCATATAGAGAACCAAGGAATGATAGAAGTCTCTTTTCTTGTTCAATAAATTGCTTTTGCAATTCCAGGCTAAGGGATGATGATTAGGTAAAATTTACTTTAAAGTGACAACTTTAAAATTCAAAATTCTGACATGATAAAATTCGTTTGAGATCACAGTTCACTTCAATTGCGATCAATTACTCTTATCTATGATAAATGTCTTTTTATAAAACGAAATTAGACTAGATCTTAGAAAAAAGAAAAAGAAAATTTTCCAATAATTAAGTGCTGACATTGGATAATTTAACAGTCAAACTCGGAGACTCTCATCTAATGAGAGTTGAAGCTGCTATCATGATTTGAACACAGCAATAGAGGTAGACCATTACCTTTTAAGTAAACGTCAAGAAATCTTCTTAAAGACCTTTTATTTTTTAGCAATGATAGTTGTTAAAAAAAAAAGTATCAATTTCACAAATTCATCACCACCCGTCTTTTTTTCTTACTTTATCTCTCTCTCTCCCACTTCTTTCCTATATCTAGGGTGATATAGCTTTTGTAGAATTTTTGTACTATCACATCTCTGTGCAAGCAGGAAGCAACATTTTCGTTTCTTTTCTAATTCAAACTCATTATTAAAATGGATAATTGTAGACTATTAAAAAAAATACTAAAAACTAATTTAATAAATAAGATCAATTAATATATAATAACTATTTTCTATAATGGCTTTTACTATAATACAACATTAATAACAAATAAAAGCTTATATTTAAACAATACAATAATTCCTCACAATTGATTTGGTGCATAATAAATCTTATTTAGCACATAGCAAAGAGATAATGAATTTCACTTCATAATGTGCTTGTACATAATTAACTTCACACGCATAATGTATAAATTTATTTATAATGATTTAGGTATATTACTCATGTTTTGGTCTTTTGACCAATTACTTGTGCAATTTTAAGTCGAGAGCGGTAATTAGGTAAAGTCCTTTTAAAAGTGGTATATTACTCATTTAAATATAATAGAAAGATGGATTAGCTAATGAATACATTGAAAACGTCTTGTTCTAGACGGTGATTTGAGATCATGTCCCTTGGATCCACCCAGCCCGCAACATGCCGAGATATGTCGTTGATACCCTCGATTAGACTCACTTAGGGACATAAACAAGATCCTGACTCTATGCTTATCGAACCCCGACATTGGATAGCAATAGCTTTATTGCGAGATCTGCGCAATGGATAAATCCTAGAAATATTTGTTATTGTCATTCATGATCTTGCGAAATAATAGCACCTGTAACTACATTGATTATAGTATCAACATTTCAATAATATAAGGATCTACAACAACTAACAAGGGATTGTATATCTTCCTGCTACTATTACGGGAACGTATCCCTTCAACCTCTATAAATATCAGACTTATTCACCTCTACAAGTAACTTATCACTCATTACATAAACTTTACTTGTGCACAACCTAACTTGAGCGTTGGAATCCCTTTGCAGGTACCAAGCCCCCCAGTTCAACACGCTCTGCTACTACTATGTAAGGAGGAAACCACCATGACATGCTTATCTCAAGTATCCTTATGAATCCACTTCAGAACATTGGCACCGTCTGTGGAAATCGAATCCATAACCACGTGGTCCATATATGCAGACTATGAAGGAGTTGCTTAGTGTCGACTTCATTAGGGAAGTACCATATACCACATGGTTATCCAACGTGGTCCTAGTGAAAATGTCAAATGGGAAATGGAGAATGTTCGTAGACTATACATACTTGAACAAAGCCTGCCTTAAATATTCATACCCACTTCTCAACATGGACAAACTGATAGACAACTCCTCAGGTTTCCGTTTGCTGTCATTCATGGATACATACTCCAGATACAACCACATTCCAATGTACCTCGAAGACGAAGATAAGACCACTTTCATCACTAATAAGGTGAGCTACTGCTATAGGATTATGTCATTTGGTTTGAAAAATTCAATGGCCACTTACTAAAGAATGATGAACAGGGTCTTTGAAGACCAAGTGGGGAAGATGTTGGAGGTTTATATTGATGACATAATAGTGAAAACTCCACGAGGCAAATCTCATACAGCGGACCTTGAAGAAGTGTTTGCACAACTCCGAAAGTATAACATAAGACTTAACCCAGAGAAGTGTGCCTTCAAGGTTCAGGCTGGAAAGTTTTTGGGCTTCATGTTGACTCATTGTGGAATTAAGGTTAATCCAGATAAATGCTAAGCAACGCTTAACATGTGTAGCCCTCAAAGTCTCAAAGAGGTACAATAGCTGACCGACCAGAATGCCGCTCTCACATGTTTCCTCTCCAAAGCTACTCACAAATCTCTCCCCTTATTAAAACTGCTCAAAAAACAGAAGGATTTTGAGTGGACCCAAGAGTGTGAAGATGTCTTTTCCTCATTGAAAAACCTTCTATCCTCTCCCCCTATACTGACAAGATCAGAACCTGGTGAGACACTGTATTTGTTCCTTTCGGTTCATGGAGAGGCTATAAGTTCAATGTTAATTTGAGAGACGGCAAAGGGTCAAAAGTCGGTCTACTTCATAAGCAATGTTTTGTAAGGGCCAGAACTGTGATACAAAAAGATTGAAAAGGTCGTTTTTGCACTTATCACCATGACCAAGAGACTCTAACAATACTTTCAATGTCATCCTGTGGTGATAAGGATGGACCAACCTATACGTCAAGTGCTGTACAAGTCAAACTTGGCAAGAATAATGATTGCTTGGTCTATTGAGCTTTATGAGTTCAGAATCTCATATGAGCCACGATTAGCAATAAAAGCCTAGGCACTCTCCGATTTTCTGGCAGAGCTTACATCAGACTCTGGCACACCCGAAGGAATTTCTTGGACTATATATGTTGATGGTTCCTCGAGCTTCAAGGGAAGTGATTCTAGGGTAATTTTGGAAAATTATAAATGAGTGACAGTGGAAAGCTCCCTAAAGTTTAAATTCACAACATCAAACAACCAGACAGAGTATGAAGTATGTATTACCGAACTGGCAATGGCCAAGGATATGGGAGCGAATAAAATCACAATTTGCAGTGACTTCTAACTCGTGACCTCCTAGATCCGAGGTGACTATCAAGCCAAGGTACCCCTCTTTCAGAGATAGTTAGTCAAGGTACAAGAGCTCCTTAAAAGCTTTCAGGATGTTAAAATAGAACACATGCCCAGGAAGCAGAACTCTAGAGCTGACCTCTTGTCCAAACTGGTTAGCACTAAAAGCCCAGGCAATAACCATTCTGTGATCCAAGAGATCCTCTCACAACCCTCTATCGCGGATGCATTCATTTTCCAGGTGGAAAAAGGAGAGCATACTTGGATCATCTCGATCATGGAATATCTGCAGTCCGGAACCAGACCTTCTAATCCAAAAGAAGCCTCCAAATTGATCAGAATCGCAATTAGGTACACCATCCATGATGGGTAGTTATATCGACATGGATTCTCCTCATCTCTCCTTAAGTGTCTCATGCCAAAAGAAGCAGAACATGTACTAGTCGAGGTTTATGAGGGGAGTTGTGGACACCACTTAGGAGGCAAAACCCTAGCTTTAAAGGCACTCAGGCAGGATACTATTACTCAACAATAGAAGCAGATTCCCATGCACATGTCAGGATCTGTGATAAATGTCAACGCCACTCAGACCATTATCAGACTTCCTCAGAGGAAATATTCACGATGTCGGTACCTTGACCTTTACATGGGGTATAGATATCTTGAGTCTGTTCCCTCAGGCACCTGGCCAATTAAAATACCTGGTGGTAGCAGTGGATTATTTTACAAAATGAATCGAGGCAATACATTTAGTCACGTCACGATCACCTCTGCCCAGATTCAAAAGTTTTATAAATATAGGAGTTCGACATCTTTAAAGCCAGAACCCTTTGACATCAAAGTGATTGGCCAAAATGGAAAGAAGCAATACAAGATGAGTTAGATTCTTTAGCCAAACATAATGTATTTGGACCAGTAGTTCAGACACCTGAAGATGTCAAACTCGTTGGGTATAAATGGGTCTTTGTACAGAAAAGAAATAAGTTAAATGAAATTGTGAGATACAAGGCACGACTTGTAGCATAGGGTTTCTCACAAATGCCTGATATAGATTATGAAGAAACTTACTCCCCTGTTATGAATGCAATTACTTTCAGACTTTTTATTTGTTTGACAGTCTCTGAATGACTTGACATACGTCTAATGAACGTTGTGACAACTTATTTATATGGATCATTGGATAATGGAATATATATGAAAATCCTTGAAAGATTTAAGATGCTTGAAGCATATAATTCAAAACTTCGGGACATGTACTCTGTTAAACTTCAAAGATCTTTGTATGAGTTAAAGCAATCTGGACGCATGTGGTATAATCGTTTAAGTGAATATTTATTGAAAAATAGATATGAAAATAATCCTGTTTGTCATTGTGTTTTCATTAAGAAAATAAATTCTAGATTTGTTGTAGTCGTAATTTATGTTGATGATTTAAACATAGTAGGGACTCCTGAAGAGGTCTCTGAGACTGGAGACTACGTAAAGAAAGAATTTGAAATGAAAGATCTTGAAAAGACAAAGTTTTGTCTTGAGTTTCAAGTTGAATATTTGGCAAGTGAAATTCTTGTACATCAATCATCTTAGAATTTTTAGTTTTGTTGTTTATGTTCCTATTGCACCCATCAACAAACTAAAATGGGCCCCAACATCGCTTTGATATTTATGTTGGTTTTAACTCAATTTCCACATATTGAAAAATTGTGTCACTGTAACTAGAAAATAAATAAACCTTTTTGGATGCCCGTGAAATGTGCTTTCACTTGTACAAATGTATTCAGTTTTATTCAATACGTCTCTGAAACTTCAGATTAAAAACAAGCAGAGAAATCCGTTAATCCAAATTGGTGGGTCCTTGACCCCTTTCTACTTCAAAGTATAGTTTGCACTAAGACCTCATCTCATCCAAAATCAAGTCAATGTGCCATAAAATTCTTGACTGTGATGTCAGAATTTTGAGCCATCATTTACTGAAGATTAGGCACAAGGCATAAAAAAACCTAGATTGGAAAAAACAGTTGTCACAGAAGCAGCCAGGACCATTGCTTAGGGGTACTGAAGAAACAATGAGTAGTAGATATAGACTTCTATGGGATGAGAAATATTTGAACTATATCACTCCTATTCTGGACCGGGTTACGACTCAAAGAACTGGAGCAACTTGATCTGCTAGGCTGGCACCCAAGTGTACAGAGCGCATGAAATAGCCAAAATGTCACGCATAACGACAAGAACAAATCCTAATCAAATCCTATACAAGCAGGCAAGTAAAGACAGAAGAGTAGTGGCCTTGCAACCCTGTCCTCATGATCTTGTCTCCCACGATTGTGTCGCCACAATCCCAAGTAACAACATTCGGCACACACTGAATGCTTAGACAGCAAAAACCCGCATACGCTCATATAAATACAGTAAGCAAGAGAGACAAAGTATGCATAATTTTCATTATTCTCTATCTTCCTTGTACAGTTACTGACTTAAGCGTCGGAATGCCTTTTGTAGGTATCCACCCTCTCACTCTACCACTAAAGGAGTTGTGTCACGGAGGAATCAACCACTTAATTACCTCTTCAGGTAAACTTCATAACCCAGTTTTGAACAACTACTATAAGCATAAGATCATGGCATCACAGGAGATACATTCGTAAAAGCAACAGAATAACGTATTTACTTCATAGAAGAAAAATAAACAGCAACCAAGCAGTCAAAAGCATTTGCTTAGCACGATTAAAAACAGATAGCAATATTCCAAAGAAACATACGAACAGAAAAAGAAGATTATGCATATTAAGAAAAAGGACAAAATCTCACAGTTCTGAAATAATAATGCCTTGGTACACATTTTGCAAGCATCTGCATGGTGTAAAAATTGCAAGGCAGAAACGTAGTAAAATCTTTCCATGAACTCAGTAGAAGACTTGCCTCACTTTGTCATTTTCCAAGGTAAACCTACTCATGCGCTACTTATAGCCTATTTGTACCATCAAATGGCGATAGTAACGTCCACATATTATTCTGTGCCACAGAAAACGAATCAAGTTGTAGAAACTCAGCTGCATTCTCTGCTGGACAAGCCATCTCACAAGACACCTCTGAATTCCTCTAGATATGGGACGAAGGAAGGGTGGATCCCGTTGAGCATAAAGCAACCCCACCTCCATTAATGCAACAGAAGAGGGATCATCAAATATTTCTTCACTATAATCAATTCGGTAATTAACCCCAAATTCAGTATTGACTAGAGCCTGAACAAAATCCATTAACTGAAGCTTTGCCCACTCCATGTGCAATTTAGGGTCATCAATTTGTGGCGGGTGCCTCCAAGGAGCACCAAAACGTAGTCTATCTTTTGAAACCTTTCCATTGCATACATCAATTGCAAACTTTTGCAAGATCTCCAATGCTCGATCCATAGCAGGATTTACGACAGTAATTTGCAAATATGCTAAATATGCATCTACAATGTCCTCAAAGGTTGCCTTGTCTTCTGTTGTTATCTTCTGGTAATAATTGCTTTGTTTCAGTGCATAAAGTTCAAATAGATGTCGAGGGTTTGGCCCAAGTACCTCAGCAATCACTTTCCATTCTAAATGACTGAAATAATCGGTGACCATGTGCATTTTAGCTTCTTGTGGAGTCCATCCAAAGGTCTCACGTGAGATGAATATCTCCTTATATCCAAAATCCAAGAAAGCTTCATATGAATAGTAGCTATCAGAAGTCACCAGGATAACAGGCAGACAACGCTCGTTTGCACCCAAAGCAATTATTCTCCATATCAGACTATCATGATATAGTGGTCCACTGACCAACAACTCGTTACTTAGTAGAGTAGCATGCTTTAGAACTTCAATATTGTTAATAACAAGCTTCGGCTGAAAATGATCAATTTCAGCAGCTTGTGATAACAACTCCAACAACAAACAAGGCCAATCAGTACAAGAATGAGTCAAAGTTCTTGAAAACACACCGGTCCGATTCATATGAGCAATGGCATTCGCCCTCCACCCTTGCTGAACCTCAATCACCTTCTTCGCCAATTTCAGCGCGACAACTGATTCCTTGAAATAAGAAGCCTCCTCAACAGACAAGGCATTCTTCCCCGTCTCCCCGAATCCCAAAACCCGGTCAATCTCAGCGGCATTACATCGAGCAGATAGTGCAAATATCGCACTGTCCCACAGCGCAGCCGGTGAAGCCCTGTCGGAAACAGGGGATTTAGAAGCACTGCCGTCAGTCTGCAACACGCGCCGGAGAGCGGCGGTCAGGCCGTGCCATTTCTTGAGGGTAGCAAATATCTGTTGGGAGGTGATGGTGCCCGTCCGTACGCCCTTCTCCGCCATGGACTCTAGGCAATGCTCGAGGTTTTTCCGGCAATCCGAGAGGGCAGGCGGCGGGCAGTTGGACCACGAGGCCCATGGAAACGATTCGCCGTGTGATGGGTGGTGACCTTTTATGGATTCTGCGAAGTCGACGTAACCGGTGAGGTGAGGGCCTTTGTTCCAGTCGCTCAGTAAACGCTCGAGTATTAGGGTGGTTTTTCCCACGCCCCTGGGGCCGTGAAGGAGAAGAGGTTGAGGGACGCGGTGGTGCTGAGCGTGGTTGTTTAGGATGGTTTCTAGGAGGGGTCTTGGAATGATTCTCCATGGTTTCTTTGGCATTTTGATCTGGATTTTTTGAATTGGTGATGCGTGGATTCTGGTTTGTCTTGATTGTGTTTGTTGTGGCAAGTTCTGCAGCTCTCCGTGGTTTAAAGGTGTCGAACCCCACCCCTCGAAGATAGGAAAGAGAAATATAAAAAAAATCAAAGTCAAGAAAATATGTACGTTAAAATGGTTTAAAGGTCATATAAATTGAGGTGAGAATTATAGAAAAATTAAGACAAACTCAAAATCTTATTTTGTACGTTACATAAGATACATTAAGTTGTTGATCAAATATAAGTTGTAAAGGTCAAAACTTATTATATATAGTAATAGTCGGAACTTTTGTTTGTGAGTTTAATAAAATGAATGATAATGATAAAATGCAATAATTTTTTGCCTTCATTCTAACCGACGTTAGAAGCCAAATTTTCAGAAAGCATGCAAACTAACTTTTTCCCTAAACAAACTTAGCTCTCCATTCAATACATTTCAACTTACGTTTGTTGTTCTCAACTGGAAACCAAACACGCTCTAAGTTGTTGATCAAATACAAGTTATAAAAGTGAAAATTTGTTATATGCAAATTAAAGATGCAATATGAATTATTGCATGTCTCCAAGCATATGGAAGAAGTTTTGACTTAATAAGTATAGGTCTATAATAAATTACAAAAGCTTAATAAAAGATTCAGTTAATTCATTTTAAGTATAAACATGTGCAATTGAATGTTTAATACTAATTCCTATTAACATGCAATAGTCAAAAAAGGCTTTTAAAGTAAATTCACATGTATTATCTAAACAAACTAACTTGATAGAATAGTCAGAAAAACTTGATCTTAACTTTATAATTTGGGTAAGAAATTTAGTAAAAGCAACATTACGAGTTAAAAGCAAATAAACATGTTACCATTGAGTGGAAGCATTAATTAAAACTATGAAATACTGAAATGGTCCACAAGATGGATGGATTGGGTCACAAATGTCACCTGGTATTCTTTGTAGAAAATCAGGAGACTCCAAAATAATTTAAATGGGGAATGTCTAATAATTAACTTACCTCAGCACAAGAAGTACAAAAATAATGATTAGGCAAAAGAATTTTCTGATCTTTTAAAAGATATTCATGTGTATTTTCAATAATACATCACATCATAGTTGAACTTAGATGGCCAAGACGATCATGTCAGAGCATAAACATTTTAGGATCTGAACACTTCTGGTGCATATAATTTGACTCAACCACCTTTATTTTTGTAAAATAAACTTAGAAGTTCATCTAATATAAACTTCTGGGTCAAAATTATAGAGGTAATATATAGATATTCTATATGTCCCTCATTTTTTGTTTCAACATGATGCCCATTGCGACGTGTATCGTTGAAACTTAGTAGATTTCTTCGGGATCTACTAGAATACAATACATCATCAATATACAATTTTGTCACATTTTGAAACATAATTTAGACTCTTCCATAGCCTTCAATTACATTTGAAGAACTAGATATGGTATTAACATTAATTTCTACTAATGTCAATTGTAAGAAATATTTTTTATCACGAAAAATTGTATGAGTTGTGTCATTATCCACTAAACATATGTCATCTTTTATTATATCAAGATTATTTTGCATTATCTAGTAACACAAAAATATATTTGTAAGAATTAGAAAGAGACAATAAACAAGAAATATGCAAATCATTGATATTCATGTTATAAATAAAACTTTAATGAAAAATTACAAATGATAAACTTCAAAATAACATAAACATAAACTTAATATAAACATAAACATAAATATATTTCAATAGTAGACATTTTCATCATCAATCAAATGATCAATCTTGCCATTATTGTCTTCAAAAAAATTAGAAACATCAAAATCAACATTCATAGGAGACTCATCATCATGAGTATGACCAACATGTTCAGAAAAATCCACTTCAACATTTTTTTCCTTTTCTTTTAGTAATGCATTGTAAAATTTAGCTAGGTGTTTTAGAGTGCGACATATGTGAGACCAATGACTTTTTGTTTCACATATGTAACAAATATTGTCATTATTTTGCTCTTTTTCAAGATTTTCCTCATTTTTTACTCATTTCTTTTGGTTCCTTTCAACACTTTGGCTTTCAAAACTTTGAGGAGGATTAACACAAGTCCAATAATTTTTCCTACCACAACCCATTTTACTACCACAACCTTGAGAAAATGTCACATTTACTTCAAGAAATGGTATTGAGCCAGTTGGACGAGATTAATGGTTTTTCATCAAAAGCTCATTGTTTTGTTCAGCCACAAGTAAACAAGAAATTAGCTCAGAATATTTTGTGAATCTATACTCTCGATACTGCTGTTGTATGAGCACATTCGAGGTATGAAAAGTAGAATATGTCTTTTATAACATATTTTCATCAGTAATTTTTTCTCCACATAATTTTAATTAAGAACTAATCTTAAACAAGACTAAATTATATTCACTTACGATGTTGGAATCTTGCAAACATAAGTGGATTCAATCATAGCGAGCTTTTGGAAGAATCACCATTATTTGGTGTTCATATCGATCCCTTAAATTATTTCAAAAGGCTAATGGGTCCTTAATAGTAAGGTATTCCATTTTCAATTCTTTGTGCAAATGATGTCGAAGGAAAATCATTGTTTTTGCACGATCCTGCAGGGATGCTTGATTTCTTACTTTTATAATATCCCTAATATTCATAGCATTAAGATGAATCTCAACATCAAAAGCCCATGATAAATAATTTCTTTCAGAAATATCACGGGCAACGAATTCAAGTTTCGTGAGATTTGACATTCTAAAGACACTTGAAAAAAAATTAGATGGATAACTAAGAATTTAAACAATAAAAATACTTTGATCATTTAACAAAGAACATATGCATAACACATGTTAAAAAAAACAAATTCTTACCTTGATATATAAAAAGAAACTTGGAGGATTTAGCTATACCATAGAGACTTGATCATGTTGATAACGTATTGGATCATAGTTCTCAATCATATATATTCACGACTTGTTTAATGAATAGCCAATATTTCTGAATAGTTTAATGAGATAGCAGTAATTGTTTGCTTTATAGACCGCCATGAGATAACAGTATTTCTACATGTGAACACATAACTTGTTTGTTACCGAGCTTTATATGAATTAGAAAGATAACCAACATCAACATATTCTACCATTCCAATGTCTTTGAGTTAATGCAGAACTAAACCTTGCTAGCAAATTAATTACAAAAGTTATATCTGGTCTAATATTGTTTGTAAGATATGTTATATATATATATATATAGTATTAAAATTATTGATTGAATATTTTAAACATTTTCAGCTTAAGTTATAATTGATTTTGATTTTAGAAATGAATTTATTATTGATTATAATTGGTTATTATTATTAAATAACAAATTTAATTATAATTAGGCTCCCAATTAATTGAATATCTAGCTATTCACTATTGTCATTCCTAATTAATTGAATATCCTTTATTCACTTATAAAAATAACGACACTGACACTCATAGCAATGGACTAAAAAGGAGAATAAGAAAACATAATATATATATATATATATATAAAGGCAACTGGCTCGCATATGGAATGTCTATACAAAGTAGAAGAAAGGGTTACATCTCTATCTCAACAAGAAAACTGAGATTGTAGTACTGAGAGCACGTTTGATTTAACTTGGAAACTCACAAACCATAGTTTGGCCAAAAGTTTGCTTCTTGAAGCAGTTGCTGAAACTATGGTTCACGGATTTCAAAAATTAAACTAAGCATGCACTGAATTGTTGACCAACTCCTCGAATCACGAGCAATGACATGAAGTCTGCTTAATTCCCACTGTCCACTACAATCCTAGCTAGGCGTTGATCATTCCTAAAAACTAAGTAAATAAAAAAAAAGGGTGCCGATCAGAACCTGTACCAAACAAGAATCTTTAAACAAGTGAAAACTTCCCAAATTTAGCTAAAAAATAAAAACATCCCTCAGTCTGAACCCGTGTCAAGAACACAGACTCAACTTTCCTACAACTCAGATTTGTGTTACAACAATCATATTGCAACAAGGCATAAGCCAAGATGATCCATTTGATACATAGTACCAATCCAAAATCAGCATTCAAACAAGAAACCAGAATCCCAAATCTTTACACTGCGTTCATGATGAAGAGGATAAAAACAAGTCAGAAATCACATTCTCATGCTCAAGATGTTAGTTATATCAAATAGCTAGCAGCCAGCCATGTCACAGAAGAACACTAAATCCTTGATCTGAGCACCCAGTTCTATGACTTCAAGGATACTATCATGGGACTTCACCTGGAGTTGAGCAAGGGAATGAAGAGGACCTGTTCAAGTTTAATATGGCAACCTAAGTCAAGTCACACAGAAGAACACTAAATCTTTGATGATGGTTGCTTCAGTTGTGGAAGAAATAGGGAGAAGAAAATCTTCCCATTTGCTCTGCCTATTGCTTTCTTCATTCTGCTCTTCGTCAATGAGAAGCTCTTCCTTCTATTTTAATTGCTTCCCCAAAAACCCTTGAGACCATCATTTCGTTTCTCCAACTGAAATTGGCTCCGTCAATACAGAAATCAGTTATCCCTCTACTCCATCCTCTCCTGGTTGAGTATAGATGGCCACCAACCTATAGCCAAAATCATCAATATTTGTTTCTTATTTTCTTCCAGTTACTCCTGGAATTTAATCATTGAAAGAAAAAGTTGTTCGATTAAGGAAGAACTGAATGTGTAATACAAGCCAAATGTGAAAAAGCAATAGGTTCACGTATAACTATCAAAAATAATAATGAACAAATTAAGCAATTAGTTAGTATCAATTACAACAAACTTTTTGACAAAGTCCTTTTTAGGCACTCATACTATGTTTTTTCCAACAAAAGAAATATTATTAGAAGAGAGAAAGAAAAAAGTACAAAAAACCATAACAAATAAGAAAAGCACATCAACTCAACATAGTTAGTCAATCCTTTTGCATGTCTGACAAATAAACCCCGCTGAATTAGCCATTAGCTAAGCACCATATAGAGACTAAGAAAACCACTTCACCCCATAGGAGGAGCAGCAGCAAGAAATTATCCTAAAAGGTAAAGGTTCCCACTAAAGGTGATTAGGTGAATACTTTTGTTTGGACTACCGCACTTTGTAGAAAATAAAAATGATCTGATACACACAAGTAGCTCAAAGCCCATTTCTCCCAGTGTCTCCTTTATGTGTTTCTGGAGTTAAGATACAAATAGTCATTGTTATCTACATTGGGAATTTGCTTTGCAGCTTTGACAAATAGGCTTTTTTGGCATTTTCAAGTAGCCGTGGGTTTGCCCAGATTCGTTGGAACATTTTTTGTCCACTCATTTTAGATACTTATGCAGGAAGGAGACCAAAATTCTTTGGCATTGTTTTCTTGGGTTCCGTGTGGATTTCAGCACAAGGTCTTATCAATTTTTTTAGGAGACTTCTATTGTAGGTTTGAAAAGGTTTGGGGAGCTTTTTGAGCTTATGCACATTTCTTTTGTTCCCTATGTTTTGTTATCTCTATATCCTACTTTTTTGTACTTCACTTCTTTCTCTTAATGATTTCTTCTTTCTATGGGCATTATGGAAAATGTCATTAATTTGCAGATGTCAAATTAACAGATACATACAGCAATGAGATTTCAAAATTGAGGCAATCAGCATAAGATAAAGCTAGTTGCACATCACATTTTTAGTACACCTCTTCCACACCCCTCTTGTTTCTTAGTAACTTCTGTTATTCTTTAAAAAAAAAAAAGTAGAAAAAGAACTCCTGCAATTCTATTTTGGCAACTTTTAGAAGGTGATGGCAACTTTCTTAAGTTACTAGCATAAAATAGCATAACCAGTAATCTGAAAACTGGACCAGACAGGTTACTGTGTTATTGTGTTAGCTACCTTTTTGCAAAGAAATTCCAAGTCTTCCTACTCGTTGGCCACCAATTCCTTCAGCTCTTTGATTGCCTGCTTCTGTCATTCAACCTGTGATAATAGGAATCACAAGGAATGGACCAACCACCTAAGCCTCCAATAATCAAAATTAATAATAGGCCAATAGATATTGTAAAAAGAGAGAAAACAAAAGCATAGAGATTGGGAAACCGCATGTCTCAACTAGACGACGGAGAGCTGATTATATAGAACTAAGGTAATAAATACAAATAAATACAAAAATTACAGTTATGATTTGGTTAGCCTATACAAGGAATCTACATAAATACAATATATATTTACATGTTTCCAACACTCCCCCTAAGTTGGAGCATATAAGTCATATGCACCAAGCTTGTTACAAATATAGTTTACTCGAGAACCTCTCAAAGACTTAGTGAAAACATCTGTTAGTTGATCATTTGAATTGACAAAGCTAGTGGTGTGTCTCCAGACAGGATCTTCTTTCTAATAAAATGACAGTCTATCTCAATGTGTTTGGTCCTTTCATGAAACAGTGGATTGGAAGCGATATGCAATGCAGCTTGGTTATCACAAATAAGAGTCATTTGCATAACGTTTCCAAACTGAAGCTCTTTAAGAAGCTGTTTTAACCAAATGAGCTCACAAGTAGCTGAGGCCATGGCTCGATATTCTACTTCAGCACTTGATCTTGCAATCATATTTTGTTTCTTACTCTTCCAGGATATCAGATTACTCCCAGTGGATACACAATAACCAGAAGTGAATCTCCTATCAATAGGAGAACCTACCCAATCAGCATCTGAGTATCCAAAAATCTAAGTGTGTCCTTTGTCTTCATAGACAAGACCTTTTCCTATAGCTCCCTTAATATATCTGAGAATACGAATCACTGCATTCCAATGTCCTTCACAAGGTGAGTTTAGAAATTGGCTTACTACACTCACCGCAAAGGAGATATCTGGACGAGTAACAGTAAGATAGTTAAGTTTTTCAACCAATCATCTATATCTTCCTGGGTCTGAAAATGGCTCCCCCTAGTCTGGTAAAAGTCTAACATTGGGATCTATAGGGGTGTCAATTGGCTTTGCATTCAATAGTCCTGTTTCCTCAAGGATGTCCATAGCATACTTCCTTTGTAAGATAACTATGCCATCATTGGATTATGTCACTTCAATTCCCAAGAAATAACGAAGTTTGCCAAGATCTTTGGTCTAAAAGTGATGACAGAGATGTTGTTTATCTGAGTTATACCTTGGTGATCGTTGTCTGTGATAACAATGTCGTCCACATACACAATCAAATACATGCAGCCTCGGATTCTGTGGCGATAGAAGACATAGTGGTCAGCCTCATTACAAGTCATATAAAACTGTTGAACAACAGTACTAAATCGACCAAACCAAGCCCGAGGAGATTGTTTGAGACCATATAAGGACTTGTGTAGACGACAAACGAGACCAGAAGACTCCCCCTGAGCAACAAACCCTGGAGGTTGCTCCATGTAGATTTCTTATTCCAAATCACTATGGAGAAAAACATTCTTGACGTCCAGCTGATGAAGGGGCCAATGGCGAATAGCGGCCATAGACAAAAAAAGCCAAACAGAAGCCATCTTCGCCAGTGGTGAGAAAGTGTCCCCATAATCCAAACCAAAGATTTGGGTATACCCTTTTGCCACCAGATGAGCCTTTAGGCGATCAAGAGTGCCATCAGAGCCAACCTTGACTGTATAAATCTACCGGCAACCTACAACAGACTTCCCAAGAGGAAAAGGAAAAGTTCCTAAGTACCATTGCTCTGAAATGCACACATTTCATCAATCATTGCTTGTCACCACCCAAGATGGGATAAAGCTTCACCTAGAGATTTAGGAATAGACACATAAGATAACGTGGAAAGACAAGCATAATGCGAGGAAGAGAGGCGATGGTAACTTAGAGTAATATAGTGAGGAGAAGGGTTACGAGTGGATCGTATACCTTTTCGAAGAGCAATAGGAAGGTCTGGCGCGGGAGGCAGTGCCGGAACTGGTAAAGGAGTTGGTGCCGGAGGAGAGTCTACAGGGGCCTCAATAACCTCTACAACCTCTGGTGGTGGTGGCGACAATGGTGGTGGTTGTGGTCGTCGATGATAGACTTGGAAGGCGTGAGTAGTAGGGACCGAGGCACCAATAAGGGAAGGTGGCGGTGTAGCAGGGTCAACTGGGACAAGAGGAGGAGAAATAGGAAGGACCTCAGTAATTGGTGTAAATGGTAAGTCAGGAGACTCAAAGAAAGGAACAGACTCGAAGAAAGTGACATCGGTAGAGACCAAATAACACTTAAGAGTAGGCGAAAAACAACGATAACCCTTTTGAGACCGATGGTAACCAAGAAAAACACATTTGATAGAGCGGGCATACAGTTTGTCAAGATCTGGAGTGAGATTATGGACAAAACATGTCGATTCAAAGACACGAGGCGGAAGAGAATGGAGGGGTTGGTGAGGGAACAAAACTGAATGGGGTACCTGGTTATCAAGTACAGAAGAGGGCATATAATTAATCAAATAGCAGGTAGTGAGAATCGCATCTCCCCAAAAACGGAAGGGAACACGACCATGATGCAAAAGGGTCCGAGATGTTTCAATTAGATGTCTATTTTTGTGCTCAGCAACCCCATTTTGTTGGGGGGTATAGACACAAGCTCTAAAGCATGGGTACTCTTCCTAGGCAGGAGTACCAGTACCGGGTACTGGTACGCGTCGAGTACGTGTTGGGTACTTACCTAAATTTTTTTTTTTGAATTTCGTGGTTGGGTACGGCTTAGGTGTGGCTTGGGTACGACTCGGTGCAACTGGGAACGGCTCCACCACTTTTTTTTGCCAAAAACGATTGTCTTTCACTCCCAAATGAGATTTTCTTTCTTTCCCCTAATTTCCCATTCAACCAGAGCCTCATTTCTGCTCCCCTTCTCAAGTCTCGACCTAGCAGCGCAGTCCATAAAGAGTTACATAAGTCATTTGCGACCCAATATGCTGATAGCAGCATTCCAGACTTAGGAATGAGAAGAGGGAGAAAAGGTAGAGCAGAGGAAGAAAGCCTATAGAGCAGGGTTGTGTGGCTGCGTGGTTGCATGGTTGCATGTAGAAAAGTGGAGAAGAAGCCGCTTGGAGATGAAGTCACAAGTGAGATAGCGTGGCTGCTGTGTCTACAACTGCATTTTTGCGTTACTACTTGAAGAAAATTTGGAGAAGCAATCGCAATTTAGAGAAAATGTGGGAGAAAAACAGTCAAAAGTACAAAACCCTAATTGATGCAATGTGCAAAACGCACAGCATCACTTTAAAGCAAGAAATGGGTCTTTTCTAGTTTTGGGCCTATTCAATCAGTGGACCATAAAAAAATATGTGAGAATAAGGTAAAACAGAGAGTGGGCTATGGACTTTACCTATTACAAATAGGAATTACTTAGTAGCATAGTTTATTATATATATATATATATATATATATATATATATATATATATATGCATACCCGTAGCCTAATTTTTTGAAAATTTTTGTACCCTGTACCCGTACCTGTGCAACGTAGGGCACAAGATGTTTGGCGAAGAATGCCATTAGATGCCATAAAAGTTTGAAAATTTTGAGATAAAAATTCACAGGCATTGTCACTACGCAAAATACGAATTGGAACACCAAACTAGGTTTTTCTTTCATGATAAAAGGTCCGACAAATTGAAAACAAATCAGATCTGTTTTTCAGTAAAAATACCCAAGCACATCGAGAATAGTCATCAATAAAAGTAACAAAGTATTTGGACCCAAAAGTAGACTCAACACGACTAGGACCCCAAATATCAGAATGCACTAAAGCAAAAGGAGATGCAACTTGACGATAGACTCTATCGGGAAACGGATTACAGGTGTGTTTCTCAAGTTGACACGACTCACAAGGTAAACTAGATAACTTGGAAAAGCTTGGCACCATTTGCTGTAGTTTAGCAACGCTAGCATGACCCAATTGAACATGGATGGTTAGAGGGGAATCCGTGACAGAGCACACATGAGAGGTGGCAGAGAGCTGGTAAAAGCCATTAGACTTACATCCGGTGCCAATCATCCATCCCGAACTCCGGTCCTGCAAAATGACAGAGTCTTAGTGAAACTGATGCGACAATCTAAAGAACGGGTCAAACAACTAATGGATAGTAAATTAAAAGGACATCCAGAGACATAAAGAACTGAATCAACAAGCAAAGAAGGGAGGAGATGGACAGTTCCAATCCCTTGGGGTTGTGTTTGGGAACCATTTGCTAAAGTAATTATAGGTAAATAGCCCGAGTTAGAAAGTTTGGAGAAAAGACGTTTATTACTAGATATATGATCAGAGGCACCAGAGTCAAGGATCCAAGGACCTAAGGGTGGTGATTGAGAGAGACAAGCAAATGCATTACCAGCGTGCTCAACAGATGTAATAGAGTTAAAAGCATGTTGTTGCTCAAACCATTTCAGAAAGTCTGCATAAGCAGCCGGAGATTGGGTCGGTGGTGCAGAAGGCTCATGTAAATCAGGTACAGCAACCTGGGCAACATTGGCAGCCCGTGGAGGACGGCCATGTTTGGTCCAACATCTATCCTCAGTATGATCCAACTTGTTACAGAATGTACACTTCAGACGGGGCCTTCCCGAGGAGCCAGTGCGAGAACGACCACAATTGGCACTTTGGGAGACGAGGGCAGAAGTATCAACTGGAGCCGGGGCTAAGACAGAATCAGAGGGCTGCTTAGCCGGGACTCGGAGCAAAGTAGACCAAGTTGAGGATAAAGTGAGGATAGTAGGCGAACCCAACATCTGATCACGGTTGGCAGAATATTCCAAAGGCAAACCATACAAGGCTATGAGCATGAAGCGTTGCTCGAGTTCTTTCGCTGGGGTAACAGCAGGGGGTAGCAACTCATTGAAATCATGAAGAGCACCATGAACCTTTCCCAAGTAAGCAGACATAGGTCCATCAAATTGCCGAGGAGCAATAACACTCATGAGGTTGTGACAAACTCCATATAGCCGCTGAGCGTCATTAGTGTGAAGAACCTTGTCCTGCTCCCAAACAGAAGCACAAGTGGTCTAAGCACGGATCTGCTTAAGGAACGAGTGAATGGTGGACTTGATGACAACACACAACTGTTTATCAATCTTCTTCCACCTGGGTTGTTCTTCCGCAGGCACAGAGGCAAGTTCCGTGGTGAGGTGGTCTTCATAGCCTTGACCCTCAAGCCATAACTTGAAGTTTGAAGCCCAAGTATCATAGTTGCTATCATCTAACTTATCAGCGGAGAGAGAGGCATTGAGGTAACTTGTGAAAATAGGAGGCTCAGCCTTTGGGTTGTCTTTAGAGCCATCTGGGGAGGTAGAACTAGCCATGGGTCAAAATACAAAGTGCAAAAACCGAAACCACAAGGTAGCTAAAAGTCTCAACGCAAGTGAACAAGGGGACGAAGATGTCGGATGAAGGATCTGAGGGCAGATCTGTGTAGAGGAGGCAGAGACGAGTCAGGAAAGGGAAGCAGCAGCCGAAGAGGCGGCCAAATGCGCCGAAGAAAGGGTCGCGCCTGTTGCTAGTGGCAGCAGCTGTGGGCGGCGTGTTTCTTGGGCATTGGGGCCGGGCTTCTGGGGTTGGGCAGATCGGAGGTAGGCAAGTCCGTTGGTGTGGTCGCCGACTAGAAAGGGTGACGGCGAACGGCGGAGTCAACGGCGGAGATGGGAGATGAGATGCCGGAAAGACGTCACAGCAAGGGAGAAAGGCCGGCAAACCAGAATGGAAACACGGTTGGCCGAAAAAAGTTTTCACCAAAGGGCAGCGGACCCACTAGGTGTGCGAGGTTCTAGGATTGCCTCTATTTAAGCTCTAGATACTATGTTAAAAGAGAGAAAACAGAAGCATAAAGATTGTGAAACCACGTGTCTCAACTACACGACGGCGAGCTGATTATATAGAACTAAAGTAATAAATACAAATAAATACAAAAATTACGATTATGATTTGGTTAGCCTATACAAGGAATTTACATAAATACAATATATATTTACACGTTTCCAACAAATACTTTAAGGGTTGATTTTTGTTTAAATACTCAATCACATTCATCGTTAACCAAATCCTTGACTTGTCTTATTTTTAAAATAATAATAATATATTGATTCGAGTTCAACCACAGTTGAATCATTGAATTGCGAACCAATCCCCTCACTGCTTCAATGACTAGTTCGGATTTCAAAACTTTGAGCATAACATATGTTCCTAGCTAGCATAGAGAGTTATAGAAAATGGAGATAAGCAAATAGATTGCCCAACGACATATAAGATAAGGGAAAGCACTTCAACTAATAGAAAAAGATCACTCTGTTTGGTATATGGGGCTAAACCTGAATTTATTTTTTTGGTAGCATTAACAGGTCTATCTCATCTTACTTTTGCTTTTCCTCAGAATCATGGATGATTCTGATGTAACCAACTCCTGCCCTAGCAAGTTCATAGGTCACATATATGATGGGGCACATTGGAAAGAGATGAACTTCCAATTGTCTCTGTCGTAATGTACTACGTACTGAAGATTGAAGAAATCCTGAATCCTGAAACCTCAGGTAAGAGAAGAATGATCAGCTTCAACCAGGCTACCAGCAGATTCCAAGAGGAACATTGAAATAAAAACCTAAGTTCTCAGCATAAAATAAATATGAAGTTAACGTAACAGTCCTATATTTAAGGAAGTTTCTTTGGCTCAGCAGATGATTTGGGATAAGATTAGGTGATTAGCTTCTATTTGATGTAAAGCACATGGTCTTTTTAAGGGAGTTTCCCTAACAGATATGTAGAGGGATGGGTAGCTTTGCTTCATTAATGTTTTCTCTTTTTCTTTCTTGTTTTATTTCCTTTTTCATTATAGAGGATTCCTTATCCTCCAATTTCCTTGTAATTTTCTTTTCTTCACCTTAAGGAACTTCTTCCTTTATAAAACATGGAAAATAAAACTGAAGCGCACAGAAAATTTTTATTCATGCAGTCCATCAATCTTAAACCAAACATTCAAATTGCTCTACTTTCTTTATTTCTTTTCCTCCCCTTTCTGCTACTTGTGATCGTAGGAAAATCTAGACCTATCAGTTATCCCATCTCTTTCTGCTGTAAGCCATATATAGCAAGGACTTACGACAATCAAATCAAAGGCAACGGAATTACCAAGTCTTCCATATGAATCAAGGTGGTTATCCTTGAACATAACACAAATTTCTATTTTGTTGTCTTATAGTAAAAATATGAAAAAAAATTAAATGGAAAAGGTAGATAGAGTGCATAAGTTCACCCAAAAAAATAATAATAAATGTAAACAATGGGGAAAAAGTGCAGAAATAATTAGATTCTAGAAATAATCAATGTAGGTAACAGAATCAGCAAGAGGAACTTGAGAATAAAGAAGGAACGTAGAAGTTGCAAGAATGAAAGACATGATCTAGCAAACACATGCAGCTGATAAATCAAGTGAGGGGCAATTCTTAAGTAATTACCACACTAAAGCAGTATTATATAACTTTACCTTTGAATTATATGTTAGTGTTACAAAATTCATATGATGATGAATAATCCCAACTTAATAATTATCAGCATCAGTGATAATTGAAAGCATACCCACAAGTTCAGTTAGAAGTTATATTACCATGCTATGAGTTACATCAAGAAATATTTGCTCTGGCTGATGCTGAGAATATGAAAGAAATCAATTATTCTCCATTCAATTCTTGCTCATGATCTGTGGGTGCAGTGGAAGGTATGGTTGAGGAACATAACCCTGTTTTCTCAACTCAAGAAGAAGACCCTTCAGAATCAAATAGATCTCAACAGATTGCGGGTGACTTCCATCAGCAGCAGAAAACATATGGGTGCCACCATTGACATCAATCCAGCTGTATCCAGGTATCTTCTGAACTCCTTTTTCCTTCATTAAACTTCGTATCTTAAGAACACTTGCCCATTCCCCAGCACCAGCATGTATATTTGAAAGCAATACATAGTATCCTGAGTTTTTTGGGTCTAATTCAAGAAGATGTCTTGAAGCTAGTTTAGCCAACTCAGTATTGCCATGAACCCGACAAGCTCCAAGCAGTGTCCCCCAAACACCTGCATCAGGAGTGAATGGCATGCTCTTTATAGTATCAAATGCCTCATGCAAACAACCAGCACGACCATACAAATCTACCATGCATGCATAGTGTTCCATCCTAGCACAGATCCCATATTCCTCAGTCATGCGATGGAAGTAGTATATGCCTTCATCGACCAGGCCTGAATGGCCACAAGCAGATATTATAACTAGAAAAGTAACATGATCAGGGTGAATCCCAGCTTCTAACATCTCATGGAATAGATCAAGGCATTCTCTAGGGAAACCGTGGTTTCCATATGCAGCAATGATGCTATTCCATGAAACTTCATTCTTCCAATCCATTAGGTCAAACAAACACCGAGCCAAAGCTAGTTTTCCACATTTAGAATACATGTCTATCAGTGCACTTGCAACAAAAGTGTCAGAACTAAATGCATTTCGTACCACAAAGCCATGCAACTCTTTTCCATAATAGAGTGCTGATAAATTTGCAGAAGCAGAGAGAGCAGATGATAGGCTCACAGAATCAAACTTGATTTCACTCATTCCCATTTGATGAAATAGATCAATGGCCATTTCTGGTTTCCCATTCTGAGAGAAGCTTGCAATCATTGAGTTCCAACATACACTATCTCTTTCAGACATTCTTCTGAAAAATTGATAAGCAAGATCCAGTCTTCCACATTTTGCATACATATCTGTGATGGCAGATCCCACATGACGCAAATTATCAAGTTGTCTTTTTAGAATATCACAATGCAATTCCTTCCCTAATTTCAGAGCAGCCAAAGCAGCACAAGCTGGCAAAACACTAGCCATGGTCAGGCAATTAGGTGTCATTCCCTCTTGAATTAACCACCTAAAAATGTTTATAGCATCAATATTCAGGCCATTAAGTACATAGCCTGAGATCATAGCTGTGCAAACCGCAACATCAACCGAGGTATTCTGCTGGAAAATCTTGCATGCCATCTCCACATCCCCACCCTTGAAGTATATGTCAATAAAAGCACTCTTCAAATAGACATCAAAAGGCACCCTATTTCTCACTATATAACTATGAATTTCCTTACAATGTTTGAGACTCCCAGATTCAACAATAGAAGGAAGGAAACTTGCAAAAGTGATCGAATCTGGTTTCACACCAGCAGAGATCATTGCATTAAACAAAGATGCAGCCTCATCTGTAAATCCATTTTGTACATATCCAGCAATCAACCCATTCCAAGTCACTGTATCAGTCTGTGGCATTGTATTAAATAATTTACGGGCATCTAAAAGGTTCCCACATTTTGAATACATGGCAAGTAGTGTGTTTGCTACCTGGGAATCAAACTCGAACCCACTACCAATAACAAGACCATGAAGCTGAATACCAAAACGAAGTATCCCTCTTGTGGCACATATAGACAAAATACAAGTAAACGTTACCGAATTAGTCTTACTATAAGAATTCCTCATTTCCTGAAAAGTTCTTACTGCGTTGTCAAAATCTTCATTTCTCACATAACCATTGAGCATGACATTCCACAAAATGATGTCTCTCAGAGGCAATTCATCAAACACGCATCTCGCATCATGAACATAACCATTATCTGCATACAACTTGATCAAAGCGCTACCAACAAACAAGTCCACATGAAACCCCATCGATCGAATCGTATTATGAACCGTCTTACACAATGGCACATTATTCAAACCACCACAAGCTTTAATCACATAAGGAAATGTGTATTTGTCAGGTGAAACTCCACTACCCAACATCTTAAAGTAAAACAACAAGGAAAAATCAAACCACCCCATCATGGAAAACCCTCTTATCATCCAATTCCAAGGAAGACTATAGCACAATTCAAGCCTGAAAAACATGTTTCTAGCATCCTTGATGCTACCACAAAGAACATAAATCCCTAAAATCCTTGAACTCAGTGTATTATTATTATTACTATCACTCATTCCACCAACAATGACCTGAGCATGAATCTCTCTGACTTGTTGAAGCACAGAAACAGAAGCATCATCTGAACAAGCCCGGAAGAGAGATTCTAAATGGGTTACCAGAGCCTCTGGGGTTTTTGAAGAGGAAAAATGTGATTTTGGCATGACATTGTTGCAGCTTGTGTGCATGAATTTCGACCTTGAAACTGCAATGTATGAGAGGGTTTTACATATAGAGTATAGATTTTTCTTGTACATTTTTGTCCCCTATTGATAATCCAAGGGGCATAATCAAGTTTCGGAAACCACGGTTGAGTTAACTCAGCGTTAAAGCATAGACCCATAATCATCAAGTGTTTGACAATTGGTTTGGTGGCATGTGAAGGACAAGGAGTATAATTGATGAATGGATTTGTAATATATGAAGCTTCACAGTGACAGGGACAGGAACAGGGGAAATTACGCAGATGCAGAGAAGAGCAGCGCCGGCACAGCAAAAGCCAACACGCCAAATGTAATTTACGCTGTGAAATGCGAAAAGAATAATAATAATAATAATAATAAGGAATTATACTTACTATCGAGTTATTATACTTAGGTTAACAATGTCAACATTTTATTTTGAATAAAAATATCTAAACAAGTTTCTTTTGAAAACAATTTAAATTTATTAACATTTTTGGCATTTACATTTTACACATTTAATAAATAAAAAAAGAGAATAAAAGAACTGATTTTAATGAAGTATTATTATTAACTCTATACATTATTATTTATTTTTAATGAAGACACTTTATAATCATGTAATAATATTTAATATGTATAAATTATTAAATAAATAAAAATAAAAAAGGTTTAAAATGCAACATTTAAAATTGATAAGTTTAAAATCCTAAACTCTAAACTTTAAATAGGTTAACAATGTCAACATAAACAAGTTTCTTTTGAAAACAATTTAAATTTATTAACATTTTTGGCATTTACATTTTACACATTTAATAAAAAAAAAAAAGAGAATAAACTGATTTTAATAAAGTATTATTATTAACTCTATACATTATTATTTATTTTTAATGAAGACACTTTATAATCATGTAATAATATTTAATATGTATAAATTATTAAATAAATAAAAAAAAAGGTTTAAAATGCAACGATAAGTTTAAACCCTAAATCAACAAATTTAGTAACTTAGCACGTATTACTCAACAAAACGTAAGAAACATAACATAATATTTTTTTTATAAATTTATAAATTATGTATTAAATTTTTTTATTCCAGAATTTCTTTTTTTATATGTTCTATTTTTAACTTTTTTATTTTTTATTTAATAAATCAATCATACATACTAAATATTATTACATATTTTAATTTAAATGTAAATTTAAAAAAATGAGTAAAGTTAATAATGAAGACATATTTTCTCTTTTCATTAAAACAGAATACGAGTTTTATCTTTTTTCATTAAAATTAGACTTTTGTATTCCCTTTCTTCATTAAATGAAAAAATTATAAATAACAAAAATGTCATTAAGTTTAAGTTGTTCCTAAAAGATATTTATGTAACTTTTTATCCAAAGCAAAATGTAGAGGTTAATTCACATTTTTTATTTTGTGACATTTAACTTAAAGTTAATAAAGGTTACATTAAGACATGCAACACTTATTCGAGTGAGAGTAGTGCAATAGTTAAAGGAAAATGCATCACTCATAGTTAAAAGAGTGAGAGAAGCAGTGGACTAATTAAAAAAACATAGAATAAATATAAGTTACGGGAGTGAGAGAGGTAATGCAGCAATTGAAATTATGTGGTAAATATAAATAAGTAACAATGGTAAAATGGGAAAGAAAATGAGATTAAGTAAAAAGAAATCCCCTTATCTAATTGTAAAGATAAGGACTTTATAATAATAATAATAATAATAATAATAATAATAATAATAATAATGACAAAGATTTTGTTAACATGTATCCTTAAGACAAATTTAAGCAATAAAAAATAGAAAGTACTAAATGAAAGTACCGACATTTATTATTTTGAAAATCAAAAAATATTTAATAATATCTTCTTTAGACAATTAATAATGAATAATAAATATTATTTGTAATCTTTAACATATGCCCCTAAGACACACATTAACAAATAATAATAATAATAATAATAATAATAATAATAATAATAATAATAATAATAATAATAATAATTTTAGACTTTAGTTACCAACGTTTGATTGGTTCAAGTGGTTGGACACTTATTTTTCTTAAGTAAAGTCTTGAATTCGAGCATTGTGAATAAAAAAATCAGTACTGAGAGAGCTTTATACATTTATGATCTGACCTGACTCAACTCTGAATTAATCGATGCCCAATACAACTTCCGAATAAGCGGAGTTTACACAAAAAAAAAATAGACTTTAATTTTGAGAAGATGTGGACTTGTCACCCGAATTGTGAAGAAATAGTGGCCCAAAACTAGAGTATAGGTGCGAGCGATTAGGGGTGCTTGTGGGTTGGGTTTAACATGGCCTGAACCCAACCTAATATTTTAATTGAGCTAAACTTTTAAACCTAGACCTGATCTTATCCCAAGAATTCCTGCTCCGGATAGTATGTCTTAATTTAGACCCATCTTGTTGTGTAATGTTATGTATAAAATTGTTACTAAGACTCGAGATAACATATTGAAAGTTATTCTTCCTACTGTTATTTCATATTCTCAAATTACATTTGTGCAAAATAGATATATATCAGATAATGTCTTGATTTCGTATGAGTTTGTTCATGCTCTAAAGTCATAAAGATATAGGAAGGAAGGAAGGATATCTGGCTATGAAACCCCTTTTGCCTTCATCTTATGATTTGTAGAGGAACTAGCCAACCACTACACTAAAATTTTGAGCATAAATGGACTTTACCTGGAATTTCTTTAAACTTTAAAAAAAAGGGTAGTTCTTTTAGTCAATGGATGTTACAACGCATCAATTAGGCTTTGAGACCTAAGAACTCAATTTTATAAGAGAAAAGATTGAATGTCAATGATCTCATTTCCTGAAACTAGCCCTCAAAGTCAAAAGTAGATTTTCATATAGCACATGGTTGTTTAAGATGTATGATGGAATTAAAATTAGTGTGAGAACTTAAGGTAGGGTTACAGAAGATTTTCCTATAACTATAGGACTGCACCAAGGGTCAACTTTGAGTCCATATCTTTTTAGCTTAGTCTTGGATATGCTTACTGCGCATATCCAAGAATCGGGCCACAATGCATGCTTTTTGCAAATAATATAGTCTTAGTTGGAGAGTTGAGAGAGGAAACAAATGAGAAACTAGAGTTATGAAGACAAGTTTTGGAAGAACATGACTTTCGTCTAAGCAGGAGTAAGACGGAGTATATGGAATATAAGTTCAGTAAGAAGTGTGTTAATACTAGCTTAGCGGTGAAAATTGGAGACCACACCATACCACAAGTCACACGGTTTAGGTATCTTGGATCTATCATACAAAATGACAGAGAGATAGAGGAAGATGTAAATCATAGGATTCAAGTTGGATGGATGAAATAGAAGAGTGTTTCAGGAGTGATTTGTAATAGAAAAGTGTCTCTTAAGCTTAAGGGTAAATTTTACTACACAGCTATAAGGCCCGCGATGTTGTATGGTATTGAATGTTAGGCGGTAAAAAGTCAATAAGAGCATAAGATCAATGTCGCGGAGATGAGGATGTTGCGCTAGATGTGTAGCCATACAAGACAATATAGGATTAGAAATGAATGCATTAGAGAGAAAGCAGGGGTAGCACCTATTGTGGAAAAGATGGTAGAATCTCACCTTAGGTAGTTTAGACATGTAAGAAGAAGACCCTTAGAAGCCTCGGTAAGAAGAGTAAATTAGGTGGAGGATAGTCCAATAGCTAGAGGTAGAGGGAGACCAAGAAAGACTATAGGTGAAACAATTAAAAAAGATTTAGATTTGAATGACATTTATGAAGACTTAGTTTATAATATAGCACAATAGCGTCGTTTGATTCATGTAGCCGACCCTACCTAGTGGGAAAAAGCTTAGTTGTTGTTATTATTATTGTATATGGTTGCTTAAGATCAAGTTTTTCTATTCTCTTAGTTCCTTTCTTCCCTGAGACAATACCTAAAATAAAATATCACATGTTGGTTGGGTATACCACTTGAGAGAGGGCAAAATCAATCAGATTCTTTCCTGAAAAGAATGAATATATCTTGAACTTCTAGGCAGACATTACATGAATAATTGTTTCGTAACCTAAAATGTCTTTTGTTTGCCTTAAACGTTAACTTCAACTTTTATTAGGCTTAAATTAAAGTCATTATTTTATCTTTTTGGTTTTATTTGTCTAAGCTTTAGCGGGACCTTGAATCAATAAATAGAAGAGAAGGACTAATAGAAATTGGCTAGCTTGACTTGAATTACTCCATCCTAATTGGGATTATAAATTTTTGGAAGAAACGTCCACACACAATCTAGGTGACTTGAATATGACTAAAGCCTATGGTTAGGTGCAATGGGTCTTCTTGGAGAATGTAATGAGAGGTGAATTAGTCGAATTATAAATTATGTATCAATAATATCTTATTTTGTGCTCATTAATGGCTTTCCTGGTGAATTCTTTAGGCCACAGAGAGGGTTAAGACAAGGTGATCCAATATCTCTATATCTATTTGTAATATATACTGAGGAATTGTCTACTTTGTTCCACAAAGCAATGGATTAGAATGTGTTTACCGGTCTCAGAATTTGTTGTGCAACTCCAATGATTTTACACATGTTCTTTGTTGATGATAGCCTAGTGTTCTTCAAAGCTACTTTGGAAGATTGTGAGGCCATCATGGATATTCTTAGGTTGTATGGTATGGCTTCATGGTAGGTAATTAATTTTGATAAATCATCATTTCATTCAGCCAAAATATGAAATCTGAGGTGAAAAGAGATATTACAAATTGTCACAATATTCCTGTTGTGGTTTTTTCTGAAAAATACCTAGGTTTTTTCTAAAAAACACCTAGGTCTTCCATCTATGGTGGAAAGATAAAAAAAAATTACTCTTTTCAATCTTTGGAGGATAGGTTATGGAAAAGAATTCAAGGGTGGAAAGAAAAGTTATTATCAAAGGGGGTAAAGGAGATCCTTATTAAAGATATAGCCCAAGCAATCCCTACCTACTCTATGGCATGTTTTAAGATCCCCGTAACACTCTATATGGCTTAGTGATATGATGTGCAAATTTTGGTGGGGATCTCAGTCAGAAGCTCGAAAAATCCATTAGATAAATTGGGAAAAAATGTGCTGGCCCAAAGAGGCAGGCGACATAAGATTTAAGGACTTGAAGACTTTTAACTTGTTTATGTTGGCTAAATAGGGGTGAAGAATTATGTGTTATCAAGATTCGTTAGTTGCTCAGTTTCTCAAAGCTAGATGCTTTCCAACCTGAAACTTTATGAATGCCCATGAGGGTACAAACACTTCCTACATGTGGCAAAGTCTGATGGAGCATAGATAATTGTTATCCCTTGGAACTATTTGGTGCATTAGGGATGGAATGACTACTGAAATTTGGTTTGAACTATAGATTCCTTCTTTGCCTTCTTTTAAAGTTGGCAACCCAAGTATAATTTATTTGACTCATACTAGAGTAAGCCAACTAATGCTTCAGCAACCTCACAAATGGAATGTCGATCTAATTCGAAAAGTGTTTGATGTAAACACAACGGAGGTTATACTGTAATGTCCTGCCAACCAAGGATCGCTTAGATTAGAAAGGTGTCTCAGTGGCGGTAGGTTGTTATCTATATAGGGGACTAGAGGAATCTACTGCTCATTTGTTCTTGCAATGTCCCTATAATAAGAACTTGTGTTTGTCCTGTGATATGGTTCTATTCAAAGATGATAACACAGAGCAGCAGCCTATGTTCAAGTGGGTTGCTTCCATCCTATTACAGCTGCAGCGTGAGCAACATGAATTGTTGGCTACCTGCTGGTCTAAAGTTTGGCTTGAGAGAAATAATGTCTGGCAAGGCAAAAACTTGATCCAAAGTGTAGAAGTGGGTGGTCATGCCCAGCGTTCTTTGGAAGCTTTCCACATAGCAAATGAAGTTAGCCCATCTTTCAATACACCATGTCAAGTAGTAGAAAAATGGGTGAAACCCAGGTATGCATAAAATCAATGTTGAAGTAGCAGTCTTTGATGAGTTGAACACATTTGGGATTAATATTGTTATTAAGAATTGGAGAGGAGAATTCATGCCAGATAAGGCTTTCAAGTTGTATGGCTGTAGAGACTCACATAAATTGGAGCTAATTGCATCTAAGGAAGGTTTTCTTTTTGCTTTGGAGTTGGGGTTTCGAAGGATCCTCCTTGAAGGTGATGCCAAGAATGTATACTCTTGCATTCTGGAAGAGGCTAACGATTTCTTAAAGTTGGCTTTTGCACAATAACGGGGCTGAATTGTGCTTCTTTTTAAAATTTTGAATGTTTATCTAAAACTTAAAAAAGTTTTCTGAGTATATAAACTAGAATAAAATAATTTGAGTGTTAGTATAAGCCTTCAGAAAGCTTAGTTCAAAAACTAATTAACTGAAAAGATAGTATCCAAAAATCGATACTGATAGAGTTCAGATAACCAACATAATGCTTAGAAAATAGCTTTCTCAATATTTTTGAAAAACTTTTATTGATGTTTTCATATCATAAAGCAGCTTTCACAAATAGATCATTTTGCTAAAAAGAACTTAAGATTTCAGAGTTTAGAGGATGAAATTAAAACAACAAAAAGATAGAGATAAAGATAGCTTTACACACAGGATTTTATATTAACTTGGCTAAACCACTTGCCTACTTCTGATCCCTAGCACATAGCCGAGATTTTTTATATATCTGAGTAATCTTTCTTTCATCATAACCTCTCAAAGCTATATTACAAATATTCTTTTCACAGTTACTTTCTTTAGGCTTACTCATAAACCTTACTGACCATTATCGGGTCATGGTTACAAAGAGTTAAAAGATTAGATATATGTTTACTCGCTCATACACTCACAGAGTAGATTGCAAACCTAAGATCAGAGCAAAAGAACTCTACAAGAGAGAGACTAAAAATACAAGTAGAGTAAGGTCAGATTATCATAAAGCAATGTAATAGTATCATAACACTATTAGAAAGCTTTTCAGCAGCAAGTTTAGAACTTGGATATTGCAATAATAGTTTCACCAATCATAGATTCCAAACTTAAATGAGCTTCAGCAACTCTATTTTATAGTCTTCAATCAAAACTAGTCGTTGGTAGTTATTAAATGCAGTTGTTTCATGTCTTGAAACTTGTTAAAGAGTGATAGTCATTATTTTGTCTTTTAGTTGCAACTTTTTGTAACTTTATCTTGATTAGTATAATAGCTTTTGTACTTGTATTAGGGGAATATTCCATGCATTTTGACTTTGAGATAACATTCCTAAGTACTTTCAGTCTTCTAGGATGAAGCCCCACGAAAATATCTTTCTAATGTATAGCTTCCTGATGATGAGCTTTCTCAACAAAATGCTTTCTTAAGGGTAGCTTTCTAAACAATAATTTTTTTTTAACACTGATAGTGTATAAATTTGATTGAGGCAAAGTGTTTTCTTCTTGATAAAACTTATATATTTGTAATACACTTCAACAAATAGTTAGAACAACTTACATAATACAGAAATACTTAAGCTCAACCTTTTATATATTCAAATAAATGTATGGAGCAAGTATGCCTTTGAGTTTTTTGATGCAAGCATTATGATTTTTGTTTAAAGAATAGGTTTGTTGTCATCAAAACTAAACGAGTATAAGAGGATTAAAACATGTGCAGAAGTCTTAAGACTTTGGAGCTTATATTTCTCTTACAATGGTTTAATTTTGAAAGACTTTTGGCTTATTACTTCCCGGTTTGAGACTTTTAGTTGTGGTGTAATCCTAGAAATTATAACAAGGTTGTAGATGCTCTAGCCCATTTTGCAAAAAATAATGAGTTAGAGATTTGGCTAGAGGAACCTCCTTCATGCATCGTCCCTTTGTTCATGTTGATGTTTTCAAATAATATGCTTAGATTTCAAATCAACAACAACAACAACAACAACAACAACAACAACAACAACAATAATAATAATAAGGAGAAATTACACTCACCTCCCTTAAGGTAAGTTTTAATTATACTCGACACCTCTTTTATTTATAAAATTATACTGATCTCCCTTAAATTTTATGTGTGTGTGTGTGTGGATGTGTGTGTGTGTGTGTGTGTGTGTGTGTAGCATTTCTGGTAAGGGGAAGAGGTGGGATGAGTGAGTCTTGACTATTGGATTTTACATGAATAATCAAGATTATAACATAAATGCATGTGACTTTTTCAAGTGGTCATATGACCTTTAAGTAACTTTTAATCTTGCTCATTTATGTATGGTTGTAGGGTCAAGATTGATTCCTCTTACTCTTTCACAATAAAAAATCATCTCAATAGATATGTCATATATATATATATATATATATATAGGATCTTACTCTAGTGGGAGGAATGTTTATTGTGAGAGGGTGAGAAGAGTGAATCTTGACCATTGGATCTTACATGAATGGTCAAGATTAGAATATAAATATATGTGACTTTTTTAAGTGGTCACATGACCTTTAAGTAACTTTTAATCTTGACCATCCATGTATGGTTGTATGGTCAAGATTTACTCCTCTCACCCTCTCACAATAAAAACTCCTCTCACTAGATATATTGCCTATATATATATATATATATATATATATATATATATTACAATTTGTCTCCATACACTTGATGGTCGGTTAAAGAAACTAACGAATAATTGAGCATGTGAATAATATGTGACTATTAATGGCTTAGTTGTAAATTTAACATCTCTTTAGTTGGTTGAAATAACAAAATTGTCCCCTTTGCATTATGAAAGAGCTTAACCACTCCACCTTACTTTTGAAGAACCACAAGAGCCAAGTAAGCTTCAAACACCTTCTTCATCATTCCCTTTGATTATTACTGTCATTACTAATGAAGCAATGGAGCCCTCTCCTTTTATATTATTTTTCCCTCAAGCATGTGTTTAGTGTATTGCTATGTCTCTAAACTTGGAAGTATCTAATCATGATGAGAGAATTTGTTTAGCATAATCAAGACTTCCACTAATTCTTCTAAGCTATAAAATACCTATCAAACAAATTGCAGTGAAGTTATTGGTAGCCTATTAAAAGATAAGTGAATTGCTTTCTTTGATTATCTTTAGAAGATTCACATCAACCCCACAACATAAGCTATACCAATTCTTTTTCTTTCAACTATCACTAGCAAATTAGAAAAACATTGAATCTCTTATTCTTCCAACCATCACTAACCATCTGATTAAGAAAAGCTTGAAATTAGCAATGCTTAAGGGTGGAAAAAGACTCAGACCCACATGATTCATAGAACCAATCACTTAGAGCAAAGTTAACCTATTTTACCACAAAATCGAGATAACTCAAGCATTACCAAGGTGTGATTTTGATAAGGTGTAGGTGAAGTGGCATCCATACGAGGTGAACTTTCTTCCCATTATGGTTGTTAAAACTTGGCATAGCCATAGAGGAAATTGAAACTGGTGAAGGCAATGAAGTAGGCCTCAAATTAGTGTTGAAACTGGGGCAAAAAGGAAGAAGGATGTCATGAATTTCCTTGTTATTCATCTATTTCAAAGTCTTTGCTTTGGAAATAAGTGACGGGGATGCTAATTTATCTTTGTGGATTTCAAAGGGCTAGATGAATGTGGGTTTTTGTAGGAACAAAGGTTTCATATACAAGGTGTGATGGTTCATTTGGAGTGATTTACAAGGAACTTTTGAGTGTGTATGAGAATGATTCCATGAACTAGTATTGGCATGATGGTGCCTTCATGTTCAGAGGTGTAGAGGATATGCTCAAAATGCTCTGAATTGTAATTTGGAGAAATTTCACTCACCTTCTCTGACGGTAAGAATGACATCATAAAAGAGGTTAATGTATGATTGTAACCTAGGGGGAATTTGGTGTAATTACCGCTAATCTTACCCAAGTGAGTGTAATTTCACGTAATAATAATAATAATGAGTAAATACACAAATTAGTCTTCCAAAGTAACATAGGACATTAAGTTGATCCTCCAAACATTTTGGATGTTAACTTGGTCTATCATAGTGTAAAATAAACATCAATTTAGGGACCAAATTAATGTCCAAAGATATATTGAGGGACAAAATTGCTATTCATTTTAAACATTGCAGGACCAAATTAATATCCAAGGTCTTTAAAAGACCAACATGATATCCCGTGTATATTTAGAGGACTAATTTGAATATTTACTCTAATAATAATTAATAACATTTTTATCACAAAAGTTATTAAAAGTTATTAGGATATGATATCAAACTCATTAAGATATATTAGCTTTATGAAAAATGGTCCCATGTAGCTTAGGTTTTTTTTTTTGGAGGGGGGTGAACCTCTAAATTTATGTTAATTGGATGAATGTGAAAAAAATTTGTAAGTTGCAGGTGGTGCACCTATTTCTTTGGATGCACGATGCGAATGGTTGATCTTTTTGCGATGCATTTCTCCTTTCCCTCCCCTTTGAACTTTGATGGGACACCTCTAGATCCTACTCTAGGGTGGGGTCTCCCCCTTGGCCTAATAAGGTCTAGCTTCAAAAAATGAGTAAATGTATACTTTGATTCTTAAAAGATTCAAGTTTTAACATTTTGGTCCCTCAAAGAAAATTTTGATTCATTAATTCCCAATTGTTTAAACATCCAATCAGATTAATCCCTTTATCCAATTTGGTTGTTAAATGTTAGCGGAATGCATAACATGGCACGTTAAACTCCATGATGGCATCTGAGCTTACCAATAGACTCCCAAAGCAGAACATTTAAGCAAAACACATTGTACGGTCAAGCTTTTCATGTTCATCCTCATTTGAAATCCTAAAACACGAACACAGAACATAAGTTATGAGGATGTAAGTTCCAAAATCTTAAAACCCCTTTGTGTATCTTAATATTTGTCATCTTTATAAGCTTTCATGACTAACAAACTCATTTCATCAAGAATTTTTACTATTCATTCCATCAAAAAACTCACATGTTTAAATGTTACTACACTTACATGAAAATATCAAATTCGAGCTTTATGATATTTTGAACTGTATAAGTTGTTCTAACTATTTAATGATGTAAGTTTAGGATTCAAAAATCATATTTCAAAGGAAACACTTAACTTCAATCAAACTCATGCTCAAATAGTTGTTCAAAAAACTATTTGCTCATAAAGTTGTCCATCAAAAAGCTATGTTTAAAAAGCAATCTTCGAGGAAGCCCAACTTGGAAGAATGGAAATACTATGAAATGATGTTTACAAAGTCAAATCATAAGAACATTTGATAATTTCAGAAAATGAAGTTAATTCACTCGAATTTGATTGTATTTGAGCATGCTATCCCTAAGTTTTCAAGGTCATAAGTTCAATATTTGCATGACTTTGGTGAATTAAGCTTGTTGATTCAAATAATTTATAATTGAATCTTTGAAGATCTTGTTTATCGAAGTTGGATGAATTGTGATTTGATGGACTTTATCATTATTTTGATATAGGTATTCAAGATGAGAAAGGCCTTGGAAGGGATGAGGAAAGTGAAGAGAGGCCCAAAGTGTGAAGAAATCATCAAGGGAAGGTGCTGCTAACCCACGCCTAGGCATGACAAATCCAAGCCTAGGCGTGGCCCTTGCAGTTTCTCAGGGATTAGAAGCAGAGACATCCACGCCTAGGCGTGGTTAATTCACGCCTAGGCGTGACAAACTCAGTTTTTCAAGGTGATTCAGACAGAGACCTCCACGCCTAGGCATGGTAAAGTCAAGCCTAGGCGTGGCAAGCAGAGGACAGGCACATGATTCATAACCACACACCTAGGCGTGGGAAATCCACGCCTAGGCGTGGGTAAAATCCTGGCACACGAATTTTACCCTTATATTCTGATTTTTGGGAGGATGAAGGTGATCTTCAGTTTTAACCTAGCCACGAATTCCAGAGAGCAAGTGAGAGGAGGAGGAACACACTTGGATTGAAGGTGACTAAAGGAAGAATCAAGAAAAAGGAGGAAGATCAAGCTTGGAATCTCTCCATTTTTTGTTCATTCTTTCCCCTTTCTCTCTTGATTTGTAACTTGATGAATCATTTGATTACATTTGTTTTCTTCTCCTTGATAATGTGTAACTAAACTCTAATCTAGGGGCTCTCTAGGATCTTGCTATGGATTTGATTAATTTGTAATTAGTTGAGTATCCTTTCAATGAAATTAGTTTTGTTCATCCATATATATGCTTAGTGCTTGTTATTGATTGGCCATCAATTGCATGATTTTTAATATTCCAATTGAACTAGAAATAGGGTGTTGTGAATATGGATATGGTATAGTTGATGTATGTTTAACTAAGGGGATGGACACATACCCTTTGGTCATGCATGGCAAGTGTTTGATAATTGGCCTCAATGAGTGATTCTTATGTTGCTTCACATGGACACATAGTGGAATAGCTAGGTTTCACATGGGTAATTGTCCTAGACATAGGCTCTTATCTATTGATGATTATTAGTCAACATATATCAATTCATTGATAGGTGCTTGTTAATTATAATTAATCATTGAAGTAGCAAGTGAATAGGGACCCCTAGGCTTTAATCATTCTCATCTTCTCTTGTGGAATTGGTGTTTGGTGTTTTCTTATTTTGTTTCCTTTAAGTTGTTATTTTTATTGCAACCCACTCTCTTTCGTTTGTTTGGATAAAAATTTGTGAATATTAGTTAAGTTTAACATTCTTCTAATTATTCAATCCTTTGGGACATGATACTCTAACTCTCCTTTATATTACTTGTCGACCCGTGCGCTTGCGGATTTACGGACCAACAAGTTTTTGGCACTGTTGCCGGGGATTGAATTTAGATTTTGTGTTATTTCTTACATCTATTCACAATTCTTATTTCAAGTTTCGTTTATTTTGTTTTGCATTTTTTGATTTTCAGGTACTTGGCTCTTGTATGCGAAGAACTCAAGGTGTGTCTCGATTTCCTTACGATCCTGAGATCGAGAGGACATTTCGTAGATTGCTAAGAGAACGACAAGCACAAGCACAAGCACCAACGTTGGTTAACAAGTCTGAGATGGCGGAGGAGGCAAATGCTGAAAGGCCTTTGAGGGAATATGCCACCCCAAGTGCTAGAGAAATTCGATCTAGCATTAGAAGGCCAACGGTACAAGCACAGACTTTTGAGATCAAGCCTGCTATTATCCAGATGGTTCAGAATAATGTGCAATTTGGAGATTTGTCCCATGAAGATCCTAATGCTCATCTAGCTAACTTCTTGGAAATATGTGATACTTTCAAGCATCATGGGATGACTGATGATGCCGCTCGCTTAAGGCTCTTCTCTTTCTCCTTGAGGGATAGAGCCAAGGCATGACTTCATTCTTTACCAGAACATTCTATCACTACCTGGGAAGAGTTGGCTCAAAAATTCTTGAATCGATTCTTTCCTCCTATGAAGGCAATGAAGTACAGGAATGACATCTTGTCCTTCAGGCAATTCGAATGGGAAACCTTGTATGAAGCATGGGAGTGGTTTAAGGAGTTGTTAAGGAAGTGCCCCCATCATGGTATTGCAAAATGGATGTTAGTGCATACCTTCTACAATAGCTTGACAATATCCATTCGATCCATAATTGATGCAGCAGTTGGAGGGGCTATTATGAGCAAGACAGTGGATGCAGCCTATGACTTGTTGGAAGAAATGGCTAACAACAATTATCAGTGGCCAGCGGAAAGGGTCACTCCTAGGAGAACGGCTGTCGGCATCCATGAGGTGGATACTCTCACTTCACTTTCAACTCAAGTGGCTACTCTTTAAAAAAAAATTTGACACCATGGGAGCAAACTCAGTTGCAAGCGGGGCTAATATCACAACTGAGATTTGTGATCATTGTGGGGATCATCACTCCACTGCTAATTGTACGGCTAGCTTGGAAAGTGTACAATATGCTAGTCAATTCCGTCAACTGGGTCACAATACTGCATTTAGTAATACTTATAACCCCAGTTGGAGGAACCATCCTAATTTCTCATGGGGTGAAAATGTTCAAGGCTCTTCCTCATCTCATCAGCATAATCAAGCACCTCGTGCTCCTCCAGGCTTCCAACAACAGAGCCCCCTTCAAGCCCAAACTTCAACATCGACTTCAACTTCTAATTTGGAGAAGATGTTTGCTCAGTTTATGACCAGTCAAAAAGATTACATGACCAAGACTGATTCAAGGCTAGCATCCCACGATGCTTTAATGCAAAGCCAAGCAGCGTCATTGAGGAATCTTGAGACTCAAGTGGGCCAACTTGACCAAGCTCTAAATAACAGGCCCCCAGGGAATTTCCTAAGTGACACCATCAACAATCCTAAGGGTGCCCTTAATGAGCAGTGCAAGGCTATATCATTGAGGAGTGGGAAGGAAATTGAAGGGAATTCCAAGACTAAACTTCTTGAAGAAGAAGTTAAGGTGGCACAAGATGAAGTGGTTGTGAGCAAAGAGGTTTATAAAAATGAGAAAATTGTAAAGGGAGAGGTTGAAGACATGAAAAAGAAGGACAAGTCTTATACACTACCTTTACCTTTCCCTAACCGGCTTGTTAAACAAAAGCTTGATGCTCAATTCAAAAAGTTCTTGGAGATTTTCAAGAAGCTTCACATCAATATTCCATTTGCTGAGGCATTAGAATAAATGCCGAGTTATGTGAAGTTCATGAAAGACATTTTGTCCAAGAAGAGAAGACTTGGGGATTATGAGACAGTAGCTCTCACAGAGGAGTGTAGTGTCATCTTACAAAACAAACTACCTCATAAGCTCAAGGATCCAGGGAGTTTCACCATCCCTTGCACAATAGGTGAGAAGTTTAGTGGCAAGGCCTTATGTGATTTGGGAGCTAGCATTAATCTCATGCCCTATTCCATTTACAAAAGACTAGGTTTGGGGGAAGCTGCAACTACTTCAGTTACCTTACAGTTGGCAGACAGAACCCTTACTTACCCGAAGGGGGTTCTTGAGGATGTATTAGTTAAAGTGGACCAGTTTATCTTCCCTGCAGATTTCGCCATACTTGATATGGAGGAAGACAGTAAAGTCCCTTTGATTTTAGGCCGACCCTTCCTTGCAACTGGAAGAACCCTTATTGATGTGGAGAAAGGAGAACTTACCATGAGAGTTCAAGATAAACAGGTTACCTTCACTATTTTCAAAGATACCAAGAGCCCTCAAGATCAAGAAGAATGTTCTGTGGTGACTGTAGCTGAAGGGAAGACATCCGAGGCAAGGGATTTAATTATTGTCTGTGCTCTTGGTGAAAGTCATGTGATCTCATCGAATGATAGGGAAGAAGTTCAACTGAAGTAGCGGCACTCAAGCAGGGTGGTTTACTCATGCAAATCACCCGTTGAGGAGGCTCTAACCATGGAGTTAAAACCTTTGCCATTTCATTCATACCATGCTTACTTTGATGAAAAAGAGGAAGATCCTCCTCCCATAAGCACGTGCAAGTGAAACTGAAAATAAGGTCCAACCAGGACTATAAATAATGCGTTTTTTGGGAGGCAACCCAATTTCTTAACCCTATCTCTTAGCTTAGGACATTTTTATGCATGAATTTTCATTTTGTCATCTTGCTTTGTTTTTGTTTTATTGTTTTATAGTGTTTGTTTTACAATTTGATGCTTTGATTGTTCTTGTCATTCATATGCTGTTCTTAGATGTTTGAGAATAAGGAGGGTGTTTTTGATGCATGGATGTGGGGTATTCTGGTGTTGCTGTTCAGTTTTGAGATCAGGAGTACCACGCCTAGGCGTGGTTTTTACACGCCTAAGTGTGGCGGTCTCAGCTGCGGTTGGGGGAATTTTCCAGAGAGTTACACGCCTAGGCGTGAATTATCCACGCTTAGGCGTAATAATCTCTGCGTTTTCAGTAATTTTGACCTGCAAGCATCACGCCTAGGCTTAGCTTTGCTGTAAAAAAAAAATTTAAATTAATAACCATGCCTAAGCGTTGTAATGTCACGCCTAGGCGTGATATGTCTGTTGCTGCACAAAACGCAGCGGTTCTGTCCTTTCTTTCCTATTCCCCCTTTCAAGTCCCTAACCCCTTTCTGATTTCTTTCCTTTCTTCACCTAAACCACCGTAGCTTCCTCCCCACCATTCCCATTGCCACTGTATTGTCCTTCTTCTTTCCTCCTCTCCACCTAAGCACCTCCATCGTAACACCACCGTAAACCCCTCCACCAAACCACCATCACCGTATCTCCTTCCCCACATTTCCCCCACCCAATAGCCACCGTACCCACCTTTCACCATCTCTAAATTTTCACTTTTTCTCTACCCTCTTCTCCATCTACATTTTCCCCCCAAACCATTTTCCAAAATCCCATTCCCCTGTTCTTGTTGGTTTTGGTGTTGGGTTTGATTTTGTCTTCTCTGTTACGTGGTTTTTGGGTACTTTGTGCCACTTGTGCTTCATTCACGGTGAGTTCCACATTCTTGACTTTCGAATTGTTTGACTACTGTGGCTGTTTCAATTTGTGATTAAATTGTTCACCATATGAGGAAGTTGAATATGTTGTGATCATTGTGATTCTGATATGCTCTGTTTCCATGATTAACACATGTTGAATATTTTTGAAATGTGTAGCATTGTCCTATCTTCTGCTATACTCTGTTTCAACATTGCTAATTTTTTGTGTTGATATATTGCTCATCAAGGGTCACACTGTGTTAACGTGGTTGAATATTTCTGGTAGTGTGAATTGCATTTTTATTCAGACTCTGGAATTCTTGATTTTTTAATGGTATGGCTGTTGATATGCTTATTTTGCTCAATGATTCTAGTAATTTCGGAGTTGTTAATCGTGTGACTCTTGCGATTTTTGGGGTGGGGCTAGGAATTGGTTACACTATGTTAATTGGTTGGGTTGAGTGTGAATTGATTGGGTTGTGAATTATCTGTAGATTAGTTCTGCTATGCTTTGGTAATGCTGTGATCTGGCTTTATTTTGTTATGTTGCATGCTAGGATTTAATGCATCTAAGTTGTGACTGTTGCTTGGGCTAGGACTTGATTCACCTTGTGGCTTGATTGGATGATGACTAGAATTGACTTAGTTAGCTATGCTGTGGATTGTTGAATTATTGGTTAACTTAATGCATATCTGGGTTGTACATACTGCATGACTCTGATCTGATTGCATTTTGGTAGGTTATTGAACTGGGTTGCTTGATTACATTGCATGCTGTCTTACTGGAAGTGGCTGATTTCATTGAAATTATTCTTATTCTTTGTTCAAATGATAATAACCAGCACCATCTTCTTTTTCAGGTTGCTCCTAAACATGTCAAAGAGACAGCGCAAAACTGTTGAGGCTGTCCCAAATAACACACAGGATGCTGAGGAAATTCCCATCTATGACCCACAGATTTTTGTATCTCAAGAGGCATATGATTACTTCTGGCAGCATTTGAGAAATATTAACATCATCGCTGAGCGGGGATTCCATGACCTTAATGTGGTACGATATCCCGCCATTACTAGTGCCACTGAGTAGCTCCACTGGAAACATTTGGCGGAGCATCCTGTGGAAGAACCAGTAGCTGCAATAGTCAAGGAATTCTATGCCAACGCATTTGCTGAAAAGCGTTCTGAGACCACTGCTAAAGTCAGAGGGAGGACTATTAACTACTCTGTTGATCGCATCAGCCAGGTTTTGCACCTTGGCCCTCCTCCACTGGTGTGTGCGTACAAAACACTGCAGCTGCCGGAAGAGGATGGTGGTACACCTTTTGAAACAGTACTGGCAGCCATTTGTGATTCTACCTTTCCTGTTCAAGTGCAATGCAACATAGATCATTCGATCTGTTTCATTAAACAGGAAAGTCTGCGCAAAGAGTTGCGCCCGTGGAACTACTTCGTTTGCTCCTCATTGCTGCCTACGGAGTATAGATCAAAGATTTATCCTGAGCGCGCATACATGTTGTATGCCATCCATACTCTTCAGCGGGTGGACACTGCGCAGATTCTTTATGATCACGTCAGGCTTTGCATCACAGCGAAGCTGAAATCGTTGTTCTTCCCTTCTCTTATTTGTGCACTGTGTCAGAAATCGAAAATGGCTTGGAAGGACACTGAAGTCCGTGTGAAGCTGAAGACTCCCATGACAGAACGGGCAGTGCAGACCATTATGACTGCTCAGGAGAAGCGCTGGCGAGCCCCGGTCCAGCCCCCAGTTGCAGAGCCAGAGCCTGCTCCTGTACCAGCTCTACAACCAACCCTTGCTCCTGTCCCACAGCCTGCTCTAGTCTTTGATGCTGCTTGGGCTGCCTCTGTTGATCAACGCCTGGATAGGCAGCAGGAGATGCTGACTACGCAGCAGGAGATGTTGGATGCGATGTACCAGGGCATTCATTGGATGGCTTTGGGTCAGGGGCGCCCAATGGATGATTTTCCAGCATTTCCTCCTTTTGCAGCTCCACCGGTGGCAGCTCCACCGGTGGCAGCTTCACCTTCTCCTCCACCTCCTCCACCAGCTGATGATACGGAGATGGGCGCTGAGGGCGATGACCTATTTGATGAGGAGGACTTGTTTTGAGGCGCCCGAGCCCTTGTTTTCTTGCTCTTTCTGCTTTATTTTTCTGTTTTTTGCTTTCAGTCCATTGTACATACTTTATTGAAAAACTTTATTTCTTTTGGATACAGTGGGACACTGCATATCTTAGGTTTGGGGGGGATTGGATTGATGATCTTTTTGTGACTGCTTGTTGAATCATTGTTTGGACATATATATATATATATTGTTGAATCATTGTTTGGACATATATATATATATATATTGATTCCTTTCTCTTCGGATCTGAGTGAGCATGATTTTGCCTTGAGGGTTGCGTGAATTAGGAATTGAATGGATAAGTGTGTGTTGAGGTAGGTTGAACTTGTGCATGCCTGAATTCTGATTAGAATATCTAATGATTATGTGGATCATATATACACCTCACTACTTGGGAACTCATTTGTAAAAATTCAAGATTTTGTGCTTACACTTATTGCCATAATTGCATGAGAGAAAATCCTTGTTGCATGTGTGGTGGATTCTGAAATATGAATAAAATGCATGGTTGGAGAAATTTATGATTGGCATGTGTAAAGTCTATTTGCATCTTAGAAGCTTGTCTAATTCCCTTTTGAGGCGAAATCCTAGGCAATGCGTTTTCAAGGAAATGACTAGGGCACTTGTTTGGACCAATTGAGCTTTTCAAGCCAACCTTGAGTGAATAAGTCCCCTAGTACCCCCTTTTGAAGCCTAGTGTGCGTGTGTGTGGCCTAATTCTCATTTCTTTAACCCTAATCTCTGCCCTCTTAACCCATGCTTGTGAAAGAAAGATCTCTTCCCCTCAATACCGGTCCCTTGTTGAGCACATGATTGAGCAGTTCTGTTGTTTTGAGCCATAGAGTTTTGTATGATGCTAAGAATCCAAGAAATTGTGTTTACTAGCTTTCATTCAAAAATGGTATATATATATATATATATATATATATATATATATATAAAAAAAAAAACAAACAAAAAAAAAAAAAAAAAGAAAAAGAAGAAAGAAAATAAATAAGTGGGTTGTTGTGTAAATTGAAGTCCTTTTGAATATGTGATGAGAAAATGGAATAAAGAAGGTTGATTCTTCAAGTTGGATTGTGTTTATGCATCTACATGCTTGGCTTGATTCAATGGAAGTGGTTGATTGTGTGTTTGATATTTGAATTCAAATCCTTTCCCTTCTTTCTTAGCCACTACCCTTGCCTTACATTACAAGCTTAAAAGACCCTCATGATCTTTGATTCTGTCTTGCCTACATTAGTGGAGAAAGGGATGAACGATATTCTTTTGAGAGTGCATGTGCTTTTTATAAATTCATCCATCTTGCTCTTCATGATTAGGAAAGGGTCTTAACATGGGCTTGGGAAATCTTTCATGCACAAAAATGGCATTCAAGGGTGATCATGATAGTTAGGAATTTCTTGCATGTGTGGACCTTGTTGTGAGGTTGTGAAGTGATTTATGAGGGTATGAATGATAATTGGAAGCTGGGTTTGCTCTAGTTCAAATTGCCTCATGTTTCTTGACCTTTGAATTGGATTGTAATTCCTTTTCTTGCTTGGATTAGTTTGCTCGAGGACTAGCAAAACATTAGGTTTGGGGGTGTGATAACTTCATAAAATGAAGTTAATTCACTCGAATTTGATTGTATTTGAGCATGCTATCCCTAAGTTTTCAAGGTCATAAGTTCAATATTTGCATGACTTTGGTGAATTAAGCTTGTTGATTTAAATGATTTATAATTGAATCTTTGAAGATTTTGTTTATCGAAGTTGGATGAATTGTGATTTGATGGACTTTATCATTGTTTTGATATAGGTATTCAAGATGAGAAAGGCCTTGGAAGGGATGAGGAAAGTGAAGAGAGGCTCAAAGTGTGAAGAAATCATCAAGGGAAGGTGCTGCCAACCCACACCTAGGCGTGACAAATCCAAGCCTAGGCGTGGCTCTTGCAGCTTCTCAAGGATTAGAAGCAGAGACATCCATGCCTAGGCGTGGTTAATTCACGCCTAGGCGTGACAAACTCAGTTTTTCAGGGTGATTCAGACAGAGACCTCCACGCCTAGGCGTGGTAAAGTCAAGCCTAGGCGTAGCAAGCAGAGGACAGGCACGTGATTCATAACCACGCCTAGGCGTGGGTAAAATCCTGGCACACGAATTTTACCCTTATATTCTGATTTTTGGGAGGATGAAGGTGATCTTCAGTTTTAACCTAGCCACGAATTCCAGAGAGCAAGTGAGAGGAGGAGGAACACACTTGGATTGAAGGTGACTAAAGGAAGAATCAAGAAGAAGGAGGAAGATCAAGCTTGGAATCTCTCCATTTTTTGTTCATTCTTTCCCCTTTCTCTCTTGATTTGTAACTTGATGAATCATTTGATTACATTTGTTTTCTTCTCCTTGATAATGTGTAACTAAACTCTAATCTAGGGGCTCTCTAGGATCTTGCTATAGATTTGATTAATTTGTAATTAGTTGAGTATCCTTTCAATGAAATTAGTTTTGTTCATTCATATCTATGCTTAGTGCTTGTTATTGATTGGCCATCAATTGCATGGTTTTTAATATTCCAATTGAACTAGAAATAGGGTGTTGTGAATATGAATATGGTATGGTTGATGTATGTTTAACTAAGGGGATGGACACATACCCTTTGGTCATGCATGGCAAGTGTTTGATAATTGGCCTCAATGAGTGATTCTTATGTTGCTTCACATGGACACATAGTGGAATAGCTAGGTTTCACATAGGTAATTGTCCTAGACATAGGCTCTTATCTATTGATAATTATTAGTCAACATATATCAATTCATTGATAGGTGCTTGTTAATTACAATTAATCATTGAAGTAGCAAGTGAATAGGGACCCCTAGGCTTTAATCATTCTCATCTTCTCTTGTGGAATTGGTGTTTGGTGTTTTCTTATTTTGTTTCCTTTAAGTTGTTATTTTAATTGCAACCCACTCTCTTTCGTTTGTTTGGATAAAAATTTGTGAATATTAGTTAAGTTTAACATTCTTCTAATTATTCAATCCTTTGGGACACGATACTCTAACTCTCCTTTATATTACTTGTCGACGCGTGCGCTTGCGGATTTACGGACCAACAACATTCTCCTAGTATAAGTACAAAAATTGTTGTCACAGTTGTGAGAAAGCTGCAAAAGTTGTAACTAGAAGATGAAATAATGGCTACATGTTCAAACAAGCTTCAACGGATTACAAAGTTGTATTAAATGCATACCAACGACTAGAATCTAGCTAAATCCAATAAACTGAAGTTGTTGAAACTCATTTAAGGCTGGAATTTGTGGTTGGTAAAGAAGTTATTGCTATTTCAAGTTTCACACCATATGCCTAAAAGCTTTCTGAACATTTTGCTATTACTGTAAATTTGTTTGTTGATACTTGAAAGCTTAATCTACTTGTATATTTTGTGTAATCCTTGTTGTAAAGTTCTGTTGCTCTGATTTTTTAGTGATGTAAATCCACTCTATAAGTGTTAAGAGTAGTTAAATGCAAACTTAAACATATTATCTCTTTGTAACTTAGACCTGGTAGTGGTTTGTGAGGTTTCTAAGTGAGTTTGAAGAGGCTAGGTGTAAAAACAATACTCGTTATCTAGCTTGGAAAGATTAGGACAAAAGAAAGTCTACTCAATATATATAAAAATCTCGGCTGCATGTAGGGGAGTGCAAGTAGACAAGTTATTTGGCCGAACCAGTATAAAAAATCCTATGTGTAAAGCTTTCTCTTACCCTTCTCTTTACTTTTTGAACTTTGTTTTTTAATGGTTTGATCATCTAAGTTCTTTTTAATAAAGAGATGTGCTTGTGAAAATTGTTTTCTGAACTTAAAAATCAGTAGAAGTTTTTCAAACATTAAAGAAGCATTTCAAGCATTCTGCTGATTTTCTAAACTTTATGGTATCAAGTTTTTTAACAACTTCTATTACTTCTATTTTTTGAATTAAAATTCCTTAATCAAGCTTTCTGAGTTTCTATTCTAACCCTCTTGTAAATGTATCCAAGTTGTCATACTTGAGAAAGTTTGTTTGAGTTTCAAAATTTTTTAAAAGGAGGCACAATTCAACCTCTTTTCTTGTTGATAACAATATATTTTATTCATTTAATGATCATTTCACCAGGTTCTTAAGATTTAATTTGGCTTAACTAAGGTGGTTTTGTCATATTTTATGATATTAAGCCTAATTGGGTCATTGAAGGAATTATTGCATGAATTAGCTTTAATTTATCTATTTGGCAGTGTTCTGTAATTTAGCTATAATATGAGTTTCAAATGTCTTATTGATGTGATTCTGATCTTATAGGAAAGTTAAGACAAATCTCTGCAAGTTTCTTGAATACCTTAGGAGCTGGATCATACGTCTGGATAATTTAAACTGAAGTTGAAGCAAGAGCCAGAATGTTGATCCTGACAGCTTGATCGTTGCACACTTATTAACTCATATCTTGAGTTATAAGAGTCTAATAGATGTCAAACTAAGCCCAAATGGAAGCTAAGACACAAATATATAACTCTTACGAAGACTAATAAGTTGAACTATGTCATTTTGGGCATGCAATTGAAGATGGACAACAGAGGTGTGTTGCTAATGAGTTAGATCACTTAATTGAGCATAACTTGAGTTTTAGACCTCTAAATGACATGAGACTTGGGCTCAGTGATTCCTAATTGACCCATATTTGTACCTATTATAATTCTAATCATGTAAGGCCAAATTAAGAGTTAGGTTTAAGAGGTGAGAGCAGTAGAATGAAAAAATATCTTTCTCATTCAACATTTTTCATTCTTTCTCTTTATATTTTTTCCTCTCTTTTCTCTCTAGGTTTCTCTCTTTTTCTTTAATTCTTCCCTCTCATTCATGGAGGGCTACAACCTTTAATCAATTCTAGGGATTGACAATCTTGATGCTTAATTCTGAGATTCTGTTTTAATTATTCTACATTCAATTATTAATCAAGTTTCTTTCCTTCCTCTTTGTTTAATTCTGATTGAGTTGCTTAATTTGATTAGGATGTTCATATGATAATTGCATAATTACTATGTGTTAAGAGAGGATTATAGAGACTAAACAAGGTATCAAAGATGTTTGATGAATTATTTAGCTTGGTTGGATTCTGATTCTTAGGTTAATTTGAAATTAGATGGATGCTTAATTTGTCTAACCTTGATTAATCAAATTCTGGATGCTAATCTAGTAGAGGATCCATGGTTCATCTTGAGACTTCTTGATGTAATCTAAGACTAAGAATTTGGTTAGTGATTGAATGGATCCATAGTGATCAAGGATGGATTAAAATCAAGATTGGTTAATTCCCTTAGATTGGTTATTTTCCTAATTCTGTTTACCATTTTAATTGTTTTCTGTTGATTAATCTTGTAAACCCTTCTCCCATGTTTGTTAACCTCTTAATTTGATTGCGTAATTAGAATGATATAAGGGCTCGCCCCGGTATTACCTTATACTGCAAGTAGTTTTAGTGAATCGATTATAAATTGATATAATTTGATAGCCTCTGTAGTTATTACTTCTGCAAAGAGCCATATTCATTTGGTATTAGAGCTCAGCCCTTGGGTCGAGAACCTAATAAGCGAAGAGGAAATATCTAGCTGGTGAGATGGCAAATAAGAATGTTGTACCTTTTGTGGTTGAAGGTTCCTTAATAAATAGACCTCTTGCCTTCAATAGTGAAGACTATCATTACTGGAAGGATAGAATGAGATTCTTCATAGAATCTATACATGTTGACATGTGGGACATCATTGAGATTGGTCCTTATGTTCCTAAAATCACCTATGATAATGGAAAAGAAGTAGACAAGCCAAGAGATCAATGGACTGATGCTGAGAAAATAAAATATCAGCTAAAATCAAAAGTCAAGTTCTTTTTCACTTGTGATCTAAATAGAAATGAATATGATAAAGTCCATGGTTGTGCTACTGCTAAGGAAATATAGGACATTCAAGCCATTGCTCATGAGGGGACATATCAGGTGAAGGAATCTAAGATCAGCATGCTAGTTCATTAATATGAACTTTTCAAGATGCATGATTATGAAACCATCGATGAGTTGTTTAAAAGATTCCAAACTATTGTTAATAGTTTCAAATCTTTGCGTAGAACTTATAATAATCATGATCAAGTCAAAACAAGCTTGAGGAGTTTACTAAAGATATGGAGACGTAAAGTAATTGTCATTCAAGAAGTCAAAGATCTAAGCTCTCTAACGTTAAATGAGTTACTTGGTTATCTGAAGACCTATGAACTGGAGCCTGCTGAAGCTGATGAAGACATACCTAGGAGAGGGAAGTCCATGGACCTCAAAGCTACTCAGAAAACTCCAAAATCTTCATCTCAAACCATTGCTCTCAATGTTACTGAGGATTCTGAGGTTTCTGATAAGGATGAACTATCATTTATCTCTAGAAGGATAAGAAGGATATAGAAGAAATGTGGGAAGTTCAGAAAAGGTTTCCCATAAAAGAAAGGCTATTAGAAAGGTGAATCAAATAGATAAGAAAAGAATCAGATCATCTGTTATAAGTGCAAGAAACTTGGACACATCAAAACAAAATGCTCTTAACTCAAGAAATCTACTAAGAAATTTAAAATAAAGAGAGGCATGATGATGGCTACACTGATAAATCATTTGACAGTGAAAAAAAATGAAGTATCAGCTCACATATGCTTTGTGGCCAGTATTGATAATTATGATGAGGTATCTGATTTTAATCTTTCTCTTTCTAAACTACAAGAAGTTTTTCATGATCTTCTGTGAGATTCTAAGCTACTTGCTTCGAATTATTCCTCCATCAAGAAAAGCTTTTTGAAGCTATCTAAAGATTTTGAAAAATAAATATTCGAGAAAGAAACCTTAGAAGTTAAGAATGCTGAGATTAGGGATGAAAACAGTCAACTGAAACTACTTTATGAATACAATACAATAGACTTTTCTCATGACCCTTCTCATAAGCATTCTAATGAAGTTTAAAGTTTCAACAAATAGTCAATAAGCTCACATCTAACATGGCCAAGTTCATTAATGCCACGAAGAATTTGGAAATAATGTTAGGTAAACAAAAATGTGCTTATGACAAAGCTAGCCTAGAATATAACAAGTTTCACCAACAGAAGTACCTCCAAAACCTTTGTATTAAAGCACCTTTTCGGCATGAGACTTGTTCTTATTGCCATAGATATGGTCATTCTTATGTTGCATGTTTCTAAAAGGCATCAAAAAGCTTCTGATAAGTATGAAAAAACTAACAAGAAAGAACCTAAGCTTTAGTAAGTACCTAAACAAATAGTGATCGCCTCTATAGGTATGCTTGTGAAGCAAAAAACACAAAGAGAAATAGTATTTGGATAGTGGTTGTTCAAAGCACACTATAGAAGATTAATCTATGTTCTTATCCTTGAAAACTAAAAATAGAGGCATTGTCACCTTTAGAGATGACATCAACGAAAAACTAATTGGGATTGGTAAGATAGGTAACAATTCCTCTCCCTATATTGACAATGTTATGCTAGTTGATGGATTATAACATAAACTACTTAGCATAAGCCAATTATGTGATAATAGATACACTACTTCCTTCAATAAAGCTCTCTGTATAATGAATGATTCTCAAAATGACTATACCTTTTTCACTGCCAAGAGACATAACAACCTATACAAGGTTAATCTAGATGAGCTGAATAATCAAAATGTAACATGTTTGGTATCTATGGATGATGAAAAATGGATTTGGCAAAAAAAGCTTGGATATGCTAATATAAAATTGCTTTCTAAGCTTGTGAAAAATGACCTTGTAAGGGGACTCCCTAAGATTAGGTTTGAAAAAGATTTGTTTTGAGAAGCATGTCAAAGAGGAAAACAAACAAAAACATCTTTTTAAGTAAAAAATATAGTTTCTACCATATGATTTCTTGAGCTGTTACATATTGATATATTTGGTCCTACTAGAACCACAAATCTTGGTAGCAAAAGATATTATTTTATCAATGTTGATGACTTTTCTAGATTCACATGGGTACTCTACCTTACCCACAAGGATGATTCTTTTAAGGCCTTTAAAGTTTTCTGTAAGAAAGTACAAAATGAAAAAAGGTTTCTATGTTTCTTCTAGAAGAAGTAATCATGGATGTGAATTTGAAAACTAATCTTTTAAAACCTTTTGTGAAGAAAATGATATTTCTTATAATTTTTCCTCTCCAAGAACACACGAACAAAATGGTGTTGTGGAAAGGAAAAGTAGGTTTCTTCAAGAAATAACAAGAACACTCCTTAGCGAAATTTTTCTTCTAAAATATTTTTGGGTTGAGGCTATAAACAAATCTTGTTACATTCAAAACAAGATTCTAATAAGGCCAATATTAAAGAAAATTTCATATGAATTGTGGAAAGGTAAAAAAACTCAACATATCTTATTTTCATCCATTTGTCTGTGAATGTTTCATTCTAAACACAAGGGATCAACTAGGTAAGTTTGATTCAAAGGTTGACAAAGTTATCTTTCTTGGTTACTCTACAACATCTATAGAGTTTATAACACTAGAACATTTGTTGTTGAGGAATCGATGCATGTAACTTTCGATGAAATTAACCTTAGCATTGAGCAAACAAAGATTAAATAATTAGAAAAAGATCTTGAAGGGATGAATATAAATGATACTCAGAATTAGAGTCGTTAAAATAGGCCAAACCCAATGAGCTAACCCGAATAGTCTAACAAAATGGGTTGGCTGAGCTAATAAAATAGTAACCTGAAATAAAAATAGCCTGAATTAGCCTGACTTGAATGGGCCGGCGCGCAACGGGACGGCCCGGATCATTTACATTACATAGAGCTGGGTTGAGCTAACAAAATGCTAGTCTGAAACTCACATAGTCTGATCTGGCCCAGCCCGTTTTGACAGCTATATTCAGAATGCAGTAAAAAAGGCATAAGAAAACTCATCAAAAAACATATTTGATGACTATAAAAAAGCTCTTAATAAAGGTGAGAAACCTCCCAATGCATCTCAAAACAAAACTCCTCAACTACCTAGAGAATGAAGACATATTGCTTATCATCTTAGGGATCTTATCAAAGGAGAACCATCTCCAAGAGTGAGAACAAGTTCTACATCCAGAAAACTCAACAATATGGCTTTAATTTCTGAAATTGAGCCCAAAACCATTTATAAAGCTCTTGAAGATGAAGCATAGATCATGGCAATGCAAGAAAAACTAAACTAGTTCACAAGAAACTATTGTACCTGAACTTAAAGATCATACTGTGATTCAAACAAGATAGGTACTCAGAAATAAGCTTGATGAATGTGGACATATGATGAGAAACTAAGCAAGGTTAGTTGCTCAAGGCTACAATCAGCAAGAAGGTATTTACTATGATGAAACTTTTGCTCCTGTTGCTAGACTTGAGGCAACTATAATTCTGCTTGTTTATGATGCTTATAAGTGTTTTAGATTATTTCAAATAAAAGGCAAGGGTTCTTTCTTAAATGGATTCATTGATGAAGAAGTATATGTCAAACAACCTCTTGGTTTTAAGGATGACAAACAACCAAATTAGGTTTTCAAACTCTCAAAAGCTTTATATGGTTTAAAACAAGCTTCAAGAACTTGGTATGAGAGGCTAAGCTCTTTTCTAATTGAAAATAATTTCTCTAGAGGCAAAGTTGATACTACTCTTTTTTACTAAGAATTCTAAAAAAGATGTTCTCACTGTTCAAATTTATGTTGATGATATTATCTTTGGATCTACTAATAAGAATCTTTGTGAGAAATTTTCTAAGTTAATGCAAGGTGAATTCAAGATAAGCATAATAGGAGAACTCAAATCCTTCCTTAGTTTGCAAGTCAAATAAGAAAAAGATAAAATTTTGATCCATAAACAAAAATACACCTAGGATCTGCTCAGAAAGTTTAAGATGGAAGGTTCCAAGCTTATGATCACACCAATGCATCCATCTATGGTGCTAAATATGAGATAGGTAATCATGTTGATCAGAAAGCTTATAGAGGTATGACTGGCTCTCTCTTGTACCTCACTACTAGTAAGTCTAATATTATGTTTAATGTTTGTCTCTGTGCTAGGTTCTAAGCTAATCCTAAGGAATTTCATCTTAAGGTTGTTAAGATAATTTTCAGATATCTACTTAGTACTACTAACTTTGATTTGAGATATGAGAAAACTCAAAAATTTGAGCTAGTAGGTTTCTATGATGCTAACTATGCTAGAGATCGAGTCGAAAGGGAAAACACTAATAGAGGATGTCACTTCATTAGGAAATCCTTTGTCTCATGGTCAAGCAAAAAACAAAATTCAATAGCTCTCTCAATTGCTGAAGTAGAATATATTTCTGCATCAATTTGCTACTCTTAGTTTTTATCGGTGAAATATCTACTTGAGGATTACTCGCTGAGGTATAACTCTATTCTTGTTTTCTCTGATAATACTAGTGCAATAAACCTAGCTAAAAACCTTATTCAACACTCAAGAGAAAAGCATATTGAGATCATACATCATTTTATTAGAGATTATGTTCAGAAGAGTGTTTTGGAACTAAAATTTGAGGACATTGATCATTAGTGGGTTAATATATTAACTAAATCCCTTCATGAAGATCATTTTTGCTTCATAAGAGACAACATTAGTGTGTCTAGATCAAAGCTTTGAAACTATGTTCGAATAGTTGTTGCTTAGAAAAGGTTTTTAAGACTATATGTCATAACTTTATGAGCATCATAAAACAATCAAAATTGTATTAAGAAACCTTCCTCATTATGCTCAGAAAGCAAACTGATATGTCATCAGAAAGCTCTCTTGAAAATATCAAAAAACTAAAATTACCTTTCTCCTCAGTAAATACATGAAATTACTATTAGCATTGTTTTTTTCTCTCATTTAATCTCCAATGGTTACTTTTCTCTCTCCTAACAATGGCTAGTTTTCACCCCTCGTTTATAAATATATCAATACCTAAACACTTCAACATTTTCACTCCAACCTCTCTTAATTACTTCTAATTGCTCTCTCAAATCCCTTCATCTCTCACATTCTCTATTTTTAATTGTTGTGAACCTTATTTCTTTTCCTATATCTCCTTCTCTTATAACTGAGAATGACCAAGTGTAAAACCTCTATGAAATCCCTCAAGCCAACTCGCAGTTCTTTGAGGTAATCATCCCTAAAGAGTAAGACCAAGAAAGAAATAACTCTACAAACTAAGAAGAGAAAGAGTACTGAGGCTTTTACTCCACAGTCGAAGCCCTTCAAACAAGAAAATCTTGCATTTATTAGTTCTAATGAAGAAACACTTTCTTATTTCACCAAAAAGGACCAGAAGTAACACTATGAATAGGAATACATCAACAAGTTCATTATGGCTAGATGAAGAATTTCTTTTGATGAAATGGTGTTAAAAGGAATGGACATTGATGACCTCATTCAATTTCAGAAATGGAAAATGTTCTTTGACGTCTCAGAACAAGTTTACCCAAGAATAGTAAGAGCTTTCTATGTTGTTGCTCATGTCTTGAACAATCACAAGCAATTTGTTTGGAGAAGATTTTAAGGTGACCATGGAGAATCTGGAAAAGGTTATTAACGTGAAGGTTCGAGGAATCCAAGCCTATGACAATCTAGGATGGATTCAAGCCAACAATCTCTCAATATAAAGTGTTCTAAATAAAATCTTTGAAGTCTCTTATGCAAGTGCTCTGACCTCCAACAAATTGACGTACAAGACTTGATTCTTACACACTAATGATCCATTTTGTGCTGCCAAGTGCTAGAAGTATTGATCGAGTTACTGATGTTAACATTACAGTCATCTATCATCTGATGGCCAAAAGAAAGATAGGTGTTCCATTTGTTATCTTTGAGTATATGGTTTCTATAATAAACTAGAAGAGAAAGAAGATTATTTGTCTCCTTTATGACATGTTGTTGACAAAAATATTTAGGTTTAATGGAATGGGTTTATGCAATGAAGAATTTGACCCTCCTGGCACCAAGTTCTCTTATAAGAACTTGGAGTGCATGAAACTTGATCTCACCCTCATCTTAGCTAAAGAAGAAAAAGAAAAAGCTAAAGAAGCCATTCTTGAGAAAAAAAAGCTTAAAAAAGAAGAAGAAAAGAAGAAAAAGAAGATAAAGAAAAAGAATAAGAAAAAACAGGAAGTAGAAAATTAAAAGAGAAATGAAAAGGAGAAGGAATAAAAAAAAAAAAAAAGAAGAATAAAGCATAAATAGAAGCTCCAAAACCTAGAAAAAAAGAAAAGAAAAGAAATGAAAGTTTGTGAATGTGCTGACCCTTGAAGAATGAGAAAGAATAACCAAAATAAGGTTGGATATGGTTCCTAAAAATACTCCTACCTCTTAGACTTATGTGTCACCTGAGACGACTCATTCTGAGGTGTATGAACCTTAGAACTTGATGAAAAAGCTACTAAAAAGACTATTAGATGTGAATCAATGTCTATGGAAGAAATTAGAAGACAACAACAAGAAATCTTTGAGATGTTTGATCAAGGCATGGTGTCTCTCCCCAAAATTACTTAGCTGGCCCAACACAAGATATAACATCCTCCTTAATCTATTAGTCTTGAGAATTAATATAGAAGCTCAATAATATTTTAGTTATTTTTATGTTAATTTTAATATTATTCTGAGCTGGTTTATGTATGTTGCTATAACCCAAGATATGGAAAATAACTTATATTAACTCAAAATTTAGCACAAATTACTTAAACGAGGAAAATAAATAGGGAAAATTTACTTCTATGACACGAATAGTTATAATGAGTTATGGTGAATTTTGAAGAATTAACTGAATTAGTTTGGCATTTTTAATAACACAGAATGAATGTTTAAATGTTAAATTAAATCGAAATGGTGTAGAAAATTATGAGATTTTGTGGAGATGTAAAGTAAAGGATGAAGGTTTTTTTAGAAATGAGTACATGTTAAGACATATACTTGTGAGTCTATTAACTTAATTTCTTAGATTTAATTTAACTTAAGGAAGAGTAATAGAGCTTAATTGATGATTAACAGAGTATAGAAAATTATGGAATGATGAAAATAAGGACTAAAAGAAATTATAGAAATTTCTATAACACTTATAAAAGTCAAAAAATTCAATTATGGAATATTAAAGTATCCCTAAGAGATACAAAACTCCTATTAAGTCATGAAAGTCAATTGATTTTATCTCCTTTTTTCTTTCTCCACCGCCCTTGACCTTTGCCTTTGATTTCTCATTTTTTTTCTCTCATTCATTTACGTAACATAAAGCAACAGAAGATAAGAATAAAAAAAAAGAACAGGAAAGAAAAAAGAGAAATAGAGACAAAGAACGTGAGAAGTTAAAAAGGAAAGAGGAAAAGAAAGAAGAGGAAAAAGGAAGAAGAAATGCAAGAAGGAAAACCAAGGAAAGACAAGAAAAGGAAAAACATAACTTCACTAAAGGAATTGAGTTAGGGGAATTGTATGATTCTTTTTCTATACTCTTTTCTCCTTATTTTCTTGACTTTTGCATGAATAATAATGGATGAGTATGTATATGTAGTTGATGATAGTTGATGAGATTTGAGTATAGATATATATACACAACCAATAGAGATTATATTGATAAAGTAGTATAGATTTTTATTGTCATATTATATGATTTATAGTTTGGTTAGTTGTATATAATGATTGAAATGATTTGGAATATGAAAGAATGCTAGAGAATGATTTTTCTGGTGTTTCTGGTGTATTTTTGTATGTCATATTCGAATAGACTCGTGACCTATTCAAATAGGCTTTGGCATAATGCACCATATTGAGATTTTGAAGCAACTATTTGAATAGATTCTTAGTCAATTCAAATAGGTCATTTCAAAATAGTAGAATTTCAATTCTATTAGAATAGACTACGTGAACTATTCGAATGGTATAATCTCGAATGACATGTTTCCAATTCTATTCGAATAGACTAAGTGAGCTATTTGAATGGTATAATCTCGAATGTCATGTTTTTTATTGCTAATCGAATAGGCTTAGTGAGCTATTCAAATAGCAGATTCCATAAAGCCATAAAATTGGATGCTATTTGAATAATATACTAGCTTATTCGAATAATAGAGCTTAAAACAGAGACTTATATGGTAACATATGCATCAAATTGAATGAGATCTTTAATTAGATTGTTGTTTGCCTTGAATGTGCACTTGATGAATTAGAAATATGATGATAATGTGCACTAGGTATATTCAAATGATGAGATATGTTGAGATGCTATTTCTTTTTGAAAGATAGTCATTATTTGCTATGGCTAAAGATTAATATATGAGATGATCCTCATACTTAGAATTAATCAAATTAGTGTGAGAAATGATGATTCCCTCCCTACTATAGTAATTAAGGTTGAGGATGTACATTTCCTCCCTCTTTACTTGAGCCTATCCTAGATAGTAAGTGGTTGATGATGGATATTCCCTCTCTACTAGGAGTAATCCTAGATGATTAGTAGTGTGAGGAATGATGATTCTCTCCCTATCAAATATTGGTAGTGTGAGGAAGGATGATTCCATCCCTATCAGAGTAGTTGAGGATGAACATTCTATCTCTACTTGAAGTGATTCTAGATAATTAGTAGTGTAAGAAAAGATGATTCCCTCCCTACTTTAATTTCTAGATTGAGGATGAACATTTCCTCCTTACCAAGGTAGTACGAGGATGGATGATTCTCTTCTACCTATTTGATAAAAAGAATAAAGTCTGGAGAATATGTTTGATATATGATGAATGAAGATTGTTGTTTGGGTGAATAACTTAACAAAATTTTGAGCTTATTATCTTTGACTTATTAATATGATAATGAGGTATAGATTGAATATGAAAATGATTTTGGTAAATGATTTAAATTAAAATTTCTACTTCAGGAAGAGAAAGGAATTCATTTTGGCTTTAACCACCTTTCTATAATTAATGATTATGATTTATTTGATTTCTTCAAAGTAGTTGTAATTATTATGATAACATGGTTTATATATTTAATCTATTGAGAATATTTAAAATTCTCACCCCATATATTTGAATTTCTATGATAATTCTAGGAAAAGCGACTACTGAAAAGTAGAATACAAGACGTGGAAGTACGAAGCATAATATACTTTTTGGGACTGTAATTATGTATATACTTTTGTATTAAGGATTTTTTTTGTAAAATTGTATATATTTGTGCCTTGAAAAGCCTAGTTTATAGATAATGCACATGTTGTATTTATGAGTAATACAATTATAAGTGTATTAATTATCCCTCATAAGGCTTATATATATATTACTTATACAACAATAACAACAACAACCAAACATTTTTCCATTAGGTGGGGTTGGCTACATGGATCAAATAACGTCATTATGCCCTATCATAAACCAAGTCTTTAGAAATGTTATTCAAATCTAAATCTTTTTTAATTGTTTCACCTATAGTCTTTCTTGGTCTCCCTCTACCTCTAGCTAGTGGACTATCCTTCACCTGATCTATTCTTCTTACCGAGGCTTCTTAGGGTCTTCTTCTTACATGTCCAAACCACCTAAGGCGAGATTCTACCATCTTTTCCATAATAGGTGCTACCCTTGCTTTCTCTCTAATGCATTCATTCCTAATCATATCTCGTCTAGTATGGCCATACATCCAGCGCAACATCCTCATCTCTGTGACACTGATCTTATGTTCTTGCTAGCTTTTTACCGCCTAACATTCAGTACCATACAACATCGCGAGCCTTATAACTGTGCGGTAAAATTTACCCTTAAGCTTAAGAGACATTTTTCTATCATAAAACACTCCTGAAGCACACTTCCATTTCATCTATCCAGCTTGAATCCTATGATTTACATCTCTCTCTATCTCTCAGTCATTTTGTATGATAGATTCAAGAAATCTAAACCATGTGACTTGTGGTATGGTGTGATCTGTAACACCCTTGTGGAGATGTCACATTTATGGTGTAAAAAAATAAAAATAAATAAAATATTACCCAAGTAATAAAACATTTTGTACATATTTAATATGAGTTGTAAATTTTCTCCTTTTTATACATTATCTCGTTAAATAAAATAACACGAAACAGAAAATAAAACAAACTATTATTACACACCATAATGTACATATAATTTTGTCTTAAGTCGTACAAATAATTTACAACTATAAATATTTAAATAAAGCAGTAAAAAGTTAGTATAATACAAAATGTAGACATGTCCAAGTGCACATCAAAGATTTCTAACCCTCCAAAGGATCACTTTCAGAGGAAACCTCGGGTGATAGAAATCCAGGATGCCTCACAGCTCTACGGACAGGAGTCCGTGCTGTTGACACTATACTGATCTCACTGGGTACACGAAAAAATCCTCCCAGTGATGCCTCAAATCCAAAGGCATCTCCAGATGTAGGTACAAAGTAGTAATAAAGACAGACTCAACATCAAATTCTCCACGCAGGGACACAGTCAGACATCCCAAGTAGATCACCGATCCTCGATCCTCCCGCAGTCGCCAGGTCTTCGAGCCTCCATGAAACTCCAATCTCACAAAACCAAGAAATCCCAGCAACGACATGATTACCAAATCAGTCCAAAGGATATGGATGATCGAATGACTCGCACTCGTCGAACTGATCACCCGTCTGCTGTTGCTCCTCCTCAGGAACATAAATAATAATACAAAAATAATACATATAGAGAGGTGAGACGACCTACATCATTACCAAGAAGTAGATTTAGGACTTTTTTGTAGAATTTTGGATATACTATTAGTATTAGATTTAGGACGTTACACAAGAAGGTTGATGAAGAAAAATAATCATCTAAAACAAATAAATAAGTTTCTAAAAAAGAGTTATATGATGCTGAGAGAGCTCTTGAAGTGAAGAAAAAGGATGAACCAAAAAAAGGCAAAGAAAAAAGGAAAAAATGTGTGCAAGAAGAAGAAGATTTGCCATGTACATTTGATGAAAAGGTAGACATTCAAGAAGAGGGGCTCAAGATTAATAAGGTTGTGGAACTAAAGACAGAAATAAGTTGGAGCTGCCAAAGATATAAGTAGTTCAAGCTTCCCTAAGCTTTCTGATCTAAATCAAGATGGTATAACTTATGTGCCACAATCTGAGCCCTTCTACCACACTCCTTCCACCTCTCCATTTCTTGGATCTCCTAAGTTTTATCAAACTCAACAAGCCTAATCTGGAGAATCTAAAGAGCTCTACATTGAAACTCTTATATACACCCCCTCCATAAGTACAAAATCCTATTATTGCTGATGATGAAATTGCTACTACTAGAGCCCTTTTTGGGTTAGTTGACAAGGTTGTTGAGGTTGCTACCATGATGAAACAAGCCACTCTTCAACCCCTTTGGGATCATGTTGAAGAATCTGTTGAAGTTAAGGTTGCTACCATAATGGAACAAGCCACTCTTCAACCCTTTGAGGATCATGTTGAAGAAGAAAAAGATCACATTTCTACTTATAAGGTATCTGATGTTGAGAAGCTTGCTAATACTACTAAGACAACACCAAATCCTCTTAAAACTAAACCAAGTCACTCTGCTACCCTTGCTACTACTACATCTGAATCACAACCATGCTTGACCATAGTTCCATGGTATTTATTTCATTATGAATGAACAAAGCCTACACAGACAGTCAAAGAACAACTTGGAAGGATGAACACTAGGTTGAGAAAGCTCAAGAGAGAACAAAAAGAAATAAGGAATGAGTTTGAACAAAAATTATATGAAGTGCTAAATGTTGTTAAGGAATTCAAGGACATGTTAAGGAAGTTTGAAGCTTGGTGGGTTTTGGAATATGAGATTAAGCTAAAACTTAACACTAACCACTCCTACAGGCCCAAGCCTTTCAAAACTAGGTGCCATCTACCTCCAAATTCCATTCTTGTTTCCTTTTATTTTGATTCATCTGATAATGATGCTTAGCTCACTAGTTGTCTATCATTAATTTAAAAACTAGATCGGACTGGCCGATTCAACTAGAAAATCAGTGAACCGGCCAAATGTCTAGTCCATTTAAACCCCAAAACCGGTTATATAAAAAATGGGTATAAAATTAAGTGAACTAATTAAAAACTGGCTTAACCGGTATAAGACCAGTTTGGATGGTTCTATGAGATTTTTAACTTGTATTTATTTCTTAAATATGGTGCTGACATAATAGCCTAATGGGTCACCTTTGCTACATACTAATGAAGGCCCACAATGTAGAATTGTATGGTCCAATTAAAGCACGTTGGTACATCTCCATTGTATAGAAGGTGAACTCTTGGGTGTTGCATTAATTAGTCAATGTGGGACTTCTAAGATATTATAACAAAATTCTACATCAAAATGCACTATCTGGGAATCAAACTTGGGTACAAGTGATAATAATATGCATTCCCCACCATTATTCTACTATTACTATTTAGTCATTAGACATATACTATTATATTTATTACATTTACTAGCAGTATATACTATATTTAATATTAAAATATATTTAAAATATATACTCTGATTAAAGTATTATTTGACCATGGTTGAACTATAAAATTATGAACCAATTTCTTCATTGGTTTAATGTTCGGTCCAATTTTTAAAGCGTTGTTGTCTATGATGATTATGCTGGTTTTATTATTTTTTTGTGATAACAAATGGGGGTAAGAAAAAGAATGGGTATCCCCTCTTGAACCCTTAAGTCTCTTATGCTCTAAGTATATATGCATGTTTTTTTATGTTTTGTTAAAGGTTTATACTGAACGATAAATTTCATTTATGCTATAATCTTTCTCAAAATGATGTTCCAATACTTATTCATATATGCTTTTATATCTATCTATGCTCTATAACCTCCTCTATTAAAGCTAATATTTCTTGATGGTTAAGCTGAGGGGGAGCATTCAAAATTTGCAAGTTGATCATAAAACTTTATATTTAGAAATCTATGGTAAGAAATAGTTTGTCATCATAAAAAATGGAGATATTATAAGTTCCAAAGTCTTAAGACCCCTTTATGTGTCTTGCTCTTCGTCATCTTTATAAGTTTTGATGGCTAATAAACTCATTTCTTAAAGTATTCTTATTGTTCATCGCAACAAAAAACTCACATGTTCACTTATTATGAACTATATGAGTTGTTCTAATTGTTTGATGAAGTGTGTTGAAATAAATGATGAGATAAAATCTTTGCTTGACAACCATACTTTTGAATTGGTCAAGTTGCCTAAGGACAGGAAACGCTTCCAAAATTGGTGGGTTTATAAGTTGAAGGCTAAAGAAATGTTTCAATTCCACAATACACAATACAAAGTTTGATTAGTTGTCAATGTCTACTGTTAGAAAAAAGAGATTGATTTTAAGGAGATATTCTCACCTGTTGCTAGCTTGGCATTTGCCTCCACATGAGTTGAAGGAACAGTTTGTTGTGTGGGTCCTCCCTCAAGTGGGAATCATATCCTTTAAAAGAAAAAAAATAAATATAAAGTGTTTGTGTGTGATTCAAGTCATGTGACTTGACCTTGAAGAGAAAAAAGAAAAAGAAAGTTTCTTTTTCAAGTCACATGATGGACTTTATAAAAGGAGAAAGAAGAAGGTTTTTGAAATTAATAACAACATATGACTTAACCTTGAAGAGAAAGAAAAAAAAAAAGAAAGTTTCACTTCTCAAGTCACGTGATGGACTTTATAAAAAGAGAGAGAAGAGGGTCATTGAAATTAATAACAACACCTTCCTCCTCGTTTAACAGCACCATCAACAAGCTTTGAGGGAAGAATTTTGCTCACTTTGTGATATCTATTTGGTAGTCATTTATACTCCGATTTAGATGATTTTTTATTTTGTTGTTCCTGACACCGTGAGTTTTTATTTTGTACACTCATAATTTTATTTCTTCATTTCTTTTGGTTGGACTATTTTTACTTGTTTGTGAGTTTTGAGCATTGTTGTCTTGGTGATTTCTACTTATTGGTAGTGAATAGAGGTCTTCTATAAGATTCTTTTTGTCTTAGAAGACTCTTTGTTGTACTTATTGATATTTTATAATGGAGATTTTTTTGGATTAGGTCACATGATTTTTACTTCTCATATTGAGAGAGTTTTTCATATTAAAAGTTTTATGTGTTCTCCTTTGCCTATTTTATTTTGTGTTTTTTGGATACATATACACATACACACACTCTCTCTCTCCATCTCTCTTTCTCTCTCTCTCACACACACACACAGAGAGAGATATAAGGATATTTTTAACATTTCATATATTTTACTTCTCACAAGTTTTTTCAAGCAAGAAATGTTTATTTCACCTACTTATTTGTACTGTTACTTCTGTTGTGTGCACATCCTTTTCCCAACATATAGGAGCTCAAAATAAATAAATAAAGGTATAATACAATAACATATATGCATTCCAATGGGTATTTACAAAAAAAAAAGTTTATGAAAACACATGTTAATAAACATAAAACTTTAATTCAATATTATTCTCTATATACCCAACTATTTCACAAAATTCTGGAGTTGACAAACTCATGACAATGAGTACTGCAAAACCCCTAAATTAATTCCATGAAAATAATCATAAGAAAAATTGACTATGTAATCATTACAATCATCCACCAATAAGTATGTTTAGGTTTATTGAATCATATAATATGGATCTTGGACCCCGTTTGGTACATAGTATAAGACTTAATAGTATAAGCTTACATTATATGACTTATTTTTATCATATGTTTGGTGTGACACTTGATAGGATGAAGTTACCCGGTCCACCTATTTTTATCCAATGATTATATGATAAACTTATCAGGCCACTTGAGGCCTGATAAGACATGATAAGATAAGACTTGATAAAAATACAATACTCTAATCCTAAATCAATCCTAACTCTTGTGTTCTCCTCTCATAGTCATCATCTCACCATCTTGATTACCCACCTTTATTGTTAAAAGTCACTAGTTTTGTTCCCTTATGTGTCATTGTTCCTGTTCTCTGCCATCGACATTCATTCGATAAAAGTCCCCATTTTACTTTGAATTTTCTATTTGGGTTTCTTCTCTCATCCTCCATCAAAATTTGGATTGTGATGTTTAATGCAAAGTGTTAGGTGTCGAAACTCTCAATAGATAGTCTTATACAAACAAGAGTTAAATATCCAATTAAATATCCAATAAAAAATAAGATGATTGATATATTTGCAAATTAATGTAGAAGGATCTTTTTATGTGCAAAACGTTGATGGCTTGTTTTCCAAATTTCATGTTGTGCTTCTTATGTGTTATGCATTCATGTGTGGTATAATAAATGTTGGATAGTACAAAATTTTATACAATGTATAACTTATATTATACTATCGGGTCTTATCCTATCAAGTCGTATCTTGTATGATGTATCAAACAAATCCAAAATATATTAAGATAGAATTAGTTCAAAATGATAAAGAGTCATTATTCCTTATAGAAAAATAATAAACCATGATTGAGTTAGCATCACCATCCTCGAAGATTTTTTTTAAAAAAAATTGCAAAAGGTTTTGTCAGAAACATCATATCAAGATCAGATGAGTTGGAATTTAGCTGTGATCATACCCCACTCAATGAAGATGACTGGTATAAAGTAGATCTTTGAAATCTTTCCCAATATGTTAACCAATTTTTTTCCAAAAACATATTCCTCTTTTTAAAAAAGAATTACAATTACACTAATAATGTTCAGAATTGTCCATAAAATTTATTAGTGACAATAATGTATTTGTGAAGCCCTCTACATCTACAAAAGGAAAGGGCTCTCTTGTGTTATGCATCAAAGTTTTCTAAGTTATCTAAAAGTGTTTATTTGAATGTTTGTTTTGAGTATATTTTTCTATAAAATATCTTTTAAGAGAAAAATTTTAATTTTTCAGTATTAATTTTCAGACTTATTTGTAAGTTCTCATTATTGGTTTTAATCATATAATCATATACATATAAAAGTAGGATAACCTGAGTGACGAAAGTGATATATATCGGCATGAAATTTAGCCTTAGGCACGAAAAAATATATTTTAATAGAAAAATATATAATAGAATAAAATTAATGAATTAATATCCAAATTATGAACATAAATGCTGATTGATTATAAAATTGGATAAATAACAATAACCCTCATCAAGGTTTCTGAATATGACAAGTAACCTCATTTTCACCAAAATATTACACTCCACCCATCCACTTACTTGGCCTAACTGAGCTATTAGCTTAACCAATCATTTAACCATAGCTATCACTCATTTAACGCATTTTGTCTCATACTCTAACCCATCTCCACCTACCTACGGTCACCCTAACCCTCACCCACCCATTTACGCAGAAACCACTTTAGATTTCTTAATCTCTTCATATGCTCATTACCCTTACCCGCTGCTGCTCCAGAATGAGGATAATCCAACATCGGAGGTAGGAGATAGGAAGAGCTCGTCATCATCGTAGGGTTTAAAGGCGCTGGTTGACTATGTTTTATGTTTGAAAGATTCACGACACTAGAAATATGAACAAGATATATTATTCACTAATCCCATACACATACTCTAAATTGGCAAATATTATACACCATTTCATCTAGGTAAGCTTCATACTCAAAAGAAAACTTGGAATTAACAACTAGGAAGCATCATTCTGCTACTACAACTCTTTGAAAATATCGTTCTCTAATTTATATGTTAGTTTTATGAGTACTTTATCCTTACTTTAACATCCCTATTGAAGTATGATAAAAAAAATATTTTCATTACATGAATTGTGTCATCGCTGTCATCTACCTTCAATTTAAGTAGTGGAAAGAACATGTTTAATAAATCTACAATTTTCTTCCACAAATTATTACCTAAAAACCAATAACCATCTCAATTTGAATATTGATTTCATACATCAAATCATGAGCAATACCAGCTAGAGTATAGCCAAAGTCGTTGAATGATCGAAGCTACCCTAAACCTCTCTGGTTCTACCCATCTTCTTCTTCATACCTTTGTTTCCATTTTACTCCTATATGGAACAATTGCTATAGGTTCTGACTTTGGCATTTGACCCATATTGTCCCTACAAGACCCACCATTGACGAGTATCCTTGTGATCCCAACATAGTGCAGTAACTCTACTATCTTCAACGCAGTGACACCTTTATTGGTTCTGGCTTCAACATATGCACTCTTCAAGAACAACTTCAAATTCAGTGTATGATTTTTCATTCTTCTTGTTTAAAAATTCCAAAATTTGATTTTTTAAAAATTTATATGACGACGGTGTGAGGTCCAAACCATGACAATTAACTAAATGATACTGAGTTTGTTTTGTTTCTCTGTTCACCAGAGTAGCTGTGGTATTTACTTAAACAACGTGAAGATGTGATAGGGCATGACCATTTTCATTGTAGAACGTGCGTCACTTTTTGGGGGACTTGGTTGCTCTCGGGGTGCTATTGCTTTAAAATATGGAACTATCACTTGTGATGACTGTTTGAGCTGCTTCTGCGATTGTTCGGCAATGCAAGCTTAGACTAGACACAGGTTGAGATTGTTTTTGCTACAACCATGGAGTGGAGGGGTTGCTACCGCTAGAGAGAAAACCCAATCTGGCACAGCTTTTGGGCCTAGGGATAGAATCACACAAGATGAAGATCTGTCACCAAAATGGGAAAGAAGGTTGGATTCACATACTGTCCTGCCCCTGTTTCACACCAGTAGGTGGTTTATATGGTCACCCACTCATCCTAACTCCAAGAAGCCTCCAATGGTAGACCCAAGCAACAACACTAAACCATCTATCCTTTTTTTTTTTTTGTATTCAACAACATAGGTTAACTATGGTTATTGATGACATATTCCGTCACAGTATCCTAATGACTCAGTTAAGCCAAGTTAATAGATGGGCTGAAATGTAATATTTTGGTGAAAATGAGGTTAATTGTGATATTCAAAAACCTCAAGGAAGGTCATTGTTATTTACCCATAAAATTTATGATATGAATATTTATTAGAAAATATTGATATTTGATATTGGCGAACATTTAGATTTAATGAATAAAATCAATTTAGAAAAAAATTGATATATTATTGCATTGATTCCATATAATTAATTAATTAAAAATCACTTTAGGATTCAATTAAGATTAGAAGAGTCATTTGTTTGGGTTATAAATTATCCAAAGCAAAATCACAAAAACATGCAAATATAGACACCAGTGGTAAGCTATATTGTAAGTGTTGTGGCAATTAAGCTTGATTGGAAGATTAAGATTGTAATTGCGTTAACAATATCGAGATGATTGTCCAATATTAGAATGTATGGTCATTATTCTAATATATGATGCTTGCTATATGTGTGTTTTTTGCTATAAGAAATAGCAAAATAACAAAAACACACAAACCTAGACACCGATGGTAAGCTATATCGAATGTGTTGTACCAAGTAAGCTTGATTGGAAGATCAAGATTTGAATTACATTAATAGTATTGAGATGATTGTCTAATATAAGAAGGAATGCTCATTATTCTAATATATGATGCTTGCTATATATGTGTTTTTTGCAATGTTTTCAGAACCAGAACGACCCTTGAACCATTTTTTTGAGAGGGTCAAGGTTTTGAGATTAGAGCGGGATTAAACTAGGGTCAAACTAGGGTTTTTTAACATGCCTTCATATTCTATAAATATATGTTACCATATAACAAATATAATATATATTTGATTAATAAATTGCTCCATAATTCAAATTGCTCCATAAATCTCACAACACATAGTCATATATAGTTATACACAAATTATATTACTAACGTTATACAGAGGTTATATGAACAAGTGTACAAATCGAATGCCACTAAGAATGAAGGAATGCGATCAAAGTTAAAACTTAAAAGGAATTGCTATTAGTATAAGTTATAAAGAAAAAAATAGGATGCTCGATACTCACTGAGAATCGACAAAGTCAAACGGCCACAGACAAATAGCAACGGTGGGGGTGACAGATAAACAATTTCGTGCGGTGGACAACTAGTGATGGACGAACAACAACCGTGATGAGCAATTGGTGGAGAGCCTCACTAAGAATGGACGAAGACAAATAGCCACGACCCATGGATGAGCAAAAAGAGCAGTGGTGGACAACTATGATGGAGGTGCGGTGGACTACTGCTAATGGAGGTTGAGGCGCTGAGTAATGGCAGCTAGTGGCTACGATAAGAAAAGGAGGACTAAAGGAGAATGAATGTGACGATGAGCAGAAAGGTTGTGTTGCAATGAGCTAAGAAGAAAGAATCATTAAGCTAGGGCACCAGTAAAAACAACGTCATTTTGGCATTAAAAATCTAAGAAAAAAAATAAAAAAGTAGCCTAGTTCAACCTCTAAAACTAGTTCTGATTTGAACGATTCACTAGTTTAACTGATTTTTAAAAATGTGGGCTTTATGGGTTAATTGGACAGGTCGATGGATCAGTTCTCGATTTTTTTAGTTCAATCGGCCGATTCAGTTTAGGTTTAAAATCCATGTAATGTATGTTTGGTTCAACTGTAAATACTTTGATTATTTCAATAATCGATTATTATATAAAAATATTTTGTTATAATCGATTATAATCAATTCATATTCATTTTTATGTTTGGATATATTAGCTGAAAAATAATTTTAAACTAATCTGTTTCATTTAGATGATATAAAAAAATTACATTTATGTATTAAATTATCAAAATAAGTATATAATAATTAAAAAAATTATTTGATTGAGAAGAAATGATATTTACATCTCAAAGTGTAATGAAAAAAATATAAACTAGAATCATAAACTTCAATCTTTAGATTATAATTTTTTTTTTTAATAATACATTGAATTTCGTGTAAAAATTAAAACAAATTTTATTAAACATGTTATAATATTATTAAAATAATTTTTTTAAAAAAATCTATTTTAAGTAAAAAAAAACTTATCCAAATATGCACTAAATTACAAGTGATCAACAAACAAAGTAGCTTCCTGTACATGTGAAAGAAAGAAGAGTCACCTAGGAAATTACCGTTGAGTTTCTCTGTATGGCATGGACAGACCATGAGAAAATGGAAATGAAATTGAGAAAAATAAGAATGTTAAGTAAATTTTACTTTCTTTCCTATGTGGTTAAATAATTTTGTGATTTTCCTTTAAATAATTTATAGCTAAAAAAATTCTATTAATTAATTAGGCCGTCGATTGCACGGGTATATAATATACGCAAGTTTCAACATATTTAGTTTAACCTTCGTTAATTTTTCTCCGTTCAATAAATAGAGGCTCCTCTACTCACCGTGTTCTACATTTTTTCAACACGAACAACACAACACTGGGGTGCGAACGAGACCCAACTCCACAAGGCCATCTATCTTCTTCACAATTTCTTCTCAGAACCGCCAACAAAACCACCGTTTTCTCCCACTCTCAGCCAAAATCAAACCTGCCCACACCACACCAACCCCAATCTCCCATTGTTCCCTCCCTCCTCAATTCAACGCATCCGTTTCGAGTTGCAACAACGATTGTCCCAAAACCCACTTTGTTTCTTCATCCGAAAATCTCGAGCTTCACTCTGGTAATTTCGTCTTTCTTTTCCTCGTTGATTCGTTTTTCTCTTAAATTCATGCCTAGGTTTTGTTACGGTTTTCCGTTAATGTGTTGTAATGTAATTTGATTGCAATTTTTTTGGGGTATTATTCGATGTGGTAAAAAAAAATGTTCCCTTCTCACTATAAACCCTAGTGCTAATTATGTTACTATGTAGGTGCGTGTTTTGTGAACACAAGATACGAATATGGATCACCATGAGGATGAATGCCGCATCGGAGGTGAAAGAAACAGCAAACAAGATGATGAGGTTGTAATCATTCATCTTTTAAGTGAGATTGTTAATGACCCAATATGTGTTACTTTAGTACTTCAGTTTGGTTGCACTTATTATTATTATTAGTATTATTATTATTATTTTTGTTTCCTCTGAGTATCTAGTGAGAATATCATGCAGTTTTCTGTGCATGTGTATTGGATGTGAAAAATGTAATATCTTGTAAGTTACATCAGTGGCTTAGGCTGTTTAACTATGGTACTGATGTTGGTTGCACCGTTTTCTTTTCCTACGAGCATTCAGTGAGAAAATTATGCAGCTTCTTGGAGGGTTACTATAAATTGGCCGTGAATTTTAGAGCTCGTTTGGATGTGCTTATTTTGATCAAGAAAGACCTTTTTTTGTTTAAAAAAAAAGTACTTTTTGCATTTTTTTATAATGTTTGGATGACTTCTTTTTAAAAAAGCAAAAGCACTAAAAGAGATCTTTTTTTTTCAAGCTAGATTTTGGTGCTTTTTTAAAAAAAGCCTTTTTTTTTAACATAAAAACTGTTTAAACATTAAAAAAAGTACTTCTCTAATATTACATCTAAACATAAATTAGCTTTTACTTTTTTAAAAGATCTTTTAAAAAAAGATTGCATAAAAAAAGATTTTATTCTAGAAGCTCATCCAAACAAGCCCTTAGTATTTATGCTTATTTGTGGATGAATGGATTATATAGTTTTTAATGGCTTTATTGATTTGGATGGTGAATGGAAAATTGTATAATGAAGTTATTGGGTAGTTTTTTCATTACAAACTGACTGAGTTGAGTCATAACTATTCTAATCATGTGCAGGAAGCTGTTGCTCGCCTTGAGGAAATAAAAAAATCAATTGAGGCAAAGATGGCTTTACGTCAAAGCAATTTGAATCCCGAGAGGCCTGGTTAGTTATTGTTCCTTTTATATTTTATATTTATTATGCTATAATTAGTTTTGTGCTGCCAATAGGAATGGACAAAATTCTTTAAATTGCTGCAGAGTGCAGACTTACGCAAGAGCTCTAGCTCAAGTGGTACCATGTCTCTTAGGAGACTACTTGATCTCAGGATTGAAGTGCAGCCAGGATACTAGGTCTTGGACCTCCTTCTTGTAACCCAAAAAAAAAGCACTTCAAGATAAAGTCTATTTGTATCTGCAGTAAATGAAAGTTCTTTCTTGTTTCATGAACTTGATGGGAAACATAGATGAGAGTGACTTTTGGTGCCAGATTGATCTTCTTTTCATATTATCATGGTTCATTCTAGAAATCTTATCAAGTGAGAAAGAGAAAACAGAAACGTGTAGCAGAAGACAGAGAGAATGAGAGAGAAGAGAGAATGAAAATTATCTAGAAACAAACTGAAAACTGTAATTGTCAGTTACAACAGTTGTACACAGCTGTATTTATACAGCTAGTAGAAGCTCAACTACTCTAAACAACTTAACTGATTCTGTTACTAACTAACACAATAAGACAATATTCTAACTAACTACTAGACCTCTGGAACATTCTAAACAATATTCAACAGCTAATACTATATACTCTAATATGCTCCCCTCAAACTCAGGGTGGGTGTTGCAAAGCAAATTTATCAAACACCCTGAGTTTATCTCTCAAAGTACAGAATCTAAGACTTGACAATGGTTTGGTAAACAAATCAGCTGTCTGGTCTTGTGCTGGAATGTGAGAGACCACCAGGCTTTTGTTGAGGACTTTCTCTCGTACAAAAAATATGTCCAATTCCATATGCTTAGGTCGTGCATGAAGAATTGGATTATGAGCAAGCAGGACTGTACTAAGATTGTCATAGTGAACAGCTGGAGCTGGAACAGCGACATGAAGTTCTTGCAGTAGTGACTGAATCCAGATCAGCTTTGTAGCTGTGGCTGTAAGGCTACGATACTCAGCCTCTGTACTGGACCGAGCTACTAAGATTTGCTTCTTTGACCACCAAGAAACAAGATTAAGGCCCAAGAAAATACATGATCCAGAAGTTGACCTTCTATCATCCGGATCTGATGCCCAATCAACATCACATTAGGCATGTAGAGCAAGTGACCTAGATGACCTCGCAGGTTGAAGTAGCAGGCATGAGTAATAGTACTTTATAGAAAATCAGATCAAGAGAGAAAGAGAAAGAGAAAACGTAGAAGAGAGAGAGAGAGAGAGAGAGAGATTGATTATCTTTCAGAAAACTGAATAATAGAAAACTAATTACAACAGTGAACTCCTTTGTATTTATACGATTGTCAAAAGCTTTAACTAATATTCAACTAACTCTAGGATTTCTAGAACATTCTAACTATACTATACAATGATCGGCTAATACAAGTATACTCTAATACTCTCCCCTCAAACTCGGGATGGGTGTTGCAAGGCAAATTTGTCAAACACCCGAGTTTGTCTCTCAAAGTACAAAATCGAAACTGTTTGATCCTGTCTTTGGAACATGAGAGACTACCAGACTCTTGTTGAGAACCTTTTCACGAACAAAAAATATATCCAATTCCATATGCTTTGTTCGCATGAAGAATTGGATTATGAGCAAGCAGCACTGTACTAAGATTATCACAATGAACAATTGGTCTGGTACAACAACATTTAATTCTTGCGGCAAAGATTGGATCAGATTGATTCCATTCAGTGGCGGCAAGAAGCACGATACTCGGCTCTGTCTTGGATCGGGCGACTAAAGGTTGCTTTTTCGACCACCAAGAAACAAGATTAGGGCCCAAGAAAATACATGACCCCGGAAGTGGATCTCCTATCATCCTGGATCGATGCCCAATCAAGCATCACAAAAGGCATGCGAGTAAGAGAATTAGATGACCTTGCAGGTGGAGTAGCAAACCATGAGTAATAGTGCCTTTAAGATACCTTAAAATCCGTTTAATGACTTTCCGGTGATCCTCAAGTGGAGAGCTAAGAAAGCGGCATACTTTGTTCACACTAAAACAGATTTGAGGTCTAGTGATTGTTGCATACGCAAAGCACCAACCACTCGACTGTATAAGTTGAGGGTCATCAACATAGTTACTTCCAAGTTTAGACAAATGACTTGGTGTTAGTTACCATTGGAGTGCTTATGCCTTTGGCATCAATCATTTTAGCTTTTTTCAATAAATCTCTAATATATTTACTTTGACTGAGAAGAATAGATCCATTAGCCAAGTGTTTGACTTCTATTCCAAGAAAATAGTCAAGCTTTCCTAACTGCTTTAAGGCAAATTCTCCATTTAGTTTAGTGATCAACTGCTGCACCAAAGATGAAGAGCTGCCAGTCACAATAATGTCATCCACATAAACTAAAACATAAGTGAGTGTGTTGTGAACTAGTGTGAATGAAAAGTGATGGATCACAACGGCTGGACTTAAACCCAAAACCAAGTAAGGAAGTGCCAATCTCTCAAACCAGGCTCTAGGAGCCTGTTTCAACCCATAGAGTGCTTTATTCAACTTGCAAACCAGCTCCTTATTTGAGTCTTCAAAACCTGGAGGTTGCTGCATGTATACCTCCTCTTGTAAATAACCATTGAGGAATGCATTATTGACATCCAACTGCTGTAATGCCCACCGCCGAGTAAGTGCTAGTGTGAGAACCACTCTATCACGGGTTTAACTTTAACTGGTGAAAAGGTCTCTCGTGTAATCAAATCCTGGTTGTTGATGAAACCCCTTGGCCACTAAGGCCTTGTACTTGTTGATAGAACCATCAGAATTTTCTTTTACACGAAAAACCCATTTGCAGCCAATAGCAGTTCTATTTGGTGGAAGAGAAACCAATGTCCAAGTCTGGTTCTTAATCAGTGCATCATATTCAGCAGTCATGGCTTCATGCCATTTGGGACTAGTCAAGGCCTCTTTTGAGAATTTGGTTCAAGATGAGCAAGAAGAAGAGTTGGAGTTATTCGTGGTTTGACAATCCCAGATTTGGATCTAGTTTGCATGGGATGAGTAGACACAAGAACAGGCTGAGAATGAGAAACACTATCATATTGAAAATCAGAATCAGAATTTGATGGAAGGAAATGTGAAGTGTTTCCAGAGCCTGATGCAACAGAGAAGGAGAAGACAAATTATGACCAGTATTAAAAGGTGAAGTTGTAGTAGGAACTGGTAATGCAGAATCAGAACTAGAATCGAACTAGAATCGGTCCTATGTTCAAACCAACCTAGAATTAGGGGATAAGGAAACAAATAGAACGGGGGCGGAGAAGAACGTGAGGGAAAATGAGAAAAGTAAAGAGGAGGAAGAATAGGTGGACTAGATGGAATTGCAGGTTGATTTGTCGGCAAGAATCGCAGAGGAATGAGACTCGAATAGGGAAAACGAAATTCATTAAAAAGAACATCCTTAGAAATATAAATTCCGCCATCCAACGAAAGACACTTATACCCCTTGTGATTGGAAGAATAGCCAAGAAAGACACATTCACTAGACCTAAATTCTAGTTTGTGTTTATTATAAGGCCTCAAACAAGGATAACATGCACACCCAAACACCTTAAGAGAATTATAATCAGGATATGCATTAAACAATTTGACATAAGGAACTTGGTTTTGAAGAGCAGTAGTGGGCAATCTATTAATAAGATCTGAAGTGAGGAAAGCATGATCCCAAAATTTAAGAGGTAAAGAAGCTTGAGCTAACAAGGTAAGACCCATATCAACTATTTGTCGATGTTTACGCTCAATACTTCCATTTTGATGATGAGTATGAGGACAAATAAGACGATGGTGAATACCCAAATCAGCAAGGAATTTTGAAAAGGGTCGAAACTCCCCATCTGTTTGAACAGACTTGATCTTTTTATCAAACGAAGTTCAATCATTGCCTTAAATTGTTTGAAGACAAAACGCATTGGATTTTTGCTTGAGAGGATAAAGCCAAGTAAATCGTGTACAAGCATCAACAAAGGAGATGTAATAAAAATGACCACTGGAGGACTGGATAGGGGTGGACCCCACAAATCACTAAAAATTAGCTCAAAGGGCTCTTGATATACAGTAGTAGACAAATGAGAAGGTAAGCGATGAGCTTTGCCAATACAACATGCAGAGCAAAATTCAGAAATCATTTTATTGCAAATGGGAATATGACAAGATTGCGGTACGCTTTTTAACTGTTTCAAAATGAGGATGTCCCAACCTACAGTGCCACAACGTGTATGATGTAGGAACTACATTTTCAGAGTGTGAAAAACTATTATTTACAGCTGGGATTGCATTTACAGAGTCAGAAAAACTATTATTTACAGCTGGAATTGCATTTACAGAGTCATTATTTACAATTTGTTGAAACATCACGATTTATTTCTAGTATTGACGGCGTTTACAACAGTGAAAGCCAAAGGAACGACTTGAATCGAGAAGATGAAGATGCTGAAGTCAGTTAATTGTGAAGGCACACGAGGCAATGAGAAACTGTGGAAGATATATAAGCCATCAGGTCCAAGAGAACCCTCCAACAAATTATCTCGTTTGTGGCCTGAGATTTCACAAAACAATGAAAGGGATGAAATTCAAAGTAAACAGAATTATCTTGTGCAAATTTGCTTACACTTACTAGATTTTTGGTGATTGAAGGAACAAGGAGCAAATTATTTAGAGATAGAGAAATATCGAATTGAAAGGAGACAATATTTTAGAAGAACCAATAGAATGAATTTTAAGGCCTTGACCATTACCCACTAAAATTTGGTCTGAACCAGGAAAGTCTTGTCTCTGTTGTAGATTTCCAGGATTCTGCAGTAACATGATGTGTGGCACGAATCGGGATGCCATGCTTGATTAGAATTCTCGTGAGGCGAGAAGTTAAAAGGGCCATAGGATTAATTTCTTGTCTTTGTATACAGTGGCCATAGGATTCATTTCTTGTCTTTGTATAGTAGGGTGGCCATAGGATTCATTTCTTGTCTTTGTATAGTTGGTATATGGATCTGCTGAAATCATCACGGGCACTGAGAATGTACGGGTTGAGTAGAATATTGATATGAACTAACATTAGGATACTGATGGATCGATGTTGCAAGTACAACCGTTGAGGCCGAAATTGAGAGGATTTGTGGAGATTGAAAATCCGATAAGAGCTAGGTCCCTGATTGAAGTAGGTGTGATTGTGCCAAGCCCAAAATTTGAATATGGTCTGCGGAGGCATTGATTGAAAAATGCTTCGATAACTACCTCCTGGATGTGAATTTTGGCCTTGACCATAGTTTTGATCAAACCTATAATAGCAAACTGAGGCAGGATGGCGCGGTCGATCACAAACTTGGCAAACAACAACACTTCGGTAGTTAGAGCCAAATCTACCACGGCCTCTTCCTCTATTGCCAAACCTACCACCACGTCCTCTATTGAAATGTTGCTGATAAGACTGAGAACCAAAGTGATTGAAATCAGAGTTGTAACCAGACTGAAAATTGGGTGAAGCAAAACCAGGTGGAGTGAAACCAGGTGGAGTAAAACCAGGTGGGGGTGGTGGTTGAACTGGATTTAAATGGTTGTGATTCAAATTTGAAGATGGTTGATTCATGGAACTAAAGGACTGAGTAGGTGCAACTACATTTTTGGTCGAAGAATTGGGAAGAGATTCACCTTCTTTAGCTTGAGCTACATTAACTGAAAAGGCATAAGAAACAGAGAGACGATTTTTCTCTATTCTGGCCTCATGTGACAGTAGTAGAGACTCAATGTCTCCAATTGTATACGGATCAAGTCTGCTGTTAATTGATGTGACAAAAGCATCATACTCATCTGGAAGACCATCAAGAATAATATCAATATGTTCTTGAGATGAAACAGGATGACCAATGGAAATGAGAGAGTCTACAAGTGCTTTAATCCTCATAAGATATTCTCGAAACAGAATGGGTGCCCTTCTTGGTGTTTCGAAGTTCAGAACGAAATTGATTCACCTTTGCTCGATTTTGAGATCGAAAATATGCATGGACTTCATCCCAAAGCTGCCAAGAATGTACACAACCAACCACACGTGTTCGAAGAGGGTCGGAGAGTGACGATAATAACCATGAGAACAGCAGTTGATCCTGCTGTTCCCAATCCAGATAAGCATCATTCGGACGACCAGTGCCGAATCAGACAAAAAGCGTGGAGGAATAGCAAGATTGATAACAAATTTTTGTAAGCGGTGTGCTTTAATTGTGGCTTCAATCTGTTGTTTCCAGATTAAGAAATTTTTCTCATCAAGTTTGACTGAGATAGAATGAGTAAAACTAGTTAAGGTTGATGATCGAGGAACTGGTTGATCACCCAAAGAGGCATCTGTAACTGGTGGTGAGGACCTATCTGTAACCGGTGGTGAGGACCTAGCTTCCATAATTGCAGATTACACATATACTTTAGATCGTAACAAACAGAAACTCAGATCCACAATGCAAGTATTCAAGAAACTCAAGAACAGAGAGAAATCTTAACGTCAGATCACACAAAGATCAAGAACGAAATTCAAGAGCAGAGAGCAATCTTAGCTTCAGATCGCACAAGGATCAATAACGAAATTCAGACCATAGCTTGAAGCTTCGGATTCGGATTTGACGCTGAATGAAGCAGAAAGATCGCGGCTCACGGACCAAGCGGAACAAAGGTCGGATCGCATCGAAAAACCTAACCTCAGATCGTAGAAATCAAGACTCAGATCGTAGAAAATCAAGAGCAGAGAGCAGACTTAGCTTCAGATCGCACAGAGATCAATAACGAAATCCAGACCGTAGCTTCAGAAGCTTCAGATTCAGATCAGACAGAATGGAGCAGAAAGATCGCAGCTCACGGACCATGCAGAACAAAGTTCAGATCGCATCAGAAAGATCGCAGAAACCAAGACTCAGATCGCAGCAACAGAAGCTTTAGATCCAGATCGTATAGACTGGAGCAAAATCGCAACTCACATATCACACAGATTACCCAGAGCAGAGCGAAATCGGAACTCAGTTCAGATTAGAAGGAGATCAGAACCAGATTGGAATTTCAACTCAGATCGGAGCCAAATTTCCCAGAGCAAGAAGGAGAAACCAGATTTGGAGAAGCGCAGTTAGATCGGAACTAGCTCTGTGATACCATTATAGAAAATCAGATCAAGAGAGAAAGAGAAAGAGAAAACGTAGAGAAGAGAGAGAGAGAGAGAGAGATTGATTATCTTTCAGAAAACTGAATAATAGAAAACTAATTACAACAGTGAACTCCACTGTATTTATACAGTTGTCAAAAGCTTTAACTAATATTCAACTAACTCTAGGATTTCTAGAACATTCTAACTATACTATAACAGTCAGCTAATACAGTATACTCTAATAGTACTCTTAAGATATCGCAAAATGCATTTAACAGCCTTCCAATGATCTTCAAGTGGAGAACTTAGAAACTGACAGGCTTTGTTCACAAGTGGAGAACTTAGTAATAGTAGATTTCAGGTCTAGTGATTGTTGCATACTGTAAGGCACCAACTACTGACCTATATAGTTGAGGGTCATCAATATAGTTGCTTCCAAGTTTAGACAACTTGCTGTTAGTCACCATAGGAGTACTTATGCCTTTGGCATCAGACATCTTAGCTTTTTCCAGCAAATCTCTAATATACTTACTCTGATTGAGAAGAATAGACCCATTAGACAAGTGCTGAACTTCTATTCCAAGAAAGTAATCAAGTTTCCCTAGCTGCTTTAAAGCAAACTCTCCATTTAGCTTAGTAATCAGCTGCTGTACCAAAGTGGGTGAGCTTCCAGTCACAATGATATCATCCACATATATTAGAACATAGGTAGTGTGCTGTGAACTGATTTGAATGAAAAGAGAGGGATCATAGCAGCTAGATTTAAAACCAAAACTGATCAAAGAAGCTGCCAATCTCTCAAACCAACCCCTAGGTTGCTGCATGTATACCTCCTCTTGTAAATAACCATTGAGGAATGCATTGTTTACGTCCAGCTGCTGTAACTCCCACTGTTGAGTGAGTGCTAGTGTAAGCACAACTCTAATTGTCACTAGTTTAACTACTGGTGAAAAGGTCTCTGTGTAGTCAAACCCAGGCTGTTGATGGAACCTTTTAGCCACTAACCTGGCCTTGTATTTGTTAATAGAACCATCAGAATTTTCTTTTACACGAAATACCCATTTGCAGCCAATTGCAGTCCTATTTGGTGGAAGTGGTACCAACGTCCAAGTTTGATTCCTAATTAGTGCATCATACTCAGCAGTCATGGCTTCATGCCATTTGGGACTGATCAAGGCCTCTTGAACAGAATTAGGTTCAAGATGAGCAAGAAGAAGAGTTGGAGTTATTCTTGGTTTAACAATACCTGATTTGGATCTTGTTTGCATGGGGTGAGTAGACACAGGAACAACCTGAGGATTAGAAAGATGTACAGGTTGAAAATCAGAATCTGAGGTAGTGAAAAGGTGAGTGCTTGCAGATTCTGATTCAGCAACAGTGGTATTGGACAGTTCTGAACCAGTATTAAGATTTGTAGACTCAAAAACAGGTGCAGAAACTGAACCAGAACCAGTAACAGGAATAAAACCAGAATCAGTAGACTCAAATGCAGAAACAGAGCCAGATGCAGAATCATAACCAGAACCAGTAACAGGAATTAAACCAGAATTAGTAAACTCAATAACAGGTGCAGAATCAGAACCAGAACCAGTAACAGGAATTAAACCAGAATCCGTAGACTTAATAACAGGTGCAGAATCAGAACCAGTAACAGGAATTAAACCAGAAGTAGTAGGTAAAGAAGCAGTAGAAGAATGAATTGAACTACTAGAAACTGGTGAGTTGTTAGTAAAAGAAGAATGAAACTGAGAAAAGGAGGAAGGAAGGATAGGGAGGACCAGATGGAATTTCAGTAATTTTTGTAGCAGCTGTAGAGGGATGAGACTCTAAATATGGGAAACGAAACTCATTAAAAAGAACATCCTTGGAGATATAAATTCTGCCATCCAAAGAAAGACACTTATAAACCCTTATGGTTAGAGGAGTAGCCTAGAAAGATGCACTTACTAGATCTAAATTTTAGTTTGTGTCTGTTATAAGGCCTCAAACAGGGGTAACATGCACACCCAAACACCTGTAGAAACTTATAATTAGGACTTGCATTAAAAAGTTTGATGTAAGGAATTTGGTTTTGAAGAGCTGTGGTGGGAAGCCTATTAATGAGATAAACTGAAGTAAGAAAGGCATGATCCCAAAATTTAAGAGGCAAAGAAGCTTGAGCCAATAAAGTAAGACACATGTCAACTATTTGTCTATGTTTGTGCTCAACACTACCATTTTGATGGTGAGTATGAGGACAAATAAAACAATGGTTAATTCCCAAATCAACAAGAAACTTTGAAAAGGGTCTAAACTCCCCACCCCAATCTGTTTGGACAGGTTTAATCTTTTTATTAAACTGAAGTTCAACCATTGCCTTAAACTGTTTGAAAACTGAAAAATCCTCTGATTTTTGTCCAAGAGGATAAAGCCAAGTAAACCTTGTACAAGCATCAACAAAGGAGATGTAGTAAAAATTACCACTAGAGGACTGAATAGGGGCTGGACCCCACAAGTCACTGAAAATTAGCTCAAAGGGTTCTTGATATACAGTAGTAGAAAGGTGAGAAGGTAAACAATGTGCTTTGCCAAGACAACATGCAGCACAAAATTCTGAAACCATTTTATTACAAACGGGAAGATTACAAGAGTGTAATACAGACTTGACTACATCAAAATGGGGATGTCCCAACCTACAATGCCACAACGTATAGGATGTAGGAACTACATTTGCAGAAAATGAAGAGTCATTATTTACAGCTGCTGATTTATTGACAGTATTTACAATAGGCTGAAATCCTAAAGAACAGCTTGAAACAGAAGATGATGGTGCTGAAGCTGCAGATTGTGAAGGCACATGAGGCAAGGAGAAACTGTGGAAGGTGTATAAACCATCAGGTCCAAGAGAACCCTCCAGCAGTGTCTCGTTTGTGGCCTGAGATTTCACAAAACAATGAGAGGGGTGAAATTCAAAGTAAACAGAATTATCTTGGGCGAATTTCTAACACTAGATTTTTGGTAATTGAAGGAACAAGAAGTAAATTATTTAGAGAGAGAGAAATAGTAGAATTGAAAGGAGACAAATTTTTTGATGAACCAATAGACTGAATTTCAAGGCCTTGACCATTACCCATTAAAAGTTGATCTGAACCAGGAAAATCCTGTCTCTGCTGCAGATTGGCAGGGTCTGCAGTGACATGATGTGTTGCACCGGAGTCAGGATGCCAAGCTTGATTAGAGCTCTGTGTAGCAGTGGTTAACAGGGCCATGGGGTTCATTTACTGTGCTGTATAGTTGGTAAATGGATTAGCTGAAACCAGCATAGCATGTCTAGGTTGGGTGGGGTATTGGTATGAACCAGCACTAGAATGCAGTGACTGATGCTGCAGTAAGGAGGGCTGGTGAGACTGAAACTGAGAGGAAAGTTGTTGGGGCTGAAACTGAGATGGATAAAATGAGGAACTAGGTCCTGATTGTAGTAACTGTGAGTGTGCTAACTGGGCTGAATATGGCTGCAGAGGCTGCAGAGACTGCAGAGGCTGCAGAGACTGCAGAGGCAGTTATTGCTGCTGCAGGGACTGTGACGGCATTTGTGAGTGCTGAAAATTCTGCCTTTGTTGCTGAAAACTAATTCCTGGTTGGAAACCTTGTCCTTGACCATAATTCTGATCAAATCTATAGTAACACACTGAAGCAGAATGTCCAGGCTGATCACAAAGTTGACAAACTACAAACAGTCCTGTAGTTAGAGCCAAACCCACTACGCCCTCTTCCTCTATAACTAAATCTACCACCTCTTCCTCCTCTATTAAAATTCTGTTGATAAGCATGTGTACCAAACTGATTTTGGTCAGAACTGAAACCGGATTGAAACACTCCTTGTGGATGCATTGGAGCAAAACCAGGTGGCGTTGGCAAAGACTGAACATTTTGATGTGGGGGTGGCAAAGACTGAACATTCGGATTTAAATTCAGAGATGGTTGATTCATAGAGCTGAAGGATTGTGCAAGTGCTACAACATGCTTGGTTGAATAATTGGGTAGGGAATTACCACCATTGGCCCGAGCAATATTGACTGAAAAGGCATCTGAAACAACGAGGCGATTCTTCTCTATTCTGGTCTCATGAGACAGCAATAGAGACTCAATGTCTCCAATGGTGTATGGATCAAGTCTGCTAGCAATAAACATGACAAACGCATCATATTCTTCAGGAAGACCCTCAAGAATGATGTCAATATGATCTGGAAACTGGATGACCAATTGAAAATAAAGAGTTCACTAGTGCTTTGATGTGCAGAAGATACTCTGAAATAGAACGCAGGCCCTTCTTGGTATTACGGAGTTCAGAACGATACTGATTTACCTTTGCACTATTTTGGGACCTGAAGTACGCATGAATTTCATCCCAAAGCTGCCACGAGTGTACACAGTCAACAACACGTGTGCGAAGAGGATCAGAAAGCGATGACAATAACCATGAGAACAACATCTAGTCTTGCTGTTCCCAATCCAAATATGCATCATTCATGTGACCCACATTTCCATCTAAATCTGATAGAAACCGAGCAGGAATATCAGGATCCATAACAAATTTCTACAAGCGATGTGGCTTAATTGTAGCTTCGATTTGTTGTTTCCAGACAAGAAAGTTTTTCCCATCAAGCTTGACTGAACTTGAATGAGATAAATTGGTTAGAGTCAAAGACCAAGGAACAACAGAGAAAGGTGGATCACCCAGAACTTCAACTAGTGGTGGTGACGGTGCTTCCATAATTATAACTCAGAACACACCTCAGATAACACACCTCAAATCTTGATGGCACTCCAGATTACAGAAATCGCAACAGAGAGTAGAACCACAACTTAGATGAAAGCAGAAAATACAACTCAGCAGAAAAACTCAGCTCCAGATCACGCAACTCCAAAATCCAGATCACACAACTCACAGGTCAAGAGAGAAATTGAGCAGAAAAATCCAGCTCTAGAACATCAACTCAAAGCTTAAACCCAGAGCAAGAACGTAGCTCAGATCGAAACAGAAAAGACAACCCAGAAAGATGCAACTCACAAACGAAGATCGCGACATAGATTGAAGCAACTAAGACGTAACTCCATATCGCTACTCCAGATCACAACTCTAGATCGCAACTCCAGATTGCAACTCCAAATCGTGAAGCCCACAAAAAAAACGAAAATCGCAGCACAAATTGAAGCAACTAAGATGCAACTCTAGATTGCAACTCAAATCTTGATTGCAATTTCAGATTGCAACTCCAAATCACGCAGCTCACAAACTAAGATCACAATGTAGATCGTGCAATTCAAAGCTCAAACTCAGAGCAAGAACGAAAATCAGATTGAAGTAGAAGACAAAGCTCAAATCGAAACTTAGCTATGTGATACCATTCTAAATTTGTTGTGGATCCTGATATTCCTCCACGGTTTTTGTTAGATTCAGATAGAAATGTGGGTCACATGAATGATGCATATTTGGATTAGGAACTGCAAGACCAGATGCTGTTCTCATGGTTATTGTCATCGCTTTCTGATCCTCTTCGCACACGTGTTGTTGGTGTGTACACTCGTGGCAGCTCTGGGATGAAGTTCATACGTACTTCAGGTCCCAAAATAGTGCAAAGGTAAATCAGTATCTTCTGAACTCCACAATACCAAGAAGGGCTCGCGTTCTATTTTTGAGTATCTTTTGCGCATCAAAGCACTAGTAGACTCCTTAATCTCAATTGGTCTTCCAGTTTCTCTTCAAGATCATATTGACATCATTCTTGAGGGTCTTCCTAAAGAATATGATGCATTTGTCACGTCTATTGCTAGAAGACTTGATCCATACACTGTTGGAGACATTGAGTCTCTATTGCTGTCTCATGAGGCCAGAATAGAGAAGAATCGCCGCCCTGTTTTAGACGCCTTTTCAGTCAATATTGCTCGGGCCAATGGTGGTAATTCCCTGCCCAATTATTCAACCAAGCATGTTGTAACACTTGCACAATCCTTCAGCTCTATGAATCAACCATCTCTGAATTTAAATCCGAATGTTCAGTCTTTGCCACCCCCCATCAAAATGTTTAGTCTTTGCCAACCCCACCTGGTTTTGCTCCAATGCATTCACAAGGAGTGTTTCAATCCGGTTGCAGTTTTGACCAAAATCAGTTTGGTACTCATTCTTATCAACAAAGTTTTAATAGAGGAGGAAGAGGTGGTAGATTTTAGTTATAGAGGAAGAGGACGTGGTAGGTTTGGCTCTAATTACAAGAGTATTGTAGTTTGTCAAGTTTGTGATCAGCCTAGACATTTTGCTTTTGTGTGTTACTATAGATTTGATCAGAATTATGGTCAAGGCAAGGTTCCCAATTAGGAATTAGTTTTCAGTAGCAAAGGCAGAATTTTCAGCACTCACAAATGCCTTCACAGTCCATTAAACCAAGAATAACTCCAACTCTTCTTCTTGCTCATCTTGAACCTAATTCTGTTCAAGAGGCCTTGATCAGTCCCAAATGGCATGAAGCCATGACTGCTGAGTATGATGCACTAATTAGGAATCAAACTTGGACGTTGGTACCACTTCCACCAAATAGGACTGCAATTGGCTGCAAATGGGTATTTCGTGTAAAAGAAAATTCTGATGGTTCTATTAACAAATACAAGGCCAGGTTAGTGGCTAAAGGGTTCCACCAACAGCCTGGGTTTGACTACACAGAGACCTTTTCACCAGTAGTTAAACCCAGGCTGTTGATGGAACCCTTTAGCCATTAACCTGACCTTGTATTTGTTAATCGAACCATCAGGATTTTCTTTTACACAAAATACCATTTGCAACCAATTGCAGTCCTATTTGGTGGAAGTGGTACCAACGTCCAAGTCTGATTCTTAATTAGTACATCATACTCAGTAGTCATGGCTTCATGCCATTTGGGACTAATCAAGGCTTCTTGGACAGAACTAGGTTCAAGATGAGCAAGAAGAAGAGTTGGAGTTATTCTTGGTGTAATTTTTTTGTTTTTCTCTAGAAACTGAAATATGTAATTGTCAGTTACAATAGATGTACACATCTGTATTTATACAGCTAGTAGAAGCTCAACTACTCTTAACAACTTAACTGATTCTGTTACTAACTAACACAATAAGACATTATTCTAACTAACTACTAGACCTCTGAAACATTCTAAACAATATTCAACGACTAATACTATATACTCTAATAGTTCATAGCTTTTACTATGGACAACTATACCTGGATACATCTTGCTGGTGGCAGTATGTATGGCTTCAAATGACTGTGTTTTGGAAGATAAATTGTAAACTGAATCTTCAAGAAAATAAATCTTGATGATGCCATGCCCTTTTATTAGTATCTAGTGAAGAAAGTGACAGAATTGTACAATTCATTAGTGTGTGTCAGAGTGAGTAGTATCTCACTCGACATCACATTGGCAGACTCATTAAGTCAGATAGATAGCTAGAGCTGCTTCTTCCTGAATGTGATTCTGGACTGCAAAGTGCAAACCTGATCTTGGAAGCTGCTTTCTGCGTACCTAAACACAATTAGGCACATATAATGACACCCTTCTGATAATTTTTTGGACAATATCTAAGCCTGTTTAGTTTAGGATGAAAGCTTACAATATACTTTCACAGTTGTACATTATTTTTAGAGATGCAAAATCCATTCATGGGCCTTCGCCTAATAGGTTAAACTTTTAAGAGAGTTGATCCTTCACATGGTGTCAAATACTCATTGAGTCTATGACCAACTGGTCGGGAGTTTGATCCTTACTCCCCCATTCTTCATAAGCTAAATTAAAGTTCATTTTCAGCCCAAGATAAAGTGGGCTTGTGCATTATGCATGCTTCAAGTCCAAACTCCAAAAGGCTTCTGCATGAGGGAGTGTCTTAGACATATAAAAGCCATTCCTTGGCCTCCACCCAACAACTTAAGCTTTTAGAAGAGAGCTTAAGCTTTTAGAAGAGTTTGTCCTTAACATCATGGATTGAATGAAGGCTATCTGCAGATGAGTTCTTGAGCTGTATAAGAATTAACAAGTTTTAAAACTGGTTAGGCTGCAAGTCAAGTGTTGTGGTGTTCTTCTGGTTGGTTACTATCAATGCATATGATAGACCTACGAAGGCAAGGAGGACAGGATAGGGAACATGGGATTAATTGCTGGAGTAACAGAAAGTGAGATTAATGATGGGGAACATGGGATTAATTGCTGGTAATGGTGATAATTGTGTAACGGCAGGATTAAGTGGGATTAATGGTTGTAACACTGGGAATGGGATTCAAGACAGGAAAGGATTAGACAGGATTGTTGTGTTAAGTGTGGGGGCAGGGGAACGTGAAAAGGGAGAAAAATTTTGGGCTAGATTCTTGGGAGGGACTGAGCACTCTATATTTACTCAGATTATCTATTTCTACTATCTTTCAGAATTTTCCTATGATTTTTGTGTGGACATCATTTTGATATCAACTAGAATGCAGTAATAAATTAGTATTCTTCAATTTTCTGTCCTAGTTTCACCAATATCTATCAACTGGTATCAGAGCTCCCGATCCAGGGGGCTTTGGATGGTGACCACGCAAGCTATGGAATCTCGCATTGAGACGTTGGAGAGGAGTATGCAACAGAAGCATGAAGCATTGGAGGGGCGGTTGGAGGAGATGATGCAACTGTTATAGATCCGAAGCAAGGAGGAGACGAAGGGGAGGTTGTGATTTTGCCGACGTTCCAATTTCACGATTCTAGTGATCGAAGGGACAACGGGAGCCTTGGACAGATACGAAAAAAAAATGGATGATAGAGTGGAACAGATCGAGAAGTTGCTGGATATATTGGAGATGCAAGATCTCAGTCATCGCAAGAGATTGGAGATTTCGATGTTTGACGGAGATGACATTTACGATTGGTTGATTAGTGTGGTGCATCATTTCGACGCAGATGTAACTTCGGACTGGGAGAAACTACCAGTGGTTGTGGGGCCCTGAGAGGTTGAGCTTTAGTTTGGTACCAATGGTGGGAGTGGTGCAATCCGAATGCCACTTGGTGGATCTTCTTGAAGGCACTGGTCAAAAGATTCCAATCCGAGTACGACCTAAATCAGCCGGTTTAGGTCTAGGATGAGGAATCGAAACTGGAAACATATTCAGAGACAGAAATAGAGAATGACCATCTGTTGGAGAAGCTTGAGGTCGAGAATGTGGTAGAGGAGATAGAGGCAGAAGATGAAGGTGGTGATGCAGCAGTGGTTCACCATTTTAGGAACTCAGATCCGGTTAAGATGATGACGGAAGAGGAGGAACTCTAGAAAGAGCTCATTATAGTGAGACGAAAACTGTTGTAGTCATGGCTATGTCTTGGTGACGAAGTAAGGGTGGAGATAAAGGACAATCTGTACACGATGGTCCAGCAGGGGCAGAAGTACCCCACGATGGCTAGAAAACTTTGGGTTTTGAGAAGTTCGGTCAGCCCACCGCCACTGCCAAAACTGTCGGACTCGGATTCTTCTATGGAGGTGGATGGGTCATTTACTATGATTGAGTGCCGGATCTCGCATGCGTCGGCCAAGCCTCCACCACCAAAACCACCGGACCCAGACTTTTGTATGACAACTGAAGGATTGTTCATGGTTGAGACGCTGGCAGAAATGGTTGTTGCACCACAATCTCCTACTAGAAGCATCGTGCTTGGGGTAGAGAGGGAAGGAGGGGCAGAATGGGAATTGGGTTCTTTTCTTATTAACCTAATGGGTCAGGCCCAATTTGCTGATAAAAGGAAAAGGGTCCAAAAAAATGGGGAAAGGTACTCAATGATATGTGGGCCACGACCCAATTCTATAATTGAAATTGGAGCAAAGGATTCAACTGCATCCAAAGAGACCCCCACCATTATAACTATTGCAACAAATTTTGGGCCATGGCCCATAACAGATAATGATGCTCGGTTACAACCATTGCATTTAAGTATTGAACAAGAAACAATGTCATCTAAATGCATGGAACCAGCACATGGTCGTTTCGGGTTTGATCCAGTTATTAAAGAACTTGCTCTCTCCTTTCTATGGCATACAACTGTTGAAGTACCTCTACAAAAAAATGATTCATTCAAGAATGTTGAGGTGAAGAAAATTGAGAAGTTGCTTGACATGTCAGCATCCATTTTGGAGAAATTCAAAGGTGTTATCAGTATGACTTTGAGTCAACTGTATTTTCCCTATTTAGTGAGTCAACTTTTACTAGTATTGGTATTGTGATGGTCAACTTAGCTACTAGTTTACCCAGTTGCATGTTGTCCTTCAACGAATCTTCCCCACCTTCAAGCAGGGCTAGGTTCATTGGGTTTTACAACCTATGCTGTGGTAGAGAGGAACTTGCAGACATGTAATGACCCATTACAGAAAAGGGCATACTCTCCATTACGAGTTCAGTTTGTTTATGATAGATCTACTGCAGAATCTTTGATAAACTATTGTCTTGCTCTATTTCAATCCAGTAATCGTAATTGTGATCACACAAGTGTTGATCATATGGATAAGTTCACCACATGCACAATTCTTTATGATGCTATTGTATGCATCTACTTGGTGGACAAAATTGAAGGCTGCATGACCTCACTAGAAGCTGGGGTCCAAATGTTCATGTACTGGAAGGTGGTGCAAGTTAAGATTATCACAAGGAAGAATTATAATAAATAGAAGACTGGATGGGGAATAAAAGGAACGGATGTTGACGTAGTCCATGATTTCATCTTATTTGACCTAGGTGGAACGGATGTGCATTTGAGGTGGGATTGGTTAGAAGGGCTTAGGGAAATCAGATTCATCTTCATGAACAATTCTAATGAGTGGTTTTCAGTTGTAAAAACAATGCCAATAAGGTACAATATAGTAACACTAGATCTTTCAAGTAGGGAGGAGTTCTTTTGTTGTCTCAATGGAACTCCCAAGGCAGAACAGGAGGTGCAAGTAGGGAGGAGTTCTTTTGTTGTCTTACTGGAAATCCCAAGGTGGAACAGGAGGTGAAAGAGTTTTTGGTGGTGTTTATCCAAAGCGCGTCAAAGGAAAACTTGCTTATGTTCCAATTACAAAAATAGGTTACTTGCAGTTAGAAATGGGAGATTTTCTCATTAGCAGTCTATCAACAGGTGTTGGTGATACTAGTTGTGCTTCTATTTTGAATCCAGGACCATCTTTGATTGCTGACTCAACTCCTCTTTTGGCTGAAGTCAACTATGCTATTGGAGTGGAAATGAAACCTCAAATTAGCTTCCTAAATGACCAAATGTGTGGTACTAAGTTCCAAGGCAATGCAGATGGTTTATTGCAGGATCATGTGGTTTGCATTCAACCAATTTCTAAGAAGTTATTGAAGACAATAGCTGCATACGGCAAGCAATGTGGGGTGGAAGTTAGCAGTGCCAAAGTGGGTTCCAAGGAACACAACTCTTGGATTTCATGCTTCAAGCAATGGGATGCAATGGGATCCTAGAGGGAGTCCCTTGAGCTGTTATATTTCCCCAATTCTTCACCTTGAGGACAAGGTGAATCTTTTGGGGGGGAATATTGATAGACCCACGGATGCAAGGAGGACAGGATGGGGATCATGGGATTAATTGCTGTAGTAACAGAAAGTGGGATTAATTGTGGGGAACATGGGATTAATTGCTGGTAATGGTGATAATTGTGTAACAGTAGGATTAAGTGGGATTAATGGTTGTAACGGTGGGATTAGACAACACTAAGTGAGTGGGGAACATGGGATTAATTGCTGGTAATGGTGATAATTGTGTAACAGTAGGATTAAGTGGGATTAAATGGGATTCAAGGGAGGAAGAGATTAGATAGGATTGCTGTGTGTAAGTGCGGGGGGCAGGGGAACGTGAAAAGGGAGGAAAAACTTGGGCTAGGCTCTTGGGAAGGACTGAGCACTCTATATTTGCTCAGATTATCTGTTGCTACTATCTTTCTGAATTTCCTATAATTTCTGGGTTGACATCATTCTAATATCAACTAGAGTGTAGGAATAAATCAGTATTCTTCAATTTTCTGTCCTAGTTTCACCGGCTTTTTTACCATACTGCCATTTGTGGCAAAACTAATTACTAAAATGCCATTTTTTTAAACAATTTATCAAAATGCTATCCTTTCAAAACTATTTCCCAAACTGCCACACTTTGGTCCTACGTGGCATTTTTTATTTTTTCCTGAGCCACGTAGGATGCGCCAAAGCGCTGGCGCATATGCGCCAACACGCTTGGCGCATCCACATAGATTGCGCCAATGTGGATGCGCCAGCCTCTTTGGCACATCCTATGTGGATACGCCATCCTACATGGCGCTGTGACCATGTAAAAACACCATGTAGGATGGCGATCCATTACACGGACAAAAAAAAAAAAAAAATGCCACGTTGGGATGTGTTCTAGGGCACTTAACCCATTCCACGTGGATCTCGTACTCTTCCTTAAGGCACATACATTTCACATGCCTATGAGAGAGTGCACCATAACCTTGGAAGACATCAATATTTATAGGCCAAGTGTTTGCTTCTAATTCGAAAGTAATCGATGTGGGACTTTGGTGTTAGTAATGCAAAACAACTAAGTAAGGCAACAATGTACTTTTATTTGATGTGGGACTTTGGTAAATGAAACAAGCATCTTATTTACAGACCTAAAACCATTTTTTTACTTTCTTAGCTACTCATAATATAATTTAATCTTCTTTTTTCTTAATGAACTATCTAGATATTCATGTGACGAACATGAATTATTATCATGTTTGATTCTTGATGTTATTATCAAAACATCAATAGGTTGAATTATTATCAAAAAATGACATTTTGATAATTAATTTTGCCACAAATGATAGTATGGTAAAAAAGCATGTTAGATAGGAATATCACGTATAGGTTCAATAAAGTTGTAAAAAAGTATCAAGCTTCCTCTTTAATTAGTTAATTGCATAAGTTTAAATTTGACTAATCAAAAGTGTTTTCTCTTGCAACTTGCATTACTTTGATATTGCACGTCATTTTTCTTCACATCAATTAACAGGAATAGTTATGATTCCTGCGTTAGGACCAACAAGCATGTAGGTCGTGAACAAGATCAACCCTCTAGCAAGAAAATAGATAAAGAAATTCATGAAAGAAAGAAATAAATAAAAATGACGTGCAACAAACATTACCCTTATTTTCCTATAAACTATACCATATTCATGGAATAATAATAAATACACGCTTTAAAAAGATCATAACTATTAATTTAACTTATTTTCTTTAAAATTTATGTAAATATATTTAAAATTAATGGTGAATATCTTCCTAGAGTATATGTTTATTGAAGTTATGTGAGCATATTATAATTTTTCTTTTTTTTTTCTTTTCTGATTTATGCTAAGTCAAATCATATATGAAATCAAATTTAGAAGAGAAAACTAAAAGGAAATACAATATGAGACTCGTAAAGCAAATTGAATTTAGATTCTCAAGTAATTAAATTGAGGTTTGATAGAATTTTTTTGTGATAATAACATCAAGAATCAAACATGATAATAATTCATGCTTGTCACATGAATATCTAGATAGTTCATTAAGAAAAAAGAAGATTAAATTATATTATGAGTAGCTAAGAAAGTAAAAAAATGATTTTAGGTGTGTAAATAAGATGCTTGTTTCATTTACCAAAGTCCCGCATCGAATAAAAGTACATTGTTGCCTTACTTAGTTGATTTGCCTTACTAATACCAAAGTCCCATATCGACTACTTTTGGATTAGAAGCAAACACTTGGCCTATAAATATTGATGTCTTCCAAGGTTATGGTGCACTCTCTAATAGGCATGTGAAATGTATGTACCTTTGGGAGGAGTACGAGATCCATGTGGAATGGGTTAAGTGCCCTAGAAGCACACCCAACGTGACATTTTTTTTTTTTTGTCCACGTGGCGTGGATACGCCATCCTACATGGCATTTTTTACATGGATGCGCCATGTAGGATGGCGTATCCACGTAGGATGCACCAAAGAGGCTGGCGCATCCACGTTGGCGCAATCTATGTGGATGCGCCAAGCGTGTTGGCGCAATCTACGTGGATGCGCTAGGCGCTTTGGCGCATCCTACGTGGCTCAGGAAAAAATAAAAAATACCACGTAGGACCAAAGTGTGGCAGTTTGGGAAATAGTTTTGAAAGGATGGTATTTTGATAAATTGTTTAAAAAAAATGGCATTTTAGTAATTAGTTTTGCCACAAATGGCAGTATGGTAAAAAAGCCAGTTTCACCAGTATCTATCAGTATAAGAAGATAAAAATGGCTGGGATGGGATTTATCTACCTTGTGAGCTTTAATATCAGTGAAAGAAGTATGGTGTGTTTTCTTACTAAAAAACTAGTTACTATGTGAAAGGGTAGTGTTGAAGATATGTTGCCCAGTGGATAATTCCTCAGAAGATTTATTTTAGGGACTGGATTCCCATGGGATTAATTATTAGTCGGACTTTGTGGTTGTAGTTGGAACTTCATTGCTTTTGCTATAACCTATGCGGTTGTTACTTGTTATATAAAGGTTTAAATATGTATAGAAGAATTATATTGTGGCACCTAAGAACGTTTCCCAGTATGAAGTAGAACGACTAGGTAATTAGTAATTTTTTTGGTGAGAGGTAAATTGACAATTCAAATTTGAAGCTGCTTTTTTTACTTTTTTACAACAACAATAAGGCTATGTTTGGATTGTTGGGATTAAGTGGAATAGAAGGGAATTGAATGGAATAGAGATAAGTTTCATTGTTTGGTTATGTTAAAAAAGGATGGAATGGGATGGGAGTCGGTGGGATGGATTCCATCCCATCCCACCAGAAACCATCAATTTTCTTCCCCCCCCTCCCCCCAAAATTTGGGGGTATGGGATGAAATCATCTTTTTTATTATGAATTTCATCCCATCCCATAAAAAATCATCAACTTCTCAAACAATGGAATGGTAACTTTACTCCATAACTTTACTCCATTCCATCCCATCCCATCCCATCCAATTCCATCAATTGTTAAATATCCAAACATAGCCTAAGTGACAAAGAGACCTTGCTCTAAATGGTCTCTCTGAAAATTTGGTCTTTGATTGGACACAATGGTGTTGTTTAATACATGTAAGTCCATCCTACCTAATGGGAAAATACTTGGTTGTTGTTGCAACAAAAATAAGTAACTTAGGTTCAAAACCCTTTTAACACGTGTTTGGTGGATTCTCTAGTATGTGCATTGTATTGTCACAAATATTTGTTGCACGAATAGCAATACAATCTGCTCTTATATGCAGACTCAGGATTTTTGAGGACATTGGATTCCAGCATTAAGCGCAACACTGCTGTTATTAAGAAACTGAAGCAGATTAATGAAGAGCAGCGTGAAGCACTGATGGATGACTTGCGAAGTGTCAATTTAAGCAAATTTGTCAGTGAAGCTGTGACAGCTATATGTGATGCCAAGCTTAGAAGTTCAGATATACAAGCAGCAGTTCAGGTATGTGCTTTACAGTTTTCTTCCCATTTTCTACACATTAGAAATTATTTCTTTAGAGTTAGAAGAAAGGATATTCATTGATTAGTTGTGATTAATGTGCTAGGGGTCTGTAAATTTGCATGTCATACTGTTTGTTTACCTTGTAGTTGTTGATTTAATCAATATTTTAATGTAATTATATTACTTTGATCTCAGATTGCTGCACAATCAATTAGACAAATTAAGTTCAAGGATCTTTTGACTGGAAACACAAAAAATATATATATATATATATATATATATATATATATATATATATAAATAAAATAAAAAATAAAAAAATAAAAAAACCTACAGATCAGGTAAAGATCTAATTATTTACACAATTTAATTGTTATATTAGAATTACCTCTTAAGTATATACCAAATCTTAGAGACTACCAAAATTATGAGGGAAGAACGAAAAGAGAGAAAGGAGGCTCTCAATAATATTAAATTGATATGGTGTAAGTTGAAAAAAGACTTTAGAGACTTAGAGAATTTAGAAGGGAAGATTTTGAATTGCTTGAGTGATTAGCACTCAGCAAGAATGATATATATATATATATACACACTGTGAAATAAATGCTACTGTACATTTTCAAGAATATTATTCCCTATATACATGAATCTAATGAATCATCATTAACTACTATTTCCTATAACGTTATTTCCAACACTCCCCCTCAAGCTAGAGCATATAAGTCAAATGCTCCAAGCTTGCAACAAATATAATGGCTTCAAGGTCCTCTAAGGGGTTTTGTAAAGATATCTGCTAGTTGTTCATTTGAACTAACAAATTCAGTAATAATTTCCTTAGAAAGGACCTTCTCTCGAACAAAGTGACAATCAATTTCAATATGTTTAGTTCTTTCATGAAACACAGGATTAGAGGCTATGTGAAGAGCTGCTTGATTATCACAGCATAGTTTCATTTGTTGAACATCTCCGAACTTAAATTCCTGAAGAAGTTGTTTAATCCAAATAAGCTCACAAGTGGCTGTAGCCATAGCTCAGTATTCAGCTTCTGCACTAGACCGTGCAACAACATTTTACTTTTTACTTTTCCATGAAACAAGATTTCCACCAATGACACAATATCCTGATGTGGAACGTCTATCAATAGGAGAACCTGCCCAATCTACATCACAGTATCCAATTATTTGGGTATTCCCTTTATCTTGAAAGAGTAATCCTTGTCCAAGAGCCTTCTTGATGTATCTCAGAATTCTTATCACTGCATCCCAATGATCTGTGTGTGGAGTTACTGCAAAAGAGATGTCTGGTCTTGTTATAGTGAGATAGATAAGTTTTCCAACCAATCTCTGATACCTTTCAGGATCAAAATAGAGCTCCCCCTGATTTGGTAACAATTTATAATTTGGATCCATGAGACTGTCAACAAGTCTACAATCCATCATGCAAGTTTCCTTGAGAATATCTAATGCATACTTCCTTTGTGAGATAGCTATGCCATTCCTTGATTGGGCAACTTCAATACCCAGGAAATATTTTAACTTTCCTAAATCCTTAGTTTGAAAATGATTGAACAGATGTTTCTTCAACTGAGAAATTTTCTCGTGATCATTTCCTGTGATGACTATATCATTTACATACACCACCAAGTAAACACAAGTGTCTGGAGAAGTATGGCAATAGAAGATTGAATGGTCTGCTTCACTGCGTTTCAGTCCAAATTCTTGAATAACAGAACTAAATTTTCCAAACCATGCTCGTGGAGACTGTTTGAGTCCATAGAGAGAACGCCATAGTTTGCAAACTAATCCAGACTCCCCCTGAGCAACAAAGCCTAGCGGTTGCTCCATATAAATTTCCTCTTCTAGCTCTCCATGAAGAACTGCATTTTTAATGTCCAACTGATATAGTGGCAAATGACGAATGGCTGCCATGTCAAGAAAGAGACGAACTGAAGTGATTTTTGCAACTGGAGAAAAGGTATCCCCATAGTTAAGGCCATAAATTTGTGTATAACTTTTGGCTACTAAACGAGCTTTAAGATGATCAATCTGGCCATCTGGACCAACTTTGATAGTATACACTCACCTACATCCAACAATTGTCTTGCCTGGAGGAAGGGAAACTAACTCTCAGGTACCATTTTGTTCAAGAGCCTTGCATTTCATCAATCATGGCTTGTCGCAATCCTGGATGATCAAGTGCCTCACAAATATATTTTGGAATTGAAACAGAGGACAAGGATGATACAAAAGAATAATAGGAAGGAGATAAACGATGATAGCTTAAGAAATTATAAATGGGATGAGGATTCCGGGTGGATTGAGTACCTTTTCTAAGGGCGATTGGCAAGTCGCATTGGGGGTTAGTAAAGGTCGGTGGAGTAGGACAGGCATTGGGTTCAGAAAGGTCTGTAGTAGAGGTGACTGGTGGAGTAGGACATGATTCTTATGGTTCTTCAACTCCCTGTAATGTTTGATCAGGAATACGTGGGCGACGCTAATACGTGATAAGAGGAGGTGAAGATTACTCGGTGGTTGCATGAGGAACTTCTTGTTCATTGGGGGCTTCAGGAAAGACTTGTTCCTGCAAAGGAGAAAGAGATGGACCAAAATACGGAACAAGTAAAACATCAAGGTTAATGCTAGACTCAGAAGAAGAAAAGTATGGAGTTTCTTCAAAGAAGGTGACATCTGCAGACATGTAATAACGATTATTGGCTGGAGAATAACAACGGTATCCTTTCTGCAGTCTGGAATACCCAAGAAAAACACATTTAATTGCTCGAGCTGAGAGTTTATCTAAACCTGGAGAGAGATCATGAACAAAACAAGTACAACCAAAAACACGAGAAGCAACACAAAACAATGGTTCTTTAGGAAATAAAATGGAATGTGGAACTTTATTACTAAGAGAAGAAGAAGGCATCCGATTTATTAAAAAACATGCAGTTAGAATTGCATCACCCCAATAGCAAACGAGCATTTTTGCCTGAAGTAACAATGTCCGAGCAGTTTCAACTAAATGTCTATTTTTCCTTTTTGCTATTCCATTTTGTTGGCGTGTATGAGGACAAGTTGACTGGTGTAAAATCCCTTTTGAAGTCAGAAAGGAAGAGAAAGCAGCAGAAAAATATTCTCTTGCATTGTCACTTCGAAGAACTTTAATTTTCTTACCAAATTGGGTTTCAACCTTTGTTTAAAAGGAGGTAAAAATAGAAAATATTTCAGAATGTTCTTTCATTAAGAATACCCAAGTACATCTTGAAAATTCGTCAAAGAAAGTAACAAAGTATTTAAAACCCAAAGATGTAGTTACACGAGTTGGATCCCATATGTCTGAATGAATAACAGAAAAAGGAGAATTTATTCGACTTTCAACCTGATTTGGAAAAGAAGATCGAATATGTTTTCCGAGTTGACATGACTCATAGTTAAGAGTTTTTATTTTTTCAAGACTTGGAACCAATTTTTGCATTTTTTGACAAACTTGGATGTCCTGGACGTTCATGAAGAAGATTGACAGATGCAGCTGCAACACAAGTTTCGGAAGGAGCTGATTGGAGGTAATAAAGACCCCGAGATTCATGTCCTACACTAATTATCCGACCCATACCATCTTTTTGTATGACAAATGAATCGACATCAAATGTTACAATACAATTAAGAGAGCGAGTAAGTTGGCTAAGAGAGATCAAATTAAAAGGACAGCCGGGTATGAATAAAACATATTTTAAAGACATAGAAGGAGTAGGTGAAGCATGACCTATTCCTTTGGCAACAACTTTGGAACCATCTGCTAGAGTAATGAAATGCGGAAATTTAGGTGGAGATATGGTGGAGAACAAAGAACTATTACCAGCAATGTGATCAGAGGCATCTGAATCAATAATCCATGGACTTTGAGAATTACCAGACTGAGAAATGCAAGTTGTAGAATGATGGGCACTTGTGGCAGTGGAGGACTGAGATTGGTTGGCAGCCTTCAATTGAAGATATTCTTGATATTGATATTCATCCTTTGTGAATTTTCCTTCAGACTTAGAGACATTCACAGATTTTTCTGGAAATCCACAAAGTGAGTAGCATGTATTCTGGGTATGACCCGTTCTTTTGCAATATGAACATTGAGGACGACCACCTCGTCCTCCACGGTTTCCACGACCTCCCCGTCCTCCACGATTAGATACCATTGCAGAAGTTTCAATTGAATCAATAGAATTACCTCCCGCTTTTGGTGAATGGACTCGAAGAAGTCTAGTAATTAGATTCTCCATTGAAGGGACCTCTTGACCAGTTAAAATTTGGTCACGTACATGATCAAAATCTGAATTCATCCTACGGAGGATCAACACCATATATAGATTGTCAAGTTTTATCTTTATACCTGCAAGGGTGTCAGCTTCCAAGAACATTTTTAACTCCTCAACTGCAGATTGAGCTTTGAAACATAGGAAATCATGTCATGGTCTGATTGTTTGAGAGTGACCAACTTTTGCACTGAATTATATAGCCTCTGTATATCGTTAGCAAAAACACTTTGAGCCTTCTTCCAAAAAGAATGACAGGTTTTAAAGGTTTTGAAGTTTGCCAAAATGGTTGGTTCGACGGATTGCCACAACAAGGCGCAAAGCTGATAATTGAGTTTCTCCCATTGACTACAATTTTCTTCTAGAATATCATTAGAGGACTTTTCCAAATGATCATAGACTCCTTGACCAAGAAACCAAAGCTCTACAGTTGTTGACCAAGCCAAATAATTTTTTCCATTTAGCTTTTCTGAAGTTATTGTTGGGGTTCCAGAAATAGAGAAGGAAGAGTTGTATGTAGGTATTTGACTAGGTTGAGATTTTGTGGGAATCTGAGGGGCAGCTCTGGATTCCATCTTGGTTTTGAGAGGTTTCCAGAAATAAAGGTGAATGGGTAGCGAATGGGCTGCAAATGCACAAGGCATGGTTGGGAAGGTGATGGCAGGAATGGGAAGAGGAAGAGACGGCGGTTCAGATGGCACTGGTGTGACGGTGATTGGACTCCGAGAAGGTGGCGCGTGAAGCTCACACATCGACAGGTAGAGGCGCGTGTGGTGGCGCGTGAGAACTCCGCTGGTGATGGGTCTTGGTGGGCTGGCCGGTTGGAACCTTCTGAGTCCTCCGGTGGTGCGCGTGCAGTGTGTCTTCGGTGTTGGATGGTTGGGACAATGGCTGAGTGCGGGGCTGCTACTGTTTGTGACTACTGAGTGCGGGATAGTGACAGTGTGATGGGTCTTGTTGACTGGAGACTGTTTGTGACTACTGTTTGTGATAGAAACAAGACACGGGTCACAAATGATTTGTTAAGGAATTTTTTGCCGGACCAGATGGTAGAGATTCTAAAAACGGTAACCAGAGGCGGGATCGAACCCGCTCTGATACCAAGTTGAAAAAAGACTTTAGAGACATAGAGAATTTAGAAGGGAAGATTTTGAATTGCTTGAGTGATTAGCACTCAGCAAGAATGATATATATATATATATATATATATATATATATATATATACTGTGAAATAAATAACATTTTCAAGAATATTATTCCCTATGTACATGAGTCACTTTCCCTATGGACATGAATCTAATGAATCATCATTAACTACTTCTATTTCCTATAACGTTATTTCCAACAGTGTAGATGAGATACCAAACACTAACCTACCACTCCTATTCACAGTAATAATTAGGTCAAATACTAGTGTTTTTTTTTTATAAAAGAAGAAATTTATTAAGACGAAGAGAAAGAATTACAAAGAGTGATGAGGATAAGGAATCCTCCTAAACAAAAGAATAAAACAAAATACAAACATGGAAAAAGAGAACATCTGTGTAACAAAGCTTCCCAATCCCTCAACATCTGTTAGTGAAACCCCATAAAAGAGACCATAAGCTTTGCATCAAATAGATGCCAACTACTTAATCTTATCCCAAATCAAGTGATGAGCCGAAGAAACCTCCTTAAAAATATGAGAATTCTGCTCTAACCAAATGCACCGAATTGTAGCATAGATTGCACATTGCCACAAAAATTTAGCCTCTATACTTCTACCAAAACCATTAAACCTAACTATCAAAAATTGGTCTAAAGACCTAGGACACTAATACATAGGTCAAGTACTAATGTTAGTGTAGTACTCCTAGTACAAGCCCAAGCCCAAGCCCACTAATACAGAAAGACTCATAGTCATAACCCTAATTTTCTAACCAAGATTATGTATACATGTGTATATATAATGTGTGTAAATAAGCATAAATGTACTTTCTCTACAAGTCATTGGTATGGCTTTTAAATCCAAGTTGTAGTTGTCTTTCTCTTGTATTCCAATGTTCTCCATTTTTGGGCCTGTCATTGCATTATTTTTTTTTCTTGTCCTGCTTCTTTGTACTTGTTTTCCTTTTCTTAATAAATTCTTCTTTTATGCAAAGATAAACAATTAATTGCATAGTTGATCACAGATTATTTTTTCCCACAGAATTGTAAGATTTTTCTATCATTTTATATGGTGCATATATTACCTTCTTAAATTATTGACTCCTGATATATATATGGCCGTCACTTGCTTCTTTTTGGGAAGATCTGCTCTTTGCTTCATCAAAGGTACAAGGACTTTGCTCCAAGTCTGATTCAAGGGCTTCTCAAAGTCTTCTCTCCTGGAAAACCTGGTGATGAATTGGATGCAGACAGAAACTTGAAGGCAATGAAGAAGCGCAGCACTCTGAAACTTCTATTGGAACTTTATTTTGTTGGAGTTATTGAAGATGGTGGCATTTTTATCAATATCATAAAGGATCTTACAAGTGTGGAACAGCTAAAAGATCGGGATGCTACACAAACAAGTTTAACCCTTCTTTCTAGCTTTGCTCGGCAAGGGAGAATTTTTCTAGGACTTTCTGTTACTGGGCCAGAAATTCATGAAGAGGTATTTCTTTTATTTATTCTTCATTAATAATATTATCAGTGCTTTCTGTTATTATTTACATTTCTTGTCCAGTCTGCCTTTTGTGGTTTTCATTGACTTTCTTAATCTCTAGTCATTTTGAATCATGAGTGCAATTTCACCTCTAGCCTTCATTTGTATTATATTATTGGCATCTGACTTCTGTATCAAGGATTGTTCTGTTTGGCCAGCTGTGTTCTATATATTCCTGGACTGACATGCTGATACAGTTTTTTAAAGGGCTTAACATCACGGCAGATCAAAAGAAAGTTTTCCGGAAATTGTGTTATGCATTTTATGATACTGCGGCTGAGCTACTTCAGTCTGAACATTCTGTAAGAGTTTCTGCCTTTGTAAACTTATAATTTATTTTGTTTGTCTTCACCTTCTCTGTTTTGGTTTCGTCTTTCTATTAAATCCTGTGTGCCAATAGTTTTGCCCTTGTGATTATTGATGGATTTTATTTCTTGACAGTCTCTTCGACTAATGGAGCATGAAAATTCTAAGATTCTAAATGCGAAAGGAGAGCTCAGTGATGAAAATATTGCTTCATATGAAAAGCTTCGTAAATCCTATGACCATTTGTACCGTAATGTCTCATCGTAAGTTTCTTTGTTTAACTATTTCATATTTGCTTGTTTAGTGAATCTGTTCTTGGTGTATATTGACTTAATATATTCTTTCAAAACTATGAACCCTAGTTTAAGGTTTACATGTATGGCTGCACATGCATATTGTTGATATCATATCATATCTGCTGATATCTTTTTAATGTTGTATCATATCATATCTGTTGTAATTAGAATAGGAATTAGAATATATAGTTACCGTAATTAGATATATCATATCTTAGAGATTTAGTTTAGGAATAATTGTATATTATGTGTTTATATATTCATTATGCCGAGAGGGTTTTCACTCAAGCAATTCAATCACAATAGTCTCTATTTTAACTTCAAGTTGGTATCAGAGCAATACTCGGTGGACCCACTGTCCTCTAGTGAATTTTTTTTGTTGTAGACCGTCTCCACCCCAATCCGCCGCCTCTCTAGTCGTGTCGTCCTTCCGGCCACCCTTTTTGTCTTTCCACCGCGATTGTGGAGTCAGATCTGTCGTCCTCCGAGCGTCAACTCCATCGGCCGACCACACCATCGTCCTCGCCGGCCCCAGATCGGCCAACACTCGGAACCGCGCCTCCGCCGGTTCCCAGCATCAGTTTGCTTCTGTCGGCGCGTTAGGGTGTATCCAACACCTTTTCTGGCCGCTGTTAACATCGTCTGGGTTGTTTGGACCTCTGTCCATATCTACGCTCTTCTCTTCCATTCAACGCCTAAGTTGCCGAATCCCTACGTGCGCGATCGCTTTAGTTTATGGTTTCTTCAAGTTTGATCTTACATCCTCTCTCATCTGAATCATGTCTTTTGGCACAGATTCTTCCTCTACCAGCACAGGTTCTGACAATGACAATTATGAACCTGTTAAGAAGAGTCTTATCTCCTTTGCTTTCTCGGGCACTCCCACAATAATGTCTGAGAAACTAAACGGCTAGAATTATTTAGATTGGTATACTAGTATTTAGGTCAGGGGCTCTCGGAGCATTTAACCAAGAAAGTTGAAGAAATCGATGCCAGTATAAGGGAGGAATGGCAGAGTCGATTATCAATTGGTGTCCTTATTGTGGCAGTCCCAAGCCCGGAAAAAAGAGGAGAGTTGTGTTAGGCAGTCGACAGCCAACGTAAAACGTTGTCGAATCTTTATGACATGAATCAAAGATGCTAGGTCGTTGCCCCTAAGCAATGTACTGTATGGCTCGAGTACAGTGTCAAATGAGCTAGAGCCGTTATATTGCCGCCTGGGTGTAGTGAAAAATAAGCAAGGGTTCTCACATTTTCGTGAATGGGTGGGGGTAAAGAAGCTAGTTCACAAGAGTATGATGCGTTTTGGAACTTGGAATATGGGCACACTTACAGGTAAATCAATGGAAATAGTTGATACCATGATTAGGAGGAGGATTATTTTTTATGTGCCTACAAGAAACTAAGTGGGTTGGAGAAAATGTGAAGAAACTCGACACTTCAGGTTTTAAGCTTTGGTACATCGGCAAGATAACATCTAGAAATGGGGTAGGCATAATAGTAGATAAGAATTGGAAGAATAATGTTGTGGATGTGAGAAGGCTTGGAGATAGGATCATAACTTTGAAGTTTGTTGTGGAACAAGAGACTTTTAATGTTATCAGTGCATATGCACCCCAAGTAGGGTTAGACGAGCACTACAAGATAAAATTTTGGGAGGATTTAGAAGGTTTAATTCAGGGAATACCTTTAGGAGAGAAGATTGTTCTAGGAGGGGACCTAAATGGTCATGTGGGGAGTGAATCTAGGGGGTATGAGGGTCTGCATGGGGGGTATGGTCTAGGAGTGGCTAATGCTGAAGGCAAAGTGATTCTAGATTTTTCGGTAGCTTTTGATTTTATAATAGCTAACACTTATTTTAGGAAGCGGGAAGAGCATCTTATCACGTTCAGAAGCGGGAGTTCTTACTCTCAAATTGATTATTTTCTAATGAGGAAATCAGATAGAAAGCTTTGCATGGATTGCAAAGTCATCCCTGGAGAGAGCTTGACTACTCAACACAGGGTTTTGGTTATGGATGTACGGGTTAATATGAGAGTAAGGAGAAATTGTCGAGACAGAATCCCAAGGATCAAATGGTGGCAACTAAAGGGAAGAAAACAAATGCTCTTTTAGAGGAGGATTATGGAGGAAGAGATTTGGGAGGTACAAGGGAGTGCAAATGATATGTGGGACGAGATGGCTAAAGGGATAAGGAAGGTGGCTAAAGGGACACTAGGTGAATCAAGAAGCTTTGGACCTAAGGATAAAGAATCTTGGTGATGGGATGCAAGTGTAGAAGATAAGGTTAAGGTTAAAAGGGAATGTTATAAAGCTTGACACGTGTGTAAAAACGATGAAAATTGGAAAAAATATAAGGCAGCTAAAAAAGATACTAAGAAGGCAGTGAGTGAGGCGAAAGCTAAAGCGTTCAACTGGTTATATCAATCTTTGGGCACTAAAGACGGAGAAAGGAATATTTACAGGCATGCTAAAAATAGGGAAAGGAAGACAAGAGACTTGGATCAAGTGAAATGCATTAAGGATGAAGATGGTAAAGTCTTGGTTACGGAACAAGACATCAAGGATCGATGGAAGAGTTGTTTTCACAAGTTATTTAATGAGGGACATGGGACTTTAGGGGACTCGGACATTCTAAACACTAGAGAGGAAGACCAAAATAAAACCTTTTATCGTAGAATTTGGGAGTTCGAGGTAAAAGAAGCTTTGAAGAGGATGGATAATGGAAAAACGGTAAGACCAGATAATTTACCTATCGAGATGTGGAAGTGCTTAGGAGAGAAAGGTGTAAGCTGACTCTCAAAACTGTTTAACAAGATAATGAGATCTAAGAAAATGCCAAATGAATGGAGGAGAAGTACTTTAATTCCTATTTATAAAAACAAGGGAGATATACAAAACTGTGCAAATTACAGAGGGATTAAGCTCATGAGTCATACCATGAAGTTATGAGAAAGAGTGATTGAACGGAGATTAAGACAAAAGACTTATACTTCAGAGAATCAATTCGGTTTTATGCTTGGGAGGTCAACCATGGAAGCAATCTATCTTCTACGAAGATTGATGGAGAGGTATCGGAGGAAGCAAAAGGACCTACACATGGTTTTCATTGATTTGGAAAAAGCTTACGATAGGGTACCGAGAGAGGTCTTGTGGAAGGCTCTGGAGAAAAAAGGAGTTCGTATCGCTTATATTCGAGCAATCCAAGATATGTATGATGGGGCTAAAACTAGTGTGAGAACACAAGGTGGGGTTACAGAAGGTTTTCCTATAACTATAGGACTGTACCAAGGGTCAACTTTGAGTCCATATCTTTTTAGCTTAGTCTTAGATGTGCTTACTGCGCATATCCAAGAGCCGATGCCACAATGCATACTTTTTGCAGATGATATAACCTTAGTTGGATAATCGAGAGAGGAAACAAATAAGAAGCTAGAGCTATGGAGACGAGCTTTGGAAGAACATGACTTTCCTCTAAGCAGAAGTAAGACGAAGTATATGGAATGTAAGTTAAGTAAGAAGCATGCTAATACTAGCTTAGCGGTAAAAATTGGGGACCACACCATACCACAAGTCACACGGTTTAGGTATCTTGGATCTATTATACAAAATGACGGAGAGATAGAGAGGGAGATGTAAACCATAGGATTCAAGCTGGATGGATGAAATGGAAGAGTGTTTCAGGAGTGATTTGTGATAGAAAAGTGCCTCTCAAGCTTAAGGGTAAATTTTACCGCACAGTTATAAAGCTCGCGATGTTGTATGGTACTGAATGTTGGGCGGTAAAAAGCCAGCAAGAGCATAAGATCAATGTTGCAAAGATGAGGATGTTGCGCTGAATGTGTGGTCATACAAGACAAGATAGGATTAGAAATGAATGCATTAAAGAGAAAGCAGGGGTAGCACCTATTGTGAAAAAGATGGTAGAATCTCGTCTTACGTGATTTGAACATGTAAGGAGAAGACTCTTAGAAGTCTCGGTAAGAAGAGTAGATCAGGTGGAGGATAGTCTAATAGGTAGAAGTAGAAGTAGAGGGAGACCAAGAAAGACTATAGGTGAAACAATTAAAAAAGATTTAGATTTGAATGATATTTTTGAAGACTTGGTTTATGATAGGACACAATGACGTCGTTTGATCCATGTAGCCGACCCTACCTAGTGGGAAAATGATTGGTTGCTGTTGTCCTTATTGTGGCAGTCCATTGACCCCAAGCTGTACACTATCGCTCCTTATGCCAATTTTTCCGACACTAGGACTGATTATTGTGAGTATCCCTGCGAAAAATCAGACCAAAATTCGGAGATTTGGTCAGTTTAAAACCTTATGTCTCCTCGCAGGGACGCCATGGGGCTTCCCCCACACGCTAATGCAAGCCTCCCCAAGCTAGTATTGCGTCGTTTCCCATGGCATGGCGGGCGCGCGCGTCGCTTTTAGCCCAGATTCTGACTTAGAGGCGTTCAGTCATAATCCAACGCACGGTAGCTTCGCGCCACTGGCTTTTCAACCAAGCGCGATGACTCTTATAAATCATGCTATGACGTATGGAAGAAAGCTCAAAGTGTCTATGCTAATGATATATAGCGTCTGTATGACTCCATTCATAACTTAGCAATGCTCCAGATGACAGATGATGACCTACCTTAGTATCCCAACAAAGTTCAGACCACCATTGCACAAATCAAGTTGATCCTAACTAGTGATAACCTTTAGAAGGTGTTGGACAAGCTTGATAACATGTACATGGTTTTTGTTTTCCATGGTCTTAATAAGGATTTCGGATCTGTTCAAAACCAAGTCCTGACAAATCCAAATATCCCTTCGGCGGAGGATCTCATTGATCGTCTACTATGGGTTCCCCTACCGAAGGCATCAACTGGGATTGGTTCTAAAGCAGGTTCAGACTCCTCAACTTTTGTCTCTAATGGAGGTCGAGGTTGTGGTCGCGATGGTGGTAGAGGAGGTCGTGGCTTTGGTAATCACCCTCAATGTTCTCATTGCAAACTTTAGACATACACAAGATTGGTGCTATTCTATGCATAGTTTTCCAGAGAAGTTGTAAATGTAACACACTCTCAGGGGCTAAGTATTGAGAAAAAGATTGAATCTGGAGGTGACAATCATAATATTATGTCAGATAATGAATATAAGAAGTATCTTCAACTCAAGGCAGCAAAACAAGCCTCATCTTTAGGGATGGCAATCGGGTGGGGTGGGGTGGGTAGTGCTTCCCTTGCCCCTACCCCCGTCACGAGTACCCATTTGTGATCCCCACGGGTAAGCGGGGGTATCCATGGGTATTCGCAGGTAGTTAATAATTTAAAATAAAATCTTAAAAATTACAAAAAAAAAATAAAAATAAACTTTAACACCATATACTATAACTTTGTTCAATAATATAAGATTCTTACAAAACTAAAAGAATATCACAAGTAACGTACCAAATTCAATATTTTGTAATAATCAATTTGCATAAATAATTATTACATAAATAGTATATATTTTTCAACAAATTTTATCATTATGGGCTCATTCAATAAAAAAATCCATTTTAAAATAATAAAAATATATGTATTTTCATCTCATCTCGAAGTAAAAAAGAAAAAAGAATCATAATATATGATATATATTAAATGAAAAAGTATACTTAACGGGATTTGCATTGTGAGGTGGTACCCGAGGCAGGTACTATAATCCTTGTCCCCATTTATTAAACGTGTACGCATCCCCCACCTCATCACAGGTAATCCTCGCAGATCCCTACGGGTACGGGTAATTTTGCCATCCCTACTCATCTTCAGCCACTGTAGCTGGTACTGGTAATTCTACTCATTCTTCGTTTGTTGGATCTTGGAATTTGGATTCTGGTGCTTCATATCACAGCTAGTAATCCTTCCCTTTTCTCAAAATTATCCTCGTCCAAGACACCACATCACATTACCTTTGCTGATGGCTCTAAAGCTAAGGCCACCAACATTGGTCAAGCTACATCTCTACCATCTTTATCCTTAAATTCTATTCTTTTTATACCTGATTGTCCTTTTAATTTAATTTTTATTTCACTTACTCGCTCTCTTAACTGTTCCATGACATTTACCGCTGAATCCTTTCTTATACAAGATCGGAGTACTGGGCAGACGATTGGAGCCTGATCCCTTCTTCCTCTACCATGGGTGTTGTCATAGAATCTCCTAGTCTCTTTCATCGTCGTCTGGGTCATCTGATTCTCAATAAGCTGAAGAAGATGGTCCCTCATCTCTCTCATTTGCATTCTTTAGAGGGGTGCGTCATGTCAGCTTGAAAAACATGTTCGGGCATCATTTCCAAGCAAGGTCAATAATCGTGCAAAGTCTCCTTTTGATAGTGTTCATTCTGATGTCTGGGGTCCTAGTCGTGTCAGTATCGTCTTGGGGTATAAGTACTTTGTTATTTTCATTGATGATTTTTCAAGATGTACTTGGATATTTTTAATGATCATAAGATCAGTGTTATTGAGATGAGGATGTTGCGCTGAATGTGTGACCATACAAGACAAGATAAGATTAGAAATGAATGCATTAGAGAGAAAGTAGGGGTAGCACTTATTATGGAAAAGATAGGAGAATCTTGCCTTAGGTGGTTTGGATATGTAAGGAGAAGACCATTAGAAGCCTTTGTAGGAAGAGTAGAGCAAGTGGAGGATAGCCCAATAGCTAGAGTTAGAGGGAGACCAAAAAAGATTATAGGTGAAATGATAAAAAAAAATTAGATTTGAATGGCATTTTTGAAGACTTGGTCAATAATTGTGCAGAGTCTCCTTTTGATATTGTTCATTTCTGAATGGCATATCATATCTGCTGATATCTTTTTAATATTGTATCATATTATATATGTTATAATTAGAATAGGAATTGGAATATATAGTTACCGTAATTAGATATATCATATCTTAGAGATTTAGTTTAGGAATAATTGTATATTATGTGTTTATATATTCATAATGCTGAGAGGGTTTTCTCTCAAGCAATTCAGTCACAATAGTCTCTGATTTAACTTCAAGTCATATTTTGGCCTATCACTGACATATATGTATATGCATGGAGGCTTTGAACTATAGAGATATGCAGTTAAGAAAATTTGAGCCAAATGTGGTTATGATTATCTACTGTTTAGGGTAGTTTTATGGGTGAGATCTCTGTTGGTTGGAGACAAATGAATTCAGGTTGCTATATATTGAGTTAATAGTGTTGTGTCTGAGGTGGGCTGCACCCTCCAACTAATGGTACAGCTCAATGGATATATGATTTCTTGCTACTCATATCTCATGGCCTGGTGCCCCCAAACTGATATAAAAGAAAAACTTATATAGTCTTTGTTCAATAGCATTGCTTTACCAGCTCTTGGAATTTTGTTGTCTTAAATTCAGCCTGCCACTCCTTTCTGTCTAATAGAGACTAAAGGTCAAATCATCCATCAGTTGTATATTGCCTAGATGTCTTTAATTATTCTCTTTAATTCTTCTATCCTCTAATTATGATTGACTGGTTACAGATTGGCAGAAGCTCTTGATATGCAGCCTCCTGTAATGCCAGAGGATGGCCACACAACAAGGGTTACTAGTGGTGAGGAGGCTATTTCTTCTGCTGCTGGGAAAGATTCTTCTGTTGTTGAACCCGTATGGGATGATGAAGATACAAGGGCTTTCTATGAATGTTTACCTGATCTTAGGTTTGTATTTCTAAGAAACTTCTCTACATATCACATTCAGAGAGAGATAGAGAGGAAAAAAGGAAGTATTTTATGTTAGTGGGTTGGGTATATATATATATATTGGGATTTTTATCGGAAAGGACCAGTGGATGAACTTATTTATGAGAAAAGACTATATTAACCACTTGAGTGGTTAGTCCTGCTATAAAATGATGAATTGTTAACAGGATCAACCTTTTTGAGTTGTTAATGGGACCTCCTTAAATAAATTCGTCCACTAGTCCCTGATCCCTATATTCTTTTATTTTCTTTTAAAATTTAAATGCATACTTCAATGGTTTAAAATTTTTCTTTAGTTGGTTTTACCATTATTTTGTTTTATTTTAGATGGAACTTTATCAAGCCTTTTTTTCTCCAGAGCTTTTGTTCCTGCTGTGCTTTTGGGAGAAACAGAGCCGAAAATCAGTGAGCAATCTGTGAAGAGTCAAGATCAACCAACTGTAAGGAATCATATCTGTGATAGTTTTTTAAACCTATTTCAGGATCTTCTGGTTGTTAGTTTTCATACTTTTTCAATATTTTCTGTCCTAATCAGAGGGTGGTGACGCCTAGCTGTATCCAATTCCTATACCTTTAGGTCTTTCTGTCTCTTCTGAGAATCATTCATGATGCTTTGAAACCATTCTAGTTGTTCTTTAAGCACTTGATGGTAATATTATTCTTTGTTTTTATGTTGTAGTGTAACCTGGTTTCCTATCCATTATTTTAGATGTTGGCTGGTCTCTCCATTTCCAAACTTTTCCTACATTTGATGTGCCTCTGAGCTCTTGCACCGATGACACTTCTATTGCTTTTTTCCCTGAACTGAAATTTCTGCTCTAAACCTTATGTTCCAAGTTCACTTTTTTAATCCTTTGAGATTTTATTTCATTAAATAGATGATTGTTTTATAGACTGTTGATGCCTGTTTCTTCAAATTTGAATTTTAGATTTTCAGTAGTTAAAATTTTGGCTTGTTGAACCATTTGTTTACTTTGTTTTAGTCAGATGATGTTTAAGTTATCAAAAAGCTATTATGTATTGTCGGGTACTGAATTAACCCTAGCAGTTAAATCTTTTCATTTGTAAGAAGCACAAGAGCATAGTACTGAATGTTGGGCAGTAAAGAGCCAACAAGACCATAAGCTAAGTGTTGCAGAGAAGAGGATGTTGCAATGGATGAGTTGATATACAAGACAAGATGAGGAATGAGTGCATTAGAGAGAAAGTAGGAGTACCATCTATTGAGGAAAAGATGATAGAATCTCGCTTAAAATGATTTCACCATGTGAGGAGACCAATTGAAGTCCTAGTAAAAAGAGTTTGATCAGATGGAGGATAGCCCAATAATTTAGAGGTAGAGGGAAACCAAGAAAAACTAAGTGAAAACCATTAAAAAGGGCTTAGATTTAAATGATCTTTCTGAAGACTTTGTTTATAATAGAACACAATGGCGTCGCTTGATCCATGTAGCTAAACCTATCTAGTGGGAAAACGCTTTTTTTATTGTTGTATTGTGTAGGAAGCACGGTTTTCAACTTTGATTCCTTCTTTCATTCAGTTGGTTTCGAATTGAATGTGTATTAGCAACTTGGCCAAATTTTGTCATATTTCAGTGTGAAAGCTTTTAATATACTAGTCCCCTAGCTAATTTCTATTATGTGCGAAAATACATGAAATAGTATTGAGTAGAGAGATTAAATTGCAACTTCTGAAAATATAGAGACACAATTAACAGTCCATGGACCAAATTGAAACTTAAAAACAAATTACATGGTCTAGAATAGTAATTTAGTGTATATTCCGTTAATTCGAATCCATTAATTTTCATGGAAAAGATGGTAGATGCAACCCCTGGTGCATAAGATTTCTGGTTCTAAATCGGGATGACATGTTGAAGATTAGCATACTAAGGATGTTTTATTTTTAGATATGTGCACTCTGAATGTCACTAACTTGGAAACAGCTGCACATTTATTCTGACATTGCCCTTTTTTTATGTGGAATTAGCTTTTTTGTTTGTTTGGTGAATTTTTGGTGTTGCCTCATAGTTTGGACCAACTTCTTTTAATTAGTTTTAGTGGCTTTAGAAGGAACAAGGATGGCAAAGTTTTTTGGCATTATGCTTTGAATGTTGTTCTTTGGTGTATTTGGTTGGAGTGAAATGCTTGGATTCTTTTAAAGGAGAAATATCTCAGACTTTCATGGGATATGATTGTGTATATGGCCTCTCTTTGGTATTTTGCACATGGCATTTTTAGGGAGTCTCCCTAAGTAATATGCTGACATTGAAAAGCTCTTTTTTTGGGGGGGTTCTTTTGGCATCCACCGCACAAGAAGGATATCTTATCACTCTCTTTCTTTGTGACCCTTCTCTTGTAATTAAATTCCTATTCTAATTACTGCTAAATAATTGTTGGGTAATATGTAAGTTTCTTCAATATTAAAGGTCATGGACTGGTTATTTATATTTTTTTGGGGTTAGCTTTCTTTTTCTTTTTGTTTTTGGTCTTATCGTTTCTCTGTTGTTATTCTTCCAATTGATTGTGCTGACTACGTGAATTTGGTTCAAAGCTAGTCAAATGGCGGTTAATGCTGCTTCTTATCTCAGTTGCCTTATCATCCGGAAGAGCTATCCATCATTGGCTGCAAGATTGCTTCCCTGTAGTATAAATGGAATGTTTGAGATTAAAAAATAATTCTTGGGACTCTGCTTAAGCTTAAGCTTTTAGGAGAGTTAGTCTTTAACATGGTATTAGAGCCTCTATAATCAAGTAGTCAAGATTTTGACCTTGCCTTCCTTTTCTTCTTAATTAAGTTGAATTTAAGCACAAGTTAAAATAGTCTTGTGCATTGTCCACACTTCAAGCCCTATGGGCTCTTGTGAAAGGAGGTGCGGTAGCGATATAAAATCATTCTTGGGCCTCTACCTAGCAGTTTAAGCTTTCAGGAGAGTTGATTCTTGGCAAGAACATCATCCTTTCTTTATATATAGCTTGAAATTAGTGATTGTTTGAACTACTTTGTAGGCAGCATTGATAGTTGATATATTCTTTCGTTCATCCATGTCATAAAATGTTGATAAATTATTGTTTCATATTTCTTCTTGTATCTTGTTTTCCCTGTTGTGGAGCATATCTTATTGTCTGCATAATTGTACTTCTCTTCTTTTCTGTATAATAAAATACTTTTTTCTATAAAAACCTATTTCAACTGCTTTTGTTACCATGCCAAATTCTTCATGAAAGAATAATATGAAACTTTTTCTCATATACAACCACATTGTTTTTTCTTACAAACCTTTGGCAACTATTCACTGACTTCTAATTTTATGATTATCAAGGAAATAGTACCTGAATCAGACAAAGGTCAACTGACCACCCATGAAAGTGGAGAGGTCTCCACAGAGTCTAGTGCTTTGCCAGAGGGAGAAAGCACGGAAAGAGTGAAGGATAAGGAAGAAAAAGAAAAGTCTAGAGAATTGGACAGAGAGAAGGAAAAAGAAAAAGATAATGACAAAAAGGGGGAAAATGAAAAAGACAAACTCAGAAGTCTTGAAGGGACAAATTTGGATGCTTTATTGCAGAGGCTTCCAGGTTGTGTGAGCCGGGACCTTATAGATCAATTGACTGTAAGGATATCTTTTGAGCTCTATTACTCATCATTTTCTTAGATTCTTTTGTTATTTTCATTATCATTATTAATTATTATTGCCTTTTTATTTAACAAATGTTAGGTAGAATTCTGTTATCTAAATTCAAAATCAAATCGGAAAAAGCTTGCGAGGGCTTTGTTCAATGTACCAAGGACATCTCTGGAACTGCTACCATATTACTCACGCATGGTTGCCACACTCTCAACTTGTATGAAGGATGTCTCTTCCATTCTCTTGCAGATGTTGGAGGAGGAATTCAACTTCTTAATAAATAAAAAGGTTAATTTTTCAATAATTTTTTATTGAGTAGGATCAATTTGTCATCAGCTTTATATTTAGGTAATTTCTTTTGTTTTCTGGTTTTTGGAATGTCTTAACAGGACCAGATGAACATTGAGACTAAGATAAGGAATATCAGGTTCATTGGAGAACTTTGCAAGTTCAAAATTGCCCCTGCTAGCCTAGTCTTCAGTTGTTTGAAGGTATAAGAGACTAATAATCAAATTATAAATTAAGGCTAACTGTTTTTAATTATAATGACAATTTTCTTAATTTTACAACTTATGTTTTGGAGCCATTCTTATGATGTCGACAGGTTTCAGTTTCATCATGACTGTTGATACTGTTTGATTTAGATTTGATATAGTTTGATATAGCTTGATATTGTTTGATATAGTTGTTAATAGTCAATCCCTAAAATCATGGGATTTTGTATTCAATTGTTGTAACTTATCATTCTATAAATTGAGGAGGCTGAGAAGGTTATTCTAAGCCATTCAGCTATCATAACTTGGTATCAGAGAGCTAGGGTTCGATCTGGTCAAGAATCGCTCTCCGTCGATCGTCTCCGGCCATTGTCTTCGGCCACCGTCACCGGCCACCGTCTCCGATCACCAAAGTAAGGTGACCGGACAACTCAGAAAGAGCCGGAGATCCGTTTCCGAGAAGACCCACCTCCGTTCTCCGCCTCACGCGCCGCCACCGACCGCAGATCTCCGCGCGCGTGAGCTCCACGTGCCACCGTCCACGCGCCGTTTCGTCCGCGTGTCATCTCTGTCTTGTTCGCTAGTGTCCTCTGGCCGCCTTTTGACTATCAAAGTCCAGTTTCAAGAACTTTCATTCTTCTCCTTCTCACCATGTCCGATTCAACCACCGACTCTTCCAAAGGTTCTGACGTCAATTCTGGTACTGGTTCTAGGTCTACAGGGAAGGGTCTCATCTCTTTTGCCTTCTCGGGAAGTCCCATTATCACATCGGAAAAACTCAATGGTAAGAATCCTATTTTCAAGTTACACAGTTTAAGTATCTTGGATCCATCATACAAAATGATGGAGAGATAGAAGGAGATGTAAACCATAGGATTCAAGCTGGATGGATGAAATGGAGGTGTGCTTCAGGAGTTATTTGTGATAGGAAAGTGCCTCTCAAGCTTAAGGGTAAATTTTACCGCACGGTATAAGGCCTATAATGTTGCAATGTATGCTTGAATGTTGGGCGGTAAAAAGCCAACAAGAGCACAAGATCAGTGTCGCGGAGATGAGGATGTTGCGCTGGATGTGTGGCCATACAAGACAAGATAGGATTAGGAATGAATGCATTAGAGAGAAAGTAAGGATAGCACTTATTGTGGAAAAGATAGGAGAATTTTGCCTTAGGTGGGTTGGACATGTAAGGAGAAGATCCTTAGAAACCCTTGTAAGAAAGGTAGATCAAGTAGAGAATAGCCCAATAGTTAGAAGTAGAGAAAGATCAAGAAAGACTATATGTGACATGGTTAAAAAAGATCTAGATTTGAATGGCTTTTCTGAAGACTTGGTTCATGATAGGACACAATGGCGTCGTCTGATCCATGTAGCCGACCCCACCTAGTGGGAAAAGGCTTGGTTGTTGTTGTTGTTTATAATCAGACAGGTCACAATCAGAACAAATTTTCAATTGATGAATATAAGGAGTACCTTCAGCTTAAGGCAGCCCAACAAGCCTCATCTTCAGCAACTATAGCTCATTCTGGTAATTCTACGGTTTGTTTCTCTCATTCATCTCCTGTTGGTTCCTGGATTTTGGATTCTGGTGCTTCTGATCATATTGCTGGTAACTCTTCTCTCTTTTCTACTTTATCCTCTACTAAAACACCACATCACATCACCCTTGCTAATGGCTCTAAAACTCAAGCCACTGGTATTGGTCATGCTTCACCTCTTCCCTCTCTATCTTTAGATTCAGTCTTATTTGTATCTGGATGTCCTTTTAATTTAATTTCTATTAGTCAACTTACTCGATCTCTCAATTGTTCCATAACCTTCACTTCTACTTCCTTTTCTATCCAGGATCGGAGTACGGGGAAGACGATTGGAGCAGGATCTGAGTCACGCGGTCTCTACTACTTACAACCTCCATCCTGCACCATATGTGCTGCCACAGAGTCGCCTAGTCTTCTTCATCGTCGTTTTGGTCATTCGAGTTTGAATAAATTAAAGAAAATGGTCCCTTATCTCTCTAATTTACCGGCATTGGAGTGTGAGGCATGTCAGCTTGGAAAACATGTTCGGGCATCCTTTCCAAGCAAGGTTACAGGTCGTGCAGAGTCTCCTTTTAGTCTTGTTCATTCTGATGTTTGGGGTCCTAGTCATATTTCTTCTTTCTTAGGATATAGATATTTTGTTACTTTCATCGATGATTTCTCTCATAGTATCTGGTTATTTTTAATGAAAGAACGTTCTGAGTTATTCATTATTTTTCAAAAATTTTGTGCTGAAATACATAATCAATTTGGACAAACTATTCGTATCTTACGCAATGATAATGCCAAAGAATATTTTTCTGCCCCTTTTAATTCTTTCATGGCATCGCACGGTATAGTTCATCAATCGAGTTGTCCTCACACACCTCAACAAAATGGTGTGGCTAAGCACAAACATCGCCATATCGTTGAAACAACTTGTACTCTCATGTTACATTCTAATGTTCCTGTGAAATTTTGGAGTGATACTATTCTCACTACAGGTTATTTAATAAATCGAATGCCATCTTCTGTTCTCAATAACCAGGTTCCTCACTCTATTCTATATCCTCAGGCACCCCTTTATACTGTCCCCCCTCGTGTTTTTGGTTCCACATGTTTTGTCCACAATGTTGCTTCAGGTCTCGACAAACTTGCTGCTCGCGCCATTAAGTGTATCTTTCTTGTTATTCTCGGGTTCAAAAAGGGTATAGATGTTATTCTCCATCCACAAATCGTTCTTACATCTCCGCAGATGTTACCTTTTTCGAGGATACACCTTTCTTTGCCTCACAAGTCTTGTCGGAGTCTGTTTCTCAAGTCTTGCCTATTCCAGTCTTCGATTCTCCTGTTTTAAGTCCATCTGTCTCACATATACAAGAGGCTGCCCCTGTTGCTCCTAAGTACCCCATGGAGCCATTTCGTCTCACTTATCACCGTCGTCCTCATCCTACTACTCCGGAGGCTGCACCTGTTGTGGACACCAGTGACTCACCTCCTGCTCCTCCGTCTCCGTCAATTCCGGTCCAACCTGAGCCTACCACTGACCTTCCCATTGCACTTCGCAAAGGTAATCGTTCTTCTCGCAATCTTCATCCTATTTATAATTTTCTAAGTTATCATCGTTTATCTTCCAACCATTATGCCTTTGTATTTGCTTTATCGTCCATTTCTATTCCTAAAACTGTTCAGGAAGCACTATCCCTTCCAGGATGACGATAGGCTATGATTGATGAGATGACAGCATTGGAATTTAACCACACTTGGGCTCTTGTTCCCTCTCCTCCAGGGAAGTTTACTATTGGTCGTCGTTGGGTTTTTACTGTTAAAGTTGGTCCCGATGGGACTGTGGATCGCTTGAAGGCTCGTGTTGTGGCCAAAGGATATACTCAGATTTATGGTCTTGACTATGGTGATACATTCTCTCCTGTTGTTAAAATGGCATCTATTCGTCTCTTTTTATCTGTTGGAAACATATGTAATAGGTGTAATTAGTAGTACAACTGTTAATCCCACATCATGTAAATTGTATAATTAGTTACTACTTATTGAGTATGTATTCAGCCTCCGTTGTGTAGTTGAAATACACGGTTTCTTCATATGTCTCTCTCTTTTCTCTCTTTCAACATGGTATCTAGAGCCTAAAGAGAGGCAATCCTATAATAGTGCACGCCCGGTGAGCCCACCTTGCTCGGTGAAAATTTTTCCCGGCCTCTAGTGTTTCCCTTCCGGTTTGCCGACCTTTCTCCCCTGCCGTGACGTCTTTCAGGCCCTTTTTTCCCACGTTTCGTCGCGCCGCCACCGCCGTCGCCGCCGTCCGCCGCCTCCTTTTCCGCCGCCGACCACACCATCGAACCGTCTCCCGCCAACCGGCCGGACCCCGAAACCCGGCCCCAACGCCGCCGGACGCGCCACCCTTCGCCCGCCGCCAAAACGCCCACCGCGCGGCCGGTTTTCCGGCGCGTGACGGAGCGTGAGCCACCCCCACCGGCCGCCGTTTGTACCGCCGTGATCGCCTTTCTCTCTTCTGTCTGGATCTGCCCTCGCCTTTTGTGTTCGCGACCCCCCTTTTGACTCGGTGCATTCAGGTACTGTTTGGTTGTTGCTTACTGATCCATGGCTCGTTCTACCTCCTCAGCTAGCTCTAAGGACGCCCCGAAGGCTGAGTATGCAGATTTTTTACAGTGGTTTGCACAATGTCAGTCCTCTGGTTTCTTTACTCCAACAACTGCTTATGCCGACTTTCTGAAGTGGTTTGAGCAACGTCAGATCTCCAGTTCCACTGCCTCTGTTGCACATATTGGCACTTCATTTGCTTGTACCTGGTGATCAAGCACAGAGGAGGGCATACGGTTAATCAGATAACAGGCAGTAAGAACTGCATCGCCCCAGAAGCGAAAAGGAACATTACCATGAAGTAAAAGGGTCCGAGTTGTTTCTACGAGATGTCGGTTTTTACGTTCAGCAATTTGGTATGACACGCAGTGAGGCTGACCACTCTGTCTTCTATCGCCATCCAGCTCAAGGGTGTATTTATTTGATTGTATATGTCGACGACATTGTTATCATTGGCAGTGATCACCATGGCATAATTTAGGTAAAACAATATCTTGGTCATCACTTTCAGACTAAAGATCTTGGCAAACTTCGATACTTCTTGGGAATAGAGGTGGCACAATCCAATGATGGTATAGTAATTTCACAGAAGAAGTATGCCATGGACATTCTTGAGGAAACAGGTTTGTTCAATGCAAAGCCTGTTGACACTCCTATGGATCCGAATGCTAAACTTTTACCAAATCAGGGGGAGCTATTCTCGGATCCAGGAAGATACAGAAGGTTAGTTGGAAAACTGAACTACCTCACTGTTACCCGTCCTGACATCTCCTTTGCGGTTAGTGTGGTAAGTCAGTTTCTAAATTCACCTTGTGATGCACATTGGGATGCAGTGATTCGCATCCTAAAGTATATTAAAGCAGCTCCTGGAAAAGGCCTCATCTATGAAGATAAGGGACATACTCAAGTCATTGGATACTCGGATCTTGTCGGGCGGTGTTCTCCTATTGACAGACGATCCACACGGGTATTGTGTACTCATTGGAGGCAACTTAGTTTCCTGGAAAAGTAAGAAGCAAAATGTAGTTGCAAGATCTAGTGCCTAGAAGTAGAATCCGAAGCTATGGCCTCGATCACTTGTGAACTCATTTGGTTGAAACAACTCCTCAAAGAACTTCAATTTGATGAGGTTATGAAAATGACACTCATATGTGACAATCAAGCTGCTTTGCATATAACTTCCAATCCAGTGTTTCATGAAAGGACTAAACATATTGAGGTTGATTGTCATTTCATCAGGGAAAAGATTCTATCGGGAGACATCACCACAAACTTTGTCAACTCAAATGATCAGGTAGCAGATGTCTTCACCAAGTCCCTGAGAGGTCCACGAATAAGTTATTTGTGTAACAAGCTTGGTGCATATGATTTATATGCTCAAACTTGAGGGGGAGTGTTGGAAACATATGTAATTAGGTGTAATTAGTAGTCTTTGTTAGTCCCACATCATGTAAATTGTGTAATTAGTTATTACTTATTGAGTATATATTCAGCCTCCGTTGTGTAGTTGAAATACACAGTTTCTTCATATGTCTCTCTCTTTTCTCTCTTTCAACATTATCCATGGCTGCTATCTCTTGTTGGCCTTTATATCAGCTGGACATTAAAAATGCCTTTTTACATGGTGAGTTGGAGGAGGAGATTTATATAGAGCAACCACTTGGGTTTATTGCTCAGGGGGAGTCAGGTCTTGTTTGCCAACTTCAAAAGTCATTGTATGGGTTGAAACAGTCACCTCGAGCTTGGTTTGGGAGGTTTAGTAAGGTCATACAGCAGTTTGGCATGATTCGTAGTGAGGTTGATCACTCTATGTTCTATAGACATTCACCGTGTAAAAAGGTCATTTATCTTGTGGTCTATGTAGATGATATTGTAATTACAAGTGATGATCATGAAGGGATCACTAGACTAAAGCAACATCTGTTTCAGCATTTCTAAACCAAAGATTTGGGCAGGTTGCGATACTTCCTTGGTATTGAGGTTGCTCAATAAAAAACAGGCATTTCCATTTGTCAAAGGAAGTATGCATTTGATATTTTGGAAGAGATTGGGATGCTAAATTGTAAGCCGGTGGATACTCCTATGGATCCGAATGTTAAGTTCATGCCAAATCAAGGGGAGCCATACTCAGATCCAGGCAGATATCGAAGGTTGGTGGGAAAGTTGAATTATCTCACTATGACCAGACCAGATATAGCCTTTGCTGTTAGTGTTGTGAGTCAATTTCTTAACTCTCCTTGTGACAGTCATTGGGATGCAGTGACTCGCATTTTAAGGTATATTAAAGGATCTCCTGGAAAGGGGCTAATATATGAGAACAGAGGTAACACAGACATTGTTGCCTATACAGATGCAGACTGGGCAGGATCTCCAAGTGATAGGAGGTCAACTTCTGGGTATTGTGTTTTCATTGGAGGTAATCTCATCTCTTGGAAGAGTAAGAAGCAGAGTGTAGTTGCAAGATCGAGTGCAGAAGCAGAATATAGGGCTATGGCTCTTACAACATGTGAACTTATATGGTTAAAACATCTACTTCAAGAGTTAAAGTTTTGCAAAATGGGTTCTATGCAGCTGATTTGTGATAATCAAGCAGTCTTACACATTGCTTCTAATCCTGTCTTTCATGAACGAACTAAGCATATAGAGATCGATTGTCATTTCATTCGAGACAAGATTCTTTCAAAGGAGATTAGTACTTTATTTGTCAATTCTAATGATCAACTTGCAGATGTTTTCACCAAGTCTCTACGGGGCTCACGAATAACTTACATATGTAACAAGCTGGGTGCTTATGACATCTATGCACCAACTTGAGGGGGAGTGTTGATATTGTTTGATTTAGATTTGATATAGTTTGATATAGCTTGATATTGTTTGATATAGTTGTTAATAGTCAATCCCTAAAATCAAGAGATTTTGTATTCAATTGTTGTAACTTATCATTCTATAAATTGAGGAGGCTGAGAAGGTTGTTCTAAGCCATTCAGCTATCATAACTATGACTATGTACACATTTGTATTTTTATGCTTAGCCTTCTAAATTTTAAACTCCCCTCTTATTACTTCCTGACTTTGATTACAGAAGTCTTAGGTATCAATAAGTTATATTCAAATTATATGAAATATACTTTTTTATCCTCCATTTTGACCAACTTTCAGATGATACTATCTTTTTTCTCGGATCAAATACACTTTGCCACCATGGTCTTTCCTCATATGGCAAATAGCTCCTTATTGTGGTATTGGAATAAAATGTGTTTTTTTAATTATAACATGCGCTTAGTAAATTGTGAGAATACTATTTTATTCTTTTTTATTTCACAAATTGAAAGATTCATTTAAACCCTAACTTTTTCGGCAAAAATTGCTTGTCTCATTGATGGGATCCAGTAATTGTGCAAGCTTGTTATCTGTCTTCTCTATATTTTCCCTTTCTTTTCCATTTTATTTATAGATTTTTTTTTCGGAGAGAAAGGAGGAAAATACAACTAGTAGGAGGATAACATATCCTCCAAAATAGAAAATTCTAAATTCATAGTAAGTTTTCTCTTTTTCCCTCCTCATCCCCTATAACTGTCTTGTTGTAAAACTTTATCTTGAGAGATAGGACACCAACTCAACCTTTCAATAAATGGTCCACAACATTCTTCCTCAGTGTACAGGGCTGTAAAGAAACGGTTAATTTCATCCACATTCGCTTCCATTTCTCGAATCCATCTCCCATCCGCAAGCTCCAACTTCTTGATGAGACTTTTTCTCCTTCTGCTGGTAGCAACTCTATGAAGCAATTTAAGAGTTAGCATCTTCATTGTTCACACATTGGAGTATAGATTTTTTCTGAACTTGTTTCTCCCGTAAGGAGCACTTCTTCAAATTCTTTCCTCAACATAGATCTTCTAGGCGTTTGTACCAAGGAAAGGGACCCCTCCATTTCTGAACTTATCCAAGATGTCAATTTCTTTAAGAATCTCCTCTTTTCTGACTTTAATGTCTCCAAAAACATTCTGTTTCCACTCATTCAACCTGCCCTTAGAAATTTCTGCATTTTCATAAACCTAAAGCATTCCTGCTCATCAACTCTTGATTCTTTCCTAACATCTTTGACAAAAGAGGAAAAGGAATTATAGCTAAGCCACTTTTTTTTCAAAGTGAGAAAAGGTTGGACCACACTTAAACTAGCAGTATTAAAAAATTATAGGAAAGTGATCTGGGACTTTCTGTAGTAAACTTTCTTGAATAAGATCTTGAAAATATCCTCCCACATGCTGGGGATAAAAAATCTGTCGATTCTGTCCAATCCGGAGGAGACAACATACCCTCTCATAACTGACCAAGTGAACTGGGTATTAGACTAAATGATTTTGAATTAATTGGTTGGTCAGATTCCATTTACATCCCTTATTCTATTTGTTTAGAGGTACAAAGAGAATGAGTTTATGTAAGGTTGACATCTTCGTATAGAAAATTCAATCCTTGATTGATGTTTTCTTGTCCTTTCAGGCCTGTTTAGATGATTTTACTCATCACAACATTGATGTAGCTTGCAATCTTCTTGAAACATGTGGCCGTTTTCTATATCGATCTCCAGAAACTACTATACGTATGGCTAACATGTTGGAGATATTGATGCGCTTGAAAAATGTGAAAAACTTGGATCCCAGACATAGCACTTTAGTGGAGAATGCATACTACCTATGCAAGCCACCGGAAAGATCTGCACGAGTAGCTAAAGTCCGTCCTCCGTTGCATCAGGTGTAATTTTTATTTCAAGTTCTTTTTCTTTAATAACTTTCAACACCTGAATTAACATTTTAATTGATATCTTTATTTCAGTATATCAGAAAATTACTTTTCTCTGATCTTGATAAGTCTACCATCGAGCATGTGCTGAGGCAACTTCGTAAATTACCATGGAGTGAATGTGAACCATATCTTTTGAAATGCTTCATGAAGGTCCATAAAGGGAAATATGGTCAGATCCACCTGATTGCCTCTCTTGCTGCTGGGTTAAGTCGCTATCATGATGAGTTTGCAGTAGCTATTGTAGACGAGGTTGGTATTTTTGATATGTTACTCATTTCTTGATTTGTTATATCTTCATCACACAATAAAACGATCTGGATTTTGAGGAATGCCTACTTAGTAATTTGCTCGTTTTTCTTACCCAGAACTTATTTGTATGTACTATTTGGTCAAACTGAAAAGGGTTGCCTGAGCCTCAATTGGAAGTTGCACACTTTATTTAACATCTTAAATAATAACCAAAATTTTATTTTTATGATTGAAGTTTTAAATTTGCTATTCTAAGTTCTAGAATCAACAGTGGCCCTGAGGGAGAAGGAAAACTTTGCAGGTGAATCTTTTATAGACATTTTCTCTCCAAATGGTTTGAGTTTTGGGGTTGAAATTGTGACTTTGGAATATGATTTTCAGGTTTTGGAGGAGATTAGACTTGGGCTGGAATTAAATGACTATGGGATGCAGCAAAGACGCATTGCCTACATGCGATTCTTAGGGGAGCTTTACAACTATGAGCATGTAGACTCATCTGTTATCTTTGAGACACTATATCTCATTCTTATCTATGGCCACGGGACACCAGAGGTATTAATTATGTACTGGTTACTTTTTTTAGGAGAGGAAGGAATTAAGCTTTTGCCATCGGCTGTGTTGCTAAAAACATGTTTCCTTTAAGCTAGGCATGTCCACTCTTTTGATACCAAGAGATCTTAGGTGCTTTGAGTTTTTCACAGGCCTTCCTTTCCATAATCGTTACAAAAATTATATTTCTCTTTTTACTTCTATCAATTCTATCATTATCTAGAATTTTTCACAAGCCTTACTTGCCCATTTAAGTCTTTATTTTCTGTCTCTTGACATGAGATGATGAAAATGAATGTAATACCAAGGGAATGCATGAGAATTTAGTATTTATTCTCGTTTTGATAGAAAGGAAATTTTTGTAAGAGAGAAGGGAGGGAAAGTACAATAAGGGGAGGATAAGATATCCTCCAAGATAACAAAAGATTAGAGGATGAAATACCATTTGGTTTCTTTAGAATTTCACTTCGCCTCTATACACTAATTGCTACATAAATGTAAGTTATATTTCTACATAAATGTAAGTTATATTTTATATTTTCTTCACTGTTCAACAACCAACAATCAACAACCAAATCTTATTCCACTAGTCAGCTACATGGATTCTTAAAATTTAAAGAATATGAACACTGCATATTATATATTCTGTTGAATGTTTACAAAGAGATATATATAGGGAGCTGTACATTTAAACTAGTCCCTAGAAAACAAACTAATCAAGCCTAGAAAATAAGCAACATCAAAGCACTAAAAACAATGTAAAAGCATGACAAACGTGGGAACAACACAAGAAGCCACCATCCAACATAGTTTTCCACACAAGCCACTGTCCAACACTGTTTTCCACACTCCCCTTCAAGCTGGTGAATATGCATTATCCATTCCCAGCTTAGATACAATCGTCTGAAATACTGGATTACTCAGCCTTTTTGTAAGTACATTAGCAAGCTGACCTTGTGTAGACACATAGGGTGTACAGATTAAACCACTGCTCAGTTTTTCTTTGATAAAATGTATGTCAACCTCAATATGTTTTGTTCGATCATGTTGTACCAAATTATGAGCTATGCTGATTGCAGACTTGTTACCACAATAAAGTCTCATGGGACCATCCCACTTGATCTTCAGCTCTTCAAGAATAATCTTTAACCATAGTAGTTTACACACACCTTGAGCTATAGCTTTGAATTCTACCTCTGCATTAGATCGTGCTATCACATTCTGTTTTTTACTTCTCCAAGTCACCAGATTTCCACCAAGAAAAGTGCAATATCCTGTAATTGATCTACTGTCCACTGGAGATCCAACATAATCAGCATCAGTGTATGCCTCAAGTACCACACCTCCATTTATCTTAAATAAAATGTCTTTTCCTGGTGTTCCCTTAAAGTACTGTAATACTTGATATGTTGCTCGCAAATAATATTCTTTTGGACTGTACATGAATTGGCTAATCACACTTACTACATATGCTATATTCGGTCGTGTGTGGGATAGATAAATAAATTTTTCCACCAGACGCTGATACATTTCTCCGTCAATTGCAGCATCTTCCTCTGCTTGTCCAAGTTTCATATTGGGATCTATATGAGTACTTGCTGGTTTGCATGTTGTATGATTTGTTTCTTTTAGGAGATCCATAATATACTTTTGTTGGGAGATCCCATTGGGCTCTATCAAAAGCCAAAACTTTTAATAAAACCATTTAGAGTAAGGTCTTTCTTATTTCTTAATGATTTTTCTTCACAAAGTTTTCTTCAATCTTCCTTGTCATGAACCTTCACTCACAAAAGCTTAAGCTGTTAAGCTGTTAGGTGAAGGCACATGAATGGTTTTATATATCTATTAACACTCCTCTACCTCTGAAGCATGGGTACTCCTCCCAGGAGGAGAATACTGGGAGTACCAGACATACGGCTACGGTACGCGTTGGGTACATACCGAGTACGTACCCAATTTTTTTTTTTTTTAATTTGGGTACGGCTCCTCAGCAGCTGGGTATGGCTTGGCCTATTTTTTGCCAAAAACACAGTCGTTTGAGGCATTTTGCTTCAATCGTTATCTCCTTCCTGCCCTAACCCATTCCATTCGACATTCCTTCAGCTATTCACTCTCCTTCTACCTGCGCAGCCCAACCTTCACCTTTAGCTCTGCAACTCCGGCGACTGCAACTTCGGCATCTGCAACTCCGGCGACTGCAGTGTGGAACGTCAATCCATCCTGAGTCAGTCCGTTCGAGTCTCTGCTTGGCACCCTCTCGTCAGTCCTTTCGCTGCCCTCCCTCTCATCTTTCCGTCCTCTGCTTCTATCTGAGTCAGTCCGTTCAAGTCTCTGCTTGGCACCCTCTCGTCAGTCCGTTCGCTGCCCTCCCTCTCATCTTTTCGTCCTCTGTGCGCCCTCTCATCTTTCAGTTCGAGTCCAGATGTTTGGTGAAGGCTCTGCCAGTGTTGGTGGTGCTCGGTCTAGCAGTGGGTCTGCCTCTGGTAGTGGCACAACCTCTGGTAGTGGCACAACCTCTTCTCAGTTTTCTGCTTCTTTGACTAGCAAGTATGCAACTAGCATTGCTGAAAATAATTGTCCCCTTTGGGCTTATGTGACTATATTGCAAAGTAAAAAAGCTGGAGGAGGGAATGCAAGTTGGAAATGCAATTTTTGTGAAGGAATTTACAAGGGATCTTATTTTAGAGTGAGGTCTCATCTATTGAAGGAAAAAAGACATGGGATTAGCATATGTAATGCTGTGCTAAATGACTATCTTCAAGAAATGAAGCAAATAGAAAGAGAGGCTATTGAAAAGAATGCAAAGCCAGTGCAAGTTCCTTTACCCTCTGGCTCTACAAGTTTGAACCCTCCTAGAGTTGATATGTCTTCTGATGGGAGCAAGAGAAGAAGAGGCACTGAGAGTGCAACAGGAAGGGCATTTAATAATGAGGCAAGAGATCATTTGTCATGTGAAATAGCCAGACTATTCTACTCTGTTGTTTTGCCATTCAATGTAGCTAGAAATTCCTATTTTGTTAGCTCATTCACATATGTTGCAAACACTACCCTCTCCGGTTTTCTTCCACCTAGCTACAATGCTATAAGAACTTCAATGTTGCAAAGAGAAAAAGCCCACATATTGAGATTACTTCAACCCATCAAAGACACTTGGCCAAAAAAAGGTGTGAGTATAGTGAGTGATGGTTGGACTGATGCACAAAGAAGACTATTGATTAACTTCATGGCTGCATCGGATTCGGGACCTATGTTCTTGAAGGCGGTTGATGGCTCTGGTGAGTTTAAGGACAAACATTACATTGCTAATTTGATTTTGTCCACCATTGATGAGGTTGGACCATAAAATGTGGTGCAAATCATTACTGATAATGCACCTGTTTGCAAGGTTGCTGGAGCAATTGTTGAATCCCTTCATCCTCATATCTTTTGGTCACCGTGTGTGGTGCACACCTTGAACCTTGCTTTGAAAAATATTTGTGCTCCTAAAAATAATCCAAATAATGAGAGTGTTTATGCTGAGTGTCATTGGATTACTACTGTTGCTGATGATGCCTTTTTCATTAAGAATTTTATCATGAATCATTCCATGAGGCTAGCCATGTATAATCAATTTGTGCATCTGAAGCTCCTTTCTATTGCTGAGACTAGATTTGCCTCCGTCATTGTAATGCTTAAAAGGTTTAGAACTATTAAGCATGGTCTCCAATCTATGGTCATTAGTGAAGAATGGTCTCACTATAGAGAAGATGATGTTCAAAAGGCTGCCTCTGTGAAAGATACAATTTTGAATGACCTTTGGTGGGATAAAGTTGATTATATTCTAAGCTTTACAAAGCCTATCTATGATATGCTTCGTTCTTGTGACACCGATAAGCCAAACCTTCATTTGATTTGTGAGAAATGGGATTCTATGATTGAGCAAGTGAAGCTAGCCATCTATCAACATAAGGAAAAGGATTTGAATCAACATTCATTCTTCTATGGAGTGGTGTATGACATCCTAATTTGTAGATGGAATAAAAGTTTTACACCTCTTCATTGCTTGGCTCATTGACTTAATCCTAGGTAAATTTAATTAACTTTCAAGTTCCAAGTTCTTTTACCTTTTCTTAGATGTACTTTGGTTTTTGTATTATAGTAATCACAACTTATATTTTGTATAATAGGTATTATTGTAGACAATGGCTTGAGGAAGCTCCAAAACGAGTCCCCGCACATAAGGACAATGAGATTTGTATGGGGAGAAACAAATGCTTAAAGGATTACTTTTTGGATCCTCAAGAAAGGCTAGCGGTCACTTCAGAGTTTGTTAAATTCTCAAGTGGTGAAGAAGAGCTTGGCCAATTTGATTGCTTGCAAGATAGGTGAACTTGACACCAAAGGAATGGTGGGTCATGTATGGAGCTTCAATCCCCAAACTTCAAACCATTGCCTTGAAGCTCCTTTCACCACCTTCCTCTTCCTCTTGTTGTGAAAGGAATTGGAGCACGTATCCCTTTATCCACTCCATGAAAAGGAATAGGCTAAATCCCAAGAGAGCTGAAGATTTAGTTTTTGTCCACACAAATCTTTGTCTCCTCTCAAGGAAGAATAAGAACTATAATGAGGGTGAGACTAAAATGTGGGACATTGGTGGAGATGAATGGGATCCATTTGAAGGGGCTAGGATTCTTGAAGTTGCTAATCTCTCTCTTGATGAACCAGATTTGGAGGCTGTTCTTTTCACTGATGATGGGCAAGGAAATGATGAAATTGAGACTGTTGGAGTTTTATTTTTGTAATCATCTTTAGAAGTTGTCATGTTGAACAACTTAAGTATTGCAATTTCTTAATTGTGGATGTTGTCTTGGTTGAACAATTTAAGTTCTTTTGTATGTTTTATGTTAAAATTTGTGTGTTTTAATTTTTATGTTATGTTGTCATATTTTATTGTGTGAGATTTTAGTTTATTATATATATAGATATATATAAAATTTATTTTTATATATATCTATATGTTACTACCCATACCTAGTTTTTTGAAAATTTTCGTACCCATACCTGTATTTGTACCGGGTATTGGTACCATACCCGTGCAACGTAGTCCTCTACCCTTTTTATTAAACTATCTTCCATTTTATTCACTTTCTCATTGGAGCCTTTTTTGGTCTTTTTCTAACATGACCAATCCACATTACGCGAAGTTTTTCATTTTATTCTCAATAGTTGCTACTCCAACATTCTCTCGGATGCGTTCATACCTAATTTTGTCTTGTATGTCCATTGATCCACGTCAACATTCTCATTAGTGATACACTTATTTTTTGCACTTAGTACCTTATTGCCCAATATTCGCAACTATATAGCACCACTTTTAGTAGTCTTATAGCTGTCGAGTAGAAGTTTCCTTTGAGTTTTATGGCACTTTGCGATCACAAATTACGCTTGAAGTATTTTTTTCATTTCAGCTCTGTTTGGTACATTGTATAGGTTAAGACACGATAGAATAATGGTTGATAGTATAAGGCTTGATAGTATAGTATAACTTATTGTATATGTTTTTATACTATCTAATGTTCGGTGTAATACACATGGCTGTATAATTTATCCTACCTAATATTTATTGTGCAATCTTATAAGCTCATATAAGACAAAAAAATTTATGAACAAAAATATCCTATATATAATAAGAAAAAAAGGTTCAAAATTTATTACAAATTTTACCCCCAAATTTCCTCTTTCCAAAATCCACTTCCTTAACTTCACCGTCTCTTTGTTTCATCTCCAAGTACATCAACAGTGGCCGAAGTCACCAATCTATGGATCTCCATTTGCCATCACCATGTTGTCATCATCTATAGGAGCATTATTTTGCTTACTCTTCTTGGCTTTCCTACCTGAAATTTCAACACTCAGCATTTTTTTCCTTGAATTTCTTGTCTTTGTGATGGAAAAGATGTTCGATCGATGGTGCGGTGAGCATGGACACATCGGAATTCGCTCTTAGTGATGTCATTATTGTTTTCAGATTCATGATATACTCTACCTTGTTGATTCTAGGTTGCATTCTTAGCTCCGTTGCGAGTCTTGTTCACCTCTGTTCTTGTGGTTCTCGTTTGCCGTTGATTTTCTACATGTAGTTTGATTCTCTGCATCTGATCAAGCCCTTTACACTCCTGAACCATCATTTTCCCACGAAGTGAGTTCACGGTTTTTGCTTTATGCCTTCTAGTTTTGCGTCTCCCAGTGAAAGCCACTTTCTCGTTCGACACAAATCCAGGTTGAGTTTCACCAATAGCCGGAGGAACAAGAACATAGAAGACCCGGGTTTCCCTCAACGTCAACTATGCCCTTCCTCTACGCCAGTGAGCGGTGGGTCTAGCTGAGAAGAATACAAGGGTGTGGTTGGCATATTGATTTGGGAATGGAATAATACTGTGAGATTCCAACTTAAAATCAATTGGCATTAAGTGAAGTGGCCTAACAGATATATAAACTGCACTCGAAAGATTGAGGCAGGCGATGTGGGACTCTTAACACCCCTCCTCCACAGATGCCTGGACGGAATAGGCAAGCCTAGCGAAGTAGGTGATAGAGATGAGATCTTAACTTTAATACCATGTGAGATTCCAACTTAAATCCAATTGACATTAAGTGGAGTGACCTAACAGATATATAAACTGCACCCGAAAGATTAATGCAGGCGATGTGGGACTCTTAACAAATACTATCATGTCTTATCAAGCCTGTGGCCTGATAAGTTTATCCTACAATCATAGGATAAAAATGAGTGGAGCAAATAACTTTATCCTATCAGATGCCAATCAACCGTAGAGTATAATTTTATACTATCAAGCCTTATACTATGTACCAAACAGTGCCTTCATACACCAGCTTGAATCCTATATGTGACATTCCCATCAATCTCCCCATCACTTTGTAAGATAGATCCAAGATACCTAAAGTATACAACTTGTTGTATGATATGATCTCCAATTTGCTCCTTCATAACATTGCTAACTCGCATATTATTGAACTTGGATTCCATATATTTTGTCTTACTTCTACTTGACTGAAAATCCTTTAGTTCACTTGAATATCAGAGAACCTAGAATTTCTAAACTTGAGTAAATTGTACTCAGTAGATTGAGTTTATATATACACAAAGAATTAATTATAGTATGATATTTACAAGGATAATAAAAGAAGATAAACATTTCCTAGGATGCTAAGGTTCCAATGTTACTAGAAATACACAAACTATAAACTGATCAAGTTCCAATGATAACACTCCCCTCAAGTTGGAGTGTATATATCATAAGCATCCAACTTGTCACAAATGTATGTTATTCTTGGACCCCGAAGTGACTTGGTAAGAAGATCTTCCAATTGGTCATTAGAATTTACAAACGAAGTAGAGATTTCCTTTGAAACAATCTTCTCACGGATGAAATGACAATCAATCTCTATATGCTTGTTTCGTTAATGGAAGACCGGATTTGAAGCAATATGAAGTGCTACTTGATTATCACAAATTAACATCATAGGTCTTATCTCGCAAAACTTCAACTCTTTCAAGAGTTGTTTTAACTATATGAGTTCACATGTAGTGAGAGTCATAGTTCGATACTCCGCTTCAGCACTCAGTCTAGCAACAACATTCTGCTTCTTGCTTTTCCATGAGATAAGGTTTCCTCTAATAAGAACATAATATCCAGAAGTTGATCTTCTATCAGTGGGAGACCCGGCCTACTCAGCATCTGTATGAGCAACTACATTCGTATGTCCCCTGTTTGTATATACTAACCCTTTTCCAGGGGAGCCCTTAATATACCTCAAAATCTGAATAACTGCGTCCCAATGATCAACACAATGAGAGCTAAGAAATTGGCTTACAACGCTAACAACAAAAGATATGTCTGGTCTAGTCTGGTCACAGTGAGATAATTAAGTTTTCCCACCAGTTTCCGATACCTTCATGGATCTGAAAAGGGTTTTCCCTGATCTGGTAGGATTACACACAATAAGAGTCATAGCTTGATATTTTGCTTCTACACTTGATCTTGCTACTACATTATGTTTTTTGCTCTTCCATGAGATAAGATTACCATTAATGAGGACACAATAACCTGAAGTTGATCTCCTATCACGGGGAGATCTTACCCAATCAGTATCTGTATAAGCAACAATGTCTATATGACCCCTATTTTCATATATCAACCTCTTTCTGGGAGAACCTTTAACATATCTCAAGATTCGAATTACAACATCCCAATGACTATTGTAAGGAGAATTAAGAAACTGACTCGCAACATTTACAGCAAAGGATATGTTTGGTCCAGTTATAGTGAGATAATTTAACTTCCCAACTAACCTTCAATATCTGCCTGGGTCTGAATAGGGCTCCCTCTGATCTGGTAGAAGTTTAACGTTTGGATTCATAGGAGTATCAATTGGTTTACAATCTAACATCCCAGTCCATTCCAAAATGTCAAGGGCATACTTCCTTTGGCTGATGGTGACGCCTGTTTTTGATTGAGCTACTTCAATCCCTAGGAAATATCGCAATCGACCTGTTAGTGAAATATAATTAGGTTTGACCTATTAGGCTGGGCCTTGCTTTTGTATATCAGTAGCTCTAATCGTGTATTATAAATATAGAGTTAGGGTGGCTAATCATTCTAAGTTAGCTACTCTCTTTTCTATCTCACCTCTCATGCTTTTCTTCTTCTCCATCTTTATTTTCTCATAACATGGTATCAAGAGCAGGTTCAAACAAACCCTAGCCGCCCTAACCCTAGCCTGCCTTTAAAAAAAAAAAAACACCTTGCTGCTCAGAATCTGCCGATCTACGCTTCCCTAGGGGTGGCTGATTTTTCTCAGCCCTGCTGAGGTCCAGATTAGTGTTTTTCGTGGCTGTTTGGGAGTGACGGTTTCACGCCAGATGCACTGAACAGCGGCCAGGTGGTGCCGCATGTGCTGTTTCCCGCGACTGGTATTTTCGGTGACCAAGGGTGTTACCGTCGGCCACGGGTGCTACGTTTTTTGGTGTTTTCAGTCATGGCTTGGAGTTTTGCTGCGTTTTCTGGTGTTTTCAATCATGGTTTGGAGTTTTTTTGCTCGAACCCAGCGAGCCCAGTCCGTGATTTGGGCATTTTTCAGGCGTGCTCTGCAGTTCAGTTCTGTTGATGTGTTTTCCGGTGGTATTTTGGTGTTTCCAGTGTAGATTTGGTGTTTTTCTTTGACCCCAGTGATTTCCGTGTTGTTTGGAGTGTCCAGTTGTGTCTCTTTTCTTTTTCTCTGATGACTAATTCTGATCCTACCGCCAGTTCTACCAGTTCTGATGAATTTGAGAAGTCTACGAAACCTACCGCTATGCCTGAGGTCATTTTTGCTTTTGCCCGCATTACTGATGGTCGTGATGGTGGTTCCTATCTTTGTTATTACTGTAAGGATGAAGGCCATATTAAGAAGAATTGTTGGAAATTGAATGGGAAACCTGGTTCGTCCCAAGGTCAGCATTATGCTCATGCAGCAACTCAGGAAGGTCTCTTGCCCACTCCTGTCACTGCTCCTCAAACACATGGTCTCAGAACCGTCACCATGTATGGTGCTGAATTTGAGGCTTACACTCAATTCCAGGCCTCACAGGGTATTGTTCCTTCCACTGCTACTCTTGTCCAGTCAGGTAATCCCACTGCTTGTCTCACTTCTTCCTCTCGTACATGGGTTATTGATTCTGGTGCAACAGACCATATGACAGGTAATACTAGTATTCTATCCTCTTTTCTTCCCACTTTTTCCTTACCAAATGTCACTCTTGCTAATGGTTCCTCGGCACCTGTTATAGGTAGTGGGGTTGCCAATCCTTCATCCTCTCTTCCCTTACATTTTGTTTTATGTTTACCACATTTTCCTTTTAATCTTTTGTCTGTCAGTAAAATTACCAATAGTCTAAACTGTAGTGTTCACTTCTTTCCTACATATTGTTTATTTCAGGATCTTGGGACGAAGAAGGTGATTGGTAGAGGTCGTGAATCCAATGGCCTATATGTTTTGGAGTTCGCCAATCCAGGACCATTGTCGATAGCTTGTTCTGCTTCCATTTCTCCGTTTCATCTTCATTGCTGGCTTGGACATCCACCCTTGCAGACATTGAAGAAGTTGTGTCCTAGTTTAGAGTCTTCTTTGTTTTGAATTGTGAGTCTTGTCAGTTTGCTAAATACCATAGAGGATCTTTTCCTCCTAGAGTCAATAAGCGTGTTGCTTCTCCTTTTACTTTAGTTCATTCAGATATTTGGGGACCTTGTCTGGTTGAGTCTAAGGCTGGTTTTTGTTATTTTGTTACTTTTGTCGATGATTACTCTCGCATTACTTGGCTTTATTTAATGAAAAATCGTTCAGAGGTGTTTAATATATTTCGTTCCTTTTGTGCTGAAGTTCAAACTCAATTTAATATTACTATTCGCACTCTTCGTAGTGATAATGCTAAAGAATACTTGTCAGCCCCTTTTCTATCTTTTTTGCAAGAACATGGCATTCTTCATGAAATCTCATGCGTTGTCACTCCTCAACAAAATGGGGTGGCGAAAAGAAAGAATCGACATTTACTTGAAGTTGCTCGTGCTTTTTTATTTGAAATGAAAGTTTCTAAACAATTTTGGGCTGATGCTGTGTCTACTGCATGTTATTTAATTGATCGTCTTCCTTCATCTGTTCTTAATGGTCAAATCCCTCATTCTTTGTTATATCCCTCAATCTCTATTTGCTCTCCCTCCTAGAATTTTTTGTTGCACTTGTTTTGTGTAGGATGTTCGCCCTCAGGTCTCCAAGTTGGATCCTCGCTCCCTCAAATGTATTTTCCTTGGTTACTCTCGAAGTCAAAAAGGGTACCGATGCTACTTTCCTGATTTACGTCGGTATCTTGTTTCCAAAGATGTGACATTCTTTGAAACCACTGTTTTCTCCTTTGAGTCTACCCCTTCCTCTCCCCCAAATAATGATGAAGACTTTCTGGTATATTCTTTTCCTACTCCAGGTACTTCCTCTTCTCCTTCTTCTTGGTCTCGTCCCTTTCCTCGTCCTCCTGTGCTCCACCATTATGTTCGGCGGAACCAGCAACCTACTATGGTCGGTCCTACTACTCCAGTTGCTACGGATTCATTGCCTGTTCCAGTTCCTACTTCCTTTCCGGATCCTGCTCCTCAAGATTCGAGTCTTGATCTCCCGATTGCTCTTCGAAAAGGTAAACGTAGTTGTACTTATCCCATTTCTTCTTTTGTTTCTTATGCTAGTTTATCTAGTTCTGGTCAGTCTTTTGTTGCTTCTCTTGATTCTCTTACCCTTCCTAATACTGTTGCTGAGGCCTTGTCTAATGAGGGGTGACATCAGGCTATGTTGGATGAGATGCATGCTCTTGAACATAATGACACTCGGGAATTACTTGTTCTCCAGTTTGGACTACAGAGAAGTACTTTTGATCATTCAGTATTCTTTTGATGGTCTCAGGGTGGCTGTATTTTCTTTGTGGTTTATGTGGATGATATTATCATTACTGGGAGTGATGAGATTGGAATAAAACAGCTTAAGGACTTTCTTCAAACACAATTTCAAACTAAGGACTTGGGTGCTTTAAAATACTTCTTAGGCATTGAAGTGATGCGGAGTTCGAAGGGTATTTTTCTTACTCAGAGGAAGTATGTGCTTGATTTACTCAAAGAAATAGGTATGCTTGGAGCCAAACCTGCTGAAGCACCTATGGTCCCTAATGTCAAACTCTTACCAGATGATGGAGATGCTATGCCTGACCCTGAACGATATAGAAAGTTAGTTGGCAAACTTAACTACCTCACGATTACTCGTCCTGATATTGCTTTCTCTGTCAGTGTGGTTAGTCAATTCATGTCATCTCCCCGAACCACTCATTGGGAGGCTATTCTTCATATATTGCGGTATCTAAAAGGAGCTCCAGGTTGTGGTGTCTTGTATAGAGATCATGGACATAATATGATAGAGGGGTTCTCCGATGTTGATTGGGTTGGTTCTCCCATAGATAGGAGATCTACTTCAGGTTATTGTGTTCTTGTTGGAGGTAACCTTGTTTCTTGGAGGAGTAAGAAACAAAGTGTTGTTGCTCGTTCTAGTGCCGAGTCAGAATATAGGGCCATGGCCTAAGCTACTTGTGAATTGGTGTGGATTCATCATCTTCTTATTGAGATTGGAGTTAAGAGTGTAATGCTTATGAAGTTGTGGTGTGACAATCAAGCTGTTATCCATATTGCCTCTAATCCCATTTTTCCTGAACAGACAAAGCACATTGAAGCTAACTGTCACTTTGTGCGAGAAAAGGTTCAACAGGGTCTTGTTGTTACTGGACATGTACGGATAGGAGAACAACTTACAGATATCTTTACCAAAGCTCTCAATTGAAGTAGAGTTGACTATATTTGTAACAAGCTGGACATGATCAATATCTATGCTACAGCTTGAGGGGGAGTGTTAGTGAAATATAATTAGGTTTGGCCTATTGGGCTGGGCCTTGCTTTTGTATATCAGTAGCTCCAATTGTTTATTATAAATATAGAGTTAGGGTGGCTAATCATTCTAAGTTAGCTACTCTCTTTTCTATCTCACTTCTCATGCTTTTCTTCTTCTCCCTCTTTCTTTTCTCATAACATAACCCAAGTCCTTAGTTTGGAAGTGTAGAAACAGATGTTGTTTTAGGCCTCTAATGCCTTCATGGTCATCACTTGTAATAACAATATCAACAGCTTGGGGTCAATGGACTTCCACAATAAGGACACCAACTGATAATTGGCTCTCTGCCATTCCTCTCTTATATTGGCATTGATTTCTTCAGCCTTCTTGGTTAAATGCTCCGAGAGCCCCTGACCTAAAAAACACACATCAATAGTAGCATAACAATCCAAATAATTCTTACCATTTAGTTTCTCAGACGTAATTGTGGGAGTGCCCAAGAAAGCAAAGGAGATAAGACTCTTCTCCATAGGTTTAGAATTGTCATTGTGGGAACCCGTGTTAGTAGAAGAATCTGTATCTAAAGACATTATTTCGACGAGAGAGGACGTGAAATTTGAACAGAAACCGAATTTGAAACAAAAGACGTTGGGTGACAAGTACCCACTATCTGAACAATGCTTGAAATGGCCTTTTGACCCCTAAAATAGGACCAAAGGATGTCGGCAAACAGAATGGTGGCGGCGGCATGTTGATCTAACTCCGGGACGCGCCGATAGTGGTTGCTATGTGTGGTGGCACGTTGGACGACGGACAAAGATGGCGCTTTATGGTCTGGACGATCGGCCCTCTCTGAACTGAGGTCGGTTTGACGTGGGTTGAACTCGAGTAGGCGACTGAGGTTGTCGTGCGGCTGTTTTTCAGCCGAAAAGACGAAGAACAAACAGAGCCGGGTCGAAACCTACTCTGATACCAACTTGAAATTAAAAGAGAGACTATTGTGACTGAATTGCTTGAGAGAAAACCCTCAACACTTTGTTTTTATAAATTACTAGATATACAATTAATCCTAAACTAAATCCCTAAGATTTGGATTGATATATCTATTTATGGTGACTAAATATTCTACTTCCTAAATTCTAATTACAGTTGATGTGACAAGATACACTATTAAAAGCATATGATATGATACAATGTTAAAAGATATTCAACAAATATGTATCAAGGTGCTAGTCCTCCGTTATCCAGCATTTTCTTTGATCTTATTATCTTATTGAACAACTTAGTAAGTAGTTATACCTCCCCCCTTAAACACCTCCAAACTTAAACAGGTATTCTATCTGATGCGTTACTATTATCCATCTTCTTTAGTGCTTCCTTTACATCAAATTGTTGAATTCATTGTTATTATGAAAAAAAAAATTAGTTGACAGATCACATGGATGTGTTGTACAGGTTTTGATACAGATACATTTGAATTGTTTTCTTTCTTTCATTAATTTATTTATTTATTTTTGTATATGAGAGCCTTCTAATCGCATTATGGGATTTGTTCTTTCATCCTGTCAGCAAGATGTACTGGATCCACCCGAAGATTGTTTTCGTATAAGGTTGATCATTACTCTTCTTGAAACTTGTGGGCATTACTTTGACCGAGGCTCTTCTAAGAGGAAACTTGACCGATTCCTAGTACACTTCCAGAGGTATATTTTAAGCAAAGGTGCATTGCCTCTGGACATCGAATTTGACTTGCAGGTCAGTCAGGCAGCCTTTTTGTTGATTGCATTGAGTGTTTTTTTTTTAGTCTATATACAAACATAGGATGCATAAGGCCATGCACCAATAAACTGATTTTTTCCCATCTTACCATTTTTTTCAGTTTATTGTTTCAATTTAGTTCAAAAAGAAATACAGTCTATTTTAAAGAGAGAGACAGTATTTCATTGTGAGGAAATGATAACTGTGTTAGTTTATGCATTTAATGATTTGGATTAGCTATACTAGTTTATGTTTACTTGATTATTAAGTTTGGGCTACTAATCTTAATAGATATAATGATTTTGAATGGCCTTTATATGCCATATTATATGTCTTCGGGATTGCATCTTATATAACATTTGAATACTTAGAATTTTGATATGCATAGAGATTGGGTGGCTTTATACATTCTTAGTTTTTTTTCTTGTTCGTTATTATTTTGGTTTTACATTTTAGAAGATATCTTATTTTTCTTTAGAAGATATTTTGGTTTTTTATTGTTGTTTATTCTTGTTATTTATAGTTACCAATGTTACCCGAGTGACCCCCTTGCTGTGTCATGCCTTTTGATGGTGGAATTGAGTGTCAATGTAAAATCGGGTTTGTTTATATGACTAACATACTGAAATATCTAATTTGGCAATTTCCAGCAAAATAGGATATGTTTACATATAGGGTGACATTTGGAATGAATTAGAATTTGCATGTTATAACTATCTTGTAAAATGTGGTAGGTCTTATGTAATGGTAGCTGCCTAAATTCACCCTCTACCTCTCTTTCCCCCCGCATTCTAGTGCCTATGAACTTAAGTATCTCTTTTAGAATTTACTTGTCAGTAACAGATTTCAAAAACTGTCACACTAGCCACTAGTTGGCGTTCAAGTTAACATTTTTTCCCCAGTAATAATATTTCAAATTTACTTTTCTCATTATAAATGATATATATCTTCATTTTCTTGCATGTACTATTTTTGGCTCATTATTTGTTGCGTGTAGGATATGTTTGCGGACTTGCGCCCCAATATGGTTCGATACACATCTGTTGAGGAAGTGAATGCAGCTCTAGTAGAACTTGAGGAACATGATCGTATAGTTTCTGCTGATAAGGCCAGTAGTGAAAAACATTCTGACACCGAGAAACCTTTAAGTAGGATCAGTTCCAACACTGCAGTAGGCAATGGACAGAGCATCGATAATGGTGCAGAGGAAAATGGAGTGCAAGATGATGTTAATGATAGTGAGACTGATTCAGGGAGTGACACAATTGATGTGGAGGGACATGATGATGAAGAGTTGGATGAGGAGAATCATGATGATGGGTGTGAGACTGAGGATGAGGATGAGGATGATGATGGGCCTGGACCTGCTTCTGATGAGGAAGATGAAGTACATGTGAGACAGAAGGTGACTGAGGTGGACCCTCTCGAAGAAGCCAATTTTGAACAGGAGCTCAAGGCTGTAGTACAGGCAAGGGTTTACATAATTTATTATGTTTACTTGAGAAATTTTGATTTATTTTGAGAACTTTGCAAAATATTTCCTGGGGCTGATATGATAAAATTTTATTTTTTTCTCTTATCTATCTTAATTGAAAAGGATGGGATAGACTAGGACTACAAGGAAAGAAATAATGTAGTCAACAGATAGATGATTCTGTTCATATTTGAATATTTGGATTATTATTACATTAGGAGTCTTATTAAGTCAGGATAGTTATTGAGCTGGTCTTGTATTAGTTGTATTGCACTTGTACATGACCTAGATTATTAGTATAAATAGCAGTATTAGGTCAGTTTTTTGGTCACAATGTCACAATTATTCGGAGCCTTATTTGTAAAATATAGTGTTTCCTTTTCTCTTTTCCATCCAATCCCTAAATTTCAATGGACTATCATTATAAGATAAGATTTGACTTTGGAAAAAAGGTCAGCATTGTCCTGGTTTAAGCTACGTCTGGCTGTATTTACAACATTTTCATAATACCTGATTTCATGATTGATGCAGGAGAGTATGGAACAGCGAAGGCAAGAGCTACGAGGCCGTCCTACATTGAACATGATGATTCCAATGAATGTATTTGAGGGATCCACCAAGGATCATCATGGGAGAGGAATTGGTGGGGAAAGTGGTGATGAGGCATTGGATGATGAGACTGGTGGAAACAAAGAGGTTCAGGTGAGAGTTCTTGTGAAGCGTGGTAACAAGCAACAAACAAAGCAGATGTTGATCCCACGGAATTCCTCACTAGTGCAGAGTACAAAACAGAAAGAAGCAGCTGAGCTTCAAGAGAAAGAGGACATTAAGAGGCTTGTCTTGGAGTATAATGATAGAGAAGAGGAGGAGCTTAATGGATTAGGGACCCAGCCAACAAACTGGATGCAGAGTGGAGGTAGCAAGGCTGGTGGCCGTGGCAACACTTTGGAAGGAACCAGTGGCAGGAGTGGTGGATCACGGCATCGGCATCATAATTATACAGGCAGTGGAATCTACTATAGCAGAAGAAAGTGAATGGTAATTGAGTAAATATGGAAGCCAGATATTTTATTATGCCATCTTCCCTTCAGCATGACAAATATTTGATAACAAAGTTGGTCAGATATTCATGATTTATTATGGCATAGCCTTGTCTTTTGCCACTACCATGCTCTGCTTTTCAAACGATTCATGGCAAGGGCAAGTCTGATCACTTATCTTGTTGGTAAGTGGTGGCTTAGAACATGGTGTGTTGGAGATACAAGGGGTTGTAGAGAGATGTGCACAATATTACGGTTTCCTGACCTAAGCTGACACGCAGGATTGTTTGCAAGATTGTGGGTGGCCCTGCAGACATGCCGCAGATGAAGTCCTGTAATTATTTCCCGGCCTCCAAGCTTCGTGTATAGCTATCTGTATGAAGAGATAAAATCACTGAACGTATGTTTTTGGTGATATCTACTTTTTAAGTCAATCACGGGGTTGGATTATATTTTGTGAAGAGTGAATAGGCAAATGACTTGATGCTTTGTTAACTTAACAGAAACCGTCAGACATCACTTTGAGAATCGACCTCCCTTGTCTAGTCATAGTCACTGAATGTCTTTCATTTATGTTGCCTATTGGACAATTTTTCTAAAATGAGCTTGTATCAAAAGTGGACAATTAAAGATATAATTATTATTAAATTTCAGTGAATTAATATTATGATGTATATTAAATTATAAATTAATAGTGAATATTTTTTACTTGTTTACTTTAGAAACAAGTTCACATTAAAAGAATTTTTTTTGTTGCCTATTATCATCATTACATTCTAATTCGACGAGTAATTCTTTCTAGACTTAAGTATGGGGATTAATTTGATCTCGGAACTTTATTTGATCACTTACTACTTACTGGGGATCTGGGTGAAGATTGTACTATATTTTGACATTGGGAATTTCTGCGTAGTTCCTGTAGAAACTCCTTAGATAATGGTTTGGTACCCCATGAATGTTCACTAGATGTTAATATGATGCCTTTCGAGTTGGCATGCCATGAATTCTTGGAGCTTTTGGTTTAGGAGTTGATTTTTCATGAATTCTTGGAGCTAAAAAATATAAATGCACTAGTGTTTTGAAATTATAAAAAATATTTAATATTTTTTTATTTAATAATTAAGATGATTGTTAGAATGACTAATTAGCAGTTGAAAGTGATATTGGATCTTTACAGATTTGGTACACATGGTAGAGACAATAGTATGTAGTTTTTTTTACTTTTTTTAAATTATTATTATTTAATTTTAAAATATTTTTAATTAATCCTAGATTTTTGTTAATGTTTTAATAGATTTTTTAGTTTAATTTGAATATGTATTGTGTAATAATATTTTATTTGTATTATTATTAATTTTGGATTATTTATTAATTTATTTATTAAAATTTGATTATAAATATATTTTATTATTATAAAAAAACAAATTTTGTTTTAAAATAAGTTTGTTTTTATTTATTTTGTAAGGAATAAAATGCATTTAAAATTAAGTTTTAATAAATAAATTAATAAATAGCCTATAATTAAAGTTTATACGGATAAAATATTACTGTGTAATATTATCTTTAGTGAATTAATAGTTTTAAATTAAACAAACTGATCTATTGTGACATTGATTAAGGTTCAAGGATTAATTAAGAATGTTTTAAAATTTGTGATAGTGATTTGTAAAATTGTCAAAGTTTAAGGGATCTTTATACTCTCTTTTTATCACATGGTGAGTTATCAAGTATTTCATTGAATGATGATTTTATAATTATAAAATATAAATAGTTACCAATAAAATGCTTAACAATTCACTTTGGGTACCAAATTTAAGAAAAAAAAAAAAAAAGGGTGTCCTATAAAATGCCCATCAGGTAGGATTTAGGCTTATTATTTATTTTGGATAATTTAAAATTCTATTCACTAATCTTCTTAATAATATTTTTAATTAATACATAAAAAATTATTGAATAATTTTTATGCTCCAAAAATGTTGAATGCATTTATTCTCTCTCTTTTTATTTAATATTTTTTTATTAAGTATTAAAAGAATTATCATGAGAATGTTTAGAGTAATGTTATGTCCTCCTACAAGTTTTTTAATAATCCTCCTAATACTAAATAAAGAAAATATTAAATAAAAAAATAAATACATATAATATCTTAAGAATATAAAAAACATTCAATATTTTCTTCATTTAGTAATTAGAAGAATTGGTATGAGGATTGGATAGGAGGATAAAACATTTCTCTAATGCTTAAGGAGGATGTGTCAAAACTCATTCACTTTTCATTCAATAGAATATGATTCTTAGAACGGCAGCGCTATTCGTCCATAAAAAATACTCCAACTTTTTTTTTAACTCACTCACAAACTCATTCTGTATTCTGCGAGAATGCTACAGTTACATACAGTCTGATTTAACATCTCTCTCACATAAATTTACAGTATAAATATGGTATGTGTATTTTAAATGTACGAATAACATTATCCTTCTTGAAAATGACATAACTATAAATGATACTCCAAGAAATTTATTAATCTCATACTCGGTTGCCTCCTCATGGGAGTGTCAATTAAGAGTAAACGTCTATTTTAATCTTTTATATATATGTCTTCTTTTCTATTTTGATCCTCTTTAGATTAATTTTTTCCAGTCAAGGACCTTTTTGTTTAAAAAATTTTTAAACATGAAGAGAGTGATAATTATTTTGAAGAAATATAATTCTATATGAGAACAATTGTAAGAAAAAAATATAATTATTAAATGAAAATAATTTTTAAATATTTTAAAAATTTTAAAAACAAATTTAATTGTACAAAATGACACATCATTACCATGTTGGCTCAAAATAGAACATGTGAACACTTTGTTGACAGAAAAATAATACATGACAACATTTTTTTGTTGTTGATGGTGTTAATAGTTATTAGATGGAATGACAACAATAAAAAGTTTTTAAACTGAGAAGTCCTTAATTAAGAAAATTAATCTAACAAGGATTAAATTGGAAAAAAAAAAAGACATCTATAAAGTACTAAAATGTGTATTTACATGTTAGTTAATACTCCATGTTTGGTTAAAAGGTTGTATTCCCAAAAGTTTTTAATAATCTTCCAAAGTCACCCTTAATAGAAACAAAAGCACAACAAAAAATGCCTTTGGAAGAAAAAAAAAAAAGGTGTACTCTACTCTACTTAGCATGAGTTGTATGTAGAATTTTAATATAGACCACAATGAGATGGTCTATGTAACACCCTCCCTAGGATATCACATGTCTGACTCCCAACTCAAAATCTAAAAAGAAGTTCGCATAAAGTTTGAGTTATAAAAGATGGGTTTTAAAATTACTTTCTTGCTGAAACATAAACCTACTGAAATTTATAAGTAATATGGAAAAATATATTGAAACAGATTCATATACACTATTGACCCAATTGTACCATTTAACAATTTAAAGAGAAATATAAAACTAACAGAAAACTCTCTCTCTCTTTTTTTTTTAACAGTAGCAAATCCTATGACGGGTCCTACTTAATAGCACGGTACAACACTAACGAGAAAAATAACTCTACATACGAATTCTGTTGTGTATCCATCTTGATGCATCAGACATCTGTTCTACATTTGTTCTTTGTCCTCAGACATCTCTTCTTTGTCAACACTGTAAGCTATCCAATCTGGAAAGGTCATTCTCTGATGTTGTTTCCAAACGCAGAGGTATTTATCACCCATTATGTCTAAGACAACTTGTTTCTTCTACTATATAGTTTTTACAACACAAACACAGCAAAATCACATAGCAAAGAGGTGAGATCATCTACACCAATACCAACATGGCAGCACAGAGATAACACAACAGCATATCACACCGATACATCATACCATAATTAAGATCATACCATCAACATAAATCAACTATCATCATCAAATCATTTATCATTTCAAATATCATTCAAGTATTTCTCAACAGAACAATTGTCATAGCCAATATTCCTCAATTAATATATCACATAGATTTAAATGCTCAGTTTCATGCATGCGCACATAGACTCAGTTTTTCAAAAACAACTCCATGGAGGAGAATGCTCTGGTTAATTGCCCAGCCTAAGCCCACAGACAATCTCTCAGTCATAGAAAAGAATCGTGTTCTTGTCGGGTATCGTCAATGCGTTGCAACGGACTGCATCGCCAAGTAGCATATGATCCAGCCTTAGCCCATAGACAGATATCCACTGGTCGACCGCCGCGCCTTGACGCACCCCAAGATCCTTCATAGATCTCACTATCAATTATCATTTCCTCTTCAACCACAAGGGGCAAAATAGCTTATTAGCTATACTTTATACAATGCACGAATATATCAGTGCAAGTCCAACCACAAGGGCCAAATCTTTTCAATTTCATTTGTTCAATGTAATCATATACCTCAATGCATATTTTCCCAATGCATGTAAAATGCACCAAATGCCAATCACAGACAAAACTTGTCATTTTCACAAACATTGTATGGACACTGGTTCAACAGTAATCATACTATACTTTCAACAGCGAAAATCATGTTATCACATTTTCATAGTTATAAAACACTTTTGTCGTGTTTTCACAAAATTGCGCAACATTCTCGTTACGTTTTCACAATTTCACAACACTTCTGTTGCATTTTCAAAATACCGTAACACTTTTGTTATGTTTTTAAAATTCCAAAATGTGTTTATTACTTTTTCACAATACCATAACACTACTGTTACGTTTACAAAATTTCGTAACATTTCTGTTACGTTTTCAAAATGTTGCAACTCTTCATTTGCAGACTTTTAAACCACGTACTAATTTTTCAACGTTTTTCTCAATCGCGTAAAAAATACGTTTCTCAAATCGCATAGTATTTTTTCACTGTTTCAAAATTGCGTAACTTAAAAATCATTCTTTTAAGTCGCGTAAATCATTTTTCATCATTCTCAAAATATTTAAAACACTTTCTAAATCTCATAGCAATTTTTTGTCATTTTCACAATCACGTAAAAATATTCCATTACTTTTCAATCACGTAGTGATTTTTCAACAATAGTTCAAATCACGTAAAATATTTAAACATAATTCAAATCGCGTAGAAATATTTTAACGTATTTCAAATCGCATAGAAATATTTTAACGTATTTCAAATCATTTTTAAGATACGTAAAATATTTTTCAATATTTTACAATCACGTAAAATATTTCTCAATATTCCAAACATTATTTTGAACTTAAATAAATCAATATCATTTTCAACATATTTTTCAAATTGCGTAGCTTAAAAATCACGTTTTTAAGATACGTAAAACATTTTTCATCACCATTTCATTACAGAAAATATTTCTTAACCTTCAAAAATTCCTTTTCAACCTTTCTCAAAATAATATGACTTTGTATTTCATTTTTCACATTTTCTTACTCAAGAAAATCTTTTTTTACATTTCTTTACTCAAGAAATCCTTTTCCAAAATATAATCCACAAAAATCACTAGATTGTTGTTGCTGTTGACTTCTTGGAGATTGCAAGTACGTTTTCTGTTGGAATCGCTTGACCTTACGATTTCCTTTTTTTCGTAACCAATATAGTCCAACGTTACAGGATTTCTCATCCTGAGATTGATTTAACTCTAACAAAATTTTAGCTTAAGAAAATCAATTCTTGCTGCAGAATAATCTTCTGTGTTTGTTGTATAATTGCTTCAGCCACTATTTATATTACTTCCAAAGTTGCAGTTATATCACCACCATTATGTCTCGCTTCCACACGCGTACGTCTATCACGAGTCATTTCTTTTCTTCAAAGATGGACGAATCAAAATAAAATGGAAACCAGATGTAACCATTTCAAATAAACGTTTGTTTTCTTGACGTACATTCCTTCATTAAGTACCTTCTTCCACATCACTTACTGCCTTTGGTTTCCTCAATGGTTGTAAATACATCTTCTGTTGAAATCAATCACTTTCCAAATATCCTTAAAAATATCGGATTCCAAAATTACGAAATCTTATATTCCAAGACTGATTCTCTTCCATTAGATCTTGAACCTCAACTTTCATTTCTTTCCCACTGAACATCGGTCCTTTGTTCCTGCAGTCATCTTTCCACGTTGCTCCCGTTGCTCTCGTAACTGCAACTGCATTACTAGTAACATGTTCCACTTCCACATAAGTATAACTATCCCGAGCCATTTCCTTTTTTTTTCTCTCTCGAGGCGTGCAGATCGAAATACAATGGATCTGATATCCATTATAAATAGCATTGTTTCCTTTCGGAAAACAATAACACAGAGAACACAACACAAGCAAAACAGACCTAACCATAAACCCCAAAAGACTCAAACCGTGCTCTGATACCAACTAATGTAACACCCTCCCTAGGGTATCACATGTCTGACTCCCGACTCATAATCTAAAAAGAAATTCGCACAAAGTTTGAGTTATAAAAAGTGGGTTTTAAAATTTCTTCTTTACTGAAACATAAATTTACTGAAAATATTAGGTAATATTGAAAATCATATTTCAACTATTCATTATGCAATATTGACACTAATTAATATTTCATAATTTAAAGAGAAATATAAAACTAACAGACTCTTTTTTTTTTAACAGTAGCAAACCCCATGACGGGTCCTACTAAATAGCACGGTATAACACTAATGATAAAACTTAACATACTCATTCCTTATCTTGTATCCAAATTTGTTGCATCAGAACTCTACTCCTTGTCTACTCAGAACACCTTGAACTTGAGACACCCACTCTTCAATGTTTTCATCAATCTCTCGAGTATCCATCGCCCGTTATGTCTAAGACAACTCGATCCTTCTATTATTTGATTTTAACAAGACTGAGAACGAAAGAAAACAAGATAACAAAGAGGTGAGATCACCTACGCCAATACCAACATGGCAAAGCATAGAGATAACACAAAAAGAATATCATATAGATATGTCATACCAGAATTTCAATAATGCACTCAACATTAATCAACTATCATCATTATACTATTAACATTATTATCATCACACAATAATCATAAAAATGCCATCAACATGATTATCATCATCATCATCCAAGTTTTCAAAACAATTGTCATAGTCAATATTCCTCAATTAATATATATCATGCAGATATGGACACTCAAATTTATGCATATGTTATGCATGTGCACATAGACTCAGTTTTTCAAAAACAACTCTATGGAGGTTTTCACAATTTCGAGGAGAATGCTCGTTAATTGTCAACCTTAACCCAAAGACAATCTTCCAGTTGTTGAAAAGAACGTGTTCTTGTCGGGTATCGTCAATGCGTTGCAACGGATTGCATCGCTAAGTGGCATGGTACTCGCCATTGTCCACTTGATCGACGCCGCTAGCGCCGACGCCCCAAGATCCATCATTGACCTCACTATCAATTCTCATTCCTCTTCAACCACAAGGGTAATATGATACAACGCACGAATATATCAGGTGCAAGTCCAACCCCAAAGGGCCAAATCTTTTCAATTTCATTTGTTCAATGTATCATATGCCTCAACGCATATTTTTTCCCAATGCATGTATAATGCACCAAATCCAATCACAAGCATCTCTTTCCAATGCATATAAAATGCACCAAATTATACTGTATTTTCAATAAAGCAAAAAATCATGTTATCACATTTTCATAGTTAGAAAACACTTTTATCGTGTTTTCAAAATTGCGTAATATTTCCGTTTCATTTTCACAATTCCAAAACATTTCTGTTACGTTTTCATAATTCCAAAATGTTTATATTACGTTTTCAAAATATCGTAACACTTATGTTACGTTTTCAAAATTCTAAAACGTTTCTGTTATATTTTCACAATACCGTGACACTTCTGTTACGTTTTCACAATACAGTAACATTTCTGTTACGTTTTCAAAATACCGCAACTCTTCTGTTGCACTTTTAAAACACGTACTAATTTTTCAACATTTTTCTCAATCGCGTAAAAACATACGTTTCTCAAATTGCATAGGTATTTTTCCACTGTTTCAAAATCGCGTAACTTAAAAATCATTCTTTTACGTCACGTAAATCATTTTCTATCATTCTTAAAATATTTAAAACACTTTCCAAATCTCATAATAATTTTCCGCTATTTTCACAATCATGTAAAAATAATTCATCACTTTTCCATCACGTAGTGATTTTTCAATAGTAATTCAGATTACGTAAAATATTTAAACGTAATTCAAATCGCGTAGAAATATTTTAACGTATTTAAAATCACGTAGAAATTTTTCCCTATTACGTAACTTAAAAATCACATTTTTAAGATCGTAAATAATTTTTCACCACAATTTCATTAGAAAATATTTCTTGACCTTTAAAAATTCCTTTTTAACTTTTCTCAAAATAATATAACTTTACACTTCATTTAATATATTTTCTTACTCAAGAAAATATTTTTCCACAGTTCTTTACTTAAGAAATTTTTTTTCAAAATATAATTTACAAAATCACTTTTTCATTGATGTAAATCAACGTTTCAAAACTTAACATCTTCTAACGTATTTCAAAACTTGAAAATAAGTTATACGTTAGTAAATTTTCAAAATACCATTATATTCTCCATTTTTTCCAAATTAATTCTAAAATCAATTCTCTTCAAAACAAATTAAGATTCAAACCCTTGCAACTTTTCTTTTTCATTTTCATATGAAAGTTCATTTCTCAAGTGATAAAATACTTTGATTCCCTTTCCAAAATCCTTATACTAAAACATTTTGTTTCCACTTTAAAATTACTTTGTTTCATAAAACCAAAATTATTCCAATCCTCCAAAAATCGTAGAGTCTTTGACCATTGCAGCCATCAAATATTTTTCTTCTAAATTAATATGATTTTACACAAACAAAACCATTAAAAATTCTTTGTTTTCAAAACCGAAATACCGATGGTTATAAAAACCAAACCCATTTGTTCAAATTCATTTTTACTTTCCTTACAAATCTTTTTTCACTTTCTTTGCAAATCCTTAAAATTATCATTGCTATTTTTATTTAAACCTCATGTTTAGTAAAACACTTAGAAACTTTTTACATAAAATAAATCAATAAAAATCCTTCAAAACCATGTTCTTGTTCTCTTGAAAAAAAAACATATCCTTTGTTTATTTCCATACTCTTCAAATCAATCCACTTTTTAATCTTTCATGAAAATCTTAAGTTATAAACACCTATGTTGAGGTGTCTTGAAAAAAATTCCATAGCCTTTAGAACCAAGAAAAATTCATTTTTTCTCCACTTCATAATTTTCATTAAACAAATCAATTTCCTTGTTTCTTGAAAAATTTTCAACATGAACCCTAATCAAGGGCATCAAAACCGTAGCTTCTTCCTTGGTTTTTGGAGCCAAAAATCAATTTCCTTTCCACCATCAAGTCATGGCATATACATATATATTTCATCATAAATAATATAAGCATACCATCAAAGCCATAAAAGCATGTATAGCATATCAAGCATATCATCAAAGCTATAAAATCATGCAAAGCATATCAAGCATAGAAAATTAATCAAAGCTCATAAACACCCACAAATTAATTACATGACCATGGATATGAATCCTCACATGGATTCAACATCCATCAAATATAATACCATCTCTCACCACCATGCTTGGTTGGTGAGATGGATCTCCCTCTTACCTCTTGAAGATCCTCCAAAGCTTCTTGATTTGTTTCTTTTTCCAAGTCCTTCACCACCAAGGGCTTCTCAAATACAAAACAAAACACAAGTTAATTAACATATCAAGCTTGATTAAGAGGAACCATGGATCAAACATGGTTTAGATCATGAAAAAGAGAGAAGAAAATGAAGTTTCCTTATACTTCACCTCAAAAACCCAATAACTTTGATCTTGAAGAAAGTCCATGAAGATGAATGATTTAGAGAAAATCTTCAACATGAAAGTTGCTTAGAACATCATGTAGATTCAAGATCTATGGTTGGATGAAATTAAAAGAGATTGGATGGTGATTTTAGGGTAGATAACTGAATGGTTTCTCTTGAAGCACAAAGGTGAAATTTTTGATTTTTGATAGAAACTTGAAGCTTGAATTTGAAGATCAAGATGAGTGATTTTGGAAAAACTCATAACTAGAGATGTTCTTAGAATGATGTTTAGGTTTAGAAAATCAAATTGGATGAAATTTTTGAGTAATGGAAGGCATTTCAAGGTGCTTGGCCGAATGGTGTTTGGAGAAGAGAGATGGAGAGAAAATTTGCTAAGTTTCCTTCTTGAAGATGTTCAATGAAGACCAAGGAAGACAATAATGACTAAAGCATGAAATTATGGTCTTCCAAACTCCTTCATGCAGCACCAAAACCGTGCCCCCCCTTCAAGCATTCTCCTTGGAGTGCAAAAATTAAAAGTAAGCCATTATGATGTCTAACTTGACCAAGACATGCAAAAATGACATAAAGCTTGTCTCTTTGTCTTCTAAACACTCCAAAACTATCACCTTCTCTTCATAATACATTCAATAAAGTTGTCTTCATTATTTGCCACCATTTGAAGCATTTCTAGCCATTGATTAATTCAATGGTTAGAATTTAGGTAGATTTTTAATTTTAGAAGACTAAATCTAGGCTATTAGATTTTTCTCCTTTAAATTCTAGTCATTGGATGTGTCTCCAAAAATTAATGGTCAAGATTGCTCCTTCAAACTTTAAATCCAAGGGTCCTAATTAGTCTTTGCTACTTTAGAAGACTAAATCTCCACCATTGATTGATTCTTCATCCAATGGTCATAAATGGTCTTTGTTACTTTTTAAGATTAAATCTCCACCCTTGATTTAATCTAAATCCAATGGTTATAAATGGTCTTTGTCATTTTTCAAGACCAATTCTACACCTTTGATTACATCTATGGTTGATATCAAAGCCTTCCTAACTAAGCCTTATTCTCACATTTATTGATTAAATCAATGGTTATTATCAAAGTTTTCTTTATTAAGTTTGTTTCTTAACCTTTGATTAAATCAATGGTTAATATTCAAACTAAGTATTCTCATCCAAGGTATAAATCAAGTCAAGCTCTCTTTGTTGACTACGCTAAAGTATAATATTTATTCTTGTATCCTACAAATAATATTTTTCTTGTATTTTTATTATCCGATAATTAAATACGGTATAAAATATAAGACAAAAATTTTCTAAAAGCTGTTTAGGATTCGGGTTTAGTAAGATCCTCTCGTCTTCCAAAAAACAAGACAAATTTTTCTATGTGTAGAAAAAGTTTTGCATTGTGGGACCCACTTGGACTCACGTAAGGTCACCTAGGCCCACATAGGACCACCTGGGCCCACATACTGTCAAAAAAAAATCATGATCACAAAAATCACAAATATTAGAAAACGCACGAATATCAAATCAGATTACGTAAAATAATTACCTAACGGTAAAATTAAATTACGTAAAGTTTTCCCCGGCCCGAAAATTTTTATTTTCCCGACACGGAGTAAATCACTCAAAAAGATCAAATACGCTGATGGAATAAACAAAATAATTTTACAGTGTACAGAAATTACTAAACAGTAAAATTCTGTTAACTGTCAAAATTACTATTTAAGAGATTGGAAATTTTGGGGTGTTACATCTTAGCCGAAAATTCCATAGCATTTAGAACCAAGGAAATTCATTTTCTCCACTTCATAATTTTCATTTAAACAAATCAATTTCCTTGTTCTTGAAAAATTCCAACATGAAACTCTAATTATGGGCATCAAAACCGTAGCCCTTTCCTTGGTCATTGGAGCCAAAAATTGATTTCCTTTCCATTAACACATCATGGCATACACATACATATATCATCATAAATACTACAAGCATGCCGTATATTCATCATGCATACTATAAGCATACTATCAAAGCTATAAAATCATGCAAAGCATACCAAGCATAGGCAAATAATTAAAGCACATAAACATCCACAAATAAATTACAAGACCATGGATATGAATCCTCACATGGATTCACCATCCATCAAATATAAGACCATCTCTCACCACCATACTTGGTTGGTGAGATAGATCTCCCTCTTACCTCTTGAAGATCCTCAAAAGCTTATTGATTTGTTTCTCTTTCCAAGTCCTTCACCACCAAGGGCTTCTCAAATACAAAACAAAATACATAAAAATTAGTATACTAAGTTTGATTAAGAGGAACCATGGATCAAACATGACTTAGATCATGAAAAAGAGAGAAGAAATGAAGTTTCCTTACACTTCACCATAAATACTCCATAACATGGATCTTGAAGAAAGTCCATGAAGATGAATGATTTAGATGAAGTCTTCAACATGAAAGTTGCTTAGAATATCATGTAGATTCAAGATCTATGGTTGGAAGAAATTAAAAGAGATTGGATGGTGGTTTTGATGAGCTAGCCGTGAGCTTCAATTTGGAGAGAAGAAGAAAGAGAATAGATAGAATACTTAGGAATTTAAAGTGAGATAAAATGAACATAAACACTCCTCCTTTGGTAATTGCCATAGGAACATGTAGGAAAAGAAAGTATAGAACTGTTACTATCACTTATGACTAGCACATAGCATGAGTCATCAATTTGTCATGTAATAGTTATCCTAGCTTTTATTGATTTAAAACAAATAAATGTCAAGTGCAAGACCCTCTAAAAATTATGTATGGCCGTGGAACTCCAAATAAAAAGACTAACTAAGTTTTGCTTTTCAAAGTCTTTTGGTTTAACTTATTTGTTTCCTATTGATTCAAGACAAGTCAAGCCACAAAGATTGACCAATTTTGTATAGTTTTCTTCAATTATTGATAAATGAATGACCAAGTATTATTTGAATATAAATTTTGTCTTCTAATTTTGATGCATGGCCATATAGTGAAGAGAGAAAAGAATGAATTATTTGAGCAAATAATTGGTACTACATTATTTGATAGAAAAAAGTGATGAAGTGATATAGCAAATACATAAAATGGTTTTGGCCCCCTTTTTCCTTGCATGGCCGTAGGTGTTTCTAAAGAAAAGGTGGCCATTTTTTTTGTTGACTTGGTCTCACTTTGTTTTCACTTGAGTTGTATCCTAATATCACAAAGTGAATTATTTGATCTCCTAAACAATTGCATGACTGTAGCCTTGCTTGGAAAGTGAAGAGGGAATTTTTTTTTTTAAGTGATAGTCAAGTTACTAGAATAATTGAAAGAAAATGTGATAATGCATGAAATAATTTTGGCCTCCCTCCAAGAAATTTCCTAAGGATGCAAACAAAGCAATAAAGGAACATAATTGACTAAAGCAAAGCATAATTGACTAAAGCAACTAATAATACATTGAAACTTTTCCTTTAGCTTCATAAGAAGCATAAAACCGTCCCCCCCTCCATTTTGCATACAATAATGTTGTCATCTTTTTCAAGCCATTATTTGAAGTATTTTAGATCATTGATTAATTCTTCATCCAATGGTTATAAATGGTCATAGTCATTTTATTGAACTTATCCTACGCTATTGATTAAATCGACGGTTGATATTAAAGTCTTCAATGTTGAACTTGTTTCCTATTGGTCCATCAAAAATTGTCACAATCACTAATATTGACTTAATAGTATAATTTCTATTTTTATCTGCTAAAATCCCACGAAAGAATATATTTACTATATTTTTATCGTCTGATAAATAAATACAGTACAAAACACAATACAATAAAATTTTCTAAAACTGTTTCCTGATTCAGGTTTAGTAAGATCCCCTATCTCTGTCTAAACAGTACAAATTTTTCTATGCGAAGAAAAATTTTTACTTTGCGGGACCCACCTGGGCTCACATACACTCCCTGGGCCCACAAACAGTAAAAAATTTCATAATCATCCACAAAAATCACAAACATTAGAAAACGCACAAATATCAAATCAAATTACGTAAAATAATTAAAACCTAACGGTAAAAATTAAATTACGTAAAGTTTTCCCCTGCCCGAAAATTTTTATTTTCCTGACATGGAGTAAATCACTCAAAACGATCAAATACGCTGACAGAATATTCAAAATAATTTTACAGCACACAGAAATCACTAAACAGTGAAATTCTGTTAACTGTCAAAATTACTGTTTAAGAGATAAGAAATTTTGGGGTGTTACAGTCTATGAATGAACCAAGTTTAAATCAATTATTGATTTATTGTTAAAATAAATCAACGACTGAGATTAAAAGGTTATATTCAGCTACTAACATTCAAATTTGCACATAAATTTACTCATATTAATTTTTTTATGAATAACTGTACATATAATAAACTTACATATTTTAACTGATAATATTTACATACACTCAGATCTGTATATAGATACTGTCAAATAAAAAAAGAAGGTAGTTCATATATGGACCACTTCTCAAGTGATCTACAATAGCCTTCTTCAGTTGTATCTGATGTATTTGTATAAGAAAACATGGGTGTGTTTAATATGGACCACCCAGTCAAAGGTTCTACCATAGACCCTACAGTATGTGACATCGGATATGTGTAAAATAGGATAGACAGTTGTGATTGTTGACCGATTACTGACTATTTGGGTAACGCTGAAAATTGAAAATTGACATTAGTCCTTGCAAAAGTTTACCCATGATCATTAGTAATTGTAAAATTAGTCTTTTAACAAAAGGAAATTATGCAATAACCAAAACACCATATCAGATGTCATTTCCACCTCCTCAAGGTCAGAATGTGACTAACCACCTGCCAGCCCTCACAGTGGGTCGGAGGCGACAATAATAGCGATAGCTCCGGCGTCTGAGTAGGAGAGAATAATTGCAGGGGTTATGCTTTGAGGGCTGGAATAGTGGTCTTGGGTGACGAGGCAAGGTCGAGTTCAATGGTGATTTTGTGGTGATGGTTACAAGTGTTTGATGGGCGGGTTGAAGAAGGTGGCGGAATAGAACTCTATGGTGACATGAAATTTTGGACCACTATTCCTGCACCATGTGTAACATCCCAAGAAAACATGTGAAGCTTGTATATGGTTTCAGAGGTATTATTATACTTGTATAACATGTCAGTTAAGTTTTGTGACAAACTAAATTCGTTTAGGCATTTAGTTGCAACCTAGAAGTTGAAATATAGCCTAAAATGACTCAAATAGTAGCATAAATTGCTAAGTTAAGGGAAACAGGTATGAATAACTTGTTTCTAAGTCACAAATGAGTTAAATAAGATACAGTTAAAATTTGGGAACAATCGGAGTCAATTTAGTATTTTTCGGCATACTGGTTGTACTTTTAATGCCAGATTGATCCCCATCAAATATGGAAAAATAGAATAAAAGTAAAACAACAATTTAGATGAATCCTAGTATTTATTCTAAAGTTGTTGGAAGCTGAAAAACTTGAATTAGCATAATTCAAGTGTCCTTAGTAGATATAAGTTTCAGTGCAGAAACTTAAGTTAAACTTTTTTCTTAATTCCCTCCATGTCCTACCCCCTATTTCTCTCCTCTCCACGACCAGAGAACTGAAAAACAAAGAAAAGAAAAGAAAGAAAAGGGGGAGAAAGGAGAAGAAGAAGAAGAAGAAGAAGAAGAAGAAGAAGAAGAAGAAGAAGAAAGGAAGGGGAAAAGAGGAAGAGGAAGATCAAGGATCAAGGCTTAAGCTTGAAGATCTTCATCCAATCAAGAGGTAAGGGGATTTTTTATTCATCTCTCACTTTAATTCTTTTGAATAAAGTTTGAGATTTTGAGTAGAAATAGGGGTTTGGAGAGCTAAATCCAAGTTCTTAACTTGATTTTTGATTCCAAGAACTAGGTTAGGACAGTTTAAGCTTAAATATAAAATTCTCAGTAAAACATATATCTCATGGTATTAAAACAAAATATATACAAAGATATATTTATAATTTAAAACTCGTATATGTAGCTTAATTTTTACTTAGGAATTGTATTCTGTTCTTTGGCATTAAGCTTACTTATCCTTAGTCTGAATATACTGCCTGTAAAATTTCAGAATTTTCCCACTTGTAGTTTGTTCCTAGTTTCAATTTAAAGTCAAGTCAAAATCGAGTAAATCAAAGAATGCCCTGTTTTGGCCTCTACAAAATGTCGTATAACTTTGACTACACTCTTGCCAACTAAGTCCTATGGCACTCAACTATTACCAACAAGACCCTATGTCACTTAACTCTTGCCAACTAGGCCCTATGACACTCAACTCTTGTCAATTAGGCCTTATGACACTCAACTCTTGCCAATTAGGCCTTATGACGGTCAACTCTTGCCAATTAGGCCTTATGGCACGTAACTTTTGGCAACTAGGCTCTATGGCACTCAACTCTTGCCAACTAGGCTCTATGACGCTCAACTCTTGCCAACTAGGCCCTATAACAAAACTGATACTATTTATTCAGGTATATGCTAAATATACTAGGGTACAAATATTGGGCTGTTACACCATGCCTTTGCCACCTAAACAACCAGCCTAACAACGACCAACATCTTTGCCATCCAAAACAACAATTTGCCGAACCTATATCGCAACCTCAAACCCAGCCACGTCTGCAACCCAAACTGCCACCATGCCCCCTTTATCTCAAACTCACAGGCCACACCCCAACAGCGAACCGCTCCGCCCAAATTCGTGAACAGCAACAACCTAGCAGCCACCTCAAACCATATATGCCTCACTGCGACCCATGAGTCAAACCTAGAACAAAACCACCTAACTAAACCACCATCTGTGTTGCACCTCCAAACCTTCACCCAAATCCACCGTCAGTCGCGATGCTCCATTGCACAACTTTCCACGATTGAAGCAAGGTCGAGTTCGATGGTGGTTTTGTGGTGATGGGTCTAAGTGTTTGATGGGTGGGTTGAAGACGGTGGCAGTCCAGTGACGTGGAATTTTGGAAGGTATGGGTGATGACTCTAGGCTCTAGTGTTGGCTCTAAGATAGCGATGACTTTGGATCTGAGGTTACTGGCTCAATGGTGGATTATTCGGATTGACGGTGGTGCAAAGCGGTAAGAAGAAGGTTGTGGGTCGTGGGTCATGGAAGAAGCTTGGTGTAAGAAATAGTAATAGTTGTAGGGCTTTGAAAGAAAGAAATAAATAAAATTTGTGGTAGAATTACAAATTTAAAAACTTATTATAATGAGTCAAAGGGTCCATTAATTGACCTTTGACTGTAGGATCCATATTAAAAGCACTAAGAAAACATAAAGAAATGGGAATGAATGTCAAAAGACTTGACCAATAACATTTGCATGAAAACTTGAAAAGTCTTTGACCAAATAGTGATTTATGTTCATACAAATTCCAATGACCCTCTCAATTCTCAAACAGTCATTTTGCAATAACTTTATTTCCTCCCATAACCTACCTAACCCAGTTATCCCTCCAAGAAAAAGTGAAATGTCGAAGCACACAAAGTATGCACGTAGCTGTAACGCCATACTTGAATAAAATCCTACTAAAAAATACAAGTGTTTTTCTTTTTATATGGTCATTGTACTTTGGGATAGCTTTTTGTATCAATACGAATTAACTCCCTCCTCAAATGACAAACAATTTTAAGGACACACTTCCTCCTCGCATTTGTTTGATGCATTTAGAAGAATTATTTCTCTAACTGCTAGTCTTAAGTGCTACAGTAATTAGAGAATTTTCACTAATTGTATAAAAGAGTAAACTTTCTATTATCATGACTTTCTGCAAATTATCCAAAATTCCTTGTCACTAACCCAATCTTAATAATTTAGTCAAGGGTCCTTTCACAATGTTCCTTTTAGTCAAAGGAGCATGAATGCTCCTTATACTTTTTAACTATTGGATGTGTAGAAAATAAAATGAATGACAGAGATTGATGACTAGGTACCTAATTAAAAGATAAATTGTTGAAGTTTTTAATTGCAAATTAGTCCCTTGAAAGAAAAGTTTGGCAATTGATTCCCATTCTGCCATAGCCACCGAAGATGAAGGTTTTAATGCCATTAAAATGGTAGATGAGTGTTAAAGAAGTTCTTGAATTAAGCAAGTAGTAGGCAACAAATTCCAAAAATTTCAAGAGGATTCTTTGGGAAAAAGAAAAGATGAGGAGATGACCCTTTTAGTTCTCTCTCCTCTAAAATCAACTATCTCTCTTCCATAGGTTTTTCTCTTAGCTCTTTCTTTCACTTCTGGTTGTTCCTAGGCTGTTATCACAAGTGGTTCCATTTGCTTACATAGTTGGTAAACCTTTGAGTTATAAAACAGACGACTAGAATGGTTAAATCTTTAAGTGTGTAATTAAGGACTACAAACAATTTCCAAACATAATACTCTAATTATACTCTAACTATGTTAATAAGACCTTATTTGAGTTCTTCGCTCTTGACCTTTGAGCCTAGATTAGACATAGAATTAAAAACTAGTTCAGTTCTAGAATCTTCTAAAATTAGCAAAGGGCCTTCAAATCTTCAAGAATGAAACAGATTTGGAGAAGAACCCGGTCAGGGGGGTTTTGATGGATGGGAAAGTTGACAGTGCAAGAACACAATAAGGGGATTAGCGAATTTAGAACAATACTACTAATAATTTAGTCAAGGATCATTTTCATAATGCTCCTTCTAGTCAAAGGAGCATGGATGCTCCTAATACTTTTAACTATTGGATGTGCAGAAAATAAAATGAATGGCAAAGATTGATGACCAGCTACTTGATTAAAAGTTAACTTGTTCAAGTTTGTAATTGCAAATTAGTCCCTTGAAAAAAAGGTTTGGCAATTGATTCCTAGTCTGCCAAAGCCACTGAAGATGAAGGTTTTAATGCCATTGAAATGGTAGAGATGAGCATTAAAGAAGTTCCTAAATTAAGCAAGTAGTAGGCGATAAATTCCAAAAATTTCAAAAGGATTCTTTGGAAAAAAGAAAAGATAAAAAAAGCAGGAGATAACCTCTTCAATTCTTTCTCCTTTGAAATCAACTCTCTCTCTTTTCCATTGATTTTTCTCCTAGTTCTTTCTTTTACTTCTGGCTGTTATCACAAGTGATTCCATTTGCTTGCATGGTTGGTAAACCTTTGAGTTATAAAGCAGACCACTAGAATGGTTAAATCTTTTAGTATGTATTCAAGGACTGCAAACAATTTCCAAACCTAATTCTCTAACTATACTCTAACTATGTTAATAAGACCATCTTTGAGTTCTTCGCTCTCGACCACTGAGCTTTGATTAGACATAGAATTAAAAACTAATTCAGGTTCAAAATCTTCTAAAAACAGTAAAAGGGCCTTCAAATCTTTGAGAATGAAGCGAATTTGGAGAAGAACCTAGCGGGGAAGGTTTCGATATATGGGGAAGTTGATAGTGCAAGAACATAATAAGGGGATTAGCAAATTTGGAACGATAGAGTAGTAGGGAGGCAGAAAGGGTCTTGTAGGTTTAATTTAAGTATGAGATCAGGTTTTGAAGCAGTTTTGGCAGGTCGAGAAGGGGGTGTTTTGGATCTTGAAGGTTTGGAGGATGGTTTGATTCTAATTCGTGGTGGTGAAGGTGAAGGAAATGGTCGTGGGTTTCCTTGTTTTGGAGGAGTTGCAGAGACGTGAGTTTCGTTGGAGTCTGAATCGGACTCCATTTTCTATGTTGGGTTGGAGCAAAAGAAGACGAGGATGAAGTAACAAAAATATTCAACCAAATGAAGGTGGTGGTACCATTATTCAGGCAAATATTCAACCATCTCAACACGAAGATGATGTTGTCCCAAACCTAAAGTACATTAAGATTAAAAATGTCATTATGTTCGATTATAAGGAAAGAGGAAAGCAGATGTTCATGCGAGAGGAAAGAAACTAGACAAAGGAAGGAAGGAAGGACTTAATAACAAAAAAGAAAGGGGCGAGAACTAATTAGTAATAACAAGTTACCTACTATAATAAGTATTTTTAAAGGAGCATCCATGCTCCTTTGATTAGAATGAGCATTGTAAAAGGACCTTTTAGCCAATGAATTTTGATCATAGCTACTCATATATACAAGATTTTGTTTTATTTTTTAAAACTTTTTACACAAAAAAAATTCTTTTGACCACATTCGAATAAATAAAAATTGTATAAAAATTAATAGATTATAACAACTTATTTTAATAAGATCAAGGCTAAATTGCAAAATGCTTGCTTTAACTTTTGATTTTTGGCAAATTATTCCTTAAAATTTTAATTTTTTTAAAATTTATGCACTTTAACTTTAAACATTTAGCAATTCATAATTTTTTTTTAAATTCCCTATACAATTTTATTTTTCAGTATGCTAGGAAGTATTTAGGTGAAAAAATAAAAACTAAACATAATGACGTGTTTGGCGTTAACAATATAAAAAAGGGATTGATAAATATAGTCAATTGCTAAATGTTTAAAGTTAAGTAGGTAATGTGCTAAAATTAAAACTTGAGGAGTAACTTGTTAAAAGCCTAAAGTTTAAGTGAGTAATTTGCAATTTTACCAAATGAGGAGGATCAACTCTACACCATAGGTGTAAGTCTTTTTTTTTTATTTCATTTTCAAAGATTAAATCCACTTTCATCTAAATCCAATGGTTACTTTTAATGAAATCATCCCAATCATTAGATGAAAGTGAATCTAACTGTTGAAAATGAAACAGTGTAAGTCAAAAAAACTTACTGTTGATGTAAATCTGATCCTCTTACCAAATATTTATTTAAAAATAAAAGCTCAATTTCAAACATTTTTAAAGGATAAAATGCAAAGAATCCCTCTCAACAATAGGTCAATTTTAGAAAATCTCATTATTTAAAATTTAACAATTCAAATCTTTAAACTTCACATACTATATAAAATAATGTAAATTTAACTCTTTTTATATGTACACAAAATCATCTGTAAAAATTCAATATGTATAATTTGATGATTTAAAGAGTCGAATTTTTGAATTTTGAACCACAAAAAATTCCTTGCATCTTAGCTTTTTTTTATAACAATTTCAAGCATTTTAGTTCTTATTGAAAGATTATTTACGAACAAATTGGAGAAAATATATCCTTTTTTTTTCTCTCCAACAAATAACATTTTAAAGTTATTTAATATTTTTTTATAATTTATCACATAAAAATTAGTTTTTTTATATAATAATCCAAACAAAACTCAGTAACTTAAGATTATTTTTGAATTATTATATCTAAATATAAACTTTTTTTCGTCATAAGGAATTTTACACAAATATTTAATTTTTTTTGTAAAATATATATTTATTTATTCGCAACTAATCCAATTCCAAAACACACACTGACAGCAGTGTCTTCAACGGTGGAGGAGAGCAACTGAGCACAACATCACTTTAACTCGGAAGCAACATAGAGATTAGAGAAGAAGACTGTACGTGAATCGTGGAGATTAAGGTTTTGCTGACCAAAACAGAGACCCATCAATTTTGGTTACTGGTAAACCCACCAATACCTCTCTCTTTCTCTTTTATCCCCTTCCCTTCATTTTAAATGATACTCTGTTTGTTCACCATGTGTTTGCTTAAATGGCAGCATTATTTTCTTTTTCTTTTCTTTCTTAAAAAATATGTCTACTACATAAATACTACATAACTGACGTGAAATTTATTGGTATATATTTGTGTCTCTCAAAGAGAGATTGCCTTCAAACACATTTCTGGGATGGAACCTGAAAAGAAAAATAATTACATTTGAAGGTTGAAAATGAAGAGGCTCAAGTGCCACAACAACTGACTGTGAGATTTTTGTTATGAATCCGTGATATGTTATTTTTCTTTTCTACCCATCCTAGTGTTCTTACCAATGATGACTGTGGCGTACGTGTTCTTCAGTTATAATTGTGGCTTGTATGGAAAGTACATCCTAGTTTTCTTGGCTTTGGATTCAATAATTTTCCCCGAATTGTGAATTTTAATTTCAAAATGTTTGAATCCTTTGAATGATACATATGTCTAGTTTCCATTGGCACTGGTGATAAATGTTGATATATAGCCTGAATATTAGGCCTTGTTGGGATTCTAAGCTGAACAGGAACACTCAAGCTCAAAAGTTCATAACAGGATTTTTTATGAATTGAAAGTTTAGGATGTCTAGCTTAAGGAGAAAATTAGTGTTTGACACATTAGGCTAGATTTGGACATGAAATAACATGTACAAGCTCAAATACATTTGTGGCCATAATACTGTGTTTGCACATTGCCGAGTGGGGGCAGAGTGGGGGCAGATGTAAGGATGTTAGTGGGATTAGGTCTCTACCCTTCCTTGCATTTAATTGGCCTCCCGAAACATCTCCAGTTGCATAGACTAGTCCCTATCTGCAAGAATTAAGGGTTTTCCCAACTTTTTCTCTATAGAATAAAATTTGGTGTCAATTCCTACTATTTCTTTTTACAAATGCTTTTCTTTTGCAATTTCTCATCATGGTTCCCTTCCAGTTAGTTGCAGCAGTTTTTATTATCAGTGTGCCCAAACTATATGATGATGTTTCAGTGACAACTATATGTAACTTGCTTGCTTTTGTTTTTATTTCTTCTTCTTTTGTGCCCTTTTCAGGGAAACAGAAATGGATTCTTGGGCTACAGCATCTGTTCTGACTAATCAATTTATTCCATTTTCTGTCACTATTACTGAATCTGCCATGAACTCCAAATTGGGCACCAGTTTCTATAAAATATATAGAAGTACAAGCAGAGGAAAATTCAGTCTCTCTTTTGATAGGGACAATTATAAAGTTGGGAGTAATGGTGCAATCAAATCAAGCCGAGAAGTATCTTATTTACAAACCCAACAACAAGAAGGAACTTGGGAAGAACCAGATATTGGCAGTGACAGTGAGTATGATGATGAAGAGGATGAGGAAGTTGAAGATGAGAACCAAAGTGATTGGGAAAAGGAAGAGACAAAGACTTCAGCTATTACTGATGTTAATATTACTTCAAGGGACGCATATGAGGAGCATATCAAGAAAGGTACTTTTCTTGTTCCTGTTTCTTTTTCTCTTTTGGAACCATTACATCAAGGTTTTGAAAACCAGACTGGACCATGGCCAGGCCAATCAATTGAAGTGTCAAGTGTCAACTGGCCAAGCACTTGGACCGAATTGACCCAAAAAATGGGACTTGAGTTTGGACTGGCCAAAGCCATAGCCAGTTTATTAAAATAGGCTCAGCCTAAATTTTAAAAAAATGGGCTAAAGTTTAGGATTGTAAAGCCAAAATCATGGCCCATTTTCTAGCTAATCCTTAAAGCTTAATTAGGTCCTTGCATTAAGAAAAATGTCCAGGTGATAGCATGCCTGAGACCCTTCTTTTTTTTTTTTCCTTAAAAGACTACTTTTGTTGGTTTTTTTTAACATTTTTACACTATATATATATATATATATATATATATATATATATATATATATATATATATATATGAGGGGGATCGGTTCTTACCAGTGTAAGTCTTTTTTAATTTACACTCATTTTCAACTGTTAGATTCACTTTCATCTAATGGTTGAGATAATTTCATTAAAAGTAACTATTAGATGAAATTGAATCTAACGATTGAAAATGAGTGTAAGTCAAAAAAGACTTACACTGGTGTAATTTGATCCTTCCTCATATATATATATATATATATATATATATATATATATGAGGGAGATCGGTTCTAACCAAAGGTGTAAGTCTTTTTTGACTTACACTCATTTTTCAATCGTTAGATTCACTTTCATCTAATGATTGAGATTATTTCGTTAAAAGTAACCATTAGATGAAAGTGAATCTAACAAATGAAAATGAGTGTAAGTCAAAAAAGACTTACTCTCTGATCCTACCTCTATATATATATATATATATATATGAGAATAATAAGATAGGAAGGAAAAAACAACCTTAGACTTTCGTGATTCACTTTAATGTTTATATTAATTATTATTATTATTATTGTTATTATTATTATTATTATTTATGTGATCTTGTTTGACTGCCAATTAAACTAGTTGAACTGGTCCAGCCGTAAATTGCTAAACTTACCGGTTTGCTGACCAATCCAGTTTTTAAAACATTGCTTTACATATTTTCTCCCTCTTTAGTGCTTGTACTTGTTACTTTCAATATGGTTTTAAGCTTCAACGAATTCCTAATTATGGAATATGTCCAACAAAAAGAAAATTGCTAAAAGAAGGTTGATACGTAGATTGTACTTGTAGAATATCTTTTTGACCCTGGACAATAATCTGCTACTATAAGCACATATTCTCATTATTGCAGAGGTTGAACAGCTTTTGGAACCAGAAGAAAGAGCAATATTGCAACAGAATGTGACTCCTAACTTTGAAAAAATATCAACTGTAAGTCTGTAACCTTGCATCTGTTTCTCCTAGTGCCCCACTATATACAGTTAAGTTCTTATATTCATATTTTCAGGCAAAATGGAGCCCACTGCACACTGTTGCACTATCAATGCAGATAAGTTGCATGGATAAGCTTCTTGAAAATGGTTTAGCTATTGATTCGCTTAATAAGGTGAGTTTGTTTATATTTGGTATACAAGTATGTCCATTTGTGCATAGCATTTGCCTAGACTTAAATAAGATAATTTGATCAAACAGGAAGGTCTCACTGCACTTCATAAGGCAATTATAGGAAAAAAAGAAGCTGTAATAAGCCATCTTTTACGAAAAGGTGCAAGTCCTCATATTAAGGATAAGGTGAGGAAAAATTCTTGAAACAGCTATCATATTTACTGCATTCTGAATTGTGCTTAGGTGTTTTTATATTTATTGCTATGGTAGGATGGAACTACTCCACTTCATTATGCAGTTCAAGTTGGTGCCCAGCAAACTGTGAAATTATTGATCAAGTATAAGGTTGATGTCAATGTTGCAGATAATGTGAGTGTTTATTTAAACACAATCTTATTTTATTCATAAAGATGTTCTTCAATTTTACTTATTGTCTATGGCTTGTTTTCAATTTTAATCTTTCAGGAAGGTTGGACACCATTGCACATTGCCATTCAAAGCAGAAATAGAGATATAGCAAAAATTTTGTTAGTCAATGGTGCAGATAAGACAAGAAAAACCAAGGTAATTTTGTTGTACATTCCACCACAGAACTCACTGTTATAATAATTTAAATGCAACAGGGTGAACATGTGTTATTACCATTCTGTTTATTCTTAGCATTGTTTAATATGGGAAATAATGGATGGCCTATTCTTTCTTTGTTATGTTTTTTAATCCCTTGGGACTATAGTCCATTGGAACTAATAAATAAGTTGTTTCAGTTGTGAAGTGCAGAAATCCTCACCTTCCATGAGTTTCAAGTTTGTATTATTATAGGTAGAATTTGGTGAAGCTGGCTGCTTCCTTTCTATTATTAAGTACTCTTGTACTAGTCAATGAGAAACTTGAGTTGGGTTTCATACTTATAAAACTCTTTCGAAGTGTATGTTAAACACTAATTAAGGGATTCCTTCTTATTCCTTATGGTAGAGCTTAATTGGTTGGTTATGTTTCAGGATGGAAAAACAGCACTGGATCTAAGCTTATGTTATGGGAAAGACTTCAACTCTTTTGACCTTGCGAAATTACTGAAGGTTGTTCCAGCTAACCGAGATCTATGATGTGCGAGATGCAATCGACCAGAACAAGATTGAAGTTTCAGTTGTAGGATACCTGCTGCTAATTAGCACTTAAATCCTGTTGCCGTTCAGCCATCTTTGGAAATCTTTGGCTGATCTTTTTGAAAATGATGAAAGTTATGATGGAACAACTCATTATCTTCTACATCTATGATTACTTGGAATACTTTTGCAGCATAGCGCTAGTTGACAACATGGTCCAGTGAAAACCACACATTGTGCAGAGTGCAAGTCTGAGAGTATTGGTGAACTGCAGACGTTGAGCAAATTACTGAATTATCCTAGATAAGCTGTTCAAGCTACTGTGATCTTTCTTCGTGGAGAATTATTTCAAATAATAACGAATTATCTAATCGGTGTTTAAAATTTTTGTAATGAATTGTACCAAGTAGACGTAGTACATAAATTTGTGTTCTTGTGTTACAGTTGAAAATTGTTTATAAACTTTAAACGATAGATATTATTGATATTTGATTCATGATTTATTTAGTTAGAATTTTTTTATTTTGGTAAAATGGGTATTTTAGTCTTTTATTTTATTTTTTTTTTAAATTGGTCTCATATATATATATATATATATATATATATATATATATATATATATATATATATATATTAATTTAGCCTCTTATCTTACAAATTATTTTTAATGTGATTTTTTGTTAGGGTTTTCTCCCTTTAACAGAAGTGATGATATAACGATAATGTGACTATAACGTGATGATAATGTAACTATCATTAATCAGTGACATGTCATTATTTCTGTCAAGAGATAACACAATACTAACGAAAGAACCACATTAAAAACGATTTATAAGATAAGGGATTAAATTAAAAAAAAATTATATGAGACCAATTTAAAAATCGAAATAAAGATAAAGGACTAAAATATTTTTTTTGCCAAAATAATAAAACTTTAACAAAATCAATCATGAATCAAATATCAATAATATCTATCATTTAAAGTTTATAAACAATGACTTAATGATAACGTGACTATCACTAATTAGTGACATGTAATCACTTTTGTTAAGAGGTAACAAAACTTTAATAGAAAGGATCACAATAAAAATGATTTGTAAGATAAATGATTAAATTGATAAAAAATGATATAGGATTAAATTGAAAAAATAAATAAATAAGGGACCAAAATGTTTATTTTAGCTTTTTTTAAAATTATTATTATTATGTAAATGGGGAACTATACTCGGAAGCATACATTAATTCAACACACATTGTTCTTTCCTTTTCTTTTAGGCCATGTAATACTTTTCTCCAACTTTAATTTTTGTTTTGAAATTTTTGTATCTGTAAATATTCACTAATCATTGTATTTGCTCAAACTTATTTCTTACTTTATAGCCATTAATTGTAACTTATAAACGTAAATATAATTGTTGCATCCATCTTCTCTAGTAAGTCCTCCACTGCTCATCCAGTCACGAGTGAGGGAATGAAGCCCGTCGTTATCTTTTTGATGGACACAAATTCTAAAAAAGACAGAGTTGAGATGATTTGTAAGATGTTGAGGTCTGACTTTTCTTTTTGTGTTGACCCAAGGGGTATGTCCGAGGGCCTTTGCTTAATGTGGAATAAAAGTACTCAAGTTAATGTTTACTCTTCTTGTCAAAATTTTATCCATGCTTTTATCACTGATAAAGACTCTTGTTTTTGTTGGGATTCACCTTTTGTTTATGGGAATCCGGTTTTTAACCAGAGGAGACACCTTTGGAATACGATAGCCAATCTACAATCCAATTTTGATATCCCTTGGTGCTGTATTGCAGACTTTAATGAAGTGCTATATCATTTTGAGAAGGATGGGTTGCGGGATCAACAGAAGAACAAAATGAAGCTTTAGAGAATTTTTGAATAGCACAACGCTCATGGATCTAGAGCTTAAAAGGGTGCAAATATGCCTGGTTCAACAACCAGAGGAATGGATTCGTCATTAGGCAAAGGTTAGATAGAGTGCTTGTCAACTGGAGCTAAAGGAATTTATATCAGCATGCAGTGGCATATGCCTTTCCAGCCATTTCTTCGAACCACCGTCCTATAGTGTTAGATACTAAACCCAGAAGCCACTTTTTAGGCACTCCATTTAGGTATGAAGCATTTTGGGAAGACCATTCAGAGTGTAAGATTGTTATTTCTAAGGGGTGGAAAAAGGAGGTCCAGGAAGAGAATGATTGGGAAGTTGTTATAGAGAGAATGTCAGCATGTAGGAGCTCATTACAAAAAATGGCATAAAGAAACTTTTCAGAGGGCTAATGTTGAGATAGCTAAACTCAAGTTGCAGCTCTCAGAACTTTAGAATAGTTAACCTGGTAGTTATGATCAGCAACAAGTTCCTGGTATAAAAAAGGAAATTAAGGAGCTATGAAGGCAAGAAGAGAAATATTGGGGGTAGAGACCTTGTCTAAAATGGCTGAAATGGGGGGATAAAAACTCAAGGGTTTTTCATGCTACTACAATACAAAGCAGGGATTGAAATGGTGTGCGTAGAATTAAAGATGCTCAAGGGGTCTGGATGGAAGGTCATGCCCAAGTTATGAACTGCTTCTATCAACACTTTTATAACCTATTGAAATCGTCATATACAACTAATGAGGATAGGTGCATCCAATTTATCCCCGAGTTGGTCACAATAGAGATAAATAACAAGCTTTTGGAACTTGTTTTGGATCTGGAAAAAGGTTGTTTTTGGGCGTGGTGGGCTTAAGGCACCCGGGCTAGATGGATTTAATGGTTTATTCTTCCATAATCACTAGGATACAGTTGATGGCGATGTTTGTAAAAGCTATCCACTGTTTCTTTAATTCAGGTAACGTTCCAAAGCCATACATCAAACGCAAACAGTTTTAGTGCCTAAAATACCTATGCCTGAATCTATTAACCATTTTTGTCTAATTGGCTATTGCAATTTCATTTATAAAATTGTTTCTAGAATCTTAGTGACAGAGATGAAGACTTTTATGAATGAAATTATAACACCCAATCAGAGTGTTTTTCTTACAACAAAAACAACAACTACTAATATTTTTCTCACTAGGTGGAATCGGCTATATGGATCAAACGACACCATCACTTATCATCTAACTTTAAGTAATCATTCAAATCTAAATATTTTTTAATAAACTTATAGCCTTTTCTTACTTTATAGTTATTTGGTTATCACTATCCTCCACCCGATCTACTTTTCTTATAACTTTTTAAACATATTCAAACCAAAGGCGAGATTCTACCATCTTTTCCACAATATGTGTTACTCCTGTTTTCTCTCTAATACATTCTGTAACACCCTCCTTAAGGCATCACATTTCTGACTTCCTACTCATAATCTGAAAATCAATTCATAAAAGGTTTGAATTATGAAAATATGAGTTTCAAAATCTCTTCTTTACTGAAACATAAATTTATTGAAAATATTAGATAATATTGAAAATCATATTTCAACTATTCATTATGCAATATTGACACCAATTAATATTTTGATTTAAAGAGAAATATAAAATTGATTTTTTTAACGAAGAAAACCCTATAAGGGTCCTACTTTTGCTGACAACACTAATGTGTAAACTTTAACATACTTATTCCTTTTTCTCGTCCATCTTGATGCATCATACATGTTTACTCTTTTGTCAACACTTTACGCACTTTGAGTTTTGAATGTCCTTATTTGTCACCAATCTCGAGATCCATCGCTCGTTATGTCTAAGACAACTCGATCCTTCTATTATTTAATTTTAACAGTATAGACACAACAAAATAACATAACAAAGAGGTGAGATCACCTACACCAATACCAAAATGGTAGCACAGAGATAACACAAATAGCAATATCATATGAGGATATCATACGGACTTCCAATAATATATTCAATATTAATCAACTATCATCATCCAATCATATATCAATCCAAGTATTCAAAACAACGGTTGTCATAGCTTTAATATTCCTCAATTAATATATCATACAGATATAAGTGTTTAGATTATGCATGTACATAAGACTCAATTTCCTACTCCATGGAGCTAAACTTAGGTCGGAGAAATGATCGAAAAGATCTGTCGATACCACATGCCTTAGACCACGTGCTATAATCCTCATTTTGATTTTGCACATCTAAAGATATACACGCGTCTTTATCGGATCTTGAATAAGAATAGTGTCTCGATGGGATCATCGGTGCAGTATTGCATCGGCCTAACCTGCACGGAAGAAGCGCGACCAACCACCCGTATAAGCAACCCGCACCCCGATGCCCCTAAGGTCAACAAGTGACTTACACTGATATCGCATCGCACCACTCAAGAGGTGTGTTTCTCCTAAAGCAATCGCCATATGTCTCATCGGACCATTCCAATGCATGTATAATGCACCAAATACCAATCAGCGGGTATAATACCAATCACAGGTATATCTCATAATTTTTGAGATATAGTTTATACAATATACGAATATATCGGTGAAGTCCAACCACAAGGTCATTCTTTCAAATTCGTTTATTCAATTAAATCATATGCCTCAACGCATATTTTTTTCCAATGCATCCAAAATGCACCACGTGCCAATAACAGGCAAAACTCATAGTTTTCATAAACAGTATATGGACACTGTTTTAACAGTAATCGTCATGTTATTATGTTTTTATAGTCATAAAACACTTTTGTGTAGTGTTTTCACAATCGCGTAACATTTACATTGTTTTCATAATTCAACAACACTTACTGTTGTATTTTCACAATACCATAACACTTTTATTATGTTTTTAAAATTTCAAAACATTTTTATTACGTTTTCTCAATACCATAACACTACTGTTATGTTTACAAAATTTTATAACATTTGATTACATTTTCAAAATCTTTGCAACTCTTTCACAGACTTTTAAACCACGTACTAATTTTTCAACGTTTTTCTCAATCGCGTAAAAATATACGTTTCTCAAATCGCATAGTATTTTTCTACTGTTTCAAAACCGCATAACTTAAAAATCATCCTTTTAAGTCGCGTAAATCATTTTTCATCATTCTCAAAATATTTAAAACACTTTCCAAATCTCACAGCAGTTTTCTGTCATTTTCACAATCTTGTAAAAATATTCTATCACTTTTAAATCACATATTATTTTTTCAATAGTAGTTCAAATCACGTAAAATATTTAAACATAATTCAAAAGTAAATATATTTCTTGTATTTCAAATCGATTTTTGATATACGTAAAATATTTTTCAACATTTTACAATCACGTAAAATATTCCTCAATATTCCAAACATTATTTTGGACTTAAATAAATCAATATCATTTTCAACACATTTTTTTTTCAAATTGCGTAGCTTAAAAATCACATTTTTAAGATACATAAAATATTTTTCATCACCATTTCATTGAGAAAATATTTCTTAACCTTCAAAAATTCATTTTCAACCTTTCTCAAAATAATATGACTTTGTATTTCATTTTTCACATTTTCTTACTCAAGAAAATATTTTTTCAAAATATAATCCACAAAAATCACTTTTCCATCAATGTTTCAAAATTTAACATTTTTTTTTCTAATGTATTTCAAAATTCAAAAATCAGTTATACGTTAGTAAATTTTCAAAACACCATTATATTCTCTATTTTTCCCAAATCATTTCCAAACACAACCTTCTTCAAAATAAATTGAAGTTCGAAAACATTTTCGTTTACAAAAACTTGATTTTCTTAAGTGATAAACGCTCTAATTCCCTTTCCAAATTCTTGTATCAAATCAAGTTACATCTCCACTTTGAAAATCACTTCGTTCATAAAAAATCAAGGCATTACAAGCCCTAAAAAACGTGGACATGACTATTAAAAATTATCAAAGCATTTTTTCTTCTAAATTGATATGGTTTTGCTCAAACAAAACCATTAAACTTTTGTTTTCAAAACCGTAAGATTTATGGTTATAGAAACTAAACCCATTTGTTCAAATTCATTTTCACTTTCTTTGCAAATTCTCAAAATCATTTTTCACTTTCTTTGCAAATCTTTTGTTCATTTCCATTTTTCATTTAAAACTCATGTTTAGTAAAATATTTAGAAACTTTTTACACCAAATAAATTAATAAAAATCCTTCTAAAACTGTGTTCATGTATTCTTTAAAAAATAAACCCTTTGTTTATTTTTCTTATTTTTCTAAATATCTCATTTCATCATTCATGAAAATATAAATTTGTGAACACCTATCTTGAAGTGTCTTAACCGAAATTCACCATGTTTCTAGGGATCAAAAATTTATTCCCTTGTTCTTGAAAAATTTCAACATAAACCCTAATCAAGGGCATCAAAACCGTAGCTCTTCCTTGGTCATTGGGACCAAAATTAATTTTCTTTCCATCATCAAATCATGGCATACACATACATACACAATATATATATATATATATATATATATATATATATATATATATATATATATATATATATATATATATCAAAAGCATGTCATATTATCATCATGCATAGTATAAGCATACCATCAAAATCATAAACTCATTCAAAGCATATTAAGCATAGACAATTAATCAAAACTCATAAACACATATAAATTATTACATGACCATGGATATGAATCCTCACATAGATTCAACACCCATCAAATATAAGACCATCTCTCACCACCATGCTTAGTTGGTGAGATGGATCTCCCTCTTACCTCTTGAAGATCCTCAAAAACTCCTTGTTTTATTTTTTTTCCAAGTCCTTCATCACCAAGGGCTTCTCAAATACAAAACAAAATACAAAAAAAATTAGTATACTAAGCTTGATTAACAGGAACCATAGATCAAACATAGTTTAGATCATGAAAAAGAGAGAAGAAAATGAAATTTTCTTACACTTCACCATAAATACACCATAACTTTGCTCTTGAAGAAAGTCCATGAAGATGAATGATTTGGAGGAAATCTCCAACATGAAAGTTGTTTAGAATAAGGTAAGGATTCAAGAAATATGGTTAGTTGAAATTAAAGAGTGATGGAAGGTAGATTGGAGGGTCATGGCAGAAACCTAGAGAAGAAGAGAAATGGAGAGAAAATTTGCTAAGTTTAGCTTCTTGAAATTGACAAAGAAAAACCAAGAATGAGTAATAATGGCAGTCTTCAACTTTGCTACTCACTTAAACCACCAAAACCGTAGCCCCCCCTCCAATGCATTCTCCTTGAATGCAAATTGATCAATAATGATGCACCATTGACCATGACATGTAATAATGGTCATAAAGTTTTGTTTCTTTGTCTCCTAAACAATCCAAAACCATCCCCTTCCATGCATGCTTCTCCTTGTGCATTTAATTATTTGTCATCATTATTAGCCACCATCTAGAGCATTTCAGTTTCGATTAATTCAATGGTTAGGATTTAGGTAGACTTTTGATTTAGAAGACTTAGTGACAGCCATGGATCTTTCTCCTTTAAATTCTAGCCATTAGATGTGTCTCCAAAATTAAGAGTCAAGATTACTCCTTTTTACTTTTAATCCAAGGATCATAATTAGTCTTTGTCACTTTTTAAGACTAAATCTTCACCATTGATTAAATTAACATCCAATGGTTATAAATGGTCCTACATTCTTTTACAAGACCAAATCTCCACCCTTAATTAATTTTCATCCAATGGTCATAAATGGTCTTTGTCACTTTTTGAGACCAAATCTCTACCATTGATTAAATCCATATCCAATGGTCATAATTGATCCATCTCCACCGTTGATTAAATCAAGATCAAGTCATTACCGTTGATTAAATCGGTGGTTGATATTAAAGTCTTCAAATCTTAGATTTATTTCCTATTGGTCCACCAAAAATTGTCACAATCACTAATGTTGACTTAGCAATATAATTTTTATTTTTATCTGTTAAAACCCCACGAAAGAATATATTTACTGTATTTTTTTTATCGCCCGATAAATAAATACAGTACAAAACACAGTACGATAAAATTTCTAAAACTGTTTCCGGATTCAGGTTTAGTAAGATCCTCTATCTCCGTCTAAACAGTACAAATTTTTCTAGGCGTAGAAAAAATTTTGCTTTGCGGGACCCACTTGGGCCCACATACAGCCCCTAGGCCCACAAACAGTAAAAAATTTCATAATCATCCACAAAAATCACAAATATTAGAAAACACACAAATATCAAATCAGATTACGTAAAATAATTACCTAACGGTAAAAATTAAATTACGTAAAGTTTTCTCCAGGCTGAAAATTTTTATTTTCCTGACACGGAGTAAATCACTCAAAACGATCAAATACGTTGACGGAATATTCAAAATAATTTTACAGTATCCAGAAATTACTAAACAGTAAAATTCTGTTAGCTGTCAAAATTATTGTTTAAGAGATACGAAAATTTTGGGATGTTACACATTCATTCCTAATCCTATCTTGTCTTATATGGCCACACATCCAGCGCAACATCCTTATCTCCACGACACTGATCTTATATTCTTGCTAGTTTTTTACTGCCTAACATTCAGTACCATATAACATCGCGGACCTTATAGTTGTGCGATAAAATTTACCCTTAAGCTTAAGAGGTACTTTTCTATCATAAATTACTCCTGAAGCACTCCTCCATTTCATCCATCCAGCTTGAATCCTATGATTTACATCTCCCTCTATCTCTCCGTCATTTTATATGATAGATCCAAGATACCTAAACCGTGTGACTTGTGATATGGTGTGGTCCTCAATTTTTACCGCTAAGCTAGTATTAGCACGTTTCTTACTGAACTTACATTCCATATACTTCGTCTTACTCCTGCTTATACGAAAGTCATGTGCTTCCAAAGCTCGTCTCCATAGCTCTAGCTTCCCATTTGTTTCCTTTCTCGACTCTCTAACTAAGACTATATCATCTGCAAAAAGTATGTATTGTGGCACCGACTCTTGGATATGCGCAGTAAGCACATCCAAGACCAAGTTAAAAATATATGGACTCAAAGTTGACCCTTGGTGCAGTCCTATAGTTATAGGGAAATCTTCTATAACCCCTCCTTGTATTCTGACACAAGTTTTAGCCTCATCATACATATCATGGGTTGCTTAAATATAAGCAATACGAACTTCTTTCTTCTCCAGAGCCTTCCACAAAACCTCTCTTGGTACCCTATCGTAGGCTTTTTCTAGATCAATGAAAATCATGTGTAGGTCTTTTTGCTTCCTCCGATACCTCTCCATCAATCTTCGTAGAAAATAGATTGCTTCCATGGTTGGCCTCCTAGGCATAAAACCGAATTGATTCTCTGAAATATGAGTCTCTTGTCTTAATCTCCGTTCAATAACTCTTTCCCATAACTTCATGGTATGACTCATGAGCTTAATCCCTCTGTAATTTACACAGTTTTGTATATCTCCCTTATTCTTATAAATAGGAATTAAAGTACTTATCCTCCATTCATTTAGCATTTTCTTATATCTCATTATCTCGTTAAATAGCTTTGTGAGCCAGCTTATACCTTTCTCTCCTAGGCACTTCCACACCTCGATAGATATATTATCAGAGTGCTTTTCTTAGTGGCAAGCAAATTTAGGATAATATTGTTGTTGTTCATGAAGTCTTCCATGCTTTGGAAAGGAAAAATCGAATGGGATCTAATAATTTTGCTGTAAAGATTAATATGAACAAAGCTAGCTTATGATATGCTTGAGTGGTCTTTTCTGGAAAAACCCCTGCTTGCATACGATTTTCATCCAAATTAGGTGAGTCTTGTCATGAAGTGTGTTACAGGAGTATAAAGTTAGCAACAACACAAAGGGGGGTTGAATTGTGTTCTTCTTTTTCTTAAAAATTAACTTTTTCACACATTTCTCAAGTTGGTGCACTTAGAGGTGAGAAGGTTACAGCTCAAAGCAGATTATCAGTGAGAAGCTTCAGAAAAGAAACTAACAAACCAAGGTAAGAAGGTTCCGGAGAAGCTTTAATGGTTGAGTAAAAACAACTTTCTCACCACTTCAATTTCTTTTTCTGAAAAAGTTTAAGTCTCTTAACTCTTTTAAAAATTATTTTCTTGAATCGAGTACTTTAGATTTAGTTGATAAATCAAATTCAAGTTATGATCTTTGTTGAAAGTAGATTTAAAGAACTTCCTCAAGCTTACTCACAGATTTTGTACTTTAAAGTGTTTGAGAAGCCAAATATAAAAAAAGAGATGAAGGAGATGAAGATCACACTAGAGATTTATACTGGTTCACGGCTAAATCACGTGGGACTACGTCCAGTACCTAGCAAACTACTAAGATTTTCACTATGTGAGTATTCTTTAGTCACACAAGCCTCTCCAAGCTTAATTGCAAGTATTTTTTGTCAACAACCTTTCTAGACTAGCTTAAAAGTATACTTGACAATAGCCTCTTTAGGTTGAATTCCAAGTATTCTTCTACAACCTCTTTAGGCCAAAACACATATATTCAAGTGGCGTATACAACCTCACAAGCTCACTCGTTACAAGGTAGAATCAGAGATATAGATAAGTGTTTGTTTAATTTTGTCTAACTCACGAAATCACTCTAGGAGTCGATACAAACACTTATACAGATAAGTAACAACATCTACTGATGGATTCACATATATCAGGTTCAGGTAGGTACAAGTGATAAGGTTCAACTATTGTCAGTTTGTTATAAAATTTTTCAACAAAATTTTCTTGTTGATAGATAGGAGAGGAAATGGTAGGTGAAGTAAGGGGAATTGGAGATATGAGAATTTTGGGTTAATCAACACTTACATCTTTTGATAGGTGAGAAGGTTCATCAGAGGGAAGCTTCTCAGTGTGTTGAAATGGTTCAGTCTTTATCTTCTCAGTGCGAGTTGAATCTTCTTGAGGCACTAGAGTATTCTCTTTCTCTCATTCTCTTTTTCCTTATCTTCATTCTTCTTCTTCTTTACCCTTTTCTGGTTGCTGTATATCTATATTAGAGGGAAGAGAAGGTTGGACTTCTTCTAGGTGACCTTTTATGGATAATTGAGTAAGGATTTTTACATCTGTGACCCTGGGATCAACAGTTATGTATTCAGCAGTAGGATCAACATCAGGCTTCTTAAGAGCAACTTCTTCTGGTGTAGGGGATTTCTTTGCAATTAAGTATTCCTCTGCAGCTTAAACGCCTGCAATAGTTGGATCCTTCGTGTGAGACACTTCCTAAGAAGTTTCAGCAGGTTGGTGAGAAGCTTCATCAGGGTGAGAAGCTTCATCCTTAACAACCTTCTTAGTCTCTTTTTTAGTAGATTCTTCCTTCTTCTGTTTCTTCTTTTCTTTGGTTCTTTCTCCTTACCTTTTCTCTTCTTATTTTCTTCCTTCTTTCTTTCTTTCTTTTCTCTTTCTTATTTTTCTTCTATTTTTTTTTCTTGTTTTATACCTTCTCAACAACCATCTCTTCAAAGTCTTTTTCTGACTCTTCCTTCTCTGGTTCTTCTTCAATCAACTTTTCCTTGCCCTTTCCAGGGCTTTTCATTTTAGATAGGCGATCATGCCTCATCTTGGTCCTTAATTCAAAATATTTATCAGCAGGTTCCCATTTCTCTAGATGCATTTGCTTCAAGTTCCTTTTTGAGAAGGTTGGACCTTCCTTTTAACCTTCTCTTTGGAAATGTCCACCTTGAAATGCTTGAAAATCCTAGTGAGAAGCATTCCATATGGCAAGTGATAAGTCTATATTTTATAGCCCTAAATTGGATAAATTGTGGCGCTTTGATTGATTTATGTTAGAATTTATGTCACATTTAATCTATTTATCCTTGATATCTCATGATTGGTCTTCCTATATGTTTTTAGGTCCAAAAGTGGTGTTTTGACATGGTTCTATGAAGCTTTGGATGGATCTTTTCAATGGAGTTGAAATTTCTAATTTATACTTTAAGATTTGTAGAGTTTTTGACCTTTGTGCAATAAAATGAGCATATCTTGAGCTACAGAGGTCGAAACGAAGTGAATTAGGTGTCCCTGGAAAGCTAAGAAAAATATCTACAACTTTCATGAAGGGCACTTATTCAAAAAATGACGTTTTGAGCTATTAAAGAGTTAGACACGGCCGTGTCTAACTTATGAAAAGCTTCTATCAACGAGACACGGCCATGTATAACTTATTTGAAGCTTTTTACACTAAGCACGGCCGTGTCTAACATTCACACGGCCGTGCCTGACCTAAAAACGTGCAGAAAATTTATTTTACACTAGACACGGCCGTGTCTCACATCCACACGGCCGTGTCTCAAAGACTTACTGATTAAGGAACGTATGTAAGCAATGAGGTCATGAGACACGGTCGTGCCTCACATTCACCGTGTCTAAAAGCGAGGAAGCTTCTGTGTGAGAATTTTAATTAGACACGGCCGTGCCTCCAAAGGACACGGCCGTGTGAGCACTGTTCATTCGAAAAATCTATAAATAGAGCGCAGCAGCAGACGGAAACGAGAGGACGAAGAGAGGAGGATCGTCCCAAACTTTTCAGAAATCTATTTTCTCTCAATTTCTCTCCTATAAGAAGATTTGTAATGAAGAATTTCTTGAAGGTTTGAAATTCTTAATCTCTGTAAAGGGATTTTGATCTTTCTTTCTCTCTTGTTTTTCTTTTTTATTTTATTTTCTTATTATGAGATTGTATAATATTTTCAGTTTGTTTGTAATTATTATGTGTAACTAAACTCATAGCTAGAGCTATGGGGGATCTTGAGTTTATAATTATGTGGGTTTGATTTCTAATATAATAATGATAATTTCTTTATGGGTTTATTATATTGCTTTTATTCTTGTCATAACCGATCACTGTGGCATTTATTAATTCATTGTTTGATAAGGTGACCATCCGCACTCAATGAGTGGATCTATATTTTAAGCCTGGACTATATTGGTGAATGACCAAACATCAATTTTTCCTACCAATGGAATTAATGGTATGTTGATTCATCTCTTGAAATAAAAGCTTAATGCATTCTTGATTAATTCAACTAAATGACCAAATAGGTGGGTTAAATTAAGAATAGAATATTGTTTCACCATGACCATTGGGTTTCAATAGCAAATAAGGGAATATTGGCAAAAAGAATTACCTGTTTATATTTGAAAGAAGATCTATATAATTAAACTCAAGTGAACCTTATGCTCTAGCATCTTTCTATCTTGCTTATCTTTTCTTTATTTAATTGTTCTTTATTTTCTTCGTTAGTTTTCTATTTTAAATTTGGATCTTGCAAATACTTTCGACTGTCTAAATAACATAAGAGTTTTACAATTTTAGTAATTATCATTTATTCCTCGTGGGATCGATAACTTGGACTCAAAAGTCCTATATTACTTGGCGATAGAGTGCACTTGCTCTTAGTGTATCTTTTGCACGCACCAGCAAGCTTACTACCATTTTAGTGTTCTCTATAGCGGAAATCATATATCTGAGGATGATATAATGGATGTTGAAAGGCTTTCTCTCCTTCACATGAAACTTCACTATCTTGTCAGCCTCGTGGATCTTCTCGGTGCATAATGAAATGGCAGGAAGGTGAGTGGATAAACTTGACAATAGAGTTGAGATCACTAACTAACTTAGATTCTTCTCTTTCTCTTAATAGTGTGTCCAGAACTTCTTCATATGGACCATACCCAATATGCCATCCTCCTTGGTCATATACAAGTAGTCCTTAGTTGGGTACTCCAATGATCTTGGCAACTGTGGCCATGTCCAACTTGATCACAATATCTTTTACTAAAGAAACTAGGATTAGAGGGTTAATGGTGTAAGCTGCACCAAAATAGAACTTCTGGTAGAGAATAAGGGAAACTTTTTCAAGGGTAAACTTTCTCAAAAATACTGAAGAAGTTTCCTCATTTCATAACCTTCATATGAGATCTAAAGTCTCTCTCTTCCTCAGCCATCTTATTAAATAATATGCTTTTTCCAGGAACCACCTTCTTGTTCCTAAACTAGTCATCAAACTTCTGTTTGGATTCTTTTGTAGAAAGAGGGTTGAAGGTCACTTCAATTGGATTCTTTTCATTCTCCTCTTCCTCACTTGTAGAACTTTCATCATTCTCTTCTTCCTTTTCTTCCTTAAGCATGATGGCCTCCTCATTCTTGGCTTTCTTCTTTGAGATTGTGAATTTCACAACACTTGACATAACTCTAAGAGATCTTCTTCTTCTAACTAGGACAGAAGATGGTTGAGATTTAGAGGGGGTAGGTGTTTCTACTGATGTTTCCTAGGTTGTTGTTGGTGGTTGAAAAGGTTTGGGGGACGTGGATGAGGAGGAAAGATGTTCCTCACTAGATGATTATGGTGCAGGGATTGAAGGGTTTTTAGTTTCCATAACTATGTGTTTAAATCATGTGCTTGTTTCATAATAATAGTGGATTTTGCAAAGAAGAAGATTGGGGAATTTTGAACAAAGTAAGAACATGAGAGTGAGTGAGAGAAGGAGTGAAAGTTAGAGTGAATAAGAGATTTTGATTGCATGAACAGTGGAAAGGACAACAATTTCTCATTCTATTTATAGATGAAATTTTTTTAACGTTGGAGGCCAGAAGTTATCGTTAAGAGTCATTAAATGACCCTTGGTGAAAAGTTGAGACTGTTTGTTTTAAGAACTAGTCATTGGGTAAATAACTGTCATAAACCCAAAACTTAGGTGATAATGTTGAGTTAAGAAGCTTCTGATCATCCTTCTCATAAACCTTCTTAAGTACCTTTTCAAGTACCTTCTCACTTCTTGATAGTTTGAATTCTTATGATTCCCTACTAAGAATCAATCCCTCATCATATAATAGGATCATATCAACCAATTTAAGCATCATAAATGACAAATTAACACATTTCACCATGCAGATTTCATAATTCACCAATCAAAATTCAACATCAATTCACATGAGAGGCTTCATATTAAGATTCTCTCTTATAAAGCAAAACTTGTCCACACTAAGGGGCTTGGTAAAGATATCTGCACATTGATGGTCAGTATCAACAAATTTAAGTTCAAAATAACCCTTTTGGACATGATCACGAATGAAATGATATTTTATCTCAATATGTTTTGACCTTGAATGTTGAATAGGATTTTTTGACAAATTTATAACACTAGTATTCTCACATAAGATTGGTATATGGTCATACATCATGGAGTAATCCTCCAACAAATGTTTAATCTATAGGAGTTGTGAGCAATAGCTGGCTGCTGAGACATACTCAGCTTCTACAGTTGAGAAAGTTATAATGTTTTGCTTCCTACTATATGATATGACCATTGCATTTCCAAGGAAGTGACAAGTATCACTAGTGTTTTTCTTCTCAACTCTATCTCCATCAAAATCAACATCACAATATCCTATAAAATAAAAACTAGAACCTTTCTTGTACCACAGATCATAGTTAGTTGTACCAATCAAGTATCTAAAAATTCTTGTTACAACTTTAAGAAGAGACTCTTTGGGATTAGATCAAAACCTTACACAGAGCCCAACATTAAAAACTATATCAGGTCTATTAATTGTTAAATACAGTAAAGATCCAATCATATCTCTATAGAGCTTATCACTTATTGTTTTACCTTTCCCATCTTTCTCAACAACAACAAAAGGATGCATTGGTGTTTTCATTAGTTTAGCACCTTCCGTGTTGAACTTTCTCAGTAGGTCTTTAGTGTATTTTTCTTAGTAGATGAAGATACCAGACTTCTCTTGTTTTATTTGTAGACCAAGAAAGAATTTTAACTCTCCCATCATGCTCATTTCAAATTCACTTTTCATCAATTGAGAGAATTCTTTGCATAAATTTTTATTAGTGGATTCAAAAACAATGTCATCAATATATATTTAGACAATCAAAAGATCATTCTTAAAATGTTTTCTAAATAAGGTTGTGTCCACTTTTCTTTTAGAAAAATCATTTTCTAGGAGAAAGTTATTAAGTCTCTCATACTAGGCTCTTAGAGCCTGCTTCAAACCACAAAGGGTTTTGGAGAGCTTACACATATATTCTGGATGTTCAACATCCTCAAACCAGGATATTGGTGGACATATACTTCCTCATTTATAAAATCATTTAATAATGCATTCTTAACATTCATTTGAAATAATTTAAAGCCTTTTTTATGAGCAACATAAGTAAGGAGTATTCTTATAGCTTCTAGTCAAGCTACAAGGACAAATGTTTCATTATAATTAATATCTTCTTGTTGATTATACCCTTGAGCCATTAACCTTGCTTTGTTTCTCACTACTCTTCCACTTTCATCCAGGTTGTTCTTGAAGACCCATTTAGTGCCAATTAATGAATGAGCCTTGCGTGCAAGCACAAGCGTCCACACATTGTTCTTTTCAAACTAGTTGAGCTTTTCTTGCATTGCTTCTATCCATGAATCTTCTTGAAGAGCTTCATCAACATTTTTTGACTCTATTTGTGAAAGAAGTGCAAATTGATTTAAGTGAGATTCTCTTTTGAATGATGATCTTGTTCTTACCCTAGTAGAGGTTTCTCCAATGATTTGTTTCTTAAGATGAGAAGAATGGATTCTATAGTCTCTAGGGAGTTGAGAAACTTGGTGATAAGGTAGGTGAGATGGTTGATGAGAAGGGTCGTGAACTTTCTCACTTCAGTTTCTTTTTTCTCCTCATATGTTTCAACTTTCTCACTGCTAGATTTGTCTTTTTTGCTACTTCCACTAGCTTCATCCTTCTTTTTACCATATTTTTCTCCACTTTCATTAAGAATGAGCCTCTCTATTTCTTCGTCAAGGTCTACTGCCTTTCTCATCTCATCAAGATTCTTAGTATCATTAAACACCACATGCATACTTTCTTCAACTCCTAGAATTCTCAAGTTATAAACTCTATATGCTTTAGAAGTAGAAGAATACCCAAGAAAGATGCATTTATAAGATTTTCAATCAAACTTTCCTAGTTGATCTTTATTGTTCAACACAAAGCATTCACATCCAAATGCATGGAAGTATGATATATTGGGTTTCCTTTTTTTTCACAATTCATATGATGTCTTATTTAATATTGGTCTTATTGAAACTTTATTTAAAACATAGCATGAAATATTAATTGCCTCAACCCAAAAATGTTTTAGTAACTCAGTATCACATAGGAGAGTTCTTGCCATTTCTTATAAAGTCTTATTTTTCCTCTCCACAACTCCATTTTGCTAAGAAGTTCTTAGACATGAGAAATTATGGATAATTCTATTTTCATCACAAAAGTTTTCAAAGAAAACATTTTGAAACTCTTTTCTGTGATCACTTTTTATGGCAGTGATGCAAACTCCCTTTTCATTTTGAACTTGTTTACAAAAGGTTTCGAAGACCTCAAAACAATCATCCTTGTTTATTATGAAGAGAACCCAAGTATATCTAGAGAAATCATTAACAATCATAGAGTCATACATATTTCCTCCTAGACTAGCAATCTTGGTAAGACCAAAGAGATCAATATGTAGAAGCTGAAGAGATCTATAAGTTGTGACAACATTCTTGGGTTAGAAGCTTGACTTTGTTTGCTTACCTCTTTGGCATGCTTCACACACCATGTCTTTATCAAACTTGATCTTTGGCAAGCCTCTCACAAAATCATGTTTCATTAGCTTAAAGATGGTTTTCATGTTCACTTGACCAACCTTCTTATGTCGCAGCTGTTTTTCAAAACTTATAGATATAATACATTCTACATTTTGACTACTAAGGTCCTCCAATTGAATGCTATAGATATTCTTGTCTCTATTTCCAAATAAAAGGATTTTGCCATTGTTGACTTCTCTTACTATGCATTTGGTAGGTTCAAACACAACCTCACAGCCATTGTCACAAAACTGACTTATGTTGAGAATGTTGTGCTCCAACCCTATCACATAGTATACATTATCAATAGTAATGGAGTTCATCTTACCCATTTTACCTATTCCTTTTATTTTTGCTTTACTGTTATCTTTAAATGTTACTTTACCATTTTATTTGTTCTTATATGACAGGAAGTTGCTTTTGTCCCCTGTCAAGTGTCTAGAACACTTACTGTCCAAGTACCATCTATCCTTCTTTTTCTTTAAAATTAAACAAACTTGCATGCGATGGTATCATTATTTTAGGTACCCAAACCTTCTTAGGTCCTTTCAGATTTAGAGAATTAAAGTTGCATTTTCCCTTTTTAATAAATCATTTTCCTTTTCAACATCAGCCAATTTAGCTTTAGGACAATGCACTTTTGGCCTAGAGTATTAGATTCAGAGAACAAGTTATCAAAAGCATTCTCAAGTTCTTTATAAGAAAGGTGAGAATGTTCAAATTTTGATACCTCATCATCAAAGTCTTGATCTCTAGTAACGAAATAAAGATGACAACTTCCTTTTGATCATCTTCACTTAAGGTATCATCTAGATCTTCCCAGTTGCCATAATACATTTCTTCTTGGAGACCTTCTTTTGAGATTTCTTCAACAGTGGACATTCTGTTTTGAAATATCCTGGCTTTTTGCACTCAAAGCAAGTGATTTATCCTTTGTTGAAGTTTTCATATTCACCCTTTTGAAAGTCCTTCTTAGTCTGGAACATTTTTCCCTTCCTTCCTTATTTCCTCCACATTTTGTGGATCTTTCTAGAGATGAAGGAAAATTCATCTTCATTTGAATCATCATCATTTTCATATTCACTTTCATTATTAGTTTCTATTCTTGAACTGAGAGAGCTCTGAGAAGGTTTATGTGAGGATTACTTAACTATCTTATAAGTGGACTTCAAGGCTATACTCTTTCCTTTTTTTGCTACATCTTCACCCGTCTTTGCAAGCTCTTGTTCATGGACCTTTAAATATCCAAGTAACTCATCTAATTTCAGGACTGACAAGTCCTTAACCTCTTGGATGGCTATGACCTTTGGTCTCCACACCTTGGGCAAGCTTCTCAATAACTTTCTCACATGCTCTTGATTTGAGTAAACCTTCCCAATTGACTTCAGATCATTTATAATAACTATGAACTTTGCAAACATCTCATTTACGCCTCATGATCTTTCATCTTAAACATTTCATATTGATGAACTAGCATACTTGTATTTACTTCCTTGACTTAGTTTGTTCCTTCATAAGCTATGACCAGAGTGTCCCATATCTCATTTGCTGTTTAATAGTTATTAATTTTGTCATACTCACTTTTGCTTAAGGCATAAGTCGGAAAAATCTTAGCCTTAGAGTTGAGAAGATATTTGTTCTTTTCATCATCTGTCCAGTCTTTTCTTGCTTTCTCAACTTCTTTTCCATCATCAAATCTTTTCTTTGGTATATATGGACCTTTTTCAATGATATCCCAAAGATCTACATGCTAAGATTCTATAAATAATCTCATCATGTCCTTCCAGTAATAGTAGTCTCTGCCATCAAAAGCTGGTGGTCTGTTGGTAGATGAACCTTCTAGTAGATAGGTTTCACCTCCTTGCAAGTGTGTCATACTTTTTTCAGGATCTTTATCCTCTCACACAGTTAGGTATGCTCAACCCATATGCTGAGCTCTTATAGCAACTGAAGTTGGCAACAACATAAGAAATGGAGCTGAATTGTGTTCTCATTTTTCCTGAAAATTAACTTTCTCACACCTTTCTCAAGTTAGTACACTTAGATGTGAAAAGGTTACAACTTAAAGTAGATGATTAGTGAGAAGTTTCAGAAAAGAAACTAGCAAACTAAGGTGAAAAGGTTCATGAGAAGCTTTAATGGTTGAGTAAAAACAACATTCCTATCGTTTCAACTTCTTTTTCTGAAAAAGACAGATTTAAAGAACTTCCTCAAGCTTACTCTTAGATTTTGTACTTTAAAGTGTTTCAGAAGCGAAATATAAAAAAGAGATGAATGAGATGAAGATCACACTAGAGATTTATATTGGTTCACCCTTAAACCACATAGGGCTATGTCCAGTACCTAACAAACTACTAGGATTTCCATTATGTGAGTATTCTTTAATCACATAAGTCTTTCCAGGCTTAATTATAAGTATTCTTTGTCAACAATCTCTTTAGGCTAGCTTACAAGTATTATTAACAACAACCTCTTCAGGTTGAATTCCAATCATTCTTCTATAGCCTCTTCAGGCCAAAACACACATATTCAAGTGACGTGTTTAACCTCACAAGCAAACTCTTTAAAAGGGAGAATTAGAGGTAGAAAGAAGTGTTTGTTTAACTTGTCTAGCTCACGAAATCACTCTAGGAGTGGATACAAACACTTGTACAGATCATCAACAACACCTACTAATGGATTCAAATAGATCAGGTTCAGGTAGGTACAGGTGATGAGGTTCAATCTTGTCAACTTGTCATAAAATTTTTTACCGAAGTTTTCTCGTTGATCTCTTCTCACTGAGCCTTCTCAGCTTGAAGCTTCTCAAGTACTTTCTCACTAGCTTTCTTACCCAACCTTCTCATGCCTGAAGACTTCAACCTTCTCTGCTTTAAGCTTCACTATTTACTCCACACGATTAAGTCTAAATGAATCAAATTGTGAGAAGATTCAAACCATATTTTCAACATATTTGTTATCATAAGTTATAAATCTTCATTCTTCATTTTTCTTGATGGTTAAGATGGTTTGAACTTCTTCTAATGAAGTAATCACTTGTAGGAGTTATGCATTGCTCAATCTTTGCATTTGCTTAGGACCTTCTCATATTGAACTTTCTCATGTTCATCAAGAAGCTTCTTATATCTCACTTGAACTTTTTTAAGTCAAGATTTGATCTTCTTAAGTCATTTCAGATGACCATAAAGCTTCCTTACACTTTGTTTTAGTCCTGAAAAACTTAATAGCACAGGAAACACTCCACACAGATTAAGTCTAAATGAATCAAATTGTGAGAAGATTCAAACCATATTTTCAACATATTTGTTATCATCAAAACAAATTAAGCATTGAAATGCACTAAAAGAGCTTTGGAGCTTACAGAGTGAAGTACAAAATTAACCTTAATGGGTGTCATTGTGGAGTTATTCTTCCATAGAGGGTTTGAGGCAAGGGGATTCTCTATCCCTCTATCTCTTCATGCTGACAGCTGATGTTCTTTCCTATATGCTACTACATGCATAGAACCATGGTTCCTTCCCAGAGGTGAAACTAACAAGGGATACTCTTTGTTTAACTCACATTTTATTTGCAGATGACTCAATTTTGTTTTCTAGAGATAAGGAAGAAGATGCCTATCAGTTGGTTAATATACTCAACTCGTTCTCATTAGCCTTTGGGCAAAGAATAAACATTGAGAAGTTTGGTATCATTTTTGGGAGGTATGTACATCAAAGCTTGAGAGAGAAGATTTCAATAATCCTTAATATTCAGAGTTGGGAGAGTCTAGGGAAATAACTTGGTCTACCAAGTGAATAGGGTAGATCTAAGGGGTCCTCTCTATCCTATATCAAGGAAAAAGTTCTAAGCAAATTAGATAGGTAGAAGGAAAAGTTATTGAACTAAGCTGGGAAGGAGACTCTTATTAAGGTTGTTGTGTAGGCTATCCCAGCTTATGATATGTCTATTGCAAAATTTCCAAAAAACTTTTGTTCTTCTATTTGCTCTAATATTGCTAGATTTTGGTGGAGACAATTGGGGAAACTGAGAAGAATACATTGGAAAAGCCGGGAGAAGATGGCTTTGAGTAAGAAAGATGAAGGAATGGGCTTCAAAGATCTATATTATCTCAACATAACTCTCCTTACTAAATAGGCATAGAGAGCACTAAACTCTTCTAATTCTCTATGGGTTCAGATGTTAGAAGCTTTGTACTTCATTAATAAGAAGTTCATACAGTCACTTATAGGAAGGAGTCTATCCTGGGTTAGCAGAAGTTTAGTACAAGGCAAAGATCTCCTACAAAGAAAAAGTAGGTGGGTTATTGGGGATAGAAAGACTATCAATGTTTGGATGAATAACTGGTGTGATTGGGTAGGGATACATTGAAGTCATGATATGCTTTCTGATCAAAAAATGAATTCACTACTTGATTCAATTAATAAGTCATGAGACTTAAGGAAATTGAAAGACATGCTTCCCCTTCAAATGGCCATTAAAACAATTCAAACACTAGTTAGTTGGACTAATAAGAAGAATATCTTAGTGTGGCCTTTTTCTAAATCTAGTGAGTTCACTGTCAAATTAGGTTACTATGTTGCTAAGCATGAACAAAGAAATGAGTCATCAACTATATCTTCCTTTCTCTCAACCCCTCTTAAAGTATGGAAAGTACTATATCAACTACCTATCCCCCAAAAAATAGTTATTTATCTAGAAAACATGTCACAATGTTGTGCCAATGAGAGGAAATTTGGCTAGAAGGAGAATCACCATAGACCACATATGTCCAATCTGTCAAGCTGAAACTGAAATTATAGAGCATGTAGTGTTATTATGCAAATGGACAAGACTACTTTGGTTTAGATCTTTGGCTCAATGTGTTCCCACAAATTAGAATGTTAATAGGTTTGATTTGTGGTTTTATGACAAAATCTAGGAATCAAAGATAAACAACACACCAAGTGACAACATATTAGCTCTTATTTGTTGTTTAATTTAGGCAATTTGGAAAGGCAACAATGATGTACAATTTAATCAACAAAGACCTAACCTACTATTCACTATTAAGAGAGTTGTTACTATGATGAAAGAGTACATAAGTGCTAACTATGATATCCCAGATAGTTCTACTCCTAACCAAGTACGTAGACAAGCAAATGCAAATAATTCATCTAGTTGGAGACCCCCTCCCCATGGAATCCTAAAATGTAATACTAATGTAACATTTTATAGAGATAATGGGGTTGGAGCCATTGCTTTATTGTGGCGAAATGAGTCTGGGCAGGTGATTGCAGGTTCAGCCAAAGAAATTTGTGCTTTATTTGCTCTTATTATTGAATCTCTAGCATTGAGAGAGGTTATGACCATGTGTCACGACCGAGATCTGTGACAGAAGTGGTGAATAAATATGAATTTTTTTTTAAATATAAATGAAAAAATAGAGTTGCCACCAATTTTATTTGAATTAGAAAAATTTAAAAAACCTTTCTTAGAAAATAGTTTTTGAAACTAGATTAGATTCGGGAGTAGATCATGTATAAAGAAAGGTAAAAACTTAATCCCACAGTACTCCTAACACATCCATCCTGAGACGATTATCTTAAGTTAATTGTGTAAATTTTTGACAACTTTTGAAATTATTTGTTTTACCCCTTTGTTAAAAAATAACCGAAATAGACAAATAAATTATGAAAATTTAATTTTTAGCTTGACAAAATAGGAGTTCCACTCCTACGTATCCCCAGGTGCAATGAGAAACTCAAAGTTACATCGTTCTTTAAAAAATGATTGTTGGTTAGTTTGATTTTAATTATTTTAAACTGTTTTTTATTTTTAAAAAATTAATTTTTTAAAATTTGAATTAAAAAGTTGTCATGACTCAATTAATTCAATTAATTCTTGAAAGGTGAGACTCAGCCTCACGCTTGAGATATCACTCGTAAATGGTTATTATTCAAATAACACTTTAAAAAAAATTCAAAATTTTCAAATTAACAAGTTGTCACAACTCATTTAATTTTGAGTGCAACATTTGCTAAATTAAAATATACACCAATAATACATAAACATGCCATGTTGCTTGAATTAATAGAAAAATAAGAATAACTTTATCCTATTAATTCAAACTCACTTTAATTCCTAGTAATCCAAAGTCACATGGGAACCAAAAGGATGAATGTGATATAGTGTGGTGAAGAGTAGTTGTACGTGTGTAAGTTAATTAAAAAAAAGCTTTTAGTTTAAAAAAACAAAAAACAAAAACAAACAAAATTCAACTGAGATCAAACAAATATCAAAATATATTACTAGAATATCGTAGCATACAAAATCAACTTCACCTGCATCTAATCTAGTACAAGCTTGAATAATGTATGGTAAGAGAACGTACTTATTGGCAATAAAAGAAAATAAGAACTTCTATTTAGTTAACCAGCACACACCTCTTACCTTCTCTTAATCTCTACCTCTAACTCTAATTCTTCATGCGGTAAACTCTCTTTGTGTATGTAATTGTGAATGGCTAAGGGTTCTATTATAGGTAATTATTAAAGCCTTAATTCCCATGTAAATATCGACTCATTAAATGATAATTGATCACAAAAAATCCCAACAAAATTAGCCTCCTAAATTATTCCTAGATTTATTTATTTTTAAAAAAATTGAATCATGATCTCTTATTTAAAACACAACCTTCTTTTCATTTTTTATTAAATCATCATAATATCTTATTTCAATTCTTTTCCTTTTAAATCTTGAATTTAATTTTTAGAGTAAATATACACTTTAGTCCCTAAATATTTCGTGACATAACACTTTAGTCCCTAAAAAAAATTGACACACATTTTAGTCCTTGAAAGTTTTCTCTTCCTATCAAGTTAATCCTTCTGTTAATCACTCTTGTTAAATACTAATGGAATTCCTTATATGTACTATTAAGTGGCAAATAGAATCCCAACTGTCGATCCCAACTGTCCCTCGCTCTTCCTCTTCTAATCTCCACCCTCCTCTCCCCTCCCCCAAATACAAACCCAAATCTAACAAGAAATGAAGAAACTCAAACTCTTTTGATGGTTATAGAGACTCTGAGTGCATCTGGATCCCATTGATATCAAGCTCATAGTGGTTCGGTGTCAGTTTTTTTGGTTCTGAGTATCATGAAGCCATGTGGGTACACTTCAAGTTTTGAGCTTTTTGGGTTTTGGTGGATTTTCAAGTTTTGAGCTTCTTTGGGTTTGTGATGAGGGAGAAAAAAGAATGGTGGAGTTGTAGATTACAATGAAGGTGAAAGGCTTTGTTTGGTTAGTGCAAAGATGATAAAAATGATTTTTTTTCCCACTAGAAATTTGCAAAGTTCTAGAAAATGAATGAAAGAGAGAGAGAAAGAGAAAGAGAGAGAGAGAGAGAGAGGTGTTACTGTAGCTACTAGTTAGAATGGAATCCCAATCTTTGAATCAATCAAAGATGAAGAGGGAGCATCATTATCTTTGTACCAACTCAGATGACCCACCATCCATTGCTGCAGCAACAGCTAGCTCTAGCTGTGGTGGTGGTGGTAGTGGTGGTTATTCCATACCCATCACCGAAAAATCAAAACTTTGGGAGGAGGAAGCTGTAGATGGCTGCATGAATGAGCTTCTAGAGGTGGTGGGGTACAAGGTGAGATCATCAAACATAGTAGAAGTAGTCCAGAAGCTAGAACAATTTGAAGAAGCCATAGGCAATGTTCAAGACGGACTCCCTTAACTTACCTCAAAAACCATCCATTATAACCCTTTAGACATCTCTACCTGGCTTGAATCCATGCTCTCCGGTCTCAACCCACCACCACCAACGACGGTGGCTGCGGCGGTACCCCCTCCAGACAATGGAGGAAGGGAAGGTGAAGGTGAAGATTAGTGTTTGGATTTGGGTTTGTGTTTGGGGAGGGGAAAGAATGATGGAGATTAGAAGAGGAAGAGGAAGAGCGGTTGGGATCCTATTTGGTACTTAACAATATACATAAAGAATTTTGTTAGTATTTAACATGAGTAATTAACAGAAGGATTAACTTGATAGGATGAGAAAATTTTCATGGATTAACGTGTATGTCAATTTTTTAAAGAACTAAAGTGTTATGTTTCGAAATATTCAGAGACTAAAGTGTATATTTACTCTAATTTTTAAAAGTATCAAATCATGATTCCTCACAAATAACACATCCTTCAATTATTTTTTTAAGAAAATCAAATCATGATTTCTTATTAAAAGCATATCCCTTATTTTTCAAGAATATTAAATTATGATTTCTCATTGAAAGCATATCCTTCAATTATTATTTCTTATTAAAACCATATCCCTTATTTTTCAAGAATTTCTCATTTTTTTTCTCTTTTTTTTTAATTTTAATATTCATTGGGTATTGAGACTCTTATTGGGTCAAGAATTGGACTTAGAAGTTGAGTTATTTTTTTATTTCTTTTTTTTTATTTTATTTATTTTATTTATTTTTTATTTATATATATATATATATATTTTATTTTACTTTATTTTATTGAATAAAAAAGTTTTAATGACCCAAACAAAATTGAGTATTCACACCATGACATCTAACTTTGGGTGGAGGAGAATTGTTATGGAATCTGATTGTTTAGAAGCGATCCAAGCCTACAAAGATGAACAACAAGTCTAGGAGATTAAGACCATCATTAATGATATCAAAGCTATCAAATGTACCATGAAAATATGTGGATTTCTTTGGACTAGTAGAATGGGGGAACTCAGCAACTCACGAAATCGCGAAGCTTACCTTCAGTCGTTGGCTGCTTGTGGGCAGGGTGGTCAACCTTCTGTTAGTCATGGCAACCATCACCCAAGAGGGAGGTGAATTAGGCGATTACAAATTTTTAAAGCAACTTTGAGAAATTATACATTTTGATATACTCAATCACCACATGCAATATAATAAGTCTAACAAAGATATAATTATTGTAGATTACTCAAATATAACTTGGGTTAAAAGATAAATCAAGCAAATAAGCTAGATATCAAGTTCTTAAAATTAAAACATCAAGATGACAAGATATGTAACAAATAAATATATTGCACCAAATATTGAGATTAAAGAGTGTAGGAAAAAGAGAATCAAATTCAAGAATTTATCATAATTCAGTCACCAACCATTTATGACTTACATCTAATCCCCAAACTTAACTTGAGATTTTCTACACTATCTTTAAGCTTCAACTAGGTGCTTGATAAACCTTTACAAAGAAGAGAACTCTTCGCACTCTTGAGATATTTTACCTTTAATGTTAGAGCCTCACAACCAAAGGGATACCTATTGAACACTTTTGGCAAGTGCATCGAATCACTACAAGTACTGTAATAAAGAGAAAAGAAATATCGTCTTCACAGGGATTGTAATCGTTTTATCAACACAAAAGAAAATGTTGCTTCTACTTGAACTGAAAATTGATTTTGGTAACTTTGAATTGCATTGATTTTTAACAAGTATAAAAGAAATGTATTAAAAACAGAGCAATTGGCAAATTAAAGAATATTTTTGGATTTTTAAGGAGAAGAAAATTAATCAAGAAAAGCGGTTAGGGTTCAAATCCCACTGTTTAACCTCTTACGCTACTGATTAACTCTCAAAATAAGTAGTAATCATGCATTTGAAGTTCTAATCAACAAAATTAAGTCAAGATCAATCCCTTGATTCAAAACCCCTTTAACCCAAATCACAACTCCCAATTCCTTAGGTAATTATTGATTCAAGTTAAGCATTAATAAGAGTGATTTCATGGAACACATAATTACAATGTTATATTCATATATTCAATCATAATCATGCCAACCCAACTCAGTTCCAACATTAAAACTAATTTTTCAATTAGAAGAAATACCCACATTCAAACCAATAATGATCAAATATTGATTAGCATTAAGCAAAGAGAAGAGTGCTCAAACACATGAAATTAACTTGTAAAGAGAGTATAAAACAGATCACATAAGAGTATCTACAATGTTCATCTGACCCTAGCCTAAAAAGATTTAGCTACTCATGATGGAAGAAGAAGAGATGAGAAAAATCAAACTAATGGAGGAAGAAGAAACTATTGATCCTTCAAAATCTTGTTCCCAAGCTTGAATAATCAATGGAGGTGGGAGAAGATGAAACCATAGCAGAGCTCTGGGTAAAAACCCCAGAATTCGAAATCTAGCGAAGAAGAAAAACAAAAGTCACGTCAAAAGCATTTTATCAGATATTTAAAATTGGTTGGGTAATGGCGATCGCCTCGCGATGGCCCATTTTCGCCTCGTGATGGCCCGCGTATGAGGTAAGGCCCACAGTAGCTTCGAAGATCCTTTCATTCAGCAGCTCACCTCGCGATGGTTGTTCCTCGCCTCACGATGGCATGTATGAAGGCTCGCCTTGCGACATGTTAAGCTCGTCAGGCGACTGATCAAGTGAGGAACATCTTCCTCTTTCTTCTAAGTTAAATCCAAACATGTTTCAATCAAAAATTTGCATTTCATTAGCAAATGAACACCAAAAACATATAATACTCTTAAACAATTAAAACTTATTTAATTTCTACCTAAATTCTTTAATTCTAAAACTAATTTGATCCAAAAACTTACTTGTGCTAAAGATTCAAAAATACCTCACCCTTATTGCAAACTTAGAAGGATGTCTCACCTTCTTATAATTTCTCTTTTCAACAAAGTGATACCTTACCCTTTGTGAACAAATTTTGAGGGATACCTTACCCTCAACCTTTCTATAGAGATACCTCACCCTTAATCTTACTTGAGAGACTCTCCACCCTCTTACAAGTTTTTATAACAAAAATTACAAGATACACTCTCTCAAAGAATATATATGTAACTAGAAGAACAAATAAATAGAAGAATTTTGCAATGAAGAGGTTAAAATATGATTTTGATGATTTAAAGATTAAATCAAATGTTCAAGAGTTTTAAACGCTTCAATCCTCACTTATTTATAGAGCTCAAGTGATAAAATAGTCGTTGGTAGTGTTTAGAAATGATTTACCATGAAAACTAGCTATTACTAGTCGTTAAAATGCTTTCTGACATAAAAAATAATCAATTATTTATGTGGATAATCGATTATTGACATGTAATAATTGATTATTGAAGTGGATAATAGATTATTTTGTTCTTTGTTCGTTTCTAACTTTCTAATGAACAGAATTATCGATTATTACTTATGGATAATTGATTATAGCACTCTATTTTCTAAAACTGACTTTAAATGGTCATAATTTTTTCATTTCTCATCCGATTTAAGGAAATGACCATTTGTTGAAAAGCTCTTTGAGTCTGTTTTCATATTAAATAAGTTTAAAATTTATACTCATTACTTTTAGAGATATAATCAAATTAGTGATCAAATGTCAATTTTCCAAGCTCAAACTTGACTATTTTTCATAGTTTTGAATTACCACCAAGACTAATTTTAAAAAAGTTGTTTGTTGAGCATATTAGCATGTTTAAAAACATTTGTGAAGGTTGAAAAACTTATTTGAGCTCTCTTCTTATAAAACTTCTATTTTTATATAGGAGAAAAACCTAAAAGAGAAAATATACCAAATATTGTCGTTAGGCTTCTTGATGCAATTCAAGCTTTCAATAATTCTTCTTTTCAATTCTTCCAAAATCTTGGATTATTTCTTCATTCTCCTTCTTCTTGAGTTGAACATAATTAGGATTTTTTATCTTCTTGATCAATGTTCATTCTTAGTACTTAGACTATCCTATAAGACATAACTCGCTTAAAAACATAATTAGTCTAAATTTATAATTCATTTAATATGCATAATTCAATAATATATAACTTTAGTTAATCTAATATGTATATAAGACTCTTATAGACACATATCCTTTTAAGACATTTATCATTTTTTATTAGATATGTTCTCTAAAGTATATAACATACAACACTTTACAGAATATGCATGATTTTAAATATAACACACTAAAATGTGCATTATGCATATATTCATTCACATAAAGACATATTCGATATTAGTTCATTATAATTTATATAAAAATATTATTGAATATATTTTATGAAGAATGTTATACATATTAGTGACAGAAGCTACATGACAGAATGTCCTCATCCGTAAATAAGACCTCCCTAAAGTGGTGATTTGGTATTTAAGAATCTTTTAATTTAAAAAAAATAGTCATACATCACTAAAAATAATATATATATTATTTACATTTTTTAAAAAAATATAATTAAATAAAAATAATAATAAAATATATATAATAAATAATATTAAATAAAATATATAAAAAAATATATACATTATTTAATATAAAAATATAGAAAAATTCTTTTAATTTTGAATAACTGCTGCACACCGCATTCACTAGTACATCAGATATCAAGCAACAAGGCAGCTAAGACATTATCCATTCCCCCAAATCAAATCAAATGGGATAATGCCACGTCGGAATCAAGTATCCATGCCATCTCATATTGGCGTTCTGAAGCCACAAATTGCTCATGTGGTTGTCATCAGATTCGCTTACATGTTACATCATAACCCTTAAGCAAACCAGGAACCCAGAAAAACCTTTTTTAAAAAAATAGGGGGAGTTTAGAGAGAGCAAGAAAGAGAGATTCAACACTTCTATATTTTCATTTCCTTTTTGTGTTTTACCAAATGGCAACCACTGTGATGACCACTCTCCCTCAATTCAGTGGTCTTAGACCCAAATTCTCAGCAGCCCCTGTGCAGAACTTGGTCAGCACCCATTTTTTCTTATATTATATATAAAAAAAATGTTGGCATGACTTTTGTGTTAGTAGATACCACATCTATCACTTGTATCTGAAATGTGATTGTAATTACTGGGTTTTGCTTGTTATTTTTCTCTGCTTCATTGTGCAGGTTGCTGTCCAACCCATGAGGCGCAAGGGGAAGGGTGCTTTGGGAGCTCGCTGTGATTTCATTGGTTCACCCACTAATCTGGTAGGATCTCAAGAGTTAGAGCCAATTCCATTTTTTTTTTTGTTCCTTTTGTTTTATCATCTGTTTAAAAAGCATAGATAACAGATTCATTTAAATAGTACAAAATGGTTTTAAGAAAAATTCGTTTATAAATTACACATGCAACATTCTTGTGACTTGCTGAGTGCATAATGGTACCAAAAATCAAAAAGTTTCTAGTTCAGTTACTATGACAAAAAATGTTATGTTAATTGGAATTAGTGAAACTTGTTTATGGATTTGAACAAAGTAAAACTTTAAAAAACACTTGTTACAATTGTAATTTCTTTAATTTATATTGTTACTATGATTTTGTGCATATGAATAAGTGATTGAATTTGACATGCTGGGCAGATTATAGTGGCTTCTACAAGCCTGATGCTGTTTGCCGGAAGGTTTGGACTGGCGCCATCAGCAAACAGGAAAGCCACTGCAGGGCTAAAGCTGGAGGTGAGGGACTCAGGCTTGCAGACTGGTGACCCAGCTGGGTTCACCCTTGCTGATACCTTGGCCTGTGGAACTGTTGGCCACATCATTGGAGTTGGGGTTGTTCTAGGTCTTAAGAATATTGGTGCCCTGTAAAAACGAACAAAGTTTCATACATGATGCATCTGTAATCAATTTTAATGTCCTTTATTTTCGCATCACTGAGACTGAACCTTTAGTCTTACTGAACCATAATCTTCAGTTACTCCCCTCCCCATTTTCATGCACACTCACAAACACATAACGTTAAGCATTTGTGGCTCGGTGGATTTGAATTGCTACCATGTTACCAACCGACATTATGTATTTTCGCAATACCAACTCAACTGTATGAATATTAAAACTGAAACAAGAAAAGTACATATAAACTTCTGTCGAGAGGATTTAAAGCAATTACCAAGCTTGGCTCATCTAGTCAACTTATACTTATCACAATATCATAACTTTTATAGGTTTTATTCATTGTAGAAGATTTATAACTTTACTCTAAATCTTCATTAAAGTTAGTGGTTTTTCTTGAACCATCCCACATCTTAAACTTTCATTCTAAAAAAAAAAACTAAACAAAATTGTGAAGTGCAATTTCAACAATTATAATTTTTTTCTAGTGCAAAAAGTTAAAGGTAAGCGAAAACGGAAAATTTTCCTATTTTAAAATTAGAGCAAACTACTAACATTAGTGATGACTTATAATAGAATTATAAATCGCTTTCCAATAATAAGAGATTTCATCTTAGAATTCGAAGTTAAGTAATGTTATTATCTTGAGTGAAAAATTGATTAGGTGAGTCAACTCTCATTGTCACAGTCACAATATTGTGATAATATTTATTATTATTTAAAAAGCATAATTCTTTTTACATATATGTTTTTGGGTCAAATGCAATTTACTTCCTTAATAACCAACTAAGTAATTAAGTCACCTATTTTTCAATCAATTTAACCGGACCAACTGGATTCTTACAACTATACTAGCGAGACTCTTACTCATTGCCATCACTTTTTTTATTTGGTATTCGACCATGTGAATCCCTTTTAGTCCCGAGTTCGTCACCTATAGGCTAAGTCATACCCAATTCAGCCAAACTACATATGTGTAGTAGTTTGAATCTCTACTAATAATATTTTAATAATCAAATTGAAAAACTTTCTGGTTCACGGTTCAATCTATTTAACCGATGATCGATTTGTATAACGTAATAAATAAATAATAATTATATATTTAACATATATTAATATACCTAATACCATAAATCATGAAGGCACCATATAATTCAAATTCATAAGATAACATATATTTAATTATTTCTATATCTTAACTCTAGCAATTAGATTTTAATTTATAATATCAAATTAACTAATACATACATACATTTAAAAAAAAACTAATGTGTACATATATTAGAGTTTTAATTTAAAACTAATATTTTATCTGCTATATAGATTTTAATTTAAAAATAATTAGTTTTTATTTAAAATAATAATAATTTTTTTTTAATTTTTTAGCTTTCCAATGCTACTTTATCTTTCTCTTCAAAACATGATTTTTCGCTCTTTTATCTCAAGCACATTTTCTCACCTTTTCTATAATAGATTTTAACTTTTCCTATCTCATCAAATTTCTTCTTTTACTTTTCACACTCTCTTCCTCGTTCCTCACATCTATGACTCATCTTCTTCTCCCTTTCATCCCTCCCTCTCTCTATGTGATTATTCTCCTATGGCTATGGCTCAGGCTCAATCCCTTCTTTCTCTTTCATTCCTTCCCTTAAGTGCTTGCTCCACGATTCAATCCTGCCTTTTCTTTTTCTTTTAAAGTGCATATGGGTCTCTAATGAGAGTGTTTTGAGGCAAGAACTAGTTTGAAGGTACATTAAGGCTGTTGTTTTCAACGGTTATTGACGGTAACATGACAAATTTTAGACTAAATGGTTTTAGAAAACTCATTCTAATTTGAGCGATTTGCCGATTTGATTTGGTTTTTAGCGATTTGAAGAGTTTATCACCAATTTAGGATCAAGATTCTCTCTTGTTGGTAGAATAACATGAGAGAGTATTGTTAGAGAGAGAAAGACACAATTTGCTTTAAATAAAATTAGTGGACCCTATAACCCATCATAACAATCCTTGTATAATATTTTTTATGTCTATCTCTCTCCAACAAAATGGTCTTGTAACATTAGAGGATTATAACCCACCGATTTAACCCATTGATCGATTTCTAGAGGCTAATTGGACTAGTAAAACGACAAGGGTTAGATCAATCAGTCCAATCCAATTTTTAAAACAGTGATCTCTACCATTTTAACCCAAAAACAAGCTTTAGAAGCCTCAAATGATCTAGCTCCTAATAACAGCTAGCCTCCCTTATAGGAGAAATTCTCTCTTATTTGGTGGATTCTCTACTTGAGTCATACGTAGGCAGTTATGCCACTCTTCTTTACTTAAGCATGGTGGTGAGACCACCTTGAGGTATGTTCATTCTAGCTTAAACAATCTAACCTACCCATCCCTTAATTTGACTTAACTATCAGAATGCTTTTGTAGGTTCCCTACTTGGCGTGTTTGGTCGATTGCGGAACCCTCTAGCAAAATCCAAGCAATACTAAACAAGCATACAAGAATACGTAAAATGACGACATAAGATTTTGAACCTATATCCTTCTACCCTTTGTTATTAGTCTAGTTCTAGTGGCTTAGTCATTATCATCACTACTTGTGAGATGTTTTGCTTTTGTACTATGTTTTTCCCCTTGTTGGCTTTAACTAATATCGAGTGATGCTACATAGTTAAAATAAATAGTCAAAATTTTGACAAAATACAAAGGTAATTGTTGGATCAAATAAAGTGGTAGGAACCATTTAGTTACTCACCCATCCAAAAGCGAACTAGTATACCACATCATTATAGCGAAAAAATTCTGCCTAAAATTCTAGTTCTCTAGCATTTTTGTAGTTAATATGTTTTAACAAAAAGAAAAGGAAAAGTCAATATTTTTTTAGTAAAATTACTTTTTTTTTTGTGTAAAAAAGGTTAGGGTGATGGAAAGCTTTCTTTATTTTGAGGTTAAGATAAATTATTAACATTAGCGATGATTTTTTTTTGATCAGGCATTAGCGATGATTTATAATAGAGATATAAATTCCCTACCAATAGAGTATACATAAATTTGAATATAAGTCATATAGTTATCATAAGTAGAAGATTAGCTATGTCAAATAATCCTGTTGGCGAAAAGTAACTAATTGAATAAAGGAAAAATGCAATTTTATCAATTTTTAAATTTGGATGAAAGACTTTTAAACTTTTCAAAACTTATAACAAAAATATTCATTATATGGCTTTTGTGTATTGGTTAATAGACATGGTAATATTCATATTATATTTTAAAATTTTATTTTTTTATTTTTAATTTAACTTATTTTTAAATTATTCAACATTTTTTATTTTATGGTAAAAAAAGTAAAAAATATTTTTTTTTTAAAAAATAATATTACAAATTGAAATATGTTAATTAATATACTCAAGTCATATATTGATAAATTATAACTTAATTAGTGAATTTTTTTTTTATTTGAATCTCTCACTCCAAATTCAAGGTGATTATTTATTTTCAAATAAGGTAAATTTGTCTATGTATTTTTCTTCATTGAATATAAATACATAGAGATGGAAAGTATAAGGCGAAATTATTAAATTAAACATTCAGGGGAGGGGCAAGGGCAAAGCAAGGAAGCGGTTCAGCCTAAGCGCTCTGCCATACAAACAAGGGTCATGTGTGTGCTGCTTTCTGAGAGCTTCTAGGCTCAAGGCTCTAGCAGCAGAAAGAGAGAGAGAGAAACTGTGTGTGTGAGACTCTGTGTTATAGACTGATAGTGACTGCGAAGCACAGGAAGAGAAAGTAAACAAAGTAGGGCTCACCATTAGAGAGAGTCAGAGAGAGAGAGAGAAGAGATGAGTATATGGAACTACGTGGTGACAGCTCACAAACCCACCAACGTCACCCATTCCTGCGTCGGCAATTTCACCTCCCCTCAAGACCTCAATCTCATCATTGCGTAGCTAATTCTTCTTCTTCTTCTTCTTCCTCTCTCTTTGTTTTTTGTTTTTAAAATTTTAAATTTATTCGATTCAATCGTGTACATAATAATATTCAATATTTATTTAGTTATTGCTTAGCCATGAATGCTATGTTTAGCTCAGGATTCGATTTTGCATTCCAGGAAATGCACCCGCATCGAGATTCATTTGCTTAGTCCTCTGGGCTTGCAGGTATCATCGTATCATCATCATTTTTTTACATTTCTTTATCCAACCAGAGTTTCGCACAAAACTCACCATTTTTACTTGCACCACTCACTCTCACTCTCACACTCACACTCACACTCACACTCACACTCACACTCACACTCACACTCACACTCACACTCACACTAGTTGTTTTAATTCCTTCAGAAAAAAGTCTTGTTATACAGCAGACACCCTCTTAGGTTGGTCTAATATAAAGAAGAAATTGGGAAAGAAGAAAGCATTTTTAATGTTTGATGATGAATTTGTGCATAAAATTTCAGCTAAATGTGATACTTATTTTTTTAAAAAGAATTAAAACCTAAAAATTAATCATCCTTTTAGCATACTTACTTAAAACCTATGAAGCACGGACACGCCGATTATGAGGCGTGTCGGACACGGCGTGTCGGACACGTGTCCGTGTCAGATACATAAAGACACCCGTACGACACACGTGTCCTGTGTGTCCGAATATGTCCGATTAAAAAGATTATTTTTTTCAGTTTGAACACGTCTTGGACGTATTCGAACACTTCTCGGACATGCTCAGACACTTCTTGGACACGACTAGGACATGACTCATTAATATTTTATAAAAAAAAATTAGTTTTCATGACTAACGTTCAATTAGTAAGCCTGTAACTTATTTAAGTCCAATCACATGACTAACGTCCCAAGCCACTATTTTCACATACCAGTATTTTTAGTTTTATCTTTTCACACGTCACTATTAGACTTTTAAGTTTTATCTTTTCACACACCATTATTTTCATCTGCTCTTTTTACCTCTGTTCGTACTAAGTCGTTCACTTCATTGTCACTGAAGTTTGCCTCACACCAATATTCCCTCTACTTATTTTTTTTTATGCTCATATACTTGTACATGATTAGTTCTATTAGGAGAAGTTGGTTTAAGAGATTTTTTAGGATATGTCAATAGAAATTATGTTTTATATTTTTTAGGAGGGACTTACTAGGTAGCAAATATTGGCATATATGACATATGTTAAGATATTGTAAATCTTCAAGCTTATAGAAATGAAATTAATGAATTATGAATCTTTTTTCTTAAATTTTGAAATTATATATATATATATATATATATACGTGTCTGTGTCCTATAATTTTTGAATTTGGTGTGTTCCCGTATCCGTATCTGTGTCTGTGTCTATGCTTCATAGCTTAGAACTAAATTCTGGTTTTTGTTCTATTTCCAATAAAATGTTGATATGAATGGCTGTCATATGTCTGCATAGATGTTCGCACACACGTAGACATGCTTGGGCATTGTTGTAAAGGGGAAATGTGATTGGCATGTTACATATATTCTTTTGCCTATTTTATTAGTAAAATTAATCAAAATTTTTACTTGCATTGTGTTTGCCAAGGAAAATTGTCAATAATTAAAAGAAAAAAAAGGATAAACCTGTAAGTCGGTAACAGCACATCCATTGAGTTTTTTTAATGTGTAGAGTGTAGACCCTTTTCCTTTATGGAATCTTTCTTTCCCTTTTGCTCTCTTTGAACATTTTCCTGTTCCTTTTTGGTTGAACATATAATAGAATGATATAAATGTAATTTTTCTATTTGCAGCCTATGTTGGATGTGCCTATCTATGGAAGAATTGCGACACTTGAACTCTTTCGCCCACATGTGAGAAAAAGGATCTGTATTTCTTGAGTTTCTATTTCACGTTCACATTTTAGTTTTATTCTTACATAAAAATAATGTTTTTTTTTTTGTTGGTCTCAAGCAGGGTGAAGCACAGGATTTTTTGTTTATTGCAACTGAAAGATACAAATTCTGTGTTCTTCAATGGGATCCTGAGACTTCTGAGCTTGTTACTCGGTAATGCATGAGAAAATAGCAACTTGTTCCTTTGGCATGAGTTTACTTATGTTTAGGCTTTTGTGCATAAATTTGAAATAATTTTTCTTATCTTAAGCAATTATTCATGTAGGGGCCAAACGAACAGTCAACTGGTGGTTAATGTTCATGTGGTTATTTCATTGTGAATTTATTAATGCATCTAGTTAGTTAGTTTAGACTTTAGAATACAGAAGTTCATATGCATCTTATAAAAGTAGGTTGGGTGACTTTGAAGCAGCATATTTATTTATAAAAAATGAATTGCTTCTTTCTAAATTAACTAATTCACGAGTTGTCAGAGTAAATCTTCCAGGTTTAAAGTCACCCAACCTACTGACCATCTGTTGTCCAGAAAATCCAAATTGATATCTCCTCTCTCAGGACTCAGGAAATTAACATCACTTAGGAAGTAAGGAAGGAAAAATAACTTTCAATATAAATTTATTATAGATTGGAAATTTTTAGTTGTTATTTTTCTTCAGAGTGAAATTGTTGGTTGGTGTTTTAATAATTTTGATTACAATTCCTTATGCCTACAAGCTGGGAATTTTAGTGAAGTTTGAAGATTGAGATTTTTTCCTGTCATTATTAGCCTTGATAATTAAGTAGATGTCCTGTTTCGCAGCTAGAGTTGAGTTGGGAATTGTAACTCAGAATAAGAGTTCGGTCTGCAACTCAATTTTAAGTTTGTTGTGCCTTTTAGAATTTGAACTCTATTTTTTTTAGTAAGAAAATTAGTAGAAAGATAGGAAATAATGTGCATTTGGGTGGAGGATAAGAAATCCTCCTATACAGAAAATAAAAGAAATAGTGGACCAAAATGGTTCAATGAAACAGTAAGGTTCTAATGTCTGAGCATATTAGTGATGGAAATTCCTTTGAAACAGCCATGAGTGGAGCACCAGTAGCCATAAATGCAATCATATCCCATAAGAAAATGCACTAGAAAACTGTGGAATCTGCACACTGCCATAGAATCACAGCCTTCTTTTTCCTGCCCAAACATTTAAAGCGTGTAATGAGAAATTGCTCCAAGGTGAGAGGACACTTCTAATGTTCAACCAGAAATCTCAAACAGTTATTCCACATGAAAGTAGCTGCCTTACAAATGTGAAAGTAAGTGTGCTATGGGTTCTTATTCTTCTGAACTAGATCTGCACATGGCACAGATATCACTTATCAGGAGAAAGAGCTATGAGGTCTACAAATTTGTAACTTTTCATTTGTGTTAATCCTATAAAATACCATTGTCCAAATGAAAAACTTGACCTGGGAAGGAGTTATGGACTACCAATTGGGTTTGACAATGAGGAACGTTTAGTGCATAGTGATTAGGAGAGTGAACTAGAAACTGAGAAATGGACTTACAGGAATTTATTTTAAAAAAATGGGACTTACTAGAAAAAACACCAGAAGAATCCAAAGCTCAAATTCCCTTGTTTGGATTAGGGGAGAGATGAGTCAAATCAAGTCAAAGCAGATTCTCTAGTTTCCTTGTCACTTCCTACAAAATTGGAAATCCCAAGAAAATTTGGAGCCCTGAAAAGAAAGAATGCTTTTGATGGGTGAATTATGCATAGAAGAGAGACAATACATGTGAGGGAAAGCCTCTTGGAAAGGAATATTTCCCACCCAAGTATCATACCAAAACTTTATAAGAAAACAATTATACTCAAAGAGACAAGTTTTTAAAACAAAGCATATCCTTCAGAAATAAACTTCCAGGGACCTGAATAAGTTGAAGTGATTGCTGCATCGGTGTCCCTCCCATTCTTGTCTAAATCATACTTATTTTGTATTACCTGGTGCCATATCGAAGTGGTCTCTAAAGGAAAGTGCCATGGCCATTTAGCCATTAAAGCAATAATTTTGGACACCAAATTCCAAGAACCCCCCTCACCTGCAATAAATCAACCAACACTAGTCATCCACACATGATCAAAGAAAGTTCCTCATATTTCCTGTCCTATGTGCCACTCCCACTGGAATCTGATCAAGGAAAGGTATTAAAGGAGAAACCTTTCACATATTTCTTGTTCCCTCTCTTGTTGTCCAAAAAATTGAGACTATCTTTTGTTATTTAGCTGAGTGGTTTGGTTTAACGTTTGGTTTTGCATAGTTAAGTAATAGTTATTTTTCTCTTCTCTCTCTCTCTCTCTTTCTCTTTCACTATACAAAGTACTTTTTTTGTTCCTGTATCGAACTGCAAGGAACTTTGATTGCCAAACTTGAGCAGTGTTTCCAATAAAAAGAGTGGATTCTAGATTGGAAGACTTATATGTTTTGTTTTTCTCGTGAGATCTATGTGCTTGTTGCACAAATTTGGGCTTCTGAAAGTTTGAACTTTTTATGTTATAGGGACTAGAGAAGAGCCAAATTGCAGATGATGCTAGCTATTATTAAATTTTTCATTAAAACCATTGATATCTAATAGTAATTGTTAAATTACTTCTGAGTAGCAGTATAAGGAGGACTTAGTTTGAACTGAAAATCAAACCTATAATAATAAAATTTTCACAATATGAATTTAGATAGTGGAATTAGAGTTGACTTTTGAATTATAATTCTGTTACTTATTTTTGTGTTGTCCAATGACCCCGAACAAAGGAATTATGATTGCAAACCAATTCCAATTTTGTTAGATTAGAATTGCATTTCAAAATGTCAATTCTACCTCCAGAAGCTAAATGGAGCCTTATCTATCTTTACCCCTAGAAGTTCTCATTGATGATGTGTAATTATCTCTAGATGATAGAAAAATTTATAGACATCATGTGAACATTTGAGTTTAATGAACCACATGTCCATGTTAGCCATGTACAGTAAGTGGTTAATACAAATAATAAGTGTTTAATTTCGTTGAGATTGACATGTGGTTAAATTTAGTGCAGTTGATGTGAAATTGAATTTGGTTGATTAAATTCAAATGTAGCTATAGTGAAGTGTGAATTGTATGCTAGAAGTGGCCCATATAAGACATCTTTTTACCTAGTGAGAGCAGTAATGTTTATCCTGTTTATTTGCTTAATTTTCTGTGTCATTGTCATTCAGGGCAATGGGGGATGTTTCTGATCGTATAGGACGCCCTACAGATAATGGTCAGGTATTTGAATTGTGTTTCACTTCTATCTACTTAGAATTGTGGGTATTGATTGTGTTCATATGAAGTTATGATATTTACAGTAACATTTTTTATCCAGTCTAGGTAAAAGTTGTGCAGTGCATTTCACCAGTTAATCTATTCTCTTTCTGCAGATTGGTATTATTGATCCTGATTGCAGACTGATTGGACTCCACTTGTATGATGGATTGTTTAAAGTATGTAACATTTTTGAAGAGTGTAAAAGTATTAGATTAATGTGACCAATACATTTTGGCTTTCACTATCTTGTTAATCTATTAGATTGATTCACTGTTCATTGCTCTACCAGGTTATTCCCTTTGACAATAGAGGACAACTCAAAGAAGCATTTAATATTAGGTAATCCTATTATTCTTTTAATTGTCTACACACTAGTGTTTTGTACCCGTGCGTTGTGTTTTGTACCCATGCAATGCACAGGATAATTAGAAAGAATGGTTAAAATAAATAATTAGTTTATATAATTTCAGTCAATTTGAATTTCGGACTCAGTTTTTTATATATCAGTTATATTTTTTTTTCATTTTTTTTGTGGATTACTCATTTGGATTTTTAGTCTTTATCGTTAAGGTATTGATTTTTATATTTTTCACTCATTTGGATTTTAATCCTTATAGTTTCTACTCATTAAGTTATTGGTCATTATTTTCCATGAAGGATTAGTTCTTATAATTTCTAATACTAAGGTATTGATCCTGATTGACTAAAATCTAAATGAGTGACACACCAAAAAAAAATAAAATCAAGCACCAAAATCTAAACCGTGTGAAATTATAAGAACTAATTGTTTATTTAACCTTTTATAAAAAATTGTTTATTCAACCTAGAATAAATAATATTTTCAAAGATTTAGGAAAAAAAACTATCTACTAATTCTAAGGCATCAATATAAAAAGAAAGAAACATATAAAAAATGATTTAAAAATAAAAAATAATAATTACATCAATAATTTATCTTTTAACAAATCCTATATAAAGAATGTAAGCATTAATAGGACCATTACTTCTTGTAATAAGAAAAGAATTACATAAAAATAAAAAGTATGTATACATCCCAAAAATAAGAATCCTATACTACTATATATAAAAAAAAGACATTCATCTCTTAATTTTCACCCCCTTAAGGCTAGATACCAAGCTGATCCCTAATGTAAAAATCTTATTTTCATTTATAGTCATTTTTTTAGTGTATCATTGGATAAAAAATTCATAGATGAAATTTATATATAATTATACTAAGAACTCATCTCTTAATTTTTCATATCAAATTCAGCCCTAATGCAAAAATTTCATCTTCCTTTATAATCATTATTGTATGCCCTTAAAGATCTCATGAAAAGTTTACTACATGTAAAATTGTATTGAAAATTAATCCCTTAAATTTTCAACCCCGTTATTAAGGGTATAACAAATTGCTTCCATTCCAATATAACAGAATCATCTTCCACAACTATAACACAAGTGAAGCACCCCACCCCACCCCACCTGCGTCAACCCTCTCCTTGCCGCACCTCACCCAATGTCCCCACCTACCTTTGCCATCGGGTTGCTACTACCACTATGACCCACTACCACAATCCACTTGTTGCATCTTCAATAGTTGAGAACCAAACACCTTATCTCGCCCAAGAACCAGAAACCCATTCTCCTATGTTGGTCTTTCTCGCCACCGCGTCTCGCCCTCTCTCGCTTCTGGTCTTGCCCTCGTCCTCTCCCGCCACCACTTCTCGCCCTCTCTTGCCGCCCTCTCTCGCCATCGCGCATCTCTCCCTCTGTTGGTCCTCTACTTTTGGTCTTCTGCTTCTGGTCTTCTGGTCTTTGACATTCTGCATACAACACAGTTTTCGTATATCACCAAAGGAATCTTCTAGCACTCTCTGAAGGAGATAAACCCTAAGTGTTTTTTCTATACTGTTCCATGTGCCCCTGACTGGATGCCTAAACTTGTTCATTAATGGATGGTGTTAAACTCATCGCCATTGAATCCAAATGTTTTGATTTGGTGCTTGATGAAAGAGGGAAGTTTTTTCGTGTACAAGTCATAGAAAGAGGTCGAGGATTTATCAAGTCTCTGCTACTGGGTAGAGATGCTTCATTTTGGTTATTATCTACCTTCAAGGACAAATCTCTGTATGCTGCACCCTCTTTTGTTAGATGCTTTGAAGATGAAGGAAAAATCTTCTCTGTTTTCCGAGGTCATAATAACAAAGGAAGTTATGGTCACAAAATTCTATGGCAATGGAAGGAGGAGCTCCATTTTTGTCCTTGAAGGTCGCTTACATGCAGGTTGGAATCATTTTGGGAGAGCCTTGTCCGAGCTGTTGGTGGTGGATCACTCGAAAGGAGTTGCGCTTCAAGTGAAACAGAATTTCCCAATTAGAAGCAATCTTTCATTGAAGGAATATCCTATTCTGATGTGGTAAAGAGTTGCAGTGCTGGAGATGATCGTTGAAGTGTTCAAATTTTGAAACCCAGCATTAACGTTTCAGATTTAAGAAAGGCGGATATTTTGGGTGGTAGTGCACAAATTTCGGCTGGGAAGAAGAATGACGCTAAAGTGAATGATTTAAAGTATTCCCTGAAAATTAAGGTGGATCCTGAGGGGAAAAGACTGGTTAAATGGGTTAGAAGTGGGCCTAAAAGTGTTAGCAGGCCCCAAAAAAAGTGTGTTTTCAAGAATAGGGCCTAAGCTGAATGTCTTCACCAGATTAGGGCCGAAATTGGGCTCTAATCAGCCCAAAACTTCAGATTGGTCACTAAAAAAGCTTGGAAAACAGACTGTAAGAGTGAGAAAATTATGGGTGCCTAAGGTTCAACCATTTCCCTTAACTCCAATCTGTTATCCGATTCAGCAAGCTAAATCTTTGACCCATCACCCTGTTTCTATTGAGCAGTTTGCTGTGAAGGGATCAGCTTCACCTGGCAGAGAAGAGGCTGGGCTTTTGAGGGAGATTTTTGCAGTGGAGAGATCTGGAGGGAGTGTACCTTCTCTCCCTTGCCTAAATGTTTCTAATCAGCTGGTTCGGTCTTTACCTGACACGCCTATGGCTTCACCTTGGGTTGTACATTCTGTGATGCTAAAGGGGGGAGACAAACTGAGTTCTAAAGTGGGTAAACAAGATTCTGATGAGGTGGCGATAAAAAATCAGATTATGACTCAGATTCATATTCTTTTTTTCAGAATGAAGAAGATATAGACTCACTATTGGGTTCAGAAGTGTTTGATGATAGTGGGTTGCTTGTTGAATCTATGCAGCAGCTGTTTCGGTACTTCTCTGACGAAACCAATCATATTATTCAACTTGAGGCTGATTTGACAGGAATTCCAGAGCTTTTTGAACAAAAAGAAGGCATGGCAGATGAAGGATCTCCCTCTTGCTTGGGAGTTGGTGTTAATTCTATAAAGAACATTAATGTTCAGCCTGGGGATTTGACCAGGCCAGGGAGTGTTTGTCTAAATCTATCTCCTCACATGTCCTTCCCTTCTTTATTTGCTCATCCTGTTATTCCTCTTAAACCGTTGTGTCCGCAGTCTTCTACTATTTTTTCAGGTGACTTAATTGGGGATTTACCTCAAGGAGATGGTCTTCTACCCATTCCTTTGCAAAAACCTTTCACTTTCCAAAATGGCGTCAAAGAAGACAAGGTGGAGGAAATCACCGAAGTCTCTAGCTACCTTGACAATGCTAAGGATACCTTGGGTTCCCATCCTCTAGTTCGGGAGTTGGGGGTTAAGGTGCTCAATCCAAAAGGGGTGTCTAGTTCCTTAGTTGAGTCACCTAATACTTATGTTTGTAAGAAAAAGAAATTGTTGAGGGAACTTGATCGTTTGGTTTCAACAATTAATTATGGAGGAAAGGCTAGCAGGCGGGAGGGTAAGTTACATAATGAAGATCCTTAGTTGGAATGTGAGGGGGTTAGGTAGTTGCTTGAAGTGGAAGAGAGTTAGGGAGGTGATCAACAAAGCAATGCCTGATATTGTTATGCTTCAAGAAACTAAGGCAGAAGTTTTGGATGCTTTGGTAATAAGGGATGTTTAGGATTCTAGGTTGAAGGATTGGGAGTGTCTTCCTTCTCTTGGGGCTTCGGGTGGTATGGTTGTGGTTTGGGACACTAGGTTTGCTTCTAAGTTAGACTCTATTCATGGTGTGTTTTCAGTGTCGGTCTTGTTGGACATCAAGGGGAGAGGTCATTGGTGGCTAACAACTGTTTATGGTCCTAACAATCCTAGGCATTGTTTGCTTTTCTGGGAGGAATTAAGTTTCTTATCAGGTTTTTGTGGTCTGAATTGGTGTTTGGATGTGGATTTTAATGTTGTGAGGTCTCCAGCTGAAAAGTTGGGGGGTGATCATCTCACTTCCTCTATCAGGGGTTTTGATGGTTTTATCAGGGATTGTAGTCTTAGAGACATTCCCCTCTCTAACACCCGTGTGACTTTGTTTGCTAGAAGAAACTACACTGTGGCTTCCTGTTTAGATAGTTTCCTATTCACCACTACCTGGGACGATGCTTTTCCTAATCTTGTGTAAGAGAGTCTATCTCGTCCAGTTTCTGACCATTTTCTTGTTGTTTTGGAGTCTAGTAAGGTGAAATGGGGTCCTTCCCCTTTTAGGTTTGAAAACATGTGGCTTACTCATCACTCTTTTATTCTTTTTGTTAAGGAAGTTTGGGAGACAACTTCAGTTTAGGGTTGAGAAGGATATAAAATTATGAGGAAATTGAAGCTTCTCAAGGAAAGCTTGAAAGAGTGGAATTTATCTGTTTTTGGTGGCATTCGGTTTAGCAAAGATGCTATTTTGAAAGAACTTGATTTGTTGGATTGGTTGGAGTTAGAGGGTAATCTTACTGAGGATCTTTGTGTTAGGAGGCAAAAGTTGAGGCTTGATTTAGATGAAATTTTGCTTAGGGAAGAAATGAGTAGAAGACAAAAGATGAAATTCCAATGAGTTAAGGATGGGGATGCTAACTCAAAGTTGTTTCATAGGGTGGCTTCTGGGAGATGTAGGGAAAGCCTTATTAAAGAGTAGGAATTGGAGGACGGTACGGTTGTTAGGGACATGGGGGTCATTGCCTCTGAAGTTTCTAGGTTCTACTCGAATTTATTTGCTAAGGATATGCCTGTTAGACCCTTCATTGAAGACTTAGATTGGTGTCCCATCAATCCAGATAAGGCTTGTTGGTTATAAAGGCCTTTTGAGGAGGATGAAATTCGTAGAGCTATTTTTAGTTTGGGGAAAGACAAAGCTCCTGGTCCAGATGGCTTTTCCTTTGGTTTTTTTCAAAAGTGTTGAGATATTGTCAAACCTGACCTCCTTAGGGTGTTTGCTAAAATTTTCAATAATGGTAAAATCGTAGTTTGTATGAATTCCACTTTCATCTCTCTCGTTCCTAAAAAGGACAGGTCGGTGAAGGTAAAGGACTTCCGCCCTATTAGCCTGGTTTCTAGTGTTTATAAAATCATTACGAAAGTTCTTGCTTCTAGGTTGAGTGAGGTCCTTTATGATACCATCTTGGAAAATCAAAGTGCCTTTATTCCAAGTAGACAGATTCTTGATTCTGTTGCTAATGAGGTGGTGGATGATGTTAGAACTTGGAGGAAACAAGGTCTAGTGTTTAAGCTAGATTTTGAGAAAGCTTATGATCGTGTGCGTTGGGGTTTTTTGGATAAAGTTATGGACAGAAAAGGTTTTGGGGTCAGATGGAGAAATTGGATTTCAGGTTGTTTATCTTCTTCTACTTTTGCTGTCATTATTAATGGAGAAGCAAAGTCTTGGTTTAAGGGCCAGAGGGGTGTGAGGCAAGGGGGATCCTTTATCTCCTTTTCTCTTTACTATTGTGGTTGATGTGCTTAGTCATTTTGTTTCTAGAGCTGTTAATAATGGGTTGGTTAAAGGGTTGTCAGTTGGTTCGAAGGGAGTGCTTGTTTCCCATCTTCAATTTGCTGATGACACTATTTTTTTTCTTGGAGCCACATGCTGAGACTTTTGTTAACATTCTGTCTATTTTGACTTTCTTTGAGGTCATCTTTGGTCTTTAAGATTAATTGGGCCAAGAGTGGTTTAGCGGGTGTGAATGTGGATAGTCAAATTGTGATAAGTGAGAGGCCATTGAAGGTACACTCCCTCCAGATCTCTCTGCTGTAGAAATCTCCCTCAAAAGCCCAGCCTCTTCTCTGCCAAGTGAAGCCGATCCCTTCATTGCAAACTGCTCAATAGAAATAGGGTGATGGGTTGAAGCTTTAGCTTGCTGAATCGGAGCACAGATTGGAGTTAAGGGAGATGGTTGAACGTTAGGCACCCATACATTTCTCACTGTTACAGTCTGTTTTCCAAGTTTTTTTAGTGACCCATCTGAAGTTTTGGGTTGATTAGAGCCCAATTTCGACCCTAATCTGGTGAAGACACTCAGCTTAGTCCTATTCTTGAAAACACATTTTTTTTGGGCTTGCTAACACTTTTAGGCCCACTTCTAACCCATTTAACCAGTATTTTCCCCTCATGATCCACCTCAATTTTCAGGAAATACTTTAAATCATTCACCATAGCAACATTCTTCTTCCCAGAAATTTGTGCACTACCACCCAAAATATCCGCCTTTCTTATATTTGAAACATTAACATTGGGTTTCAAAATTTGAACACTTTGACGATCATCACCAGCACTGCAGCTCTTTACCACATCAGAATAGGATATTCCTCCGATGAAAGACTGCTTTCTGATTGGGAAATTCTGTTTCACCTGAAATGAAACTCCCTTCGAGTGATCCACCACCAACAACTTGGACAAGGTTCTCCCAAGATGATTCCAACTTGCATGTAAGCGACCTTCGGGGACAAAAATTGAGCTCCTCCTTCCATTGCCATAGAATTCTGTGACCATAACAAATCTTCCTCTATATGACATCGGAAAATAGAAAAAAATTTTCTTCAACCTTCAAAGCGTTTGACAAAAGAGGGTGCAGCATACAGAGATTTGTCCTTGAAGGTAGATAATAACCAAAATGAAGCATCTCTGCCCAGTAGCAGAGACTTGATAAATCCTTGTCCTCTTTCTGTGACTTGTACATGAAAAAACTCCCACTTTCATCAAGCACCAAATCAAAACATTTGGATTCAATGGCTATGAGTTTAACACCACCCATTAATGATGTAGGTCGAACTTTTCATCGTTCCAATCAAACATTTAGGGTTTATCTCCTTTGGAGAGTGCTAGAAGATTCCTATGGTGATATATGAGAGCTGTGTTGTATACAGAATGTCAAAGACTAGAAGACCAGAAGCAGAGGACCAAAAGAGGGAGAGACGTGAGATGGCGAGAGAGGGCGAGACGTGGCGGCGAGAGAGGACGAGGGGGAGACCAGAAGCGAGAGAGGACAAGACCAAAAGGGAGAGAGGGCGAGACGCGGTGGTGAGAAAGACCAACAAAGGAGAATGGGTTTTTGGTTTAGGGAGGGTTTTTGGTTCTCAGCGAGTGAGAGGGCACCTAGAACACCATGAACCAAACTTAACCCTAATAGAAGTATTTGATTTGATATTGAAATTCATATATTGAATGTACCTAATAAATTGAAATTTAATTCGAAACAATTAAATTTAAATGAATTCTTTAATGAAACTAAAGCATAAATATTATATTTAACATACTCATGTGTCTTATATCATATTCTTTCTAAATTGTTTTGTTGAAATACTTGTGAAAATAATTACTGGGTAAGTATTTTTGTATACTATCTCACATACTAATTATATATTTTCCAAATCTGGTAACAGCCATGAGATATATGCAAAATAATCAAAATGAGTAAATAATGCAAAATAATTTAAGAGAGAAAAGGGGAAGAGGAAAGAGAAATTTATAAGGAGAAGAAGAAAGAGAAATTCATGTAAAGACGAACCCCCAATCTAACAAAGGTATATACTGCAACCTGAAAAAGTGAAGGGCATTATAGTAAATTGAAAAAATAAAACAGAAATAAAATATGATGAAAAGACAAATTTATCCTTAATTGAACAAACCATGTTTCATCAAAATAAAAAAATGCTTTGGACAACAATGTAATTTTGCAGCAAGAAGTAAAAAAAAAGAGCTTTAGGTGGAGAGCTTTTCCCCATAGGCCAACACGTGGACCACCACTGTAGATGCTACAGTGGAATATCTTCCTCTGTTTTGTAATATTTATAGATAGATGTGGATTCTATTTACAATTTAACCATCACTAGGGATGCATAACTGTAGCAACTATGAGCTTTAGGTGGAGAACTTTTCCCCATAGGCCAACACGTGGACCACGACTGTAGATACTACAGTGGAATAGCTTCCTCTGTTTTGTAATATTTATAGATAGATGTGGATTCTATTTACAATTTAACCATCACTAGGGATGCATAACTGTAGCAACTATGAGTCACTGAGTTTCAACTAATTTAGATAGAAGAATTTGGACCTTGCCTTTTTCTATTGGTTTCTCTTGCAAAACCCTTTTATTTTTTAAGTTCCTTACTCACACGCCGAACCTTCAATGGTTCTTCCTTGACAAACCCATTTGGAAATCCAAAGCTCCCTCTAAGGTCAAGTCTCTTGTTTGGGCTATAATCTTTGACAGGATTATACAAATGACTTGTTGCAGATTTGTAGATGATGTAGGACAACGAGTCAAAAGATAGGATTCTAACAAGAAATAGAGAAGGTTTGACAGAAGAGGGAATCGTGCACAGCCAATGGGATGGTTCTTCTAGTGTAACAAACCGGGAAAGAAGTTCTTAGCAGTTCTGGATTTGAGATTCAAGAAAAAGGTCTTCCATACAAAGGCTGAGGTTTAGCTTTTATAGTGCAAGCTAAGACCTTTCAGATTACATGACCTTCCACCCTACATCTCTTAGGAATTCCCAATTACAATTATTAAATTACAACTTCCTAGGCAAAACTTACTAGAAAGCAAGTTACAAGAAAACAACTTCTAAAATGTAGTCCTTGACACTTACTACTAACCCAAGCCCATTAAGAATCCTTGGAGAACTCTTAAATAGCATAAATCTGACCTAAACTACTACCCATAACTAGAAGCTACGAAAATTAATTAAAATATTTGGAAATTACAAAAAAAAAATGCTGCTACTAAATATTTCCTTTTCAACTATTCCTGCATCAATTCCCTCAGGGTGAAGAGAAACTTGACTCTAACAAGGAAATTTTGATGTATTGGTCATAAACAGTAGGATCAATCCTCTGGAGTTCTTCCAGAATGTAGTGACATGTGACAAAGTGTGAGAAAACATCTTCAAATAGAACAATAACTCTTTGATACTCATCTTGCAAAAGTTGAACAATAATTTTTTTGGCTTCCGCTCATGGTGGATGTTGCTATCTTGGTTTTGCCTTGCTGCATAGTAAGCTCCCCCCTTCTTTTTTTTTGGGGAAGCCTTATCTGTTTTGTAGGATTTGTATACTCCTTGTTGTACTTCTTTTCTTTTCTCTTTAATGAAATATCTTCTACAAAAAATGGTTTGTAGTGGTGTAATGGACTTGAGCAAATCATTGCATATAGCTTGGAGATAAATTTTGACAAGGATTTGTAGTGGTAGTAATAGATGTCAAGGAACTAATTATCCCAAAAGCTTAAGCTTTTAAGTGCCAGCGTGGGAATGGCTCTGATTTGTATCTCTCACAACTCACAATAGATTTGTCCTGTCTATTATTTCATGACTATGTATTATGCTCAATATGTTCATTGAGAAAATTACGAAAAGGGAATTCTTGGTAAAAATGTTTCCAATTTAGAATCAGTTAACCACTGCAGCTGTTAATTAACTCCATAAGTGGTTACTGTTTATCCACTTTTTAAACATGGTTAACCACTTGAGTGGTTAATGTTCCTAATTTGAAAACATTTTTACCATAATTCTCTTTCTTGTAATTTTGCCAAGTTTGGTTTCCTTATATGTTTCATTTTCTGATACATATTAGTTTATTATAGTTATGATGCATTTGTTTTCAGGCTTGAGGAGCTCCAAGTTTTGGATATCAAATTTCTCTTTGGTTGTTCAAAACCAACGATTGTGGTTCTTTACCAGGTTTCTAATTCTATTCTACTTATTGTATTAGGTCATAAATACACTGTGTAAGCTGTTATTTGTTCTCCTGCTTTTTCTTTCCTTCACTCTGTTGTTTTGTAAGTGGTTCATGGAGGAATTACAACACTTCTTTCTTTTGCTTGATGTTCTGCGTTTATCTCCTTATATGGATAGAAGAGGAAGGATTCTTGACTTCTCTGGGGAGTATTCTTGTAAATCCTTCAATTTCCTTTCCATACAATCAGAAATTTCTCAATAGTAAACTTATTTGGTAATAGAAAACTTCCTCTAAGGTTAAGTCTGTCATCTGGACAACAGTTCTCAACAAAATTAACATATCCTTTCCTATTCAGATAGACAGAAATTCCTCCTTGCTAAACCCAATTGGAAATCTAAAGCTCCCTATAAGGAGACCAAAATTGTATCAGACTATCAGTGTGCAGTTTAAGCAGTCCTTTTGTCTGTTGGAGCAAAATGCTGGCATCTTTAAGGGTGTTTCTTTGCCCATGAAATTGTTTTGAGATAACATATATCTCTTCAGTGTTCTACTCTTGGCTGCTTCAAGGGAGTTGCTAAAACCAGGTGGGCAAGTAGAGAATAGGGAAAAGAAAAATGAACACGGAATTTAACGTGGTTTGACCTGCAACTAACCATAGCACTACGTCCACAGGCGAAATAGAGAGATTTCTCTAACACTAAGATCCATGAATATATATATATATATATCAGTCTATATACTGTACGAGCTAACTGTTTATAAAGTGGCTTGTATTTAGTTTTGAGCTTTGTTCGGCATGTGACTGACCTTAATCGAAAAGCCTGCATTGCGATTTGACATGAATTTTTTAGTAGATTTTTGGTGGAAGCGAAGGGATCGGGCTGATAGTTAGGTTTTATATATCGGTTCATACGTTCTATGACCTAACTATTGACTCAGTCCCTCTGCTTCCACCTCAAATCTCCTTGAAAATTCTTGTTGGTTCATATTGCAAGCTTTCTGGGCCAGGTCACATGTCGAATGAAGCCCAAAACTAAATTCAAGCAACTTTGTAAACAGTTTTTACTGGAGCAGAATGCTTTGCATCTTTAAGAGTGCCTCTTTGCTGCTAAACATGTTATGGGATTGATTTATGTTTATGGCTTCAGTATAGTGTTCTAATCTTTGGAAGACATTACAGCATTATGCTATTTGTTGGGCTTTATTGTACAAATTCTTTGTACAGATTTATTTCTTTATTTTTGTTATTAGGACAGATTTGATTCTTGTATTAGGACAAATTTATTTCTTGTAATTTAGCTATATTTTAGGCAACTAGTTATTGACATAAGCCTATATAATGTAAATCATACCTGTACAATTGCAATTCAAGCAATAACAATATTCAAAAATATTCTTCCAAGTTGGTATTAGAGTTCCCGATCTAGGAGCCTCTATTGTTTCTGCTCCAATCAGCCTTCATTGCTGATTAGACTAGCCTTCATTGCTCGGCTTAGAGCCAACCTTCATCGCTGGCATGAAGTTTACCCAAGTATGCGGACATAGGGCCATCAAACCTCCTCGGGGCAATAAGACTCATAGGATCATGACAAACCCCATACAAGCACTGAGTATCATCGCTGTATAGGACCTTGGCTTGCACCCAAACTGATTCACATGTCAAATGAGCCCGAAAAATCTGCTTCAAAGAGGAGTGGATGGTGGACTTAAGTACACTGCACAACTGAGCATCAATCTTTTTCTACTTGGGACGGTCGGCCTCAGGAATAGAATCAACCTTGGTAGTGAGATGATCCTTATACCCTTGACCGGTAAGACAAAGTTTGATGTCGGAGGCCCAGGAATCATAATTAGTGCCATCCAATTTGTCAGTGGAGAGATAGGCATTGACATAATTAGTGAAAACACCAGGTTCCACCTTCGGAGCATCTGTAGGACTCAAGGAAGCCATGAATCAGATGACAAATAACCTAAAAAACGCAATGAACAGTACCTGAAATGGATATGAACTAGTGTACGACACGTCTGAAGGATGCGTTTGCGGAGGTGGAGGACTGGGCTCAACAAAGGAGGGGCCGGCGAGCACGGTAGGGCAAACGGCGGCTGGAAAAGTGGCCGGACGCGCCGTCACGCGCGGCTGGAGAGAGGCGCGTGGGTGCGAAACGCAGCCCATTGAACTTGCGTGTGCGAGCGCATGGCTGGGTGGCTGGGCTTGCGCTTCGGGGATCAGGTTGAGCAGAGGAAGGTGCTCTGAGCGGTGGTGGTGGTGGTGGTGGCCGGAAAGGATATCGGCGGCGGTGGCCGGAAAGGACGTTAGCGATGGCTGCAGGGGCTGAAACTGGCCAGAATGGAACACGGCAGAGGAGATCCGGTACCCGGAGTGATGACACTTGTTGCCAGAAAATTTTTTGGCACCAGGGGACAGTGGGTCTTCCGGGTAAGCACGTTTCTAAGGTTGCCTTTCTCTAGGCTCTAGATACCATGTTGAGAGAGAGTGGAAAAAAGAAAGACATGTACTGAACCGTATGTTTCAACTACACAACGGAGGCTGAATATATACTCAATAAGTAATAAATAATTATACAATTTACATGATGTGAGACTAATAGTTGTATAACTAATTGCATCTAATTACATATGTTCCAACAGCTGTCATGCTTGATGACAAGCTCACTGGTGGGTCAGCCTTGGCTACGGATAAGATAACTAAACCAGACTCTTCTTCTTCCTTCTCCAGGCCAAACCGAGAAGGTCGCTGGTGCACCTATTGTAAGAAATCTGGTCACACCAAGGAGAACTGCTTCAAACTCTATGGGAAGGACCAAGTTCTTAGCCACACAGGAGGGTTCAAGGGTATGCAGCACAACCAGGAAAATATGATCACTTCGAATTCTATGCCTCCTGGTGAACACTCAAAGGTGGGTGATGAAGTTCCAGCCCTTAGTAAAAATGAGTTGGAGTGCTTGCAGACTCTCGTTGACTTTCTCAGTAAGCATTTTGGCTCTTGTTCTTTGACCATGACTGGTAAGAATTTATGTTTTCAATCCTTTAATGCTTCTGGTACTAAGAATTTATGGAATATGGACTCTGGTGCAATTGACCATATGACCTTTTATTCTCCACATTTGTTATCTTATCAACCCTCTTCTAGTAAGCATCATATAACCGTAGCTGATGGTTCTTATACCTTAGTTGCGGGTTTTGGTACTATTGAACTCCAGCCTTCCCTACACTTAAACAATATGCTCCATGTTCCCAAACTTTCCAATAATCCAATAATCTTATTTCCATTCAGAAGCTTACTAAAGACAATAATTGTGCCGTAACCTTTTTCATTCTCATTGTGTCTTTTAGGATCTTATCACGGGGAGGACAATTGGAGTTGCTAAGAAACAAGGAGGGTTGTACTATCTCCTTAATATGCAAGCTGATGGTGGTCCTGGTCAGAAGTTGCTACTTTCCTGTCATCAGTCTAGTTCTAAGTCTCTTACTTCTCAAATTTGGCTGCAACACAAGTGTCTTGGACATCCTCCATTTTCTTTGCTTAAGTCTATGTTTTCGTCTTTATTTTTAAAAGAATCTGTTGAGTCTTTTCATTGTGATGTTTGTGAGTTTGCCAAACACCATCATGTAACTTTTTCACCTATTTCTAATAAGCCTTTTGCACTTATTCACTTTGATGTTTGGGTTTCTATATCTATTTCTAACATTTCTGGCACTAAATGGTTTGTTTCATTCATTGATGATTGTACTAGAGTAACTTTGCTTTTTCTAAGGAAAGACAAATCATGTGTTTCAATTGTTTGTTCAATTTTATCACATGGTTCAAATACAATTTGGAAAGTCCATTAAACGTTTGCATTTTGATAATGGTAAGCAGTATGTCAACCAAAATTTCTCTAAATTTATTAAAGAGCATGGTATTGTGTATGAACTCACATGTGTTGATACTCCTCAGCAAAATGGTGTTGCAGAAAGAAAAAATCGTCATTTACTTGAAATCGCTAGAGCTTTACTATTCCAAATGTTTGTTCTTAGCTCATACTGGGGGGAAGTTGTTTTAACTACTGCATATTTAATCAATCGGTTACCATCTCGTGTCCTGGGTAATGTAAGTCCAATCCAACTCATGACCTCTCACTTTCCTTCAGTTCCTATTATGTTGAGTCTACAGTCTAGTGTCTTTGGTTGTGTGACATTTGTCCATATACATCGCCAACATCGCAGAAACTCGATTCCCATGCTGTCAAATGTTTTGTTCTGGGTTATCCTCTTGACAAGAAGGGGTACAAATGTTATCACCCTTCAAGTCGTCGTTTTTTCGTCTCCATGGATGTCACTTTTCATGAAAATGAGCTTCTTTACTTGTCCTCAGCTTCAGGGGGAGAACACTCAGGAAACTGAGTCCTTTTCTCCTGAGTCCTTCCTTCCTTTACTGTCTAATTTTACACAGGAATTGACATTTTCTTATGGTACCCTACCTAAACCAGCTAAGGTCAAGGCCAAGGCCAGCACACCAAAATTGGTGTATCAGAAGAGAGAGAAACTTGAATTGGCCCAACAACAACTTCAGGTATATGAACCAACGGTAAGTACTAAAGATACAAGTTCTCCTGTTTTTGAACCTCTTGTTTCTGAAATTGATAACATTCCTTTGAATAATTGTGAACCTAACCCAGATAATACTATTTCTGAACCTGATAACATGTCTTTGAATAATTGTATACCTAACCTAGATGACTTTTTCATTGCATTGAAGAAAGGGAAAAGGTCTTGTACCAAGTACCCTATTTCTCAATTTGTCCCTTCTAAACATCTTTCCTTGCAGCACTGGAGTTTTATTTCAACCATAGATTCTATCAGAATCCCAACATCAGTACAAGAAGCATTGAAGGATAAGAACGAGATTCAAGCCATGAATGAGAAGATGAGTGCATTGGAAAAGAATGGAACATGGGAGATTGTTGAGAGACCAAGTGACAAAAGGCCAGTGGGGTGCAGATGGATGTATACTTTGAAATATCGGTTTGATGGTACACTAGACCAGTATAAAGCAAGGTTGGTGGCAAAGTGATACACTCAAACTTATGGAATTGGCTATGAGGAGACATTTGCTCCAGTAGCCAAGATGAACATTGTAAGAATCTTACTCTCCCTTGCTGTCCACTTTGGGTGGGAATTACACCAGTTTGTTGTTAAAAATGCCTTTCTCCATGGAGACTTAGAGGAGGAAATTTATATGAAAATTCCCCCTGGATAAAATTCTAGCAGTGGAAGGAACAAGGTCTGCAGTTTAAAGAAGGCTTTATACGGGTTGAAGCAGTCTCCCCGTGCTTGTTTTGAAAGATTCACAAAAATAATGGTGTCCTTAGGATACAGACAAAGTCAGGGTGATCATACTCTCTTTTTTAAACATTCACAAAAAGGTAAACTCACAGTTCTGCTTGTGTATGTTGATGACATCATTATATCAGGTGATGACCTAGTTGAGTTTGAAATGAAAGATCTTGGAAGACTAAAGTATTTCCTTGGGATTGAAGTTGCCTACTTCGAGCAAGGTATCTTCATTTCTCAAAGGAAATACATCCTAGATCTTCTCAAAGAGGCAGAAAAGTTCGGGTGTAAGGCTACTGGTGTACCCATTGAGCAGAATCACAAAATGGGAAGTGATAAAGAGAGTCCTAAGGTGGATAGAGCTCAATATCAGAGGCTAGTAGGGAAACTGATATGCCTGGCACATACCAGACCAGACCTAGCATATGCTGTCAGTATTGTTAATCAATTCATGCATGATTTGCGGGAGAGACACATGTAGGACATGGATCGAATTCTACAGTATCTTAAAACCACGCCTGGAAGAGTATTACTATTTAGAAAGTGAGGAAACCTATTCATGGAAGTGTATACAGATGCTGATTATGCTAGTTCAATTACTGATAGGAGGTCAACATTAGGTTATTATATGTTTCTGGGTGGAAATCTAGTAATATGGAGAAGTAAGAAATAGAACGTAGTGGCACGGTCAAGTGCAGAAGTTGAGTTTCGAGCTATGGCACAAGGAATTTGTGAGATGCTATGGATGAAGATCATATTAGATGACCTGAGACTAAAGTATGAAGCACCTATGAAGCTATTTTGCAACAACAAATCAGCCATTAGCATTGCGCATAATTTGGTTCAACATGACAGGACAAAACACTTTGAGATAGACTGACACTTTATCGAGGAGAAATTGAATTATGGACTCATAACCACAGCATACGTTCCTTCAGGATATCAATTGGCAGATGTATTAACTAAGAGACTACCCATAGAGCGCTTTTAGGATCTTACTAGCAAGCTGAGAATGATAGATATCCATTCACCAGCTTGAGGGAGAGTGTTGGGCTTCGTTGTATAGATTCTTTGTACAAATTTATTTCCTTATTTTCGTTATTAGGATAAATTTGATTCTTGTATTTGGACTGATTTATTTCCTATAATTCAGCTTTATTCTAGGAAAGTAATTATTGACATAAGCCTATTTAACAAGGTTGTCAAATCGGGATTCGAATCGTGAATCTGAAGACCTATTTTTTGAATCGTGAATCGAATCGTACGATTCATGACCAATAATTAAAAATAACATAATATATATTTTCACATGAAGAAATATTAAAAACATGTAGATATTAATATTTTGAAGTCAAATAACTCACTACATAGCCAATAAATTGAAATATAAAACAATATTCAAGATCAATGATCATCATTGTAGATACAAACCAATATAAAGCTAACACATAATCTAACCAATATTCAGGAGTAAAGGGCAAAGTGACAAAATGTGGGAGAGAGAGGCAGAGAGTGGGGACCAATATTAGGTCATTGTTTCTTTAATATTATTGTTTGGGATGATGGGAGGGAAAGATTCGGCACTTTCCCTCCAAGCCTATAAAAAAATTTGCAAAAAAAAAACCTTAAAAATGGGTTTTCAGAACCGGGTTGCGCAAAACCTGACCCATTTTTGCGCGCGACCCGTTTGTTCTTCTTTAAGACCCATTCTGCAGCGCGACGGCACGACCCATTCTGCTGCTTCTGCTTGCATGACGGCGCGACCCGTTCTGCAGGTTTTACTTGCTCGACGGCGCGACTTGTTCTGCAACTTCTGCTTTCGTGACCCATTTCTGCAAGCACGACCCGTCTTTGCGAGAATCGCATGAATCGCTGCAGATTTGTGATTCTTGCGATTCCACTGCGATTCAATCGATTTGCTGTGCGATTCTGAGACGGAACCAATACAACACACGATTTGTATCGCTGGGAGGTTGACTCGTGGCGAATCGAAGAATCAAATCACGATTCTTACAATACTGATAACACTGCTATATAATGTAAATCATACTTGTACAATTATAATTCAAGCAATAACAATATCCAGAAATATTCTTCCAAGTCTATCTATGCTGCACTTTGCTGTATGGCTCAAAAGGAATGCTTGTATCTTAAAAAATTCTTCTCAGCCCTTAGGCCTGTTATGGGACGGATCACCTTTAGGCTTTTTGACCCACATGTACCACTTTTAAAAGAAGTTCCCATTCTATTCCACTTTTATCAAGATGTGCCACTTTGTATGATGTGGCATTTTTTATTCTTTTTACTTGTGAGTCGTCCAAAGGTTGGATGACATGTGCTAGTCGTTCAATCTTTGAAGGACTTGATTTATTTATTTTAACATAAGCAGGAGTTGTCCAAGTGTTAAATGACTCATGCTTTTTTTGTTTTGAAATTAATTTTCATCTTTTAAATATTTTATTATATTTTTATTGCGTTTTATAACACATGTATCTTATATTCATAATCACAGTTTAAAAGTCAGTAGCTGATAAGCGTCACCTGAACACAGTTTAAGAAGTCAAGTTTAAAACTTTAAAAAATACTCTACAAAACAATAGTAATTTGTTAGGTGAGCTGAAGACGAGGGAAAATAGCAGTTACCCAGAGCCTCTAATTGCTGTCTTCTTACTTGAACTGGTCTGCCTCTGGCTTTCTTCAAGGAAGTGGGTGAGGGCTGAATGAGGAGACAGAAAAAGCTTCACTGGACTGGTTAACACTGACAGCAGGAGATTTGGACATCGAGCCCAATGCAATGGTGCCATCTGCTCCATATTTTCTTGGCCTCCATCTCTTTCTCTTCAATGGTTCACTGCTACCCATGTTGACATTAATTCCCTGGCCCTGGTATTGGGGCAGCATGGCAGAGGGTATGTATGCCCCTGCTCCCAGCACCGGGACTGTTGATGTTAAAATATATATATATATATCTTATCATTGAGTCCAGGGGACAATAAAAATAATTTAAAATTTAAAATAGAAATAGTAAATATTTAAAATTTGATTTTTTTTAAATGAGTTGTCCAGATAATTATAAATTTATGTTAGAAGATATTAGGGTTAATTAGTCTTTAGTGTTAGTGGGCTTCGACTTGTATACCTAAGTATTAGTATAAATAGAAGTACTAGGTTATGGAATTGTATCACATCTCATTCCTATCAATAATATTCTTAGTTTACTATTGTTTAGCCGTCTTTCTGTCTTTTCTTTTCACTAACCCTAAACCCATAATTCTTTAACATGGTATCGAAGCGATACCATCCACCATGATCTGTGTGTCTACGTTTCCGCTGAAGTGAGTTCCTTGGAACTCTGTTTATAAGCCTCTTTTATTTTTCCTTAACCTTATTCTTTTTAGTAAGTTTTGTGCTTTGAAAAAAGAAAAAAAAAAAAAAAGAAAATCGTAGGTCACATTTTGGCTTTTGCACAGCCAAGGGTGGGTGCTGTTTGAATTTTCAGGCAACCCACAAGCAGTTTCTGTTAAGGGTCGAGCCGGCCGGTCGGCAGTGGGAGGATGACTGGCGGCGGCTTGGTTGAGCTGTGTGGAAGGCCCAGTGGTGGCCTGGTCGTGGTGTACGCACATTTACACGTTCTCGCATCTGTTCGTGGTTTCTGTTTGGGATTTCAGGCGACCCATGAGTGGTCACTGGTTACAACCGGCCGGAGGTCTGGCGAGTGGAGCGGCAGCCCATCGGTGGTGGCTGGTTCTGAGCTTTTCTTACTGTTCATGTGTTTTGAAGCTGTGCGCACCCTCAACGGTGTTGGGTTTATGATTTTCCAGCATGTGTAGCTCCTACCAGAGACTGGCAAGGGTTGCCGGTGACCAGAGATCCAGCGAGATCTCCGGCGAGCAGGTTTTAGAGGTTGCAGATCCTGCATATGGTGTTTCGTTGCTGTGTTGGCATGCTATGATGGAGGCTTGATAGATAGTTATGTCGACTTGATATTTTTGAAGGAGGTTATGAGTACGGTTTCAAGCTAAAGTTCCTGTTCTATCTTGTGTTTCTTTGTTCTTGTAGATTTTCTTAGTGCACCTTGAGCTTGGAGGAAAAGGCTACCCAGTTGGAGGCAAAGAGCAACCAACTAGGTGGAGCTGCCCCAGAGATGTTAGAGGAAAGGGCTGCTCGCTAGATGGAGCCGCCAGGAGGAAAGGGCTATCAGCGAGGTGGAGCCATCCTAGATTCTCACTAGCAATGGTGTTGCAGGTGTGGGAGCAAGAGTTTCCCAGTTTCTCTTCTTCTTCCTTCTTGGACGTTTGGATGGTTTAGCATATTCTCTTCTTCCTTATGTCATATTTGAATGGTTCAACGTCACTGTGCCAAGTTTCTCTTCTCGCTTTCAGATAGAGATGGGGTTTTGTTATTTGTTTTATGTGTTTGGGTTTGCTACTTGTAACAAGTTAAAGCTAAGTAAACTTTAGCTTGAGGGAGAGTGTTAGAAGATATTAGGATTATTAGTTTTAGTATTAGTGGGCTTAGGCTTGTACATCTAGTATTAGTATAAATAGGAGTATTAGGTTATGGAATTGCATCACATCTCATTTCTATTAATAATATTCTTGGTTTATTATTGTTTAGCCATCTTTCTCTCTTTTCTTCTTCCTAACTCTAAACTCGTAATTCTTCAACAATTTAAAAGTAAAAAACAAATAAAATATTGAAAAGATGAAAATTAAAAAAAAAATTGACAACCCATGCTTGTATTAAAAAAAAAATTAAATAGGGTCCTTATAGATTGTATGATTTGCAACTTTTAGACTGCTCACAACTATTAAATTAAAAGAAAAAAAGTCACGTCATACAGAGTGACACATCTTGAGAAATAATTTTAAAAGAAGAATAGAATGAGAATTTTATTTTTATAGTCGTATATGTGGGTCAAAAAGCCTCACTTCCACATCGCAAAGAGTTATATTAGAATTGTTGACACAGGTTTTAGACAAACTTCAATGAGTGTTGAAGAGGGTGTGTGAGTTGTGTGATGCATACGTCATAGTTGTACTGTTGTAAATTCAGTTTATGGCTGGGCATATTCATAATCTTGTGTAACTTATCTATTCAATGTTTCTACTATCTATGACAGGATAACAAAGATGCTCGACATGTTAAAACATATGAGGTTTCTCTGAAGGATAAAGATTTTGTTGAGGGTCCATGGTCCCAGAACAATCTTGATAATGGGGCTGATTTATTGATACCTGTTCCCCCACCACTTTGTGGTGTGCTTATTATTGGAGAAGAAACCATAGTATACTGCAGTGCTAATGCTTTTAAAGCTATCCCAATTAGACCTGTATGTTATAGAATAGTATCTGCTACTTCCATTTGAATCTTCTGCTGTTAATTTTTTAAATTTCACCAATTGTATCTAAATGACGCAGTTGTTGGACTTTTGTTAATTATATTCTATGGGTGCATTTCAGTCAATTACTAAAGCCTATGGACGAGTTGATCCTGATGGTTCTAGATATTTACTTGGTGACCATACTGGGCTGCTTAGTTTACTTGTAATAACCCATGAGAAAGATAAGTACGTGATCACTCATTTGCTTGCTTCATTTTGGCTTAATAGTGTTACCATTCTTTCTTGTGCATAGATATGTTGATTAAAGAAACAATCATCTTTTTTTTTTCAAAAAGAAAAAAAAACAGTTGATCTGTATTTTTATTATTGAATCTTATGGTTTGCCAAGTACATTTTTTTTTTGTAGGGTTACAGGACTCAAAATTGAGCCTCTAGGGGAGACTTCTATTGCATCTACGATATCATATCTCGATAATGCATTTGTCTACATTGGTTCAAGTTATGGAGATTCACAGGTGTGGTAATAAACATAGATATTACTTTTAAAATCATATTGTGAGTTCATATTTACATGAAATTCAGTTTTATCCAACATTTTGATCCCCCAAGTATTGGTTTTGAACTTAAGTATGGATAGCATGAAAATTTTGTATACGAAATGGAGTATTTATCTTATGTTAGGTAGGTTGCTTATTAATTGTATTGAGAATTCTGATTCTTGCAACTACTGTCTACTGGCTTGAACGTAGTCTAGAGAGCATGGTTTTATTTATATAGGAAACAGAGTATGCATCTTCTAATGAGTGGAATTGCTCATTTTCTTCTAAAATCTAATTTGCTTAGCCCTAGAAGTTTGAGAATCTATTCATGCCTTCGATTGGGAAAAGAAAAATAAGAATAGCTAAATAGTTGTAAGTTGGTGGTTTGGGAAATGTGTCCTCTCTAGCTACGTTACCAAAATAAACCCTTATAAAAATAGGCATTTTATTTTCTACTAATCTTCTTACATTGTGATTTAAGAGAGAGAAAGATTGTTAGTGAGAGAACAAACCTGTATAAGGTAGCTTTTGCAATAATTGGAATGCTTTCTTCACTGTTTACTCTGATCTTGCTGCGTTTGAAGACTTTGAATTGTATTATGGCATATTCATGTATAATTACTTTTACTTCCATATTCATAGATAGAGCATATTAACAATTATGATGGTTGAAATACAGCTTATAAAGCTGAATCTACAGCCTGATGCAAAAGGTTCTTATGTGGAAGTTTTGGAAAGGTATGTCAATTTGGGGCCAATTGTTGACTTCTGTGTGGTAGACCTTGAAAGGCAAGGTCAGGGTCAGGTTGTAACTTGTTCTGGAGCTTACAAGGATGGTTCTCTTCGCATTGTTCGTAATGGAATAGGGATCAATGAACAGGTAAGCCCCCTCCCCCACCGTGCAGGACCTCTGCTCCCAAGATACAAAATGTCAAATAAAAATAAATCTTTATAACTAAATAATATATGCTTTGCAAAATCTTAATTCTCTGATGCATTTATGTGAAGTAGGCATCAGTAGAACTTCAAGGTATCAAAGGGATGTGGTCACTAAGATCCTCAACAGATGATCCTTTCGACACTTTTCTGGTTGTGAGTTTTATAAGTGAAACGAGAATCTTAGCAATGAATCTTGAGGATGAGCTGGAGGAAACTGAGATCGAGGGATTCTGTTCTCAAGTACAATCATTATTTTGCCATGATGCAGTTCACAATCAACTTGTACAAGTAGGTTCTGGCCTTATATTCCTACAATAGTGGTTTTCTTCTTTTCTTCCGTGTTGAATTAACATCACCATCTCTGACTCAAATTAAGCAAAATGGATGTTGTATTAAAGAAGGCATATATAGCTGCTGAGTTATTTTGCCATTTGCGTTATTCAATCAAATTAAATTTTAGGTTGTCAATTTATTGTATTTTGGTACTGGATCCAATTCACTGGAGTTTCAGAATGTTTATCAACTAACCAAACATCAATGACTATTGACAAGAAATGTACCCCCTTGCATTAACAGGGTGTATGCTTTCTTTTGCAGGAAGATTAATGGCCTGCTTTTATCTGGAGTCAAAATATGTGTGCATGTGTTATTTTATTTTTCCTATCCTCAATTTTAACAAACTTTATGTTATCCTTTCAATGAATTAAAAATATATTTGATATCTGTACCTATTCAAAGCAGGACTAATTTCTTAGCATTACTATGATGTTTGCTCATTTTGTTTTAACAGTGCTTTCTTTAGAAGATCAATGTTTTCTGTGTGTTCCTGTTTTCATGTTTATAAATCTTATTCTCCTTTTTTGTACTTAAGTTTCTTGTCAATGAATTCTTCTTTATTATTTATCAATATAAAAAAAAATTCTCTTCTTGTGCTCTTTCTCTTTGTTTTTGATAGAATTTCTCTAAGAGTAAGAGTAGTGTGTGTGTTTTTTTTCTTTTGGGGGGGTTTAAAGAAGAAATTTCTTTTAGAGTCGATAGAATACAAAGATTATGGATAAGTCATGATCTGAGTTTCTGAATCCGACAAAAAAGAAACAAAAAATAAAATTATGTTTAACGTGCTAATGTTCTTGAAGTTTCTTGTGAAGGCATAAGTCTTGTTTGCTCATTTCCAGTTTATCTTTGAGTGATGTCCTTATGTTGATGCCATAAATCAACATTGTTCTGCTGTGTTCTTCCATCTTTTTAGTTTGCTTTATTTTTGTTACATGGTAGCTATCTTTTTCATTGGCTGATAAAACACCGTAACAGGTTACGTCAAGCTCCGTAAGATTGGTCAGTTCCACAACTAGAGAACTCAGACATGAATGGCACGCACCATCTGGCTATTCAGTTAATGTTGCTACTGCAAATGCTACCCAGGTTTGATTCTGATGCTTTATCAGTATGTTATCATTTATACTGCAAGTGATATTTTTGTTGGATCGAGTGCTTACCACTGTCCAAAGTTATAGCTGACAGCAAGAGTGCAACTTTATTTTCTTATAGTTTCTTAGAACCACATCAAGCAGTAAGAGGCTGCATCCATTATAGGCACCGTGGACTGGGATGTAAAGCCCATGAATCCTAAGATAGATGCTCCTCTCTTTTGATTTTAATGTATCCTAGCTGTCAGGATGTTGTAAGTTGCTCGTCCATGAGCAGTTCCTTGTACTTGATTTTAATCATGAATTGAGCATCTGTTCTAATTTATTCTGCTAGTTAGCTGCTATTGCTATTTAGAAGAAATTGAATGAGTTTTGAAGACATGGGATCATTAAAGTAGAATGTAATGCTAACAGGTGCTGCCTTGGGTCAACTATAAGATAAAAGGAGAAAGACAGACAAAGGAATATTGAATTAATAGTCACCTGATATATTTTTCATTGGTTGTTTGGATTTTTTGTGAGACCAAGAAAGACTATAGGTGAAACAATTAAAAAAGATTTAGATTTGAATGACATTTTTGAAGACTTGGTTTATGATAGGGCACAATGGCGTCGTTTGATCCATGTAGCCGACTCCACCTAGTGGGAAAAGGTTTGGTTGTTGTTGTTTGGATTTTTTGTGAGTGATGTGTTTATGGCTTCTCTTTGGGGTTCTGCTCAAGGTTGTTTCAATGGAGTTGGCATTTCTGATAGCTTTGTTGCATTCTTATACTTTTTAAGTTCCTTGTTGCTTCCTGTCTTTTCTGTTTTGGGGGATGCGTTATTGTGTCCCTAGTTCATTCCCTCTTTAATAGAATTTATTTTTCTCAAGTTTGCTCAGAAACATTGGAAGTTTGGAACAGTCTTATGAACATTTCAATAGTTGGATTTTACTGTGACAAAATTTGTTGTCAAGTTGTTAATAATCGTCACCTGTTTTATCAAATCATCATCATCATCATCATCGTTACCCATGAATACAGGTTTTGTTGGCCACAGGAGGTGGGCATTTAGTTTATCTGGAAATTGGAGATGGAATACTGCAGGAAGTGAAGCATGCCCAATTGGAGTACGAGATCTCATGCCTAGACATAAACCCCATTGGTGAAAACCCCAATCACAGTCATCTAGCAGCAGTTGGAATGTGGACTGACATAAGTGTTAGAATATTTTCTCTGCCTGACCTGAATCTCATCACAAAGGAGCATTTAGGAGGAGAGATAATACCTCGATCTGTTCTACTTTGTGCCTTTGAAGGGGTAGGCTTTACTTGAGCTATCTTATATGCTCTTCCTTTTTTTTTTTTAATTTTTAAATTCTGCTTCTGGTTAGTTATTGTTTATGATTGGGGATGATCCTGTGTCTTATGTAGTTCAATTTTTAGGGTAGGGATTTTGGATTTTTATTCGTGCGAGCAGTTGTGGCTGATATTCTAGATCAGGAATATTAATATCTTTTTACAATTCTGCTTGTGTTAAATACTTCTGTAATGTTACTTAATGTTTAAACTGACATTGCCAAGCTAGTAAGCTTCCGTCCTCTTTTCATTAATTAACTGTAGTTTTTCCTTGAGCTATCTTTTATGTTTTTTCTTTTCTTTTCTTTTTTTAAATAACTTTCTGCTTCTGCTTAGTTATATTGTTTCTGAAATATTTATCATTGGGAATGTTCCTCTCACTTATGTAGTTCAATTTTTATGGTATGGTTTTTGGATTTTTATACATGCAAGCAGTTGTCGGTGACATACTAGATCAGGAATATTAATATCTTTTTGCAATTCTGCTTGTGTTTAATATTCTGCAATGTTACTTAATGATTAAACTGACAGTCTGACACATTGCTAAGCTTCCATCCTCTTTTCATTAGTTAACTGTAGTTTTTGCTTGAGCTATCTTTTCATTGGTTAACTAAATTTTTGTAGTTCAAAACATTTCTATTCATGTATATTGCGTTCTTCATTTTATTCTCCAGATATCTTACTTGCTATGCGCCCTTGGTGATGGCCATCTCTTAAACTTTCTGTTGAACACAAGTACTGGCGAGTTAACAGATAGGAAAAAGGTCTCTCTTGGGACACAGCCCATTACACTACGGACTTTCTCATCCAAGAATACTACCCATGTATTTGCAGCATCTGATAGGCCAACCGTGATTTATAGCAGTAACAAAAAATTGCTTTATAGTAATGTGAATCTGAAGGAAGTGAGTCACATGTGCCCTTTCAACTCTGCTGCTTTTCCAGACAGGTATGTGGTTAGTTGATTTATCCTTTTCTGTTTCTGGGTCTTGTAGATTTTGATGCAATATCCATTAATAGTGTTTGTACTGAACTGGTGTTCATATGTTGAACAGTCTTGCAATTGCAAAAGAGGGTGAACTCACTATTGGCACCATTGACGATATACAGAAACTTCATATTCGCTCTATCCCACTGGGGGAGCATGCACGACGTATCTGCCATCAGGAGCAGTCCAGGACTTTTGCTATTTGTAGTTTAAAATACAACCCAACAAGTGCTGAAGAATCTGAAACACACTTTGTCCGCTTGCTGGATGACCAGACTTTTGAGTTCATATCAACTTATCCACTTGACACTTACGAATATGGTTGCTTTATAATTAGCTGCTCCTTCTCAGATGATAATAATGTGTATTACTGTGTTGGAACTGCATATGTATTGCCAGAGGAAAATGAGCCAACCAAGGTAAGTTGACAAGTGTCTAAATATGTATTCTGTTCAGCATTGTTCTGGTCAAAGATTCTGATATGCTGCATCCTTTGCCTATTTTCAAAAACAAAATGTAGGGAAGAATTCTTGTTTTTGCTGTTGAAGATGGAAAGCTACAGCTTATTGTTGAGAAGGAGACAAAAGGAGCTGTTTACTGCTTGAATGCATTTAACGGTAAGTTGCTTGCTGCTATTAATCAAAAAATTCAGCTGTATAAGTGGGTGCTCCGGGATGATGGTACCCATGAATTACAGTCTGAATGTGGACATCATGGACACATCTTAGCACTATATGTGCAAACTAGAGGAGATTTCATCGTAGTTGGTGACCTGATGAAGTCAATTTCTTTGTTAATCTATAAGGTAAGCCTCTGATTGTCATATAATTTTTACTACCTTCAATTTAAACCTGTCCAAGATTGTATTTTCTTTATCCCCACTCATTTTTAAAAGAAGACATGGTAAGAGGAGTTTCCCATTTTTCGTTTCATCTGAACTGTTTTAATTGTGTTCCTTTTCCTGATTAGGTTTTGAAGATGAATAGTTGATTTTCTGTTGTCTTTGTTTATTATGAGTACTCCATTTTCTTTCTGACTGATACATTGTTGTTCTTTATTATTAGCATGAAGAAGGTGCTATTGAGGAGAGAGCTCGTGACTACAATCCAAATTGGATGTCTGCTGTTGAAATCCTTGATGATGACATATACCTTGGTGCTGAGAATAGTTTCAATCTCTTTACTGTTCGGAAAAATAGTGAAGGTGCTACCGATGAAGAACGGGGTCGTCTTGAAGTGGTTGGTGAGTATCATCTAGGAGAATTTGTCAATCGATTCCGACATGGTTCACTTGTTATGCGCTTGCCTGATTCTGAGGTGGGCCAGATTCCAACTGTAATTTTTGGCACCATTAATGGCGTGATTGGAGTAATTGCTTCACTTCCTCATGAGCAGTATGTCTTCTTAGAGAAGCTTCAATCAAGTTTGAGGAAGGTGATTAAGGGTGTTGGAGGGCTTAGTCATGAGCAATGGAGGTCATTTAACAATGAGAAGAAAACTGTAGACGCTAGAAATTTTCTGGATGGGGACTTAATTGAATCATTTCTTGATCTCAACCGCAGTAAGATGGAAGAGATTTCCCAGGCTGTGGGTGTTTCTGTAGAAGAGTTATGCAAAAGAGTAGAAGAGTTGACAAGGTTGCACTGAGTTTATCCTGATTTGGAGCTTTTGTTTCTTTTTGTTCTCTAGTGGTGTGACATTATTTTTAACTTCTTTTAGGGGTTAAAATAACATCATTTCATGTTATCTACTTTCCCTGTCTCTTTCCTTGAGCTTTGCCGGGACTAGGGAATATTTTGTAATATAATGATCCCAAGTGGTGTATAGAACGTTTTTCGTGTTCAAAGGCATAATAGGGCTTTCCTTTTTATGCGTTTTTCTTTTCTTTAGCATTTGCTTTAAGCTGTTGGTTATCCATTAAGGAAAATTATCATCCTACTGCAAATAGTATCACACTATTTTAAACACCAGATATTGTTCATGGGTTTCATCTCGTAAATAGTATCAAAATTATTTTTCTGTCTCTTTTTTTTTTAGTATATATTCATTAATTAATTTTTTTACGTCGTTAATTACTTTTTTGTTCTTCGTTAATTAATTTTTTTTCATGAGCATAGAAATTATATGGTAAAATCTTGTGTCAACTAATTTTGTAAGTCATTAATCATGTTTTTGTTATTCATTAACTAACTTTGTTTTTATGTTCGTAAAAAAAATTAGTTAATGAAGAATAAAAAAACAGTTAATTACGTAAAGAAGTTGGTTAATGAATATATATGAAAAAAAAAAGAAAGAAAGAAACATGATTTGATACTATTCATAGGTGGGTTTTATGAACAGTAACGAGTGTGAAAATAAGTGTAGATACTGTTAGATGTAAGAATATTATTGTTGACCGTTATTTAGTTCAGTAGTAAAGTTTTTTGCATGATATGAGAATCTAAAATTAAATTTCGTCTTCACCATTTCTCCTCTCGTGTGTGTGTGTGACATTTATTGGTGGAAATATAAAAGGTTTTCTAAAACAATTATCTATAATTAAAAAAAAAAAGCTGTCGGTTATGCATTGCAGCTGCATGTTTATTTGACATGATAAATTGATAATACTTATCAGAAATGAAATGACATCTGACTGGATAGATAATTTTATGCTTTCAAGTTGTAACCATTGGTGTAATGGTATGTTTACTGATTGGATAGGATGCCAAAATAGTGTAAAAATAGTGTTAACAAGATCAAAGGATGAAAAATCATTCTGCGAGTAACGGTTTTTACTAGAAAAAAATTTAGGATCAAGGGCGGGTAACTTTTTTGGCTAGAATAAAATTGAAGATCAAGGGTGATTATTCCATCTGAGTCAAGGTAGGTTTTTAGGATCAATAAGCATGGATCCTAACAGGATATAAACTCTGGATAACTTAGTTGACATAATTTGTCTTTACTAATTGTGTCATTGATATGGGAGGTGTAACTTTAATGGTTCATATATTTACTTAAAGCATCTAAAAGTATATTTTAAACCTTGTGTGTATCGTGTTACTAAGTGAGCATTTTAATTCAAAACGCTCAACATCTTCGATTTAATTTCTTGAAAAAGATTGGTGAAAGATTACAACTTCAATTAAAATCACATTAATTAAGATTCAAGGAAGCAATTCTAAAGCTCAATTAAAATCCTTGTCCATAGGGGCAACTTAGAATTTCAACCTTCATTCCTAATGAGATGTTATGCAAATGCAAGTACGGAGCACAAAACACATGAACTAAATAAAAAAGGACTTCATAAAAATTGAAATTAGGTATGTGACAAATAAAATAACAATTCTCTAAATAGAATTAAAATTTACTAAGTAATAGTAATTAATATATAAATTATTATTATTATTATTATTATTATTATTATTATTATTATTATTTATAATGTTTCTTTTGTAAAATTACATTTTTTTTTGTGATTTAACATATACATATATTGACACGAGCTATTCACAAGTTTTTAATATCAAGCTTATACAGTTTAAACTTACTCATTTATATAATCGAGATTAAATTCAAATTTAAACTTGTTTGTTTAGTTAAACAAACAAATTTAATCAAACATTTAATGAGTTAAACTCGAAAAGTTCATGAATAACTCAACTCATTTATACCTGCTACTTACAAGTGCCTTGTCAATTTCCAACATTTCTTAGAATCATCTTAAGTAGGATATACTGAGAAAATGTATAATATAGCCTGTTTAACAACATAGTCTGAGGCACTTGAGACTAACTGGGTAATTGTATATCAAAGAGGGGAGGTAAAAAAGCTAAACATTTGTTACCCAGAAAATGCTCCATATACTGTGTTCCTTATTCATAAAAATGAGGTTCTAGAATACAAAGCAGTTCAAAACTCGACTAGTACTCAAACCTCAAGTTTTCTCATTTGGCTTTACACGACTTCATATATTGCAAAAATTTCCACTTTGTCATACGTCATCATAGTTTACTGGTTAACCACTCCCATCAACCACTTCCATCAAGCTGTCCAAGAGAAAGGAGGTGTGCCATGTATTGCTGTAAGAAGCCAAATGCATTGTAGTTAAAACAAAATATAGTGGTGTAACATCCAACATTTAATCCTAAAGTAGAGTCAAGTAACACACTTGAGTTGACTTTTAGAGACCTCATATCACATACTTGCTTTGAAAAAAGGGGGTAAAAATCCTTTGCCTCTGGACATATTGTCTACATTATTAACATATGAATGATAAATTTAAGCGTTAAAATTCGTTCCATAAACACCAGAGAGACCCAAAATGAATGGAATACAATGAAATGAAATTCAACAAACATAGAAGCATGGTTTAAATTATGGCTAAAAGTTCTCTGCTTGGGCTTGATAAAGTCAATGAATTGGTTTAACTTTCAGCAAAAGGAAGTAAAAAGAAAAATATTTGCATCGCTTCTGCAATAACCGCTACTGATTAGTTAGTTACATTTTTTATATATAAAAGTAATTAAATCTGCGGTTGCCTTAGGGTAAAATCTACCGCCCAATGTGAGGCTAATTTTGTCATTGTCTCTGTTGTCAGGATTTTCATGGGAGCTTTTCATCTGGATTTTTCCTGTATGCAAAAATTAAGTGATAAAATCTTGAAACTTATACTATATTGATCTCTCTCAAATTGATACTTAGTAGCATCTTATAGATTTAATAAATAAATATATAATTTTTAAATAATAATTTATGATATTTTTTATAAATAAAATTATAACATAAGAAGACTACATTACGAGAGTTTAAGATGTTTGTGTTTTACTGCTTTACAATATTTAAAGACATTTTATGTACATTGAACGTGAGTGATAACTTCAGATGAAAATCGAAAATGCTTGATACACATTCCCTAGGCTCACATCGCCTCTCATATATGTGAGGTGGCATAATCAAAGTTTGGATGTGTATATAATTGTATAGATATGAGGTGATATGTATATAAATATGTGTTTTGCATTATTTCATGAAACTATATATTAATATCTATAAGGAGTTAAAAAATTTACAAGAAAATATATTAAAATAATTTAAATTATATATATATATAATATTAGAAAGTATTTATATTAATATCACAAGGGAGTGAAAAATTAACATAGAAAGGTAAAAAGAATATTTTAGTGTAATTTATTATTATGAAACTATATTTATTAATTATACTTTTTTTAATTTTGTCATATATATTATTGTTACATGATATTTACATATTTTATATTTACGTTTCACAAAATTAAAAATTTTACATCAAATTATGTTAATATTTATATCAATGAAGTGTGTGATTGGCCTTATATTGAGCATTTTATTTTTAATTTTTTAATTTTCCCTTTGGATTTTGAAGAGGAGCTCGTACTCTAATTGTGACGTGTTTTTGTCTTCCTCATTTTGTCTTTGATATTTCTAAAGTATTGTTTTCTCATAGGTTTGTTCTTCTATGTAGAATATTACTTATACAAACAAAATATCATTTGATTAAAATAATAGTCGTTATATGAGTTTTTACAAGATTAATTATGTTCTTAAATTGAATAGTCAGTATATTATGATAATACCATAATGGTAGCTGCAGGTTATAAGTTCAAATTTATTGTATATCTGTCTCCCCATTTTGAACCAGACAGTCCACATGTTGTGCCTGAAGAGGCATCAACCCACATAGGAGGGGACGTATTAGGATATATAAATGATTGAAGTCTTACGCTTTACAAATTCAAGCTTTTATAAGAGAGATCAAAATAGTAAATCACTTATCACAATACAGACAATTTGTCAATTTGGAAAAGTAATAAATTATTACTTTTCCAAATGTCTAGCATAATTGGTGCAGCCAAATCAGGAGATGCATAACATATCATGTGATTAGGACCCAAAAACTGCAGAATTAGCCTTCTTGACAATTTTTCCAGTGTTACTGTGGAGACCCTGTTATGAAAGCTCTTAGATATGCCATAGTTGAGATTTTCATTCTCCATACAACTAGTTTTATGCAATATTTGAAGCAGATGTTCATTATGATGATACAGTAATTTTTTATCTTTATCATATTTATAATTATTGCACTATAATAACTATTTTAATTAATCACAATAAGAATTATAATTGCGATATTTACAGTAATTTTATTTTAGTCATAACTTTGACCCTAAACCAACACTACTAATCTATAATTTTTAACCAACAAACAGTGACAAATTTAATTGAAATTTTAATCTTGATAAATAACAAATATATATGTCATGCAACGCATGGGTAGAAATATTGGTTACATGTAAGAAGAACATAGGAGGGGAACTACTGCCAGCCAAAACTTAATATTTTTCTAGAAATAAAGACTTCGATCATAAGCATTCTTCCCTGATGTTTCTAACACTATGCTTTCATTTAACCTATAGTAACATCCTTACTGCAGCGAATGTGTATATAAATGATTGAAGTCTTATGCTTTACAAATTCAAGCTTTTATAAGAGAGATCAAAAATAGTAAATCACTTATCACAATACACAGACAATTTGGCAATTTGGAAAAGTAATAATAGATATAAACAAATGAAAATGATGGATAAACCATATCATTTTAGGTTCCTTCATGTCTAGCATAATTGGTGGCTTGGTGCAACCAAAGCAGGAGATGCATAACATATCATGTGATTAGGACCCAAAAACTGCAGAATTAGCCTTCTTGACAATTTTTCCAGCGTTACTGTGGAGACTCTGTTATGAAAGCTCTTAGATATGCCATAGTTGAGATTTTCATTCTCCATGCAACTAGTTTTATGCAAAATTTGAAGCAGATGTTCATTATGATGAAACAGTTATTTTTTATCTTTATCATATTTATCATTATTACACTATAATAACTATTTTAATTAATCACAATAAGAATTATAACTGTGATATTTGCTGTAATTTTATTTTAGTCATGACATTGACCCAAAACCACCACTACTAATCTATAATTTTTAACCAACAAACAGTGACTAATTTAATTGAAATTTTTATCTTGATAAATAGCAAATATATATATGTCATGCAACGCATGGGTAGAAATATTGGTTACATGTAAGAAGGACATAGGAGGGGAACTACTCCCAGCCAAAACTTAATATTTTTCTAGAAATAAAGACTTCGATCATAAGCATTCTTCCCTGATGTTTCTAACACTATGCTTTCATTTAACCTATAGTAGCATCCTTATTGCAGCGAATGTGTATATAAATGATTGAAGTCTTATGCTTTACAAATTCAAGCTTTTATAAGAGAGATCAAAAATAGTAAATCACTATCACAATACACAGACAATTTGTCAATTTGGAAAAGTAATAATAGATATAAACAAATGAAAATGATGGATAAACCATATCATTTTAGGTTCCTTCATGTCTAGCATAATTGGTGGCTTGGTGCAACCAAAGCAGGAGATGCATAATATATCATGTGGTTAGGATCCAAAAACTATAGAATTAGCCTTCTTGACAATTTTTCCAGTGTTACAATGTAGACTATTATGAAAGCTATTAGATACGCCATAGTTAAGACTTTCATTCTCCATGCAACTAGTTTTATGCAATATTTGAAGCACATGTTCATTCTGATGAAACAATTATTTAATCTTTATCATATTTATAATTATTACACTATAATAACTATTTTAATTAATCACAATAAGAATTATAACTGCGATATTTGTAGTAATTTTATTTTAGTCATGACTTTGACCCAAAACCACCACTACTAATCTATAGTTTTTAACCAACAAACAGTGACTAATTTAACTGAAATTTTTATCTTGATAAATAGCAAATATATATGTCATGCAACGCATGGGTAGAAATATTGGTTACATGTAAGAAGAACATAGGAGGGGAACTACTCCCAGCCAAAACTTAATATTTTTCTAGAAATAAAGACTTCGATCATAAGCATTCTTCCCTGATGTTTCTAACACTATGCTTTCATTTAACCTATAGTAACATCCTTATTGCAGTGAATGTGTATATAAATGATTGAAGTCTTATGCTTTACAAATTCAAGCTTTTATAAGAGAGATCAAAAATAGTAAATCACTTATCACAATACACAGACAATTTGTCAATTTGGAAAAGTAATAATAGATATAAACAAATGAAAATGATGGATAAACCATATCATTTTAGGTTCCTTCATGTCTAGCAGAATTGGTGGCTTGGTGCAACCAAAGCAGGAGATGCATAACATATCATGTGATTAGGACCCAAAAACTGCAGAATTAGCCTTCTTGACATTTTTTCCAGTGTTACTGTGGAGACTCTGTTATGAAAGCTCTTAGATATGCCACAGTTGAGATTTTCATTCTCCATGCAACTAGTTTTATGCAAAATTTGAAGCAGATGTTCATTATGATGAAACAGTTATTTTTTATCTTTATCGTATTTATAATTATTACACTATAATAACTATTTTAATTAATCACAATAAGAATTATAACTGCGATATTTGCTGTAATTTTATTTTAGTCATGACATTGACCCAAAACCACCATTACTAATCTATAATTTTTAACCAACAAACAGTGACTAATTTAATTGAAATTTTTATCTTGATAAATAGAAAATATATATGTCATGCAACTTACGGGTAGAAATATTAGTTATATGTAGGAAGAACATAGGGGGTAACTATTCCCAGCCAAAACCATATATTTTTCTAGAAATAAGGACTTCAATCATAAGAATTCTTCCCTGATGTTTCTAACACTAAGCTTTCATTTAACCTATAGTAACATCCTTATTGCAGCGAATGTGATCCCTCAAAGATAACCAGGGCATACAATCTTTCATTGGTTTTTTGTTATCAATACCCTATGGTTGGGTGATAGAATATTTGGACATCAGATAAAACCATGTCATTACCACTTTAATTATATAGTAAGAGGATAAAATTTATAATTTTCTGCTAAATGAAAATGGAAATGGAAATAAGAAACTAAAAGAAAAGAATGATAACATAAGTCATTGCCCTAATTAAAATTTCTAAACAAAAAATTAAAAAAAAAAACCTAACAATAGAAACAATAATTTCAACATCACTGAAAAGTCCTAATCGTTGAAATTAAAAACAGATACTGTTTACACCACAATATTAAACTAGTTTCAGGTGATTTGAGAGTACAGGAAAAGTATGTGTATCATCCACCACTTCTGGTACCCTAATGTATGCCAGGTAAAATCATCAAGATCTTGCTTGAACATTCAAAAGAAAAGATTGAAAATCCATCAAATATGGCAAATCCATTCCAAACCAAACCTTCTCATATACTAAAATTATCCTTTCAGAAGCCAGTTTTCTATGGTAAAATTCAAACATTTTCCTATCACAGAGCTCTCTATGTTATTCCAAAGGAGGCCACAAGTTGTCACTCACAAATCATTCTACTCTCTACCAATTAGAAGGGGGGGAGGGGGGAGATTCTATTCAATGGTTTCCTCCACAATCTTATTACAAAGACAAATCCTCAATAATAATCCTGGATTTCACTAAAAGCTTTATTCTTTAAAGAATGGCTAGCTTTTACACAAAAGTTAAAGGGATTTATCATATTTCCTTTAGCATTTTGTTAAAACTCAAAGAGGAGTTATATAAAAAATGAAAGCATCAAATTGTTATGAGATTGGAGTACAACTAGGATTCACAAATCAATGCCCTTAAGAATTAATATCAATTGGAAAAACAGTTCTTATTCTTGACTTACAAAAGATAAAGAAAAGATATGAAGATTTTTAACATAAATGGAGGACCGAGGAGAAAGATGAAGTAGAGGCAAATATGGGCATCATATAACTTACTGCATGATATGCATATGGCGACTTCCCTTGACGCTCAAAGTGTTTTGCCATGATGCAGAACTCAATTGGACCCCACTCTTCAGCTTCAAAGCAGTTTCCAAGAGCAGATTTGTATAACTAACAAAAAATTTAAAACACTACAATCATATTTAAGATTAAAATGAAATCAGAGATATGCACTTTCCAAATTCTATCATGGTAAAGACCTTGGAAGAGTCTGTTAAAAGCTCAGTACCAGCTGGGTACGATGCATAGAATTGATCAGCTCTAGAGTACCCAGCCCTAGTTCTGCAACACCAAAATCATACATGAAAACACTAGACATTAACATGAGAACTAATCTCAGACAAAATCCAAATTCTAGTTCTAGTTCTCGTATTAATGACAAGGTTTAACAGGATTTGACCCACGTATTGCTAACATAAGCATAGCTTATAACCGTAGCAAAGCAGTAGAACCCAGTATAAGACACCAATCTTCGGAACTTCTGAATTTTTAGTATCTCTTTGAATTCATCATAGAGCTTCATGGACAATGATTAGAAGTTACCCTGAGAACCAAAGAGAGTAAACAATCAGTAAGACCACAACACCATCTAATACAGTCATTGATTTCTTCTTATCCTGTTGTATAGAAAAATGGAGGTGGCATTACCCAACAAATCACTGAATAGAAACAATGTAAATAAACAAAAGAAGACCCACTTGGCCATTCGCAACTATGATGAAAGTTAGTGCAAAATATCTACCAAACATCTAGTTGTGCAAATTCTTGGGAAGAAAGCAAGTTGAAAAAAGAAGGAAATAGAGAAAGATAAGGAAGCGAATTCAATTCATGTCTCTGAAAAACCAAGAACATATAGCAAGCCTCAGATCTTATATCAAACAGCTTGTGGACACTTTTCAACATGCATACAACAACTAGATACCAGAAAAATCACACTCAAGAAAATAAATAAGGAAACGGTACATTGAAACTCAATACATAGCACATTCCAACCTCCTTGGCTCACAAAATAATCAACAATACACACGATAATTCAATTACACCTTCAATCCATACTAAGGTCCTAGGCTGCGATTCTCCTCACTGGTACCACTACGACACCTTCAGGTACTCACTCCCTCACCTTTCTTAATTCCTTTTTTATTTCGAAGAAATTTAAAAACACAACCTAAATTATCTATCCAAATTCACATTGAAATTAAAACTAGAGGCAATGATCTACAAGATCAGATGCAAAATCAAAATCACAAGCAACAGCAATGCAAGTTAAAACAATAGCAATAGCAATGGAAGACCAGTGATGCAATTATGAGAAATTGTGAGAACTCAGATATGAAAATCAACTTAAACTAGCAACGATGCAAGATCAACGATGTAAAAAGGATCAAAACTCAGCTGAAAATGAAGATCGTAAACTCACAATTGAATGTGAAGATTGTAAACTCACAGCTGAAAGTGAAGAATGTGTGGACACATATGAATGATCTTGCTGAAAGAAGAAAACAGAAGATTCGTATTTCTGAGGGGAAGAGTGTTTGGATTTTGCGGGAAAGAGAGGATTTGGATCAGGAAATATATAGCAAATGAACTTTCGTGGGTCTGTGAGAGGGCTTCGTGGGTTTGTGTCTTTGTGATGTTAAATTGTGTTTAGCTAAGGTTTTGACCAAAAGAAAAAAAGTGTTCAGTATGGATTGGGCCAATTCTCGGTAATAAACCAAAGGTTAAAAGCCTGGTTTTAGGTAGTGCCTGTAGTTGCAAGCACTGTAATAGTAATTTGTTTTTCGTGTCCTTTTGGATCCGGAATTCTACCCTTCTCTTCGAAAGCATCTCCTTTCACATTACCTTGGTTTATGCCATTCTTATTCCCTTTTCTTTTTATTCTTTCTTTGTATTTGTCAATTCCCTTTGTTCAATCTAATTGATATGTCATATGGTTTAAATTAATGTCACTCTACTAAGCGCAAATAGATCCATCTGTCTAATCCAAGTGCTCCCTTCATTTTGTTTTTTTATTATTATTTTGAGAATTATTGCATGGATGAAATTTTGCTAGTAAAATTGACAAAGCTAGTATCTATTCTGAATTTTTATTTGATTGGTGTAAAAGTTTCTGATTCTATATTCTTTGGTGGTGTGACCTTGGAATAAATTGTTTTTGAGATTTTGATTTTGATTTTCTGAAATTGAGAACACTTTTTATGGTTGCAGAAATTAAGAATTGCAGCTAATAGGCAGGCTTCTAGTGCAATGGGGGAGTTCAAGTGTTCAACAATGCTAAGTATGTGACCATTGGTTGGTTACCTTCCCCAAGGGAAAATCATGTGAGGAAAGTTTTAATTCTTTCGTCGTTTTTTTCTCATTCAAAAGGTTTATGGGGCACCCTATGGTGTTGAGGACACTGTAACTTGACATCTTTACGACATTCTTCTCCTTGAACGTCTTTGATCTTGAGAAATTGACTTGCCATTCTTCCCACCTAAACAAAGAATACTCAAATTCACAGTTTGTATTATTTTTTGTCTCTTACAAAATAAACCAATCGGGAGAAGCAAAGAAAAATCATGGACCTTTAGAATAGGCACTTGGCTTCCAAACATCATAACAATGCTCATCTTGGGAATAATTATGAAGGTGTCATGAATGCTTCATAATTCATGCTTCATAATTCTGGAGGTGGAATTTGACAACGTAGTTCAATGGTTTATGAGATGCAAGCACTTGTCACGTCGTTTTCAATGAGATTTGTTAACAATTAAACGGATGGTTAAGGGAGTGTGTTATTATCACATTGTGTAAAGTTTAAGGGGTATTTTATACCAAATTTGAAATCAGGGGCAACTTGCACAATGAATATAGTTTGAGGGGGATTTATGAATTTTACTCAAAAATAAATAAATAAAATTTTGTTAACAAATACTCTTAAAACACTCGATAAATAAATTAAAAAAAATTATAAAATTTATAAATATTATAAAATTCATATATGCTTCTCAACTATTATTTAAAATAATAAAAAAAATTGAAATAAAATAAACTTGTGTGAATATACTGCCTATAGTGGACACACTGACACATTATATTCCAAATTTCTCACACTGACTCATTATATTGGTATTTAATTTTTTTAAAAAAATCAGTTTTCTCTTTACTCATCCTAAAATTGATTATGTTGATGATACATGTAATCACTCTTCCACTTTTACTCTGGAGTGTCTCGTTGTTACTTGTTAGATTTGATTCTTTCTATAAAAATAAAAATAATGATGTTGATATAAATATAATTTTTTTGCCAATTAATACACGTGAAAAATGAGAAACACCAGGAATCATGTGATGGGAAAGGATAAAAGTACTGATACTGCTAAAAGAGGTTAAGTTTTTTAACGAAGGCCTAGCCGATACTGTCGAACAAGATGGTTTGACAATGTCGATAATAAGATTGAGATTATGTTTGAAAGTTTTAAAAAAGATGGAAAGAAATGATTCATAATGAAATGAAATGAAAAGAAAGAAAATTGTCATTTTATTGTTTGGTAATTTAATAAGTTTAATGAAAAAAGAAGTTGAATATTTAATTCATTTCTTCTTTGACCTCTCAAATTGAAGACAAAAATTTGAAATTTTGAGTGACAAGGGGAGGATTCTTTAACCCTCCCTTGCCATCCCATTCTCTCTTTTATAATAATTTTCAAGCACAATATTATTAAATTTTACCATGTCATTACTTGTCAGTTCCTCTCTTTCCATCCTCCCTAACATACCCTGAGACAATACTTAAGGAAAGAAGTTGCTAATGAGCTTTGAATGGAGAGAAAGTGTTGGGGATAAAAATACAAGTTTTGATTTAATAAAGATATTCTCAATAGACAGTTAACATTCGACGAAGATAGGTAATTCGACAAAAATGATTTTTCTGTGGTCGAATGATAACATTGAGGTATTCGACAAAGAAGTTTTTTCGACAGTTAGACGATGATCTAGTGTCATAGTCAGATGTTGGTTTTTTGTCGAAATATCTCAGTTGCTTTTAGTTATTCGTCTTGAATTCAACAGCCAGATGGTGATCCAAGTGGTGGCCCACTCTCAAATGGCCAAGGGATGGTTTCGTCGAAAATAAAGTTATCAATGCTATTGACGAAGGATGACATAGCTGCTCTCAGTTGAGCAAAATATTAGTATAGATAAGCATGATATAACTGCCATGAACGTGATCAGTTTTTAGGAGTTAGTTATTTTTCATATTTTGCCTATACATACTAGTATTCACGATGTACAAATAGTGATTTTACTGGATATACAATCCTAACATCTCACTCAAGCAGATTAACGGATTTGATTCCAAGTATGACTTCCATTTACATTTCTAGCAATTTACATTAATGCAATGTCTTTTAAATTCTTTATTTTTAAGCCTTGTTCTTTAAATTTCTTTACTCTTTCTGCACTTTAAATGCATGCATTTTACGTTTTCTACACTTTAAACTTACTGCACTTTTACATTTTCTGCACTTTACTATTCTGTACATTTAAACTTTCTATACCTTTACCTTTCTGCAAATTTTACATTTCTTGCAATTTACTTTCTCAGCACTTTACATTTTGCACGTTACTCATCATTTTCCTAAACAAATTCATTTTCTACCGAGATTACCACATAACTTTGAACTCATATTCGTTTTGATACATTTATTTGTTTGTTGGAATTAATTCTGAATCTTTAAACCAAAATTCCACTTAAACAAATTGGCACGCCCAGTGGGACGAGTTCAGAGTGACTCGGTAGTGTCACAAACCTCTTCACAAGAAGATGGTTTTATGCGTTTAAGAAGTGAAAAGTTAGTATTTTCTTGCCCTTCTCAAGATACGCAAACTATGAGTAACGCAAATAATCAGGCGTCGAATGCACTTTCAGTTGAAGTTAGTGTGCTATCTTTGACAGCCGTTACTGCGTCACCTTTAACAACGGGTCCTATGGTTGATATAATAGCAACCGGTACTCTTAGGAAGTAACCCAGTGTTAGAACAAGTGGTGCTGGAGTGACTCGGTCATCACCAAATCAACCAAGTAATCAAAGTGTAATGAACTCAAATTCAAGGTTGGCACCACAATATGGTTTGCCACTAAATTATGTTCCTCCTGTGTTGGCACAAATGGGACTTGGTTATACTTTGGCTAATACTATAGGCCAAACAGTAGCCTCACAAGGCCAACCACAAATAAGTTCGGCTTTAGCAAGTTTTAATGGCCAAGGAATAGGAGTTGCAAGTTCAAGTAGTCCAACTCCATTTCGACAGGAAAGATTGAATTTGGCACTTGTATTTCCAAATATGTCGAGAGATATTCCTCAGAATATAACTGGGCCAACTATGAATTCTTTGGCCAGTTTTCGACAACAGATGGATGAGAGTAATCATGATATGGTGCATATGTTCACTCAGCAAATGGGTGCTGTGATTACGCCAATCATGAAAAATACAAATAATGTTTGCAGTGTATTGGCTTAGCAAATGGCAAAGCTAAACCAAGCCTTGGGAGTAGGTGATGTGGCCAATGATAATATTCAGGGAGTCCAGCCTGGGGTAAATAGAGAAATGGTCGCACCCCAGGCAAATGTGGGACAAAATCCACAAAACTTAGATCAACCAGGCCAAAATGATCAGCCTCGTTTGGAATATGAAAATGTCCATGTGCTCCGTCAAGGAAATGAGGATCAAATGGCTAGAAATGATGTGGCCGTCAGATTACTTCGACAAAATCTTGGGGGGTACCAAATGGTTGAACAAAATGTAAACCAAATAGTGGAACAAGTGTTGAATAGATTTGGTTTTAACGTTGGCTATGCCAACTAGCCATATTTTGTATCAGCATTTCCTAAATGGGTCCAACAAGCAGAGTTGCCTAGAGGAGTTAAGATTCCAAAACTTTCCAAGTTTGCAGGAGAAAGCGGGGAATCGACCGTCGAACATATTGCACGGTTTACAATAGAGATGGGGGAGTTGGCCACTGTTGAAGGCCTTAAAATGAGATTCTTCCCAAGTTCCCTCACAAAAAATGTTTTTTCCTGGTTTTCGACATTGAGACCAAATTCAGTCCACTCCTGGGCTCAATTGAAAAGAAGCTTTCATGATCAGTTTTTTAGAGGAGATTTGAAAGTGGGACTTACAGATCTTTTCAACATCAAAAGGATGTATAATGAAACTGTGGATGACTATCTGGTTAGGTTTCGACAAATGAGGAGTAGATGTTTTACTCCAATACCAGAGGTCGAAATAATAAAGGTAGCTGCAGGTGGTTTAGATTATTATATAAGGAAGAAGTTAGTGAATCAACATTTAGTTGATCTTGCCCAATTAGGTGAAAAAGTTAGGCAAATAGAACAACTAAAAGTTGAAAAGATTCAAAAACAAAAAATATTTCTTAAAAGAGAAAAGGTGGCATTCGTTGGATTAAATGAATTCGACAATGAGTTTAAAGGCAGCGATGATGAGTTCGAAGTTAACATTGCTGAACTTCAGAACGGTCCTCCTTATTTTTGTCAGGCGTTACAGCCTACTAGAAATAAGGAGAAAATGAGTTACGTTAATAGGAAAACATATACATTCGACGTAACCAAAGCCGACAAGATTTTTGATTTGTTACTAAAAGATAAACAGATTAAATTGTCGGAAGGTCATAGGTTGTTAAAGTTGGATAAAATTAAAGACCAAAAATATTGTAAGTTTCATAATAGTTTCGGTCATGTTACTAATGAATGTGTTCGTTTCAGAGACATAATTCAAAAAGCAATAATGGATGGGCGTCTGAAGTTTGCTGACAAGCTTAAAGCGGATATGAAAGTTGACACAGATCCGTTTCAAGCTGAAGTATCTTGTGTTGATCAGCAAGTTCCTTTAAATGTTGGGATGCTTAACATAAAGAGGTTGCAAGAATTCAACGTGGATACAAAGGATGTAACCGATATATATCCTAAGCCAGGTGAGTCTCTTGAGACATTTCTTGAAAGAAAGAAAGATGAGGGCAAGGTAAGGTTGTGCCCAAGGTGTAATGCGGTATATGATGAGCTTGCTGCGAAGAAAGCTGCTGAAGAACAACTAAGTATCCAGCAAGGTAAGGGAAAAATTTTCGACAGAAAAACCTGGAGACCACAGAAGACTTTTCATGCTCCAAGGCCAAAGCCAGTCTACATGCCTAGGCCTAACATGAATGGTTGGTTAGTCAAACCATAGGGGTTTATGGGAAACAAAGCTCATCTCAGACCATTTAAGACTAGGGTGCCACCTGCTAATGTTGCCGTGAATAAGTGGATGAAGAATTCCGTAATGGATGGACATACGTATTTTCGACGGAATGTGTCTGCCAGGAGGAGTAATTTTCAAAGGGATCAACCTTTTTGGAATGAAGACTACAAGAATAGAAGGATCAATTTAGGAAAAACCTTAATTGGCCAAGATGAAGCAGGATCATCAAAGGTTCATCCAATGTCAAAGAGTAAGAAAATGAGATTACAGAGATTAAGATAAGCGCAAAAGAGAAAAGATATGGCTGCAGGATTAGTGATCAAGGAGCAGCCTGTAGAAACAGGTTGTTTGGTGGTCGAAAAGAAACCAATGTTTGATCAGGATAAAGATGGTAGGAAGATAAAAAGTGTTGTTACCAAGGGATCATTCCCAAGGGAGCTAACAACAAATAAAGTTAGACGGCTTGATATTAATGATAAATCCCGACAAGAAAGGTTGGAAGAAATAAGAAGGGGTAAGCAAGTTCGAAGGCCAATTCCAAATAAAACAAAGAGGAAATGGCCAATTGGATTGATAGCGGCAGAAAAAGAGGCAAGAAAAAACAGTTTACCAGTCGAAAAGGACAAGGAGTTAATCAGTTCGAATGCTGAGAAACCGATAATAGGAAAAGAATAGATTAAGGACTCTAGAGTTGGAAATAGTAATATTGAAGACTGGTCAAAAGAAGAAATCAGGAGAATTTTAGAAGACCCAGATCAAGATGTTGAGTGGAGGAAGAAAGTGCTCGACATAAGAAGAAAAAGAGAAAGATTGGCAAAGCCTGACTGCCAAAATATGGACTCAATGACTGTTGAAGTTATTGAGGCCTTGAATGATCTAGAGGATCCTTTAGGCCTTGGTGATGAGGAGCAATTGGACATGGACATCAACTTGGAAGATAATCTGGATGATATCTTGACGGCTATGGATAGTAATTTGCCGTCGGAAGATTACTTAAGGATTGGAAGGCATCTAAGTGAAGAGCTGTCTGACGAGGAGGAATTCTTGAAGTCAATGAGTGTTAATTTAGTTTCAGTGTTACCTGCAGATTTTGAAGGGTATCACGAAATTGAGTACACTGGGGAGAATGAAGAAGATTTTGATGACCTCGACGATCATTGGCTCCTTTTCCAGGACAATATGATCACAGTCTTTGACAATACAGCTCAGCTTGAAAAACCAACAGAAGATCAAAAGGCTCATTTACGACCGTTACACATCAAGGCTCTATTAGAAGGAAAACCCACCAATAGAGTTTTGATCGACGGGGGGGCAACAATCAATTTAATCCCAAGGGCTATGATCAAAAAACTTGGGAAAGATGAGTCAGATTTGATGTCGACAAACATGATAGTCACAGATTTCAGTGGTAAAACCTCCCTGTCAGATGGAGTGGTGATGTTGAAAGTACAAGTAGGATCTGTTGCAAGATCGACATTATTTGTGGTAATTCTGATGAAGTTAAGTTACAATCTTTTGCTAGGGAGAGATTGGATTCATGTCGTCAGAGCAATACCATCAACAGTTCATCAGAAGCTCATTCTTTGGAATGAAGACGACCAAGTTGAAGTAATAGAAGCAGATGACAGTCCTTGCTATCTCCAGCAACTTCATGTCGATTTCAGAATATATGCTCCAAGTGTTAAACCAGTAACAGCAAGTGGTGGAGTGATTAACAAAGACGCACTCGAAGTTTGCTTGAGGGTTCAGTTTGGTGTACGATTGGTGAAGAAGGCCAAAGAAGATCGGCCAAGCACTAGTTATGAGTGTTAAGGATTATTTAGAAGAATTGTCGGCTTATTTAGCCGACAAAGCAGTATTTACTACTGAAAACATGCTGTCGGATTGTGTAATTAATGATGGTCCTTTAGGATTTGAAAAAGGGCTTGATGAAAAGCAAAGTGTGGAAGTGAAGATCCTTTGGAAGAAATAAACTTGGGCACTAAAGCAGATAGAAGGCCCATCTTCGTGAGTTCATTTCTGCCAAAGGATTTCAAAGAAAAGCTTGTCGAGTTAATTATGGAATATAAAGATTGTTTTGCTTGGGATTATGATGAAATGCCTGGATTGAGTAGAGATCTTATCAAGCACAGATTGCCTTTGAAAGAAGGATGCAGACCTGTTAGGCAAGCCAATAGGAGATTTGCACCTGAGGTGATATTAAAGATAAAAGAAGAGGTTGAAAGATTGCTCAAAGCCAAATTCATCAAAACAACCAGGTATGTCGAATGGCTTTCTAACATTGTTCCTATAGTTAAGAAAAATGGTAAGTTGAGAATATGTGTAGATTTTAGAAATTTGAACACTGCCACACCTAAAGATGAGTATCCTATGCCAATTGCGGACATGTTAGTTGATGCCGCATCTGGACATGAATTGTTAAGTTTTATGGATGGTCATGCAGGTTATAATCAAATTTTTATAGTCGAGGAGGACGTGTCGAAAACTGCCTTCAGATGCCCAGGAGCTATTGGGACATTTGAATGGGTAGTCATGCCTTTCGGTTTAAAGAATGCATGGGCCACTTATCAGAGAGCAATGAATACAATTTTCTATGATGTCATTGGAAAATTTATGGAAGTCTACATTGACGATGTCATTGTCAAGTCGAAAACAAAGGAAAGCTATTTGACAAACTTAAGGCAGGCATTCGACAGGATGAGGAAGCATAGCCTTAAGATGAATCCAGAAAAATATGATTTTGGAGTGTTGGCTGCTAAATTCTTGGGTTTCCTAGTCCATAAAAAGGGTATAGAAGTGGACAAGAATAAAGTCAAGGCAGTTTTGGAGGCCACACCACCGACAAACAAAAAAGAATTATAATCTTTTTTAGGAAAACTTAACTTCCTGAGAAGATTTATATCCAACTTGTCGGGAAGAACCAGAGTTTTCGCTCCATTGATCAAGTTGAAGGCTGAATAGGATTTTGTGTGGGAACCTTGCCACCAAGAAGCCTTCGACCAGATAAAGCAGTATTTGACAAAACCACCGGTCATGATGCCTCCAGTGCCCCGTCAACCGTTGAAGTTATATATATCAGCATCAGAAGAAACCATAGGAAGTATGCTGGCACAAGATGTAAATGGCGTCGAAAGGGCCGTATATTATCTTAGTCGAGTTTTAAATGATGTTGAGAGAAGATACAGTGCAATAGAGAAATTTTGTTTAGCATTGTATTTCTCATGTACTAAGCTTAAGTATTACATGATGCCTTGTAATGTACTGGTTATGTCAAAAACTAATATAATAAAATATATGTTATCGAAACCAGTGTTAAATGGTCGTATTGGAAAATGGACAATTGCTTTGTCAGAATTTTCTTTACAATATGTACCAATAAGAGCAGTAAAAGGCCAAGCAATTGCTGACTTCTTGACCGACCATCCTTGTTTGGATATAGATAATGTAAATATTATCGGTTTAAAACCTTGGTGTTTATATTTTGACGGTTCAAGGGATCAAAATAGAATTGGAGTAGGGATTTTAATTGTTTCCTCTCAAGGTACTCCAACTAAGTTCATGTTTGAACTTAAATATACTTGTTCTAACAATGAGGCTGAATATGAAGCCTTAATTGTCGGATTGGAGATACTAGTAGAAATAAAAGTACGTAATGTGCATATATTTGGTGAGTCACAGTTGGTCGTTAAGCAACTTGCCCAAGAATATAAATGTGTTAGTGAAAATCTAATGAAATATTATATTGTGGCAAGTAAGTTAATGAAACAATTCGACGAGGTAACTGTCGAACACATTTCCAGAGGTTTAAATGAAGAGGCTAATGAATTAGCACAAGTAGCCTCTGGTTATAGACTTTCATCCAAGGTTCTTACAAATCTAATGGAAATAAGAGAAATTTTATATCCATTAGAGGAAAGAGATACACTACAAAATGACATTTCGACGATTAATGACTGGAGACAACCAATACTGAGTTATTTAGAAAATCCAAGTCAAGATATGCATAGAAAGCTCAAGTATAGAGCATCGAAGTTTGTGGTATTAGGGGGAGCCTTGTATAGAAAGTTTGTCGATGGAAATTTAAAAGTTTGCCTGAGTGAAGCAGAGGCTTATATTGCCTTGGCAGAAGTCCACGAAGGAATTTGTGGAGCTCATCAGGCAGGTGAAAAGATGAAATGGGTCCTTTGACGTCAAAGGTATTATTAGCCAACACTAGTTAGGGATTGTATAATGTTTGCCAAGTCTTGTGAAGAGTGTCAAAGACATGGCCATATACAAAATGTTCCTACTAGTGAGTTACATGCTATAGTTAAACCTTGGCTTTTCAGATGGTGGGCTTTAGATTTAATTGGCCAAATTCATCCCGTCTCGTCTAAGGGACACAAGTATATTTTAGTAGGAGTCGATTACTTCACCAAATGGGTTGAGGCTGTAGCCTTGAAGGATGTAACCCAGTAGGATGTGATTAATTTTATTGAAGATAATATAGTTTGTCGGTTTAGAATACCACAAACTTTGACAACCGACTAAGGATCAGTATTCATTGGAAAGAAAGTTGTCGAATATGCCAGTTCAAGGAAAATTAAAATGCTCACGTCGATGCCATATTATGCTCAGGCGAATGGCCAAGTAGAGGCCATGAACAAAATAATCATAAATTTGATTAAAAAGCATATTGGTCGACAACCTAGAAATTGGCATAATACCCTTAATCAAATTCTATGGGCATATAGAAATTCACCAAGAGAATCGACGGGCACTTCACCATATAAGTTAGTTTATAGTCATGATGCAGTGTTACCAGTTGAGATTAATCTTCATTCCATTCGAATTCAAAAACAAGACGAGTTACCAATTGAGCATTATTGGGACTTGATGTTTGATGAATTGAATGAATTAAGTGATGAAAGATTAGTAACTCTAGAAAACTTGATTCGACAGAAAGAAAGGATTGCAAAGTTTTACGACAGTCGAGTTAAGTATAAATCTTTTAAGATTAATGACTTGGTTTGGAAAGTCATTTTGCCCATGGATAAGAGGTGTCGAAAATATGGAAAATGGTCTCCAAAATGGGAAGGACTATTTAAAATTACTCAAGTATTTTCTAGGAATGCTTATGCACTTGTCGAAGTTAATTCTGGTTTGAGGATTAAATCAATTAATAGCAAATATTTAAAGCCATATAAACCGACAATGTATGAAGTAAAAATAGAAATTGAGTAAAAATAAAATTTCATTCATATATTCGACATATAGAAATCACATACTGATGTTACATCTGGTTTAGATTATCAAGGAAGATAACAGAGAAATAAACCTATTCTAAATAAACCAGAAGCTTCTTCCCGGCTGAATGTGTTCTGAATTGAGCTCGTAGGACCTGAGGAAGAGGAAGGAGCAGACGACCCTTAACTTGTCCTGGAAGAGATTTTGGTTGGTCGTCTACTCCCTGATGAGTCATTTACATCATAACAACCGTGTTTCGAAACACTTTGTTATTACGATGCTTACTGAAGCTCATCAGAAATATTACGATTCTTACTGAAGTTCAAGTTGATCGTCACCATTAATACAGAGCCCTTTTTTCCATTTATCCCATTGAGAGAAGAAGAAATTATCTGAAGACATGGTGAAATGATGGAAAAGAAAAATCAGAATACGGATTTGAACTTCGGTGTTTCAGAAGAACACTATTTATAGAAGATTTTCTGCAGAAGGAGTCATTACGTGTTGCCTTGTAACTTTCATTATAATTAATTAAGTTAATTATGATGCACAATTACGAGATGCATTGAAAAGAAACAGAATAAAGAATGTTTAAAGAGCAACGTGTTGGAAACTGATCAAAAGGAATGATTATTAAGTATTGGCCTAGAAGGCCATACAAATCCTGTCGGATTATCAAACCGACGGTATAAAAGAACCAATACAATTAAAACCTCTATAAAACTTCCCAAGAGTCCTCCAAAGCTCGTTTGTCGGCACAAGCTTTTTGATATTCTGGTTCAAGAGAATGTATATCCGCCAATACAACTTTGGTCTCGACAGCCCATTGTTTTGAGTTGTTGATGATGTTTTGCTGTTTTACATTCCCTTGTTGCAGTGTCATGCTGAGTTTTTGTTTTCGACGACGAGTTTCTTCAAGTTTTTTCTTCAAATCTTCAATTTCTTTGTCAAGTTTTGCCTCCTTATTTTTTTCCATCAATAAGATAACCTTTCAGTTTGGTTATCTCATTCTTTGCGTCGGTCAGTTGCTTTAAAATCTTAGATTTTTCTTGAAGTTTTTGATCATAAGCAGGAATGACCTGACGAATAGTAGGCATGTTCAGAGATAAGTTTTGGAGAAAATCTTTGACAATCGAAGGAAGAGCTCGATTCGTTATTGGAAGTTATTGAGAAAGAGGTTCCAATTCAGCCACAATGGTCAGCATTCTTTCCTAGAGTGGTTGATCGAAACTTAATTGCTCAAAGGAGTAGGTGAAGGCATTTTTTAGCTCTGCCAAAAGCTCAGTAACATGAGAATCACTAGAATCTTGTCCAGGCTGGGTCGAAGAACGAGCTGATTGTGGAGAACTTCTATGGCTACCTGACAGCATAGATATCAATTCATCCAAATCTACCTCCATATCTTCAGCATTTTTTGGCTCTATGACAATAGAATGAATTTGAGATGACAGAGGTAGATGCAATTTCAGCTAAGAGAGTATTCATGTCGAATTCTTCAGAAGCAATTTCGACAGGATTGTCTTTATTTATTTGGGAAGAACTAGCACCCTGAATTTCTGTCAAGAGAGGCAAGGAAACAGTTGGTATTTTAGGAGCTTGAAAAAATTGATCCTCTGGAGAGAGAGTTTCATTGCCTTGTCCAGTAGGATTGTCAGGAGCGACAAGATCTATCAGTTGCTGTAGAAAATAAAAGTGACATCAAGATAAGAAAAATCTTAGGAATTCTTTTTTTTAAGACTTGAAAGATCTTACCTCAGCAGGTTGCTGAATTGGATCCTCAGCGTTCAATTCGGTGATAGGTCCTGAAGGACTTTCAGCAATTTGTTCAGATTCTAGATCCTGAAATAGAAAAGATCAAATTATTAAATGAAGTCTTGAGTTTCCAATTAGGAAAAATTGTGTCGGTTAATATTTACCTTGGGAGGAACAGAAGTAGTTTCGGCCTCAAGTTCAGTAGGTTTCAAGCTAGAATTTGAAGATTGAGTCTTTTTCTTCTTCTTCTGCAAAGGTAAAATAAGATGAGAATTTACCAAGATATATATAAAAAAAAAAGAAATGAAAGAAATTATACCTTCAAAGGATTTTAGAAGATGGGCTTGGAGATTCAATGATTTTGACAGAAGAAGTGGGAGTTAAGCCACCAACCTGTAATTGATAAAAGGTTTAATTTCGACAAATTGAAATTAAATTCTAAAAGGTTGGTTTAAAAAAAAAAATATACCTTGGAAGTTTTTGCCTTAGAAGGCTTGGCAGCGGCTTTGGGTTTAGCAGGGCTTTTCGTCGATGCCGCTCTAGTTGTTTTAGTTTTTTGAGCCTTTGGGATAGGAAGGTTTTGAGCTTTCTTGCCTTTTCTTTTCTTTAAGGCAGAAGTTTATGTTTCTTCTTCTTCTCCTTCTCCTGATTGCTTATACTCCAAAGGTCTTTTTAAAGGAGTAGCTAGAAAGAAAAGAAAGAAAAGTAATTAGTTGATGAAATAAGGAATTGATTTCAGAATTGAAAGAAGTACCTTCGAGCAATTTAGTGATGACTCGGGTATCTTTAGCAAATTGTTCACACGGGAAAGCAAACCGACGGGTAAAAGTAACTTCTGGAGTTCTTGTAAGAAAGATGTTACTAGCAGAAAAGACTCTATCAGAAGTAAAGAAGTTACCAGCCTTGGTGGGTTTGCCTGGGAATTCGTCGGCTAAACCAAAATGAGCACAAGGAAGAGGCACTGGTTTTGGAAAAGGGACTTGAAAAGGTTCAAGTCGTGCCAGAGGGTTTTTTATGGAAACTGCAATAAAATTAATAGAGCATTTCTCTTTGTGCACTTGCTTTTGTTTAGCCAGAACTTCTTCACAGTGTCGAACAATTGTGCCAGGATACCTGTAGTCCCACTTGATCTTGTAATATTTCTCAAAAGCTCTAATATCTTGAATATGTTTACCTTTGGTTTTTGTCGAAGGCTCTTGACCCTGCACAGGAACGAGTTGTTCAGTTATTCGGCTTCGACAAACATCAATATCGATATGGTAAGGACTATAGTATGTAGTCCACCATTCGACAAAATCTGGAGTAACTCCTCTATAGGGTGTGAAAGGAGAAATAAAAAAATGTTGTTTGTGCTTCTCGTTTTTCATAGCCACCCGTACAAGATCTGACATGTCTTGTAAGCAGCCATTAACAAAGTGTTCTTTGGCTTTTGGAGAGAATGGAGTGGGAATGGCTTGACAGAATCCTAGTTGACGAGCCATTGAATTTGGCAGGTGCAATTCTAAAAGATTGTCCGTCGAACCAGGAAGGCCAACAATTAACACTTGCCGACAAAGAAAATTTGACCAAATGGAAAGATTGTCGGCTTGAATAGAAGGGTTGTCAGAAATAAGTGGTCGAGTAAACCACTCTGGACCGACGGAGCGGTCAGCGAAGGGTGCAAAATAAATGTCTTCAGTATTGAAGGAAATAGAATGGAAAATGCTGAAAAAGTGCATAAAATTCTCTGAGTGATGCTTGTGGATTTTTTCATGTTTGAAATGGCAAAGTCTAATGCCATAAGTAGCAGAAGAAATTGTTGAAGGAGAAGTGTCGACTAGATAGTCTCCAAGAATGGCATTTAGCCAGAGTTGCAGCAACCATATGGGGCCACCAGCATTAGTTTTCTTTGTTTGTGACCTAATGCTTTGTACAATATCGTCAATACCAAAGTAAAGATTGGCAAGAAGGAACTGACCAAAAGTCAATTCTTGACCTTCATGAAGGAGATTGGCAAGGAGAAGGTAAGATTTTGACACCTGAACTGATTTAGTACAGAGAGCATAGGCCGACAACTAGAGAAGGAGAAAAGCCACATGTTCTTCGTCGGACACAGGGCCATCTGATGAAGAATAGAAATTGACAAAATTTGAAAAAGAAGTTGGGGCTTTTGAATAAACGTCTATGACGTTCAAGGGGAGAAGGATAGGAGTTATGACTTTCCCATCTGGTCGAAGACCAGTTATGGCAGCCACGTCGAAAAGCGTAGGTCCCATCATGCCATAAGGGAAATGAAAAGAATTGGTGGTTTTGTTCCAAAAGAAAAAAGATGCACCCAACATACATGAATCCATTTTCATGAGATAACGTGAAAGTTGGATATAGTCAAATATACCTAATTTCTTCCATGAAGTTTCTTTAGAGGCTTGGGCTCTATCAAGCCAATCAAGATACCCATTGATTTGGCCAGGTGGGGTTCTAAAAAGCCTTTCAAATTTGTTAAAATAACTGATGAGGATGGAAGGAAGAAAAGCCAAAATACATTCTTCTTTTGGATTTTTGCAAGGGAAAAAGCTTTGACTTTCTTTAATGATAAGTTCTTTGGTCAGAACTGGGCCCAAGAAAGCAGCTGGAGGATCTAAAGAAAGTGAAAGGTCGTTGATAGGAAGGATTACCTTGGAAAGATTCCACAGTTCAGATTTCTCTAGAACTGGGTCTTGAACAACGGCGTGGCTGCCCAAATCTACTGATGGTTCATTAACAGATTGAGAATGAGAAGCCATTGTAGAAAAAAGAAGCTTTTGCAGAAAAGACCCGCGAAAATAAGGTGGAGGAAGATGAACAGTAGAAGATGGAGTAAAAGTGGCGTGTGTCTATGAAATTTAAAGAAGTGATGAACAGTATAGAAGGTAAGAGGACGCGTGATATTCGTAAAAAGCTATTTTTTTTTTCAGAAAGGGATAAATATCATCCCTATTTATTAGGAAGAAACGACTATTTAATGTTTGAAATGATAAGTAGCAGTTGTGGTTTTCAAAAAATCCACGGAAGATTTTATTGAATTTTTGAAAACTAAATCAAAAATGATTTCGAAAAAGATTTTTTGATAAGGTCTTGACGTCGGATTGGAACTAGAAGATAAGATTAAAATTTATCTTTCTTCCAGTAACGTCGAAAGAAAAATTTTGGGGGACATTTGTTGGGGATAAAAATACAAGTTTTAATTTAATAAAGATATTCTCGACAGACAGTTGACATTCGACGAAGATAGGTAATTCGACGAAGATGGTTTTTCTGTGGTCGAATGATAACATTGAGGTATTCAACAAAGAAGTTTTTTCGACAGTTAGACAATGATCTAGTATCATAGTCAGATGTTGGTTTTTTGTCGAAATATCTCAGTTGCTTTTAGTTATTCGTCTTGAATTCAACAGCCAGATGGTGATCCAAGTGGTGGCCCACTCTCAAATGGCCAAGGGATGGTTTCGTCGAAAATAAAGTTACCAATGCTATTGACGAAGGATGACATAGTTGCTCTCAGTTGAGCAAAATATTAGTATAGATAAGCATGATATAACTGCCATGAACGTGGTCAGTTTTTAGGAGTTAGTTATTTTTCATATTTTGCCTATAAATACTAGTATTCACGATGTACAAATGGTGGTTTTACTGGATATACAATCCTAACATCTCACTCAAGCAGATTAACGGATTTGATTCCAAGTATGACTTCCATTTACATTTCCAGCAATTTACATTAATGAAATGTCTTTTAAATTCTTTATTTTCAAGCCTTGTTCTTTAAATTTCTTTACTCTTTTTGCACTTTAAATTCATGCGTTTTACGTTTTCTGCACTTTAAACTTACTGCACTTTTACATTTTCTGCATTTTACTATTCTGCACATTTAAACTTTCTGTACCTTTACCTTTCTGTAAATTTTACATTTCTTGCAATTTACTTTCTCAGCACTTTACATTTTGCACGTTACTCATCATTTTCCTAAACAAATTCATTTTCTATCGAGATTCCACATAACTTTGAACTCACATTCGTTTTGATACATTTATTTGTTTGTTGGAATTAATTCTAAATCTTTAAACCAAAATTCCACTTAAACAAAAAGATGAATAGGTAACTCAATGACTTAATATTTGTTAGTAGTGCTGAAGCTACTAGGAGAAGGAAGAGTACTAAAGCTATCCATTGAGATGTCAAATTGAAGCTGTTGAGCGAGAAGGAATAAATGACTATATTGATGTCGTCAAGAAATCGACAATACTGAAAGTTGTCAAATGTCAACATACAAGTCTTAGGATCAGTTGATATTACCTGCATATAAATAATGCTAATGTTATCGAATGAAACTCTAAGAATGGAGTTACGAAAATAATAGATCACCCTAAGCAATGCAGCGTGGCAGTTATCATCAGAGAAATGTGGATAGGCTGCTAACTAGCACATAATTCTGTCCAGAAAGGAGACAGTTATTTAAGCATGTCCTAGACATGTGACAAGTCATTAAAAAAATGGCAGCTATTTCCCATGATACCATGAAGCTAATATAGGCCCGCTATAAAGTAAGAACACCAATAGCAAGGTGGCGAACGTGAATAATGGAGAACGAGCACACAGAAGCTGTTGATAGCCATTAAGAACACATGGATTGATCTGAAGAATTGTAGTGCTTATGTGTCGCAACTACGTATCTATAGCAGTTACTCCATGTCACTGTAAATAAAAAATTTTGATAATATTTAAAAAAAATATGCAACTTCCTTAAACTTTAATTTTTTTATAAATTATTACTTCAAATTTTAAAATCTTCTTAATTATTCTTTAAATTTTAATTATTATCTCAATAGATCTTTATGTTTAATTTAAATTAATTAATTCACTAACAATAAAATTATATGTTATCATTTTATTTGTATTTATATTAATTAAGAATTTTTTATTAATTAATTTATTAAAAATTAATTTTAAATATATTTTCTTCCTTAAAAAAATAAAAAACAAATTTATTTTAAAAAACAAATTTGTTTTATTTATTTTGTAAAGAAGAAAATATATTTAAAATTAAATTTTAATAAATAAATTAATAAACAATTTTTAATTAATATTAATACAAATAAAATGATACCTTATATTATTATTGTTAGTAAAGTAATTGATCCAAATTAAACATAAAGATCTATTAAGATATTAATTAAAATTTAAGAACTAATTAAAAAGATTTTAAAATTCGTGATAGTGATTTCTAAAAAAGTCAGTTTAAGGGAGTTGTATACTTTTTTTTCCTATTTTAAAAGATCCTGAACATTCTGTACTCCTCATCTACAACAAGAAACGAATTACCAGACCAACCTTTTTCATTTCTAATCCTTAGTTTGTAGATTCAGGCTTTAGTAGGTAGATTTTCTTTAAATTTGTATTTCAAGTTAATTCCAAGTTCTTATTCAATTCGTGTTCTTCATTTCAATATTTTTATTGTTGCTTTAATCTCATTGCTTGATAAATCTCAACGATGTAACATTGAACACTTGCAAGAGTATTCATTGAACACTTAATACGTATTTTATCAAGCGTCATGAAGTTTACCATACTGAGATTGTTGTAGTGAAAACAACTTAGTATTGAATTAGTGGTCAAAACCGTTTCAAAGAGGGAGTTAGTTCTCTTATCCATACCAGGTAAGGGACCAAAGCCAAAATTAAATTGCCCACGTGTCAACTAAGGCCAATAAGCATTTTTACTCTGGAAACAAATGAAAAACTGTAATGAAATACCAAACAAAAAGGATTTGTAACAAATGAGTTTGTTAGGTTTATGGTTATGATGATGAATACGCAATTTAAATTTTTGAGCATGTATTTTTAGGTGGGCTTATTATATGGATTAATTACTTCCAATTTTTTTTTATTTGATTATTTCCAAGCTTCCTTTATATTAGATTAAGCTTAAATATATATTTTTGTCCCTCCAAATATATCAGTTTTTAGTTTTGTTCCTTCAAAAAAATTTGTTATAGTTTGTGTCCTTGTAATTTATTTTAAAAGTGAGTAAAATTAGTCTATGTTATTATTTCAAAAGTGATTGAAATTGATTCAATTTAATCTCTTAAAAGTAAACTTTCTCTCATTTCAAGGGTTAAGAAAAATCTGTTATGAGGGAATTGAATTGAGTCAATTTCACTCACTTTTAAAATAATAGTAGAGATCAATTTCACTTACTTTTGAAATTATAAGGATATAATGATAGATCGTTTTACTATCAAATTAAAAATCTTTTACCAATTTTTAAAAAAAAATTAGCACAGTGACAAATAGGGAATCACACAGTAAGGAAAATTAATTGATTAAACTAAATAATTCATATGAATAACAGAAACATAAAAGAACAATTAAAATTAAAATTAAACTTAAGTAATTAAATTAACCAAAATAAAAATTATGAAAAGTGAAGAGTTTAAAATTGATTGATTAATTTGGTCTAAGGATCAATTTCCACCATTAAGATTATTATTTCCATAAGTTGATTTTAATTAATTCTCCTATTCACTTGAGTTAACAACTTTGAATAATTAAAATGTAAACTATCTATTCCTCTAAAATAGCTAAGACGAAAACATTCACTCATAATCTTAACTAATAATTAATCCTAAAATGTGTAGAATCAAATTATCAATTGAAATAGAAGGTAAGTTATTCAAGACAAGACAACCTCATGTGGACCTTATAAACTTATGTTGAATTCTCCCTTGAAAATTAACAATTACTTGACCATAACAATTAATCTCAAATGCTACAATTAATTATAATTACATGGAAGCACAAAATTTCAAAACAAATTTAGATGATCAAGCTAAGAGAATTTTGAATATATCATAAACTTTTAAGTGTTGAAGAATTGCAAAAAACTCAAGTATATGAAAAGTGAATATTAATGTCAAATCAAATTAGAGAACATATCATCCTAGGGATTCAACATCACCCTTAACCAAAAGAAAAACTAGCCTAACATAGTGGAGGTAAACATCTCAAAATATTCATAATACATTAAAAATAGAGAAAAGAAAAGATGAAAACTCTTTAAAGAATAGTTCCCCAAATTGTGCTGCTCATTTTCTATTTGGTGTTTCGCTTAATTCCCTGTGTTGTGCGACATTGCTCTCCTTGTTGTGGGTTTTTTTTTCTACAGCGTCATTGAGTCTTTTATTTATTTGGATTTGGTGACTTGGGCTGCATCCAATTTGATTAGGTTTTTAACACTTTGATTTTCTGATAAGGATAACAATCCAATCAAAGCCAATTTTGAGTCTTCCACCATCAATTTAGGCTTTGGATAAAATTTAGAATTTGGATAAAACCTCTTTAAGGCTTCATCTTCAAAATCTCCTAATATTGAAAATTCAAATAAATTTATAAAATAGATAGCGAAGATAAAAATATTAAATTTTAAATAAAACAAATTAGAATAAAATAAAATAAAAATCCTAACAAATAAAACCCAAAGAAGTGTGCAACACAAGAGAAATTCAAGAATAAATCTCAATTAATTCAAACTTGTCCTAAATTGATTATATTGACCTCAAATTCATTCCAAAGCCTTTACTAACTTCAAAACATAGAAAGTAACATACAACACTATTTTTTGCATGATTTAAGCTTGGAACTAGCATAGAAAACAATAAAATAAGTGCTTGAAATTACACGTATCACACAAACCGTTACAAAATTTTTTGAAGAATCAAAATAAAAAACTGATATATTTAGAGGAACCAAAAATATATTTAAGCCTTAGATTAATTATATCAGGAAAGTATTTGGAATTTAGAGAAGTTGTAGTCTCCTCCCCTTTGCTCTTGATTTGAATGACCTCTTTACTAGAAATAATAGGCCATGCCACATTATGACAATTTTCTAGCCTTAATAAAGAGATCTTATCATTCCACTGGTCAAAATCTTCTGATTTATTGTAATACAAAAAACATAAAAAAGAAGTAACTAAGCGAGCAACAATTGGGTAAATGAGCAACTACGCAATTTACACATGCATCACTTTCCACAACTTAATGAGACTGTTTCCTGGCTCCAATCACTCTCCAACATTCTAGAAAAATCATGGGATTTCTTCTACTACATAAGAAAGGCTCATAAAAGAAGATCATTCAACATCTACGAAGCACAAACATGGACATGTACACGGGGCACGACACAGACACGGATACGGGGACACATCAAATTCAAAAATTATAGGACACGAATACAAGCATATATATATATATATATATATATATATATAATTTCAAAATTTAAGAAAAAAGTTTCATAATTCATTAATATCATTTTTATAAGCTTAAAGATTTATAATATTTTAATATATGTCATATGTGCCAATATTTGCTATCTAGTAAGTCCCTCCTAAAAAATATAGAACATAATTTCTATTGACATATTCTAAAAAATTTCCTAAACTAACTTCTCCTAATAGAACTAATTATATACAACTATATGTGCATAAAAAAATAACTAGAGGGAATATTGATGTGAGGCAAGCTTTGATGACAACGAAGTGGACGACTTGATACGAGCAGAGGTAAAAAGAGCAGATAAAAATGGTGGTGTGTGAAAAGATAAAACTTAAAAATCTAATAATGACGTGTAAAAAGATAAAACTTAAAATACTGGTATATGAAAATAATGACTTGAGACGTCAATCGTGTGATTGGGCTTGAGTGGGTTACGGGCTTACTAATTGAACGTTAGTCATGGAAACTAATTTTTTTAAAAAAATAATTAATGGGTCGTATTCAAGTCGTGTCCTAGTAGTGTTCAAGCGTGTCCAAGAAGTGTCTGAGCATGTCGGAGAAGTGTCTGAGCGTGTCCGAGACATGTCCAAACTAAAAATAATAATATTTTTAATTAGACACATTCGGACACGCAGGACACATGTGTCGTACGGGTGTCTCCATGTGTCTGACACAGACACGTGTCCGACATGCAGACACACTTCATAATCAGTGTGTCCGTGCTTCATAGTTCAACACTTTTGTCCCACAAATCAAGAAGAATTGTTATGTTTATGTTATCTTTTATTCTTCCTCATTCTTGGAACTTTATATTTGTTTATTTATTCTAAGAGTCTTTGAAATCCATTGTAGCTCATTCATAAGAGCAACCAAACCTTGAGAGTTGAATCACTTGTTCTAGTGAAAAAAAAAAGAGTATGGATAACATGATAGGAACTTCCTTTGATCTAGATTACTCTATTTTTGGTAGGGATTATGGGGTTTATGGTGTCTTTGGGAGAAAGAAACCACTATAAACTCTACTTTAGGCTAAGGTAGCAGAAGGTTTGTTAGAATTTTCGGAAGCAAAAATTCAACTTGAAGTGAAGAAAATCTCAAATACTTGCATAGGGACTGGATGTAGGTCATGGATTGTGGCTAAACTAGGATAAATAGTTTGTGTAATTCTCTCATCCTTTTCCTCTTTTATTTTCAAGCACTTATATTTACTTGTGTTGCATTTGTATAAGTTTTTAATAAGCTTTTAATTTATGACTTTTTATGTTATTGAACCCAAAGAACTAATTCACCACCTCTTGGTTCTTTCAATTGTATTAGAGCTTGATTCTCTAGAAGGCCTAACAGCTTGAGAACTCAGTCCTTGTAGGTTCAATGGAAGGAAATTTGATAAACTCAACCATCATTGAAGGACAATTCATCACAAGGCCATCATACTTGGATAAGATCAACTACACCTATTGGAAGGATTGGATGAGGGTATTCATTCAATCCATGGACTATAAACTTTGGCTTGCATTCAATAATAGACCAAACATCCCAAAGAAGATGGTCGATGGAAAAGAGATGGAGAAATCTAAAAAGGAATTCAATGATCAAGATATGAAGAAGATGTAACGAAATGCAAAACTAAAGAACATCTTCTATTGTGTTGTAAACCTGAATGATTCTAGAAAATTCTTAAGGTGTCGAACCTCCAAGCAAGTGTGAGATAAGTTAGACGTCACCTATGAAGGAACTAGCCAAGTAAAAGAAGCAAAAATTGATATGCTAGTACATGAGTCTGAGCTATTAACCATGAAGGAGGAAGAGAAGATCAATAAGATGTTAGAGAGGTTCTCAAACATACTCAACATGCTTGATGCTCTTGGGAATGTGTACACGTATAAAGAATTAGTAAAAAAGATCCCAAGAAGCCTTACCAAAGAGTGGCAATCAAAAGTGGCTGCAATCCAAGAAGGACGAGACCTCAACTCCATCTTCTTTAATGACTTGAAAGGAAATCTTATAATTTATGAATCAACTTATGCTAATACATGAGTATGAGTTATTCACTATGAAGGATGATGAGAAGATCGATGAGATGTTTGAGAGATTCTCAAACATAGTCAACACCCTTGATGCTCTTGGAAAGGTGCATACAGATAAATAATTGGTATAAAAGATCCTAAGAAGCTTTATCAAAGAGTGACAATAAAACATGGTTGAATCCAAGAAGGACGGGACCTTAACTCCATCTCCTATGATGACTTGAGAGGAAATCTTATAACTTATGAATCAACTTTTCTTAATAGAATGTAGGAAAAAAACACAACAAGGAAAGAAGTTGCTCTCAAAGCCACATCAAGCTCATACCAAGAGGAAGAAGAAGATGAAGGAGCTCAAATAAGTAGAGATGAAGAGATAGCCCTCCTAACCAAAAGATTGAACAAACTCAACAATAAAAGGTTTGGGGTTTAAAGAAGAGGCAACAATCCAAAACGGGTGATCCAAAGGAAGACCAAATTATATGCCATGGATAAATGTAGGCTACTACAAATCCAATTAATGCGATCCTGGTAATGACACCGAAACCATCACTAATATTCTACCTTGCCAATTGATTATAACAAGAGCAAACAATAATGATTGAGTTAGTGAAACAATAACAATTTGTTAAATGATTAATCTCCACTACTATACTATCGACAAGGCAAGACATATCATTTATGATTGCTTGACTTCAATGTTATTCTTAATCCTTATTTGAAACTAATAATTGTAGATAGCTGAGGTTCTAGCCTATATTACCCTATCTTTCCTTAGTTCGTCGTTAGGTATGAGTTCTAATCATAACTTAATCTCTAACCATAAACACCTTATTTATCTTGACTTATTCATGCCTACATTAAGATGAGAAAGTTATTAGGCTATTTTCTAAGCAACATCTACTAGGAAAATGAATATTCGACTTGTTGCGTTCCTATTAAGAATAACAAGTACCTCTCCATTATCCTTAGTTTACCATTGGGGTTAGGAAAACCCAGAGTCTACCAGTTAGTGAATTCATGAACTAGCAATAGAAGCATGCAAAGATCAATTTAGTTTTAGACCTAAACAATTCAAAGCATGAATTATAACCATTCAAAACAGAAGAACATAAACAGTTTCAATTAAAAAGGGGAAAATAATATCTACATTAAATAAACATAGTCAAGTCTAGCTAAGCATAGTTGGGGAAAACATAGATACAAACATTAAGGACATAAAACAAATTTAAGAGAAGAAAAGAATAGTTAGAATAAAATCAATTGTCTTCTTGAATCTATTCACTTAGCCATTGGTCTTTAATACTTTGGGCATCTTGCTCTTGGATATTACAATGGAAGTCCAAGACGATTGCTCTTTGAATCCCCTTTCACATACTTTTTATGTGTATGGCTTCATATTGCTTAACTAGGGAATGGATGCCTCTTAATTTAGGAAGGTGAAACCCTAAAAGTCAGTCTGTGAGTGATATGACCCAAGTGCAACTTAATTTAACCTCTAAGATCACGTGTCCAGATCCCACGACCGTGAGATTTGGCCGTGTAATAGCCAACTTGTGACAACATCAGTATCGTCAACTTATTATACTATTTACGTGGTCCAAATACGAAAAGTAGGAAAAGTGGTAAACATGAAAGTTGTATCCCTATGTTTTTGCTTTCCAACACCACTGAAATCATCTTGATTATATATCTATAGCTTGAGATATTCCTAAAAATATTGTACAGAGTTCAAACACAAAAGTTACCTGGATTATATTTTACTGTGTTTTCTATTTTTGTTAATTGGCATCCCTATAAAACAAGATAAAATCAATGAGATAATATCAATATCAAGCTTTAATAAATCTCATTAGTTCTTTTTAAAGAGCAAGTGGGAAAGTCATCATATTCATTATGAGATAATTTCCCATAATAATAATATTTATGACGCACTAAAACAAGAACAAATCTATTTTTTTGTAATTTATTAGCTAAATTATGGAAATTATGTAATAAAACCACAAAGCCATATAATAGGGGGGAATTATTATAATTTCTATTAAAAGGGATTAATTAATTATAATTAAGATCTAATAAAATATTAATCCAACACTAAAAATATGTGGTAGAAATTTCACGAAGATGAAAAATTTCAAAAGAAGTCAAAATCTAATATTTGTATTATCTGCTAGTTATCAATTATCCTCTCACAAAGATGAAATTTCAAAAGAAGTCGAACAAAAAGTAAGCAGCAGTAGAAAGCTCCACTTGGAATGACTGTGAAGACTTTTCATCAAAAAGTGAACAAGAAGATGAAGACGAGACGATTAATATGTGTTTCATGGCAAAAAGTGAACAAGGTGATGAGGTAAATGACTTTAACCACCCTTTTACTTATGATGAATTAAATGAAGAGTTTGAATAATTGTTAAAGGATTCTAAATAGTCTTTTCGACCCATGGATTGCGCAACTAGTAGTTTTTCTACCCTAGGCTTCGTCGAATGGTGAAACAATTATTATGAACCTCTAGTGCCTGATCTTGACACCTGTTTAGGTCAAATGACTGAAAGAATTCCCTATACGGCATAAAAAAGGATGCTTGCCAAGTCAAAAGATTCATTAAACAGGGTATTAGCAGTCGTTTCCAACTATTGTTCCCTTCCAAAGGGTAGAAAACATTACCCTGCCTTCGAGGTTTTGGCTTTTGAAAGTTATTTTAATGTTAAGTAGATCTTCGACTGGGTTCAGAAACAACCAATGAGGTAGAATCGTTGCTAGAACAAAGATTCAAAAACCATTAGGATTGTTGTCTTTGAAAATTCTTTGATGCCCTGACGTCGAATCCCAATGTCGAACGGGATTAATTCTTCACTCCATTTTGTCGAATGTTGGTTCCTATACCAACGGTGGGTTGCTGATATAATTGATCATTTTGATGATTGTAAAAACCAAGTTACCTTTAGTGGTAGTTACATGTGTTCACATGGACATTATTCGAGAAAACTGGGTACTAGGGTGGTTCACCAACCCTCTTCATAAGTTCAGCACATAACTCATCATAAGTATCCTAAACTAATTTAGCAAACACATCGATGTGAAAAATAGAATGTTGCTACATAGGATGCTTCACTACATTAAAAATGTTAAACTATACTATAATATCTCCAAATTTCGTGGAAAGAGTTCCAGCATGCACATCTATTTTAGTCCTTGTGGTCTTAAGGAATGGTCTCCCCAAAATGATTGGAGCCTTGTTGGATGATGACTCTCCTTCCATATCTAGAATGTAAAAAATCTACAGGAAATATTAGCTTATCAACTTTCACCAAAACATCTTCTATCAAGCCTGCTGGGTATGCATTGCTCTGATTTGCTAATTGAATCACCACACCTATTGCTCGCAAAGGTCTACGTCTAAGAGAATTAAAAACAACCTTAGGAATCACATTTATTAAAGCTCCTAAATCTAACATGGCATTCTTAAATTTGCAATTGCCTATAATGCATGAAATTGTAAATGTTCTTGGATCTTTGCATTTTTAAGGAATTGGTTGAATGGGGGCTGAAACATTTTGCCCCATACTGATTCTTTTATTACCCTTTAGTCTCTTCCTGTGTGTGCACAACTCCTTCAAAAACTTAGCATATTTCGGAATCTACTTGATTGCATCTAACAATGGAATATTCACTTCTACTTTCCTGAAAGCTTTAAGAAGTTCTCTATCTTTCTCTCTCTTATCTACTTTTCTGGACTGAAGTGCCTTCTATGGAAATGAAAATGGTACACCATGATCGGATTTATGCTATTATTTCATATCAACTACTAATTTCTACACATCATGTATTGGATCAAATTTCTGATTTGCACTAGTCTCATGTTCTGTAGAATTTGATTTTTCTATAATATCATATTCCTTTACTGATTACTGCTTCTTCTGCTTGCTTGTCACTAGCTTGCCAATCTCAACATAATGGCACTAATATTTCCTTTTGGATTTAGAATTGTTTGAGAATGAAGTTAATCAGAACCTTGTGCTTTCAATTGACTCAATGAAAAAGCCAATTGTCTAATCTAAGTTTCCAAGTTCTGCATGGAAGCTTCTATTCTTTACTGAAACTGGATATTATTGGTCGCCATTTACTTCACCAGGTCCTCCAATGTAGGCTCGGATTGAGAAGCTGTTGGACCTTTTTGCTGCATAGGTGGTTGTTGCTTATGCTGTCGAGCAAGCTGTTGAAATTATTGCCTACTTGGTCCATTATTTTGCTAAAACTGTTGTTACCTAGATAGTTGTTGGTATTGCTGCTGGTACTATTGTGGTGTTACTGCATTCCCATATCTGAGATTCAGATGATCCCTCCAGCCAAGGTTATAACTACTAGAGTAAGAGTCATATCTAAGCTGTTGTTGCTGCTGATATTGAGGTTTACCAAGAAAAATGCCTGCTACAACATCAAAATAAGCTTGATATGTAGAATTATCTTCTTGAATTGTAAGGCATACATTTATAGGATGAGATAAACAAGAACAAATGACATATACCTTTGCAGGCCCTTGTATAGGTATTTGTTGTTGTCCTATTACCAATTGCCTCACCAAGGAAGTTAACTCATTAAGTTTATGTTCCATCCTTTGTTGGTTAGCATGAGACACACGAACATCATTCTCTCCTCAGGTGGAAGTAATCATCCTAGTACCAAATTACTGGCAGTAGGCAGCCATGTTAGCAATTAAATTTTTGGCAACAACTGGAGTTTTATCAACTAAGGTACCTCCACTAGCAGCATCAATCATGCTTCTATCCATAGGTGATAAATCCATGAAATGTAGTTGTTTGTGCCCCATAACTGTGTTTTATTGATTGCTTAAGTCCTTGTGATGATACATATTTGGAAAGTCTTATACTTATATTTATTGAATTCAATTCTGATACCTTCCATTTTGATATTAAGTAAATTGTGCATATTCTTTAAGTGATTAAGTGAATTTGCAACTGTTATTGACTTGGTGATTTTTCTATTATAGGAAGGGCTCCAAACAAATTGATATATGGAGCATTTGAGCAAAAACTAGAAGAGAAACCCAAGTGTGCAACTCAATACTCAACACCGCGGCGTAGACATATCAATGTCGCGGCGTAAACATGTAATGTCGCGGCGTTGGTGACCTAAATGTAGACACACCGTGACATAGGTTTGTTAATGCAGCGGTGTGACTATGTTTTCTGAGCCTATAAATACTGTTTATTAGATTTTTAAGAGTGAGTTTTTTTAATTTAGAGAAACTGCGGCTAGGGTTCCATTTCTGGGTTGAGAGGAGACCAAGGGAGCCAAGGTTAGAGGTCATCTTCTTCATGGAAGGAGATTCAAGCATCAAAGATTATATCCACGAGCTTCCTTCCTTCTCCCTTCTCTTTTCTATCTTCCATGAGCATGATTTTTGTGATAGATTTTCGTGTTTCATGATGTAGCTAAGCTGTATTTAGGGATAACTTCGAATCCTTCTATGAATATTAATGACTTTATATTTCTTTGAGTATATATTGATGTTTAGTTTTATTCAATCATATGGATCTTAATGCTCTTAATTGTTTGATAAGCTTTTAAGTGATTTGATGAAATCTGATTAATCTAGACATAGGAGTTTGGATTTTAGATCATATGTAAGGTTGATGCATGTTCGATTTTATTCAATTGGCTTGGATAAATTGATTAGCTAATGTGATAGAAATATATCTCTTAGCCATATATAACAAGTGTTTGAGAATTGATTTTAATGACTAGAGTTTGCGCTAGTTCTCATGAAACATAATGGATTAGGTAATTAAAACATAGTTGATTGACCTAGACATAAGCTATTAACTAAATCAGATTCTCAAGCTAACTTAACTAATGCATTCATATTGCTTGTTAGGATTGCATATCATTAGTTGAAGTAAAGGGTGAAGAAGGATTTCTTAAAACTCTAAACATTATTTTTGTTGCTTTGTAGTCTTTAGATTTAGTTTTTATGCATTTTTCGTAATTTTTATGTTCTTGAATAGAACTAGCTAAGCTATTGATTAATATTTAACATTGAAAATAAACTTATCCTCAACGGAACATTCTCTTACTTTATAACTATATTACTTGTGCGACCCGTGCACTTGCAACCTATTTTGGGACAAACAATAGGCAATAGTCCCTCATAGAAATACTGAATCATTAGTTGGTCACTTATCTGATAGCATAGACAGCTTGAACATAATTTCTTAAATCGCTTTCAATACTCATGCAGAGTTTCTCTTTATATCTGTCTTATGCCACATATATCCTTCCTAATGTAGCAACTTTGGAAGCGGGAAAGAACTTATCTAGGAACAATCTCTTCATATCATTTCAATCTATCATGGAGCCAGGTGGAAGGTAGTAGAGTCAGTCCTTGGCTACATTAGCAAGGGAGAATGGAAATGCTCTAAGCTTGATATATTCTTCAAGAATGCCTTGTGGTTTCATGGTGGAGCACACCACATGGAACTCAATCAAATGCTTGTGGGGGTCATCACCTGCAAGTCTATGGAACGTAGGTAACAAATGGATTAGTCTAAATTTCAATTCAAAATCAGCATCAAGATCAAGATACTAAATACACAATGGTTGGTAAGTCACATTAGGAGCAGCCAACTCCTTCAAAGTCTTGTCATTCATGTTATTAGCCATGAATACAAAATTGTCAACAAAGTCAGAATTATCAACTTGATCAAATAACCTTCTCCTAGTCTTTTTAAGCAAATGCAAAGTTCTTTCTATCTCAGGGTCCAAGTAAAAAAGATTATGAGAAGTAGCAGACCTAATCATGCACTACACTATACTATAGGGGCTAAAAAAAAAGCAAAAGTGGCTCAAAACATAATAACAATAGTAAAAGTCACATAAAATATCACTAATAACCCTATCTACACAATTTTAAAAATTATGAGACCACCACAAGGTAAAAACTACACAAAAGTGGTACCTAAAAATGTAATAAAAAAATCTTTAAAAAAAATAGAAAAAATGGTCTAAACGTTGGAATTTGGCCAAGATAGGGTGGTGCTCATGATAAAGCATGAGCTTTGTTCTCCACACCATTTTCCTTCAACTGACCAATTTTCAAGTTATTTTGAGCTGGCTGGGTCATACATTTGTTTATGCACTTGGAGGCCACAATTGGGCTAAAAACCACCTAAAACAAGGGAAACATGAGTTAGTGAACGGTTAGTAGCTAATTACACTCCTATAATAAGATTGATTAAACTCATAATGATCCCCGATAATGGCACCAAAATTTGATAGTTGCCGAGAGTATCAAATTACATCAATTTATAAGTCGATTCACCAAATTACTTGTAGTATAAGGTACCACTAGGTTGATCTCTTGGATCACTCTAATTAAGCAATCAGATTAAAAAGTTAACAGAAGGGGGAAGGTTGCAGAATTAGTTAACAAAAAGCAACTAAAAATTGTAAACAAAATTACGTAGACAACCAATCCAAGAAAATCAATTAATCTTGAGCTTAGTCCATCCTTGATCACTAGGAATCCATTCAATTACTAACCAAATTCTTAGCCTTATATCACATCAAGAAACCTTAAGATGATCAATGAATTGTCTACTAGATAAGCATCCAGAATTTAATTAATCAAGATTAGACGAATTAAGCACTTATTTAAGTCTAAATTAACCTAAATCCAGAATCCAACCAAGCTAAATAATCCATCAAACACCTTTGATGCATTATTTAGTCTCTATAATCCTCTTTAAACATGTGGTAGTTATGCAATTATCACATCAATATCCAAATCAAATTAAGCAATTCAATCCAAATTCAATCAAAATCGAAAGAGGAAGAAGAGAAACTTGATTAACAATTAAATGTAGAACAATCAAAGCAAGATCTCAGAATTAAACATCAAGATTGTCTATCCTTATGATTGATTAAAAGGTTCTAGCCCTCCATGGATAAGAGGGAGGAAATTCAGAAAAAAGGAAGAAAACCCAGAGAGAAAATGAGAGAAAAGTGCAAGAGAAGTTAAGAAAAATGGGTCTATTCCTCTCTCTCGGACTCTCTTCTTTCCCCAAAATAATTGCCTCTAACACTGAAAATTCAAGTTTGCCCCTAACTTAGAATTAATCATATTCCTCTTAACTTTAATTGAACACCTAATTTGCCTAAATTGAGCTTAGGATGAGAGAGTTATACCCAAAACATTCTTAACAACTCTCTGGACCCATAAGCCGACTTCAAAGGGAGAGAAAACCATTAAAACATCATAGTCTTGATAAGTGGTCTTCATAAGAATTGAACTCAGCTTTCCAATGGCATTGGTCCCAGTTCTTTATGACTCATACAACCAACATTATGGCCCAATCCTTGCATATTGTCCAGGTTCTAGCAACAACATCTCTATTCTGCATTCCAAGTCCAATCTAACCCACTAGAGATCCAATTTAGCATTGGAGCTCTTCATCAAAGTTATGGAGCTTTCTCATAGCTTTCCTATAAGGTAAAATTCGTAATTTTTAAATGTCTATAATTCAAGTTATGCCTAAAATATAGAAATAGTGTAAAATTCCAAATAATGATAAAAAATACAATTAAGTCCAACTTGAATCCAAACTTATAAAATGTGGCCAAGACCAATCAATTAAGCACATAAGGGGTCTAAGAGACTAAATATGATGGTTAACTAATATATGAAAATTGTGTTTATCAGTATCACATCCAAGATAAACATTGGCACTTACAAATTGGAAACTCTCATGGGCAAGCACATTAAAAACTACTGGAACGCAGAAAAACTTAGAAGATACCATAGCTAGTCATTTCAACTTTTCCACTTTGCTTTATTATTTCAACAACCATGTAAAAGATGGATTCTGACATCAATAAAATGATCTCGGATTATTTAGATAACTGCTTACTTTATTTACTTATGTTTAATATAACCCACAACGTCAAAGTACCTTGGCGAGGTCTGAGGAATATACATTCCAATAAAGATCACCTATTCCGATTGCAACTATCAAAACGGGCAGTCTACTTGACTGCTATCTATGGTCTCTAGTGAGTATACGGATTTTCACCCACCCCCAATGAGCCTAACCTTGACCCACAAGTTCAAAAAGAATTTGACAAGGTTAAGCGTATCTAACGAGAACTCGAAGTTCGGAAACAAAGATTGCCAGGATCCATTGTATGGATTCCCCTTCTGAGGTTCTCCTTCCATCTTTCCACATAAGCAAAGTCCTTGCGAACACTTATAAAATTTTCTAAATGTCAAAGAAAGTCTTACACATAATAAATATGCCACACTCAAACGTCCATCCTTCGAGGTTCGAGATCACTCACTCCCTGTGATTCATCCTCGGGTTTCCGAGATCATTATAAACTGAACAACACACACATAAATCTTCCTAAGTCCTTTTTAGAATTCACATGTGATTTCGAGCATTAGACCCAAAGCGGACAAAGGCAAAACAATGCAAGAAATTTTCCTAAGTCCTTTTTAAAGATCTCATACAAATTTTGGGCGTTGGACCCATAGTGAATAAAGGCAAAGCGAAAGTAACATTTACACAACATAAGAAAATGCAAAAAATACTAAGTTATGGAAATTAAAAAAGTCCTAGCTGTAACAGCCTAATAACTGTACCCTAGTATATCTAGCATATACCTCTATAAATAGTATCAGTTCTGCTACTTCTAACTTAATCATCAACTAATCCATAACATTTAAAAAAATAATTATGGAGAGCCATAACTAAAGTTATATATATAAACTTTATACATACAACTTTTTACATTCTCAAAGCAAATATAAATTAACACATAAGCTTTGAGTTAAAAACATAAACTAAACTCTTATAATCTTCTGCTATCTCCATCTCCTTACCCTCTTGTAAGGTCTTGACCTGCTAACCATGAAACATAACGGGGTGAGAATATAAAATTCTCAGTAAAAACATATACCTCATAGTATTAAAACTAAATATATACAAAGATATATTTCTAAATTAAAACTCGTATATGTACCTTAAATATGCTTAGGAATTATATTCATTTATTTGGCATTAAGCCTACTTATCGTTAGTCTGAATATACTAATCCTTAGCTTAGCCTTAGACTTGACATCCTGGGCCTAACTTTGGACAACTAATCCTTAGCTTCGCCTTGGACCCAATATCCTTGACTTAGCATCGAATAACTAATCCTTAGCTTCGCCTTGGACCTGACATCCTTGGCTTAGCATCAGATAACTAATCCTTAGCTTAGTCTTGGACCTAACATCCTTGACTTAGCTTCGGATAACTAATCCTTTCATGAAACACTCTGGTGTCACCACTTTGCTAGGCTTGCCCAACAATGTTCACTACTTAGATAACTAATCCTTTCATGAAACACTACGATGTCACCACTTTGCTAGGCTTGCCCGACAATGTTCACTACTTAGATAACTAATCCTTTTTAAATAAAGGAACCAACTCTTATCAACTAGGTCCTATGACGCTTAACTCTTGCCAACTAGGTTTTATGGCGCTTAACTCTTGCCAACTTAACTCTATGGCATTTATCTCAAGCCAACTTAGCTATATGACATTTAACTTATGCCAACTTAACTCTATGGCACTTAACTCATGCCAAATTAGCTCTTTAATCACCATTCTGGTGATATCTATGCAACACTTTGTTACTTAAGGGTTAGATACCTTCTCAAGATAATCCATTACTCTTGGATATCCTAGAATTCATACTCTTCTCATTTTACTAGAGTGAATTCTTCAGTCTATTATAATATACTTGTATTCAATGCACCATTTCATCACATTTTAAGTGATATCTAATGCAACATTAAGTTGCCTAAGGTGTTCAATATTTTTCTAGGGCAAACCCTTTACTCTTGGGTTGCTCAAAGGCCTTAGCTTCTTCATACTTACTAGGTGATCATCCTCTTCTTGAACTATTCCCATTTGTGTCTTAACACCCTTTGGGAAATATATAAGGATGATTCTAACTCATAGGAAACATCAATTCTTTCATAATAGAATTCCTGAAAAATCCTGCTACCCATTTCTTATTAATCAAACTTACTTCTCTTGTATCTAGCATTCCACATAACCATCACTCCACAAGTGATATCTAGTGCAACACCAAGTTGCCTAAGAAGCTAAACACCTCACTAAGGTAATCCATGTCCAATGGATACACCAAACTCTTTTCTTTCCTTTGCATGTAACTAAGTCTTTCCCTTTAAGATATACCCATATTAGTGCCTCAACATTCTTAAAAAGACATGAGCAAAGGATTCTAGCAACTAGAGGAACTCAATATCATCAAAATAAAAATCCTGATGAAACCTGCTCTCGGCGTCTAGGCGCCCTATCTTGAACATCTAGGCACTAATCGCCCTGCTACACGATCATTCTTCTCTGGACCTTGAGCGTCTAGGTGCTCTATACTAGGCGCCTAGGCGCTCTCTACGTGACAACATTTCTGCAGAATGCGTTTTCTACATAATTGGTTTGGAAACCAATTTCTAACCCATCAATCATGGATTCTAAGTGATTTCTAACACTAATCTAGGCCCTTAAACTTGTTGTAACTCATTTACAAGCTATGAATTCTCTTGGGGCATATATCTAGGTCCAAATCACATAATTCCAAACCATTTCCTAATTCCCCATTCATGAATCAAAATGGTTTATCTTCGGCCATAAATGGTAATCTAACATTTTCTAGACTTAAACTATCCTAACTTAGTCCTTGGAATCAATAACCAAGCTAAGAACATGGATTGGCCATCCAAATCCCTATTTCTATTCAAAACCCCAAACCATATCCAAATATAACCAAAGATGGAGAAATGAATAGAAATCCCATTACCTCTTGATTGGATGAAGATCTTAAAGCTTGAATCTTGATCATTGATCTTCATCTCTTCCTTTTTCTTTTTCCCCTTCCTCTTTTTCCTTTCCTTTCTTCTCCCTTTCTTCTTTTCTTTTCTTCTTTCTCTATTCTATGTTTCTCAGCCGTGAGAAGGGATAAATAAGGGGGTGGATGTGGAGGGAATTTTGAAAAAAGTGTAACTTAAGTTTCTATGCTGAAACTTATATCTGTTAAGGGCACTTGAATTATGCTAATTTAAGTTTTTCAGTTTCCATCAACTTTAGAATAAATACTAGTATTCATCTAAATTGTTGTTTTACTTTTATTCTATTTTTTCATATCTGCTGGAGATTAATTCGGCATTAAAAGCACAACTAGTATGCCTAAAAATACTAAACTGACTCTGATTGATCCCAAATTTTAACTGCATTTTAGTTAACTCATTTATGACCTAGAAATAAGTTATCCATACATGTTTCCCTCAACTTAGTAATTTATGCTACTATTTGAGTCATTTTAGCCTACTTTTCAACTTCAGAGTTGCAACTAAGTGCCTAAACGAGCTCAGTTTATCACAAAATTTAACTGACATGTTATACAAGTATAATAGTACCTCTGAGACCATATACAAGCCTAACATGTTTTCTCGGGATGCTATATTCTCCCATTCTTTTTAAAATTTTATCCTCAAAATTGTTCACCTCATGTAAACAACTGGGATAAACTTTCTTAACATGGATTTTCTGACTACTATGTAGTCCTTTTCAATACAAGATTTTCCACTAACCACATTTTCTCTAGAGGAAATCGACTTACCTCAAAACATTTGATTCATCTGCTTGTGGATAGTAATTTGTACTAAAACTCAACTTAACTTTAAATTACTTATGCAAGGCTTCTTAATAACTAGTTATGAACATAGAATCTCTCTCAGATACTATATTCTCTGGGACTCTATGCATTCAGACTATTTTCTTAAAAAATAGCTAAACAACCTTTTTAGAAAATAGTTAACTTTGCTTGGTAAAAGGTAGGTAGATTACTTACCCTTTCCGCACTTACTTGAAGCTTAACATATTCTGCCATTTTCTTTAATATACTAGGCCACCAAATCATCTTCTTTAACTCTTAAAGAACCTTAGTAGCCTCTAGATAGATGGTATTCTTTCTCTTGTGAGCCTCCTCTGAAATCCCTTCCTTGGTTTTTGACCCTCTAGGAATGCAAAGTATGTCTCTAAACTTTACTATTTCCTCATTGGTCATAACCAAGATCTTCTATAGTTCCTTAGAAGTCTTGCTCACTCTTGTCCTTTAGAGTTTCATTCTTCTTCTGAGCTTCAAAGAAATCTGAGTTCTTAGGCATTTTACTATGTCCACATTGCTCACTGTGAGATTATTTGGAATCATAGTCACCACTAGACTCAAATTCTCGAAACTTTTCAAGAATGTCACTCTCTATTGGACTATCATCTGGGCACTTGTAGGACTCTCCTACCTAGTGCATCGACCACTACTCTGGCCTTGCCCAAATGATATCATAACTCAAGGTTATAAACCTTGAAAAACTTTACCTATCTATGTTGTCTCATGTTTAGCTTCCTCTGATCAATAAGCATCCTTAAGCTATCATGATCGCTGAACATTTCAAGCTAGACTCCTTATGAGTATTGTCTCCAAAACTGTAAAGTAATCACTATTGTGGCTAATTCCCAAATCACACCTAAGGTAGTCCTTCTCTTGTAGATTTAACTGCCTTGATACATAGGTATCTACTTACCTCTTTTGTTTCTGAACAAACCCCAGTACTATCTTCAAAGTATAACTAACTACTTCGAAGTTCTCATGGAAGTCTGGAATTACCAATACTTGTGTAGTGTTTAACCTTCTTTTTAACTATTGGAAACCATACTCACACTTTAGAGTCCACTACTAAGCATTACCTTTTCTTAGCTGATCTAATCAAGATAGCACTAACTGAGAAAGTCCAATGTTGAACTCTCTACTCTAGGTTACAATGGTTGTTCTTCCAATTGTACTTCTGCTTAAACTTTGCTAGGGTTCTCTGTAATTTCCACCTTTTGAGAAATTACATAACCCTTAAACTTGCACCACTTATAACCCAAAACTGACTTTTGGCTAACTTGGTACACCACTACTACTCTCTAAGAGTTTCCAAATCTATCCTTGACATACTTTTTATGTTCTTTCATGATCTTAGAAAACTCTTAAAGATATTATCTTTTCAATCTTGGTTCTAAAACAACTAGCTCTTAAATTAATTATACTTGGCGAAGTGCCTTTTCTCTCTCCTTTGCAAAGTCAAAGGGCTTATCTCGTTTTATTACTCTTGAGTGAGCTTAACTCACTACTTTGTCTTTGGTAGAGTGCTTACCTCACTCTTCTACCAAGCTTGGCAAGATTTACTTGCATTCACTTACTTGCCCTAGGTAAAGTATTTTACTCACATCTTTACCATAATAAGGTGTTTTTCTCGTTCCCTTAAATAGGAATTATATTCTAATCTTGCTATGGTTCAACTTTAACTATTAAAGGAACCATTTCTTGAGAAAATCTAAGGCTTCTCTTAACTGATCTTCCCGATCATCTTTCTTTTTGACAAAGACATTTAGTCTTGATAGTTCTTTTGTTCAACTGCCTAACATGAGCATAGTCTCACCCTTAAATTAAACAAGAACATAACATCACTTGTCTCTCTTAGCAACTAAATCATTCCAACTAGGTAAGCAAACTAGATTCACAAAATAAACCAACATGACTTACAAAGTAAATCCATACTCTCCTTATACACACCTTAAAAGATTTCCCTTTACACGTGCTCTTACCTTATCCCAAGTTGGAAGATTTCGTCCCCTCTGCTGCCTCACTTTGATCTATATCCTGCTTGCGGATCTTGGTACCTTGGAGTCAGATTTACCTCCTTCTTTAAGGTTGCTCATCTCAAAAGCATCCTACTCATATTTATCATTCCCCAAGCTACCAGTTGAACTGGTATTCTTTTTCCTGATAACTATTGAGACCAAGAGGCACCTTCCCTGATCTCAATATATAATCTCTTCATACTTTAGGAAACTTTCTAACTCTTATTCCGTTGTGGCTTTGAGATTCTCTGCTTCTCCAATTCTACACTCACTAACTAGAACAGAGAAGTCCTTAACCTACTCTCTAGCTTTGCATACTGCTCTTCAGTAATATCCCCTTGCTCCAGTTTTAAGAATTCCAATTCCTCTGCTTTCTATAACTCAAGGGAATAATACTTATCTAAGAAAGTAACTCTACACACCTCTCAGGTGGTTCAAGTACGAACCATCTCTAATAACCTTTCTGCTTCAACTCATCAGCTTTCGGTTTTTCCTACTAACTCTTATGAAGCAAGGTCACCTTCTGTTCATCAGCGCACACCATGGCCTCAAAGATCTCTTGCATCACATGAAGCCATCTTTCGGCTCTAACTGAACTCAACTCTCCCTTGAAAAACAAAGGAGTAACTTTTCTGAACTTTGAGAAATACTTATCTCTTATAAGTTCCTCATCATCTCTCGCAACTTACTAAGCGAGTCCTTCTTCTAGTTGTTCTATTTCTCTTCTACTAATGGAAGTTTGTTTTCTCAAATAGTAGCCATTTCTTTAAGAGTCCTAGTTAACTCCTCCTTTACCAGACTCTTAGCCTCATAGGTTCGCCTGGTAGTTGCCATAAGCTCCTATACATTCAGTACATTACATATTGACTTAGCTAGGCTCAATAGCATGTAGCTGAGGGACGGTCACCATTAGCACACATACCTAAGGCTAGTCATGCAATCTCATCTACATATCTCAAAATGAGATAAAAGAATGCATAACACTTAGTGAAAAACTCTAATCTTAACTATGCTTAGTCAGTCCATACCCCGACTCATATGATGAACTGCTCTGATATCATAATGTAACAACCCAATAACTGTTCCCTAGTATATCTAGCATATACCTGGATAAACTGTTACTTCTAACTTAATCATCAACTAATCCATAACATTTAAACAAATAATTATGGAGAGTCATAACTAAAGTTATACATATAAACTTTATACATACAACTTTTTACATTCTCAAAGCAAATATAAATTAATACATCAGCTTTGAGTTAAAAACATAAACTAAACTCTTATAATCTTCTACTATCTTCATCTTCTTACCCTCTTGTAAGGTCTTGACCTGCTAACCATGAAACATAGTGGGGTGAGAATATAAAATTCTCAGTCAAAACATATATCTCATGGTATTAAAACTCGTATATGTAACTTAAATATGCTTAGGAATTATATTCCTTTCTTTGGAATTAATTCTACTTATCCTTAGTCTGAATATACTAATCCTTAGCTTAGCCTAGCCTTGGACTTGACATCTTGGGCCTAGCTTTGGACAACTAATCCTTAGCTTCGCCTTGGATCCAATATCCTTGACTTAGCATTGAATAACTAATTCTTAGCTTTGCCTTGGACCTGACATCCTTAGCTTAGCATCGGATAACTAATCCTTAGCTTAGTCTTGGACCTGACATCCTTGACTTAGCTTTGGATAACTAATCCTTTCATGAAACACTTCGGTGTCACCACTTTACTAGGCTTGTCCAGTAATGTTCACTACTTAGATAACTAACCCTTTTTAAATAAAGGAACCAACTCTTACCAACTAGGTCCTATAACGCTCAACTATTGTCAACTAGGCTTTATGACGCTTAACTCTTGCCAACTTAGCTTTATGTCACTTATCTCAAGCCAACTTAGCTCTATGACATTTAACTTATGCCAACTTAACTCTATGGCACTTAACTCTGTTGGTTGTGGCTTCGTAATACTCAAGAAGGGGGGTTGAATTGAGTAATAAGACTTTTTATAGTTTTTTCCTTTTTTGCAAAAACTGATTCTTTCCTTTAACTATAGAAAGAATTTTGTCAACCAACAAACCAAAATATGTTTTTGCAAGATGTATTTCTATCAAGATTTGAAACTTATAAAGAAATATTAATAATAAGATTGATTTCAGATATGAACAAGATCATAAACTAATCAACTCATGCAAACATCCCTAACATATTGCTTAATTCATACAATCAATAATAAATCATATAAAGAGTTAAGGGATAGAGAAAATTGCAAACTGAGATTTATCCTGGTTCAGCTACCTCCTCTGGTAACCTACATTCAGTCCCCACACTACTGTGAGATTTATCCACTATTGAAAAATCAATATACAAAATTCTTTACACAAGCTTCACTTCTAGGTTCCTTATACCCAAATGACAGTTTTTCAGTCAAAGTAATCTTGCAATTCCCACAAGAATTCCTTCTATTCTTGCACAACACTAAGAGTCCCTTCTACTCTTGATTTCATCAGCGAGAGAACTTTCTCTCTTTTACAATATGAAAAGATTGATTCAAATTCTAAGAAATCAGATACAACAACTTGAAGTTCTACAGAAAAATACTCAGCTTTCTTTCAATGAAAAGCTCTCACAGTATTTGTGTGTTTGATATTTAATTTTGAATAAATTGTTATTTTGAAAGTGTTTGCCAATGTCCTTATATAGGTATATAACAAAATAGACCTGTTAGATATACTTTACAAGTCATTTAAGATCAAAACTGATTCATCTGAAAAATTTTGTTATTAGTGAATCGATTAGTATACAGATGTATTACACAAAATTTTACTTTTACAACGTGTGTACATCGATTGCTTAATCGATTGTGTTCTTGGATGTTCTTGATCTTGATTAATACACACATGAGTATATCGATGTTGTTCTTGAAAAACACTCGTATTCTCAGCCCAGAAGATTATACATCGATTACCCAATCGATTGTATGGCTATTTCAAAAAATCTTGTTTCTATTCTGGCTTATACATAGATGTATTAATCAATGTACAGATGCAAAAATGCATACTGATCAAGTAAGTCCAGAATCAATTGATGTATACATAAATGTATAACACTTATACATAGATGTATACTAAGATTTTTCATTAAGTCCTTTGATCAATTAATGTATACATAGATGTATAACATTTATACATAGATGTATACTGAGGTTTTCATTAAGTCCTTTGATCAATTGATGTATACATAGATGTATAACATTTATACATAGATGTATACTGAGGTTTTCATTAAAAGTTAGTTAATTAACTAAAAGTATATCGATGTACACATAGATGTACAGACTTATTAATTAACCTTTTTTCATTCTTAATCCATTTTTACTTTTGAAAACCATTTTTACTTATTTGAGAGAGCTTAATCAAAGAATTAAACTAAGTCTTTTCTTTACAGAAAGGTTCCTAATGATTTTCCTTGAATTCTTTCTTCATGATGCTCCTTCTTTAAGTTTGACTTCATGATCCTTGCATTGAAATATTCTGCTCCATGATTCTTTGCATCCACTTTTCTTGCTCCATAAAATCTCATTGAAAAGTCAAGTTTGGCAAGTATTTAGTGAATCAAAGTAATAATCATGTTAAGTTTAGTTATTAATCAAAATATGCTAGAGTCATTTATCCATAAACTCATGCCAAATTAGCTCTTTAATCACCATTCTGGTGATATCTATGCAATACTTTGTTGCTTAAGGGTTAGATACCTTCTCAAGATAATCCATTACTCTTGGATATCCTAGAATTCATACTCTTCTCATTTTACTAGAGTGGATTCTTCAGTCTATTATAATATACTTGTATTCAATGCACCATTTCATCACATCTTAAGTGATATCTAATGCAACATTAAGTTGCCTAAGGTGTACAATATTTTTCTAAGGCAAACCCTTTACTCTTGGGTTGCTCAAAGGCCTTAGCTTCTTCATACTTACTAGGTGATCATTCTCCTCTTGAACTATTCCCATTTGTGTCTTAACACCATTTGGGAAACATATAAAGATGATTCTAACTCATAGGAAACATCAATTCTTCCATAATAGAATTCCTGAAAAATCCTGGTACCTATTTCTTGTTAATCAAACTTACTTCTCTTGTATCTAGCATTCCACATAACCATCACTCCACAAGTGATATCTAGTGCAACACCAAGTTACCTAGGAAGCTAAACACCTCACTAAGGTAATCCATGTCCAATGGATACACCAAACTCTTTTCTTTCCTTTGCATGCAACTAAGTCTTTCCCTTTAAGAAATACCCATATTAGTGCCTCAACATTCTTAAAAAGACATAAGCAAAGGATTCTAGCAACTAGAGGGACTCAATATCATCAAAATAAAAATCCTGATGAAACCTGCTCTGGGCGTCTAGGCGCCCTATCTTGAACGTCTAGGCACTAATCGCCCTGCTACACGATCATTCTTCTCTGGACCCTGGGCGTCTAGGTGCTCTATACTAGGCGCCTAGGCGCTCTCCGCGTGACAGCATTTCTGCAGAATGCATTTTCTGCATAATTGGTTTGGAAACCAATTTCTAACCCATCAATCATGGATTCTAAGTGATTTCTAACACTAATCTAGGCCCTTAAACTTGTTGTAACTCATTTACAACCTATGAATTTTCTTGGGGCATAGATCTAGGTCCAAATCACATAATTCCAAACTATTTCCTAATTCCCCATTCATGAATCAAAAGGGTTTATCTTAGGCCATAAATGACCATCTAACATTTTCTAGGCTTCAACTATCCAAACCTAGTCCTTGGAATCAAGAACCAAGTTAAGAACATAAATTTGACCATCTAAATCCCTATTTCTATTCAAAACCCCAAACTATATCCAAATATAACCAAAGAGGGAGAAATGAATAGAAATCCCCTTATCTCTTGATTGGATGAAGATCTTCAAGCTTGAATCTTGATCACTGATCTTCATCTCTTCCTTTTCCTCTTTCCCCTCCCTCTTTTCCCTTTCTTCTCTTCTCCCTTTCTTCTTTTCTTTTCTTCTTTCTCTGTTCTGCGTTTCTCAGCCGTGAGAAGGGAGAAATAAGGGGGTGGGACGTGGAGGAAATTTTGGAAAAAGTTTAACTTAGGTTTCTGTATTTAAACTTATATCTACTAAGGGCACTTGAATTATGTTAATTCAAGTTTTCCAACTTCCAACAACTTTAGAATAAATATTAAGATTCACCTAAATTGTTGTTTTACTTTTCTTCTATTTTTTCATATTTATTGGGGATCAATCCGGCATTAAAAACACAACCAGTATGTCTAAAAATACCGAACTGATTCCGATTGATCACAAATTTTAACTGCACCTTACTTAACTCATTTGTGACCTAGAAACAAGTTATCCATACTTGTTTCTCTCAACTTAGCAATTTATGCTACTATTTAAGTCATTTTAGACTACTTTTCAACTTCTTAGTTATAACTAAGTGTCTAAACGAACTCAGTTTGTCACAAAACTTAACTGACATGTTATACAAGTATAATAGTACATCTGAGACTATATACATGCCTAACATATTTTTTCAGGATGTTACATTTGACAACCAAGACTTGTCTACAAGATTAATGCCTAAAAATAGGACTTGTCTGTACAAATATTAAAAACCCTAAGCAGTAGGCAAAAAAAAAAAAAGCTGGACTAAATGAACATTTATATAATCATAGAAGGAAAAATACATAAGATGTGGTGTGACTAATTAAAATTATGCACGTGCATGTTATCGAGTCATTCGCCAAGCAGATGCCAAAAAGGGGCATCAGCAACATTTTGTAGATGAAAAAAAATGCAAAAATAAGCACACGAATAAAATGCAAACATGCATAACTCATTTCTCCGTACAAAAAATGCGAACACTTGACCAACACATCGTAGTTTTTCTCCAAAATACTGTCATGTATGGAACAGAAACACGGTCATGTATGCAACAGTATTTTTAATTTTTTTAAAAAAGTTTTGGTAAATGTAACAGTATTTTGAGTGAAAAATGATTTGACATGGTTGCAGACAAAATAAATTTCACTTCAAATCTCAAGTCTCAAGTCACAGTGGCAGCTCTATTGAAAATGTTTGATAATGTTAAAAGTCCAATTAAAAGCTTATGATTTGTAAACTATAGCGACTGATTTAGAATTACAAATATCAACATAGTAATTAAATCTTTTTTAAAAAAAGTTTATAAACGCATAAGGGAAGAAAGAACATTGAAGACATGAAGCAAAAGTCAAATATTACACTGCGGTGAGTAACAACCAGCTAACTAGTTTAGGTTAAAGAAATACATCCTCAACAGGGTAGAGTTTTTTCAGTTTTTTTACCCTTCTTTGTCAAACAGCTCATGAGCTCAAAATATATATATATATATATATATATATATTTTAAAAAAAAAATAACAGCATCTAATGATCATGCACCAGCTTCTGTAGACCTGGTTTGTCGTCGTAAGTCTTCATTTGCATTCCTTAGAAATTGATCCCAACCACTTCCAGGACTGGTATCCAAGTAATCAAAAGGAACTGCTGTTTTCAGGCCTGGCCTAACAGCACAACGATCTTCCACAATTCTGAACTTCACATCATCTCCTTCACTATGGATATGCTCTAATTCATCCCATGTAAACAACAATGGCAATGTAAAAGTGCCCCAAGGGTTGAAATCCACAACCTTAACTCTCTCATCCTTTGTAATGTAAACATCAAATGTGTACATTTCTGACTCAAATCTAGCTCTCACATAATTGTTGAAAAATCCCTGTATCAGTAATAGGAGACTATACCTCTTTTCAAGCAGAACAGGATAAAAAGTAGTAACCTCACGCTGAGAAATTCCGACTAATTTCTGATCACGCACAAAACAACGAAATTCCATGTCTGGCTGAAGGGATGGATACCATTTCCGGAGGGCAAGGAAGAAATTCTGGGGTCTAGAGGAAGATTTATCATTGCAGGAATCATAAGCATGGCACAAGTCATGGACCAATGAGTCAGATGCTCGGAACAAGAGCGCAATCTCACTGAAAGTGGTGCACCGAAGGGTACCGGCTGTACTTATCCAAGCTGAATCTTTTGGGGCACTCCAATTCAACTTGGGGAAGACTGCACCCCCAAGGGATTCAATGGATTCCTTAATTTTCAATTCAAGTTCCGGAAACGAAGGAGGTGGAGAAGGTTCTTCTGCTTCATCACCAGATCCTTCTGACACCTGAAAATCTTCTTCCTCATCAGGATTATGAATTCTATTGGGCAAGGCATCTTCATTTAAGACGGAAACAGGTAACAGGAAGGGCCCAGAGTCATCAAGAAGGTACTGAATAAAAGATTCCGGAAGTAGATGAATTAAGGTCTTGATGGATACAGATTTGAACTTTGGGTACCATTCCTGAATCTGGCATCGAATCACCTCTTCCTCTTTCATATTCAGTAAACAGTGGTTTTTCTCTCAAATAAAACCAGCTGAACTTCCTTTTCTTCAACTATCTGGTATGCAATAGCAAATAGACATGACATGATTAGTGATTAATTGTTGAAACCTAATCAATTATTACAACTGTGAGCTCTCAGAAAAGTCAATTATTGAAGGTCTAAATATTCAACCAACCACCACTTCGATATGTCGTGTCAAAACAACATAAAGGATCATAGTTAGCATATATTATGTAAAATTCAAACTCAATATGCAGATATTCAAATGTCTTAAAAGGTGAGATGGCTTTAGCAGAAATTTTTTTTGTAATCAGACAATAATCCCAATTGCAGAATTTGGAAGTTCTGAAGGTAGAAGAATAATGTACTGTTAATAAGAATTAAGAAAGGGGAAAGGACCAAGCATATGATTCATCAGCCATAACTTACATTCAGCCCAGTCTCACTCAAAAGTAGAGCTGTCAAAAAGGCCCATGGACTGGCCCACAATAAAAAAATTAATTTGGCCCACTTATTTAATGGGCTGGCCTTAGCCCACTCATGGGCTGGCCCACTAAAAAAAAACTTGACCCAATTTATAATTCAAGATCACACAAGGAGAAATTTACTAACAAGACACAGGATAATAATAACGTACTAAAGTAAATGCTTTGATTAATAGCAAATGAGTCAAGTGTTAGAGGATCAAATAGTATCCAAACATCTTAACAAGCCTTCTCAGTTCTCAATCATACATAAGGAGAGAACTCAACATCACTGAAATAACAACAATCACAAAGTAAAACCAAAAGATCATCTACATTCTATATAATCATATACAGAGAAAAGTCAATTCATAAAAAATAAAATATGAATTGTCTATCACAATTTGATATCTAATCAAGAAAATAAAAAATTATTTAATATAATTGAGGACATTTCAAGATGTTACTTAAGGAAAACAATGATGCAGAATTAACTTAAAAATTAAAACTTTATCAAAATCAACATGATCACTAGAACTCCAGCAAACAGATTTTATACCCAATACCTCTGATACAGGACAACCTCGCATCAAAATGCACCAAACAAGAAGTTTAAATTATACCTATTACCTGAGATTAATATTTGAATGATTTTAACCATTTCTGCACAGCACAAGCTAAAAATTGCTGTATAAATTATGGCATTCTATTGCAAGAAACTTGACACAGTTGACAAAGAATTCTATTCAGTGTTTCTGGATATGTTGAACTTATTTCATAACATTCCAAAACACAATTTCACATAGCTAGAAGGAATGTCCCATAAGAACTTCTAACATCCAGATGCTCAATTAAACTCAATGATTTAGTCTCATTTTTAGAAACCTCAATTACCATCAACAGGACACTTCCATATATAACCTGTTAACAGTCAAAGAGATAATAAAACTTTTAACACTTCTTATGTCTTTAAGGATCTAAATTTCATCAAAACAAATGCATTATTCTACACTATGTTCATCCGTGGATAATCTGATAAAATGTAAACCACACCTGAAACAATATTATTACTCGATTATGGACTATTCATGTATGTTTACATCCAAATATGCAAACTCTGACACCCAATATCATTTCAGAATAGAAGCATACCAATAATGCAAGTTGGATATCTCTTGTACCCACCCTTACCATTAAAAATTTATCGAACAACTCAACTATCAGATAACATCATAACAACTTATTGAAACACTATGAACAACTCTAATAATTCTGAGAAAGAAAAATCATACCTGTTGTGTTGAAGCATATGAAGTATGACTCAAAGAATCACTGTCTCCACATAACAAAACGAAGGTTGTTGATTCAGATTGCTGCTTGGTTGGATTATTATGTGACCTGCCAACAACATCAATCTTTGCATCAGACACCAAGCAATCAACTGATGAATTAGGAGATACAATATTTTGCTTAGACATATTACTGTCTTCATGCTTACCCAAACAATATAGCAAATGATCTAAATAAAATGATTGGAGTTAAGGGCATGACATAACATAACAGAGAGTATATTCTTCTAAACTCAGAAATTCACAAATTAGTGAAAATTTTATTAACTCCTGGCGAAGCAGGCAGCGATCTGATTACAGGACCATGTATGTCCATTTCCACACTCAAAAGGATATTAAATTGAATTGAAACTTGAAAGTTGAATACCCTTGATAGGGCACTTAAATGTTAGCACTGAATTTACATATAAAGAAAATTTGAGAAAATGGATCAATAAATTTGCAATCTGATTTGCAAATCTTCAAAACAATATTAACTTGATGGAAAGTCAGAAATCATGTGAACATGATGATGATGATGATGAAGAGGAGAAGGGAAGAATGTGCTTGTTTCAAAAGATTCATACTTCCAACATAAACTAACCAAGAATGATACTTTCATCACCCAGAGCCATAACAAATTCAACAACAACCAAACAAAATAAATACTACAAGGGTGTTAAGCTTTCCACAGTGATTCAAAACTATGACTTGACTTCAATGGGGCATTTCATCGAACAACAACAGAACATCACAGAATTGATTACCCCTTGGAAGCATAACCCTCACAAACGCAAAAACAAAAGCAGACCCAAATCATATAATCCCCAAATTCCATCAACCAAAACACAGAATCGAGCCTAGAATTTGAAGATAAAATTATAAATGTAGTAAAAATGCCAAATGAAGAGTGGAAGAGAGTTTCACCAAAACTGTTGAAGTTGATGATGCGAAATAGAGGAGCTCGGCACAGAGAGAGACTTTGGCGACACCGGTGAGAGGTGGGCGGCGTCGTGGGTGCCACGGCCAGTGCAGGGACGATTAAATAAAATCAATTAACTAATGTAAAAAAAATAAAAAAAAAATCAATCAATTAAGCCAATTAGACTAGACTGGTGCAATCAAGGTCTGATTGGGAAAGATTATTTAATCGTTTATTTGTTTTTTTTTTATAAATTTAAATTATAAACTATTTTAAATATAAAATAAATTAATTTAAACATATTTTATATGTAATATTTAAATTTAATTTTTTTATTTTTATTATTTTTTAACTCTTTTTTTTTTTTTATTTGGACTTGTAAAATTATAATCAGATTCATTGATTGAAAGCCCAAAACAATAAAAAAGAAATTCAAGACAAAATACATTATTTACAAATAGTATGGGCCACACTCCAACAAATCTCACTTGCAAAATGAGACTCACTTCTATTTTAAACTGTTCGAGCAGACTCTGGCTACCGAGCCTCAGATTCTCTAAGAAAGGTTGTTTATCCTAACTCGTCGTTGAAGTGTACAAAGGCAATAGTAAACCGATCTCTGCAATTGGGCTTTCCATTAAATAGGAAGCACAAGCCCACTTGGTTATCACATATTCATTCCAATTGCTTCGCTTGACCTATTCCTGATACATTTAAAATTAGGGATGGAAATTGGCCGTCTGGAGCTTATGAGACCTAACCCATTTAATTAAAAAATATGATTAATGTTTTTTTAAAAGTTTATTTAGTTAAATGATTTAAATTTTAAGTCTTTGAAAAAAAATTTAGACTAAATGCGTTAGCCTATTTAATTATATATATTATTACTATATATATATATATATTATGATATTTTAATATTTATATAATATAATTAATTTTATAAATAATATAATATTTTTTAAAACCTAGGTTTGTTTGCTTAATAAAGCTTCATATGATAATTTCATGAAATGTAGTTATTTGTTCTTTAAATCTATGCTCTATTGATTGCTTAATCCTTGTTAGTATGCAAATTTAGAAGATTTTAAGCTTATAATTGTCGAATTCAATTTGGATCTTTTCCTATATAATCTTGAGCAAATTGCGTATATTTTTTAAGTGATTGAGTACATTTGCTACTTTTATTAATGTGGTGATTTCTCTATTGCAGGAAGAGCTGCAAACATGCAGATTGGTAGAAGATTTGGACCAACTTTGGAAGCAAAAGCCCAAGAGAAAACCAAGTGTGAAGTTCAGCATCTCACGCCACGGCGCAGGCATGTCAATGCCGTGACGTGGTGCATCCCCTGCTTGAGACAGAGAGCTTTGAAGATTAAACGCCGCAGTGCAAACAAATTAATGTTGCGACGTGGTGACTTAATTTACACACGCGCCGCGACGTAAGGTATTTAATGTCACAACGTGAACCAAAGCGATAAATGGAGGTCATCTTCTTCATGAAAGGAGATTCAAGTATCAAAGATCATATCCATGAGCTTCCTTTCTTCTCCCTTTGTTTTCTTCTATTCCTTATATCATGAACATGACTTTTGTTGTATAATTTCGTATTCAATGAGTAGTTAAGCTGTATTTAGGGATTACTTTGGATCCTCCTATGGATATTGATGATTTTGTATTTCTTTGAGTTTATATACATGATTTAGTTTTGTTCAATCATACAGATCTTAATGCTCTTGATAGTTTGATCAGCTTTTAAGTAATTTATTGAAATCTGATGAATTTAGACATATGAATTTAGATTTGAGATCATATATATGGTTGATGCATGTTCAATTTCATTCAATTGGTTTGGATAAGTTGATTCGCTAATGAGATAAAAATATACCTCTTAACCATGCATAGCAGTGTTTGAGAATAGACCTTAATGAGTGGAGTTTGCACTAGTTCTCATGGAAACATAGTGAATTAGATAAATGAAGCATAGTTGATTGACCTAGACATAGGCTTTTAACTAAAATAGATTTTCAAGCTAACTTAACTCATTCATTAATGTTGCTTAAAAGGGTTGCATGTTATTAATTGAAGTAGAAAGTGAAGAAGGAGTCCTTAATATCTAACCATTATCTTTAATTTCCATTTATCGTTTTTCAGTCTTTAGATTAGTTTAAATACATTTTTCCTTATTTTTATGTTCTTAAATAAAATTATTTTAGTTATTGATTGATATTTAGCATTAGAAATTCCATTATCCTCGTGGAAACGATATCTGACTCTTGACTATATTATAAGTGTGACCCGTGCACTTGTAATAAGCAAAAGAGCAAACATCAGGCTAGTTAGCCAATCTCGTTGGCCTATTTGAAGGTAGGTCTATTGGTCTATTTAAAGGTCTTATTGCAAAATATGCTTTTAAATAGGCTTTCAGGTCAAACCAAACCTTAAAAAATGGCCTATGTCAGGTAAATAAGTTAAGCTCAAGCCTTACATTTGGGAAACAGGCTAGACCCGTTTAAGATAAAAACTGACCTGACCTGACTCATTTCTACCCTTATAATTACAATGGTCATCCCACAACACACACATCAAAATGCATCTCCAACAAGTGCCTATATTAGAGCTAGGAAGCAGAGACAAAAATAAAGAAAATTATGTTTTTATGAGAGATAAGAACTAAGAAAATAGGGTAATTGGTGTTTCTATGAGTTCGAAATCGAGATTCAAGATAGAGATATTATTTTATTTACCATGGTTGTAGTTGTTCTAGTTTGGGATCCGGTACTGAGGCCAACGAGAAGCAACCTAGGGCCATGTAACTCATATCATAGCTCTAACCTAAAGCGACCCCACTACTCAACAACTAAACAATCAGGAGACAATCACTCCTAGCAAATCCTACATAAATATGAGTGATTGTAAGCCCTATCAATAGTCATAACTGCCTATGAATGCACAATTCAAAAAGGGATTCCCTCCTATCCTGCTTAACTATTAAGCAAACTCTCCCTATAAATAATAGATTAAGCCACTCAGGTAACTCTCTAAACCCTAAACATCTTATCCTAGTGCATAGCTTAACTTTAGCATCAAAGTGCCTTTGCAGGTACACCACCTCTTAATTTTGTTGTTGCTGCCATCGTATCAAACAGGAAAACACCACCCGCAACCTATTAGAAACGTCTTCAAGTGATTCTCTTGAACCTATTTTGAACATTGGTGTCGTCTATGGGAAAAAGATAAGTTTTTACTCTCACCACCATAGTCAACACCAGACAACAACGTGCTCTAGCCGCACAGAACCAACCATTCCCTAACCAACGTCGTGCATCCACCTCTTGCAACCAACCCGTTACCAATCTTTGGTCTAGGCGAGACAAAAAGGAAGCCTCCCTCTCTGATGAAAGCCTTCCTTCTCCTCTGTTGCTAATCCTAGCCATGCAATGACTCAGTTCTCGGGAGGCCAAATCTAGAAATATGGAATTCAGGATCCCGAAGTTGCAACATCTAGGCCCTCGAGACGAAGGTGACATCCTTCCGAGTGGGAGGAATCCATTCCCTGTGATTTATCACTTAGTGTAATGGTAGACTTTATCTGTCGTCAGGACGAGCACCAGTAGGAGCAAAACAGGTGCTTGGAAGAGTTGGAAAGATCAATTAACTTGGAACATAAGGACGAGAATTGTGCTCCATGAAACGACAGTCATCCGAGAAGAGAACCAGTGTGAGAGAGGAACAATGATCCTAAAAGTTCCAAGACAACAGAACTCAGAAATAGGCTTGGAACCCTCGTTTAGCATGGGGCCAGTCTTTCTCTGATGAGCTTATGGCCTTTGAGACTCATAAGCACTTTAAGTACTCAACTAATATTGAGGCATATGATTGAACCACGGACCCTTAAGAGCACTTGGATGCCTACATCTCGGCTATGATGTTTGCAAGGGGTAATGACCTGCTCATGTGTCATGCTTTCCCTCTTTCACTCAAGAAAGTCGCCTTGAGATGGTTCACTACCCTCTCCCCGAGATTTGTGATTGATTGGGAGGGATTATTCCCGAGATTTTTGCTGCACTTCACTACAAGTAAGGTGCAGTCGAAATCCATTTAATTCCTTGCCCAAGTCAAGCAAGGGAAAGATGAGTCCCTCTGCGATTACATAACGAGATTCAATAAGGAATCCTTGAATGTGAAGGATTGGGACCTTAGGTTAGCTCTGCATTACATCAGGGATGGACTTTGCTAATGTCCATTCTTTTATTTCCTTATGAAAATGGAAGTCATGTCGATGGATGAATTAAGAGAATGGGCCCAAAAGTACATTAACGCGGAAGATGTCATCAAGGCAAGGAAAAACTTGGAGAAAAATGAGGATACACAGCCAAAGTCATCCTAAGCCCCTTCAAAACTGCGAAACTCCTCCAAGCTGGCACTAAAAGGGGGGTATCAAGACTATACCTCGCTCAACACTCCACGGTCTCAAATATTTTAGGAAGTAATAAATACTGAATTCCTGAATGTTCCTAAGCCTTCCCAGCTAAAGAAGCATGCTCAGAAAGATAAGTCCAAGTACTGTAAATTCTATAGTGGCTATGAGCAGAACACAGAGGACTATGTCTACCCCGTATTTTGGTGGGTTGAGATTGATCGGGCAGGTTGGGACGGGTTAACCCGTTTTGCCAGCTCTACTTTACATGTTCTCATTTACTTTATTGTTCTTTTCGATTACATTGCTCACTACTTTTATTTTCACTTACTTGCACTTTACTGCATTTCTTCTATGCTTGTCTTTCTTTCGATCTTTAAGCATAATTCTTACTTGTGATAAATTGTTGTCGCGACCGACATAATGACAACAATGGCAAAAAACAGAATTTAGAAAAAGATGTAGTCGTCACTAATTTTATTTCAATTAAGAAAAATTAGAAAAAAAAAGTTTAAAAAATGATCTTTGAAACTAAATTAAATTTGAGAGTCGAATATGCATAACGAAAGTGGAAATTAAATCACATAGCACCCTTGATACACCTGTCTTAAAACCACCTTAAATTAATTGTGTAAATTTTCTATAACTTTTTTTTATTATTTTATCCCATTTTTTCTCTTTTTTTTATTTTTATTTTTTTTTTATCATTTAAACTCTTATCACCAAAAACAAAAAAACACATATTAAGATAAAATAACAACAACACTATAAAATTAACACCAAATCATATCATTGAGCATATTAAACATATATAAACACAGAGAACTAAATTAAACTTAAGCAACTCAAACAAAAGATAATCAGGCTATTATTAGTTTTTAATCTTTTTTAGTTGCTTGTCTCTTAATTCCTAAAACCTTTTTTTCTTTTTTAGTTGTTTGACTATTAATTCCTAAAACCTCTTTTTCATTTTCATTTTTTGTAATGAAATAAGCCTAATTTAGAAACAAACCTAACTCAATTTATTGTCCAATAAAAATACCCTCACAAGTGATAGCTCACCAACATAGGGAACAAACATTCCAAAACATAATAATATAAATCATGAAAAATTCTTATCTAAACATAAAGTATTTAAGTTAAATGCATTAGATCAATAAATATTTAATATTTTTATAAATTTTTATATTTTTAATTATATAAATAAAAAATTATAAAAATATTAAATATTAATTAAATAATAATTACATTAGATACTTTAAATTTATACATGAATTTTTCCATAAACCATTTAGAGAAATAGACACTCTGTCAGCCGAATAGATACAAGCTTTCAGCCTAGCTAAACAGAAACCCAAATACCATTTATCTCAAAGGCTCAGATAAATAAATAAAATGACAAATAGTAATAAATAAATGAGAAGTGAAGAGAGAGATGAGTGACCAGGAAATGAAACTTTGGTCTCAACGTGGAGCAACAAGGGCAGAACGGTGGAGCAGGCTTAAGGATGTAGATGATGGGTAGCATCTCCGGCGATGGATGTGCGGCGTGGGTGGCTGTGCGACGAACAGGGCAGAGGTGACGACAGGGAGCAGGGAAGGGGGGAAGGGTGGTCCATTTGGGTGGTGTGGTCTTAGGTATGCACGATGGTGGCAGAGGTCTGGTTCACGGATTTTGGGTGGTTCACGGTGTTGTCAGGGTCCTGGGGCTGCAGGCTATGGGAGTTTTAAGGTTGGATAATGGTTTGAGGTTGTGAACGATGTTGGACGATGAGACGTGATGGCGGAAACAGTGGAAGGCTCAACGTGATCTGGTTGCAGCTTTGGTGTGTGGCGGTGTTGCGACAGTAGTTGGGTCTGGCGGGCAACTTCGGTGGTGGTTAGTCGCTAGGTCTGCGGAGCAGTGGCGAGGTGGGACGACGGCGGAGGCTTCTCGGTGGGGTGCAACTAGTGCGTTCCGTTGGACAGCGACTGTGCAGCGACGAGAATGTTGTTTCACCAGTGGCAGGGAGGTGATTTGGTGGCTGAGATCGATGGGAAAGATGGACACCAGTCAGTGGAAGCGGAGGTGGCGACAACGGAGCGTCTATGGTGGTACATGAAGGCTGGGCAATGGCGGTTTGGTGTTAGGCTTGCAGGTGCGATGGCTGGCGACGCAGTTGTTGGCAATTGGAGCTTTGGTTGATAGTATCTTAGGTGAGACACACGGTGTTGAAAGCGTCACTGGTGCTGCTTTGCTGATGGGGAAGGTGGTGGCTGCTGGGTTTGATGGCTTATGGTATTTGGGTTGGGTTTTGGGAATGAATTTTGAGCCCAAAAGTGGGGTGGACCTTGAGCAAAGTGAGTTATGGTGTGTAACAAATTTTTTTCTTCTTTTCTCTTTTTGTCTTTTTTTTTTCTCTCTTTCTCTTTTTTTTTAAAGAAATCAAGTTAATTATCTTAATTTTAATTATTTACTATTATTATTATTATTATTTCTTTTTGACTTGAACGAAATTAGATGTTCATAATTGTTTCTTTTACTTGTTTCTTTTTTACTTGTTTCTTACTTTTTTTTTTAAAAAAAACAAAGATAACATACAAAAGTATCATAATAATGACTGACATCCCTACCAAGTTGGCACTCCAGCCACACCAATCATTTGCAGCACACCAAAATTATATAAAAATTAGCAAAGAGAGTACAAGAGAAGGAAACATGGGGGGACATAAACCTGACCCATGAAGGAATCATCTAAATATAAAACTAGTCAATCCATTTATATTTTTGAAGAATTCCTCATAAATGAATCCGGGGATAGAATTCCACAAAAAAAAATCACTAATAGAAAAACCATAAGAAGCAAATTTATTTGCACAAATATTACTTTCCCTATAAATATAAGAGAAAACAAAGTTCATGTGTTTAGATAACTTAATACAATTATTCTACCTATTTCTAAGCTTCCAGGGAACCAAGTTGCTATTGTTGAAAGAAGAAATCACAAGTTGAGAATCACACTTCAGCCAGAGGAAATGTCAACCTTTTTTAAAAGCTATTTTAATAGTCAAAATTGCACCAATAATCTCAGTTGAAAAGCAATTTTAATACCAAGATTCGCAGAAAAGCACCCAAGAGAAGCAACACTCCTATCTCTGAAAATCCAACCACAAGCTGCAGGACCTAGACAACCCTTAGCAGCCCCATCAGTATTGCATTTTATCATATTATAAATGGAAGGATTCCAGATGACATGCTTAATGGTGTGAGCAAAATAAGGGTGACCATCAACCCAAAAGGATCTCATTAACACGAAAGTAAAGTTATGAACTCTAATTTTGTTGAGAATGCATGAGAAGATGCAAACAAGACTAAATGTAGACAACACAAATATAATTTTTTTGAATTTTTAACTTTTTATTTTATTTTTTTTGGGTTAAAGTGAGAAAGTAAATTATAGGCAGCTAAAACACTTAAAATAGATGACAAGAAAATAAAATGCAAAAAAATTTGCGAGTCAACTTGATGTGGACCCATAATTTTTTGATAAAGAAACGATAAATTATGAGGCAAATGAATATGACCCGCAATTAAAAAGAAAAGACGAATTATATGACAACTTGATATGACTCGCAATTTTGAAAAAAAAAAAAGACAACTTGTAAGCCAACTAGATATGGGCCCACAATTTTGGAAATGAAAAGACATCATTGCGAACCAACTGGATATCAGTTCACAATTAGGATATATTCGCAAGCATTGGGCCATGAGCCTAAAGACTATATACGATTGGTCCTGAGACAAAATCTAAATGCAAGGAGGCCTTAAGCAAGAAAACTAAATGCAATAGGCCTTGAGCCAGAAAACTAAATGCAATGGGTCTTGAGCCAAAAATTGAATGCAATGAGACATGAGCCAATAAATGAATGAAATGGGCCTTGAGCTAGAAAACTAAATGAAATGGGCCATGAGATAGAAAACTAAATGCAATGAGCCTTGAACTAGAAAACTAAATGGATTAGGCTTGAGCCTGAAAACTTAATGTTGTGGACCTTGATCCTGAAAATTTAATGCAATAGGCCTTGAGTCTGAAATTTAATGCAATAATCCTTGAACCTGAAAACTAAACGAATTAGGCCATGAGCCTAAAAACTTCTGAAAACTAAATATAATGAACCTTGAACCTAAAAACTAAATACAATAGGCCTTGAGCCAGAAAACTAAAAACAATAGGCCTTAAGCCAAAGAACTAAATGCAATGGGCCTTGAGCCAGAAAACTAAACAGATTAGACCATAAGCCTAAAAACTTAAATGTAATGGACCTTCAGCCAAAAAACTAAGTGCAATGGGCCTTAAACCAGAAAACTAAATGCAATGGGCCTTAAGCCAAAAAGCAATGCAACAAGCCTTAAGCCAGAAACTAAATGCGATGATCCATGAGCCAATAACTGAATGAAATAGGCTTATGAGTCTAAAATTGAATGAAATGTGCCTATGAGCCTGAAAACTAAATGCAATGGGCCTTGAACAAAAAAAACTAAATATAATGGGTCATGAGTCAGAAAACTAAATGCAATAGGTCTTGAGCCAAAAAATGAATATAATGGGTCATGAGTCAGAAAACATAATGCAATGGGCTTATGAGCCTAAAACTGAATGAAGTGGACCTATGAGCTAAAAAACTAGATGTAATGGACTTTGAGTCAGAAAATGAATATAATGGACCATGTGCCAGAAAACTGAATGCAGTTGGCCATGAGTTAAAAAACTAAATATAATTGCTTTAGGATTCTAAAACTAAATGAAATGAGAAATCATTCTTTTATAAAATGTTTAGTCAAGCGCTTCTTAAAAAACTTTGACCAATCAAACTCGTATTCTAACGAAATCTTCATTAATCTCATATTTGTTCAAATCTTTCTTCACCACTTACATGCATTTTTATTGTCAACTCTCTTCAAAAGTTTTTATTTTTCTTCCATCCCTTCACCAACTTGGTGCATTTTATCATCTTTTGAGGATAACACTTCCTTCCTCCATTGGAACTTCTAAACCTTAGGCACTAGGATCCTTGATATCTCTTATATGTTCTTCTATTTTCTCCGTCCAATCTTTTTTTGTCTTATCCTTTCCTACCACAGCATGATTGTTCCCCAAATTAAGCCCTAACGGCTACCCGAGAATGGATACATGGGATTGTTCTCAGGTAGGCTCGACTTGATAAGGAATTTCATTATAAGCATTCTCCAATGTATGATATCCTTCTCTAATAAGGATTACTAATGGTGCTGTTTGATATGGTTGCTTATGAAGGTTTTTCATCCCCAAAGTGATGCCTGCGGTTGCATTTGAGAACATCGGTACTATCATCATGGGAGAGATTGGTGGTGCACACACATATACTTAAGTTCCACTTGCACCTATATTTGCAACGATTTTGGGTGGTTCACGGCGTTTTCAGGGTCCTGGGCTGCCGGCTATGGGAGTTTTAAGGTTGGATAATGGTTTGAGGTGGGGAACGGTGCTGGACGGTGAGACGTGATGGCGGAAACAGTGGAAGGATCAACGTGGTTTGGTTGCAGCGTTGGTGCGTGGCGGTGTTGCTACGACAGCTGGGTATGGCTGGCAGCTCCGGCGGTGGTTGGTCGTTGGGTCTGTTGAGCGGCGGTGAGGTGGGACGACGGCGGAGGCTTCTCGGTGGGGGTGTCGCTAGTGCATTCCGGCGAGCTGGACAGCAGCTATGCAGCGGTGAGAACGGTGTTTCACCGGTGGCAGGGAGGTGATTTGGTGGCTGAGATCACTGGGAATGACGGACGCCGGTCGGTGGAAGCGGAGGAGGCGACAGGGGAGCGGCTATGGTGGTGCACGAAGGCTGAGCAATGGCGGTTTGGTGTCAGGCTTGAAGGTGCGATGGCTGGCGAAACAGTTATTGGCAATTGGAGCTCTGGTTGATAATGTCTTAGGTGACGAGACACACGGAGTTGAAGGCGTCATAGTGGTGCTGTTTTGCTGATGGGGAAGGTGGTGGCTGCTGGGTTCGATGGCCTATGGTGTTTGGGTGGTGAAGGTTGAAGATGGCTAAAAGTGGTGGCTATGGTGGGTGGTTTTTGTGTTGCAGGTGGCTCGTTTTCTGGTTTTTTTAGGTGAAGTGAGGATGGAGTGAGGTGTTTGAGTGATATAGAAATTAGTGTTAAGATGATGAAAAATGGGCAGGTGGATAGGAGAGTAATTCTTACTTAAATATGTACTCAGTTTAGTATATTGAATTAATTAATATTTAATATTTTTATAAAATATTATAAAATTAATTATGATATATAAAAATTTATAAAATAATAAATTTTAATTAATTTAATATATTTATTTATAATATATCATATTTATATAATAATTTTTTTTGGAAATTATGTTTTTTGAGTGATGCAATGGGTTGTTGGGACCGGTTGGTGGAGGCTTCTGGGAGTTTGGAGCTGTGGAGGAAGGTGTTGTGGCTTGTGGGTGAGTGTTGTGCTACGATGTTAAAGTGGTTTTTTTGCCATGACATTATTTTTTATCATATTTTTTTAATAATTATAATTAAATAAAAAAATGATGGAAACACAGTGATATAAAAAAAATATAATAAAAAAATTAGGATTATTTTTTGTGGGAGGAAAGAAAAATGATTATATGCTACTTTACTCATTCTGCAAACGGCTCCCTGCACCTCCTTTTTTATCAAACAATCATGATTTTTTTTATCATTATTTTATATTATTTTATATATTATTGATTTTATAATTTTTTTTCACTTAATTATAATTTTTTAAAATTATAATAAAAAATATGTAAAATAAAAAGTGACGTAAGAACGTCATTTTTTTCTATGAAATGACAAGCCAATATTTCTTCACGCAAGGACTTCCAATTTTTTTTTATGGATTTACATCTTGGGCTGAGTTTGGAAGGTCGGTTTGTGCCAAAAGGAGTGGGTTTGCACATTGGATAATGGGCTTGAAAATTGGATTGATTTTGGAGAATGAGTTTTTAGCCTAAAAGGAGGAGGACCTTGAGTAAAGTGGGTCTTTAGTATTTATGAGACCAGAATATTTTTTTTTTCTCTTTTCTTCTTCTATTTTTTCAAAGAAAACAAATTAATTACCTTAATTTTACTTATTTATTTAGTATTATTAATTTTAATTAATTACCTTAATTTTAAATAAAAAGGTGAGCATCATAGTAAAATTAAAGAGACTCATCATTAGTACTTGTTTAACAAGTCTTTATATACAAGAAGATTACTAAAATATGATTTTTCTTTTATCTATCCCACATTAGCATTTTTTACTTCTTCTTTTCGTGATCAGAAATATTTTGATGTCAGATTGCAATGAGAGCGACAAAATTTTTTATATATTTTTGTCACGATTGAGATTGAGATAGAAGTAGCAATTTTTTTTAAGAAAATAAAATGAAAAATAGAGTCATCACCCATCTTTTATCAGATAGAGAAAATAAAAAAAAATCCTTTTAGAATAAAATAGTCTTCGAAACCATATCATGTTATTCACAACTGAGATTACAATGAGAGCGACAAAAAATTATATATATTTTTGTCACGGCTGAGATTGCAATAGAAGTGACAATTTTTTTTTAAGAAAATGACATGAAAAATTGAGTCGTCATCAATCTTTTATTGGATAGAGAAAATAATGAGAAAAAAATCATTTTAGAAGAAAGTATTCGAAACCATGCCAAGTTTGAGAATCGATTATGCTTAGAAAATAGTAGAAACAAAATATTACAATACTCTTAACTCATCCGTTCTAAGACGGTTTACCTTAAGTTGATTTTGCAAATCAATTAATAACCTTGAAATATTTGTTTAACCACTGTTGAAGATAGATGACTAAAAAGGTATTTTTATCTCTCTTTTTTTCTTTTTTTTTATTGAAATTATTGAACAATTAGGAGTTTTTTTTGTTAATTACCCAAAGATAAGAGAATTGCACCAAGATAAACAGGCAAACAGGATTTAAAATTAACACAAAATCATGTTATTGAGCAAAATAACATAAATAGAAGGAAGTAAACTAATTCCTAACAACACAAACAAAAGAATTCATTTTTTTTTTTTTTTTTATTTTTTTATATATATATATATATATTTTTATATATATATATATATGAAACTTTGTTTGCAATAATTTTATTGGTCAATTAGCAATTATTTTTTTTCCTAAAAGGACATAACAAAGAGTTCAACCTATTAAAAATAACAAGCACCTAGCCAGGTTGGTGTCCAAGACAATATAGAAGAAATGAGCGAAGAAGGCCAACTGGATAATAGGAGGCAGCCCACATGTATCATGATACAATTCTAACCAACAACAAATTAAAAAAAACAAATTAAAGTAAAAGAAACAAAGAAAATAAAATAAAATGAGAAGGCTCTGTATGTGAGGGATGTGCCGACACAGAGGGGAGATGACGGAGCTACGAGGTCAATGGCCAAGTGGTGGCTGGCGACCAAATCAAATCATTTCCAATTTTAATTGATTCCAAACACTACCAAAGTGATTACTTTAAACAAATTGTTTGCTAGAAAGAGCAGAAAATAAAAGAAGGAAATGCAAATCCAGAAGATAGAGAAGTTTTGATTTTAATGTTTTGTTGACATTGGTATAAAGGACAATAAGTGACCAAATTGAATATGGTTTTGTTTGAAGATTGAAATCTTGATATAGCAGTTTTTCACAACAAAGAGAAAAGTATTGAGAAAAAAAAAATGTAATGCAATTGGTGATCACTTAATAGTTGATACTTTTTATTATTTCACAAGTAAATAGTATTATCATTCTTATGCTTCAATTCTCTATGGATTTCATACGGATTTCCAGTAATCCAACTAATCAACTAAGCATTAGAACTAAAATGCTAACTATCTGCATATCTTACACAAAGAAAACCATTGTCAAATACCCATAGTTCACGACACAAAGTTCACTATTTAAAGCTATAAAACTAAGATAAAACTCAAATTGACTCAAACTCTGTTTTTTTTCTTTGAGTCAGTACTTCTCAGAGCCAGAATTTCTCTTCTGCCAAAACTTAAATTGCACAGTTCTTTGTTCCAGCATCTTCTCTACTTCCTCCATTGGAAGCCCCTTGGTTTCTGGTACGAAAATAATGACAAAGAAAATGGCTACAACAGCAACAACTCCAAACATCATGAATGTCCATGCTGTCCCAATAGCTTGTGTCAAGGATAAGAAGGACTGTGAAACAATGAGGTTGGAAACCCAAACAGTTGTGGATGCCATTCCTCCACAAATTCCTCGATACCTCAAGGGATAGATCTCAGAGTTGATAACCCATGGAACAGTTCCCATCCCAGGTGAGAAGAAAATGATGTAGAGAGCAAGGCCAATTAGAGCAGCCCAACCATATTTGTTAGGACATCCTCTAGTGTACCATGACCTGTGATCATTGCCACACAGAGCCTTTGTAGTATCATTGGAGATCAAACATGCCCCGGGTAAGAGCTGCAAATTTAATTGATAGTAGTGTCAGCAACTGTTAGAGATATAATAAAAAGTCATTCATGTGACTACACCTAACAGGTTAAGTTTTTGAGAGAGTTGGTTTATGACATGATATTAGAGTCTCAATGACCAAGTGATCATGAGTTTGATCTTTGTCGCCTCCATTGTTTTAAATAAAAGTTGAATATAAGCATATGATAAAAATGAGCCTGTGAATTATTAACGCTTCAAGCCCAAAGGGCTCTTGCGTGGGGGGACATGTTAGAGATATAATAAAAGTCATTAATGTGTCTTCACCTAACAACTTAAGTTTTTACGAGAGTTGGTTCTATGATAACATAAGGAGGATGGTAATATCCTGTTATATGTAGAGTTTTCATGAAGAATTTGAAATATAAGGTTGGTAAAATGGAAGAGGATAGAGTAGATATACCTTGTCAGGAGCAGCAGCACAAAAACCACAAGATGGTGAAGCCTTTAGGCATGTCATACAATCCCATCCACCAGGGTGCACAGCTGCTTTGAAATCAGGGCAGGTGTAATTGAAATGAGAAGTTTCAATGGCACTAACCATTGGAGAGTGAGTTTCACTCTCGCGAAAAGTGACAGTTAGGAGAGCCAGAGAGACCACAACACCAGACAAACTAATTAGAGCAAGCTTTTTTCTACCAGTCTTATCAATGAAGTATATGCTCAAAATTGAACCAAATGCATTCAGCCCGGATGTGACGAGTGACAGAAACAGTGCTGTCCTGTTAGATGCAAAACCAGCTAGCTGAAAAATGGTGGGGCTGTAGTACATGACAGTGTTGATACCCACAAACTGCTGGAAGATAAGGAGGCCCATCCCTGCATATAAACCTCTTCTCACAGTTGTGGTTTTCAAAAGTTTGATCATACTGATCTTCTCTGATGATTCTGCTTCCTTGATTTCCATATCAACTGATTCCTTTAAAGCTTGAATTTCACCTTCAACGTCCTGAGGCGGGTAAATCTTTTTTAGAATTACTTTTCCTTCCTCCTCCCTACCCTGTTACATTATAGAAAGAAAAAAAAAATAAGGGAACAAGTACAACAGTGAAGATTTAGTATTTCACATACTAAAAATGTGGTGATGATTTATGACTAATGATGATGAACTAACCTTCCGGTACAGCCAACGAGGCGATTCAGGGAGTGACAACATTAGTACAAATTGTATCAAAGCAGGTGCTGCTGCTACCCCTAACATCCACCTCCATGTCCCTGGTGCCTGAACGAAATATTACCCACAAATTCTCTTAGCACATCACCAAACAACAAGTTGTAAAATTCATACTAGAACAAAAGAACACTAGAAAAAGTTCAAAAATCTAGCACATTTTAAATGAACCTTCTGTATAACATATACACCAACATAAACTAGGTATGTTTCATAATGTCACAAGTGTGCATATATTAGAATTTGGAAATAAATAGAAAAATGAAAACATAGTTTCTCACCTTAGTGAAGGCCAAGTTGATGAGGTAGGAAAGGAACTGTCCCCCAGTTATAAGAAAACTGTTGAGACTTACAAGGGCTCCTCGAACTCTAGCTGGGGAAGCCTCCGAAATGTACAAGGGGGATGCCATTGAAGCCATTCCAACACCAAGGCCAACAAATACTCTACCCACAAGGAGAACAGCTGGGTTTAAAGCAGCAGCCATGATAACAGCCCCTATAAAAAAGAGGACATCTGCAATAATGATTGTTATTCTCCTTCCAAATCGATCGTTAATCCATCCACCAACTGAAGCCCCTATGATTGCTCCAGCAATTGCCACACTCACTATGGCTTCCTGATTCCATGGTTCACAATTTACACAACTTTAGAATACATTCTTTAAACCCAGATCAGCATAAATTTGTTATACCAAAAATGAAAAAGAAAGAATCATAGTTTGATCCCCGCCTCCTCCCCCTCCCTCCTCTTTTCAGAAAAGGAAAATTAACTCAACAGTATTGCATAGGAGATTATATCTTATAGTTGCCTTCTAGATTTTGTTGCATCCCATATATATTTTACTCACAACTTGAATTGAGTAACACAATATTGCATAATAAACATTTTATCATGAACATATCATACATGAAATTGAAATCAAACAGAAAGATGAGGGGAAAAAAATAATCTGACTTTTTGTACATAATTTTGATACCATATAAATGATTAAATTGTGGAATTATATCATAATTAAAGTGTCCCATCTATTTTTTTTTTTTGGTGAATTAAAGTTTAGGTTGAGTGAAATCTCTCACATTTCAACGTCATGGTAAACCACCAATCTCAATAAAAATTCAGTAGGATTACATATTACCTCCTAATAAGAGATTATAAAGTTCAAAATCAAGTCATGTAGTCGTTATGAGCAAAAAGTAAGACTAAACAAGCCAAGCCCCCGTTGGCATATATTCTCTTAATTAGGGTACTGTCTTTGCTTTTAATGACTTGTTTGATGATTGGTGAAGTAGGTTAAGAATATAATAGGAGTTTTTGAGGAGAATTCATTGGCAACACTAGTTGATGATCAATCTTGCTTTGTTGGGCAACACCCTTATTGGGCCAACCGAATAAGAAGCCTACAATTGTTGACGCATGACATGATTAGGACACTTGTCAACTCATGTGCAGATATCTTTAAGACTGAACGGATTAAAAAATTTGGGTATATACGTAATAAAAATTAAAAATAATAATGGCAAAGACTATCCAAAATATATTAAATGGATCTCATCGGTGAACTGGATCAGGTAATATGTTTATCAGCCGAAACCGATTTGAAAATTCGTGAAGCCAAATACAAAAAAAAAAAAAAAATCAATCTTATATCAAAAATAATTCTGAATATTATGAAATTCAATGAGTTTATTGCTAAATTAAAATTTATCACTGAGAAGCGGAGTCAATATTTCCCAAGCTGCTGTTAAAATTATGAACAAAATAACTGCCCCAAAAAATTATGAACAAAATCAGAAAAAGAAAAATAAAAAATTGAGCTCTCAATAAAAAGACAAATTTTTCAATATCATCCTATAAAAGTAAAGTTTATTTAAAGTGAATTTATTAATGATTAAATAAAAACATATTTATCTTTAATTTGATAAAATATATATAGACATCTCAACTTATTAAATAATTTAAAGTGAATTTTACTTGTTTATTTTAAAAAGTAGATAACCCTCTCATTTTAGGGATAAGAGAAGCCTTTTCAATATTGTACTGATGTTATTTGTCAAAGAAAATTTGAACATAGAAAACCATGTGTTTGTTTTATTCTGCAAGTTGCTGGCTATGAACAAAGAAGATGCAAGGGCATTATAGTCCATTAAAGAAGGTTGGAATTCACAAGAAGAGGTTTGATTTGATTGGAAGACTGAGATTTCATCTGTGGTCTCAAGGGAGACAGACAGGCATTACCTGAAGCCATGTCTTCCTATCTACTGCTTTGAATTCATCTCTGATATACAGAAGAGCCCCAGATATAACTCCTGCAGATACACACCAGTGATCAAGCCCACACAAATAATAATAATAATATGTACTTATATGAGGCAATTTTTTTATGTACTCTTTATGGTAATATATCCAAAATTTTTTTTGAAATTTAACATATGAAACAGAAATTGTACAAAATTTAGTACGTATTACTCTAAAGAGTAAAATAAGTATTTTTTTTCTATATCTGGGTTAGGAAAGAATAGGGAAAGCACAGAGATGTAGGTGCTTATATGAGAGAGAAAAACAAAGGGTGAGAAACAGAGAAATGGTTTGTTTTATATGGGAGTTAGGGACAGGGGAAAACAAAACAGAGAGGCTCAAAGAAACACAGGATTTGAAAGAGAAGAAGGTGATTAAAATGGACTATAATAATAAAAATAATAATACATAAAATTTTTGTTACTTACCAGTGTCATAGCCAAAGAGAAGGCCACCAATTCCAGCAGAGAAAGCAAGGCGAAGAACATAAGGATTCTTCCATGACAGAGACAAACATTCTCTGAAAGCAGAAATATCAGCCTCTGGTATGCCTCCTTCCATGGCTTTGTAGTGTTATTCTCTTGAAGAAGAGACAAAGCGCAAGCAGATAAGATGGTATATAGAGAAAAAAAAACTATCAAGTTCTCAATGCTGGTTGTTCTGGTGCTTGTGCAAGAGTGTGTTGAGTTTGGGGGAAGAGAGGCACAAGATGGGTCGTATATTTATAATGAAAGAAAACGTTGGGATGACGAGATTGGACACTAATAATGCACTTTAAATAAAATTTATTTATTCAATTTTTTTAAAATTTTATAATAAGTTTAAATAAACTTTTGATCTTATACTTTTACCTAATTTAGATTATAATATTTATAGTATATTTTTTTAAAAAAAATTAATCTTTATATTTTTACTTTTTTAAATTTTAATCTTTATTGTTATATATTAATTCTTATATTTTTTATTCGTTTGAATTTTTAGTTCTTATAATTTTTATTTATTAAAATATTAATTTCTATTTTTTAATAAAAATTGGTCTTTATAATTTTAAATTATTAAGGTATTAATTATCAAAAATCAAAATCAAAATTAATGAAATTATAAGAATCAAAATCTAAAAATCATAAATTAGAATCACGTGAAAATATAGAGATAAAAAATGTTTTTAAACCTTTATAATATAAAAGATAATACGTGGCCGATTTGGCACACTAAATAGGCCAAAACAAAAAAAAAAATAAAAAGAGAAATTCCCAAAATTGTAAAAGAGAAAATTACTATTTCAGTTTTCATAAATTTTGTGGACACCTCATACCTGTATCCTTTAATAGTAAAAATGATAATTTTTTTTGTTTACAATTTGATCCTTTAAAATTTGATCTTTTTAATTAAGTTTATAAATGATATGATTTATTATAATTCTGATTTATCATACATATATTTACCTGCAATGTTAAAGGTAAATCTTGTAATTATTATTTTAAGGAGAATTTTATCTAATAACTACTTGGTCTGAAAGTGCGTCTCATAATAATATTGTGAACATATCTTAATCAAATATTAAAAGTAAAAAATAAATAAATTAAAGTGGACATATATATATATATATATATATAAAGATTAATTTATATAAATGTAAATTTTTTACATATATTTTTAATTGTTAGTGTTATTTTTATTTAATAGTTAAAATTATTTTATTAAAATAATTATTAAATAAAAATAAAGTTAATAATTAAAAATAAATTAATATATATATAAAATAAATGTATATATATATATATATATATATATATATATATATATAATATATATATATATATATATATATATACGTGTGTGTGGATTCAAATAACTAGTATAGTAGATGTCAAGTATCTCTCCAGATTTTTGGCTACGGTTATGTGGTGGGTGTTCGATGTCTTACATCTTCATTTCATTCTCCCCTTAGTTTTATTTTGAAAATTGCACTTGCTTTTTAAAAGGGCTTTTGTATTTTTGAAAAATATAAAAGATAATTTATTTATTTAATAATTTAAAATAAAATAAATTATTAAAAAATTTAAGCAAAATTAATGTAATTAGAATGCATTTGTTTGTATTTTTTAATAAAAAAGTAGTTTTTATAAATCTCAAAATAATTAATTATGGAACGATATAATAGAAAAAAAAGTAAAAGTATTTTTTATAATTATATTCAAACTTAAAATAACTTTTATTTTTCATAAAAAAATAATTATTTATACTATCTTTTAGTCAATTTTTTTTAGTGTTTATCTAAACGCGCTAAAAGAAAATTGCTACTTTAATTCTTAAAGGATATATAGGTATCGAGTTTATTAGAACAGTGCATAGTTGTATACAAGTCAACTTAGATGGTCTATAGAATCCATTAAATTATTGTTTGAAATGTAATTCCACGTACGTATCTATTACTGTACATAAAAAATATTATAATAAAAATGCGTGATTTAAATACAAACTATCAATTTGACCTATAAAACGTAATTATTAATGGTTTTTTTACTGGAATTATTAATGGTTGATAAACGAATGACAAACGCAACTAAATTGTCTATCAGTGTATTAGATGAAATGATAACTATACATTAAATCCTTAAGAAATTGTAGTTTAAGATTACATCAAAATTCAGTTAAGAAATGGATAAATATATGATAAAAATAAAAAAGTAAATCTATGGAATAATATTTTATGTTTGAGGTTTTGTCTCCCAAACACCGATTCTTTCAAGAAAAAAAAACAAGTTATTGAATACTTTGGAGTTTGTAATAGTTTTTTTTTTTAAAAAAAAGAGAGTAAATCTACACAATCCCTTCACCCACAAAGTACACCATGTGATAGAGGAAGCTACAAATAAGTTTCTTCGTACGAAAATTGCTTATCACTTCATTTCAAATTCTTAAAAAATTAAAACTATCAAGAATATATAAGCAGAAGCCTAATTTTAAGGGATATAATTTATCTTTTTTTTTTTCTTTTTTTGTGCTTTGGTCTCTCTCTTCTGAGTTTTAATGGGCACCTCCACATGAATTTGGTGCATTTAGAGGAATTAACTGTGTTGGTTCAAGATTTGAACCAGATCAATAAAGGTAGGGAACTTACAAGGATTGACTCAAGTAGTAAATAACTTTAAACTTATTAGCTGGAGAACTCTATAATATTAAGGATTCTAGTACGCAAGAAAGCATTTATTTAAAATGAATATCATCGATACCTTGAGTAAAATTAGTTTTACACACAAAAATGTGAGAAAAACCTAGAAAAAAAGGGGCGGCACCAAGGCACTAGCGGGCCTGTAGCCCCATAGGCTCAAAATGCTCCTTTAACAATGGTTTTTTAAATAAATGGTTTTTTTTTAAAAAAAATAATTTAAAGAAATTTTCTATATAAAATTGACATTTGGCCTTCTCAAAAATATAAAATCAACATTTGGCCTCCCCATGTGAAATTCTTGGCACCGCCCCTATTCTTAAACACTAAACCAAGTCCTTAAGGTTTATTGCTTTTCTTTTTTAATATACTTTTTTTATAAGATCATAAGGTGTGTCTGCAAACTTTGCTATGTATGACTAATCTCCATTCGAGTGTCAACTTAGTATTGGCTACAAGGTGTTTTTAGTAAGTTTCAAACCTATACATTATAGGTAAAGTACACCTATAAAAAACTTGATTTATGAACTATACCATGCCTTGAGCTTATTTCTTGGTTTTGTTTCGTTTTATTTCATTGTCGTCCAAATAAACCATTTCAATTAATTTTAAAAATTTGATCACTAAATCGATAAGGTTACTAGTTACGTTTTATGTTTAAATCAGTCAAACTAATTTAACTGGCAATTCAACTTGATCACATTAAGATAGTATAAAGAATTTACAATCCTAAGGGATTGACTTAATGGTAGATGAGCATGTAATGTGTGAATTAACATATGATTAAATGTTTAAATCGCACTTATGTCAATTTTTTAGAATCAGACTACAATGATTATCTTTGTGAATGTTAGGGGTAATATCGCATCCTCCTTTCAATTTTTTAGGGAATACCATATCTTCGTCAATTTCTTTGGAGAATGTCACATCTCTTTTTACACAAATATACAATAAATATTAATAATTGAGAAATGTATAACACAAATCACGCACAAAATTTAACGTAGTTCAGTTAATATGCCTATGTTTACAGATGAGAAGAGTCAAATCTACTATTAAAACAAATTTAGCCTATAGGCCTTATAAGACAATCACTCAGACTCTCATTCTCACTCTCATAACTCTACTAATTCTTAAATATAAATATTTATAACATATCATTCTTAATTTCTTATTGTAAACGAATCTCTTACAAATCTTATATATATCTCACAAATCTCTAACATGTTTTTCAAATCTTTAACATATCTTCATATATCTCTTCATATCTTTCATATGTTCACAAATCTTTCATATATTTACAAAATAGGAAACTAACGATAACAATATTTAATGGAATTTGGATCAAACCCAACAATCTCCACCTTGAGCCAAATTCTATCATCATCTCTAACAAAACAATTTTCAAATCTTCAAACCTTTAAATTTATCGTTATCAATGAAACGCGCTGCTTGACTTCTATGCCAAGAAGACTTTCGACAACACTACTGCCATTCATAACGTTCAATCTTCCAAATCTTCAAATCAAATCTTCGTGCTTGCATCATCATTATAATGAACACGTCACTTGACCTCCAAGTCAAGAAGACTTTCGACCTATCTGTCATATTTGCCACCATCATAACGAGACACGCCACCTGACTTCCATTGTCAGGAAGACTTTCGACACAAGGGCCCAAAGGAACCATACAATCGCCTAGATCCTCGAACCATCGGCTCTGATACCACTTGTTGGGGGTAATACCACATCCCCCTTTCAATCTTTTAGAGAATACCACATCCCCGTCAATCTCTTTGGAGAATACCACACCCCTTCTACACAAACATACAATAAATATTAGTAATTGAGAAAAGTATCATACAAATTACGCACAAAGTTTAACGTGGTTCGACTAATATGCTTACATCCACAGATGAGAAGAGTCAAATCTACTATCAAAACAAATCTAGTCTATAGGTCTTACAAGACAATCTCTCTCAGACTCTTATTCTCACTCTCATAACTCTACAAATTCTCAAATACAAGTATTTATAACACATTATTCCTAATTTTCTATTGTAAACAAATCTCTAGCTCACAAATCTTATACATATCTCACAAATCTCTAACATATTTTTTAAATCTTTTAACAAATCTTTAACATATCTTTATATATCTCTTTATATTTTTCATATTTTCACAAATCTTTTATATATTTACAAAATAGAAAACTAACAATAATAATATTTAATGGAATTTGGGTCAAACCCAACAGTAAATCCCCTAGTCTTAGTGTGAATAGCTTTAATTTGACCAAACTAGATAAGTAAATTAGTCAAGATGCACACAAATTATCCCGAACATCACTTGATATACCAAATAAAAAACTACAAAAAATTTGCACCAAAAAAAATATAATAATAATTATTTCAATAATATGTATATATTAACTGACAAAAACTATTACAGCTATAATTTAACACAAAACTCTCAATAAAAATGTGATAATTATGAAGTTTGAGGTTTGAAGTTTGAACTTCCAAGTTTTACACGGCAACAACTTTATGAATTTAGAGAACAGTATTGCATAACACGAGAGAGAGAGAGAGAGAGAGAGAGAGAGAGAGAGAGAAATAAAAACTCTCAATAAAAATGTGATAATTAATGAAGTTTGAGGTTTGAAGTAAGTTTTACACAGCAACAACTTTATGAATTCAGAGAACAGTATTGTATATCACGAGAGAGAGAGAGCAGCATTAGGTGTTTATTTGGTGACAAAAAAAAGTCAAAGGTTGATTTTATTTTCCTTCAAAAAATAATTGTTTATTAATGTAGCGAGTACAATAAAAAAAGATGGCTAGCTTAATGTAATTGTTAAGATAAGTCATCACAAAATATTCAAAACAACTAAAACATATTTAATTATGTAGCATTGTCTTTGCTTCAATGGTTTAATATATTAAGTTTTGATGATGACAAATACAAGATAAAAAGAATTATGCTTATGCTTCATAGATGTGCTGAATGAGATATATTGCATCATGTATATAAAGATATTGAGTTATGAATTTGGACTAACTATGCTTGTGTTAAGTGAGTAACATTTTGTAGGATAGTCCAAGTATCAATAATAAGCATTGTAACAAGAAAGCAAAAGATCACAACTATGCTCAACTCAAGAAGAATAAGAATGATAAAGATGTTCCAAGCAATTTACAAGATTTGAAGAGAAGAAATTTATGGAAGCTTGGATCACATCAAGAAGCCTAAGGACTAGAATTGGTATATTTTCCTTTTAAGTTTTCTCCTATGTAAAGATAGAGGTTTTACAAGAAAAGAGCTCAAATATGTTTTTAAGTCTTTAAAAATGGTTCTTACATGTTTAAATGCCCAACAAACTATTTTTGGAAAGTTAATCTTGGTGGTAATTCACACATTTGAAAAATAGTCAAGTCTATGTTTTGCAAAACTGACATTTAGTTACTATTTTGATCATAACTTTCAAACTACTTTGAGTTTTATTGTGAAACTTATTGCATATCAAAATAGACTCAAATATCTTTCCAATGAGTGGTCATTTGCTTTAAACGGATAAGAAATGAAGAAGTTATGACCATTTAAAGTCAGTTTTCAAAAATAATCAAGTTTGAGTTTTGAAAAGCTGACCTTTAGACACTCTTTTGATCATAACTTTCAAAATACTTTGAGTTTTGTTGTGAAATTGTTTCATTTGAAAATAGACTCAAAGATCTTTCCAATGACTGGTCATTTGCTTTAATCGGATAAGAAATGAAGAAGTTATGACCTTTTAAAGTCAGTTTTCAAAACCAAAATGTCTGTAATCGATTACACAAGTCCTGTAATCGACATAACGTTGACAGAAAGCCGTGCAATCGATTACCAGAAGTGTGTAATCGATTACCAAGTGCCCAGAAACGTTTCTAACGGCTATAAACGGCTAGTTTTCATAAAAAATTGTAACATTCCGAAAAATACATATTTGATCATGAATCATCGTTTTATAATATTCTTGATTTTTAGGAATTTTTCTGGAATTTTTGGAAACAACGAATATTTTAATATATTTCTCGTTTTGCGTGCATTTAATTTGAGAATTGCTTGAGACCAGTGTTACACTCCGAAAATTGATTATTTCACCATGAATAGTCATTTTCCAATATTTGTGATTTATGTGAATTTTTGGAATTTTTTAAAAGCGATGAATATTTTAATATATTTCTCGTTTTGCGTGAAACTCGAAGCTTGAGTCGTGAAAACGATTTGTAGTGCTTCAAAAATTGGAAAATTATATGACGGATAGTCGTTTTATAATATTTGCAATTTTTGAGAATTTTCTCGGGAATTTTCCGAACCGTCGAATATTTTAATATATTCTCGTTTTGCATCTTGTATGCCGAAAGTAGAATCGAGAAACGCGATGTTTTCTCTGAGAACCTTGGACTATGGACATGTCGACGGGGGATCTTACTAAACCCGAGACTTGACACAGTTTACGAGGTTTCATAATTTTCGAGAAATCTTTACAGATACAATTAAATCAGTACAACGAAAAATTTATCTGTCAGATCAATTAAATACTGACACATCAATTGTAACTATTATCTATTGGATAATAGTGTGTAATAAAAATACTATCACATTATCCTAATGTAATCCACTTTATGTCTAATCAAATCACTTTAATTCAAATTTAATAGTAAAATATTCAAGCTTCCTTAAGAAGCTTTGACCCCAAGCTTTGACCACATGTGTTGGCTTCCAAAGGAAGCCAATTTTTCCCACCTACTCTCTTCTCTCTCATTTACGTAATCTGCAGCCCAAAAAGGAGAAGGAATTGATTTGAATTATCCAAATAATTCATTTAACTCATTATCACCAAAAACACCATTTCTTTCTTCCTTTTACGTTTCTTCTTCTTCTTTCTTTCTTCAAACATTTCTTTCTTCCTCTCCCATCACACCATACGTCCAGCCACTCCTCAAGAACCCCAACCTTCATAAAAATTTACATTAACCATGTTTTCTTAATCTCCTATTCTTTCTCATCATCTTTTGTGCTTGGAGTTTTCAAGAAAGCTTCCATCTTCAACCATTTTTCAAGCTTTGAAGGTAAGCTCCCATGGCTGAAAAATTTCAGACTTTCACTTCCATTTTCGTTTCTGGTTTCCTCTTGATTTAATGGTCATTTTCTTCTTCTTTTTCACATCATTACATTGTTCTAACTTGGACCACATTTTCTAGGGTTTTTGAGCTTCAAATCCGAAAATCAAGAGTGCTTCTTGGAATTTTCTTGGTTCTTCATCTTGGTAAGAGGAAGATTAATCCTCCTCAACCTCTTTAGCAACTAGGAATCTTGTGTTTGATTTTTGGAAGAAAAACCACATGGTGGTTGTTCTTGAAATTGCTTGAAATTGATTTCTTGAATGTTATCTTAATTTAGCTTTGAGTAGTTGATTGAGTGGTTAACTATTCATGAAATTTTGTGATTGAAATCCATGATTGCTTCTTTGGAAATTCTGGTTGCTGGACCCCTGGATGTGTCACGGTTTTGGGGCTGTTTTGGGCTGGAAAATGAAGGGAAATGATGCTTAAATTTTGACCAATGCAAGGCTAATTAAATCAAGTAGTTAAGGTTGATCCAAGTGGACAAAATTCTGGTTGTTGGACCTTGGTGAGTGCCACGGTTTGGGGTGATTTTAAGAACAGAATTTTGGTTGACATTGTGTCAAGAATAATGCTAAGCAAATTAAGTAAAGGAAGACTAAACTAGTGAGAAGAAAATTGTAACCTAGGACCCTCTTGAGTGCCACGGTTTTGAGGGCTTGAATGAGGGAAAAGATAACAAATTTGAGATATCAAGACTTGAATTAATCAAGTAATTAAACGTAGATTAATAGCAGGAAACTTGCAACAATAATTTTTATGATGGATTATGGTTAAGACTTAGGAGATAAGCTAAATTTGGAAGGCAATTATAAGAATCAAATAACTTGGATCAAAATAACAAGTAAATGGACCTAATGATGTGAACATGACTTACTTGAAACCTTGGGAAGGCCACGACCTCTGGGTGAAAATTTGGGTTAAGATTCCATAACCCATTACTCGGATTACAAGTAATCAAAGAATACAAGAGATTAAGGATTTCATAAAACTTAATGAACCAATGAGATAATTTTCATAAGACTTGGAGATTTTAGAAATCCATAATGGACCTAAAATATGTTCCTTGAATTATAAATTGATATTATGTTGATATTGGGTTCTTTTTGGATGCAAATTTGCTTATTGCACTCTCTTGATCAAATGTGGTATATTATGCTGTTGTATGAAATTGTGGATCATACATGTTCATGCATAGAGTCCTATGCATTGTGAATGTCCTTGTGGACTATTGTAAGGCCAAGTTGCCTAGGAGATTGAACACACCTTAGTGCGGGTGCGAGTAGACAAGTGTGGGTCTTGTTATGACCTTGGGGGCGTCGGGGTGCGGGTCCTCCACAATGGGTAGTTGGTAGCTCCTTTGCCCGTGGGGCAAACCGATGCAAACGCACCGACTATCCGGACTTGACACTGTCCTATATCGTGATCTAGTGTAGAATGTCTATGCAATGCCATGATTGTGCACGAGAAAATTTATTGATAGCACCGGCCTCGGCAGTAGGAGTCACGAACATGTCTCCCGATCTTTTCTCCGATTTGTTTGAGTCTAGCTCCATGGAGTAGGACATTGAATATTGTGTCCATGCATCGTGAAATATTCTCATCATCCGAAAATTATTGTTTACCCGATATTTAAGCGTCTCGAATACGGCATTTTAACTCGCCTGGATATTATGAATTATTCATTACCTTTATTAATGATTGCCTTTGGTTATCTGTTTAAAAGCTTATTTATTGCCTTTACATGCTACGTGGGCGTTATGCGCCATTCGGTTCTTGGTTCTTTGTATTGGTATTGATGGTAGGATGTCTTACCTCTTTCCCTGTGCTTCTATTATTTTCTTGTCTATGTGCACCCTGCATGCGATCGAAGACGACGGTGAAGAGACGAGAAGATCCTGCCTTCCCAGAAGCTTCGGCCTGCACGGGGATTGACTTCTCTTGCGGCGATGTACGCACGTATGCGTGGGTTCTTGGGAGATGTGCGTCGACCTTCCTTGGAGGGCGGAGTCGTTGGCACATCAACCTGAACTCCGACCGCTGCGTGTATTTGGGAGACGTGTCGATAGCACTTGCCTGGAGACGTCATGAGGCTCCTGTCCTCACTTGCTACCTCAGCTTGCGCCTGGAGTTTTACCTGCCTATCAGGGAGATGTGGGGTTCCCGTTATTACACTCCGCAGGAGGATTCGTTTGATTCCACCGCTCGGGCTCTGTCCCGCGCCTCTGTGGTTCCTATGGATGAGTCCTCGGATGAGGAAGATCCTGATGAGGGTGATAATCACATATTTTATTCATTAAGAAACCCTCATTATTAGTCATTTACACTCTTCATGTACTTAATTGACTGAATTTGATTATGTTTTGTAAGTTTGAACTCGAATCGGACTTAATTGATTTTTCAGCATTATTCGAGTCTTACACTGTTTCTGTATTTTGGCCATATCTTGAGTTCTAAATGTCTGATAATTATGAATTTTACCTTGTAGGAAAGATAAAAGAGAGCTCTACAACTTTGATGAAGAGCTCGAAGTCAAATTCAGACATTTAGTGGAGCTAATTGGGCATGGAAATCAGAATACGGGATTTGTGACTGGAACCCGAACAGTGTGTAGTAACCAGAACATAATTCGAGTTTGGGTTTATAGAATGGGCTGAAAATTGGTGATCTGAAAGTTAAGACCCATATGTACAACTTTCATGACAAACACAAAACTTGATTCGGGCTCCTTGATGGAGATATTGGGTCTGAAAGTCAAAACAGAGGTGCTGAAACTGGTCCTGAGCAGTCTGTAGTAATTGGGTCATATCTTGGGCTGTAGGACGAATTTTTGGGTGCTTCCAGAGCCATTGGAAAGCTTAGACAATTTCCTAGAACTTTCATGAAGACCATTTGGCTCAACAATGACGAAATCAATGAGTTCAGCAATGAATACTTTCGGAGACAAGGAAGCTCACCTACCAAGTTCACCTACCAAGCTCACCTACCAAGTTCACCTACCAAGCTCACCTACTAATTCCACCTACTAATCTCATCTACCCATCTACTACTACTCTGAATCCTCTATAAAAGGAAGCATGAGGAGAGCTCTAAACACAACATACACTTAGAGTTAAAGATAGTTTTTCATAATTCTTGTATATTTTTCCTTCATTGTAATGGAGAGCTAAGTCACTTCTAGTCAATTCGGGACTCTTGAAGAGATTGTGGCTTGGATTCTTGAGACCTTGGTTATGTAATGTATTTGATTTATATTTGAATTCCTCTTCTCTTCTTCTTCTTTGTTCTCTTGATCTTGAATGCATGAATGGTGATTCTGTTTATGTTTGATCGATTTGATCTTGGTTTAAGATTAAGTATTGTGATGAAGCTGAAGATTGAGATTTGTGATGAAACTTAGAGCTGATTGATCTAAACTAATCACGTAATTGAAGAGGTTAGGTTACTGATTTGTGCCTAGGTTAATTGAATTCGGTGCTTAAATTGACATATATTTACATGAATGGTGCGATTGCAGATTTGTGTTTATCACTTGTCAATTGAATTATGGACGATTGTCTAGTATGAATTACGGATCGATGCGAGAGATCTCGGTTAGATCCAAGTTAACCATTCAAATGTATTTCAGGTGTTTGTTAAAAGGTCTATGATTGAATCCACCCAATCTCGGATAGATTTTGAATTATTTGTTCTTTTAATTGTTATTTCTCTTTAAATCTGTCACTGCGATCCTTGAACCATCAAAACCCCATTTTTTCTAACTTTCACTTGATTTGATCAAATTGCATCTACGATCCTTGAGGAGACGATCCGGTGTTGTTCACTATACTACAAGTTTAGGTAATAACTTCGGTTATAATTTTGACTGAGTTCGGCGCTCGTCAAAATTTTGGCGTTGGATTCGGGAACTCGTAGGTGTAATCTTTTCATTTTGAGTAACCTTACTAATTTTTGTTCTTTCTTACCTATTCTAATAGTTATTTTTATTTACTAACATTGTTCATACCATACTAACATTTTTATCCTAGCTTTTGAATTTTTCTAATTTAGGAAAGACGGAAAAGCAGGTGATTACGGGTAACTATTGCAATTTTCGAACTGCAACATGCCCAGAATGAGCTGAAACTTGGTCGGTTGAAGGAAAACAGCCTGATAAACAAGACTCACAGTAAACTGTGAGGTCACCCCTGGTTTTTCGAAATTCTATCATTTAGACCACTTTTTCAATTTTTTAATATTTTTAATTGCATTTTCTAGTTTCATTTTTATGTAGATTTTGTTATGTGTTGATTCCATAATTTTTAAAAATGTTTAGACATATTAACTAGATTTATTTTTGCATATTTTGAGTGTTGTTTAGTGTATTTTACTTAGTTGCGAGTTTTGTGTTTTTGCGCTTTAGTTGATGCATGACTAGGTCCAATCGATATCTTGCTTGATCTTGATCACGAGATTGATAGGACCTTGCATAGATTAATTAGAGCTCGTGTGATAAATTCGAGTTAATTCTGAACCTAATTTTGGGAGTGAACACGATAACTTAAGTAATCACGAAATCATGGCGATAACATGCATAATAGAACCCTTAAGGAACTTCTTTGCTCTGATGTATCTTACCAATCTTTGTGCATTCAATATCTGATCTTGATGCAGATTTTGAGTTGAAATCTGGTTTGATACACTTGTTACCAAAGTTTCATGGTCTTGCGGGTGAAGATCCTCATAAGCACTGAAAGAGTTCCATGTTGTGTGTTCAACCATGAAGCCACAAGGCATCTCGAGGAACACATCAAGTTAAGGGCATTTCCCTTCTCACTTGTCGATGCGACCAAAGATTGGTTGTTTTATCTTTCACCAGGCTCGGTCGAAGTTGGAATGACATGAAGAGGTTGTTCTGGAGAGATTCTTCCCTGCCTCGAGAGCTTCTTTGCAATTAGGAAGGATATATGTGGCATCGAGACGGATGTACGGTGAGACTTTGCATGAATCTTGGGAGAGATTCAAGAAGTTGTGTTCGAGCTGCCCTCATCACCAAATTAGTGACCAACTCTTGATTCAATACTTTTATGAGGGCTTCTTTGCCAAATGATAGAAGCATGATCGATCTTTGCCTCTGGAGGAGCCTTAGTAGACAAAACTCCTACTGCTGCAAGAGATCGATAGCAAACATGGCCAATACCCAACGATTTGGCTCGCGGATCATCACCGCAACCGGAGGAGTTAATGAAATTCAAGCATCTCATATGGACCAACAAAGAATGGAACACGAGACTAGATGAATTGACTTCTTTGGTAAGACAGATAGCGAGTGGGTCAACAACCACCCATGCGGATATTTGCATCGGTGTGTGGAATTTGCTCTAATTCATCTCATCCTCTTGATTCATGCCCTACACTTCGGGAAGATGGTCCGCCTTTCCGGATCAATGTGTTCTTTGCGGTGGTGTTTTTCTGGTAGACCCCAATATCGAACAACAAAGCAACAATCTAGATATGATCCATTTTCTAGTACTTATAATCCTGGTTGGCGAGACCATCCCAATTTGAGATATGGGAATCTAGCCGGCAACAACAAACGGCCCACCGGCGGCAACAAACGGCCCCACCGGCGGCAACAACAATTTAGATACCAAGCTGCGGGTCCAAGCAACAAATACCAACAAATACCCCCTGCATTCGGACAACGACAACACATTCGGCGGTCTGTCAATCCACTCCGGTGAGCCATCATTGGAAGACGATGAAACAAATGGCCACAAATAACATTCGGTTCAGTGCAGAACGTCGGTGCCAACATTCGAGAATTTACAAACTCAAATTGGGCGGTGGCAACCACGTGAGCGAGCTAAAGAGTCAAGGTTCTAGCCAATTGCCTTCACAAGCGAGTCAACAATCCAAGAGGCAACGTAAGTGCAATTACCTTGAGAAGTGGCAAAGAAGTTGATGTTCCAACCTTACGACAATCGAGAAATTGACCAAAAACGGCAGGAAATGGATAATTCGGTCAGTACGTGCCCTTGAAGAAAATTGCGAGAGAATTCAGATGTTGCCATTCCATTACCTTTTCCAAATAGGATCACACAATCCAAGAGAACAATGCAAGCGAGAAATGGAAAAAGAAGTCATGGAAACATTCGGGAAAGTGGAAATCAATATTCCCTCCTAGATGCAATCAAGCAAATTCCAAAATATGCTAAATTTCTCAAGGAGTTGTGCACTCATAAGAGAAGATTGAAAGGGGATGAGAAGATCAGCATGGGAAGAAATGTTTATGCAATGATTATGCCAAGCATGCCACGAGAAATGCAAAGATCCTGGAACTTTCACAATTTCTTGCACAATTGGCAACTCTAGATTTGAGCATGCAATGCTAGATTTGGGTGCTTCGATCAATGTCATGCCCGTGTCGGTGTATAAGTGTTTAAACATCGGTACTTTGCAACCCACCGGTATCGTGATTCGGTTGGCGAATAGAGCCAACTTGCTCATCCTGCAGGTGTCTTTGGAAGATGTGTTAGTTCGGGTGAATGAGTTGATTTTTCCAGTGATTTCTACATTACGGACATGGAAGATGAGTCTCCAACAAACCATGCTCCATTGATTCTAGGCGAGACCATTCCTCAAGACCGCCAAGACCAAGATAGGCGTGCATCTTTGGCACCCTTTCTATGGAGTTTGGCGACGATTTGGTACAATTTAACATTTTTGATGCCATGAGACACCCACAGAGGAGCATTACTGTTTTCCATGTTGATATGATTGAGATCTTTGGTTGATGATGTCTATATTGATTTATATCTTTGAATTCCATGATATTGTTGACTATCTTGGTTCTGTTTCTTGTGATACATGTGCCACTTGTGATGTTGAACCATGTGCTGCATGTGCTGAGATTTATTCTGTTATGAGTAATGATACAGCTGCTGATGATGCAACAATTGAGAATGAGAGTCAGTACCATGCTGAAATTAATGTTGCTGAGTTAGTTGTTTCAGATCACTTGTTACCTTCCATTGTACAACCTCCATCCTTGGAGTTGAAGACTTTACCAGACCATCTTAAATATGCATATTTGGGAGATGGTGAGACAACTAGGTGATCATTGCTAAAAACCTACAACTTTGATCAAGAAGAAAAATTACTGATTTTGAGCGAGAATAGGCAAGCCATCGGATGGACTCTTGCGGATATTCTGGTATTAGTCCCTCCACATGCATGCATAAGATTTTATTGGAAGAAGGGATCAAACCAGTTAGACTGACCCCAAAGGAGACTAAATCCCCGATTCTAGATGTGGTGAAGAAGGAAGTTACAAAGCTACTTCAAGTGGCATTATTTATCCCATATCTCGACGGTCAATGGGTGAGCCCGTGCAAGTGGTTCCCAAGAAATGCGGGGTCACGGTGGTTGCGAATCGAGAACAATGAGCTTGTGCCCACACGAGTTCAAAACGGTTAGCGAGTTTGCATTGATTATAGGCGGCTCAACCAGGCTACGAGAAAGGATCATTTCCGTGCCATTCATTGATCGGATGTTAGAGCGGTTAGGCGGCAAGTCACATTATTGTTTCTTGGATGGATATTCGGGCTATTTTCGATTCATATAGCCCCGGAAGACAAGAGAAGACTACTTTCACTTGTCCATTTGGCACATTTGCATACGGGAGGATGCCCTTTGGTCTATGCAATGCTCCAGGCACCTTTCGAGAGGTGTATGGTAAGTATCTTTTCGATTTTTAGAAAATTGCATGGACGTATTTATGGATGATTTTCTTGTCTATGGATCTTCCTTTGATGCATGTTTAGATAGTTTGGCTCGGGTCTTGCATAGATGCATTAAGACTAACCTCGTTCTAAATTTTGAGAAATGTCATTTCATGGTAGAACAAGGTATAGTCTTAGGGCATGTGATATCTCGTGAGGGTATTGAGGTAGATCCTGCAAAAATAGATGTTATTTCATGCCTATCTTACCCCACATGCGTGCGGGAGATTCGTTCTTTCCTTGGTCATGCGAGGTTTCTATCGGCGGTTCATAAAGGATTTCAGCAAAATTGCACTTCCGCTATCCAACTTACTTGCAAAAAGATGTGGAGTTTCACTTTGACAAGAAGTGCCGGGATGCCTTCAATCAATTGAAGCGAGGCATTGACAGTACACCTATCATCCAACCGCCGGATTGGACACTTCCATTGGTGATGTGTGATGCCTCTAATTATGCATTGGGAGGCTGTTCTTGCACAAAGGGTCGGTAAAGTATCTCATGTCATTTCCTATGCTTCGAGAACTTTAGATCTGCACAAATCAACTACACCACTGGCGAAAAGGAACTTTTAGCAATTGTTTTTGCTTTAGATAAATTTCGATCATATTTGCTTGGTTCCAGTGGTTGTGTTTTCGGATCATGCGGCATTGAAGTTTCTCTGAAAAAGCCCAATGCCAAGCCGGTTGATTAGGTGGATGTTGCTCCTCCGGGAGTTTGATATTGAGATCCGTGACAAGAGTGGAGCGGAGAATTTGGTGGTGATCACTTGAGTCGAATTGAAAGGGAAGCGGATGTTTTTCCCATCCATGATGTTTTCCACGATGAGCTTGACTTTTCAGGCTGCAAGGCAACATCCCTTGGTTTCTTGATTTGATTAATTTCTTGGTTGCTAACGCAATACTGCACATTTCACTAAGGCTAAGATTGATAAATTGAAAAGTGAGTCAAAGTATTATGTGTGGGATGATCCTTACTTATGGAGATTTTGCGGTGACCAAGTAATTAGGAGGTGTGTGCGATGATGAATTCCATTCCATTCTTAGCTTTTGTCATAAACTTGCATGTGGCGGCCACTTCGGTCCTCAACGGATTTGCTAGGAAAGTTTTAGACTCTACGGATTATATTGGCCCGCTCTATTTCATGATGCATATATGTTTTGCAAATCTTGTGATCAATGCCAGAGAACGGGGAATACTTCTCGTAGGAATGAAATGCCCCGAGAAACCCTTATTATCTGTGAGATTTTTGATGTTTGGGGTATTGACTTTATGGGTCCTTTTCTGTATCATTTGGTTTTGTTTACATTACGCTTCTTTGTGGATTATGTATCTAAATGGGTGGAGGCTAAGGCCACTCGGTGATGATTCTAAAGTTGTTGTGGATTTTATTAGATCACAGATTTTCTGTAGGTTTGGAGTCGAGATCCATCATTAGTGATCAAGGTTCACATTTTTGCAATCGAAGCATGGAGGCTTTGATGAAGAAGTATGGAGTCCAACACAAGGTTTCTACACCTTACCACCCCCAAACCAATGGGCAAGCCGAGGTCTCCAACAGAGAAATTAAGCGGATACTCCGGAAGGCAGTTCAACCTAACGAGAAAGGATTTGGAGCAAGAGGCTTGAGGATGCTTTATGGGCTTCCGGACTGCTTATAAGACACCAATCGGGATGTCTCCGTATCGGATTATTTTTGGAAAAGCACTGCCACCTACCGGTGGAAATTGAGCATCGAGCATTGCGGGCGGTGAAAAGGTGCAACTTGGACCTAGATCAAGCGGGTTTGGAGAGGAAGGCTGCAGTGCTGGCAATTGGAGGAGATCCGCTTGGAGGCTTATGAAAGTTCCAAACTTTATAAGGAGAAGACCAAAGCCTTCCATGATAAGTTGATTCGAGGAAAACATTTGAGATTGGTCAAAAAGTTCTCCTCTATAACTCCCGCCTCCGACTCATGCACGGCAAATTAAGGTCTAGATGGGATGGACCATTTATTGTTACTAATGTTTTCCTTACAGTCATTCGGATCAAAAGTGAGGTCCTTGCCAAAGCTTTCATCGTAAATGGACACGCCTCAAACTGAGTATCATGAACTTCCGGAGAATGCGAAGTGGAGGTGATGAACCTTCTCCATCCGCATTATGAATAAAAAAAAAAAAAAAAAAAAAAAAAAAAAAAAAAAAAAAAAAAAAAAAAAAAAAAAAAAAAAAAAAAAAAAAAAAAAAAAAAAAAAAAAAAACATTTGTGTGCCGACAATGAGGTAGGTAGAGTCGCTCGGAAGCATGTGGAGGTCATTTTTTCTTCGGCGACAACAAGCTGCGAAAATCTTGCGGTATGAATTTTATTGGCCTACTTTATTAAAGGTCTGTTACACCTTTTGCAAAAGCTGAGAAATTGGTCAAAAGTTACGCTTTGAGATTATCATGCACCTACTCCTTGGAAAATTGAGATCTAGGTGGCGTGGTTCTTTTGTTGTCGGACACGCGTATCCTCTCGGCATCGGATCGAGGATCCTAGGAATGGTAATGCGCTTAAGGTTAATGGACAAAGACTCAATCATTCTGGAAAACCAAGTTCTTGAGTTCTTTGTGTTGCTTAGGTTAAGTGGCGGATACGGTACTCCGTGACTCTTGAGTCGGTTTATTCTTGATTTCCCAAAATAAGCCGAACCCTTCTTCTCCTTCAAAATGGATGTCATTCTTTCAAACACGAGAAAACATTTTCCTTCTCTTCCTCAAAATGCTCGAGAAAAATCTACAAAGTTCGATGTGAGAGATTGAGAATGTTAATGCACAAGGGTATGCCGAGAAGATGTCTTTGGATAATTGAAGCAAAGGTCGATTAGCGGTGAGTCCTCAATTTCATTTGACTCATATATGCCGGTCTTGGAAAGTTCATATTCTAAAAGGAGAAGAGCAAAAAGGTTACAAGTCTGTCACAAATGTGGACGATGGAGCGTAACAAGCGATGTCGTACTAAGGGGATGGTTTCGCAAATAGAGAAGATAAAATTTTCTTCATTAAGAATGGGTGAGTAAGGAGTCATTAGATGATATCTTATTGACTCTTGAGACGCATTCTTGTGGATTGGTGCATCGTGAAATTCTTAAATTGTGGAATCTCTTCAAGGATGAACAACAACGCTGATCTTGGGAATCGACTCTAAAAGACCCTGTTTGCCAATTTATAAGAAAATTGGATGGGAAGCTTATCCTCGACTCATAGAAGACGTTTAAGCGTTCTTGGACGTTAAACCAGAGGCGGATGTGAGCCATATCCACAAACAATCTGTACATATCATCTTCTTCTTCTTCTTCTTCATGGCATTTTACAAAAAAAAAAAAAAAAATGAAAAAAAAAAAATGAAAACAAAAATGAGAAAAAAAAATGAAAAAAAAAAAAATGAAAAAAAAATGTATACTTCTTAGGGTTGGCTTTGGTAACACAAACCGTGAATGGGGAAATGCATGCATCTGATCCAGCCTTCTTAATTGAAAAACAAAGAAGGTAGATTGTATCCACATGTGAGAGCGGCCGGTCGTATTATGGCCACTTGTCCCTTTTGGGAGCCCATGTTATTTGGTCTTGAATGGGTCGAATCTTGGTCAACAATGCTTTGGCACAAAGCCGAAAGAGCAGACTACCTCCATCCCAATCTTAAGTAAGTATACACTCATCTTTCATCAAGTTTTTTTTAACAATTTCAAAAAAAAAAAAAAAAAAAAAAAAAAAAAAAAGGACGTGATGTCTCATCGCTTCTCATGTGTAGAGTATAAAGATACGCCATGGGCTGTGCATCTGGTATGTCATCATTTTCTATTTCTTTTATCTTTGTATCATTTTGTTGTATTTTGATTTTTGTACTGAGACGATCCTTTGAGCAGGGTCCTTCAGGGGTTTCTAGACTTCTTTACCTTGATGGTTTTCTTGAAGTCAAAAAAAAAAAAAGAAAAAAAAAAAAAAAAAAAAAAAAAAAGATTTTGTGTCTCTTAATTTCAACCTTTTCTGACAACCGCCAACCTACCCTCATAGGTGCAATTATTCCCCTTTCCATTCTTTTTCCTATTTAAACACTCCATTTTCTCCATTTTCCTTCAAACTCGAAACACTCAAAGGGAGGAAGAGTATAGAATGGGGCCTTCTATTCGTAACCTCAAAAATGTCTGTGTTTTTTGTGGGTCGAGTTATGGGAAGGGATTAGAGTTTGTAAAGCGCAGCTAGCACTCTTGGTCGATCACTTGCTGCGAGGAATATTCATCTTGTATATGGGGAGGTTGTCGTGGGTTAATGGGAAATTTGTATCACTTCTTTGCCTTTGTAAGAGACAGTCGGAGTTCTAGGTATCATTCACGAAACTTTAGCTCAACAGAACATCCTTTGGAAAGACAATTGGGGAGGAACTTAAGGTATCATCAATGCATGAACGCATGAAGATAATGCTTGAACACTCGATGCATTCATTGCCTTACCAGGTGGTTTTGGTACTTTGGAAGAAATTTTTCAAATTGTCTCTTGGGTGAACCGAACATCCACCATAAACCCATTGGTTTGTTGAATGTTAATAATTTCTTTGATCTTGTTATTTTTTCTTGACAAAGGCTGTGGAGCAGAAATTTATCACTCCTTGGCAAGACAACTTCTTATCTCTGCCTCCACTTATTGATGAGCTCATTGATAAATTAGAAGCTTTTGAGTATGTACGATCGGGTATTAGCTCGAGATAGATTGGTCAACGGGAAGCGGCGAAGGAAGTAACAAGAAACAAGAGCCGATCTGAAACTTTCTCTTTAATGGGTTTGATTTAAAAAAAAAAAAAAAAAAAAAAATTGTTGTTTTGTTTAGTATGATATGATTGTCATGGACTTATTAAACCAATTAGTGATGGCGAGTAAGGAGTAATTTTACTCTTGAGACGCATCTTAATCGGTGGCGAGTAAGGAGTTTTTAGGTAGTAATTAATTAGTATTGACTTGTGGAAGTACTAACGTTTTCTTGTTTGATTTCTTTTCGGTCGATGCGGCGTTGATTGTGTGTTTCTTTTACGCTTAGCGTTGATTCACTTCTTATCGGGTTGTGTTGCTCTTTTCTATCTCTTTCTTTCACATTGAGGACAATGTTTATATTAAGTGTGGGGAGAGATTTTAGCATGTTTCTGTTTCTTTTCGTTTGTTAAAAAAAAAAATTTCAAAAAAAAAAAAAAAAAAAAAAAAAAAATTCAAAAAAAAAAAAAAAAAAAAAAGGTTCATTGCATGATTGAATAATTTTTCTCCCTTCTTGAACCGATATGCTTGGTGATGGATGATTGAATTGATGAATTGAGTTTGATGAATGCATACCTTGTGAGATTTTGAGCCTAATGGATGGATTCAACATTTATGCCATTCTCTTCTTCTTTGTGTGATTTTCACTCGTGTTAATGACCACTCTAGAACTTGCTTTGATTCTTTTTGAGGCTACATTTCACTTGCATGCATGAACATGATTGAGGCCCTCTTTCTTAGCTAGTTTAACCAAATAGCCAACTTTGTTTTCAATATGATATCAAGCACTCTTTTGACCTCTCGAAAATTCTCTAATTCACTGCCAACCTTGTATATTTTCCTTTGCTTAACCCCTTTGAGCTTATTTAACCATTCCTTGTTTCTAGCTCATTATGTGCCTTAAATGAAAAATCGTGTTCTTACTTGTACCTTAGGGAATAAAAGAACATTAGCCTGGTTAATGGATGAGTTTTTGAACAAGTGTGGGGTGTGTGTACAAAATGGTTGTTGAAAAAAAAAAAAAAAAAAAAAAAAAAAAAAGAAAAGAAAAGAAAGAGTGCCTAAAAAAAAAAAAAAAAAAAAAAAAAAAAAAAAAAAAAATGTATGTATATAGTTATGTTCATATATATATATAAAAAAAAAAAAAAAAAAAAAGAGAAAGAAAAGGATTGGGAAACGAATATGTAAAGGGATATACTGATAGAGTTGAGATGAACTTTTATATTTCGTTATTTGAACTCATTCATTTGCTTTTATTCTCTTTGGTATTTATCTTCTCATATCCATTTTATCCTCTTACTGTTACCTTGACCTTACTACAACCTTGAATAAAGTCCTCATGATTTGTGTGTGCATGTGTTTTGAGTAGTGGAGAAGTAGAAGATAAGCAAGCTTATGGTAGTGCAATTTTCATGGGTTGAATTGAGTGAAACACCTACCTTTTAAACACTTGAGAGATTGAGAGGGAATCTTGTGAAGATCCATCATTCTTAATTCATTCTTTTCAACGGAAGTTTCCTTGCACTTCGGTTTGAGATGTGAAGAAATGTTACCTCATTTATGCTTTGATCCCTTGAATTTCTTGTTGCTCTTCTTGCTTCATTGAGTCCTTTAGAGTTTTTAACTTTTAAGTTTGTGTCGTTTGTCTTTGTCTTCTAACTTTAGTTTTATATGTTTTGCCCAGGAGTGCAAAAAGCTAAGTGTGGGGAATTTGATAATCACATATTTTATTCATTAAGAAACCCTCATTATTAGTCATTTACACTCTTCATGTACTTAATTGGTGAATTTGATTATGTTTTGTAAGTTTGAACTCGAATCGGACTTAATTGATTTTTCAGCATTATTCGAGTCTTACACTGTTTCTGTATTTTGGCCATATCTTGAGTTCTAAATGTCTGATAATTATGAATTTTACCTTGTAGGAAAGATAAAGAGAGCTCTACAACTTTGATGAAGAGCTCGAAGTCAAATTCAGACATTTAGTGGAGCTAATTGGGCATGGAAATCAGAATACGGGATTTGTGACTGGAACCCGAACAGTGTGTAGTAACCAGAACATAATTCGAGTTTGGGTTTATAGAATGGGCTGAAAATTGGTGATCTGAAAGTTAAGACCCATATGTACAACTTTCATGACAAACACAAAACTTGATTCGGGCTCCTTGATGGAGATATTGGGTCTGAAAGTCAAAACAGAGGTGCTGAAACTGGTCCTGAGCAGTCTGTAGTAATTGGGTCATATCTTGGGCTGTAGGACGAATTTTTGGGTGCTTCCAGAGCCATTGGAAAGCTTAGACAATTTCCTAGAACTTTCATGAAGACCATTTGGCTCAACAATGACGAAATCAATGAGTTCAGCAATGAATACTTTCGGAGACAAGGAAGCTCACCTACCAAGTTCACCTACCAAGCTCACCTACCAAGTTCACCTACCAAGCTCACCTACTAATTCCACCTACTAATCTCATCTACCCATCTACTACTACTCTGAATCCTCTATAAAAGGAAGCATGAGGAGAGCTCTAAACACAACATACACTTAGAGTTAAAGATAGTTTTTCATAATTCTTGTATATTTTTCCTTCATTGTAATGGAGAGCTAAGTCACTTCTAGTCAATTCGGGACTCTTGAAGAGATTGTGGCTTGGATTCTTGAGACCTTGGTTATGTAATGTATTTGATTTATATTTGAATTCCTCTTCTCTTCTTCTTGTTCTCTTGATCTTGAATGCATGAATGGTGATTGTTTATGTTTGATCGATTTGATCTTGGTTTAAGATTAAGTATTGTGATGAACGAAGATTGAGATTTGTGATGAAACTTAGAACTGATTGATCTAAACTAATCACGTAATTGAAGAGGTTAGGTTACTTGATTTGTGCCTAGGTTAATTGAATTCGGTGCTTAAATTGACATATATTTACATGAATGGTGCGATTGCAGATTTGTGTTTATCACTTGTCAATTGAATTACGGGACGATTGTCTAGTATGAATTCGGATCGATGCGAGAGATCTCGGTTAGATCCAAGTTAACCATTCAAATGTATTTCGGTGTTTGTTAAAAGGTCTATGATTGAATCCACCCAATCTCGGATAGATTTTGAATTTACTGTTCTTTTAATTGTTATTTCTCTTTAAATCACTGTCACTGCGATCCTTGAACCATCAAAACCCCATTTTTTCTAACTTTCACTTGATTTGATCAAATTGCATCTACGATCCTTGAGGAGACGATCCGGTGTTGTTCACTATACTACAAGTTTAGGTAATAACTTCGGTTATAATTTTGACTGAGTTCGGCGCTCGTCAGAGGGTCCTCCTGAGGATCCTGAATCGGTCCTTTTTTACCTGAGGGGTCGATGATCATTGGTGGCTACTGATGGCTGCCAGTGTTTTGTTTTGGGGGCCTGATGTATTTTTCTTTTTGGTTGAAATTTGTATATTTTGTATATGCATGAGGGTATATATGCATGTTCCCTTGGGGTGGGTATAGTTTTGCTTTTTGATGATGGCCAGGCTTGTAACTACAAAACAGTTGTATTAAATTATATATATATATGTATGCCATTCAGGTGCAAATTTCTGTGTATTGTTTTATTCGTCACTTTTATCCGCGCTCCGTAGTATCATTATTATTATTATTATAAAAAAAAAATATTGCCAAGTTTGCTCACATGGTTAAACATTAATTAATTGAAATGAACCGGGTCTTAATCGTTTGTTTATTTAATTTCCGCATTTTATTTATTTGACAATGTGACGTTCCCTCCCAAAAAGGGGCGTTACATTTAGTTGGTATCAGAGCCCCGGTTTATGTTTTCTTTGGGTCTTGAGTGTGAGTCTGTCTTGTTTGTCTTTGTGTGAATCTCTGTGATGGGTGTCTTGAGTGGATTCCTCGACTTTTCTTATGTTTTCGGTAATCTAATGCGAGAGAAGAGCAAGATGGCAAAGAGGTGGAGACATGGCGGTTGCTATTGAAGCGATGCGAGAGAATGGCTGAAGTCATCGCCCAACAAAATGAACGTGCTTTGCTCAACAACAAGAAAGAGCTCAACAACTTGAGGCGATCGCCGACGCGCAAAACTTAGCGAGTTTCGTCGTCATAACCCTCCGCAATTCAAGGGGAGTTTGATCCCGACAAGGCTAATCTATGGATCAAGGAGCCTGGAAAAAGTCTTTCGTGGCATGAATTGTGCGGAAGACAAGAAGGTAAATTATGCGACTTTTATGCTTGTCGAAAATGCCGAAGACTGGTGGAATGGAGCTCAAAGGGCATTAGAAGCCGAAGGAACGAGAGGTCACTGGGAATTGTTCAAGGAGAAATTCTTAGGCAAATACTTTCTGCGAATGCGAGACACGCAAAGGAGATGGAGTTCCTCAACACGAGACAGGGGAACATGATTTGTCGGCGAATACGCGGCCAAGTTTGAAAACTTGGAGAAATTTTCAACACATTACCAAAGCATCAAACCGATGAAGCCTGGAAATGCTTTGGAAATTCACCGAAGGACCGAGGTACGAGGTAAAGAAAGCTGTGATTACCTTGAAAATGAAGGTATTCTCGGGAATCGTTAGACACTTCTTTGTGAAGTTGAAGACTTGGAGCGAGGCTAGAGACGCGAGAAAAGAACTTTGGGCTGTACGGTCCCAAAGAGGTGGAGGCAGTGGTTCAAACCGCTTTCAGAAGAAACCCTATTCCCGACCAACGGGAGTCAACAACAAATCGGTGGAGGTTCTTCGGGAACCGAGGCGGTCGAATACGACCTACCCGTCCAAATGCGAAGTGTGGGAAGGATCATCTCACAAGAGATCGCACGATAAAAGGAATCATTTGCTTCGGATGTGGCAAACCGGGCCATATGTCCCGAGATCGCAACCAAGCAAAGGTTGAACCTTCGGTCAATGCAACCCGAGCCAAGAAACCGCAAGCCGGGAGGTCGAGTTTATACTATGAGTGGAGCCGAAGCTTCGAATCCGAAGACTTGATTCAAGGAGAAGGCGCCATAGAAGGTAATCTTTTAAAAGTCTTGTACGACTGGGGCAACCCATTCTTTCATATCATATATTTGTGTGCTACGACTTAGTTTACCCGTGTCCGAACTACCTTTTGAATTATTTGTTTCAACCCCCACCGATAAACCGGTAGTTACTACCAAAGTCCGTTTGAAGTGTCCTTTGATTGTTGAAGGTCGAATCTTTTTCTGTCGATTTGATCTGTTTACCTCTTTCACAGTTAGATGTAATCCTAGGGATGGACTGGTTATCTTCCAACCATGTTCGTTAGATTGTTCTAGTAAGACCATAGTCTTTTCCCTGTGGATGAGAATTCTAGATACTTGACGGCCAACCAAGCACGAGCTTTCTTGAAAGAAGGAGCTCAGGGGGTACATGCTATTATCTTCTTTGAAAGTTGAGAGTGAGGTGATTTGAGTACTATTCGGTAGTGAAGGAAATTTCTCGAGATCTTCCCCGAAGAAGTACCTAGTTTACCACAGGCACGTGAGATCGAGTTTGCTATTGATCTAGTACGGGAGCTGGTCCCGTGTCTATAGCACCGCACCGAATGTCACCGGAAACTAGCCGAACTTAAGAAGCGGCTGGAAGAGCTTTTGGAGAAGCGTCGTTAGACCAAGTGTATCCCGTGGGGAGCACCCTGTGTTACTAGTTCGAAAGAAGGACGGTACCTCGAGATTGTGCGTGGACTACGAGCAATTGAACAAGTTGACAATCAAGAACAAATATCCTCTCCCGAGAATTGACGACTTGATGGACCAACCGAGGGGGCAGCGGTATTTTCGAAGATTGACTTGAGATCCGGGTATCATCGGATAAGAGTGAAGACGGAGGATATACCCAAGGCGCTTTGCCGTACGCGATACGGTCATTACGAGTATCTTGTGATGCCGTTTGGTGTGACGAATGCGCCTGCTATTTTCATGGACTATATGAACCGCATCTTTCGTCCGTACTTGGATAAGTTTGTTGTCATCTTCATTGATGACATCCTGATATATTCCCAGAATCAGGAGGATCATGCCTGAGCACCTCAAAGCATAGTTCTCCGATTTTGAAGGAAAAGGAACTGTATGCCAAATTTGTCGAAGTGCGAGTTTTGGCTAGATGAGGTGAAGTTTTTGGGTCATGTGATCTCAAAAGAAGGAATTGCAGTGGATCCATCCAAAGTAGAAGCAGTACTGCAGTGGGAACAACCGAAGTCAGTGACGGAAGTCCGTAGTTTCGTTGGTTTAGCCGGATATTACCGGAGGTTCATAGAAGGGTTTTCCAAGATTGCCGGACCGCTCACTCAATTGACAAAGAAGAATCAAGATTTCAAATGGACTGATAGATGTGAGCAGAGTTTTCAAGAGTTGAAGAAACGACTGACTACCTCACCTGTATTAGTGTTACCTGATCCGAATGAACTGTTCGAGGTGTATTGTGACGCTTCGTACCAAGGATTGGGATCTGTTCTTATGCAACACCGAAAGGTGGTAGCCTACGCTTCGCGACAGTTGCGAGTGCATGAAAAGAATTACTCGACTCATGATTTGGAGTTGGCAGCTGTGGTTTTTGCTCTGAAGATATGGAGACATTTCCTCTATGGAGCGACATTCAACATCTTTAGTGACCACAAGAGCTTGAAGTACTTGTACGATCAGAAAGAGCTGAATATGAGACAGCGGAGATGGCGGGAGTTTTTAAAGGATTATGATTTCCAGTTGTTGTACCACCCTGGCAAGGCGAACGGCGTGGCTGACGCCTTAAGTAGAAAGACTATCAGTGTTTCTGCCTTGATGATTAAGGAAAGAGATCTCATCGAACAATTTAGAGATGTATGGTCATTTGTTAAGTTGGAACCCGGAAGAATTTGCATGAATATGGTTACCATCTCAAGCGAGTTGATGGAAGACATACGGGAAAAACAGAAGACCGATGAATTCTTGCAAGAAATAAGAGAACAAATGAAACGAGGTGAGAAAACAGAGTTCGAAGAAGGAACAGATAGAATTCTGAGATTCCGAGGTAGAGTTTGTATTCCTCGTGACCAAGAGCTTAGACGATATATTGTGGATCATGCCCACACTAGCAAGCTAAGTATGCACCCTGGTATAACAAAGATGTACCAAGACTTGAAGAAGTTGTTCTGGTGGCATGGACTAAAAAGTGATGTCACTAGATGTGTCTCAACTTGTCTAGTCTGTCAAAAAGCCAAAGTGGAACATCGGCCGATGCAGGGGTTGCTTTGCAACCATTGTCTATTCCCGAATGGAAGTGGGACAAAGCATCGCAATGGACTTTGTTGTGGGATTGCCAAGGACAAGGATGGGACATGACTCGATTTGGGTAATAGTTGATCGACTTACAAAATCGGCTCATTTCCTCCCGATTAACATAAGGTACAGTTTGGAAAAGTGACCCACTTGTATATTAGGGAAATTGTCAGATTACATGGTGTGCCTACGAGTATAATCTCGGATAGAGATCCGAGGTTTACCTCAAAGTTTTGGCAAAGTTTACAAGCTTCGTTGGGGACGAGATTGCGCCGAGTTCGGCGTATCATCATCCGCAAACCGATGGTCAATCGGAAAGAACGATCAATCTCTAGAGGACCTACTTAGAGCTTGTTCTATGAGAATGGACTGGAAGTTGGGATGAAGTTCTACCACTTGGTGGAGTTCACCTACAACAACAGTTATCATTCGAGTATAGGGATGGCACCCTATGAAGCTCTGTATGGAAGACGGTGTCGAACACCATTATGTTGGTACCAAGACGGCGAGCGTCTTACGATCGGACCAGACATTATCCAGCAGACGACTGAGAAGGTTAAGATGATTCAAGAGAAGATGAGAACGCTCAGAGCCGAGAGAAGAGCTATGCGGATAAGAGAAGAAAGCCTCTTGAGTTTGAAGAAGGTGAGCATGTGTTCCTGAAAGTCACACCCACGACTGGGGTCGGCCGGGCCTTGAAATCTAGAAAACTCACTCCAAAATTTCTTGGACCTTACCAAATTCTTCGCCGGATAGGTCCAGTAGCTTACCAGATAGCCTTACCCCCTATTCTTTCGAACATACATAATTATTCCATGTGTCACAACTTCGTAAATATTTACCTGATCCAAGTCATGTCATAGCACGGACACACGATACGGTTAAAAGAGAACGACCTATGAAACGTCTCTGCGAGAATCGAGGATCGACGGACAAAACAACTACGAGGCAAGGAGATTCCATTGGTAAAGGTGCTTTGGAATGAAGCAATGGTGATGCGACTTGGGAATTGGAAGATAAGATGAAGGAGCAACATCCAGAATTATTTTAAGGTATGTAAATTTCGAGGACAAAATTCCTTTTAGTAGGGGAGTGTTGTAACATTCCAAAAAATACATATTTGATCATGAATCATCGTTTTATAATATTCTTGATTTTTAGGAATTTTTCTGGAATTTTTGGAAACGACGAATATTTTAATATATTTCTCCTTTTACGTGCACACTGGGCTGAGAATTGCTTGAGACCAGTGTAACACTCCGAAAATTGATTATTTCACCATGAATAGTCATTTTCCAATATTTGTGATTTATGTGAATTTTTCTGGAATTTTTCGGAAACGACGAATATTTTAATATATTTCTCGTTTTACGTGAAACTCGAGCAGAGTCGTGAAAACGACTGTAGTGCTTCAAAAATTGGAAAATTATATGACGAATAGTCGTTTTATAATATTTGCAATTTTTGAGAATTTTTCGGGAATTTTCCGGAACCGTCGAATATTTTAATATATTTCTCGTTTTTGCGTCTTATTGAAGAATCGAGAAACGCGATGTTTTCTCACGAGAACCTTGGACTATGGACATGTCGACGGGGATCTTACTAAACCCGAGACTTGACACGGTTTACGAGATTTCACAATTTTCGAGAAATCTTTACAGATACAATTAAATCAATCAATGAAAAATTTATCTGTCGGATCAATTAAATCTTGACTTCATAATCATTGTAACTATTATCTATTGGATAATAGTGTGTAATAAAAATACTATCATATTATCCTAATGTAATCCGCTTTATGTCTAATCAAATCACTTTAATTCAAATTTAATAGTTAAATATTCAAGCTTCCTTAAGAAGCTTTGACCCCAAGCTTTGACCACATGTGTTGGCTTCCAAAGGAAGCCAATTTTTCCCACCCACTCTCTTCTCTCTCATTTACGTAATCTGCAGCACAAAAAGGAGAAGGAATTGATTTGAATTATCCAAATAATTCATTTAACTCATTATCACCAAAAACACCATTTCTTTCTTCCTTTTACGTTTCTTCTTCTTCTTTCTTTCTTCAAACATTTCTTTCTTCCTCTCCCAGCACACCATACGTCCAGCCACTCCTCAAGAACCCCAACCTTCATAAAAATTTACATCAACCATGTTTTCTTAATCTCCTACTTCTTCTCATCATCTTTTGTGCTTGGAGTTTTCAAGAAAGCTTCCATCTTCAACCATTTTTCAAGCTTTGAAGGTGAGCTCCCATAGCTGAAAAATTTCAGACCTTCACTTCCATTTTCGTTTCTGGTTTCCTCTTGATTTAATGGTCATTTTCTTCTTCTTTTTCACATCATTACATTGTTCTAACTTGGACCATATTTTCTAGGGTTTTTGAGCTTCAAATCCGAAAATCAAGAGTGCTTCTTGGAATTTTCTTGGTTCTTCATCTTGGTAAGAGGAAGATTAATCCTCCTCAACCTCTTTAGCAACTAGGAATCTTGTGTTTGATTTTTGGAAGAAAAACCACATGGTGGTTGTTCTTGAAATTGCTTGAAATTGATTTCTTGAATGTTATCTTAATTTAGCTTTGAGTAGTTGATTGAGTGGTTAACTATTCATGAAATTTTGTGATTGAAATCCATGATTGCTTGCTGGAAAATTCTGGTTGCTGGACCCTGGATGTGTCACGGTTTTGGGGCTGTTTTGGGCTGGAAAATGAAGGGAAATGATGCTTAAATTTTGACCAATGCAAGGCTAATTAAATCAAGTAGTTAAGGTTGATCCAAGTGGACAAAATTCTGGTTGTTGGACCTTGGTGAGTGCCACGTTTTTTGGGCTGTTTTAAGAACAGAATTTTGGTTGACATTGTGTCAAGAATAATGCTAAGCAAATTAAGTAAAGGAAGACTAAACTAGTGAGAAGAAAATTGTAACCTAGGACCCTCTTGAGTGCCACGGTTTTGAGGGCTTGAATGAGGGAAAAGATAACAAATTTGAGATATCAAGACTTGAATTAATCAAGTAATTAAACGTAGATTAATAGCAGGAAACTTGCAACAATAATTTTTATGATGGATTGTGGTTAAGACTTAGGAGATAAGCTAAATTTGGAAGGCAATTATAAGAATCAAATAACGTGGATCAAAATAACAAGTAAATGGACCTAATGATGTGAACATGACTTACTTGAAACCATGGGAAGGCCACGACCTCTAGGTGAAAATTTGGGTTAAGATTCCATAACCCATTACTCGGATTACAAGTAATCAAAGAATACAAGAGATTAAGGATTTCATAAACCTTAATGAACCAATGAGATAATTTTCATAAGACTTGAAGATTTTAGAAATCCATAATGGACCTAAAATATGTTCCTTGAATTATAAATTGATATTATGTTGATATTGGGTTCTTTTTGGATGCAAATTTGCTTATTGCACTCTCTTGATCAAATGTGGTATATTATGCTATTGTATGAAATTGTGGATCATACATGTTCATGCATAGAGTCCTATGCATTGTGAATGTCCTTGTGGACTGTTGTAAGGCCAAGTTGCCTAGGAGATTGAACACACCTTAGTGCGGGTGCGAGTAGACAAGTGTGGGTCTTGTTATGACCTTAGGGGCGTCGGGGTGCGGGTCCTCCACAATAGGTAGTTGGCAGCTCCTTTGCCCGTGGGGCAAACCGATGCAAACGCACCGACGATCCGGACTTGACACTGTCCTATATCGTGATCTAGTGTAGAATGTATGTGCAATGCCATGATTGTGCACGAGAAAATTTATTGATAGCACCGGCCTCGGCGGTACCGAGTCACGTACATGTCTCCCGATCTTTTCTCTCGATTGTTTGAGTCTAGCTCCATGGAGTAGGAAATTGAATATTGTGTCCATGCATCGTGGAATATTTTGTCATCGAAAATTATTGTTTTCCGATATTTAACTTGTACGAATTTACTTCGCCTGGATATTATGAATTATTCATTACCTTTATTAATGATTGCCGTTTGGTTATCTGTTTAAAAGCTTATTTATTGCCTTTACATGCTACGTGGGCGTTATGCGCCATTCGGTTCTTGGTTCTTTGTATTGGTATTGATGGTAGGATGTCTTACCTCTTTCCCTGTGCTTCTATTATTTGTGTCTATGTGCACCTGTACCGATCGAAGACGACGGTGAAGAGAGAGAAGATCCCGCCTTCCCGCTTCGGCTGCCGCACGGGATTGACTTTACTTGCGGCGATGTCCGCACGTATGCGTGGGTTCTTGGGAGATGTGCGTCGACCTTCCTTGGGGGCCGGAGTTTGGCACATCAACCCGAACTCGACCGCCTGCGTGTATTTGGGAGACGTGTCGATAGCACTTGCTGGAGACGTCATGAGGCTCCCTGTCCTCACTTGCTACCTCAGCTTGTGCCTGGAGTTTTACCTGCCTATCAGGGAGATGTGGGGTTCCGTTATTACACTCCGCAGGAGGATTCGTTTGATTCCACCGCTCGGGCTCCGTCCCGCGCCTCTGTGGTTCCTATGGATGAGTCCTCAGATGAGGAAGATCCTGATGAGGGTCCTCCTGAGGATCCTGAATCGGTCCCTTTTTTTGAGGGGTCGATGATCATTGGTGGCTACCGATGGCTGCCAGTGTTTTGTTTTGGGGGCCTGATGTATTTTTCTTTTTGGTTGGGCTGTATATTTTGTATATGCATGAGGGTATATATGCATGTTCCCTTGGGGTGGGTATAGTTTTGCTTTTTGATGATGGCCAGGCTTGTAACTACAAAACAGTTGTATTAAATTATATATATATATATGTATGCCATTCAGGTGCAAATTTACGTGTATTGTTTTATTCGTCACTTTATATCCGCGCTCCGTAGTATCATTATTATTATTATTATAAAAAAAAAATATTGCCAAGTTTGCTCACATGGTTAAGCATTAATTAATTGAAATGAACCGGGTCTTAATCGTTTGTTTATTTAATTTCTGCATTTTATTTATTTGACAATGTGACGTTCCCTCCCAAAAAGGGGCGTTACAAAAATCATTTCTAAACACTACCAACGGCTATTTTATCATTTGGGCTCTATATATAAGTGTTGTATGAAGCTTATACACCTCTTGAACACTTGATTTGATCCTTGAATCATTAACATCATATTTTGAGCTTTGAAGTGCATATCCTTGATACCCATAGTGCTTCAATTTGTATTATCCACTCTTAAAGAGAGTTTCTTATCCTCTATTCCTTTGTTCTTCAAGTTGTATATCTACTCTTGTGAGAGTTTACAATCTTTCTCTTCATCTCAAAATCATTGTAAGAGGGTGAGGTATCCCTCAAGAGAGAAAAGGGTGAGGTATCCCTTGTAGTGAGGCTTAAACACAAAGGGTGAGGTATCCCAAATGTGTTGTGAGTGCTCTTGAATGTAAAGGTTTTTCAAGCACCTGTGAAGCTTGAAGAGTTGGAGGCTCTAGCACAAGGGTGAGGTATCCCAAGGTGTGAGGAGTGCTCTTGCTTGTACAAAGGTTTTCCTAGCACCCGTGAAGTCTAGGAGATAGTGAAGAAAATCTCAAGTTAAGCTTGGGGACTGGATGTAGGTCACTAGTGGTTGGTGGCTGAACCAGGATAAATCATTGTGTTTGCTCTTCTCAACTCTATCTCATTTACATTTGTGCTTCAATTATATATGCTTGAGTTGAATTTGATATCTAGCTTATTTGCTTGATTTATCCTATAGCCTAAGTGGTTTTTGTAAAATCTCTAATAGTTGCACCTTTGTTAAATTTATTCCATTTGCATTTATTACTTGGTGATTCAAAATGCTTAATTTCTCAAAGTTGCATTAAAATTTGTAAGTTGTCTCAAGTAATAAATTTCTGTGTCTGAGGGATCACCTAATTCACCCCCCTTCTTGGGTGATGGTTGCCATGGCTAACAAATTATAGTTTATAAATTAACAACTTACAAAAAAATCTTACATCTCATAAAAATAATTTAAATTTATAAAATCCAAATTATATATTTTAAAAGTCATTATATAAATATAGCAATTATTATATGAAAGAATAATAATAATAAAGTGATATACATCTAGGGGTGAAAATAGGTCACGTTACTTGTCAGGACCTTATCGTCTGACCTGTCTGAGGCCTGACATGACTTGTTTACTAAACAAGTTAGACCAAAACTTGTTTAAAAGTCTGTTTAATTAAAAAAGGTCATACATCAAAGTTATCTAATAGGTCTTTTAAGTCCGAGATGATTGACTTGACATGTTTAACTATATATAATATAATATATATTATTATAGTAATTATAAATAATAATTATAATTATTAATTTATCATAATATATTAATATATTTTTTAATTAAATTTTAATAAAAGTCAATAACTAAAACCTAAGTTAGTAAATTAGAATAGAAATAACATATTTATTAATATATTTAATGTAATATATTTATTAGAATGAAAATAATAAGTTAACACTCACCTCCTACTTTTATAGATGTTCACTGCTTTCTTACTCCAGTCTTTGGTCGATATGGGACTTGGAGATATACCAAGTTATAAAATTATTAGAGGTATATAGTTGTAAAACATGAAAATATAACATACGTTATTTTTGGATTTCTTATTTATATATTTGTTAATAACATATGTAAGGTTATTATTTTAATTTCCTTATGGTTAAATCGTGCAATTATTTTGTCTCTAGTTGTAGGAACCTGATGAAAAGTTACTAAACTATGTTTCATGTTTAACTCATTTAGCTGTTTGTGGAATTCTTGGCGTAATATATTAACCTCACCAATTATTGATATTATGATATTATCTTTCTTGTCAATTCATTGTAGAACATGCAATTATTATCATAATATTAATTCATTATTACTCTCGTCTTTCTTACATTTATGCTGCAATTAATGGAGCGTAGGTTCGATTTTCATGTTTTACAACTATATGCCTATAATAATTTTACAACTTGGTATATCTCTAAGTCCTACATTAACTAAAGATTAGAGTAAGGAAATGATGAGCATTTATAAAATTAGAAAGTGAGTGTTAAGTTATAACAAAAACCTATGAATCTCCAAGTCCCACATCAACCAAAGATTAGAGTAAGAAAGTAGATAACATATATAAAATTAGAAGGTGAGTGTTAAGTTATAACAAAGGCCTATTGGCCTTAAGTAGGCCTATTGACTTATTTCAAGGCTTAGGCATGTTAGCCTATGTAAAGGCATGTTGATCTATTTAAAGGTATGTCTGCTAGTCTATATAAAGACATGTTATCCTATTTAAAGATAAGTCTGTTAACTTATGTAAATGTCAATTGACCTATTTAAAGGTAAGCCTGTTAATCTATTTAAAGGTCTCATTACAAAGTAGGTCTTTAAATAGGCTTTCAGGCTATGCTAGACTTTTTTAAAAAGGTCATACCTTAAAAAATAGCCTATTGAAGGTTCACAGGCCAGACTCGAGCCTTATAATTGGGATACATGTCATGTCTGTTTAAGGCAAAATCTGGCCTGACCTGTTTTCACCTCTATGTACATCAATACATGCGTTATCATAGTACAGTAGTACAGTGGCATTGACTCTAGCTTTCCACCTTACTCGCTTCTTGATTATAATATTAAATACTTCTAACCAATGTGGATAGTAGAAAACATAAATAAATAAATGGAAAAACAATATCCTTGATAGGTGGACATGTGGTGCTTTGGTTTAAGAACAGGAAGTGAAAACTCAAGGAGGTGACATAATGGTGGACAAGCATGTCATATGTGGATAAATGTATAGTTACAGGAAAAATCGGTGTCGATGACCTGCCTTTCACTATACTAAGAAGGTAAATTAGTCAAAGTACACACAAGGTGACCCGAACACCATTTGACTATAATACAAAAACAAAAAATAGAAGCGAAATGAGTAAGACTGCTAATGGGTAGAGTTTAACTTGGCTAACCTAGATATGATATTTTGATCGAGTTAATTTTTGGGATGCAGTCCCAGCTTGATTATGATTCGATTAGTGACCGGATTGGGATCGAGTAAACTTGAAATTTAGACAAATGTGCAAATTTGAATATTATGTATATCTACGTCATAAAATTTTAGAAGTAAGAAACTAAAAGTAAGAAATGTGTTTTTTGTACAAATTTAAGAAATGTTTACAATATATATTTCTAAACAAATTACATCAATATAAAATGTTATCATATTATGCATAATATATTAATTCAAGTCAAGGAATTTTATAATTTATCCTTAATCTTTAAAAAAAATCATAAGTTTAAAAAATTATTTAACATTGGCCTGAGGTTAGCCAACCCAAAATGTGACTAGAACCCAACTCAAAAATACATATAGGCCAAGTCTTTAGACCCAAACCTAACCTAATTAGCTTTGGGTTATGTTGGGTTATGAGCACCCCTAGAAATGAGTAAGACGATAAAATGGTTCCCATTTTCACTTGTTGATAATTGATAAATATATGTAGAAAATTAGTATTATTGAAATTTATTTTTTCTCAAATAAAAAAAATATTTAATTTGTAGACACCTGTTTTTTTTAATCAAATACTCTTATATACAAAATGACTTTTATTCTTGTTTTTTTAATTGTGGTTAGGTGGTGTCTTGGCTAGCTTATGCACGCCTCGACTAGTCCACTTCCCCAATCCGGTCAAAAGTGGCTATCTAAGTCAAGACTAGGGGATTCAAAAAAATATCTTGCGACATGACTCTAAGAAATTGGCATAGCTTGAACTTGAATCTGTAACTGTGCGTCTATCCGTACATCACATGGTCGTCCACCATTAGACCAAACCCTTGGGGGTGACTTTTACTCATGTTTCAACCAGTTCATTTCAATTCTTTCACTTTATAATAAACAATAATTATAATAATAATAGGGTACCATTAGTTTCTTAAGTTTAAATTTATTAACAGGTTATAAAAAATTTAAATATTACTTTTATACATCTGATACGCTTAAATATGTTTTTAGTTGCTTTAAGTGTAACAATATTTTGTTTTAGTACATCCTTTTTTAAAATTTATGAATGTGTTCCAAAAATCTTTTTCCCTTTCCATATGGTCTTTTCGTTACATTGCTATTTGAGAAAGCCAGATACGCTTACGTGCTATATGAGGTAATGCATCGTATGTGGATCTAATTGATGCTTAGGTGGACATTAATAAACTTAGGGCTAAAAAAAGGATGGACTAAAACCAAAAAAAATATTATATTTAGATGGACTAAACATATTTTTATGTTGTTTCTTTTCTTCCCCTTTTCTTTATTTAATCAGCCCTTGCAATTGAGCTTAGCTACGATAAAGATGGTTTCTATTGGCAGCACATAGTGGTAGGAAAGTGTTGATGTGGAACTCATGGTATAAGCATGGAGGATCAAAGTTTTGGCTTTGAAACGATGGTCTGGACAATGGGTTGATTTCAGGTTAGGTCCTTCATGGTGGCTATGGTTAGTAATGGTTGTAGGGGCAAGAACAAAGGATGGCTGGTGCATCTAAGTTGTTATTGTTATATGTTTGGTGGATTTTTGGAAGATGAGTGATGATGGTACTGGTTGATGCTGCGGGCTTATGAGTTACTAGTTATATTTGTACACAATAGAACAAAGGTTGGGTTGTGAGTGGTTCCATGTTATATTGATAGAAGGATAGCTCATGGTGATCATGTTCTAGGTTGAGTGGTGGTTGTTCCATAAGTTTTGTGGTTGGGGTGAAAGCAAGGAAATTTTTGTGGACTGGTGGAAGTGGATATTGCTCGGTGATGTGGAGGGACGAGCTTGAGGTGTGATGGGTGGCATTGGTGCTTGATGTTGATCACTTTTATCTAGGACCACGAAACAGAGGCACATAGAGTTCATGATGGTAGTGGTTTCTGTTGCGTGGAGGCTATGAATTTGGTGGTTAGGTGATAGCTTTGGTGGTGGTCTACAAAGGTTGTGGTAAGGACAACCGTGAAGTGCAATGGGTCTCAACTGGGTTGTTATAGAGGTTTGATGATATGGTCGGAGGTTTGATGAAAATGGTTTCTGTGTGAATTGAATAGGTAGTATAGATCTTTATGGTATGGGTTGTAATTTGTGTTACAAGAGTGTTGTAGCCATGTAATTTTGGAAGCTTTGCATAGTTAAAAGTTGATCACTTGGTGCTTAAATGTTGGGTTTCTGGATTAAAGGAAATTGTGTTTGTAGGTAAAGTTTTTGGGTTAAAGAATGTTGCGTATAAGGGTGTAGTTTCTAGCTGGTATGCTGATGATGTGAGAGTGACAGTAGAATTGGCTTAAATATATTTTTAATCCTTCTAAATATAATGAATTTTAGTTTTAATCCCTCTTTTTTTAGTCCTCAACTTGACAGCCACCTATTAATCCATTAGATCCACATAGGTTATTTTACCTCCACGTAGGACTTCACGTAGGCAGATAACGACTTTCTCAAATGACAATGTAACAAAATAACCATATGGGAAGGAAAACATTTTGTTGGAGGACTTGTTCATAAATTTAAAAAAAAACAGATTAAAACTAAAAATTAATATATTTAGATGGATTAAAAACATATTTGAACACATCTAATATATAGTATATAGTAAAATTACCTTAAGAGGTATTTAACAACATCATTAAATACATGTTTACTTTTTTAAAAAATGAAAAAATGAAATAAAAAAAGAGAATTGTGAGTGTTGGCAAGAAAAATATTAATCATGTAATGATGATAGCATATTATATAGTAAAAAGTAAAATTAAATTTAACAACATCACTAAATACATGTTTACTTTAAAAGAAAAAAATGAAATAATGAAATAAAAAATAGAGAAATTATGAGTATTAACAAGAAAAATATTAATCATATAATAATGATAGCATATTATATAATAAAATCAGCTTGAGAAAAAAAACTTATTTTAAATAAAAATAAATATTAAATACAAAATAATCATTCTGTTAATTTTAAAAAAAGAATAGAATAATAGAATTAGAAAAAAAGGCAACAATACTATAGTGTTAGTGTCGGTATTGCATATAGAAAAGTTGCATTGATAAGTAAAAATATATTTTAAATACAAAATATTAAGTATGAAATAAATATTGTAATTTTTTAAAGAACATAATGTAATAATAAAATTAAAAAATACTAAAATATTAAGATGTAAACGTTGGTAAGAAAAAAAAAAATAAATCAAGTAGCAATAATAGAATATATTAAAATCATATTTTTGAAAAATAACAGCAATATTGGGATGTAATATTAGTAAAATAATTAATCAAATAGAAGTGATAGTATATACTAAAAGTATCTTGAGAAAAACAAAATTAATTTTAATAAAATTAATAAAGATTAAATATGAAACAACTTTTGTGCAATGCCCAGATAAGATAACTAGTATAAACTATTTGAATCGAGTTTGAAAGGGTACTGATAATCACATATTTTATATATTAATAAACTCTCATTTTTAGTCATTTACACTCTCAATGTATTTAATTGATAAAGTCTGGTTATGTTTTGTAAGTTTGGACTCAAATTGGACTTAATTGATTTTTTCAGCACTATTTTGGTCTTACACTGTTTCTGTATTTTAGTCATATCTTGAGTTCTAGATGTCTTATAATTATGTATCTTACTTTGTAGGAAAGATAAGAGAGAGCTCTATAACTTTTATGAAAAGTTCTAGGAAAAAATCAGACATCTAGTGGAGCTAATTAGGCTTGAAAGTTAGAACCCAAGTTTTGTGACTGTAACCCAAATAGTGTGTAGTAATCATTACATAATTCGAGTTTAAGGAATTGAAATGGGCTGAAAATTTGGTACAACTTTTATGAAGAACACAAGAGTTCAATCGGACAGCTTAGAGGTCATACTGGGTTTGGAAGTCAAAACAGATGTGCTGAAACTGAGCCTGAACAGTATGCAGTAATTGAGTCATATCTTGGGTTGTATGATGAATTTTTAGATGATTTTGGTGGCATTAGAAAGCTGAGACAATTTCCTAAAACTTTCATGAAGACCACTTTGTTTTATTCTGACATTATCCATGAGTTCATCACTGAATGATTTCAGAGACAAGAAATTTCAATAATTTTCCATTCACAAAAGTTCTTTGGCATTTTCTACTCATCCACTCACTCATTAATCAATTCCTTTGTCATTTTGTATCCCTAATCCTCTATAAAAGGGACTATAGGCAGATCATTTGTGTAATCTTGTCATAGCTTAAATTATGCTATTGTATTATTTGTTGTAATTTTATTTTGTTCTAAGTTAAAATTATGTTCATCTTTTTCTTCTACTCTCTTTCTTTCTTCTAGTTTATAGGTAACTAAATCTTCATCTTGTTTGGGTGAAGGAGTGAAGCTTTTGGTAATAAATAAGGTTAGATTAATTTCTTTCTTGTGCTTAAATGATATATTATCAAGTGATCATTATACGTGTTGTATTTTGTTTCCAATCAATTTAAAAACCTTCCTTGTAAAGTGGAGTTCTTGATTCATTGTAGACAAGTGGATTGGCACAATGAATGCTTGAACTCATTTATAAGTGTAGTTATTGGTAAATAATTAAATGAACCATAATATGACTACGTATATAATTCTAAATGGACTTTGAATGTTTTATTCTCTTATTGGAACCTCCGTTGTGTGTAGATTTCAATTGAGTTATAAAAAAATTAATATTGTCCTTAATTTATTACCAAAAAGTGGATCTCCTAACCCGAACAAGGTCTTTAATTTAATTGTGAACAAGTTTTATTATTTTTACTATTGTGACAAATTATTTCTTTACCTCAAAGAATTTTTCTTCATCAATTCCCTGTGGATCGACCTCTGACTCCTGAGAAATTTATTACTTGAGACAACCTGCACTTGGGTTTGCATCCTTTAATCCGCATCAAGTTTTTGGCGCCGTTACTGGGGACTTGATTTGAAGTTTTAATTTATTGAGGTTCTTTTTCTTTAATAAAATCTATTCTCTCTTCTCCCTCACCGAACAAAAGATCGGTTTGCCGATCCTTCGGTTTCTTTACTAACTCTCTAACTTTCTAATTCTCTAACTTTCTAACTTACTACCTTACTAACCTACTAACTTTCTAACTTATTAACTAACTTTTTTTTATTTATGTCATTTATTTATGTTTTTTATTTATGCTTTCTAACTTATTAACTTATTATCTTATTTATTTATGCTTTCTGTCTTATTTATTTACGCTTTCTGACTTACTAACCTTCTAACTTTTACATTTATGTAATTTATTTATACTTTTAACGTAATGAAATAATCTTTCTTCTTCTCTCTCTCTTTGCTGAGCAAAAAATCGGTTTGCCGATTTCTCGATTTTCATATTTTAAATTTATTTTCTGTACTTTATTTTTTGTATTTTATTTTTTATATTTTATTTTCTCGTATTTGACTTCTGACTTTTATTTTTATGTCATTTAATTTTGCTATCTAACTTTTATATTTATGTCATTTAATTTTGCTTTCGACTTACTAACTTATACATTATTTTTTTATTTTTTATTTTAAGTCATTTATTTATGCTTAATATTTAATGGCTGGTGTAAACCGCCTACTTGTATATTATTTTTTCTATTATCGTGATTTAAATTCTGGTCGTTTAATTAAAATTAATCCTGGTACTTTATATATTGATTTGTTTAAATCACAATCACATACAATTAACACAATGACTAAAAATGAAAGTGTACATGATGAACATGAAAATCAACCATTGCGAACCATGCATGAATATTTGCAACCATCTTGAAATTCTAGTCCATCATGCTTTATCTTTCCACTCAATGCTAACAATTTTAGATTTAAGTCAGGTATGATTTCTTTACTTCCTAATTTTCATAGTTTAGAATCTGAAAGCTCATATTTACATCTAAAAGAATTTGAGGAAGTATGTATTACTTTCAATGATCAAAATTACACTGAAGAGATTGTTAAGCTTAAATTGTTTCCTTTTTCTTTAAAAGATAAAACAAAAACTTGACTTAATACTTTGAAACCAAGATCAATTGGCACATGACAAGAAATACAAGGTGAGTTCTTAAAGAAATTTTTTCTAACACATAAAACCAATGCTATGAAAAGATAAATCTAAAATTTTTTCCAAAATTCTAATGAAGCATATTTTCAATGTTGGGAATGGTTTAAAGATTTGTTAAATTCTTGCCCACATCATAGTTTTGAAAAATGGCGCACTATAAGTTTCTTCTATGAAAGTTTAACACCTGAAACTAAACAATTTGTGGAAACAATATGCAATGGTGAGTTTCTTGATAAAGAACTTGATGAAGCTTTAGACTATTTAAACCAGTTGGCTGAAAATTCTCAATCTTGGCATGGTACTAATATTTCTAAAAATTCAATTAAATCTAACTTTGCAAGTGCTAATAAAGGAAAATATCACCTTAGTCAAGAAGAAGATCTAAATGCAAGGTTTTCCAGTTTGGCTAGAAAGGTTGAAGCCATGGAATTAAGAAAATCAAAAGAAATCAAATCTGTGCAAAATGAAGAAGTTTGTGGCATTTGTGATGACTTAGGACACTCAACACATGAATATCATAAGATTCTTGTTTTTAAAGAAGTTGCACATGAGCAAGTAAATGCAATGAATAATTTTAAAAACTATTTACTTCTTCTTTTTCAGATACATACAATCCAGGATGGATAAATCACTCGAATTTCTACTGGAGGAATAATAATCAGTCACAATTCGTGCAACCACCACCTTTTGAGGCACAACAGAACTCTCAAAATTCTCAAGGATATGCACCTTATGTCCCACTATATAGGAAAAACCTTGAAGAAACATTGCATGCATTCATAGAAAAGCAAGACATCATTAATAAACAAGACAATCAAACTATAATTGACATAAAAGAAACTCTTACTAAACTTTCTTCTGCACTCACCATTCACGAGAAAGGAAAATTTCATTCTCAACCTCAACCAAATTCCAATGGTCAGTACAGTCTAAATGAGGGGAGTTCAGAAAACAAACAAATGGACTAAGTCAAGTCAGTGATAACTCTTAGGAGTGGAAAAGTTATTGAAAAATAAATTTTTGAACCTTGTGAGAAAGAAGATGAACCAATACCCCAAGAAAATGAAGAAGTTGGCCAAAAAGAGACTAAACTCTCGCTAGCACCCCGATTTCCTCAAGCATTAAACAATTCAAGAAAATTGAATCATAACACTGAAATTTTTAAAATTTTGAAACAAGTAAGGTCAATATTCCTCTGTTAGATATTATCAAACATATTCTTTCTTATGTCAAATATTTGAAGGGCTTGTGTACTATTAAAAGGAAACTAAATATGAAAAAGAAAGTATTTTTGGCTGAACAGGTAAGCTTCATTCTTCAGAATATTAATGCGTTTAAATATAAAGACCCTGCTTGTCCTACTGTTTCATGCATTATTGGAGAACATAAAATTGAAAAAGCTTTACTTGATCTTGGTTCTAGTGTCAATTTGTTTCCATATTCAGTTTATCAGCAACTCAACTTGGGTGAGTTAAAACTAACTTATGTAACTCTTCTACTTGCCGATAGATCAATTAAAATTCCAAGAGGAATAGTAGAAGATGTGTTAGTTCAAGTTGATGAATTCATATATCCTGTGGATTTTATTGTCTTGGATACTGAACCTATGGTTGATAATTGTAAGTCAATTCATATTATTTTAGGCCGTCCATTTTTAGCAACATCTAATGCTTTGATAAATTGCAGAAATGGAGTAGTGAAGCTAACATTTGGAAACATGACACTGGAGTTCAATGTTTTTAACATGTGCAAGCAACCACAGGAAGTCCTTGATGAAAAGGATGAAATTGAAGGAATTGAAGCCATTATAGATGATCATCTTCAAACAAGGAGTTCTTCTGACCCATTAGAAATTTATTTAGTCAATTCATTTGATTCAAGCATACAATTAGAAGACGATATATATGAAATATGCTCTTTGCTTGATTGTACACAGGTAATGGAGTACAAGGGATGAACGCCAAGATTTGAAGAGCTAAAACTCATGAATGATAATGCCCATGAAGAAGTACCCACACCGGAACTAAAGTCATTACCTGTTGGGTTGAAGTACACATTTTTGGGAGAAGAACAAAACTTTTCAGTGGTAATTTTCTCGTCTCTTACTGAAGAACAAGAAGGTATATTAACAGAAGTACTTAAAAGACATAAAAGTGCAGTTGGATGGACATTAAAAGACATAAAATGTATTAATCCATTAATTTGTACACATAGAATACATTTAGAGGATAATGCTAAAACTTCTCAACAACCTCAAAGAAGATTAAATCCACACATGAAAGAGGTAGTTAGAGCTGAAGTCCTTAAATTGTTTGATGTTGGAATTATCTATCCTATCTATGATAGCCAATGGGTAAGCCCTACACAAGTTGTGCCTAAGAAATCTGGAATAACAATGGTTGAAAATGATAAAGGTGAATTAATACCTACGCGAGTCTCATCTAGTTGGCGTATGTGTATTGATTTTAGAAAATTAAATGCTGCTACTAGGAAAGATCATTTTTCCTTACCATTTCTTTATCAAATTCTGGTAAGGGTAGCAGGACATCCATACTACTGTTTTGAAAAGACCATTTTTACATGTCCCTTTGATACTTTTGCATATAGAAGAATGCCTTTTGGCCTTTGTAATGCTCCGACAACATTCCAAAGATGCATGTTAAGCATTTTTAGTGACATGAATGAGCATTATTTAAAGGTTTTCATGGATGATCTGACAGTTTTTGGAAATTCTTTTGAAAATTGTCTTGATAATTTGGAAAAAGTTCTTAAAAGATGCTAATAAAAAGGATTTGTGTTAAATTGGGAAAAATGACATTACATGATTACCTCAGGAATAATGTTAGGTCATGTAATATCTTCTAAAGGAATTGAAGTTGATAAGGCCAAAGTTGAATTAATTGCCCACTTGCCTTCCCCAAAAATAGTTAGAGAAGTTCGTTCCTTTTTAGGACGTGCAAGATTTCACAGAAGATTCATAATGGACTTTAGTATCATATCTAGACCATTATATAATCTTTTGTTGAAAGATGCATAATTTGATTGGACTCATGAATGTCAAAAATCTTTTGAAAAATTAATTGGTCTTCTGACATCTGCTCCTATCATGCAATCTCCTGACTGATCTTTGCCTTTTGAGTTGATGTGTGATGCTAGCGATTTTGTTGTGGGCGCTGTTTTAGGCCAAAGATAGGAAGGTAAGCCTCATGTGATTTGTTACGCAAGTAGAAATTTAAATAGTGTACAAATGAATTACACCACTACTGAAAAAGAACTACTTGCTGTAATATTTACACTAGACAAATTTCGATCTTATTTAGTTAGTTCTTCTATTGTGATTTTCACCGATCATGCTACTGTTAGATATTTGATGTCTAAGTAAGATGCTAACCAAGATTGATACGGTAGATCTTGTTACTTCAAGAATTTAACATCACAATAAAAGATAAGAAAGGAGCTGAAAATGTTGTCGCTGATCATTTGTCCACACTTACAACAGGCTCACCTTTTGATAATACCCTCATCAATGATTCTTTTCCTGATGAATTTTTATTTTCTGTCAATTCCATGCCTTGGTTTGCTAACATAATCAACTTTCTTGTAACAGGAAAGATGTCGCCTCAATGGACACACCAAGATAGAAGAAAATTCTTGACAGAGGTGAAAATTTTTTGTTAGGATGACTCATACTTGTTCAAATATTGTCCTGACCAAATCTTTCGGAGATGTGTACCCAACAATGAGGTAGGTAGTGTCATTAAATTTTGTCACTCAGAAGCATGTGGAGGTCACTTTTCTTCAAAGAAAATAGCTGCGAAAATCTTGTAGTGCGGATTTTATTGGCCCACTTTATTTAAGGACTACTATACTTTTTGCAAAAGTTGTGAAAATTGTCAAAAATTGGGCTCAATTTAAAAAAAAAAACATGATGCCTCTGAACCTCATCTTTGTCATTGAAATTTTTAATTGTTGGGGAATTGATTTCATGGGCCCATTTCCTTCCTCATTTGGATTTGTGTATATTTTGGTTGCAATTGATTATGTTTCAAAATGGATTGAGGCGATTCCATGCTGACACAATAATCATAAAACTGTTCTCAAATTTTTAAAAGAAAATATCTTGTGTCAATTTGGAATTTCTCGAGCTATCATTAGTGATGGGAGAACACATTTTTGTAATAAATCATTTGAATCTTTAATGAAAAAATATCGTATTATACACAAAATTATCATCCCTTATCACCCTCAGACAAATGGACATGTTGAATTGGCAAATAGGGAGATTAAACAAATTTTGGAAAAAATAGTTAACCCAAATCATAAAGATTGGTCTTTAAGACTAAATGATGCACTTTGGGCTTATCGTACTGCTTTCAAAACATCTTTGACCATGTCACCCTATCGGTTAGTCTATGAAAAACCTTGTCACTTGCCTGTAAAATTGGAACATAAAGGATTTTGGGCCATTGAAGCTTTCAATCTAAACCTTGATGATGCTTGCAAGATGTACAAATTGCAATTAAATGAACTTGAGGGATTGAAAAATTATGCATATAAAAACTTAAAGATTTATAAAGCTAGAACAAAAGCTTTTCATGACAAGATAATTTTGAGGAAATCTTTTGAAATTGGTCAAAAAGTTCTGCTTTATAATTCTCGTATGCACCTATTCCCTGAAAAATTGAGATCTAGGTGGAGCGGTCCTTTTGTTGTCAAACATGTGTATCCTCATGGGGTCATAGATATTGAGAATCCTAGGAATGGTAATGTGTTTAAAGTCAATGGACAAAAACTCAAACAATTTCTAGAAAACCAAGTGATGAGGTAGAATTCATCTCTCTTTCTGATCCTTGTTATGAATAGAATTTATTCTAATTTTGTTACCTTGTTTTTGTAATTCTTTGTGTTCCCGGTTAAGTGGCGGATAATGGTACTCTGTGGCTCTCGAGTCGGTTTGTTTTTCAGTTTCCTAAAATAACTAAATCATTCTCCTTTAAAATGGATGTCATTCTTTCAAATATGAGGATCCCTCCCTCAAAATGCTCTGACAAAAATCTATAAAGTTAGATGTGAAAGATTAAGACTATTAATGTACAAGGGTATGCCAGAAGATATATGCTGGATAATTGAAGCAAAGGTCCGACTAGCAGGTGAGTCTTCAATTTCATTTGACTCATACATGCCAGGTCTTGAAAGAAATTCGTATTCTAAAAGGAGAAGAGCAAAAATGTTACAAGTCTATCATAAATGTGCACGATGGAATTGTAACAAGCGATGTCGTTCTTTGGGGATAGTTTCCACAAACAGAGAAAATAAAATTTTCTTCATTAAGAATAGACTGAGTAAAGAGTCATTGGATGATATCTTATTGACTCTTGAGACACATTCTTGTGGATTTGTGCATCGTGAACTTCTTAATTTGTGAAACCTCTTCAAGGATGAAGAAAAACGCTACAGTCTTAGGAATCTAACTCTAAAAGACCCTGTTTGCCAATTTATAAGAAAATTGGATAGGAAGCTTATCCTCGACTCATAGAAGGCGTTTAAGCCGTTACTGGACGTTAAATCAGAGGCATATGTGAGCCATATCCACAACAACCTGCACATATTATCTTCTTTTTCTTCATGTTCTTCTTTAAAAAAAAGAAAAAATGTTTGAACAAGGGCGATCCGGAATGAGTACCACGACTTTAATTAGTTGTGGAGTCCCAGCCTTTGGTTGACTCGTCCTTGACTCGGGTGGACCTTTGCACACTGGTTCTTAAAAAAGGTTCGTGTACCATGCTCTGTAGAGAGCTGCACTCCATAACCCAATGTTTACCATCTAGGCACTGTGGAGTTAATGGACAGGCAAAAGCGTCCTACTCTGGTTATTAGTGAGAAGTAACTCGCGGCTGCCAAAGCGTATGAGGCATCTGAGCTTGATCCTTTCTTTTATTAGAAGGGGCTCTCAGCGCCCTAAGATGAGATGTTCTGGATCTTGGATATTACGAGTTTTAGATTTTAGCATTTTTGCTGATGTTACGAGCCCAAGTGTGAGCTTTCTAGGTTCCAGACCCAGGATGGAAACTCACGATGGTTTCTTCTTTCTCTTTTCTTTGAATAAACAGATGTGAGTGTCTACTGCACAGGTGACATTGATAATCACATATTTTATTCATTAAGAAACCCTCATTATTAGTCATTTACACTCTTCATGTACTTAATTGACTGAATTTGATTATGTTTTGTAAGTTTGAACTCGAATCGGACTTAATTGATTTTTCAGCATTATTCGAGTCTTACACTGTTTCTGTATTTTGGCCATATCTTGAGTTCTAAATGTCTGATAATTATGAATTTTACCTTGTAGGAAAGATAAAAGAGAGCTCTACAACTTTGATGAAGAGCTCGAAGTCAAATTCAGACATCTAGTGGAGCTAATTGGGCATGGAAATCAGAATACGGGATTTGTGAACTGGAACCCGAACAGTGTGTAGTAACCAGAACATAATTCGAGTTTGGGTTTATAGAATGGGCTGAAAATTGGTGATCTGAAAGTTAAGACCCATATGTACAACTTTCATGACAAACACAAAACTTGATTCGGGCTCCTTGATGGAGATATTGGGTCTGAAAGTCAAAACAGAGGTGCTGAAACTGGTCCTGAGCAGTCTGTAGTAATTGGGTCATATCTTGGGCTGTAGGACGAATTTTTGGGTGCTTCCAGAGCCATTGGAAAGCTTAGACAATTTCCTAGAACTTTCATGAAGACCATTTGGCTCAAAAATGACGAAATCAATGAGTTCAGCAATGAATACTTTCGGAGACAAGGAAGCTCACCTACCAAGCTCACCTACCAAGTTCACCTACCAAGCTCACCTACTAATTCCACCTACTAATCTCATCTACCCATCTACTACTACTCTGAATCCTCTATAAAAGGAAGCATGAGGAGAGCTCTAAACACAACATACACTTGGTGTTAGAAATAGCTTTTCATAGTTCTTGTATATTTTTCCTTCATTCATTGTAATGGAGAGCTAAGTCACTTCTAGTCAATTCGGGACTCTTGAAGAGATTGTGGCTTGGATTCTTGAGACCTTGGTTATGTAATGTATTTGATTTATATTTGAATTCCTCTTTCTTCTTCTTCTGTTCTCTTGATCTTGAATGCATGAATGGTGATTCTGTTTATGTTTGATCGATTTGATCTTGGTTTAAGATTAAGTATTGTGATGAATCGAAGATTGAGATTTGTGATGAAACTTAGAACTGATTGATCTAAACTAATCACGTAATTGAAGAGGTTAGGTTACTGATTTGTGCCTAGGTTAATTGAATTCGGTGCTTAAATTGACATATATTTACATGAATGGTGCGATTGCAGATTTGTGTTTATCACTTGTCAATTGAATTATTCGGACGATTGTCTAGTATGAATTTCTGGATCGATGCAGAGATCTCGGTTAGATCCAAGTTAACCATTCAAATGTATTTCAGGTGTTTGTTGAAAGGTCTATGATTGAATCCACCCAATCTCGGATAGATTTTACGAATTGACTTCTTTTAATTGTTATTTCTCTTTAAATCACATCGCATGCGATCCTTGAACCATCAAAACCCCCTTTTTTCTAACTTTCACTTGATTTGATCAAATTGCATCCACGATCCTTGAGGAGACGATCCGGTGTTGTTCACTATACTACAAGTTTAGGTAATAACTTCGGTTATAATTTTGATTTGAGTTCGGCGCTCGTCAAAATTTTGGCGCCGTTGCCGGGGAACTCGTAGGTGTAATCTTTTCATTTTGAGTAACCTTACTAATTTTTGTTCTTTCTTACCTATTCTAACAGTTATTTTTCATTTACTAACATTGTTCATACCATACTAACATTTTTATCCTAGCTTTTGAATTTTTTTGATTTAGGAAAGACGGAAAACAGGTGATTACGGGTAACTATTGCAATTTTCGAACTGCAACATGCCCAGAATGAGCTGAAACTTGGTCGGTTGAAGGAAAACAGCCTGATAAACAAGACTCACAGTAAACTGTGAGGTCACCCCTGGTTTTTCGAAATTCTATCATTTAGACCACTTTTTCAATTTTTTAATATTTTTTATTACATTTTCTAGTTTCATTTTTATGTAGATTTTGTTCTGTGTTGATTCCATAATTTTTAAAAATGTTTAGACATATTAACTAGATTTATTTTTGCATATTTTGAGTGTTGTTTAGTGTATTTTGCTTAGTTGCGCTTTTTGTGTTTTGCGCTTTAGTTGATGCATGACTAGGTCCAATCGATATCTTGCTTGATCTTGATCCCGAGATTGATAGGACCTTGCATAGATTAATTAGAGCTCGTGTGATAAATTCAGAGTTAATTTGAACCTAATTTTGGGAGTGAACCCGATAACTTAAGTAATCCCGAAATCATGGCCGATAACATGCATAATAGAACCCTTAAGGAACTTCTTTGCTCGATGTATCTTACCAATCTTTGTGCATTCAATATCCTCGATCTTGATGCAGATTTTGAGTTGAAATCTGGTTTGATACACTTGTTACCAAAGTTTCATGGTCTTGCGGGTGAAGATCCTCATAAGCACCTGAAAGAGTTCCATGTTGTGTGTTCAACCATGAAGCCACAAGGCATCTCCGAGGAACACATCAAGTTAAGGGCATTTCCCTTCTCACTTGTCGATGCAGACCAAAGATTGGTTGTTTTATCTTTCACCAGGTTCGGTCGGAAGTTGGAATGACATGAAGAGGTTGTTCTGGAGAGATTCTTCCCGCCTCGAGAGCCGCCGCAATTAGGAAGGATATATGTGGCATCGTACGGATGTCCGGTGAGACTTTGCATGAATACCGGGAGAGATTCAAGAAGTTGTGTTCGAGCGCCCTCATCACCAAATTAGTGACCAACTCTTGATTCAATACTTTTATGAGGGCTTTGCCAAATGATAGAAGCATGATCGATCGTCCTGCCTGGAGGAGCCTTAGTAGACAAAACTCCTACCGCCGCAAGAGATCGATAGAAACATGGCAGCCAATACCAACATTTGGCTCGCGGATCATCACCGCAACCAGAGGAGTTAATGAAATTCAAGCATCTCATATGGACCAACAAAGAATGGAACACGAGACTAGATGAATTGACTTCTTTGGTAAGACGGATAGCGGTGGGTCAACAACCACCCATGCGGATGACCGCATCGGTGTGTGGAATTTGCTCTAATTCATCTCATCCTACCGATTCATGCCCTACACTTCGGGAAGATGGTCCCGCCTTTCCGGATCAATGTGTTGTCGGTGGTGTTTTTCCTGGTAGACCCCAATATCAAAGCAACAACAAAGAACAATCTAGATATGATCCATTTTCTAGTACTTATAATCCTGGTTGGCGAGACCATCCCAATTTGAGATATGGGAATACTAGCGGAAGAACAACAAATGACCCCCACCAAGAAGAACAACAATTTAGATACCAAGTCTGCAGTCCAAGCAACAAATACCAACAAATACCCCTGCATTCGGACAACAACACATTGCTCATAGCGGTCTGTCAATCCACTCCGGTGAGCCATCATTGGAAGACCGATGAAACAAATGGCCACAAATAACATTCAGCCCAGTGAACGTCAGTGCCAACATTCAGAATTTACAAACTCAAATGGGAGCTGGCAACCACTGTGAGCGAGCTAAAGAGTCAAGGTTCTAGCCAATTGCCTTCACAAACAGTCAATAATCCAAGAGGCAACGTAAGTGCAATTACCTTGAGAAGTGGCAAAGAAGTTGATGTTCCAACCTTACAGCAATCAGAAATTGACCAAAAACGGCAGGAAATGGATAATTCAGTCCAGAAATCTGTGCCACTGAAGAAAATTACAGAGAATTCAGATGTTGCCATTCCATTACCTTTTCCAAATAGGATCACACAATCCAAGAGAACAATGCAAGCAGAAATGGAAAAAGAAGTCATGGAGACATTCAGGAAAGTGGAAATCAATATTTCCCTCCTAGATGCAATCAAGCAAATTCCAAAATATGCTAAATTTCTCAAGGAGTTGTGCACTCATAAGAGAAGGTTGAAAGGGGATGAGAAGATCAAAGCATGGGAAGAAATGTTTCGCAATGATTCTCGCCAAGCATGCCACGAAATGCAAAGATCCTGGAACTTTCACAATTTCTTGCACAATTGGCAACTCTAGATTTGAGCATGCAATGCTAGATTTGGGTGCTTCGATCAATGTCATGCCCATGTCGGTGTATAAGTGTTTAAACATCGGTACTTTGCAACCCACCTGGTATCGTGATTCGGTTGGCGAATAGAGCCACTTTGCTCATCCCCTGCAGTGTCTTTGGAAGATGTGTTAGTTCGGGTGAATGAGTTGATTTTTCCAAGCAGATTTCTACATTTCGGACATGGAAGATGAGTCTCCAACAAACCATGCTCCATTGATTCTAGGCGAGACCATTCTCAAGACCGCCAAGACCAAGATAGACGTGCATGCCGGCACCCTTTCTATGGAGTTTGGCGACGATTTGGTACAATTTAACATTTTTGATGCCATGAGACACCCCCAGAGGAGCATTCTGTTTTCCATGTTGATATGATTGAGATCTTTGGTTGATGATGTCTATACTTGATTTATATCTTTGAATTCCCGATATTGTTAACTATCTTGGTTCTGTTTCTTGTGATACATGTGCCACTTGTGATGTTGAACCATGTGCCGCATGTGTCTTGAGATTTATTCATTATGAGTAATGATACAATTCGCCGATGATGCAACAATTGAGAATGAGAGTCGGTACCATCTTGAAATTAATGTTCTTTGAGTTAGCTGTTTTGGATCACTTGTTACCTTCCATTGTACAACCTCCATCCTTGGAGTTGAAGACTTTACCGAGACCATCTTAAATATGCATATTTGGGAGATGGTGAGACACTTAGGTGATCATTGCTAAAAACCTACAACCCGATCAAGAAGAAAAAACCGCAGATTTTGAGGCGAGAATAGGCAAGCCATCGGATGGACTCTTGCGGATATTCCTGGTATTAGTCCCTCCACATGCATGCATAAGATTTTATTGGAAGAAGGGATCAAACCGGTTAGACAGCCCCAAAGGAGACTAAATCCCCGATTCTAGATGTGGTGAAGAAGGAAGTTACAAAGCTACTTCAAGTGGCATTATTTATCCCATATCCGACGGTCAATGGGTGAGCCCCGTGCAAGTGGTTCCCAAGAAATGCGGGGTCACAAGTGGTTGCGAATCGAACAATGAGCTTGTGCCCACACGAGTTCAAAACGGTTGGCGAGTTTGCATTGATTATAGGCGGCTCAACCAGGCTACCGTAGAAAGGATCATTTCCCGCGCCCTTCATTGATCGATGTTGGAGCGGTTAGGCGGCAAGTCACATTATTGTTTCCTGGATGGATATTCGGGCTATTTTCAGATTCATATAGCCCCGAAGACCAAGAGAAGACTACTTTCACTTGTCCATTTGGCACATTTGCATACGAGGAGGATGCCCTTTGGTCTATGCAATGCTCCGGGCACCTTTTCGAGGTGTATGGTAAGTATCTTTTTCGATTTTTTAGAAAATTGCATGGACGTATTTATGGATGATTTTACTTGTCTATGGATCTTCCTTTGATGCATGTTTAGATAGTCCGGCTCGGGTCTTGCATAGATGCATTAAGACTAACCTCGTTCTAAATTTTGAGAAATGTCATTTCATGGTAGAACAAGGTATAGTCTTAGGGCATGTGATATCTCGTGAGGGTATTGAGGTAGATCCCTGCAAAAATAGATGTTATTTCATGCCTATCTTACCCCACGTGCGTGCGGGAGATTCGTTCTTTCCTTGGTCATGCGAGGTTTCTATCGGCGGTTCATAAAGGATTTCAAAGCAAAATTGCACTTCCGCTATCCAACTTATTGCAAAAAGATGTGGAGTTTCACTTTGACAAGAAGTGCCAGGATGCCTTCAATCAATTGAAGCAGGCATTGACCAGTACACCTATCATCCAACCGCCGGATTGGACACTTCCATTTGAGCTGATGTGTGATGCCTCTAATTATGCATTGGGAGCTGTTCTTGCACAAAGGGTCGGTAAAGTATCTCATGTCATTTCCTATGCTTCGAGAACTTTAGATCCTCGCACAAATCAACTACACCACAACCGAAAAGGAACTTTTAGCAATTGTTTTTGCTTTAGATAAATTTCGATCATATTTGCTTGGTTCCCAGTGGTTGTGTTTTCGGATCATGCAAGCATTGAAGTTTCTCCCGAAAAAGCCCAATGCCAAGCCCCGGTTGATTAGGTGGATGTTGCTCCTCCGGGAGTTTGATATTGAGATCCGTGACAAGAGTGGAGCGGAGAATTTGGTGGTGATCACTTGAGTCGAATTGAAAGGGAGGCAGATGTTTTTCCCATCCATGATGTTTTCTCGATGAGCGACTTTTCAAGTCGCAAGGCAACATCCCTTGGTTTCTTGATTTGATTAATTTCTTGGTTGCTAAAGCAATACCGCACATTTCACTAAGGCTAAGATTGATAAATTGAAAAGTGAGTCAAAGTATTATGTGTGGGATGATCCTTACTTATGGAGATTTTGCGGTGACCAAGTAATTAGGAGGTGTGTGCTCGATGATGAATTCCATTCCATTCTTAGCTTTTGTCATAAACTTGCATGTGGCGGCCACTTCGGTCCTCAACGGACTGCTAGGAAAGTTTTAGACTCTGGATTATATTGGCCCACTCTATTTCATGATGCATATATGTTTTGCAAATCTTGTGATCAATGCCAGAGAACAGGGAATACTTCTCGTAGGAATGAAATGCCCCATAAACCCTTATTATTCTGTGAGATTTTTGATGTTTGGGGTATTGACTTTATGGGTCCTTTTCCTGTATCATTTGGTTTTGTTTATATTCGCTTGCTTTGTGGATTATGTATCTAAATGGGTGGAGGCTAAGGCCACTCGGACTGATGATTCTAAAGTTGTTGTGGATTTTATTAGATCACATGATTTTTACGTAGGTTTGGAGTCCCGAGATCCATCATTAGTGATCAAGGTTCACATTTTTGCAATCGAAGCATGGAGGCTTTGATGAAGAAGTATGGAGTCCAACACAAGGTTTCTACACCTTACCACCCCCAAACCAATGGGCAAGCCGAGGTCTCCAACAGAGAAATTAAGCAGATACTCCAGAAGACAGTTCAACCTAACAGAAAGGACTGGAGCAAGAGGCTTGAGGATGCTTTATGGGCTTACCGGACTGCTTATAAGACACCAATCGGGATGTCTCCGTATCGGATTATTTTGGAAAAGCCTGCCACCTACCGGTGGAAATTGAGCATCGAGCATTCTCGGGCGGTGAAAAGGTGCAACTTGGACCTAGATCAAGCGAGGTTTGGAGAGGAAGCTGCGGTACTGCAAAGAATTGGAGGAGATCCGCTTGGAGGCATATGAAAGTTCCAAACTTTATAAGGAGAAGACCAAAGCCTTCCATGATAAGTTGATTCGAGGAAAACATTTGAGATTGGTCAAAAAGTTCTCCTCTATAACTCCCGCCTCCGACTCATGCCCGGTAAATTAAGGTCTAGATGGGATGGACCATTTATTGTTACTAATGTTTTTCCTTCCGGTGCTTTGTTCGGATTAAAAGTGAGGTCACCGCCAAAGCTTTCATCGTAAATGGACACCGCCTCAAACAAGATCATGAACTTCCAGAGAATGCGAAGTGGAGGTGATGAACCTTCTCCATCCGCATTATGAATAAAAAAAAAAAAAAAAAAAGAGAAAAAAAAAAAAAAAAAAAAAAAAAAAAAAAAAAAAAAAAAAAAAAAAAAAAAAAATAGCATGTGTGCCCGACAATGAGGTAGGTAGAGTCGCTCGTAAGAAGCATGTGGAGGTCATTTTTCTTCAGCGACAACAAGCTCTGCGAAAATCTTGCAAAGATGGATTTTATTGGCCTACTTTATTAAAGGTCTGTTACACCTTTTGCAAAAGCTGCGGAAATTGGTCAAAAAGTTACGCTTTGAGATTATCATCCGCACCTACTCCTTGGAAAATTGAGATCTAGGTGGCGCGGTTCTTTTGTTGTCGACACGCGTATTCTCTCAAAGATCGGATATTGAGGATCCTAGGAATGGTAATGCGCTTAAGGTTAATGGACAAAGACTCAATCATTCCTGGAAAACCAAGTTCTTGAGTTCTTTGCGTTGCTTAGGTTAAGTGGCGTATACACAGACTCCGTGACTCTTGAGTCGGTTTATTCTTCGTTTCCCAAAATAATTGAACCCTTCTTCTCCTTCAAAATGGATGTCATTCTTTCAAACCTGAGAAAACATTTTCCTTCTCTTCCTCAAAATGCTCTGAGAAAAATCTACAAAGTTCGATGAGAGAGATTGAGAATGTTAATGCACAAGGGTATGCAGAAGATGTACGCTGGATAATTGAAGCAAAGGTCCGATTAGCGGTGAGTCCTCAATTTCATTTGAATCATATATGCCCGGTCTTGGAAGAAGTTCATATTCTAAAAGGAGAAGAGCAAAAAGGTTACAAGTCTGTCACAAATGTGGACGATGGAACCGTAACAAGCGATGTCGTACTAAGGGGATGGTTTCCGCAAATAGAGAAGATAAAATTTTCTTCATTAAGAATGGATCGAGTAAGGAGTCATTAGATGATATCTTATTGACTCTTGAGACGCATTCTTGTGGATTGGTGCATCGAGAAATTCTTAAATTGTGGAATCTCTTCAAGGATGAACAACAACGCTACGATCTTGGGAATCGACTCTAAAAGACCTCGTTTGCCAATTTATAAGAAAATTGGATGGGAAGCTTATCCTCGACTCATAGAAGACGTTTAAGCCGTTACTGGACGTTAAACCAGAGGCAGATGTGAGCCATATCCACAAACAATCTGTACATATCATCATCTTCTTCTTCTTCTTCATGGCATTTTACAAAAAAAAATGAAAAAAAAAATGAGAAAAAAAATTCAAAAAAAAAAAAATTCAAAAAAAAATGTATACTTCTTAGGGTTGGCTTTGGTAACACAAACCGTGAATGGGGAAATGCATGCATCCTGATCCAGCCTTCTTAATTGAAAAACAAAGAAGGTAGATTGTATCCCACATGTGAGGCAGCCAGTCGTATTATGGCCACTTGTCCCTTTTGGGAGCCCTATGTTGCGCTGGTCTTGAATGGGTCGAATACTGGTCAACAATGCTTTGGCACAAAGCCGAAAGAGCAGACTACCTCCATCCCAATCTTACGTAAGTATACACTCATCTTTCATCAAGTTTTTTTAACAATTTCAAAAAAAAAAAAAAAAAAAAAAGGGACGTGATGTCTACTGCACTCATGACGCGCAGTATAAAGATACGCCATGAGACCGCATACATACATGGTATGTCATCATTTTCTATTTCTTTTATCTTTGTATCATTTTGTTGTATTTTGATTTTTGTACAGACGATCCTTTGAGCAGGGTCCTTCAGGGGTTTCTAGACTTCTTTACCTTGATGGTTTTCTTGAAGTCAAAAAAAAAAAAAAAAGAAAAAAAGATTCTGTGTCTCTTAATTTCAACCTTTTCTGACAACCGCCAACCTACCCTCATCACTGGAAAGACAATTGGGGAGGAACTTAAGGTATCATCAATGCATGAACGCATGAAGATAATGCTTGAACACTCTGATGCATTCATTGCCTTACCAGGTGGTTTTGGTACTTTGGAAGAAATTTTTCAAATTGTCTCTTCGTCGAACCGAACATCCACCATAAACCCATTGGTTTGTTGAATGTTAATAATTTCTTTGATCTTCTCGTTATTTTTTCTTGACAAAGCATTTGTGGAACGTAAATTTATCACTCCTTCTAAGAAGACAACTTCTTATCTCTCGCCTCCACTATTGATGAGCTCATTGATAAATTAGAAGCTTTTGAGTATGTACCGATCGTACTAGCTCAGATAGATTGGTCAACAGGAAGCAGCGAAGGAAGTAACAAGAAACAAGAGCCCGATCTGAAACTTTCTCTTTAATGGGTTTGATAAAAAAAAAAAAAAAAATTGTTGTTTTGTTTAGTATGATATGATTGTCATGGACTTATTAAACCGATTAGTGATGGCAGAGTAAGGAGTAATTTTACTCTTGAGACGCATCTTAATCGGTGGCAGAGTAAGGAGTTTTTTTAGGTAGTAATTAATTAGTATTGACTTGTGGAAGTACTAACGTTTTCTTGTTTGATTTCTTTTCGTGGTCTCGATGCGGCATTGACAGTGTGTTTCTTTTCGCTTAGCGTTGATTCACTTCTTATCGGGTTGTGTTGCTCTTTTCTATCTCTTTCTTTCACATTGAGGACAATGTTACATTAAGTGTGGGGAGAGATTTTAGCATGTTTCTTTCTTTTCGTTTGTTAAAAAAAAAAAATTTTAAAAAAAAATTCAAAAAAATAAAAATAAAAAATAAAAAAAAAATAAAAAATAAAAAAAGGGGTTCATTGCATGATTGAATAATTTTTCTCCCTTCTTGAACTGATATGCTTGGTGATGGATGATTGAACTGATGAATTGAGTTTGATGAATGCATACCTTGTGAGATTTTGAGCCTAATGGATGGATTCAACATTTATGCCATTCTCTTCTTTCTTGTGTGATTTTCACTCATGTTAATGACCACTCTAGAACTTGCTTTGATTCTTTTTGAGGCTACATTTCACTTGCATGCATGAACATGATTGAGGCCCTCTTTCTTAGCTAGTTTAACCAAATAGCCAACCTTGTTTTCAATATGATATCAAGCACTCTTTTGACCTCTCGAAAATTCTCTAATTCCTGCCAACCTTGTATATTTTCCTTTGCTTAACCCCTTTGAGCTTATTTGACCATTCCTTGTTTCTAGCTCATTATGTGCCTTAAATGAAAAATCGTGTTCTTACTGTACCTTAGGGAATAAAAGAACATTAGCCTGGTTAATGGATGAGTTTTTGAACAAGTGTGGGGGTGTGTGTACAAAATGGTTGTTGAAAAAAAAAAAAAGAAAAGAAAAGAAAGAGTGCCTAAAAAAAAAAAAAAAAAAAAAAGAAAAATGTATGTATATAGTTATGTTCATATATATAAAAAAAAAAAAAAAGAGAGAAAGAAAAGGATTGGGAAACGAATATGTAAAGGGATATACAATAGAGTTGAGATGAACTTTTATGCTCGTTATTTGAACTCAGCTCTCATTTATTCTCTTTGGTATTTATCTTCTCATATCCATTTTATCCTCTTCTGTTACCTTGACCTCACTACAACCTTGAATAAAGTCCTCATGATTTGTGTGTGCATGTGTTTTGAGTAGTGGAGAAGTAGAAGATAAGCAAGCTTATGGTAGTGCAATTTTCATGGGTTGAATTGAGTGAAATACCTACCTTTTAAACACTTGAGAGATTGAGAGGGAATCTTGTGAAGATCCATCATTCTTAATTCATTCTTTTCAACGGAAGTTTCCTTGCACTTCGGTTTGAGATGTGAAGAAATGTTACCTCATTTATGCTTTGATCCCTTGAATTTCTTGTTGCTCTTCTTGCTTCATTGAGTCCTTTAGAGTTTTTAACTTTTAAGTTTGTGTCGTTTGTCTTTGTCTTCTAACTTTAGTTTTATATGTTTTGCCCAGGAGTGCAAAAAGCTAAGTGTGGGGGAATTTGATAATCACATATTTTATTCATTAAGAAACCCTCATTATTAGTCATTTACACTCTTCATGTACTTAATTGATGAATTTGATTATGTTTTGTAAGTTTGAACTCGAATCGGACTTAATTGATTTTTCAGCATTATTCGAGTCTTACACTGTTTCTGTATTTTGGCCATATCTTGAGTTCTAAATGTCTGATAATTATGAATTTTACCTTGTAGGAAAGATAAAAGAGAGCTCTACAACTTTGATGAAGAGCTCGAAGTCAAATTCAGACATCTAGTGGAGCTAATTGGGCATGGAAATCAGAATACGGGATTTGTGAACTGGAACCCGAACAGTGTGTAGTAACCAGAACATAATTCGAGTTTGGGTTTATAGAATGGGCTGAAAATTGGTGATCTGAAAGTTAAGACCCATATGTACAACTTTCATGACAAACACAAAACTTGATTCGAGCTCCTTGATGGAGATATTGGGTCTGAAAGTCAAAACAGAGGTGCTGAAACTGGTCCTGAGCAGTCTGTAGTAATTGGGTCATATCTTGGGCTGTAGGACGAATTTTTGGGTGCTTCCAGAGCCATTGGAAAGCTTAGACAATTTCCTAGAACTTTCATGAAGACCATTTGGCTCAAAAATGACGAAATCAATGAGTTCAGCAATGAATACTTTCGGAGACAAGGAAGCTCACCTACCAAGCTCACCTACCAAGTTCACCTACCAAGCTCACCTACTAATTCCACCTACTAATCTCATCTACCCATCTACTACTACTCTGAATCCTCTATAAAAGGAAGCATGAGGAGAGCTCTAAACACAACATACACTTGGTGTTAGAAATAGCTTTTCATAGTTCTTGTATATTTTTCCTTCATTGTAATGGAGAGCTAAGTCACTTCTAGTCAATTCGGGACTCTTGAAGAGATTGTGGCTTGGATTCTTGAGACCTTGGTTATGTAATGTATTTGATTTATATTTGAATTCCTCTTCTCTTCTTCTTTCGTTCTCTTGATCTTGAATGCATGAATGGTGATTGTTTATGTTTGATCCGATTTGATCTTGGTTTAAGATTAAGTATGTGATGAACTCGAAGATTGAGATTTGTGATGAAACTTAGAACTGATTGATCTAAACTAATCACGTTAATTGAAGAGGTTAGGTTACTGATTTGTGCCTAGGTTAATTGAATTCGGTGCTTAAATTGACATATATTTACATGAATGGTGCGATTGCAGATTTGTGTTTATCACTTGTCAATTGAATTTTGGACGATTGTCTAGTATGAATTCTGGATCTGATGCAGAGATCTCGGTTAGATCCAAGTTAACCATTCAAATGTATTTCAGGTGTTTGTTGAAAGGTCTATGATTGAATCCACCCAATCTCGGATAGATTTCTGAATTGACTGTTCTTTTAATTGTTATTTCTCTTTAAATCCTGTCACTGCGATCCTTGAACCATCAAAACCCCCCTTTTTTTCTAACTTTCACTTGATTTGATCAAATTGCATCCACGATCCTTGAGGAGACGATCCGGTGTTGTTCATCCCAATTTGATGCAACAATTGAGAATGAGAGTCAGTACCATGCTGAAATCAATGTTGCTGAGTTAGCTGTTTCAGATCACTTGTTGCCTTCCATTGTACAACCTCCATCCTTGGAGTTGAAGACTTTACCAGACCATCTTAAATATGCATATTTGGGAGATGGTGAGACACTTCCGGTGATCATTGCTAGAAACCTACAACCTGATCAAGAAGAAAAGTTACTGCAGATTTTGAGGCAGAATAGGCAAGCCATCGGATGGACTCTTGCAGATATTCCTGGTATTAGTCCCTCCACATGCATGCATAAGATTTTATTGGAAGAAGGGATCAAACCAGTTAGAGACCCCCCAAAGGAGACTAAATCCCCTGATTCTAGATGTGGTGAAGAAGGAAGTTACAAAGCTACTTCAAGTCGGCATTATTTATCCCATATCTCGACAAACCAATGGGTGAGCCCCAGGTGCAAGTGGTTCCCAAGAAATCGGGGTCACGGTGGTTGCGAATCGAACAATGAGCTTGTGCCCACACGAGTTCAAAACAGTTGGCGAGTTTGCATTGATTATAGGCGCTCAACCAGGCTACCAGAAAGGATCATTTCCGCCGCCCTTCATTGATCGATGTTGGAGCGGTTAGGCGGCAAGTCACATTATTGTTTCTGGATGGATATTCGGGCTATTTTCAGATTCATATAGCCCCCTGAAGACCAAGAGAAGACTACTTTCACTTGTCCATTTGGCACATTTGCATACAGGAGGATGCCCTTTGGTCTATGCAATGCTCCGGCACCTTTCGGAGGTGTATGGTAAGTATCTTTTTCGATTTTTTAGAAAATTGCATGGACGTATTTATGGATGATTTTACTTGTCTATGGATCTTCCTTTGATGCATGTTTAGATAGTCGGCTCAGTGTCTTGCATAGATGCATTAAGACTAACCTCGTTCTAAATTTTGAGAAATGTCATTTCATGGTAGAACAAGGTATAGTCTTAGGGCATGTGATATCTCGTGAGGGTATTGAGGTAGATCCCGCAAAAATAGATGTTATTTCATGCCTATCTTACCCACATGCGTGCGGGAGATTCGTTCTTTCCTTGGTCATGCGGGTTTCTATCGGCGGTTCATAAAGGATTTCAAAGCAAAATTGCACTTCCGCTATCCAACTTACCGCAAAAAGATGTGGAGTTTCACTTTGACAAGAAGTGCCGGGATGCCTTCAATCAATTGAAGCAGGCATTGACCAAGACACCTATCATCCAACCACCGGATTGGACACTTCCATTTGAGTGATGTGTGATGCCTCTAATTATGCATTGGGAGTGTTCTTGCACAAAGGGTCGGTAAAGTATCTCATGTCATTTCCTATGCTTCGAGAACTTTAGATCCTGCACAAATCAACTACACCACAACCGAAAAGGAACTTTTAGCAATTGTTTTTGCTTTAGATAAATTTCGATCATATTTGCTTGGTTCCGAGTGGTTGTGTTTTTTTCAGATCATGCAAGCATTGAAGTTTCTCCCGAAAAAGCCCAATGCCAAGCCCCGGTTGATTAGGTGGATGTTGCTCCTCCAGAGTTTGATATTGAGATCCGTGACAAGAGTGGAGCGGAGAATTTGGTGGCTGATCACTTGAGTCGAATTGAAAGGGAGGCGGATGTTTTTCCCATCCATGATGTTTTCTCGATGAGCAGCTTTTCAAGTCGCAAGGCAACATCCCTTGGTTTCTTGATTTGATTAATTTCTTGGTTGCTAACGCAATACGCACATTTCACTAAGGCTAAGATTGATAAATTGAAAAGTGAGTCAAAGTATTATGTGTGGGATGATCCTTACTTATGGAGATTTTGCGGTGACCAAGTAATTAGGAGGTGTGTGCTCGATGATGAATTCCATTCCATTCTTAGCTTTTGTCATAAACTTGCATGTGGCGGCCACTTCGGTCCTCAACGGATCTGCTAGGAAAGTTTTAGACTCGGATTATATTGGCCCACTCTATTTCATGATGCATATATGTTTTGCAAATCTTGTGATCAATGCCGAGAACAGGAATACTTCTCGTAGGAATGAAATGCCCCATAAACCCTTATTATTCCGTGAGATTTTTGATGTTTGGGGTATTGACTTTATGGGTCCTTTTCTGTATCATTTGGTTTTGTTTATATTACGCTTCTTTGTGGATTATGTATCTAAATGGGTGGAGGCTAAGGCCACTCTGACCGATGATTCTAAAGTTGTTGTGGATTTTATTAGATCGCGATTTTCTGTAGGTTTGGAGTCCCGAGATCCATCATTAGTGATCAAGGTTCACATTTTTGCAATCGAAGCATGGAGGCTTTGATGAAGAAGTATGGAGTCCAACACAAGGTTTCTACACCTTACCACCCCCAAACCAATGGGCAAGCCGAGGTCTCCAACAGAGAAATTAAGCGGATACTCCGTAAGACAGTTCAACCTAACAGAAAGGACTGGAGCAAGAGGCTTGAGGATGCTTTATGGGCTTACCGGACTGCTTATAAGACACCAATCGGGATGTCTCCGTATCGGATTATTTTTGGAAAAGCCTGCCACCTACCGGTGGAAATTGAGCATCGAGCATTCGGGCGGTGAAAAGGTGCAACTTGGACCTAGATCAAGCGTGTTTGGAGAGGAAGTGCAGTGCAAAGCAATTGGAGGAGATCCGCTTGGAGGCTTATGAAAGTTCCAAACTTTATAAGGAGAAGACCAAAGCCTTCCATGATAAGTTAATTCGAGGAAAACATTTGAGATTGGTCAAAAGTTCTCCTCTATAACTCCCGCCTCCGACTCATGCCGGTAAATTAAGGTCTAGATGGGATGGACCATTTATTGTTACTAATGTTTTTCCTTCTCAGTGTGTTCGGATTAAAAGTGAGGTCACCGCCAAAGCTTTCATCGTAAATGGACATCGCCTCAAACAAGATCATGAACTTCCGAGAGAATGCGAAGTGGAGGTGATGAACCTTCTCCATCCGCATTATGAATAAAAAAAAAAAAAAAAAAAAAAAAAAAAAAAGAAGAAGAAAAAAAAAAAAAAAAAAAAAATTTGTGTGCCCGACAATGAGGTAGGTAGAGTCGCTCGAAGCATGTGGAGGTCATTTTTCTTCGGCGACAACAACTGCGAAAATCTTGCAAAGTATGAATTTTATTGGCCTACTTTATTAAAGGTCTGTTACACCTTTTGCAAAAGCTGCGCAGAAATTGGTCAAAAAGTTCGCTTTGAGATTATCATCTCGCACCTACTCCTTGGAAAATTGAGATCTAGGTGGCGTGGTTCTTTTGTTGTCGACACGCGTATCCTCTCAAAGATCGATACCGAGGATCCTAGGAATGGTAATGCGCTTAAGGTTAATGGACAAAGACTCAATCATTCCTGGAAAACCAAGTTCTTGAGTTCTTTGTGTTGCTAGGTTAAGTGGCGGATACGGCAGACTCGTGACTCTTGAGTCGGTTTATTCTTCGATTTCCCAAAATAACCGAACCCTTCTTCTCCTTCAAAATGGATGTCATTCTTTCAAACCCGAGAAAACATTTTCCTTCTCTTCCTCAAAATGCTCGAGAAAAATCTACAAAGTTCGATGTGAGAGATTGAGAATGTTAATGCACAAGGGTATGCCGAGAAGATGTACGCTGGATAATTGAAGCAAAGGTCCGATTAAGCGGTGAGTCCTCAATTTCATTTGACTCATATATGCCCGGTCTTGGAAGAAGTTCATATTCTAAAAGGAGAAGAGCAAAAAGGTTACAAGTCTGTCACAAATGTGGACGATGGAACGTAACAAGCGATGTCGTACTAAGGGGATGGTTTCCGCAAATAGAGAAGATAAAATTTTCTTCATTAAGAATGGATCGAGTAAGGAGTCATTAGATGATATCTTATTGACTCTTGAGACGCATTCTTGTGGATTGGTGCATCGTGAAATTCTTAAATTGTGGAATCTCTTCAAGGATGAACAACAACGCTACGATCTTGGGAATCGACTCTAAAAGACCCTGTTTGCCAATTTATAAGAAAATTGGATGGGAAGCTTATCCTCGACTCATGTAAGACGTTTAAGCGTTCTTGGACGTTAAACCAGAGGCGGATGTAGCCATATCCACAAACAATCTGTACATATCATCTTCTTCTTCTTCTTCTTCATGGCATTTTACAAAAAAAAAAAAAAAAAAAAAAAAAATGAAAAAAAAAAATGAGAAAAAAAAATTCAAAAAAAAAAAAATTTCAAAAAAAAAAAAAAAAAAAAAAAGTATACTTCTTAGGGTTGGCTTTGGTAACACAAACCGTGAATGGGGAAATGCATGCATCCTGATCAAAGCCTTCTTAATTGAAAAACAAAGAAGGTAGATTGTATCCCACATGTGAGGCAACCCGTGTCGTATTATGGCCACTTGTCCCTTTTGGGAGCCCTATGTTCTATGTTGGTCTTGAATGGGTCGAACATCTTGGTCAACAATGCTTTGGCACAAAGCCGAAAGAGCAGACTACCTCCATCCCAATCTTACGTAAGTATACACTCATCTTTCATCAAGTTTTTTTTTTAACAATTTCAAAAAAAACAAAAAAAAACAAAAAAAAAACAAAAAAAGGGACGTGATGTCTACTGCACTCATGACGCGCAGTATAAAGATACGCCATGGAGACCGTACATACAGGTATGTCATCATTTTCTATTTCTTTTATCTTTGTATCATTTTGTTGTATTTTGATTTTTGTACGACGATCCTTTGAGCAGTGGTCCTTCAGGGGTTTCTAGACTTCTTTACCTTGATGGTTTTCTTGAAGTCAAAAAAAAAAAAAAAAAAAAAAAAAAAAAATTTTGTTGTTTTGTTTAGTATGATATGATTGTCATGGACTTATTAAACCAATTAGTGATGGCAGAGTAAGGAGTAATTTTACTCTTGAGACGCATCTTAATCGGTGGCGAGTAAGGAGTTTTTAGGTAGTAATTAATTAGTATTAACTTGTGGAAGTACTAACGTTTTCTTGTTTGATTTCTTTTCGTGGTCCGATGCAGCATTGAAGTGTGTTTCTTTTTCTCGCTTAGCGTTGATTCACTTCTTATCAGGTTGTGTTGCTCTTTTCTATCTCTTTCTTTCACATTGAGGACAATGTTTATATTAAGTGTGGGGGAGAGATTTTAGCATGTTTCTGTTTCTTTTCGTTTCTTCAAAAAAAAAAAAAAAAAAAAAAAAAAAAGGTTCATTGCATGATTGAATAATTTTTCTCCCTTCTTGAACTGATATGCTTGGTGATGGATGATTGAATTGATGAATTGAGTTTGATGAATGCATACCTTGTGAGATTTTGAGCCTAATGGATGGATTCAACATTTATGCCATTCTCTTCTTTCTTGTGTGATTTTCACTCATGTTAATGACCACTCTAGAACTTGCTTTGATTCTTTTTGAGGCTACATTTCACTTGCATGCATGAACATGATTGAGGCCCTCTTTCTTAGCTAGTTTAACCAAATAGCCAACTTTGTTTTCAATATGATATCAAGCACTCTTTTGACCTCTCGAAAATTCTCTAATTCCGCCAACCTTGTATATTTTCCTTTGCTTAACCCCTTTGAGCTTATTTAACCATTCCTTGTTTCTAGCTCATTATGTGCCTTAAATGAAAAATCGTGTTCTTACTGTACCTTAGGGAATAAAAGAACATTAGCCTGGTTAATGGATGAGTTTTTGAACAAGTGTGGGGTGTGTGTACAAAATGGTTGTTGAAAAAAAAAAAAAAAAAGAAAAGAAAAGAAAAGAAAGAGTGCCTAAAAAAAAAAAAAAAAAAAAAAAAAAAAAGAAAAAAAAGAAAAATGTATGTATATAGTTATGTTCATATATATATAAAAAAAAAAAGAGAGAGAGAAAGAAAAGGATTGGGAAACGAATATGTAAAGGGATATACAATAGAGTTGAGATGAACTTTTATGCTCGTTATTTGAACTCGCCTCATTTGCTTTTATTCTCTTTGGTATTTATCTTCTCATATCCATTTTATCCTCTTCTGTTACCTTGACCTTACTACAACCTTGAATAAAGTCCTCATGATTTGTGTGTGCATGTGTTTTGAGTAGTGAAGAAGTAGAAGATAAGCAAGCTTATGGTAGGGCAATTTTCATGGGTTGAATTGAGTGAAATACCTACCTTTTAAACACTTGAGAGATTGAGAGGAATCTTGTGAAGATCCATCATTCTTAATTCATTCTTTTCAACGGAAGTTTCCTTGCACTTCGGTTTGAGATGTGAAGAAATGTTACCTCATTTATGCTTTGATCCCTTGAATTTCTTGTTGCTCTTCTTGCTTCATTGAGTCCTTTAGAGTTTTTAACTTTTAAGTTTGTGTCGTTTGTCTTTGTCTTCTAACTTTAGTTTTATATGTTTTGCCCAGGAGTGCAAAAAGCTAAGTGTGGGGAATTTGATAATCACATATTTTATTCATTAAGAAACCCTCATTATTAGTCATTTACACTCTTCATGTACTTAATTGATCGAATTTGATTATGTTTTGTAAGTTTGAACTCGAATCGGACTTAATTGATTTTTCAAGCATTATTCGAGTCTTACACTGTTTCTGTAGTATTTTGGCCATATCTTGAGTTCTAAATGTCTGATAATTATGAATTTTACCTTGTAGGAAAGATAAAAGAGAGCTCTACAACTTTGATGAAGAGCTCGAAGTCAAATTCAGACATCTAGTGGAGCTAATTGGGCATGGAAATCAGAATACGGGATTTGTGAACTGGAACACGAACAGTGTGTAGTAACCAGAACATAATTCGAGTTTGGGTTTATAGAATGGGCTGAAAATTGGTGATCTGAAAGTTAAGACCCATATGTACAACTTTCATGACAAACACAAAACTTGATTCGGGCTCCTTGATGGAGATATTGGGTCTGAAAGTCAAAACAGAGGTGCTGAAACTGGTCCTGAGCAGTCTGTAGTAATTGGGTCATATCTTGGGCTGTAGGACGAATTTTTGGGTGCTTCCAGAGCCATTGGAAAGCTTAGACAATTTCCTAGAACTTTCATGAAGACCATTTGGCTAAAAAATGACGAAATCAATGAGTTCAGCAATGAATACTTTCGGAGACAAGGAAGCTCACCTACCAAGTTCACCTACCAAGCTCACCTACCAAGCTCACCTACTAATTCCACCTACTAATCTCATCTACCCATCTACTACTACTCTGAATCCTCTATAAAAGGAAGCATGAGGAGAGCTCTAAACACAACATACACTTAGTGTTAGAAATAGCTTTTCATAGTTCTTGTATATTTTTCCTTCATTGTAATGAGAAAGCTAAGTCACTTCTAGTCAATTCGGGACTCTTGAAGAGATTGTGGCTTGGATTCTTGAGACCTTGGTTATGTAATGTATTTGATTTATATTTGAATTCCTCTTCTCTTCTTCTTCGTTCTCTTGATCTTGAATGCATGAATGGTGATTCTGTTTATGTTTGATCCGATTTGATCTTGGTTTAAGATTAAGTATTGTGATGAATCGAAGATTGAGATTTGTGATGAAACTTAGAACTGATTGATCTAAACTAATCACGTAATTGAAGAGGTTAGGTTACTGATTTGTGCCTAGGTTAATTGAATTCGGTGCTTAAATTGACATATATTTACATGAATGGTGCGATTGCAGATTTGTGTTTATCACTTGTCAATTGAATTACGGACGATTGTCTAGTATGAATTTCGGATCGATGCGAGAGATCTCGGTTAGATCCAAGTTAACCATTCAAATGTATTTCGGTGTTTGTTGAAAGGTCTATGATTGAATCCACCCAATCTCGGATAGATTTACGAATTGATGTTCTTTTAATTGTTATTTCTCTTTAAATCCTCACATCGCTTTGCGATCCTTGAACCATCAAAACCCCCTTTTTCTAACTTTCACTTGATTTGATCAAATTGCATCTACGATCCTTGAGGAGACGATCCGGTGTTGTTCACTATACTACAAGTTTAGGTAATAACTTCGGTTATAATTTTGACTGAGTTCGGCGCTCGTCAGACATGCAGTATAAAGATATGCCACTTCTGTACTCATGACGCGTAGTATAAAGATACGCCATGAAAACTATACACAAAGGTATGTCATCATTTGCTATTATATTTTTTTTTATCTTTATATGATTTTGCTATATTTTGGTTTTGGACAGACGATCCTTTGAGAAGGGTCCTTCAGGGGTTTCTAGACTTCGTTACCCTGATGATTTTCTTGAAGTAAAAACAGAAAAACAAAAACAAAAAGATTAAAAATTAAAAAAAGAAAAAGATTATGTGTTTCTTAATTTCAAACTTTTCTGAATACAGCTAATCTACCCTTATAGGTGCTATTATTACCCTTTCCATTCTTTTTCCTATTTAAACACTATATTTTCTCCACTTTCCTCCAACTCAGAATCATTCAAAGGGAAGGTAAGTATAAAAATAGAAGGTATTTCTGTTCGTTAACTTAAAAATATCTGTGCATTTTATGGGTTTAAGTATGGGAAGGGTTTAGAGTTTGTAAATGCAGCTACTACTCTTAGTCGATTACTTGCTGTGAGGAATATTCATCTTGTATATGGGGGAGGTTGCTGTGGGTTAATGGGGGTTATATCACTTGCTGCATATATAAGAGGCAATCAGGTTTTATGTGTCTTTCCTAGACCTTTAGCTCAACAGAACATCACTGGAAAGACAATTGGGGAGGAACTTACGGTATCATCAATGCATGAATGAATGAAGATAATACTTGACAACTCTGATGCATTCATTGCCTTACCAGGTGATTTTGGTACATTAGAAGAAGTTTTTCAAATTGTCTCTTGGGTCCAACTGAACATCCACCATAAACCCATAAGTTTGTTGAATGTAAATAATTTCTTTGATATTTTATTACTTTTTCTTGACCATGTTGTGGAATAGAAATTTATCACACCTTCGGCAAGACAACTTCTTATCTCTACTTCCACTATTGATGAGTTAATTAATAAATTAGAAGCTTTTGTTTATAAACCTGACCCAGCAATAGCTCAGATAGATTGGTCAGTAGGAAGCAGTGAAAGAAGCAGGATGAAAAGAAAACCAGATTTGATACTTCGTTTATAGCTTTCCTGTACCTTTGATTTTATTTATCATACTTTGTTTCTATTTAAATTTGTGTCAGATTTCTCCAATAAGTAATATCTTCTATCCATTACTCATCTATATTTTAACATTGAGGACAATATTGTGATCTGGTTGGGGGGAGGATAGTTGACAAAAAAAATCTTTTTTGGGAAGTATGATATGATTGTTATGGACTTACTAAATCAATGAATGATGACAGAGTAAGGAGTAATTTTAGTCCTGAGACGCATCTAAATTGGGAAGTATGTTCAGCGATATAGCTGTCAAAAACCTATTCGTAGTAAAACTAATTAAGGATGACAGAGTAAGGAGTAAATTTTCCCTTGGAGGTAAGTTTACTCTTGAGATGCATTTTAGTTGAGGAAATAATTATTTTGTGTAGAAGTAGCAAATAGATTCTTGGATCTTAGCACAAATTGTCTTCTTTCTTAAAAATCACAAGCTTGGATATGAATGTTGATATGGTGGATTGAGAATGATAGAAATATGCCTTGTGAGATTTTGAGCCTATTGATAAATGAATTGAACATTTGTACCATTCTCTTCTTTCTTGTGTAATTTTCACTCATGGAATTGTTACTCTAGAACTTGCTTTAATTCTTTTTTAGGCTATATTTTCACATACATACATAAATATGATTGTGGAATTTTGAAATAGCTACTTTGACTAAATAGTCATCCTTGTATATTTTCCCTTGTGTAACTCTTTTGAACTTATTTGACTATTCTTTATTTTTAGTTCATTACGTGCCTTAAAAAAAACATGTTTTTACCTAACCTTAAGGAATAAGAGAGCATTGACCTTGTTCTTGAATAAGTATGAGCGTGTGTGTGCAAAATGATAAAAAAAAAGAACTGACCACTATTGCAATCAAAGGATTATCAGAATCTAGAATAAATGTGGATGCTTAGAAACAACAGGAAGAAAAAGAGAAGGTTCAGACTTAACAATGAATTCAATTCATCAATTTAGGATTGATCTTCAACAAAATATTTGTCAAATATTAGTCATTGTCCTTTATGATGAATGTTCTAAAACATCTTCTCCACTCTAACTCTAACTATACCATAATGCTCTTTTATTCACTTTGGTGTTTATCTTCTCATATCCATATTATCCCATCTCCTTTACCATGACCCCATTACAACCTTGAATAAAGTCCTCTTGATTTTTGTATGCATGTGTTTTGAGTAGCGGAGAAGTAGAAGATAGGCAAGCTTATAGTAGTGCAATTGTTCATGGGTTGAATAGAGTGAAATAGTTACCTTTTAAACACTTGAGAGATTGAAAGTGAATTCTGTGAGGATCTATTATTTTTTATTCATTCTTTTCAACTGAAGTTTACTTGCTTAATGGTTTGAGATGTGAAGAAATGTTACCTTATTAATGCTTTGATCCCTTGAAAGTCTGCTTGCTCTTCTTGTTTCATCGAGTCTTTTAAAGTTTTTAACTTTTGAGTCTGTGTCGTTTTTCTTTGTTTCCTATCTTTAGTCTTATGTGTTTTGCCCAGGAGTGTAAAAGGCTAAGTGTGGGAAAATTTGATAATCACATTTTTTCATACATTAATAAACCCTCATTTTTAGTCATTTACACTCTCCATGTACTTAATTGATTAAGCCTGATTATGTTTTGAAAGTTTGGACTCAAATTGGATTTAATTGATTTTTTCAGCACTATTTTGGTCTTACACTGGTTCTGTATTTCGGTCATATCTTGAGTTCTAGATGTCTTATAATTATGTATCTTACCTTATAGGAAAGATAAGAGAGAGTTCTACAACTTTCATGAGAGTTTTAGAGAAAAATCGAACATCTAGTGGAACTAATTGGGCTTGGAAGTCAGAACCTAAGTTTTGTGACTGTAACCCAAATAGTGTGCAGTAATCATTGCATAATTCGACTTTAAGGAACTGAAATGGGCTAAAAATTTGCAATCTTAAAGTTAAGACCCATATCTACAACTTTTATGAAGAACACAAGAGCTCCATTGGACAACTTAGAGGTCATATTGGGTCTGGAAGTCAAAACAGAGGTGCTGAAATTGGGCCTGAATAGTTTGTAGTAATTGGGTCATATCTTGGGTTGTAGGATGAATTTTTGGATGACTTTGGTGGCATTGAAAAGCTGAGAAAATTTTTTAGAACTTTCATGAAGACCACTTTGCTTCATTCTAACGTTATCCATGAGTTCATCATTGAATGATTTCAGAGATAAGAAATTTCAATAATTTTTCACTCACAAAAGTTCTTTGGCATTTTTCACTCATCCACCCACTCATCTACTCACTCATTAATCAATTCCCTTGTCATTTTGTATCCCTAATTCTCTATAAAAGGGATCATAGGCAGATCATTTGGGTAATCTTGGCTTAGCTTAGATTATGCTATTGTGTTATTTGTTGTAATTTTATTTTGTTCTAAATTGAAATTATGTTCATCTTTTTCTTCTACCCTCTTTCTTTCTTCTTGTTTATGGGTAACTAAATCTTCATCTTGTTTGGGTGAAGGAGTGAAGCTTTTGGTAATAAAATAAGGTTAGATTAATTTCTTTCTTATGCTTAAATGATATATTATCAAGTGATCATTATACGTATTATATTTTGTTTCCAATCAATTTAAAAACCTTCTTTGTAAAGTGGAGTTTTTGATTCATTGTAGATAAGTGAATTGGTACAATGAATGCTTGAACCCATTTACAAGTATAGGTGTTGTTGGTAAATAATTAAAAGAACCATAATATAACTACGTATATAATTCTAAATGGACTTTGAATGTTTTATTCTCTGATTGGAACATCTATTGTGCATGGATTTCAAGTAAGTTATAAAAAAAATTAATATTATCCTTAATTTATTACCAAAAAGTGAATCTCCCAACCCAAGCAAGTTCTTTAATTTAATTGTGAACAAATTTTATTATTTTTAATATTATGACAAATCATTTCTTTACCTCAAAAAATTTTTCTTTAGCAATTCCCTGTGAATCGACCTCGGACTCTTGAGAAATTTATTACTTGAGACAACCTGCACTTGAATTTGCATACTTTAATCCGCATCAGATACTAATGAATGTGATTATGAATTCCTTACCGTAATTACAAAACAAAAATTAATCTTTCTAAAAAAAATCTAATATGAATTAAATTGAAAATTATAAAAGTTACTAAGAATGAGTTTGTGGCAGAAGATTTGTAAATTTTTTAGAATGTTATAGGTTCAAGTTTTTGTGTTTGTTTAACATAAAAAAGTGAACATTATAATCAAATTAAAGAGATTCATCATTTCTCGTAAAAAAAAAAGAGAGATTCATCATTAGTACTTGTTTAACAAGTTTTTATATACAAGAAGATTACTAAAATATGATTGTTCATTTATCTATCCCACATTAGCATTTTTAACTTTTTTTCCAGATCAGAAATATTTTGCTATCAGCTTGAGTGTTAATCTTAAGTAACTTTTTTTCCCGTAATTAATATATATATATATATATATATATATATATATATATATATATATAAAAGAATAAATATACTTTGTTTTGGCATTAAGAATAAATATACTTACATACACACGTACACATAGCATAGTTACTTGGTACTATCCCTACCAAGTGTAAAAGACACGAGTTTATCTCCCCATTCCCCCTAAAAAATATATAAAACTTCCAACTGTCAAATTGTCTAAGGTAAAATAAAAAAAAAGCATGCTTACACCAAGAGTTTAATGAAAAATTTACATTACATTATTGAATGAATAAAATATAAAAATTATAAATGTTAGGCTTTAGCCTTGTGATCAACATGGTGTAATTTTTTTTTCTTGATTGTGTTCGAACTTTAGGTCAGTAAAATATACAGAGAATTGATTTGCTTTAATTTATTAGACCAATGTGAGGGTACACTTGAGATCAACCAGGGATCTTAAGAAGAAAGAGAGATTACCATCTTCATCAGGAACTTGAACGACGCAGGACCAGATCCGTTGCGGATCGAACTGTGAGAGCGGGTCGCGCGGTGCGGTTGGGACGATAGATTTGACTCGTGACGAGCGGCACGACGGTGCGGGTTGGGATAGCGGATCTGACTCGCGACGGGATGCGGGCTGGGTACCGATCTGGTCAGGCGGGTCGCGGATCTGGTTCGACGATCTGGTCAGACAGTGCAAAGGAGAGGGAGAGGGAGAGGGAGAGGGAGAGCGCGAGAGTGAGGCTGAGAGGGAGAGTGCGAGAGAGAGAGGCTGAAAGAGTGAGAGGGAATTGCAAAGTGAAATTTTTTATTATCAGATCATTTTTTAGCGACCGCATTTTCGGTCGCTATCTTTTTTTTTAATTTTTTATTTAGAGACCGAAATTTTGGTCTCTAAGAATAAAACACATTTTTATTCTTTTTATTTTTTTATAGCATAATTTTAGTTTCTAATTTGGTCTCTATAGAGATCGAAATAAATTAGTCTCTAAATCAGTCTCTAAAACTCAAATTTAGAGACCGAATTAGAGACTGATTTTTTTTTATAAATTTTTTAATTTAGAGACCGAAATATCAATCTCTAATAATAAGACACATTTTTTTTAATTTTTTTATAGCATAATTTCAGTCTCTATAGAGACCGAAATAAATTGGCCTCTAAATCAGTCTCTAAAATCCAAATTTAGATACCGAATTAAAGACCGATTTTATTTTAGTAGCAAATTAATTTTTTTTTCTTAATCTGTCTCTATAGAGACCGAAATAAATCAATCTCTAAAACCCAAATTTAGAGACCGAATTAGAGACTGATTTTATTTCGGTAGCAAATTAAATTTTTTTTCTTAATCGGTCTCTAAATCGATTTTTAAAACCCAAATTTCTAGTTGTGGGAGAAGTTTGATTCCGTAATTGACTTGAAAATACCTTTATAATTCTTGTAAAGAATAATACATCTATTAAGAGAAAAAAAATGATATAATATTTACCCAAAACTAAATCATGATTTGTAATTTTGTTTAGACTATTTGACGATGCTGATGTAGAATAAAAGGACAAAAACACTTGGAGTCAAGAGACTTGATCCCAAAAATAGAATTATATTAAACTAAACTCAATAATAAACAATCAACAACCGTATTCTAAAATAGTGATAAGAAGGGTATTTATAATAGATAAAATCTTTAAAAATATGAAAAGATAAAATATTTTAATAACATTATTATTTGTAAAATCTTAAATTATGAAAATTATAAATAATTATAATCTATTCCGCATCAAATGCACATATTCTTCACTATGGAGATTGACATATGTGATGTTGTATGAAAAGATTGAATATCAAGTCTTTTATCTAAGTAGATATGAATGTCTTATTATTTTGCAAGGAAAAAGCATGAGACTAACATGAGAAAATCAAAACTAAAAATTTCAAATCTATGTTATGAGACAGATATAAGAAACTCAAAACCAAACTATTTAGATCTATATAATATATGAATAAATTTATGATATAGAACCAATGGAGAAGTAGGCACTCAGTGCCAAGAGAAATAAAGACCCTCGAGGTTCCAACAATTAGGAATTTTTGGAATTTAAAAATACAATAATTTTATTATCAATGCCAAAGTCTATATAATATTGACACCTGAATGGTATTTATAATCCATAGGTAATCAAATTCTAGTTAAATTTAAAATCGTAATAATATAATATTTTCCTAAAAACAAATATCTCTAAAAGATCAAATCTCTTAAAATAACATAATTATATGTAAAATTATAAATTATCAAAATCATAAATAATCTTAATTTATTCTGTATCATTCTCTCCTCTAAGATGACTCTCCTTCAGAAAGGTAGAAAGTTGGTAATCCTCCAAAAGAGGATTCGTCTTTGTCAGCCAAGAAAAGGATGGGATTGACGTTATTTTGTGGTGTCTCTGATCGAAACTTGTGAAAGGCCTCATCAAATGTCGACATTGTGGCGTCAAAGAGCTTCAATGACATTTTTAAACTCTGCAAAGAAACACAAAAATGAAAGATTTTTCGGGAAAATAATAGGATACATTTATGATAGGAATTTGATGGTGAGTTATATACAATAAAACAACCTTTGTTGCAAAAAATGTAAATGCTTTTAACAACACAAAGTGTAAGGATCTGTTGAGTTGGTGTATAGCAGAACGATTTTAGTTGTGAAAAATCTAGATGCTTTTAACATCATAAAGCGTGTTGTATATAGCAGAACAACTTTGGCTACAAAAAATCTAAATGTTTTCAACATTACAATGCGTGGGGATCTACCTGACTCTGATACCAAATCAAAATTCTAAAACAATAATTTTATTATCAATGCCAAAGTCTATATAATATAAACATCTGAAGGGTATTTATAATGTAAAGGTAATCAAATCTTAATTAAATTCAAAATCTAAATAAAATAATATTTTTCTAGAAACAAATATCCCTAAAAGATAAAATTTCTTAAAATAACATAATTATCTATAAAATCTCAAAATATAAATTTATAAATAGTTCTAATTTGTTATGCATTAATTTATTAAAATAATTATTGTTGAAAAAAAAGAAGAAAAAAGAAACAAAGAAAACTGCCACTAATAAATAAGGGTGACTACCCGCATAAAAAAATAGTCTCGTTATTCGTCAAAACAAATTATATTCAACTTTTTTTAATTCACTCACAAAATTATTTTGTATCCCGTGAGAATACTACAGTCACATACAATATGATTTGATATCTCTTTCATATTAAAATATGATATAAATATGGTATACATATTTAGATATACATAAAATATTTTCCATAAAAAAACACCTAATAAAAAGGAGACTAAAATTCCATAAATTAAGAGGAGAGAGAAAACCACATAAAAAAAAGAAAGAAACTAGGTTAAACTAACCAAAAAGTGAAAGTATTATATTTTCATGAGAGGTGAGAAGAGCTCTAACTTGAAGATACGTTTATTGTTTAAAAAATGTAAAGACTTCATAGGAAAAGAAAAGTTGACCAACAAACAACAAATCGGAAAGGCAGTAACAGAAATATTCATGGTTAATAATAACTGCCTTCCTTCTTAATTTGTATGGCTCACAACTGAACGTCATTTTGAAAGTGTGGGAGCAATAATATATAATAAACAATTATGTTATATAAACATTCAAAATATGATATCTAATTGATATCTCTTTTACATTAACATATAATATATTTATTCTATTTTAAAATATGATATTCCTCAATATCTACCTAAAATATATCAATATACAAGAATTATGATTCTTTCAATTTTTTTCTCTTTTAAATTGTTAATTGTAAGAAAGAAAAAATATAAAAAAATTAAGTGTAAAATTCAATTAAAATTTATGATTTTTTTTATAATTTTATATTTTTTTTCTCTTCTACAATTAATTACTTAAAAATAAAAAAAATTAAAAAGATCATGATACTAATATACAGTATTTATATAAGGTATCGTATTCGAAACATATTTTCCAATAATAAATGGCAACACACGGGAGGATTTTAAGGGGGACACTTGGCTATGATCATTTGTCCCGTTGCCCATTATATGCTTCTCAAACCATGACTGGCAACAACTTTGTTCAGTACTTCATACTGCTTTTATATCCATGCCAAAGTAATAATTTAAAGTGAAACAAATATGTGACCGTGATTATTCCTTCTTTTTTCTTTCTTTTTTTTTCCTGTTTCTTTCTACGTGCACCACACTATAACTGCATGATTGTACTTTTAGTGGAATATATATGCTGCATAATGATACAAGCTATGAAACACGTATATGGACACAAGACACGAGATATGATATAGATATGAACATAAGAATATATGAAATTTAAAAATTATAAGATATATATATATATATATATATAAAACTATAAAATTTAAGAAAAAATTTTATAATTTATTAATATCATTTTTATAAGTTTAACGATTTATAATATCTTAATATAAATTATATGTGTCAATATTTATTACCTAGTAAGTTCCTCCTAAAAAATATGGAATATAATTTCTATTGACATATTCTAAAAAATCTCATAAACTAACTTTTCATAATAGAACTAACTATGTACAAGTATATGTGCATAAAAAAATAATAATTAAAAGGAATATTGGTGTAAGGCAAATTTCGGTGACGACGAAGTGGATGACTTGGTACGAATAGAGGTAGAAGGAACATATGAAAATAGTAGTGTGTGAAAAGATAAAACTTAAAAGTCTAATTGTGGCATATGAAAAGATAAAACTTAAAATACTGGTATGTAAAATAGTGGCTTGGGACGTCAGTCATGTGATTGGACTTGAGTGGGTTACGGGCTTATTAATTAAACGTTAGTCATATAAACTAATTTTTTTTGAAAAAATATTAATGGGCCGTGTCCTAAACATGTTCAAGCGTGTCCAAGACATGTCCAAGCGTGTTTGAGACGTGTCCAAATTAAAAATAATAATTTTTTTAAACAGACACATTCGGATACGCATGATACATGTGTCGTACAAGTGTCTCAATGTGTTTGATACAAATATGTGTCTGACACGCAGATACACCTAAAAAATGGCATGTCCATGCTTCATAAGATACAAGTCACGAAATGTTAGTATGGAAGAATAATAGAATAGACACTTTTTAATTTTTATTTTTAATATAACAAACTCTAAAATGCATAGGATATTTATAAAAGTGAAAGAAACATTATACATTCTATAACTCTCCCTAATTAGTTATAGTAATTTTCCTTTAACTAATGAAATAAATCATCTTATAACTACATAACTCCAATGAAATAATTCTCTCTAATGACACACCATAATTCTTTATTACTCATAGAATAATTCTCATAACTTTCATAACTCACATAGCTACCATATCAAAAGTCACATAACCACCAAAATTCTATTAACTTCAAATTATTATTTTTAATTAACATTCCCCCTTAATTTGAAGTCTTCTTCTTCGTTCAAAGTCTTACTCGCAATTTTTAAAATTCTTCAAACTTGACGGACTTAGTAAAAATATCAGCAATTTGATATTGTGTCTTCACTTATTTGGGCTCAATTACCTTGTTGTCAACATCCTCTCTAATAAAATAGAACCTTGTGTCATGTGTTTACTTCGATCATGGTACACCATATTTTTAGCAAGAGATAATGCAGACTTGTTATCAATACAAATCTTTGATGCTTCCTCTTGTGGAAAAAAAATTCTTTCAACAACCTTCTAAGTCATATAGTGTGATAAGTGCAAGAAGTTGCCACCACATATTCGGACTCACAAGTTAAAAGTGCATGTCACAATGGATTATTTTTTAGAACTCCATGAAATAGCACAATTTCCTATAAAGAATACAAAACTGGTAGTGCTCTTTCTATCATCAACATCTCCTGCAAAATCACTATCACAATATCCCACAAGTTTGGAATCATTAGAAAATGAATAAAATAGCTTAAAATCAATTGTACCTTTTAAGTAACGAAGAATCCTCCTAGAAACTTTCATGTGGGTAGAAGTATGTGATCCCATGTAGCGACTCACTACTCCAACCGCAAAAAGAATGTCGGGAGTCAAGTATCTCAAGCTTCCCCCAAGACTTTTGAAAATTGTGGGATCTTCTTTCATTCCATCATCAAATTTTAACAATTTAACTTCACTTTCCATGGGTATGTTTATAGAGTTACAATCAAATATGTTGAACTTCTTCAAAATCTCCTTTGCATAGGCTTCTTGAGAAATAAAAATCTCATCCTCCATTTGCTTCACCTCTAGGCCTAAATAATATGACATGAGCCCAATATCGGTCATCTCAAATTCATGTCCCAAAGCCTTCTTGAATCCTTCAAACAAAGTAGGATTAGTTCTGGTGAAAAAAAGATCATCAATATAAAGATAAACAAGCAAAATATCTCCATTGTTATATGCTTTAACATAAAAAGCATATTCATGAACACATTGAACAAAGCCATTATCTTGAAAATACTTGTCGATACGACTATTCCATACTTTTAGTGCTTGCTTCAACCCATATAATGCCTTCTTCAATCTCAATACTTTATCTTCATGCCCTTCAACCACAATGCCAATTGGTTGCTGAACATATACCTCCTCTTCTAGATAGCCATTAAGGAAAGCAGACTTTACATCAAGTTGATAAATCCTCCACCTCTTTTGAGCCGCCAAAGCAATGGTCAAATGAATTGTCTTCATGCTGGCAATGGGTGCAAACACTTCTTCATAGTCAATTCCATGCTTTTACTTGTAGCCTTTTACAACGAGTCTTACTTTATATCTCTCTACATCTCCTTTGACATTCTTCTTTATCTTGAATACCCATTTAACTCCAATTGTCTCATGACCCTTGGAAAGAGATGATAACTCCTAAGTGTTATTCTTTTCAACGACTTCAATTTCCTATTGCACGACTTGTCTCCACCTTTTGTCTTTGAAAGCTTCATTAAAGTCTAAAGGTTCACTGTCAACAAGAAAACAAAACAAATCAAAAGACTTAGTTACATCATATAATTCTTCAATACTTTTCATTTTTCTTGGCCTTTCACTAGAACTTTCTTCATAAGATGAGGACACTTCAGGAATGGGAGATGGTTGTGGAGTCTCTTCTTGGATAGGTGTCATGATTTCTTGCTTATCATCTTTAAAGAATAGAAAGAAATCATAACTTCTTTCTTCTTATGCTTCCTATCTCCAAGTGACTTTTTCATCAAACTTCACATCTCGACTCACAACTATCTTGCCATTGCTTGGGTTGTACAACTTGTAACCTTTGGAATTTGGATTGTAGCCTATAAAAACATGCTTCTTACTTCGATCATCTAGCTTGGATCTCCCTTGGCCAAGTACATGAACATAAGCAACACTTGCAAAAATTCACAAATGATTGACACTAGGTTTGGTCTCACTCAATGCTTCTTATGGTGTTTGATCATTCACATTCCTTATTGGAGAGCAGTTGAGCAAATAAACAAATGAAGAAGGAATGATTGGGTCACACACATCAGTGTGAACAAGTTACAATGGCAAGGTTACTCTTGTAGTTGCCTCCTTTAAAAAGCTTTCTCTTAGGGTCGTTTTATCTTGGACCTTGCAGTCAAAGGTTCATCCATGAACCTTTTGACCTTACTCATTATTACAACTTTTCAAAATTGTAGAAAAGACCTAATTATTTTATTATTTTCAAAGCTATTACCATGGATGTAGAGGGTTTTTGGGTTGTCAACGGATGTAAATCCCCTTCTCTAACTACCGCCACATCCTTCAGCGTTTTCGGTACAGGATGATGGCTGCAGATGGTAAGCGCGGATCTGGCAAATGATGCGGTTCGAGATGTTTAGTTGCAGTGGAGGGTAGCATTTCTGGTATGGGATGGTGGCTGCAGGTGCCACCCCCCTGGCGAAGACAAGGATGACAATTATGTGACGGAGTTGTGGGATACAAGGTACGACAGTAAGTGGCAAGGACTGGTTGTCCAGGGGCTTGAAAAGTGATGGTAATTTCTGGTTTTTAATGGTTTGTTATTTGCAGGGGTGTGGGGGTTTGGGTTCTTTTGTTGGAAGTGACAATGGATCTCTTCTTGGGTTTTCTTTCTTTCACACTTCAGAGAACAAAAACCACATAAACAGAAGGGAAACGCTGGGTGACATGGCTTGCCAGTGGTGCCCTGTCTTTTGGGTGACCCTCGACGACAGTGGACGACAACACGATATGGGCAATGCGGCTCGCGGTTCTTGACAGTGGGATCTAACTGCGCCACTTACGAGATCTGGATCGCCATCTTGGTTCTTATGGTTTCTGAGAAAGAAAAAAAGTTCAAGATCCAAAATTCAATTTTGTTTAGGGACTATTTTGAAATTATGAAATTTAGACAACTTACCTAATCACCAGGTTACTGGTGATGAATCTCTACCATTGATTTCTTTAAATCAATATCCAACGACTATAATTTCAAGGACCATCTCTGGTCCCTAAATAATAAGGTCCACCTTAAAATGACCTTTTCTCTTGTATGTTTTCCATAGACATGCTTCACATAATTGATTGAGATGGTTAACTGAGGGCATCCCTTTTTCACCATCCTCTTTTCTCCCAAAGCTTTGAGTGCTTCAAAATTCAAGTAACCAAATCGCATATGCCAACATCATGCTTTATCTTCAACATTGGCCTTCTAACACTTTGCTTTGCCTTGAATTTGGACTTTTGAGGTGTCTCCAAATGAAACATTACCATTCACCTTCTCATCAAGCTTCACATATTTTTCTTTGTAGCCACACATATGATTGTTTGCACCATTGTCAAGATACCATGAGCTCTTGTCATCATTTTCATCATCTTTGAGTGCTAACAATAAGGTTGGCTCTTTAACATTTTCTTTGTCAATAAAGTTGACTTTTTCTTCAACCACATTAGTATTATAACGACATTTCGAAGTATAATGCCCAAATTTATGACAATTGGAATATTCAATATTGGACTTGTCATACCTCCTCTCATTTGTTCTAGGATAGTTGTCTCTTCCTCTAATCACTCCTCTTTCACGACCCTTAGTTGAATGATAGCTTGTCTCTTGATTGTTTGAATTATTATGGTTGCCTCTTCCTCTTCCACTTTGGCCATGACCATGCCATCTTCCTCGTCCATGTCCACATCATCTTTTACTTGTGTCTCCTCCAACATCTTGCAATGAAACCTTGGCTTTGAAGGCTTGCTCCAAAAGCTTATTTTACCTTTTTAACAATTTTTCTTCTTCAGCTAGTATAGCACCAAGCAACTCATTAATGGTCATGGTATCTAAATCATTTGAATTCTAAAAAATACAAGTCATATAATCAAACTTTGGAGTCAAAGAGCGAATGATCTTATCTTTCACACGATCATCTTCAATGTTTTCACTATACCTTTTCATTTGATTAACATTGGTCAACACCTTTGAGCTATAATCCGAAAAAGTTTTGAATTCCATCATGTGCAAAGCTTCAAATTCACGTCATAAAATTTGAAGTCGCACCTTTTTCACGTTGTCTGCACCTTGGAGAGACTTTTGTAAAATTCTCCAAGCTTCTTTCACAGTGGACACATTGCTCGCTTTCTTGAACATCAAATCATCCAAACCTTGATGGATGAGGGACAAGGCTTCTTGGTCATTTTTCTTTGACTTTGCTAATGCTTCCTTCCTATTTTGAGATAAAATGGTCTCGTTTTGTGGCTTAGTGTAGCCACTCTCTATAATCTCCCAAGCATCTTATGATCTAAGTAATGTCTTCATACGATAAGACCAAGTTTTATAGTTATCATTTGTAAGACGAGAGAATTGAAATGAAGTCATTCCATTATTTGTCATCACTCAAATCTCACTAGCTCTTGATACCACTTTGTTAGTGTGGAAGAATAATAGAAGAGACGCGTTTTAATTTTTATTTCCAATATAACAAACTCCAAAATACATAAGATACTTATAGAAGTGAAAGAAACCTTACACATTCTATAACTCTTCCTAATTAGCTATAGTAATTTGTTTTTAACTCATGAAATAAATCATCTTATAACTACATAACTCTAATAAAATAATTCTCCCTAATAATACACCATAATTTTTCATTACTCATAGAATAATTCTCATAACTTTCATAACTTACAATAGCTACCACATCAAAAGTCACATAACCATCAAAATTCTATTAACTTCAAATTATTATTTTTAATCAACATGAAATGCGGTTATTTCAATCTTGCCAAATCTCACTTTGTCAACTACCTTTACCTATAAAGGTTAAAAATGCTACTCAATTAATATTTCCAAGCTTTGAGCTTTTTAACTATTCAAGAAATATGAGCTTTTCCATCTGAAACTCCGATTCTGTGAAAGAAACAAGACAAGATTTTATTATAGAATCATCCAACATAATGACTCCTGAAACTTAAACTAAACGCTGACAAGATCTTATTATATATCCTCATTATTAGGTGGAGCACTGAAATGCCAACAAAGTGCATTGAAATGAAATGGCTAATATTTTAAGGCATTTGTAGTTCATATAAGGCAATATTTTAATGCAAGGCTTCAACAACCAAAATCATATGGTTGGTGCCTTCCTTAGGTAGCAACAGTCAACACCCCATGTTGATGTTGAGGATGCACATTAGAGATAAGCAGTTGATCATTTCTTTTTTGGGTGCTAAATATACCGAATATTTCTCCTGTATTATAGGTATTCCCACCGTGGTACAGATTAGTTTTAGGGGCCTATAATACAGGAGACATACGTGGTGTTAGTAATACTTAAAAATTATAAAAATAAATATATTCTCTTTTGTGATTTATGAGAGGAAGTATTCGATAGTACACCATGGAGAATAATGTGTTTTTCTAGTAGAAAAGAATTTAAAAGAAAAAACCGTTAATCGACATATTAATTATCATATTGCAATGTATTCAATATTAACATAATATGAAACAACTAAGATAAATGCTAACAATATATTATTTTGGACACTTTTTAAACATTTGCTTTATTGTTGGTCCAAAAGCAAATGTTACTATCATTGTTTTCCTAATAATTCTTTTAAATATATGAGGTGAACTAATAATATATATTAAAAGGAGTGTTCCAAAAATATATTTCTAATATTCTTCAACTAATAGGTTATGGTTAAAGTGGTAAGAAATCTTAAGTTAAGCAATTGGGGATCTGTGATGTTAAGAGCATGAAAACACAATGCTAGGAGGGAGAACTGAATTAGTCTTATATCCAAATTGGGTGATTGGAAACTTACAAAAACCATATAGACATCTAGGGTTTTAGATATAGAGTGTTTGGTTATCACTCAAAATTTTAAAAATAAAAATTGGTTCTGATCTTAATTAAATTTGAAATATAAAACTAGTTCATAAAAAGTCTAACTCAAAGTTGATTTATTTTAGTCCAAATTTTTTTAGACTCTCTAATTCCTTTCATTATCCCACTATTCTCTTGTTTAACTTGATTCAAGGGTGGTTGCTAAATAAAATAAAATAGTGGAAATCATCCCAGAGTCAAAATAAATATGTGAACTCATTTTTTATTGAATTTATTATTTCAGAATTTTTTTCTTTTTATTTTATTATTATTTTCTGTTTTATAAAAATAAAAAATATGTGAGAAAATATAAAAGAATCTCAACTTTACTGGATTTAGATAATTCACAATCATTCACATTTATATAAAGAAACTAAATATTAAAATTAATTTTGAACTAAATTAAGTTTAAATTTTAAACTGGATTATTTTTATATAAATTTTTGTAACTAGTTTCATTTTGTAAAATTTTATACTAGTTTTGGAAGTTGCTAAACACTCCAAAAGGTATGAAGATACCCTAGTAAAGACCCAAAAGAAAAAATAAAGAATGAAACAAAACTTGAGAAAAAAAAAATGGATTATTTAATTATGCGACTCAAACTTACAAGAATTAAACAAACAAATGCAATATTTTCGAGGCAAATCATCATATAGAATATTATGAATAGAATTGAGGGTAAGAAATTCAACAGGGTTCGGAAAATAAATAAAGCAAATAAGCTTTAGGGTGGGAAGAAAGTTTCAATTATAAATAAATAATAATAATAGCAAATAAGCTGGGGACATGGTGATCAAGGTGGAAGACTATATCATAGTACTAAATAATGTCGAGGGGACTGCCATATTCTTTTTGGTGTTTAGTTGTTGCATTGGCCACTATGGTACTTCACATGCAAAGAGACTTAGGAGTCATTATTTTTATGATGATTTTCCCCTACGAATCACATGCAATGCCGCTGCCTTTGAATAAAGAGGGGTAAAAGATGGGAGTGGAAGGTGGTGCCACTATTGCTTAATTAATTCAAATATATGGTTCGGTCACATTCGGAAGTAATCGATTGAGGGATTGAAAGTCCTATTAGTTGGCCTTCTTTTCCTTTGGAATTGAAGGTTTTTTTATTATTAATATCTCATGTAATTTTAGATCGAGAATAATGATTAAGTAAAACTTTTATTAAAATAGTAATTCCATAATTCAAATTCCTAATATTGCATACAATGTTCACTTGTAATCACAATTTACTTTTACCGTAACCAATCACTGTTGGGTTGGGATTGAAGTCTTATACTCATGTAAATAAATTTCATGAGTTTTGTTAACAAGTATCATTAGAGTACTTGTTAAAAAATCTAAAATAAATTTTTTAGTAAAAAATAGAGTTTTTTCAATTTTCAATATATTAAATACTCTACTTTTAATTAAAACTTTATATTTAAGATTTCTTACAATTATTCTTACTTACAAGTTATCCCATATAATTTAAAAGTATGAAGACAATTCACATAATGAAGGGGTAACATTTTTAATTTTAATCTAATATGTGAATAATTTAAATTTTTAAATAAAATGTAAATTATTCTCTTTATCTTTCATCTGTCAACAAATAGTATCATGGGATTTATTGTCATAATTAAATTTAAGTGTAATTTACCATATATTAAAAGTCTCAACATGTAAATTGTCAAAACTGAAACATTATGGTTATTTGTTACATATTAAAATATTAAGAGAGTTTATTGCTAAAATTAAAATGGAATGAACTAGTTGTCAAATGGTCAAAGTCGAAAAGAATAATATTCAATTTTTTTTCACTATTTATAGAAATATGGTTGAATTGAACCTTATCTACACACAAACAAAACTCATTTTAGAATTTTTTTAGGGTAAATTACATATTACCCTTGAAGTTTTACCATTTTCACTTTTCATAATAAACTTCATTTTGTAAAACATAATCTCTTTAAATTATGGTAAAAAGTGTAACCTTATTTTTTTTTTTTGTTAAATTTAACATCGACAGCAAATTGAATATTTGATGATTATATTGAAAGAAATCACATGTCTTTCATATGCAAATTCTCATTATTAAAATTGACAGAAAATAAATGTTTACACTGAGATTATATGTTATAAAATAAAGTTCATATATACAAGTTGAAAATTGGTAGAACTTTAGGAAATAACGTGTAATTTACCCAACCTTTTATAAGGAGGAATGTCAAAGAATAGCAAAATTGGATAAGTATATCTAGGAATATGCCATGAATTTATACATGGCCAATTTCTTTATATTCATATTTCTTTAGTTTTCAGTGATACAATGTACATCATTCAAAAGGAAAAAGGAGGAATGATCAAAACAACTTATACATTAAATGCCCCGTTTAGATGTGTGTGTGTGTGTGTTTTTTTTTTCTATAAAACAATGCTGTTTTAAATGCTTTTGTTATATTTTCACGTGTTTATTACCAAAAACAAATCATGTAAAATAAAACACATTTTGTACCCTTTTTTTCTAGTTAGATTTTTGTACTTCTAAAAGTCTTTTTTATAATATCAAAAGTATTATTCAAATGTAAAATTAGTATTTCTTAAATATTATATCTAAATATAAAATATTTTTAATTTAAAATTTTTATTTCTTTTCATATCATAAAGGGTTCTTTTAAACTCTTTTCGTATTACCTATCATGATATATCGGTTTTATTCACTTATTTCAAGAAAGTGTTATCTACTAGCTCAAGCACGTGCCATGCAAAGGATCACACACAGTATCCTGGATGATAATACACTGGATCATAGCTAATGTCAAGTAATTGAAGTCAGTTACATTGCAGCCAGGACGGACTCATGTTGAAAAGAGTGGGAGTACATGACTCCACTCATTTTTGAAATTTGTCTATTATCTATGATAATAATTTATTTATTTTATCTCTTTTATATTTTTAATTTTGTCTCCTAAATGATAAGTAAATGAATATTTACAAAGAGAGAAATTAAAATCTAACTTTATTTTTTTTCAAGTTGCATCTCACATAATTAATTGTTAAAATAATTCATACGTATATGAAAAGAGAAATATTTGATAATATGAATAATGAAAAAACATTAGCATGAATGAAACAATTGTAAATTGATATTTCATCATTTTATATTAATAATTTTTTTGTTTGAATTTTTTATGCTTGTGTGTTCTCTTTACTTCCATTGTCTAAAATTTTTGAGTTTGTCACTACAGCTAGTTAGTTAAATAGGAAGTTGAGAAGTTGGGTAATTGGTTAGATTACTGTTACATGTCATTAACTAATTTAAGATTAGTGTTGATAGTAGCTTGATTAGCAACTTGATGAAGTTAATTATATAAGTAGCTTGAAGTAGATAGTTGCTTGTTTTTCAAATTCAATCAAATTCATTTTCTCACATCAACAAAATTTTCTCTTAACTTTTTTCACTAGTTTTCTCTCATAAGATGGAATCAGAGCTCCACAAGGGGCTTTGCTTCTGCAAATTAATCGATCAAATCTCCATCAACCTCTTCTTCTTCATCTTGAATCATTCCTTTTCATTTCATTTTTTAGTCAAAATGGCGAATCGTACACCAGATTATCTACAAAACCCTCTCGATCCTTTTTACTTGCATCCTATTGAAAATCTTGCACTGAATCTTGTAACTCCAGTTCTAACAAAAGGTAATTATCATGGCTGGGCACGCGCCATTGCGAATGGTGCTCATGTCAAAGAACAAGCTATGTTTCATCAATGGGAGCATCTTAGCTCCTCCAGCCATAGATGTTATGTAGAAATAAGTTTGACTCAATGATTTAATATGTTAAGTGTTGATAATGACAAATACAAGACAAAAAAAAAATAATTATTATGATACATATATGTGTTTAATAGATGCTTATGCTACATAGATGTGTTTAATAGATTATATTAGATCATGCATGATCATATACTCCACCTTGTTATATTTCATATAAGAATTATGCATATTCTTTATAGCATCTTTTATCGGATATATATAATAATATGTTATATGAGTTATACTAAAGTAATATTGGATTTTGTTCTATTTAAATGAAAATGTACCAAGTATTCTTTGTTGCATCCTATATAGAGCATATCTATTAGTAATTAATAAATGTCTTATTTGGATGTGTCAATGAAAGTTTTATATGCATGTTAGACTAACTAGAGTTATACAATTATAAATCATGCATATGAAGATATTGAATTATGAATTTGGACTAACTATATTTATTTAAGTGAGAAATATTTTGTAAGATAGTCCAAGTGCCAAGAGTGAGCATTACAACAAGAAAGCAAAAGATCACATTTATGCTCAACTCAAGAAGAATGGGGATGATAAGATGTTCCAAGCATTTGAAAGATTTGAAGAGAAGAAATTTTTTTGAAAGCTTGGATTAAATCAAGAAATCTAAGGACTAGAATTAGTATATTTTCCTTTTAGGCTTTCTTCTATATAAAGATAGATGTTTTACAAGAAAAGAACTCAAATATATTTTTAAATCTCTACAAATAGTTCTTACATGCTAAAATGCCCAAGAAACATGTTTTGAAAAACTAGTCATGGTAGTCGTTCAAAACTATGAAAAATAGTAGAGTTTAAGTTTTGAAAAGTTGACATTTGGTTACTCTTTTGATAATAACTTTTAGAATACTTTGAGTTTTGTTATGAAACTTATTTCATTTGAAAATAGACTCAAAGATCTTTCTAATGAGTGGTCATTTGCTTTAATCAGATAAGAAATGAAGAAGTTATGACATTTTAAAGTCAGTTTTCAAAACTAAAAGTCGTGTAATCAATTACACAAGTCCTGTAATCGATTACAACTCTGGAAGAGGCTATGTAATCGATTACAACATCCATGTAATCAATTACAACATGCTTAGAAGCGTTGCTAACAACTATAAACAACTAGTTTTCATAAAAAAAATCATTTCTAAACACTACCAACAATTATTTTATCACTTGGGCTCTATAAATAAGTGTATATTGAAGCATTTACATCTTTAAGAGCCTCCAGAATAGTTGATTTGATAATTAAATCATCAAAATCATATTTTAATCTCTTTATTACAAGATTCTTCTATTCCTTCTTCAAGTTGTATATCTACTCTTGTGAGAGTTTATAATCTTTCTCTTCATCTTGAAATCATTGTAAGAGGGTGAGGTATCCCTCAAGAGAGAAAAAGGGTGAGGTATCCCTTATAGTGAGGCTCAAACACGAAGGGTGAAGTATCTCAAAGGTGTGGTGAGTGCTCTATTGTGTAAAGGTTTTTTCAAGTACTTGTGAAGTTTGAAGAGTTGGAGGCTCTAGCACAAGGGTGAGGTATCACAAGGTGTAAAAAGTGCTCTTGTTTCTACAAAGGTTTTCTTAGTACCCGTGAAGTCTAGAATATAGTGAAGAAAATCTCAAATTAAGCTTGGGGACTAGATGTAGTCCACAAGTGATTGATGGCTGAATCAGGATAAATTCTTGAGTTTGATTCTCTCTTCCCTACACTTTTTAATTTCAATATTTGGTGCAATATATTTATTTATTGCATATCTTGTCATCTTGATGTTTTGATTTTAAGAACTTGATATCTAACTTATTTGCTTGATTTATCTTATAACCCAAGTTGCATTTGAGTAATCTACAATAGTTGTATCTTTGTTAGACTTATTCCACTGCATGTGTTGATTGAAAATATCAAAATGCATAATTTCTCAAAGTTGCTTTGAAAATTTGTAATCACCTAATTCACTCCCCTCTTGGGTGATGGTTGCCATGGCTAACATCCTATGTACAGTGCATAGGAAATATGTAATACTATAGTTCTTTAATGGATCAACCACTCGAATTCACAGCCAATCGCCCAAAGCATCTTTTGGATTGATCGTGTGTATGAAGCATGGAATGATTTGAAAGATAGGTTTTTTTAAGGTGATGGATTTCATATTTCAGGTCTTTGAGAGGAGATCTATGCTCTGTGACCAGAAGAACTTTTAGTGATTGCATATTTCACTTAGTTAAAGATATTGTGGGACAAATTAGACAATTTCAAACCATTGCCAAGTTGCAGTTGTGCCATTCAATGTGCCTGTGGTGGTTTTACAATCATGAGATTGTATAGGAAAACTGACTAGGCTATCAGATTTCTTAAGGTCCTAAACAAGTAATTTACTCATGTAAGGTTACAAATAATGATTATGGAGCTTTTACCTATAGTCACCAAGGCTTTTTCTCTAGTCATTCAACAAGAATGCCAGATGTATGGTGAAAATCTCAGTGGTGTTTCAAAAGAACTAAGAGTCTTCATGAACTCTGTAGATCGAGGTGATTAGGGAGGAAAAAAACACTAACTAAAGACCTTCATATGGTAGAGGTTTCACCTATGGAGGATGAGGTTAAGGGATGAATGCAAGAAAATTATGTACCTTATGTGACAGATAAGGACACACCATTGATATGTGTTACTTTAAACACAGTTTCCCCCTTAGATCTCGCTATTGAGTGAGAAATAATTCTACAAAAAATGTTACAATTAATGTAAATGATGAATTCATTAAGCTTGCACAAAGTGTCTAGAAAGAATCCATGATGATATTTACTGGCAATATCAAAGTTTATTGTCTCTTATTTAGCAACCTACTGATGCAGCTCCTTCCACAGAGCATGACATAAATCTTGTCACTGCACATAGTGCAAATTCTCTAGTTGAAAATCATGTAGTAAATTCCAGTCCTGGTAAATCTTGCTCTCATGCCACACATCTTATTAACTGAATACCTTCAGTGGCTCTAGGTCATAAGTCCCCAAATGAAATTCTAAATAATCAACTCCCTGACTTAACTCATATATGTGTCTTTGGCTGTCTATACTATCCTAGCACACATACCTCTCATAGAAACAAGTTTAGCTCTAGGTCCTACAAATGTGCATTCCTTGGTTTTATTGATGGTACAAAAGGTTATGTCCTTTCTTACATACATACCTATTCTTTGTCTCTTGAGATGTGTTATTTTATGAGTTACTTTTTTCATTTTGCTCTCATATGTCATCTCACCAATTTGATGACCCTTCATCCATAGTTCCCTCACTTATCCCCATCTCTCTCACCATGGACTATTCTCATGATCCTACTATCTCTCATTGCCCTTTATCCACTGTTCCGTCACATATACCCTCTATCTTGCCTACCTATTCTTCCCCCACTCATGGCCATTCTTCATCACGCCATTCTACCCGACATAAAAGGCCACATGCCTACTTGTGGGATTACCATGCTTATCATCATTTTCTGTCTATCATACTTTGCCTCCTTTCCAGCAACATTTTAGTTTTACAATTTCTTCCATTCTTGAGCCTTGTACTTATTCCTCGATTGCAGGATTTAAGATGCAAACCCAAGTGTAGGTTGCCTCAAGTAATATAAATTCTCGGGGGTTCGAGGTCGATCCACAAAGAATTGATGAAGAGAAATTATTTGAGGTAAGAAAATGATTTCTCTTAAAAAATAATAAAACTTGTTTACAATTAAATTTAAGAACTTGCTTGGGTTAGGAGATCCACTCTTGGTAATAAATTAAAGGCAAGATTATTTCTCTTTATAACTCAATTGAAATCCACACATAACGGAGGTTCCAATCGAAAAATATAACATTCAAAGTTCAATTATATATGCAATCATATTATGATCTCTTTAATTATCTACCAACATTTGTAAATGAGTTCAAACATTTACTATATCAATCCTATTGTCTACAATAAATCAAAATCTCCATTATACAAAGAAGGTTTCTAAATTGATTGAAAACAAAATACAACACATATAATGTCCACTTATAATATATCGTTTAAGCACAAGAAATAGAATAATCTAACCTTATTTCATTACCAAGAGCTTCACTCTTTCACCTAAGCAAGATGAAGATTTAGTTACTCATAGACAAGAACAAAGAAAGAGAGAAGAAGAGAAAAATGAACATAGCTTCAATTTAGAGTAAGAGAAAATTACAACAAAGGAAAACAATAAACAAGCATGACCATAACTTCTCAAAACTAAGCCTAATACCCAAAAGTCCTCTAAATGATCAGCCAATGGAGCCTTTTATAGAGGTTTAGAGATACAAAATGACAAGGGGGCTGATTAAGAGTAGGTAAGGAGTAGGTGGATGAGTGGAAAATGCCAAATGGTGAGTTGGTGAGTGAAAATTTATTGAGATTCTTTGTCTCCGAAATCATTCAGTGCTGATCTCATGGATGCCATCAGAATGAAGCAACATGGTCTTCATGAAAGTTGTAGAATTTTGTCTCAGCTTTTCAATGCCATCAAAATCACAAAAATTCGTCCTACAGCCCAAGATATGACCTAATTACTGCAGATTATTCAGACCCAGTTTTAGCACCTATATTTTGGATTCTAGACCCAATATCTCCTCCAAGCTATCAGAATGAGCCCTTATGTTCTTCATGAAAGTTGTAGATATGAGTCTTAATTCAAGTCTCCAAATTTCAGCGCAAGAAAATTCCTACAGCCCGAATTATGCTCTGATTACTGCACATTATTCAGGTTCTAGTCACAAAACTTGTATTCTGACTTCCAAGCCCATTTAGCTCCTCTACATGTCTATATTTTACCTGGAGCTCTTCATGAAAGTTATGAAACTCTCTCTTATCTTTTTTAAAAGGTAAGATACATAATTTTTACACATCTAAAACTCAAGATGTGGTGGAAATACAGAAACAGTGTAAGACCCAAATAATGCTAGAAAAATCAATTAAGTCCAATTTGAGTCCAAACTTACAAAACATAACCAAACTCAATCAATTAAGTGCATGAAGAGTGTAAATGACTAAAAATGAGGGTTTATTAATGTATAAAATATGTGATTATCATTCCCAAGCTGCAAAATTAGATTGTCGGAGACAGGCCATAAAGGTTGAGATAAATGCTCTTAAGCAAAATCATACATGGGTTCTTATTGATCTACTTCAAGGCAAGATGCCCATTGATTGTAAGTGGTTCTACTAAGTAAAATACAAGGTTGATGGGACTGTTGAACGGTACAAAAACCATCTTGTGACTAAGGGCTTCACCCAACAAGAAAGAATGGATTTCTTTTATTCATTTTCCTCGATGGCCTAGATGATCACCATTCTAATCCTTATTGATCTTACCTCTACCAATAATTGGTTCATTCACTAATTAGACGTCAATAATGCTTTTCTACATAGGGATCTAATGAGGAAGTTTACATGACTCTTCCCCATAGTTTTTCTCTTTTAAACCCCAATAAGGTTTGTCGCCTTCAGAAATCATTATATGGGCTCAAGTAAACAAGTCATTAATGGTTTGCCAAGCTCACTAGTGCTTTTTTGGAAGCAAGCTAAAAATAGTTCAAGGCTTATTACTCTTTATTTGTAAAAGCCTTTCCATCTTCTTTTACATCTATTTTGGTCTACATCGCCACAAGTTGACTTTATCAAGCAACACTTGAATCATTAAGACCAAAGATTTAGGAACCCCAAGTTCTTTTTATGCCTCGAAGTCTGTAGGTTCAGCAAGGGCTTTTTACTTCATCAACATTCTGAAGTTGGCCTACTTGGTACAAAGCCTACTAAGACTCCTCTGGACCATGCCACTCATCTACAGCTTGATCAACCACCTATATATCCTTATGCTTCCTTGCACAATGTCTAGTGGATCATCTTCTTTATCTCACAACCACACAACCTTAATTTTCCTATTCAATAGCTTAGTTAGTTCATTTCTCAGCCTATGCAAGCTCATCACTAAGCTGTCACTTAGGTACATCTCAAAGGTACCCCTACCATAGGACTCTTCTTCCCTATACACAATGACTTTCTATTGAAGGATTTTGCAGACTCCAACTGGGTTGGGTTTTGCTTAGTGCACAAGTGAGATAGGTTTTATTCTTTTAATCTAATTGGACTTTGTTTCTTTATGTTTCTGTCTACTATTCTCTTGGTTTAATTATAGTCCTTATATTGTCAAAATGAGTTATTGGTGCAAAAGGACCATTCTAAATGATAGAACATAGATCAAGATTTGTATACTTGATGCATAACTTCACTTTTTACTTCTACTAGTTGTAGTCCTTTCTATTGAATGTAGGTGGTTTGCTGATAAAGTGACCTTCAACAATGTTCATATTGGAAATTTCCATTTGTATAACTAGATCTTTTCCTCTTTGCTTGTTAGGTGCTCAACCTAGAGACTGAGCTTTGATACCAATTAAAGATGGCAGCAACACAAAGAAAGGGGGAGGGGTTGAATTGTGCCTCCAACTTTCTTAACTTTTTCTGCAAACTCAAAAAGACCTCAAGTTTCTTAACTTAGATATCATAAGGGTTAATAGCGTAAATATTAAGTTAAGAGAAATTGCCTTAGGTCAATAGAATATGATTCAATTTTAGCTTAGACCAAGCTCAGAGATTTCTCTTTAACTAAAGAAAGATTGTTCATAAACTGACAAGAGTGTTAAGAAATAAAATAAGATGAACAATAAGTAAAGAGAACGGTAAGAGAATAATTTAAAAAGGTTAGCAGTAGAGTATAAGACTAGATCTTTGCAAGGACACCAATGAAGTTTTCTTAAGGACTTGATATATGAATATAGTTCAGTTATAAACATATTTCGAGCTCTATATATTTTCTTTAACCTAAGAAAGGTTATTTATAAGATTAGAATAGTTACAAGCATATAACCGAATTAAGCAGTGAATAAAGAGAAGGTAAGAGAAGCTTAACACATAAGGTTTATATTAGTTCAACTAAATCACATGGCTATGTCTAGTCCCCAGCAAATCACTAAGATTTTATATTGCCACGAGTATTATGTCTTTCACCCTAGCCTCTCCATGCTAGATTAGAAGTAGTCTTTTTTTCAACACTAACCTCTCCAAACTAGAAACATGAAGTTATCTCATTCATACTAACACACAAAGCTAGAATCTTACTTTGATCACTAACAGATTAAGGTTATAATGTAGGTACAGAGATAAAGTGTTTGGGTATGCTCTTTCTAACATACAATAAGGGGATTACAAAAGTATTATCGAGCATTGGCTACTAGACAGAAAGATATACAACTCAGAATAGTGTAGTTGCAAAATACAAACTTTAGAAAGGTCAAGAGAATAACTTAGAAGGGTATACAGGTTTTCATTGTGAACTTCTCTTACCCATCTTTCCTTCTTGTGATCCTTTTATATAGAATTTGAAAAACTATCCCTTTGTACTTGCAAAGCACTTTTCCTAATGCTCAGAAACTAGTTGTTATGCTTGTTTGCTAATGTATTTTGTCCTTATTCAACGATAGTGACAATAGTCAGTTAGGAATGTTCTGAACTTGATTATTCTGATCTCAATGCTTCTTAACTTGACTTTTCTCACCAAAAACTTGATGTTAGGCTTTGCTTAACATAAGTTATGTATGAGTGTCCTTTCTTAGCCATGCTTGACCATTCTTTTATAGAAGTTGAGAGCCATATAAGTTGAATGGATATTGAGAAGAATTCTCATGACATTTCTTTGTTGCCTTTAGTTCATATCAACCTTTCTCATTTCATTTTTTTTGTTGTTTCTCATCATTTGTTGATTTTTCTTAACTAGGCTTTGGTCTTTCTTAGCTCGACTATTCTTATCTTAATCTTGCTCAAATCAGCTTTGCTTAACTTTGGCTTTGCTCGACTGGAGTCCTTCAAGCTTATCCTTTTAAACATGATTTCTTCAAAGTAGACTTTGCTCATCTTGTCTCTTTCAGGCTTCTTATCTTGTTCAAAAAAGGCTTCAAACTTCCTTAGCTTGCATGTGACCTTTCTTAGCTTATTGGCATTTGATCAGATCTACCATGCTCATCTTTTCAGGATATAACAACTGTTGATTCAGTCCTTTGTCTCCTTCTAGTGATAGAGATAAGGATCTCCTTATAATGTTATGAGCTCGACATTTTTTTATCTTAACTCTTCTAAACTCATTTTTCTCTAAGTACTTTAGAAGCATTTCACAATTGCTCTTCTAAGTAGACCATTGACCTTTCTGATTAGCAAGTGATCTTTTTGAGTGACACTTGATCTTTTTGATTTGGACAAAAGACTCTTCTAATCTTCAAAAGCATTGAGCGAGGTTGATAATACTTGTCCTTTTGACTTGAAAGCATAAGATCATCCTTCTATGTTCCAAATCATTGTCTTGATCATGTAGTTCAGCTTCTTTTATTTTTTATCCTTTAACAGACTTGAGAAAATTCAATACTTTATCAATTTATCTCTTATAATCTGCAAGGACACCATTCTAGGCATGTTCTACATAAGATCAAGTGTAAATACCATACAATATGATAATAAGACTTATTTTGATCCATTTTCAAACATACGAGAATTTTATCCAAAAGACAAATGTTTCATTTATTTGTTATCATCAAAGCAATTGAGACAAAATCTCATGAAACCTTGGAATAATAAGATCATCTTGTAGATCAGAGATCAGCTTGGTTGAATCTCTCATGAAGATTTGCCTAAATGTCAAAAGCTTTGTCCATCCACAACAAACTCTGGGTATATATGGAAGGAGATAAAGTGTGAGAAATCTAAGAAATGAGCATGGTGTTACATTTTTCCCATGCAAGATACAGAGGATCGATCAATAGTAGTAGAGGAATCTGATAGTAGACCTCCTATTAAGAAGGTCTATGTTAGGAAGCACAAAGGGTAGTTTTGTCTATTCAGGGTCTCTTTTTTCTATTAAATAGCTGGCAGAGTTAATTATAAACAACTAACTCTGAGATAGTATAAATAGATGTTTTGTAATAGGGAATAGGTATCGAAATTCATTGTGGGTAGTGAATAGCTTTGGCTATTTTTCGACTAGGGTTAGATTTTGTAACTCGTTCGTGTACTCTTTAGGGCTTCTCCTACATTGGGAGCAGCTCCATTGATTCAATAAAGAGAGGTAATTCAGTGATATCCAGGTTGATTCCTATCAACTTGGTATCAGAGCTCTGTTCTTTCCTTGGGAACAGGGACGCAACATATGGTAAGCACCAGATCGGACTCAAGAATGGAATCTTGGGAAAAACGGTGGGAAGAGGAGGGCTTGCGACAGAGGCAAGTGGATGCCGGGGTGGAGAATCAATTCAAGAACCTGGAGGTAAACATGGACGCACGATTCAAGAACGTAGAGAGTGCTCTGCAGGAGCTGTTGCGTCGCATAGACGGAAGGGAACGATCCAGTCCTCAGCAAGGTAACGAGAATTGACACAATTATGAAGGGGAGAATCAGTTTGGAGAATCGCACGCCTCCAAGAAGGAATTATGGCGTAATATCGAGTTGCCCCTGTTTACAGAAGATGATGTTTTTGGATGGGTTACCAAGATGGAAAGGTATTTTCAGTTGAGAGTGATTCTAGAAAATGAGAAGGTAAAAGTAGCTTCTATGGGTCTTGAAGGGCAAGAACTTTCTTGGTTCCAGTGGTGGGAACCTATGTCTATTCGGGCTTCTTGGGAAAGTTTCAAGAACTCCATTGTTAGAAGGTTTAACCCTTCAATGATACAAAATCTATTTGACCAGCTATTGAGTTTGAAACAGGAAGGGACGGTGAAGGAGTACAAAAACCGATTTGAGATTCTTGCAGGACCCTTAAAGATTAATGAGTAGGAGTTTCTTGCTGGAATTTTCTTTAACGGGTTGAAAGAAGACATCAAAGCTGAGTTGGAAACAAGGCAATTTGATTCTTTGGCAGAAATGATGGACCTTGCTCAGAGGATAGATAACAGGAATAGAATCATGTGCAGAGTGGGTTTTAATGAAGGTAATGTTTACAACAAGAATCTGGGGGGAATAAAGGGAAATACGGGTGAAGGAAGGAGCTTTCTTAACCATAACACCAGAAATTACAATAGTTTCAGGAAAAGGGGTTGGCGATTATTCGGCGGGGCTATCAATTGAATGGGCATCGGTAATCCTATCGGCTCAATTCAATCCACGGGTGTAGTAAGCAAACCATCGAGAGAATGTAGAAGCACCAATAGGGGGCGGGAGTTTTGAGAGATTGACACGGTGAATTAGATGAGAAGGTTAGAAAGGGCCTTTGTTTCGGATGTGATGAGAGATTCTTCCCTGGACATAAATGCCAAACTGCACAATTGAGGATGTTTTGGATTGAGGAGGATGATGGAGGGGAGGAGAATGATAAGGTAGTGGATGAAGAAGAGTTAAAGGGGGAGGGGAAACCTGTACATTTAAGCTACAATAGCTTACTTGGAATCACAACCAAAAGATATTGGGAATAATGAGGGTAACCAAGTCATAGTGCTCATTGATTGTGGAGCATTGCATAGCTTCATTGGTGAAAATGTGGTTAAGAAGTTAGGAGCAAAGGTGACTTCTACCTTTCCTTTTTGGGTAGAGGTTGGAGATGGGCATAGGGTGAAGAGTGTGGGCTGTTGTAGAGGACTCGAAATTATGTTTGCGGGGCATGGAATTTATATGATTTTTTTGTATTTGGCTTAAAGGGGACGAGAGGTACCGGGATTGGTGGTTGGCGTCATTGGGGAGATTAGAGCTAACTTTAGAGAGCTATCATTGAAGCTTCGGGTCAAAGGGAAAAAGCACACAATTAAGGGAGACCCTGCATTGTGCAAGGCTGAGGTGTCCCTTAAAACCATGCTGAAGGCGTTGAATGGGGAGAATGAGGGGCTTTTGGTATCTGTATCAGTAGTATCAGAATTGGGTACAACAGAAAGAGCAATTCTACAGCAGTTGCAGTGTGTTCTAGAAGAATTTAAGGATATTTTCCAGGAACCTAAGGGGCTGCCACCAACTAGGAGATGTGATCACGCTATAACACTAAAGGAATGGGCTGATATTCCGAATCTAAGACCTTACAGGTACCCATTCTATCAAAAAAATGAAATAGAGAAGTTGGTCCAAGAAATGTTGCAAGCAGGAATTATAAGGTCTAGCACTAGTCCCTACTCTAGCCCCGTAATTTTAGTTAAAAAAAAGACGGGAGCTGGCGTTTTTGTGTGGACTACAGGGCTCTAAACAAACTGACTATTCCAGATAAGTTTCCTATACCTATCATTGAGGAATTGTTAGATGAACTACATGGGGCTGTTATTTTTTCGAAATTAGACCTTAAGTCGGGGTACCATCAAATCAGGATGCGTGAAGAGGATATCAAAAAAACGGCCTTTAGGACACATGAAGGTCACTATGAGTACCTTGTAATGCCCTTTGGCTTGACTAACGCCCCTTCTACCTTCCAATCCTTGATGAATGAAATCCTTAGACCATGGCTGCGTAAATTTATGCTAGTGTTTTTTGATGATATACTTATCTACAGCAAAAGTGAGGAGGACCATACTACACATCTCAAGCAAGTGCTGAAGGTGCTGCAGGATAATAAAATGTTTGTAAATAAGAAGAAATGTGCTTTTGGGGAATTAAAGGTTGAATACTTAGGTCATGTGATATCTGCCTTGGGGGTGGCTGCAGACCCTAAAAAGGTAGAAGATATGGTGAGTTGGCCTGTTCCCAAGGACTTAAAAGGGTTACGTGGATTCCTAGGTCTTACAGGTTACTATAGGCGGTTTGTACGTCATTATGAGAGCATTGCTAAGCCCTTGACAGACCTCCTCAAGAAGGATAATTTTTGTTGGACAGAAGATACTCAGAAGGCTTTCGAATACTTGAAATCTGCCATGGTTTCTATACCCACCTTGGCCGTTCCCGATTTTTCCAAGGAATTCATACTGGAAACTGATGCGTCCAGCAAGGGCATTGGAGCAGTATTAATGCAGGAAGGTCGCCCTCTAGCCTTTTTGAGTTAAGCATTGAATGAAAAGGGGCAACATAAGTCAGTATATGAGAGGGAATTATTAGCAGTGGTTTTTGCTGTTCATAAATGGCGACATTACCTACTTGGTAGGCATTTTGTCATCCTAACTGATCAGCGGAGTCTTCGATTTTCGACAGACCAGAGGGCACTTACTGAGGAACAAGCAAAATGGGCAACCAAATTACTTGGTTTCGACTTTGACATCAAGTATAGACCGGGGGCAGAAAACAAGGCAGCGGATGCTCTCTCAAGGAAAATGACATTTACTGCTCTTTCTTGTATCCAAAATGAAGAGATAGGCAACTTACAGGAGGAATTACAGCAAGACCCAAAATGGAAGGTGATTATTCAAAGGGTTTTCACTCAACCCCACATGTTTCCCAATTATACTATGAAGAATGGGAAATTATTCTTTAAGGACAGATTAGTATTACCTCGATCATCAACCAGGATTCCTCTTATTTTGGCTGAGTTTCATGCTTCACCGATTGGGGGTCATTCTGGTTTTTTTCAGAATGCTCAAGAGGATTGCTGCCATATTTTACTGGGAGGGAATGAAGAAGGATATCCAGCAATATATAGCTGAATGTTAGACTTGCCAAAGAAATAAATATGAGACACTATCTCCTGCGGGCCTTTTACAGTCGTTACCTATTCCTTCGCAGGTTTGGACTGATATAGCTATGGACTTTATCACGGGTCTCCCAAAAGCACAAAGCAAAGATACGATTTTGGTGGTGGTGGATCGCCTCACTAAATATGCTCATTTTTTAGCATTATCCCACCCTTTCTCAGCCAAGGATGTGGCCCTCACTTTCATTGATAATGTTGTCAAACTGCATGGTTTTCCTTCATCCATACTTTCGGATCGTGACCATATTTTTATGAGTTCCTTTTGGTCGGAATTGTTTAAGCAGGCTGGGTCTAAACTCAAATATAGCTCAGCCTATCATCTCCAAACGGATGGACAATCAGAGGTGACTAATAGGTGTCTGGAGACCTATTTACGATGCTTCGTCTGTGATAATCCTAAACAGTGGCCTAAATGGTTGGGGTTCGGTTCAACTCCCGCTATACGCAGTTCCACCAAAATGACCCCTTTTAATGTCTATGGCAGAGACCCGCCAGTGTTATTCAAGGGGAAACTTTTCCTACAAAGGTGGAGGAGGTTTCTCGGATGGTAATTGAAAGGGATGAGATGTTAGAGCAGTTGAAACGAAATTTGTTGTTAGCACAAAGCACGCATGAAGACTCAGCTTGACAGAAAACGCAGGGACTTAGTATTCCAGCCAGGGGATTGGGTATACCTTAAGGCTCAACCTTATAGGCTAAAATCATTAGTAAAGAAGCGCAATGAAAAGTTAAGTGCAAGGTACTATGGCCCCTTTCAAGTTACAGGCCGTGTTGGAGAAGTTGCCTATAAGCTAGAGTTGCCGGATTACAGTAAGTTGCACCCTGTCTTTCATATCAGCAAGCTTAAGAAAGCAATCCCTACATCGCATTAGTAAGCCTTTAGCTGGAAGAGTGGGAGACTTGATGTGGTGGCATTACGATACAATATGCGGGGGAGTTGGAATTACTTGGTTAGATGGCATGGGTGCTCGATTGCGACAATTCATGGGAGTTTCCTTCTTTTCACCTTGAGGACAAGGTGAAATCTTTAGGGGAGTATTGTAGACCTCCTATTAAGAAGGTCTATGTTAGGAAGCACAAAGGGTAGTTTTGTCTATTCAGGTCTCTTTTTTTGTTAAATAGCTGGCGAGTTAGTTATAAACAACTAACTCTGAGATAGTATAAATAGATGTTTTGTAATAGGGAATGGGTATCGAAATTCATTGTGGGTAGTGAATAGCTTTGGCTATTGGAGGGGGGCAGAACCTTATTCTGCTAGGGTTAGATTCTGTAACTCGTTCGTGTACTCTTTAGGGCTTCTCCTACATTGGGAGCAGCTCCATTGATTCAATAAAGAGAGGTAATTCAGTGATATCCAGGTTGGTTCCTATCAGAATCATTCCATCATTGAAATGGATCTTATTTTTCGACATTAGGGCCATGCATATATATAGCACGCACCTATGAGTGGTAATTCGACCCTAAGAGTGGCAGAGACACCAAAACCAACACAAGATTTTCGCTGGGGGTGAAGAAAGAAAGGATTCGTTAGATTTTGGAGAAAATCACTATGTGGAGAAGCAACCATTGTGGTGAGAGTGTAAGGAAACCACGAGAAATAGAGGGAAAGTACAAGAAAGCACGAGAAAACGATAAGAGATTCATATAGAAGCTAGAAGGCTTAATGGAAAGTTGTGAAACCTGATACCATGTAGGAAATGATTTTCCATTGAATGAATATATGATACAAAATTAACTTTATGTACAGGTTGAGATAGAAGCACCTAAAAGCATTTACACTAACTGATACATGAATGCAAACTCTACAATTATAACTAACTGGAGTAACAACATAACTATTACAAATTTATAACTAACTCATAACTATGCATATGTGTATTGTGTAACTTAACCATGATCACGTCTCTCGTGCAATAATTTGAGCATTTACTATAAAGTTAAATATGTAGAGTTTTTCATTCTTTGCATTGCTTAATACGGAGTATACACCAGATTACGTTGCACATTTTAAAAGTGTGCACCTGGTATTTTACCTAGTATTTCTACCCACAAGTTTGTGTTAACCATTCCAAAATATGCTTTCACAAATCTGGCACTCCTAGCATTTTCACATAATATCCCAACATTCTTTCAAAAATTAAGCCATCCTATGCATTTTTATAAAACATTCCATTGATATAAAATCAATATCGTCATGAACAAAAATAAACATATATAAGAATAAAATAAGTTTCCATATTTCACAAGGACCAAACCATTGCAAACATATTTATATGTCATGTACACAAAATAAATATGTATATGTCATGTACACAAAATAAATATCACAAGGGAAAATAAAATTTTCAGCAATTAAGACTTCTTTACTACAATAAGTACTCATGAAATCTTGATAATATTTTTTATAAGTTAAAAATGAAAATTTATGAGAACAAGCCTTTGTGATAGTTAAAAATAACTTAATGAATATTTTTTTTTTTTTGCCAAAGATAGATATATCATTACTTAAAATGAGAGGAGCAATTCCCTCGAAAAATTACAAGGGAAAGGCTAAACAGCCAAAACAAGAACCTAATGGAAAGAGAGAAAATCAATGGACATGTACATTAATGTATTGCACAAACCTATCATTAGCTATGGAGTAAGTTTTAGCTGGAGATGGAGACTGTGAGGAGAAAACCTTAGTATTCCTAGACTTCCAAAGTTGTCATATCCATATGTCTAGTTTTATGCTTTTTGCTTAATTCACTCTATGCTTATATCTCTTTAGGATCAAACCCAGTCTTTGTTTAATAGGAGTCACTACAACAAAAAAGTTTTTTAGCAGCCATAAATATGACTTCTAACGGCAATAAAAATTACCGCAAAAACCTTTATCGGCAATTAATTAATGGCCGCTGTATCCAATGTTGGTAAAGGTTTTTCCGGCCATTATAAAGAGTGCTGGTAAATATCCTTTTTATGGCAGGTAAAAGTAAAGCTTTTTAGCGGCAATTATTTATCGGCAATTGTAATGGCTGCTAAAACGCTCTCTAGATGTGACTTCCTTACGTCTTTAACGGCCTTTGTTATTGTCATTAAATACCATTTTATTGTCGGGAAAAAATATACCTTTTGTCGACAATTGTAATGGCCGTTAAAACTGTCTCAAGGTTTGCCTTCTTTTAATTTCTTTAACGTCTTTTGTTATTGTCGGTAAAGGTCCATGTTATTGACGGGAAAAATGGTGCCTTTTACCGGCAATTGTAATGGCCGCTAAAACAATCCCCAAGTTTGCCTCCTTTATTGTCTTTAACGGCCTTTGTTATTGTCGGTAAAAATCTACTTTATTGCCGATAAAAAATGTACCTTTTAATGGCAATTATTATGGCTACTAAAACTATTTCTAGATTACAAAAATTATGCCAACAATTACTATTGTCGAGAAATGTTATGCTTATGTGCCTTTAAAGATTTGACAAAATTCAAAGAGGTTTTTCCCAACAATTAATATTGTCAAGGAATATTATGCCAATTTGCCATTCAAAGTAAGATTTCAACGTCATTAACAAAAATTTTAGTGATAATAATATTTGACCTTAAAAAACTTAAATGATAACATACAAATGTTCCTAAATACAATATACTAAAATTCATTCTAAGCAAAATATATTTCATTAAATTCACAATAAAAATGAACATCCATAACTTTACAGTGTTAACAACAAAACATAAAAGTACACAATCTAATTATCAAATAGTCATAGTACAAGATAGTATATAGTCATAAACAAATCTTTAACTGTTGATCATAACAAAGTCTTTTATATGCGTAATTTCTCAAAAATTAATAAGAATACAAAAATTAGAGACAACCTGTACAATGTCAACTTCTATTAGAGAACTCTGTTAATCTGGCCACTATAGGTATACATCATAATAAGGATAGAGTCTTTGGTCAAAGATTGTTATATACATACATCATGTACATCATATTCAAAAATTAAAATTTCACTTAAATTTAACATGATAGCTCACTTTTAACTTCTTCTCACTAACTCGGTGTAATATACCAAAAATATTAAAAGAAATTGGGAAATTTCAATAGCAATTCTTTAAGTTAAAACAATGTTTGGTTGATTATCTTTAAGTATCATAGTAAGTCCGGCTGAGACATATGACATGACTTAGATCTTGGAATGGAACAATCTCTCTTTTCCTAATCTTTTCATTATAAAAAAAAATTCTTTTACTTAACCAAAAGCGAAAATGTCTTTCTTTGACAAAATACCAAAAAATCATTTTGATCTATAAATGAAGAAAGATAATCTTAAAAAAGTTTGAATTTTGTCATTTTGCAAAAGTTTTGGTTTTCAGTGTTGCCTCATACAATGAGTGGATAACAACTAGTGTGATCTATCTCAACTTCCCTTTATTCTTTTTCATCTTTGATTTAAGGTGCAGTTCACATTGGACTTAAACCTTAGTTAATACAACATGATGCTAAAAGAGACAGCCCCCACTAGAGTGAAAATAAATAATTACTAGTGGGGCTTCTTTATCTTCTTTGTGTCTTTTCCACTTGGGCACTAGCATTCTTATTCACCAAACAACATTATTTAAGAAATTTGAGTTGGTATAATTGTATGAACCAAATGACTTCTAGTATTAAATACTTGCCATCTACTTTTATTCAAACATCTTATTAGGCTCCTAAGAACAAAGGAACAAATCTTCATTCACTCGCTACATTTACAGAAGAATTCAGATTACCCTTAGAATGGATTTATTACTTAACAACCACTAAAATATATATATAAGTTTAAGTGATAGAAAGAAATAAAAATGTAGCATTTTCATTCTTATGAAAGAACTTATTGTGATGGAACAAGTGAAGTATAAACTATATTTGGCTCCACAATCTCACCAAGAACCAATATGCCCCCACCACTATTATCTCCTTTCAGACAATGGAAGAACACTCTTGGAGCTATCCCTTGTGAGGAGAGCTGGGAAATGATAGATGTCTTGTTGGCCAAATCCAAATATCCCATCAACTGCTTTATCAGGCTTTGTCAAGTCCCCAGTCTGGTTGTTGCTACAACTGCTCTATAGCACAAACACACAAGGTAATGCTTTCCAAGATTAAACTAACAAACATGGAAAAATAGGGATGTTATTCAACCATTTCAGACACATGATAGCTCACCCAAAAATTATAGGCACTGAAGAATTTGAAGTTACAGATCCCTCAAAAATAGTGTTAAAATATGTCAAAAACGTCAATAATAGTCTAATGTTTATCCAATTGGATTGTATTGCTCAATTATTGAGAACAACTGAATAAAGAAGACAAATTAAGGAAAGAAGTATCTTTAAGCAATTGCAATTTCTAAACGCACTTGGAGTAAACAAATCAAGATTTTTTAGAGGAAAAAACAAATTTATCCTATCAAGATGGCAAAATCAACCAATACTAGGTGGGAAAAAAGTTTAAATTTTTCTTGTTATTTCGACCAAATCAGAAAAACTATAAAAGCAGAACGATAATCACCATTCAATTGCCAAAGGTAGAGACCTGGCTCCAAGCTAACATTTTTAACTCAAAGAATGAAAAAGGAAATGACGCTTTCTCTTACACAGAGAAAGAAGAACAACAAGAAGGACAAAACATGGTAACAAGAAATAGATAGAAAGGAGAATAAAAAGGCACATACCTCACAACTGCGCCTGAGCCTCCGCCAGAGTTGCAACCCACCAAGCCCAGTTCCTCACCACTATTTGTTGTGCAAAACGTTGCTCCCAACTAAACTACCACCGCCAGTCGTCGTTCCAGCCAGCACATGACTCCGTCAACCACTGCACACCTACAACCACCACTCTATAATCTGAAATTAGATCAGCCACCTAGATCCACCACCGCGCACCAACGATTGGTGTTTTTTTGAGTAACCGATTGGGTTCAGCGATTAGGGAATTGAGGGAGAATATAAAATTACAAGAGTGGTCAGAGTTTCAAAAAATTATGAGAGTGGAAAGAGTTTCAGAAAATCTGATAGAGAATGGTGGTGAAAGTAGTCAGAGTTTCAGAATGGAGGGAATAGAAAAGTGTTCCCACAGGCAAATTCATTAATATGTTTACTATTTAGAGGCCATTTGGTATATTTGCCACCAAAATTAGAATTTTTAGTAGCCATTGATCATTTGCTGCAAGATCATCAATTTAGAAAAGGTATTACTGGCAATTAGTGTATGGCTGCTAAAGAATTGCCGCTAAAGCTCTTTTTTGTTGTAGTGAATATTGTTCCCATAAGCCGAGAAAAAAAATAGGCATTTGTTCCCACACTGCTATAGCAAATGGATAGTGTAAAAACAAATGATCTTCAGACTTATAATGATGACCAGGTAGTGTTTATTCCAGCTATAACACGCCTTTGTAAGTTACTTCTCACAACTAGTGCATTGTTGGCAAGTCTCCAAAGGAAAAACTTAATTTTAGGTGGCAACTAAAGCTTCCAAAATTTCTATCAAGGAATATCCATTTTTACAAGGGTAGCATCACCAGCCAAGATCCGAGATGCAATACGATATCCTGATTTAACAATATATTTGATAGATGAATGATAATGCCATCTCATTTTATCATAGCCTAGTTTGATAGGAATGTTAAGAATTATATTTGCTAGACTATCATAAAAAAATATGTGCACCTCATTAGACTTCCACATTCCTAACTAACTACCAATCAAATGACTAAGTAACAAGGTTCTTTTAATCTGTTTTGTGGACCTGCCAGCCTAAAGGAAGGTTCAATGGGAAGCTAGTGATCATCATAAACATGTTATAAAAGTGTGGCCGGTTATTTCCCATCTTGCACCCTCATAGAGAATTTGTCTTCCATGAAGTAGACTTTGCCAAGCCCATGATGCATTTGAACCTCTGTGAGCTATTAAAAAAGAGGAACAGGGAAAGTATTTACCTTTGTAGATCTTGTAAACAAGTGAATTCTAGTTAACAACCAATCTCTACCCTTGTTTTGCAAGAAGAGCCATATTCATAGCTTGGATATCTTTAAACCTAAGGCCTCCTTCATTCTTTGGTCTACAACTCTTCTTTTTGCCCACCTAGTGAATACCATTGGCTTCAAACGAGTTCTTCCACTAGAATTCATTAATAAGTCATTGTATTTCAATACAAACACTGTCTGGTAACTTGAAGCATGACATTGTATAGATAGAGAGAACTTATAGAATGGACTGAAGGAGGATCGCTTTGCCAGCTTTGGATAGTAATTTATTTCACCACCCTTCTAACCTTTGTCTCACCTTTTGGATGATGAGAGCAAAGGTTTCACTTTTAGACTAGTTAACAATTGATGGCAATCCCAAGTATTTGTCCTATGCTCCAATACTTCGAACTCCTAACATGTTAACAAGTTGCTGCCGCATGTATTGGGGAGTATTCTTGGAAAAGAAAATAGATTGACCTTTTGACCACTAAAACTCTTATAATTTTGCAAGAGCTCAAGTATCAAGGTAGTATGTCTCTCATTTGCTTTACTAAACAAAATTGAGGCATTAACAAAAAAATAGAGAAGTCATTATAGGACATCGTCTACTGATTTTCACCCTTTTAAATGTTCTATTTGATTCTAATTTACTCAACATGTAAGTAAGCCCTTCCCCACACAATAGGAATAAATAAGGTGGGAGAGGGTCACATTGTCTAAGATCTCTATTTGGTTTAAAGTAACCAAACACTTCTCCTCTAATAACCACATAATAAGATACAGAAGATATACAAGCTACAATCAAACTAATAAACTTTTCATCAAAACCAAGTTGTTGCATTACTTGCTTAATATAGCCTCATTCTACTCTGTCATATGCTTTGCTTATATTTAACTTTAATGCCATTTCCCACTGATTGCCTATCTATTTTGTGTTGAGATAGTGCATGACTTCATGAGCAATGAGAATATTATTTGATATAAGTCTTCCTTAAATGAAGGCACTTTGATTTTGAGATACAATCTTTCCCATAAACCTACCCGCCAGTACCTTAGCAAAGATTTTGTAGAAAATAGAGCATAAACTGATATGCCGAATTTGAGCCATATCTTGAATACTAGCCACTTTAGGAAGTAGAGCAATGATAGTGTGATTTATATTATGCAGTAACTTAAAGTTGGGAAAGAAACTAGCTACTGCACTATATATATCATCACCCATAATATCTCAAAATCTCCTTAAAGAAAAACCTGTCATACCATCATCACCTAGGGCACTAGCAGGATCATTGTTGAAAGTGGCTCTTTACACTTCTGATAATCACATATTTTATATATTAATAAATCCTCATTTTTAGTTATTTACACTCTCCATGTACTTAATTGATTAAGCTTGATTATGTTTTGTAAGTTTGGACTAAATTGATTTTTTTTAACATTATTTTGGTCTTACATTATTTCTGTATTTTGATCATATCTTGAGTTCTAGATGTCTTATAATTATTTATCTTATCTTATAGGAAAGATAAGAGAGAGCTCTACAACTTTCATGAGAGCTCTAGGGAAAAATCAAACATCTAGTAGAGCTAATTAGGCTTGAAACTCAGAACACAAGTTTTGAGACTGGAATCCGAATAGTGTGCAGTAATCATTGCATAATTAGAGTTGAAGAAACTGAAATAGGTTAAAAATTTGGCATCTAAAAGTTAAGACACATATCTACAACTTTTATGAAGAACACAAGAGCTCATTCGGATAGCTTGGAGGTCATATTGGGTATGGAAGTCAAAAGATAGGTGCTGAAACTGGGCCTGAGCAATCTGCAGTAATTCAATCATATCTTAGGTTGTAGGACGAATTTTTGGATGATTTTGGTGACATTAAAAAACTGAGACAATTTTCTAGAACTTTCATGAAGACCACTTTGCTTTGTTCTAATGTTATCCATGAGTTCATCACTGAATGATTTCGGAGATAAGAAATTTCAATAATTTTTCTCTCACAAAAGTTCTTTGGCATTTTTCACTTATCAACCCACTCATCCACTCATTCATTAATCAATTCCCTTGTCATTTTGTATCCCTAGTCCTCTATAAAAGGGACCATAGGCAGATCATTTGAAAAATCTTGGTTTTAGATTAAGTTCATGTTATTATGTTATTTACTTATTGTAATTTTCTTTTGTTGTAAATAGAAGTTATGATAATCATCTTCTTCTTCTCTCTTTCTTTCTTCTTACTCATGGGTAACTAATTTTTATCTTGTTTGGGTGAAGGAGTGAAGCTTTTGGTAATAAAATAAGGTTAAATTAATTTCTTTCTTGTGCTTAAATGATATATTATTAAGTGATTATTATACGTGTTATATTTTGTTTCCAATCAATTTAGAAACTCTCCTTGTAAAGTGGAGTTCTTAATTCATTATAGACAAGTGGTTTGACACAATAAATGCTTGAACCCATTTACAAGTGTAGGTGTTGGTAAATAATTAAAGGAACCATAATATAACTACATATATAATTCTAAATAGACTTTGAATGTTTTATTCTCCGATTGGAACGTCCGTTGTGCGTGGATTTCAATTGAGTTATAAAAAGAATTAATTTGTCCTTAATTTATTACCAAAAGTGGATCTCCTAACCTAAACAAATTCTTGAATTTAATTGTAAATAAGTTTTATTATTTTTATTGTTGTGACAAAGCCTTTCATTACCTCAAAGAATTTTTCTTCATCAATTCCCTGTGGATCGACCTCAGACTCCCGAGAAATTTATTACTTGAGACAACCTGCACTTGGATTTGCATCCTTTAATCCCGCATCAAGTTTTTGGCACTATTGCCGGGGACTTGATTTGAAGTTTTAGTTTATTAAGGTTCTTTTTTTTTAATAAAATCTATTCTCTCTTCTCCCTCATCGGAGCAAAAGATCGGTTTATCGGTCCTTCGGTTTCTTTACTAACTCTCTAACTTTCTAATTTTCTAACGTTCTAACTTACTAACTTATTAACTTACTAACCCACTAACTTTCTAACTTATTAACTACTTTTTTTATTTATATAATTTATTTATGCTTTTTATTTATCGACTTACTAATTTACTATCTTATTTATTTATTTATGTTTTTTGTCTTATTTATTTACGCTTTTCGACTTACTAACTTTCTAACTTTTATATTTATGTAATTTATTTATGCTATCTAATTTTTTAATTTATGTCATTTATTTTTGCTTTCTCGACTTACTAACTTGTACATTATTTTTTTATTTTTTATTTTAAGTCATTTATTTATTCTTAATATTTAATGGTTGGTGTAAGTCGTCGACTTGTACATTATTTTTTTTTATTTTTAAATAATTTATTTATGCTTAATTGGTATCATGATTTAAATTCTGGTCGTTTGATTAAAATTAATTTTGGTACTTTATATATTGATTTGTTTGAATTACAATCACACACAATTGACACAATGACTAAAATGAAAGTGTACATGATGAACATGAAAATCAACCGTTGAGAACCATACGTAAATATTTGCAACTACCTCGAAATTCTAGTCCATCATATTTTATCTTTCCAATCAATGCTAACAATTTTAGATTTAAGCCATGTATGATTTCTTTACTTCCTAATTTTCATGGTTTAGAATCTGAAAGCCCATGTTTACATCTAAAAGAATTTGAGGAAGCATGTATTGCTTTCAATGATCAAAATTGCTCTGAAGAGATTATTAAGCTTAAATTGTTTCCTTTTTCTTTAAAAGATAAAGCAAAAAAGTGGCTTGACACTTTGAAACCAAGATCAATTGGCACATGGCAACAAATGTAAGGTGAGTTCTTAAAGAAATTTTTTCCAACACATAAAACCATTGCTATGAAAAGACAAATCCAAATATTTTCCCAAAATTCAAATGAAGCATATTTTCAATGTTTGGAACGATTTAAAGATTTGTTAAATTCTTGCTCATATCATGGTTTTGAAAAATGGCACACTATAAGCTTCTTTTATGAAGGTTTAACACCTGAAACTAAACAATTTGTGGAAAGAATGTGCAATGCTGAGTTTCTTGATAAAGAACTTGATGAACCTTTAGACTATTTTAACCAGTTACCTGAAAATTCTTAATCTTGGCACGGTACTAATATTTTTAAAAATTCAATTAGATCTAACCTTGCAAGAGCTAATAAAGAAAAATATCACTTTCGTCAAGAAGAAGATCTTAATGCTAGGTTCGCCAGTTTGACTAGAAAAATTGAAGCCATGGAAGTAGAAAAAACAAAAGAAATTAAATCTGTGCAAAATGAAGAAATTTGTGGCATTTGTGATGACTTAGGGCACTCAACACATGAATATCCTAAGATTCATGTTTTTAAAGAAGTTGTACATTAGCAAGTAAATGCAATGAATAGTTTCAAAAAGTCATTTACTTTTTTTTTTTAGATACATACAATCCGGGATAGAGAAATCACCCGAATTTCAGCTGGAGGAATAATAATCAATCATAATTCATGCAACCACAACCTCATCATGCATAACAAGACTCCCAAAATTCTCAAGGATATGCACCTTATGTCCCACCATATAGGAAAAGCATTGAAGAAACACTACATGCATTCATAGAAAAGTAAGAGACCATTAATAAACAAAACAATCAAATCATGATTGACATAAAAGAAACTCTTGCTAAACTTTCTTCTGCACTTACCATTCATGAGAAAGGAAAATTTCCTTCTCAACCTCAACCAAATCCCAAGGGTCAGTACAGGCTAAATGAAGGGAGTTCAGAAAACCAATAGATAGATCAAGTCAAGTCAGTGATAAATCTGAGGAGTGGAAAGGTTGTTGAAAAATAAATTCCCGAACCTTGTGAGAAAGATGATGAACCAATTTCCCAAGAAAATGAAGAAGTTGACCGAAAGGATACCAAACTCTCGCTTGCACTCCCATTTCCTCAAGCATTAAACAAGTCAAGGAAATTGAGCCATAACACTGAAATTTTTGAAATTTTGAAACAAGTAAAGGTTAATATTCCTCTGTTAGATGCTATCAAACAAATTTCTTCTTATGTCAAATATTTGAAGGACTTGTGCACTGTTAAAAGGAAACTAAATATGAAAAAGAAAGGATTTTTAGCTGAACAGGTAAGCTTCATTCTTTAGAATAATAATGCATTGAAATATAAAGACCCTAGTTGTCTTACAGTTTCATGCATTATTGGAGAACAAAAAATTGAAAAAGCTTTACTTGATCTTGGTGCTAGTGTTAATTTGCTTCCTTATTCAGTTTATTAGCAACTCAATTTGGGTGAGTTAAAACTAACTTCTGTAACTCTTCTACTTGCTGATAGATCAATTAAAATTTCAAGATGAATAGTAGAAGATGTGTTGGTGCAAGTTGATAAATTCATATATCATATAGATTTTATTGTCTTGGATACTGAACATATAGTTGATAGTTGCAAGTCAATTCCTGTTATTTTAGGCCGTCCATTTTTAACAACATCTAATGCTTTGATAAATTGCAGAAATAGAGTGGTGAAGCTGACATTTGGAAATATGACACTGGATCTCAATGTTTTTAACATATGCAAGCAACTACAAGAAGTCCTTGATGAAAAGGAGGAAGTTGAAGGAATTGAAGCTATTGTAGATAATCATCTTTAAACAAGGAGTTCTTCTGACCCATTAGAAATGTGTTAGTTAATTCATTTGATTCAGGCATGCAATTAATGATGATATCTTTGAAATATGCTTTTTGCTTGACTGTACACAAGTAATGGAGTACAAGGGATGGAAGCTAAGATTTGAAGAGCTAAAACTCATAAATGATAATGCCTATAAAGAAGTACTTACACCGGAACTAAAGTCATTACCTACTGGTTTGAAGTACACATTTTTAGGAAAAGAACAAAGCTTTCCAGTGGTAATTTCCTCGTCTCTTACTGAAGAACAAGAAGGTATGTTAACAGAAGTACTTAAAAGACATAAAAGTGCAATTGGATGGACATTAAAGGACATAAAATATATTAATCTATTAATTTGTACACATAGAATACATTTAGAGGATAATGCTAAAACTTCTCAACAACCTCAAAGAAGATTAAATCCACACATAAAAGAGGTAGTTAAAGCTGAAGTCCTTAAATTGCTTGATGTTGGAATTATCTATCCTATCTCTGATAGCCAGTGGGTAAGCCCTACATAAGTTGTGCCTAAGAAATCTGGAATAACAGTGGTTGAAAATGATAAAGGTGACTTAATACCTACGTGAGTCTCATTCAGTTGGCGTATGTGTATTGATTTTAGAAAATTAAATGCTGCTATTAGGAAAAATAATTTCCCCTTGCCATTTCTTGATCAAATTCTGGAAAGGGTAGCTGGACATCTATACTACTATTTTCTTGATGGTTACTCAGGTTATAATCAAATACCAATTACATTAGAAGATAAAAAAAAACCATTTTTACATGCCTCTTTGTACTTTTGCATATAGAAGGATGCCTTTTGGCCTTTGTAATGCTCCAGCAACATTCCAAAGATGCATGCTAAGTATTTTAAGTGACATGATTGAGCATTATTTTGAGGTTTTCATTGATAATTTGACAATTTTTAGAAATTGTTTTGAAAATTGTCTTGATAATTTGGAAAAAGTACTTAAAAGATGCGAATTAAAAAGATTTGTGCTAAACTGAGAAAAATGTCATCATATAGTTACGTCAAGAATAATGTTAGGTCATGTGATATCTTCTAAAGGAATTGAAGTTAATAAGGCCAAAGTTGAATTAATTACCTATTTACCTTCCCCAAAAATAGTCAGAGAGGTTTGTTCATTTTTAGGACATGCGAGGTTTTACAAAAGATTTATTAAGGACTTTAACGCTATATCTGGACCATTATATAATCTTCTATTGAAAGATGCATCATTTGATTGGACTTAAGAACGTCAAAAACTTTTTGAAAAATTAATTGGTCTTCTGACATCTGCTCCTATCATGCAATCTCCTGACTGGTCTTTGCCTTTTGAGTTGATGTATAATGTTAGTGATTTTGTTGTGGGCATTGTACTAGGCCAAAGAAAGGAAGGTAAGCCTCATATGATTTGTTACGCAAGTAGAACTTTAAATAGTGCACAAATGAATTACACCACTACTGAAAAAGAACTACTTGCTATAATATTTGCACTGGACAAATTTCAATCTTATTTAATTAGTTCTACTATTATAATTTTCACCGATCATGCTGTCGTTAGATATTTGATGTCTAAGTAGGATGCCAAACTAAGATTGATATAGTGGATCTTGTTGCTTCAAGAATTCAACATCACAATAAAAAATAAGAAAGGAGCCGAAAATGTTGTCGCAGATTGTTTGTCTAGACTTACAACAGGCTCACCTTTTGATAATACATCTATCAATGATTCTTTTCCCGATGAATTTTTATTTTCTATTAATTCCATGCTTTGGTTTGCTAACATAGTCAACTTACTTGTAACAAGAAAGATGCCACCTCCATGGACGCACCAAGATAGAAGGAAATTTTTGACAGAGGTGAAAATTTTTTATTGGGATGACCCATAATTGTTCAAATATTGTCCTGACCAAATCTTTCGGAGATATGTGCCCGACAGTGAGGTAGGTAGTGTCATTAAATTTTGTCACTCAGAAGTATGTGGATGCCACTTTTCTTCAAAGAAAATAGTTGCAAAAATCTTAGATCTAATTTTATTGGCCCATTTTATTTAAGAATTGCTATACTTTTTGCAAAAGTTGTGAAAACTGTCAGAAATTAGGCTCTATTTCAAACAGAAACATGATGCCTCTGAACCTCATCTTTGTCATTGAAATTTTTTATTGTTGGGGAAATGATTTCATGGGTCCATTTCTATCCTTATTTGGATTTTTGTATATTTTAGTTGCAGTTGATTATGTATCAAAATGGATTGAGGCGATTCCATGCCGACACAATGATCATAAAACTGTTCTCAAATTTTTAAAAGAAAATATCTTGTGTTGATTTGGAATTCCTCGAGCTATCATCAATGATGAGGGAATACATTTTTGTAATAAACTATTTAAATCTTTAATGAAGAAATATGGTATTACACATAAAATTATCACCCCTTATCACTCTCAGACAAATGGACAACTTGAATTGGCAAATAGGGAGATTAAACAAATTTTGAAAAAAATGGTTAACCCAAATCGTAAAGATTGGTCTTTAAGACTAAACGATGCACTTTGGGCTTATCGTACTGCTTTCAAAACATCTTTGGACATGTCACCCTATCGGTTAATCTATGGAAAACCTTGTCACTTGCTTGTAGAATTGGAACATAAAGCATTTTGGGTCATTAAAGCTTTCAACCTAAACATTGATGATGCTTGCAAGATTCGTAAATTGCAATTAAATAAACTCGAGGAATTGAGAAATGATGCATATGAAAATTCAAAGATTTATAAAGCTAGAACAAAAGCTTTTCATGACAAGATAATTTTGAGAAAATCTTTTGAAATTGGTCAAAAAGTTTTGCTTTATAATTCTCGTCTGCACCTATTCCTTGGAAAATTGAGATCTAGGTGGAGTGATCATTTTGTTATCAAACATGTGTTTCATCATGGGGCCATAGACATTAAGAATCCTAAGAATGGTAATGTGTTTAAAGTCAATGGACAAATACTCAAATCATTTTTGGAAAATCAAGCTGCTGAGGTAGAATTCATTTCTCTTTCTGATCCTTATTATGAATAGAATTTATTCTAATTTTGTTGCCTTCTTTGTGTTCCTGGTTAAATTACGGATAATGGTACTTTGTGATTCTCAAGTCGGTTTGTTTTTTAGTTTTCCAAAATAACTGATTCCTTCTCCTTTAAAATGGATGTCATTCTTTCAAACCTGAGAAAACATTTTCTTTCCCTCCTTCAAAATGCTCTGACAAAAATTTACAAAACTAGATGTGAAAGATTGAGACTGTTAATGCACAAGGGAATGCCAGAAGATGTACGCTGGATAATTGAAGCAAAGGTCCGACTAGCAGGTGAGTCTTCAATTTCTTTTGACTCATACATGTCAGGTCTTGGAAGAAGTTCGTATTCTAAAAAGAGAAGAGTAAAAAGGTTACAAGTCTGTCATAAATGTGTACGATGGAATTGTAACAAGCGATGGTGTTCTTTGGGGATGGTTTCCACAAACAGAGAAGATACAATTTTCTTCATTAAGAATGGACTGAGTAAGGAGTCATTAGATGATATCTTATTAACTCTTGAGACGCATTCTTGTGGATTTGTGTATCGTGAACTTCATAATTTGTGGAATCTCTTCAAGAATAAAAAAAAACGTTACAGTCTTGGGAATCTAACTCTAAAAGACCCTATTTGCCATTTTATAAGAAAATTGGATGGAAAGCTTATCATCGACTCATAGAAGGCGTTTAAACCGTTACTGGACGTGAAACCAGAGGTAGATGTGAGCCATATCCACAACAATCTGTACATATTATCTTCTTCTTCTTCATGTTTTCTTAAAAAAGAAAAAAAAAGAAAAAAAAACAAGGTTAAAAGAGACAAAAATGAGAAAATGAGGGCAAAACTTCGGTTTAACTTGGTCTTTAATTAGATTAGGAGTCCCGGATGGATGTCCATCTTTTCATATACTCAAGAGGAGAGATTCACACACTGGTATATAAATAAGGTTCATGTGCTATGCTCTGTAGAGATTCGTTCTTAGTATCTCAAAGTTTACCTTCTAGGCAAGCTGAGATGATGGGCAGATAGAAGCGCCTCGTGTTGGCATACTCGCGTGACTATGCAATTGAGCTAGATCATGTGATTTAATGCCATGGGCTCTCCAGTGACCTCTCACTAGCTATGGTCCTTAGATGGCAGTTGTCAGATTTATACACTTTAATTAGTTGCATCGTAGCTCAATCCAATATATTCCACAAGCGGGAGTAAGAAGAATTCCAAGATTGGCTGAGCCGTCTTAGTATTACTACACTCATGACGCGCAGTCTAAAGATACTCTATGAAAACTGTACATAAAGGTATGTCACCATTTGCTATTATATTTCTTTTATCTTTGAATAATTTTGCTGTATTGTGATTTTGGACAGACGATCCTTTAAGTAGGGTCCTTCAGGGGTTTCTAGACTTCTTTACCCTGATGGTTTTCTTGAAGTAAAAAAAAATAAAAAAAAACAAAAAAACAAGAAAAAAAAGATTTTGTGTTTCTTAATTTCAAACTTTTCTGACAACAGTCAACCTGCCCTTATAGGTAATATTATTACCCTTTCCATTCTTTTTCCTATTTAAACACTCTGTTTTCTCCATTTTCCTCCAACTCAGAATCATTCAAAGGGAAATGTGAGTATAGAAATAGAAGGTGTTTTTATTCGTCAACTTAAAAATATCTGTATATTTTGTGGGTCTAAGTATGGGAAGGGTTTAGAGTTTATAAACGCAGCTACCACACTTAGTTGATCACTTGCTACGAGAAATATTCATCTTGTATATAGGGGAGGTTACCGTGGGTTAATGGAGGCTATATCACTTGTTGCATATATGAGAGGCAGTCAGGTTTTAGGTGTCATTCCTAAACCTTTCACTCAACAGAACATCACTGGAAAAACAATTGAGGAGGAACTTAAGGTATTATCTATGCATGAACGAATGAAGATAATGCTTGACAATTCTGATGTATTCATTGCCTTACCAGGTGATTTTGGTACTTTGGAAGAAATTTTTCAAATTATCTCTTGGGCCCAATTGAACATCCACCATAAACCCATAGGTTTGTTGAATGTAAATAATTTCTTTGATTTTTTGTTATCTTTTCTTGACCATGTTGTGGAACAGAAATTTATCACACCTTCGGCAAGATAACTTCTTATCTTTGTTTCCACTATTGATGAGTTAATTGATAAATTAGAAGCTTTTGTTTATAAACCTGACCCAACGATAGCTCAGATAGATTAGTCAGCAGGAAGCAGTGAGGGAAATAACTTGAAACGAAAGTTTGATCTGACACTTCGTTTATACATTTGCTTTACTTTTGATTTTATTTACCGTACTTTGTGTCAGATTTCTCTAACAGGTAATATCTTTTATCCTTTACTCATCTATATTTTAACATTGAGGATAATGTTATGATCTGGTAGGGGGGAAGGATAGTTGATCAAAAAAATCAAAAAATAATTTTTTTTGGGAAGTATGATATGATTGTCATGGACTTACTAAACTAATAAATGATGGTAGAGTAAGGAGTAATTTTACTCCTGAGACGTATCTAAACTGTGAAGTATGTTTAGTGATATGACTATTAGAAATCTATTCGTAGTAAAACCAATTAAGGATGACAGAGTAAGGAGTAAATTTTTCCTTGGAGGTAAGTTTACTCTTGAGACGCATCTTAGTTAAAGAAATAATTATTTTGTGTAGAAGTAGCAAATGGATTCTTGGATCTTAGCATAAATTGTCTTCTTTCTTAAAAATCACAAGCTTAGATATGAATATTGATATGGTGGATTGAGAATGATAGAAATATGCCTTGTGAAATTTTGAGCCTATTGATGAATGAATTGAATATCTGTACCATTCTCTTCTTTCTTATGTGATTTTTTTTTCACTCATGAATTGTTACTCTAGAACTTGCTTTGATTCTTTTTTAGGCTATATTTTCACATACAAACATAAATATGATTGAGACATTTTGAAATAGCTACTTTGACCAGATAGTCATCCTTGCATATTTTCTCTTGTGTAATCCATTTAAACTTATTTGACTATTCCTTGTTTTTAGTTCATTACGTGCCTTTTAAAAAAAAATATATTTTAACCTAACCTTAAGGAATAATAGAGCATTGACCTTGTTCTTGAACAAGTGTAGGAGTGTGTGTGCAAAATGATAAAAAAAAAGCTGACCACCACTGCAATCAAAGGATTATCATAGTCCCCTGATACACCATAAGATATATCCATACCTAGAATAAAGGTGGATGCTTGGAAACAACAGGAAGTGAAGGAGAAAGTTCAGACTTAACAATGAATTCAATTTACTAATTTGGGATTCATCTTCAACAAAACATTAGTCAAATATTGGTCATTGTCCTTTATGATGAATGTTCTTAAACATCTTCTCCACTCTAACTGTACCATAATACTCTTTTATTCTCTTTGGTATTTTTCTTCTCATATCTATATTATCCTCTCTTCTTTACCATGACCCCATTACAACCTTAAATAAAGTCTTCTTGATTTTTGTGTGCATGTGTTTTGAGTAGCAGAGAAGTAAAAGATAAGCAAGCTTATGGTAGTACAATTGTTCATGGGTTGAATAGAGTGAAATACTTACCTTTTAAACACTTAAGAGATTGGAGTGAATTCTGTGAGGATCTATCATTCTTGATTCATTCTTTTCATCTGAAGTTTCCTTGCTTATTGGTTTGAAATGTGAAGAAATGTTACCTCATTAATTCTTTGATCCCTTGAATTTCTAGTTGCTCTTCTTGATTCATCGAGTCTTTTAGAGTTTTTAGCTTTGAATTTGTGTCGTTTTTCTTTGTTTCCTAACTTTGGTCTTATGTTTTTTGTCCAGGAGTGCAAAAAGCTAAGTGTGGGAGAATTTAATAATCACATGTTTTATACATTAATAAACTCTCATTTTTAGTCATTTACACTCTCCATGTACTTAATTGATTAAGTTTAGACTCAAATTGGACTTAATTGATTTTTTTAGCATTATTTTGGTCTTACATTGTTTCTGTATTTCGGCCATATCTTGAGTTCTAGATGTCTTATAATTATGTATCTTACCTTATAGGAAAGATAAGAGAGAGCTCTGTAACTTTCATGAAGAGTTCCAAGGAAAAATCGGACATCTAGTAGAGTTAATTGTGCTTGAAAGTCAAAACATGAGTTTTGTGACTGGAATTCGAATATTGTGCAATAATCATTGCATAATTCTAGTTGAAAAAACTGAAAGTGGATCTCCTAACCCAAGCAAGTTCTTTAATTTAATTGTAAATAAGTTTTATTATTTTTATTGTTGTGACAAAGTCTTCTCTTACCTCAAAGACTTTTTCTTCATCAATTCCCTGTAGATCGACCTCGGACTCCCAAAAAATTTATTACTTGAGACAACTTACACTTAATTTTGCATCCTTTAATCCCGCATCAACTTCCTCTTTGGAAGGAGGTTTTAATAGCCATGTGCTCATTCTCCTGGTTACGCTTTTCGGCATACCCTTCAAATGTCTGTCACTTATGTCATGAGCTGCACATTGGAAAAGATGTTGAAAGTATTCGATGGCTACCTTGGCTACTTCCCTCCTTCCTTCTTTCCAATTCCCAACATAATCTTTAATTATGAAAATGACATTTCATTGTTTACGTTGGAGAACTCTGGTGTGGAAAAACGTTGTGTTCTGATCACCTTCCTTAAGCCATTTGATGCGGCTTTTTTGTTTCCAAAAAATCTCCTTCTGACGTATAACCTCATGTAACTGTTTTTCCAAACCCCTTTCTAAATCTCGATCAAATTCTACCCTATAGAAAGAGCTTGGGCGAGGCTTGCTTTAATGTTGACAATTCTATTTTGAGAGTTAGTAGGGGATCTTTGGTTCCATTGAACAATACCATGTCTCACTCCCTTTAATTTGTGAAAACTTGGAATTGTATGGTTCCTTGAATGGTTTTTCCCTAGGCTTGTTGACCTATGTCTTAGACTTCCTCATTATCCGCTACTCTCTTTTCAAAGATAAATCTTCGTTTTGGCTTCACTCCATTGTCATCTTGTAACAAATTTGGGTAATGATCACTACCAATAGCATCAAAATGTGTTACCTTATGATTTGGGAATCGGTTTAGCCATGAAGCTATTGCAAGAAAATGATCAAGCACCTTCTATACATTCCCAGCTCCATGCCATTTCGATTGTTCCAGGTAAAAGGATTGCCTTCAATGCCAAATTCTATTAGCCCACCTCTATAAACCAGGTGCTACAAGTTATCAGCCATAGAGACCAAGAACTCAGCCGCTCTTCCTTCTCCTCGGATTACTGAATTAAATTAAAATCACCACTTATTAGTATCGGGTCATTACAGTGTTCCATGATTCCCAAGACGTGATCAAACTTTTGAATCCTTACCATCTTCTTGAAGTGGGCATGAATGCTTATAAACCGCCATTGTTGTTGATCCTTATTTTTGGTGCAGACCTCATGAATTAGGAAGTTATTATCTTGCTCTTCCAATCGCAAATTAACATGGCTTTTGTGCCCCATCATGATTCCTCCTGCGGTGCCAATCGGGTCCACCATGTCGATGTTGAAGAATCTGCATGTTTGGATGATGGATGAAACTCTAGAAAAAAAGGTTTTTCAATTCCATAATGAAGACCTAGTCTGGTGACAGATCCTTGCAGAGCTCCTGGAGATGGTGTTGCATGATGAGGTTGCCCAACCCTTGGCAACTCTATACTAGAATTCGCATGGCTTCATAGGAACTAACGTCCCAAGTACCTAGATAGAACTCTCCAATGGAGACGAAAGCCATTGAAACGACAATGGCAACCCAAGCAGAGGTAGAGCTACAAACCCTAACAGAGCCTCATGCTGGCTGAAGCAAATTATTGCCACAACAAAATTTAATTTAACCAATACTTGTGTTTATAATAATTTTCAAGTATAATTTCAAGATTATTGAGTATACACAGGTGAGAAAACTTGACTAGAATTAAGAAAAGCATCGTAAGCAACTCTATTGTGTGAATCAAAATATTAAAATATAGCTAGTTTGGTGTAATTTGCACATAGAGAAGTTCAAAATTTATAGGTGATGAAACTCTCATGTCACATGATCATTTTGTTGGATAGAAATAAACATAAATTTTGTTATGCTAGGACTTGCCATGTTTGGTTAGAGGATCCACTGGTTTGATTTCAAACAAATTGTGTTTTTCTCTCTACAATAGAACCTTTTTATGTTATTCCACTAACATGAGAGAATCATATTCCAAAATTTATATAAATAGAAAAACTTCATTATTGTATTATTTATATGAGTAATTAATTAAGATTGAATTAATCGATGTATAACCGAAACAAGTAATTGAACCAAAAAATATTAATTATTAACTTAAGATAAAATTTTAGAATAAATAGTATATGATTATCAACTGTCAATTATTTTTTTCTAACCACGTTATTTTACCGAGAAATTATAGTTGAACAGATAAGTAATCCCAGATATTCCACAGACCAAATTTTTAAACTTTATTTGCTTTAACTAATAAAATAAAATAATACTAAAAAATTTATTAAATAATTTAGTTTGTGAGATTTTGTAAACTTTTTATCTGTGTAAATAACACAGTTATTGGTTCATTATAAGTATACAAAAATGAGAAAATATGACGTATTGATGTGAGGGAAAAAAAAGAGAAAGAAAGAATAAAATAATGTATTGTGATAAAATATTTATGAAATTTATGAAATACTTTATTTTTTTTAAATAAGTATCATTATATTTTGTCAACAATAAGAACTGACACAGTTTTACAATACAATATCTATGTCATACAATGTACCCAAAAGAAAGTCAGCATACAAGCGCACCAGTCCCAACAGACATTATTTGTAATGCTCACAATAATACTAACTATAAATTTCAACGTATAGAGAGTTTCATTGACAATGAAGAAGAAAGGGTTATCCAACAAACCAAGGTATTATCCAAACAAACAAACATTAACCCTGTGAATGAAAAGAAAATTCGCCGCAAACCAACTATATATATCTAATGAGAAGAAGAAAATTATGAGTAGCATTCCTTAAACTCAGCAGCAAAACGAGGAATTGACCAGTGACCTCCACATGTTTGAAGACCTCCAGATTTGAAGGAATGCTTTCATTCACGTTTACGTGTTTTACATTACATGAATATACACAAGCTGAAAAGAATAATTTGAATACAGTAAAATTTTGAATTTGAAACAAAAATCAAAGCTATCTTCTACGGATGAGAGAGAGAGAGAAATAACAAACATAGATACACAAATATACAAAAATTAAGAAGATAATGTTAACTAGGTGGTTACACCAATAATTATTTGGTTAAGGTTTCAACAAACCAATTACATGTAACGTCATTATTGCCACGTGAGAGCTGTACCTAATCATTTTGAAAAAATTGCAGTGCGATTTGACTCAATTTGTTGTTCAGTTATTACAAAAGAATAGGCATGAAGTGTACAAATATAAACTTTGTATGAATTTAATTTTGACTGGTGAACTCTCATTCAAACTTCAAACGGCTATCGTCACAGTTGTGTTTTTAATAGGATTTACTGGTTTATTAGTAATCTGAGTAATTGAGTCCTATTGGCCACTCTGTGGCGTTGAATAATCTCAATGCATAAAATTCAACTGCAAATAGAGGCACGGTTCAATGATAGGCATAAATTAAATAAGATATAAAATATAACGAGTGACATGACAAGTGTTCGATCTATAGCAGTTTGCTCGTCAGACTGAAATTTTTAAATCATTTAGCCACTTTGAAAAAAACAATTTCTAGCTATGTTGATGTCATTGCTAAGTCTAAATTCAACGTTTTTTGCCTTAAAAAAAGATCACTTTTGTGTGTGTATATATATATATATATATATAAAAGCTCTTCAGTGTTTTCTTTTTATCAATTTAATGTTGATGACAGTTGTCAATATCAAAGAAATGAGAGATAAATTTGGAATTCATATATGCTTAATATATTGATTTGCTAGATAATTCAATTAAATTTTGTTTGATTTTGAAAATCTTATGCAAAAAAAAAAAATCATTTTGAGAATAATCTTCAGATTCTGTCCGTAGTGTATATTTGTTTGCATATTTTTGTCGACTTGATTATTTCACATGTTTGATTTTATTTAATTTATATATAAAATCTGTTTTTCAGTTAACATAAATTTTTCAACATTTTGATTATAAGCTTTCCAGAAAATAAGTTAATTGTTCAAACATGCATATAAATAATTTTTTTTAAATATAATATATTAGTTATATTTTAATATTTTATAGTGTTCAATATAGTTTGAAGAGTCATACTCTAAAAAAGAATAGATGGTACGGATTTAATACTATTATATATGAGTAACGATAGAGAAAAAAAAAATTCTCACAAATTTTATACTATTTCATCACCACTATTCACTTTTATTTTTGTTTTTTTTATTCGTCTTTACTTTTTTCTTTCTCATCAATGGTGCTCATGGGATTTGTATCACATCTGTATTTAAAATCTTTGTGTATTTAACATTTTCCAACTATTATTATACTAGTAAAACATCATGCATGGAATAGTTTAGTCTGTTCCTACCTCCTTAGGGTCCACTATGGACCAACAAACAAACAACTGCGTTTTTCTAAAAGTCCAAGAGAAAAGGAGAATTAATATGTGCAATTTGCTTATTCTGCCAATCACAATCAATCAAAAACTGACACTTTGCATTAATAGCATCCACACACTAAATTCATGACATTTGATTAAAATGTTTTTGTTCATTTTCCTTGTCGTATAAAGATGGTGTTTAGGACCGTGGCGTGCTGTTACAACTGTACTAACTCTCTTCTCTAGTTCCTTTCAACATGTTTGTCGTTCTGGAGACTTTTTGCACTTCAACTTGTTCACAACTTGCAAAAAACTATACTTGTGTGTACATATTTTACTAAGGATCGCTCTTAGGGAAATTGTATTTTTTTCTTAATGAATTTACATCTTTTTTAACTTATGAATTCTAGTTTCCAGTTCAAAAAATTTGTATGATTATTATATTAAAAATTATTATTACCCCTTAAACATATTTTTTTCCCTACATTTTAACTATCTTGAGAATTTGATTTACACTAAAGTGACATATGAATTATAACTTTTAGTATGCTTTTTTGAGCGCACAAAAATATCAATGAGATTTTCAAGTTTAAATTTTATTGAAAGTAGGTGTGGTGAGATTAGAAGAAAGTGGGCCTTTATATAGTAAAAAATGTACAATGAATAAAAAGTAATAAATTAAACATAAAAATGTCATGTTAGTTAAAAATATTATAAATATGTATTTTCTGAACTAATTAATTAGTATACAGATTCAATATTTATTTTTGTATTGTATCAAAAAATATTTATTTTTGTATTTTGTCATTAGATACTTTTCTTTATGACCTTAACGAAACCTCCTCCCTCAACTTAAGTGACACCAAATTTAAATTCTAGCTACAAGCATATTACTTGTTCAGTAAAGACGGAGGACAATCTCACCAAAGATAAATGTCATAAAGGTTCTGGATTTGTATTTGAATGGCATTAACACTTGTCACAATTGCATTTTAACCCTTTCTTATGGAGAAATCCCTATTTCATATTGCCACTATAGATAATTAATGACTAATATTTTTTTTAATCTGAAATTAATGACTATTATTAAAAACTTTATTAAAATTCTGATTATATGATCACTAGTTAACATATGTCTTTCCTCACCAAAAATGTTAACATATGTCATTTTAGAACATTTATATAAAAAGTTTTACAAATATTTTAATAAAATATTAAGAAATAGTCTACCATAAAGATAAATTAGTATTATTATTTTTTGTTTTTTGATAAGTCACTGTCAAGACATAACCTCTTGACCTTTGTCCATTTTTTTTTCAAGAGATAGAAATTCATTATTAAAATGAGAGGGAAACAAAGTTTCAAGAGTAAAATCAATAGGATTATTCCCAAATTACTTCCAACAAGCCTAAAAGGATAATTAAACAGCGCTTTGGGCGCTAAAGATCAAACAACCTATGTAACTTCGGTTTCGAAAGTCTGAAGAATTTGTGGTTCCATTGCTATTGATAGAGATCGACGACAACGTACTAGAGTGGTTTGATGTTGGCAAGCCATGTTGATCATCAAGGACGTTTGGGACGAGAGAGACACAATTGGGGGAGGTGGTGGCCAAGGGAGAAGATGATGATCTAGAAATTGTTGGTGAGACATGAGAACTAGAGGGAGATATGTCGGGGACAAAAAACCAGTAAGCAGAGAAGCCGAGTGAGTGAATGGAAGACAAACACCCACTATCCATCCATTGCAATGCACGAGCCCTGGTGCAGCACCGAGATTAGATGCTAGAGCCTATAAGGGCTAGAGAGGCTCTATGAAGGAGAAGGAGCTACAACATCGACAAAGTGAAAGCACAACATGAGGGTCAGGGTGGCGGTACTAGGAAACCCTAGCACATGACAAACCTTAGGAAACTAGCACAAAAATAAATGAAAAGAACTTTATTCAAATCTTCGCTATTATTATTATTATTTTTTTTATAAAATCTGTATTTATAATTATATAAGTATTAGAACTCACTTAAAGTTTAAGATAATCATCAAAATAAATGGAAAGAGCCAAAATTGTATTTTTTTTAAGTGTGTAAAGTTGTTGGTTAATATTTAAGAGTGTAAAATTGTTGGTGCTAAATATATACACCAACAACTTTACACTCTTAAAAAAAAAAAATACAATTCTAGTTCTTTCCATGTTATTACTTGTGTTACAATCTATCAAATTAATAGCAAAAAGATAAGGAATGGGTTTTTTTTTTCTTCTGAGAATGAGTGTGTTTAATTGCAACCAAAGAATTGTGATTTGACTAGTCTTTCATTTTCTCACTCATATAAGGTGAAAAAAAAAGGTCAGAGATCCTTGATAATTAAAAAAAAAAAGATGGAAAAGAAAACTGTCTTGATAAAACTTTGCAGTTGAACGGTTGAAAGTGCAGAGTGTAGGTAAATTTTGATGACAATGATGTTAACTAGTTAGTGGTAGTGGAATGAGCTAAAGTTATAATATTTTCCTTAAACTTCGGTGGAAAGTTGTGGTGTAGGACCTTTAAGAATTTTAGGTCCATATGAAGGTTCATCCCAAGTTCTCAGCCTCATAATGCCTTTACTAAAGAGAGAATGTCTTTCATAAAAAAGAAAAGGGAAAAAAAGAAGGAGGGAATTTCTTTTCACTTTGTGTTGGCCCTATCTTTGCCTTCTCAAAAGGATCATGCAAGGTGCACCTTCAAATAATGACGATACCTCCATTTTTGTTGTTTTCTATCAAATAAGAAGCAAGCAACACAGTTTTACAAATTAAAAATTTAAGCACCATCAAGCGTTCAAATTAAACTCTACCTTATTCTTGTACCAAAAAACTCTATTTTATTCTATAGATAATTTATTGCAGAATAAAATCGTTGGATTAATAAATTTTGTTTTGGAGAATACGGCAATAAAATTTTAATTTATCTGTTGTACCCTGTTGATGTGTCAATATCAACCTAATTTGTGCCAAAAAATTATTGAAGCATACGTATATAATATACTCTTTAATATTCACAAATTATTATATATTTGATTATATATTTACAAATTTAGTTTTTAAAGGTTGCCTTATAAATAAAAATGTGTCATATTTTTTAATATTATTGTTATATATATTTATACACACAAATATATATGATATTTGAATTAATCTTAATCTTTTTATGCAGACAGGTGGTCACACTTGTTAATCAATCATGACATGTAAATTTATAATATATTTGGATTTTGTGTTTTATCCAAATATATAACTATGTCCTTTTGGAAACGACAAGTTCATAGTGCATGTGTTGACTATCCTTCAAATTTTGAAAACTATTGAAGTATTGTGAATATAACTTGGCGTTCATAATAGGGTACTCCAGTGAAATACAGAAGCCCCAAAAAGTATAATGTAAAGAGTAAAGTCTGAGTCGGCAACTTTCACCGTCCAAAAGTGATTCATTGACGGGTAGGTCAATATTGACTGTTGAGTGACTAACAATGTTTTAAAAATCATATTCAACTGGTCGATTGGTCGGAGAGTGAATTACGGTTAAATTTAAATTAATCAAATTATAATTCAGAAGTTTGTTAGTTTAACTTTCGGTTCAATTTAAAAAACTTGGTGACTAACCGAAATACAGAATAGTGAATAAAATAAAATACCTAAACATTTAAAAGTAAAAAAACAGTGATTAATTATTAATAAATATTGTAATAATAAATCTTGAAGGAATTACAGGTTCATATCCCTTTACATTTAATATTTATATTATGGAGACCTATAATTCCTTCTGACTTATTATTGTTGCGGAACCAAGTTCGTTTCCAACCCTATAATATGCATATTCTCTAATAAATTCACAAAAAAATAATGATAAGATTATATTACAAAGAAAATATCTACATATTGGTACAATATCAAGGATGTCGTACTTGTGGCTCCATCTTGTGCAGCAACAGGTGGCGTGCCTCGTAAGTTAGGATAGGCACTAAAAAGAAAGAGTATATAGGATAGATGCATAGTTAATAAACTCTATATTTATAGCGTGATATTACTTGTTAGAGAAGTAATATCTAAGTTATATAATTTCCTTGTAATTAAGAATTTGTTTAATTATGAAAGTATTTGATCTCAATTATCCTTGTTATGAAGAGATTTTGTTAAGATATTGTTGGTATCAAAATAATCATTTTGATAACAAATATGAATCGAAGGCTTAGTAATATGCTTAAGGCAATTTGATGAAGCCTTCAATTTGGGTAAGAATTAAAGTTGCATAAAGGAGCAGATTTGTGGATTTCGAAAAGAGATTTGATTAGAGTAGTCAAAGAATATGATTTACCAAGCTTTCGAATGAAGAATTGGATCAAGCTGAAGGAGAAAATTGAAGATTAAAGACTCCATGACACTTAGAAGAATTCAAGGTTGTCTCAAAATTAATTCAATTTTGAGTAGGTTCGAGCAGTCAAATGTTTAAATTCAAATTTGTTTTTTGAATTTGAAATGTAATTTTTAGAAGTTAACTACTTATTTTAAGACCAAGACAAGCGTCATTGTTAGGATCAACATCTTGTAAGAAAGGTTGTTACTGGTTTTGTCTATAAATATTCAAGGGAGTGAAGACATTAGGACGGTTGACACTTACACACAATCTCTCACAAGTCCTATTAAGTCCCTATGACACCTACGGACAAATAAAGAAATAGTCAAATATGCCTTTGATCCTACTTGTTTCTTGTACCTTTACACATTCAATTCAACTTTCATTTCAAATTATATTTTGCTCTCAGAATTGTTCTTTACTTGCAGTGCTTTTATTTATTTTTCTATTCACATTGCCTCTTATTTTCATTTACTTTGCATCATTTATCCTTTATTCGTATTACTTTTAGTTAATTTGGGTCATTTTCATTTCTACACCTCGATTTAACTTGCACTTTAACAATTTCAGACATTTATCTTAATCAAATTTGTTCATTGAATTTCTTTTACACTTTTAACAATTTTAGCTATTTTTCTTAATTGAATTTGTCCATCCCATTTCTTTACTTTCCAAAGTGGTCTGTTTTTTTATTATTCTTTCTTTAACATCATTTTTGCCAACCACCAAGAACTTGAAAGTCCTTTAGAGGAAGTGATTCCCTTCTCAGATTGATAACTGGAATTGAATTTGACTTTGACAAAAATATGATTAAACAAATTGACATGCCCGATGAGACCAAGTTTAGAGACTGGTTAGTAAAACAAAAAACACATGACTTCTTATGCACTTGAGGAGTGGTAAATTAGTGCCAAGAAAGTAAAAAAATATATCATCCAATTCCTAGAATGCTCAAAGAGAGAATAATGATTTGAATGGCAACAAGGACCCCATAGTGTCCGCATCTTTGCCTCAAAATCCTATGGTGAGCGAAATTGTCTAAAATACAGGGGTACCTGCGTTGAACGCATAAGTAAAAAGTCTTGGGATGAATCAAACTACACCTTTGTACGAAATGCCTCATGGTTTTACACCCCAAAATATGTCACAACCTATAAGGACTTCATTACTCACTTATACTACTTCAATCCTAAATATGGATTCTCCTCGAACCCAATTCACCAATGTTGGTCAAATAGCAAGAACTAGTGGAGGTCGAACAAAAAGACTAAGTCCGAGAAATATTCTTATCTTTGCCACTATGTCAAGGGATATGCCTATAAACTTGGGAAACACCAACATTGCTTTCAACAATATTAGACAACAAGTAGATGAGAGTAACTATGAGATGATAAATATGTTGACTTAACAAATGAAAACTCTCATAACACCATTAATAGAGTCAATTAACAATAACTATTACGCATTAGCTAGACAAATGAGTTGAATAGCTAATGTGTTTGGAAATTCTGATGATCCCATAATTAATCAAATAGGAAATGCCCAACCTACAAACAATGTCCAAAACTAACTTGTTCAACCTTATGGTATTCAAATAGTCAATCCTAGAATGCTGACAAACTCTAGAGAGGAATAGGCAGAACAATGTTGGGGGCCATCAACACATAAACCATGTAGTCGAGCAAATTTTGAATAGGTTTGGTTTTAATGTAGGTTATGTCAATCAACCCTATTTCATGTTAGAATTCCCTAAATTTATCCAGTAGGTAGAACTTCCAAGAAGATACAAAGTACCAAAACTTTCTAAGTTTGCTAGAGAAAGTGGTGAATCAATTGTAAATCACATAGCCAGATACACTATCAACATAAGGGATATAGCTTCGAATGAATACTTAAAAATAAAGTATTTCCCTAATTCTTTAACTAAGAACACATTCACTTGGTTCTCGACTCTACAACCCATTCAATACACACATGGAACCAGTTAGAAAGAAGTTTCCATGAACAATTTTTCAGGGGGGAAACAAAGGTAAGTCAAATGGATTTATTTAACATCAAGCATTCCCATGGTAAATCTATTGATGACTATCTTATTAGATTTTGACATGTAAAAAATAGACGTTTTACAACTATCCCTGAGTCTGAAGCAGTTAAGTTGGATGAAGTAGGCTAGATTATTCAATCAGAAAGAAACTAGTAAACCAACAATTACTAGATATGTCTCAATGGGTTGAAAAAGTAAGGCAAATCGAACAATTAAGAATGGAGACAGAAAAGTATAAGAAACATGTTAAAATGGATAAGGTTACCTATGTCGAAGTCAAAGAAAATAAGGATGGAAATGAAGTTAACTTATCAAAACTTCAATTAGGTTCACCCTATGTTTGTTCTTCCCTAAAACCTATTTGAGCAAAATATAAGATGCAATACTCTAATAGGCAATCATATGCATTCAACATCACTAAAGTCGATCATATTTTTTATGTCTTGCTAAAGGACAAACAAATAAAATTACTTGATGATCATAAAATTCCTTCCCCTGAAGAAATTAAAGGTCAAAAGTACAGTAAGTACTACTATAAATATGGTCATTCGACTAATAACTGTGTACATTTTAAGGATTTGATTCAAAGAGGAATCAAAGAAGGAAGATTAAAATTCAAAGAGAAGAACCAAAAGGAAATGAAGATAGAAACATATCCTTTTGAAGTTGAAGCAAGCTACATTGAATCTACTAACTTCTTAAAAGTTAATATAGTGGATATTACTGAAGGCATCAATCCCCAAGTGGATACAAAGGTCGATTTAGATATGTATGAGGCAAATGAGAAGGAAATCTACCCAAAGCTAGTGAATCCTTAGTGGATTTCATACTAAGAAATAAATAAGAGGATAAGGACATTTCTCTTTGCCTAAGGTTTTGCATAGTATTTGACAAGCTTGTAGCTAAATCTTATAAAGCAGCTAAAGGGAAGAAGAAATCCAACAAATCCCTTGTGTGGGATCTAAGAAGATTGAAATATAGCATTAGTCAGTTAACCAGAAGTCAGTGGTAATGGTAGGCTTTTTAGAGGGGTTTAAGAGAGGAAAGACTAGAGTGCCATCCTCGAACGTGGTTAACAACAAGTGGATACAGAACAATTAGAAGTTCCAAAGCCTACCATCCTTCCGCAAGCTAATTTTGGCACAAGTTTGAGTTAGGAGTGCAATACCCAATGGTGTGGAGTATTGGAAAGCCAAACACTTGGCAAGGGAACGAAGTTGGTCAGACCTTGAATTTAGGGAGAAGCCTTGTCATGTCAGAGACTCAATGGAGAAAAGTGCAAGGGTTTTGACAACAACAAAGAACCCCTAAGGCCAATATTCAACCTTATGTTAAAGTAGTAAGAGGGACTTAGCTGAACTAGAAGGAGAAGGAAAAATGACAAGTTTCACCAATGGATGAAGATTTGGTGATTGCTAGTTTTGAGTCTAGTTTTGATGATGATCTTGAAGTCATCTTTGATAACTTTCTGATGAATGTGGTGTCAGTTCTACCAGCTGAATTAGCAATGATCTCGAATGGAGAAGGCTTCGCAGGTGACCATTGAAGTTGGAAGCAACATAAGAAAGGGGGTTGAATTGTGTTCTCTTTTTGTTCCTAAAAGATTAACTTTCTCACACTTTTCTTAAGTGGGTTCACTTGGAGGTGAGAAGGTTACAACTCAAAACAAATGATCAGTGAGAAGCTTCAGAAAAGAAAGTAACAAACCAACTTGAGAAGGTTCGTGAGAAGCTTTACTGATTGAGTGAAAGCAACCTTCTCACCACTTTACTCTTTCTTTTTGAAAATATTTAAGTCTCTTAGCTCTTTAAAAACTATTTTCTTGAATCAAATACTCTAGATTTAGTAGATAAAACAAAATCAACTTATGATCTTTATTAAAAATAGATTTCAAGAATTTTCTCATGTTATATTTTAAATTTTATACTTTAAAGAGTTTGAGAATCCAAGGATAAAAAAAAGATGAAGAAGATGAGGATCATACTAGAGATTTATGTTGGTTCACCTCTAAACCACGTGGGGTTACATTCAATACCTAGTAAACCACTAGGATTTCTACTATGTGAGTATTCTTTAATCACCCAAGCCTCTCCAGGTTTAAATACAAGTATTCTTCAACAACCTTTTCTGGCCTTACACTAAGTATTCTTCAACAGCCTCTCTAGGCTTTCACACTCAGATTCAAGTGGCTTGGACAACCTCACAAGCTCACTCGTTACAAGATAGAATCAGAGGTAGAGAAATGTGTTTGTTTAACTTGTCTAGCTCGTGAAATCACTCTAGGAGTAGACACAAACACTTATACAAATTAGTAACAACACCTAATGATGGATTTATATAGATCAGGTTCAGGTAGGTATGGGTAAGAAGGTTTAACTCTTATTAGCTTGTTAGAAAATTTCTCAACAAAGTTCTCTAGTTGATCTTCAAGCTTGATTTCTTTTATAGGCTTCGAAATATGACTGTTGGAGACTGCAAATGATGATTGTCCTTGCCGGTGGTAGGTGATCGTTATTTTTTCATTTTCTTGGACACATCAGCTTTCTACTTTAAGGTGAGAAGATTCTTTAGAAACCTTTTCAAGGTCAACCTTCTCATTGAGTATTCTCAACTTGAAGCTTCTCAAGTACTTTCTCATCAGTTTTCTCACAGAACCTTCTCATGCCTGAAGACTTCAACCTTCTCAGCTTTAAGCTTTACCATCTAAGAGATAAATCTTCAGTTTTAATGATGGTGGAGATGATTTGAATTTCTTCCAATAAAGTAATCTCTTGTGGGAGTTCTGCATTGCTCAATCTTTGCATCTTCCCACGAACTTCTCATATTGAACTTTCTCATGTTCTTCAAAAAGCTTCTCATGTATCACTTAAACTTTCTTAAGTTAAGATTCATTCTTTTCAGGCATTTCAGATGACCAAAAAGCTTCATTACACTTTGTTTTAATCCTGTAAAACTTAATAACACAGAAAACACTCCACACAGATTAAGTCTAAATGAATCTGAAGACTCACCAGATTATCTTCCTAAGAACAGGGGCTTAACACATTATTGGGTTTGTCATATCGCTCAATTCAGTTTACTTTATGTTCTGTGTTGATGTTTCACTCAATTATCATTCACATGCAACTCTATCATATGCTTGACAAATTTCTATCAATCAAGAATATATACACAAATTGCACACAGCAAGAGGACTTTAATGGGTTGTAATAAGGCTAAGGTTCGGGTGTGGAATTTTTGGAAGGTAGCTAACTTAGGTGGAGTTCAAGATCTTCGTCAAAATTACCCACCTCCAAACTTAGATATTTCTGTATTTTTACCCATATTTCTGGTAACAAGGGAAAAGTTCAGTTTTTTATTTTTATTTTTGTTTTTGTTTTTGAAGAAAATCCTTTGATAATTTACTCATTCCTCCCTTTTTATTGCATAGGCACCCCACCCCAAACTTATACTATTGGTTGTCCTCAATCATTGTGGTCAGGACCTATAATTAGGTAACTCTTTTGACACAGTCCTAAACTCCACCTAAACAGGGTAGTACATTGTTTTTCAGGGAATTTGAGCTTGTAATGTGGCTTATTACCAACAAGAAAGTCTTAGGCTCAAAGGGGTTCACAAAGGGTAATACTTGAGGGTTGGCCATTTAAGTCTCAGTATTTAAAACAAGAACAGTGCCTCAAGTCAGTTTGTGTGCAACAGTGAAATGTGCAATCAATCACAGAAAGAAGTCAAGTTCTGTAGAGAAAACACATGAATGGAATGCATAATGAACAAAATCTGTTGAAGCCCAAAAGCTCACAGGATTGATGCAGTAGAGTACTACGACACCACATTCAGTCTCACTCACCCCCATACTTAGGTTGAAATCTAATTTAGACCTCACCCTTTCTTCCTTGGACAAGGGTATTTGCAACCCAATTTCCCCAATTGATTGGTGACTTTTGAAAGAAGTCCTTCTTCTAAGTCCATTTTGAGCAAGGGATTGTGTGGTGAGAAAGGATTAATTCAAGGTATTAATGTATTTTACATGCAGTAGAGTAAAACTTGTCTTAATCAGATGCATATGGATAGCAAACACCATTCTGTCATTAACATTTTTTTTTAAGAAAATCAAAAGGGCCCCCCACTGGTCATTAAGCCTACTATATTTAAACAGTGGGGGCAGACAATACTACAATTCTAAAAACAAAAATTAAAACAACTAAAACAAATTAAAACAAACTAAAGAAGGATCAAGGGAAGTCCTGGTCATCTGATGCTGCAGCACCTTAGGTGTTTCTTCTTGCTCAAGGCTGAGCCAATCTTGCACTGCTCCTTCTGCTGCCAGATCTGGCTATCTGCGTCATTGTTATCTTGTTTGTTGCTGGAACTTCCTTGGTAATGGCCAACTCAACACTTCTTTCTTTTTCAGCTTCATCCTCCCCCTCCCCTCCACCAGATCTTGGTTGAGCCTTAGAGACTGTGAAGGACTTGAGTTTCTCAACTCTTCCTATAATAGGCATGTTATCTTCAGAGTCCTCACTGGGTGCAGTGGGAGTCTTCTTAGCATTTACATCAATTCTTAATTATTTTCTAATTTTGGGAGGAGCTCTGTGCTTGATTCAGCCCTTCTTTGGTCGATGGGGGGTCTTTTGGTACTTCATCAACCATCTTTTCTTTTCCTCTCTTGGACCCGCTTGGTTGAGTTGGAGGTGGTGTTGGATCTCTAGGTGGTGGTGGTGGTGTTCAGTCAGAACTAACTTCATTGTTATTTACTAAGTGCTCACTAACAGTGGGATTCACAGAAGGGATTTCAGGGTCTTGTTCTGGTGCAGGAGGGTTAGCAGGTGCAGTTTCCTTTGCAGGGTTGGTTTATTTCTTGGGTTCAGGGGAAGAGTGCTAGAATGGGTCAAAGATTGCTTCAAGAAACAGGGGAGGGTAGCTACCTTGTCTCAGCTTGTTGATTCCAAGGGTCCTTTGCATCCACAGATATTGCTTTTTAGAAAATTCCCAGAAGAGTTGCTGTTGCTTTAAACTATGCTGCAGCAGTTGATAGCATTGGTCCACTTTTGTGTTCACATCATCCGGATGTTCCTGCTGCCCAGATGGAGGAACTGAACCTTGCACCTTTGATGTTAATGCCCCAAAATGCTTGATAGCCAGCAAATCTATGGCCCCCTTGTTGTCCATAATTTCATCCTCAGACAAGGCCATTATTCCACATCTCAAACATAAAGAGGTGATTAGAGAGGGGAAAAACAACAATCCCTTCTTCTTGAATGCGCAGGTAATAATTTCTCTCTCAATCAGTTGTCCTACATCCACTTTCTTCTTCTTCAGAATGCAATACAAGAGGACTAACCTCTCCTTGTTTACTGTTTCTAAGTGCGCGGTGGGGAGAATCTTGGTTCGGATGACATGATACCAAACTTTGGCCAAAGGGGTGAGATCAGACCTGGCTATTTTCCAACTCTCATCTATCTGAATCCAGTTTGCCCCTTGCACAATGACTTCCCTCGTCATGTCATTCAGCTCTGTTTCTTTAGCATTTCTCAATAAAGTCAAGTATTCATCTTCAACATTATTCAAGCCCCACCTTCTATTCTACGTGGCACCAGAGAACGACACCTTTGAATCCCTCACTATGACATATTTTTGCTGTGGTGAGGTCAGATTGGCATAAAACTCGCGCACAAAAGGGATTATAGGTTCTCTCGGGTGAGTCACGAACTTCTTCTAGTTGTGATTGTCTATGAGCTCAGCAACATCCTCAGTGAGCCCATAATGAGGGGAGTCCAGAATGAAGAAACCTTTCTCCAAATGGAAGTTCCGCTTCTTGATTTCCCTCTCGAACTTTAGTCTCCCTTCCTCATCCATAAAACGTAAATTGGTCTCCTCACCAAAAGAGGATGAACTGGCAATAATGAACTTTTTGGAAGACTGAGCTTGTGCTTTACCCATGGTATTTGGAATGGTATAAAAGAGGAGTAGGTTGATGGTGATGGAAAGAGACAGGTGAGACAGAACGTGTAAGTGGGGTTGCGTGTGGGGCTAAGGCAGAGAAGATAGTGGCTTTAATAGAGAGAAAGGGAAGTTGAGGTGAGAGGTTAAGGATGGAGGTGAGTGGTGGAGAAAAAGGTGGCATTAAGTGAGTGGGTGGAGGCAATTTACATTCCCATGATTTCTGCAACCCTTCCTTGTTCACTAACTCTTCAACTCTTGAACTTGGAAAACTAAAAAAAAAATAATACAGTTGAACGTGGGCTTTTGCGCTTGCCCAACTGCTACCACCAATACACTGTTAACTGGGCCTGATGTGACCACACACCACCCTGTCCAGGACAACCTTGAGCTTAAAATACTTTAGTCTGTAACATATGTTAGCAACATTTATATATTTATTAAACTAAACTAAACTAACCCATTTTAACTGAAATTTAAAAGACAATGTAAAGGATATACAACTGGGCTGCCTCCCAATAACGCTTAGTTTAATGTCCTCAGCCTGACTCCACACTGGTGGCTAAGGATCTGAAAGATGAATGGTGGCCTTCATTCTTGCACAGGGCTCACCCCAATATTGCTTCACCCTTTGGCCATTCACCTTGAACTCTCTTCCAGAACTCTCCTCCAACAAATCCACAGCTCCATGAGGATGCACTTTGACCAATTTAAATGGCCCAGACCACCTTGATTTCAACTTCCCAGGGAACAATTTTAATTTGGAATTAAACACGAGCACTTGCATGCCTTCAACTAATTCCTTGGGTTGGATTTTTTGATCATGCCATGCCTTGACTTTGCTCTTATATACTTCAGGATTTTCATAAGAAAAGAGCCTGAACTCTTCAAGTTCATTCAGCTATAGTAACCTTGCTTCTCCAGCTGTTTGTGCATCGAAATTCAACTTCTTTATGGCCCAAAATGCCTTATGTTTTAGCTCTATTGGTAAATGGCAAGCCTTGCCATAAACCAATCTGTAAGAGGACATGCCAGTAGGGGCCTTGAATGTCGTTCTGTAGGCCCAGAGAGCTTCATCTAAGTGCACAGACCAGTCCTTCCTGGAAGGATTCACTATTTTTTCAAGGATTCTTTTGATCTCTCAGTTGGACACTTCAGCTTGTCCACTGGTCTGAGGATGATAGGCAGTGGCCACTTTGTGTTTCACTCCATATTTTGCAAGTAAGTTAGCAAACAGCTTATTGCAAAAATGTGTCCATTCATCACTGATTATAGCTCGAGGAGTGCCAAATCTGGTAAATATGTTCTTGTGCAGGAATTTCGTGACTACCCTGGCATCATTGAAAGGCAATGCAACTGCTTCTGCCCATTTAGAGACATAGTCTACTGCAACTAAGATGTAGGCATTTCCATAAGATATAGGGAATTGTCCCATAAAATCTATTCTGCACACGTCAAACAATTCAATCTCCAAAATGGTGTTGAGTGGCAATTCTTGTCTGTTAGAAATATTCCCTACCCTCTGACATCTATCACAATTCTTGGCAAATTCTTGAGCATTTCTGAACAAAATGGGCCAAAAGTACCCCGATTGCAGGACCTTTGCAGCTGTTCTTTTTCCTCCAAAATGACCACCATAAGGAGCAGCATGGTAATCACTAAGGATAGCTTGCATTTCTTCTTCAGCAACACATATCCTCATGATCTGGTCTTGGCACCTTTTGTACAGAAAAGGTTCATCCCAGTAAAAGTGTTTAACTTAATGCAGAAACCTCCTTTTCTGTTGAGAGTCCATTCCTAATGGAATTACCCCGCTGACCAGAAAATTCACAATGTCTGCATACCAGGGTGCTGCAGCATCTTCAATCAGTAAAAGGTGTTCATCAGGAAAATTTTCTTTAATTTCTCCTTGAGGCTTGATTTCTCCTTTTTCAACAATTCTGGAGAGATGATCAACTACCTGATTTTCAATCCCCTTTTTGTCTTTGATCTCCAAATCAAATTCTTGAAGCAAGAGCACCCATCTGATAAGCCTTGGCTTTGCATCCTTCTTGTCAATGAGATTCTTGATGGCTGTATGATCTGTGTATACCACTACTTTGGTTCCCACCAGATATAGTCTGAACATGTCAAACACAAATACAACTGCCAACAATTCTTTTTCTGTATTGGTGTAGTTGATCTGAGCATCAATGAGAGTCTTGCTAGCATAATAGATAGTATGGAAGATCTTGTTATGCCTCTAACCTAGCACAGCTCCTACTGTAAAATCACTTGCATCACACATCAATTCAAATGGCTTCTCCCAATCCGGAGCTACTATTACAGAGGCAGTGATCAGAGCCTTCTTCAAAGTTTCAAAAGCTGATAAACACTCTTCTGTGAATTTAAATGCACTATCATACTCCAGCAGTTTGCACAGTGGCTTGGATATTCTAGAGAAGTCTTTGATAAATCTCTATAAAACCCAGCATGTCCTAGAAAATTTCTGATGCCCTTGACAGAATTGGGTGGGGGAAGTTTTTCTATCACCTCAATCTTAGCTTTGTCCACCTCTAAGCCTTTCTTTGACACTTTGTGACCTAGGACAATGCCTTTCTTGACCATGAAATAGCACTTCTCCCAATTCAGAACTAAATTGGTTTCCTCACATCTGTCCAGTACCTGCTCTAGATTGTCCAAGCATCCCATGAATGAATCTCCAAAAACTGAGAAATCATCCATGAAAATTTCCATAGTCTTCTCAATAAAGTCAGAAAAGATGGCCATCATGCACCTCTGAAAAGTTGCTGGAGCATTGCAAAGCCCAAAAGGCATTCTTCTGAAAGCAAATGTACTATAGGGACAAGTGAAAGTAGTCTTTTGCTGATCTTCGGGTGCTACTGCTATCTGATTATAACCAGAATAGCCATCCAGAAAGCAATAAAACTCTCTCCCAGACAACCTATCAAGCATCTGATCATTGAATGGTAATGGAAAATGATCCTTCCTTGTGGCCTTGTTCAACTTTCTATAATCCATGCATATCCTCCAACCTGTGACTGTTCTTGTAGGAATCAGCTCATTCTTTTTATTTTTCACTACAGTAACTCCTCCATTCTTTGGAACGCACTGCACAGGACTTACCCACACACTATCTGAAATGAGGTAGATGATTCCTGCGTCAAGCCATTTAATGATCTCCCTTTTCACCACTTCTTTCATAATTGGGTTCAATCTTCTCTAGCCTTCAATACTGTTCTTGGCATCTTCTTCTAACAGAATTTTGTGCATACAAAGGCTAGGACTGATTCCTCTAATGTCTGCCATTTGCCACCCAATAGCTTTCTTGTGCTTCTTTAAAAGTGAAATAAGACTACCTTCTTGCTCAGAAGTTAAGAAGGAAGAGATGATGATAGGAAGAGTTTCCTTTTCTCCAAGATACGTATACTTCAAATGAGAAGGTAGTTGCTTCAATTCAAAGGTGGGAGGTCTTTCAAGAGAAGGTACATTCTCTTTGAAGGTGTCTGCAGATACATCTAAGGATTCATATTTTCTGATCCAAGATCTGTGTGCCAAATTCCCTTCAACTAGCTGCTTTAACTTTTCATTTCCACAATCAGTTTCCTTATTCAGTTCAGACTTATGTTCTAATACTTGCCCTGATGCTATCAATTGCACTTGCACAAGGGAATCAATATTAGTAATAACAGAACAGCTTTCCATCTCTTCATCAGGATAGTGTAATGCATTAAAAACATTGAAAGTTACTTGCTGATCATTCACCCTCATAGTAAGCTCTCCTTTCTGTACATCTATCAATGTTCTTCCAGTTGCCAGGAAGGGTCTTCCAAGGATGATTGGAACTTCCTTGTCAGCCTCAAAGTCTAGAATAATAAAATCCACTAGAAATACAAACCTGTCCACTTTGATTAGGACATCTTCAATCTTTCCTTTTGGGTAGGCAATAGACCTATCAGCAAGTTGCAAAGTCACAGTGGTAGGCCTGGCTTCACCAATTTTCAGTTGTTTGAAAATGGACATAGGCATCAGATTAATACTTGCTCCAAGATCACATAAGGCTTTTCCACAATAAGTATTTCCTATAAAACAAGGGATAGTAAAGCTGCCTGGATCTTTTATTTTCTGTGGAACTTTATTCTGCAACAGCTGGCTGCACTCCTTTGTCATTGCCACTGTCTCGAATTCTTCCAATCTCTTTCTCTTAGTAAGGATATCCTTCATAAATTTGGTGTAGTTAGGCATCTGCTGTAGAGCTTCAACCAGAGGTATGTTAATGTGCAACTGCTTCAGAATTTCCAGAAACTTATTGAATTGCTTCTCTTGAGTTGCCCTTTTCAACCTCTGTGGAAATAGAGGAGGTGGCCTCTCTGGAATCAGCTTGAGCTCAGTCCACTTATGAATGACTTGCTCTGTATCTTCAAATAGTGGAGTTGATTCATGCTTAGGCTCCTCTGTTTCAGCTGGTTCAGTCGTCTTTGTTCCCTGCTGCTTAGATGCTATAGCATCCTGTAGCTCTTTACCACTTCTTAGGATTACGGCTTTAACTTGCTCATTCCCTTTATCATTTGAAGATGATGGAGATTCTGTAGAAGCGGGTAAGGTGCCAGCAGGTCTGTTAGCTAATGCATTGGCCAACTGACCTACTTGATTCTCCAAGTTTCTTACAGCAGCTCCTTGATTCTGAATTTGAACCGTAGTTTCAGCCATGAAAGTTTTCAACATAGCTTCCAAAGATGATTCCTTTGCAAGAGCATGGTTCTGCTGCTGCTGACTGTTTTGTTGCTGTTGTTGGTACTGTGGAGAAGCATAACCAGCTGGAGGATTTAAAGTGTTGCTGTGATTACTGTAGCTGAAATTAGGATGTTGCTTCCAGCCAGGATTATAAGTATTGGAGAAAGAATTGTTCCCTCTATTTCCCACATAATTCACTGACACTAGATTATCAGGACATTCTTCAAACCGATGCCTTCCTCCACAGAACACACAAGCTACTGAATTTACTGGAGCCGTAATAGGTTCAACCATAACAGGTTCCTTACTGGTGTTAGCCGCAGTTAAATTTTTCAACATGTTGGTAATGGAAGCAAGCTGAGCAGACATAGCAGTTATCTCCTTCACTTCATGAGCACCAGCCACACCTTTAGAAGAAGTTGTTCTGCTAGTTGGCCACTGATAACTATTGGCAGCTATGCTCTCTATTAGCTCATAAGCTTCATTATAAGACTTAGTCAACAGAGCACCTCCAAAAAAGGCATCCAGCATCAACCTTGAAGAAGGTAATAATCCATTGTAGAAAGTTTTCATTTGAATACATACAGGAATGCCATGATGAGGGCACTTTCTCAACAGATCTTTAAACTTCTCCCATGCTTCATACAGTGATTCATCATCAATCTGCCTAAAGGAAGTAATGTCATTCCTCATTCTGGCTTTTTTAGTGGGAGGGAAGTATTTTGTCAAGTACCTTTTAGCCAATCCATTCCAAGTAGTAATTGAATTAGGTTCCAAAGAGTTCAACCAAGTCTTTGCTCTGTCCCTCAGTGAGTAAGGGAAGAGCCTTAATTTGAATGCATCATCACTTACTCCAGGAATCTTGAAATTGCTATCCACTTCCAGAAATTGCCTTAAATGCAGGTGAAGATCTTCAGTAGGAGCACCACTGAACTGCCCAATAGTTTGAAGCATTTGAAACATCATAGGCTTGAATTCAAACTGCTGGGTAGTTATTTTTGGCCTCACTATCCCAGTATTCATCGTTTGAGGATCAAAGACTACATAGTCCCTGATGGACCTCTCTCTGTCATTTGCTATGTCAATCATACTAGGCTGCTCCTCATCATTTAAGAAAAGATCAGCCATGAAGCCTAACTCAGAATGTTGAGTTTGAGCACGTTGTTCTTTGGTTCTCTTCCTTAACCTCTTAGTTGTTTTCTCTATCTCCAAGTCAATTTAAAACTCGGTGCACCCTTGTCACAAGCATACAGATTGTAATACCGTTTCGAGCACAGTACACCAAATTTTTAGAAGTAACTAAATAGAAAAAGTTAACAAAAGAATTTAAATATTCAACACCATTGTCAATCCCCGGCAACAGCGCCAAAAACTTGTTGGATTTGTTAAAAGATGTGCAAGTGTACACAGTCAAACAAGTAATAAAGTGTGAGTAAAGATCGTCCCCACAAGGATTTAATTGTATTGAATACAAATTCTATAATTAACCTTTCCTATTTAACGTAATAAAATGAGAGAAATTTTTAAGCATGTCAAGTACATGGAGTAATGAGGTATCAAAGCAGTAAGTAATAAATGCAAGGAATTAATAAAAACAATAAATAAGTGTTTTAAAACAGAAATGGAAACAGTTAGGATTCTAATCCTTTGTAATTCTTAACTTCAGGGTAACGCACGCTTCAGGATGCTACAGCATCTAGTCCAGGAAATAAATTTTTGCTCTCCAGCAGTAAAAACTGAGTTCATTAAAAGCTTCTTATTCCTAAGTTTACATTAATTTCCCTCAGTTGTCAAAGAAGCACGTCCAGCTACTTAAAGACTTGAAGGCTATTCCTAGCTCATTCAACACAACTAATTTTCTAATTAATTGTTCTATCTTTATCTTCTAATCAAGTCCACTAACTTGGCTTTTTCAGACGAAGTTAGTTGATAATTCAGATTAATTGATCAAGCTAAACCGAAATTAAACATTAAAGCAAAAAATAAGAAAATGAATAACATCCATAACATTTGATTACCCTTCAGTACAATTACAAATTCATAGAATCCTAACTAATGGAATTTAGCTCATAATGAGCTTGAAAACAAAGCAAGCAAAGGAAATGGAAAATAAAGACATGATGCGTAATAATTGAAATTACAGATAGAACCAGGAGCTGACGGCTCTGCACAGTACCCAAAAAGCTCTCCTCTTAAAAGTAAAGTCACACTCACTATTTGTACTAGCTCCTAAAATAGGGTTACACTCTCTCTCATGCCTTACTTTTTGGGCTTTTACAAATTCAAATACTAAAATATTCCTTGGCCCAATTCCCAAGTACACACAACTGCTACATTGTATTCTCTTTCTTCCTTTTAAGCACAGCACAACAGGTATTTTGTCTTCTAGTAGGCAAGAACTGAGCTGGAAATGATTTTATCTTATAGTGATTCGCTCCCCCAAAGCTGCAAAGATTCCAAAACATCCCAGAGCAATTCCTTCAGCAATTACACCTTTAAAACCTGTTCAAAACTAAATCAAACCTTCAGCAATAACAGATCAGAATTTACAACTTTTCACAATTAATCCAATTAACACAGATATTTACTTAATCAAACAAAACTTGAAGTTCTTATCCAAAATTGATCAAAATAAGAACAATGATTAAGCTAAAAGGATAGTAATAACTCTTATTTCTAAGAGTTATCAGAATCAAAATGTGAGAAATTTCAAACCATATTTTTAACATAATTGTTATCATCAAATCAAATTAAGTATTAATAAGTACTAAAAGGGCTTTGGAGCTTACAACTATCTGAACGAACTAGAGAATGTAAATGAAGATTAGGTCTTTGTCGAAGAGGACATGGTGGAGGCCAAAGAAACTCTGCTATCTTTGACATATCTTCCCAAGAGATAAAAGATTACCTTCGACCACTGTATGTCAAGGTTATTGTAGATGGAAAGTTAGTATTGATAGATAGAGGTACTGTTATCAACCTAATGCCAAATAGTGTGCTCAAGAAATTTGGAAAAATTGAAGTTGACTTATTACCTCACAACATGGTAGTGACAGATTTCAATGGCGAATGCTCAACATCTGAAGGAGTAGTAATGTTGAGCATTCAAGTGGGAACAGTGACGCACCTAACTTTATTCATAGTGGTGCTTTCAAAAGCGAGCTACAATCTGCTGTAGGATCAAGATTCAAGATTGGATACATATGGTAGGAGCGGTACCATCAACAGTTCGCCAAAGGATGTTCATGTGGAATGACGAAGAGGAGTTGGAGATGATCAAGGTAGATGATAGTTTATATTATTTGTAGAATTATCATGTTGATCTTAAAATGTATTATCTAGCAGTAAATCCTAAATGTTTGGGACAAAAGGGCATTCGACAAGGATGTCATTTCAATGTGTCAATTAGACATAAATAGGTTCTATCTGGTACCCAAGGTTGATTTAGTTTGGCCACAATCAATAGACTGAAATGACCATTAAGAGCCAACTAGCTTGATTATCAGTCTATATGACTGACAAATGTGTCTAGGCCACTAAAAGTGCAATTTTAGATAGTATTTATGATGACTCTCCATTAGGTTTTGAACAATCACCATTGAAAGAGATTAATTTAGGTGATAGTAATAATAAATGTTCAACCTATATAAGTAGTTTGTTATCGGACAAATTTAAATCAGATTTGATCAAGTTGTTCGAAGAGTTCAAAGACTGTTTTGCCTGAGATAACAAAGAAATGCCTAGATTGAGTTGACAGCTAGTGAAGCATCGACTGCTAATTAGAGCAAGACAAAGGTCAATCAAACAAGCTCCATGGAGATTTTCTCCTGATATGGTTTTGAAGATCAGGGAAGAAATTAAGAGGCTACTGAAGCAAAGTTCATTAGAACCATAAGGTAATTTTCTTGGTTTCTTGGTCAAAAAGAAGGGACCAAAAGTTGATCAAAATAAGGCAAAAGCCATATTGGAGGCATCCCCTCCATCAAATAAAAAGTGACTTCAGTCTTTGTTGGGCAAAATTTCCTTCAAAGGTTCATTTTGAACTTATCAGGAAATATCAAAATATTGTCTCCATTTTTTAAACTCAAGTCACAAGAAGAGTTTGTATGAGAGAAAGAACACCATGAAGCCTTTGACAAAATCATAGAGTACATGACAAATCCACCAATAATTACCCCTCCGACTTGAGGATGTCCTTTGAACTTATATGTTTCAGCATCGAATGAAATTATTGGGAGCATACTAGCCTAAAAGAATAAGATTAGAGTCGAAAGAGCTATTTACTACCTCGATCGAGTTCTTAATGATGTTGAAACAAGATATAGTGCTATCAAAAATTTATATTTATCATTATATTTTTCATGTACTAAATTAAAGTACTATATGAAACCCTATAATATATTTGATCTTTCTAAAATAGACAAAATAAAATACATGTTATCTAAACCTATTTTGAATGGTCAAATTGGCAAATAGGCTCTTGCTTTAACTAAGTTTTTGTTGCAATATACATCTTTAAAGGTAGTAAAAGGCCAAATTTCGGTTAATTTCTTGATTGGTCACTTCTATGTTGAAATCGAACTAGAGGAAATTGACTATGTTGGACAAAAACCCAGGAAATTATATTTCAACAGGTTGAAACATAGTGGTGGCATTGGTTTGGGGATTTTAATTCTTTCCCCATTTGGTGTACCAACAAAATTTATGTTCGAACTGAAATACAGGTGTTTAAATAATGAGGCTGAATACGAAGCCCTAATAGCTGGATCAAAATATTAATCTAACTTAAGGCTAAGAATGTTAAAATAATGGGCAATTCACAGCTGATACTCAAGCAAATTGCTCGAGAATATAAATGTGTTATTCATCAATTAATCAAGAACGACCATCACAACAAGGCTATTAAGTGAGTTCGATGAGGTAATAATTAGCATGTTCCAAGAGAACTTAATATAGAAGCTAATGAGTTGGCACATATAGCTTCTTAGTATAAAATTTCAATAGATGTGTTACTAAAATTAATCAAAATAAAAGAAAAGTTATACTCATTCGAAGAAGCATAAATTTGTACAATTAAGAACTTGGATCAATCTGATTGGAGAAAAGCAATTGTTGATTACTTAAGGAATCCAAGTTCACCAGTCAAAAAGAAAATAAGATATAGGGCAATTGACTATGTTATAATTGGTGACTCATTATTTAAGAAATCAATTGATAGGAGCTTATTCATGTGTCTAAATGAAACTAAAGTTTACACAACCTTAGCAAACGTACATGTGGACATTTGTGGTGCTCATCAAGCTAGTGAAAAGATGAAATGAGTATTAAATTGACAGCGGGTGTATTGGCCAAAATGGCAAAGGACTGTAGTTTATACACTAACTCTTGTGAGGAATGCCAAAAACATGTCAATATTCAACATGTTCCCATAAGCAAGTTGCATATAATCATTAAACCTTGGTCATTTTGAGGGTGGGCTCTTGACTTAATTAGCCAAATATATCCTCCATCGTCTAAAGTCATAAGCACATTTTAGTTGCTGTCGATTATTCACAAAATAAGTCGAAGATCGCATTAAAAGATGTTACTCAGCAAGACCCATTCGATTTTATAAAGGAAAATATCATTCATTGGTTTGGTATGCCTCAAACAATAACAACATATTAGGGAACTGTGTCTATTGGTCAAGAAATTGTGCAATTCACCAAGTCAAAAAATATTAAAATGATTACTTTAACACTATATTATGCCCAGGCTAAGCATTTTGGTTAAAGGCCTACGAAGTCAATCTTCAGTCTGCTAGGACTTACCGTCAATATAAGTTACCATCAATATAAGTTACTTAGCGAAGATTATTGGAATTCAATGTTTGATGAACTCAATTGTTTGGATGAAGAACGATTAGTTGCTTTGGAAAATCTAGTTTGACAGAAAGAAAAGATAGCTAAATTCAATGATCATTGAATTAAATTTAAAGAATTTAAATTTGGTGATTTAGTTTGGAAGGTAATTTTGCCGATTGACAAGAAATCAAGAGGGTATGGAAAATGGTCCTCAAATTGGGATGGATCTTATTGCATCAAAAGAGTGTTTTCTAGAAATGCTTATGCTTTAATTGATGTGAACTCTCAAAATAGACTACCTTCAATTAATGGAAAATATTTAAAAATATATAGACTAACAATTCATGAAATAAATATCGAATATTAATGTTGAAGATTTGATTTACAAGGAGAAATGTCAAAATAGACAAATTACAATTTGAAAGAAAGGTATACTTTTTGACATTGTTCAAGGAAAATAAAAGACTATCTAAGGTCTGTTCTACCTTTTTCCTTGATGATTCAGCATGTTGAAGGGTTGGTTTTGAAGTCTTAATAGTAGAGAGCATTTCGATTCTCTATAACCCATCGTAAGCAATTAGCTATGAGTTGACTCTTTTGAAGTTCACACTTTTCCATGGCTATTTGCAGCACGTCTCTTTTCTTTTTTTTAGCTCTTTAGGGTGGTTCTTGGGCTTCTCAATTTTCGATGAGAGCTCTTCGAATTGGGTTTAGGCATTTGTCATAGCTATCTTGAGTCGACATTGTTTTTTTTAGTATTAGCCATTTTCTTCAGAAGACTAGCTTTTGCTTTGAGAAGTTGCTTGTGATTGTGAATAGTCTATTAGAAACTAGGTAAGTTCGTCAAAGATCTTCAAAAAAGGCTCGAGTTTTGATAATCATATATTTTATACATTAATAAACCCTCATTTTTAGTCATTTACACTCTTCATGTACTTAATTGATTAAGCCTGGTTATGTTTTGTAATATCAGACTCAAATTGGACTTAATTGATTTTTTCAGCATTATTTGGGTCTTACACTATTTCTGTATTTTGATCATATCTTGAGTTTTAGATGTCTAGAAATTATGAATTTTACCTTGTAGGAAAGCTAAGAGAAAGCTCTACAACTTTTATGAGAGCTCAAAGTCTCAATCAGACATCTAGTGGAGCTAATTGGGCTTGGAAGACAGAACACAAGTTTTGTGTCTGGAACCTAAACAGTGTACAGTGATCATAGCATAACTCGGGCTGTAGGAATTATCTTGAGCTAAAATTTGGATATTTGAAAGTTAAGACCCAGATTTACAACTTTCATGAAGAACACAAGAGCTCATTTAGACAGCTTAGAGGTGATATTAGGTGTGGAAATCAAAACAGAGGTGTTGAAACTGGGCATGAATAGTCTGCAATAATTGGGTCATATCTCGGGCTGCAGGTGATCAAATGAGCTGAAATTTGAACATATGAAAGTTAAGATCCAGGTCTACAACTTTTATGAAGATGACTTTTCTATTTGATGATAGAATCTATGAGTTAAGCAATGAATGATTTCGGAGACAAGGAATCTTAATAATTTTTCACTCACCAACTCACCATTTGGCATTTTCCACTCATTCATCCACTCATCCACCTACTCTTAATCAGGCCCTTGTCATTTTGTATCCCCCATCCTCTATAAAAGGCACCATTGGCTGATCATTTGGGCACTTGGTGTTAGGCTTAGTTTTTACAAGTTATGGTTATGCTTGTTTCTTATTTTACTTTGTTGTAATTTTCTCTTGTTCTAAAGTGAAGCTATGTTCATCTTTCTCTTCTCTCTTTCTTTCTTCTTATCTATGAGTAACTAAATCTTCATCTTGCTTGGGTGAAAGAGTGAAGCTCTTGGTAATGAAATAAGGTTAGATTATTCTATTTCTTGTGCTTAAAAGATATATTATTAAATGGACATTATATGTGTTGTATTTTGTTTCCAATTAATTTAGAGACCTTCTTTGTATAATGGAGATCTTGATTTATTGTAGACAATAGGATTGACACAGTGAATGCTTGAACTCATTTAATTTATTACCAAGAGTGGATCTTCTAACCCAAGTAAGTTCTTAAATTTATTTGTGAACATTTTCTATTACTTTTGGTATTGTGACAAATCCTTTCCTACCTCAATTAATTTTTCTTTATCAATTTCCTATGGATCGACCTCGGACTCCCGAGAAATTTACTACTTGAGATAACCTGCACTTGGGTTTGCATCCTTAAATCCTGCAGTCAAGTTTTTGGCGTCATTGTCGGGGACTTGATTTGAAGTTTTAATTTATTGAGGTTCTTTTTCTTTAATAAAATCTATTCTCTCTTCTACCTTACCGGAGTAAAAGATCGACTTCCCTATCCTTCGGTTTCCTTACTAACCTACTAATTTGCTAACATATTAACTTTCTAACTTTTATATTTCTGTCATTTATTTTCTGCCTACTAACTTTTATTTTATGTCATTTATTTTTTACTTACTAACTTTTTAACTTCTAACTTTTAAACGCTCTCTAACTTTTTAATTTTCGTTATTTATTATTGCTTTCTAATATAACAAAATAATCTTTCTTCTTTTCTTTCGCCGGCTCTATGGGCTCGCCTCTTTCCAGATTTTCATATTTTAAATTTATTTTCTAATTTACTTTTCGCACTTTATTTTTTGTATTTTATTTTTAACTTTTTATTTGTTAATAGTTATTGGGTGGTTGGTTTATACCACATCTTTGTTAATATTTAATGGCAGATTATACCGTCGGCTTGTACTTTATTTTTGTTTATTTATTTTAAGTTATTTATGTATTTATGCTTAATTGGTATCGTGATTTAAATTCTGGTCGTTTAGTTAAAATTAATCCTGGTACTTTATATATTGATTTGTTTGAATCACAATCACACATAATTAACACAATGGCTGACATTGAAAGTGTATATGATGAACATGAAAATCAACCGTTGCGAACCATGCGTGAATATTTACAACCACCTCGAAATTATAGTCCATCATGCTTTATCTTTTCACTCAATGCCAACAATTTTGGATTTAAGCTAGGTATAATTTCTTTACTTCCTAATTTTCATGGTTTAGAGTCTGAAAGCCCATATTTACATCTGAAAGAATTTGAGGAAGTATGTATTACTTTCAATGACCAAAATTGCACTGAAGAGATTGTTAAGCTTAAATTGTTTCCTTTTTCTTTAAAAGATAAAGCAAAATCTTGGCTTAACACTTTGAAACCAATATCAATTGGCACATGGTAAGAAATACAAGGTGAGTTCTTAAAGAAATTTTTTCCAACACATAAAACCAATGCTATGAAAAGACAAATCCAAATTTTTTTCCAAAATTCAAATGAAGCATATTTTCAATGTTGGGAACGATTTAAACATTTGTTAAATTCTTGTCCACATCATGGTTTTGAAAAATGGCGCACTATAAGCTTCTTTTATGAAAGTTTAATACCTGAAACTAAACAATTTGTGGAAACAATGTGCAATGGTGAGTTTTTTGATAAAGAACCTGATGAAGTTTTAGACTATTTGAACCAGTTGGCTGAAAATTCTCAATCTTGGCATAGTACTAATACTTCTAAAAATTCAATTAGATCTAATCTTGCAAGTGCTAATAAAGAAAAATATCACCTTAGTCAAGAGGAAGATCTAAATGCTAGATTTGCCAGTTTGGCTAGAAAGGTTGAAGCCATGGAATTAAGAAAAGTAAAAGAAATCAAATCTGTGCAAAATGAAGAAATTTGTGGCATTTGTGATGACTTAGGACACTCAACACACGAATGTCCCAACATTCCTGTTTTTAAAGAAGTTGTACATGAGCAAGTAAATGCAATGAATAATTTTAAAATGCCATTTACTTCTTCTTTTTCAGATACATACAATCCAGGATGGAGAAATCACCCGAACTTCAGCTGGAGGAATAATAATCATGTTACCAAGTGGCCTCAATACTCAATAAGGGGGGTGAATTGAGTATGTAAAATATTTTCGTAAATCTTTTGCAAAACGTTTGATTAACAATTTTCGTTGAAGCTATTGGATGATTGAAGTGAATAGATAAACGAGATTGAATACTTCACTCACAAATAAACAAGCCAAGATAGAAAGAATTCAAGCAAAGCAAGATATCAAACCCAACTCAAGCAAATATAATTAAAGCACAAAGTAAAGAGATAAAGTTGAGAAGAACAAACACAAGGATTTATCCTGGTTCAGCCACCCCTTGTGACCTACGTCCAGTCCTCAAGCAAACCACTCGAGATTTTTCACTAAACTTCAAGCTTGAACGGGTGCTTGAAAACTTTTACACAAAAGAGCACTCAACTCCTTGGGATGCCTCACCCTTGAGCTTGAGCCTCAAAACAGGGATACCTCACCCTTTTCACTAGAGGGATACCTCACCCCTTTTACAACCTTTGAAGGATGCCTCACCTTCAACAAGGGATGCCTCACCCTTTATAATCTTTGAGACATACCTCACTCTCTTTTCTCTAGAGGGATACCTCACCCCCTTTACAAAGAATCAAAGTGTTTAAAAGATAAAACTCTCACAAGAGTAAATTACACAAATTGAAGTCCTATGATGCTCTTTAAGAATATCTCAAATATATACAAAAATAGAGCAAAAGAGATTTAATGATGATTCTCAGATTAAAGTGATTGATTGATGTTTCTCAATTGTTGGTTAGCCATAAATGATGCCCCAAGATGAGTATTTATAAGTTTTTAGAACAATAGAGTTGTTAGAGGCTTTTGTGGCAACATTAAATGCCAAGAAAATATAGTTGTTGGGCATGTCAGAATGCTGGTAATCGATTACAGGGTTCTGGTAATCGATTACATGACAGTTAGAACGTGTTCTTGGCTTTCTGGGTTTGTGGTAATCGATTACATGACTTGTGTAATCGATTACACGCCCTCTGACTTCATGGTAATCGATTACAATATTGATGTAATCGATTACATGGCCCTTTGAACGTGTTCTTGGATTTCTGGGAACATGGTAATCGATTACATGGATGGTGTAATCGATTACACGGCTTCTGTTTAGCTTGTAATCGATTCCTAAACATTGGTAATCGATTACACTATACTTTAAACTCATTTTTCAATCCCAATTAAGTCACCAGGCCATTTTTATCATTGGGGAACTTGGACTAACCAAGATTTACAAATGTTTAACATAATCCAAGATTGAAATCAATATTTCTTTAAAATATGAACTTTGAAAAATAAGTTGATTTATGAGATCTTTGAAAAACCATTTGAATATAATTGAGATACCTTGAGAGTATTTCACATTGATGTTCTAAGACCTATATCTAATATACCTCTTTGATCTTGGTCTTCTTCTTTTGGTCTTGGTCTTCATCTTTAGATCTTGGTCTTCATCTTGACTTTGTTATCATCAAAAACTTATTTGATATGTTTCAAGACATAAGCATTCACAAATCAGTCACAATTTGTGCAACCACCACCTCCTCAGGCACAATAAGACTCTCAAAATTCTCAAGGTTATGCACCTTATGTCCCACCATATAGGAAAAACCTTGAAGAAATAATGCATGCATTCATAGAAAAGCAAGAGGCCATTAATAAACAAAACAATCAAACCATGAATGACATAAAAAACACTCTTGCTAAACTTTCTTCTGCACTCACCATTCACAAGAAAGGAAAATTTCCATTTCAACCTCAACCAAATCTCAAGGGTCAATACAGTCTAAATGAGGGGAGTTCAGAAAACCAACAAATGGACCAAGTCAAGTCAGTGATAACTCTTAGGAGTAGAAAGGTTGTTGAAAAACAAATCTCCGAATCTTGTGAGAAAGAAGATGAACCAATTCCCCACGAAAATGAAGAAGTTGACCAAAAGGCGACCAAACTCTCGCTTTCACTCTCATTTCCTCAAGCATTGAATAATCTAAAGAAATTGGACCACCACACTGAAATTTTTAAAATTTTGAAACAAATGAAGATCAATATTCCTCTGTTAGATGCTATCAAACAGATTCCTTCTTATGCTAAATATTTGAAGGACTTGTGCACTATTAAAAAGAAATTAAATGTGAAAAAGAAAGCATTTTTGGCTGAACAGGTAAGCTTCATTCTTCAGAATAATAATGCGTTGAAATATAAAGACCCTAGTTGTCCTATAGTTTCATGCATTATTGGAGAACATAAAATTGAAAAAGCTTTACTTGATCTTGGTGCTAGTGTCAATTTGCTTCCATATTCAGTTTATCGGCAACTCAACTTGGGTGAGTTAAAACCAACTTCTGTAACTCTTCTACTTGCAGATAGTTCAATTAAAATTCCAAGAAGAATAGTGGAAGATGTGTTGGTTCAAGTTGATAAATTCATATATCATGTGATTTTTATTGTCTTGGATACTGAACCTATGGTTGATGTTGCAAGTCAATTCCTGTTATTTTAGACCGTCCATTTTTAGCAACATCAAATACTTTGATAAATTACAGAAATGGAGTGGTGAAGCTAACATTTGGAAACATGACACTGGAGCTCAATGTTTTTAACATGTGCAAGCAACCACAGGAAGTCCTTGATGAAATGGAGGAAGTTGAAGGAATTGAAGCCATTATAGATAATCATCTTCAAACAAGGAGTTCTTCTAACCCATTAGAAATTTGTTTAGTCAATTCATTTGATTCAAGCATGCAATTAGAAGATGATATCTCTGAAATATGCTCGTTGCTTGATTGTACATAGGCAATGGAGTACAAGGGATGGAAGCTAAGATTTGAAGAGCTAAAACCCGTGAATGATAATGCCCATGAAGAAGTACCCACACTAGAACTAGAGTCATTACCTGCTGGGTTGAAGTACACATTTTTGGGAGAAAAGCAAAACTTTCCAGTGGTAATTTCCTCGTCCTTTACTGAAGAACAAGAAGGTATATTAACAGAAGTACTTAAAAGGCATAAAAGTGTAATTGGATGGACATTAAAGGACATAAAAGGCATTAACCTATTAATTTGTACACATAGAATACATTTTGAGGATAATGCTAAAACTTCTCAACAACCTCAAAGAAGATTAAATCCACACATGAAAAAGGTAGTTAGAGCTGACGTCCTTAAATTGCTTGATGTTGGAATTATCTATCCTATCTCTGATAGTCAATGGGTAAGCCCTACAGAAGTTGTGCAAAAAAAATCTGGAATAACAGTGGTTGAAAATGATGAGGGTGAATTAATACCTACGCGAGTCTCATCTAGTTGGTGTATGTGTATTGATTTTAGAAAATTAAATGCTGGTACTAAGAAAGATAATTTTCCCTTACCATTTCTTGACCAAATTCTGGAAAGGGTAGCAGGACATCCATACTACTATTTTCTTTATGGTTATTTGGGTTATAATCAACTACCAATTGCATTGGAAGATCAAGAAAAAACCACTGTTACATATTCCTTTGGTACTTTTGCATATAGAAGAATGCATTTTGGCCTTTGCAATGCTCCGGTAACATTTCAAAGATGCATGTTAAGCATTTTTAGTGACATGATTGAGCATTATTTAGAGGTTTTCATGGATGATCTGACAGTTTTTGGAAATTCTTTTGAAAATTATCTTGATAATTTGGAAAAAGTTCTTAAAAGATGCAAAGAAAAAGGATTTGTGCTAAATTGGAAAAAATGTCATTACATGGTTACCTCAGAAATAGTGTTAAGTCATGTGATATCTTCTAAAGGAATTGAAGTTGATAAGGCCAAAGTTGAATTAATTGCTCATTTGTCTTCCCCAAATACAATCAGAGAAGTTCGTTCCTTTTTAGGACATGCAGGATTTTACAGAAGATTCATTAAGGACTTTAGTGCCATATCGAGACCATTATATAATCTTCTGTTGAAAGATGCACCATTTGATTGGACTCAAAAATATCAAAAATCTTTTGAAAAATTAATTGGTCTTCTGACATCTGCTCCTATCATGCAATCTCCTGACTGATCTTTACCTTTTGAGTTAATGTGTGATGCTGGTGATTTTGCTGTGGGCGTTGTTTTAGGCCAAAGAAAAGAAGGTAAGCCTCATATGATTTGTTACGTAAGTAGAACTTTAAACAGTGCACAAATGAATTACACTACTACTGAAAAAGAACTACTTGCTGTAATTTTTGCATTGGACAAATTTCGATCTTGCTTAATTGGTTCTTCTATTGTGATTTTCATCGATCATTCTGCTGTTAGATATTTGATGTCTAAGCAGGATGTCAAACCAAGATTGATAAGGTGGATCTTGTTGCTTCAAGAATTCAACATCACAATAAAAGATAAGAAATGAGTCGAAAATGTTGTTGCTGATCATTTGTCCAGACTTACAATAGACTCACCTTTTGATAGCACACCTATCAATGATTCTTTTCCTGATGAATTTTTATTTTCTGTCAATTACATGCCTTGGTTTGCTAACATAGTCAACTTTCTTGTAACAGGAAAGATGTCGCCTCAATGGACACACCAAGATAGAAGGAAATTTTTGACAGAGGTGAAAACTTTTTATTGGGATGGCCCATACTTGTTCAAATATTGTGCTGACCAAATCTTTCGGAGACGTGTGCCCAACAGTGAGGTAGGTAGTGTCATTAAATTTTGTCACTCAGAAGCATGTGGAGGTCACTTTTTTTCAAAGAAAACAGCTGCGAAAATCTTACAGTATGGATTTTATTGGCCCACTTTATTTAAGGACTGCTATACTTTTTGTAAAAGTTGTGAAAATTGTCAAAAGTTGGGCTCAATTTCAAAAAGAAACATGATGCCTCTGAACCCCATCATTGTCATTGAAATTTTTTATTATTGGGGAATTAATTTCATGGGTCCATTTCCATCTTCATTTGGATTTGTGTATATCTTGGTTGCAGTTGATTATGTCTCAAAATGGATTGAAGCGATTCCATGCCAACACAATGATCATAAAACTGTTCTCAAATTTTTAAAAGAAAATATCTTGTGTCGATTTGAAATCCCTCGAGCTATTATAAGTGATGGGGGAACACATTTTTGCAATAAATCATTTGAATCTTTAATGAAGAAATATAGTATTACACACAACATTGCCACCCGTTATCATCCTCAGACAAGTGGACAAGTTGAATTGGCAAATAGGGAGATTAAACAAATTTTGGAAAAAACGGTTAACCCAAATCGTGAAGATTAGTCTTTAAGACTAAACGATGCACTTTGGGCTTACCGTACTGCTTTCAAAACATCTTTGGGCATGTCACCCTATCGGTTAGTTTATGGAAAACCTTATCACTTGCCTGTAGAATTGGAACATAAAGCATTCTGGGCCATTAAAGCTTTCAATCTAAATCTTGATGATCCTTGCAAGATACACAAATTACAATTAAATGAACTTGAGGAATTGAGAAATGATGCATATGAGAACTCAAAGATTTATAAAGTTAGAACAAAAGCTTTTCATGACAAGATAATTTTGAGAAAATCTTTTGAAATTGGTCAAAAAGTTCTACTTTATGATTCTCGTTTGCACCTATTCCTTGGAAAATTGAAATCTAGGTGAAGTGGTCCTTTTGTTGTCAAACATGTGTACCCTCATGGGGCTATAGATATTGAGAATCCTAGGAATGGTAATGTGTTTAAAGTTAATGGACAAAGGCTCAAACCATTTCTGGAAAACCAAGTTGATGAGGTAGAATTCATCTCTCTTTTTGATCCTTGTTATGAATAGAATTCACTCTAATTTGGTTGCCTTGTTTTTGCAGTTCTTTGTGATACCAGTTAAGTGACGGATACGGTACTCCGTGACTCTCAAGTCGGTTTGTTTTTTAGTTTCCCAAATTAACTGAATCATTCTTCTCCTTTAAAATGGATGTCATTCTTTTAAACCGAGAAAACATTTTCCTTCTCTCCCTCAAAATGCTCTGAAAAAAATCTATAAAGTTCGATATGAAAGATTGAGACTGTTAATGCACAAAGGTATGTCAGAAGATATACGCTGGATAATTGAAGCAAAGGTCTGACTAGCAGGTGAGTCTTCAATTTCATTTGACTCATACATTCTAGGTCTTGGAAGAAGTTCGTATTCTAAAAGGAGAAGAGCAAAAAGGTTACAAGTCTATTACAAATGTGGACGATGGAATTGTAACAAGTGATGTCGTTCTTTGGGGATGGTTTCCGCAAACAGAGAAGATAAAATTTTCTTCATTAAGAATAGACTGAGTAAGGAGTCATTAGATGATATCTTATTAACTCTTGAGACGCATTCTTGTGGATTGGTGCATCATGAACTTCTTAATTTGTGGAATCTCTTCAAGGATGAAGAAAAACGCTACAGTCTTGGGAAGCTGACTCTAAAAGACCTTGTTTACCAATTTATAATAAAATTAGATGGGAAGCTTATCTTCGACTCATAGAAGTCGTTTAAGCCGTTACTCGACGTTAAAGAAGAGGCAGATGTGAGCCATATCCACAAACAATCTGTACATATCATCCTCTTCTTCTTTATGTCATCTTTAAAAAAAAATTAAAAAAATTAAATAAAAAAAATATTTGAACAAGGGCGATCCGGAAGGAGTACCATGGCTTTAATTAGTTGTGGAGCCCTAGCCTTTGGCTGACCGTCATTGACTCGGGTGGACCTTTGCACGCTGATCCTTAAAAAGTTTGTGTACCATGCTCTGAAGAGAGCCGCACTCCATAACCCAATATTTACCATCTAGGCACTGTGGAGTTAATGGACAGGTAGAAGCATCTCACTCTGGTTATTAGTGAGAACTAACCCGCGGCTGCCAAAGTGTATGAGACATCTGAGCTTGATCCTCTCTTTTATTAGAAGGGGCTCTCAGCGCCCTGAGATGGGATATTTTGGATCTTGGACATTACGAGTTTCAGATTTTAGCATCTTTGTTGATGTTACGATCCCAAGTGTGAGCGCTCCAGGTTCCAGACCCAGGATGGAAACCCACGATGGTTTCTTATTTCTCCTTTCTTCGAATAAATGGACGTGAGTGTCTACTGCACTAGTGACACGCAGTATAAAGATATGCCACTACTGCACTCATGACGCGCAGTATAAAGATACGCCATGAAAGTTGTACATACAGGTATGTCATCATTTGCTATTATATTTCTTTTATTTTTGTATAATTTTGCTGTATTTTGGTTTTGGACAGACGATCCTTTCAGCAGGGTCCTTCAGGGGTTTCTAGACTTCTTTACCCTGATGGTTTTCTTGAAGTCAAAAAAAAAAAAAATCCTTTACCTTTGATCTTTGATCCTCACCCAGCAATAGCTCAGATAGGTTGGTCAGCAGGAAACAGTGAGGGAAGCAGGATGAAAAGAAAGCCAGATCTGACACTTCATTTATAACTCTCTTTTACCTTTGATTTTATTTATCGTACTTTGTTTCTGTTTAAATTTGTGTCAGATTTCTCTAACAGGTAATATCTTCTATCTTTTACTCATCTATATTTTAACATTTAGGACAATGTTGTGATCTAGTTGGGGGGGAAGGATAGTTAACAAAATTTTTTTTTTTTGAGAAGTATGATATGATTGTCATGGACTTACTAAACTAATGAATGATGGCAGATTAAGGAGTAATTTTACTTCTGAGACGCATCTAAATTGGGAAGTATGTTTAGTGATAAGACTGTCAGAAACCTATTCATAGTAAAACTAATTAGTGATGGCAGAGTAAGGAGTAAATTTTGGAAATAATTTATTACTCTTGAGATGCATCTTAGTTGGGGTAGTAACTATTTAGTGTTTATTTGTAGAAGTAACAAAGTTTTGTTGTTTGATTTCCTTTGAAAAATTCAAGCGAATGCACTCTCACATCCTTTGAAGTAATTGAAATTCAGGAATCATAACATGATTTAATAAATTATCTTCTTTCTTAAATTTCACATGCTTGGTTATGGATGTTGAATTAGTGGATTGAGAATGATAGAAATATGCCTTGTGAGATTTTGAGCTTATTGATGAATGAATTGAATATCTGTACCATTCTCTTTTTTCTTGTGTGATTTTCACTCATGGAATTGTTACTCTAAAACTTGCTTTGATTCTTTTTTAGGCTACATTTTCATATGCATACATTAATATGATTGAGACATTTTGAAATAGCTACTTTGACCAAATAGCCATCCTTGTATATTTTTCATTGTGTAACCCCTTTGAACTTATTTGATTATTCCTTGTTTTTAGCTCATTTCGTACCTTCAAAAAAAAAGCATGTTTTTACCCAATCTTAGGGAATAAGAGAGCATTGACATTGTTCTTGAACAAGTGTGGGGGTGTGTGTGCAAAATGATCTTTCAAAAAAAAAATGACCACCGTTGCAATCAAAGGATTATCAGAGTCTAGAATAAAGGTGGATGCTTGGAAACAACAGGAAGAAAAGGAGAATGTTCAAGTCTAACAATAAATTCAATTCACCAATTTGGGATTGATCTTCAACAAAACATTAGTCAAATATTGGTGATTGTCCTTTATGATGAATGTTCTCAAACATTTTCTCCACTCTAACTGTACCATAATGCTCTTTTATTCTCTTTAGTATTTATCTTTTCATATCCATATTATCCTCTCTCCTTTACCATGACCCCATTACAACCTTGAATAAAGTCCTCTTGACTTTTGTATGCATGTATTTTGAGTAGCGGAGAAGTAGAAGATAAGCAAGCTTATGGTAGTGCAATTGTTCATAGGTTAAATAGAGTAAAATACTTACCTTTTAAACACTTGAGAAATTGAGAGTGAATTCTGTGAGGATCTATCATTCTTGATTCATTCTTTTCAACTGAAGTTTCCTTGTTTGTTGGTTTGAGATGTGAAGAAATGTTACCTCATTAATGCTTTGATCCCTTAAATTTCTGATTGCTTTTTTTGCTTCATCGAGTCTTTTAGAGTTTTTAGCTTTTGAGTCTATGTCATTTTTCTTTGTTTCCTAGCTTTGGTCTTTTGTGTTTTGCCCAAGAGTGCAAAAAGTTAAGTATGGGGGAATTTAATAATTACATATTTTATACATTAATAAACCCTTATTTTTAGTCATTTACACTCTTCATGTACTTAATTGATTAAGCCTGGTTATGTTTTGTAAGATCGGACTCAAATTGGACCTAATTGATTTTTTCAGCATTATTTGGGTCTTACACTGTTTCTGTATTTTGATCATATCTTGAGTTCTAGATATCTAGAAATTATGAATTTTACTTGTAGGAAAGCTAAGAGAAAGCTCTACAACTTTGATGAAGATCTCAAAGTCTCAGACATCTAGTAGAGCTAATCATGGAAGACATCTAGTGGCCCAATGGGCTAATTGGGCTTGGACAAAAGACAAAGAAAAAACACGAGTTTGTGTGTCCGGAACTACTGAATAGCTGGGTGGCAAAATACAGTAATTAGAGCATAATTCGGGATATAAGAATTATCTTGGACTGAAATTTGGACATTTGAAAGTTAAGATCCAGATCTATAACTTTCATGAAGAACACAAGAGCTCATTTAGATAGCTTAGAGGCGATATTGGGTCTGGAAGTCAAAACAGAGGTGTTGAAACTGGGTCTGAATAGTCTGCAGTAATTGGGTCATATCTCAGGCTGCAGGTGATCAAATGAGCTAAAATTTGGACATCTAAAAGTTAAGATCTAGATCTACAACTTTCTTGAAGATGACTTTTCTATTTGATGACGGAATCCATGAGTTAAGCAATGAAGGATTTCAGAGACAAGAAATCTTAATAATTTTTCACTCACCAACTCACCATTTGGCATTTTCCACTCATTCATCTACTCATCCGCCTACTCTTAATCAGCCCCCTTGTCATTTTGTATCCCTAATCCTCTATAAAAGGCACCATTGGCTGATCATTTGGGCACTTGGTGTTAGACTTAGTTTTTACAAGTTTTGGTTATGCTTGTTTCTTGTTTTACTTTGTTGTAATTTTCTCTTGTTCTAAAGTGAAGTTATGTTCATCTTTCTCTTCTTCTCTCTTTCTTTCTTCTTATCTATGAGTAACTAAATCTTCATCTTGCTTGGGTGAAAGAGTGAAGCTCTTGGTAATGAAATAAGGTTAGATTATTCTATTTCTTGTGCTTAAAAGATATATTATTAAATGGACATTATATGTGTTATATTTTGTTTCCAATTAATTTAGAAACCTTCTTTGTATAATGGAGATCTTGATTTATTGTAGACAATAGGATTGACACAGTGAATGCTTGAACTCATTTACAAATGTTGGTAGATAATTAAAGGAATCATAATATGATTGCATATATAATTGAACTTTGAATGTTATATTTTTCGATTGGAACTTCCGTTGTGTAGATTTCAATTGAGTTATAAAGAGAAATAATCTTGCCTTTAATTTATTACCAAGAGTGGATCTTCTAACCCAAGCAAGTTCTTAAATTTATTTGTGAACATTTTCTATTACTTTTGGTGTTGTGACAATCCTTTCCTACCTCAATTAATTTTTCTTCATCAATTCCCTGTGGATCGACCTCGGACTCCTGAGAAATTTACTACTTGAAACAACTTGCACTTGGGTTTGCATCCTTAAATCCCATAGTCAAGTTTTGTGGACAATTTCCCTGGGCATTTGAGGCAAGATGCTAATCATTTTAACTAAGTTTCTCAAGAAAAATCATTTTCTGCTTTGAGTTCTCACTAGTCCTTTTTTGGTTGAGCCCAGTATTTAGAAGTTTTTCCAAATCTTGTAACAAGATATTAACAGAGGTACTTTGGACTTCTAACTCTGATTAGGCAGCTGATTACTAAGACTTCAAGGAAACATAAATCTTTCCTACAAGCATACCCTCCAAAAACCCAAGGAGATCTTCCTTGAGCATCTTTGAATAATTGTCCAAGTCCATAAAATTTGACCCAATAGCAACCAAGATGTTTTCTTAGGTAACTTTAGTTGCCATTTCATTCTTCGCTTCTTCAACCACTTCTTTTGTTGGAGGAAGTGCATGAGTATTTGCATTAGGTTCTGCTTAAGCCATGGCAGATTGCACTTCAACCTCTGGTTGGGTTTGAGGTGGTGAGGGAGGAATGAAATCCCTTTCAATTCGAATTAATGAGTTTGAAGGAGTTGGAGTTTTTGACTTCTGTAGAGACAATGGTGAAGTCTCCCGGATTGGCGAATTTTTAAAATCTATTATCGAAAGCTTTTTTTCAACATCTTATAAAAAAAGGAGGAACTTTGTCCAAAGAAGCTGATAATGGTTATAAGCAAGAAAACAGAGTGACAAGATTTACCATAAATGCATCTTGTTTAGGGTTTAAATCATCCCGGGGTGAGCTTGTCAATTTTTTGATATTTGCAGTAGGTTGTTCTTCAGAACGTCCTTGAAAGAATTTGATAACTTCTACACTTGGAGACGACGAAGTACTTGACGAGGTAGGCTATAAAATAAAGTAATTAATAAGAACAAGAAGTAGAGTTTCTTTTAGACTTTTTAATGTAGTAAGATTGGAATACCTTAGGATGTTGAAGTTCTTTGGTTGTTCTTTTCAAGGTTTCAATATTTGAAACCATTTGTTTAAAGACTTCTTCAATTGAAGGCATTTTTAAAACTTCATTGATTTGAGACATTACCCAATTTTTTTCTTTTTTTTTTTCGAAGGGGCTGCGTTTTTATTAGATCTCCAATGTTCTTCTTGACCTTTGGGGTCATCCATTACCTTAGTCCCTTTCTAAATATGAAGACTTAACAAAAGGTGATTCAAGGAGTTAAAAAAATTAAAAATTGTGTAAACTAGGAAAAGAAATTACCATAAGGTGAGTATTTGATTACTTGAGTGTTATCGACTCAGTAATTTCGATAATTATACAAATAGTGTTTTGCAAAAGTAACTTGTTTTTCCATAGTTTCATAATACACTCCTAACACACCACTTGCTGAATTTGGAAACCAGTTAGCAATGCCAAAAGGAGGATTAGTAAGTATTGGGTATTTTGGAAACAAGTTGTTGAAATCCTCAAATTTTGCTGAAGGATATGAAATTAAGGCACCAATAAACTTAGCGTAGTATTTTTTATAATGCTCAGCCTTCTTGCGCCTAAGGAATACTCAACTTCTCGAACAACTGCCCTTATATTTCAAGGATCCGATTTGACTTTAAAACACTTTTTGAATTTGTAAATATCTTGAGATGCGTACCTTTGGGTTTTTGCTTTAGATCACCAATCTATAGGTAAGAAGTTGAATTAGTCATCCACTAAAAGCAAACCTCCAAATCTACATGATATTTCAAATAGTATTTGTGCCACCAATCTGTGAATTGAATAGTCGAGAAGAAACTAGATTTGCAATCGAATAGATTGAACTTTGTCTTTCTTATCTCATTTATACAAAGGTAGGCTCTGAGAGATTTGATTAAGGCTAGGTAACTATCACAAAGCTAATAGTCTTCTTTTTTTTAACAAGTGTGTTAGAAGAGCTTGAGAGAAGCCAAACTGTTAAGATAATGTACTTGGCAAATGAGAAATTATACCTATTTCTTTAGAACCTGGAAGACTTGTTGAAAGTGCTTGGGGGCAAAGAAAATTACTCAATAGATCGAGGTTTTTCGACTGTGCCCTAGGACTATCACTAAAGAAAGGTTTGGTAAACCATTGCAGACCATGAGTTCGACTTACAAAGGGAGAAAAAAAATTAAATTGTTAGAATGGTATTTGACTCCATGAAAGAGGGAGAAGAAAAACTTGAAATCCTTAATTTCTTGGCCCTTTCGAGAATTATAATTGAGATAGGAAAGACAACAACCTTCAATATTTCTTGAAATGTTTTAAGGGATGCTATTGTAGAGGTGAGGTGAGGTGAGGTTTGAAGATGACATCAAACTAGAGTTGTAAAAGCCACAATTGCCCACCTAAGTTATTATTTCCCATCTTGAAGAATATTAATTACTTTGGCCATCGATTCATAAAATTGAGCAAGGATCAACTTACTCAAACAAAGCTAGTTTCCTATATGAAGAAGTGTTGCAAAAAGAATCAGGGCTTTTGGAATTTGAAGAGATTTGGTACAGAAAACATATGCACTAAGCTAATACAAGAGAAAGGCTATATGTTCCTCATCAGATACTTCATCAGTATCTTTATGATTGTTCTCGATAAAGCCAATGTAAGTGAGCTTACTTAAGTCAAGAGATGAGGGGTTTATAGGTTCTAAGTTGGGAGTAATGATTTGTCTGGTTGGTTTGAGAACAACTATTGTAGCAAGGTCGAAAAGAGAAGGGGCAATCATACCACAAGGAACATGGAAACTATTGGTGATTTTGTTCTAAAAGAAAAAAGAGCTAACAAGCATCGAAGGATTGAAATCGATGTGGTATCTACTAAGTTGAATAAAATCAAAGATACTAACTCATTTCCACAAATCAGTTTTGTGGTGTTCGATCTTATTTAGCCAATTTAGGTACTTGGTTTTTGGAAAAAAAGAAAAGAACTTCGAAAAACTTTAGGAAGATAGTTGAAGAAGTCAGTTGACACATTCTCCCTTGAAGTAAGAATGAATTCATCTTTGACCCTAGGGAAGAAGCTAGAAATGGATTCAAGTTCATCTAAGGGAAAGATAGGACCCCATAATGCAAACCTAGAATCCGCATAGCTAAGGGATCTAGAGCATAGAGAAGCCCACTGCGATTGGTTGGGGCACGAACTGAAGCAGTATCTGTGAGATTTTCCATTTGTTCATTTCTAGCAAACATAGATTATTGACTTGAAGATGCCATTTGGAATTGGGATAGAAAGTGAGATGAAAAGGGTAAGATCCTTAGAAAATGAAGAAATCATTCAATTCCATAGAAAATCCTTAGCTTAAGGAGTGCACTGATGCAGGATTTAAAGGATGCAAACCTAAGTGCAGGTTGTCTCAAGTAATAAATTATCGGGAGTCTGAGGTCGATCCATAGGAAATTGATGAAGAAAAATTAATTGAAGTAAGAGAATAATTTGTCACAACACCAAAAGTAATAAAAGTTATTCACAAATGAAAAAGGATTTGCTTGGGTTAGGAGATCCACTCTTGGTAATAAATTAGAGGCAAAATTTTTTCTCTTTATAACTCAATTGAAATCTACACATAAAAGAAGTTCCAATCAGAAAATATAACATTCAAAGTTTAATCATATATGCAATCATATTATGATTCCTTCAATTATCTACTAACAATTGTAAGTGAGCACAAGCATTCACTGTGTCAATCCTCTTGTCTACAATAAATCAAGATCTCCATTATACAGTGAAGGTTCCTAAATTGATTGGAAATAAAATACAACATATATAATGTCCACTTTATAATATATCATTTAAGCACAAGAAATAGAATAATCTTACCTTATTTCATTACCAATAGCTTCACTTTTTTACCCAAGCAAAATGAAAATTAAGTACTCATAATCAAGAAGAAAGAAAGAGAGTAGAAGAGAAAGATGAACATAACTTCAAATTAGAACAAAAGAAAATTACAACAAAGGAAGACAATATACAAGCATGAACATAATTTCTCCTAACCAAGCCTAAAAACAAAGTCTCCTAAATGATAAGCCAATAGAGCTTTTTATAGAGGATTAGAGATACAAAATGATAAGGGGGCTGATTATTGAGTGGGTGAGGAGTATGCGGATGAGTGAAAAATGCTAAATGGTGAGTTGGTGAATGAAAAATTATTGAGATTCTTTGTCTCCGAAATCATTTAATATTGATCTCATGGATGCCATCAAGAATGAAGCAACGTAGTCTTCATGAAAGTTCTAGAAAATTGTCTTAGCTTTTCAATGCCACCAAAATCATCAACAAATTCATCATACAACCCAAGATATGACCCAATTACTGCAGACTATTCAGGCCCAATTTCAGCACATCTGTTTTGACTTCCAGACATGATATGACCTCTAAGTTGTCCGATTGAGCTCTTATGTTCTTCATGAAAGTTGTAGATATGGGTCTTAACTTTCAAATGTCCAAATTTCAGCCTAAGAAAGTTCCTACAGCCCGAGTTATGCTCTGATTACTGCACATTATTCAGGTTCTAGTCACAAAATTCGTGTTCTGATTTCCAAGCCCATTTAGCTCCACTAGATGTCCATATTTTACCTAGAGCTCTCATGAAAGTTGTAGAACTCTATCTTATATTTTCTACAAGGTAAGATATATAATTATAAGACATCTAGAACTCAAGATATGACCGAAATACAGAAACAGTGTAAGACCAAAATAGTACTAAAAAAATCAATTAAGTCTAATTTGAGTCCAAACTTACAAAACATAACCAGACTTAATCAATTAAGTATATGGAGAGTGTAAATGACTAAAAATGAGGGTTTATTAATGAATAAAATATGTGATTATCATGCACAGTTGTAGAGAATCTGGAAGAAGAAAGTATTGGAGGTTTTTAGAGCACAAGGTTGAAGAAAGTGACTATTTAGAGCCATAAAATGAGTTTTTATAATAAGAGGTAACCGAACATTGTCAGTGGACTTTAATGGCAAAGTAGCTGCAGTTTAAAGAGTCTATCATGTGTTGTACTTCCCCATAAAGTGGAAGCTAAAATAGAATGTGGATTTTTCCCACTTATCTATTCAAATTACTTTTTCCCTCTAAAAGTCTTTTAATCTAAAAGCGTCTTTGGGAAGCTAAAATTGAAAATACTTAAGTCTTTTTTACCTAACAAATTTAATAAGAATCAAATCGAAAAGATATTATTCGAATAATATAACATTTACCTCTTTCCCACTCATTAAGAGGATAAATATCGAGGGGCATTTGTTGGTATTAAAATAATATTTTTGATTACAAATCAAAATTGAAGGCTTAGTATTACACTTAAGCAACTTGTTGAGGCCTTCGATTTGGCTAAGAATTAAAGTTGCAGAAAAGAGCATATTTGTGGATTTTTTGAAGAGGAGATTTGATCAGAGTAGTTGAAGAATATGACTCACCAAGCTTTTGGATGAAGAATTGGATCAACTTGAAGGAGAATTAAGATTCAAGATTAAAGGCTACATGACACTTAGAAAAATTCAAGATTATCTCAAAATTGATTCGATTTTGAGTAGGTTTAAGTAGTCATATGTTCAAATTCAAATTGGTTTCTTGAATTTGTAGCAACTTTTAGAGGTTAAGTGCTTATTTTAAGACCAAGACAAGTGTCATTATTGGGATTAAGAAGTTATTAAGACCAAGACACTTGTCAGCATCGTGTTAAAAAAATAGTTACCTATTTTGTCTATAAATATCCAAGGGGATGGAGACATTAGGATGGATGGAAACACATGCACACAATCTCTTACAAGTTCTATAAGTCCCTGTGATGCCTATGGACAAAGAGAAATAGTCAAGTGTGCCTTTGACCCTACTTGTTTCTTGTACCTTTCAACATTCAATTCAAATTTCATTTCAAATTATCTTTTGATTTCAAAATTATTTTTCACATGCATTGCTTTCATTTATTTTTCTGATTCACATTGCCTTTTTTTTTTCGTTTACTTTGCATTATTTATCCTTTATTCGTATTACTTTTAGTTAATTTGCGTCATTTTGTATTTTCATTTATGCAATTCGATTTACCTTGCACTTTAACAATTTTAGTCATTTCTCTTAATCAAATTTGTCCATTGCACTTCTTTTGCACTTTAACAATTTCAATTATTTCTCTTAATTGAATTTGTCCATCGCATTTCTTTACTTTCCAAAGTAATCCATTTTCTTATTATTCTTGCTTTAACATCATCTTTGCAAATTATCAGGAACTTGAGAGTCTTTTTTAGGAAGAGATTTCTATCCCAGATTAATAACTAAAATTGAATTTGTTTTAGACAAAAATCTAATTAAACAGATATATTAATCTTCTAAAAAGGTGGGTTGCTTAGCTTGTTTGGGCCGTGATACAAAAATCTAATTAAACAAATATATTAATCTTCTAATTAAACACGCGTACTCTCGTTTAGTCGAGGCTTTGAGATCCTGGTCCAGAAAAAATGCCATTTTCCTATACGCATTGTGTCAAACTCTCAGAGAAGATTGTTAAAAAAAAAAACTCTTAGAGAGGAAACATTTGCTAATAATAAGCATAATTTGATGTTAACCTAACCTTAAAAGTGAAGTACTTCATTGTTACTAAGTAAACCAAAAGTCATTTGCTAATAATAAGAATTAAACTTTAAAATTTATCGGTGTAAATCAAATTCAAAATAATTATACTAATGACTACTTGTTTTAAAAAAATAAAATAAAATGTATGTTTTACCATATCTACTATCAGATTGAGACTATGCATTGTACATATCATGCTTAAAAGGTTTTAGATTAGAAAAGTTTTTAGATGCTTTTAGAATAAGAAGTCTTTTTTTTTTTTGTTCTTTATCATTGAATGTGTACCAATTTAGTTATGTGAGTCATCACTGTCTCTTCATTTAACTACTTTTTTTTATATATTATAGTTGATGTTGTACACATTAATTCAATGTTGCAAAGCAAGATATTTTTCTTACTCTAAAAACATCTAAGAGTTTCTCTTTAAATCAATTTATATTTTTTTATTCTATTAATTTATATTAAATTTATTGCATGATATACTTTTCAAAGAAATGATTGATCACATACATAATTATAATTGTTTAATTTTAAGATTTTATAAGTGAAATAATATATTAATTTGAGCATAATTCAGCAGTTTGATTGTTTAAATAACCTTTTTTATATAAAATTATTAAGTAGTGCATGTATATTAATTTATTTTTTCCCAAAAACTTTAGTCTCCATGTAAACCATTGATTGGGAGGAACAAGGAGGAGAAAGAAAAAAAATAGTGATGAAGATGAATTAAAGTTTTGTGAGGCTGTGAGGAGTCTTTTTCTGTGTAAATAAATGTAAATCTCATTAATCAATCTATCTATATATAATAATATATAAGTTGTTTCATTGTTACCATTTTTTTGAAGTTCACATTGGTAACGTTAACATGGATGACATGCCAACATAAATGGAGTTCCACTGGGAAACGCCAAATGCGCAGGTGTCTCCACTTATGAAATGCCATCTATGTAGGCATTTTTACATGGATAATGCTAATCAACGTTGGCAGTACTTATATGAGAGGTGCTAACCATGTTGATGCCTCCCTTGCACTATTGTACCTCTCTTCTTTGTATATTCTTTTTTCCTTTCACTTCATTCACTCATTCCCTCCCTTTCCATTTTCCATTTCCATGACAAAGATGCAAAAATTGTTGTTAGAAGGCTAAAAAGATATGAGATGTATTTTAATATGCTTGTGGGAACTTGGATTTAATGACATCATGTCTACATGTATGTGGTTATAAGGATGCAATCACCCTTCTATATTTAGGTTAGTTAGATGTCTTATTGTAACGTCTTGTTCTAGTGACATTCCCATTTTTAATGTAATCTTTTATCTGCTGTATAGAATATAGATGAATTATAACTTTTAGCTACCTTTAAATTTAGTAGAATAACAAAATATAACAATAACATAGGATAAAGGACTAACATCAACTAAAGTAATACAACAAAGTAAAGTCAATGAGAAGGGCAATATCAACTAAAGTAATATAACTAAAACCACCGAATATAACATCCCAAAAAGCTCCTAAACATTAGATCAATAAATTGAACGAGAAGGACCAAGGTGAGAAAGATAAGAAGATCCCAGCTGTGATGAGCAAAGTTATAATGGGTAATGATATGGTGGTGTGTAAGGATATGACGAGCAAAGATAATAAGAATGTGGTGCCTAAGTAGGTGGGTTACTTAACAATCACATTGGGTGGAGCCATACGCTAGCTCAAAGACTAAAAGGTCTTAGAACGCTGAAGTCATCTTTGAATTTCCATTGCGTCCTCTCTTGGCCATCGTCCTCGAGTGCAATCAGATGTTATTTGTGCCACCTATTGAAATGTCAAAGTGATTATCATTACAAAAGTAATATAAAGTAAATTGTGTACAAGTAAATCAGATTTCACTTATATAAGTAAATGATATTTCAAACTTATATAAGTGAATGATATTTCAAACTTATTGAAACCCAAATGGAGGTAGGTCATCATGACTAGGTGCATAACTGTTGATATCTAATTTTGTCCATAAAATTTTATTGTTTAATCAAGGATTAATATTTTGTTTGTTTTCATCTAATTTGGACTTTCTTATTTTTTTTTAAAAAAAAGCAAAAATAAAAAATGAGTGAAAACTCTTTTCAGCCTGTTACATTCCAACAACAAGAACCAAGTTTTAACTATTAGTTGGAATTCAGCTAAAACTCATTTTGTTACTCGTTGCCAAAGTCTGTCATTTGCCACATTGCTGCAACCAGCAAATTTCAATCCTCAAGGCAGCACAAAAATGGAAAATTGCAGGGATGGGAAGGTGACAACCACAATGAAAATACAATGAAAATGGAAATTGAGCTAGAAAACACCAACCACTCTATCTGCATCTAAGCTAATTTTCTTGGGGTAGCAGAGAAGTCATCTCTGCTTACAAAGAGGGGAGCCAACAGAAAAGGGGGGGTGGAGATTTTCGAATTAGTTTTTTCCAGAGAGCATTTTGGAGGCAGCATCCATCCCACAAAAAACACCACCCTGCCACTTTCACTTAAAAACCTCCATTACCACCTTTTTCTACAAACCAACCACTCATCTCCTCCAACCTTTCTCCATCACCACCATTTTACACTAAAACAACCAACAACAACAAACCATAAACCCCAATCGAGTCAACTCGGTGGGCTTCCCTCTACAACCAAACAATCATACCCACTATTCATCTCCTTCTACCTCCACCCAACACCATCATCAACCACAAACTCACCACCAACAACCATAAATAAACAAGAGCCATCTAAACTCAGCCTCACCATGCCGCCGTCAGCCTCGTCGAAATCGCACAACCGAACCCGCGGACCACGACGACCCGCCGTAAGCCACGCGACCCAGCCGCACCTTCGCCGAACTGCACCTGCTCCGTCCGTCGAAGCCTCTGCCCTCGCTGCCAAACCGCTCCGCCGCTCCAGCACTGAGCCATGTCCGCACCAACAGAACCGCTCCGCCAGCCGCACTAGCCCGAGCCCGTCGCCGCGCCAACCCGGAACCCGCAGATCCGACGAACCCACCAACCCGCTGTGCCGCCCAGCTAACGAGAACGGCCCAGATCTGCCGTTTGTCGCTGCCGCTCGTGCCATTCTCAGGCCACTGTCGAACCGGTGCAACCATTTCTCCTCATCCTTGAACTTGCAATATCTCCATCCCCAAATATCCCCTGGTGTTTGATCTGGAGTATTCCCTGCCTTGCTTTCCTTTTATTTGTGTAGTTGTTTTTGTTCTTTTCATTTGTTAGGGTTAATCTGAAGCAGATGGGCTAGAGCCCACTGGGTCATTATGCTCCATTTTTTTTTTAAAGAGGAAATACGAAAAAAAAAAAAAAGAGAAGAAATGATTGATATAAAAAATATATAAAAGAAAAATAATAAAATAATAAAAAAAAGAAAATAAAAAAATCTTTAATTAATGCAATGGCCAATGATGGTGATTGAATAGCGAATGCTATCTTCAACGTCATTTGGATCATATGGGTTTATTGAGTAACTTGATGTTACCTTGAATCCTGTGCAAGAATGATTTTGTTTTCAAATAAATTTTTTTTTTCAAAAATCTTTTAATTAAAATCAATCAACCCGCAATCATTTTCTAAAGAAATACATGACTTTGAGTTTCTTATTGCACCTGAGGGTACGTAGGAGCAGAATCTCTATTCTGTCAAGCTAAATTAAATTTTCACAAATTGATTCTTTCTTTTCTTTTTTAAAAAATAAAAATATAAAAAATATAAAAAATGAAAATAAAAGAAATGGTTACAAAGTCTTTTCAAAAAGCGTAAAATAAAAAAAATACTAGAGATTATTAAAATTTACACAGCTAACTTAAGGTATCGTTCTTGTAACAGGCAGTGTAGGGTGCTAACACCTTCCCTACCTGTAATCGATTCCCGAACCCAAACTCATTTTCCAAAAGACCAGTTTTGCCTATTTTAAAGGTTTTTCTAATGTTTTCCCAATTAAAATAAACATTGGTGGCGACTCCATTGATTTTTAAATTTTAATCTTTTTCGATCGTTCCATCGCGATTTCGGTTGCGACAGCTGGCGACTCCACTGGGGACATTTAGAGAGTCAGGCCTATTGATTTTAGTTGTGCAAATTATTAATAATTTCTATTTATTTATTTTACCCTTTTTGTCTTTGTTTTTATTTATTTATTTATTTGTGAATATTTTTGTATGTAAATATTTGCTAGCATTATTCTGTGTTTTTTATTTACTTGTATATATATATTTTTGTGCTTAATTGTTGAAACCTTAGGGTAGTTGATTGCTGGCTGGTTGTTGTATATATGCTTTTGCAGGTTAGGAGGGTAATTTGGTCTTTTTAATCTTTTGGTACAGATTTGTATGCCCCACACACACATCACTATCACTTACCTCACACACTTTTTGGGTTCTATACCCGAGTCTGTGTGAACCGAGGAATAGGAGGAGTCTCGACTTTTGTTATTGAGGGGCTTCATGCTCACTTGACATTCGTTGAGATACCACTCAGATTGTTACCAATATCATGGATTAGTCATATTGAGAGGGTTTATCCCTACTTATGATCAATTCATGAATTGGGTCCTTGTCTTCCGAGATAGGGACAGTTTGGGGACCATGACTTTTTAGGAGTTTAGATCTGTCCTGAAAATTTTGCATTGATAGATTGAACATAGTGACTTCCAAAATTAGAGTCACGACTTTAAGAATATCCGATTTCTTAGGTTCTACCTCACTAGGGCACAAAGGGAGCATACTTTTTCTTTACCTATCTCTTTCTCACGTGTTTCATTTATGTATTTTTTTATGACTTATATTTTCCTTGCATTCTTAGCATCCTTAAATAAAAAAAATACATCCTCTTGTGCTTTTATGGCTTGCATTTTCATTCATTCTTGCATTTGTTATTAAAAAATTTGTCAGCATAACAAGGTACACATCATCTTACATTTGCATAACAGTCTCATCATTTAGAAGAGAAAAAGAAAAAAAAATAAAAAATAAAAAGAGAGGCAATGCACCTTTTGGGGAGAGGTATCTTCAGAGTGCATTCTTTTTCTGCTTCGCTTACATATTCCCTTCATTACTTTTTTTTAGGGTGAGTTTTCTTGGTAAAGTGGAAAGGTTAGTACTCATTAATAGCAAGGAATGGAAGAAGCATGTCAAGGACAGAACTCCAACCATGCAGTCGACTTCAGGAGGAGTATAAGGGTTACAGTAAATGACAACGATTTGAGGCACGTGAAGGACATTACTGAACAAATGACCCCTAAAGCCCGATTAGAGTTCTCAAGCAGTTATGGGCAAATTCTGGATTTGCTGCGCATTACGGTGGAGGAGCCCGCCTTAAGTGGCCTTGCTCAATTTTGGAACTATTCTCTGAAATGTTTTGAGCTACCTAACTTGGACATTACACCAACCATAGAGGAGTCTGCAATCATGTTGAGGCTTCCAATGAACAAGCACCCAAATGTTTATCTTTATGGAGGGTATTATGTATCAGTAGGGAAGATAGCAGAACTGATAGGGGCTCAAGCAAATCAATTGGGCATGGAAAAAAGGGGAGGAACAGAAGGCTTGAAGAAAAGTTACCTAGAAGCACATCTTCAGTATCTAGCACAACAAGGAAAGTGGGATTTCTTCAACAAAACATTGGCATTAACCATATTTGGGTTAGTGTTATTCCCATTTACCTCAGATATGGTAGATCAAGCAGCAATGGATGTATTCTTCAAGTTTGAGAAGTATAAAGCAAATCCAGTCCCTGCTATTTTTGCCGATACTTTCTTGACAATGGAAGTTTGTCATCAAAAGGGTGGTGGAAAGATTCGATGTTGTACACATATGTTGTACGTTTGGATCATGACGCATATGGATGTACAAAATCACCTGGGACTCCTACCTGACCCGTTAAGGAATTTTGGTAGCATACCAGCGAAGCAACAAAAAATTATTGAATGGAAAAATGAGTTCGCGAGGATGAGGCTAGATTCTTTTAAATGGGTATACCCGTGGTATCATGGAGAAGAGATAGTTTTCAGCTATGGTGATTTTCCTAATGTTCCTTTGATGAGTCCTAGAGGTGGTGTATCATATGCGCCAATCCTTGTACTTAGACAACTCCGGTGGACTCAGCATGTACCAAATGAAAAGCAACTCAAAGGATTCAGCTTCTTATACCAGCAAGATGGAAGCACTACTAAGCGGGAAAAAGAGATTAGAGACGCTTGGAAGAATATTCATATGGTAGGAACAAAGGAATTAGGGAAGCATGTGGTGATTTGTACCCCTGAATACTTGCAATGGAAAGAGGCAAGAAGGGCACAGAATAGTATTCCTAAGACAGTTTCAGACGATAAAGGTCACCATCAAATCATACTTCAAATGGAAACCGAGATAGAAAGACTGAAAGCACAGATGAAAGTCTTGGAACAAGGAAAAGAAGCTGCTGAGTTAAAAGTAGTCATCCACCAGAGTCGATGACAGAAGTTAGCTGATGAAGTTGAATATTTAAAAGATGTATGTGCAGATGCTGCTGAGACTCCAAGCCGAGTAAAAAGAGCAAGGAGAGGAAAAGAGATAGAATATGAAAAGACCACAACTGAAGTTCGTGAATTACGAGCATAGATTGGCTCTCAGGAAGAAACAATGGCGATGATCTTGCAAGAGAAAGAAAAGTTGGAAGCAAATGCTAGGGTACAAGATCGTAGAGTACAAGCCTTACAAGAGGCCCTAACTGAAGCAAAGTGTCGCTCTGATCAAGGGCGGGCATTAGCTACCAAATACCACGATGCACTCTTGGAAGCAAACCAAAAGAATGAGTAGTTGAAGTTAAAAATTCAAGAGTTGGGGCAATACCATGAATAATGGAGAATTGAAGCCCAAAGGCTTATGAGGTAAAAAGAAGAATGTGCAGAGGTGTGGCAATCAGTAGCACAAGAGCAAGGGGCTGAAAAAGAGGAATGGAAGAAAAAATTTGAAGACATGTCTGATAGCCTACAATATCACACCGCACAACTGATTACTCGTTTCGAAGAAGCAGACATTCAAGCTCACATAAACCCCTGGCTACGACTACCATCAAAGATAGCTGATTTTATGAAGTATTGTCGAGGTCTTGCTAAGGGTTTTTGAAAGAAACAAATGAAATTGTTAATGTAATTGTGCTTCATTTTGTGGGAGCTAAATCTTGTACTTCTGAAGTTTGAAATGAAAATAGATGCTCATTATTATGTTTTGTTTCAAATATCAATCTGGTTGTTCTATCAAGACATTAGTCATAGAGGTGTGAATTCTCCCTTCAATAAGTTGGCAATCATGTTTCCGCCTCGAGATAATTCGTCCTTGATTGAAAACATGGGAAGTCTGGTCCTACGGTTGCATTGCCAGTGAATGATTGAGAAAATGGTATCTATTGAGGAATGAATGTTCCCTTGGATTTACTATCAACCACATTTTGGCCTAAGGAGCAATATGCCCTAGTGCTAAATGTAGGGATTTTGCCTTGTTATTGAATGTTTGTGCGAACCTTTCCACGACCACCAAGCATACTCACATAGTGTAAACAAATTCATAATAAGGCCATAATCTTTTTACTTTCTAAAAAAAAGGGTCACATGCAATACTTTGCATACATACATGTCACTACTTTTGTTTAATCAATATTTGCATATTCACATCATGTTTGCTCGAGCAGGAAAGATAGACAATATAGCAGAAAAGTAGCTTCTACGACACCCTTATAGGACTCGTTTCCAAGCCAGGATCACGGATGAAATAGAGCAGACTCAAGAGTTGAAAGACGAAGTGAACCAGCTTAGAGAACAAATGTCCAAGATGATGGAGTTGCTACAATCCATGGAAAGCAGGAGGAACACAGATGGGAATCCCTCAGCGGCAAACGAAGGACACCCAACCACACCTCTTCACCCGCCTGGCTTCTCTCCAACCCCTCTGCAATATCAAGGCTTCAACCCTCAAGGAGTTATGATGCCCCTAACTGTTTATCCAAACAGCACCACTCAACCCACTGTCACCAGTTCGCAGGGAACTCAGGCTCCATTATTCCCACCATATGGCCTTCCTCCCGGGTATGTACCACCATTGGCCACGAATTCCCTTGATAATGGCACGTCAGCAGTAACACTGATCCCAAATTCGCCAAATACTACTGAAACTCAGGTTATTCAGCCAAATGCTAATGAAACACCACAAACACAGCACCCATTCCCTTTCTTTCTTCCACCGTATTGTTTTCCTGCCGGCTTTATACCACCACAAGCAACTAATCCCCCAGACGGCAGCGATCCCACTGCAAACTCTTTGAACACAACTCAACCATCTGCCAATGGAAACTTGTCGGCACAACATTTTATCCCCATTTTTATGCCACAATACCCATTGAATCCCTCCGTTAAAAATTCCCAGTCCAAAAAGAGGTTGGAAACTCTAGAAGAGAGATTGCGAGCCATAGAAGGGGCAAGTAGCTACGGTCTCCTTGATGCTTCAGAACTCTGCCTTGTCTCTAATGTGGTAATCCCACCAAAGTTCAAAGTGCCAGATTTTGATAAATACAAGGGGACCACTTGTCCAAAGAACCATTTGACCATGTATATCCACAAGATGGCTTCGTGTGCTCATGATGACAAGCTGCTGATTCATTTCTTCCAAGACAGCTTGACTGGGGCAGCTTCAAATTGGTACACTCATCTTGAGCGTGCCCATGTTCGATGTTTCAAAGACTTGGCTGATGCTTTCTTGAAGCAGTATAAGTACAACATTGATATGGCACCGGATAGACTACAATTGCAGAATATGACTAAGAAGGATGTTGAAACCTTTAAGGAATATGCTCAGCGATGGAGAGAAATGGCTGCTCAAGTAGAGCCCCCATTGACAGAAAGAGAAATGGTGGCCACGTTCATTGACACTTTGCAACCACCCTTCTATGACAAAATGATAGGGAGTGTGTCATCAAATTTCTCGGACATGGTCATCATCGGAGAAAGAGTTGAGGGAGGAATGAGAAGTGGGAAGATCGTTGAAAGTTTAACAGAAACATTTAACGTCAAGAGGCCCCCGATGGGGAAGAAAAGAGAATGAGAAGCTCATGCTGTTACCTTCGACTAGAGAAACTTTACCCAAGGGAGATATAATCAAACACCAGTGAACCATCAATCATCCTTCCAAACCCCTTGCACACCTTACCACCCGTACTTTCCCATTACTCCACCGTTCCATATCCCCAACCTTATCACCCCCATGTCGCTAATGCGTCACACGTTCCTCATCCTCAATCTCACCACCCAATGAGGCCTCACCAAATGCCATCTCATCCTCAATACTAGACACCCCATACCTTACCGCCTCAAATAGCTCAACCATGGACCCAAAACCATAGAAGACCACCAAATAACCAAGAAAGGAAACTTGTTCATCTCGACCCAATCCCTATGACCTATACTGAGTTACTACCCCAACTTTTCCGTAACTCTCTCTTAGCTCCTTGCCCAACAAAGCCAGTGGAACCCCCATATCCTAAAGGATTTGACCCAAATGCCAAATGTGATTACCATGCAGGGGCCGCAGGTCATTCCACAGAAAATTGCAAAACGTTGAAGTTTAAGGTGCAAGACCTAATTGATGCCAAATGGTTGAATTTCAAGGAAAATACTCCTAGTATGGGCCATAACTCTTTGCCTAACCATGGGAACCCTACAGTCAATGCTATAAAAGAGTGCTCTACCCAGCTGCTTATAAGGCGAGTGACAGATGTCAAAACCCCCATGAGGGTCATTTTTGAAGAGCTGTGCAAATTCGAGATGATAGAAGTTCAGATTGAAGAAAAAGAGGGCGACGATGATGAAATAATGAGCAATCTCCATGGGGATGTGGGGCATTCTATTGAGGAATGTGATGAGTTTAGAAAAATCCTCCAAGATCTAATGGACATGCAACTAGTACAAATAGGTCATCTATGTGACAATGGTGACATAGGCATGGTGGATGAATGTGCTATTCCACAGTTTCAAGAAGGTCAGGAAGCCATAAACTCTCTGGTCCCTTCCATTACGAATCTGGCTATCAAATCGTTAGTTATCTATTACACTGCAAATGCGCCTTCGCCACCTCCATGTGGCCCGAGGCCCATCACCATTCAAGTTCCTAGTCCTTTTCCATTCAAGGACACCAAAGCAGTACCGTGGAATTATGATGTACAAGTCCTTAGAAATAACCTCACAAATGATCAGTCAAAAGTTTCATCTAGTTCGACCTCTAGTGTCACTAATATATCAGGAATTGGAGGGATGGCACGAAGTGGTCGCATTTACACTCCTGAGGAGTTGCGAAAGGGGCAAGAAGAAGAGGAAAAAAGAAACTACGAGGGGAAGAGCAAGACAGGAGAGACTTCCATGGAGAGTGAGGTGAAAGAAAAAGGAGGGTCAACAAAGTCAAATGAGTATAAGAAAGAGGTATCTGATGAAGAAGCTTGTGAGTTCCTGAAGTTCATCAAGCAAAGTGAGTATAGGGTGGTTGATCAGTTGAATTGCACCCCTGCAAGGATATCTCTCTTATCCTTGTTGATGAATTCTGAGCCGCATAGAAAAGTGTTAATGAAGATACTAAATCAAGCTCATGTTTCTCATGATATCACAGTCGACAAGTTAGGTGGTATTATTAGCAACATTACTACTGATAATTATGTCACTTTCATCGATAATGAGATACCTGCTAAAGGGATGGGGCACAATAAGGCGCTGCATATTTCTGTCAAATGCCAAGATCATATAATGGCTAGAGTGCTCATTGACAATGGTTCCTCTTTGAATATGATGCCAAAATCAACTCTCTCCAAGTTGCCCTTTGATTGGACATACATGAAACCAAGTACAATGATCGTGAGGGCTTTTGACGAGACCTGAAGAGAAGTGATGGGAGAAATAGAGATTGTGTTTGCTACGCAACAATGAAGATGTATTTTGATGATAACAAACATGAGGATGATGAGAAGACCAAGTCCAAGTATTTAAAGATTAGCTTTAGGACTTAGGATCTATCATGTATGGAGCTGTTAATTAAATATCTCAAATGATCAAAGATTACCTAAACTAAAGGCTTTTAAAAGATCAAATGTTTTAAAAGTTAAAAACAAGCATTTCGAAGCTTTTTGGAAAGGATTTTGAACTGTTTTTAACCGAGGTATTCGAATACCTCAATTTGGTATTCGAATAACTGATTCAAACCGATATTTCTTCTTGTCAAAACAGAGGCATTCGAATACCCCATATGGTATTCGAATACCCGATTCAGAATGAACCATTTTTTAAATGAGGCATTCGAATACCCATATGGTATTCGAATACCCCTTTCGAAATATGCCTTATTTTAATGAGGTATTCGAATCCCTTGACTGGTATTCGAATAACTCCAACTTAAACAGTTTTCTAAAAGAGTTTTTGACAGAGGTATTCGAATACCTCCTTCAGGCATTCGAATACCCCACGAGAAAAGAGCTACGTTTTAAACAAAGATACGAAAAATCGAGAAAGTTTTTAATGTTATTAATTGCTCCCAACGGCCATATTCTTCCACGAGCTCTATAAATAGAGGCCTGGGACTTCTCTGAAAACTCCCTTGACATTGTGATAATTTTTGCTTGCTTGAAAACGTGCTCTACCTTATTCTCTCTTTATTTTCTGAATTTATAATTGCTTAACTCTTGTGATATTTGAGAAACAGCTCCTTAGTGCTTCAATTTGTATTTATCTACTCTTAGCGAGAGTTTCACTTCATCTCTATATCTATTTCTCGTATATTGAGGGTGAGGTATCCCCAAGGATTGTATAAGGGTGAGGTATCCCTTTTGTTTATTTGAGGCTTGAGCACAAGGGTAGAGTTTCCCTGTGTGTGAAAAGTGCTCCGCATTGTAAAGGTTGCAAGCACTGTTGTTTAACTTGTCTTGAATAGTAAAAAATCTCGAACAGTGTTTCGGGGGATGGACGTAGGCCACAAGTGGTTGGTGGTCGAACCGGGATAAATACTTGTACTGTTTTTCTTCCCTTATTCTCTTTATTTTAAGCATTTTATTTATTGATTCCTACAATTTATTTATTACTTGCTCTTTCTTTTTCTCATCTCTTCCATATTCTTTAATAATTATATTGAGCAAAATTTATTTGTTTAAAAGCGTTTGCAAAAGCTTTTGTTACTCAATTCACCCCCTCTCTTGAGTCTGGAAGCCACTTGGTAACAAGTGGTATCAGAGCTAGACTCTTGTATAAAGAGCTTAGCCGCTTCAAGAGAACATGGCTTCCTTAAATGGTTTTTCTGAGGGATCTTCCATAAACCGACCACCCTTTTCAATGGGGATGGTTATGCATATTGGAAGGAAAGAATGAAAATCTTCATCGAAGCTATTGATCTAGATGTGTGGGATGCTGTCGAAAACGGCGCATTTATACCTACACGCGTTGTCGATGGTGTAAAAACCGAGACACCTAGAAGTGATTGGTCTGATGAGGATAAAAGAAAAGTCCAATATAATTTAAAAGCTAAAAACATCATTACCCCTTTGCTTTGGGGTATGATGAGTTTTTAGAATTTCTAATTGCAAAACCGCTAAAGAAATGTGGGACACTTTACAAGTTACCCATGAGGGTACTAGTGAAGTTAAGAGGTCGAGAATAAATTCTCTAACTCGCGAATATGAACTGTTTAGAATGAACCAAGGAGAAAGCATTCAAGAAATGCAAAAGAGGTTCACCCACATTGTTAATCATCTTGCATCTTTAGGAAAAAGTTTTACTAACGAAGATTTGATCAATAAAGTGTTGAGATGTTTAAGCAGGATTTGGCAGCCCAAGGTGACAGCAATTTCAGAATCAAGGGACTTGACAACCATGTCATTAGCCACCCTTTTTGGAAAACTTCATGAGCACGAACTAGAACTAAGCAGATTAAGTCAAAGCGAAGAAAATGATAAAAAGAAAAAGGGGATAGCGCTTAAAGCCACTTCCTCAACAATTGACAATGATGATGAAGAAGATGAAGAAAGCTCAGAAAACATTGAGGTAAACGAAGAAAATCTCAGTCTGTTAGTTAAAAAATTTGGTAAATTTCTCAAGAAAAAGGGAATGCAAAGAAGACCTCCCTTCCCTCCGAAGAAGACTCATTACAAAGGCGAAGGAGCTTCATCAACTCCTACTTGCTATGAATGTGGCAAGCCTGGTCACATGAAAATGGAATGCCCAGTTTACCAAAAGAAGAAAGAGAGACTTGAGAAGAAGCCCTTCAAAGAAAGAAAAGCAAGAAAAGCCTATATAGCATGGGATGAAAACGACATGGATTCAACTGACGGCTCAGATAGCGAAGAAGCTCAACTGTCTCATGGCCAAAGGAGAAGAAGAAGAAAGCGAAAATGAGGTAAGTTCTAACTCTACTTTCGCCTCTCTTATGATGAGTTACAAGATGCCTTTGAAGAATTGCATGACGAATCAATAAAACTCTCAAAACAAATTTCTTCTTCTAAGAAAAAAATCTCTTCTTTAGAAAATAAAATTCTTATTTTAAATAAAGAGATTGAAGAACTAAAAATTGAAAATGAAACTTTGGGAATTATTGATGCATGCTCATCTCATCCCTCACATGCTTCTACTTCTTATTCTTGTTCTTCATGTCACACACTTGAGAAAGAAATTGAAGACTTAAAAAATACCCTTGCCAAATTCACTTGGAAGAGATAATCTAAATATTATATTAGGGAAACAAAGGGTTGTTTTTGAAAAATTTGGAATTGGTTATAACCCGAAAAATCAACATAAATCTTATAAAAAAATTTTCGTTTATTCAAGTACTTCCAGTGAGTCCATTTATTAAATGTTTTTCTTGTGGAAAGAAAGGTCATAGCGCTTCAACATGCAATGCTAGAAAAAATATTAACACAAAAATTGGGACAAAAATGGTTTGGGGGTTCCAAAGGGTACTTTGCCTAAAATCGACACTCAAGGACCCAAGAAAATTTGGGTACCAAAAGTTAAAAATTAAAATTGTGTTGTAGGTGTGCTTGAAAGCCGGGAGCTCAAATTGGTATCTCGACAATGCATTGTTCCAAGCACATGACCTGGAGACGACTCAAAATTCACCATGTTTATTCCCAAGAATCATGGACATGTTACTTATGGAGACAACAACAAGGGAAAAATTCTTGGAGTCGGAAAAGTTGGCAAGAATCCAAATTCCTCTATTGAAAATGTGTTGCTTGTTGAAGGCTTAAAACATAACCTTCTTAGTATTAGCCAATTATGTGACAAAGGTAACAAGGTAATTTTTGATTCAAATTGTTGCATAATTGAAGATAAAAATGATAAACATGTTAAATTCATTGGTCATAGAATAAATAACATTTATATGATTAGCCTTGATGATATATCTTCAAATGATGCGAAATGCCTTTTAAGTAAGAATGATGATTCATGGTTATGGCATAGGAGAATTGCACACATTCACATGGATCACCTAAGGAAGTTGGTCTCTAAAGAGCTAGTAATTGGACTACCAAAGCTTAATTTTGTTAAAGATAAATTATGTGATGCATGTCAAAAGGGTAAACAAATAAAGGTCTCTTTTAAATCAAAAAATATAGTTTCAACTACTAGACCTTTACAACTTTTGCACATGGATTTATTTGGACCCTCTAGAACTATGAGCTTTGGTGGGAATTACTATGCTTTAGTGATTGTGGATGATTTTTCTAGGTTTACATGGACTTTATTTCTTGCAAATAAAAATGATGCATTTCTAGCATTTAAAAGACTTGCCAAAGTTATTCAAAACGAAAAAGGTTTTCAAATTTCTTCTATAAGAAGTGATCATGGTGGCGAATTTGAAAACAATATTTTTGAAAATTATTGTGATGAACATGGCATTAATCATAATTTTCTCTGCCCCTAGAACTCCACAACAAAATGGAGTTGTAGAAAGGAAAAACCGTTCTTTAGAAGAAATGGCGAGAACTATGCTTAATGAGGTCTGCTTCTTCCTAAGTATTTTTGGATCGGATGTCAGAATACAAACTTGTTATGTTATGAACGGGGCCCTTATAAGGCCTATTTTAAAGAAAACCCCATATGAATTATACAAGGGAAGAAAGCCAAATGTCGCACATTTTCACGTTTTTGGTTGCAAATGTTTTGTTTTAAATAATGGAAAAGATAACCTAGGCAAGTTTGATGCTAAGTCGATGAAGGTATATTTCTTGGTTATTCAAATCATAGTAAGGCTTTTCGTATATATAATAAAAGAACTATGACTATTGAAGAATCTATACATGTTGCATTTGATGAAACCGACCCAAATGGATCGAGAAAGGATCTTGTTATTGATGATGTTGCGAAGCCTTAGCGGAAACACATTTGGATAGTAAGGAAAAAGAAATAAAGGAGCAAGAAGATAAACAAAGACAAGAGGATTCACAAGCTTTGGAGCTTCCCAAAGAATGGCGTACCTCAAAATATCATCCGCTTGATCAAGTAATAGGTGATGTATCCAAAGGTGTAAGTACTCGAAACTCCATTAGAAATGCATGTAACCACTTAGCCTTTGTTTCTCAAATCGAACCTAAAGACATTAATGAAGCCTTTAATGATGAACATTGGTTTCTAGCTATGCAAGAAGAATTAAATCAATTTGAACGAAACCAAGTTTGGGAACTAGTTCCTAGGCCTAATAATCATCCTATTATCGGCACTAAATGGGTTTTTAGAAACAAACTTGATGAAGCTGGCATAATAACAAGAAATAAAGCTAGACTTGTAGCAAAAGGTTATAATCAAGAAGAAGGTATAGACTATGAAGAAACCTATGCACACTGTAGCTAGATTAGAAGCTATTAGGATGTTACTTGCTTTTGCTTGCATCATGGATTTTAAGTTATATCAAATGGATGTTAAAAGTGCTTTTTAAATGGCTTTATTCAAGAAGAAGTATATGTTGACCAACCTCCAGGTTTTGAAAATTATGATTTACCTAACCATGTTTTCAAATTGGAAAAGGCTTTGTATGGCTTAAAACAAGCTCCACGAGCTTGGTATGAAAGGTTAAGTAAGTTCCTTTTAGAACACGATTTTACAAGAGGTAAGGTTGACACGACTCTTTTTATTAAAAATAAAAACCATGATATACTCCTTGTACAAGTATATGTAGATGATATCATATTTGGTGCTACTAACGAAATTACGTGCAAGGAATTTGCCAAAATCATGCAAAGCGAATTCGAAATGTCCATGATGGGAGAACTCAATTTCTTCCTTGGACTTCAAATCAAACAAACAAGGAGTGGAACGTTCATTAGCCAAACAAAGTATTGCAAAGAACTTCTCAAGAGGTTTGGGATGGACAACTCAAAGCATATGGCTACACCAATGAGTACTTCGTGTTACTTGGATAAAGACGAAGCGAGGTAATTCTGTAGAAATTACTAAATATCGAGGTATGATCGGATCTCTTCTCTATCTCACCGCTAGTAGGCACGATATAATGTTTAGCGTATGCATGTGTGCTCGATATCAAGCTAATCCTAAAGAGTCGCATTTAAGTGTCTTTGTAAAACGTATTATGAAATATCTAGGTGGCACTTACACAAGTGGGCTTGTGGTACCCCAAAGGTGCCACTTGTAGTCTTATTGGTTATTCGACTCCGATTTTTCTTTGGATGCAAATTGGATCGGAAAAGCACTAGTGGAACATGTCACTTGCTTGGCAATTCCTTAGTTTCTTGGCATAGCAAGAAACAAAATAGCGTGGCTTTATCCACCGTGAGGTTGAATATGTGGCGGTAGGAAGTTGTTGTGCTCAAATTCTATGGATGAAGCAACAACTTTTAGACTTTGGTCTTCAGCTTAATCACATCCCTATAAGATATGATAATACTAGTGCAATTAATCTGACAAAGAATCCCATTATGCACTCTAGAACTAAGCACATTGAGATAAGGCACCATTTTATACGAGATCATGTTCAAAAAGGTGATTGTGTATTAGAATTTGTTGAAACCAATAATCAACTTGCTGATATTTTCACAAAACCTTTACCTAAAGATTCATTCTTTCATTTAAGAAGAGAACTTGGCATTTTGGATCAATCGTGTGTTTAATCTGTTAAATTTACTGCTTACTCATTGATTTATTAATCTTTAATTGTTACTGACTTGAGCGTCGGAGATACCCTCCATTTTGTTTTGCAGGTACTCATTTAATCGGGTAAGCTTTAATCTTCAAAATTGCATTCTGGACGTAATATTTGGTGTTTTTTTCTAAGTTATTCGAATACCTTCATCTGGTATTCGAATACCATCATTTTCCTCGCATGCTTTCATGATTTAGTAACCAGGAGTATTCGAATACCTTAGTGGTTATTCGAATACCCTGAAGCCTCTTGCTATCAGGCTTTTGTTCCTGTCTCTGGTATATTCGAATACCCTAAGCAGTATTCGAATACCCTAAGCAGTATTCGAATACCATCTTTCTAAATTGCCCTGACCTTTGCGTTTCCTAACAGCAGTATTCGAATACCAACCGAGGTATTCGAATACCTCAGGTCTGAGCTTTATATAAGCCCCTTCGTTCACCCGTTCACTCATCTCATTTCCCATTTCTTCTCTCTCGTTTTTTCATCTCCTATTCGAATACCATCTCCTTCGTATCACCCAACCGTCACTCCCTCTCTTTTCAAACCCATTCCTCTCATCTTCTACCTTCATCCATGGCTTCCTCCTCCAAACGTGCTCGCACAAAGACCGCGCCTTGCAACAACCCATTGGATCTGCGAAGGCTCTCATCTCAACCAGAAACTCTTGGACGGTTCATCTCTCATTTCAGAGAACGAAACCTTGTGCAGCCCAAGTACCTGGATTTGGCCTTCTTTGAAAAAGAAGGTGGCTTTGATTTCCTACACCACTGGACATCCGGGCGTGTGCTACGTTTTTGCTCCTACAAGGAGGTCCTCTATCCCGATTTGGTCAAAATGTTCTACCGCAACTTGAGGATTGAAGGACCGGAGCTTCATTCGACGTCTGTGATCGGACACATTGTGATCACTCCTCGGACCGGGTTCGCTTCTTCGGATTAGAATCTGCTGCCGCCGTAACAATGAAGACCGTGAAGAGTTTGTCCGGCGGTTCGACAAGATTCGAGCCATTGAAGATGTCCTTAGACACTGGGTTGGCGTTCCACCGACTCAAAAGGGAGTCAAAGGGGCATGATGAAGATCCAGACAGGCTCTTGCATTATGCTTATGCCCACATCTTAGCTCCTAGAGGTGGGAACTACGCCTACCCGAGTGAAGATGATGTGTTTATGCTTTGTGGATCCGAAGAAAGGATACCGAGATAAAGCGGCCCGTCTTCATTATGAAGCATATGATGAGAGCTAAGGGAAAAGAACGCTCGAGCTACCTTATGGGGTGATCATCACCGCCTTCCTAGGCAAGTATCCGCAGATTGTGGAGACCGAGCGAAAAACTCACCGACCCACCATAATGTGTTTGGCTCTTATACGCCGAACCGAATGAAGATGATAAAGATCGATGAAGGTGGGTATTCCCGTTGAAGTTGACGATGATGAGGACGACCACCGATCCCGCCGCCGCCCCGCCGCGCCGCCGTTCTTCTTGCTCCGGTAGCCCCCGTTGTCTCTCATCACCGCCGGCCCGCCGCCCCCGCTCGCCGCCTGGTTCGATCACTGGATCAAGTCATGGCCACTTTGTGCCAACCGTGCTTACATGGAGGATAACCGAGCTTATTTGGAACACACCTTCTCGCCCGTTTGACGACTTGATGGTGTTGAGCGTGAGCAAGCCGCCTTGCGTGCTTTGCTATCTTCACGGGGTTCCGATTCCCTCCTCCTCCGCCGATGCCTCTTTCTAGGCTTTGTTCTTGTTTGGATGTTTTTTATGTATTAGTGTTTACTCTTTCATTACATTATGTATATTGGCTAAATTATTAATAAAATCAGTTTCTCTTTATGCTTATTGCCTCCTTTATGCATTATATTTTGTTGTATCTTTTTGATTATGCCAAAGGGGGAGAAAAATATAACTATGAGAAAAGACATGAGAAAAGACAGTTTAAAATAACTATTATTGGATTCCAACATTAAGGGGGAGCTACGCCAAGCACATATTAGATATGAATGTAAGCCTCTTACTTTGTGAATTCCAATTATTTTCATCGATGCTTTTCTCTATGATAGTTTGTCATCATCAAAAAGGGGAGAATGTGTTTGCTACGCAACAATGAAGATGTATTTTGATGATAACAAACATGAGGATGATGAGAAGACCAAGTCCAAGTATTTAAAGATTAGCTTTAGGACTTAGGATCTATCATGTATGGAGTGTTAATTAAATATCTCAAATGATCAAAGATTACCTAAACTAAAGGCTTTTAAAAGATCAAATGTTTTAAAAGTTAAAAACAAGCATTTCGAAGCTTTTTGGAAAGGATTTTGAATCTGTTTTTAATCGAGGTATTCGAATACCTCAATTTGGTATTCGAATAACCTGATTAAAACCGATATTTCTCTTCTTTGTCAAAACAGAGGCATTCGAATACCCCATATGGTATTCGAATACCCAGCTTCAGAATGAACCATTTTTTTAATGAGGCATTCGAATACCCCATATGGTATTCGAATACCCCCGCTTCGAAATATGCCTTATTTTAATGAGGTATTCGAATACCCTTGAGTATTCGAATAACTCCAACTTAAACAGCTTTCTAAAAGAGTTTTTGAGAGGTATTCGAATACCTCCTTGTGCATTCGAATACCCCACGAGAAACAGAGCTACGTTTTAAACAAAGATACGAAAAATCGAAAGTTTTTAATGTTATTAATTGCTCCCAACGGCCATATTCTTCCACGAGCTCTATAAATAGAGGCCTGGGACTTCTCTCGAAAACTCCTTGACATTGTGATAATTTTTGCTTGCTTGAAAACGTGCTCTACCTTATTCTCTCTTTATTTTCTCGAATTTATAATTGCTTAACTCTTGTGATATTTGAGAAACAGCTCCTTAGTGCTTCAATTTGTATTTATCTACTCTTAGCGAGAGTTTCACTTCATCTCTATATCTATTTCTCGTATATTGAGGGTGAGGTATCCCCAAGGATTGTATAAGGGTGAGGTATCCCTTTTGTTTATTTGAGGCTTGAGCACAAGGGTAGAGTTTCCTGTGTGTGAAAAGTGCTCCGCATTGTAAAGGTTGCAAGCACCGTTGTTTAAGCTTGTCTTGAATAGTGAAAAATCTCGAACGGTGTTTCTGGGACTGGACGTAGGCCACAAGTGGTTGGTGGTCGAACCAGGATAAATATCGTACTGTTTTTCTTCCCTTATTCTCTTTATTTTAAGCACTTTATTTATTGATTCCTGCAATTTATTTATTACTTGCTCTTTCTTTTCTCATCTCTTCCATATTCTTTAATAATTATATTGAGCAAAATTTATTTGTTTAAAAGCGTTTGCAAAAGCTTTTGTTACTCAATTCACCCCCTCTTGAGTACTGGAAGCCACTTGGTAACAGAGATCCCAGTTCAAATTGGACCTACTACTTTTCATATACTTTTTCAGGTGATGGACATCACACCGACTTACAGTTGCCTCTTGGGACGACCTTGGATTCATTCTGCTGGGACAGTGTCGTCCACTTTGCACCAGAAAGTGAAATTCATAGTTAGCAATAGGTTGGTGATCGTCTCGTGTGAAGAAGACATATTGGTGAGTAAACTCCCATCGATTCCTTACATTGAAGCTGCAGAAGAAGCTCTTGAAACAGCATTCCAAGCGTTTGAGGTCGTCAATGCTATTTATGGAGCTCGAATTCCAAAAGCACATTCATCTAGTGCATCCATAATGATGGCTAAGGTTATGCTTGAAAGAGGATATCAAAGTGGAAATGGACTGGGAATGAATAAACAAGGCATTGCAAAGTTTCTGCAACCATGTGAAAACAAGAACAGGTTCGGGTTAGGGTATAAACCGACTAAAGCTGATAAGAGAAGGGTCATAGAAGAGAAAAAAGAGAAGAGGTTGGCTCGGTTAGAAAATCAAGAGCCTAAAACTGAGGGGATTCCCATTTATGACATCCAACAGAGTTTCCGAAGTGCAGGATTGGGGTTTCTGAACCAGGTGTCCGCCATCAATAATGATCAACCCATCGACCTTGGTGTCAGTCTGGTGTACCCTTGTTCTCCGGATGCAGAGCTCAACAATTGGGAGATCGTCGATTTTTCCATGACTTTTGAAACTGATTCAAAGTAATTATGTAATGCTAATCCTATTGCTATGCCCAAGGCTTTAGGAAAATATGTTGTAAAAACGGGCTCACATGTTTCCTTTTCAATATTTGCTATCAATAAAATGCATTTTCAAAATTATCTTCCCTTTTAGTTTTTCTATTCAACTATTACATTAGCCTTTATTCATTACCTTTTTCTTTTACTTGTTTTGACATCAATAAATGCATATCTGAAAGTGATTCTCTTGAAAATGACAGTGCTATGACCCCATTGTATAATTTTGACCATCTCATTAATCATGTTGATGAGAATGATGATGACAATTGGGAGCCCTCTGCTGAGCTAATGAGATTAATAGAACAAGAGGTCAAAGAGATTCAACCCCTTGAAGAGTCAATTGAAGTGATTAATTTGGGGACAGAAGATGATAAAAAAGAAGTTAAAATTAGCACTTCCATGAAAGAAAATGAGCGAAGCAAGTTGGTCAAGCTCCTATTTGGTTATCGTGACATTTTCGCATAGTCGTACCAAGACATGCCTGGGCTGGATGTTAGCATAGTTGAACATAAATTGCCGTTAAGACCAAAATGTCCACCCGTCAAGCAAAAGTTAAGACGAATGAAGCCAGAAATGTCGCTAAAAATCATATAAGAGGTCAAAAAGCAGTTTGATGCAGGTTTCCTCGTTGTCGCAAAGTACCCTCAATTGGTTGCCAATATCGTACCTGTCCCGAAAAAAGATGGGAAAGTACACATATGTGTTGACTATAGAGATTTGAATAGGGCCAGCCCTAAAGACAACTTTCCTTTACCTCACATTGATATTTTGGTGGACAACACTACTCAACATGCATTTTTCTCCTTCATGGATGGTTTCTCGAGATATAATCAAATCAAGATGGCACCTGAAGATATGGAGAAGACCACATTCATCACTATGTGGGGGACTTTTTGCTGTAAAGTGATGTCGTTCGGATTAAAGAATGCCAGAGCGACTTATCAAAGGGCGATGGTGGCATTGTTCCACGACATGATGCACAAAGAAATAGAAGTTTATGTGGATGATATGATTGCAAAGTCAAAAATAGAAGAAGATCACATAACCGATCTGCAAAAGCTCTTTGAGCGGTTGAGAAAGTTCAGGCTCAGACTGAATCCTGCTAAGTGCACTTTTGGTGTAAAATCAGGCAAGCTCTTGGGGTTTGTGGTTAGCGAGAAAGGGATAGAAGTTGATCCAGACAAAGTTTGAGCAATCATAGAGATGTCAGCTCCTCGCACTGAAAAAGAAGTTTGTGGATTTTTTGGGAGGCTGAACTTTATTGCTAGGTTTATATCCCAGTTGACTGCAACGTGCGAGCCAATCTTCAAGTTGTTGCGTAAAAATTAGATAGTAGAATGGAACGAGGACTGTCAGGAAGCATTTGAGAAGATCAAGCAGTATCTGCAAGAACCCCCAGTTTTGGTACCTCGAGTGCTAGGAAGGCCTCTCATTATGTACTTGACTGTGTTGGATGAATCCATGGGTTGTGTACTGGGACAACACGATGAAGCCGACAGAAAAGAGCAAGCCATCTATTACTTGAGTAAGAAGTTTACCAATTGTGAGGCAAAATACTCATTGTTGGAACGCACGTGTTGCACCTTGGCATGGGCGGCCCACCGGTTGAGGCAATACATGTTGTGTTACACCACTTGGTTAGTGTCCAAAATGGACCCGATCAAGTACATATTTGAAAAACCTGCCCTCACTAGGAGGATTGCACGTTGGCAAGTTTTGTTATCAGAATATGACATTGTCTACGTCACCCAAAAAGCAGTTAAAGGCAACGCTCTGGCAGATTTCTTGGCTAGTCAACCAGTGGAAGATTATGGGTCTATGCAGTGTGAATTCTCTGATGAAGATATAATGGCTTTGTTTGGAGAAGAAAAACCCTTGGAAAAAGAAAAATGGACTTTGTTGTTCGACGAAGCTTCTAATTCACTGGGGCATGGAGTTGGGGCCATACTGATTTCCCCTGAAAGTAATTTCAATCCAATCACTGCTCGGTTGTGCTTTGACTGTATGAATAACATAGCTGAGTATGAAGCATGTGTCATGGGGATCCAAGCAGCGATATAATCAAAGGCAAGAGTTCTTGAGGTATACGGGGACTCTGCCTTGGTCATCCATCAGCTAAAGGGAGAATGGAAAACTCGAGATGCTAAGTTGATCCCTTATCATGCTTACATCAAGGAGTTGATTGAACAACTTGACGAAGTCACATTCCATCATGTCCCTCGAGAAGATAATCAGTTGGCTGATGCTTTGGCCACGTTGTCATCAATGTTTGAAGTAAACCATGATAAGGACTTGCCACTCATAAAAATAGAAAGTCGTGACCAACTAGCATATTGTCAAATGGTACAAATGGAGCCAGATGAAAAGCCGTGGTACCATGACATCAAATGCTTTATTAAGAACAGAGAGTACCCTCCAGATGCTTCAGAAAATGACAAAAAGACCCTCAGAAGACTCACAATGGGTTTCTTTCTAAATGGAGAAGTTTTCTACAAGAGGAACCACGACATGGTGCTGTTAAGATGTGTTGATGAAACGGAAGCAGAGAAAATCATCAAAGATGTCCATGAAGGTTCTTTTGGGACTCATGCAAGTGGGCATGCAAGTGCGCATGTAATGGCAAGAAAGATACTAAGAGCTGGGTACTATTGGTTGACAATGGAAACTGATTACTTCAATTATGTGAAGAAGTGCCACAAATGCCAGACATATGCTGACAAGGTCCATGCACCGCCAGCACCTTTGAATGTTTTAACAGCACCCTGGCCATTCTCAATGTGGGGAGTGGATGTTATAGGGCCCATTGAACCGAAGGCCTCAAATGGACATCATTTTATTCTTGTTGCAATTGATTACTTCACAAAATAGGTCAAAGTTGTTTCTTATGCCAATGTGAACAGGAATGTAGTGATCAAATTTGTCACAAGGGAGCTGATTTGTCATTACAGTTTGCCAAGCAAAATTATCACTGACAATGCCACTAATCTGAATAATAAGATGATGAAAGAGATGTGTGAGAGTTTCAAGATTGAGCACCACAATTCCTCACCTTATCGCCCCAAGATGAATGGGGCGGTTGAGGCAGCGAACAAGAACATCAAGAAGATTGTTCAAAAGATGGTTGTAATGTACAGAAATTGGCATGAAATGCTACCATTTGCACTGCATGGTTATCGCACGTCTGTTCGTACTTCAACTGGGGCAACCCCTTTCTCTTTGGTTTATGGAATGGAGGCGGTACTCCCTATTGAAGTGGAAATCCCATCATTAAGAGTGCTGATGGAGGCAGAATTAGAAGAAACTGAATGGGTCCAAACTCGATTTGATCAGTTGAACCTCATTGAAGGAAAGAGATTAACTGCACTGTGTCATGGCCAGCTTTATCAAAAGAGAATGACGAAAGCCTATGCGAAAAAGGTGCGTCCGCGATAGTTTCAAGAAGGAGACCTAGTACTCAAGAAGATTCTTCCCATTCAAAAGGATTATCAAGGAAAATGGATTCCAAACTATGAAGGACCTTATGTCGTGAAAAAGGCTTTCTCGGAAGGAGCTTTGATTCTCACAAACATGGATGGTGCAGATTTACCACTTCCTGTAAATTCAGATACTGTCAAAATGTATTATGCTTAAAAAAATAAAAAAAAACAAAAAAAAACAACCAAAAAGTGGCTCGCTAAGCTGAAAACCTGAAAAGTTAGCCTAGGCAAAAGTTAGAATGCCCCGCTAGGTTGAAAACTCGAAAAGAGTGACCTAGGCAAAAGTTAGGGTCAAAGATAGTTCCTAACACATCTGGAGAAGTGGGGTCGCCTCGAATCACAAATTGGGACAATTTGAGTTTCTTTATGCCAAACTGGGAAAGTTTGAATGAAAAGTCTTGTCATGAACGCTCTCAATGCGTGAAAACTGGGTCAAATCATGTTATCGAAAACAAAAAATGGGGTGTTTAAGGTCTTATACATGGGAAATTAGCACTGATCATCCTAGAGAGCATCACCGGAAGAGCTGGAAAAATCTACTCCAACATTCTTTTGTAAACCTTTCAATTCTAACCTTTGTGGTACCGCATTTCCTGTACCGTTCCTTTCCATAATGATAATCCATTTTCAGTGTAACCCGTTGTTGATTCAATATGCATTTATCATGATAGATTTATATTGAGATGTGAAACATGTGATCATATTGCAAAAGCATTCAGTTTTGTTTTTAACAATCTTAAAAGGTCATGGGGAATGCGATGAATTTCTTGATAAGAGTATTGATTAAAAAGAAAGAATCACCAGCAAATCAAGAAGCCAATCAATGAATTTTGGTTACTGTTCGACCTTGATCCTACTATGGGAAGAAGTCCTTAAGGGTGTTGTGGAACCAAGGGCGATCCAGCTAAAGCTTTGATGTGTCAATTTTGTTAACCCAGTTTGTTCATGAAAACTTATACTGTAGGACATTTATTGCATCATGCATCCTCTCAGGCATCATTTGCACTATTCTCAGGCATCACATTCATTGCATCATCATACATCCATTGCATCAAACATCAACTCAAATATCAAATGCATTTTTTTAACTGCAGGTCCTCGTGCCCATCATTGCTTTTAGTTTCTGGGTTCCCGCACCCATTGCTTTTAGTTTTCGGGTCCCTGCGCCCTTTGCCTTTAGTTTTCGGGTCCCCGCGCCCATCGTTTTTTAGTTTCCGGGTCCTTGCGCCCATTGCCTTTAGTTTCTCGGTCCCCGCGCCCATCGTCTTTTAGTTTCTGGGTTCCGGGTCCCCGCGCCCATCGCCTTTAATTTCCGGGTCCCCGCGCCCATCGCCTTTAGTTTCCGGGTCCCCGTGTCCATCGTCTTTTAGTTTCGGGTCCCCGCGCCCATTGCCTTTAGTTTCCGGGTCCCCACGCCCATCGTCTTTCAGTTTCGGTCCCCGCACCCATCGTCTTTTAGTTTTCTTTTTCGGGTCCCCGCGCCCATTGCCTTTAGTTTCTGGGTCCCCGCGCCCATCGTCTTTAGTTTCCAGGTCCCCGCGCCCATCGCTTTTAGTTTCTGGGTCCCCGACCCATTGCCTTTTAATTCCGGGTCCTCCGCACCCATCGCTTTCATGACAAGTTAGGATCGTATGTCCATTGTTTTTGCATTAATTTGCTTTCTAAAAAAAAAAAAAGAAAAAGAAGAAAGAAAGAAAAAGAAGAAAGAAAGAAAAAGAAGAAAAAAAGAAAAGAAGGAAAAGAAAAGAAAATAAAAATTTTCTTGGACAAAATTAAATCAATTCTTTTGCTTCCCATTTATTTTAAATGTAAAGCAAAGGGAGGCAGTTGTTGATACCTAATTTTGTCTATAAAATTTTATTGCTTAATCAAGGATTAATAATTTTGTTTGTTTCCATCTAATTTGGACTTTCTTATTTTTGTGTAAAAAATAAATAAATAAATAAATAAGCAAAAATAAAAAATGAGTGAAAAATCTTTTCAGCCTGTTGCATTCTAACAACAAGAACCAAGTTTTAACTATTAGTTGGAATTCAGCTAAAACTCATTTTGTTACCCGTTGCCAAAGTCTGTCATTTGCCACATTGCTGCAACCAGCAAATTTCAATCCTCAAGGCAGCACAAAAATGGAAAATTGCAGGGATGCGAAGGTGACAACCACAATGAAAATGCAATGAAAATGAAAACTGAGCTAGAAAACACCAGCCACTCTATCTGCACCTAAGCTAATTTTCTTGGGGTGGCAGAGAAGTCATCTCCGCTTACAAAGAGGGGAGCCAATAGAAAAAGGGGGTGGAGATTTTCGAATTGGTTTTTTCTAGAGAGCATTTTGGAGGCAGCATCCATCCCACAAAAAACACCACCCTGCCACTTTCACTTAAAAACCTCCATTACCACCTTTTTCTACAAACCAACCACCCATCTCCTCCAACCTTCCTCCATCGCCACCATTTTACTCTAAAACAACCAACAACCAACAACAACAAACCATAAACCCTAACCGAGTCAACTCGGTGGGCTTCCCTCTACAACCAAACAATCATACCCACTATTCATCTCCTTCTACCTCCACCCACCACCATCATCAACCACAAACTCACTACCAACAACCATAAATAAACTAGAGCCATCTAAACTCAGCCTCACCACGCTGTCGTCAGCCTCGCCGGAATCGCGCAACCGAACCCGCGAACCACGGCGACCCACCGCAAGCCACGGGACCCAACCGCACCTTCGCCGAACTGCACCTGCTCCGTCCGTCGAAGCCTCTGCCCTCGCCGCCAAACCGCTCCGCCGCTCCAGCACCGAGTTGTGTCCGCACCAACCATATAGCTCCACCCAACCGCACCAGCCCGAGCCCGTCGCCTCGCCACCCCGGAACCTGCAGATCCGACGAACCCACCAACCCGCTGTGCCGCCCAGCTAACGAGAACGGCCCAGATCTGCCGTTTGTCGCTGCTGCTCGTGCCGTTCTCAGGCCACTGTCGAACCGATGCAACCATTTCTCCTCATCCTTGAACTTGCAATATCTCCATCCCCAAATATCCCCTGGTGTGTGTTCTGGAGTATTCCCTGCCTTGCTTTCCTTTTATTTGTGTAGTTGTTTTTGTTCTTTTCATTTGTTGGGGTTAATCTGAAGCAGATGGGCTAGCAGCCCACTGGGTCATTATGCTCCATTTTTTTTTAAAGAGGAAATACGAAAATAAAAAAAAAAAGAGAAGAAATGATTGATATAAAAAATATATAAAAGAATAAAAAAAAAAGAAAATAAAAAAAATTTTAATTAATGCAATGAAATGATGTTGATTGAATAGCGAATGTTATCTTCAACGTCATTTGGATCATATGGGTTTATTGAGTAGCCTAATGTTACTTTGAATCCTGTGCAAGAATGATTTTGTTTTCAAATAAAAATTTCTTTTCAAAAATCTTTTAATTAAAATCAATCAACCTGCAATCATTTTCTAAAGAACTACGTGACTTTGAGTTTCTCATTGCACCTGAGGAGTACGTAGGAGTAAAATCTCTATTCTGTCAAGCCAAATTAAATTTTCACAAATTGATTCTTTCTTTTCTTTTTTAAAAAATAATAATATAAAAAATATAAAAAAATATAAAAAAATGAAAATAAAAGAAATGGTTACAAAATCTTTTCAAAAAAGGTAAAATAAAAAAAAATACTAGAGATTATTAAAATTTGCACAAACTAACTTAAGGTCTTGTTTTGTAACAGGCAGTGAAGGTCTTAATATCTTCCCTACCTGTAATCGACTCCCGAACCCAAACTCATTTTCTAAAAGACCAATTTTATCTATTTTAAAAGTTTTTCTAATGTTTTTTCAATTAAAATAAACATTGGTGGCGACTATATTAATTTTTAAATTTTAATCTTTTTCGGTCATCCCGTCGCGATCCCGATTGCGACAATAGCCAAAAATATCATCACTAGCATCATCCGTATCCGCAAGTGTAGGTGCAAGGTGGGAAAACCAACACATGCCCATATATGTAGTAAAAAGCATGCACCTCTTATCTCATCCATGTCATAGTTAGTGTCTTTTCATAGCTCTTTGTGTAAGTATGCTAAGCATGCAAATCTCTAACTATATATCCCTACCTTGTTAATGTCCTCCAAGAGGGGAAGGTACGTGAGGTGCACATATTTACCATAATGATAAAGAAACAGAATGAATATATGCTCATGCGTATCGCTATGCAAAAATCTCATTTGCATCAATTGAGATAGCACCACACACCGTATCTGGCCATGGCATACTAAGTCATGCACCATTGAACTCGTCATCAGGAAGATGCACCTAACAAGCAAACTACAAAGCTCCCTCCAATCATGATGGGTGAGCCCAGTAACTATAGTATAGTCAACATGAAGTCCTAACAGAATACTGACATCCTCCTATGTAGTGGTACACTCTTGAATAGGGACATGAAAGGTATATGTCTTGGGTTGCCACTTTTCAACCAAAGTAAAAATGAAATCGTGATCAATAGAGAAATACCCTACGTGTGTAACCCCAAAGAAGCTATCTTGCTATAGATATGGAATGATATTATCACGACCCAAAATAAGGGCAATGACTGGCACATAGGATGGACAACCAGCATATCAATCCTTTAAACCAAACACTGGAATCAAAGGAAAACTTGTAAATATTCTATAAAAAACCGGGAATAGTTTCCCTTAAAATTAGGACATCCCGAATATACAACAGTGAATCAAAATTCAAGTGCTACAAGACTCATCAATCTAAAATCAATGGGGTTCACAAAATCCAACTCCAACTTGTTTATAATGTAAACAATTCAAACAATTCCATATGATACAAACATGGTGACCTCAAAAGACGATAACATCTATAACAAAAATAAACCAAGTACACAAGAGTGGATCCTACTTGCAAATAACAGAGCGACTCTACAAAATCAATAATTAAATCAAATAAAACTGTCTATTAAGATTTGCCCAATAGGATAATTTGTGGGCTCACCAAAAGAATACTTCACTCTCCCAAAGACAAATCTAACTGGACGTTATCCCTTTTCCTTTATATGTGAAAAACAAAAAAATTGGAGCAATTGATACAACTTAGTGAACAACTAATATCTACTACAACGGAATGGGACAAGCAAAGGCATGACCTTTTCAAAAGACAATAGTAATGATATTAATTTCCAATAAAAATATAGTCTATCAACAAAAAAAAAAAAACTACGCTTAAATACTTATCCTCCATAAATTCAAATAGTCAAATAAATAAAAGTGTGCTCAAGTAAAATTACAAGCCTGTTGAATGAAACATTGTTGCCAAGCAAGAGAAAAAATATTATATATTGGTAAATAAAATTATACAATAGCAGCTAACAATGAAGTCAATGTAAAACTAGCAACGATACTTCCCAATCAAATATAAAAGAAAAGAATTCATCAACTCATGCTATTAATTAGCAAAAAATCAAAATTGAAACTCATTTAATGGCTTTTACAGACATATCACATACTCATGAGGACTCAAGAGGTGGCCCTCAAACAATATCTATTTTGAGGCACTTTTTTCCTGGGAAATCCAAGTATCAAATATTCACCTTTTCCAATAAGACCCAATAACACAATCTCATCACCCCTTTACATAGTAGTCATAGCAGAACATATTCAAATTGTTAATCCCATCAAAATAAGTACCAATTTCCATGTTACGTAGTCTCTCATATCATTACTGTCAAGTTTTGCAATGTCAATCAAAGGAAACTTAAAGAAAGGCTTGTCCCAATATTTTCTAGAACCATAAATGATTATGATAAAATTCTTTAAAAATTTGAGTGTGTAAAACTTTAGAATGGCAACAATAAAAATATAGGCAAAATCATACAATAGTTAACAAATAATTTTAATCAACAATTAATTCAAATATGCATTTTGAACATATAAACAAGGACAATAGGCAATTAAAAAAAATCATAAAGCAGTTAAAAGAGCACAGTAGACATTAGCGACTCACAACCGTTGTGCATTTCATACTTTCTTGCCTCACCATGCCTTCTTTCACAATAGAGACGTTGTCAAATTCCTACAATCCATTCCAAACCATAAGGTAATTACTTCTACGAAACCTAATTGTGCAAACATACCAGTAATTGCAAAAATCCCCAAATCAAAACCCTAGGCTTTATCTTAAAATCTACCGAACACCTAAATCTAGATTATTTCTTATCTTGCTCAAAATCGGAGCCTTAGAAAAATTTACCTCAATAAATAAGAAAAAAAAAAGGAATGGATGTTTCTTCGATGTGCCCTTGTTCCTCTGCTGCACCAACCACTACAACACCACCAAGCGCCCCCCTCAAGTCAAGGTCTAACTTGAAAGCACATGGAAGAATAAAATCAAAACCTTGTAAGAATGTAAATGGCAAACTAACCAAGAAAAGAAGAATTCCACAATTAAGGCTTGGGTGATAAGGTTATGAACCACAAACCCAAAAAAGACAAACCTGTTGAAGTCTTGAACATGAATGTGCATGTCAATGTGAATGACTTGAGGAGTTTCCTTACTTTTCTAAATGTCAAAATTTAAATTTTGATAGTGGAATGGCTTAAAAGCCTTGTAAAAGGGGTGTGGTTGTTAAAAGAGATAAATATCCCTTACTTAAGTTTTATCCTTTAATTTCTTTTTTTGAGTTATGGCTTTGACATTACCAAGTTACCTTTTAAAAACTAGGATATTACAAATACACTCAAAGGGAGTCCTTGTGTTTGTGTTTCTGAGCATGTCTAATATGTAATACACTATCGTCATCTCCAATCCATACATGATTTGATAGATGCTATGGTTGCAATTCAAGTATTGAAGGGTCCTTTAGGCTTAGGTTTACAGTGGACATAGTAAAAGAAAATAAATACGTATTATTATATTGCACACATATTAAAAGAAAATAAATACATAATCAAATTACATATAAGCAAGTTAGTCTTAGCTCAACTAGACAGGCCTTCTCCAATATTCCTTGAGGAATTCAATCGACAAGAAGGAAAACTACGATAATTATGTTTGTTCTCACCGTATTCCCTACATCTTTGCCTCTATTCTGGTTTAACCTAATTCATTTTATTTGTGATATGAGTTGATTTGGGATGATCTCGTTCTCAGAGAGACCATTGATCAGTCACCAATGTCGTGGGATGATACAAATATTAGGTACAATATATTTTGTAATTTGCACACATTTGATTTCTTTCTTAAAATAGTCATAATTTCCCAATTATAGTTCTCACAATATCTAGGGCACTTAATAGTTAACCTCTATGAATTAGACTCCTCAACCTTGTAGTTATGATGTCTTCTAATAGAATAGTGCTTTAGAGCCAATATCACAACATCTTTTGTCATAAATTGCAAGCCAACATTTAATTCTTCTTCTTCCTTCCAAGTATTTATCTAATTCAAGAAAGTCATTTAGTCCACTCAGTACATCTTGATTTATTTGTGAGAATTGAGGGCATGGAAGCTCAAACATACAGATTGAGGAGCAACCAAGATAAGAGGGGATGGAATGTCTAGTAGTGGTGAACCTTCTTCTCGTGAATTTATATATGCATCAAAGTCTTATTCTAAGTCAATATCCGAATCATCACCATCAAGTAACTCTCTTTCATCTTCACTTGTGCCAGATAATGCATATCTTATTAGTGGATTATCATTTTCTAAGTCCAACCCGTAGGATCTCCCTTCATTCATTCCACAACTACCAGGATCCTTGCTATAGGGCTTAACCAGAGTAATCGAATCAACACAAGAAGTATGGAAAGTCTCATGGCCCTAAGAAATATTACCTTTCTTGGGTTGGTGCAGAGGAGCATCATGTTCCATAGATAACTGAGTGTTGATAGGATATGATGATGTATGCCTAGAAGGACCATCTTCACATTTTGTTTCATAATGTACATCAAAATTGTCATGATCCTCACTCGTTTCCACCATAACGTACAACTGCATTGAAGCTAAGTTGAGATGTTTTTCATAGCTATGTATCATACCTGAAACATTTTCATTATCTTTGAATGAAAGAGTTATCCAGCTCATAATATTGGACCATTTTGTAAATGGATACACAACGCTTAATTCATATTTATTTGGTTGAAGTTTCAATTTGACATGAATTCTTCTTTTCAAAACAACTATAAACGTATCATGATAAACTTAAGAAGAAGACCTTCATATATCACATCATCTTCACCTTCGTACATTCTACCATTCCACTAAATGAGCACAACGAGGGATTTTTCTCATTTTTAAACCTTTGAAACAATAACAGTACAAAAGATACCACGCGCTAGTTAGAATTACACAATCAATCAAAACATGTGTCAAATCTTCATTTTCGACCCTAATATTGCGTTCACATGAAAATTTTCTTTTAGCAAAAACATTCTTTTTATCATTCTAATAATCCTCATACGTATACATAATTGACACAATAATAATGAAAAATGCTACAAAATTACAACCACTATAAGGAGATAGAATAACAATGAATAAATATTTTACTTATAAAAACATAATATATTTTAGATAATAAAATAAAAATTAAGGCTGGGTTACGGGAGAGGAGAGAGTGCAGAGGAAGACTTGAAACGTTGGAAGCGAGAAAGTGAGCTTGGGGGGGGGGGGGGGGGAATATAAGGGAAATACATGGGTAGCACTATAATAGTATGTGTTAGCTACATGGAAACGCTAATATAAGACATTTCCCATGTTAAATCTAAAAAAAAAAAACATTGATGTGGCAAAAACAACACTAGACAGATAAATAGTTTGAAAATAATGCTATTTTAGTACATTTTTTTTTAATAAAAAGGTAGAATGGTCAAAAAGCCCATTTCTCCCTTCTACTCAATCCTTACCGAAACCTAATAATTTCAACAGATGTGAAAAGGTTTTGTTACTTAGGGGAGTGTTAGTTGCCTATATTCTTTGAGGTGGGTATAGTTGTTTTAGATCTTGGCAGTGTTTCTTTGTGTTTTCTATTTATGGATTTGCAATTTGTAGCAAACTGCAAGCTTATATAGCTTTCAAGCTGAAGAGAGTTAGAGAATATTATTTGTTGGAATTATTATTGTATTAGGAGTCTTATTATGTTATGCATTTTATTGGGCTGGGTTTGTATTAGTTGCGCTATATTATTTGTTGAACAAGACTATGAATATAATTATGAGTATTAGGATTGGTATTTATTACAAAACTTTAATCATCAATCTAATATTCAAAATTAAATCCTATTTTCTCTATCCTTTTTTTTCTTTCAATTAATCAATCATAATTTCGACAATTATAAACCACTAAAGTCTAAACACATGACACTATATTCATAACTTATTGTAGGATGAGAACAACCTTAAGTTGTCAACTTCTTTCTTGTACCCAGTACCCTCATAGCTTGGTAAGAAAAGAGAAAGAAGGAAACTCCAAGGAGGTTTTCTTGTGCTCTCATTAATTTGCCCAAGCCGCGTCTTCAATCCTATTTATATTAGGAGTCCTAAGGTATATGCAGGCATCGTCTCCTAAGGTGGATTTGGATTATTTTTCTTCATTTGCATGGCTAACCCTAATTTAGATGAGATGACAGGAATCAATACTGAAAATCAGTAAAATAATGGAAAACAAGCAAGATATGAAAGCTTAAAGTGCATGAAAATAATTAATAAAACATGTGCATCAATGACCGCATGGACATCCATAACAACATGAGTTTTGTTACCAATCTTGATTTTGTATGGAGTTGAAAAAGTGGTGCTCCCATGGTTGCCCACAAATTAAAATATTATTACAAAACTTTAACAACATATATTTGCATAAAAATTCTTATGAATTTGATTCCAAAATAAGGTGAAAGAACATGCCTTGAACAAAGGGAAAGCACACTAATAATCAAAATCTACTAAAGGAACACAAAGATTCAAATCAGAATTTAATGATCACTTACAAAAGCGAAAAGTTAAAATTTGGATTACAAGATAAAAGCTCACTAATATCAATGGATTCCAGAAGTCTTAGAGATACAAATTAAGTGGGCACATCATCCTTTAAAATCCACCAAAGGAATACCTAAATGCTAAGAGATATAGGTCACAATTCAATGTAATCCTCCAAAAGTGATACATAACTAAAAAGAAAAATTACAAGTTACCAAGAAACAATCAAACAATCAATCTACACATTAAACCTAAATGATGGATAATAAACAAATAAGTGGATATATGGCTTGGAGCATTCATGCAAATGTAGAAAAATGAGAAAAAAAAAAACAATAATTGTCTGCAAGATAACCTTACAACTAATATGGCTAGAAACTAGTTCTTTCATGGGTTTGGCAAATCAAATAGAAAAATAATTATTTTATATTTTTTTTAAAGTGTAGGTATTATTTATATTATTTTTAATAGGTATAATTAAATAAAATCTACCATTCTAAATAAATTTAATGTTCAAGATCATCGTTTAGTAGCTCCTAGGATTATTGAGGTTACTTGGAAACCTCCAGATATTTATTGGGTCAAAGTTAACACTGATGGGGCTGCTAAGGGCTCTCCTGAAATACGTTTGCTTGTGGAGGTATTTTTCGAGGTTCCAATTCTGAAACTCTTGGTTGTTTTGCTTTTAACATTGGTATTTCGTATGCTATTTATGCTGAGTTTCTTGGTGCTATTGAAGTTGCTTAAAGTAAAAGCTGGCATAGACTTTGGCTGGAATGCGACTCCAAGCTTGTTATTGATGCCTTCAACTCACTGAAGATTGTGCCTTGGAAGCTTAGAAATAGATAGCTCAATTGTTTAGTTTAATTAGGAATATGTCTTTCATTTGTTCCCATATATACAGAGAAGGAAATGTCTATGCTGATAAGTTGGCAAACCATGCCACTTCCATCCAGGGTTTTTTATGGTGGGATTTAATTCCTAGCTGTTGATACCCAATTTTGTCCATAAAAATTTTTATTACTTAATCAAGGATTAACGCTTAATTGCAATGTTGTGAGCGCTTTATTTTCTTGATTACCTGCTTTAGTTTTTATTTTTTATTTTTATTTTATTTTATTTTTTTCATCTTTTCTCCTTCTTTTCTTTCTTGTGAAAATAAAAATAACCAAAAATTAAAAATTAAAAAAAAAAAAAAGAGTGCAACTCTCTGCATTTGGTTACAGCAAAGAAACGAAAAATGAAGGAAAACTGGTTTCGTTTGGTTAGCAAAAAAGGAAACGCAATTGCAAGCTCTAATCATTTAGTTAGAGTGCAATGATCTGCAAAGCATTTGCAACTTGAGGAAGCAAAGCACAAAAATGGTAAGAGTGTAAAGTTGGAGAAAGTAACAATCACAGAGGATACATGAGAATAGAAACTGAGCTACCTGCAAGGAGCCACCCTATCTGCCACACTGATCTGATGGGGTTTGCAGATTGGGTTTTATGCTTACAAGAGAGAAAAACATAAGGCAAGGGGCAGGGGCATTTTTAGGGAGGAAGGCACATTACAGAGAGCAGAGAAAAAGGGGCGGGGCTGATTTTTTCGAAGGAGTGTTCTGGGGAGCATTTGGAGCAGAGAATCATTTTTCCAGCAACCACACCACCTTCATCTCCACTTCCACCAACTAACCACCCACGACTGAGTCAACTCAGTGGGCAGTCACTATTTATCGTCTTCTTCCCCTCACCTTCACCTAGAAACTCCATTGACTACCATCAAGTTTCCACCAACCACCATAAACCACAACCATCAGCCACCCATTCACCACCAACCCATCTTCCTCCCTTTGCTTACCTTGGGACCTCGCCGTCGGTGAACCGCAACCCGGCCACCATAGCGGCCGCAAGCTACCCGCACGTTGCTCGGTCCTGGCTTCATTGCGTTCCACCGTCGCGGGTCCGGATCTGCGCGCCCGCGGCACGACCGCGACTGCGCGGAGTCCGGATCCGCGCACCCCCGGCACGACCGCGACACGCACCTGCCGGAGTCCACCGCGCCGAGACCAATGCCGCGACGCGCCCCGAACAAGCTCCGCCGTCGCTCCACGACCCAGCCTCACGAGACCAGATTCGGCCAGCTAGCAGCCGCGACCCAGACCCGCCTCCACCTGCAGGAACCGCCACGCCGTTGAGCCCGAGCCAGACCGGATCTGCGCATGCCATTGGTTTGGTCGGTGGGCACCCTCCAACTTTTTCCTTTTGCTGTCTCATTTTCCATTTTGCAGAGACTAAAGTCTCTTTTCTTTTGGTTTTAATTTGCTGCGTTTCCCTTCTTTTTCTTTTAGTATGGGTCATTCAAAAATAAAAGACTGAAAACGAAAAAGGTTGGCAGTGGACTAGTGTTTTTTTGGATGGATTGGGCTTTCCTTTTTTTTTTCTTTCTTTTTTTTTCTTCTTTTTTGCATAGGATTAGACAATAACAAAAATACCAAAAAATGCATAAAAAATAAAGAAAAAAGGTAAAAAGTAATATAGAATAAATACAAAAAAAAAACATAAAAAATTTTAAAATAATGCAATGACCAATGATGATGATTGAATAGCGGATGCTATCTTCAATGTCGTTTGGATCATAAGGGTTTATTGAGTAGCCTAGTGCTAACTTGAACTCTGTGCAAGAATTGGTTTTATTTTCAAATAAAATTTCTCTTTTTCAAAAAATCTTTTGCTTAATTAAAATCAATCAAATCCACAATCATTTTCTAAAGAACTACGTGACTTTGAGTTCCTCATTGCACCCGAGAATACGTAGGAGCAGAATCCCTATTCTGTCAAGCCAAATTAAATTTTCACAAATTGGTTCTTTCTTTTCTATTCTTAAAAATAAAAAAAAATATAAAAATATAAAAATAAAAAATGAAAATAAAATAAAATAGTTACAAATTCTTTTCAAAAATGGGTAAAAATAAGTACATTTGAGATTATTAAAATTTGCACAACTAACTTAAGGTACGATTCTTAGAGCAGGAGGTGTTAGTGCTAACACCTTCCCTACACATGTCGACTCGAACTCAAACTCATTTTCCAAAAGACCAGTTTTGCCTATTTTAAGGGTTTTTCTAATGTTTTCCCAAATTAAATAAACATTGGTGGCGACTCCATTGTTTTTTTCAAATTTTTAATCTTTTCGGTCGTCCCGTCGCGATTTCGGTTGCGACACTAGCTTTATTACGGGTGATTTCTTCCGTGATAGGGTTGGTCTTCCTTGTTATAGATTCTCTTAATGTTCTTTCTGCCATGGGTTTAGTTTACGTCCCCCCATGCTCTTGTACTCTTTTTTAGTTAATTTTATTTTGACGTGCTGCAGATGATAGGCATAGTTTGGAGTGTCAACTTAGTTGGAATTTCTTACTTTGCAATGATGCCCTTACATGCCATTTTGATTTTTTTTAAAAAAGATATAATTAAATAAAATAATAAAAAAAATATGTATAATAAATAATATTAAATATAATATAAAAAATATATGTAATATTTAATATAAAAATATAAAAGTAGAATCATATATACATAAGGTGCAATTCAGGGTCTGATCTTTGATTATCAACGTAGTACAAGCCTAATACTTGGTGATGATATTCACCTCGAGATGCTCACTTTTGTTTCTTATTGCAGTGTCAGGGATTCTAACATTAAATGGATATGTGGAAAAGCGTTAACATGTGTCGATGATTCATATGACAACATTAATTGATCTTGTCCAGTGAAAATTATTTTTTTATTATATTTTTTAGAATTTTATTAACGTCTGTCTTAAAGGTAAATATTAAAAAATTAAAAAATATTAAATAAAAATATAAGTAATTAATATTTTAAAAATTTAAAAAATAATTAATATTTTTTATTTAAATAATTTAAATGAATAATAAATATTATTTTTATTCTTTAACTTGCACCTAATTAAGAGAACATGTTAACCAATCTCATTTTGGTATAAAACTCTTGATATTTTTTTTTTATTTCTAATAAATTTTTATGGGGTCAAGCTCACTTCCTGTTATTTTAGGAATAGATGAGTGTCTTGTAAATATGAGAGCCATAGGATAAAAAAAAAAAAAATGAAAGATGGAGATGGGAACAGAACGCTCTCAGGTCATCTTGATCCATTTTTATGACGCCTTGAGGTGCCATTTGGAACTCTTAATTTCTAATTATTGTTACATGTTTGTACGGGGATGTTTGAAAAAAAAAATTCATTGTACTGGACGTATTAAACGATACAAATGTGCTTATAAAAAAAAAAGTGCCTTTTCTATACAATTTATTAATGAACTTAAATGACATTTTTTTTATCATAGTGCCATATTCAAAGATATAATAATTATCTACCCACTATAAGAAGACCATAATACCATTGCTGACCTGAACATATTTTATGCAATCATGTGTGTAACTCATTTGAAGGAACGTTTAACTCGGCACAAGATCTAACTTATAATATGAAACCAAGTGTTAGCATAAATGATTTTTTTTTTCCCTATAAGTGCTTTGATTTTGATAAAAAATGTAAATTGTAGGTGAAACCAAACACATATGGCAGTGGCTCCCTTTCTTTTATTCTTTTGGTCGCGTTAAATTTTTTTTTTTCTGAAAGCTGTGTCTGTTATTCGAAATTCAGTAAGCTGTCCTGTGTTAGTAATTTAGTCGGTGAAAATTAGGGATATACAGAAAAAGTAACGAAATTTAATCCCTAAAAATACTCTCTAATCCAATTTTATTTCTCTTATCTTTCACTCTTCCTCCGGACCCCATTAAAGGGTCATTTAAGAATCTTATTAAACTGCTCATTCGCCAAGCTCATAAGATGAGTTTTAAGTCTAAAAAAATAAAAAAGAATTTCAGTAAACTTGAATTAACCAGAAACAAAAATCACTAAGCTTGTGCACTACAAATTTCTCCTTTTTGATGAGACAGACGAATGTATTTCACTTTTTTTTTTTTGGTTACAAGAATATATTTCACATTTTATGATTTTGATTTATCTCTCAACAACATGCGCTGCTAGCTTGACAGAATCTGACATTCTAAAGAATGACAAATTGATTCTACAAATTAAAAAAGTAAAATTTTGCTAACGAGCATCCTTAATAAATTTGTTAAGGATTCTAAAATAAAAAATTTTAAATAAAAATAAATTTTTTCAATTTCTAATATATTGAATGCTTTATTTTTATCTAAAAATTTTTATTTTGATTTCCTTAACAAGTGTCTTCTTAAAGAATTTTGTTACCAAATGACCAAGATACTTATTAAGAAAATCAAAATAGAAAGATTTAAATGAAATTAAGGCATTCAATACATTGAAATTTCTAAAAAAAAATTTACTTTTTTATTTAAAATTTTTTTAAAAATTTTCAAAGGCCCAACATTTTCTTATAATTAAGACCAAATCTAGATATATAAGTATATATCTTGATAAGTTTACATTTATAATATATAGAAACATTTGAGTCTAAATTACTATATTACCTTAGACATACATACATAATGTTCTGAACAAGAATCAAGGGTGGTACATCATACTTGATTCAATTTAGAGCAGTGAAAAGAGGTGGTTCCTCCTTGTGTAGCGGCGAAGATGGGGGTGGTGAAAACACTTTGACGCTCAAGTTAAGGTTTGCACTAAGAAAAGTATATAGGAATACATGCATACTTGAGCGGCTAAACCATACATCACTACAAAAAAAGGTTTAATATAGCAGTCATTAGTTGCATATTACGACAGTTTTGGTTACCATTTTTTGCCTCAATGGCGGTTTCTAAAATTGATATAATTACCTCTGCCATTCGGTATAATATGACAATTTTTCATTAACTGCCATAATATTATCATGTTTTAAGCAGTGGTTTAAAACTTCTGTAACTCACTTAAAACCAACCAAAAAAATAATTTTTGCATAAAATGACAGTTTAAAACTGTCATAATTCACCTCAAACCAACAAAAAAAAATATTTTTTTGTATAAAATGACAGTTTAGAAGTGTCATAATTCACCTAAAACCAACCAAAAAAGAAGAAGAAAGAAATCAGTAGCCATTTTGGATAATATAGACAATGTGAATATAACACAACATGCACAGACCTATTCATCAATTTAAATGCAACTAAATATTTTCATTCAACTAAGACCAAAACTGTTTCTTCAGGTGAAAGACAAATAGAGTATAAGGGATCTACTTCGCCAAATCAAGGGAGCAAAAGCAAGTAACACAAAAATAGGGATAAATCCTGGAGGAAAAGATTTACAAAACATTAATTTTGATAGTCACAGATAGTTTGAAATAGGGACTAGATCTGATCTTCCAAGGGTGAACACGTGAAATTCCAGTTATACTATCATGTCAGTGGTAACACTAATATCAAGTTTTGATATACTGTTGAATTACTCCTTATCTAATTTTTTTTTTACTTTTGTTACCTGAATGACACAAAATTCCAATAATATTTTCTTATCATAGATCTGAATAATTACTATAAAAAATTTTAAAATCTCACAAGCTATATACAAATAATTTAACCATGCAACAATTCAGCAATTGCAAAAATGTTGTTTAGATTCAATTGATTTATAGGTGACCGTGAAACTGAATTCCCCCCTCAAAGCACGAACTAGTATATATTCCAGCACAAAAGACAGACCTTTGGGAAGTTCACATCAAAAGCAGCCATAATAGCAATTGTGGAAGAACAAACAAATGTTGTAGAGCTTGATAGTCCAGAACCTATAAAAAAGATAAATATCATTCATTTAACAACCTCATGAACAAACAAAAGACATGACTCCCATCATCTCTAATAGAGTACCGAAAATAACGTTCACTTAGAGGTAAATTTGAATATCCTTAATAACACCATTCTAATTTAAAACAAATGAACACACCTGTTGGCACCGTTTCATCAACAAGAACATCAAGTCCAACTAGTTGACCAACATCCACACCTTTCAATTTTGCATAGTCATAAAAACCTTTGTACCTACAGAAACTATATTATTAATTAATAAAGAATTAAACAACAATGCTACAATTTTTATTTGTTCACCCAAAATAGAAAATCACTAATGTCTATCCATAAGCTTCTTCAATTCAGATTATACCTTTATAACATTTTTTTTGCTTTAGATAGTGCCCTAACATTTTACAGCGCATCTCTTATTTGTTTTCAGTGGTCAACAGTTGCATTAATTATTACTTTTATTTTGAATCTCCCCTCTTTATATATATATATATATATATATATATATGAGAGGATATATATATATATATATATATAAAAATGATTTTTTAAGTTAACTAAGTAACTTTTAATGCTTCCAATCAATCTCATTCGTTATATAAAAAATCCAATCAATCTTTGGTTTAAAAAAATTCAATAACTTTGGCTAAATGAAAAAGAAAAAATTAACTAAGAGATAGTTCTGGAGACTCTCGCCTAATATGAGAGTTCACCATAGCTTAGTGCCCATGTTTTTGAGATAGAAATAGGCTACATCATTAATGTTTGCATAAAGGATAAGAAATACTATTGCAAGTAATTTTTTTATTTAAACTCAACTCATTATCAAAAAGATTTATCAAAGACTGTTAAAATGCACAAAGACTAATAAACAATATAGCTCAAGCAATAAAGGAAAACTAAGAGGAAAAAAAAACCAAGTTCTAATGCTCCAAATCTTCAATCATGTCAAGTTTTCATTTTCATCAATCAAATAAAAGAAACTTGTTTCCCTAGATTTAAATGTGTCCACTTATGGTTGAGAACTTATTCATCATACCTAGTGTAAATGCTATCGAACCAGAACTTATTGTGTGTGGGTTCTTGTATAAATTAACTACTTGGGCAAGAGGTGAGCAAACCCACTTTCACTAGAACCTACTATACTGAAACTTCAGGGGTTCAAATTCTCACTAAGTGAAAGACCTACAAACCATCCACTCTCCATTCCACATGCTACAATCCCACCCAATACATTGTCATCGCATTTTTGCAACTCCAGTTCTTGCAACGTGGAATGCGCTTCAGCCATACTCAACAAACCCAGGAGAAGCAATTGAAATATTGTCAACAAAAAAATACATTAGTCACTTCCAAGTTCCAACGGAACATTGAGTTAAATTAAGGTAGTTGATTTATGCTTTCTTAACAGGAAAAACTATACTGATTGAATTTCTTGGATTCTTTATTATTACTTTTTGTAGCTATCTCATGCATTTCTAACAATAAAATTATGATTTGTAAGTATTGAAAAACCATTTCTAGAATTTGACTTATATCTGTCTGCTATCCTAAGTAATATATCACTTTGTTAGTGCTATTCAGTTTTGAGGTTTGCAAATTTCTTCATGCCAAAAAGTTCTTACATAATTTAAACTAATGAATTATTCTCTATGCACAATTTTTCTGTTCAGGATTCATTAAGTTTTCAAAAGTTTTGCTGTCATTAGGGCATTTCATCAAATAACAACAGAATATCACAAAATTCATTACCCCTTGGAAGCATAACCCCCACAAATGCCATCATTAAGGGTATATATTAATCAGTAAGAAACCCAAATCAGCAACAACGTTCACTTTCTTCTTGATTTCCAATCAAACCACAACAAAAAACAAAAGTGAAAGATACAGGTAGAGTTTCTAAGCAAACATGGAATGGAAGATTCTATAACAAATTGCATTAGTGGGAATAAAAAATTAATGGATTTTTTTGTCACCCCTATTGATAACTGATCATGAGGAAGAACAAAAAGGTTCAAGTCACATTTAGAATTGGTTCTGTAGTTCATACCAAATGTCAAATAGGTAGTGGGCATTTGAACATCCAGGATTAAAGTTAAGAGTGAAACAGAAATTCAGTCATGTCAGTCCCAAAATCCCCATACAAATATTGGCAAATTAAACCCACTAGCAAAATCAATTAGAATTTCACCACATATCAGGATAGACAGATTACAAGCAAATATATAAGCTACATTTCCCATGTTTATTAACTCACAAAGAGAAAATGAAAGATTAACCATCCTAGTTCAAAGATGCAATGGAAGCATTACTCATAATCGAATAAGATTAAATGATAATTCTAAAGCAACAAAGCCCATAAATCAAATACCTTTTTTTTTGCTAGAAATTCAGTAAAATGTAAATAACCTCAGGAAGAAGCTCGGTATCAAATGAGTAGAGATCCAAGAGGCCATGACTAAAATCATCGGGTGAATCTTTTTCACCATTTTTCTTCTTCAGCGTGGAAGGCTGTATGTAATACTCATTTCCTCCTTTGAAGCTCCTTTGGGCATTCCTATACATTCTAGCTCCCCCACCGTACAAGTTGTAGTCCTTCTGTTATTGCATCACATCCAATCAAAACGAATCACAATTTACAAATCAAGTTCTAATATGAGATCGTTACTAGAGCATCACCACAATATTCAGATTATAAAACCAACCAAAAAAAAACAAGTGGTAGTTTGACCAATAAAAATCAGTGACGGAGCATCACCATAGTATTTAGATCTCAAATACAAGGCGCAAAATAGAACTGTGCCAGAGCGAGAGAGAGAGAGAAGACAAGGCACCCCTGCGTTGGATCTGTGGTGAAGCTTTGACAGTAGACTGTGTCAGATCTGTGGCAGAACATCTTGGTGGAGCTCCGACTAGTGGTCTTCGCTGCGAGTGGTTGCAGAGCAGAGGCTATGGTGGTTACAGTGATACAGTGGTTCGCGGTGGTTCGAATCTAGTGTGCTGGCACTGTGGTTTGCGGTAGGTTACAATGATGCTACATAGATATCGATTCTGGCAAAAATAGGGGACGAAAGTAATGGGTTCCAGGAGGTGGAGTGGTGGCTCCGATCTAGTGCGTGAGGGTCACGGGTTGGTTTAATGATGGGGTGGTGTTGTTGGTGAAGTAGGTATGGTGGCGTATGGTGGTTTTGTTGGATAGAGGGTGGTTAACACAGTGGTTCGGGTGGTGGAGAATGTGGTTGAAAGCTGAGGATGACGATGGAGGCTTGGCTTTGGTGGTGACGGGGTGGCTATGGGTGCTTGGTTAAGTACGGTGAAGGGGCTAGGCCGTGGTGGCTCGTGGCTCAGACAGCGCGGTGGTTGTGCGAGATGTGTTGGTTTCAGGTGGTTGTTGGTGTGTTGGTGATTCAAAGAGAGAGAAATGTGATTCTCACTTCTCAATTTGGGGGACGAGGGAGCTTACAGTGAGGGAGGGGGGAAATTGAATAATTTGGGTTTTGGGTTATGCGTGAGAAATGGGGGAAAATTAAAGAATCAAGGATTATTTTAATTAAAATTTAAAATGAAAATAATGGCAGTTAAAATTGTCGTTTTATATATTTAACTACTATTTTTTACTTGTAAAATATGGCAGGTGCATAACTGACGTATTATATTACATATTATGGCAATTTTTTAGAACTGCCGTATTAAAATTGTCATAATTTACACATTTTTTTGGTAGTGCATTTATAGCATAGAGTTGCTCGGTAGGGAAATTATATTTTACGATAAGTTTTCTTGTAAATAGGAATCCTGATAGTTATGAAGGGCTTTGATCCCTAATTATCCCTATTAAGAGGGGATTTTGTTGAGATATAGTTATCTTCTTGAAGGTGGGCTGATAAGCTAGGCCATAAAAGGCCAAGATATGAATTGGACCTAACTTTGTGTTCTACTTCTTCCATATCCAGGTTTTGGGATATTGGTCCAGAACAATTGCCCTCATCTCCGTGGTCTATTATTGCATAAGAGTGTCGAGGTACGAGATATCGGGCTGGTAGAAGCATAAGGTTTTCATAGTCGTTTTCAGCATTTAAAATGGGATCTGTAAAGGTGTAGGAGATGCCTCCAACAATTGAGGATTCAGGTGGTGCATCATCAAGGTTTCATGATGGAATGTCTCGAGATTCCCCCAACGGTTAGGATCTCTCGTGGTGCTAATATCAAGATTTGTCACTAGAGCTCTATTTCTTCGTGTCCCAATGTTACCGGGATCTGATGTTTGTAGTCATAAGAAGTGACTTTTGATGAATGGACAGTTGGCTCTCTTAAGATGTTTTATTTAGAGGTTGTTGTTGTTTTGTTTATCTGGCCAGTGGCATGAAGCCATATGTTAGTGTGAGGGAGAACCATCATTTAGTTTTCGCATCATTATTTTTTCACTTTAGGGCAACATGACCATTTTGCCCCTAGTTATTGGTGGCAGTTGAGGCGCTGATGCACCTATAAAAAGGGAAGAATGGAGATATTGACCATTTTCACACTCTTATCCTATTTTCTTTTATTTTCTCAGGTGAGGTACCAAAAGAATTTCCAGTAAGTTCAATAGTAGTGTATGGACGTTTACACGGTAGCACTAGGCGACAGTAACGATTTCTACACCAAAGACTTCATTTTCAACCCCTTTCCTTTATTTTCAAGCATTCCTCGTCTCCCTTTCCCTCTTTTTCTTCTTCATTTCAAGAATAGTAGTGGTTAAGGAGATTGGGAGTGATAGGGAGGAGGGGTTTTCCTTAGAGATCCTCTCTGAACCCCCTCCTCTATTGCACCGTGAATGGTGGAGAAGGGCCCTAAGAGGTATTTATGGTATAAGGGTGCAAATGTTGCATTCTTGGTTAGAAATCCAAGATATGATCTTGAGATAGATTGAGGCATCCCGTAGGGTGAAAACAAACATGGGGGACCATCCTGTCTCTGAGATCATAGCGAAGTTAGAACAAGGGTTAGGTTCTTTTAGTAGTGATAGTTTTGATGCTGAAAGCTCGACCTCTGTAGGTAACTAATCGTGAATCTAGGATCCAAGAATGAGGAAAAAAAGGTAATTACAACTTCATCAAGCTAGTATTCGCCACCCTGGGGATAAAAAGTCCTAGGGATGCTTTCCAGGTTTGACACCTATGAGAAGATTGCTAAGTTAAGGACTTACATACAACTCACCCTAGAGGGTGCTTGCGAGGAGCAATTCATCTGTCATTCTCATGGAGACCAAGAACGGGTGTGCCCACAATGGACTTCCAAAGCACAACATTTCATGTATTTATACGAGACGATGCTTACTCGACTTGGAATCTAGGTACCTTTCACCGACTTTCAATGCACAGTGCTAAATCACATATGGATCGTTCTTTCCCAATTGCATTCCTTCTGTTGGGCGTTTGTGCAGGCATTTGAGTTGGTGTTCCAGCACTTCCTATCTCACCCCAGGCCTTCTTTAACATTTTTTACTCAAAGTTGGTGTATCAGCACTTACACTTTCCTATCTCACCCCAGGCCTTATTCAACATTTTTTCCTTGATGAAGTCGTCCAACGTAGGGCGGACGCGGGCTTGGATCTCTTTCAGGCGTACATCCGAAGAAAAATGTTTGAGCTTTACGAGCAATGTACAAACTCTTCAAACAAGGGTTCTTCCGGGTTGAGGCGGCTTTGGGAACATATCCTTTCTTTCTAACAATAGAAGGGGAACCTGTCATCTTCTTGTATTAGAGTCCTCTAACTTATCATCGAGAGATAGAGGATCACAAGCTCTCAGAAGATGAGATTGATGTAACTGTTTTCCTCATTGGTAGGCCAATGACATAGAATTTATTAAAACTTCTTGGATCATTAATGTACAAGATAGTGATGTTGGCGCAATTATAGGTAGGTTCTGGGATGACGAGATGTTACATCTTATTTGTTAAGCTTTATATATATCTGTTTATTATTTTTTTCATTCCACATGGTTTCTGACACTTAGTGTTTTTCTTTTTGCAGATAACATGGCACCCACAGATAATCTTGGGGAGCTTCAAAAACGGTTAGTAGAGCATAAGGCCCACAAAGAGGCTGCTTCTACTACCAGCGTGGGGATATCTATTGATCCCATCATTCAGAACCAAGATCCCAGCTCGGAGTCTTTTGGGCAATCTGCCACCCTATATGACTGGAAAAAAAAAAGCCTTTGTCCCAAGGTAGATAAAGTCGACTGAAGAAGGTTGTCACAACCATGATATCTATCATAGATCCCATGGTAGGCTGTGACAAAGGAAGGTCCCCCAAAGCCCCCATCCAGTTTCTAGCATCCTTCATATGGAGTAAGGATTACACATCAGGGAGCTGATTGACCTGGTACTCCTCACTCCTATGGACAATGAGAAGTTAGCATAGTTTGATATGGCACACCTCCTTCATATGGCAAAGGCTCGCTATCTCCGAAATGCTTCATTTTTTTGCTATTTGGAGACTGTGGTTTTGCAAACCATTAAGCTTCGAGTGTTGGAGGAAGAGCTAGACAGGCTCTACAAAGACAAGGAGAAATGGTAGAAGGACTAGAAGACCTTGGCAACCCAGGTTGAGAATGCAGAGGCCAAAGCCAAATCTGCTGATGAGGAAGTGAAGACTTTGAAGTAGAAGTTGGAGGAGGCTTTTGCAAAGGGGACACCAGTTGAGGTGGCATTGGAAGAATCCCAAACCAAGGTGCCACCTTGGAGAAGGAAAAAGAATACTTGGAGGCTGAGGTGGAAGACCTCGAAGGCAAGTGGGTGCAGTCCGTGGAGGACTCATTTACGAATGCTTTAGAGCAGTTCAATGTCCTTTATCCTGGCACCATTGTTGAGGGGATAGGGGAATATCGATGTGTTCAAGACAACATCATAGTCAATATGTCCTCGGCAGCCATAGCTTCAGCCAAAAAGAATCAAGCTAGGGAGTTGGGAGTCACCGAGGATGCCGAGAATGAAGGGGATAAAGAAGCAGAGGATGGCACCCTACCCCATAAACTTCAATTTTATTTTATTTTATTAGGTTGCCCCTTACAATAGGCTTTTTTAGGTTGTATAGAAAAGTGGTATTTAATATTTATGTTTGTATTTCTTATTTCTCCTTGATGTGCATCTTATTGTTTTATGTTTTTTTATTTTGGGTCCAACACCCACTTTCATCAGTAGAGAGTTTCATGGACTTAGAAAAATTGGGTGTATGCATTTGAGTTATCGTAGGGTTAGTCGTCGCATCTCAGAATTCGAGGGAATCCAAAGTTCATGTTATCTAGGTTGTGTGTCAAACTATTCAACACTTAAAAAAGCTTCTGAGACTTAATTTAACACTTAGAGAATTTTCTAAGACATAGTTTGCCGATTGTTAGAATGTGGACCTCGGGGTGGATCACGCTTGCTTGGATCCCAGCAATGTTGATCACTTTGTCTTGGGTTGTAGTTTAGCGATTGACCTCGGCGAGGTGGCGTATGCTAGTTTCACTGATTTTTCTAGAAATTAAAACGTATTGCGGTGGGATATTGATTCCTACACCATGGCAACGCGGCCCTAAATAGCCTTGTGGGTGTGTTATGTTTTGGGGTGTATTAGTGAGGTGGAAGATCTCATTGACCATGTCAAGGTAGCCACAAATGGCCTCATGGATTGCCTTGATGATAGTTAAGCGAGTAGGCGAGATGGATGTCCCTGGGGCTACAGTAATGCGATGTTAGACGATCTTCCAGGCAATCCGTAAATAACTTAGAAAAATATAGGCAAGTATAAAAAATATAACTAAATTATGACCATAACTTCATTAATAATAACTAGCTTGTCCGATATTCATACAACAAATATAGGAATAAAGTGTTAAGCCTATATAGTATAAGCATAAGGAAAAAGCTAAATGTAAAAGAAAATAAAGCTAAGTATATAACTAGTTGTAGTATCTCTGTAGCTTGGTCGCATTCCAACACCTTAACACTTCTTTTCCGCTAAGAGTTTTGAGCTTATAGGCCCATTTGTTAGTTGTGCCTATGATCTAGTATGTGTATTCCTAGTTAGGAGCTAGCTTCCCTTGGGAGACGTTTTAACCACTGACATATGCCCTTCTCAAAACTAAGTTATTAGGTTTAAATTTTCACAATATGACTTTTGAGTTGTATCATTGTGCAGTTCTTAGTTTGAGGGCAGTTTCGCGGATGAAAGTAATGTCTCTTTGTTCTTGTATTAGATCTAGGTTCTAGCGGATAAGTTCATAATTTGCTTCCTTTAAGAGACACTATTTTCACTAGGTGGATTCCCCTATTTCCACCGAGATCGTGGCCTTGTATCTATAAGTGAGTTTGAATGGAGTTTCTCCCATGGTAGAGTGGGGCATGGTCTTGTATACCTCTAGGACATGAGTGAGTTACTCTGCCCAGTCTGTTTTGGCTTCATCAAGTCTCTTCTTCAGACCTTGGAGGATTAACTTATTTGCGATTTTTTCCTAGCCATTAGTTTAAGGGTGTCCCACCGAAGTGAAGTATTGTTTGATAGCGAGGTGGGATATGAGCTCCAGGAATTTCTTATTAGTGAACTGAGTTCCGTTATCCGTAACAATGGATTTTGAGATACCAAAGTGGTTTATGATATTTCTCTAAGTGAACTTATGTACTGTGGCCGAGGTGATGATGGCTAATGGCTCACCTTTGGTCCACTTAGTGAAGTAATTAATTATCACTATAAGGTACTAGAGTTATCCCATAGCTTATGGGAACAGTCCGAGAAGTTTCATTCCCCTTCTATAGAAGGACTATGGGACTGAGATGGTGGTAAGTTTCTTAAGTGGTTTCGGTGAATATCAGTGAACCTTTGGCACTTGTTGTATTTTTTAACATGGCCCATGGCATCCGAGGTTATGGTTGGCCAATAGTCCCCACTCTGAGCGCCTTCCGGGCTAATGATTTTTTGCCAAGGTGGTGTCTATAGCTTCCTTTGTTGATCTTAAATAAGGCATACAATGCCTCCTTGGGTCTAAGACACTTGACAATGGGGTAAAGAATCCTTTGCAGTATAACTGGTTATCATATAGGGTGAATTAGCTAACAATATGGGTTATCTTCTTTGCTTCCTTTGGGTCAACGACCAGGGTTCCATTTTGGAGGTAAGCCGCTATGGGCCTTATCCAATCATTATTCTCGTTGATTGCCATGACTATGAATTTAGTAATGCTTAGAGTGGTAAGGGTTTCTTGGATCACCGGTTTATTATTTCTTGGAGTTTTAGTGCTAGCCAACTTAGAAAGGATGTCTTCTCTAGAATTCTGCTCTCGAGGGATGTGTTCAACTATGGCTTGTATAAAGCTATTGATGAGTTCCTTTACTTTGATCAAGTATAGTTGTAGTAAAGGTTCTTTGGCCTGATAATTGCCAAGGACTTGACTTGTTATAAGTTAGGAGTCACTACATCAGATGATCTTGGATGCCCCGAGGTCCTTAGCCATGGTGAGATTCATGATGCATGCTTCATACTCAGCCTAGTTATTTGAGGTAAGGAACTTAAACTTCAAGCAGTTCTCTATGGTGATTCATTTTTTATTCTCCCTTATTACCCCGACGCCACTTTCCTTGGAATTAGAGGAGCTATCAACATTAATGGTCCACACATTTCCTTTTAGGAGGGGGTTTCATGTGTGTGTTTAGCCACGAAGTCGAATAGGACTTGAGCTTCACTGGCTTGGCGAGGCTTGTAGATGATGCTAAACTGGAAAAGCTCTATTGACCAGGCTATTATACACCCGACGAGGTCGAAGTGGCGAAGGACTTGTCTGATTGGTTGTCCGTCCTAACAATGACGAGATGACATTAGAAATACTGCCCAAATTTTGTTTATATGAGAAGCGCGAAGGTAACTTTTTCAATTTTCTGGTATCGGAGCTCGGGTACTTGGAGCACTTTGCTTACAAAGTAGACAGGCTTTTGTCATTCATCTGTTTCTCAGACGATGATAGAACTTACCACTTCCTCGTTGACACAAAGGTAAGGGTAGAATGTCTCGCCTAGTTCTGGGCTAGTCAGGATGGATGAAGTTGCCAAGTAGTTTTTTAGTTCCATAATGGCTTCTTTGCATTCCAAAGTCCACACAAAATCTTTTTCCTTTTTAACTGTTTTGAAGAAAGGGAGAGACTTGTGTGTCGCTTTAGCCATGAATCAAATACGGGTTGTGATCCACCTTGTCAGTTATTAGATCTCTTTAATTGATCTCGAACTACGCATGTTGATGACTGCTTGATATTTGTCCAAGTTTACTTCAATTCTATGGTTCGTTAGCATGAAGCTGAGGAATTTTATGGCTTATACCTCGAAGACGCATTTTTCCGGGTTACACCTTATATGATGCTTTCAAAGCTTTTGGAATACTTCTTTAAGGTCTTGGATATGGTAGCCCAAGGTAGGAATTTTCATAATCATGTCATTGATGTAAACTTCAAGCATTCTCCTAATATATTCCTTGAATACTTTGTTCATCATTCCCTGGTAGGTAGCCCCAGCAGAGGTCGAAAGGTAAAACTTGATAGCAATAACTGGCTCTCTCCGTGATGAATGTTGTTTTGTTTTCATCATTGGGATGCATCAGAATTTGATTATATCCTAAATAAGTGTCCATGAAGGAGAGATACTAGTACCCAGATGAGTTATCAACCAGCTTGTCGATATTAGGCAAAGGGTAGGAGTCCTTTGGGCAGGCTTTGCTGAGATCCGTATAGTTAAAGCTTATACACCACTTTCCATTAAACTTCTTGGTCATGATAACGATGGAGATCCAAGAGGTGTAGGTGATTGCTCGGATGAACTTGACATCCAGGAGTTCCTTCACTTGCACTTCAATGGTTTTCTATCGTTCAAGGCCGACTTTTTGTTTCCTCTGCGACATCAATTTGGCATTAGGGTAAACCGAAGCAAGTATGAAATAAAGTTAAGGTTGATCCTAGGCATGTCGGCTGAAGTTAGTGGTGGGAATAGGTTAGGCAGTCCATCAGGGGCCTACAACTTAGCATATTTTTGGTCCTCATAAGCTTGACCTATTTAGCAAACAAGTCAGTCTTAGGCTTTTTGAAAGGCCTATTTAACTATGCAACTAAGTTTTGAGCTTTTGAAAAAGCTTATTTATCTTAACAGGCTGGCCTATTTATTTAACTATATATTTTATATATATATATTAAGAATTTATAATACTTGCATAATTTATTAATTTATATTAGTATATAATAAATTTTATATAAAATATAATAATTTTATCAAGGGTTATACTTATTTAAAAATTAATTTTTTTTACATTTCTTAGCCTATACAAAGGCTTTTATGTAATGTAAGACTTCAAACAGGCTTTCGGGTTAGGTCAGACTTATATGTTTTCATAAATAGGCCAGACCGAGCCCCAAAAAAATCTTATGATAGGCAATAGGTCAGGTTCAAGCCAATACATTATAAAATAAGCCTAGGCTTATTTAGGCAAAGTCTAGCTTAACCTAACTCATTTCTACCCTTAGCTGAAGTCCATACAAGTAAGTCCTTGTTGGGTCTTATGAATATTATCAATCTATCACAATCTTCAGCAGAGAGGTGGTTGCCAATCTTAGTGACTTGGGAGGGCTTGTCTCCCAGCTGTAAGTCGACAAGTTGTCCTTCCGGTTGGGGGTGTTTTTTGTGGATGTCCTCACATATGTCTAACTCGGCCAAAAGGAAATTTGGGTGGTCTATAGTGGCTGGGTTAGGTTTCTATGTTAGAGCTTTATTTGGATTTTTCCTGATTCTTAAGCTGGTGTTGTAACAGCTTCTCATCGTGGCCTGGTTTGCCTTCACTATGGCGATCTCATTGTGTTCCGTGAGGAACTTCATGGCAGGGTGCGTGGTGGAAATAATTACATCGAATGCATTCTAGGATGGCCTACCAAGGATGATGTTATATAGAGAAAGGCAATCAACAACAAGGAATTTTACCTTAACGGTCTTGGTTCTAGGCTTGGTTCCCACTATCAGGTGAAGCTAAATGTACCCTTCTGGGACTATTTTGGCTCTTGTGAAGCCAATAAGCTCCCTAGAAAACGAAAGCAATTCATGCTTGGGGAGTTTCAGTCTCTTATAGGCATCCATGAACATAAGGTCGACAGAGCCACCTTGATCAACAAGAACTTTCTTAACTTTGGCATTGGCAAGCACCCTGGAGATCACTAATGGATCATCATGTTCTATGATGATGCTACTGTAGTCTTCATCGAAAAAGGAAAATCGTGGCATTTTCCACGATCCAAATCCTATTTTGAATATGGGTCGAGAGGCCATGCTATGAATAGCTAAAATATGCCACTTTCTTGAGGCTTTTGATTCGTCACCTCCTGCGAATCCACCTGAGATCGTATTTATCGTTCTGGTGATCTCGACGTTCTTCTTCCTATAGAGAGGGATCTCAAGAGGGTTGACACTCATGGGTTTGCTTGGATTCTCAAGGTGACCTCTCCCTTTGTAAGTTTTTCCCTTTGTGGTGATCATCACCTTGGGTTAGGAGATTGAGGTTTTTATAGGTTATAGTTCTTCTTTCGGTAGTTGCAAGGTCTGTATTGAGAGTTTCCTCTACAGAGTTGTAGGACGTACTAGCTCAAACGTCTTTCTCAAATAAGAGGCTCAATCATATCCTACAACCAAATGTAATGATGGTATTCACAACATTTGGACTTGTCTTTCATTGCTTGACGATGGAGTGGTAGGGGCCTAGGAAGGTGATTGATCTCAAAGTGATATATTTCTTCCAAGATCTTACTTCTAAGGACTTTTAGGGGAGTGTATTCCTCAAACTTTTGACTGGGAGTCCTTTTGGAGGGCTCCAAGATGGCTGAGGTTCTTAGTTTTTCTTGGGTTGTGAATCCTCCATTCTCTCAATGTTCTTCTTCGCCTTATTCACCTCCTCCATGTTGATGAATTTTTAGGATTTGCTTTCTAGATCATCTTGGTTCACAGGAAGCTTCTTAGTGAGAGAGAAAATGAAGGTTCCTAGGCACAAACCCACTATAATGGCGTGCATGGCTACCACTTTGTTGAGTTCCTTGACTTACAAGGCTTCTTTGTTGAACCTTGTCATGTAATCTCAGAGTGATTCATCGCATCCCTGCTTAAAGTTGATAAGGCTAGTTGAGGTTTTGGATTGTACCTTACAAGTGGTGAAGTGTAAGGAAGGTTGCAAGCTCTTGAAACTCGCTCATGGATCTCAGAGGAAGGGAGGAGAACCATTTTAAGGCGACTTTCTTGAGGGTTCTTAGAAAGGCACGTCACATGATGGGATCGGTGCTTCCCATAGCAACATGGACGAAGTGAACGAGTTTATGTGCTTGTGGGGATCCGAGGTACCGTCATAGGGGTCGATATTAGCAGGGATCTTGAATTCTACAGGCAGTGGAACCCCTATGATGAAGTCCTAGAAGGGAAGGTTAAATTGGTATGGATCACTGGGGCATTGGGATGTTGGGTTGGTTTCGAGGTCATTGAGTTTTCGGGGGGTGGTTGTTGTGAAGTTCCACTTTGACCCGATATCCAAGGTTTCTCCTTAGTTCATGCTTGTTTCGTACTCCAGGGTTGTTTTAGCAATTCTATCAATCCTTGCTCTAGGATTATTTTAACAATTTTTTCCAGGTGGACGGTTCATTGGAGTTCTGTGATATGCCTGTTTTGACGGTGGACTATATTTGGAGTTCTTGATAAGTTGGTTCTCGACGTGCATATTCCTCTAGAGGTGGTGGTGAGCCAGTGTCATGAGTTTGCTTCTCATGGGGAGGCAGAACTTGGAAAACGAACCTTAGTTAGTTATCCATCACGTGCAATGGTGGAGGATGGACCTTATTCTAGTTGCAGTCGATAGTATTGGTGAAGGAGGCTTCGTCTCCATCGCATGGGCTAGACTTGGTTGTTAGTGGCTTGCTTTCTTGTGTTAACCATGGTGGAGTTGGGAGTCGTAGTTAAACGGTTCTAATATATGGCGTCAATGTTCTGAATGGAAATTAAGGGTGGTGTACCTGATTCTAGTAAGAGTGGAGAAAATGGTGGTTCCTCCTCATACAATGACAGAGAGGAGGTGGTGAAACTTAATGCACTCTGTCACTCAAGTTATGGTTTGCATTAAGAAAAGAGTATAAGAATTGATGAATACCTAAGTGACTAAACTTTGTATTTATAATATAAGGTTGCTTGGTAGGAAAGTAATATATTAAGAGATAAGTTTCCCTATAAATAGGAATCGTGGTAATTATGAGTCGATTTGATCCCTAATTATCTCCATTAAGAGGGAATTTTGTTAAGGAATAGTTATTATCTTCTAGAAGATGGGCTGATAAGCCATGTTAAGTCATAGATGTGGATTGAGCCTGACTTTGTGGCTTGCTTTTGCCGTATCTAGGTTTCGGGATACCAGTCCAGAACATATACATATAACATATACACATATATTACCCTAATAATAATAATAATAATAATAATAATAATAATAATAATAATAATAATAATAATACTTAGTTTGAAGTATAATTATTGCAATTTAATAAGTTCTTGTTATGAATAGTAAAACAAAAATTTGGTTGGTGGGTAAATTTTTAATTCTTGATTTGGTTCTCAGTTAAATCTATTTATATAAGTACCTAACAAATATCTATGCATTGTATTGATTTTTTAAAATTTAGGTAGAATTTAAAAATATAAATTAAAAGAGAAAAATTGTTTAAAATTATAAAAGAAATATGTATAATTAATTTAAAAGAATATATGAATTTAAAATCTAAAAAGAGAAGTTAAAAATGATATCTATCATTCTTTGAGAGAGCATAAAGTAAGAGATTAAGTTATTTTCAAAAAATTATACTCTAATTTAATAAATAGAGGTGGATGATGTTATTTTAAAAAATAAACTTAAAAATGTAAAAGTGATGATTGTTGACCAGTCCATTCCGTAACTATATTTATAAAAAAGAAAAGAAAACAAACTTGTATGGGCAGAAAGTGTAAATGGCGTCTTCATAAGCTCAATTTCTCGATTTGTTATAATGCTGGATTAATGATAAATAAGAGAAACAGCCGTGTTATCATTTTCCATGAACAAATGAAAGAAATCTCCCCTTTCAAGATCCTTATCTGTAATGGAAGCGGAATCTCAAATTTGTATTGTCGTCCGAATCTGATTTTTGTATCCGATACCTCAGAGATACACACATGTGAATGACGTAGCTTCAATACGAAGTATCATGAGCTTTTTTTGTTCGTTCTAGTTTGACTTCTTTTGAGTTTTTCTCTTTTCAGCAACAACCCACCATAACTTCTTTTGCAATTTTCTTTCTCATATTTGCTTCTCTTCTGAGGGCATTTATGATTATTTAGCCTCAAAATTGTCGTTGTCAACAGGAGCAATATTTTCTTTTTATCTATACTTTTGGCTCACAACCTTCCTTCGTTATTTCGTTCTTTACTTCCTTCCATTACCTTTTTCTCAAATCTCATCCTTCTTATATCGTTTTCTCCTTTTCGCTTTAGATCCCCTTCGAACATGGAAAGAAACAAGGCTTTATCGCTCTTTTACTTGTTGTAGTCCTTATCGATAGTCCTTATCAATTATGATAAATCCCACTCATTTCCTAATTTCACGACCAATAATGTGAAATGTTTGCTATATATTAAATTCATACTCAGATTCATTATTATTTTAAGAGTTGAAATTATTTTTTTTAACTTGTCTTTTTTTAACAATGGGAAACATGACAAACGAAGGGAAAGTTAAATAAGCAAAAAGAATTTTAAAAAGTCAATATGATAATGTTATTGCAGGCACTTACTAGACATTCTATGATATAGTGGTTCTTTTCTTTCGTTTGTTTATTGTCGGCGTTCTAGACTTCTTGTGGCTTAGCTTTTACCCATTTTATTCTTTCATTTATTTTATTTTATTTTATTTTATATCTTTACTTTCCAACATAAAAGTTTTTACCATAAAATGTGTGTCGGAGAAGGAATGGTAGAAAGAGAGAAAAATGGCTTCATAATAATAAAGGAGACGTGTTACAAATATGCTAAAGGTTCTGTTGACTTTAACGAAGATTTGATTTTCCATTTTCTAGTGTCACAAGTAACTAACATTTCCTAATTAAATGTTATTTGGCCACTTTCTGTGCTACTCTTGACATCCACGGCCTCTCCTCCAATTCTTTTTGGTTTTGGCCATTCTATTGACGTATCTATAATTCTATACTATATACTGCTGGGTAGACTAAAGAATAAACTTTCAATAATTGCCTAAAATTATATTATGGATTCGTTTACATGAAATTTTAAAATAATATTTTTTATAAATATTTTTTAAAAAAATTATTTTTAAAAATAAAAATTATTTTAAATTATTTTACATTTGAATGTAATATTAAAAAATATTTTTTAATATTTAAACAGTTTCTTTATATTATAAAAAATGTTTTTGTGGAGAAATATCAAAATTTAGTTTGGAAAAAAGCTCACTTTTAGTGCTTTTATTTATTTTAAAAGAAGTTATAAAGAATATAAAAAAGTACTTTTTTAAACAAAAAATATTTTTTTTAATTAAAATAAACACATCCAAATAAGCTCTAGCTGGGTAGACTAACACATTGTTTGGTTCAAGAAATTTTGGGAAGATAGTAAAAGGGGGAAGAGAAAATAAGGAGAAAATAAGTTAGGATAATATCAAAAGAAAAGAAAAGTTTGGGTATTTAAGATGTTTGAAGAAAGTTGAAGGCGTTTACATTTTGAGCAATGCTATTTTCTAACAAGTTATTTTCTCCTGAATGAATATGAATCAAGTTGCAACTAATAAAATAGAGAGACAAACAGAAATTATAGGTGGGTGATAACTTAAAGTGAGAGAAATGAAAAATATGTCCAATAAAATCTTTTTGTAGACAATTCATGAATTTCTATTCGTGAAAAACAACGTTTCTCTTACTTTGTATATAGTGAGAAACATAGCAATATATTTAGTATTTTGAAATGGAGATTCCACCTAAACATACCTATATATAGGAACAAAACCAGAAAATAAATATTGTGGGGTTAAAATACAATATTAAATAAATAATTTAAAATTAATAGTATCTATTATTGATTTTATTTTTATCAATTTAACGTATAATTATATTAGCAATTGATTCCTATATGCTAAAGTTTCGGGTATAAATAATTTTTCATTAAGTAGCATGTCTTATTATTTTATTAACATGTTTTAAAAGTTTTTTTTTTTGAACTGAACATATTTTAAAAGTTATGTAGAAGTTTTAGAATTTTCATAACACTAAATCAATGCAAGCTAAAATTTTGAACCAAAATATTGAGAAGTTGTGTGAAATAAAGTTCCTTTGTTAGTCTCACAAATAATATAATTCGCCTTCCACATCTTAAATTTGAATGAAGTTTTGTTAGTTTATGTAACTAGAAAGGACATATTGGGTTCAAGATTTATTTGTGCATTTTAAACTCTATATTTATATATCATAAATTTAAAGTTATAATATTCTTCAAATAACTCAAGACATTATTTTATTTTTTGCATATAAAAAAATTATCAACCTAGCATAATTTTTTATCTTAAGAGATATCTTCCCAAACTTTGGATATAAGACTAAATCTAACATAATTTTAGTTTATATAAAGATTGCCAGGATGCCGAGATAAATAAAATCTTGAAAATATCAAACATAAGTTAAACACATTTTTATATACTATTAGTAAAAAAAAAAAAAAATAGATAGAAGGGAGGCTAGAGCCCGACTTGCCCCCGCTAGATCCATCTTTGGCTATATATGAAAGTGCTTTCAAATAAAGAAGTATCACGGATAACCAAAAACAACTTCTAATAACTCTATTGCAAGGGGAGATACGTTTTGGAAAAAAAAAAACAGGAAAAAATACAAAAAGATATTCTAAACTTTAGATGAGTTACAAATAGTCATTCTCAACTTTAAATTTGTCTTAATTGATCCCTAAATTTTTACTAATATTTCAATAGATCATTTGAGGTGTTAACTCCCTAACAACAAACTAATCCTAGCCTATCTTCATTAAATCACATTCTTTCATTAATGTATTTTATAAAAACTAATTTTATCTAATTATATCAATTTTTAAGTGAACTATTATCACATTTCAATAGAGCGGAAGAAGTTTATGAAAGGCAACTACAATAACCCAAACAACAACATCAATAAAATGAGTTTTTATAAAATAAATTAGTGAAGAAATGAAATTCAATGAAGATGAATGGCCAGAATTAGTTTACTGACAGAATAACCTATTGAAACATTAACAAAAGTTTAAGAATTAATTATGACAAATTTAAAGTTAAAGGTGATTATTTGTAATTGCTTTAATGTTTAGAGTTACTTTATACACATTTCCCAAAAAATATATTTCAATCTAATAAAATGATGAAAAGTTGATGGTGTGTTTCATGATTTTTTTTTGGGGTGAAATGTGCATTTTGTTTTTTGTTTTTGCCAAAGATAACTTTTATTCATAGTGAAATGAAAAGGAACTAATGTTCCAAGAGAAAATGAAAGGGGACTAAGCCCAAAACCTTCCAACAAGCCTAGAGCTCTCCAAGGCACAAATAAGGGAACTAAATTACGTCCATACATAATTGTTTCTCTTCTCCCTTAGACTCATCATCCATATTCTGTTTCTTATGATAGAAATTTTAAACCCACAAAAATAAAATTAATGGATCCACATTTAACTTTAATTTATGATATGTATATAAACTAAACAATAATTAAGATGTAGGATATATAATTACCTTATTCCAAAGAGAAATCACATATTTGAGGAGACACCATGAGAGAAAGATAGCCAAGAATCTTTGTTGTCATATAAATGAGAGAAACTACTCTCATTTTTTATATGCGCAAAAAATCATTGTGGCCTTAATAGTGCAACCACAATACATATAGGATAAGAATATAGGTCTCTCCTTGTATTTATAATATGGGTTAACCTACCCATCATAGAAAACTCATACACAAGGCCCACAAATCTAAAACAACATTATCCACATAGATTTAAGTGCTTATAAGAGTCTAATAACAAAATTGATCACAAATGAGGTAAACCAATAGATGCTCCACAACATTTGATATTCAATTAATCTGGGTTTTAGAAAATTAGTGACTATGCTAGTCCACACATATTAAAAAAATTTAACAATCTCCCACTTGGACAACATAGATACATAGTTTTAAACAAAATAACTTTTCATATTAACATGGCCATAAGAATGTCAACTATGAGCAAGCACTTCCAACCATTGGTCCAAAATAAATTTGCACCTCAACAATGCAAAAAATCATATACTCGATAGGAGTACTAATATCATATATGCAAGATACTTATAACCTAGTGACCTAACAAAATGTAGAATGTGGGTCAAAGGGAAAGCACAACAAAATTACATGCCAAAAGTATGATCAATGTGCAATCCCTACAAAATGGCTCAGGCATCTACCAAGAATGTCTACTGAGATTCAACAAAATAATTCAAAGAAAATATCTCAGTACAACAAAATGAGATCGAGTACTAAAGTCTCTAACAATACATTATATCATCATAAAAGCGTGCACAATAACAACATATGGCAACAATAGTTTCAGTGAGTCTTGAGACAATATAATAATTATAATGTACATTCTCCCACTAATCCAACATATTAAAACAAAACAACAATAATAATCCCATTAGAGTCCAAAAATTTCAAAATACTCTGATGGTAACATCATTATTAGTGGGACTATCAACTTTGTAGTAAAGTACTCAATGTGAGTTTGAAACTCACCATCTCTCTTCAACAACACAAATACCAAAATAGAGAGAAACACAATATTGCAGAGTTATCCAAAATATGGTCATAACAATAAAAACAATATTAAGCAAATGTATACAAAATTTATCAACCATAGAGTCTCACAAAATTACTTCATTATCAACTACAAACTCTGCATTCATAATTGAGGAGATTACAAGTGTCCATATGACACGTTAGAACAAGTCAACTCATCTTTGTCATCACAAACATAAAACCACAAAAGAATTTTCACAAATAAGATAATCTATACTTCACAAAATCATAATGACCACTTAAAATACTTGACAACATATGAGTGAGATCAAAATCCCTAATGTCTTATACATATATGGATCACTTGTAAGTTTTCAACAACTCACTCAAAATCTAAGTGTCACAATAACCAAAATAATAAACACATGCACACTTGAGCATAACATTAGATTACCAGCAATGGAAGCACATGAGACATATATTTAACCATTATTAAGGACCTAACTAAAAGACAGTCTCCAACTCCCATTATAGTAAACATTAATGTTCAACAAGAACACAAACACATGTAAAAAAAAAGTATAACAATATGTACCTTGTGAGACAATCCGTTGATATAGTATGATTTAAAAGGTCTTTATGCCTTAGAGACAAGGTACATCAAAATAACAATAATAGCAATATTGGCCATCAATATACAATTAGCACAAAACACATTAATAATAAATTTGCTCTCACTTACTTATGACAATATTCATTGACGTAAACAACATCAAAATCAATATTAAACAATAATACATTACAACCCATATCAAGTCAATTTAACTTGCACCTAGGCATTTAATTGCCTTTAATATTAGGCTTCATACATAGCAGACTTCACAAAATTACAATAAGTATTTCAAAAAGAATAATAGTTACAAAATCATTTTCTTCTTATAAGAAACGAAAAGCTTCAATTCATATTAATTGCCAGGTAATTTATAATTCAATATATAAATACATAAGAATAAAATATACGCATTATTTTACTTAAGTCCAAAAGAAACAACATTTCTCAAAGTGAATGTCATAGGTATAATTGTTTAACTAAAAAAAAATTTATTCATCATAGTTTTTTTCTTGTACCATCGACTAAAGAAGTTCCTTTATAAAGTTGAATTGATTAGCACAATAATGTGGGCTAAAATAAATAAATAAATAAATAAATCATAACAAAATGATTTAACCACAATTGGAAAATTGCTAACTTCACAACAATACTTGAATAATTTTAATCCCATGATTTTTCTTGAGAAAATTAGCAAAACTAAAAAATTCCTTTGAGGATTTTGACATTTGAATATTATAAAAGAATTCTTCAAAGTTATCATTTCAAGATACTAAGCGAAAATAATTATCACTAGCATATCGACAAAAATAATATTTCCCAAATTGTTACGACAATACTTATAACAAAATAAGTTCAATAGGCTAGTGGTTTAATACAACACAAGCAATGGTACAAAATAGAAAAATTATTATTTTTTACCTTTACAAACTAATTATGCTTTCAACATGTCTTATTAAGACTACAATATATCAACACAACATGACAACTATAGGGAGTTTACTATATTACATCATATTTTAGGAGACTCAACAATGTCCTCAATAGGTCCTAACAAGCAACAACAAAGCAATGACAAATATAAAAGTTTGAGAAAACCATGCATTAAAACATTTATTATAGTTAAGCAACCATAATTATATTGGTTTTTCCTTGTTTAATTAACTGGGCAATTAATTGAACTAGAGCCCTTGCATCATTGCAATCTCGCTTAAGGGTCTCGAATTACAATATACAAGTCTCTCCCACTTGATAGAGTAAAATAGTTGAATAAATATTTCCATAATTTATGCACAAACAATATTTTTTAAGATTTTCAAAACAAATATTTAAACTATTTTCTCTATCACACAAATGATTATGTCAAATAATGTTACACCGAAGGGTATGTCCATTACTTACACAACCCAACATTAATTGCAATCCATTCAACATTATTAAAAAAATAATTTTTTTATTTCACAAAATTACATGTCGAAATAACAAAATTAGATTACTACAGAATGCCAAATTATCTCATTTATCAAGTTTTACAAAATAATACAAATATTCAAGGTTGCTTAATTCAATTTGATAAAAAATACTTAACAATGAGTAACATTATATATATATGTCACAACAATTTGAGTTCCTGTATCATTATAATCCAGCCTAAGGGTCCCGGATCACAATGAACAAGCAAACTCCCACAAACCATTAAATATTATGTCCCTAAAGCTAGTATCGAGAAGATACTGACAATCATTTAATGCATTCAACAAAACATTAGAAATCATATTAATAAAAATAAACCGATAAGATAAGTGCATTATTAACATAATTTCCAATGAAAACACAACAACATTATTAACAATACAACACTTTGCCATAATTGGTCCAGTAATGGTGAGCTCACAACTATACAAAATGCGCAAAATAATTATAAATATTATGGATGGAACTCTTGGAGATAACATCTCACAAGATTTACAAAACACAATACTGGTCTTACAATAGGTGAGCATGTGACCATAAGAAACTATAATAATCAATGACAAAATTGCTTATAGAGTTCCAAAATTTTCATGCCACATCAATCAGATAATTTATATACTCTCATACATTATTGCATGTTCTAAAATATGCATGAAAAAGGGAGAAGAAAACCTTAAGAACAAATTTCTCCACTTATGTAATTATACAATATATTAATAACCATATAAACTTTATAACTAACATCAGATAGTGTGTTGTCTGTCGCGACCATAATCGCGGCGAGAGTGGCGAAACAAAATAAATAAGTTAGGAGTCGCCACCAATTTTATTTAATTTAGGAAAAATTGAAAAACCCTTTTAGAAAATGGTCTTTGGAACCAGATTGGATTCAGGAGTCGGTTATGCATAGAGAAGGGTGGAGACTTAACCCCACAACACCCCTAAAACATCCGTCCTAAAATGGTTACCCTAAATTAGTTATGCAAAACTTAATAATATCATAATATGTTTGTTTTACCCTTTTTATTTAAAAAAAACTAAAAAAATAAATAATTTGTGAAAGTTTAAAATTTGGCTTGACGAAATAAAAATTTCACTCCTACGTACCCTCAGATGCAATGAGGAACTCAAAGTCACGTAGTTCTATATAAAATACTTGTGGGTTGGTTGCTTTTATTTAAAGAAAAGATTTATTTTTTTTATTTTTATAAAAATTTGAATTAACAGGTCGTCGCGACTCTGTTAACCAAATTAAGGTTTGAATAGGTGAAGCTCGCGTCATGCTAGAGACATCACCCATTGATTATTGAATTTATTGTTATTAAATGAGATTTTTTTAATCTAAAATTTCTTCAAAAAATGAATAATAAAAATAAAAAAAATTGAATCTTTATTAAATAGTAATTTATTTTTTATAATTTGAACCATTAAGTTGTCACAACTCAGATGATCCAAAAATAGTTACAAGATTAAAAGTCATGTCACAACTCCTGCTAATCCTATTTCGCTCTTTTTTATAAAAAAAATTAATTATTTTTATAGTTTTACTTTATAGTCTTACCATTGTTTTTATATATATATATATATATATATATATATATATATATATATATATATATTAAGCTTAGCCCATTTAATTACAAGCCTATTTCACTTAAAACAAAAAAAAACTATCAGAAATTAAAAGAACAAACTTACGAAAAACAAGACAAAGAGTTTTGCTTCTTTCTTTTTGGGTATTTGTAGGAAAAAAAACAAAGGAGCAAGGAAGATGAAGGCCAGCGACGACGGTGGCTAGGCTGGTTCGGGTTGGTGAAGCGCCGACAATTGAGTCTGGTTGCAAATTGTGCAGTGCGACGATGTGACGCTGTTTCTGCGGCGGCTTCTGCACGGTGGATAATGCGGTGTGACAGATAGCTAGCGACACAGTGAGGAACAGTTTGTGGGTGTCAGTTTCGTATATGAGAGGTGATGGAGAGATATTTTGATGGATGCTGAAATCTGTAGGTCAAGGTTAAAAGTGTGTGTTGAAGGTCAAAGTGAAAGTCCCAAGTAAGGTGTGGGTTATGAGTTTTTATAAGAGAGGATTAGGTTAAGGTGTTTGAGTTAAAGTGTGATTAGGATTAGTTTAGGATGAGTGTTGAGATTTGTTTAGGATGAGTGTTAGGTTGGTGATGGGGTTTAGTTAGGATGAGTTTGTTTAGACTAGTGATAGGGTTTGTTTAAGATGAGTGTTTGAGTTGGTTTAGGATAAGTTTGAGCTATAGTTTAAGATATGAGTTATGGGTTGGATAATGGATAATGGGTCATGGGTTGGATATTAGGTCAATGGGTATGTTAATGAATTGGGCTCGATATTGGGTCAATGGGTAGGTTAATGGATTGGGCTGGATATTTTTATTATTTTTTATTATTTTTTTATTTATTTTTATTTATTTTTTTTATTTACAAAATGTCCCGGACAAAATTCGGTGTTTACAGTTGCCCCTCTTTACTTGTTTCTTACTAGATAAAAAGAATAATCGCAGCTTTTTATTTTATCATAGTGAGGAACGAGTAAAGAAATGAACCCAAATTTTGTTCGGGAGAAACAAAAAACAATGTGAGAACAAAATGCAAGGAGCGATGCGCTCAAAAATTAAAATGAAATGAGCCGATGCGCTTAAAACTTAAAATGCAATGAGCCGATGTACTCAAAACTTAAAATGTAATGAGCCGATGCACTCAAAACCTAAAATGCAAGGAGCCGATGCGCTTAAACCTTAAAATGCAAATGCAATGAGCCGATGCGTTCAAAACTTAAAATGTAAGGAGCCGATGCACTCAAAACTTAAAATATAATAAGCCGATGCACTCAAAACTTTAAAATGCAATGAGCCGATGCGCTCAAACTTAAAATGCAATGTAATGAGCCGATGCGCTTAAAACTTGAAATGTAATGAGCCGATGCGCTCAAAACTTAAGATGCAAATACAACGAGCCGATGAGCTCAAATTAAACATGCAATGAGCCGATGCACTCAAAACTTAATGGAAAGAGCCGATGCGCTAAAAACTTAAAATATAATGAGCCGATGCACTCAAAACTTAAAATGCAATGAGCCGATGCGCTCAAATTTAAAATGCAATGTAATGAGCCGATGCGCTTAAAACTTGAAATGCAATGAGCCGATGCGCTCAAAACTTAAGATGCAAATGCAACGAGCCGATGCGCTCAAATTAAACATGCAATGAGCCGATGTTCTCAAAACTTAAAATATAATGAGCCGATGCACTCAAAACTTAAAATGCAATGAGCCGATGCGCTCAAACTTAAAATGCAATGTAATGAGCCGATGCATTTAAAACTTGAAATGCAATAATCCAATGCGCTCAAATCTTAAGATGCAAATGCAACGAGCCGATGCGCTCAAATTAAACATGCAATGAGTGATGATCACATATTTTATACATTAATAAACCCTCATTTTTAGTTATTTACACTCTCCATGTACTTAATTGATTAAGCCTAGTTATGTTTTGTAAGTTTGGACTCAAATTGGACTTAATTAATTTTTTTTAGCACTATTTTGGTCTTACGTTGTTTCTGTATTTCGGTCATATCTTGAGTTCTAAGTGTCTGATAATTATGAATTTTACCTTGTAGGAAAGATAAGAGAGAGCTCTACAACTTTGATGCAGAGCTCAAAGTCTCAATCAGACATCTAGTGGAGCTAATTGGGCTTGGAAGACAGAACATGAGTTTTGTGTATGAAACCTGAACAGTGTACAGTAATCAGAGCATAACTCGGGTTGCAAGAATTATCTTGGGCTGCAATTTGGACATTTGAAAGTTAAGACCCATATCTACAACTTTCATGTTGAACACAAAACTTGATTCGGGCTCCTTGATGGTGATATTGGGTCTGAAAGTCAAAACAGAGGTGCTGAAATTGGGCCTGAATAGTCTGTAGTAATTGGGTTATATCTTGGGCTGTAGGACGAATTTTTAGGTGATTCCAGAGCCATTGGAAAACTTAGACAATTTCCTAGAACTTTCATGAAGACCACTTGGCTCGAAAATGACGAAATCAATGACTTAAGCAATGAATTATTTCGGAGACAAAGAATCTCAATAATCCAACTACTCATCCAATCATCCAACCACTCAACCACTCATCCAACCACTCCACCCACTCATCCACCTACTCTTAATCATTCTCCTTGTCATTTTGTATCCTTACTCCTCTATAAAAAGCACCATGAGCTGGATGTTGAGAGCTTAGCTTGGGCACTTAGTGTTAGGCTTAATTTTTACAAGTTATGGTTATGCTTATTTCTTGTTTTACTTTGTTGTAATTTTCTCTTATTCTAAAGTGAAGTTATGTTCATTTTTCTCTTCTTCTCTCTTTCTCTCTTCTTATCTATGAATAACTAAATCTTCATCTTGCTTGGGTGAAAGAGTGAAGCTCTTGGTAATGAAATAATGTTAGATTATTCTATTTCTTGTGCTTAAATGATATATTATTAATTAGACATTATATGTGTTATATTTTGTTTCCAATCAATTTAGAAATCTTCTTTGTATAATGGAGATCTTGATTTATTGTAGACAATAGGATTGGCACAGTGAATGCTTGAACTCATTTACAAATGTTGGTAGATAATTTAAGGAATCATAATATGATTACATATAGAATTGAACTTTGAATGTTATATTTTCCGATTGGAACCTCCGTTGTGTGTGGATTTCAATTAAGTTAAAAAGAGAAATAATCTTACTTTTAATTATTACCAAGAGTGGATCTCCTAACCCAAGCAAGCCCTTAAATTCATTTGTGAACTTATTTTATTACTTTTGGTGTTGTCACAAATCCTCTTCTTACCTCAATTAATTTTTCTTCATCAATTCCCTGTGGATCGACCTCGGACTCCCGAGAAATTTACTACTTGAGACAACCTGCACTTGAGTTTGCATCCTTTAAATCCCGCAGTCAATGAGCCGATGCGCTCAAACTTAAAATGCAATGTAATGAGCTGGTGCGCTTAAAACTTGAAATGCAATGAGCTGATGCGCTCAAAACTTAAGATGTAAATACAACAAGCCGATGCGCTCAAAACTTAAGATACAAATACAATGAGCCGATGCGCTCAAATTAAACATACAATGAGCCAATGCACTCAAAACTTAAAATATAATGAGCCGATGCACTCAAAACTTAAAATGCAATGAGCCGATGCGCTCAAAATTAAAATGTAATGTAATGAGCCGATGCGCTTAAAACTTGAAATGCAATGAGCCGATGCGCTCAAAACTTAAGATGCAAATACAATGAGCCGATGTACTCAAATTAAACATGCAATGAGCCGTTGCACTCAAAACTTAATGGAAAGAGCTGATGCGCTCAAAACTTATAATGGAAAGAGCCGATGCGCTCAAAACTTAGAGTGCAAATGCAATGAGTCGATGCGCTCAAATTAAACATGCAATGAGCCGATGCACTCAAAACTTAAAATACAAATGCAATGAGCCGATGCGCTCAAATTAAACATACAATGAGCCGATACGCTCAAAAATGCAAAGAGCCGATGCGCTTTAGACATGCCAAACATTTAGACCAGTCAAATGGTTTCTTAAAATTTTTCTTCTCTATTTTTTTCTTTCTTTTTTTTTTCTTTTCTCTCTTTTCTTTTTTTCCTTTTTTGGCTTTTCTTTCTTTAAAAAGCATTTGTACTAGCGACAATTCTAGAAAGCTTTGACCAATCAAACCCTTGTTCACGTGCTTTTGCCCGTTGGACCTAATAGTCTCGATCCTACTTGTTATGAACCCTTACTTGGAGCCACTAAGTCTTTGGGAGATTTTTTTTTGCTCCAGTATTTGTTCACTGAACATTGATTTCTTGCAACGGCCTGATGACTCAATTGCTGTCCTTGTTGTTACTTCCTTCAATATATATTCTCAGAAGTTTTGCTCCAGTGTGACTAATTGAATGCAAACCAAGTTGCCCTTGTGTGACAATCGATAAAATTGCCCCAGTTTAAGCAATTCCAATTTATTTGCATTAGTTCTTGCTTAAACTGCCCTTTTAGGTTTTCAACCTAATGAGCTCTTTTTTTTCGAGTACCTCTTATTTCTGGATTATCCCTTGGGACATCATTTTTCCCTTTAATTGAAGCTTCTAAGTTCTTTTTGATCTGAATTGTTCTTCAGGGGATTGCCATCGGTATGGTTAAATAATAATGTTGTACTTTTGTTCACCTTACTTGAAACATTACGTAACAAACATGCATGAATTCAAAAGTACGACATAAAAGGAACTTACTGTGTAAACTACTTCTAGATTGGTCTTGGGAGTTTGACTACACGAAAAGACACAAATGATGAGATGAGATCCGAACAGGTGTTGACCCAATACGAATAGGTTTGACCTTCATGAGACCAATCTTTAGTTGTCTTCTGCTGAACATCTACATCAAGCCAAATTGAACTGAAGAGAAATTTGTCCCTATTTAAGACTGAATTGAGTAGGACCAAGACTCATCCTAGCGACTAAAAGATTTGCCTAAGACAAATTGAACCAAGGAAAAATTGCCCCAGTTTAGAGTCGAGTCGAACAGGGTACAAACTTGTCATAGTGTAGGGCCACACTGAACCAAAGAAAAAATTTTCCAGTCTAGGACAGGAAGGAAAAATTGTCCCAATTTAGAACCGTGTCGAACAGGGTACGAATTTGTCCTAGTGTAAGTCTCTCTCTCTCTCTCTCTCTCTCTCTCTCTCTCTCTCTCTCTCTCTCTCTCTCTTTTCTTTTCATTTTCATTTTTTTAGGAACAATGAACTAAATACTTGGATGAGCGTAACCTTTGCCTCAAAATTAAAGTTAACGAAAATGACAACAACCCTTCATTGATCAGAATGGACTTTTTGAGGCTTGTAACGTGGTCAAGGCTAGGGGTTATGAAAGGAAAGATATAAGGCTCAATCAAGTGTTTAAGGGTGGAATGAGATTAAGGATCATTAAACTTCATCAACTGCTTTTCCACTTTCGAACATTTTATCTTATTATTCTCCTTTTCTTTCCAATTTCATTTCATTTTCTTTCACCCTCCTTTCCTTTCTCTTTCTTTTTTTTTGTTTTTAATCATTTTCTTTATTTTTACTTCTTGTCTTTTTCACCTTTTTCTTCCTTTTCCATTATGCTTCAGAACATTCATCATGGCAATCAACCTTTGTTTCGTGTTATCCCCTAGTGTAGGGGTGATCCTTATCCAGGGTTTATTGAAAAAATTTCAAGCTCAAAAGGGGTAACAATGGATAAAAATGATGAAATTTTATAAAAGATAGAGAAAAACGGCCAATCTTCATCTTCAAATCATGACTATTTATTTTCAAAACTTTAATTTTGAGATAGAAAGATTGTGCAAACCAAGTGATTATTTCTTTGCTCCCTTTTTTTTATTTTATTTTTTTCTTTTGCAAAGACACTTACACATACAGACCCAACTGAGGATTACCAAGGAAGACACTTTAAAGAAATGAAAGAAAATAATTATCAAGAAAGATATAGTGATGACAAGAAACAAGGTACCCATGCAAATTCATTACATTAATGTTTCAAGAAAGTTAACATGAGTCCAACATCACAAATTATTTTATTTCAATTAACAACCTCAAATCTGCAATTGTTCAGAGGTTTCGAGTTGCTGGCACAACATTTACTTCATTCCTTCCACCAAGATTAGGGATTGAATTGTTAACAGCACTGGGTTCGACCTCCTCTTGAATATCCAGTTTTCTACAAGCAATCAACTTCTTTACTGCCATCTTAAAAGATTCACAATCTTCAATTGAATGTCCCGGGATATTCATATGGTATTTGCAAGTTAAATTCGGGTTGTACCATGCTGGAAACGATGGTTGTAGGGGATGTATAGGATTTCCTGAGATGAGGTGAACATCAAACAGCCTTTGGAATAACTCTGTATTTGAAATGGATAGTTTTGGGAAAGGGGAAAGATTTTGGGAACGGAAACGACCTCGATTTTGAAAGCTTGGTCGAGACTGTGGGTGATTCAGGATATTTTGTGGAGGTGCAGAATGGTAAGTATTTGGGTTATATGCAGAGGTTTGGTAGGCAAGGTAAGATGATGGGTAGCAGGCTTGTAAAGGTTGTTGGTTTTGCACGTAGCTCACATTTGGCTCTCTTTTCTTAGGAGGAAACCTCATCTTGAAACCATCTTCATTATTATCACTTGTCAATTTTCCAGCCTTTACTAGAATTTCAATCCTTTCTCCAGCTGCAATTAAATCAGCAAAGTCTCGGTAAGCGGCGCCCGCCATTGTCCTAATATAAGGAGCCCCTAAAGTCCCCAAAAAATATGAGCACATTTCCGTCAGAGTCAATGGCGGTTGCACCTGTGCAACTAGAGCTCTCCACCTCTGGACATACTGCTTGAATGTCTCTTCATTTTTCTTTTTCAGTGTTCCCAACTGCTCTCTGGTTGGAGCCGTATCCAAATTAATCGATATTGTCCCATAAACAAATTTGTCCAGTCATCCCATGAAGAGATCTTGGAAAGGTCCTGTTAGATGCACCACTCCAAAGCTGGTCCGGTTAAACTTTTATGAAAGAAGCTGACAAGAAACTTCCAATCCTTTGACCATATTGACATTTTGGTAATGTATGTTTTCAAGTGGAAGAAAGGATTGGTGTTTCCATCATATTTGACAAATTCTGGAATTTTGAAATCCTTAGGAATGATGATATTAGCAGTAGGACACAATTCTTCTATCCCAATGGGACCATAAGTACTTGGACTCTTGATCGCTTTAATTTGTTCTTCCATTTTTTCCATCCATTCTTCTCTTATCTTGTCATTTTGGATGGCCGCATGACCCGTCCCAACAGGAAATCCAGTTGGCATCGGAATAGACATATGTGGTGGTTCCCATGCACACTCAGTATTGCCATGAACTTCATTTCGAGCTCCTTCCAAGGAATGATATCCTTCTCCAATAGGGAGTACTAATGATGCAGCATTTGATGTTCCTCTCACAATAGGTATCACAGTAGTGACTGCAGGGTTTGTCCTCATGGAAATGTTATGTAACTGTGTCCCAGTTACTCCTGTAATTCCAGCTGCCCCCATCAAAGTGAGGCTTTCCCTCATGGCTAACAACATCTCTTCCATTCTTCTTTGAAACTCCGTAATCTCATTCACCCTTCCTTTCACTTCTTCTACTTCCATACTTAGATTCCTTCCTTCGTTTTTGGCTGCCATTGTCAAAAGCTTTGTTCGAGCCCTTATGTTGAGAACTCGGGTTTGATTAGTGTCTTCTTTCCTTGGTCGCGCAATGGTGCTGAGCACGGTAACACCAAACAAAAATAATGAGATGAAATGAAATGAATGAGATTCATGAGATATATAAAATGAAATGGATGAAATAGAAACATTTTTTCTTTCTTTTTTTTAAAAAAAAAATTCAATGAATGTCATAAAAATGCATGATTTTTTTTATTTTTTTTAATTTTTTAGAATGCCATAAAAATGCATGATTTTTTTATTTTTTTATTTTTTTTTTTTTTAAATGCTAGGAATGCCATGAAAAATGCATGATTTTTTATTTTTTTTAAACATGCAATGAAAATGCATGATGCTATTTTTTTTTTTAAAAAAAAGGATGGCTATATAAAGAAGAAGTACGCTCCCTTCGTGTCCTAAGGTATTGCCTTAAACAGAGGAATTCTATCATAAGGATTTATGAGTCTTTTTGATTCGTGATAACTCTCATTTGGTGGCTCTTCTATTCTAAAGGTTTCTAGAGCTAAGTCTCATTTTAAAATATTGACCACGAAATAGTGGGTAAACCACTAGGTGTGGGACATTTGTGAAAAAGGCGCACTCTAGATGAGGTTTTCGCAATAACCAAACAGGATGTACATCCAAAATGGTTACCACTACACAACCTCTACTTAACTTAAGCTTCGCTCAGACCCAGGTATAGGGCATCACTCAAATGTGTGATGGATGTGTAGGTATGGTGGGTGTAGGGAGCATACAAACCTTCATTATCCTAAAGACTACCCGCATCCTGCAGATAAAAAAACAAAAACAAACAAAAATTCCAAGAGAAATTCTCTATCCTAAGGTTTTAATAACAATAATAATTAAAATAAAAAAAAGAAAGGTAAATCAAATATACAAAGATTACAACATTTTACACAACAAATTAATATGGGCTTGACTCTTAAGTGTCCCTAGTGGAGTTGTCATCTGTCGTGACCGTAATCGCGGCGGGAGCGGCGAAACAAAATAAATAGGTTAGGAGTCGCCACCAATTTTATTTAATTTAAGAAAAATTGGAAAACCCTTTTAGAAAATGGTCTTTGGAACCAGATTGGATTCGGGAGTCGGTTATGCATAGGGAAGGGTGAAGACTTAACCCCACAGCACACCTAAAACATCCGTCCTAAAATGGTTACCCTAAATTAGTTATGGAAAACTTAATAATCTCATAATATGTTTGTTTTACCCTTTTTATTTAAAAAAACTAAAAAAATAAAAAATTTATGAAAGTTTAAAATTTGGCTTGACGAAATAAAAATTTCGCTCCTACGTAACCTCAGGTGCAATGAGGAACTCAAAGTCACATAGTTCTATATAAAATACTTGTGGGTTGGTTGCTTTTATTTAAAGAAAAGATTTATTTTTTTATTTTTATAAAAATTTGAATTAACAGGTCGTCGCGACTCTGTTAACCAAATTAAGATTTGAATAAGTGAAGCTCGCGTCACACTAGAGACGTCACCCATTGATTATTAAATTTATTGTTATTAAATGAGATTTTTTAATCTAAAATTATCTTCAAAAAAAAATGAATAATAATAATAAAAAAATTGAATATTTATTAAATAGTAATTTATTTTTTATAATTTGAACCATTAGGTTGTCACAACTCGGATGATCCAAAAATAGTTACAAGATTAACAAGTTGTACAACTCTGTTAATCCTATTTCGCTTTTTTTAAAAAAAAAAAAATAATTATTTTTATAGTTTTACTTTATAGTCTTACCATTGTTTTATATATATATATATATATATATATATATATATATATATATATATATATATATATATATATATATATATATATTTAAGCTTAGCCCATTTAATTACAAGCCTATTTCACTTAAAACAAAAAAAATAACTATCAGAAATTAAAAGAACAAACTTACGAAAAACAAAACAAAGGAGTTTTGCTTCTTTCTTTTTGGGTATTTGTAGGAAAAAAAATAGAGGAGCAAGGAAGATGAAGGTCAGCGACGACGGTGGTTAGGCTGGTTCGGGTTGGTGAAGCACCGACAATTGGGTCTGGTTGCAGATTGTGCAGTGCGACGATGTGACGCTGTTTCTGCGGCGGCTTCTGCACAGTGGATAGTGCGGTGTGATAGATGGCTAGCGACACGGTGAGGAGCAGTTTGTGGGTGTCAGTTTCGTATATGAGAGGTGATGGAGAGATATTTTGATGGAGGCTGAAATTTGTAGGTCAAGGTTAAAAGTGTGTGTTGAAGGTCAAAGTGAAAGTCCCAAGTAAGGTGTGGGTTATGAGTTTTTATAAGAGAGGATTAGGTTAAAGTGTTTGAGTTAAAGTGTGATTAGGATTAGTTTAGGATGAGTGTTGAGATTTGTTTAGGATGAGTGTTAGGTTGGTGATGGGGTTTAGTTAGGATGATTTTGTTTAGACTAGCTAATAGGGTTTGTTTAAGATGAGTGTTTGAGTAGGTTTAGGATAAGTTTGAGTTATAGTTTAAAATATGGGTTATGGGTTGGATAATGAATAATGGGTCATGGGTTGGATATTAGGTCAATGGGTATGTTTATGAATTGGGCTGGATATTGGGTCAATGGGTAGGTTAATGGATTAGGGCTGATTTTTATTTTTATTTTTTTTATTTATTTTTATTTTTTATTTTTATTTATTTATTTTTATTTATTTACAAAATGTCCTGGACAAAATGCGGTGTTTACATTGTCCAACCTTGTGTGTAGAGCCAACAAAATTATATGATAACTTAGTGAGATTTAGATCACCAAAACTTTATACAACTCTCACAAATGACTCACAAAATAAACATTAGATAATAACAACAAAATTTTATTGAAATAAGATTTACTTCTCAATTTTATAAGATATATAAAACTTAACCATAATAATAATTTAATATAAATTCATTATTACCTTAAATATTTCTCAATAATCAAAATTAATTTAAATAATATTCTCACAATTGTCATATTGAAAGAAATTTATATAAATTTACAATGGCACAATATACAATAAAACTAATCACATACAATTGTATTTTAATTCTTGATAATATATATCAAAGGACTTTAATATTGCTAATACACAAACGTCTAATACCAAAACAATTATATGCAACACATTATACAATATCATGCTCTCTATAACGACAAAATTATTTCAAGAGTAACTTCCAAAATCAGATTACACAATTTACAGAGTTCAACAAGGTCAACTAATAAAATTGGCTTTGACAATTAAAGAGGAGCAAAATATGCCTAAATAAATAAATTTTAATATGCCCAAACTTATTTAAATAAGTTTTCCATGAAAAAAATTTCTCAATAGCAATAAAGGGCATAATCAACATAAATTTCTTGGCATCAAAATAATATAGTTATCGATAATAATGCTCCTTATCATACAAAATTTATCTAAATAATAAAATATCCAAAATTATCATTTTAATTATAATTCTCACTTGTTTATTATATGTAGTGGAAATAATCTCAATAGTTACCAATCATCATAAAAGATAATATTCAATACCAAAATATTTATAACTATGTGAGAATTAATTACAAAATTTTATTCCATGATTTTGATGAGACCTCATCTCATCACACGCTTAGGACATGAGGAGCTACTCATTTATTTATTTAGTTATTTTTCCATGATTTAAATAGTAGATATGAGCAAAATTATTTAAAACAACTGTAAATATACCAAATGAACTTTCAGATTTTAATTTGCACAATAGTTTCTAAAAGTGCATCAATTTCAACATATATACAACATATACACCTAAAACAATCCAAAAAAAAATTATTTTGGTAATTATTTAAACACACTCTCACCAATTTAAATGGTACAATAATCTAAAGAGTACAATAATTTCAATATAGCATAAAACAATCCAAAAGATTTATTTGAGCACTCAGAGAGCATCACATGTGAGAGCATGAAAATTATAACATGCCCAATTCTACACACACAAAATTTCAAAGGTGAGTTCCGAGACTATCCAATTTTATATGTATAATTCGGGTCAAAGAAAAACAGTTGTGACCTATTTTCCTAACACCACATAGTAGCCGTTCTCATAGAACTTTGAAGCTATTTAAACTAATTTTATCAAGAATAGTCTACCGAAATTCCAAACATGGTTTTACATTAATAATCATATAGAAGGAATATTGATAAACATTGAGATTTAGCCACCAAACATCATCAAAAAATTATAAAAACAATTTCAACCCATAATTTTAAGATAACAAAATTATCACTATACAAGGATGAGACATAAACCAAAACAAAGCACCAGAGCAAAATGTGTACATTGCCCTTACATAAGAAATAACAGCAGTTTACGATCAAATAGAACTGATTTAAGATGGTTAAAAAAAAGCACAACTAAAGTTTGAAACTCATGATCCAAATAACCCACACGGTGATTTCATGTATTTGGCAACAATATTAGATATCAAAAGAGATGAAAAAATTAAACCATGTATCTGACTTGAAAGGATTCAAAGCATGACATATAATAACCAATTTGCTAAACATTTACTAAAATATACAAAATATAGCCATAAAAAAAGATTAAAGAGGCTCTGATACCAATTGATAGAAATTTTAAACCCACAAAAATAAAATTAATGGATCCACCTTTAACCTTAATTTATGGCATGTATATAAACTAAACAATAATTAAGATTTAGGATATAGAATTACCTTATTCCAAAGAGAAATCACATATTTGAGGAGATACCATGAGAGAAAGATAGTCAAGAATCTTTATCATTATAAAGGAGAGAAACTACTCTCATTCCCTATATGCGTAAAACCTTTGTGGCCTCAATGGGATAACCACAATACATATAGGATGAGAATAGGGGCCTCTCCTTGTGTTTACAATATGGGTTAACCTACCCATCATAGAAAACCCATACACAAGGCCCACAAACCTAAAACAACATTATCCACATGAGTTTAAGTACTTATAAGAACCCAATAACAAAATTGATCACAAATGAACTAAACTAATAGATGTTCCACAACATTTGACATTCAATTAATCTGGGTTTTAGAAAATTATTAACTATGATAGTCCACACATATTAAAAAAATCTAACATCTTCATCATTTTGTTAACTGGAGAAGCCTATACGATTAGAAAAACTACAAGGGATGATTCTTCATGCACATAATTTTGAGATCAAACTGGCCATTATCCAAATGATTCAGACATCTGTACAATTTGGTGGTTTGCTGAATAAAGATCTCAATGCATATTTGTCAAACTTTATGGAGATCTGCAACACCTTCAGGCACAATGGAGTCTTAGAAGATGCCATTCGACTCAAGCTTTTTCCCTTCTCTCTCAGAGATCGAGCCAAGAACTAGATGCACTCTCTACCTACGGGATCTATAACTACATGGGCGGATATGTGCAAAAAATTCCTCAACGAATACTTTCCTCCGGCCAAGACTGCTGGGTTGGTGAATGACATCACTTCATTCATGCAATCGGAATCTGAATCGTTGTACGAAGCCTGGGAGAGGTACAAGGATCTGCTTAGAATGTGCCCACATCATGAAATACCTCTGTGGCACCTGTAACATCCCAAAAAATACATATTTGATCATAAATCATCATTTTATAATATTCTTGATTTTTAGGAATTTTTTTGGAATTTTTCGGAAATGACGAATATTTTAATATATTCTTCGTTTTGCGTGCACACTCAAGAAAAGGTAGCCTGGAGAATTGATGCAGAATATCTTTGAGACCAGTGGCAACACTCCGGAAATTGATTATTTCACCATGAATAGTCATTTTCCAATATTTGTGATTTATGTGAATTTTTTCGGAATTATCCGGGAACGATGAATATTTTAATATATTCCTCATTTTGCGCAAACATTGAGCAGAGTCGTGAAAATGACTGTAATGCTTTAAAAATTAGAAATTTATATGACGGATAGTCGTTTTATAATATTTGCAATTTTTGGAAATTTTCTGGAAATTTTCCGGAACCGCCGAATATTTTAATGTATTCTCGTTTTGATTCATACATGACTAAAATCGATGCTCATCCGAGAAACGCGATGTTTTCTCTGAAAACCTTGGACTATGGACATGTCGACGGGGGATATTACTAAACTCGAGACTTGACACAGTTTACGAGGTTCCACAATCTTCGAGAAATTTTAACAGATACAATTAAATCAATACAGCGAAAAATTCATCTGTCGGATTAATTAAATACTTTTTGGATGTATAACTCAGAACTATTATCTATTAGATAATAGTGTGTAATAAAAATTCTATCACATTATCCTAATGTAATCTATTTTATGTCAAATCTATCTACTTTAATTCAAATTTATTGATTAAATAATCAAAGCTTCCTTAAGAAGCTTTGACCTTACCTTTGACCCATGTGCCTTAGCTTCTCTTGGAAGCCATTCCCCACCCACTTCTCTCTCTCTTTGCACGGCTGGAAGGCAGCCAAGGAGAAGGAAATTATCACATTTCAATTATACAATTATCACTTAATTCATTAATTTCCAAAACACTTTCTCTCTCTACCATTTCTTCTTCTTTCTTCTTCAAACTTTCTCTCCTCCTTCTCTCTAGCTCTTCCACGGCCAGCCACCATCCAGCCCCTCCAACCTTCACAAAAATTTAAACAAATTACATTTTCTTACTCTCCTCACCATTCTAAACACCTTTCCCTCTTGGAGCTTCTTGAAAATCTTCCATTTTCACCATTTTCTCCAAGCTCCAACTTTGAGCATTTTGGGTAAGTTTCATGACCACTCTCCCTCTTCTCTTGATTTCGTGATTTTGGTTCCTTTAATGGTCATCCATGGTTGATTTTTCAAGCCTAGATATTGGTTCTAACAAGTCACCATTTTCTTAGGGTTTTGGTGGCCAAATCCGAAAATCCAAGGAGCTTTCTTGGAGTTCTTTGATTTCTTCACTTAGGTAAGAGGAAGACACACCTCTTCAACCATTTTTAGCATCTAGGAACCTTGGTTGTGTTGATTTGTGAAGAACCCTAATGAGGGTTGTTCTTGATTTTAATGATTAATTATGTTATGTGTTGATTTTAATTAATTTATGCTATTGGTTTGATTGGTTGTATATAATGGATTGTTGGAATGGATTGAGTGATATAGAATGGATGAAACATTGATTGAACACTCTTCAAGAGTGCCACGGTTTTAGGTTAGAAAATTAGGGGAGTTTGTGTTAAAATTGTAATTGGCATAAGACTTAAATTATCAAGGTATGAAATGGAATGTAATGGAAGAAAAATTTGAAGTTGGATTCCTTATGGTGGCTACGGTTTTGGGAGCCAAGAACCTAGGGTTTTTGGTGAGTTAATTGGACAAGAGAACAATTTAAATAATTAAGGGAATGATGTATATGATTAGGACTTGAAAAGATTTGAAATTGGATTAATGGGGAGGCCACGACCTCGAGGGTAATTTTAGGTGGAAAATGTGATTTTAATGAATTGGAAGCATAATTAATTAGGTAATTGTAAACCTAAGTAATGAAATGGATGATTAGGAAATTAGAAGAATTTATTAAAGCTAAGACTTCATGAATTTTCAAAGAACCAAGAGTGAAAGTGTCATAAGAATTAAGGAGATTCTAATTGAGTGAAGAACATGAGAGTGTGAGGCCTAAGAGCTAAAATAAAATGTAAGTTATGGGGAATTGAGTTGTCTTGGAATATTAAGTTGGCTATAAGGATTGATTTTTGAACATGAACCTTAGAAAGGGGGTCAAAGTTTAATTTAGGATTCATAATGAACCTAATGATGCATTAATGGGCTTGATACTTATATTATGTGATTATGGGTCCATGTGAGTGACCATTTATATAATGATGCTTATGTTGGTCCAATGTGGCATATTATGAATTTGTATGAGATTGTGGATCATACATGAGCATGCATAGTGTCTTATGCATTGTGATGTCCTTGTGGGCTGAAATTTGTAAGATAGCCAAGTTGCCTCAGGAGATTGAACACACCTTAGTGCGGGTGCAAGTAGACAAGTGTGGGTCGTGTTATGACCTTGGGGCGTCGGGGTGCGGGTCCTTCACAATGGGCAAGTTGGTAGCTCCTCCGAACACTTTTCGTGGGGCAAACCGATGTCCAACGCACCGACGATCCGGACTTGACACTCACTGTCCATATATCGTGATCTAGTGTAGAATGTCCGTGCAATGCCATGATTCACGCAAGAAAATTTATTGACCACTAAACCGGCCACCCTCAGTCCACGAACATGTCACCCATTCATGATCTTTCTCTCCGACCGATTGAGTCTAGCTCCATGGAGTAGGAATTTGGGAAAGCATGCATACGAGTCATGATATACAAACACGTCATCATTAATTCTTATTTCGTAACTATACTTGATTTACCGTCATTATAATAATTATATGCAACACGGAACTTCATTTTTAATTACTTCGTTGAGATTCTGCTCATTAATTGAATATGATGTGTTGGATTGCTATTTGGGCGCGTGGCGCCGTTTGTTTCTAGCATGCTATAACCGGTAATGATGTAAGATGTCTTACCTCTTTCCCTCGTGCTTCTATTATTTGTTTAATGTGTACCACGTACCGATCGAAGACGACGGTGAGAGACAAGATCCTGCCTTCCCGCTTCGGCCCGCACAAGATTGACTCTCTACCGCGACGATGTCCGCACGTATGCGTGGGTTCGGGAGATGTGCGTCGACCTTCCTTGGGGGGCCGAGTGCGGCACATCAACCCGAACTCCGACCGCTGCGTGTACTTGGGAGACGTGTCGATAGCACTTGCCTAGAGACGTCATGAGGCATTTGTCCTCACTGCTACCTCGCCTTGCGTCCGGAGTTTTACCCGCCCATTAGGGAGATGTGGGGTGCCCGATTATTACACCCCAATCTGGAGGATTCTTTGATTCCACCGCTTTCGGGCTCCGTCCCGTGCTTTCGTGGTTCCTATGGATGTGTCCTCGGATGAGGAAGATCCCGATGAGGGTCCTCCCGAGGATCCCGAATCGGTCCCTTTATCCGAGGGGTCGATGATCATTGGTGGCTACCGATGGCGCGGTGTTTTTATTTTGGGGCCTCGATGTATTTTTATTTTTGGTGGGGTTTGTATATTTTGTATATGCATGATGGCATATATGTATGTTTTTTCTAACAATGGACTTGCATAATGGAGGGTGGGTATAGTTTTACTTTTTGGTGATGGCCAATGCTTGTATCTACAAAACACTTGTATCAAATTTTATATATATATATGTATGCTATTCGATGGTGCAATTTTCAGTGTATTGTTTTATTCGTACTTTTATCCACATTCCGTATTATCATTATTATTATTATTATAAAAAAATATTGCCAATTTTGCTCACATGGTTAAACATCAATTAAATAAAATGAACTGGGTCTTAATCGTTTGTTTATTCAATTTTCGCATTTTATTTTATTTGACAATGTGACATTCCCTCCCAAAAAGGGGCGTTACAGCACCAGATTTACTCCTTTAACAAAGGATTACTACCTCACCATCGTCCACTTGTGGATGTGGCTGGATGTGGTGCATTATTGAGTAAATCTTTCGATGAAACAAATCTTTCGATGAAGTATGCCAATTGTTGGAAGAACTAGCCGCCAACAACTACCAATGGCCTTTAGTAAGAAACACTCAAGAAAAGGTAGCTGGAGTTTATGACGTTGATGCACTCATATCTTTGTCTGCTCAGGTGGCATCATTAGCAAACAAGTTCGATAGTTTGGGTACAGGCCCTAATCGAAGCCCCTTCGTGCTGTGTGATCGATGTGGGAATAATCATGCTAACGATAATTGTTCATCCACTTTGGAGAGTGTTCAATATGCAGGAAACTATTGACCATCTCAGAACAACCCCAACTCACAGCAATATAATCCTGGGCAGAGAAACCACAACAATTTTTCATAGAGGGATAGTCAAGGGCCAGCATCTTCATCTTTTGGCAATGAGAGACCATCGTATCCTCCTGATTTCTTATCGCAAGCAAGGTCACCTATATAAGAAAGGAAACTAGCATTGGAAGACATTTTCATGCAATTCATGGTGAAAATTGATTCATACATGACTAAAATCGATGCTCATCTGGCCAAAAATGATTCTCTTCTTCAGAGCCAAACGTCTTCAATCAGGGCTCTTGAAACTCAAGTGGGGCAACTGACCAATGCAATGAACAATAGGTCCTAGGGACGTCTTCAAGTGATTATAGGGAGACCTCCCTCAAACACGCTCCCCCAAGTTGAAGAAGTAAAAAAAGTCTTGTCTGGACTATAAAAATGGTACCTTTTTGGATGTATCCGCCTTTTTATGTTAATTTCTTAAGTTTTAAAGTCTAGTATATAGTGTATTTGATTTTGATAATTCATGTTATTTTGTTGTTGCATGCATGCGTTAAACCTACTTGGCAGTTTTTATAAGTGGTTGAGGCATCATTAGGGCATTTTTTGGTGTTGTGTGATGTTTTCAATATGTAGTATTTTGCGTCTTGAAAACGCCAATCTCTCACGTCTTTGAGCTTATTTGTTGTTAGCTTTGTTGCTTAAATGAGAAATCGTGTTCTAGTCTCTGCCCTATAAGGGATTTGAGATGGAGAGCACAACGTCGCGGCGTGAGTTTGCGAACACTATGGCGTCTAGTTTTCTATTTATAAAAAATAAAATAAAAAAAATTAAAACTTCTATGTTTAAAAAAAGAAAAGATTGGGAAATGAATATGTAAAGGGATATACACTAGGTATTGGTATGCTTACGCTGCGGCGTTCTAGGCACGTTTTGCTTAAATAAGTAGCAGGGTTTACGCCGCAACGCAAACCCTTCACCTGCCCTCTTTTCTGCATTTTCTCTCTGATATCTTCCCTTCACCCTTTTTCCCCCGCATTCTTCCATCTTTATTTGTGTGCAGTTCATTGTGTCCTTCTCACTTTCCATTTTGAATTTCTTTTGTTTCACTTTTTATTTTTCATATTTCATTTCTATTTTACTAATTGTTTAGTTTTAGGTTCTTTTTGGTTGGTTTTTAGCTTAGTTAGTACGTAGTTTGTTTTGTTTATGTTTGCTTGAGGAGTTATTGAGTTGCATTGTGGGGTGGGGGTTGATTTTGACTAATTATGCATTTTATCTGTTTGCACGCGCTGCAGCGTGTCATGTTCACATCACGGCGTTCATATGAACTTTGTTGAATGTCACGGCATGTAATGCTTACGTCGTGGCATTGGTTTGAATGTGTTGCAACGCCGCGGCGTGCACATATTACGTTGCGGCACTGGATGAACTTTGTTCAATGCTGCAGCGCTAGCATCAATGCCGCAACGTCTGCCTTTTTTTTTCAAAAAATTGAATGCTTTTAATTGTCATATTCATTTTATTGCTCAGTTCTGACCCTCTCGTCTCATTTTTAGGTTTTTATACTCTACAAATGGGTCCTAAACGAGTTAAGTGCGAGAGCAGTGAGTAGCCGAGGGAGCCATCTCCTCCCCGTGCTTTTGACCACTCGCGATTCATGTCCGTTGAGGCGCAGGGCCGTTATGGGACTCTAGTCTCAAAGAAAGTGATCATTGAGAGGGGTTTCAGTTTTAAGAACTATTTACAGCCTGACATAGAGGCCACCATCCATCATTACCAGTAGGGAGAGTTCGCAAAACACCCCAGCAGGGCCCCTATTCTGTTGGTTCGTGAGTTCTATGGGAACCTTGCGTTCATCCATTAGGAGTCTTCCATTGTCGGTGTACGGAGGCGCCGAGTCTTTTTTTCTCCAGAGTCCATCAGAACTGCATTGTCCTTACCTCATCCTCCTGAGATGTGTGATTACCAGGAGTTCACTAGATGGGAGCCTATGGAGGGAATCATCCTGCAAGATGTTACTACTCGCATCTGCACTGCTGAGTCACAGCTGGTCGACTAGACCATGTCTCAGCAGGGTCGTGTGTGATTCTTCCCCTGCTCTTGCCTGATTGCAGAGGCCAGGGTCTGGTACCACTTCATCAGTACTAGGATCCTGCCCTCGAACAACCTATCAGAGGTCACGCTCGACCGAGCCATCCTCATCTACGCCATCTATATCACTTACATCCTATACATGCAGCTGTATAGGGCAGCCATGGAGCCACGCAGCCTTTTCTTCCCCTTCCTTATTCATAGACTATGCCTGAGGAGAGGTGTCCCTATTGGCCCGCATGAAGAGCTTTTCGAAGTTAAACAACCTCTTGATGAGTACTTCATCGAGAGGGTTAGAGCAGCTCCTCCAGAGGCAGCCATCCCCCGCCGAGCGCAGAGACAAGCGCAGAGAGCTACCTATGATGCACAAATTCCTGAGGAGGTTGAGGATGTGCGAGCGCCAGATTGCCACCATGCAGACCTACACCGTTGAGAGCATCAAATGGCTGGCGGAGGCCTCCAGATCTCCACTCATGACTTCGCCACTCCTCCGTACCCATCCTTTGATGGTGCAGACCCATCTCACCAGCAGCAGCCACCATACCCTCCTTTTGATGGAGTCGGACCCTCACATCAGCATCAGGACCCAGCTGCCCACCATGATGATAGTGCCGGTGATAATGACAGCGGTGCAGTCGCTGAGATCCTACCTGATGTTGATGTTGATGAGTAGTATGATGTATACAGTGGCATCTTTCTTTCATGTTGACTCTATTTCTTTTATATATATATATATATATATATATATATATATATATATATATATATATATATATATAGTACAAAGGTGCAGACACTATTGCCCTCAAGTTTGAGGGGTGTCTTAGTATTTTGTTATATACATTGACTTTTTATTATTGTTAAATATTATTAGTTTAATTTCTGATGTTTTTAGCATTATTTTTTGTTTATTATATAATTTGGTGCACATAATGGTTAATTTGCATGGTTGATTCTTGTGAAATTATTTGAATGCATAAAATGATGTCATTAGCTAGTGTAATGATTGCCCAATGATAACTAGGGATGCAAATTCACCTCAAGTTTTTCTGTGAATCCCTATGCAATCTTGGAAGCATGCCAATCAATGTAGAATCTTTTTATGCATGATGAATTTTCCATTCCTATGCTTGTTTGGCTTTGGATTGGATTTGAATGCTTTTTTGGAGAATGGTTATGGCTAGTACATATGGATATGTCTTGCATATATGAAATTGTTTTGCAACTCTCTTTGGGCGAAATCCTAAGTTATGCATGATTGAGGAAATGATTAGGGCATTCTTTGGACCGATTGAGCCTTTCAAGCTTACCCTTTAATGATGATATCCATAGGTCCCCTTTGAAGCTTGTTAATTGTTAGCCTTATTTATTTTTCATTACCATTATGTTCGTTCTCCTGTTAACAATTCTAATGCATGTGAAAGCATTGCATTTTCTTCCTGCCATCAATGTTTGTTGAGTGCATGATATGTTGTTTCTTGAAGTGAGTTCAGTGATTAGGGGTATAAATATTTTCAAATATAAAAATAAGCCCAAAGGAACCAAATGTAATAAAAGAAAAAGAAAAAATAAAGTGCTTTGTAAAAGTAAAAAGAAAGAAAAAGAGAAGAGAGAAAAGCAAAGCAAATAAAAGAATGAAGAAAAGTTAAAAATGAAAAGCATTGCAAAGTTTTGGCGAGTATTGATCTTTCACTGTTGAATACCCTGTTATTTTCACTTGTTCTCAAGTCTTGAAATCGCATATTTTTATTTCTCAATGTTTGTTTATTATCCCTTCTCCTTTCTTCTTCACCCCATAGCCATAGTCTTACATTACAAGCTGATAAAGACCCTTTTGATCCTCATTCATATATGATTTACATTAGTGGAGAGAGAGTTGCATTACAATTTTAAGGATTCTTTGATTTATATCCATGTGTTTGTTCATAAGCTTATCTGGGTGAGTATGAACCATGCATGATTTGAATCTTTGATTGTTGGTATGAGAAGGATTGTGTATGTGTGAACCAGATTTTAGGGCATGCATATTCTTTGAGGTTTAATGCAATCATCATACACTAGTGTTGAAGTTGAGCTTGTCTTTGCAAGTGTAGTCTGACTTTGTTTTGCTCGAGGACTAGCAAAAACTTAAGTTTGGGGGTGTAATAACTCCATAGAATGTAGTTATTTGTGCCATATCTCTATGCATTATTGATGGCTTTGTCCTTGTTGTGATGCATTGTTGGAAGGCTTTAGACTCATTTTCATGTGAAATATATATTGAGGTCTTCCTTATCAATCTTATTTAAATCCTTCCTAATCTTTGATCAGATGGAGTTTAATTGCATTTGTATTTGACTGGTTGATTTCTCAATTCGAGGATGGTCTCTAAAGAGCTAAATTGATGAGAGCTAAGGTCCTGCATTGAAAAAGGAACCACAAGGCAAGCTCTAGTACATCACGCCATGGCGCAAGGAACTGCACGTCGTGGCATTTTGCTCTATTTCTGTGCACCGTATCAAGCAGAGTCTGTCACGCCATGGCGCAAAGAAGTGAATGTCGCGGTGTGAAAAGTGAAATAGGTGGGTCTATAAATACCTTTTAAATAAATTTCACTCTCCCTCTCTCGAACTCTCTGAGTTTTCTCTCTTTTCTTGGAGAACCTAGCAACTAAATCATTATTTGTGGGTTGAAAGAGCGCTGAAGGAGCCAGGATCAGAGGTTTTCTTCATCTTGGGAGGAGATTCAAGCTTCAAGGCTCAACCCATTGGGGCTTCTTCTTCTGTTTCTTTTTCTCTCTCTCCCATTTATCTTGAATACAGATTTTTGTATTACAGTTTTGTATTCAATGTGTAGTTAGTTGTGTTTAGAGTATTCTTTGAAACTTCCTTTGAATATTGATTGATTTGTACCCCTTTGAGTTTATATAAAATATTTGAGTTTTGTTCTATCATATTGTGTTTAATGCTCTTATTTGTCTGATCATCTTGTAGGTGATTGGTTGAAATCTATTGTGCCTAAACATAAAACTTTAGGTTTTAGATCATTTGTATGGTAGATGCACGTTCGATTTCATTCCAATGACAGAATGTGTTAATTCGTTAATAGGATAGACATATACTTATTAGCCTTGCATAGTCTTAGTTGAGAATCGATCTTAATGCTTGTTGTTTGCTCTAGTTCTCATGGACGTATAGTAAACTAGGTAAATAGCATAGGGTTAATCGTCCTAGGCATAGGCTTTTAACTAAGCTAGTTTCTCAGGCTAACCTAATCTAATCGTTTGTATTACTTGAATGGTTTGCATGTTATCAGTTGAAATAGGAGGTGAAAAAGGAATCCATATGTTCTCAACCTATCTTTATTTTTCTTTATGCATTTTAATTTATTTATCAACCCATTTTTCACTTTATGTTTGCTTGAATGGAATTAATTAAGTTGTAGATTAATATTTAGCTTTGTAAGTTACCATAGTCCCTGTGTAGACGATCTTACTTATCATCTTTATTACTTGAGCGACTCGTGCACTTGCGGTTAGCAAAAGAGTGGTTGGTTTCTAACTCAGCAAAAACCCTATCCACTAAAATCTGTTGGGGGAGGAAAGGAAAGCAAGGGTAATAAATTTGGGGAAAAAATAGTACTTTAGTCTCTTAACTTATTTTTTATTTTCATTTTGGTCATTATATGGCTACATCAGAGCCATATCATTGCCAATTTTCCTAATGTAGTAAGGTTTTGTTAGTTGTGGTAATTGAATTGCTAATGAAGACCATGTTGTTTAATGATTCTCAACTTATGGGACCAAATTGACCCAAAAAAAAAGTTACGGGAACAAATTGAAAAAAATAAAATTAAGGGACCAAAGTATCCTTTTTGCCTAAATTATATAACTATTTTAATTATGTATTACTTTAGGTATTGAAGCGTTGTGATGCACATTGGATAAGGATATATTTTTGCTATTTTAGGGACAAATGTTGTCAACACCCAATTTTGTTCGAGCTTTTTAAAGTAAAAAAAGAAGAATAAAATAAAATAAAAAAGAAAAAAGAAAGAGGAGAAAAGATGTGCACTTATGTCTTTTATACATAATATCCCACATTGTTAAACTATTTTCTCCACTAAGTCCCACATCAGAGAAATCACGCTTTTTCACCTTTCCTTTCTCTTATGTAAGGAGTTAATCCTTAAGTATTCGAGTCATTCATAAAATTATACACTTAGACTTAATAATAAGTATAGAACTTGAAGGCTTTAGTAAAATTTTTCTTGTAAGTGGACTACTTTCAAGGGTTGATTTGTGAGAGTACGTGGGACCCTATGTACCAAGCCCAACAAGCATAGTGTTTTTACATACCTTAGAGGTAAGTTTGATTATTCCTTTTTTTTTCCTTTTATTAAATGTGTGTGTGTGTCTATATATATATATATATATATATATATATATATATATACTTGTATTGTTCATTTTAACTTATTTATTTGTTAGCTTGGGTTATTTATAATTTATTAGTTCTTTTCTTTTTTTGCAAATGTTTTAAAATTAATTCAAGATAATAATAATGAGTTAGCTGAGTTGTAACAATTTTTTAATATCGTGACCGTTTTAAAGGCCAGTTGAGTTATGACATCTTATTAGTCTAAAGATTTAATTAAAATTAACTAATTCACAATTATATTTTCTAAAGAATTACGTGAGTTTGATTCTCCATTATACTTGGGGGGATATGTAGGAGTAAAAGTTAAGTCAAAATTAAATTTTTTTATTTTTTACTTTTTTATTTTTTATTTTTCTTTGATTTGAGAATATTGCTTTAATATTACAATGACATTTGTTACTTATTTGGACTTACGATTACATAAGATGTATGTTATAAGATTGTGTTCTTGAATAAGGGTCTAGTTGAAGAAGTGAATATACTATAGCTTGAAGACTTTGTAGATAGTGGCTAAAAGCACAACGTTTGTTATCAAGTGGCTTTAGTACTCAAGAGAGGAGATGAATTGAGTATAATTTTTTTCCCAAACACTTATAAGACAAATTTTATTGAAACTATTTCTCAAAAGAAATGAATAAATAGAGAAGATAGAGAGCTTAAACACAAAAATAAACACATATAAATATAAAATAAATTGCAAGAAATAAAAGAGTTTGAGATAAGAAGAAAATCACAATATTTATCCTAATTCAGTCACCAACCACTTATGGCCTACGTCCAGTCCTCGAAAAACTATCTGAGATTTTTTACTATTCCTTTAGGCTTAAATAGAATAGGTGTCTGCTACTTTTACAAAACAGAGCACTCTTCACACTTGAGGATACCTCACCCTTTGTGTATTGAGCCTCAACAGTCAGAGATACCTCACCCTTACAAATTCTTTGAGGAATACCACATTCTCTTTACAATGAAACAGAATATAGTAGAAGAAAAACTCTCAAGAGAGTGAATAATACAACTTGAAATTCTATGAAGCTCTTTAAGAGTATCTCAAAATTTTGGTGAAAAAGAGCATAGGAAATATGTAAAAATATGAATCACGAATTAAAGCAAGAAAGAATTGTTTCAGATAGTTGGGTGTGCTTCAAAGATGACCCAAAGGCATGTATTTATAGTGTTCTTGAGAAAATAGTCGTTGTGGGTAATTAATTCTCGTAATGAATGCAAATATGGCCGTTTGTTTCCAAAATAGGAACTCGTGTTTATTCGAATAAACTTTGTGTTATTCGAATAACACATTTTAAAAACTCACAAAGAAACTAATTTTGAGATATGTTATTCGAATAACATAAAGGTTATTTGAATAACTCCTTTTAAAATATTTTCTGAGAAACACATCTATTCGAATAACATGTGAGTTATTCGAATAGCTCATTTTAAGAGAAATGTTCTGGAAGGCCTTTATTTGAATAGCATAAGTGCTATTCAAATAACTATTTTAAAAAACTAAAGCGCGTAGTTGGTTTGAAATTGTTATGGTTATTCGAATAAACTTTGATAAAAACTGATTATTTTGATTAAGTTTATTCGAATAAAGGAAGCTTTATTTGAATAAATCTATTTAAAAACATTTTTAATTATTTTCAAAAACTTGTCAGTTTGTTTCCAAAATTCCTGAAACCTTTTAATTGTTTCCAAAAGCCATTTTGAAATCTTAGTTTCATTGAAAAACACATTTAGTTTTTTTTTCTTCCAAAATCAATGAGATATCCAAAGGGCTTCGTACAAAAAAGACTATGTCCTAAAGCTAATCTTGAAGATCGTGGACTTGGTCTTCCCATCATCTTCATGTTTGTTATCATCAAAACTAGTTTTCAATGTCACATAGCTAATCACATTCTCCCCCTTTTTGATGATGACAAACTAACATTGAGAAAAGAATTAGTTCAGATAAATTGGAAGTCACAAAGTCAAATTTGAGAGACTTACTTCCCTTCTTTTTCATAAGAGGTTATTTATATCAGAGATGTGTGCAACTCTCCCTTACTTTTGGAATCCAATATTCGTTTTAGTTTTACCTGTCTTTTCTAAAACAAGGAAACTCAACAAAGATCTCAAACATACTTTTTCTCCTCCTTTTGTCATGATAAAAAATATGGTAAGGAGAAAACCAAAGCAGAAACACTTAAGTCTAGTAATTACATAAGACCAGCAATGTATTTATTGAAGGCAGAAAACATAAGTACATAAATTCAGGACCAAACACAATAAGAGGTAATTCATTCAAAAGTAATTCATTCATAGAATCAAATTGGCCTGGTACATGTACATTTGCATTAAAAAACAGCCAATACAAAAACAAATATAGATCATAGGCCTAGGGATCCTAAAAGTAAGCATCCGGTGGTGGAGGAGGGGAGTTAGATGTTCTTCCAGACAATAAGGCTTGTAAGGCTTCTTGTTCACGCTCTACACCTTTTATCTTATCAAACAGAATAGAAAATATGTTCTCCATATATGCTCTGTTGTCCTGTAAGGTGGCCATTATTTGATCCAGAGTAACTAAAATAGCAGCAGGAATAGTAGGAGCAGCATCAGCAGTGGGGGCAGCAAGTTCGCCTTGTTGCTCTTCTACATCATCTTCCACCTCATCTGGGTAGACTCAGTCATCTACAGTTTTGATCATCTTTATCTTGTGTAGTGTGAAGGAACCAAAAACATTATGATAAAGAATTTGAGGATATTTCTCAAGAAAAGCAGTGATGATCAAGCCGCAGGGTAAATCAAACTGTTCTTCACCCTTTGCCTTCATCATATGCTTCATGATGAAGATGAGCCAGTTAATTTGGTATCCTTTCTTCATGAGCTATATCATGAAGATTTCATCCTCACTCAGGTAGGCATGGTTGGCTCATCGAGGTGCCAGGATATGGGCATATGCATAATGTAAGAGTCTATCTTGACTCTTCAACATAGCTCCCTTGACACCACCTCGTGGTAACATTAGGCTAGGTTTCAATATATCTTTAATGGCTTGTATCTTCTTATACTCCTAGACAAAAGTGTTGTTATCTTCATCAATGTTGCAACCAATGGTTTGCAAACCAAACAGTTGTATCTAATCTTGGGGGGTGATTACCAAGTGCTAATCACTGACATCAGAGTGAAGGTCTTGCCCATCAATCTTCAAATTGCAATAGAACATTTTCACTAAGGCAGGGTAGATTACCATCTTGTGAGTGCAGAGTCGTAACACTCCTTGATGATTCAGCAGGTTCAAAAAATCAAAGCCACCTTCTTTTTTGAAGAAATTCAAGTCGAGGTACTTTGGTTGTACGAGGTCTCATCCCCAAAAATGAGTCCTCAAGCGATTCAGATCGGCCACATTTGAGGAAAGCCTTCGTAAGTCCAATAGGTTGTTGACATGGGCTATTTTGGTTCAAACAGGTTTGATGTTGGAGGAAAAGGCCACGACTAAGGTGTTTGGAGGAAGAGTATGGTGAGTTGTGAGAGGGAAAGACCTTAATGTGAACCGCGGAGTACCAAATGTGAACAATGAAGTACAGTGGAGTGGGGATGAACAATGGTGGTGGTGCGAGATTAGGTGGAGACAGAGATAGTGGAGAGGAGTTTCTGGTTTCTACAACACGAATGGAGAGAAATAAAGAAGAATATGAGAAGTGAAGAAATGAAGAGAGAGATGCATTGTGGGCATATATAAAGCCCGTGTTTTATTCGAATAACTCCCATGTTATTGAATTATTCGAATAAAATTATTCGAATAACCCGAATAAACGTTTATTTAAATAACCATTTGGTTATTCGAATAAAACTAGAAGAATTGGCCTCTGCAAAAAAAAACATTATTTGAATAAGTGTGTGCTTTTTTAAATAAAACAAACAATACAGACAGAGAAGAGACTGACTTTATTCGAATAAAGGTGACTTTATTCGAATAAAACAATTAGAAAACACAAATATTTGAATTGCTAATTTTGGTTATTCGAATAACCACATGTTTATTCAAATAAGCCTATCAGGAAAACATCAGTTTCAAAGATGCATTTTGAGAGGTGGAAACTTACCCAATGATGTAATACCTGCAAAACAAATTTTGTGATACCTCCGACGCTCAAGTCAGCAATAATTCAAGAGTGATAAATCAATGAAAAAGCAATAAATACAAGCATTCATTTATATGCATGATTGATCAATTATGCCTAATTCTCTTCTAATATAAAAGAATGCTTCTTTTACCAAAAGATTAGTAAAGATATCTACAAGTTGTTTAGATGTTTCAATAAACTCAAGTAACCAATCTCCTTTTTGTACATGGTCTCTAATGAAGTAGTGCCTTATTTCAATGTGCTTTGTTCTTGAGTACAAAAAGGGATTTTTAGATAAAATCATTGCACTAGCGCTGTCACATTTTATAGGAATGTGCTTAAGCTGGAGCCCATAGTCTAGAAGTTGTTGCTTCATCCAAAGGATTTGTGCACAACAACTTCCAACTGCAACATATTCAGCTTCAACTGTAGACAATACCACACTATTTTACTTTTTGCTCTACCAAGAAACTAAAAAGCTTCTAAGCAAGTGGCATGTCCCACAAGTACTTTTTATATCCATTTTGCATCTTGCAAAATCAAAATCGAAATAACTGATTAGGCTACATGAGGAACCTTTGGGGTACCACAAACTTATTTGTGAAGTGCATGCTAGGTATTTCATGATTCTTTTTACAGCACATAGGTGTGATTCTTTAGGATTAGCTTAATATCTAGCATACATGCACACACTAAACATGATATCTGGCCTACTAGCAATAAGATAAAGGAGAAATCCAATCATACCTCTATATTTAGTAATTTCTACAGATTTATCTCATTCATCTTTGTCCAAATAGCAATAGGTACCCATTGGTGTAGCTATGTGCTTGTCATTGTCTATTTCGAATTTTTTGAGCAATTCCTTGGAATATTTGGTTTGCCTTATGAATGTCCCTTCCTTAGTTTGCTTGATTTGGAACCCAAGGAAGAAATTGAGTTCTCCCATCATTGACATATCAAACTCATTTTGCATGGTTTTAGCAAATTTTTTACAAAGAGACTCATTAGTAGTACTCAAAATTATATCATCAACATAAACTTGTACAAGGAGAATATCATGTTTTTTATTTTTGATAAAAAGGCTTGTGTCAACCTTTCCTCTTATAAAATTATTTTCTAAAAGAAACATACTCAACATTTCATACCAAACTCTAGGAGTTCATTTTAAACCATACAAGCCTTTTTTTAGTTTAAAAACATGGTTGGGTAGTTCATAATTTTTAAAACCCGGAGGTTATTCAACATACACCTCATCTTGAATGAAATCATTTAAAAAGGCACTTTTAACATCTATTTAATACAACTTAAAATCTATGATACAAGCATATGCAAGTAGCATTCTAATAGTTTCTAATCTAGCTACAACTGCATACGTTTCCTCATAATCTATACATTCTTCTTGATTTTACCCTTTAGTTACAAGCCTAACTTTATTTCTAATTATAAAGCTTGTTTCATCAAGCTTATTTCTAAAGACCCATTTAGTACCTATTATTAGATGATCATTAGGACTTGGAACCAAATCTCAAACTTGATTTCTTTCAAATTGGTTTAGCTCCTGTTGCATGACCAAGATCCAATGTTCATTGTCAAAAGCTTCATTTATGTCTTTAGGCTCAATTTATGAAACAAAAGTCATATGATTACATGCATTTCTAATTGAGTTTCGTATACTTATCCCTTTTGATATATCACTTATTACCTTGTCAAGAGGTTGATATCATGAAGTTCTTCATTCCTTGGGAAGATCCATGGTTTGTGAATCCTCTTGATTTTCTTCTTTTGTTTGTCTTTGATATTCATTAAAAAACCCTTATGTTTAGTCATTTACACTCTCCATATTCTTAATTGATTGAGTTTGGTATGATTTTGTGAGTTTGAGCTCAAATTGGTCCTAATTGAATATTTTCAGCATTATTGAGATTTGACACTGTTTCTGTATTTTGGCCATAACTTGAGTTCCTGATATCTGATAATCATGAATTTTACCTTGTAGGAAAGCTAGGAGGAAGCTCTACAACTTTGATGAAGAGCTCAAAGTCCAATTCAGATGTCTAAGGGACCTAAGTTTACATGGAAGTCAGAATACGGGTTCTGTCAATAGAATCCGAACGGTGTGCACTCATAAAATCATATCTCAAGCTGTGATAATGGAGATGGGCTCAAATGTGGACAGTGGATAGTCAAGATCCAAATAAACAACTTTCATGAAGAACACTTTTTGAAAAAAGGAAGTCTAGTAGGTCATTTTGAGCTTGCAAGTCGGAACAGAGGAGCTGAAGTTGGGTTTGAGCAATCTACGGTATTTGGGACATATCTTGGGCTGAAAGAAGCCAAATTGGATGAACCATCTATCCATTTTATAGCCAAGACAAGGATCTACAACTTTCATGAAGAGCACTTTTCGTGGATCTGAAGTATAGTTGGTCATTTTTGGCTTCCAAGTCAGACACGAAATTTTCGTCCTCAACCACCCACTCATCCATCCACTAATCCACTCATCCACTCATCCACTAATCCACCCACTCATCCACTCATACACTAATCCAACCACTTAACCACTCCACCCACTCATCCACTAATCCACCCACTCATCCATCCACTCACCCATTCATGTCCATAATTTCCCACTCACCAAAAGTCATTTGGCATTTTCCACTCAACCAACCCACTTAACCATTCCACTCACTCATCCACTAAACCAATCCACTAAACCAACCCACTCAACCATTCCACTCAAACACTCCACTCACTCACCCACACATCCACTCACTCCCCTTTGTCATTTTGTTACCCTAGACTTCTATAAAAGGCACCATTGGTTATTATTTCTTTCATGTATTCTCCTTCATTTCTCTCTAAGTTTCTTCTTGCTTCTTCATAGTTTTTCATAGTTTTGTATATTTTGATGCTCCCCTTCATGGTAATGGAGGGCTAAGCTACTTTGGGTCAATTTAGAACTCTTGAAGAGATTGTGGTTTGGATTCTTGAGACCTTGGTTATGTATTGTATCTGATTTGTAATTGAATTCCTCCTTTCTTCTTCTTTTTCTTCTTCCTGATCTTGAATGCATAAATGGTGATTCTATTTATGTTGATCTGATTGATCTTGGTTTAAGATTGAGATTTGTGATGAAACTTAGAACTGATTGATCTAAACTAATCACATAAATGAAGATTGAGATTTGTGATGAAACTTAGAACCTGATTGATCTAAATTAATCACGTAATTGAAAAGGTTAGGTTACTGATTTGTGCCTAAGTTAATTGAATTCGGTACTTGAAATTAACATATATCTTCATGAATAGTGCGATTGCGGATTTGTGTTTATCACTTGTTAATTGAATTCTAGACGATCGTCTAGTATGAATTCTGGATTTGATGCAGAGATCTCGGTTAGATCCAAATTAACAATTCAATTGCGCTTCAAGTGTTCTATGAAGGGTCTATGATTGAATCCACCCAATCTTGGATAGGTTTCTAAATTGACTGCTCTTTAATACTTATTTCTTCCTTTAATTTTGTTAAGTGCGATCTTAAACTGTCAAACCCTCCTTTTTGCTAACTTTCACTTGATTTGATTAAATTGCATTTACGATCCTTGAGGAGACGATCCGTGTTGTTCACTATACTACAAGTTTAGGTAATAACCTCGGTTATAATTTTTTGAGTTCGAGTTCGCTCGTCAAAATTTTGGTGCCGTTGCCGGGGATTAGTAAGTGTAATCTTTTCATTTTAAGTGTTTTTACTAACCTTTGCTTTTTCTTAACTTTTCTAACAATGGACCATGCATAATGGAGTCAAAACTTGAGGAGTTGACTTCTTTGGTAAGACATGTAGTAGTGAGACAACAATTACCTGTGCAGGAAGCTACACTTGTTTGTAACATTTGTTTTTGTTCGTCTCACCCCACATATGCATGCCCTACACTTCATTATGGTAGTTCTATTTTTCCAGGTCAATTTGTTGCAAAGAAATTTGGTTATTTTCCGATGAACCACAGTTCTAAAGAAGAAGAACAGAGTTATGACCCCTTCTTCAACACATACAACCCTAGTTGGGAATACTATCCGAATCTGGGATATGGCAATACGGCATCATTACAGCAACAATCATTTCAATATGAGCAGCCATTCCAGCAGATAACAAGTCCATCAACCACAAAACTTGAGCCTTCATGGGAGGACTTGATGAAAACTCAAATTGAGTTCCAGCAGAGTTTCACTGCCACTATTCAGGATTTAACAACCCAAATTAAGCAGATGACAACCACTATTAATGAACTGAGAAGTCAAGAGTCAGACCAACTCTCTTCCCAAACAATTCCCAACTCCCTGCATTCTAATTGTCATATTGATTTACCTGCAGATTTAGTTGAGGAAACTCATGATGAGTTGTGTGTTGAATTTCTTGATTTAATTGGTTTTGATGATTCTATCAATTGCAACTCATGTACTGATTGTGACAGTGATATAAAATGTGTTATGTGTGCTGAGATTTCTGCATATTTGAAAGCTGATGATTCTGTTTACGCAGCATCTAATGATATTGAAGGGTCTATCAACAATGCAATTGCAGAATCTAAAACACATAGGGAGGTGGAGTTGAAGGCCATTGAGGAATTTTCAAAGAAGGAGGAAAAACAGCATATGACAGTAACTACTGAAGTGGATTTTGTTTTTGGGCCATGGTCCAACATTATCAATGAAAGCAGGATTGCAAAATTACACGTATTGCATGCCATTGGTAAAGTCAAGGAAGACCAATGGGACCCCAATGTGAACCCTCATGCTTCAAGCTTCACTTGGTCGTTACACTTCAACCAATGGGACCGTAGTAAAAGCTATCATATTGTGTTAACCATAACTTGGTCATCATGTTTCAACCAATGGGATCCTGGTGGAGTCTTTTCACCAACCTCACTTAATAAGACCAATGGACACCGCCCCAAACAGTATCATGAACTTCCAGAGAATGCAGAAGTGGTGGTGATGAACCTTCTCCATCCGCATTATGAATAAAAAAATAGAAAAAAAAAATAAAAAAAAAGAAAAAAATAGAAAAAAATAGAAAAAAAATATAAAAAAATAGAAAAAAAAAAAAGAAAAAAAAAAAAAAAAAAAAAAACAGCTGTGTGCCCAACAATAAGGTAGGTAGTGCCATTAAATTTTGTCACTCGGAAGCAAGTGGAGGTCACTTTTTCTTCAACGACAACAACTGCGAAAATATTGCAGTATGGATTTTATTGGCCCATTTTATTCAAGGTCTGTTACACCTTTTGCAAAAGTTGCGAAATGGTCAAAAAGGTTACGCTTTGAGATTATCATCCGCACCTACTCCTTGAAAAATTGAGATCCAGTGGCGCGGTTCTTTTGTTTGTCAAACATGTGTATCCTCTGGGGCCAAAGATATTGAGGATCCTAGGAATGGTAATGCGCTTAAAGTTAATGGACAAAGACTCAACCATTCCTGGAAAACCAAGTTCTTGAGTTCTTTGTGTTGCCGGTTAAGTGGCGGATACGGTACTCCGTGACTCTCAAGTCGGTTTATTTTTCAGTTTCCCAAAATAACTTAACCCTTCTTCTCCTTCAAAATGGATGTCATTCTTTCAAACCTGAGAAAACATTTTCCTTCTCTTCCTCAAAATGCTCTGAGAAAAATCTACAAAGTTCGATGTGAAAGATTGAGACTGTTAATGCACAAAGGTATGCCAAAAGATGTACGTTGGATAATTGAAGCAAAGGTCCGATTAGCAGGTGAGTCCTCAATTTCATTTGACTCATATATGCCCGGTCTTGGAAGAAGTTCATATTCTAAAAGGAGAAGAGCAAAAAGGTTACAAGTCTGTCACAAATGTGGACGATGGAACTGTAACAAGCGATGTCATACTTTGGGGATGGTTTCCGCAAATAGAGAAGATAAAATTTTCTTCATTAAGAATGAACTGAGTAAGGAGTCATTAGATGATATCTTATTGACTCTTGAGACGCATTCTTGTGGATTAGTGCATCGTGAAATTCTTAAATTGTGGAATCTCTTCAAGGATGAAGAAAAACGCTACAGTCTTGGGAATCTGACTCTAAAAGACCCTGTTTGCCAATTTATAAGAAAATTAGATGGAAAGCTTATCCTCGACTCATAGAAGACGTTTAAGCCATTCCTGGACGTTAAACCAGAGGCAGATGTGAGCCATATCCACAAACAATCTGTACATATCATCATCTTCATCTTCTTCATGTCATCTCTCAAACAAAAACAAAAAAAAAAAAAAAAAAAAAAAAAAAAAAAAAAAAAAAAAAAAATTATGTATACATCTTAGGGTTGGCTTTGATAACACAAACCGTGAATGGAGAAATGCATGCATCCTGATCCAGCCTTCTTAATTGAAAAACAAAGAAGGTAGATTATATCCCACATGTGAGGCAGCCAGTCGTATTATGGCCACTTGTCCCTTTTGGGAGCCTTATGTTGCGCTGGTCTTGAATAGGTCGAATACTGGTCAACAATTCTTTGGCACAAAGCCGAAAGAGCAGACTATCTCGATCCCAATCTTAAGTAAGTAAGCACTCATCTTTCATCAAGTTTTTCTAACAATTTCAAAAAAAAAAAAGGACGTGATGTTTACTACACTCATGACGCGCAGTATAAAGATACGCCATGGAAACTGTACATACAGGTATGTCATCATTTTCTATTTCTTTTATCTTTGTATCATTTTGTTGTATTTTGATTTTTGTACAGACGATCCTTTGAGCAGGGTCCTTCAAGGGTTTCTAGACTTCTTTACCTTGATGGTTTTCTTGAAGTAAAAAATAATAATAATAAAATAAAAAATAAAAAAAAATAAAAAATAAAAAATAAAAAAAAAAAAAAAAAAAAAAAAAAAAAAAAAGATTCTGTGTTTCTTAATTTCAACTTTTTCTCGACAATGTACCAACCTACCCTTATAGGTGCAATTATTCCTCTTTCCATTCTTTTTCTTATTTAAACACTCCATTTTCTCCATTTTCCTTCAACTAAGAAACACTCAAAGGGAGGAAAAGTATAGAATGGGACCTCCTATTCGTAACCTCAAAAATGTTTGTATTTTTTGTGGGTCGAGTTATGGGAAGGGATTAGAGTTTGTAAACGCAGCTAGCACTCTTGGTCGATCACTTCTGCGAGGAATATTCATCTTGTATATGGGGGAGGTTGTCGTGGGTTAATGGGGGTTGTATCACTTGTCGCTTTTTAGGAGGCAATCGGGTTTTAGGTGTTATTCCTAAACCTTTAGTGAAAATAACATCACTTTGGAAGGACAATTGGAGAAGAAATTCGGGTAACATCTATGCATGGACGAATGAAAACAATGGTTGACAATTCGATGCATTTCTTGTCTTACCTGGTGGTTTTGGTACTTTGGAAGAGATTTTTCAAATTGTCTCTTGGTTGAACCGAACATCCACCATAAACTCATTGGTTTGTTGAATGTTAATAATTTCTTTGATCTTTTGTTATTTTTTTTCTTGACAAAGTCGTGGAACAGTAAATTTATCACTCCTTCTAAGCAAGACAACTTCTTATCTCTCGCTCCTCCACTATTGATGAGCTCATTGATAAATTAGAAGCTTTTGAGTATGTACACGATAAGGTATTAGCTCGAGATAGATTGGTCAACAGAAGAAGGGCGAAGGAAGTAACAAGAAACAAAAGCGGATCTGCGACTTCATCTTTAATGGGTTTGATTTTATTGTACTTTGTTTTGTTTAAATTTGTGTCGAGTTTTCTCCAACAAGTAATATCTTCTATCTTTACTCATCTATATTTTTAACATTGAGGACAATGTTGTGATCTAGTTGGGGGGAAGGATAGTTGACCCAAAAAAAAAAAAAAAAAAAAAAAAAAAAAAAATAAAAAAAAAAAAAAAAAAAAAATAAAAAAATAAATTAGTTGTTTTTTTGGAAAGTATGATATGATGGTCATGGACTTATTAAACTAATTAGTGATGGCAGAGTAAGGAGTAATTTTACTCTTGAGACGCATCTTAATTGGTGGCGAGTAAGGAGTTTTTTTAGGTAGTAATTAATTAGTATTAAATTGTGGAAGTACTAACGTTTTCTTGTTTGATTTCTTTTCATGGTCTGATGCGAATCGACAGTGTGTTTCTTTTCTCGCTTGGCGTTGATTCACTTCTTATCAGGTTGTGTTGCTCTTTTCTATATCTCTCTTTCACATTGAGGGCAATGTTATATTAAGTGTGGGGGAGAGATTTTAGCATGTTTCTTTTGGTTGTTAAAAAAATCAAAACAAAAAAAAAGGGTTCATTGCATGATTGAATAACTTTTCTCCCTTCTTGAACTGATATGCTTGGTGATGGATGATTGAATTGATGAATTGAGTTTGATGGATGCATACCTTGTGAGATTTTGAGCCTAATGGATGGATTTAACATTTATGCCATTCTCTTCTTTCACTTGTGTGATTTTCACTCATGTTAATGACCACTCTAGAACTTGCTTTGATTCTTTTTGAGGCTACATTTCACTTGCATGCATGAACATGATTGAGACCCTCTTTCTTAATTAGCTAGTTTAACCAAATAGCCAACCTTGTTTTCAATATGATATCAAACACTCTTTTGACTTCTTGAAAATTCTCGATTCTGCCAACCTTGTATATTTTCTTTGCTTAATCCCTTTGAGCTTATTTGACCATTCCTTGTTTCTAGCTCATTATGTGCCTTAAATGAGAAATCGTGTTCTTACTTTACCTTAGGGAATAAAAGAACATTAGCTTGGTTAATGGATGAGTTTTTGAACAAGTGTGGGGGTGTGTGTACAAAATGGTTGTTGAAAAAGAAAAGAGTGCCCAAAAAAAAAAAAAAAAAATGTATGTATATAGTTATGTTCATATATATAAAAAAAAAAAAAAAAAAAAAAAAAAAAAAAAAAAAAAAAAAAAAAAAACCAAGTGTTTAAAAAAAAAAAAGATTGGGAAATGAATATGTAAAGGGATATACACTAGAGTTGGGATGAACTTTTATGCTTGTTATTTGAACTCAACTCTCATTTGCTTTTATTCTCTTTGATATTTATCTTCTCATATCCATTTTATCCTCTCTTATTACCTTGACCTCACTACAACCTTGAATAAAGTCCTCATGATTTGTGTGTGCATGTGTTTTGAGTAGTGGAGAAGTAGAAGATAAGCAAGCTTATGGTAGTGCAATTTTCATGGGTTGAATTGAGTGAAATACCTACCTTTTAAACACTTGAGAGATTGAGAGGGAATCTTGTGAAGATCTATCATTCTCGATTCATGTTGAAGATACCTTGCTTGTTGGTTTGAGATGTGGAGAATTGTTAACTCGTGAATGTTTTGATCCCTTGAACCTTTGGTTGTTCTTCTTGATTGTAAAATTTTGGTCTTGAGTTTTGTCCAGAAGTGCAAAAAGCTAAGTGTGGGAGAATTTGATAATCACATATTTTATTCATTAAGAAACCCTGATGTTTAGTCATTTACACTCTCCATATTCTTAATTGATTGAGTTTGGTATGATTTTGTGAGTTTGAGCTCAAATTGGTCATAATTGAATATTTTCAGCATTATTGAGATTTGACACTGTTTCTGTATTTTGGCCATAACTTGAGTTCCTGATATCTGATAATAATGAATTTTACCTTGTAGGAAAGCTAGGAGGAAGCTCTACAACTTTGATGAAGAGCTCGAAGTCCAATTCAGATGTCTAAGGGACCTAAGTTTACATGGAAGTCAGAATACGGGTTCTGTCAATAGAATCCGAATGGTGTGCACTCATAAAATCATATCTCAAGCTGTGATAATGGAGATGGGCTCAAATTTGGACAGTGGATAGTCAAGATCCAAATAAACAACTTTCATGAAGAACACTTTTTGAAAAAAGGAAGTCTAGTAGGTCATTTTGAGCTTGCAAGTCGGAACAGAGGAGTTGAAGTTGGGTTTGAGAAACCTACGGTATTTGGGACATATCTTGGGCTGAAAGAAGCCAAATTGGACGAACCAGCTATCCATTTTATAGCCAAGACAAGGATCTACAACTTTCATGAAGAGCACTTTTCGTGGATCTGAAGTATAGTTGGTCATTTTTGACTTCCAAGTCAGACACGAAATTTTCGTCCTCAACCACCCACTCATCCATCCACTAATCCACTCATCCACTAATCCACTCACTCATCCACTCATACACTAATCCAACCACTTAACCACTCCACCCACTCATCCACTAATCCACCCACTCATCCATCCACTCACCCATTCATGTCCATAATTTCCCACTCACCAAAAGTCCTTTGGCATTTTCCACTCAACCAACCCACTTAACCATTCCACTCACTCATCCACTAAACCAATCCACTAAACCAACCCACTCAACCATTCCACCCAAACACTCCACTCACTCACCCACTCATCCACTCACTCCCCTTTATCATTTTGTTATCCTAGACTTCTATAAAAGGCACCATTGGTTATCATTTCTTTCATGTATTCTCCTTCATTTCTCTCTAAGTTTCTTCTTGCTTCTTCATAGTTTCTCATAGTTTTGTATATTTGATGATGCTCCCCTTCATGGTAATGGAGGGCTAAGCTACTTTGGGTCAATTTAGAACTCTTGAAGAGATTGTGGTTTGGATTCTTGAGACCTTGGTTATGTATTGTATTTGATTTGTAATTGAATTCCTCCTTTCTTCTTCTTTTTCTTCTTCTTGATCTTGAATGCATGAATGGTGATTCTATTTATGTTGATCTGATTGATCTTGGTTTAAGATTGAGATTTGTGATGAAACTTAGAACTGATTGATCTAAACTAATCACATAAATGAAGACTGAGATTTGTTATGAAACTTAGAACTGATTGATCTAAATTAATCACAGAATTGAAAAGGTTAGGTTACTGATTTGTGCCTAAGTTAATTGAATTCGGTACTTGAAATTAACATATATCTTCATGAATGGTGCGATTGCGAATTTGTGTTTATCACTTGTTAATTGAATTCTAGACGATCGTCTAGTATGAATTCTGGATTTGATACAGAGATCTCGGTTAGATCCAAATTAACAATTCAATTGCGCTTCAAGTGTTCTATGAAGGGTCTATGATTGAATCCACCCAATCTTGGATAGGTTTCTAAATTGACTGCTCTTTAATTGTTATTTCTTCCTTTAATTTTGTTAAGTGCGATCTTAAACTGTCAAACCCCCCTTTTTGCTAACTTTCACTTGATTTGATTAAATTGCATTTACGATCCTTGAGGAGACGATCCGGTGTTGTTCACTATACTACAAGTGTAGGTAATAACTTCGGTTATAATTTTGACTGAGTTCGGCGCTCGTCAGTCTTCTGTCTCCTTGTTGTCCAAAAGGGTTCTTGCTAAAGTTTCTGCAACATCATCAACAAGATCATTTCTCGGTCCATTTGGGTTAGTTTAATCAAAAGCAACATGAATAGACTCTTCAATGGTCATAGTTCTTTTATTATAAATTCTAAAAGTCTTGCTATGATTTGAATAATCCAAAAATATACCTTCATCAGACTTAGCATCAAATTTTCCTAAGTTATCCTTTCTATTATTTAAAACAAAACATTTACATCCAAAAACATAAAAATGTGAAAAACTAGGCTTCCTTCTTTTGTATAATTCATATGAGGTTTTCTTTAAAATTAGCCTTATAAGGACCCTATTTATTACGTAACAAGCAGTACTTACCACATCAGCCTAGAAATACTTTGGAAGTGTAACCTCACTGAGTATAGTTCTTGTCATTTCTTCTAAAGATCAATTTTTCCTCTACCACTCCATTTTGTTGTAGAGTTCTAGAGGAAGAAAAATTAAGCTCAATTTCATGTTTATCACAAAAAGTTTCAAAATCATGATTTTCAAACTCACCACCATGGTCATTTCTTATGGATGTAATACAAAAATCTTGTTCATTTTAGATAATTTTGGCAAGTTTGTTAAAAGCTTGAAATTCATCATTTTTGTGAGAAAGAAACAATATCTATGTGAATCTAGAAAAATCATCCACAATCACTAGTGCATAGTAATTCTCACCAAAGCTCATCGTTCTAGATGGTCCAAAAAGATCCATGTGCAAAAGTTGTAAAGGTCTAGAAGTTGAAACAATGTTTTTATCTTTACAAGAAACCTTTACTTGTTTTCCCTCTTGACATGCATCACATAATTTATCTTTTTCAAATTTGAGCTTGGGTAGTCTAATTACTATCTATTTAGAGACCAACTTTCTTAAGTGATCTATGTGAATGTATGCAATTCTTTTATGTCATAACCATGAATCATCTTCCTTACTTAAAAAGCATTTCACATCACTTGAAGATATATCATCAAGGCTAATAATATAAATATTATTAACTCTATGACCAACAAACTTAACATGCTTATAATCTTTTCATTCAATTAGGCAACAGTTAGAATCAAATGTTACCATATTTCCTTTATCACATAATTGATTAATACTAAGTAAGTTATGTTTAAGTCCTTCAACAAGCAATACAGTATCAATAGAAGAATTAAGATTTTTACCGACTTTGACGATTCTAAGAATCTTTCCTTTGTTATTATCTCCATAAGTTACATATCCATGAGTCTTGGGAATAAGGAATGAAAACTTAGAGTCGTCTCCGGTTATGTGCTTGGAGCAACCACTATCGAGGTACCAATTCGAGCTCCTGACCTTTAAGCACACCTACAACACCTAATTAATTTTTAACTTTTAGTACCCAAATTTTCTTGGGTCCTTATGTGTTAGTTTTGGGTATAGTACCCTTAAGAACTCAAACTATTTTAGAACCAATTTTCGTATTGATGGTTTTCCTTGCATTACATGTTGAGACACTGTGTCCTTTCTTCACACAATAAAAACATTTAATAAAAGGACTGCTTGAAGTACTTGAATGACAAAAAGACTTTTATAAAAATTTTGCTAATTTTTAGGATTATATCCTATCACAACTTTTTGAAAAACAACTCATTGTTTTTCTAATAAAATATTTAAATTATCTCTACTGAAAGTAAATTTTGAAAGGATATTTTTTAAGTCCTCAATTTCTTTTTCAAAAGTTTTGCAAGATGAGCAAGATGAAAATATAGAAGCAAGTGAAGAACAAGTTGTGCAAGAAGAATTAGCATTAATTAATCCTGATGTCTCATTTTTAATTTTTAGTTCTTCAATTCTTTATTTAAAATAAGAATTTAGTTTTCCAAAAATGAAATTATTTTCTTAGATGAAGAAACTAATTTTGTGAGCCTTAGTGATTTATCATATAATTCTTCAAAAGCATCTTGTAATTCATTATAAAAAGGAGATAAATCAAGATTAAAGGTTACCTCTATGTCGCTTTCTTCTTCTTCTTCTCCTTTAGTCATAAGACATAAATGTATTTCTTTACTATGTGAGCTATATGTGGAATTTAGAGGGAGAGAGGTTGTCACTTTCATGGTCGAGGGCATGCTATAAGTCTCGTTGAGGGTTTAAAGTGGTCCTTTTATAAATGATCTACGAATGAAAAGTCACCGGTAAGAATTGAATTCAAGACTTTTTTTTCTTGGGTGAACAACTCAAGACTTTTGCCACTTGATGTTGCCATTTGAGCTAACCGTACAGTTTATGCCTACTTTTGAGAAACTTTTTTTTTTTGGTGCAATACTTTTGAGAAACTTTAGTTCTAGTGTTATAAGACTCAAGTATATACATTACAAATACCATATTTGATATGTGAGACAACTTAATGTTGGAATTTCTTTTTTTGGACTTATTTCGTATGTAAGCAGGTTGAAAAGAAATTGGATGACCAACAAGAAACAACACACTTCTGCATCATCTTTGAGTGTTATTTTCTTGGTATACTACCACACAAAGACTTGTCAATATATTAAATTATCTTCATGAATATGGATATGTTTTACATCAAGAAAGGATGCAACCATAATTTGACATGGTTGACATTATTGAATGCATTCATTTCAATATGATAACTATGGATGTTACATTTTCAAAAAATCGTGGTTGCATGTTGAGACTGTTCTTTTGGTTGTTTAGGTCTAGAGTTGTTCTAAATAATTTTTTTAAAAAAAAAATTGATATCATGACTATTTTTCCCAAGTGAGAGGATTTTGTAATTTTTTTATGTGGACTAAAATTAAATATATTATATTGTTTGAGAAAATAAGACTGGTTATATAATCTAGGTTTTAGACTAGAATTATAAATCAAATATTGTTATTGATTAAGTTAGTGTAGATAAGCAACAATAATAATGGCATATACAGATAGTTAGATTATAAAGGTTTTGCCGCAACGGTGTTCCTTGATAAGGGAGCCTATTAGGGTTCTTCTATTTATACATTTAGGTCATATCTTTACTTTCACCATGTGTAAGTCTTTAACTTGACCAATTGAAAAATCACCTATAAGAAGAGGAAGATAGAGACAAGAATGTAGTATAAGTAGCTTTATTGTCATCCACAACTATTAAACCATTCATCATGAGGGTTAATGAATGCTTTTAAAATTAAACCATCCATACTTTCGTTCTCTAAAATCATGGTTTGAGTGTTGAATGAGCTCCATGGGCTCACCTGCGGCTTTGACTTGGTTTTCAAATATCTGATGCCTTTTCTAATTTCTTCCAATTTGAAAGTACTTAAAATCCAAAGCTAGTCGAGTTTCCCTCTGTGGGCGTAGTGGTTACAAACTTCTAACCCTGTTCAAACGATCGGTCAAAAACTTCAAGGAGAGTTTTTATGGTTTTCCATATTGGAGATATGGATGATGTCATTGCCATTATGTTAGACCACGTTCATGACATGAAGACTAACAGAGGGCGGGATGGTGTTGGGTAACCAAAAGCTTGTAATGAAGCTCATTGGAAGCGAGCTTCATAGTGCATATGTTCCGAATTGGATTTTAAGTTAACGATTTATGAATAATCTGATTCATTAGAATTGAATTTTAGATATTTATGAGTGTTATTAGATAAATAAATCTATTTATTTATAAGCAATAAATTTGTCATAGAATTTCTCATAGATGTAAACATCAATTATATTCCTCATAAATAGGAGAATCAATTATAAGAGATAACAATTTCATGGATTCTTATCATAATTAATATGATTTAATTCTGATTTAATTACAATTCTTATCAATTAAAACGTTCCTATAAATACCACACGAGTGAGGTAATAAAGATATGTATCTAATTTAAAATATTATTTACCTTTTGCATATCCAACTTAAGTGTCATAACATCTTTTGTAGATACTTACCCCTCGTATCACCATCTCAACTACCGTGTATTTGAGTAAACCATAACTTTATTTAAGTGATTTTCTAAAACTCATTCAGAACATATCCAGACTAATTTGGTCTTCTCCCAACATAATTGGTGGAACCTGGACGTGTATGTTTCTAGCCTTTCTTATTATATTTTAATTAATATCTCATTTTATTTGCTTTCATCTTCACATTCTTGAATTGACGTCTTTTCTTCTTGTTTGGCAGCTCTTTTTGTCAACAATCCCATGGCACCAAGGCCCGATCCCACCAGGCTCCTCCCATTGAAGACCACATATGAGAAGACTAGATGATAGAAGGAGCTTAGCAAGGAATTTGCATCACCTAGAAGGCTCTTGGGTGGGATCTCTATTCGATAATCACAAAAAAGGAAGGAGCCCAAGCCTGCTGTCGAGAAAGGTATTGTTTATAATTACAAAAAGCAACAGCTCGTGATTCAACAGACTCCTCAAGATCAGAAGTGACCTAGGTACAAGAAACTACCCTGTTGAGCCTCCCAACCTATCTCAATAGTCATCCTACCGCCATGACCAAGTGTAGATCTACTAGCAAGGTGTCCGATTTTTCTCAACTCAAACCTTTCACTAGGTAAGAGAGGATCAAGTCAATGTTTGATAAGCATATGAATACCAAGGCAAACCAACAATTATGTACAATCCCAAGACCTGGTATAACCACACGAAAGGCCAAAAGGGTTAAGATTGCTTGAGTAGTTGACAACCCAATAAGTCTAAATGCTGTCAGTGACGAAATATATCAAAGAAGAGCTTCACCAGACTTATAAGGTGGTTGACTTCCATAGCAACATGCTGAGGGAATCAAGTGATCGGATGTCAGGTGAGAATAAATATCTCAAGGAGAATATAGAGAATATAGAGAAGGGAATTGAAAAGAAAGATAAGGAAAAAGTCTTCTCTGGGCTTTTTGTAGATTGAGACAAGCTCAAAAGTGGACAGGCCGAGGTTGGGATGAAGGAGGTGTTGGAGAAGAGAAAGGCCCCACTAAAGAAAAAAATAAATAGATGAATGAAGAATTGGCCAAATCTTGGATGAGGTTAGGGGAGTTGAAAGGAAGAATGGTATATGGGCTAAGAAGGACTCTTTGGTGTTATAGTTTAGCACCTTGGAGGGTTGTTATGAGGCTTCTCTAGATAACCTTCTCTTTTTAGGTAAAAATATTTAGGTAGATCTTGTCAATTCAATTGTGTGAATTAAACTAATCAATATTTAATAATTTCATAAATTTTTGTGTTACATAATTATTTTACATTAAAAGTAACAATATATTACTTGTTGATTGATTTAATTTACACAATTTGTATAAACAAAATCTACACAAATATTTCTTCTTATTACATAAATACAAAGTCATCAAAGGTAATGAGTTGGTACTTCCTTCTTAGCTTGCCGGGGCTAACCTTGATGAAGTTGGGCATGTTGAACACCTGACTGCTGAAGATGCTGAGAACCTAGCTTCTTAAACTTTTATGGGCTCTTACTGACTTTCAATTTTATTTTATTTTTAATTTTGCTTCCTATTTTGACAAATACCGAACTTATTGCATTTTGGTTCTTTTCAATTTATTCTTGTGGCTTTAAATTTTGTAGCATGGATTGTTTATTTTCTGAATCCGCAAATCCATAACTAGTCCATAGACTACTTAAGGATTCTTTAAAGTGTTGGGTTCGCATTTTGTTGATCAAAATATCATCTCATATTTTAACCAACCAAAATTGTCAATAACTAACTTGACAAATTGTAAGAGTAAACTCTAACTAATCATGATTCGCAACTTATAATCAAATTGTCAGTAACTGGCTTGATGTACTATAAGCCTGAGTTGAAATTGATCATGATTCACAACTTATATCTTAAAATTAATTGTTGTTCGCCTTTGGCTTTTTACTGAAGTTACTTAGCTGTAATCAAGAAAGATGTTGCTAAACATTATCCCTTGGTCTCTAATCTTGGTATTGAAAAATGCGTTGAGTTTGCTGAATTCATATTTGTTAAGAGTCTCGTATTATCTGCTTCAATATTTCGAGTGCAATTTATATATCTCTTTGGTCACTTCACTTAAAGTCAATTAGTTTTAAGTTAGAATCTTACATGGTATCAGAGTCAAGATCTCATCTTTGTTTCTGCTTACTTCGTTCGGCTTGTTTCCACCTACTTCGTTAGGCTCGTCTATGTTATTTAGACATCTGTGAATGGGAGGTGTTAACTGCCTATTTCGTTAGGCTCGTCTATGTTGTCCAGATATTTGTAGAAGGGAGTGTTTTGATTTTAAGCTAAAATCTCATAATATTCATGCTTGTTTTGTTGGCTAAGGCCATAGTATGTCAATGTTTCAATCTCTAACCACTTCTCGTACTTAGCTTGGGGCCAAGTGAAAGCCTCTCATCACCGGGCGTCTTCTCGCCTCTTGGTGGATAAGAACTTCGATTAATGACTATGTGTGTGTTTGGATTACAGTTGGTAAATTTAAGTTTGGTTGAAAGTGTGTTTGCAAACTTAAGTTTGGTTGAAAGTGAGTTTGTACTAACATGATTTATGTTTGGAAACCAAAATAAATATAAGAGATAAAAATTACAATGAGAAAATATAACCCAAAAGCAAGAAGTAAACGTGAGTTAAGGTTCAAAATTCTGTTGAAGTTGAATCAACAAAAACAAAGCCAAACATATATTCACGCCCTTCAAGAAAATGAAACGTGCGTTTGCGAATGCCAACTGCAAAACAAACACGCTATAGGTTTGTGTAGTCATTTTGCCTAGTACGTAAAAACAAGTAAATGATAGGTTAGGCAATTTATACGAAATGAGAAACACGCATTAATAGCAGTAAACGTAAGTTATGGTGCACAAAAGGAGTGGATAAGCTTCTAGAAATGGATTGGAAACCGGGGTGCTGAAGCTTGTTTACAAGTAGTACATGATTAGTTGTAATAGGCTCAGATGTTAGAGGCATTCTATGTCCTCGAATGATCTCCCCATCTAAAGTTTCAAGCTAGTAAGCTCCTTGTTCGAGGTTGGAGAATACTCAATATGAAGCCTTCCCAATTTGAGGCCGGCTTGCCTTCTTCCTGGTTCATTAATTCCACTAATGTCTACCACCCTAAAACCAAGCCTCTTTCCCTAAATATTCTTGGTTATAGTTTTATGTTATATCTCCTTGCCATTTTTTACTTTTTAGAAACATCTCCGATATGTGTCCTCTCAGCTCTTCTTCAAGGAGGTCGAGATTAGCATGATGGCCATCCACATTATTCTACTCATAGAATCACTTTTTTTTTTTTTTAGCTTGGCTCTCCAATCTCCACATGAAAATAGCATTTGTGTCTAAGGTTAGACAGAAGAGTGACTACGAATTAGAGGATTGGGGTATAGTGTGGTAAGACCAAAGCACACTAGGTAGTTCCTCCACTCAATTTCCCTTCACTTCATTGAGAGTATTGCATTGAGGTGAATTATATCTTCACTTGCAACTCTTAATAGAATCCTTTAAAGATTTTGTTTGGTCCAAGTAGGCTCCTTTGTTTGGGCTAATTTTGGTGACCGGGTTTCAAATAAGGTTGAGAATACGTACAAAGGCACTTTACTATTTTACGAAAATACGGTAGTTTAAAAATAATTTTTAAAGTGATATAAGTTAAAAGTTAATTTTTGAACTGGTGCAAAGTAAATAGTAAAATATAACAAGTCGTATCTGTCAAATACGATTTACACTTAAATATTTTTTTTTTTTTTTAATAATAAGTCTTGACTCAGACACACGACTTATTGAGCGATTTATTTTATTATATTTAGATAAGTCATGTTTTTTAACTACAATTTATTTTATAATTTTTTTAATTAAATTTTGGATAAGTAGTAAATGAGAATCGCAACTTATCCTTTTTTTTAAAAAACAAACAAATAAGTGAATTCATGACTTGTATTAGGATTTAGAGGTGGGAGTTATCTCTTATGGTTGAAATTACATTGTCTGGATCGTATAATGTTGCTAAATAAATTTTATTTCAATAGTAGGGTTAGCGATCATAGAATTTAGAGTTATATAAGGATCATTATATTCGTATATATCATTAGTATTAGCAACAAATGAATTACGAATAAAGTCAATGATGACATTTGTCAATTTAAATTTTAAAAAAATCATATCAATAATCGTAAAAAAGTTCTAATAATAAAAAGTGCAATTAACATTTTTAAGTAATATCTCTAATAGAGAGAATTAAATAAGAATGAACCGAATTTAATACAAAGTAAAAGTGATAGAAAAAATTTAAAAAAAACATTAAAATAAGAAGTAGCATCGGAAAGAGATTGTGGAATTTATAGACATAGGCTAAGACTTAATGTAAGTTATAAGTGCTAACCACAACTTCATATGATATTTAAAACAAAATGTACTTCACAAATATAACTTACATAATTTTTTTTTAAAAAAATAGATAAATTGTGCATGAAAAATATAATTTACCTAAAATATAATATAAAAAAGAAATACAAATAAGTTATGTTTTTCAATTACAACATATTATATGCCTATTTCACTTACCTATTTTAAAAATTAAATTTTCTTCTGTGTATATGAAAATTTGGCTTTTAAAATATACCATTACGGTAAAAAAATTCAAGGAACTCTGATGTTTCATGTAAGTTGGGGAAGAAGTTAAGTAATATTTTCTAGCATGGGATTGAATGACCCATAAGGTTGTCTTGTCTCACCATTCTCACACGTAGGTTGCCTCTGATGTTGAGGTCATGGGTGACTTGACCATGATTGTTTGTCTGTATATATGGGTTTATATAGATAGCATAATTAATTTGTCTCTAATCCTTTCATTAGTGGTTAGTAGGCCTGAAAAACTCGTATACTGTATAATTATAAAAAATAAAATATTTAAGCGAATCATTAAAAAAAAAAAAAGTACTCATACAAAAGTATTATCCTCAGTATCCATGTGCTGAAAATAAAGCAAATTCTTTACTGCGGCGACATGTTTATAACCATGTTAAAATAGCTTGATTCCTTTTTATTATTATTTCTGTTTTCCCTTTGCACTCTGATTTGCCAAGCAAGTACAGTTTTAAGCTATGACGTGAGTTACTTTTCTCCATAAGGATAATGTGAACGATTGCATTATTTGTCTATTTAAAAGATTTTAATTTTTTTTATCATATGTGATATGTTATCATTTAAAATTTGAAATATAAATTATTTATGTTAAAAATAAATAGTTAATACATTAAGAATAAATAGTTAATTAGTATAAATTTTTAGTTAATATATTTGAAATAAGTAGTTAATTTATATCAACTTCTGATGAATTTGAGAAAGGGTTTTTAATAATGAATAAGTAGTTAATACGTTAGGAATAAATAATCAGTATAGGTTTCTGTTGAATCTCATTAATTGGTGAATCCAAATTAACTAGTTAATACATTTGAAATAAGTGGTTAATCTATATCAGTTTCTAGTGAATTTGAGAAAGAGTTCTTAATAACGAATAAATGATTAATACATTAGGAATAAGTGATTAATCAGTATAGATTTCTAGTAAATCTAAGAAAGAGTTCTCAATAATGAGTAAGTGGTTAATACGTTAGGAATAAGTGATTACTCAATATCAATTTTTGATTAATATATTCGAAATAAATGATTAATTTATATCAATTTCTAATAAATCTGAAAAAGAGTTCTCAATAATAAATAAGTGGTTAATACGTTAGGAATAAATAGTTAATCAGTATCAATTTGTGATGAATCAAAGAAGCGAAAAATTAAATGATTAATACGTTAAGAATAAATAATTAATTAATATTAATTTTTTGAATAAAAATAAAAAATAAAAAACTTAAAATAAAAATATTAACATATAAAAAAATTAATAAATATATGTATAAAAACATACGATAAAAAAAATTAAAATATTTTAGTTGGACGAAAAAAATTTTCCTAATGTCAACCACATGGTGAGAAAAAAAATAAAGGTGGGGGCTAGGGGGTGGGGAGTTTTCAAAGCCAAGTTTCAAGCGCAATAATACAAAGTATGTGTTATTTTGCTGATAGTAGGGCTACTTCAAATACAGTAGGATGATGGAGACCAGAATAAATAAAATACCAAGGGGCAACTTTCTTTAACAAGACTATATTATTATATGACTAATTATAATAAAATATGAGGAGGCGCAGCAAATTATGTAGTAGATTCCTTTTTTTATATGGTATTTGAGTCTTCTTTGAAAAGTATTTTAAATAATATTAGATAAAAAATTTAAAATATATAAATAAAAATATATTTATTTTTAATTTAATAAAAATAAATTAAAATTTTAATCTACTAAATAATTTTAAAATAAATATACTTTTATTTATTTACATTAAAAATAAATTCATATTATAAAGCTTTTTTTCAATAATATTATATTCAAAGCCAAGACATAATGGAGACTTCATTTTCTTGCACATGTCCCAAGGTCAACTTACATGTGAACTTGTGCTTGTCTCAGTTATTTGGTCGACAATCAATTGATTTTACACTCTTTCATTTTTTTTTTTTGTCTTTTAAATTTTTTTATGAGAATTAAAAATACTATTAAATTATATTTTTTATTTCTTTAAAAAACTGAAATATAAATTAGTATTACTAAATTACAATTTTTTAATTAATTTAGTGTTGATTCAAGTAATAATAAATTTAGATATCTTAAATATTTAGTCAAATGTTTGATTATTAATTAATGTGTATAAAAAAATGTAGTTAAGAACTCTTCTTCTCTTTAGAGCTAAATAATACTGAAGTAAATTATTCATTCGTTTTTCGACTAAAAAAATATCATAAGAAAATTTAAAAAACTTATATTTTTTTAATTTTTAAAAAATTATAAAATTAATTAATATGTGTAATTATTAAATTTAGTAAAAATAATAAAAAATAAGATAAAATTAAAAAATTAATTAATACATCTTTAAAATTATCAAATAATAAATAAATTAAAATAAAATAATTTTTAAAAAGGACAAATAAAAAAACAGATGGAGTATTAATCCACCTAGGACCAACGGCAGGTCATGTGTAATCAATGCTAATTAATTTTCTTGTCCATTTTTCTCCATCTTATATATGCTTTTTTTTTTTAGAAAAAAAGAGAAAGCTTTATCTATACTTTTAAATTTATTTTGATATATTATAATTTGATTATATTCAAATGTCCTTCATTATATTATTTTACCTAAGAAAAATATGATATTTCATTTTTCTTGATATCAAAAGTAAAGTTCTTATAACATCTCGAAGTGCTATTTTTCAAGTTATTTTAGGAAAAAGAAAAGAAGAAATAACAAGTGGAGTTAGATGGACTAGATCCATCAAATCCTCCGAACATTATCCGATCATCTGATCTTATATACTATACTCGATTATTTAATTTTATACACTCTACCTTATTATCCGACCTTATATGCTATACTTGATGGATCCGGGCCTAATGAACCATATCTTATACGCCATAGTCAATTCTCCGACCTATACCCAACCTAGTTGATCTTATATACTTGATCTAACCTATTTGATCTCCATCTAACTTATACTCGACCTATCTGGCTACATTGGCCACGTCTAGGCCCAATGCTCGTAGGCCTAATTAATTCTTGAATGTCCTCTCATAATAGAATAAACACATGTTGCTCTATGATAGGCAAACTTAGTGCATGTTTGTTTCAAATTTTTTTAGCTTAGATTAATTTTTTTTTAGAAAAAAAATTATTTCAATAGTGTTTAATCATATTTGGTAACCGAAATTTAATGTAAAATAAAAGTTTTTTAAACTAATTTTTATAATCTTTGAAGATTGGATGAATAGATTATTCTTTATATTTTGATATATAAATACCATTTTATCTTTAATTAAATAATTTTTTTAATCATTCTATACCTATTTTAGTAATTTAATGCATAAAAGCGATTCTTTTTTATATCAACCAAACGAAATAGATTAATTTAAAATCACTTTTCAGTTAATATATCCAAACATAAAAATAAATCGATTATAATCGATTATAATCGATTATAACAAAAAGTTTTTATACAATAATCGATTATTGAAATAATCAAAGTTTTCACAGTTGAACCAAACACACCCTTAATAACAAAATATCTTACCTTAATCATGGCAAACATGAGGAGAAGGGGGTGAGTCAAGGTACCCATCTTTAACCCTATATATAGCAGTAGTCTCATCATTTTTTTGGCGTGTTATCTCTTTTCTTCTTTACAATCTTATACACCTATTACTTAGATTTACTTGAACATTAGAGTAGTCTTACACAAATACCCATCCCCTATGTATTACATGGAAGATCAACCTCTCTCCAGCACTGGATCAGACACTACAAGCAAGTCCTCCACTTTCAGGACGACAACAAGTAAAAAAAAAAAAAAAATCTTATAATTCCTATTTCGGTTTTACTCTCTTTTTGCTATGAACATGCACACATGAGGCATAGAACCAATCACCATCGACCCATAGTCTTTATTCTGATGATGGAAAATTTTCAAGTGATAGCTGTTGAAACATCTTTAAATAATTTTGTATCCACACATACACACAAACTACACCTAGGGAAAAGGAGGCGATGTTGAGCTTTGCTCATATGTTGCAAATGGGTGAATAGGAGATTTGATATCAAATCCTCGCAATCAACTACAGAAGAATTTACCAGTTGAGCTCACCTTCAAACATCGTTAAATAATTTGTTGTTAGCTTCAAGGAGAAAGATTTTATTCTTTCTAATCCAAACTCGTAAAAATATCAAGGAAATGTTGACCTGTTATATATGTAAATATTACTTAAAAAAACAAAAATTATTGCGATAAAAGTAGGTGTCAAAATCTCATTCTATGCTAACCAGATAGCTACATGACTTGATTTATCTGCTAAGAGGTTTATTATGTTGACAATCTTGTGTTATACACTATTTGATCACAGAAGGTATGGTGTTTTGTTATGAACCTATATGTTGACCTGAACAAGTAGTTGCAATATATTGCCATGTGGCATGAAGAGCTAAAAATTGGGAAACAAATCTAAGAAAGAGCAGCAACATCAGCATGAAGTAAGAGAGTGGGCATAAAAGGCAAAGGGAAGTGAGAAATGATTGTGAAGAATTAAGTGGAATCTGACACTTTCTCCTTTTGCTTCCTTTCTTCCCTCTTTGGACTCTGTCTTCTTCCTCCTTTGGACTTACTTTCCTTCTTGTATTTCCATTTACGATTACTACTCTTAATTCAGTTATCTCTTGTGAGGTAATCTGTAATCTCATGAACTGATTTCCTTAATAATCTCAATACATATTTAGATCCTTCTAGTTCTATTACTATTGTTACTGCTATATATTTATATCAGCCTCATTACATTGGTACTTTCATTGTTATCACTTGGATGACAACCTAAGACTCGAAGATCTAGATGAACTTGCAATTTAGATGAAACGTATATTGCAACTTTTTGAACGTCAATATGATCGAGACGTCACCTCAGCCAGTGAGAAGCACTCAAGTTTAAAGGCTGACCACATAGTTCCAATTCCACCTCTTGTTGTCGAGATTCAACAAATTTTAAAAGTTATCAAGCAGAATGATGACCTAGATGATGCACTCTAAGATCCAGTAGAAATAACAACAAAGATGGTCGTGGAGACTATAGAATCCTTTAAAAATCATATATCTGATGTACACAACTACTTGAGTTTGGGTTGTGAGCAAATTACACAAAAATCTGTAGATATTCAAGAAGATTATCCACGAATCAGTTCCTTGATTCTCAAATCTGTTTCCAACCATGATGGGATTAGGCAACTTGCAAGTAACGATGGTATGTACCCTTGGTACAGTTAAACTCGATGCCTTATTTGAATGGTTATCTCAAGTGCAAGAATCGATGAGTTTCACATTTAAGGAATTCGTTCATATCAAAATTCCAGATCTGCGCTGACCACTAGATTCGACACCTAAACCACCGGATTTGACCAATTTTGTGGTGACCGCTCCTCCACCACCACCGCCAAAACCACCTGACTTGTGCCATTGTGATCTTCCAGGGTGTGCGATGTTCAAGCGTCTCGGACAAAATGGTGTCGACGACCATCGGTTCAGGAGGGCGCGACACTGTAGTCATCGATGCCTGGGTGATGAAAACACACTTGAATTGGGCATTCTATATTCATGTGATTTTTTTAGTGTAACACAACTGAATGTTTCTTATTGAGCTTTTGAATTTGAGCTAGAAGATGCCCTATTTCCATTTAAAGATGTTGGTAGTTTTGAATGGACAAAGGAAAAAGCTTACCAGGATCTAAACTATGTCAACTGCTTCTCCTTAAGAGCTGGAAGTTTGAAACGTAGAAGAGCCATAACACCTACATACTGGTAGTTGTTGAAGGAAGTGCACTTGAGTTTTAACAGTAAGGTATTGGATTCATTAACAATGACTTGGGTTCTGTTTGGTTGCTGGGGTGATTTCACCATACACAATGCTCATAAACTTTCTTTAATACTTGCAAGTCTTGTTTGTCAACATGCCTGTGAGCTTAAAGATGGTCTTGGGGATGATATGGAAACTATCTATGTTGGTTGTCTTAAAGAAATTGGATTCATTAACAATGGCTTGGGTTCTGTTTGGTTGCTGGGTTAATTTCACCATACGCAATGCTTATAAACTTTCTTTAATACTTGCAAGTCTTGTTTGTCAACATGCCTGTGAGCTCAAAGATGGTCTTAGGGATGATGTGGAAACTATCTATATTGGTTGTCTTAAAGAAAAAATTGATCCAAGTGAGCAAGTTAATGTAGTTCAGTACTTGCTTGACACTTTCAAATGTGTACCACGTTCCTCCCACCTGGACTTTTTAGCAAATTCTATCATGGATTCTGAAAACAACATCTATGGCCTTTGTTTCACTGCATGCTTCCACTATCACCTGATCTTGGTGGTCAATTTGATAGGTCCCTTTGGCAAGCTTATGTTTCCATGAACAAGATATTTGCAGATAAAGTGATAGAAGTGATTAGTCCTAATGATGACTTTATATGGGTTCATGACTACCATTTGATGGTTCTTCTAACATTTTTTAGAAAGAGATTTAACAGGGTGAGGCTAGGATTCTTCCTCCATAGTCCATTCCCTTCCTCTGAGATATACCGAATCTTTCCTGTTAAGGATGAACTTCTTAGAGCTCTTCTCAATTCTAACCTTATTGGGTTTCATACTTTTGATTATGCCAGACATTTCCTCTCTTGTTGCAGTAGAATTCTTAGGCTTTCTTCTCAATCCAAGCAGGGCTACATCAGTCTTGAGCATTATGGAAGAACTATAAGCATTAAGATTCTTCATGTTAGTATTCATATAGGTCAGCTTCAATCTATAAGGAATCTTCCTGAGACAGAAAGGAAGGTTGCAGAGTTACATAATTAGTTCAACGGTCAAACTATAATCGCGTTGGATCCAAACTTCAAAAAACTATCACTGGCACATATTATTTCAGCTTATAAGAGGACCAAGCACCGTGCAATTATTTTGGATTATGATAGTACCATGGTGTAGCCTGGATCAATTAGTACAACACCTAATGTTGAAGTTGTTGCCATCTTGAACAGGTTGTGCAGGGACACCAAGAATTGTGTTTTCATTAATTGTATTGAAAGGAGAGATTTCCCTTGTCAATGGAGATCGGGAGCAGGATATTATGACACTAATAAAAGGAGTAGAAAAGGCACATCTCCAATGGGGACACGACTGGCAAGCCATTTGTGGTTTCAGTGGACACTGCAACCATTGATGGAGATGTTGTTGTTAGTAATATTGGAGATATGGCTGGTATGAGCTCCAATCTTTTTGGTTCATATTTTGAGTTATTAGGTGCTGATATTGCTGTTGCTACTATTCCTTCATTTGGGGTAAATCATAAGTTACGGGAGTTTGCAAATGGTGATACTATTCTTGTGTTTTTTGTCGTATTTGGTACCTTTGTGAGCAAAGGTGCTATTTCATTATTTGAGACACAGACCAAAAGGTTTTTATTGGTTTAACGTGGGGAGCAATGTTGTCATGCTTATTTTCAACCATGATCATTAAACTTATGATAAATGTTACTCTTACAATGATTTGGGAAGCATGAAGGCAATTCAATGGCAAGTCTTCTCGGATAGCTTGGATATCAATAAATCCTATTAGGAAGATTTTAGATTTTATGGCACACCATTGTATAGCTTTTGACCTTAAGGACAAGGTTATTTTTAATGGGTGAGGTAATGTTATGAACCTATATGTTGACTTGGAACAAGTAGTTGCAACATATTACCATGTGGCATAAGGAGCTAAAAATTAAGAAACAAATTTAAGAAAGAGCAGCATTAGCGTGAAGTAAGAGAGTGGGCATAAAAGGCAAATGAGAAGTGAGAAATAGGTGTGAAGAATTAAGTGAAACATGACCATTTCTCTTTCTATTTTCTTTTCTCCCTCTTTAGACTCTGTCTTCTTCCTCCTTTGGACTTACTTTCTTTCTTGTATTTATATTTACGATTATTACTCTTAATTCAGTTAGCTCTTGTGAGGCTATCTATAATCTCATGAATTGATTTTCTTAATAATCTCAATACATATTTTGATTTATTTAATTTTATTACTATTGTTTCTGCTATATATTTAGATCAGCCTCATTACATGTTTTGATTGAAAGAAAGCTCATTTTCTTCATGCAATGACTTTGGTCATAATGGCTGGGAAATCATATCATTATATTATATAATAATTTTAGCATGATTTTTCTTTAATTTTGATAGAAATCATTTTGGATAATTGAATTATAATTAGTTTTTCTAATTAGAACACGAGATGTATAATGTACTTATATTTTTTAAGTATGAAACTAATTTTTATTTTTACGTAGGTATTTACCTTCCACGATAAATCTAACCATATATGATGCTTCATTTTTTTTTTATCATTAAATGATCTTTTCACACTATTGGTTGAACAGTAATTAATTAAAAAAAATATAGTTTTGACATTTGAAAGATATTCAACTTATCCGTACATTTTAAATTAGATGCTGCTAAAAAAACAAAATACTAAAAAAGGTGGCAAGAGGAATGTTAGAGATACAACCTGCGCACAGCACAAGCCACACAATTAGTATTATGTGTTCCTCACCTTTGTGATTTTAGGTTTTTTATATATAAAATTGATCTCTTATAAAATTAAATTGAGCATTAAAATGAGATGATTAAAAGAATTTTCAGTATTTGATTTTATGAAAAGTCAAATCTCATTTTATTTTATTTTGTTTTGATGTATGATACGCGAATTCAACTTAAAAAGAAACTTTCATCTTGAATGGAAATTTTTAAAATTAAAAACAATTAAATTTTAAGTAATAAAAATAAAAAAATAAATATCAATCTATTTTGAATATGAAAATGATTCTTTTTATCACTGAGAAAAGTTTAATATTTTGGTCTTTTTAAACTTAATACTTACAATAAATGTTTTATTCTTATATATCATAAAAATAGTAATGACATGACCATTGCAGATATTCACCCAATCATAATAATTAAAATGTAGACAAAATGAAACGAGAAAAAGGAAAGAGATTGCCCAACATAAATTACTGCCCCCAACAAAACTGATTTTGGGCAAAACCCAATAAAATTAATCATTGGGCCTGTGAAAACTTAAAAGGTAGTGTTTTTGTTGTTGGTTTGTAAAATTGAAAAGCATGTGAAAAATGTTCTTATTCAAACAAAATATTATCTGGTCTTTCAACAAAACACAAACAGACACTGCTTAACCTGGGCATTTGTGCGGTTGGTTTTGCTCTGAGCATGATCGACCCGCAGGCATTCGAGCATGCGTGTTCCCCATCATGTGCTGGGTCATGCTTTCACTTATTTATCATCGCTTCCACTTTCGAATTACTTTTTATTTTAACTTTGATTTTTTTATATTATTTTTTTTATATTTTTATATTTTTTTATATCATTAATTACATTTTTTTTAATATTTTTTTTACTTAATCACAATTATTTAAAATGATATATAAAAAAATGTATAAAAAATAATGTATAAAAATTATTTTTTTTCCATTTCCATCAACAAATTACAAGAATTCCATCAAAGTGAGACCTAGCTTAATGTTCGTATGTGATGTGTGAATAGATATATAATTATAAGTTTAAATATAAATTATTTCAATTTTTTTAGATCAAATTGTAAAGAATATTCTTTGAATTCTTTAATTTCACTATAGATAATTTGTATTTAATTTAACTAAAATAATAAATTAATTGAGATACATGTAAATTGACTTAGATACCACCTAACTACAACATTAAAAGAAAAAAATTAATTATTAAGCCAAAATAATGATTAATACACCCCACATGGGAGATGAATTGGCATCTAACAAAATTGACATTGAAATAAGATATGATAATTATATTCTTCTTTCTTTATACTGTTTCATGCATTTTATTAATTTTTTTTATACGTTTTATAAAAGATTAGGATAAGTATATGTTAATCAATTTTTATTGTTTACTGATTGCGGGATTAAAGGATGCAAATTCAAGTACAAGTTGTCTCAATTAATAAATTCTCGGGAGTCCGAAATCGATTCACAGGGAATTGATGAAGACAAATTAATTGAGGTAAGAGAAAGATTGTTACAACACCAAAAGTAATAAAAGTTGTTCACAAATGATAAATGATTTGCTTGGGGTTAGAAGATCTATTCTTGGTAATAAATTAGAGGCAATGTTATTTCTCTTTATAACTCAATTGAAATCTACACATAAAGTAAGTTCTAATCGAAAAATATAACATTCAAAGTTTAATTATATATACAGTCATATTATGATTCCTTTAATTATCTATCACCAATTGTAAGTGAGCTCAAGCATTCACTGTGTCAATCCTCTTGTCTACAATAAATCAAGATCTCCACCATACAATGAAAGTTTTTAAATTGATTGGAAACAAAATACAACACATATAATGTCTACTTTATAATATATCATTTAAACATAAGAAATAAAATAATCTTATCCTATTTCATTACCAAGAACTTCACTCTTTCATCCAAGCAAAATGAAAATTAAGTACTCATAATCAAGAAGGAAGAAAGAGAGTAGAAGAGAAAGATGAACATACCTTCAAATTAAAACAAAAGAAAATTACAACAAAGGAAGACAATATACAAGCATGAACATAATTTCTCTTAACCAAGCCTAAAATCAAAAGTCTCCTAAATGATCAGCCAATGGAGCCTTTTTATAGAGGATAACAGATATAAAATGACAAGGGGACTGATTATTGAGTGGGTGGAATGGTTGGATGAGTGGTTGAGTGGTTGGATTATTGAGATTCTTTGTCTCCAAAATCATTCAGATCTGATCTCATGGATGACGTCATTTAATGAAAAAATGATCTTCATCAAAGTTGTAGCATTTTGTCTTACCTTTCCAATGCCACCAAATTCAGCTCAAAATTCTACCTACAGCCCGAGATATGAGCCAATTACTGAACAGTGTTCAAGTCCAAATACAACACCTCTGTTCTGATTTCAAAATCCAATATCACCTTTAAGGAGTCCGATCTGAGTTTTGTGTTCTTCATGAAAGTTGTAGAATGGGTCTTAACTTTCAAGTGTCCAAATTTCATTCCAAGAAAGTTCCTACAACCCGAGTTATGCTTTGATTACTGCACACTGTTCAGGTTCTAATCACAAAACTCATGTTCTGACTTCCAAGCTCATTTAGCTCTTCTAGATGTCCATATTTTACCTGGAGCTCTTATGAAATTGTAGAACTCTCTCTTATCTTTTCTACAAGGTAAGATACATAATTTTTACACATCTAGAACTCAAGATATGACAGAAATATAGAAACAGTGTAAGACTCAAATAATGCTGGAAAAATCAATTAAGTCTAATTTGAGTCTAAACTTACAAAACATAACCAAACTCAATCAATTAAGTACATAGAGAGTGTAAATGGCTAAAAATGAGAGTTTATTAATGTATAAAATATGTGATCATCATTTACCTTTTTTAACTAATAGAAGCAAATTACTAAAGAAAAAAGAAATACTTGGTCAAGAATATAAGAACTCCATATTCTAAACGAAAATTCCATTATAATAAGGGGTGACCATGAGTTAGGTTGGGTCAAGTTGAAGGGATATTTAAGTCTAAATCAATAAAACAAGCACAAGTTAGGTTGGTTTGAGCGTTTGAGAAATTTTTCTTAAACAACCTGAACCAAACCAACCCAAACATATCAGGGTTGGTTCGGTTTGTGTCATCATATTATACTTTTGAAATTAAAAAAAGACTTGGCTTTCTCAACCCAAGCCCAAGTCCAATACCTAAGTGCCTCTTTGATTCCTAACTCCTGAGGGTGAAGAAAACCTAGCCGCCGCCGCCACCACCATTACTACAACAAAGATGGCACCAACTGCCACTACTAGTCCACCAAGCTGCCCACAAGCATGACACCACCACTGCTCCACCACAACAAGCACGAGCGAAGCAAGTCAAGCCCTTCATGAGCCAATGGACTCAAGCACCAGATTGCAAATCAAACAGTCCCAAAAAAGCATAATCGTGCATGATGGATGATAACAATATATTTTATTCATTTTATAATCCTCTCACTAGGCTTCTTAAGGTTCAATTTGGCTTAATTAAGTTGATTTTGTCACATTTTAAGAAATTAAGCTTAATTGGATCATTGAAAAAATTATTGCTTGAATTATCATTAATTTTGGTGATTACATTCTTAAGTAAAGTGACCACAATTTGAGTTGCAATTATCTGATTAATGTGATTCTAGTCTTGTTGGAAAGTTAAGATAATTCTCTAATAACTATTCACTTGATAGCAAGAGCCACATTGATAGCAATATATTTCATTCATTGTATAACCTTCTCACTTGGCTTTTTCAATGGTGGCTATAATTTGAGTTACAAATATCCGATCTATGTGATTTTGGTCTTATTTTTAAGCTAAGATAAATTTCTACAACTTTCATGAAGGCCTCAAGACCAGGGACACACGTTTGGATAACTCAAATTGGAGTTGAAGCAAAATCTAGAGTTTTGAACCTGATAGCTTGACCTCTATGCACTCATTAGGCTATATCTCGGGTTATAGGAGTTCAACAATTTTGAAATTTTGACAGTGGAAGGTAAGACCCATATCTACAACTTTCATGAAGAACACAAAATTCAATTCGGATTCCTTGAAGGTGATATTGGGCTTGGAAGTTAGAACAGAGGTGCTGGAGTTGGGCCTGACCCATGAGTAGTAATTGGGTCATATCTCGGGCTGTGGTTGTTGGATTTGGCCAAACTTAGTGTCTATGAAAAGTTGAGACAATTTCCTAAAACTTTCATGAAGACCACTTGATGAAATTCTGACGCATGCCATGAGCTAAGAGCAGAGACATTTCAGAGTCAAGAAAGCCCATAATTTTAGCTCATTCATCATCTATTTTGATTTTACTTCTCATCATCAAACAACTCCATTGTCTTCTTACACTCATTGAACTCTATAAAAGAAGGCAAAGGTTGATTATTTAAGGGTGTTAGCTTAGCTTAGAGTTTAGTTTATGCTATTGTGTTATTAATTTTCCTTTGTGTAATTTTCTATTGTTCTTAATTGAAGTTATGTTCATCATCATCTTCTTCTCTCTTTTTTTCTTCTTGTCTATGAGTAACTAAATCTTCATCTTGCTTGGGTGAAAGGGTGAAGCTCTTGATAATGAAATAAGGTTAGATTATTCTACTTCTTGTGTTTGAATGATATATTTTTATGTGATCTTTATATGTGTTGTATGTTGTTTTTGATTAATTTAGAAACTCTTCTTGTATAATGAATATCTTGATTCATTGTAGACAAGACGTTGGTACAGTGGATGCTTGAGACTATTTACAAGTATCGGTAGATAATTATTGGAACCATAATATGATTACATGTATAATCTTAATTGAACTTTGAATGTTAAATCTTCCAATTGGAACCTTCATTATATATGATTTTAATTTAGTTATAAAAAGAAATAATATTGTCTTTAATTTATTACCAAGAGTAAATCTCCTAACCCAAACAAATCTTTTTCATTTGTAAACAACTTATATCATCTTTAGTATTGTGACAAATCTTCTCCGCACCTCAAATAATTTTTTCATCAATTCCCTGTGGATCGACCTTGGACTCCTGAGAATTTACTACTTAAAACAACCTGCACTTGGATTTGAAACTTTTAATTATCCCATCAATGGACCATATTGCAGATCAAACAAAATCGTTAAGCACCCATTATTGGCAATTGGGTGCTGTTGGTAGACGTGAAGCACCAATCTTCAACGATTAGGTGGCATTGGTAGGAGGAGAGTCATCATTGGGCATCAACGCTGGATGGAGGAATGCAACTATCAATTTTTGAAATCTAAATGTTGAGACACTACAAGAAATTCGCATATTACTGTGGATTTGTGTCTGTTATAATACCCCAAAAATTGATAATTTCATGATAAATAGTCATTTTATAATATTTTATATTTTTGTAAATTTTGATGATTTTTCTGAAAATGTTGAATATTTTAATATATTTCTCATTTTGCGTTCGCACTTAGCGGAGCTGGGAAAATAAATATTTTCTCCGAGGCTGGTAAACCTTGAACTGTAGAAACGTCGACGGGGGATCTTGCTAAACTCGAGGCTGAGCACAGTTTATGAGGTTTGCGTTTTTTGATATTTTTATCTGATAAATAAAAATTATTGTACAATTTATTATCCATTAGACAATAAATACTATCTTCTGTTAATTGTAATAATTGTCCATTGAATAATAACTTGTAGTAAGAATCCCTATCACCTTATCTAAAAATTTACTTTATGTCACATCACCTTGATTTTTTTCAAAAAGGTATTTTTGGCTCTTGAAGAAGATTTGGAGGAAGCTTCCTAGCAACTTCCCAAGCATGCATGAAGCCATTCTCTCTCTCTTCTCTCCATGTGTGCCGCAGCTTGTGGGGGGGGGGAGGAATGAGAAGCCAAATATCTTATTTTATTTTTTTATTCACATCACTTCTTCATCTTGAATTTTCACTTCTCTTTCTTCACATTTTCTCTCTCACTTTCTATCACATTTCTCCTTTCTCTTTCTTCTTCTCTCTTCCACCTTAGGGCCACACCACCATTCCTATCTCCATGCTTACAAAAATTTCAAGTCACCATATTTCCATACACTACTCCATATTCTAAGACCTTTTCTCGTTGGACTCATCTCCAAAAGTTCACATTTTCATCACTTTTCTTCAAGATCGAAGCTTGAAGCTTTTGAGGTAAACTTTTGATCTTCACTTTCTCTTCTTCTTTTTCTGTTCATGGTCATCACCATGACCATTGACTCTTTTCTTTTCAAATCCTTGGTGTTGATTTTATGAGTTATGATCCTTAGGGTTTTGGGTGAGCTTGGCCGAAAATCATAAAGACCAACAAGGAGGCATCTTTTCTTGTTTTCACTCTTAGGTAAGAGGGAGACTATCCACTTCAACCTCTATTGGTTTGGGAAGCTTCTTGTGTGTTGATTTTATGTTAAGGTTGCTCTCTTGATTTAATGGATTTTCTAATGCTCATTGTATTGATTTTCTCCTATGTGATTTTATTGGTTGTATTTGTCTAAGTTGATAATCTTGGATTGATTGTGATGGATTGGAAATATGAATTTGAAGTAAAACTTCCCTGCTTTCCCTATGGAGGCTCACAGCCATAACCCCTTCAATAGGGTGTTCATGGTTAAATTTTTTTTAACAAGCTGGAAAGATAACTAATCAAGTGAATAATAATCAATGGAGAAATAAAAATCTAGAACCCCTAATTTCCTTGAGGCTCATGGCCTCTTAAGGTGAAAATGCCAAAAATGTAATGTTAAAGTGGAGACTTAGTTAATTAGAAAATTAGAGATTTATTAGAAGTTCATAAAATGGGAAGAATAAAGAATAAGACTTTATCCTATAACTTAGAACAATTTTGGATTTAAGATAAGAACAAAATAGTGTATGAGACTTGGAAAACCTTAGAATAATTTATTAAGTGAGTATGAATAAACTTAAAGTAGAGAACTTAGCTAACCAAGAGAATTCCTCTAGAGAAAGATTCCATAAGAAATGTTAATTTAAGTGAAACTTCATAATAAACCTTAAAAGTGTATTAATACATTTGAGAATTTGATGATATGTTATTATGGGTCCAGGTGTGGGACCAAAATTATGTTGATGTTTAACTTGGCCAAATTGTGACATGTTATGAGAAAGTATATTATTGTTAAATATATATGGATATGCATTGAGTCATCATGCATTGTGAAAGTCCAGTGAACTCTATTATAAGGCTGTATGCATAGGAGATTGAATAACACCTTAGTGCAGGTGCGAATAGACTAAGTGTAGGTCATATCATTGACCTTGGGGGCGTCGGGGTGCGGGTGTCTTACAAATGGACAGTTGGTAGCTCCTTTGGGCCGTGGGATAGACTGATGCAAGCGCACCGACGATCCGGACCGAGATACTGTTCTATATCGCGATCATGTGAGAATATTGCTTTATAAAGCCTTGTTGCGCAAATGATTGATTTTTCTGGAAAGTACTTGATTTTATGGCTGATGAGAAAGTAGCATATCTCCTTGATCATTCTCTCCGATGTTTTTGTTTAGCTTCATGGAGTAGGATTTCTAGTACCGAATGTTAGATTTTGGTACCATGTGCACGTGCATAGTGAGTCAACATATTATTTGACATTTATTCATATAATGATAGATGTAACATCCTAAAAATTCTATATCTCTTAATCAGTAATTTTGACAGTTAACAGAATTTTACTGTTTAGTAATTTCTGAGCACTATAAAATTATTTTAATTATTCTGTCAGCATATTTAATCGTTTTGAGTGTTTTACTCCGTGTTAAGAAATAAAAATTTTTGGGCTAGGGAAAACTTTACGTAATTTAATTTTTATCGTTAGGTTTTAATTATTTTACGTAATCTGATTTGATATTTGTGCGTTTTCTAATTTTTATGATTTTATGGGTGATTATGAAATTTTTATGATACTTTGATCATTTTTGGGCTATTTGTGGGTCCTAGGTGGCCATACATGGGCCCAGGTAGGTCCCGCAAAGTGAAAAAAATTTTAGGGATAGAAAAATTTGTACTGTTGAGATGGAGATAGAGGATCTTACTAAACCTGAGTCCGGAGACAGTTTTAGAAAATTTCTTGTACTATGTTTTGTACTGTATTTAATTATCGGGTGATAAAAATACAGTAAAAATATTATTCAGAAGGTAATAGCAGATAGAAAAAATAAAATATTATATTGCTTAAGTCAACATTGGTGGTTTGGATATCCACCATTGATTAAATCAACGATGGAGAGTTGATCTTAATTTAATCAACGGTGGAGATTTGATCTTAAAAGTGAATAAGATCATTTATAACCGTTAGATAGAGATTAAATCAAGGGTGGAGATTCAGTCATATAAAATAGCTTTGACCATTTGTAACCATTGGATATAGATTTGATTAAGGGTGGAGATTTGGTCTTAAAAAGTAACAAGAATCATTCATGACCATTGGATGAAGATTTAATCAATGGTGAAGATTTAGTCTTAAAAAGTGACAAAGACCATTTATGACCATTGGATGTAAAGTAAGAAGGAGTAATCTTGACCTTTCATTTTGGAGACACATCTAATGACTAGAATTTAAAGGAGAAAGATCCAATGGCCTAGATTTAGTCTTCTAACTTAAAGTCTACCTTAATCTTAACCATTGAATTAATCAATGGCTAAGAATGCACAAATAATGGTGGCTTGGAGATTAGTCACATTTTGAAGAAGCAAGGAGGGGGGGATGGTTTTATGATGGTGTAGGAAATTAGCCAAGTTTCAAGACACCAATTATATGTTGTCTTAGTCATTATTGGTCATTGTTGATTCATTTTCAAGAAGCTAAGTTATCAAAATTTCTCTCTATTTCTCTTATCCTCTAAGTTTCGGCCAAGCACTCCAAGTATACTTTCCATCACTCTTTAATTTCATACAACCATATTTCTTGAATCCTTACCTTATTCTAAGCAACTTTCATGTTGGAGACTTTATCTAAATCATTCATTTTCAAGGAGTTTTTTCAAGAGCAAGTTCTAAGGTTTTTGAGGTGAGGTGTAAGGAAACTTCATTTCTTCTCTTCTTTTTCATGATCTAAACCATGTTTGATCCATGGTTCCTCTTAATCAAGCTTAATATACTAATTTCTTTGAGTTTGTTTTGTGTTTAAGAAACTTTTGTTGGTGGAGATCTTGTTCAAAGTGCAAAGCAAGGAGCTTTTTGAGGATCTTCAAGAGGTAAGAGGGAGATCCACCTCACCAACCAAGTATGGTGGTGAGAGATGGTCTTATATTTGATGGATGGTGAATCCATATGAGGATTCATATCCATAGTCATGTAATTATTTGTGGCTGTTTATGTGTTTGATTTATTTGTTCATGTTTTGTATGATTTGCATGATTTATTGCTTTTGATTATGGCATGCTTATGGTAGCTTATGGTATATATGATGAAATATGTATGTGTATGCCATGATGTGATGATGGAAAGGAAATTAATTTATGGCTCCAATGGCCAAAGGAAGAGTGGTCACAGTTTTGACACTCATGATTAGAGTTTATGTTGAAAATTTTCAAGAACAAGAGAATTAATTTTTGGTCCCTAGAACACGGTGAATTTCGGCCAAGACACCTCAAGATAGGTGTTCACAAATTAATATTTTCATGGATGATGAAATGAGATGTTTAGAAAAATAAGGAAAATAAACAAAAGATTTATTTTTCAAAGAGTACATGAACACGGTTTTAGAAGGATTTTGATTGATTTATTTTGTGTAAAAAGTTTCTAAGTGTTTTACTAAACATGAGTTTTAAATGAAAATAATAATGTTAATTTTAAGGATTTGCAAAGAAAGTGAAAAAGGATTTGTAAAGAAAGTGAAAATGGATTTGTAAAGAAAGTGAAAAATGAAAATGAACAAATGACTTGATTTCAAAGACCAAGTGTTCACGGTTTTTGTAAAGAATTTTTAATGGTTTTGTTTGTGTAAAACCATATCAATTTAGAAGGAAAAATATTTGATGGTTTCAATAGTCATGTCCACATTTTTGAAGGCTTGTAATGCCAAAATTTTTATGGAACAAAGTGATATTTTATAAAACGAAGTGTTTTGTCTCTCGAAAGATTTGACAGTTTTCAATGAACACGTTCACGGTTTTTGAAGACTTGCGGATACCTTGATTTTATAACAAAATGATTTTCGCACAAGAATTTGGAAAGAGAATTAGAGCGTTTATCACTTGAGAAAATCAAGTTTTTGTAAATGAAAATGTTTTCGAACTTCAATTTATTTTGAAGAAGGTTGTGTTTGGAAATGATTTGGGAAAAATGAAGAATATAATGGTGTTTTGAAAATTTACTAACATATAACTGATTTTCGAGTTTTGAAATACGTTAGAAAATGTTAAGTTTTGAAAGCGTTGATTTATATCAATGGAAAAGTGATTTTTTGTGGATTATATTTTGGAAAAGGATTTCTTGAGTAAGAAATGTGGAAAAAGATTTTCTTGAGTAAGAAAATGTGAAAAATGAAATACAAAATCATATTATTTTGAGAAAGGTTGAAAAGGAATTTTTGAAGGTTAAGAAATATTTTCTATAATAAAATGGTGATGAAAAATGTTTTACATATCTTAAAAACGTGATTTTTAAGCTACGCAATTTGAAAAATGTGTTGAAAATGATATTGATTTATTTAAGTCCAAAATAATATTTGGAATATTGAGGAGTATTTTACGTGATTGTAAAATGTTGAAAAATATTTTATGTATCTTAAAAATGATTTGAAATACAGTAAAATATTTCTACGCGATTTGAATTACATTTAAATATTTTATGTAATTTGAACTACTATTGAAAAATCAATATGTGATTTAAAAGTGATAGAATATTTTTACGTGATTGTGAAAATAACGAAAAATCATTATGTGATTTAGAAAGTGTTTTAAATATTTTGAGAATGATGGAAAATGATTTACGCGAGTTAAAAGAATGATTTTTAAGTTACGCGGTTTTGAAACAGTGGAAAAATACTATGCGATTTGAGAAATGTATATTTTTATGCGATTGAGAAAAATGTTGAAAAATTAGTACGTGGTTTAAAAGTGTAACAGAAGAGTTGCAGTATTTTGAAAACGTAACAGAAATATTACGAAATTTTGTAAACGTAACAGTAGTGTTACAGTATTGTGAAAACGTAATAAAAACGTTTTGGAATTTTAAAAAATGTAACAAAAGTGTTACGGTATTTTGAAAATGCAACAGAAGTGTTGTGGAATTGTGAAAACGTAACGGGAATGTTGCAAAATTTATGAAAACACGTCGAAAGTGTTTTATAACTATGAAAATGTGATAACATGATTTTGGTATTGAATATACAGTATGAATTACTGTCGAACCAATGTATGGACACTATTTGTGAAAATGACAAGTTTTGTCTGTGATTGGCATTTGGTCCATTTCACATGCATTGGAAAGATATGCCTGTGATTGGCATTGATGCATTATACATGCATTGGAAAAATATGCGTTGAGGCATATGATTACATTGAACAAATGAAATTGAAAGATTTCGCCCTTGTGGTTGGACTTGCACTGATATATTCGTGCATTGTATAAAGTATAGCTAATAAGCTATTTTGGCCCTTGTGGTTGAAAAGGGAATGAGAATTGATAGTGAGATCTCTGATGGATCTTGGGGGTGTCAAGGCGCGGCGGTCGACCAGTGGATATCTGTCTGTGGGCTAAGGCTAGACCATTTGCCACTTGGCGATGCAGTCCATTGCAACGCATTAACGATACCCGACAAGAACACGATTCTTTTCAACAACTGGGAGATTATCTGTGGGCTTAGGCTGGGCAATTAACCAGAGCATTCTTCTCGAAATTGTGAAAACCTCCATGGAGTTGTTTTTGAAAAACTGAGTCTATGTGCACATGCATGAATCTGAACATTTATATCTGTTTGATATATTAATTGAGGAATATTGGCTATGACAACTGTTTTGAATACTTGAACTGATGAATGATTGGATGATGATAGTTGATGGCATGATCATAATTCTGATATGATCTATCTGTATGATATGCTGTTTGTGTTATCTTTGTGCTACCATGTTGGTATTGGCGTAGGTGATCTCACCTCTTTGTTATATTATTTTGCTGTGTTTGTATTGTAAAAACTATATAGTAGAAGGAACGAGTTGTCTTAGACATAAAAGGTGACAAATACCTTTGTGTTTGGAAACAACATCAGAGAATGACCTTTCCAGATTGGATAGCTTACAGTGTTGACAAAGAAGAGATGTTTGGGGACAAAGAACAGATGTAGAACAGATGTCTGATGCATCAAGATGGATACACAACAGAATACGTATGTAGAGTTTTTTTTTATCGTTAGTGTTGTACCGTGCTATTAAGTAGGACCCGTGATGGGATTTGCTACTTTTAAAAAAAAAGAGAGAGTTTTTTGTTAGTTTCATATTTCTCTTTAAATTGTTAAATATTAATTGGTGTCAATATTAAATGCATTTTCAGTAATACTTAAGAATTTCAGTAAGTTTATGTTTCAGCAAGAAAGAAATTTTAAAACTCACATTTTATAACTCAAACCTTGTGCGAACTTCTTTTCAGTTTATGAGTCGGGAGTCAGAAATGTGATGCCCTGAGGAGGGTGTTACAATAGAACTATTGTTTATTGATGTATAATTGCCTAGATTTGTTCAATTGTTTATTATGTGAATCTTGATACTGATTATTATTCCTGCTATGCTATGTGGGCGTCCTACGTCGTTCTGTTTCTTTACTGCCATAATTGGTACTGAATGTAAGATATTTCACCTCTTTTCTATATTTATGTTATTTTGTATATTTATGTGTTTCTCTGAAGACGTTGGTGAAGAAGGGGAAGTGCACGAATTCCCTGGGTTTTGGCCTGACTTTGATTAGTACCTGTTTGGAACATGATGTCCCATCCACGTGGCTTTTGGGATATGTTCGGCTAACATTTAATGGAGGTCCGGACTGCTGGCACATCAACCTGAGCACGGATCGTTGTATCTACCATAGAGACGTGACGGTGTCTCTGGCATGGGGTCGTCATGATTCGCCTATTTTCACTGCTAATGCACATTTGTATTTAGAGCTTTACTTGCCCATTCGTGATATATGGGGTGAGCGTTACTACTCCCCACAAGAGGATTCATTCTTATCCTCTGCACGAGCCCCCGCTTGTAACTCGGTTGCTCCGATGATGATTTTCTCTGACGAGGAAGACCCTGTGGAAGATCCAGCCACGGTTCCTTCTCATTAGTTTTAAGGGTTGATGCTGTTGATAGTTACTAATGGCTATCTATAAATCTTTTTGGGGGCCTAGGTGTTTTGTCTTTTTGGTGGGCTATATATGTATAATCATTTTGGGGCATGAAAAACTTTTGTTTTTTTTTGTATATCTGTTGATGTAACTAAACAAGTATGGTACAAATATATATATGTGATGTATGGTTTACTTCTTATATTAATTTCCGCTATAATTATGTTTCATCATTTTTTTTAAACAAAAAAAAAGAATCCACAAAATTAATTATACGTTTATAAATTAACAAGCTTACCTATATTAAAATGAACCGGGTCTTAGCTTGTGTTTTATTTTCCGCATTGTGGTCTTGGTGTGACGTTCCCTCCTCAAAAGGGGGCATTACACTAGTTTGGTATCAGAGTCCCGGTTTAAGTTTTCTTTTAGGTTCTTGTGGTTAAGTCTATCTTGTTTGTGTTGTGTGATTCTCTGTGTTTGGTATTCCAAAAGGATACATCTAATTTTTCCTTGTGTTTTGTTCAGTTTACTCTGAAAAAGCGTAATGGCATGCGGTGGAGGTATTGCTACAACTGTTGAAGCCATGCAACAAATAGCGGACGTTATCGCACAACAAATTGAAAGAGCTGCTCAACAGCAGGAAATGGCTGCACAACTTTTGGAAGCATCTGCTGATGCTCAAAATCTGTCAAAGTTTCGTCGTAACAGCCCTCCTCAGTTTAAGGGAGAATTTGATCCAGATAAGGCTAGTCTTTCGATCAAGAAGTTGGAGAAAATTTTCAGAGGCACGAACTATGTGAAAAACAAGAAGGTAACCTATGCTGCTTTCATATTGATGGGAGATGCGAAAGATTGGTGGAATGGAGCACAGAGGCTACTACAAGCTAAAGGTCGAGCAATCACCTAGGAGGTATTCAAGGATAAATTCTTGGAGAAGTATTTTCCAGTAAGTGCCAGATATGCCAAAGAGATGGAGTTCCTCAGTTTGAGATAAGGGAACATGACTATCAGCAAGTATGCTGCGAGGTTCGAGAGCTTGTCCAAATTTCCAACGTATTTCCAACACCAACCAGACGAGGTGTGGAAGTGTCAGAAATTTAAGGAAGGATTGAGGCATGATGTCAAGAGGGCGGTCATAACTTTGAAGATCAACCAATTTTTAGAACTGTTAGACACGTGTCACCGAGTGGAAGATCTAGATCAGGCGCGGGATATGAGAAATCGTAACTTTGGACCTACTAGATTCCAAAGAGAAGGTGGCAACAATGCAAACCGCTTTCAGAAGAAACCTTATTCCCGACCATCGGGAAATCAACAACAATCACCTGATGGAGGTCCCAGTGTAGGTTCTGGCAGAAATTGAACTAGTTAGAATATGGTGTCTACGCCAAAGTGTATGAAGTGCGGGAAGGATCACCTAACGAGGGATTGCGCCATCAAAGGAATCATCTGTTTTTGATGTGGAAAGCCTGGGCATATATCTTATGACTGCAACCAAGCCAAGGCAGAGCCTTTAGTTAACACTGCAAGAGCTGCAAAACCACAAGCGGGAGGCCAAGTTTACACAATGAGTTGAGCGGAAGCCTCCGAATCTGAAGATCTGATACAAGGAGAGGGTACCATAAGAGGTAATCTTTTGACTGTACTGTATGACTCTGGGGCAACCCACTTTTTCATTTCTTATGATTGTGTGCGATGACTTAGTTTACTTGTGTCTTCCTTACCTTTTGACTAGACTGTTTCTACCCCTACAGCTAAACCTTTTGTTACCACCAAAGTTTGTTTAGATTGTCCTTTAATTATCGAAGGTCGAACCTTTTCTGTCGCTTTGATCTGTTTACCCATTTCCCAATTAGATGTAATTCTAGGAATGGATTAGTTGTCTTGTAACTATGTCCTGTAAGACTGTTCTAGTAAGACCATTTTTTTCCCTATGGATGAAGTTCCTAGATTTCTGACGGCCAACCAAGTTCAAGTTTTCTTGAAAGAAGGAGCTCAGGGATACGTGTTATTATCTTCCTTAAAAGTTGAGGGCGAGGCTGATGTGAATGCAATTCCAGTGTTTAACGAGTTTCCCCAAGTCTTTTTTGATGATGTACCTAGTCTACGTTGGAGCAAGAGATAGAGTTCACCATTGATCTTATGCCTGGATCTGATCCTATATCTATAGTGCCCTATAGGATGTCACCATCTGAGTTAGTTGAGCTCAAGAAGCAGTTAGAAGAACTCTTGGAAAAGCAGTTTGTTAGATCCAATGTATCACCATGGGGAGCACCAGTGTTGCTAGTCAAAAAGAAGGATAGGACTTCGCGATTGTGTGTAGACTATCGCCAGCTGAATAAAGTCGCAATCAAGAATAAGTATCCATTCTCGAGGATAGACGACTTAATGGATCAACTAAAAGGAGCAGCGATATTCTCTAAGATCGATCTGTGATTGGGCTACCATCTGATTCGAGTAAAGGTGGAAGATATTTCCAAAATGGTTTTTCATACCCGTTACGGTTATTACGAATATCTTGTGATGTCGTTTGATGTGACAAATGCCCCTACCATATTCATGGATTACATGAATAGAATCTTTCATCCTTACTTAGGCAGATTCGTAGTTGTCTTCATTGACGACATTCTAATCTACTCCAGAAATGATGAGGACCATGCAGAACACCTCAGTATAGTTCTCCAAATTCTGAAGGAGAAGAAGTTATACGCCAAGCTGTCGAAGTGTGAGTTATGCCTAGAAGAGGTCAAGTTTTTGGGCTATGTAATCAAAAAGGAAGGGATTGCAGTAAATCCGTTAAAAGTGGAAGCAATTCTACAATGGAAAAGGCCGAAGATAGTGATAGAAATTTGGAGCTTTGTGGGACTAGTTAGATATTATCGGAGATTCATTGAGGGATTCTCTAAGATAACAGTGCCTCTCACTCAGCTCACACGAAAGAATCAAGCCTTTAAGTGGACTAATGCTTGCGAAGAAAGTTTCCAAGAATTGAAGAAATGACTAACTACTTCACTAGTGTTAGTTCTACCCGATCCAAGTGAACCTTTCGAAGTGTATTGCGATGCTTCATACCCAGGATTAGGATGTGTGCTTATGCAAAATAGAAAAGTGGTGACTTATGCTTTGAGACAGTTACGAGTGCATGAGAAAAACTACCTAACACATGACCTAGAATTAGCGGCTATTGTATTCACTTTGAAGATATGGAGGCACTTTCTTTATGGGGCAACATTCAACGTCTTTAGCGACCACAAGAGCTTCAAGTACCAGTACGACCAAAAGGAGTTAAATATGAAACAGCAAAGGTGGTTAGAATTTCTAAAAGATTATGATTTTCAACTTCAATATCACCGTGAAAAGGCAAACGTCGTTGCAGATGCTTTGAGCAGGAAGATGCTCAGTATCACTGCTATGATGGTTAAGGAAAAGGATTTGACAGAGCAATTCAGGAATGTATGGTCCTTTATGGAATTGGCACCCAGGAAGATTCGTATGAACATGGTCACTATTTCAAATAACTTAATGGAAGACATCCGAGAGAAACAGAAAGTTAATAAGTTTTTGCAAGATGAAAGGGAGCTGATGAAGGAAGGCGGTGTGACAACATTAGAGGAAGGACTGATGGAATCCTAAGATTCAGAGGCAGAGTTTGTGTACCCAAGGATCAAGAACTTAGGAAGTATATTCTCGAACACGCCCACATGAGCCAATTGAGTATGCATCCGGGAATAACCAAGATGTACCAAGACCTGAAATAGTTATTTTGGTGGCATGGAATAAAGAGTGATATTACCAGATATGTGTCGTCTTGTCTGATTTGTCAGAAAGCAAAGGTTGAACTCTAGAGACCGTCAGGAATGTTGCAACCCTTAGTTATTCTCGAATGGAAGTGGGATAGTATTGCGATGGACTTTGTGGTTGGATTGCCAAAGACCAGAAAGAGCTACGATTCAATATGGGTAATCGTTGATCGACTTACAAAGTCAACACATTTCTTACTAATCAATATAAGGTACAAGATAGAGAAGTTGACTCAGCTATATATTGGTGAGATCGTTAGGCTACATGGTGTGCCGACCAGTATCATTTCGGATAGAGATCCAAGGTTCACATCTAAGTTTTGGCAAAGTTTACAAAAAGCATTGGGAACTAAACTTTGGTTGAGTTTTGCTTATCATCCTCAAACTGATGGTCAATCGGAAATGATGATTCAATCATTGGAAGATTTGGTTAGAGCTTGCACTTTGGGACAGACTGGAAGCTGGGATGAAGTTTTACCATTAGTAGAGTTCACCTACAACAATAGTTTTCATTCGAGCATAAGAATAGCACCCTATGAGGCTCTATATGGACGACAGTGCAGAACACCTTTGTATTTGTACCAAGATGGCGAGCGCCTTACTATTGGACCTGATCTTATATAGCAAATGACTGAGAAGGTCAAGATGATTCAGGAAAAGATGAGGACGACTCAAAGTCAACAAAAGAGCTATGCTAACAAAAGAAAAAAGCCTCTTGAGTTTGAGGAAGGCGAGCATGTGTATTTGAAAGTCATGCCTACGACTGGGGTCGACCGAGTTCTGAAATCTAGAAAACTTCTTCGCCTGATAAGTCTAGTAGCTTACCAAATAACCTTGCCACATTTTCTTTCTAACTTTCACAATGTTTTTCATGTATCATAATTATGAAAATATATTCCTGACCCGAGCCATTTTATAGCATCGAACACTGTACAATTGAACGAGAACCTAACCTCTAAGACACCTCATATAAGGATTGAAGATAGGAGAGTAAAGCAACTCAAAGGGAAGGAGATTCCGTTAGTAAAAGTAATATGGAATGACACAACCAGAGATGCAACGTGGGAGTTAGAAGACAAAATGAAGGAGCAACATCCACAACTATTCTAAGGTATACAAATTTCGAGGACGAAATTTCTTTTTAGAAGAGGAGAGTTGTAACGTCCCAAAAATTGATAATTTCATGATAAATAGTCATTTTATAATATTTGTGATTTTTGTGAATTTTGTGAATTTTTCCAGAAATGTTGAATATTTTAATATATTTCTCGTTTTACGTATATGCTGAGTAGAGCCGAGAAAATGAAATATTTTTCTCGAGGCTGGTAAACCTTGAACTGTGAAAACGTCGACGGGGGATCTTACTAAACCCGTGGCTGGGGCACAATTTACGAGTTTTCTATTTTTTAATATTTTTATCTGATAAATAAAAATCATTGTATATTTTATTATCCATTGGACAATAAATACTGACTTCTATTAATTGTAACAATTGTCTATTGAATAACAACTTGTAGTAGGAATCCCTATCACCTTATCTAGAAATCTACTTTATGTCACATCACCTTGATTTTTTTTTAAAAAAAGTGATTTTTGGCTCTTGAAGAAGATTTGGAGGAAGTTTCCTAGCAACTTTTTAAGCATGCATGAAGCCCTTCTCTCTCTCTTCTCTCCATGTGTGCCGCAGCTTGTGGGGGGGAATGGGGAGCCAAATATCTCATTTCATTTTTCTTATTCACATCACTTGTTCATTTTGAATTTTCACTTCACTTTCTTCACATTTTCTCTCTCACTTTCTATCACATTTCTCCCTTCTCTTTCTTCCTCTCCCACCTCACGGCCACACCACCATTTCCACCTCCATGCTTACAAAAATTTCAAGTGACCATATTTCTATACACTATCCACATTCTAAGACCTTTTCTTGTTGGATTCATCTCTAAAAGCTCATATTTTCATCATTTTTCTTCAAGATCGAAGCTTGAAACTTTTGAGGTAAACTTTTGATCTTCGCTTTCCCTTTCTCTTTTTTTTTTTTCGTGTTCATGGTCATCACAATGACCATTGACTCTTTTCTTTTCAAACCCTTGTTAGTTGTGGCTTCTGAATACTCAAGAAGGAGGGGTTGAATTGAGTAATAAAATTTTTGAAACGTATTCCCCTTTTTGCAAAAACTGATTCTTTTCTTTAACTATGAAAAAGATTTTATCAACCAACAAACTAAAATGTGTTTTTGCAAGATATATTGCAATCAAGACTTGAAACTTAAAAAGAAATATTAACAATAAGATTGATTTCAGATATGAACAAGATTATAAACTTATCAAATCATGCAAACATCCTTAACGTATTGTTTAACTCATACAATCAGCAATAAAGCATATAAAGAGTTAAGGGATAGAGAGACTTGCAAACCGAGATTTATCCTGGTTCAGCTACCTCCTCTGGTAACCTACATCCTGTCCCCACACCATTGTGAGATTTATCCACTATTGAAAAATCAATATACAAGATTCTTTACATAAGCTTCAATTCTAGATTCCTTCTATCCAAATGACAGCTTTTCAAGTCAAAGCAATCTTGCAATTCCCACAAGAATTCCTTCTATTCTTGCATAACTCCAAGAGTCCCTTCTACTCTTGATTTCATCAGCGAGAGAACCTTCTCTCTTATCTCTATTTCACAGAAATAAAAAGATTGATTCAGATTCTAAAAATCAGATACAACAATTTGAAGTTCTACAGAAAAGAATACTCTGTTTTCTTTCAATGAAAAGCTCTCACAGTATTTTTGTTATTTATCTCAAATTTCGAATCAATTGTTAATTGGAAAGTGTTTGCCAATGTCCTTATATAGGTATATTTCAAACTAGATCCATTGGATACACTTTACAAGTTAGTTAAGATCAAAACAGATTTATCTGAAAAATTTTATTCTCAGTCAATCGATTAGTACACAAATGTATTAAACAAAATTTCACTTTTATAACATGTGTACATCGATTGCCTAATCGATTGTGTTCTTGGAAGTTCTTGATTCTTGATTTATACACACATGAGTACATCGATGTTGTTCTTTAAACACATTCGTATTTTCAGCCCAGAAGTTTGTACATCGATTACCTAATCGATTGTATAACTATTTCAAAAAGTTCTTGCTTCTGTTCTGGTTTATACATAGATGTATCAATCGATGTACAGATGTAAAATTGCATACTGATCAAGTAAGTCCAGAATTAATTGATGTATAAATATATATATAACATTTATACATAGATGTTGATAAACACATATTTTATTCATTAAGAAACCCTTATATTTAGTCATTTACACTCTCCATATTCTTAATTGATTGAGTTTGACATGATTTTGTGAGTTTGAGCTCAAATTGGTCCTAATTGAATATTTTCAGCATTATTGAGATTTTACACTGTTTCTGTATTTTGGTCATAACTTGAGTTCCTGATATCTGAAAATCATGAATTTTATCTTGTAGGAAAGCTAAGAGGAAGCTCTACAACTTTGATGAAGAGCTCGAAGTCCGATTCAGATGTATAAGGGACCTAAGTTTACATGGAAGTCAGAATACAGGTTCTGTCAGTAGAATCCGAACAGTGTGCACTCATAAAATCATATCTCAAGATGTAATAATGGAGATGGGCTGAAATTTGGATAGTGGATAGTCAAGATCCAAATAAACAACTTTTATGAAGAACACATTTTCAGAAAAAGAAGTCTAGTAGGTCATTTTGAGCTTGCAAGTCGGAACAGAGGTGCTGAAGTTGGGTTTGAGCAACCTACGGTATTTGGGACATATCTTGGGCTTAAGGAAGCCAAATTGGACGAACCAGCTATCCATTTTATAGCCAAGACAAGGATCTACAACTTTTATGAAGAACACTTTTCGTGGTTCTGAAGTATAGTGGGTCGTTTTTGGCTTCCAAGTCAGACACGAAATTTTCGTCCTCAACCACCCACTCATCCATCCACTAATCCACTCATCCATCCACTAATCCACTCATCCACTCATCCACTCATCCACTAACTCACCCATTCATCCACTCATACACTAATCGAACCACTTAACCACTCCACCCACTCATCCACTAATCCATCCACTCATCCATCCACTCACCCATTCATGTCCATAATTTCCCACTCACCAAAAGTCCTTTGGCATTTTTCACTAATTCAACCACTCAACCATTCCACTCACTCATCCACTAAACTAATCCACTAAACCAACCCACTAATCCATCCACTCAAACACTCCACTCACTCACCCACTCATCCACCCACTTCCCTTTGTCATTTTGTTACCTTAGACTTCTATAAAAGGCACCATTTATCATGAACAAGATGTAACTCTCCTTCATTTTCTCTCTTAGTTTCTTGTTTCTTCATAGTTTCTTCTTGTTTCTTCATAGTTTTTCTTGTGATTTCTTTCTAGCTATGTGTAACTAAAACTCCCTTGGTTAAGGGGGTGATGAAACCGCTAGTATTAATGTTGTAAACTTTGCATATTTGATTATTTCAACACAGTTATGTTTTTATTCATATATTTCTGAATCTATTGTTGGTATGAAGGTTTTTGTACTTGTTTCTACTTTCAAAGTAGTAGATTTAGGTTTATTATGCGCGGTTGCGGTAGTAGATCTAGTGGGATGTATGATGTTCATGTGGGTATAATTATCTTTGTCCTATTTGCCAGTTATAAAAGTGGTAGAACTGGGTTTATTATGTGCGGTTGCGATATTAGATCTAGAGAAATATATGTTCTAAGTAATTTAATCCCGGTGTGTGATTAGACCTTAGTGTAATTAGTTTTCTAAATCTTAATGCAATTGTTGGATAGTTGTAAGAGCGGTTGCTTTATGACTAATCAGTGATTAGGAGTTGATTTGAGCGGTTGCTAAATTGGCCAACACGTAAGGAAAACAGAGATTTAATATCACAATTGCATAAAAACATAATTGAGCATGTTGGAATAAAAAGGATATGTGGATTTACATTATCATATAAATCTAGTGGTGGATTCAATCTCTTAACCAATTTTCTTATATTGTTGATTTCAGTTTGTTTATTGTTATCTTTGAAGCTATTCATTGTTCATCAAAACTCCAAAACCCCCTTTTACTGTTTATTGTTAATCAGAGTCTAAATTGGGAATTGTTTAATAGTGTTAATTGAATTGGTTCTCTGTGGATCGACCCTTACTAACTACAACTAGTTGTAAGGTTTTTATTTTCTGGTGGGTCTGACAACTGATTTTTATCTTAATTTTAATCACTACATCCGCACGCATCAAAATGGATAAGAACAAAAAGGATGTCATTCTTTCAAACCTGAGAAAACATTTTCCTTCTTTTCCTCAAAATGCTCTGAGAAAAATCTACAAAGTTCGATGTGAAAGATTGAGACTGTTAATGCACAAAGGTATGCCAGAAGATGTACGCTGGATAATTGAAGCAAAGGTTCGATTAGTAGGTGAGTCCTCAATTTCATTTGACTCATATATGCCCGGTCTTGGAAGAAGTTCATATTCTAAAAGGAGAAGAACAAAAAGGTTACAAGTCTGTTACAAATGTGGACGATGGAACTGTAACAAGCGATGTCATACTTTGGGGATGGTTTCCGCAAATAGAGAAGATAAAATTTTCTTCATTAAGAATGGACTGAGTAAGGAGTCATTAGATGATATCTTATCGACTCTTGAGACGCATTCTTGTGGATTGGTGCATCGTGAAATTCTTAAATTGTGGAATCTCTTCAAGGATGAAGAAAAACGCTACAGTCTTGGGAATCTGACTCTAAAAGACCCTGTTTGCCAGTTTATAAGAAAATTGGATGGGAAGCCTATCCCCGACTCATAGAAGGCGTTTAAGCGTTTTACGGGACGTAAAACCAGAGGAAGATGTGAGCCACAATCACAACAATCTGTACATATCATCATCATCTTCTTCTTCTTCTTCTTCTTCTTCTTCTTCTTCTTCTTCTTCTTCTTCTTCTTCTTCATGTCATCTCTCAAAAACAAAAAAAAAACAAAAAAAAAATTATGTATACGTCTTAGGGTTGGCTTTGGTAACACACACCGTGAATGGGGAAATGCATGCATCCTGATCCAGCCTTCTTAATTGAAAAACAAAGAAGGTAGATTGTATCCCACATGTGAGGCAGCCAGGCGTATTATGGCCACTTGTCCCTTTTGGGAGCCCTATGTTGCGCTGGTCTTGAATGGGTCGAATACTGGTCAACAATGCTTTGGCACAAAGCCGAAAGAGCTGACTACCTCCATCCCAATCTTAAGTAAGTATACACTCATCTTTCATCAAGTTTTTCTAACAAATTCAAAAAAAAAAAAAAAAAAAGAGGACGTGATGTCTCTTGCACTCATGTGTGCCAAGTATAAAGATACGCCATGGACACTGTACATACAGGTATGTCATCATTTTCTATTTCTTTTATCTTTGTATCATTTTGTTGTATTTTAATTTTTGTACAGACGATCCTTTGAGCAGGGTCCTTTAGGGGTTTCAAGACTTCTTTACCTTGATGGTTTTCTTGAAGTCAAACAAATAAAAAATAAAAAAAAATAAAAAAAAATAAAAAAAAAAAAAAAAGTAAAAAAAAAGAGGAGAAAAGATTCTGTGTTTCTTAATTTCAACCTTTTCGACAACCTTGACCAACCTACCCTCATAGGTGCAATTATTCCCCTTTCCATTCTTTTTCCTACTTAAACACTCCATTTTCTCCATTTTCCTTCAACTCGAAACACTCAAAGGGAGGAAGAGTATAGAATGGGGCCTTCTATTCGTAACCTCAAAAATGTCGTGTTTTTTGTGGGTCGAGTTATGGGAAGGGATTAGAGTTTGTAAACGCAGTACTAGCACTCTTGGTCGATCACTTGCTGCGAGGAATATTCATCTTGTATATGGGGAGGTTGTCGTGGGTTAATGGGGGCTGTATCACTTGCTGCTTCTATAGGAGGCGATCGGGTTTTAGGTGTTATTCCTAAACCTTTGGTGAAAATAACATCACCGGAAAACAGTTGGAGAAGAAATTCAGGTAACATCTATGCATGGACGAATGAAGACAATGGTTGACAATTCTGATGCATTTATTGTCTTACCAGGTGGATTTGATACTTTAGAAGAAATTTTTCAAATTGTCTCTTGGGCCGAACTAAACATCCACCATAGACCCATTGGTTTGTTGAATGTTAATAATTTCTTTGATCTTTTGTTATCTTTTCTTGACAAAGCTGTGGAACAGAAATTTATCACTCCTTCAGCAAGACAACTTCTTATCTCTGCCTCCACTATTGATGAGCTCATTGATAAATTAGAAGCTTTTGAGTATGTACCTGATCCGGTATTAGCTCAGATAGATTGGTCAACAGGAAGCAGCGAAGGAAGTAACAAGAAACAAAAGCCAGATCTGCGACTTCATCTTTAATGGGTTTGATTTTATTGTACCTTGTTTCTGTTTAAATTTGTGTCAGCTTTCTCTAACAGGTAATATCTTCTGTCCTTTACTCATCTATATTTTAACATTGAGGACAATGTTGTGATTTAGTTGGGGGGGAAGGATAGTTGACCCAAAATATATATATATATATATATATATATATATATATATATATATATATATATATATATATATATAAATAAAAAAAATTGTTGTGTTGTTTGGAAAGTATGATATGATTGTCATGTACTTATTAAATCAATTAGTGATGGCGAGTAAGGAGTAATTTTACTCTTGAGACGCATCTTAATTGGTGGCGAGTAAGGAGTTTTTAGGTAATAACTAATTAGTACTAAAGTTTTATTGTTTGATTTCTTTTCGTGGGTCGATGCGGATCTTGAGGTGTGTTTCTTTTCGCTGGCGTTGATTCACTTCTTATCGGGTTGTGTTGCTCTTTTCTATATCTCTCTTTCACATTGAAGGCAATGTTATATTAAGCGTGGGGAGAGATTTCAAGCATGTTCTTTTTGTTAAAAAAATTCAAAAAAAAAAAAAAGAAAAGAAAAAAAATGGGGTTCATTGCATGATTGAATAACTTTTCTCCCTTCTTGAACTGATATGCTTGGTGATGGATGATTAAATTGATGAATTGAGTTTGATGGATGCATACCTTGTGAGATTTTGAGCCTAATGGATGGATTCAACATTTATGTCATTCTCTTCTTTCTTGTGTGATTTTCACTCATGTTAATGACCACTCTAGAACTTGCTTTGATTCTTTTTTAGGCTACATTTCACTTGCATGCATGAACATGATTGAGGCCCTCTTTCTTAATTAGCTAGTTTAACCAAATAGCCAACCTTGTTTTCAATATGATATCAAGCACTCTTTTGATTTCTTGAAAATTCTCTGATTCCTGCCAACCTTGTATATTTTTCTTTGCTTAACCCCTTTGAGCTTATTTGACCATTCCTTGTTTCTAGCTCATCATGTGCCTTAAATGAGAAATCGTGTTCTTACTTTACCTTAGGGAATAAAAGAACATTAGCTTGGTTAATGGATGAGTTTTTGAACAAGTGTGGGGGTGTGTGTACAAAATGGTTGTTGAAAAAGAAAAGAGTGCCCAAAAAAAAAAAAAATGTATGTATATAGTTATGTTCATATATATAAAAAGAAAAAAAAAAAAAAAAAAAAAACCAAGTGTTTAAAAAAAGAAAAGGATTGGGAAATGAATATGTAAAGGGATATACACTAGAGTTGGGATGAACTTTTATACTTGTTATTTGAACTCAGCTCTCATTTGCTTTTATTCTCTTTGGTATTTATCTTCTCATATCCATTTTATCCTCTCCTGTTACCTTGACCTCACTACAACCTTGAATAAAGTCCTCATGATTTGTGTGTGCATGTGTTTTGAGTAGTGGAGAAGTAGAAGATAAGCAAGCTTATGGTAGTGCAATTTTCATGGGTTGAATTGAGTGAAATACCTACCCTTTAAACACTTGAGAGATTGAGAGGGAATCTTGTGAAGATCTATCATTCTCGATTCATGTTGAAGATACCTTGCTTGATGGTTTGAGATGTGGAGAATTGTTAACTCATGAATGTTTTGATCCTGAACCTTTGGTTGTTCTTCTTGATTGTAAAATTTTGGTCTTGAGTTTTGCCCAGGAGTGCAAAAAGCTAAGTGTGGGGAATTTGATAAACACATATTTTATTCATTAAGAAACCCTTATATTTAGTCATTTACACTCTCCATATTCTTAATTGATTGAGTTTGACATGATTTTGTGAGTTTGAGCTCAAATTGGTCCTAATTGAATATTTTCAGCATTATTGAGATTTTACACTGTTTCTGTATTTTGGTCATAACTTGAGTTCCTGATATCTGAAAATCATGAATTTTATCTTGTAGGAAAGCTAAGAGGAAGCTCTACAACTTTGATGAAGAGCTCAAAGTCCGATTCAGATGTATAAGGGACCTAACTTTATATGGAAGTCAGAATACGGGTTCTGTCAGTAGAATCCAAATAGTGTGCACTCATAAATTCATATCTCAAGATATAATAATGGATATGGGCTGAAATTTGGACAGTGGATAGTCAAGATCCAAATAAACAAAGTTCATGAAGAACACATTTTCAGAAAAAGAAGTCTAGTAGGTCATTTTGAGCTTGCAAGTCGGAACAGAGGTGCTGAAGTTGGGTTTGAGCAACCTATGGTATTTGGGACATATCTTGGGCTTAAGGAAGCCAAATTGGACGAACCAGCTATCCATTTTATAGCCAAGACAAGGATCTACAACTTTTATGAAGAACACTTTTCGTGGTTCTGAAGTATAGTGGGTCGTTTTTGGCTTCCAAGTCAGACACGAAATTTTCGTCCTCAACCACCCACTCATCCATCCACTAATCCACTCATCCATCCACTAATCCACTCATCCACTCATCCACTCATCCACTAACTCACCCATTCATCCACTCATACACTAATCCAACCACTTAACCACTCCACCCACTCATCCACTAATCCATCCACTCATCCATCCACTCACCCATTCATGTCCATAATTTCCCACTCACCAAAAGTCCTTTGGCATTTTTCACTAATTCAACCACTCAACCATTCCACTCACTCATCCACTAAACCAATCCACTAAACTAACCCACTAATCCATCCACTCAAACACTCCACTCACTCACCCACTCATCCACCCACTTCCCTTTGTCATTTTGTTACCTTAGACTTCTATAAAAGGCACCATTTATCATGAATGAGATGTAACTCTCCTTCATTTTCTCTCTTAGTTTCTTGTTTCTTCATAGTTTCTTCTTGTTTCTTCATAGTTTTTCTTGTGATTTCTTTCTAGCTATGTGTAACTAAACCTCCCTTGGTTAAGGGGGTGATGAAACCGCTGTATTAATGTTGTAAACTTTGCATATTTGATTATTTCAACACAGTTATGTTTTTATTCATATATTTCGAATCTATTGTTGGTATGAAGGTTTTTGTACTTGTTTCTACTTTCAAAGTAGTAGATCTAGGTTTATTATGCGCGGTTGCGGTAGTAGATCTAGTGGGATGTATGATGTTCATGTGGGTATAATTATCTTTGTGCTATTTGCCGTTATAAAAGTGGTAGATCTGGGTTTATTATGCGCATGTTGCGGTATTAGATCTAGAGAAATATATGTTCTAAGTAATTTAATCCCGGTGTGTGATTAGACCTTAGTGTAATTGGTTTTCTAAATCTTAATGCAATTGTTGGATAGTTGTAAGAGCGGTTGCTTTATGACTAATCAGTGATTAGGAGTTGATTTGAGCGGTTGCTAAATTGGCCAACACATAAGGAAAACAGAGATTTAATATCACAATTGCATAAAAACATAATTGAGCATGTTGGAATAAAAAGGATATGTGGATTTACATTATCATATAAATCTAGTGGTGGATTCAATCTCTTAACCAATTTTCTTATATTGTTGATTTCAGTTTGTTTATTGTTATCTTTGAAACTGTTCATTGTTCATCAAAACTCCAAAACCCCCCTTTTACTGTTTATTGTTAATCAGAGTCTAAATTGGGAATTGTTTAATAGTGTTAATTGAATTGGTTCTCTGTGGTCGACCCTTACTAACTACAACTAGTTGTAAGGTTTTTATTTTCTGGTGGGCCTGACAACTGATTTTTATCTTAATTTTAATCACTACATCCGCACGCATCAGATGTACACTGAGATTTTCATTAAAAGTTAGTTAATTAACAGAAAGTACGTTGATGTACACATAGATGTACAAACTTGTTAATTAACCTTTTTCATTCTTAATCCATTTTTACTTTTGAAAACCATTTTTACTTATTGTGATAGCTTAATCAAAGAATTAAACAAAGTCTTTTCTTTACAAAAAGATTCCTAATGATCTTCCTTGAATTCCTTTCTTCATGATGCTCCTTCTTTAAGTTTTCCTTTATGATCCTTGATCCTTTGCATCCACTGTTCTTGCTTCATTAAATCTCATTAATAAAATCAAGGTTGGCAAGTAGTTAGTGAATCAAAGTAATAATCATGTTAAGTTTAGTCATTAATCAAAACATACTAGAGGCATTTATCCACAAACTCCCCCTTTTTGATTGATGACAAACTTACCATACATAACATGTTTATCATTCAAAAATATCTTAGGAAGTAATTAGAAATATCAGAGTAAATATCAGAGTAATTAAAAATGCAGCAGTTTATCAGAGTAAATATCAGAGTAATTAAAAATGCAACAGTTGTTTACCACTTACTCCCCCTGTCTAATTGATAGATTATATCATTTGAACATGTATAGGATCATTGCATCATTATTTAGTAGTATGGTACTCATTCTCCCCCTTTGTCATTATCAAAAAGACTATGCATGGGAGATTTAAAGTATTTAAAACAGGTAATATATGAGAAATTTGATCATTCAGTGATATCAGCATAATCAAAACAAACTATATTCATCATTGTTCAAAAAAAATGCTAACATTATTTTAAACACACAAGATACCCTAAGATCTAAACATCTTCATTGGTCCTTGGTTCTTCATTGTGTGTTGAAGCTTGGGTTGCTTGCTCTTCAGGATTGCCTTCCTCTTCAGGTACAGCAGCAGCAGTAGCAACTTCTCTAGCTATATTCACAACATCTTTAGAAGTTGGATGAACTTCTGGAGGTGCAATGATTGAAATACCTAAATGTTGGTGCAAAGCGGCCATTTGGCCTTTCAATGTATTTAGTCTAATACTTAGATAGTCAATAGACTGTTTCATCATTATATGGTGCTTGGTTTGCCTAGCCTCAAAACTTTGAAACATTTAGAGCAACTTGTCTATCTTGTTATCCATCTCAGAGTTATCCACAACAGCTCTTGGTTCTTCACCAGCTGTCTTAACCCACTCTCCATTAGTTTTAGCAAACTTCATCTTGCTAATGGTTCCTTTACCAAACTTGTGAGTTGCCTCTCTAGACTGAAACTTCTCTTCATTCTCCAAAGAGACTCCAAAATGTTCTAGTAACCTCACCACTAAGCCAGGATAGGGTAGGGTAGCTCTACTGATTTTGCAATCCAGCATGTGTCTAGCAATTATGAAGTTCCAACTCATCTGATTCCTCTATATCATAGCCCAGAGTAGCAAAATATCATTATTTTGCAAGGCTGCATGATTACCAGATTTGGGTAATAGTATCCTGCTCAGCACATATTGCAGGAGCCTATGCTGAATGTGCATAGTGCTGATATTGATCAGTCTTCCTTCTGGTGCGTTTTCAATTAGAAGCACCTTCTTTGCATCTTCCCTATCAAAATTCTTGATCCATACACTGTCAGGTCCAGTGCCAGCATGATTACTTCCCTTGTAATCAAATCCAGTAAATTGAGCAAACTCAACAAAAGTTTCTGGTGCGTTTTCAATTAGAAGCACCTTCTTTGCATCTTCCCTATCAAAATTCTTGATCCATACACTGTCAGGTCCAGTGCCAGCATGATTACTTCCCTTGTAATCAAGTCCAGTAAATTGAGCAAACTCAACAAAAGTCATCTCAATTTTTGTGTTCTTCACTTCAGCAGAAAATCCATCATTATCCATCTCAAAAGTACAGTAAAAAGCTTTGATTAATGTAGGATAAATGTCACTCCTTATTTGCAGAAATTGACTCAGATTATACTCCTCTAAAATCTTGTGAAACATGAATTCATTTTCCTCAAAGTAATGGAAATCTACAGTCCTAGCCTCATGAATGTCCCTATTCTTGAAGTCACTCTTGTAACGCATAATGTGTTCCTCATCAGAAAAATACCTTTTGAGAAGTTCATTCTCAGTGACTCCTTCATCATCATTTTCTTCTTCCTCTGTCCTTGTTCTCTTCTTTTGAGTAGTCTTCTTTTTGGGTGTTTCCTTCACTACTTTCTTCTTCTTCTCTTGTTTCTTGGGTGCTGGTCTTGAAGATTCAGCAACCTTTTTCCCTTTATATTGTATCTTCTTCAAGCTTTGGATTGGAAGCTTGTCAATCCTTTGAGAAAACTGGGCTTTCTCAGTTGTTTTTCTTTTAGGGCGTGTAGGGATTGCAATGAGTGAAACAAAGTGAGAAGAGGAGGATTGAGTTGAGAAGGAAGACGTGGAGTGTGAGGGAACATGTGTAGAGGGTTGAGGTTATTTCACACGAGCCATTGGAAATGATTTCGAGCTCTGCTAGGGTTCGTATGAGGATATTTGGATTTAAGAAAGTGAAAGATTTGGAGGGAAGGGTTGAAATTTATAAACCCAGATTAATCAATCGATTTCCTAATCGATGTATTAAGGGGTTTTTCCTCCAGTACACACGTGCTAATCGATGTACTTAGCATTAGGATTTTAATTTTAAACCAGATACATTGATGTATTAATCGATGTATAAGCTAAGTCAGAGTATCAAGTTCTGAATACTTGAACTCAATGATGTGTGAATCGATATATAAGCAATTGTAGCATACACAATCGATGTATAAATCGATGTATAAGTAATTGCAAAAATTCTAACAATTTCAGTATACATATAATTGATGTTCAAATCGATGTATCCATAAGTGCAGAGTATCAAGTTCAGAAAACTTGAACTCAATCGATGTATAAGTAAAGTCAGAGAGTTCAATAATTTCAGTATCCAAGTAATCGATGTACATATCAATGTATATGATAAGTCAGAGAGACCTAAATTTTGAAACTATTATACAATCGATGTATAAGATACCTTGTACCTATTTTATCAAAATAATTGATTGAGCAATCGATATATAATGACTTCCAGAGAGTCATGTTTTCCAAATTGTCCAGTCAATCGATGTTCAAATCAATGTTCTAATTATTTTAAAAACAACAATATTTGTATCAATCGATTATCTAATGGATATAAAGACACTTAAAATGAATTTAGACGTTTATACATAGATTACCTAATCTGTGTACTAACATTTTAGATTAAGCATTTTGCCTAAATATATCGATTGTGTAATCGATGTACAGGCATCAAACATCTAATTATAATGCATTTAACATTCAAAACATCAAACATAGGTAGGATCAATTATTCCTAACTCTCTTCTTATGTAGAAAAAGCTTTCTTTAGCTAATGGTTTAGTGAAAATATCAGCTAATTGCTTAGTTGTATCAACATATTCAATGATTATATCTCCACTTTGAATGTGATCCCTTATGAAATGATGTCTTATCTCAATGTGTTTGGTTCTTGAATGCATTATGGGATTCTTAGTGAGATTTATAGCACTAGTATTATCACATTTGATTAGTACTTTCTCTAAGAGAACACCATAGTCCATAAGTTGTTGTTTCATCCAAAGAATTTATGCACAGCAACTTCTTGCTGCAATATATTCTGCTTCAGTAGTGGACAAAGCCACACTAGTTAGTTTCTTACTAAACTAGGAAACTAATGAGTTTCCTAGAAAGTGACAAGTTCCACTAGTACTCTTCCTATCTAACTTGCATCTAGCAAAGTCAGAATCAGAATATCCTACTAAGTTACATGTTGATCCTTTAGCATACCATAAACCAATTTCTTTAGTTCCTAATAAGTATTTCATGATCCTTTTTAAAGTAGATAAGTGTGATTCCTTAGGATCAGATTGATATCTAGCACACATACAAACACTGAACATTATATCAGGTCTATTTGCAGTTAAATAGAATAAAGAACCAATCATACTTCTGTACTTGGAAACATCTACTGATTTACTTTTCTCATCTTTGTCAAAGTAGCATGATGAACTCATTGGAGTAGCCATTTCCTTTACATTCTCCATTCCAAACTTTTTCAATAATTCTTTGCAGTACTTAGTTTGGCTTATGAAAGTCCCATCATCACATTGTTTGATTTGTAGTCTAAGAAAGAATGTAAGCTCTCCCATCATAGACATTTCAAACTCATTTTGCATTAATTTGACAAATTCCTTACATAAAGATTCATTAGTAGCACCAAATATAATATCATCAATATAAATTTGAACAAGTAGTATGTTTTGTGCTTTTCTTTTAGTGAATAATATTGTGTCAACTTTTCCTCTTATAAAACCCTTTTGAAGTAAGAAATTACTTAGCCTTTCATACCAAGCTCTTGGAGCTTGTTTAAGTCCATATAAAGCTTTAGTGAGTTTATACACATGATTAGGAAGTTCATTTATTTCAAAACCAGGGGGTTGACCAACATATACTCCCCCTTTTTGATTGATGACAAACTTACCATACATAACATGTTTATCATTCAAAAATATCTTAGGAAGTAATTAGAAATATCAGAGTAATTAAAAATGCAGCAATTTATCAGAGTAAATATCAGAGTAATTAAAAATGCAACAGTTGTTTACCACTTACTCCCTCTATCTAATTGACAGATTATATCATTTGAACATGTATAGGATCATTGCATCATTATTTAGTAGCATGGTACTCATTTAGTAGTATGGTACTCATTCTCCCCCTTTGTCATTATCAAAAAGAATATGTATGGGAGATTTAAAGTATTTAAAATAGGTAATATATGAGAAATTTGATCATTCAGTGATATCAGCATAATCAAAATAAACTATATTCATCATTGTTAAAAAAAATGCTAACATTATTTTAAACATACAAGATACCCTAAGATCTAAACATCTTCATTGGTCCTTGGTTTTTCATTGTGTGTTGAAGCTTGGGTTGCTTGCTCTTCAGGATTGCCTTCCTCTTCAGGTACAGCAGCAGCAGCTTCTCTAGCTATATTCACAACAATTTCAGAAGTTGGATGAACTTCTGGAGGTGCAATGATTGAAATACCTAAATGTTAGTGCAGAGTGGCCATTTGGCCTTCCAATGTATTTAGTCTAATACTTAGATAGTCAATAGACTATTTCATCATTATATGGTGTTTGGTTTGCCTAGCCTCAAAACTTTGAAACATTTGGAGCAACTTGTCTATCTTGCTATCCATCTCAGAGTTATCCACAACAGCTCTTGGTTCTTCACCAGCTGTCCTAACCCACTCTCCATTAGTTTTAGCAAACGTCATCTTGCTAATGGTTCCTTTACCAAACTTGTGAGTTGCCTCTCTAGACTGAAACTTCTTTTCATTGTCCAAAGAGACTCCAAAATGTTCTAGTAAGCTCACCACTAAGCCAGGATAGGGTAGGGTAGCTCCACTGATTTTGCAATCCAGCATGTGTCTAGCAATTATGAAGCTCCAACTCATCTGATTCCTTTGTATCATAGCCCAGAGTAGCAAAATATCATTATTTTGCAAGACTGTATGATTACCAGATCTGGGTAATAGCATCCTGCTCAGCACATATTGCAGGAGCCTATGCTGAATGTGCATAGAGCTGATGTTGATCAGTCTTCCTTCTGGTGCATATTCAATTAGAAGCACCTTCTTTGCTTCTTCCCTATCAAAATTCTTGATCCATACACTGTCAGGTCCAGTGCCAGCATGATTACTTCCCTTGTAATCAAGTCCAGTAAATTGAGCACACTTAACAAAAGTCATCTCAATTTTTGTGTTCTTCACTTCCGTAGAAAATCCATCATTATTCATCTCAAAAGTATAGTAAAAAGCTTTGATTAATGTAGGATAAATGTCACTCCTTAAAAAGCTTTCATCATTTTATTTTAAACAACAAAAAAAAGAAGAATTCGCCAAATTAATTATACGTTTATAAATGAATAGGCTTACCTATATTAAAATGAATCGGGTCTTAGCTTGTGTTTTATTTTCCGCATTGTGGTCTTGGTGTGACGTTCCCTCCTCAAAAAGGGGCGTTACATCCGCTGGTAATTATTGCATTTTCAGTGACCAAATTTCGTCAGAAAATATTTTCGACAATTTAATCTGCCAAAAAAAAGTTCATAATTTAAATAATTTTTTGTAGATTATCTGCGAGAAATTTTTCAAGAAATAAAAATTTAAAATATTTAAAATAAGAATTAACGATGGTGCCAATTTTTTATTTTGAGTTGAAAATTTTCATCGAAAATATTTTAAAACAAATTTAAATAATTTGTTTAAAAAATATTATTATAATTTCGGAAAATGGCAGAGTATCGCTAGAAACATTTTAGTTACCCTAAATTTTTGTAGAAATATCGGTCGGAGATTTTAAAAATAAAATAAAATAATTTTTTAAAATATTATTTTAATTTCGGTAGATAATTGCCTTAAGCAAGCTTTTTTCCGGCGAAAATTCTACCAAAAAGTTTAAAAAATATGTTGGAAATAATATGCTTGACAAAACCCCTTCCCTTCTTTCATTTCCTCATCTTTTCACTAATTCACTCTCAGTCTCCTCGTTTTCTCTCATCTTCTCCTCTCTCTCACACCATCGCTCTCCCTCGCCTCACCACCACCTTTATTCTTCTCCTTTCTCTCGCACCACCGCCCCAACCTTGCCGCACCCCCACCTCTCAATATCACCAAGCTCACTGCGTCCCTTCTCTCTCTCTTTCCTCAAGCTCACTGCGTTGCCTGTCGCCCCCATCCCATGTCGACGACCCACCCCCAGGCTTTCATTATCTTTGCCTGCTCACAACCACCACAATGAAACCCAACCCTATTTCTTCGGTGACCCCAAACCATTTCCTCCACATCTGCACCATCCTCTACCAGCAGCAAACCTCCTCTAAATCAAGGCTTCACTCCATACTTCCCTCCTGTGTGTTCTAGCTCACCCACGAGTTCTTCCTCTAGCTATGCAACATCCTTAAAACTTAATTTTGAATGTAACTTATTCCTTGTTGAGTTTTTGTTTTCACATTTTGTTTTGATATTTTGTTGCAATTTATTACTCATTACTTGCAAATATTGCTTAATAATGATTCTTTGTATTCTTGTCAAATTTTAAGTCTCTGATTATTTTTATAATCATATTTGGTATGGTAAGCTTCGCAATTCTTTACATTGCATGCACGTATAGGCGTCACGTAGATGATAGTGCTAATATAACCAATTACCATTGGTGATAATAATGCTAGTATAAGCAGGCATCTTGAATTATTCGACGGCAAATCTGAGAATAGTAGTAAACCACTACAAGAAAATTCGTGATTTGTGAAGGATAAATCTGTCACAAATAAGCTAAAATCCGCCGCAAATTGTCAATTTATGGCGGATTCGTGACCGCCGCAAAAACTTTCATTGCAATGTAGTTTGTGGAGGATTTTAGTATCCGCTACAAATTTTGCGACAAATTTCGGATTTATCTACCGCAAAGCCGCTGCAAATATCTCTGGTGATCTGCCTACATCCGGTGCCGGAGTTGGGCTTTTGTAGTGGATTTTTTTGCTGCTAATTTGCAGCTCTAATTTTACGGTGAAATTTGTGGCAAATTTTTTCGCCCCAAATTTGTGTATAAATTTATGGCAGATTTTTTTCGTCGCTAATTGTGGCGGACAAATCCGTAGTAAATTTCTACGTGAATTTGAGGCAAAAAAATTTGCCGCAAATTTTTTGGATTAAAAAATATAATTATAATAAATGTTCAAAATCCACAATTATATTACAGTCAATACATACATCACTCAAACATTAATTTCAACATGTCAATGCTCCATAAAACAAACACAACAAATTATATTACTTAAATAAAGTTTTTCAAATACAACCTGATCCATAAAAATGTTTAAAAGAAATGTCAGAATCCATACAACACTCAAACATCAATTTCAATCCATATCCTCATTATCACTGTCATCTTTATGATCATCTTCAGTATCCTCATTGTCTTCTTCTAAAAATGGTTGTTGATGGCTTGACTGAGTGCCAGCGGCTTTTAAATATGATTTCAACAAATTACTAATTTGTTTATTATGTTGACGCTGGTATTATTTGTTAGTCATGGCAACCATCACCCAAGAGGGAGGTGAATTAGGTGATTATAAATTTTTAAAATAACTTTGAGAAATTATGCATTTTGATATTTTTAATTAACACATGCAACAAAAAAGGTATAGCTATTAGAGATTTCTCAAATATCACTTGTGCTATAGGATAAATCAAACAAATAAGCTAGATATCAAATTCAACTCAAGCATATATAATTAAATCACAAATGTAAAGGAGATAGAGTTGAGAGAAGCAAATACAATATTTATCTTAGTTCAGCCACCAACCACTTGTGGCCTACGTCCAGTCCTCAAGTAAACCACTCGAGATTTTTCACTAATTCTTCAAGCTTCAAACAGGTGCTTAATGACCTTTACAAGTTAGAGCACTCAACACACCTTGGGCTACCTCACCCTTATGCTTGAGTCTCTTCTTTCAAAGGATACCTCACCCTTACAATTTGAGGGATGCCTCACCTTCTCTTTTACAGATTCAATAAGATTTGTATGAATAAAAACTCTCTCAAAGAGTAGATAATACAGATTGAAGTCCTATGAAGCTCTTAAAGATATCTCAAAAGACTCTCAAAATAGAGCAAAAAGGGAAAGATGATGGAACTCTGATTAAGCACAATAGAAAGATGTTTTTCAATGTTGGCTCTATGTAAAAGATGACCCCCAAACCATCTATTTATAATGTTCAAAGAAAAAGAGTCGTTGGGTATCATTTATATCAACATTAAAGGCTCAAAAAATAGTCGTTGCATGTTTCCTGGGTCGTGTTATTCGAATAACACTTTTGTTATTCGAATAAATCCACTTATTGTGCACTAGGAAATGTCTTTTGGAATGTGTTATTCGAATAACACTTTGGTTATTCGAATAAATCACTAAAAATACGTTTTGGAACATTTTCTGGGGTGTGTTATTCGAATAACACATCCTTTATTCGAATAAACTACTCTGGTTTCAAAAACTGACTTTAAATGGTCATAACTTCTTCATTTCTCATCCGTTTAAAGCAAATGACTACTCATTGGAAAGATCTTTGAGTCTATTTTGAAACGAAATAAGTTTCACAACAAAACTCAAAGTATTTTGAAAGTTAAGACCAAAAGAGTAACTAAAGGTCAGTTTTATAAGACTCAAACTTGGGTATTTTTCATAGTTTTGAACTATTACCATAACTAGCTTTTCAAAACTTTGTTTGTTGGGAATTTTAGCATGTGATAACCATTTGTAAAGCTTTGAAAAACATATTTGAGATATCCATAAGGCATCTTACATAAAGACCCTAAGTCCTATATACTATACCATTTAATCTTCCTTTGGACTTGGTCTTTGACATGACTTTGTTATTATCAAAACCTTTATGAAATAGGCATTCACATTCTCCTTGAGTTGAGCATAACTGAGATCTTTTGCTTTCTTGTTGCAATGCTCACTCTTAGTACTTGGACTATCCTGCAAAGTATTGCTCACTTAAACAAACATAGTTAGTCCAAATTCATAATTCAATATCTTCATATGCATGAGTCATAAATGTACAACTCTAATTAGTCTAACATGCATATAAGATTTTCATAGACATATCCAAATAAGATATTTATCAATTATTAATAGATATGCTCTATGTAAGATGCAACAAAGAACACTTTGCATATGTTCATTTAAATAGAGCTAAATCCAATATTAATTCATTATAACTCATATAAAGCATTATTGAATATATTATATAAAGAATGCTACACATATCTCATTGTATGATCATTAAGTGAAATATAACTACATAAAGTACATAATCATGCATGAACAGTATAATCTATTAAGTACATCTATGTAGCATAAGCATCATTCTTTTTTGGCTTGTATTTGTCATCATCAAAACTTAACATATTAAATCATTGGGGCAAACTTATTTCCACATTATTCAAATCGCATTTTTCACTCTGCCTCACATTGTTATTCTTGTTGTTGGTTCTGCTGCTTCATTCGCTGTTGAATCTCCTGTACCCAATCTTCCATCTCCTGCTGCAACTGCTCCTTAACATGATTAATATATGTAAAAACAAATTCATCAATTCATTCCATAACTTATCTCCAAACCCATAAAAATATGAAAAATGAAAAGTTTAACTATATCCAGGAAATTGATTAATCAAAATACAAAAATCAATTAATAAAAAATGTTGCAACTATTACTTAACTTGATTAATAAGGTGCTCAGAAACTTGACTCAATCCAAGCCTTGAGGAGGATGACGCTCCATGGTCATAGATAGATGTTTGAGAACCAAGGCCATAAACACGATCCTTCTTTATCCCGCCAATAGTTCGAATCTAAAGCTCTCGACTGGTTATGTGTACCAGATGCCCCTTCTTCATTTGAGCACTCAGAAGATTGTTCAGATTCTTTAACTTTGAATTCCTCCTAAAGATAGAAATAAAAAATATCTTATAGTTGTTGTTATAAAATGAGTTAATATTAAATTTTATAAATTCAAAAGAAATAATAACATATAAATTCTTAGCTTTTGTATAAACCCATTCAGTACAGTCTGCTTTCTTCAAATGGTCGTGACGAAAGGTCTCATCAACTATGGGCTCTCTACACAAAGTCTTAGCCTGTAATAATGAGAAAATAAGTTAATAACAAAAAAATAAAACATATTACTAAATAATTGACAATGACAGTTACCAATTTCTACGCATGGGTGCCTGTAGAAATGCAACCACCAGTGTGCAAGCATCCACCAGTGTCAGAAGCACGATTCATCTTTGCTTGTTAGCATTTCTCCTTATACACGCTACTAGTCCAGTGCATGCATAGGTTTTCTCATATACCTTCTCCAATCCAAAAAGGTATTTTATTTAAGTTGCGTGCCTACCCTAACAAACCTAATAGTCTCTTCGAACTATAACTATTATATGTCTTCCGCATATGGTTATTATGCTGAGGCATCCACCAAACATAACCCTTCAAAAATATTATATAAATAATGTAAAAGTTAAAAAAATTTCAATATTATAGAACAAAAAAACATAATTAAACAAATAAAATATTATACATACTTGAAACTCTCGAAAGTATGTCTCCCCAAGATGTCAAAGGTTGATTATACCTAGATCATATAACGTTGGTAATGGCATCAGCAGTAGGTTTAGATGACAGAAACCTATAATACAATTTTAAAAAAGAAATGTAAATATTCTCAACAAAAAATTTGAATACGCATAACTATGAATAACAAATAGTTGTACACATACCCAAAATCACAATTTGGCTCAACAAACGTCATATTGCTTTGATTTGTTACTTCCCAAAAAATGGGAATATTAGAATCACAGGAAGCCGGTGATTTACGGGTACTCGGTGACAGGCCAATAGTAGGTGACCCAGAATCATATGTTGTACCATACGGTGTATGGGAAGTATGTGACAGACACTGGGATCCAGGTGTGGGTATTATAACAAACTCAGAAGATGGTGCCTGATGAGAACCTACAGTGGGTGTTATTGTAATTGGCGGTGGAGATGATCCTGATGATTGCACCCTAAGTGACCTCCTTAAATTGATTTTAAGACGTCGAGTGTGTTGTTTCTCCTTCTCTTGCCATTTCCCCTTATCTCCTCGTGACGATGACATCTACAAAAATAATAAAAATACAATGTAAATATAATTCTAATCACAACACAATAATGTATAATTAGTGACTACAACATATTAAAATAATTTTATACTCACAATTATGAGGAAACATTGTCCTCATCACTATTTATTTCATATTCATTATTAGAAGATGTTTCATCATCATTGTCATTAAATTTTTTTTTCATTTAATTTTTTTTTTCTTCATCATTTTCTTCCTGTCTACTCGAACTAACATCTTGATCTACATCAAAAACGTCATTAGTGTCTTGCAAGTGGTTAATGAGATCCATATCAACAATTGGATCCACAGGAGTCATAGTATCATCTTGGAATGCAATTTCTTAGGCACTTTCAATTTCAACTTGACCTCTTGCCTTGGTTTTTAATACCACCCACCATTGGACCTTATCCTTTTTCTTTCCAAGATAAGGAACGTAATACACTTGTCTCGCAGAGGAAGCAAGGATAAAAGGATCAAACCTCTCATATCTTCTAGTGTGTCGAACCTCGATAATCTTATAATCTTTGTGAACTCTTGTACCTCTATTAATCATAGGATCAAACCATTTACATTTGAAAAGAACAACTTTTTTTTTGTTCCCCAGGATATTCTAACTCAACCGCATCTTTTAGTATTCCATAATAATTATTTTCATCTTCACCCTTAGTTGAGCTTTTAACACACACGCCATTATTGATTGTTTTCTTCCCATCTGACCAAGCATCTGTGTGAAATTTATATCTATTGACAAAATACATTAGCTAAGATGTTACACATCTACTAGGCCCCCATGCCAAATCATGCAAGTAAGAATTATTCACCATATTTTGTAGATTGTGAACCTAGAAAAAAAATTTAATTAAAGTTAATGATCTAAATCATATATAATGATTGAGAAAGCCAATGTAGTAAGGTTTAAGTACTTACATAACTTCTGAACCACTCTATAAAATCTGCATTAATTCTTTCATTTGAATGTTCCTTAGGAATGTTGAAATATTGTAAAAAAATAACTAAAAAATTAAAAGTTTATCATTTGATTATTAGTGAGAAATACATTTAAAATTTAAATTAAATTAATAGTACTACTTACTTGAGGTATGATTCAACTTCCTCACAAATCATTTAGCCACTATTTTTTTTTATCATCCATAACCTCGGCCGGGTTGATTAAAAATTGACAAAGTCGATTCCATTGACATATTTTCATTTGTATCATCATTTCGTCCAACTCTAATTCTCATTGACTTAACATGAGGCTCAAAGTAAAATGAACAGAAATGAGATATCTCTTGAATCAAATAAGCTTCACAAATAGATCCTTCAACCCGAGCTTTGTTCTTGACTGTTTTCTTTATCTTGTTTAAGTACCTCTCGAATGGATACATCCATCTATACTGAACTGGTCCCCTTACTCTTGCTTCATAAGGTAAATGAATTAGTAAATATTCCATGGAATCAAAGAAACCCAGTGGAAATATCCTTTCCAATTTACACAAAATCACCAGAATGTTCTGTTCCATTTGGAGCATGCCTTTTTCCGTCAAAGTTGTTGAGCACAAGTCTCAAAAAAATTAATTCAATTCAATCAATGACTTCCAAATTTGATCTGGCAACAAAGAAAAAGCAACTGGAAGCAAACTCTTCATAAATACGTGACAATCATGACTCTTCATCCCAAATAATCGTAATTGATTCATGTCCACACATTTGGCCAAGTTCGATGCATAACCATCTAGCATTTTTAAATTCTGCACCCATTCACAAACAACCTTCTTTTGCTCTTTTGTAAAAGTATAATTAGCCTTTGATTTCATGATCTTACCATTTGGAAAACTAATAAACTCCAATTCTTGTTGTTGACAATATTCTTTTAAGTCCATTCTTGCCTTCATATTATCCTTAGTTTTGCCCTTAACATCCACAATAATATTGAATATGTTATCAAAGACATTTTCTCAATATACATGACATCTAAATTATGCTTAATTAAATTGTCCTTCCAGTATGGTAACTCCCAAAATATGCTCTGTTTAGTCCAATTATGATAAACACCATACCCATGTTGTTTGCACGGCTGCATTTTAGTTATTTTACTAAAGGCACTAACAATCTCACTTAATTCATATCCAAATAATCTTAGTGGAGGAAAATTAGCCACAACAGTTTTTTTCTTAAATGCATTTTTTTTCTTCTAAACATGTGATCAACGGGCAAGAATTGATGATGGCAGTCAAACCACAAATTTTTTCCCCTATGCTTCAAAGTGAATGCCTTTATTTGATCCATGCAATATAGACATGCTAATTTACCAGCAGTCATCCATCCAAACAACATTTGATATGCAAGAAAGTCATTTATTGTCCATATCAATGCAACTTTCATCATAAAATTTTGTTTACTTAACACATCATGAGTTAAAACACCCGCCTATAAAATTTTTAGTTCATCAATTAATGGTTGTAAATAAACATCAATCTTGCTCTTGGGATTATGAGGATGAGGAATAATGCATGTTAGGAACATGTATGTGGCAATCATATACATTTCTGGAGGCAAATTATATGGAGTGACTTGCACAGACCAACAAGAATAAGGAGAAGTAGATTGATTGTAGGGAGTAAAACTATCAGCACACAAACCAAGCCTAACATTTCTAGGATCAAATGCATATTCAGAACATGTCCTATTAAAATGCTTTCATGCTTCACCATCAGATGGGTGAGACATTTCCCGCTTCTTCCTATTATTTTCACCATGTCATCTCATGTGTGCAGATGAGCTCATAGAGGAATACAACCTCTTAAGCCTAGGAATGAGAGGTAAATAATGCATTCTTTTCATCGAAACTTTATTGTTATTTAATTACTGGTTTTATGAAGTTCGTATCTTTTAGTACCACAAAACCTACATTGTCTAGTATTATCATAGTATAACATACAAATATTTATATAATAATCTATTTTTCTTGAAGCAAGCCCGAGTTTAGCAACTAATTTTTTCATTCTATAGCAATTCAAAGGAATTCGTGATCCTGGTGGAGCAACCTCTCTTAATATCTCCATAAATGAATCAAAACATGCATGCGTTCAGATTTAAGGCTTAACATTCGAACTGCCAAGGATAACTCAGAATGAGTTTCGCAGCCAAACCATAATGGTTGACTTGAAGCATTTAATAAATCATAAAACTCTTCGGCCTCTAGATGTGGAGGCTCCTTAACACTCTATTGAAAACGACTCCTAAAATCCCCAAAGTCTGTTCTTGCCGCATCACAAACCATATTTTGATATCTATAGTGTTCATATCAAAGTTTATATCTACACTAATTGGATCAAGCTCTTCCTCTCCATGATCTGTCCAATACCAATAACTAGGTTTGAATCATTTTTATACAAGTGAACTTTCACAATCTCAAGTTTCAACAATTTCCCACTATAACACATCAAACAGGGACACCTAATTGTTCTTTCACTTAAGTAATGGGAAGATCGACATGCATAATTCACAAATTCTTCAACTTCATATACAAATTCTTGTGTTAGTCTTCTATGACCAGAATGAGTCCTATTATACATCCACCTACGATTTTCTAGAACTACCATTTTCTTCAATGATAAATTTACACTAAAAATCAAGATACAAAATGCACAACATATGTATAATAGATAATACAAAATCTCATGTTACTACCAAATAAAGCAAGCTGAAAAAATTCAAGAACAAAATTAATTTTATAATAATAATTAGTATATTTTAAAATTACATATGTATAAATATTTCAATCCAAACAACTATTATTTCCATAATCGTTATCTCTCTTATCATGGTATGACCCTATCCCATTCGAGAAAATACTTTTTCAGCACTTGGTTGATAGTCCTCACAAAAATCACATGTCGTATACTTGACGAAATTTTAGTAGCATTTCTCATTAGTCTTTAAATGCATGACTAGAAAGTGGTGACATCTACCACGATCAAGTGTGCACCTAGACAACATAAGGAAATGTTACACAACAAAATTTCATCAAATGTATGATATGAAATTTAAGGAATAATTATAATCAAGTGAAGGAAAAGTTCTTTCCCAAACTGTCCAACTTGGACAATTCAAGATTCAATATAATGAGCAGTACCTTCAAAAAGTACATGTGCTCACTAATATTGAATCTCAAATGAAAAACTAAGGTTTCGCTCACTAATATGATTTACCCCATGCATCAAATATATTTACAAAGAATGCTACAAAAGAAATGACACTTGAGATTCTGATAAATGAAAGATCTTGAGATTCTCATCACCAAGCTATCAGTGCAGTAAAAGAAATGACACTTGCTTCCTACAAGATCCCCTGAATAAAAAAAAAATATAAACAAGATATTAGAAAAGATATTGGAATAAATGTTAAAGTTTAACACCATTACGACTTAAAATTACGTGAATGTCAATCCAATCACTTTGCCTACATAAAACATATAGACGCTCTGAAAAAATTGGCAAACAAATCTCTCTAAGTTATCTGAGATTGTCAAAACAAACAACTTTTGAAAATTTACTATAAAGATATAAGTACAATATAAAAGGGGATAGGATATGGATCCTAAATATCTAGTCCTTGCATACTTCCCTCTTATTATCATTTGCTATTGTAGTAGGCAAGATTTTGATAGTTCAAATCCTATTAAAGAAAATCAACCGTCCAAAGGAACAAAGTAAGGATACTAAAGGCAAACAGATCAACATTAAGTGTGTAATTCCATTTCATTCATCACATACTATAAAATACACAATACATTTAATTTCAAACACAATTCAAGAATCCAAGTTATAAGTTTCCAAAGCATAACCGAAAATGCTATAGTTATTAATCATGTAAATAAATTAATAGAATAGCTATTTTAATTTATTCTTAGGCTCCAAACCCTCAACTAAGATGTGTATCAAGAGAGTGCAAATATCATTCACTCATAATTACTCTTGACCGTGAACCACACAAGACCAAAAACCAAGCATACTTCTTGCGTTACATAATGGACTACTTCACCAATTTTTCAAAATTATAAAAACAACATAATAGTATCATGGCTAAGTACAAGCTCCACTTGATCCTATGTCAACCATGTCTATTCTCATTCAAATACACCAAGATTCTCATGATCAAACATCACAAATTTCCATTTAAGAATCAATGAAAAAGGAAGAACATTTGAAGCATATAATTTTGCTTAAAATTCTGTTTTAGACTTAAGAAAATGCCAAATTAAACACATTCTAAATTACCTCAACAAACAAGTGACTCGTGGTGGACAATGGCTCCGGCGCAGGGTCATAGTGGTGGGTCGCGAGCTGGCGGAGGTCATGATGGCTGGTAGCAGGTTTATGGGTCGGCAGGGTCGCAGCTGGCGGTGCTGTCGGGCGGGTCTCGGTAGCGGGTCGCTCGGTCGTGGGTTTGCCGGTCAGTGGGTCACAGGGTAGCGAATCGGTGATGTCGGGTGCGGTGGGTCGCGATGCTATCGGGCCCAGCTCGATAGCGGTGCTGCGAGAAGCGGCTCGGTTGCGAGGTCACGGTGGCGTGGCAAATTCGATCGTAGTCGACTTGGTCAGTTCCGGAATAGTGGTAGGGCGTCGCCGGACAGAGAGGGAAGATGAGAGAATAGAGTTTTGGCAATGGAGAAACGTGATAAATAAGAATGATAGAAGGAAGATGACGTGATAAATCAGCCGCAAAAATCTTTTTTGAATTGCGACAGATTTTTGTGATGGATTTTTCTGCCTCAAATTTTTTTATTTTTTTTCCACTAGAACTTTTTCATTATATTTATTTATTTTGTGGCAGATTTTTTCGCTGCAAAAAACTTTTTTTGAATTGCGATAGATTTTTGCGATGGAAGAATCAGACGCAAATTATTTTAAATTTTGTATCCATATTTTTTTATTACATTTATTAATTTTGCAGCGGATTTTTTCGCCATCAAAAAACTTTTTTTTGAATTGCGACAAATTTTTCAGCAGCAAAATTTTTTTTGAATTGCGAAAAATTTTTGTGGTGGAATTTTCCGCAACAAATTATTTTAATTTTTTTATTTTTTTCTCTTGAATTTTTTATTATATTTTATTAAAATTGAGGCAGATTTTTCTGCCGCAAACCTTTTTTAACCAAAGAAAAATTTCTACGATGGAAGCGTCGTAGGAAAAATTTTGGGAGGGAAAAATTTTTGAACAGTTTTTATTATTATGTTTTTCTCATTTTGATTCAAAGTTATTTACCTGTGTTAGTCACCAACAATCCTAAAAGCTTAAGTTGTTTGTTGAATTAGTCTTAGTTTTGAGATTATTCTTGATCAATTGATCAATTTTGTCTTTATTGACTACAGGTTTTACTACCAGCACTCCTTATCCACCGCTCTCACCATCTCATTGCGTCTTTCATCCCAGTCCAAGTGCAAAACATTTTAAATTTATAATATATTAATGCGTATGATTTGTTTGCGTGTTAGTTAGTTTTAGTGTCAAATTTGTAAAACTATTGATCTAATTGAAATGGACAAATTTTAGAAGATGCAATGAGTTTTGCAATGATTTCTATATAAACTTGATTTCTACATGTATTTTTATTGTTATGACATTTTTATCTTGCAGACGAATTAGTTATTAAAAAGTTTAAATTGAATGTAAGTTGTTATGGTTTATGCCTTTATGCGTTTAAGGTTAAATTAGAATTTTGTTTATTGTGAATTAAAGAAGATGGATATCCCTGAAAATCATCGATAGATGTATAATAGGCTTCATCCTGGTAGGACCAGTTTTGTATATGAATTTTTATTTCGAGTCGAAGAATTTGTTAATTTTGCATGTCAGTCTTCATAATATGAAACTGGGAGAATAATTAGGTGTCCATGTATGAAATGTTGCAGTGGAAATCTAATAGACCCTAACACGATTATGTTACATTTGTATAAGAAAATATTCCAACCAAATTATTGGTATTAATCATATCATAGGGAGTTTGACCCAATTGTGTTTCAATTTCAGTACAATGCTAGTGTTGGCACTTCTACTACACCTGAAATTAGTAATGGAAATGTAGTTAATGACTACTAGCATTTGGTATACGATTACGCTAAAGTAGAAATTCCTATTTTTAGTGGCCCTTTTGAGGACAGAGTAGAAGAACTCCCGAATGATGAGACCCAATAATTTTATAACTTATTAAATGCTGTAACATGATCTTTGTCGCCTGAGTGCAAAAGACACCTCCAATTATTTGTTGCTCTTTAGATGTTGAGTATTAAATTTGATAACAACTTGTCTGAAAATGGTTATAATGATCTAATGAGATTAATAAAGGAAACTAATCCTACTGGTCATTTGTTCTTGATAATCTATATATGACCAAGAAATTAGTTGCTAAATTAGGGATTAAATCGGATGAATATGATTATTGTGTTAATGGATGCATGATATTCTACACCAAGAAGAATAAACAATTAAGGCTGTGTAAATTTCGTGGTACTGAACGATATAAGCCTAGTATAGTTACAAACCAAAATAAGAAAGGTGTTCCTGAGCGAAGAATGCATTATTTGCCTTTAATTCCTAGGCTTAAGAGATTGTATACTTCTGAGTTTTGTTGAATACATGAGGTGACATTATTTAAATAAGAGACAAGACGGGGTCCTATGTTAGCCATCGGATGGCAAGGCATGGAAGCGATTCGATGGGATACATCAAGATTTTGCACGTGACTCCTGAAACATCGGGCTTGGACTATGTTCTAGTAAGTTTAATCCATTTACCTAGTCTTCTACACCTTATTCTATTTAGCCTGTCATTATCACCCCCTACAACCTTTCCCCAAAAATATGTATGACAAGACCATATATGTTTTTGACATGCATTATTCCTGGTCCTCGTAATCTGAGTCACAAGATTGATGTTTACTTGCAACTATTGACAAACGAGTTGAAAATTTTGTTGTGTGGTGTTAAAACTTATGATGTGTCACTGAAACATAATTTTATTATGAAAACAACTTTGATGTGGACAACTAATGATTTTCCTATGTATAGTATGTTGTCTAGTTAGATGACTTTTGGTAAAGTAACATGTCCTTATTGCATGGAATAGTCAAAGGCATTTACCTTAAAGCATAATAGGAAGAATTTATGGTTTGATTGTCATCAGAAATTTTTGGATTCTAACCATATGTTTAGAAGGAATAAGGATGCCTTTAAGAGGAGAACTGTTGATCATGATTCCCTTCCACGTAGATTATTTGGACAAGTTATATCAGAAATTGTCAGTACTTTTCCAAAAGTAACAGAAACAGGTGGTGGAAGTAGATTTCCTATATATGGTGTGTATCATAACAGGACTAAACAAAGTATTTTAGGAGTTGCCATATTGGAAGGATAACATGATAAATCACAACTTGAATGTTATGCATATTGAAAAAAAATTCTTTGATAACGTTTTGAACAGTGTAATGAATATCAATGGAAAAACAAAAGATAATGAGAAGGCCTGAATGGATGTGAAAGGGTATTGCAAACAACCTAACCTAGAACTTGTTGATATGGGGAATGGTAAATTGTTGAAACCTAAGGAAAATTAAGTGCTTAATAAGGAGCATAAGAAGTTGATTTTTGAATGGGTTAAGGATTTGAAAATGTCTGATGGTGATGCTTATGATTTGGCTAGATGTATGGATATGAATTAATTACATTTTCTTGGGTTGAAAAGTCATGATTGTCATGTGTTTATGGAGTCTTTATTACCAATTACATTTCTTTTGCTTCCTGAACATGTTTGGAAGCCTCTGATGGAAATAAATCTATTATTTGAAGACTTGTGTTCATATACTTTGAGAAGAGAAGTAAATGGAAGAAAAAATTCCTGTCATTTTATGCAAATTGGAGAGGATATTCCCACCTAGTTTCTTCGATTCTATAGAGCATTTATCGATTTATTTGCCATATGAAGCGAGGGTTGGTAGGCTAGTTCAATATAGATGGATGTATTTGTTTGAAGGGTATATGAATAAGTTAAAAAGAGTAGTGGAGAATAAATCACTTGTAGAAGGTGCAATTTATAAGTGGTACACCACAGACAAGATTGTATACTTTTGGTGGTTCTACTTTGAGCCTACTGTCAATTGTATAAGAAGAAGAGTGGGGCGCAATGATGATGGGTGTCAAAATGATTTCTCACAACTATTTATATTAGTATTCAATTAACTTGGCTAGTCAGCTGAAGCATTTACTACTAAATGGTTGAATGATGGTAATTACTGAGTTTAAATCTGCTGTTTCACGTCTTCATTAACTGTGAAGAGGTCCAACCATTTATAAAGTTAGTACCTCTACTTAGTTTTTAAATTTTAGTATGACTAAATTTTTAAGTACATATATAATGTCTAAAATTTGCTCATTTATAGACCATTGATACGAATTAAAAGATGCAAACCCAAGTGCAAGTTGTCTCAATTAATAAATTTATCGGGAGTCCAAGGTCAATCTACAGGGAATTGATGAAGAAAAATTCTTTGAAGCAAGGAAAGACTTTGTCACAACAATAAAGATAATAAAACTTGTTCACAATTAAATTAAAGAACTTGTTTGGGATAGGAGATCCACTTTTGATAATAATTTAAGGACAAGATTAATTCTTTTTATAACTCGATTGAAATCTACGCACAACGGAAGTTCCAATCGGAAAAGAAAACATTCAAAGCCCATTTAGAATTATATACGTAGTTATATTATGGTTTCTTTAATTATTTACTAACACCAATACTTGTAAATGAGTTCAAGCATTCATTGTGCCAAACCACTTATCTACAATGAATCAAGAACTCCACTTTACAAGGAGGGTTTCTAAATTGATTGGAAATAAAATACAATACATATAATGGCTACTTGATAATATATCATTTAAGTACAAGAAAGAAATTTATCTAACCTTATTTTATTACCAAAAGTTTCACCTCTTCACCCAAGCAAGATGAATATTAGTTACCCATGAGCAAGAAGAAAGAAAGAGAGAAGAAGAAGATGATCATAACTTCTATTTGCAACAAAATAAAATTACAACAAGTAAATAACATAATATCATGATCTTGATCTAAAACCAAGATTACCCAAATAGGTAGCCAAGACTACCTTTTATAGAGCATCATAAGTAAAAGATGACAATAAGTGGGACAATGAGTGGGTGGATAATTAAGGAGTGGATGGATAATTAAAGAATATGTGGATGATTAAGTGGGTGATTGAGGAGTAGATGGATGATTGCAAAAACTATTTGTCTTCACTTGCACAAAATAATTTAGTGTCAAACTTGTACTTACCGATAGATTCTTGAAAAGTGGCCTTCATGAAAGTTGTAGGCCTTTGTCTTAGCTATCAAATGCCTACTTGAACCATTCAGTTTGACCTCACACATCTCAAGATATGACCCAATCATTGCAACTATTCAGGCCCAATTTCAGCTTATCTGTTTTGATTTGCAAGCCCAATATGCCTCCAAGACACTGCTCGATTTCTATTAATAGAACCCATTTTTTGACTTCCAGACCTAATTAGTTCTACTAGATGTCTGATTGAGACTTTGAGCTCTTCATCAAAGTTGTAGAGATTTATCTTAGCTTTCCTACAAGGTAAAATTCATAATTTCTAGACATCTAGAACTCAAGATATGACTAAAATACAGAAACAGTGTAAAATCTCAACAATGCTGAAAAATATCTGGACCATTCGAGACCAGACTAAGTCGGATTCTATAGCTCGGATTCATCTTCCCATATGACCGAGCTAGAGGGCTATGGACCATTCTACACTGACTTCGGTCGGTTCCTTATAGATCAGATCGTCTTTTCCATATGACCGATCTGGGCTGTCGACCACATTGGGCCCGATAAGGAGGCCCAACATAGTAGTAGGCCTAATGGTATTTGAATTCAACCTGACCTATGTATAAACACACTGCAAACGGTCAATTACTGACTGGCGTAATTAATCAACGACTAAGAGATGATTCTGCAATTAATGATCAGTTGTAACTGAATCCCAACGTTCGAGCTTTGAATGTCCTAAACAGCAGGATTTCTAGTGGTTCATCTATATAAACTGATCTGGTGATCTAGGCCAGACATGTTCCATTCCTGGCCTAATACATACTATTTACATTTGACTTATCTTACGATCTTTGTGCTGACTTGCCTAGTTTCTTTGATACCTTAGTACTCTCTTTCGAGAAAATCTTCTTTTAGCATTCTAAGTTCGGTCAGTACTAGGAACATCTGGCGCCCACCGTGGGGCTAGGTAAAATTTTCCTACTCCACAATCCTATAGCTCTCTTCATGACCCATTCAACCACCTTATTTAACAAAAATGGCCAGCAATGAAAATGGTGTTCTGAATGGAATCAATCAAGAAAACAACCAGATCAATCCAATGAAGATGCTCTTGCAAGCTATTAGAGATATCAATAGTCGAATTAATAGAATTGATCAGGCCAGTAGGGATCAACACAGGATTGAAAAGGAAGCCCATAGGGAGAAAACTCCAGAAGAAGATATTCCGAGCAGAGAATTTCAGGGACATACCAGTGCTCCTCGAACGACTAATCATGATATTAGGAAACAAGCAAATAACACACATGTAGCAGACCATCCTTTTTTCAATTTCATTATGTCAATCCCCCTTCCTGAGGGATTCAGGCTCCCGATGATGGAGCTTTATGATGGAACGACTGATCCGCAAGAACATCTAACAATGTTCAATTCTATGATGCTACTGAACAGCAGCTCAGATCCGATCAAATGCAGAGCTTTTCCGACGACACTAAAGAAATCGGCTTTGCTCTGGTTTTCAAGCCTTGAAGCAGGTTTAATTTACGATTTTTTTGAATTGTCAATTAAGTTTCTTAACCATTTTTCCACGAGCAGGACACATCAGAAGACCTTGGCAGGCTTAATCAATTTGAGGCAGGGCAGAGACGAATCCCACAAAGACTTCATGCGAAGGTTCGGGGAGGAAGTCGTACAGATAAGAGATCTCAATCCGGCGGTTTCCTTACACGCTATCATGGCTGGCTTACGCCCCGGACCATTTGTAGATTCCTTGGCCAGAAAACCACCTTTAGACCTGGACGACTTAAGAAGCAGATCCACAGGATATATCAATATGGAGGAAATTGCTCTTGCCAAGAAACAGATGGAGCAACACTTTTTCGAACTGGAGCACAGAGGAAAAAATCCCAGCATCTCTATCCGACCTATTAATAACAACCGACAATATAACGGATAAGCAACAGAAAAAAGAGGTAGACATTTAATGAGAGAAGACAGATCTTATCAAAATGTGCGAGCAGTGACAGATAGGGTACAACCCTGGTTCAATGAATACACACAATTGAGTTCTCGACGGGATCGAATTTTTTGAGAAATATATAATACTAGTTTAATCTGTCTCCCAAGAAATGCTGGACAACAAAAGACACCACTCAACGTTGACAAAAGCAAAAGGTATGAATTTCATAAAACGTTCGGCCATACTACCGAGGAGTGCATCAGCTTGAAAAATAGGATCGAGCAACTCATTCGAGAAGGGCATCTTGGTAAATATATTTATCATCATAGAAGTCGGAGCAGAGAGATAAAAGGAGACCAACCAGATCAGAGGGGCCCAAGTTCGTATTTGAAGCAAAAAGCAGTAGAAACGACCTCCGATCCCCGAGATCAACCCATCAAAGGGGTCATTGGTTCAATTGCCGGTAGATTCGTTGGTGGAGGAAGCTCTAATTCGTCTCAGAAACGACATCTCCGAGCAGTGATGTCGGTAAGGTACCCTTCTCCATTGCAACACAAATAGTTCGATGATGGATCAGTCATTTCATTTTCGAACAGTGATTACGCCGGATTGGATGAGAATTTGGATGATCCAATGGTTATATCCGTCATAGCAGGAAACTTTCAGATAAAGAAAGTTCTAGTTGATCAAGGAAGTTCGACCGATGTTCTTTATATGTCCACGCTTCGAAGATTGCAGATGTCGGAAGAAGATTTGACTCCGTTCGACGGAACTTCAATCGGGTTCTCTGGAGAACAGGTAAATGTCAAGGGATACATCGAACTTCGAATAACTTTCGGGACAGGTACTTTATTTAAAACTATCCCAGTAAAATACTTGGTAATAGACTGCTATACTCCCTATAATGTTATCCTTGAGAGACCATCTCTCAATCTTCTGGGGGCTATTGTATCAACCCCCTACCTAACAATGAAATTCCCAGTCTCTAAGACTGAGGTCGGTGTAGTACATGCAGATAAGAAAGAAGCAAGGATTTGCTACAACGAAAGCCTAAAATCGAGACAAAATGAGAAAGCCCACAAGCTCGATCGTAAGCGACCGATACATAACATCAACATGGTCGAGCTAGATCCGAGGAGTGATGAAAAAGACAGGCCTCAACCGATCGAAGAATTACAAGCAGTGCCATTGGGCCCTAAATCCGACCAAGTAACTCACATTGGGCCTATTTACCGACTGACCTCAAAAGAAACTTGGAGGAATTGTTAAGAAAGAATGTTGACATATTCGCGTGGACTATAGCGGACATGCCTGGAATTGATCCTGCCATCATGACCCATAAACTCTCCCTAGATAAAAAAGGTTAAACTGGTAGCCCAGAAGAAAAGGAAACTAGGATCAGAAAGACAAAAGGCCGTAATAGAAGAAACAGAGAAACTTTTGGATGCAAGCTTTATAAGAGAAGTAGAGTATACCACTTGTTTGTCAAATATGGTTATGATAAAGAAGTCATCAGGAAAATGGAGAATGTGCATAGATTTTACTGACTTGAATAAAGCTTGCCCGAAGGATTCATATCCTCTTCCCAGCATCGACCGATTAGTTGATGGAGCTTCCGACTATCAGTTCCTCAGCTTTATGGACGCATACTCTGGACATAACCAAATTAGGATGCACCTGGACGATGAACAAAAAATTGCTTTTATCACTGAATTTGGAAACTTCTGTTACCGAGTGATGGCCTTCGGGCTTAAGAATGCCAGAGCAACTTATCAACAGTTAATGAATAGAATATTTGAAAAACAAATCGGAAGAAACATTGAAGTTTACGTAGATGACATGGTCGCAAAAACTCTGGAGAATAGTGATTAATGTTCTGACCTCGCTGAATGCTTTGCGCAACCGAGAAAGTATAACATGAAGTTGAATCCCGAAAAGTGCGTCTTCGGGGTTCAGGCAGGAAAATTCCTTGGTTTCCTCCTTACCAATAGGGGAATAGAAGCCAACCCGGAGAAATGTAGAGCAATAATGGAAATGAGGAGTCCAGCAATGATTAAGGAAGTGCAGAGATTGACAGGACAGATAGCTTCCCTTTCTAGATTCATTTCCAAGTCAGCTGACCGATCTCTACCATTCTTCCAATGTCTCAAGAAATCGAAAAATTTCCAGTGGACGGAGGAATGTGAACAAGCGTTTAGCGAATTGAAAACCTTTTTAGCAACTCCGCCAATTTTGACAAAACCTGAACCAGGTGATATTTTATTTTTATATATTTCTGTATCTGACAAAGCCTTAAGTTCTGTGTTGGTGAAAGAAATAGGGAAGGAGCAACGACCGATTTATTTTGTCAGTCGGGTTTTGCAAGGACCAGAGAGCCGATATCAGAAGATTGAAAAGATGGCATTGGCACTAGTTACAACGGCTAGGAGGCTCTGACAATACTTTCAAAGCCATTCAGTCATTGTCAGGACGGATCAACCAATTAGACAAGTGTTTCGAAAACCAGAACTTGCTGGAAGGATGATATCATGGTCAATAGAATTATCAGAATTTGACATTCAATATCAACCCAGAGGACCGATCAAATCCCAAGTACTATCTGACTTTTTAGTTGAATTATCTTCACCTTTTTCCCAAAATTTGAGTAGTGATATTTGGTTTCTTTTTGTCGATGGAGCGTCCAATGTCAACGGAAGTGGAGCCGGAATTATTCTGGAAGGTCCGAACGAGATTCTAATTGAACAATCTTTGAAGTTCAACTTTCGGGCTAGCAATAACCAAGCCGTGTATGAAGCACTCATTGCCGGGCTTTCGTTGGCAACTGAAATGGGGGCAACTCGATTAATCGCAAAGTCGGATTCTCAACTGGTAACAGGGCAAGTAAGTGGTGAGTTCCAAACTAAAGATGCACAATTAATTAAGTATTTACTTAAAGTGCAGGATGTAGTAAAAAAGTTTGAACAATTTGAGATTGTTCACATCCCTAGAGAACAGAATACTAGGGCCAATCTATTATCAAAGTTAGCCAGCATGAAAGGTCTAGGTAACAACCGATCTGCCATTCAAGAAGTCCTTGACTGACCTAGCATGGAAGAAGATGAGACTTTTTCAATCGATAGCAATATAAGTTCCTGGATGAGCCCAATCGTAAAGTATTTGGAAAGTGGCGAATTACTGACCGAAGAAAAGAAGGCAAAGAAGTTAAGGAAGTCGGCAAGGTATTACATGATGATAGGAGGAGAATTATTCAAGAGAGGATTTTCCCTCCTCCTTCTGAAATGTATAAATCAGAATCAGATAAGGTCGGTTATGGAGGAAGTTCACGAGGGAGTTTATGGTAGTCACATCGGAGGTCGATCGTTAGCCGGCAAGGTTTTAAGATCGGGAATGTACTGGCCAACCATGAAGTCTGACTGCCTAGAATATGTTCAGAAATGTGACAAGTGTCAGAAATTCGCCAATCTGCATAAATCCCCGCCTGAAGAATTGCACAGCATTGAGACTCCATGGCCATTTTGCAGGTGGGGAATTGACCTGTTAGGTCCTTTTCCTACGACCGCCGGTCAATTAAGGTACATAATTGTTGGGATCGATTATTTTACAAAATGGATTGAAGCTAAACCACTTGCTAGTATAACTGCTGAAAAAGTTAAAAAATTTGTTTGGAAAAATATAATATGCCGTTTTGGATTACCTTATTCGATTGTATCTGACAATGGAACACAATTTACTGATAAAAAATTTTGAGAATTTTGTTTGAGATATGTAATTAAACATATATTCACTTCGGTGGAGCATCCCCAAACTAATGGTTTAGTCAAAGCAGCCAACAAAGTCATATTGCTCGGACTAAGGAAGAGACTTGATCGTGCTAAAGGCCTTTGGCCAGAAGAACTTCCAAACATTCTATGGGCATATCATATTACGCCAGAATCATCAACTCGTGAAACCCCATTCCGACTTACATTCGATGGGGATGCTATGATTCCAGTATAAATGGGAGGACCAAGCTTTCGGAGATTAGCCTTTAACGAGGAATTGAATATTGAATTCAGGAAAACCGATTTAGATTTGTTAGAGGAGGAGAGAGAAACAGCACACATTCAGGAAACGGCTACGAAAGCTCGGGCAGAAAGGAAATATAATCGGAAGGTGAAAGCAAGAAAATTTATTGAAGGAGACCTGGTTTTGCGTAAACTTGAAGACTCTAGAAGGGTGCCTGGTGAAGGGAAGCTATCGGCTAATTGGGAAGGACCGTTCAAGGTTCTCAAAGATATTGGCAGAGGAGCATATAAGATCGGTGAAATTACTGGAGGTCCGCTTCCTAGAACTTGGAACTCGGCCTCACTTTGGAGATACTATAACTAGGTTCATTTAGTTTTTCTATGTTATGGACTTATGTACAAAAGTTAAAGGTACTGTACTCTTTTTCCTTGTCAGGATTTTTTCCCCAATGGGTTTTGCCTGAAAGGTTTTAACGAGGCATACCTTTAATTTATTAATTTACTGAAATAAAATCATCGTGTTTGAATCCTAACTTGTATGAAAAAGGCCCAAGAGCCAATTTCGGTTAAAGTCACCGATGCCGGTCATTGTCACCGATGAAAAAGGCCCAAGAGCCAATTTCGGTCAGAGTCATCGATGCCGGTCATTGTCACCGATGGAAAAGGCCTTGGAGCCTTGGAGCCAATTCTGGTCAAAGTCACCGATGCCGGTCATTGTCACCGATGGAAAAGGCCTTAGAGCCAATTCCGGTTAAAGTCACCGATGCCGGTCATTATCACCGATGAAAATGGCCTTTTCCGATAAAAAATCACCGATAAAAATATTCTCAGCACAATTCCGGTCAAAATTGATTAAATGTCCTATTAACACTTGTAATTCAAAAGCAATTTTTTGTTGATCGGCCCATTCCGACCAAATTCATTAATTTTAAAAGAAATTCTTTGAAGAGGCATGTTTTAAAAGAAATTCATTCCGCCATAAAATTATGACGTTTTTTGGTCGGCAAGATTGTAACACTACCTTATGGAAAAAATACAACCAAGTATAGAACCTTTTCGAAATTCAAATTTATTGCATTAAAAGTAAAATACACATACGGTGGTATCAGGTCCAAAGCAAAAATACTTAAACTTCAAAATCATCATTACATTTCAGACAACCGAACTACATAAAATTTTCAAAATCTTCAAGAATCTTCTTCATCCTCGTCCTCGTCTTCGACGATCCGACCGTCGACTACCTTGTGGAACGGACCCATTTCCCCCAAACGATTGTCAAAGACTCCATCGGGATTCAAAAGCATGGCTTGTTTGAAGCAAGTATCAAAACCAACAACTCTTTGGTTAGTAATTTCATCTTTTAAACCCTCCAACTCGGCAAACAATTTGTTCTTCTCTTCCAAAGCTTCTTTGAGTGCGCGATTGGATTCCTCCTTGTCCTTTAGTGCGACCGATAAGTTCTTTTCAAAGAAAATTTTCTCTTCCTCGAGCAACGTTACCGAAGATTCGAGGGTCTCGACTCGTTGAGCCTTCACTTTCAAAATTTCTATCTCATTTTTAAGCTCGGAAACTTCTGCCTGGTGAGCCTTTGCTGTTTTTTCCATCTCTGAACGATAGAGAATGTTGTAGGACGACATTTTCTTTTTTATCTCGGCCATCCCATGTTCGGCTGACCGAAGTACACTAACAGACTGAAGAAGTTGCACTTCGGCCCATCGGATAAGCCCAATCTCTCCGATCTTATCCTTGCGTTCCTTGTCTTCGGGAAGTGAAATATGGTCATCCACTAAAGACTCAAAGGGAAAGTCAGATGACCATAATGAAGACTTGTTTTTTCCAGCAGCAAAGCCACTTAGCCCCTCGAAGGCAGATTTCAACCTTGAGCTCTGCGGAGATTCTTCATCGACTGATGCCATGGAAGTTTGTTTCATGTTTTGCTCTTGGTTTTCTGACCAACTTCTTTTTTGGACCATGGGTTCCAGATTCGTGTCAGACGATTTCGATTGCGGATTGACATTTACAGATTCCGGTCAGGGGATGACATTATCGGGATTCCCTGCAACGGAAGTCCCTTCACTCTTCAATTTCTTGAGTCTTCTTTGCATTTCCCGAACGGTTATCTTGGGAGCCATTTTTTCTGCACACAAATTAAAATAGTTAAAGTATATTAGTAGGATTCCATTATCCAAAAAATAATAAGAATAAATAGGACTTACATATTATTTTTGATAATTCAGTTGGATTGTTTCCGAATTTTACCAAAGAAGCAGTATCCAGCATTGAAGCTTCTTCCAATAGGTCGACTACAATTCGGTCTTCGAGCGGTAATCGCCTATATTCCATACCCAGTATGGAAGTTGGATTTGCACGCCAGTATAAGGGGAATTTCTCTACCCCATATTCATCCAGGAAGAAAGAAAGGTCGATCGGTGGATAACTCACTCGGAAAAATTTATTTTTGAAGTTCTTATATAAGGAGTCTAAAGCAAAAAACAACCTCCTTCAGGGGTGGCTGTTAATTGATACCCAACCCCCATTGCCGACCCCTTTGCATTGAAAGAGGGAGAAGAACACCCCAATATTAGGTTCCCGACCTATAAAGCGCACTAGCACTTCGAAAGCTTTGACAAACGCCCAACTGTTTGAATGAAGTTGGGTGGGCGCAACGTTTAACTTGGTCAGAATTTTACATTGAAAGTCCGAGAAGGGTAAACAAAGACCGCGCCGGGTGAAGAAAGTCTCATAAACATAAATCCAACCTAGGGCGTCATTTTCATTCGGAGACATAAATATCCTCTCTTCAGGTCGGCAAGGTCGGCATACAAATTTGGTTTCGTCTCCGTTGGATGCCAACACGATACATCTTCGGAGGATATGTATACTTTCGACTAAGTCAAAATTCGAAGAATACTTTCTAACGGCAGATTTAACCCAATCATACCTTTCTTCAGATTTTGAAGGCGACGACCAACCTTTGGGGTCGGATGCTCCCTCGCCAGTTCATTTTTCCCTTTTGATAACGGATGGGCCCACGATATTTTGAAAGAAAACGGCTGCCGGAGATTCACCCAGAATCTCTAGAGACTCATTATCACTACTATCGTTTCTAATGTTCATACTCATAGTCCTAAGTTTTAAATTGAGGCAATTTACAGAGAATGGAAGGGAAAGGTAAGAGGAAGTACCTGTTTTTGTTGGAAGGCAAATGAGAAATGCTTCGCTGTAGTAGAACTTGGTGAGGAGATGATGGAGGCCTCAAGAGCTTGATTAAGGATAGTGATGGCGTTTTGATGAAACGAATGGGGAAGGTTTCCAGAATGGAGGAAATGCCAGAATACGAAGTGTTTGGAAGCAACGACGGTTGGAGTTAGAAAAATAATGGCAGAAGGTTGAAGAAGACTTTTTTTTTAAATAAAACCCAGTCCGCCATAGATCAACGGTTACTACTTAAGGAAATGAAAAGTTTGTGTTCTCATCCGTGGGATGAATCTTGCGGCTAGGATCCATCTTAGCAAAGATCAAATGGCTTCGAAGCTGTTGCTGGGACAGTTGTTTTAATGGTGCAATGATGAAACTGACACTTACACAATAAATGAATCCCGCGTGGCACACGTCTTTTCGTGTCTGAGCCAGTTTTGCGTGATACGAAGCGTCTTGAACAAAGTGTAAACTTGGTTAAACTCGGTTAAAATTTATTTCAGCTTGTTATTGAAATCAGCTATCTTCTAAGATTTTTGATCTGTATTTTTCTCTGGACTTGCGTTTAGTCTATTTCTTTTAGATTGGTTTCATTTTTTCCATATGCCCGATCTAGGGGCTGTGGACTATTCGAGACCAGACTAAGTTGAATTCTATAGCTCGGATTTATCTTCCCATATGACCAAGCTAAGGGGCTGTGGACCATTCGAGACCAAACTAAGTCGGATTCTATAGCTCGGATTCATCTTCCCATATGACCGAGCTAGAGGGTTATAGACCATTCTACACTGACTTTGGTCGTTTCCTTATAGATCAGATCGTCTTTTCCATATGACCGATCTGGGCTGTCGACCACATTGGGCCCGATAAGGAGGCCCAACATAGTAGTAGGCCTAATGGTATTTGAATTCAAGCCGACCTATGTATAAACACACTGCAAACGGTCAATTACCGACTGACGTAATTAATCAACAACTAAGAGATGATTCTGCAATTAATGATCAGTTGTAACCGAATCCCAACGTTCGAGCTTTGAATGTCCTAAACGGTAGGATTTCTAGTGGTTGGGATTCGGATTATCTATATAAACTGACCTGGTGATCTAGGCCAGGCATGTTCCATTCCTAGCCTAATACATACTGTTTACGTTTGACTTATCTTGCGATCTTTGTGCTGACTTGCCTAGTTTCTTTGATACCTTGGTACTCCCTTTCGGGAAAATCTCCTTTTAGCATTCTAGGTTCGGTCAGTACCCGGAACAATATCAATTAAGCTTAATTTGAACCCAAACTTACAAATCATGACCAAGCTCAATCAATTAAGTACATAGAGAATATAAATGATTAAAAATGATGATTTATTAATGTATAAAATATGTAATTATCAACCATGGTTAGTATGATCTTGGAACATTTCAATATTCCACAAGAACATTCGCACCAAAGAATAGAGGCTGACTTTGCGACATAGTTCCAATACTATATAAGTAGATGACTTGACCTTAATTATTTATTGTCATGAATTTTTTTATTGACAATGTTGGCACCTAATAAGAAATCATGATGTGTAGGTTCACGAATCTCATAATATGGTAACTAATCACAGCCTACGTCATCTTACTCGTGGCCCAAGTATACAAGTGAAATGTTATTGACAGTATTTCATTAATAGGTATAGATTTCACATTTCTATGTGGTCGCAACGAAGAAAGACAATCAACAGTAGTGTTTCTGTTAAGGGATCAAGTGATGGTGAAGAAGACAATTACTTTCGGGTAATTTAAGATATTGTTGAGTTAAAATATCTTGGGGAATCAACTAATAAATTTGTCTTTTTCCAATGTGAATGGTTTGATCCAACCAGAAATAGGAGAATTAGGGTCCATAAGGATTATAAAATTGTGTAGGTGTGACACACAAAAAGATATCAGAGATGTAATCTTTTTTATCATTGCTCAACAAGTAAGACAAATGTATTATGCTCCCTGACCCGGAAGGGTTAAGGACAAGACTGTTTGGTGAATTATTATTAAGGCTAAGCCCATGAATCATATGGAGCTTGAGGGTGCATTGGAAACTGCGTTTCAGAATGATGTTATGTCTCAATTTTCTCCAAGTGTTGATATGGACGAGGTTAAAACTTTGAGAGGTAATGATGGTGAGTTTGAAGTAGTTGACACAGCTCTGATGAGCACTAGAACAGAAAATCTTGATGAAGAAATTGATGTGGAAAAGGAGGATAATGAAGTATAAGATAAAGAAGAAGAGAACTCCCAACACGATGATGAGGAAGAAAGGGAGTATGAAGACTTAGATTGACAATAAGGCCAAATTATCACCTAGAGAGCTTAAGTTATGTTTGCATTAATATTAGTGCTTATTATTTCATTTAATGTACTTGTCATTATTGAACATTCATTTGTTTAATTAATTAGTGCTTAATATTTATTTTATGCACTTGTTTTAATCATCATTTTTATGCATGTTTAATTTTAAGTTAACAATGATTTGCATGTGACATATTCTAACATGTTCCTTGCTTACGTAGATGAGGTCACACCAGGACAAAGGTAAGGGGAAAGTGAAGTAACTAAGAAATCACCCTGAAGGCGATCAACTTATTCTGGGATACCTATTGTGGAGCCTGGGCAAGATAGGCCTAGTGCAGTTGCTTTAGAACCTGCGATTGTGATTATGCTGACCCCTGGATTTACTTCCAGTTCTGAATCTCCATCACCATTAGTCCCTCTATAGACTGTACGTCGACCCTATTTGCCTTTTGTTACTTTAGCCTCACCATTTTCATTGCAGTTGGCATCTTCTGCACACACACCTATATCTAACCATCTCTCTCCCCCTCCCCCACTTCTGATTCCATCTTCTACTAGTACTCCTACTACCTCTGACCATGCTTTCTCGAATCCTAGTCCGTCGTCCAACCAGGTTGCCTCTGATAGTGGTCATCCAACTTCTGCAGTTAGCTCCACCCATAGTTAACCCGTTGGGATCATCAAACTTGATGGAAGAGAGTAGTAAGGAATTTCTTTTCTAATTTCTTATATATATATATATATATATATATATATATATATATATATATATATATATATATATATATATATATATATATATTATGTTTACGTTATTGATTTATTTGTCAAATGGTAGTTAAGCTTTTTTCCTTCGAAACCGACTTGACAGCTTTGACTAAACTTATCTGGGCGAAGTACCACAAACCCTGGAAATCTTTTCATGACATTCCGGATGACATTTGGAGGGACTGGTTTGATAAGTTTTAGGTATTTGAAATTTATTATTATTGGTGTTTTGTATTCAATTATTATTTTATTATATAATCATTACTATCTTTTGTAGAGGATTATTCCTTTGGACCCTTGTTTTTCTTATGATGCGTATTATAAGGCTTTCAACCACCATAGAACAAGGCAGTTGAGTGATATGCTACGAGAAGCCAGAGTTTTGGATAAAAGGCCTAGTTGGATAGGAAAGCCATCATAGGAAGCTCTCTAGCAATACTAGGAGACTAAAAAATTTAAGACGAAAAGAGAAGGCCAAGGTGAATAGAGCATCTAGTTCTGATGGATTCTTGCACATGGGGGGTTCCATCTCCCATGGGACCCATTGAGAAAAAATGGATATTTTTGTTAACTTTACTTAATTGTATTTAATTTCCTTAGTTTGTCTTAGTAGTTAACACTTTGTGAGGTTATGATCTTATTTATATACACTGAGTTTTCACAAGCATAGGATCTAGGTGCACTACCCAAAGATGTGGAGCTATTTAGGCATTTGCACTTTAAGCCATCACTTAATAGATGGTTCGAGACTAGGGCTTGAGTCATTGTTGTACGTAAATGTCATTTATTATTTTTTAGTTTACAGAACATTTTAATTTTGTATACACATATTCATATATACATATATATGTAATTTGTTTAAGATAACTATGTATTATTTTTGTATGAATCTTATAATAAAATGAGTAGCAGGCGACCCAAAATTCTAAGGGGACACAGTTGTCTGATAGGGAACTTAGATAGATATGGGTTGAAGCGGTTGGAGGAAAGAAGAAAGGTCATATCTATAGCCTTGCATCTCATGCAACTACAGAGTCATTGTGCAGTGCTCAAAGTCATGTCAACACTACAGGGCTAAAGGATCACATCAAAGCACAGGTGAAGCAGGAGATGGAGCAAATGATTTATGACATTCAGACATGAATGAGGTAGGACATGAGGCAAGACATGATGTAGACATTCCAGCAAGTTTGGTGCCAAATTGCCATGCATCAGACATCGATGAGCACACAGGGAGGGATTGACATGGGGATGCAAAACCCTATGGCCATAGGCATGGGAATACAATCCTTTATGGGGATGGGGACGGGCATGGGCACGAGGATTGACATACAGTCCATGCAGGGTTTTTTTTTTTTTCTTTTGATGATGTCATCCTAGCCATTGTAGCATATGTCTCAACAAGTTGTCCATGGTCAGCCACTCCAATAGTCGGTCCAGTAGTCATCTCCTCAGCCACCTCTGTAGCCACACTAATACCTATCTCCTCAGTCGCCATCTCTTCAGCCCCAATAATACTTAGCTCCTCAATCGCTGGCTCTACAACCACAACAGTACTCATCTCCTCAGCTGCTTTTGCAGTTGATCCAGCAGACTCCTCAATTGCTCCAGTACCCATCCCTGCATAATCAGTAACCGGTCCAACACTCGTCTCCACAACAACAGTCACTCTGGCACCCACCTCATGAGCAGTAGTTCCAGCACCCATCTCACTCGCCTATATATCACCTTTGCCTGTCGCTTCCCTACCAACATTATCATAGTTCTTAACAACACCTACAATAGCCCCCCAGGATCCTATTGACACTCTACAAGATGATGATCATGATGAGATGCAAGAGGATTAGACATTTTTTTCTTTATGTTGGCATTTGAATAATTTTCTCATATTTAATAATGCATTTTTATTCAACATTTCAGAATATTATTGATTTTTTGTGTTATCATATTTAATTATTATTAAAATGTATACAAATTAAATAATATTGATATATATATATATTAGTATTATTTTTACTAATTTTTTGTTTAAAAATAAGTATATCATTTTCGACAAATTTATTCGCCATTAAACCGAGGCTTATTTTTTTCCAATGATATATCGCCGGTGTTTACAAATTAAAATGTATACAAATTAAATAATATATATATATATATTAGTATTATTTTTACTAATTTTTTGTTTAAAAATAAGTATATCATTTTCGGCAAATTTATTCGCCATTAAACCGAGGCTTATTTTTTTTCCAATGATATATCGCCGGTGTTTATCTGCCTAAAATTTCTGACAAAATCTGTGAGAAAAAGTTTCCTAAAAAAGGTTTTACCGACAAACTAAAATCTTCTAGAAATTAAAATTTTTGGTTGATTTTCGACGGATTATGACTAGTTATCAGCGAATGTGATTTTCTTAGAGTAAGAAATGTCCCTAAAATTCTACCCAAAGCATTGTGTTAACAAGGGATCAGGTCCGGCTGGGTTCGTCAGTTTGAAAAATAACAACCAACACCCAAATCGAATAGTATCAGGTTCTGAGTAAATTTACCTGAACTAATCCGGGTACCTGAACCAAACTGAAATTTTCCCAGGTCTATGCCGACCCATGATCACCCTTAATTGCTGTTATCTATTATTGTTCTTCAGAGACAGAGGGACATTGGCTTGCGTGTGGGTCAGGTTCAGAGCAGTGAATAATATTCTATTTTCTAATTATTACGGATAATTAGGTCAATACGTGGATGGATGCGTTAGAATTTTAGACGAACCAATTTGACATCGAATTGACTGGAATGAGAACATTTTTTTCGTTTGATTGAGTGAAAACCAATTTACCCCCAGGTAAGTAGAACTTATGGCAGATAAACCACACAGAAAAGCATCTGTGGCACTGTTTTTCTTTTTTATTTTTAAGTATTGGCATTCATTTTAATAAACTAATTCATGTTGAAATCTTTTTAGTCTTTGGGTATGCACACCTTTTGAATGTGTCTAATTCATTTTAGAAATTAGTAAAACTTTGTGATACATAATTGAAGTAAAATTATAATATGAAATAACAATACAATTGAGTCAAGCTTAATAACATTAATTAATTATATTATATTATATTATATTATATTGTATATATATATATATATATATATATATATATATATATATATATATATATATATATATATATAAACCAAAAATCCTCCTCTATATAATAAATTTGTATTTTTTTTTTTGAGAGGGGATTGATTTATTATGTTACTTTCTTTTTTGGTTTTTTTTGACTAAATTATCTCCACAAAAGCATTTATGTGAAATTAACTTCTGGGACTCGGAGTGATAGTTTGGTTATTTTCTCTTTTTAAACGCCATGTGTTTTTTTTTTTTTTAAATATAATTTTCTCTTACTTCAAACCATAACATTGCTATCCATATTTTCTAAGTTTTTTTTAAAATATATAATTTGAATCTAACTTATAAAATATATGAAATCTGATGAAGAATAAAAATTTACATATTTGAGCAGAAAAAAATATAGATTTATGATATGTGCAGCAAAAAATGAAATATTAATAATAATATATGAAATATAATATAATTAAGATTTTTAAATACCTTTGCGAGACACAGATGAGGATCACCTGTCCTCATTTTATATTTCATTCTTTGTCTTTTCACTTAAATTCTGTCAAATATTTTAAACTTAATTACATATTTTATTTTTTTAAAATTTATTTTTTACTTAACAAAATTTAAATAAGAGGATAAAAAAGATAAGAAATATAGACAAGTGATCTCGATAAAGCTAGGCACCGATTACGCACTAGTATGTTATAAATACCATCACAATGATATAGTCAAATGTATGAATAATTAAATTAGTTTTCAATTATTGTGGCAACAAGGAGGTATTGTGGAGCCGACAGGTATGTTATAGAGTGTAGAATTTATAGATAGATTCTTACTTCTCGAACTATAATATGAATTAAAATACAATTAAGTTTGTTGAATTAATTTATCACGTCACATGAGTGTTCGTTATAGAGTGTGGTTTATAGAATCTTATTTCTTGAAATTAGAATCAGAAAATAGTATCAGACAGAATGAACTATATAGCAGTCCATCAAGGAAAAAGAATGAGGCCCATTAACCCAGAGGAATATTCTATACCCCGAAATGGTTAAACAAAATAACAAGCATCTTCTAGCAAATCACCTACATATGGTATGGCCCTTTTTATATATATATATATATATATATATATATATATATATATATATATATATTATATATATATATATATAGTAGCATGAATTAAGCACCATCTGGCAATTCCCTTCTATAACTCTATCACATCATGAAAGCCAACTGCAGTGCTAGATGCAACACCTCCACGAACCATTACTTAGGCTATCCATCGTGAAATTTGAATAAAGAGGCAAACAAGGAATTGATGCACCAACCATAAATGCACCTATGGCTTCTCTCAGAAGCACCCCCAACACCAATACCAATCACAACTAGTCTACACCCAATGCAGTATCGAAGTTAATCATACAACATTCCTATTTGCGAAGGGCTCTAAATCCTGGCAACACTTGGTTGGTGACATGATTTTAAACTCCACTTGCAGTTGCGGTTGTAATTATGTTGCGTTTACCCCAATTGCGGAGAATTACAAAAGAATACGACTTATGCGACCGTAAGTGCATTCGCGATGCAATTGCAGAGACTATAAAAATTACAATATTAAGGTTGTAATTACAGTTGTCGATCGCAATTTAAAACCATGATTGGTGAGAACTACTATGATATGTCACTTGTGCTGATTGGCTAGTTAATTAACTCCTTATAGCTAGTGCAAAAAGGCTCAATAGCTGCAAGAATCTCTGAAGAAAATTCACTGCATTATTACTTATCACAGATATGACTGCATTATTACGGAAATCAGGAAGAAACTTGACTGTGCTTGGGAACTCAGCATCAACCACATTCTGCAAGAAGCAAACTTCTTTGCTGATCACTTAGCCAAGCTAGGAGCTAGAAGCGATGATGAGTTCAGGACTTGGGTCACTTAGCCACTTGGTTTTGTCTTTTATTTTCTGATGTACCAAAAAAAATAGCTGCAAGAATCTCTGAAGAGTACCTAGTGCTTGCCATGCACCTGAAGAGACCAACAATGTTTCTACATAGAGACATCAAGATTTAAGTAAACCAGTCCTACATTGACATAGATTCAACAACAAAAAAATTATCCCACCAGCTCGGCCCTTCCCAAATCACTACAGGTTAAGGGTATAGCTAAAATATATGCAGCGCGGTTTCCAGTTTGTTTATATAATTTATATAAAATTCATATATAATTAATAAATAAAAATCATCAACAATATTTTCAATGGATTACACATTTTTCCGATTAATATCAATAATTTGATAGTATGATGTTTTTAAGGGATTAAATTAATATAATAAGTATGTTATACGATAACTTGTTCCAAATAGAAATTTGCCTAGAGAGGTAGCTTTTAGATAAGTGAAACCATATATAGTTAAAATTCATATATAATTGAAATTTGTCTATATAATTTAATTAAAACATTTTCAATGGATTACACATGGATTTTTTTTTATTAATATCAATAATTTGATAGTATGATGTTTGTAAGGAATTAATATAATAAATATGTTAAATGATAACTTATTCCTAATTGAGATTTGCCTAGAGAGGTAGTTTTTAGAAAAGTGAAACCATATAGTAGTTTAGACCAGCAAATAATTGCAGTGTAACTGAAGGCGTGAAGAAAGAAGAGTAAAAGACTAGGTAAATAAGTTGGCATAAATATATTTGAACCTTAAATTAAGTTCAATGTCAAATTGAAGAAGAAAGACTAGGAAAATAAGTTGGCTAAATATATTTGGACCATTAAGTTCAAGTCTCGTTAGTAAAGTAAGCAACAAATTCGTGGTGTATAATGAATGTTATGCCAAGAGTTTAGAAAAGACAATTTTTATATTTTGTTTTATCGAATCCACAACTGCAAAAGTTGTCTTTTATTCTGATTATAAATATATTATTTGAAATAATGCCAAAAATTCCTGATTTATACTGACAAAATGACAGCTCCAGATTTGAAGACGCTCAAGACCATTGCTTTAACAAATTTAATTAATTTAAGCGAAGAATACCGTACTATTAGATTAGATTAGATATGAAATAGATGCATCACTTTTCTTTTGGTAGTGCATATGATTTTCCAATACCTAACGAGGAGATTATTCTCTCTTCGTTAAACACATATTATATCTATCTTTGTAAGATTTGAATCTAAACCTTCATTTTATAATTTCTTATTGAAAGAAGCATGAAATGTGGCACACAAGACAGGCACACGTAGAGTCTCTGTAAATTGATTAGCATTTCATCTTATTTCGATGCTTATTCGTATTATGTCGCATTTTTCTTTTAGGATATGGAATGCTAAATGATTGGAATTCTTCATTATACTTTTGCTTTCTGTATTTTATTGGCGTGAATAGAATTTAGATAGAGATTTAATATTTAGATGTAGTATACAAAGGAGAAAAACATAATAAAACCTTGCTAAGCATTGGTACATAATTTTGAAACCCAACAAAACATTAAGTCCAAGGATGAAAAATGTGTTGGGACTCAAGCCTACTAGATGCTCAGACATTGTGAGCATTCAGATCCATACAATTGTGGCCCAAATTGAGCCCAACCTAATATGCAAATGGCATGCTTGTGTTGCAGTTGCTTTATTTCCCAATCCCAAATCCTGTCTCATTTTGCTCCCAGCCTCAGTTTTGATTTGCTCAAATTTTGTTCCTAAGGAAAATGACATTGGCCTTGAGTGATTGTTGTGCTAATTTCCTTGACTCACATCAGTGATCCCTAAATGTTACTTCAATGATAATTTGTGGGTTCCAAATAGTAACTTGTCACACCAAATAGTCTACATATAGACCCAAATTTTTTTAATTTTTACAGAAGATGAAGTAAGAAAACTATAATGCTAAACTAACAGGCGACCTCTTACTCTATTAATACTATTGTCCAATCTCATAGTTCCCTACTTATACATAAATGCCATGATAAAACTCGTATTCACTCAAACTGACTGAGTCTTTTGTGTCAGTACTTCACCAGCGTCAGAACTTCTCTGCCAAAACTTAAAGTTCAGAGATCTTCCATCCAGCATGTTCTCCACCTCCTCAATTGGAAGTCCTTTGGTTTCTGGTACAAAAATAATGACAAAGATAACGGCTGCAATAGTTATGAATATAAATATCATGAATGTGGATGAAGTCCCAATAATTTCTGTCAAGGATAGAAAGGACTGCGCAACAATGAGATTTGAGACCCAATTTGATGTAGATGCCATTCCTCCACATATTCCTCGATACCTCAAAGGATAGATCTCAGAGTTGACAACCCATGGGACAGTTCCCATCCCTGGTGAGAAGAACAAGATGTAGAGTGCCAGGCCAATTAGTGCAAGCCATCCATATTTGCTAGGACATCCCCTAGTGTACCATAGCCTGTGCTGTTTTTGGCACTGACCTTCTGTTGTGTCATTGGAGATCAAACATGCCCCAGGTAAGAGCTGCACAATAATTGGTAGTAGTGTTTAGAGGTTAGAACCCAGATAAATAAAGAAGATGACCATTTTCCTTAATTGGGAAGTACTTATTGCCACTCTTTTTTATTTTTTAATTTTCATAAAATGCTCCTTATTAACTAGCTATCTATTTAATAAAGGATATTTTAAGAAAATGAAAAAAATAAAGTTAGTTGAAAAGAAGTGACATAGACAAATAGTAGTGGTAATAGATGCTTTTCCTTAATTGATGCAATAATGATTAGTACCATTCAGCAAAATGGAGATTAGTACCAAGGTATATGAAGTATGGGTGGGAATGATGAAACCTTTTGATGTACTCAATCTAAAGGGGATGGAGACACATTTACCTTATTAGCTGCAGAAGCACAAAAGCCACAATCAGGAGAAGCCTTGAGGCACTTCATACAATCCCAGCCACCAGAGTTCAAAGCTGTGCTGTAACCAGGGCAGGTGTTATTGAAGTGAGAGGTTTCGATTGCGCTAACCATTGGCGAATGAGTTGTAGTCTCATGGAACACAACAGTTAAAACAACAAGGGAGAGTATAACACCAGACAAACTGTATAGAAGAAGCCTCTTCCTCCCAGTCTTATCAATGAAGTATATGCTCAAAATAGAACCAAATGCATTTAGCCCAGCTAGGACAAGTGACAGAAGCAGTGCTACCCGATTGGATGCAAAACCAGCTAACTGAACAATGGTGGGGCTGTAGTACATGACAGTATTGATACCTACAAACTGCTGGAAGATTTGAAGTCCCATTCCTGCATATAGACCTCTTCTCACAGTTTTGGTTTTCAACAGTTTCACTATGCTGATCGTATCTGAAGCTGAAGCTTCCTTGATTTCCATTTCAACTGATTCCTTCAAATCATTAATTTCACCTTCAACATCATGGGGAGGATAAATCTTCCTTAAAATCACTTTAGCTTCTTCTTCTTTTCCCTGTTGTTTAACATAAAAGCCAATAATTTGGCAAGTAAAGATACAGATTTTGAAAAGAAAATTATATGCCCTATTTTAAAATAGTGATGATGATGGAACCTTGCGGAACAGCCAACGAGGTGATTCTGGGAGCATAATCATCAGTATGATTTGTATCAATGTTGGTGCTGCTGCAACTCCTAGCATCCACCTCCATGTTCCTGGTGCCTGAACAAATGATATCGAAATAGCTAAGTTATAAATTTAAGTTGTTGGGAATTCAAGTGTGAGTTCTAAACGTATATGTGGGTTAAAAAAGTCACACATTATTATGGAATGTACAAGGCCAGGATCATACAAATGGATGGATCATGAACTTTAATGCCTTAAAGTTTTAGGTTAAGATATGTTAATCCACTATTATTATTTCTTTAAAGTCCACTGAAAGCAGATATCTTCGACATTTTGGACTCTCCTTTTTCTAACACTAGTTTGTACTAAAAATCTAGATAATGTAATTAGAAGTTGAAAGAAGCTTAATCATCCAGCAGAATATGAATGAACCATTTGCATTCATGCAACATGTTTATCACAATAGACTAAGCACGTTCACTGGTCACTAACATACTTTATGTCACAACGTGCATGAAAATAGCAAAACATATTTAATATATGAAGCATAGTTTCTTACATTTGTGAAGGCCAAGTTGATGAGGTAGGAGAGGAATTGTCCTCCGGTGATAAGAAATCCGTTGAGACTAACTAAGGCTCCTCGAACTCTGGTTGGAGATGCTTCTGAGATGTATAAAGGGGATGCCATTGAGGCCATTCCAACACCAAGGCCAACAAAAACTCGACCAACAAGGAGAATAGCTGGATTGGTGGCAGAAGCCATGACAACAGACCCAATAAGAAAGAGGAAATCTGCAAGAAGGATTGCTTTTTTCCTTCCAAATCGATCGTTAATCCATCCACCCACTGAAGCGCCTATGATTGCTCCAGCAAGTGCAGTACTCACTATGGCTTCCTGTTTTATGAAAATGAAGTTTCAATAGTTGTTATGTTGCAATTAGCATACCAATTTAACATTCTTGAATTTATGTGTCACTAAGTAATTTCAAATCATAGTAGTATGTTTGAAAATTTAAAAGAACGTATAAGTAATTATAATCGTATTCTTCCAATAATATCTTTCGAAACATGAGACTTCTACTTTTAATTCAGATCAACAGCGGAGAAAACTGAGTTCTGTAACACAAATTTGTTTCTCTTTTCTTCCTCGTTCAAAAAACAAAAACAAAAAAAAAATTAATGAAAAAATAATCATATATCGTTTCTATCTTCGAGTTCTTGTTATATCACATTTCTATAGCCAATTACTGCAACTAAGTAATATGTTGGTAATATGTACTTTAAAAATCACACAAACAGATAAAAAAGATTTGCACATAAAAAAATGATTTAGGTGGGTTCATATTTTCACTTGCACTTTCTTGCATGATAAGTTTTTTAACAAGAGAATATACGTATGTACACACACACGTTTTCTTTATTGAGCTGATGATCAACTTTGGATTCATAGTAACTGAAACAAAGAGAACAACACTAAAGTTACTTCTATAACATGATTTTTCTTGCCACATATTCAGAATACAACAACAACATATATTCGAATAAAGAAAAAAAAAATAATTCTAGATTATTGGGTAAGAAAAAAATTTAGGAGAAAGAGAAGCTATTCCATTCTAAGGCCAAGATATGTCACGGGCATAAGCAGAAATTTAAAGTGATATTTTTTTTTGGTAACTAATTTAAAGTAATATTTATAAATTGCATACCTTAAAGAATTCTTGACCACGAGATCCTAAGCTAAATTATGTCAAATAGTAGAATTATATCCTATATATTTGCCTACTAGCGTATTATTAGCAAAACAACTTGTTATTTGTTGAAAAGCTGCTTTTCCTTTTATGGAATGATGCAGATTTAGAATAGGATTTGAGAAAAAAATTATGTCCAATCCTGCTTCATGGTGTTCTAAATTTAGAACTATTGGGACCACACCCTTATTTGCAAGAGTGATTTGAATTGAATCCAAAATTCGAAAAATTAAGATAAAAAATTATAATTTTAAATTTAATTATAATTTTATTATTTAAATGTATGATCTAATACTATTTGCAAAAAATGAAAACAGAATCAAGTTTTTTTTTTAAAAAAAAATAAAAGTGCAGTTTATCAATAGTTATTATTATTGACCACGAGAACCTCCGCTAAATTATGTCAAATAAGTAGAATTATATCCTATATATTTGCCTACTAGCATATTATTAGCATAACAACATGTTATTTGTTGAAAAGCTGCTTTTCCTTTTATGGAATGATGCAGATTTAGAATAGGATTTGAGAAAAAATTATGTCCAATCCTGCTTCATGGTGTTTTAAATTTAGAACTATCGGGACCACACCCTTATTTGCAATAGAGTGAAAACAGAATCAAGTTTTTTTTTTTTTTTGTTTAAATAAAAGTGCAGTTTATCAATAGTTTTTATTTTGTTGCGAAGATAATAAAAAAATTAAAAGATTTCATAAAATATGAATACTTATGCCATCTACTATATTTTTAATTTGTTAATTCTTGGTTACAATTTGAATTTATTAATTCTAGCTCCACTAAATACTTAAGAACCTAATTAGCATATCGTATAAGTTAAACGAAATATCTCGTATGAATGCTTATGCTATCTACTATATTTTTAATATGCAGTTTTCTTTTAGTAATCTTTTCATTTTTTTTTTAACAAGGTTTCTCTACACCCTTTAGGTATGAAATTATCTCTTAATTTATTTTTGTTATTTGTTATGTTTCCTTTAGCACCCTCACTATAAACTTTTGAGTTAATTACAGAATTAGTCTTTAAAATGTGCCATTTACATGCCTAAGGTCTAACACATGACTATGTTATGTTACTAACATTGGGAGAAGGCTATTATTGACCTTTTTTTTTTGGTCCATGAATGAATTGTCTTTTTTTTTTATTTATATATATATATATATATATATATATATATATATATATATATATATATATATATATATATGATATTATTTATATGCAAATATGAGTTTATGTAAAAATTATTTTAAAATTTATTAACTTTCATCTAATGATGTAGATTATTTCGTTAAAAAAATATTAGATGAAAGTGAATCTGTATTGAAAATTAAATATTAGTCAAAAAAATTAAATCTAATCTTTTGATCTTAATTATTATATATATATATATATATATATATATATATATATATATCCATCCACCGGTTAAATCTTTAAATTCTTTGTAATTACATGTTTTCATTAAAAAAAGTGATTGATTAAATTTTTTATAAAAATCTAAATATTATTAGTTGAATCTAATATTTAAATTTTAATTATTAATTTATTTTAATAATAAATCAATGACTAATTTATACTTAATCTATCCATGAAACACCTTAGCAATAGTCCATATTAGAATTCTCCGCTACATACAAATAGTTTTAATTCACGTGATACTTTTTTTAAAATTTAACTATTATATGTATGTGATACTGTGAAACTTCGATATAATATTTTAAAAACTAAAGAAATTGAACTGAAAAAGATCAATCAATGCTAATTTTATCTTTTAAAAGGTTATGTTTTCACAAACTAGCTAATGGAAATTTTGTTTATAAATTTGAATTGTTAAAAAAATTTAAATAAAGTTGTTAGTAAGTAATCCAATGAAAATTATAAAATAAAATATGTTAGAAATTATTTGCGCGAATATTATTATTTTTCCTGGGAGGGAACACTATATTTTAAATTCAGGTTATGTTTTCCAAAGAAACTAAAATTGAGAAAATTATCACCATGTGCTTGGCAGTATTTTTGTGCAAGGTGATGGTTATGATTTACAAATGAACCGTAGTGAATGTAGAAAGGGGCATTAATGTCAACTAAAAAAGGACAAATTTGGCAAGAAACAAGAGAAGTTAATGGAAAATTGATAATTCTTTTGTGGACTCTTAACATTACCTGCAGCCAAGTCTTTTTATCCACAGCTTCGAAATCCTCTCTGATATATAAAAGAGCCCCAGATATCACTCCTGCACATACCCACCAATCATCAACACCAACACTACCACTTCAAATTTTAATAGATGCTTATATGAGAATTATAAACAGAAAAACTGAGACACAGGAAAACAATGAAATGGGAATTTATATATATGAGAATTATCAACAGAGAAAGACAGAGAAAAGTGGTTTTGTAAGTCATGGATATTATGAAAGTTTTACCAGTGTCATAGCCAAAGAGAAGGCCACCAATTCCAGCAGAGAAAGCAAGGCGAAGAACATAAGGATTTTTCCTTGACAGAGATAAGCATTCTCTGAAAGCAGATACATCTACTTCGGGTACTCCTCCTTCCATGTTCAACAACACAAGCAAGCTAAGCTAGGCTTATTTTCTTTCTTTCCAAACACAAAAGCCCATTAACGGAGAAGAGACGAGAGAGAAAAATTCTCAATGTTAACTCTTGCTAGAAAAATGAAGTGAGTGAGTGAGGCAAGGATAATAAGAGGGGTCAGATGAGTAGAGGATATTTATAGACGTAAGTTCAGGGAAGTTCCTTGCCACGATGAATTTGGATACGTATGATAGAATCACTTAGACAATTTGGAATTTTCTAATAATAAAATAGTGTGCAATTATTTTGGGACACCAGGTAGAGGGCCAAAAAATGAAACTTGAATGAGAAAGTTGATAAAAAGAAAGAATATTGTGGGAATTATGAAGGACAGGTACCAGAAGTGTCTTTTGCTTTCTCATCTTACCGACCTTGGAGGAAGAGTCCAAGAGAGTGCAGGGGCCCAAACTTGGCAGGCTTGGCCACACATTTTCTTTTGGTTAAAATAAAGAATTGGTTCTATAGTTTTCTATTCATTTAAATTTTGGTTACTATATTTTTTAAAAAAAATATGATTTATAGTTACAAGAGTTTGTAAAATGGTCGTTGATTATGTTACTGTGTGGTTTGACGCGACAAATAAATGTTGAATTAACATAGGAACCAAATTAAAAATACGATTTTTTTTTGTAAAGACTAAATTAAAAATAAGAGAATGAATAAATTAAAAATAAGATAAAATTATAGGGATCAAAGGTAAAATATTCATTAAAAATATTTTAGTTTAATTTTTATTTCTAGGTATATAAAATTTTGAAGTGAGAGAAGACTCTCTTCGTTTCAAGATCAAGGAATTTTCTAATTTTAAAGTCGACTAGGTGAGACTAGTCAAATTTTATTTTAATTCTTCATGGCATATATCCTTATATTTAAAAATCATATTGTCCCTGAGCATAGTAAAATCACTATATTTTTTTTTTTTATCTTGGCATACAAGTCCCTCACACATGTTGTATAAAAAAAAACATGATATGTTCTACATTAACTATTTTAGTAAGTGTTGCTTAAAAAAAAAAAAAAAAGAAGAAGTTTTTCAAAATAAATTAATAAAATATTATTTGATAAAAAAATATCTCAAACAAGATTAAATAGATAGGCTATATTAACAATTAAAAAATATTAAAAGAACTTAATTATAAAATCTTAATTAGGAATTTCACATTTTATAAAGCTAGAAGAATATAGTTTAAAAAAAATAGTAAATTTTAATTAAAAAGATTAAAAAAAAAAAGTCTCATAAGGATATTTAGCATTAGACTTCTATACCTATAGAGCCGCCTTGTAAGTTTTTCTCTTGTCATCTGTCCATTTTACAATCTTTAAGACTATACGGTAAACTCTTACCCTACTTCAAGGTATGGTATTTCAAAAACTGCTATCATAGCATATGTAGACAGTAAACATATAATATATTTGGTTCATATAATTTTTTCTTATTTCTATTTTAGTCCCTCACATTTTTAATTTAATCTCTATAATTTTTTAATTTTTCTTTTGGTCCCTATATAGGAACAATAACATGGACAAAAACGGTGTCACCTCAACATCCATTTACCACGTTGGACCATAAACTAACAGAGCCACAACTAAGACTAATGACAGGGATCATTTTACCAATTATAGGAATTGATTTGCGCAAAAAAAAAAAGGGGCAGTATATGAAGTAAATTTAAAAGATTTGTAAATTATAGGGAACAAATATGTAGTTTAACCTTTTATTTTAACTACTTTCAAAAGCAAAGCCATACACATTTTTGCCCAATCAAAAAAATGGTTCTTAGTGAGGGTGTTCAAGACCTAATCTGATCTAATAATTTGACTCGAATCAAATTTAGTTGAGTCAAGATTGACCTCTGAAAAATTAGACCTAATATATTTTTAGGTCGATATCAAGTCATACTCTAAGTCTGTTATATAATATTTGAAGACTTATATAATCATTTTAAACTAGATACACATTTTTTGTTTGTCTTTAACCAAGATATCCACATAGGCATTTTGTGAGACTATCAGCGATTAGAAGCCCTCCCAACAATTGTTTTTTTCAAAATTTAAACTTTGATCTTCTCGTTGAGAGTGTAGCTCACTTATTGCAACACTGAACCCTTGTTGGTAAATTAGATACACATTAAAAGCCTTCAAACTAAAATTAATATATTTTACATAACATGACAACATTTTTATATTGATATTTGTTTGAAAATATATATTATAAAATATCTTTTAGTTTTAGTTTATTACTTCTAAAATTTTATGATTTAATTATACATGTTGCCTAAATTTATAAATTTTGTTTAAATCTCAAGTTGGCTTGATCCCAACGTGTTCATTAGTTAGGCCATTACAAGGTTGAGGCTAGGTCCAAAAGATTAACTCAATCCAAATATTGAGCCATAATCCAATCAGGTTAAGCCTGACCCAACTCAGTCATGAGCACACCTAGTCCTTAGTAAATAATTGTCATTTATTTCACATTTTCATATTACAATTTTGTATATAATTTTGACTTGTCATGTACACACGCATATATAAGATTAATATTTTAGGGTTTCGTTATTTGAACACTCAAAATACAATACATAAATGATATTCCACTCACATTGAGATATAGTATAGAGTATAGAGTCGTTCATATAGTATATAATAATAGTGAGTCACACTCACATGTAAAATAATATCGCAGATGAGTATAATATTCTAGGTATTCAAAAAATATTTTTAAATATCTTAAGCCCAATTTATCTCTAACTTGCCTTTAATTGATACAATTATCCCACTTGTGGCTACCGGAAAAATATCCCACTAGTGTCAAATGTACTTATGGCTTCTTATCTATTTCCAACAATAACCCAATTTAACCATAACCTGCCTTTAAGTGATACAATTATCCCACTTGTGGCTACCAAAAAATTATCCCACTTGTGTCTAATGTACTTATGGCTTCTTATCTATTTCCAAAAGATCCAAATTCCGCTTCTTCTTCTTATCGTGCCTCCAGTTAAGTGCCATAGCCTCTGTTCAAGATAATTCCAATTCAGATACTGACAAACTTATCGCCCTTGACAAAGCAAATGCCGACAATGGTTTACAACATTGCTCAAAGAGCCTAGTCCTTGTGGACAAGATTGTATCTGATCTTTCTGCCTTGTGCAAAATGTATTGGATTGGATTAAGTTAAATATCTTGAATTAAGTTCAAATAAGTAACTTGTGTTTATAATTGGTTGGTCCTTTTTTTTTTTTTTTGATAAAACTAAACATCAGCATATTTAAATTTGATTTGTTTCGGAATGGTTACAATATTTTTTCTTTTTCTTAAACACAAATAAAGTACCTAATGGCTTTAAAAATAAATTTGATAATTATCACAAATCATTCTCATCAAAGTTTATAAGTATTAAATCTCTTTGTATTAGTATTGATTTTTCTCAAATGTAAGTGATTACGCATGCCTTGTTTGAACTTGTTTCGTGCTAACCTAGTTTCACATTTTTGTTCAAAATTATTCTTTTAAGCATTGAAATAATATGAATAAGCTTAAATTTAATTCTAAACTTTTTTGGGTTTGGATGGAGTTAAATTTAAATCCAAACTTGTTTACGAACTATTCAACAAGTAAGTTAGTTTGATTACAACTGTAATACTAACCAAATTATTATCGACAAGTCAAAAAGAAAAAGTGTCGGGCATTAATTTTTCTATCTTAAAAACAACAAATTTCTCACTTTATCAACTTGAGTAAGTAAAAAATTATAAGAAAAACTTCTCTTTTTTTTTATTGGTTTTACGAAAAACTTGCCCTTCAATCCTTAAGTAAACTACAATTTTGACTTATTAATTGTAATTATTAGTTTGCGAAGGTTTTACATTCAATCATTAGTTTTGTCATTGTACTGAAAATATATTATGATTCAGGCAAAAAAGAAATAAAAATAGATTATGATTATTGGTGGAGGAATGAAACCTTATCACATGTTTTTTTTTTTTAATGACATAAATCTTCAAAGAATTTTTTTAAAAAAGATATTATAATTGATAGCATAAGTTATCACGTGTAGGGTAAAATTTTCAATACTGGATCTTGAACAAAATAAGTAAAGAGGAACGAGAAAAATGGAAGAGAAAGAAACCTAACATTTTGCTTGATTAAATATCTCATGTGATAGACTTGTGATTTATTTTATTAGTTTAATAAGTAATTAAATTAAGTTAATGAGTTAAATTCTTATTGGATAAAAGAGAAATAATAGTTTTGTAATTATAAAACTATCAACTTAATAAAAATTAGCAGTATTTAAGAAATAGTTTATGCGTAAAACTCAAGGCCTGTTCTTGGCTGTCATGGTTTTTTCTTCTCTCACCATCACTAACCCTGTGTTTGGATGTTTTTTCATTAACGGAACGGAACGAAATAGGTGTGGATAGATCGGAAAAGAAAAGAATTGAATGAAATATAATTCTCTCCCTCTTTGTTTGGAGGATTCATTAATGGAACAGAACGGAACATGTGTTCCCCACATTCTACCTAAATTTTGAGGAGAACAAAAATTGGACATTTGAGGAGAAGAGGGGGGAAATGATTCCTCATGTGTTCCGTTCTGTTCCTATGTATTTTAAAATTTCTAAACACAAAAACTTATTTCTGTTCCTCCTATTTCCTTTCCGTTCCCCTCATTACATGTTATCCAAATATAGTGTAAAGTAGAAGAAATATAAAGAAAAGACAAATGAATAAAAAGTGAATTTTGAGGTCTCTTTAACACTTTTAAAATATAGTCTACTAATTACTTATGAATAAATGTTAGTGTTTTTTTACATTCTTTTTTATGAGAATAATAAATTCTAAGATTATTATGTTTTAATAATATTTTTTATATTAAGATTATTAAAAAATTTACAAACTAATATATGATATTAGAGCATGATTATAAAATTTATGATTCTTTATTGATAATGACTTTTTTTTAATTTATATGAACTCTAATTATGAAAATTTAAGATTTTTTATAATGTTATTTTGTTGTATTATATAAATTAATTTTATGATTTATTATTAAACTAATTATGAATCGTGGATTGTGAAAGTCGTAAAGCCATACGCATGATTGATTGATTGATTTTGCAAGTTGTGTAATATTGCTCATTACGCAAGGGATGCAATATGACTGCAATGCAATATTACCACATATAAGGCACTCAGTCAAAACCGTGGTTTGAAATTGAAAACTCACTTGATTGCGTATTAAGATATTTACGTAAAACATCCAAAGGAAGTGATTTGGATATATGGCTAGTTTGGATGTTTCATAACATGAACGTATTTGGAAGGAGAGCGTGGAATACAGGTTCTGTGTCCTGTGTCTCTCTTTTCACGGATTAATTGATTGCATGCTTTCTAATTTGCTATAATGCTATATTATAATTGTTTATAAAATATTTGTATTTTAGAATTAAAATATGATATATTTATTAATTACTAAAGTGATCAAATCTTTAAGTTAATTTAATTCTAAATTCTATGAAAGTTGGCATTTTGATTTTTATACATAATGCTATTAATTTGGGATGATATTATGTGAGATTTGTTAATCACTAAAATGGTCAAATCTTTAAGTTAATTTAATCTCAAATTGTATGAAAGTCATTTTTTTAATTATTCATAGAATGAATGTTGTGAATGATATGATAATTATTTATGTATGGGTAAATTGATGTCTATTGTTATAAGGAATTTATGAATCGCCTAAAGATTGATTAGTTGCCCTTATAATAAATCGACATGATTGTTAGTAGTAGAAGTGCAGTATTAGTTTTATTTATATCTCCAAAGAAAATAAATATTTTTAATTAGTGCATATATCATTACTAAATAATGTAAGTTTATTAGCATCATTATGTTGAATATAATATATTGATGGATTATCCAAAGGAGAACATTGATATACATTAAATACTTAAGTGATTTGTTGTCTGAATTTGTATAATATGTTAATTTATGACTTAAAGTATTAATGTTAGACATGTGATCATTGTAGTACCTATCGCTATTGGTGTCCTCTAGTTATGATTTAAAAATTAAGATTGAAATCAGTTATCAAGTTCTACCAAAAAATATGAAAACCTTGCAACCAGTTGTAGTTAACAAGGGTTGATCCACAAAGAACTAATTTAATTGACACTAAGAACAGAATCCTAATTTAAACTCTAAAAATAATAAATAGTAAAAATGGGTTTGTTTATTAAAACTATGAAAAGGAATTAAATTGAAAGCATTAACAACAAATATGATTTAAATTACCAATTAAAATATATTGGTTAAGAGATGTAATTCACCACTATAATTATATAATCATGTCAATCTACATATCTTTTATACCAACATAACTAATTATGTTCTCATGTGATTGTGAGATTAATTCTCTGTTTTCCTTAAGTTTTGATTAATTTATCCACTGCTCTAATCAAGCCCTAATCATTAGTTAATTGTAAAGCAACCACTCTTACACCTAATTAATGACTGCATCAAGATTTAGAAAACCAATCACACTAAGGTCCAATCACACACTGGAATTGAATTATTTAAATCATATGTTTCACTAATCATACTACCGCAACCGTGCATAACAATTCTAGTTTTACTACTTTCGAGAATAACAAAGAGTATAAAAACCTTTATACCAAATTAAGAGCAGAAACATATGAATAAGAATATAATTGTATTGAATATAAAGGAATATGAAAGATTCACATAATCAAAGCTAGGGTTTCATCTTCCCTTAACCAATTAAGAAACTTAGTTACATATGACAAATTCAAATTCAAAAGAAAAACTAAAGAAAATCATCATAAAAAACACAAGTGCAAAAGAAAACTGAAAATCAAACTAGTTTCCAACGATTGAGGTTGGTTAATCTCCGATAATTTGAACCGAATCTCCAATCTTTGATCGAACCATCCTCTCTCAGTTCCTTGGCAGCTTGCAGTCCGGAAGAATCCCCTTTTTGAAATCTAAGCAATCATATTTATAACTTTGGATACCTAGCTCTTCGTCCAAATTCAAAACTGATTTCCTGATGCGAAGACACGGGCCATGTATGATGAAATTGCCCCCTCGATGTTTGAGTCTGTCAGCATAATTTCAAGTATTTTAGAAGGCAGAGAGGGATATGGCCTACCCCATGTCCTATGACACGGGCCGTGTCTAAGGGTAAGCTCACAATTGGCTTCAATTTATGATACCAGAGAAGGACACGACCTACCCCGTGTTTTGGGACACAAGCCGTGTCACTTAACTTCTTCATATTCAACATTGATTCTTCACGTATACTCTTCTATCTTTACTTCTAGGAGTAATATTGAGCTCCTTGAATCTTTGGCTTTCTCCTCAAATGGATAATAGGCTTGTTTTGAAACTAATGTTAAACACTCAAAGATCTCCTAAAAAACACAGTGCAATGATGAGTATTTATTAACATACTTAAACGTAGTTTCACAATTAGGCTCCGATTAGGCTTTATATCCAAAAACTTAGCTAAGAATTGACAATTACACACATAAGGAGTCCAATTAGGCCAAACATAAAGCACTCAAGATATGGAAATAATCGATAGATCAAATACCCCTACACTTAGCCTTTTGCACTCCAGGACAAAAATATACAATTAAGCACATGCTTCCCAATAAGAATGGAGGTGCAGAATAATGAGCAAAGACCTACACATCTTAGTCTCTTCAAAGAATCTAAACAATCAGGAATTTCTTCCCTTGACAATCCAAAATAGCAAGTTAAGTCAATAAAAAATTAGGGTTAAATTAAGTGTTTTGGGCTTGTGTTTACTCTCAACCTACTCATGAAAACATGCCCTACCATAGGCTTGGCAAGCCTCTACTTCTCTACCACTTAGGCCACATGCATACAAAGATCAAAAGGTCTTTAATTAGGCTATAATGGGGTCAAGGTTAAGGTAGGACACACCAAGGATAAACAAAGTTAGACTATAGGAAATAGAAGAGCAAAAGGGAAAAATATTCAATCATTTCAGTAAAAATTTCCCAGCATTCTTCAACCTCCAATTTCTTTTTGTACCTTCACATTTTTCTTACCTTTCTCCAATCAACAATCAACTTTTCCTTTTCATTTTTCCTTTTCACTTTTGAGCTCTTTTTTTTTAAACAGAATATACCTTGCATCACATTGTTAAATACCCCTACACTTATTCAAAAACCAATTCCCAACTTAACTAAGCTCTTCTACTCCCTAAGGTAGGGTAACATAATGGTTTTTCACTTTTAAGTTTGTACTGAGCTTTGCTAGAAAAAAAAGGAATAAAAGATCAATTAGGCTCAAAGGGGTGAACAATGGATAAAGATGTAAGGACGAATTTTTGGCCATTAGCTATTACAAAGAAATGCCTTTGTCATTTCAAAAATATGCAGTGGTCATTTGCAGCTTAAAAGAGAGTCAAGTCAAGTTCTAAATCACATATAATCATGAGCAGAATCACACGACAAAGAACCAAGATGGCCTAATATTAGCCATTCACATCAGGACCCAAAATCTCACTAGGTCTCAATCTATCACTTTTGAATTAATCCCTCAATTTTCAAGACCTCACTTGTCAGATTTGAAATTAAGAAAGTTCATTCCTTCAAACTTAAAATCTCATCAAATTTTTAATAAAAATATTGGATCTTTTGCTCATCATTCAAAACACTTTAAAACTTATTGGAAAGATATTTACCAGAATTGCAATTAGGAGCATTACCCCCCACACTTAAATCAGACATTGTTCCTAATTTTAAAGCATTCATACAATAAAGAAAATAAACACAATGAGATCAATAGTGCATAAGCAATGACATTAACAATTCGAATCCATAATTAGTAATCAGCATTCAAAGTCTAAAATTGGATCCAATACAATGCCAAATATCCAGTTAAAATCAAATTAGAATCCCAAAATAACAAGGGAAATACATCAAGATGTATATGAGGGAGGGGGATAAGACACTCTCTGAAGCAAAACATCTAATTTGCTATCAATTGTATCCATCCTCTGAGTAGTGGAGTCCTCCAGTGCCTGGAATCAGTCATCAAATCTTTGGAAGCGATCATCTAATCTCTGGAAGCAGGCGGTATGGTCCAACTCCAGGCGATCAATACGTGCTAGGACATCATCATGAGAGGCAGCTCAAATGGATGATGGTCCTGTAGCAATAGCAAAATGAGGAGCATACTCCGGGGGTAGTAAGGTAGCATCGTGCTCTTGTGGCTCAGGTGTCGGAGCTCTCCGAGGTAAAACATCGCCATCTGCTCTGACCAAGCGAAGGGAACCATCTTGGTGTACGCACAAGCTCATGGCGACCAAAATGGGCCCATCAACAGCACTAGGACCCCTCACTGGATCCTCCTCCAATAAATCCAAATGAATGCCACAGTGCTCAGCAATTACAGTGACATAACCACCTAGCGAGATACGTTCAGCTCGAGTGGACCCGACATGTTTAAAATGGTTGCATAACCAATAACCCCCATTCACGGGTTCCCCAGTGATCATACAGTGAAGAAAGAATAATTCATGCCTACTAAGGGTTCCCTAACTCTCCCCCTAACACAAATGGTGTTGGCTAACCATTTTTGGAGGTATATATGGGCAGGGGAACGAAGTATGGAGGCCTTAGAGGATTTGGGATCATAACGAGCCAAATCAACAACAGATAAATCAAACCAATCATGCTCAAAATTAAAGTTGCGGGGAAGACAATTATGCCCTATAGGAAAACCAAAAATAGCACTAAACTGGTGAATGTCTAATCTATGGGGTGAGCCTAACAATTTAAATGTAATCTCACCAAGCCACTCAGCTTGATTACTTAGAGGGTACAACTTGCAGTCAAAAGTGACAAGAAACTCTCGAGTCAAATCAGTATAGGTAGGCTTACACAAATTTGCAAACTCAACCTAGCCTATTCTGCCAACAAAACAAACACCTCATCATATAGACCAACAACCCTTAAGGTGTCCACATATAAGAACCTAGTGGTAACCACCTCTTTCCTATCAATGGGATGAATGGGTACCTGTGGAGGAGGTTTAGCACATGGAGGTGGTGGTGGTGGTGGTGGTGGGACCTCCTTCTTGGCTGGCATCTTCATGCGCTTCCTTGGAGGCATGTTGAATAGTGCTTAAATGGTGAAAATTGGTTGAAGATGTGGTGGTGGTGTTGCTGCGCAACAGATTTGGGAATTAGGGATTTGAGGTTTAGGGTTTTGGGGTTTTGAAACGGTGGGTAATAGTGGGAATGAGAGAGGGGAAGGGATGGGGATGGTGGGTATTACGGGGAAGGCGTTACCAGTTTTAGGGTCATCAACCCTGTAGCAAATAGCTGCCACAAGATGCTTATAAGGGATGCTAACCAAATCCCAAAAGTTACATGAACAAGATTGCTTGTTGAAGTCCACAATAAACCTCTTAGTAAAAAACATGTATCACCTCAAATTTCATGACCCCTAACCAAGTAGCAAACCAATTCCTACTAAGTTTCATCTCCATGTCAAGTCTCTTTCTTAGTTTAAGCATTATAACACCAAGAGACTTGGCTAATTTCTCTTTAAGGGGTGCAAACCTGCCCATTAGGTATGTTGTCCAAAACCACTCAAACATTGTCCTCAATAACATCAGCCTTTGTAACAATTATATGTTCAACATAAATATGCACCTTTGTTCGCTCTTTTGCTTACTACAAGTGCACGAATCGCACTTGAAATATAGCTAAGAGTCAGATATCGTTTCTACGAGGATTAAGGAACTTCTAATACTAAATACTAACCAATAACTTACTTGGTTCTATTCAAGATCATAAAAATAAGATAAAGTGAATTTAAACTAACCTAAAGACTAAAAAGCAATAAATGGAAATTAAAGATATGGGTTAGAGATTAGGCAATCCATCTTCACCTCCTACTTCAATTAATGATATGCATCCCTTTAAGCAACATTAATGAATGAGTTAAGTTAGCTTAAGAATCTACTTTACCTAGAAGCCTATGTCTAGGTCAATTAATCATGCTTCATTTACCTAATTCACTATGTTTCCATGAGAACTAGTGCAAATTCCACTGATTAAGATCTATTCTCAAACACACGTTATGCATGACTAAAAGGTATATTTCTATCACATTAGCGAATCATTTCACCCAAGCTAATTGAATAAAATAAAACATGCATCAACCATACCATATCCATATTCACAAATCCCTATGTCTAGTTCATTTGAAATACTAAGATCATGTCATTGATGGCCAATCAATAGTAAGCATTAAACATAGGTATAGAAGAACAAAACCAAATATCAAAATAAACTCAAAGTACTAAATCATTAATATCCATACAAGAATTCAAAGTAATCCATAAATACAACTTAGCTAATCATTAAATACGAAATTACATAACAAAAATGGTGTTCATGAGATAAGGAAGAGAAAAAAGCAAAGGGAATGAAGAAAGAAGCTCATGAATATGTCTTTGATGCTTGAATCTCCTTTATAGAAGAAGATGGTCTCCAACCTTGTCTCTCCTAACCTCTTCTCAGCCTATAAAATGATTTCTTAGCACAACTTTCTAGCCTAAAACAAGGCTCTCACGAAGCTCCCTTAAAAAAATCTAATAAAATAGTATTTATAGGTCCAGAAAACAGAGTTACGCTACGGCATTAATAAGCTTACGCTGCGGCGCGTTTCAATTTAGGTCACCAACGTCACAGCATTAACATGCCTACACCGTGGCGTGCAAATTTCGTAACTCTCTGCCAGAACAGGGGAATGCACCACGCCGCGACATTAACATGTCTACTTTGCTACGTTAGATGGTTGAATGCTTCTTTAGATTTCTCTTCTAATTTTAGCTCAAATGCTCCTTATATCAGCTTGTTTGGAGTCCTTCCTGCAATAGAGAAATCACCAACTCCATAAAAATAACAAATTTACTTAACAAATTACAGAATATATACAATTTTGCTCAGAATCATATACGAAGATATGAAGATTGAAATTGACCAATATAAACATAAAAACTTTCCATATATGCATAATAAAGACTTAGCACTCAACAAAGCACAGAGATAAGGCACAAATAACTGCATTTCATGGAGTTATCAACCTCACACATATTCTTTATGGCATAATTGCCCAACTCTAAGGCATCTATCCCATCTAATTTGTTTTAACCCATCCTCAAAGCTTTTTCCAAGCGAAACCCATCATAGTTTCTCACTACTACCATACCTTAAATCTCTAACCAATCCTAGAGCCTTAAAGTAAGACTATTTATCAATGTCTATGTTATGGACTGCATGTATTTCTCTCCTTTATAAATGAGTGCGGTTTCATTCACAAATGACCCATATGGTGAAATACAACACTGAAACCCATCATACATGTGCTAATAAGACAACAAACTAATTAAAATTTGCTAAATGTGCAATACAAAACATAAAATGACAAGCCATTGCAATGGAATCCACCAATAAGCCAAACTCATTTGGTCCCCACATGAAATCAATGTTTGAACCCTAACAAGGAAACAACAATAATTTGCAAAATAACATTTTACAGGAATATATTCAAAGACTTACCTCGAAATCCCTCAGCCTTCACCCACACACTTGCACGCATGATCTTCCACCACGCATTTGGAGAATTTGTGTCACACGAACCCTTGGGCTATAAGTCGTGAAACCTAATGCTCGAGTTCCTCAATTGTTCTTGTGAGTTGTGAGAGTGAGAGTGAGAGTAGGAGTCAGAGTGGTCTCTATATGGGAGGATGATAGAGGGAAATGAACACCACTTAAAGGTGCATGTGGGTCCTATATACCAATTTGGCATCTTACATGGATCAAGATCATGCCACGTGGGATAAGTTTGACACATGGCATGTTTAAGACCTCTATCTGACACATCATCACTTAACACATCCCTATTAACGTCAGGGATTAAATCCAACTATTTTAAAAAAACTTGGACCTAAACATATATATATATATATATATATATATATATATATATATATATATATATATATATATATATATATCAAAAATATATTTAAGCCTTTGAAGAAATATGGTAGATGATGGGATTATAAATTTAATTAATAATTTTAATATAAATTTACAGATCTAGTGAGAGTTTTTATTGTGAGAGGAGTAAATCATGACTATACAATCATATATGGATGATCAAGATTAAAAGTTACTTAAAAGTCATGCATGTGACTACTTAAAAAAATCACATGCATTTATGTTTTAATCTTGACTATTCATGTAAGATCCAATGATCAAGATTCACTCCTCTCACCTCTTACAATAAACATTTCTCTTATCAGATACCTTTCATATATATATATATATATATATATATTTGCCAATGGTATGTATTTAGATTAGTGAGAAAAAAATTATTTCAATAATCGATTATATGTATAATCGATAATAAAGAAAATCCATTATGATGAAATTAATTTTACATTTAAATATGTTAACTAAAAAATAATTTTAAGATAATAAATTTTGTTTGAATTGTATAAAATAAATAAATTTTTAATAGTAAAGTCGAGGCAAATATCTCACATTTTGATTATAATCAAAATGCTCAAAACAATAGCTTTTAATTATAATCAGCTTCTAGTGTGAAAAAAAAAAAAGATTGTAATCAATTTTATCCATTTTGCCCAAACATCTCAATCTAAGCAAAAAGCTTTTTTTTTCATGAGAAAAGCTTTTTATGAGAAAATTAAACTTTCCCAAATATGATCATGATAGATCTGAAAAACTCAGCAGATTTTAATTAATAATTAACTTACGTATATTAATGCAACACACTTACCCAATAATACACACTAATGCATACACGTTACACCTGACAAGGGGGGGGGGGGGGGAGTAGCCCTTGAACCTTTTTACTCAAATGACTCCAAAGAATGAAGATATGATCATTTACCTGCAAAAGGTTTTATCAGCTAAGTTAGCTGACACCTTCAATATAATTTTGTTAAGAATATAAAATATTTGGAACATGGATAAATTAATTTGTAAAAGTTTTTCACATTTTTTAATTGATAGTATAATATAATAAATGTCACGAACGAAGTGACACCTTCGACAATTACTGCAAATGAGCCAAATCACATGTGAGGTGTCTGATATTAGTTGTCCTATTATTTATTTTAGTCATGTTTGGATATTTAATAATTGATAAAATAGAATAAAATGAGATGAATTGAGATGAATTGAAATAAAATAGAATGAGATAAAAGTATAATTTTATTGTTTGGATTGTTTAAGATAGAATAGAATAAAATTATCATTTTATTATTTGAAAAATAGATAAAATGATAAGAGTTATAACTTTATTTTTTTTAAATTACCCTTATTACAAACACACTAATTTTATTTATTTCTAACTAACAAAAAAGACTTTAATTATCTTTACATATTATCTAATGATGATATTTATTAGATACTTTTTCTTAATTTTTTTTAATTTCTTAATCTCATTTTTAATTATTTCATTCTTGATTATGTAAATAACAATTTTAAAAATGCATCGTTGAGGTGAATAATTTCAATTGTTTGTAAACAACTTGTTGCATTTTATGAAAATTTTATGAAAGGACTATATAAATGGTATTTGTAAAGTTGTATCTAAAATGGCTTAACTTTTGATATACGAATATCTTTCAAAGTAAACAACTACCTATTTAGTTTATGACCCTGACATAATAAATATCATTGCAAAATAGCATCTCTTGATTTCTTTCATTAATTTGACAAACTAGCTCATGGATTAGCATCTCTTGACCTTTTTTTATCAAACAGTTTATATATAACCAAATAATCCACGTTTAGATCAAAAACTAAAAGAAAGAAATAGTAAAGGCTTCAACATCAAACTATCAAAGCAGTCAATAATTGGTGAAACTCAATGACAAATAGAACTTAAAACCAAACAACCCCTGTTCTTACCTTGTCAAGGAAGGGAGATTTTGCTATGGAAAAGTAAGATGCAGCAATGGAGACAACAATAGGGACAGATCAAGGTGCGGCAATGGAGAGAGCAACAGGGACAAAACAAAGGCACAATGAAAAAGCAAGTTAGAAACAGTAGAAGAGCAAGCCAAAAACAGTGGAGCAAGATGAAGGAGGGAGGTAGCAGTGTATTAGGGTATGACGTTAATATAGTGAAATCCTAATTATAATAATAATAAAAAAGATAATTTCATCTTATATCTCTCAAATTAGGAGGAAGAAAATTAATAGTTTTTTGTGGGATGAGATGAAATTCATCTCACACTCACTTTCATCTCATTCTATCCTTATTTAACATAACATAACAATTGAACCTATTTCTATTTTATTTCATTCTCATCTATTTTATTCAATTTCACCAATCCAAACATAGCTTTAGAGGCATAACCTGCATTGTCTTTCACTTTGTAACTATCATCTCTTATTAATTTTTTAGTCAAAGAATAGTCTTTGATTAATTAAATAAAGGAAAAAGAAAAATACATTGACACATGTGACTTGACGGTTGAATTTTTGGGTAAGTGAAGTTGAAATAAATTTTTTTTTAAGAGTTCTTGAAATAAGAAAAAGTTTTTATTCTAGTTATATTATTTAATATGTATTATTTTAATTATAATATTAAAAATATTATTAAAGTGACATATAATAATAAATTTCTTAATTAAAAATAGTACATATTAAATAATACAGAATAAAAAAAAATTTCTTGCTCCGTCAGCAGCCAAAATTTCTGTCAAATGAATGTAGGTAAATTTTCTTGATATTGATATTCGACAATCGACACGCCTGTGGTACGGATTTATGAGAAAAGGCTTTATGATTTTCTTTATTCTTCTAAAGTTCAGTGGAAAGTTGTGGTGCCTGTGTTACGCTGTTAACTTTAAAAACTTTGGTCCATATGAAGGTTAATACCAGATTTTCAGCCTCACAACTCCTATAATGAAGGGCGAATGTCTTTCGGATTGGCCATACCTTGCCTGTTCAAAAGGAGCTCCAAAGGGGTACCTTACCTATTAATAATGACACTATCTTTTGTTATCAAAAAGAAGAGAGCTACTTTTTTGCTCCGTTCTTAAATATTGAAAAAAAAAAAATACATGTACAGAAGGAATTTTTGTTACAATAATGTTACGCAAGTTCGAATTTTATGATCTCTTGTAAGCCACTCAAATTCTTCACTATTAATTCACTTCTAATAGCTTAACAGATAGAAGTTAAAATACACAGGGAAAGAATAAGGCTTTGACATCAACTACTGTTATTAGAGGGCCAAGCACCACTCTAAGAAAAATGGTTATTAAAAAATATTTATTTTTGAATGACTTAGATAAATTTATAATAAAAAGTTTTTATTCTATAATTTAACTCTTGACCACTTATTGATTTTTAGAATAAAGTCAACGAGACTATCTTATCTGGTTGATCTTCCACTGATGATAACTGCATGACTTATGTTTAAATTTATTATTCTTTTATTAATAAACAATTTATAATCTCATTATAAATTATTATTAAAGTTAATGATTTGTTATAATCTTAGAATGGATAGAACTTTTCTTCACTTTAATTTTTTTATACCAAAAAAGAATAAATAGTTCACTTATTTTGAATATATTTATTTTGTTCTATAGAATTCTTTGCAAATTTGAGAATGAAAAAAAAAAAAAAAGAAAAGATAATAGGGCAAAAATCGAATTCATTGTATATTTAACGATGTTATCATGTTTTTACCTGCTATAATTAAATGTGCAATATGCACAGACAGGTCGGAGTTAGCAAAAATGTCCCAGGTCGGATTCGTGGACTGGTATGTTAGGAGGTCAACCTTGAGAAGTGACCTTAAATGCTAAAACGATTAGCCAAATGTTTGAAGGTAAAAACTGTGATCTCTCTCTCTCTCTCTCTCTCTCTCTCTCTCTCTCTCTCTCTCTCTTATATATATATATATATATATATATCAGTGACGATTTATGGGTCATGCCTTTTTAGTTTTTACGCTTAATATTTGCATGTTGAAGAGCAAATATTTCCCTATGTCATTTTGTGTAGACTAAGTTAAACTATTATTTTTAAAACAGTGTTCATATCATTTTTACATTTTTAATCAATAATAATTACTATGTCTATAGTAGAATTTTTCTATTAGAATGACGATTATAAAATTGATTATATTTTTAGTATTTAATTAGACCAATATCGCAACCAGTTTATTAAGTTCTAAAATTTTTATAAGTAATGCTCTTTTGCACGGAAACAAAATCTTGAATTGTGCATGAAGGGTTCGCATTGGATGGTTTTGTAACTTTTGTTGTATCTCTACCTCTTTCACTTTTAATCCACCCGCCATTTCTATTTTTTTTCTTTAATTTTATTAGTACCAACTAGATTCGTACCCAATTCATATGAAAAAAGCTTTCGTGCATAACTCAAATTTTATAACCAATAAAAATCTGAGTAAGCTCATCTTTTAATCCCTCACATACACCAGATTTATAAATTTCGTCCGTCTCAAATTATTTAATTTGTTCAATTTTAGCTTTCAAGCTTAAATTTCCTACAATGTAGTCCATCCATCCATATTATCGAGACGTCGTTAATAGAAGTTGTTGAAGTGGACGTTTATACGCTAACGTGTCAGTCTTGTCAGGCGAAACATCGTTATTTCTGCATAATCCCTAATAAAACAGCAGGTTTCACAATTTCCCAGTTGCCACCTTTGTTGCACTGTGAAGCTTCAGTTTTGTTTGGGAATGAGAGTGTGTGAATTTGTGTGGACGTAATAAAGCAACACAGCGAAGGAAAAAAAAATTATGGTGCTTTGCTTAACTCTATATTTTACTATGCCGTTTTTTTTTTGCGTGCTAAAAGTCTGAGGAACTTGGGAAAAGTTTCAGACAAACGTGGTACCAAATGTGTATGAAATCCGATAATTTTATATTAAACAATTTTTACACTCTTTTTTATATTTTATTTAATATTATTTATTATATATATATATATTTTTAATTATTTTTTTATTAAATCTGATACTCTTAAAAAGAATTTCAACAACACTTACACATTTTTAGTCTTTAATCCAAAGTTTGAGTAATTTGACTTAAAGACTATAGATTAACGACAAAAAAGATGTTTGTCCGTAATATTTTTCACATGCAGCATGGATCATTTCACTTGGCCAATACAACATGGGGGGAATTTGGAGGAGAGTCAACCACATATATATTTTGGGGGCTCTGTGAATTTTGGAATAAGTGAAATCGAAAAGGATGTCCTATGCTATCATATTTAAATGGTCATATAAGTCATTTGCATAAGTGATTTCTGGGCATAAATTGGACAATGGGATAGTACGTAACTCACACATTGATAAGGACCTGTTCGGATACGTTTGCTAACCTCAGAGGTCATGAAGAGGTACACATGCGTATTGATCACGGTTGGAGTTGAAAAATAATGAAAATTGAAAATGATTTTGTTTATTAATATGAGGACGAAGTGGTACGTAGTGAGTCTGCATTTAAGCATTCTGATGAATGATGATCATGAGCCATCAGATGTTGAAAGTGAATGGAAAGAAGGGGCCAAAACTTCAAGTAGATCGAATATGTTGATCAGAAAGACAGTGATGGTTGGTATGGACCAGACAGTACGTGGACGGTGGAACAACAAAAGAATGGTGATGAGGAAGACAACACTGATGATTATGACTTAGGGGACATAGTTTTTACAAGAATTATCCATGGGAAAATGATGCCATTGATGATGAAATGTTTGACATATATATACACGGGCATTATTAACGGATTTCTAAGTAAATATGCAGGGATACGGTAATTCCTCAGAAAAGTGGAGGCTGTTATGAAGAACCAGTGCTTAATGACAATCAGAAGGAAGCTAGTAGGGAAGTGATAGTTTGGACTTTGGACTGTCAAAAAGTGCCATGGCAAACCGTAAAACTGCACCCAGAGATATTGATGATGACCCAAATATATATACATCAATTCATTTGTCGGTGAAATTTATGATTTTGGTGAATCACACACACTTGAATCATCACATGTCGGCAGGAGAAAATAGTAATAATGGTATTATTAAGTTAAATGTGTCTCGCCCACAAGGTAGTTTAGTGAGCTTATCACTTGTGCAGAACCACAGCCTCAATATGGAAGCAAGAATTAATTTTACATCCAAAAGTTGTCAAGAAAACTCAATTAAAAAAAATAAAATATATAGTTCAATGTGTCTCCTATGGTGACATAGATTTTTGCTAATGTTGCTAAGCTATTAGTTTAGCAATTCTTTTTAATTAAGTTCTAACCCTTTTTTTTTTTATTTTTTCTTTGATTAAGGTTTTGTCACGGATATTATAACTATGAGACTAACTTTTAAGTTAGAATAATGACTAGATAAATCTCTCCTCAAAATAATAATTTCAAGATTCGAACCACCTATATGTGTGGTTAGCATCTATTCATGCAACAACCAAGACCATGCATATGCAGCATCTTTTCCATGCTTAGGTGTGGTCTTCTCCGGTCCTTGAGCAGCTTTGCACTTGAGACCACCACACCTATGTGTGGTGGCACCACGCATATGCGTGGTCTTCAATGTCTTGAACAACTTCACCACGAAATTAACTCGAAATCAACACGAAAAATGGAGACAAAGTCTTACCCAAACTCGTGCTTCCTTCTTGATTTCTGTGCTTGAGCTGTAATGTTAGCATTTTTTCACCCTTTCCTTCTTTACAGAGGTGAGAATGAGGTTGAGAGAGGTGAAAATGGGTTTTAGAAGTGAGAATGGATTTGTGGAGTGGTGATTTAAGTGTTAGCGGCAAATTGGACAATTCATCCGTTATTCAAACGGTGGTTAACGCGGTCGCCATTAAGGGGTGTTGTGTAAGTGTGCAGACTACTTAACATCAAGACTACTTAACATCATTAAACTTTAAGAAAAGTTAATGTAATTTTTTATTTTTTTTATGTTTTTAATATATCGCAAGAATATTGATCGTAATAAGAAATAGTAATTTTTTTTTTTAAAACTAAGAAATAGTTACTTTATGTAATATCATATATGGTTGAAGAATCTCATCATATATATTATATTTAGACACACATACTAGACTTGTACTCGTGCAATGCACGGTGAGTTAATTTTAAAATGATTAAAGAGTTTGTTTATATAACAATTAATATTTTGTAATATAATCTAAACAAAATTAAAATATATGCAAAAAGATAATTGTATCTTTGATTAAAAAGTTTAATACATTGTGCATAGCAACAATATTTTGGTTACATGCATGCATATCTATTTATCTGTATACAACACAAAAGTGTTAAAATATTGTTTTCCAATATGGATGACCCGATTAATTTGACCCAAATCATTCTATAAAGAATAAAGATCATCTTATACTTTTAAAAGGGTATAGATATTATTCACATCTATTTTGAAAGGATGTGATTGAATGAGAAAAAATAAAAAAAATATATATATATAATGAATGATATTAGATAAAGTGTAAAAATAGATGTATACACTATTTGATGTAAGAGTATAAGGATTGTTCTATAAAATATAGGTTATGTTAGGTAATTTAGTTTATTTTTGTTTAACCCAATGGAACTAACCCAACATTAATCAATTCATGTATAAGATCTTGTTTTTTTTAACCTGATCAAACCCGTACTAATACCCAATCACCTTAATTATATATTTTTAATAATATTTTAATATAAAACAATATTATTTTATAAAAAAATTAAGATAAAACAATATCATTTTGGTAGAATTTAAAAAAAAAAAACTTACAACCCGATTTCTCAATCCAAACAACTTTTCATATAAAATTTTCTTCCAATACATAGAGATATTAATATATTTTCATATAAAATCTTCTTTTCTAATCTTTGTTTTCATATAAAATTTGTAATCTTGTACAATATTACAAAAAAAAAAAAATTCCATATGTATATATAAACAAAAATATTATGAAATATATAACAAAATTATTTTGTTTCTTAATAATAAATAACATTCAATTAAAAACAGTAAAAAAAATGCCAAATCTTGCACTAAAAACACAACTATCTCGAAGTCTATAAGAAAATGTTAAATTTTGCGCTAAAAACGAACTTACATAATGGCATTAACATAATTGTTTTAAGAAAATTCAACAATTCAAAAATCATACGAACATCAATCCCATTAAAAAAAAAAAACCAAAATCCACGAAAGATAAGGCAAATTGAGTTTGAATATTAAGAAGAAAATATATAATTTGTACATAATAATATATCATTGTAATTCAAATTTTAAAACCAGTGCTTTAACACAGCTCCAATAATAAGTTTCAAAACATAAAAAAAAAAATAGAAAGATCATATATGAATAATTGTATTCTTACTTATCATTAAAAAAAGATAAATTAAACTGAAAAAGGAGATATAATTTTGAAGAAAAAATGTTCAATAGCTTAGCGCAGAAAAATAACCTTCAACATTTCAGCCCAAAGCAAAAAAAAAAAAAACCTTAAAAAATGATCAAGTTGAGAGTATAATGCACTATTTGTTTTGAGAGAAAATGGAAAGAAAGAAAATGAAAAGAGAGAAAATAGAAAGAATCTGTACTTTTCTCTCATTTGGTTCAAGAGAGCAAACAGGCAAAAAAGAAAAAATGACTGTAGATTCTACTAAAAAGTTTTCTTCGCATTTGAGCGAAGAAAATGAGAAGAGAAGAAGCTAACATTATAAAATTACAAATCAGTCCATTATCGTTTCATTTATCAAGAAGAGCAGCTAACACATTGAGAAAAGACCACACCGTAGAAGGAAGAAGCGAAGAAATCGAACAATATCAATGAGAACAAGTTGGTGCCTAGTTGAAAGATGTAGAAGCAGTGGACAGTGACTGTTAAATCATCCTAAAAAATGTTGAATAGATGGATTTACAATAAGATAAGAAAACACTCAATATCTAAAGATTTTTTCACAACATCAATAGGGGAAGGAGATGATGGCCAATAAATAGGAGTGAAGTCTGTATAAAGAAAATGATTTAAATGACAATCCTATCCTCCTTCTCTACGCAGATGAAGAGCAACCAACACCTTGCAATGATAAAAAAAAAAGATGGTTAGACCCTGTCTATTACAAAAAAAAAGATGGTAAACTTTGACAAATATCATCATTGGTGATAAATATGTGAGTTAAAGATTTTTATATGTGTCAAAAAAGATATGAGTTAAACATGAGAAAGAAGATTTTATGATGAAGGAAAGGGGGGGGGGGGGGGGGGGGAGGCGAGGTCAGGGGTGGGGGTTGGAGATGGGGAAGGGGATAGGGCATCGGTGGGGAAACGTGTTGGGGGTGGAGAAAGTAGTGAAGGAATTGGGATGGGGTTAAGTTTATTTAAAATAAAATATACTTTAACAATTAATTTAAAAAATATTATAAGAAAAGAATATATTTGTCTAATATAATTTATAAGAAAAGAAGAGGAAGTGAATTTTTTAAAAAAATTATTTTATATTTGATTTTAAAACTTAAATTTAATAAATTGCTTTTAAATTAGTGTTTTATAATGAAATGTATTCATTTTATCAAATATAATTTATAAAATAATATGTTTAATTTTAAAATATAAAATAAAAAACAATATATTTATATATTAGTACACATATAGTAAGGACAAATATGTCATTATACATAATTATATACTTTTTTATTCACTTTTTTTATACCATCTTCATTTTCTTTCTTTTCATTTTCTCTTTATCCAAACATACGAAGAGAAAACACACTTTTTTTACTCATTTTCTCTTCTCTCCATTTTCTTTCGTCTCATGTTCTTTCTTTTCTTTTTCTCTCCTCACCCAAACAAAACATAAGAGATTACACAAAAAATTTGAAGGAATCATAATCACATAATCAAATATATAAAAGGACAGAAAAATAATGAACATAATAAATTAAATAACATGAACATTACAAAAAAAAATATACAATCATCAACAACCCTATCAATTTATGCAATGTTTAGCCATCATTTTTCACACGTTAAATCATTAATATAAGGATTATAGGTGAACTCTCTTTACAAATCAATTGCTCCATAGCAACATCGGTTCAAACCAACTAAGAAACAATGACTTCAATGACTGAAATTTAGTCATGCTTCATACATGGCACAAACCAAAAATTATAGTATACTTTCACTCATATGCTCAAAAGGAAACAAAAAGAAAAATAAAACAATTAGCTTTATCATTGAAAAGACCAAATGCAAAAATAGTGAAATAATTATTTGAATCAATTCAAGAAATAATGATATAAAAATGAAGGAAAATTTTTTTCATAGATCCATATGCATGTCCTCCTTTTAATTGCGATAGTGCTGGATGATTAGTCTCACAACAATGCCTATATGGATACCCTGATCAAATACCAAAAAATATATGCTTGTATTGAATCCTTCTTTCAATTCTCAAACTTGCTCATACTTAAATGTAATTGGTAACTGACAATAGTTTTGATGATCACAAATCATTGGGGACTCAATTAGAGTTGGATATCATTCTCTGAAAAACCTTCTTGAGCATTTATTGTGAATTATAACAACCATTATTCATAATTCTCTATTTTTGAGCTTAAGTGTGTGATCATCTTGCTACCTCTTAGACTTCAATTTGTATCACTTGCTCTTGAAAGAGTTTCTATTCTTTTTCTTTATTTGAAATTCATTATGTAAGGGTGAGGTATATTTCCCTTGTTGTGAGACTCAAACACTAATGGTGAGGTATCCCAAGAGTGTTGTGGGTACTCTTCGTTGTGAGGTTGCAAACACCTGTTGAAACTTGAAGATTAGTGAAAAATCTTTGGTAAATCACTTGTGGACTGGACGTAAGTCACAAGGAGTGTTTGAACTAGTATAAATCTTGGTGTTTACTTTTTCTTAACTCTATCTCTTTATATTTGTGCACTTTATTGTTGAATGCTCTCTTGAATACTTTGACTCTTGGTTCTTTTAGTGTGAGAAGTTCTCTTCCTCATCTATTTATTCAATTCTGGAAATTTATAACTTTAACAAAAATTGATAAACAAGTGTTTTTGAAAAAGTTTGTGAAAATCTTTTTACAAACTCAATTCACCTCCCTCTTGAGTTTGAAGCCACTTTTTAACAAGTGCTATTAGAGCTCAATTCTTGTGTAAAAAGCTTAATAGTTTCAAGAGGAGAGATGACTTCTTCAAATCCTTTTTCATCAGAGAGTGCTTCTATCTATAAACCTCCATTTTTCAATGGTGATGAATATACATATTGGAAGAAAAGAACGAAAAATTTATTGAAACTATTGATTTAAATGTGTGGGATGCTTTAAAAAATGATCATTTTGTCCTTAGACATCCTGTAAATGGTGTAAGGGTTAATACACCTAAAAGTGAATGAATCGATGAAGATAAGAAAAAGGTGTAATACAATTTGAGGGCTAAAAACATAATCACCATAGCCTTGGGGTATGATGAATTCTTTAGAGTCTCAAATTATAAAACAGCCCAAGAGATGTGAGACACTTTACAAGTCACCTATGAGATGAGCTTTTTAGAACGAATCAAGATAAAAGCATTCAAGAAATGCAAAAGAGATTTACTCATATTATTAACCATCTTGCTTCATTGGGAAATACTTTTCTTAATAAAGATCTTATTAACAAATTATTGAAGTGTTTGAGTAGGCATTGGCAACTAAAAGTGATGGCTATTGTAGAATCAAGGAATCTTATTACCATGACTCTTGTCACACTCTTTGGAAAGCTTCAAAAGCATGAATTGGAGTTGAATAGACTCAATAAATTCACTACAAGAAATTTATAGATTAGCTGTGGAAAAATCCGTAGTTAATTCGTAGCTAAATTTATTAGCTACGGATTAGCTACAGATTAGCTATGGATTGGTCCGTAGTCAAATTTTCGTAGCTAATTAGCTACCAAAAAAATTTCGTAGCTAATCCGAAGCAAATCTGTAGCTAATTTTCATTCATAGACTTTCTCCATTTCCATAGGTAATTAGCTACAAAAAATTCCGTAGCAATTCAGTAGTAATTCCATAGCTAATTTTAACAATCCGTAGCAATTTCATAGTTATTTCCTAACTATTATGTTGCTAAATCTACAACAATTATGTAGCTAATCCACAACAATTATCCCTAGTAATTCCGTAGTTATTTCCTAGCTATTATATTGTTAAATCCATAGGAATTCCGTAGCTAATCCGTAGCAATTCAGTAGCTAATCTCTAGCAAATCCGTAGCAAATCCCTAGCAAATCAAAATTAATTTTGTAATAATAATTGATAAATTTTAAAATTATACCTGTAAACAGAATTCAATCCAAACAAAATTCAATCCAAATAGAAAAACTCAGCAAATAAGTTTGTGCAGAGCAACAAAATATCATAATTACATTAGTTCAAAACATGTTCTACGTACAAAGAAATGATAACTAACCAATAAGTCTAAGTTAATACAAATAGTTTAAAACAAATTATCCTTATCATTAATAAGCACAATTAATCAATCTAAGTTAGCCTCATCATCATTAGTTTCATCATCCTCCCCAACTGCATTGCCTTGTGATGGTGTTTGTGGCACACCACTTCTTGCTTGGGAGCCAACAATGTCACAGAGGATGGGCCCCAGCTGCGTCTGGACAAAGGAAGCAATCGCTTCATTAACAGTTTCTTTTATGGCTTGTGTCGAAATAGTGCAGTAGGAACCACCAACATGTGAGGATGAAGCATAACTAGATCCATCAATGTTAATACCTAAACTGTGACTCATGTCATGGACTCATCCCTTGTTAGGACTCGTCACTTCCATCCACACCTCCTGATCTACCATAGGATGCAGTGAAGAGTCTTCTCCATACTTGTCTAATATCGTGGTGTCATAAGAGTCCTGAAATAAAAAAATGTAGAACATTTTATCAAAAGAATCAACTTAACAAATATGATTAGTTTTAATTTTAAAGACACCAATGAAATTCTTAGAGCACTGAGTGACATATTCTCCATTTTTGCTCTTATGCACACTTTCATACAAATCTCTGAAAAGGAATGGATGATTCAGCTCTGCCTCCTGTAATAAACATCTATTTGAATATAAAATTATAAAATCACAAAAAACCTTGTGTCTTATTTTTAAAATAAGACCAACCTCATGCAATTTAGATTCATACAGCCAAATTGGATAACAAAACATACAAGTTGCTAGAACCTTAACTCACTTGTACTATAATTATACAATAGTATAATATAGAATTATTAGGATATTGCAACAAACACATAAGAAATTCTATATTACCATCTTCTTCTTATGTTGAGACCGAAACTTATTGAGCCTGAAGTATGCAGCATAGCTTATAAGAACTACATAGTGTAAACAAGAATATAGTCTTTTAGTTTGAGTTGATAGGTTTTGTGCCTTGGTTACATAGTTTTGCACCATGAGAGAGAGAGAGGGGGTATGTTTTCAATGTCCCTTAATAATAGTTAATATCCACAATTGCTATAATTAAAAAGTTTCTTCCTCAAGTTCATCAGCTAAAAATGCACTTGGATTTTTAACACTAGAATCCAAACTAATAGAGTTGCAAGGTGTAGTTCTTTCCATCCAAGGGTCACTCCTACTGAAATATATATTACTACTACATGGAAGGAATTTTACTACTACATGGCTCCCTATGTTTCAAAATCTACCTATATATATTACTACTACATGGAAGGAATTTTACTACTACATTTTACTCAATCCATGTGAATGAACACAAGAAATTGTAAAAAAAAAAAAAGCCTTGAGTTATATGTTATTAAAATATGTTAAAATGTTTTAATTAGTTAAATGCATGGCCACGCACTAAAATATTAAGCATAGCCATGTGATATCATTTCTTGTGGACATATATGTAAGTTTTGTTCTTGCAGATATTATTATAGTACCATAGTTGTTGGTTGTGGAAAAAGCTGGTTAAAACATTTAGCGATAGCGAGGGCTTTGTTTTTTATTTCAACAATGTTATTTTGCATATAATTTTTGTTACATAATTTTAATATTATTTTTTGGGTAATAAAACAATAAAAACATACTTTTTAATATACTTTCTCTTTTTTTCTTCCAAGCAAATAAGTGTAAACAAAGTGGTGTGCAAGAATTATTTTTCATTTTATTTTTTGGAAGGTCATTAGACTCTTTTTCAAAGCATCACTTATTATACAACCATTTATTTTATTTAACAAGTCTTTAGTTGGTATGAAGGGTTTACTCGTTATGTCCGTTGAAAGTCAACATGGCAACCTTCCTGGTTTCAAGCAGAGTTTCTTCTTTCTCGTATTCAGTCCAATATAACTGAACTGAAGGAGCCAGTCTCCAATATATATCTACCTATATTCAATCACTATCAATCCAGTCCTTTGCCCACACACTAGAAGGTGGCAAATTAATATAAAGCAGATCACTTGAGCCATGTCCAAGTGTCTTAAAATAAATATTCTACTCTATGTGAAATTTATCTCTATGTATCTCATACATTTCAAAACATTTACAAAGATTTAACCAAATGCACAAGTTTTGACAACCACTTGAAAGAGAAACAGGCAAAAAATTATCATAATACCTGACAAATCAAATCTCCAATTAGTGTCAAAGTTGTAGGTGTTAGAGCTTTTACTGGAACAAGGTATTTTCCAAGAAAAGCCAGGTACCTATAGTAAAGCCAAGAAGAGCCAGATGTTAGCATTTCCAGCATCATGATTTACTGTCCCCACAAAGTTGTGGTCATTAATATCACAAATGTTGCATTTCTTACCATCCAATTATGTCCTATACAAAGTAGCATATATATAGTTAGCTATATATATATAGTTAGTAATAGGCTATAACTGAAATTATAAAACCCCATTTCTTTGCATTTTTTTATGAGTGAATCATTGATATAGATGGTACTGGTAGTTAGTCTCTAAGGAGTTGTAATTATATCTTTTTTTCCTAGGTGCAAATAGAAGATCTTTACAAGCAATTTTAGTAGCCCTTTAGCAATTAAACATCAATTTCTTCCTAAAACAAAAGTCAAGAGATGAAAAAAGTTTCATGGACCAATTCCAATATAGGTCATTCCAACAACTGCCAATCATTCTTTTTCGGGTTGAGATATAGACATATGTCCTATATGCATAACAAGACCTACAACTTCTGCTAGGATCCTACCACTTCTCTCCAGAGTAATTGCAGAGACCAAAACTTCTACAAGAACAAGATTACTTGGGAGTACACAGATTAAGAAAGGAGGAACAACATTTTAAAATATGACCAAAGTCTTCAACAAAGGAACAACTCATCAGAAACAGCCAGTCACTTGCATAATATTGAATGAGAAGCTTTATGTGATATATGCTCTTGAAGTTAATGTTAAAAAAAAAAGTGTCTCAGATATGTTCTCTATAAGATAGACTTCGTTCTCAACACTTAAAGATCTCATAAATTTGGCAAATTACAATGAAGTATCACAAAATATGATTGTTACCACCAGTAGGAAAACCAAGTTCACCTAAACTCAAGCAAGGAACATAGGCAACACAAAATTAGCATGAGAAATATCTTCAAGTCTTCAACCAATAGGTTCAATGCTATATTACAAATCTTAAGAGTAAATAGTAATCCAGACAAGCAAATGAAGTGAAATTGTGCCACTTATTCAAGATTAAGATGTATACTTCACAAGTGATGCGGAGCCAACATTTTATGAAGCCTTGAAATCTGTTTCTTTTGATTAATATCCTTAAACTCTTGCTGGAACTCCTCTAAACTTCTAAACTATCAACAGTAAAAAAGAAAGTCCATAAGATACTCTTGACATTCATGAGCAAATTCAATAACTTAAAATCATGCATTATCTTATAATATCGTCCTCACACTAACCTTCCCAGCATCAAGGAAGTGTATAAGCATAAAAAGTTCATCCAGGTTCTTCTGAAATGCATCAGACAATCTGCCATAAGTATCTTTCGACTTCCAATAGATAAATTCAATAAATGCAACTAGGCTTTAAATTAATAATATGTGTATCAGAAGGTGTGAAGTGTACCTAAACAAGTTGCACAAGTAAATTTCAATAAAGAATTCAGAAAAATCTAACCATTATTTGTGTCTTCCACATTGTAAAGATCTAATTATATCTTTTTTTGCTAGTTGTAATTATAAAGATCTCTCATGGGAAAAAAATTATGCCTGCCACATTCATATAACAATAACAAGTAACACTAATGTTATTTCTGTGTTAGAAAAAATTTCAAATCTCTCTCACTTCCCAATTCTTACAATTTTTTCTCTCTCACTATTTTTTTCAAAAATGATGAGTGTTCAGAGAGGTGTATGGGTTTGAGGGGTAGAAAATAACAATCTTGTTCTCATAATCTCACTTGTCCAACACAAATTATATAACCACAAATGGAAATTTGGAATACCCAAGAAGAAACAATATGAGCCAATGAGGCATATAATTACATAAATAACCAGAAAAATTCCAGCCCTATTCATGGAAAGAAAGGGTAAGATAATAGAACTTAGAGAATCACAAATCACAAATCTAAATTAAAGTAAACATAAAATAAGGAATGGGGTTGGTATGGCAATAATGGAATACTCAAATCTTACCTAGATGGATGAGCAGCTACAATGATGGCTCTATGACAGAGAGGATCTGCGGGTTTGGGCACTGACGCGGGTTAGAGTGGTGGGTGAAGGTTGGGGTGGAAGAAGAGAGTGGGTTTGGTTTTGCTATAGGTTTGGGTGGTGGTTAGCAGAGAAAGACGAGAGGTGGGGTGGGCGTGGGTTACCGCACGAGAGAGAGAGAAGAAGAGGGGGAAAGTGTTTTGTGCGTAGTGGAGGTGGAGTTGTCGTGTGTTAGAGTGGTGGGATGGGCGCGGTTGAGGTTGGTGTGGTGGCCAGTAGGAGGGAATGAGGGGAAGGGAGTGAGGCGCGGGGTAGGTGCCTGAAGGGAGAGAAGACAAGGTGGGGGAGAGGGGTTTGGTGGCTGAAGGAAGATTTGGGAATTTGGGAAAATGGAGGGCGGGCTGCTGGGCGTGCTAAGCTAATGTTTTTTTATCAAAATTAGCTACGAAAATATTTGGTAGCTAATCTGTAGCTAATTTAACTACAAATTAATTATAGATTAACTACAAAATCAATTTTTTTAATTAAATTTTATAGCTAAATTGTATCTATTCTGTAGCTAATTGTAAAAAAAACTTACATTTAAGATTTAGTTACGGAAATTTATTCCATAGCTAATCCGCAACTAATTAGCTACAGATTAGCTACAAAACTTTTTCATAGCTAAATTTCGTAGCTAAATCGTAGCTATTTCATAACTATTTGCTTCATAATTTTTTTTCCATCCATTCGTAAATTAGCTACGAAAATTTATTCCATAGCTAATCCGTAGCTAATTAGTTACAGATTAACTACGAAAAATTTTCATTGCTAAATTTGGTAGCTAATTCTAAAATTCTTGTTGTGAAACATGAGGAGCTTGACAAGAAAAAGAAAAGAATTTCTCTTAAGGTCACCTCCTCTATACTTAATGATGATGATGAAGCTGATGGAGATGGCTTGGAGAATCTTGAACTTAAAGAGGAGAATCTTAGCCTTCTTGTGAAGAAGCTAGTTTGGGAAATTTCTCAAGAAAAAGGGAAATCAAAGAAGACCTTTCTTCCTTCCAAAGAAGACTCATCACAAAGGGGAAGAAACTTTATTCACTCTCACATGCTATAAATGTAGAAAACTATGACATATGAAGATGAAGTGTCTAATCTACCAAAAGAAAGTGAAGAAATTTAAGAAGGGGCCTTCAAAGGATAAGAAAGGAAGAATAGCCTATATAGCATGGGATGACAATGATATGGACTCAACAAATAACTCTGACAATGAGGAAGCTCACCATTGTTTCATGGCTAGAGGAGAAGAGGAAAACACAGATGACATCTTCATTCTTTAGGCCATTAAACAGAGAATGCATATTAACTAACCCTACTTTAGTATGCATCACATGATAAAAGTGCAAAGTAGGAACAACATGGATCTCCCTTAAGCTTTTCTCATCTCCAAAAATTTTAAGAAATATCCTGCTATTATGGAAATTGAGGAAGCAACCAAGGTCACTGATAATAACATATTTTTTATATTAATAAGCCCTCATTTTTAGTCATTTATATTCTCCATGTACTTAATTGATTAAGCCTGGTTATGTTTTGTAAGTTTGGACTCAAATTGGACTTAATTAATTTTTTTAGCACTATTTTGGTCTTATACTGTTTATGTATTTTGACTATATCTTGAGTTCTAGATGTCTTATAATTATGTACCTTACCTTGTAGGAAAGATAAGAGAGAGCTCTACAACTTTCATGAAGAGCTCCAGGAAAAATCAGACATCTAGTGGAGCTAATTGGGCTTGGAAGTCAGAACACAGGTTTTGTGACTGGAACCTAAACAATGTGCAGTAATCAGAGCATAACTCTGGCTATAAAAACCTCCTTGGGTTGAAATTTGGATACTTGAAAGTTAAGACCCATATCTACAACTTTCATGAAAAACACAAAACTCAGATTGGACTCTTTGAATGTGATATTGGGCTTTGAAGTCAGAACAGAGGTGATGTACTTGGGCTCGAACACTGTTTAGTAATTGGGTCATATCTCGGGCTGTAGGTGGCCTTTGGAGTTGAACCAGTGCCATTGGAAAGTTAAGACAAAATACTACAACTTTCATGAAGACCATTTTACCATTTTCTGACATCATCCATGAGATCAAAGCTGAATGATTTCGGATACAAAGAATCTCACTAATTTTCCACTCATCAACTCACTATTTGGCATTTTTCACTCATCCATGTAAACATCGAATTTTGTCCAGGACATTTTGTAAATGAAAAAAATAAAAAAATAAAAAAAAAAAATAATAAAAATATCCAACCCAATCCATTAACCTACCCATTGACCCAATATCCAGCCCAATTCATTAACATACCCATTGACCCAATATCCAACCCATGACCCATTATCCAATATCCAACCCATGACCTATTATCCATTATCTAACCCATAACCCATATCTTAAACTATAACTCAAACTTATCCTAAACTAACTCAAACACTCATCTTAAACAAACCCTATCGCCTAGTCTAAACAAACTCATCCTAACTAAACCCCATCACCAACCCAACACTCATTCTAAACAAATCTCAACACTCATCCTAAACTAATCCTAATCACACTTTAACTCAAACACCTTAACCTAATCCTCTCTTATAAAAACCCATAACCCACACTTTTCAAAGACTTTCACTTTGACCTTCAAAGACACACTTTTAACCTTGACCTACGATTTCAACCTCCACCAAAATATCTCTCCATCACCTCTCCTATACGAAACTGACACCCACAAACTGCTCCACACCGTGTCGCAAGCCATCCGTCACACCGCGCTACCCACCACGCGAAGCCGCCACGTAAACAAATGGCCACATCGTCGCACCGCACAATCTGCAACCAGACCTGATTGCCAGCGCTTCACCAACCCGAACTAGCCTAGCCACCGTCGCCGCTAGCCTTCATTTTCTTTGCTCCTCTGTTTTTTTTCCTACAAATACCCAAAAAGAAAGAAACAAAACTCATTTGTCTTGTTTTTCGTAAGTTTGTTCTTTTAATTTCGATAATTTTTTTTTGTTTTAAGTGAAATAGGCTTGCAACTAAATGGGCTAAGCTTAAATATATATATATATATATATAATAAAAAACAATGGTAAGACTACAAAGTAAAACTATAAAAATAATTAATTTTTTTTAAAAAAGAGCGAAATAGGGTTAACCGAAGCCAGGAACTTGTTAATCTTGTAACAATTTTTGGATCATCCGAGTTGGACAACCTAATGATTCAAATTATTTTAAAAAATAAATTACTATTTAATAAAGATTCAAAATTCATTTATTATTATTATTATTTTCTTATTTTTTTTTCAAGGTAATTTTAGATTAAAAAAAAATCACATTTAATAGTAATAAATTCAATAATCGGTGGGTGACGTTTCTAGCGTGACGCGAGCTTCACCTATTTAAATCTTAATTTGATTAACAGAGTCGCAACGACTTGTTAATTCAAATTTTTATAAAATAAAAAAATTAAATCTTTTCTTTAAATAAAATCAACTAACCCACACTTATTTTCTATAGAACTACGTGACTTTGAGTTCCTCATTACGCCTGAGGGTACGTAGGAGCGAAATTTTTATTTCGTCAAGCCAAATTTTAAACTTTCACAAATTATTTATTTTTTTACTTTTTTTTATATAAGGGGTAAAACAAATATATTGTGAGATTATTAAGTTTTGCATAACTAATTTAGGGTAACTGTTTTAAGACAGATGTATTAGGGGTGCTGTGGGGTTAAGTCTCCACCTTTCCCTATGCATAACCGACTCCAGAATCCAATTTGGTTCCAAAGACCATTGGCTAAAAGGGTTTTCTAATTTTTTCTAATTTAAATAAAATTGGCGGCGACTCCTAACCTTATTTATTTTGTTTCGCCACTCCCGCTGTGATTACGGTTGCGACAGATGGCGACTCTACTGAGGATACTTGAGAGTCAAGCCCATATAATTTTGTTGTGTAAAATTTTGTAATCATTGTATATTTTGTTTTACCTTTCTTTTCTTTTTATTTATTTTAATTATTATTGTTATTAAAACCTTAGGATAGAGAATTTCTCTTGGAATTTTTATTTGTTTTTGTTTTGCAGGATGCGGGTAGTCTTTAGGATAATGAATGTTTGTATGCTCCCTACACTCACCACACCTACACATCTATCACACATTCGAGTGGGCCCCTATACCCGGGTCTGAGTGAAGCTTAAGTTAAGTAGAGGTTGTGTAGTGGTAACCATTTTGGATGTACATCCTGTTTGACTATTGCGAAAACCTCATCTAGAGTGCACTTTTTTAACAAATGTCCCACACCTAGTGGTTTACCCACTTGTGGTCAACATTTTGAAATGGGACTTGGCTCTAGAGACCTTCAGAATAGAAAAGCCACCAAATGAGAGTTATCACGAATCAGAAAGACCCATAGATCCTTATGATAGAATTCCTTCGTTTAAGGCAATATCTTAGGACACGAAGGGAGCGAACTTCTTCTTTATATAACCATCTTTTTTTAAAAAAAAAAATAGCATCATGCATTTTCATGGCATATTTGAAAAATAAAATAAAAATCATGCATTTTCATGGCATTCCTAGCATTTAAAAAAAATAAAAAAAATAAAAAAATCATGCATTTTCATGGCATTCTTAGCATTCTAAAAAAAATTAAATAAAACAAATCATGCATTTTCATAGTATTCCTAGCATTCTAAAAAAAATTAAATAAAAAAATCATGTTCATAGCATTCCTAGCATTTAAAAAATAAAAAAAAAATAAAAAAAATCATGCATTTTCATGGCATTTTTAGCATTTTGAAAAAAAATAAATAAAAAAAAATCATGTATTTTCATGGCATTCCTAGCATTCTAAAAAAAATTAAATAAAAAAAATTATGCATTTTCATGGCATTCATTGCATTTTTTTTAAAAAAAAAGAAAAAATGTTTCCATTTCATCCATTTCATTTTATGTATCTCATTTCATCTCATTCATTTCATTTCATCTCATTATTTTTGTTTGGTGTTACCGTGCTCAGCACCATTGCGCGACTAAGGAAAAAAGACACCAATCAAATCCGAGTTCATAACACAAGGGCTCGAACAAAGCTTGTAATAATGGTAGCTGAAAAGGAAGGAAAAAATCTGAGTATAGAAGTAGATGAAATGAAAGAAAAGATGAATGAAATGACAGAGTCTCAGAAGAGAATGGAGGAAATGTTATCGGCCATGAGGGAGACCCTCACTTTGATAGGGACAATCGGAGGTATAGGAGTAATTGGGGCACACTTGCACCCACCAAATGTTACTTCCATAAGGGCAAACCCTGGGGCCACCACTGAGATGCCTTTTGTGGGAGGAACATCAAATACTGCATCACTAGTACTTCCTATTAGAGAAGGATATCATTCCTTGGATGGAACTCGAAATGAGGTTCATGGCAATGCTTAGTGTGCATGTAAACCACCGCATATGTCCATCCCGATTCCAACGGGATTTCCTGCTGGGACTGGTCATGCGGCCATCCAAAGTGACAAGATGAGAGAAGAATGGATGGAAAAGATGGAAGAACAAATTAAAACAATCAAGGGGCCCAATACCTATGGTCCCATTGGGATAGAAGAATTGTGTCCTACTGTTAATATTATCATTCCTAAGGATTTCAAAATTCCAGAATTTGTCAAATATGATGGAAGCACCAATCCTTTCTTCCACCTGAAAACATACATTACCAAAATATCAATTTGGTCAAAGGATTGGAAGTTTCTCGTTAGCTTCTTTCATGAAAGTTTGACTGGACCTGCTTTGGAATGGTGTATCCAGCAAGATCTTTCCAAAATCTCTTCTTGGGATGATTGGGCAAACTTGTTTATGGGACAATATTGGTTTAACCTGGATACAGCCCCAATCCGGGAACAGTTGGGAACATAGCAGAAGAAAAATGAAGAAACATTCAAGCAATATACCCAGAGGTGGAGAACTCTCGCAGCACAAGTGCAACCGTCGTTGACTCTGACAGAAATGTGCTCATATTTTTTGGGGACTTTAGGGGCTCCTTATATTGGGACAATGGCGGGCGCTGCTTACCGAGACTTTGCTGATTTAATTACAGTTGGAGAAAGGATTGAAATTCTAGTAAAGGCTAAAAAATTGACAAGTGATAATAATGAAGATGGTTTCAAGATAGGGTTTCCTCCTAAGAAAAGAGAGCCAAATGTGAGCTACGTGCAAAACCAACAACTTTTACAAGCCTGCTACCCATCATCTTACCCTGCCTACCAAACCTCTGCATATAACCCAAATACTTACCATTCTGCACCTCCACAAAATATCCCGAATCACCCACAGTCTCGACCAAGCTTTCAAAATCGATGTCGTTTTCGTTCCCAAAATCTTCCCCATTTCCCAAAACTATCCATTTCAAATGCAGAGTTATTCCAAAGGCTGTTTGATGTTCACCTCATCTCAGGAAATCATGTACATCCCCTACAACCACCGTTTCCAGCATGGTACAACCTGAATTTAACCTGCAAATACCATATGGATATCCCGGGACACTCAATCGAAGATTGTGAATCTTTTAAGACGGCAGTAAAGAAGTTGATTGCTTGTAGAAAACTAGATATTCAATAGGAGGTCGGACCCAGTGCTGTTAACAATTCAATCCTTAATCCTGGTGGAAGGAATGAAGTAAATGTTATGCCAGCAACTCGAAACCTCTGAACAATTGGAGATCTAAGGTTGTTAATTGAAATAAAATAATTTGTGATGTTAAACTCATGTTAACTTTCTTGAAACATTAATGTAATGAATTTGCATGGGTACCTTGTTTCCATTCATCACTATGTCTTTCTTGATAATTATTTTCTTTCATTTCTTTAAAGTGTCTTCCTTGGTAATTCTCAGTTGGGTCCACGTGTGTAAGTATCTTTGCAAAAGAAAAAAAAAAGGAGCAAAGAAATAATCACTTGGTTTGCACAATCTTTCTATCTCAAAGTTAAAGTTTTGAAAATAAACAGTCATGATTTGAAAATGAAGATTGGCCGTTTTTCTCTATCTTTTTTAAAATTTCATCATTTTTATCCCTTGTTATCCCTTTTGAGCTTGAAATTTTTTCAATAAACCCTGGATAAGGATCACCCCTACACTAGGGGATAACACGAAACAAAGGTTGATTGTCATGATGAATGTTTTGAAGCATAATGGAAAAGGAAGAAAAAGGTGAAAAAGACAAGAAGTAAAAATAAAAAAAATGATTAAAAACAAAAAAAAAAGGAAAGAGAAAGGAAAGGAGGGTTAAAGAAAATGAAATGAAATTGGAAAGAAAAGGAGAATAATAAGATAAAGATGTTCGAAAGTGGAAAAGCAGTTGATGAAGTTTAATGATCCTTAGTTCCATTCCACCCTTAAATACTTGTTTGAGCCTTATATCTTTCCTTTCACAACCCCTAGCCTTGGCCACGTTACAAGCCTCAAAAAGTCTATTCTGATCAATGAAGAGTTGTTGTCATTTTCGTTAACTTTAATTTTGAGGCAAAGGTTATGCTCATCCAAGTACATAGTTCATTGTTCCTAAAAAATGAAAATGAAAAGAAAAAAGAGAGACTTGTACTAGGACAAATCCGTACCCTGTTCGACTCGGTTCTAAATTGGGACAATTTTTCCTTCCTGTCCTAGACTGGATTTTTTTTTCTTTGGTTCAATGTGGTCCTACACTATGACAAGTTTGTACCCCGTTCGACTTGGCTCTAAACTGGGGCAATTTTTCCTTGGTTCAATTTGTCTTAGGCAAATCTTTTAGTCGCTAGGATGAGTCTTGGTCCTACTCAATTCAGTCTTAAACAGGGGCAAATTTCTCTTCAGTTCAATTTGGCTTGATGTAGATGTTCACCAGAAGAAAATTCTTGGCCATAATGTCTAATAGACAACTAAAGATTTGGTCTCATGAAGGTCAAACCTATTCGTATTGGGTCAACACCTCTTCGGATCTCATATCATCATTTGTGTCTTTTCGTGTAGTCAAACTCCCAAGACAAATCTAGAAGTAGTTTACACAATAAGTTCCTTTTATGTCGTACTTTTGAATTCATGTATGTTTGTTACGTAATGTTTCAAGTAAGGTGAACAAAAGTACAACATTATTATTTAACCATACCGATGGCAATTCCCTGATGAACAATTCAAATCGAAAAGAACTTAGAAGCTTCAATTAAAGGGAAAAATGATGTCCCAATGGATAATCCAGAAATAAGAGGTACCCGCAAAAAAAAAATAGCTCATTAGGTTGAAAACCTAAAAGGGTAGTTTAAACAAGAGTTAAGGCAAATAAATTGGAATTGCTTAAACTGGGGCAATTTTATTTGCATTTGATTGGCTACACAGGGGCAACTTGGTTCATATTCAATTAGCCACACTGGGACAAAACTTCTGAGAATATATGTTAAGGGAAGTAGCAATGAAGACAGCGATTGAGTCATCAGGCCGTTGCAGGAAATCAATGATCAAGGAACAAATACTGGGACAAAAATTTTTTCAAAGACTTAGTGGCTCCAAGCAAGGGTTCACAACAAGAGATTATAATCTCGATTCCTAAAAGGGCAGTAGTTAAGAGTAGAAAACATGAAAATAAGATAAAAAAAAGAAGGAGAAAAAGGATAGGTAAGTAGGATCAAGACTATCGTGTTAGTGAACAAGGATTTGATTGGTCAAAGCTTTCCAAAGTCGCCGCTGGTTCGAATGATTAAACGAAAAGAGAAAAAAAAAAAAAAAAAAAAGAGAGAAGAAAAATTTTAAGAAATCATTTGACTGGTCTAAATGTTTGGCATGTCTAAAGCACATCGGCCCTTTGCATTTTTGAGCGTATCGGCTCATTGCATGTTTAATTTGAGCGTATCAGCTCATTGCATTTGCATTTTACATTTTAAGCGCATCGGTTCATTGCGTGTTTAATTTGAATGCATCGGCTCATTGTATTTGCATTTTAAGTTTTGAGCGCATCGGCTCATTGCATGTTTAATTTGAGCGCATCGACTCATTGCATTTGCACTCTAAGTTTTGAGCGCATCGGCTCTTTCCATTATAAGTTTTGACTGCATCGGCTCTTTCCATTATAAGTTTTGAGCGCATCGGCTCATTGCATGTTTAATTTGAGCGCATCGGCTCGTTGCATTTGCATCTTAAGTTTTGAGCGCATCGGCTCATTGCATTTCAAGTTTTAAGCGCATCGGCTCATTACATTGCATTTTAAGTTTGAGTGCATCGGCTCATTGCATTTTAAGTTTTGAGTGCATTGACTCATTATATTTTAAGTTTTGAGCGCATCGGCTCATTGCATGTTTAATTTGAGCGCATCGGCTTGTTGTATTTGCATCTTAAGTTTTGAGTGCATCGGCTCATTGCATGTTTAATTTGAGCGCATCGGCTCGTTGTATTTGCATCTTAAGTTTTGAGCGCATCGGCTCATTGCATTTCAAGTTTTAAGCGCATTGGCTCATTACATTGCATTTTAAGTTTGAGCACATCGGCTCATTGCATTTTAAGTTTTGAGTGCATCGGCTCATTATATTTTAAGTTTTGAGTGCATCGGCTCATTGAATGTTTAATTTGAGCGCATCGGGTCGTTGCATTTGCATTTTAAGGTTTGAGTGCATCGGCTCCTTGCATTTTAGGTTTTGAGTACATCGGCTCATTGCATTTTAAGTTTTGAGTGCATTGGCTCATTGCATTTTAAGTTTTAAGAGCATTAGCTCATTTCATTTTAATTTTTGAGCGCATCGCTCCTTGCATTTTGTTCTCACATTATTTTTTGTTTCTCCCGAACAAAATTTGGGTTCATTTCTTTACTTGTTCCTTACTATGATAAAATAAAAAGCTGCAGTTATTCTTTTTATCTAGTAAGAAACAAGTAAAGAGGGGCAACTGTAAACACCGAATTGTGTCCGGGACATTTTGTAAATAAAAAAAATAAAAAAAAAATAAAAAAATAAAAATATCCAGTCCAATCCATTAACCTACCCATTGACCCAATATCCAGCCCAATTCATTAACATACCCATTGACCCAATATCCAACCCATGACCCATTATCCATTATCCAACCCATAACCCATATCTTAAACTATAACTCAAACTTATCCTAAACTAACTCAAACACTCATCTTAAACAAACCCTATCAGCTAGTCTAAACAAACTCATCTTAACTAAACCCCATCACCAACCCAACACTCATCCTAAACTAATCCTAATCACACTTTAACTCAAACACCTTAACCTAATTCTCTCTTATAAAAACCCATAACCCACACTTTTCAGCCAGACTTTCACTTTGACCTTCAGCACACACTTTTAATCTTGACTTACGATTTCAACCTCCACCAAAATACCTCTCCATCACCTCTCCTATATGAATCTGACACCCACAAACTGCTCCACACCGTATCGCAAGCCATCCGTCACATCGCGCTACCCACCGCGCAGAAGCCGCCGCAGAAACAGCGTCACATCGTCGCACCGCACAATCTGCAACCAGACCTGATTGCCAGCGCTTCACCAACCCGAACTAGCCTAGCCACCGTCGCCGCTAGCCTTCATTTTCTTTGCTCCTCTGTTTTTTTTCCCTACAAATACCCAAAAAGAAAGAAGCAAAACTCCTTTGTCTTGTTTTTCGTAAGTTTATTCTTTTAATTTCTGATAGTTTTTTTTTTGTTTTAAGTGAAATAGGCTTGCAATTAAATGGGCTAAGCTTAAAAATATATATATATATATATAAAAACAATGGTAAGACTACAAAGTAAAACTATAAAAATAATTAATTTTTTTTTAAAAAAAGAGCGAAATAGGGTTAACCGAATTGTGACAACTTGTTAATCTTGTAACAATTTTTGGATCATCCGAGTTGTGACAACCTAATGATTCAAATTATTTTAAAAAATAAATTACTATTTAATAAAGATTCAAAATTCATTTATTATTATTATTATTATTATTATTTTCTTATTTTTTTCAAGGTAATTTTAGATTTAAAAAATCTCATTTAATAGTAATAAATTCAATAATCGGTGGGTGACGTTTCTAGCGTGATGCGAGCTTCACTATTTAAATCTTAATTTGATTAACAGTAGTTGACGACTGTTAATTCAAATTTTTATAAAATAAAAAAATTAAATCTTTTCTTTAAATAAAATCAACCAACCCACACTTATTTTCTATAGACTACGTGACTTTGAGTTCCTTATTGCACCTAAGGGTACGTTTAAATTTTTATTTCGTCAAGCCAAATTTTAAACTTTCACAAATTATTTATTTTTTTAGTTTTTTTAAATAAAAAGGGTAAAACAAACATATTATGAGATTATTAAGTTTTGCATAACTAATTTAGGATAACTGTTTTAGGACGGATGTTTTAGGGGTGCTGTGGGGTTAAATCTCCACCCTTTCATATGCATAACTGACTCCCGAATCTAATCTGGTTCCAAAGACTATTTTCTAAAAGGGTTTTTTAATTTTTTCTAAATTAAATAAAATTAGTGGCGACTCCTAACTTATTTATTTTGTTTCGCCGCTCTCGCTGCGATTATGGTCGCGACAATCCACCTACTCTTAATTAGCCCCCTTATCATTTTGTATCCATAATCCTCTATAAAAGGCACCATTGGCTGATCATTTAGTACACTTGGTGTTAGGCTTAGTTTTTAGAAGTTATGGTCATGCTTGTTTATTGTTTTCCTTTGTTGTAATTTTCTCTTGCTTTAAATTGAAGCTATGTTTATCTTTCTGTTTTTCTCTCTTTCTTTCTTCTTGTCTATGAGTAACTAAATCTTCATTTTGCTTGGGTGAAAAAGTGAAGCTCTTAGTAATGAAATAAGGTGAGATTATTTTATTTCTTATGCTTAAATGATATATTATCAAGTGGACATTATATATGTTGTATTTTGTTTCCAATTAATTTAGAAACGTTCTTTGTATAATGGAGATTTGATTTAATGTAGACAAGAGGATTGGCACAGTGAATGCTTGAACTCATTTACAAATGTTGGTAGATAATTAAAGGAATCATAATATGATTTTATATATAATTGAACTTTGAATGTTATATTTTCCTATTGGAACAGTGAATGCTTGAACTCATTTACAAATGTTGGTGGATAATTAAAGGAATCATAATATGATTGTATATATAATTGAACTTTGAATGTTATATTTTCCTATTGGAACTTCCTTTATGTGTAGATTTCAATTGAGTTATAAAGAGAAATAATCTTGTCTTTAATTTATTACTAAGAGTGGATCTCCTAACCCAAACAAATCCTTTTTCATCCGTGAACAACTTTTATTACCTTTGGTGTTGTGACAAATCCTTTTCTTACCTCAAATAATTTCTCTTCATCAATTTCTTGTGGATCGACCTCGGACTCCCGAGAATTTATTACTTGAGACAACCTGTACTTGGGTTTACATCCTTTAATCCACATCAAGTTTTTGGCGTATTGCCGAGGACTTGATTTGAAGTTTTAATTTATTGAGGTTCTCTTTCTTTAAGTAAATTTCATCATCTTGTATATTCATCATCTGGTAAATTCTATCTCTACTCTTTTAATTTACTAACTTACTAACTTACTAACTTTCTAATTTTTTATTTATGTCATTTATTTATGTTTACTAACTTTTAATTTATCTCATTTATTTTTGCTTACTAACTTTTATTTTCTCGCTTCTCTAACTTTTAATTTATGTCATTTATTTTTCGCTTCTCTAATTTTTTAATTTCTGTTATTTATTATTGCTTTCTAACGTAATGAAATAATCTTTCTTCTTCTCTTCTCTTTCGCCGGTTCGGTGGGGCTCTCCTCTCTCCGGTTTTCATATTTTAAATTTACCCTCTGCACTATACTTCCTGCACTTTATTTTCGGTATTTTATTTTTTGTATTTTATTTTCTGTATTTGACTGCTAACTTTTATTTTTATGTCAATCTAACTTACTAACTTGTACATTATTTTTTTTATGTTATTTATTTATTATTAATATTTAATGACTGGTGTAAATCGCCGACTTGTACATTATTTTTTCTATTTTAAGTCATTTATTTATGCTTAATTGGTATCGTGATTTAAATTCTGGTCGTTTAGTTAAAATTAATCTTGATACTTTATATATTGATTTGTTTGAATCACAATTTAAGCCGATCTTGATTTAAAATGGAGGTCATTCTCTCAAATTTAAGAAAATATTTTGCTTCCCTCCCTCGAAATGCTCTGACAAAAATTTACAATGTTAGATGTGAAAGATTAAGATTGATAATGCACAAGGGTATGCCAGAAGATGTATACTGGATAATTGAAGTAAAGGTCAGACTAGCAGGTGAGTCTTCAATTTCATTTGACTCATATATGTCAAGTCTTGGAAGAAGTTCGTATTCTAAAAGGAGAAGAGAAAAAGGTTACAAATCTGTCACAAATATGCACTGTAACAGTCCAAATTTTGCAGCTATTTGATAGTAATAATAGAATTCTATTGTTTAGTGATTTCTGTGTACTATAAAATTATTTTGAGTATTCTGTGAATGCATTTGATAGTTTTGTGTGATTTACTCTGTGTCAGGAAAATAATAATTTTCGAGCCAGGGAAAATCTTACGTATTTTATTTATATTTGTTGATTCTTAATTAATTTTTCAAATCTGATTTGATTTCTACGAATTTCATAATATTTATGATTTTTGTGGATTTTTGTGAGATTTTATATTTTCTTGATTATTTTAATATTGTTCTCGGGCTGTATGCGGGCTCAGGGCAGGTCCGAAAAAATGAAAAATTTTCTGTGGCCAGAAAATTTTGCACTGTTGAGACGGAGACGGGGGATCTTACTAAATCCGAATCCGAAAATAGTTTTTAAAATTTTCTTTTACTGTATTTTGTACTATAATTAATTATCGGGCAATAAAAAAATACAGTAAACTGTATCCGTAGGGATATAGCAGATAAAAATAAATATTATACTGGTTAGTCAAAATTAGTGGTTATGACAACTTTATGACAGACCAATAGGAAACAAGCTTGGTGAGTAAAGCTTTGGATATCAACTATTGATTTAATCAAGGGTGGAGATTGGTCTCACAAAGTGGCAAGAACCATTTGTGACCATTGGATGGATAGTAAGAAGAGTAAATCTTGACCATTCATTTTAGAGATACATCTAATGGCTAGGATTCAAGGAGGAAAGATCCAATGGCTTAGATTTAGTCTTATCAATATAGAAGCTACACTTAGAAGCTACACCAATATCAACCATTGATCTAATCAATGTCTCTTGAACTCCAAAATGGTGGCTAATGAATTTAGTCATTCCTTGAGTGTACAAAGGGGGGTTCAGTTTTTGAAGACCATTTAGCTATCGGAAGGTTTTCATTTCATGCAAATCACTCATCTTTATCATTTTCCAAAAACAAAGCTTCACAAAAATTTTCTCTCTTTTTCTTCTTATCTAGCTCACGACCAAAGCACCCAAGACCACCTTCTACCACTCTATAATTTTAAACAACCACATATCTTGCATCCTTACCTCAATCTAAGACACTTTGTAGTTTAGTTTAAGTCCTAGATCATTCATTTTCAAGGACTTTTTTCAAGATCAAGTTCTAGGGTTTTAAGGTGAAGTTATGGAAACTTCACTCTTTATCTCTTTTTCATGTTCTAGGCCATGATTTGATCCATGGTCTTTCTTATTCAAGCATTAGATGCTAATAAACTTATGTTTGTTTTGCGTTTAATAAGCCCTTGGTGGTGAAGGACTTGAAAAACGAGCAAAGCAAGAAGCTTTGGAGGTTTCTTCAAGAGGTAAAGAGGGAGATTCATCTCACTAACCAAGTATGGTGGTGAGAGATGTATTTGTATTTGATGGATGATGAATCCATGTGAGGATTCATATCTATGGTTGTGTAATTATTTATGGGTGTTATTGTGATTTATGTGCTTTGTATGATTTATTTGTGTTTATATGTTTGGTATGATTTTTATTGCTTTTATGGTATGCTTGAAATATAATATGTTGATTATATGTTATGTATGCTATAATAATTATTGGAAAGGAAAACAATTTTTGGTTCCAAAGACCATGAGGATTTCGGCCTCAACACCTTAAAATAGGTGTTTCCAAGTTAATATTTTCATGAATGGTAAAATTAGATATTTAGAAGAGGAAGGAAAATGAACAAATGTTTTGGTTTCAAGGACCAAGTACCTCACTGGCATGGAAGCTTAAAAGGAGTAGTTTTGTGTAAAAATATGATTTATGAATGGAAATTTAATTGATTAAGTACAAGGATTAAAGAAATGGAAACAAAGTGTTTTGTCACTTGAAAAAGGGAAATTTTATATATGAATGGAAAAGAGAAGTTGAAAGTATTTGAAGCTCAACTTATTTTGAAGAGGATTAATTTTTAGAATTGAATTAGAATTATGAAGAATACATTGGAGACTTAAAATTTACTAACGTATAGCTCATTCATTGGGTTTTTGAGCGCGTTAGAAAATTTTAAAGTCAGAAAATATGGAAAAGAAAAAGCAAGAAATGGTATGAAAGTTGAAAAGGTCAAAATGGAATTTATAAGGTTGAGACATATTTTACGTAGTGGAAAAATGGTGGAAAATGCTTTTTATAACTTAAAAACGTTATTTTTAAGTTACGCGATTGCAAAAATAATAAAAAATTACTACGCGATTTGAAAAATGTTTAAATATTTCTACGCAATTTGAAAAGTATTTAAATATTTTTACGCGATTGAGAAAATGTTGAAAAATCAATACGTGATTTAAAAACAAAACAAAACTATTGCGCGATTGAGAAAACGCGATAATATGGTTTCACAATTAAAAATACAGTAAAAATACTGTTGGACCAGTGTGTGGACCCTGAATATGAGATTATGAAATTGAACTAAGAATGGGCCAATGTATGGACCCTGAATATGAAATTATGAATTTGAACTGAGAATGGTGCATTGTACATTCATTGGAAAGGTCCGATGGACTAGATAAGGCTAATTGTCTAGGAAAGAATACACCTTTTGAGCGGGTGCGATATGCATAGTGTAAGTCATTATTGACCTTAGGGGCATCGAGGTGTAGGTTGCCCACAATGGGCAGTTGGTAGCTCTTCTGTACCGTGGGTTAGACTGATGCAACACATCGATGATCTGGACCGAGACACTATTCTTAATCAAGATCTGATAAAGACTATCGTGTATATGCTAGATGTGCAAACACTTATGAGAATTGTGGCACGTGGTCTGAGACATGTTGGTACAGACAGATCTTTTTTATCAATCTCTCCGACTTGAGTTTAGCTCAATGGAGTAGGAAATTGAGTCTATGTGCACATGCATAATTATTGAGTATTGATATCGATGTGATAAATGAATTATTGAAAATTTGGATAATGTTGAGGGCATGATCGTAATTATTGTTTATTACATCTGTTGTGATGATAAATAATGTTGAGGACATGATTGTAATTATGGTATGATATATCTGTATGATATATTGTATGTGTTATCTCGATGCTACCATGTTGGTATTAGCGTAGGTGATCTCACCTCTTTGTATGCCTATTTTGTACTGTATTTATATTTGTAAAGATGCTGAGCAAGGGATTGAACAAGAAGGCAAAGAGGAGCAGATTCCTGTGGAGGAAGCTGAGTTTGATCGGATGACAGCCCGGTCAAGTTTATTTGGGTACATGAGACTACAGTTCCACGGCGGAGCTGATGCTTGGAGGTTTAGTCCCAATGAGAAGGGAGTAATATATCAGGGACATCTGACGGTGAACATGAGCAGGATTTTTCATGGAGATCCATTCTTTTCTGTAACTATATATGTACATGTCGAATTTCCGCTGTCGATTAAGTAGTATTGGGGTGGTAGGTATCACATCCCAATAGAAATTAGTATAGTGTCGTCTGCTCAGACACCTGTCCGTAGGACTTCTCGTCAAGTTGGATTCCTACCTGCTGACGAATCTGAGGAGGACCCATCTGAGGGTTCTGCTGTTTAGTCATACTTGGGCAAGTATGCTAGTTTTTGGTTAACGTCAAATACTTTTGAGAACCTGGTTTGTATATAAATAAATTTGACAGTACTTATGTAATATATATGATGTAAATTATTTGTGATGATGTTGTAATATTTTTATTTTTCGCTAAGTTTATCTTATTGATATTAAGAAATTTTATAACTCGTATTTACATTACAAATCATATATTATGGTAAAATGGGTAATTTGATAATTAAGTAACATAAATGTGAGACCCTACGGTAGGTGTTACATGCATGATAGAATTGTAATAAGCGATGTTGTTCTTTGGGGATGGTTTCCGTAAACAGAGAAGATAAAATTTTCTTCATTAAGAATGAACTGAGTAAGGAGTCATTAGATGATATCTTATTGACTCTTGAGATGCATTCTTATGGATTTGTGCATCATAAACTTCTTAATTTGTGGAATCTCTTCAAGGATGATGAAAAACATTATAGTCTTGGGAATCTAACTCTAAAAGACCCTGTTTGCCAATTTATAAGAAAATTGGATGGGAAGCTTATCCTCGACTCATAGAAGACGTTTAAGTCGATACTGGGCGTGAAACCAGAAGCAGATGTGAGTCATATCCACAACAATCTGTATATATTATCTTCTTCTTCTTCTTCTTCTTCTTCTTCTTCTTCTTCTTCTTCTTCTTCTTCTTCTTCATGTTTTCTTTAAGAAAAAAAGAAAAAAAAAAAGAAAGAAAGAAAATAAGAAAGAAAAAAAAGAGAAAAAAATGTTTGAACAAGGGCGATCCGAATGAGTACCATGACTTTAATTAGTTGTGGAGCTCCAGCCTTTGGCTGACTCGTCATTGACTTGGGTGGACCTTTGCATGCTGGTCCTTAAAAAAGGTTTGTGTACCATGCTCTATAGAGAGCCGCACTCTATAACCCAATATTTACCATCTAGGCACTATGGAGTTGATGGATAGGCAGAAGCGTCCCACTCTGGTTATTAGTGAGAAGTAACCCGCGGCTACCAAAGCGTATGAGTCATCTGAGCTTGATCCTCTCTTTTATTAGAAGGGGCTCTCAGCGCCCTGGGATGAGACGTTTTAGATCTTGGACATTACGAGTTTCAGATTTTAGCATCTTTGTTGATGTTACGAGCCTAAGTGTGAACTCTCCAGGTTCCAGACCCAAGATAGAAACCCACGATGGTTTCTTCTTTCTCCTTTCTTCGAATAAACAAACGTGAGTGTCTACTGCACTGGTGACACGCAGTATAAAGATATGCCACTACTGTACTCATGACACGCAGTATAAAGATAAGCCATGAAAACTGTACATAAAGGTATGTCATTATTTGCTATTATATTTTTTTTTATCTTTGTATGATTTTACTGTATTTTGATTTTGGACAGATGATCCTTTGAGCAGGGTCGTTCATGGGTTTCTAGACTTCTTTAGCCCAATAGTTTTCTTGAAGTCAACTAAAAAAACAAAAAAAAAACAAAAAAAAAAAAAAAATTATACAAAAACAAAGATTCTAGGTTTCTTAATTTCAAACTTTTCTGACAATATCCAACCTACCCTTATAGGTGTTATTATTACCCTTTCCATTCTTTTTCCTATTTAAAAACTCCATGTTCTCCACTTTCCTCTAACTCATAATCATTCAGAGAGAAATGTGAGTATAGAAATAGAAGGTGTTTCTGTTTGTTAACTAAAAATCATATGTGTATTTTGTGGGTCTAAGCATGGGAAGGGTTTAGAGTTTGTAAATGCAGCTACCACTCTTAGTCGATCACTTGCTGTGAGAAATATTCATCTTGTATATGGGGGAGGATGCCGTAGGTTAATGGGGGCTGTATCACATGCTACATATATAGCAGGCAGTCAGGTTTTAGGTGTCATTCCTAGACCTTTAGCTCAACAGAACATCACTGAAAAGACAATTGGGGAGGAACTTAAGGTATCATCAATGCATGAACAAATGAAGATAATGCTTGACAACTCTGATGCATTCATTGCCTTACCAGGTGATTTTGGTACCTTGGAAGAAGTTTTTTCAAATTGTCTCTTGGACCCAACTGAACATCCACCATAAACCCATAGGTTTGTTGAATGTAAATAATTTCTTTGATATTTTGTTACTTTTTCTTGACCATGTTGTGGAACAGAAATTTATCACACCTCTGGCAAGACAACTTCTTATCTTTGCTGCCACTATTGATGAGTTGATTAATAAATTAGTAGCTTTTGTTTATAAACCTGACTTAGCAATAGCTCAGATAAATTGGTTAGCAGGAAGCAGTGAAGGAAGCAGGATGAAAAGAAAGCCAGATTTGACACTTCATTTATAGCTTTCCTTTACCTTTGATTTTATTTATCGTACTTTGTTTCTATTTAAATTTGTGTCAGATTTCTCCAACAGGTAATATCTTCTATCATTTACTTATTTACATTTTAATATTGAGGACAATGTTGTGATCTGGTTAGAGGAAGGATAGTAGAAAATAATTGACCAAAAAATATTTTTTTTTTAGAAGTATGATATGATTGTCATGGACTTACTAAACCAATAAATAATGGCAGAGTAAGGAGTAATTTTACTCCTGAGACACATCTAAATTGGGAAGTATGTTTAGTGATATGGCTGTCAGAAACCTATTTGTAGTAAAACCAATGAAGGATGACAGAGTAAGGAGTAAATTTTGCCTTGGAGGTAAGTTTACTCTTGAGACGCATCTTAGTTGAGGAAATAATTATTTTGTGTAGAAGTAGCAAATAGATTCTTGGATCTTAGCATAAACTGTCTTCTTTCTTAAAAATCACAATCTTGGATATGAATATTGATATGGTGGATTAAAAATGATAGAAATATGCCTTGTGAGATTTTGAGCTTATTGATGAATGGATTGAACATTTGTGTCATTCTATTCTTTCTTGTGTGATTTTCACTCATGGAATTATTACTCTAGAACTTGCTTTGATTCTTTTTGAGGCTACATATTCACATGCATACATAAATATGATTGAGGGATTTTGAAATAGCTACTTTGACTAAATAGCTATCCTTGTATATTTTCCCTTGTGTAACCCCTTTGAGCTTATTTGACCATTTCTTATTTTTAGCTCATTATGTGCCTTTAAAAAAAAAAAAAGAACTGACCACCATTGCAATCAAAGGATTATCAGAGTCTAGAATAGAGGTGGATGCTTGGAAATAATAGAAAGAAAAGGAGACGGTTCAGGCCTAACAATGAATTCAATTCACCAATTTGGGATTGATCTTCAACAAAACATTAGTCAAATATTGGTCATTGTCCTTTATGGTGAATGTTCTCAAACATCTTCTTCACTTTATCTGTACCATAATGCTCTTTTATTCTCTTTGGTATTTATGTTCTTATATCCATATTATCCTCTCTCCTTTACCATGGCCCCATTACAACCTCGAATAAAGTCTTATTGATTTTTGTGTGCATGTGTTTTGAGTAGCGAAGAAGTAGAAAATAAGCAAGCTTATGGTAGTGCAATTGTTCGTGGGTTGAATAGAGTGAAACACTTACATTTTAAACACTTGAGAGATTGAAAGTAAATTCTATAAGGATCTATCATTCTTGATTCATTATTTTCAACTGAAGTTTCCTTGCTTGTTGGTTTGAGATATGAAGAAATGTTACCTCATTAATGCTTTGATCCTTTGAATTTCTGGTTGCTCTTCTTGTTTCATCGAGTCTTTTAGAGTTTTTAGCTTTTGAGTCTGTGTCGTTTTTCCTTGTTTCCTAACTTTGGTTTTATATGTTTTACTCAGGAGTGCAAAAAGTTAGGTGTGGGGAATTTGATAATCATATATTTTATACATTAATAAACCTTCATTTTTAGTCATTTACACTATCCATGTACTTAATTGATTAAGCCTGGTTATGTTTTGTAAATTTAGACTCAAATTGGACTAAATTGATTTTTTTAGTACTATTTTGGTCTTACACTATTTCTATATTTTGATCATATCCTGAGTTCTAGATGTCTTATAATTATGTATCTTACCTTGTAGGAAAGATAAGAGAGAGCTCTACAACTTTCATGAAGAACTCCAGGGAAAAATCAGATATCTAGTAGAGCTAATTAGGCTTGGAAGTCAGAACACGGATTTTGTGATTGGAACCTGAATAACGTGTAGTAATCAGAGCATAACTCGGGCTGTAGGAACTTCCTTGGGCTGAAATTTGGATACTTGAAAGTAAGACCCATATCTACAACTTTCATGAAGAATACAAAACTCAGATCGAACTCCTTGAAGGTGATATTGAGCTTTGAAGTCAGAACAGAGGTGTTGTACTTGGGCCTGAATACTATTCAGTAATTGGGTCATATCTCGGGCTGTAGGTGGCTTTTGGAGGTGAAACAGTGCCATTGGAAAGATAAGACAAAATACTACAACTTTCATGAAGACCATTTTACCATTTTCTAACGTCATCCATGAGATCAAAGCTGAGTGATTTTGGAGATAAAGAATCTAACTATTTTTCCACTCATCAACTCACCATTTGGCATTTTCCACTCATCCACCTACTCCTCACCTACTCTTAATCACCCCATTGTCATTTTGTATCCTTAATCCTCTATAAAAGGCAGCATTGGCTGATCATTTAGTACACTTGGTGTTAGGCTTAGTTTTTAGAAGTTATGGTCAAGCTTGTTTATTGTTTTTCTTTGTTATAATTTTCTCTTGCTCTAAATTGAAGCTATGTTCATCTTTCTTTTCTTCTCTCTTTCTTTCTTCTTGTCTATGAGTAACTAAATCTTCATTTTGCTTGGGTGAAAGAGTGCAGCTCTTCATAATGAAATAAGGTTAGATTATTCTATTTCTTGTGCTTAAATGATATATTATCAAGTGGACATTATATATGTTGTATTTTGTTTCCAATCAATTTAGAAACCTTCTTTGTATAATGGAGATCTTGATTTATTATAGACAAGAGGATTGACACAATGAATGCTTGAACTCATTTATAAATGTTAGTAGATAATTAAAGGAATCATAATATGATTGCATATATAATTGAACTTTGAATGTTATATTTTCCGATTGGAATTTCCTTTATGTGTAGATTTTAATTGAGTTATAAAGAGAAATAATATTGCCTTTAATTTATTATAAGAGTGGATCTCATAACCCAAGCAAATCATTTTTCATTCGTGAACAACTTTTATTACCTTTGGTATTGTGACAAATCTTTTTCTTACCTCAAATAATTTCTCTTCATCAATTTCCTGTGGATCGACCTCGGACTCCTGAGAATTTATTACTTGAGACAACCTGCACTTGAGTTTGCATCCTTTAATCCATATCAGTCACTGGCCATCATAAGTTTGGCTTGAGTACTCTCGATCATATGCATATAAAGAAGGAACATGGTGTGTGGATCTATGGAGATAAAGAGGTTGAGGCAGAGGATGAGGTTGAGGTCGCGATAGGAGATGATGATGTTGCGGATGAGGATGAGGCTGAACCTACTAATATGGATATGTCAACTGCTTCAACTGCGAATGAATACTAGGTCTTAACTGTGGTTGCTGATCTTCGAGCCTAAATGGCTCATAGTTTTGGGATTATTTATAATCGCCTCGATGCCATTGAGCGTTGCCTTCCACCACCACCACCACCACCGGAGAACCATGGGACTTAGTCATATATAGGATGCTTAGTCATGACATTTGACACTATTTTCGTTGTTTAAATTTACTTTATTGTTTTTTTTTTGTATATATCATGCTAATCTCACCTTAGTTAGGTTTATATTTTTGAACATGCATAGTTAGTTTGATGCAAATTTTAATATCTGATGGATATATCTTGTAGTTATTTTGATTATGATGTTGGGTTATATCTTTTGGTTATATATATTGGCTATGTTTATAACAATGGAGATAATGACTATAATTATGTTGGTAATTTGGTTAATTGGTTATTGCTTTGCTGTAAATTAAGCTTTTCTTAAATATCTTGGCAATGGTTTTGCTTTGGTCCAATCCTTGTTTTGAATATATTTTTTATCATAACAAAAAGGGGAGATGATATTTGGTTCTTAGTATTGAGAAAAAAAAAAGGCAAATTTGAAAATGGTAAAATTTAATTATATTGGAATTTCAAAATTTAGGGGGAGTTGTGTGCTTCTGATTTAATCACATCTTACAATATAGAAGAGGAGTAAGATTTTCTAACACTTTTTGTGAATTCCTATTTATTTGAACAAACTCTTTTTCCAATGGTTGTTTGTCATCATAAAAAAGGGAGAGAATATAATTAGCAACTAGCAATGATTTTGATAATAACAAACAAGAGAATATATTCAAGATCAAGTCCAAGACCCTTCAAGACTAGTTATAGGACTTAGATCTCATATAAAGGTAAAAAGGGTTCATATTAAGCTCTAAATCCATTTTTCAAAAACTCAACTTAATAAATCAATGTGTTTTTAAGTTGTTAAAAATACTTTTAGAATCAAGCAAAATGACTTTAAAATATTTGAAAGTGTTTTAGAACAATTAGATGCGTTAGGCTTATACTGGCTAAGTATTTTAATGTTGTTAGATGCCAAATAATCGATTATGAGCTTATCATAATCGATTATCTGGGCTCAATAGAATGTCATGTTATGGGTTATAAGCCAATAATCAATTATAAAGATAACCATAATCGATTATCAAAAGTCAGAATTTCAAGTTTTTTTATCATTCAAGCAATAATTGATTATTGCACAATAATAATCAATTATTGAGTTAAAAAGGCTATTTCGCGCCCCTTTTGTTAAAAGCAATAATCGATTATGGCTAAGCAATAATCGATTATTAGTGTTCCAGAAACATACTATTTGTGTTATTACGCAAATAATCGATTATGGACTTCCAATAATCAATTATCTAGATTTCTAAAATAAAAAATAACGACTAGTAACTTGCATTAAATGCTCTCAACTCACTCTCAATGACTCTTTAATGACTTGAACTTTAAATACAAAGCATTGGGGACTCAAATAGAGTTTGATATCACTCTGAAAAATCTTCTTGAGCATTTATTGCGAATTATAACAACCCTCATTCATAATTCTCTGTTTTTGAGCTTAAGTGTGTGATCATCTTGCTACCTCTTGGACTTCAATTTATATCACTTGCTCTTGAGAGAGTTTCTATTATTTTTCTTCATCTGAAATTCATTGTATAAGGGTGAGATATCCCTTGTTGTGAGGCTTAAACACTAAGGGTGAGGTATCTCAAGGGTGTTGTAAGTGTTCTTTATTGTGAAGGTTGCAAGCACCTAATGAAACTTGAAGATTAGTGAAAAATCTCGAGTAAATCACTTTATGGATTGAACATAGATTACAAGGAGTGGTTAAACCAATATAAATCTTGGTGTTTGCTTTTACTCAACTCTATCTCTTTATATTTGTATACTTTATTGTTGAATGCTCTCTTGTATACTTTGACTCTTGCTTGTTTTAGTGTGAGAAGTTCTCTTCCTCATCTATTTATTCAATTATGAAAATTAACAGTTTCAACAAAAATTGATAAATAAGTGTTTTTTAAAAAAAATTGCAAAAATCTTTTTACAAACTTAATTCGCCATCCTTTAGAATTTGAAGCCACTTAGTAACATTAAAAAACAAAACAAGAATATTTAAAAAATTATCCTTTAGAGATGATAGACGAAAGCTACCAATAAATCATGAAAGAAAAATTCAATAAAAAAAACCTAACTAAATGAACAAACAAAAATTATACCACTCACATAGAAAAAGAAACGGACTAAAAAAGAATTAAGATCAACATTGCAAAACAAAAGCATAGAGGAATTGAGATGGAAATAAGAATAAATGATAACTTCATGAATGAATGGAGGAGGAAATGAGATCAACAATGTCACCTGAGCAAAGATGAAAATGAGATTAAAAAATGAATCAAAATGAAACATTTTTCATATATCATATGTTTCTCTGATGATAAAAACAATTATCCTAATTGATTGATTATATCAGTTGACTAAAACATAATTATTATTTGATTGAATCCTTTAATTGGTTGCCTATAATAATAACAATGATAATAATTGATTGAATTCATTACAATCAATTTCTTAAAATAATTGATAATTCCTTAATCCATTTTTTCTACTCTTTTAAGTATTATAATATCTAGTCAAAAATAAAAAGCATTATAATATAATAGAATGATAATCATCTATTAAAATCAATGTAAAAATTCAAACAAATATTAAATATCTTCTCAAATTTAAATGGGATGCAACTTCAGTGTAAATCATTCAAAAATATTATTAATAGTCATTTACTATCTAATGAATATTAAATATTTTTTCAAAATAAATATTAACATCAAATGACTAATTGATTTTTCGTTACAAATGAACATTTTTTAAAATTTTAAACTCAAATGAAAACTAAACTATGAATATTAAATAGATTAAAAAAATAATATTAGTTGAATGGATTTCGTTATATCTACAGTTCTATGATTGTTGTTAGTTCATGTAACTACTATTAACTTTTGTATTAAAGTACCATTTTAAGTATATATACCTAATTTTTGTTAAATATACATTCAATGAATATTAATCAGGCAAATTTTTGATTGGTATTCTTTCATGCAACCAACTTATTGCATATTTGATTGAATTCAAATTCATTGCGTATTAATTAGAAATGTTATACTTTGAAGGAAATAGAAATTTTCATGAGCTTATTTACGAAAAGTATATGAAATTCTATTGGATGCATATTTGAGTAGGAAAAGAAAATATCAAAGTTTTGGAGGGAGTATTATTTTAAGTATATATATATATATATATATATATATATATATATATATAAAAGCAGGTTAATGTTACGTTAGGATTTATATTTATATTTTGTTATATGAATAAAGTAAAATATTTAGAAATAAATATGTGATTAGTGCATACTAAGTTTCAAGCTTAGTTATCAAAAACTATTCTAATCACATATTTATTTCTAAATATTTTATTTTATTCATATAAAAAATATAAATATAAATCCTAAAATAACATTAACATGCTTAATTAATTAAAAATATAACAAAATAAAGTTAATATATCAACTAATTATTAAAATTCAAGTGTAAATGATAAAATCTTACATTAACAAATAATGAACTAAGTGAGTACCGTAAAATAAATAAGAAAACTCATTGAATTATTACATTTGAAGTTTTAAATCAAAATGTAGTATTATACTTCACTATTAGATCAACATAAAGAAATGATTCAAAGCCCGGATTGCACAGCCGGTGAATTCGCGGATGAACACCTTAACAATAGGATATGCCTTTTTTAATTTTTAATTTTTAATTTTTAATTTTTAATTTTTAATTTTTAATAAAATAAAAGAAAACTGAAGGATTTAATGACTAGGCTACATGCGGGCAGTAAACTCGCACGCTTTGTAGCACCATTTATAAAGTAAATATTAAAACTCACGCTTGTAAAAGAATGTTAAAAATTTAAGGTTAAATTGAAGTTTTACTTCTATAGTTTATATTTATTTTTAATTAAGTTTTTATAATTTTTTTAAAATTAATACTCACATTTATAAAAAAAATTAAAATAATTTTTATCATTAATTTTGTTATAACACTATTATAAAATCATTAATTAGTTAATAAAATAAATATTTTTTTATCTAATAAAAATTCTTTTAAATGTTTTTTTTCCTATAAAATATCAAATAAGATATTATTCATTTAAGTATATATTTATTTTTTCTTAATGAATACTCATTTGTCTAATAAGTATTTTCTATGTGTTCTCTTTTTTTTATAAGATATTTAATATGGATTAAATTAATAGTGATAAAACGAAAATTAATTTCAAAGACTACATTAAAAATATTTGTAAGTTTGAGAATTAATTTTTTAAAAAAACTTTGATGATTAAATTAAAAAAATATATAAATTATTGAAACGAAAACTTTAATTTAACTAAAATTTAAGTACGAGTGAAAGAAATCCAACATATAAATTTAATGCCTTAATTGCTCGCATAGTCCAATAAATACATCTCTCACCGACTGTCCATTGACCTAATACAAATATCATAGGGATGGATTTTCAAAGTGAGCACAAACGGTGTACGATCGATGAATAATACCATTTGTATACACCATAGTGCAATATTCAAAGATGTAATGATTACCTCCCCCACTAAAAGAAGACCCTAGCATCTTTACTCATGGCCAGCACCTGAATATAATTTATGCAATGAATGAGAATCATTGTATTTGAAACAAACAAAAAATGGGATTGTGGAGTTGCAAGTGTAGGTTTGATGCTGAAATCGTGTAGTTGTCGGAATTCCGTATATAGCGGGGGCTCATATTTTACCTTTGCTTGATTCCAACCTTTATTTTTTGTGTGAACATTTCAACTTTGATTTTAGTCGTGTGACTTTGTGTCTATTATTTCTGAGAGACTCATTATGCTTGTGCATTAAGAATCTCACCTTTTATGATCCATATCCTTAACGAAAGCAGAACTTTCGACCAAATCTGGGTTCCGATATACTTCAGGCTTTTTCTTTGGAATTTTTGTTTTTTCTGCAACCATTACCGTACCTGATTTTCGTTTTTTTCCTTCTCTTACCAGTTTCTTTGCTGAGGTTCTGGATGATTCTTCAGTCTCAAAATTTGTCATTGTCAATAGGACCATTATTTTATGCTTTTCTTTCTTTATCTCCACCAACCTTCCTCCCTCTTTCCCAATTCCTTTCAACCTTCCATATCCTATCTCAAACCTTGTGTTCTTATATCTTTTTCTTTTTGATAAGGAAGATTCTCTTTGAGGAAGGAAGGAAAATCAAGCTTTGTTTTTAAGTTCTTATCACTACCAGTTATCATGAAAACAACTAATGAGCGCTAAGATTACGTACCTTCATAAAATCTGAAACGTGGACACTCTTCTTTAGCTGTGATCACGCTCTTACAGCATTTTATTCTTATAAAAAAGTGGAAAAGGGTTTTTGCACATGTTTTTGGGGCTAACAACATTGGACACATGACAAACAAAGGAAAAGTTAAATACGCAATAAAAATTGGGGAAAAAAAAATAAGTTAGGTGGTTTATCTGAAAATGTTTTTTTTTTTAAATAAGTTTGTCTTTAAAGTGAACAAGTAAAGATATATTTATCTTTAAATCATTTAATGCGTTTGAGATTTCACTATATTTTATCAAATCAAAAGTAAATACACTCTTATTTACTCATTTAAAAAAAAAACTAATTTTAAAAAAATCTTCTCACTTTATCATGTCACTAACTACACAGAATATGATTTGGTGGTTTCTTTTCTGTTTTTGTTTCTTTCTCTTTGATGCTTCCACCTTTTCAGCTATCTCTTGTTTTTTTCTAAGCTTTGAGCATATATACGCATGAAATATGTGTGTCGGAGAAGGCGGCGGGGAAGAGCTAGAGGGATAATTATCTGTTCAAATTTTTGTTTTTAAAAAGATATATTTATTTCTTTATCTTAGTGAAAATTATTATACGTTTGTCCATGTTTTGTTACACAATCATGTTAAGGTCGGAGGAAATTTTTATACTATTTAAAGATAAACAGATTTTTTTACATTGATCTCACCAGTTTTTTTAATATAAATTCTTTTGTGGGAAGGATGGGGTGCATGCATGGTAATTAAAGTAACATTTTGAATTATATTTTCCAGATTGAAGTAGCATTTTTTTCTTAAAATTATAAAACCACTTCTCCAATTGAAATGCTTGCAGATATAAACACAAAAAAGAAGGGGGGCTTTAAAAGTAAATATTAACCACCTCCAAACTGTGTTTTTCCATACAAATTTATTTTAAAGTCAAATCTAAAATTACATAATTGAAGAACTTGAATTCATTTTCACTCGAACTAATACACATTCATTTCTTAATGTCATAGTCATTTACCTTCACTTTTTCTAGCCAACAGTAACAGTAATTTTTGGGACGTTTCACATGTATCACTACAACAATTTTGCCTTTTGGCAAGGGCTGAAAAGCGTTGCCTTTAGCTGAAAACCATTGCCTAAAGTCTATGGTAATATTTTTCAGCCCTTGCCAAGCCGTTGCATTTCCATCGTGGCCTATTATAATAGGCAACGCTTTTTTAAACTTTTGGCAACACTCTAGAAAAAACGTTGCCTATTCTTATCTTCTGGCAACGCTTTTGAGATGTCTATGGATAGTTCTGGCAATACTTTTGACATGTTGGGTATAGACATTGCTTTAGGCAACGCTTTCGTGTCGTTGCTGTTAAGTATGACATAAGACAACGTTTAAAACCCGTTGCCTATATGTTAAGTTTTTGGCAATATTTTTCACACGTTAGTTATAGGTACTGTTTTAAGCAACATTTTATATGTGTTGCTTTTAAGTTTGATGTAAGGCAACTTGTAAAAAACGTTGCCTATAAGTTAAGGTTTTGGTAACGTTTTCCACACGTTGGTTATAGGTGCTACTTTAGGCAACGTTTATTATTGTTGCTTTTAAGTTTGCCATAAGGCAACTTGTAAAAAACATTGCCTATAGGTTCAGATTTTGGCAATGTTTTCTGCTTTAAGCAATGGTTTTGAAACGTTGTCTATAAGCCTTTTTTTTTTGAAAATTTACCTATGCTTACCTACTTTTTACTTGCATATTAAAAAATCACGTATTAAAAACTAATAATGCATTAAAAAACTAATTCTTCTCAAATAAAACATACTAAATTATATAATGTATTTACTGTATATATACACCAAAACTAAAAAAAAAGTCATTTACTACTATTGTACAAAAATAGTGCGATTGTTCTTGATCATATAACACAAATGAAATAACTAAAAAAACTAAAGCTAAATATCCTTCGCAAATCTCCATAATTGTGGAATGCAAGATGTCTTTGTTTCGCTTTATTTGGTAGATTCTCATTGCAAAAATAAAAAATAAAAAAAATAAAAATATATAAGCAAATATTCTAAAACACATAAATATTTCTCTTAAGGCAGGGTATGAAAAATTGTTCCAGTATTGGATAATGTGATGTGGTTTGAATTCTCACACCAAACAGTGGTATATAAGCATATAATAAGCTTTTCCATCCCACTATTACAAGTCATTGCATCCCATTATTTTTTACATTCGTTTATGCAACTAATATCTAGTACCAAGAAAATACAATGGAATATAGTAATTTTACGAGTAATGTCTTTTCTTTTTCAAACAAATATTGATAGAGATCTAATGATCGAAGAAGTTCAAGTTCATTCAATTGAATGGTTTTGCTTCTATTTTTCTCTAATATGACCAACATGCAAACACATTGAGAATTTTGAATCTTCTGATATCTTCTTCTAAAATGGTTAGAAATGCACATTGTAGTATGCATGAAATACAATGGTTCTTCAGCAGATGGTCTCATATTTAATTAATAAAATGTGTATTGCTAAAAAATCTCAATTCAAAATAGTAAAGAATTTACAGCATTTATGCATATGTAATTACAATAATAGTATTTGTGCGTCAACACAAATTTGTTCAATTTGTAGATAACAGAATTAACTTTCATGTTACACTTAAAGAAAAGGAGATTTACTAGTATCTTCTTTAGATTATGACACCGAAAATAATCAGGCCACATTTGAAACCATGATTAAAATAACTAAAACACATACATAGGAAGATGCACACAAAAGCAGAGCTTTCCATGTAAGTATAAAAGATGGTTGCAGGTTGTCCTGTCTTGAAATTTATTTGAAGAACTTGAACAATCAAACCATTATACATAGAGCGATTGTGCAAAAGCAAATCCAATGCGCATACACGGCACATATATATATATATATATATATATATATATATATATATATATATAGGTGGAGCATGATAATGTCAAATGCCTCACTGTAGAATTCAACATCAGCCAAAGACAGTTGCCTAAAGTAATAGTGGTGAATTTAGTAAGCATTACCCACTGGACTAACCACACGCATACTGATTAGCTGTTCACTTTCTCTAGCTTACAATACCCTATATAAACTGCAAGACAACATAAGCTAGTGCAATCACATTTAAATTTTAGGTGCAGCACTCAATATACAGATCTACATTTAACTTTAATATCATATTAAGAATCAACTCTCTTAAAAATATATCTTTAAGTGAATGCTCTTAAATAGTTTTTATATCTATCAAAGTCACAAGGTGAACCAGAAGGTGCGTGAGAGAGCTGAAAAGGAGGGCATATAGACTTATATCAAAAGTTTTTTTTAAATGTGCAAACAATGATAGATATTGCACAGGTAAGAATCAGTTATACACTTATATTAGTTCAAAAACAGAAAAAACGGGACTCAGACAGAGAGTGCGCAGAGCATCAATTGTATGTGGACAAACACATTGAACTAGTCTTATTGGACCTGACATATATACGTGAATAACAATAATAACCAAAAAGAAAAAGTAGTCAAAGTTTAGCATGCGATTTTATAGGCTATAAGTCTTTGAGGCAATCTGTCTAAATGAAATACATCCAAATTTTTTGGGTACCTAGCATACCCAGAAAATCATACGTGGGATTTCAAACTTAATATTCAAAAATAGAAAATCGTACTTGATTACAAACTCATCAATTTTTTCCAAAACTAAAACATGCATCATTAATCATTCATCAAGGTTTGTATACATGCAAACAACAACCTCATATTTAGGCTTCCCAAGGCTATAAACAAGCATTCTATGAAAGCATACCTCTACTTGGTTAAACTTTCAAAACAACAAGTTAGCTAAAAAAATAAAATGAAAGCAAACCCTAAAAAAGACCAAGAACAGTCCCAACAAAATTTATCAACGGTCCATGAGAGATTAGAATCTATTCAAACAAACAAAAATCAATAAAACAGTCCCAACAGTCTAAAAAGAAAACAGTCTCAAACATTACACAAAAAACTAAGACAATCCAAGAGATCAGATTAAGAGAGACCAAACCACCATTATGTAAAACCAAAATCAAACAACCAAGGATTATAACATCAATTAATGCTCCCATTATTCATTAACAGATATTGCATCCTTTTCACCAGTCAAATTAATATGCAAAGATCAAGAATAAAACCAGAACAATAACCCATCCATTCATATCAAACTGAACCTGAAACAAAATTCAAATCACCATTTTAAATCAACATATGTTATTACCTTTTCTTGGCTTGGAATATGCATTGATGTAGAAGAGTGTGGAAGACCATTTTTATCTATGTTAGGTGCACTATTCGTATCAGCTGGAGATGAGCGCATTAAGTGTGCCAAGTCTTCCAAGTTAACACCAGGGCTAGCTCTTTAAGATTTTCTAATCCCGCTACTTGTTTCTTCATGTTATTCATCTGATTGTCAGTGTCCTGCTTCTGATTTTCCATCTCAGTTTTTAGGGTTAACATTTCTTCAGAGTACTTGCGCTTTACAGCGTTAATGTCAGCATCCATTTTTAAACTAGTTTTAGTGACACCTCTTCCATACCCTCGAACCCTCCCTGGCCTTTCCTTACCGAACACAGCTTGAAAAGCTTCATCAGCAATCCGATCTTGAACTTCATCCTGCAAAAAGATGGAGCACTCAACAAAACATAATGTTAAACATCAATAAAAGATTTGCATTTGTTATAATTTTACATTGTATAACTTACAATTTCACTCTTGGTTTCTAAATCCAATTCTTTTCCTTTTGTTCCCGTGCGAGTTGTAATGAATAAATCAACTTGGGTGACATCATCATTCTCATTTGCCAAACACTTCAACAAATTTAAAAAAAAAAGTAAGTAAAATATTTATCAATGAGTAAAATTCACAAATTCTCAAGCACAATACCAAACGATTCCGAACTCTAGCAAAATTCACAGGTCCCATTCGATGGTTCCAACTTTGACGCTTTCTATTTTCAGAATTCATCTTGCTGATTCTCTATATTCCATAAAACAAAAAAAAAGTATAATGTTATGAAAAATACATCTCATAAGTAACATGAGATTGAAATATGAACTTATAATTTAGATCTTACTTGAATGGCAGGAAGACTCCAAAAGGCAATCAACTTTTTAAAAATTGAAATTGGTACATCTCTTGGACGATTCTTTAACATATCTTCGATGTTGTCATAAGGCTTAAAATGCTTTTTCTTGATCTTACACTTGTGCCTCTTCTAAGCTTCCTTTACTCCTGAAAGTACCCAATCTTCTCCTTCTTTTGGAATGATGAATTTTGACTAAGGAAAGTATCACAATGATGTTAGCATCATTAATATACTAATATTGCATTTAAAATGATAGCAATTAATCCTACACATACCCAAACATATTTCATAATATTATCTGTGTAGCTTTTTAGAATAGCCTTAAAATTGGTGTAGTTCAAAGGGCAGAATTTTGAATTTCTAGCAATTGTGCCCAAGAACAAGCTTAAATTAGAAATACTTTTATTAGTGGGCCCAATTGCTACTCTTCTCTCAAAAATGATTTCTTCTCGTTCTTCCTCCAATCTAGCATGTATTTCTTTGCATTCAGTCTTGCCTCGAGTTTTTTTTTTCTTCACTGTCCCTAATTTTACATAAGTAGAGGCATAAGTTTTATAAGTCAATGCATACAAAGTATTTGAGAAATATTTGTGAAAACTGAGTAGTTAGAAAAATAGTTGTTGAAGACAATGATGTTACCTTCTGGATTATTGTCCAATTCCTCAACTTCCTCTCTGTCAACATCTTGGTCAATGAAGTTATCATCTACTTAATGATTTTGACCTACTTCTCCAACTTCTTGAACTACTCTTTCATTTTCAGCTTCTTGTTCTTCATCATGTAGCAATTGATTTTCTTCTTCATACACACCATTTTCTTTAAGGAAGTCATCAACAGACATTGCTGGGTAAACTGCATTCATCATCTTAACTTTAGGACCATGATCATTTTGGTTCGACCCTTGGTTCACACTTGTGGTGATTGATTATCTCTTTTTTTTCATTTGGAACTTGTTTTCCACTTGTTTCTTTCAATAGAGGTAAACTTGGTGTCATGAGACAATCACCTTGGACTTCAATTCGAGTGACTCGTGTTTGAGTCACATTTGTAAATGAGGGTTATCTCATTGCCATTTCACTAGAGCCTATAACTTGTGTAGTCATTTTAGTACTCTTAGGCTACCTCTTTTCCATTTGAGTAACTTGTGTTTGAGTCACATTTGTAGGCAAGGGTTGCCTCATTCCCATTTGACTAGCTCCTCCAACTTGTGAATGCATTTTAGTGCTCTTATGCTGCCTGTCTTCCTTTTGAGTGACTTGTGAAGGAGTTGCATTCATAGGAAAAAGTTTTCTTTTTAAAGAATTACTATTTTCTTCATTTTGGGTTGTATGTGTAGCATTCAACTGCCTACCATCTACTTCATTCTTTCCAAGCTTCTTAACTTCTTATTGCTTGATTTTAAATATTTTTGACAATTCAGTACTTGACCTTGCACTGAAATTGATATCCAAATTGGCTCTCTTATTGAGACCTTCACATCCCTTGTTTAAAGTTGGCACCCTTTTTTTATTGATTTCTCCCTTGTTCATTTTGTTTCAAAGTGAAGGTCTTAATATGAAAAATTGGCAAATTGAAATTCATTAGCTTATAACATTACATTTGCCAACTTAAATACTACAAGCAAAAGCTTGGAAAATGCAGAACAAGCAAAAAGCATAGAAAATGAACAATAATAGATTATGTAGATTTAATAAATTGCACCAAAATGAATTGGCAATACAAGACATAGTAACAATATATAATGTCAGACTCAAAGAAGGAATTACTATCAGCTATAATGTGCAACTACCATCATCATTCAGTAATTTACAGACATAGCTTTTAGACAATGAGAGGATAATTTGAACTAAATAGTTGCCCAAAGGATCAAAGAGCTTTCAAATCCCTCAACAATTCGAAGAAGGAAGCCCTCTCCCATAATAGAAGGAAAGGGACATTTCCAGAAGGGTACATATAGAAGGTAAAGAGGCATCTTAGGATTTGTCTTTCCTGAAATACAGCAAAATAAATTGACCAATGAAAAAGGATCCTTCCCACTTCCTGTGCTCTCTTGGCATGTGTCACTTCCTATCTCTTCACATTAAGCTAGGATTCTGTATTAACCACGTATCAATTTCAATCAAACCTTTTATGTTGTTTCCTTAACTCCCTCCCATGTGATAGCACATGAGTTGGATTTAGAGTTTCCCAGGATCAAGGGTCAATATTCATTCAACAAAATGAAAATCTAGTGCAAATATGCTTGTGCCATGAATATATTAATGCCTTTTGGAAGTACAAGATAGAAAACTTGTTATCATATCTTAAAGTGGACTAGATTTCGTTTCATGAGCCTCTTTGCAATAACAAGGGGGAATTTTAATATGAAAATTACCTTTGCTGCGTTATTGCAGACAACTAATGTTGGCAATTCCTATAGGCCTAGCCCTACTATCTAGGGTGAATAGGACTAGTTTTTTTCCACAAATAACCACTTTTGTGAAAAATCTTTACATGTTATGTCCAATGGCTATGTCCTACAAGCAAAATGAACGGAAGTTGTGTGGTAGGTAGGAATTACGAACCGCAGATATACTTCCCTTATTGCTGCATTATTTTTTAAGTCATTTTTGTAATATATATAGATAGATGTCCTTGCAATTATATTATCATTTTCTTATCACCCTCCATTGTCTATATTTTGGCCCTCTGCTTTGACAATTTAGTCTCAAGACAATGAACGATGGTTTTGTTCCTTGTTCATTTATTATATGCACTCCTACTTTAAAGTTCTTTTATAACTCATCTGAATGGCTTTGGGTTTGGAAACCTCTTTCATGTAAATGGAAAGAATTCACAGAATAAAATGATTTAATTATACATCTAACAAAAAGTTTGAGGTTCTGATTTCCTAAAAAGCATCAATATTTTGCTGAAGTACAAGACCAAGTGCCTCCTATTTGTAGTTTACTTCAGAAGTAAAACAATACATAAGCAAAGGTATTAGGTCACAAAGGGATTCAATTTAATGGAGGTGTAATGGAGTTGGCACAGATAACGTTGTTTCTTTTGTTTTATTTTCTAATTTTAAGCTTACTTTGTTTAAAAGTTTGGGAGTCCTTTGTATAGTTTAGATTATAGGAAATGTTGTAAAGTGTAAACTAATACTAACCCATTCATGGCAAAAGGCTCTCACAATTTTCTGGTCCCCAAATATAGGGTACATTCACATTGTGGTCTGAATAGTTCATATTATAAACAAGTTTGCGACACAGAGGACAAAAGAAATACGCCAAGTACAAATGTTAAAGAAAGGGAAGAGGCAAGAGCAGAAAACTTGCAGCCATCAATTGAGATGGCTAAAACATCAAGTACCCAAAAAAAAAAACACTAACAATTGATAGAGAAAATACTGTAATATCTTATGTATGTATAATTGTATATACATTTTTACAGACAATGAGACATGCTTCTTTTAGTTTTTTTGTCTTCTCTTTTCGCCTTCTTCTTTTCTTCTGCTTTATGTAAAAGCTTGTGTTATGGTGTTACATGGATTTAGTATTAGAACAAAATATCATTTATAATAACTTGGACAACCTTTTCCATGAGTTAGTTTTTAGAGTGAAATTAGGTCTAATTATTCTAATACCTTGAATAATGTGCAAATTTCCATTTAGACAAGACAAAATTACTGAATTTCCTTTTAACATGATGTTGGAAAAGAACCACTAAATTAGCTTGTAAGGTTTACTTTCAATTAAACTCTCTAGATAGACAATTTATAAATACTATTGCAAACATCTGTTGAGACTTATGGGATGAATGGCTTTAGAACTACTAAATTGAATTTTTATTGCGCCATGTTATACCCATTCCTTTCCTTGTAGTCCCAATTTTGTATTGCAATTTGTGCCACCTGACAAACAAGGGCAAACTCGATGCTCAACTAGAGTTGTTTATCCACATTATCCCTGACAAGACAAACAACACACTGACCATCATTGACAGTGGTATTGGCATGACCAAGGCTTGTAAGATAAGTTGGTTTTTTTATTCTAAGTGGAATATGTTTTTGTTTCTCTATATGATTATTAATCATCTCTAATCAATGCTTTGATTTATATTTTTCAGATTTGGTGAACAACCTAGGTACTATTGTAAGGTCTGGTACCAAGGAATTTATGGAAGCTCTGGCTGTTGGGGCTGATGTGAGCATGATTGGATGGTTTGGAGTTAGGTTCTACTCAGTATATCTTGTTGCTGAGAAGGTTATTATCACCACTAAGCACAATGATGATGAGCAGTATATCTGGGAGTCGCAAGCTGGCGGGTTATTCACTGTTACGAGGGATACATCTAGCGAGATTCTTGGCAGGGGTACTAAGATTACTCTTTTCCTGAAGGAAGATCAGCTTGAGTACCTTGAGGAGTGACACTTAAAGGACTTGATCAAGAAGCATTTTGAGTTCATGAGCTACCCAATTTCTCTTTGGGTCAAGAAGATTATTGAGAAAAAGATTTCTGATGGCGAGGATGAGGAAGAGAAGAAGGATGAGGAGGGTGAAGTAAAGGATGTTGACGAAGAAAAGGAGAAGGAAAAGAAGAAAAAAAAGAAGATTAAGGAGGTGTCACATGAATGGTCCTTGGTGAACAAGCAAAAGCCTATTTGGATGAGGAAGCCAGCAAAGATCACGAAAGAGGAATATACTGCTTTCTATAAAAGTCTTACCAATGATTAGGAAGAGCATTTGAACGTCAAGTACTTCTCTATTGAGGGTCAGCTGGAGTTTAAGGCTATTCTCTTTGTACCCAAGAGGGAACCTTTTGATCTCTTTGACACAAGGAAGAAGCCTAACAACATTAAGCTCTATCTTCGCCGTGTCTTCATCATGGACAACTGTGAGGAGTTAATTCCTGAATATCTTGGCTTTGTCAAGGGTATTGTGGACTCTGAGGATCTTCCACTCAACATTTCTAGAGAAATGTTGCAGTAGAACAAGATCTTGAAGGTCATTCGCAAGAACTTGGTCAAATTTAATTATTATTTTCACTCTTATGTTGTCCAAATAATAATAATGGCATTCATTTATTATGATCTCATGATTCTCTTACTACTCCATACATGCTCAAGTGGTTAAGTGTGAGAACATTAGCTGATTGTTTATATTAATACAGTTTCAAGAATAACCCAAGACTTCAAGGTCCAGAATTAATGGGATTCGTCAGATATGATATTGGAAGAAGCTACAAATGAAATATTATATCTACCGAATAACGATCAGGAGGAAGCCAAATTATATTGTAGACATTAAAATATACAGGGGCCTACTAGGCCAAATTTATGAATGTCTTCCAAAGTTGTAGACATTTTTTAATTGGGTTGAATAAGATTTTTTACAAGATATGCATAAAATGAGATAAAAAATTGCAGCACCTCAAAATTGATAACATTTCAATATCCTATATACAACCCTATATACTTGCATCAATGTCTTACATCATGGAATCATGTCTTGTTCAATTTCATTGGACAACGGTTCAGCCATGTCAATAATGAACATCTCTTCTCACAAGTTCAATGTCACCATCATCATTGGGCATAGCAAGACTTATAGAATGGTTAGATGACTCATTACCATAAATTTCTTGAGCATCAGAAATTAGTTCATCACTTAGGCTAAACAAGTCTCTTGGAACTATCTTCATGACATAATGCTTGCTTTCATCAATAGGGTCTTGGATATAGAAGCATTGGCGTGCTTGAGATGTAAGAATAAAAGGCTCATCATGGTAACATCTCTTATAAAAGTGAACATAAGTAAGTCCAAACATGTCTTCTGAGCTTCAAACTAATCGCATCTAAACACCACAACTTTAAAATGACCATAATAATCTAATTCGATTATGTCATTTATTCTTCTATAATAAGTTACATTTGCTATGATTGGGTGCTCATCCTTAGAGCTAGCAAAGCTTGTAGTTAATGCAATCAATGTTACACCGTTGTTGAGTCTTCCGTCTCGCATCATGCCGCATTGTATGAAATCGATATCCATTAATAAGATACCCATTAAATCTTTTTGCAACAGAACTGGGCCCTCTAGACAAAGCTTTAATGAAGTCTGGAGTATCCTCTTTCATGGCACGAGTTTCAAACCATTCAATGAAGTCTTGGCTTTGAATTTTTGCCTTCTTCCACTTTGTCCTTCTAGCTTGATTTTTAACAACATTCTCATGCTCTCTAAAGTGGAAAAAAATTAAAGGCATTAATATAATTATAATCTTAATCTATTTATGAAAAAGAAAGATAATGAAGGAAAGCACCGTACCTAAGGTATTCTTGTACTACATCACAATTGATCAATATGTATCCATGTGCTTGGATTAGTGACTTGTGATCTACAGAAATTAGAACACCTTTCTTTTTCCCTCCTATAGGACGTCCTTTGCTAGGAAAAAGATCTAATGAGTCAGCCTTACCATTGCATTCATCATTGTTTCGGCTCAATTTATTCAACATAGTTTGCACACCTTCATGTAAATATCTTGAGCAAAATGTCAAGCATTCTTCAGCCAAATATGCCTCTACAATTGAGCCTTCTGGATGACTTCTATTGTGAACATAAGACTTCAACTTACACATATATCTTTCCGGAGGGTGCATCCACTGAAATTGAACTAGGCCACCTAATCTCACTTCATTTGCTAGATGAATAGGCAAATGAACCATTATATCAAAAAAACATGGAGAAAAATTCTCTCCAATTGACAAAGTGTTTCTGCAATCTCTACTTCCAAGCGATCTAATTCTTCTAGTGTAACAACTTTCTGACATAAACATCGAAAGAAAGAACAAAGACGGATCAAAGGGATGGCAACAGGATTAGGCAGTATCCTTTTTATTGGTATTTGCAATAGGTAATGCAACATGAAATGAGCATCATGGGTCTTATAGCCTGAAATTTTTCTTTCACCAACTTGAACACATCGAGAGATATTTGAGGCACTACCATCTGGTAATTTTGTTGACTTCAAGACTCCACAAAATAAAGATTTTTTTGCTGATGTCATAAAAAACAAGCTTTTGCAAAGTTAGTGGTTTTTCCATCTTTTGTCTCCTTTAGTTGAAGGTTCTTTCTTATGCCCATTTCTTTTAGGTCAAAACAAGCTTTTGCATGATCCTTTGTCTTCCCAGAGATATCTAATAGAGTTCCAATAATATTATCACATATGTTTTTCTCTATGTGCATCACATCAAGGTTATGGCGCATGGTGTTATGCTTCCAATATGACAGCTCAAAGAAAATTGACCTCTTTTTTCACAGACCATCATGGTTTTTCTTCTGCTTCTTTCCGAACACATTGTCAAAGTCTTCTAATTCAGCTAAGATTTCTGTCCTACTTAATGTTGGTGGTGGAGATCTAAATTTTGTATCTCCATTAAAAGACCTTTTATTAGATCTCCATGGATGACTCATGGGCAGGAAAATTCGATGATCCATATAGTACATCTTTCGACTATGTTTCAAATAAGAAGAACAAGTCCTATAATTACAACAAAACAAGCCAACTTTCCTTTAGTGCTCTAACCAGACATCATAACATAAGCAGAGAAATCACTAATAGTCTATAAAAGAGCTGCTCGCATTTGAAAAGTTTAGTTGGCTGAAGCATCATACGTTTCTACTCCCAAATCCCATAACAACTTTAACTCCTCAATCAATGGTTCTAGATAAATGTCAATGTCATTTCCAGGTGAATGTCTTCCAAGGATTAGTAAGGATAACATGTAATATTCTGGCTTCATGCATAACCATGGAGGTAAATTATATGCCATCAACACCACAGGCCATGTACTATAAGATATACTCATGGTCCGATATGGATTGAATCCATTGCTAGCCAACCCAAGCCTTACGTTGCGAGAATCCTTTCCAAAATCAGGGTGATCCCTATCAAAGTCCTTCCACGCTTGACCATCAGCAGGATGTCTCAACTTTCCATCCTTTGAACACTCGTCTTCATGCCACCTAAGCGTATTAGCTGTCCTTGAAGACATAAACATCCTTTAGAGTCTAAGAATCAAAGGAAAGTGTCTCAAGATCTTAGCATTTACATTAGGTTTCTTGGAAGATTTAGCCTCACAATCAATGCTAGGATATTGAATATATCGTCAAGCTCCACATATATGGCAAAACTCTTTATCAGCATAACAACCCCTATATAGCATGCAATCATTGGGACATGCAGGGATCTTCTTGTAATCAAGACCCAAGTCCTTTATCATGGCCTTGGTTTTGTTGAAAGATGGAGGAATATTCAAATTATGTATAGCTTCTTTCAACAACTCAAGGATAGATGTGAAAGATGCATTGCTCCAGCCATGAAGACACTTCAACAAATAAAGTTGGATGGTGAATGACAATGTAGAGAAGTTTTCACAACCTGGGCACAGTTCTTGATTTGTCTCCTCAACCAATTTATTAAACTTCTTTGCATGTTCATTAGCACTTTCATGAAGCCCATCCTATTGCACTACATCTCTAAACCTATCGTTCAATGATGCAGGATTTAAGGATGCAAACCCAAGTGCAAGTTGTCTCAAGTAATAAATTCTCGGGAGTTCGAGGTTGATCCACAGGGAATTGATGACGAGAAATTATTTGAGGTAAGAAAAAGAATTATCACAAAAAAATAATAAAACTTGTTCACAATTAAATTTAAGAACTTGCTTGGGTTAGGAGATCCACTCTTGGTAATAAATTAAAGGCAAGATTATTTCTCTTTATAATTTAGTTGAAATCCACACACAACAGATGTTTCAATCGGAAAATATAACATTCAAAGTTTAATTATATATGCAATCATATTATAATTCCTTTAATTATCTACCAACATTTGTAAATGAGTTCAAGCATCCACTGTGCCAATCCTATTGTCTACAATAAATAAAGATCTCCATTATACAAAGAAAGTTTCTAAATTGATTGGAAACAAAATACAATACATATAATGTCCACTTTATAATATATCATTTAGGCACAAGAAATAGAATAATCTAACCTTATTTCATTACCAAGAGCTTCACTCTTTCACCCAAGCAAGATGAAGATTTAGTTACTCATAGACAAGAAGAAAGAAAGAGAGAAGAAGAGAAAGATGAACATAGCTTCAATTTAGAGCAAGAGAAAATTACAACAAAGGAAAATAATAAACAAGCATGACCATAACTTATCAAAACTAAGCCTAACACCAAAGTCCCCTAAATGATCAGCCAATAGAGCCTTTTATAGAGGATTAGAGATACAAAATGACAAGGAGACTAATTAAGAGTAGGTGAGGAGTAGGTGAATGAGTGGAAAATGCCAAATGATGAGTTGGTGAGTGGAAAATTATTGAGATTCTTTGTCTCTGAAATCATTCAATGTTGATCTCATGGATGCCATCAGAATAAAGCAACATGGTCTTCATGAAAGTTGTAGCATTTTGTCTCAACTTTCCAATGCCACCAAAATCATTCAAAAATTCATCATACAGCCCAAGATATGACCCAATTACTGTAGACTATTTAAGCTCAGTTTCAGCACCTCTGTTTTGACTTCCAGACCTAATATCACCTCTAAGCTGTCCGAATGATATAAAAGTGTTAGATATGGGTCTTAACTTTCAAATCTCCAAATTTCAGCCTAAGAAAGTTTTCACAGCCTGAGTTATGCTCTAATTACTACACATTGTTCAAGTTCCATTCACAAAACCCGTGTTCTGACTTCCAAGCCCATTTAGCTCCTCTAGATGTCCATATTTTACCTAGAGCTCTCTTGAAAGTTGTAGAGCTCTCTCTTGTCTTTCCTACAAGGTAAGATACATAATTTTTATACATCTAGAACACAAGATATGGCAGAAATACAGAAACAATGTAAGACCCAAATAATGCTAGAAAAATCAATTAAGTCCAATTTGAGTCCAAACTTACAAAATATAACCAAACTCAATCAATTAAGTACATGGAGAGTGTAAATGACTAAAAATAAGGGTTTATTAATGTATAAAATATGTGATTATCATTCAATAAGTTATCAATGTCATCACGTGGGTCTTCAACATCTATATCAGCATCAACATTGGTTGCACTTAGCTCCTCTCTGTGCTTGATCCATTTTTAGTAGCCCACAACAAATCCCTTGCATATTAAATGTTCGTACATAACATCTCTTGTTCTCCAATAAGAATTTGCACATTTTGCGCAAGGGCATAATATCTCCTCTTCATCAGGTTCTCCAATAGTAAATGCAAAATCTAAGAAAAAATGGACACCATCAATGTACTCTTTGCTAAACCTCGGTAAATCCATCCACTCCTTGAACTCATCTTTTAATTCACTAATAAGAAAGTTGTTTTTGAAGTAAAACACGAATATTCATAGTACTAAGTTAGTCTAAACAATTATATCATATAAACCAGTTCAAGTAAATAACGCAGGATAAAAAGTAAGACTTAAATAGGAGAACTTTATGTCTAACTAGGTAAAAGAGTTGGGATCAGCCATCTTTTTGAGTTCAGACTCTAGTGGCTAATTCAGTACCTTTATCAATCCTAGAAAAAACAAAAAAAGAAGTGAAAAGTTGATGAGCAACTATATTGGAGTTATGTGCTAGCATTACTCATTAAACTTATATGAGGTTACTTGTTTTGTGTACAGTTGTGAATACATGAGTTGTATAAATTTTATTTTATTTTTTATCTTTGACTTTATTTTAAAAGAGAGTAAATTAATGTTTTGGCCATAGAAAGATTGAATTTATATCTTTCAAATTTTTAATATCAATTGATCATATTAAATTAGAGTTTTATTAATGTGTGCCCTTAAGACACAGGTTAAGGAATTTAAATACTATTTACTATTTATCTAAATTATTTAACAAAAAATAAAACATTAAATATTTTTTATATTTTCAAAGTACTAAACTTTTTATTTCAATTTTTTTCATTCTTTAAAGACACACGTTAACCAGACCCATTACTGTAAATATAATTTTTGAAAGATGAAGAAATCAATTTACTCTAAAAAAGAAAACATTTATTTTCTTTGATCATGGAAAAGATAAAAAGAGAAGGCAAAATCAGAGTTTGGGCTAGTCCCTGAAAGGGGCCTGAACTGCATTTCCTTAAGCCTATTAGATAAATGTTGTTTTCTTGTTTTGTTTTGCACTAGTCAACCATCAGACCAAAAAAAAAAAGCACTAATCAATCTCATTACATCTAGACCAAAGTCCAAGACGAAAAGCCATTTCCTATATTAGCTATCACCTGTACTTTCAATTTGAAATTGTACTTGTCGTTGCAAGTTAAATAAAAATAAGAAGAAAATAACTTTAAGAAAAAAGAACCACAGAGCACCAAGAAGAAGAAAGGTGTGAGTTATTAGAGTGATTTGTTGTGGCTATGTACTATATGTGAGATTAAATTTTGGACAGAAGTTTCTTTTTATAACTTTGTTGTTATATTTTTTAATATATAAATAATCAAGTTAAAGCATAATGTCCTACCAAATCATAAAATATCCTTTCATAAGAATCCAGTTTTGGTCTACTTAATCAACTATTAGCTGCCAAAAAGATAATCCTAAAATGCTAGGTATGCATTTGGAAAAAGGAAAATTTAAGAAGAGGGGAAAAAGATTAAACAAAGAAAACCCAATCACTTATACATGTTATAGAAACTCAAAAGCAACACAAGTTCCTTATACATGTTAAAGAAAACCCAACACAAGTTCCTTGCTTAGATAATTGACTTCCTAAACTTCACGCAACCAAAATAACATCAAACAAAATCAAATATCGACTAAACTGAACATTTAGTGAGAGTGGAAGCTTAAACACAAAAGCAGCTAAAGTTACTGATAAACAAAATAGACATTGGAGTCTAAACATGATTAAAACAATAAACCATTCTTACACAAAGAGTCAAGTCCACAACCTAAACAAATCAAATTTTGGTCTCCTTTGGTAGTACTTAACAAGCAGTAGCCAAGATATGATTGCAAGAAATACAGCCAAGTTGTTATAGTCCACACTTGTTCATATTTTCCTAAACATAAATGGTAATCCTACTAATGCAGCATACCAATATATTTTATGATCGACATAGTATCTGTTATCAAAACAAGACATCTCTAAAATGAACAACTAAACAAATGTGATGGAAAACAATATACCTTTGTTGGAGAAGTTTTTCAGCCACAGGATCCAATGATTCTTCCTTTACTGGTTCTACTTTTCCCCCCTTCTTTTCAGTATCTTTTTCAAAAGATTCTTTAGGAGCTTTCTCAGTAGGTTTTACAGCAGGTGTTGCAGGCACAGGTGTGACCACAAATACTATCATTTACCAGTTTTCAAAAGTAAACCAACGAAGTTGGATGTTTAAGTCAAACAAGCTATTAAATATGTAATGCAAGCTAAATGATCAGCTAAAAAAAGGCACAAAATGCCAATGCAATCATTGCATGTAAAATATGATTATGGCCTTCACAGTTTCTCACAGGCATCCTTTAAGATCTTCATTATAAGATAGACTTTAGCTCTTAAGAGAGTCAATTCTTTGAACAAAGTCTGATGTTTTCATGCAATGGATACCATTTAGACTTTCAAGGAGATCCCAACTGCTAAAATCTAAAGTGAGAGTGTTCATATTAAGATATTAAATGGAGATCCTCAAACCTCAATGTATGAATTTGACAGTAGAGAAGATTACCCTATCTTGCTAATAATTCTTGCAGTATATTGCACTCTGTTTTATAAAAATATACTCAACATGGTTAACATTCCCTACTGTATGCCAAGTTTCAGAGAAACAGAACACAAACCCCAACAATATTTTCATTGCTTCCCAAGGCCACATCATTCATGTATCTCAACTGCTTTTTAGACCACCTAATCAAATTTTCTCTATCTTTCTTTTTTTGAGAGAAAAAACTTCTTCCATCTTTAATTCCAGATACCACCTTTGAAAATGATCACTCACAAGGGAAAATCACTAACCAATTTTTAACCTATGTTGAAAATAATTAGTTTTGAATCCCCAAGCCCCTCCTAAACATTTGGGGTAAATAAAACATGAACTAAATTCATCTAAGATGATAGGAGGAAACAAGAAATGAGTCACAAACTTCTATAATAATTAGTAATTTATTTACAAAGCATTTGACTGCAACGAACGAAGAAAATAGGGGACATTTGTTAGGTGCTCATTGGTACAAGTCATGACTATAGAAAGCACATAAGTGGTAAATAAATAAGTTCAATAACTTACATTGACAAAGTAGTCCACCAAGATTGCATGAAATGCTCCATATGTGGTGATACCAGCTCTGACAGACCCATGCAAGTCTCCCCAGTGTTATTGCACTATTTTCTATAAGTGACTTGTTGAGTCCCTATAATAAACAGCAAGACAATCAACAACTAAACACGACCGAAATTATAATAAAAAGTGACACAGCATATGTAATGATGATTATGGGACTATAATAAAAATTTAAATTTATGAAAATTACTGCTAAAACTAAAAATTATGTAATGGAAGAAAATCCAGGACACTTTCAAAGACAATAATACACCTTTAGCATTTATCCCATTATTATGAGTATTTAGCAAAGAGTAGAACTGCAGAACAATTTCACAAGTACAACTAAAATTTAAGATACTATCATGAGTAGATTATAAGTTCTAACCAGTCAAAAGGCATCATGTCATGATGGGAAGTGAATTCTAAGCAAACCTCATAACTAACCACCTTCAATTTTATTTATTTAAAATTAAATTCTGCTTTCACTCTGATCCCCCTTTATTTTCTGTGGGTTTTGCTAGCTTGCAGATTTTGGCAGCTCTCTGATTAGTACCATACCAATTAAGTCTTGATTCCCAGATCAAGTTGTGAGTTTCTTATTGTGTTGTGTAATGAACTAATGATGTTGTGAATGAAGTCATTGGGGGAGGGAATAAGGGAGGTGTTGCTTTTTTTGCCTATAATTATATTGTAGATGGATCGAAGAAGTTGGCTATGGCGTAGGAAGTCATATTAGAAAAGTCCTGGTGAAACCGAGAGTTCTGGATCAATATCATCCCTTTCAGAAAGATTCTCTGATAATCAGGTGGGTAGTGGAGTGGAGGCACTACAACAATGCTAAAATAATTGACTCTGTTTCCCCCCTTTTTCATTGCATAGATTGTTCAGTTCTATTCCAAATATTGTCACACTTTGATCCTATTTCTTAGCTCTGTTTAGTTGGTGTAATAGATTCTTAGGGTTGTGGCCATTTTCTGAAATGAAAAAATCACAGTCATTGTTGAAGGAGATAGATTGAGGGAGGCTAAAATGACCTGACTTTAAGACTATAGTAATACAAAATTGTAAAATTTTGAATAGAGAATTTGACCTTATCCAAGGTCTAAATGGACTAGGGAGGGAAAAAATGATGATAAAACCATATTGCTAAAATGACAAATGACAAGAGTACAAGAGACTGGAATAATAACTTTCCTTATTCCTGCTATAACTTGAGATAGTTTGTAGTGTTTAGACAAGATGAAAGCAATGTTTATTGCTCCTTTTCTAAGCATACAGGATTTTATCATTGAGTCCTATTTGAGTGTGAGATCTCTGATTATTCAAATTACTGTAAAGATGGAAAAATAATATGATGAATCTGATTTTTCCCCCATGTTGTAAAGGTATATCCAACCCAAGCTACTCTATCACCAGAAGTTACGTCTAAGGCTGCACCAAATGAAGAATTAGTACACCAAAAAAGAATAAAGAAGTTATTGACGTGAAGACTCTAACAGACAAATTAGCCGCTGCTCTCCTAAATATTAGTGCCAAAGAAGACTTGGTAAAGCAGCATGCTAAAGTTGCTGAAGAAGTTGTCTCAAGTATTTATTGTTTGGCCCTTTCCATGCACATCACTGGAAGTAGTGCTACCTCAAATGTTTATTTCTTAAGAAAGTAACTCGATGAGAATGGTTTTCCTTTTCTTTCGAAGTACAACTATATTGATTTGTTAGCATCTAGTTGGCTCATTATTAACCTTTAGAATTCTGGTCATTTGAGAATTTTGTCATTCCTTTTCCGTAAAAAACTTTGCATCTTTAAAATATGATGATCTAACTTTCAAAGTAACAAGTCTTGTGGTATTTAGATTACTTCCATTGTCTTAAAAGGTTTTCAACTTTCATCCAATGTTAAACATAAGTCCTGGAGAAGAATATCTATTATCACTTTTCTACAGATGTTGCAAAAGCTACATAAATAGAGGATGACTGAATATATAAAACCAAAATGAACAAGAAGAATGTTGCCTATACACATAAATCTGTAGAATCATATTCATGTCACAATGAGTAACCACAAATGAACTCAGTAGCTATGTCTATGATTCAACCTCAAGGAACAGAATGTTCTTCATCAAACAATGTCATCTAAATTAGCATATTCACAGAAAATTAGGCCACTCAACAAAGAAAAACAAAACTACTTGAAGCTCAACTTTGCACATAACAAAATGAAACAAATTACCAAAACACTCACTTAACAAATATATATATATATATGAGGGAGGATCAACTTACACCAGTGTAAGTTAATTTTCTCTTACACTCATTTTCAGCTGTTAGATCTACTTTCATCTAATGGTTATCTTTAATGAAATAATCTCAACCATTAGATGAAAGTTGAACTAACGGTTGAAAATGAGTGTAAGAGAAAAAAGTGCAAGAATAAAAAGACTTATATATATATGGTATAATATAATATATATATATATATATATATATATATATAGTAGTTTATATATCATTAATTATTTTCAATATTAATTCAAACATGTCCTTAAATGTATTATCAGTCTTTTGAGTTGTGAAGACTGAGGCTTTAAGATTCAGAAGCTAATCCATAAATGCTTTATAATCAAGATGTATATACATTTGTGTGCTCTCAACAGGCAATTTTTCATGCTCATTTTGAACATCGGCAACTACATACCAGCACCAACTACTATATATCAATAGACAAGTTGTCATGTATGTTTCCAGGTATTGATAATAAAATCTTCTAATCGAGTTTCCTTATATGATCCTACAGCTGCACAAGCATATGTATAGATAGCTAGATATCAAATAATAATTTGTGCGATAACATTTATCTTTATTGGGCCCAACAGAAGTGAATTAAGAAAAAGAAATTAAAAGAAAAAGAAAAGAGGAATGAAAAAGGTAAGATAAGTAGAGAAAATTGCTTGCTTGCTTCTGTCTGATAATTTGTCTTGCTGCCAAGCTACTCTCTTTATCACTAGTCAGAACCTACGTTATACTTCACTGCAGCTAACAACTCCATTTCAAGCCAAACACTGTTCAGCTGCAAGATTTAGGCTAGGCCCTCTAGCACCCCTTAACAATTCAGCCACAATTCCCCCAAGTAGTTTGTGAACCCTCTAACCCATTAGCCACTTATTAATCCACCACATCTTACTCTTCTATTGCATTAGTGTTAATTTTTAAACCAGCCTTCTTCAGGGTGTCTCCACTTTGTCATCACATCACCTTTTTCCTCCTTCTTTCTTTTATACTCTATTGTCTTTCAACATAATATCCCTTCCACTTCTCCACCACCCTTATAGGGTTCATAGATCTAGTGAAACCTTCCTCAAATATTGATTTGTTGCGTTGCATCATTGCTATAACAACCAGCAAAGAAGTGCCCATATTTCCTGCCATTCCCCACAACCTGTCCTCCCCTATCCTATTCTCCATATAGTACTAAGCAGGGATAATTTGATTCCACACCTAAGCTTTTTTTGTCTTTAAAACTCCTTATAATCAAAATCTTACTGAAAAACCTTGTGCTTTTTTTCCTAGAAATTAATCAAAACTAAACATACACTCATTCTATATATAAAGCACACAGAAGCAAGCATGCTCTCATTTTCTAATTTTAATTTTGAAGGCTTGCTAATCTACGAGGACCCTGTACTGACTAGCTTGAACTTGTTGCACATATAAAATTCACTTCTCTTTAAGTTGTTTTATCTTTTATTTAATTTCTTTTTCTTAATTTGTAGCTATAATATATTTCTACAGAACAGAGGGAACAAAAATGCAATTGCCCATAAGAAGCCTGCCTACACATTAGTTCTCTCATTTTCAACTATAAAATCCCAAGTATCATAGTTGTAAGTGATGACAACTCAAATAAGGGAGACTTTAAACTAGCTCAAACAAACCATGGAAGTAAAGTAATAACCAGAATCACCACATTTTGATTATTTGAGTTTTATTTCATGGTGAACAAGTATTTGGTTGTTTTTCAGAAGGGGTTTTTATGGCTTATTTGGTTTTAAGACTTTAGACACTTGGGTCATCATGGACTCGTTTGTGGCTTCAATGTGGGTATTGGCTGCAAATTGGCAAGATGAGAAGCATGGATATGGGTGCACAGGAGGCTCTGAGTTGAAGGAGAAAATGTGTGTGGACGTAAGGGGATGAAAAGAAAAGAGTGACCTTTCTTCAAGTCCCACCATACAAACAGCTTTTATCAAACTAAATGTTTATTCTCTTTGATCCAGTGCATAAATTGAATGAACATTATGTGTACACAAGAATCTCTAATTTCGAATACCTATACATTTACTAACAAAAGTTCAAAATAGTACAAAAACTCAAAAATCACTTTGGTGAAATTTGATAACCCGTAACTTATAAGAATTATAAGCAATAATAAAACTACAACAATTCAACCATGAGTCATCACATTTCTAATAAGGTTATATCTCAGACTTAGATTAAAATGATCCCAACTTAATCAAGTATTCCAAGTCACCGATTGCAAATTAAAGAAGAAATCTTGACTCAGGCATTCTATCAAACTCCTTAAAAATGAGGTCATCATTTCAGATTATCTAGCAACTCATCTCATACACATCAACTACTTTCATACTAAATCAGTAAAACCCATCTCAGCATATCATTTAAGCTTACACATAATAAATCAACACTATATTAAACAATATTAAACACAAGGCAAAATGCCGAGTAATGTTGCAAAAGCATGCATACTACTAAATAATCATAATAACTCAAACATCATGCTCATCCTCGAAGCTTCCATTTCATTTTCATCAAATAGGAACATACCCAATCCTTTCATTGTTATCAAAATGAGTAATTGAGAGTAAGCAACATAACCAGAAAGGTTCTAAAAAGTGTCTGATTTAAAGCTGAAAGTGTGAATTACTATTAGTAATAGTGTAATACCTCATTGCTACGATCTTCCTGAATTGATGAAACATGTAACGCAAGCCACTGAATTACAGGAAAAATGAGGTTAGTATTAAGATCTCAAGCAGCGGAGGGTCGAAGAGGGTGTGAGCATCCTACTAATCTTAAAGCTTCCTCAATGCACTCAGTATTGTCATCGTCTCTGCAATCCAATGCCCTAAATAAACAATCATTAAGAAGAAATCACAGAACATAATTAAAATTTGAGAACGAATGAATTAAGTGAAAAATAATAATAATAATAATACTAATAATAATACAAAATGAGATAAATCAAAGGAGAAAGACGAGGTAGGGGAATTGAATTAAGAAAACTATTGTCATAATAAACTATGCTTGGAACACCTTCAACCTAACAAAACCAATGACATAAAATCTGAAAAATTAGAGTCAAAAATTAGAACAAGAGAAAAACGCAAATAAATCAAACGAGGCATCACCGAGTTTGAAAATCAGAACCGAGAAGCAAAGGGTTCAGATATGCTGCTTACTCCGGTAAGAATCTAGTAGCAGATGGCAATAGTGAACAACATCTATAGTTAGAACGAAGAAAAGTGTACAGATAGAAGGTGGATTAGAGCTGGTTTCGAGTGGGGTCGTTCTCGATTGCTTTGGTTAAACAGAGGACTACGCCAAACAAAGGTGCGACAACTACGCCAAAGATCAACGAACAAAGGTGCGACGGTGTGAGGTCGAAAGTGGCAAAGATTAATGACGAGATGGCTTGAATGTAAGGAGAGGGTTTGAGTGTGAGAGGGCTTGTTGCCCACGTAGTGGCAAAATTTTCATAGTTTTAGCACATTTCTCATTAAGAATTAGTTTCAGAAAACTATTAATATAGAAACTAATTAAATAAGCAATGTTTTTCTTGGTTTTAAAAGATAATATAATGAGAACACTTAAAAACCGTTGCATATTCTCTTTAAGGCAACGTTTATTAAATGTTGTGTTAAAAGTGTTGCCTAAACATGTTCAAAATTAGAGCACGGTTGTAAAGTGTTGCCTATGCTACATTTTTTAAATGTTGCCTTAAACTCGTGACCTAAAGCTATAACTAAAAACAACTTGTAAAAAACATTACCTATACCACTTTAGGCAACGCTTTTTAAGCCTTGCCAGAAACTTTGTTGCCAGAAGCCAAAATTGTTGTAGTGTATATAACTCAGATAACCATGCACCCACAGTAACCCAGGGTGTAGCTAGAATCAGACCTAAGGCACAAGAGTTAATTACTTCATGCCATCATTGGTCCCTCAACCATGCAACCCCTATCATAGCAAGCTTCATCTCAAACACCACCACAATCGTAAGCCATCATGAAAACTACACAGGACTCCAAGCTCCAGACAACACAGCCCAGTTCCAAAGTTGTGTTAATAATGTCATATCTACCTCCAAATTCATACACTTTCTCTTAAATCTACTTTTTTTTGGGTAAAAAAAAGAGAGAAAAAATTGGAGGGAAATGGGATTTGTTTGATTTTTTTTTTTCCTAAAGAGTAATGATATTTATATGTCAAAATCCCTACATCATTTTTACACTTTGCTTATTTGGGTGAAAAAGATATAGAGAATGTGTTGGATTGTAAGTTTTACTTGTTTTATTGTTTAAAAAGGAAGTTGTATAAGAATGATATATGTAAGTTTTTGTATAATTGGTTTGTTAAAAAATCAATTATAAGAAAATTAATTCATGTTTGAATATGTTAATTCATAAATAATTTATAAAAAAAATTTTGCGAGGTTTATAAAAAATAATTATTTTTATGTATTAAATTACTAAAAAATAAAATAATTTAAAAATTATTTAATTGAGAGCAAAAAGATATTTATCCCCAAAATGTTTTGAAATAGTATGAAATTACATAATTAAAATACTAAAAAAAAAATTTGGTGTACAAATGCTGAAATTTTAGCTTTTAGAAAAAAGTTGTTATGGAGTGTAAAAGAAATAATTATCTCAAATCAATAATTATCTCAAATGATAATCATACCCAAACATGTTGCATACGACTATATGAGTGAAAACAACTTTATGATATAAAAGGTTGTTATTTAATAATAATTAATCATCCCCTGGACTAAGTGATTGCAATTGGGTGTTCCTTTTTTCATTTGTTGTTATTAGTCCTTGAGGAGTTGCTATTTTACCCTTTAGGTGTAATATCCTAGTATGTTATTAAGCATTTAGAAATAGTTATTATCATAATAAATGTTTGAAAGTATTATTAATAGAGAAGAGAAATATATAAAGATTTAGACAAGAAAATATAGAGTTAAAATCTTATTCTGTATATCAGATGAGATACATATCTTTGAGATTTGACAGGATATTTATAAGAATGTTTTTGGTTTTATGCAATACAATTATTTAGGATCAGTATCCGTTAGGGACTGCGATCCATTTTAACTAATTTTTCTGTTTATGTGGGATAATTAGTATGCATATGATAATTACATATTTTATACATTAATAAACTCTCATTTTTAGTCATTTACACTCTCCATATACTTAATTGATTAAGTCTGATTATGTTTTGTAAATTTAGGACTCAAATTAGAATTAATTGATTTTTTTCAGTACTATTTTGGTCTTACACTATTTTTATATTTCAACCATATCTTGAGTTCTAGATATCTTATAATTATGTATCTTACCTTGTAGGAAAGATAAGAGAGAGCTCTACAACTTTCATGAGTACTCTAGGGCTCAATCAGACATCTAGTGGAGCTAAATGAGCTTGGAAGTCAGAACACGAGTTTTGTGACTGGAACCTGAATAGTGTACAGTAATCAGAGCATAACTCGGGTTGTAAGAATTTTCTTGGGCTAAAATTTGGATACTTAAAAGTTAAGACCTATATCTACAACTTGCATGAAGAATACAAAACTCAGATCAGACTCCTTAAAGGTGATATTGGACTTTGAAGTCAGAACAAAGGTGTTGTACTTGGACCTGAATACTGTTCAGTAATTGGGTTATATCTCGGGTTGTAGGTGACATTTGGAGCTAAAACAGGTGCCATTGGAAAGATAAGACAAAATGCTATAACTTTTATGAAGACTATGTTTTATAAATCTGATGGCATCCATGAGATCAACACTGAATGATTTTGGAGATAAAGAATCTCAATAATTTTTCACTCACCAACTCACCATTTAGAATTTTCTACTCATCCACTCACTCCTCACCCACTCAATAATTACCCCCCTTGTCATTTTGTATCTCTAATGCTCTATAAAAAGCCCATTGGCTAATCATTTTGGAGACTTTGGCTTTAGGCTTGGTTAGGAGAAATTATGTTCATGCTTGTATATTGTCTTCCTTTGTTGTAATTTTCTTTTGTTCTAATTTGAAGTTATGTTCGTCTTTCTTTTCTACTTTCTTTCTTTCTTGATTATGAGTACTTAATTTTCATTTTACTTGGGTGAAAAAGTGAAGCTCTTGGTAATAAAATAAGATAAGATTATTCTATTTCTTATATTTAAATGATATATTATAAAGTTGACATTATATGTGTTGTATTTTGTTTCCAATCAATTTAGAAACCTTCCTTGTATAGTGGAGATCTTGATTTATTGTAGACAAGAGGATTGAACAAAGAATGCTTAAGCTCACTTACAATTGTTGGTAGATAATTGAAGGAATCATAATATGATTGCATAAATAATTGAACTTTGAATGTTATATTTTCTGATTGGAACTTCCTTTATATGTAGATTTCAATTGAGTTATAAAGAAAAATAATTTTGCCTCTAATTTATTACCGAGAGTGGATCTCCTAACCTAAGCAAATCCTTTTTCATTTGTGAACAACTTTTATTACTTTTGGTGTTGTGACAAATCATTTTCTTACCTCAATTAATTTTTCTTTATCAATTCCCTGTGAATCGACCCCAGACTCCTGAGAATTTATTACTTAAGTGCACTTGGGTTTGTATCCTTTAGTCCGCATCAGCATATTATAGCCACCATGTAACATCCCGAAAAATTAATAATTTCATAATAAATGATCATTTTACAATATTTGGGATTTTCTAGAATTTCTCTGGATTTTTTCTGAGAACGCAGAATATTTTAATATATTTCTCGTTTTGCGTGCACACCGAGCTGAGAATTGCTGGGGTCAGTGTAACGCTCCAGAAACTAATTATTTCGCCGCCAATAGTCATTTTCTAATATTTGTGATTTATGTGAATTTTTCTGGAATTTTTCGGAAACGACGAATATTTTAATATATTCTTCGTTTTGCGTGAAACTCGAGTAGAGTCGTGAAAACGACTGTAGTGCTTCAAAAATTGGAAAATTATATGACGAATAGTCGTTTTATAATATTTGCAATTTTTGGGAATTTTCCGGGAATTTTCTGGAACCGTCGAATATTTTAATACATTTCTCGTTTTGCGTCTTGTGAGCGAAGAACCGGAGAAACGCGATGTTTTCTCACGAGAACCTTGGACTATGGACATGTCGACGGGGATCTTACTAAATCCGAGACTTGACACAGTTTACGAGGTTTCATAATTTTCGAGAAATCTTAATGAGATAAAATAAATCAATACAGCGAAAAATTCATCTGTCAGATTAATTAAATACTAACTGTCAATGTAACTATTATCTATTGGATAATAGTGTGTAATAAAAATATTATCACATTATTCAAAATCTAATTTTTGTATCACATCTATTAGTTTTAATTTCAAAAGAAAGATTAAATTTAATCCAAGCTTGTTAGGGAAGCTTCCTAGCAATTTCCTTTGTAACACATCTTCTCTCTCTTTCCTCTACTCTCACTCCACGGCCAGACAACTCCTTTTGGGGGAGTCAAAGGTGTTTTCTTCCTTCTATTAACTCATCTTCATTTTCTAAACACAAAACATTTAACACATCTCTCTTCTCTTCTTCTTCTTCCTCTCCACCGTACACACACACCCACACATTGGAAACCAACTCCATTATTTGCCAAACCAATCACATTACTTGTTTCCTTCCACCATTTCAAGACTATTCTCCTTGGTGGTTGTCATTGGTTCTTCTTCTTCTTCTTCCTCCATTCTTTACCATTGAAGCTAAAGCTTTGAGCTTGGAGGTAAAGTCTTAACCTTTCTTTCACTTTCTTCTCATTTTCGTTTTTCTTGGTCACCTATGTGATCAAGAACTCTTTTCCCATGGTTTGAGTGGGCATTATGGAAATCACTCATATTGGTGTTCTTCTTGAAGGGAAAACGAAAATCTAGGGCAAGAAGAGGTAACACCTTGTGTTGTCTTCCAAATAGGTAAGAGGGAGACTACTCACTTCAACCACTTATGGTGGTGAGAAGACTTTGTATGTGTGTTGATGGAGAGATCCATCCTTGTATGCTCTTTGTATGCTTGCTTGAATTATAAATTTTGTATGATTTATTGATGTTTCTTGCACGATTTGAAGCTGTATTTGAGTATCTTGTTGATTAAATATGATAATGATTGGTTTGATTTGAGTTAAAGGACACGAGAACTCTGTTTTATGCAAGTTTACGCGTGGTAATCGATTACACGAGGCTTGTAATCGATTACCAAGCTCTTAAAGGTACTAAATCGTGATTCGGAAATCTGTAATCGATTACATCTCGTGTGTAATCGATTACAAAGATTCGGACTAGCTTGTAATCGATTACAAGAGTGGTGTAATCGATTACCAAGCCTCGATGTCACGAAATGATGCCTGGAATCACGTAATCGATTACAACTAGAGGGTAATCGATTACGGAGGTTCTATTCAATTGGTAATCGATTACCACGCTTGTGTAATCGATTACCGGTCTTTGAAGTTACGAAACGTGATTACGGGAATCACGTAATCGATTACAATGAAATTGTAATCGATTCTGAAGGTTCTATTTCTCGGTAATCGATTACAATGGTCTTTGTAATCGATTACCAAGATCCAAAAATGATATTTTGAAATTTGGAAATGATTGAAATTATGGTTCTTTGTCCCTTGTAACTCAAACATAACCTCAAAACTCGGATTCAAGGAAATTACCTCACTTAAACATGATAGGAATATGTATTCATACCGATAGAAAAGAAATGACTTTGAAAATGGGATTCTTGGATCTATGATATGGAAATTGTGATATGTGTGTGATAAGGAATATATATGTTGATGCTTATATTGGCCTATGGTGGCATGTTATGTAATGGTATGAAATTGTGAATCATACATATCCATGCATAGTGTTATATGCAATGTGAATGTCCTTGTGGATTTGTTGTAAGGCCAAGTTGCCTAGGAGATTGAACACACCTTAGTGCGGGTGCGAATAGACAAGTGTGGGTCGTGTTATGACCTCGGGGCGTCGGGGTGCGGGTCCTCCACATGGGCGGTTTAGAGCTCCTCGTACTTGAGTGGGGCAAACCGATGCAAACACACCGACGATCCGGACTTGACAACGTCTTTGTCTATATCGTGATCTAGTGTAGAATGTCCGTACAATGCCATGATTTGCGCATGAGAAAATTTATTGATAGCACTAGCCTCGGCGTAGGAGTTACGATCATGTCTCCTGATCTTTCTCTCCACTTGATTGAGTCTAGCTCCATGGAGTAGGAATTAGGAAAGCATGCATTATACATCATTCATTCCTGGTCTTATGAAGCGTTGAACATGAATGCACCGTAAATGATTATATCGATTTACGGAAATGCTACCGTGATCTGCACTGTTATTGCTTATTGTTATTCTACCTTTACTATAAGTATCACCGTGATTATTGACTACGATTATTGCTTAGAATTGAATTACTTTTATTATAAATTCCTTTGTTGTTATTGATGAATATATAATCTGTATTGCTTTATGGGCTCTCCGCTATGCCGTGTCGTTTTCTTACTGCCAATAATGGTAATGAAGGATGGGTGTCTCACCTCTTTCCTATATCCTTGTATGTCTGTTTTATATTTATATTGATGAAAGATCGTGAGGAAGATAAGGAGGGACCACACTTTGGTTGATTGGATTGGGCGTTTGGACAAGGTTTCTTCGGCTACGTGCGAGTGCAGTTGCGTGGAGGCATTGATGCGACTTGTTATTTGGGACTCCGAGCGTTGTATGTGTATATGGGGTTGCGGCCTTGTCCGCTAATAGTACCTATCCCTGGGTCACTACTTTTCCCCCCTTTTAGTGTTTTATTCATTTGTATTTTATTGGACTCTGTAATTGTTATATTTATGTCATCGGTGATTTGTGTAAATTGACTATATATATGTATATATATATATATATATATATATGTATAAGAGATATGATTTTATTTCAGTGGTTGTATCATGGCTTGAATACATTTATATTTCATTCGAGGCTCATATTTTCTACCTATGCAAATGGTCAAAACAAAAAAAAATAAAATAGACTCTTGAGAATTTAAGTTCTTGTTATCATGATTTGTGACACACTTGGATTTAGTAATGCTTGTGGTGTAATGACGATTATGCTTCGGTTGCTACATCAAGGGGTGTTACATTGGGTGGTATCGAGCGAGTTCATCTGTTGAGCCGGGGTATGGACTTGCTATGTTTAGGCATATTAGAATTTAGTCATTTGTGCACTTCCTTGTCTCTTGATTGAGATGATGGGAAAGGAATGCATGGCTTCTTTGTAGGTTGAATGTTGATAGCTCTTGTTATGCGGTTACATGATATTGAGGACCTGGCCTACTCAATATGTAATGTTCGTGTGTACAGAAACTATGACTTCACCTAGGCGTCTTGTGTTAGGAAAATAGGAATTCTTTTGTGAGGAGATCAAAAGGTTTTGGAAAAGTGATCTTCTGGAGAAAGAAATAGTTGGTGTGAACTAGGTTCGAGAAGCAGTTTGGAAGTTGACGGCTTACGAGGGGCTACGCTGTGGAAGCAGAATGAAGAAGTTCGAGCTGGAGATAGTTAGGATGTATGGAATTGAGCTTGTCTTGCTTGAATTGTGTGACTCTCTGTGTTTGGTTTTCATAGAGAGATAACATTGTTTGAAGTAATTTTTTTTGCTTGTTGTAATTATGTCCGTCTTCAGAGAGATTCAATGGCTCGTAGTAGACATGCAAGGGCGGTGGCTCGTGACAGACATATACATGTAAGCGCGGGACAAGACAATAGAAGTATGGCCACGACAGGAGAAGAAAGGCAAATGGTAGCTGAGATGACAACTTACCAGGATCGAGAGGATCACGCAACAACGAGAGTTGGAAGTTGAGGTTCAGAATCTGTTGGAGGAAAGTCGACTTTGGGGCAAACGTGGACTACCTAGATTCCAAAGGAGGAATAATAGAAAAGTTAACCAGTTTAAGCGGAAACCATGCGCACGGGTATCAGGGAAACAGCAACAACAACCAATTCCTGGACAAAGTACTAGTGGCGGTGTATCTAGTCAGATCCCGACATCTTCACCAAGATGTATGAAATGCGGAAAAGAACACTTCACGAGGGAGTGTAAGATCAAAGGGATAATCTGTTTTAAATGTGGAAAGCCTGGACACGTCTCTCGTAACTGCGACCAAGCAAAGGCAAACTCTTCAGTCAATGCTGTAAGGGCTGTAGAACCACAAGCAGAAGCCAGAACTTATACCATGGGAGGTGCTGAGACTTCAAAATTCAGAGATCTAAACCGTGGAAGTTATGCCTCAAATGACGATCCTGTATGCCGTCTTTGTATAATTGCGGGGGGTAACCCTTCCTTTTACAATTTGTAACTTTATGGATCATTGGGATTCATCCGTATCTTTCCTATCTTCAACTTAAATTATTTCCATTTTACGTTACTAAGACTTGTCGTTGACACCTAAGTTTATGTAATCGTTATATTTCGCTAAAGACCGAATCTTTCGTTGATCTATCTTGCTTACCTAAAATCATATCTATCCGAGCCCATGATTCTAGAAATTGATTGGTCGTTTCCCGATTATCACTGCTAGAGCGTTTCGACCAACACCTTAGTGATTTTCGAAACTAAGGCTTTTGAGTTCATAACGACCAACAAAGTTGAAGCGTTGTGAGGGAAAAGAAATCAAGGATACGTGTTACTTTTTGTAGAGGACAAAAGAGAAAGGGAATATTTGTCACCATTGTAGTCAATAAGTTTCTCGTGATAAACTACAGTCTTTGTCGGTTAAGGAGAAGAATAGAACATTTCAGTGAGGTTAGCACCATCGTCAAATGAACGAGACTATGATCAAGGGTGAGTATCCTCGGAGAAAGATGTACGTCCTGGTCATCATTAAGTTCGTGAAAGATTGAGAATGTCCCCAAAATGATTTCGAATGCGCTATGGGCATTGTGGGTGCCTCGTGATGCTGTTCGGAATAACAAATCCTCTTGTCGCATTCATGAGTGACATGAATTGTATCTTTTGTCCTTACCCAGAACAGAATTGTCATTGTCATTAATGATGACATTCTGATCTATTCTCGAAAATGTGGAGATACTCGTTGGACATCTCGGAATAGTCTCCCTGACTTTAAAGGAGAGAGAGTAAATGCCAAAGTATCAGAGTACGGATTCTTAATTGAGAAGGTTCAGTTTTGGATCATGAAATTCCAAATGGAGGAATTGTTGTGGATTCCCAAGAGATTGAAGCAGTTCTTCAAAAGGAAAGATCGGAGACCGTAAAATAGACACATAACTGGTGGAATTAGTTAGTTTCATCGAAGAAGACACAAAGATTGAAGGAGTGTCAATGGATCCTCCAAGATAGCTAGGATATTTTGCTCGGTTTGCAAGAAGAGAATCAAAACTTCTATGGACTAACGCGTGTGAAGAAAGGTTTTAAAGGTCGAGGAGACATTCGAATGCTTGTCGATTTGGTTCTACCTAATCCCGGGGAACTATTTGGAGAATTTTATGCTTCACGAGAAAAATCTAGGATATGTGTTCATGCAAGGTTGGGAAAGTTGTGACTTACACCTCAAGGTAGTTGAGAACACATTGGGAATTGTTTAACTCACGGTTTGGTGCTAGCCGTAGTTAAAAATTTCTCGAGAATATGGAGACACTTGCTACGATCAACGCCTTTAGCAATCACAAGGACACTGAAGTGTCCATTCGATAGAAAAAGGGGCTGGACATGAGACAAGAAAGGTGATTAGAGTTTTGAAGGAGTATGACGTCTAGTTTCAGTGTCGTCTGTTGCGGGTCACTGATAAACCCATTCGAAATTCTTTGGACTATATCAAATTTCGTTTCGAGTTTGGTTCAATAGCTTGTCAACAAATTCTGTTATCCTTTCTTTCTAAATCTCCATGATATCTTCCATATGTCACGATCGCAAAAGTATGTCACCGATCTAGCCACGTCATCAAACTAAACCCGGTGCAATTCAGAGAGAGTCTGATTTATGAGAAACTTCTCGTGAAGATTGAGAATAGAAGAATAAAGCAACGCAAAGATATAGAGATCGCGTTGGTAAGGGTGATCTAAATTGACATAACTAGAGACACAATCTGAGGGTAAGAAAATAAGATGAAGAAACATGTTAATGTTTGGTCTAAGGGATGAAAATTTCGAGGACGAAATTTCTATTTGAAGGGAGTGTTGTAACATCCCGAAAATTAATAATTTCATAATAAATGATCATTTTACAATATTTGGGATTTTCTAGAATTTCTCTAGATTTTTTCTGAGAACGCAGAATATTTTAATATATTTCTCGTTTTGCATGCACACCGAAATTTGAGAATTCTTTGGGGTGTGTAACGCTCCGGAAACTAATTATTTCACCGCCAATAGTCATTTCCTAATATTTGTGATTTATGTGAATTTTTCTGGAATTTTTCGGAAACGACGAATATTTTAATATATTTTTCGTTTTACGTGAAACTCGAGCAGAGTCGTGAAAACGACTGTAGTGCTTCAAAAATTGGAAAATTATATGACGAATAGTCGTTTTATAATATTTGCAATTTTTGGGAATTTTCCGGGAATTTTCTGGAACCGTCGAATATTTTAATACATTCCTCGTTTTGCGTGCGCACTGAGCAGAACCAGAGAAACGCGATGTTTTCTCTGAGAACCTTGGACTATGGACATGTCGACGGGGGATCTTACTAAACCCGAGACTTGACACAGTTTACGAGGTTTCATAATTTTCGAGAAATCTTAACAGATAAAATAAATCAATACAGCGAAAAATTCATCTGTCAGATTAATTAAATACTAACTACATATCAACTGTAACTATTATCTATTGGATAATAGTGTGTAATAAAAATATTATCACATTATTCAAAATCTAATTTTTGTATCACATCTATTAGTTTTAATTTCAAAAGAAAGATTAAATTTAATCCAAGCTTGTTGGGGAAGCTTCCTAGCAATTTCCTTTGTAACACATCTTCTCTCTCTCTTTCCTCTACTCTCACTCCACGGCAGACAACTCCTTTTGGGGAGTCAAAGGTGTTTTCTTCCTTCTATTAACTCATCTTCATTTTCTAAACACAAAACATTTAACACATCTCTCTTTCTCTTCTTCTCCTTCCTTTCCACCGTACACACACACCCACACATTGGAGACCAACTCCATTATTTGCCAAACCAATCACATTACTTGTTTCCTTCCACCATTTCAAGACTATTCTCCTTGGTGGTTGTCATTGGTTCTTCTTCTTCTTCTTCCTCCATTCTTCACCATTGAAGCTAAAGCTTTGAGCTTGGAGGTAAAGTCTTAACCTTTCTTTCACTTTCTTCTCATTTTCGTTTTTCTTGGTCACCTATGTGATCAAGAACTCTTTTCCCATGGTTTGAGTGGGCATTATGGAAATCACTCATATTGGTGTTCTTCTTGAAGGGAAAACAAAAATCTAGGGCAAGAAGAGGTAACACCTTGTGTTGTCTTCCAAATAGGTAAGAGGGAGACTACTCACTTCAACCACTTATGGTGGTGAGAAGACTTTGTATGTGTGTTGATGGAGAGATCCATCCTTGTATGCTCTTTGTATGCTTGCTTGAATTATAAATTTTGTATGATTTATTGATGTTTCGTTATGATTTATTGATGTTTCTTGCACGATTTGAAGAAATTTGTATTTGAGTATCTTGTTGATTAAATATGATAATGATTGGTTTGATTTGAGTTAAAGGACACGAGAACTCTGTTTTTCAGTAAGTTTACGCGTGGTAATCGATTACACGAGGCTTGTAATCGATTACCAAGCTCTTAAAGGTACTAAATCGTGATTATGGAAATCTGGTAATCGATTACATCTCGTGTGTAATCGATTACAAAGATTCGGACTAGCTTGTAATCGATTACAAGAGTGGTGTAATCGATTACCAAGCCTCGATGTCACGAAATGATGCCTCGGGAATCACGTAATCGATTACAACTAGAGGGTAATCGATTACGGAGGTTATTCAATTGGTAATCGATTACCACGCTTGTGTAATCGATTACGGTCTTGAAGTTACGAAACGTGATTCGGGAATCACGTAATCAATTACAATGAAATTGTAATCGATTACAGAGGTTCATTTCTCAGGTAATCGATTACAATGGTGTTGTAATCGATTACCAAGATCCAAAAATGATATTTTGAGCTGGAAATGATTGAAATTATGGTTCTTTGTCCCTTGTAACTCAAACATAACCTCAAAACTCTGGATTCAAGGAAATTACCTCACTTAAACATGATAGGAATATGTATTCATACCGATAAAAAAGAAATGACTTTGAAAACGGGATTCTTGGATCTATGATATGGAAATTGTGATATGTGTGTGATAAGGAATATATATGTTGATGCTTATATTGGCCTATGGTGGCATGTTATGTAATGGTATGAAATTGTGAATCATACATATCTATGCATAGTGTTATATGCATTGTGAATGTCCTTGTGGACTGTTGTAAGGCCAAGTTGCCTAGGAGATTGAACACACCTTAGTGCGGGTGCGAATAGACAAGTGTGGGTCGTGTTATGACCTCGGGGGCGTCGGGGTGCGGGTCCTCCACATGGGCAGTTTAGAGCTCCTCATGTACCGTGGGGCAAACCGATGCAAACACACCGACGATCCGGACTTGACACTGCCCTATATCGTGATCTAGTGTAGAATGTACGTACAATGCCATGATTTGCGCATGAGAAAATTTATTGATAGCACGGCCTCGGCGGTAGGAGTTACGAGACATGTCTCCTGATCTTTCTCTCCGCTTGATTGAGTCTAGCTCCATGGAGTAGGAATTAGGAAAGCATGCGTTATACATCATTCATTCCTGGTCTTATGAACTGTTGAACATGAATGCCTGTAAATGATTATCTGATTTCTGGAAATGCTACCGTGATCTGCCTGTTATTGCTTATTGTTATTCTACCTTTACTATAAGTATCACTGTGATTATTGACTCTGATTATTGCTTAGAATTGAATTACTTTTATTATAAATTCCTTTGTTGTTATTGATGAATATATAATCTGTATTGCTTTATGGGCGCTCTTGCGCGGTGTCGTTTTTCTTACTGCCAATAATGGTAATGAAGGATGGGTGTCTCACCTCTTTCCTATATCCTTGTATGTCTGTTTTATATTTATATTGATGAAAGATCGTGAGGAAGATAAGGAGGGACCACACTTTGGTTGATTGGATTGGGCGTTTGGACAAGGTTTCTTCGGCTACGTGCGAGTGCAGTTGCGTGGAGGCATTGATGCGACTTGTTGATTTGGGACTCGGCGTTGTATGTGTATATGGGGTTGCGGCCTTGTACGCTAATAGTACCTATCCCCTGGGTCACTACTTTTCTCCCTTTTAGTGTTTTATTCATTTGTATTTTATTGGACTCTGTAATTGTTATATTTATGTCATCGTGATTTGTAAATTGACTATATATATGTATATATATATATATATATATATATGTATAAGAGATATGATTTTATTTCGGTGGTTGTATCATGGCTTGAATACATTTATATTTCATTCGAGGCTCATATTTTCTACCTATGCAAATTGTCAAAAAAAAAAAAAAAAATAGACTCTTGAGAATTTAAGTTGTTGTTATCATGACTGTGACACACTTGGATTTAGTAACTGTGGTGTAATGACGATTATGCTTCGGTTGCTACATCAAGGGGTGTTACACACCAAATCTTTAAAATCAAATTAAAGTAGTCATTCACTACATGTTAAAAGTGTATGTTTTAAGATACTTTCTCTTAGATGACTATACATTATGAATATGTCTCGTTAAAACCTTGTTAAGAAAAACCCAGTGCGATAAAAACTTAGCGAAGGAAAAAGAGTACAATATTCATAGGCAACTTCCCCTCAAAATATAATCAATTATGAAAGGTCCTTAAGTTGATGCATTCTAATATTATACACATGCTTCTTGAGAATTGACGTTGGTAATGTCTTTGTGAATAGATAAGCTAAGTTGTCACGTGAGCGAATTTTGCAAATATTAACATCACCTTTTTTCAAGAGTTCATGAGTATAAAAAAATCTTTAGAGAAATATGTTTAGTTTTATCACCCTTTATGTAGCCTCCTTTGATTTGTGCAATACATGGTGCATTATCCTCATGTAATATTATTGGCTCATCATTTTCTTTCAATTATCCACATACTCCTTTAATGTGTTGGATCATAGTTCTCAACCATATACACTCACGACTTGCTTCAAGAAAGGTCATTATTTCTGAATGGTTTAATAAGGTAGCAGTAATTGTTTGCTTTATAGACTACCATAAGATAACAGTATTTCTACATGTGAATACATAACTTGTTTGTGACCGAGCTTTATGTGGATCAGAAAGATAACCAGCATCAACATATTCTATTAATTTTGACTTTTCTCCCTTTAAGTAAAACAATTATATCAGATGTGCCACAGAGATAATAAAGAACATGTTTTACTCCATTCCAATGTCTTCGAGTTGGTGCAAAACTAAACCTTGCTAGCAAATTGACTGCAAAAGCTATATCTGGTCTAGTGTTATTTGTAAGATACAAAAGTGCTCCTATTACACTAAGATATGATACTTCAAGACCAAGAATTTTCTCATCATCTTCTCGTGGACAAAAAGGATCTTTTTTTATATCAAGTGAACGAACAACCATTAGGAAGCTTAATAGATAAGATTTATCCATATAAAATTATAACCAAGATTTTTTTCTATATAAGATGATTGATGTTCAAGAATTCTACTTGCCAAATGTTCAACTTGAAATCCAAGACAAAATTTTGTCTTTCTAAGATCCTTTATTTCAAATTCCTTCTTTAGGTAGTTTGCAGTCTTAGAGATCTCTTCTAGAGTCCCTACTATGTTTAAATCATCAATATAAACTGCGACTATAGCAAATCCAAAATTTATTTTCTTAATGAGAAAACACAATGACAAACAAGATTATTTTCATATATATTTTTTTATAAATATTCACTTAAACGATTATACCACATGCATCCTGATTGCTTTAACCCATACAAGAATCTTTGAACTTTAACAGAGTACATGTGCTGAGGTTTTGAATTATATGCTTCAGGCATCTTAAATCCTTCATGGATTTTGATATATATGTCATTATCCAATGATCCATATAAATAAGTTGTCACGATGTCTATTAGATGTATGTCAAGTCCTTCAGATACTGCCAAACAAATCAAAAATCTGAAAGTAATTGCATCCATAATAGGGGAGTAAGTTTCTTCATAATTTATATCAGGCCTTTGTGAGAAACCATATGCTACAAGTCGTGCCTTGTATCTCACAATTTCATTTAGCTCATTTCTTTTCAGTACAAAGACTCATTTATACTCAACGGGTTTGACATCTTCAAGTGTCTGGACTACTGATCTAAATACATTACGTTTGGCTAAAGAATTTAACTTAGCTTGTATTGCTTCTTTCCATTTTGGTTAATCACTTTGATGTCGACATTCTTCAACAGTTTGAGGCTCAAGCTCATTATCATTGATAATTTCAGAAGCAATTGCATATGCAAAAACATTATCAACAACAACTTCATCTCTTCCCCTCATATTACCATTTTTTAATGAGATCTTATAATTTGCTATACCAAAACCACTTCTGTGGTTACTTTCCTAGAAATATAGGGTTATTGATCTATATTGCTTTGGACCTCTTTAGGAGTGTCAATGATCTCTTTAGGAGTGTCAATGACTTCTTCTAGAGTGTCATTTTTAAGTTTTTTCATTTCTTTCTTTTTTTGAGGAACAATTTCCTTTGTACCAATAGGTCTACCATGCTTCTGGCGTGCTTTAGATTCATTGGCTGCCATACTCACAGGATGTCCTATAGGGACAACTAATTGTACAGGAGTATTTGTAGCCAGCACATGTGATTTAGTGACCTTTTGGGTGTCAACAAAAATATCTGACAATTGATTTGTAGTATTCTGCAAATGAATTATTCTTTTAACTTCAAGTTCACATTGATTTGAGCATACATCAAGATTGGACAATGTGGGTGTGTTCCAACAAATTTCTTCTGCTTTGGACCATTTACCTTTTTCTTCCCCTAATGACGGGAAAGTTGACTCATTAAATTGACAATCTAAGAATCTTGCTCTAAAAAGATCACCAGTTAAAGGTTCAAGATATTTAATGATAGATGGGGAGTCAAAACCAACATAAATACCAAGGCGACGTTGGGGGCCCATCTTAGTTCATTGAGAGGGTGCAATAGGAACATAAACAGCACAACCTAAAATTCTAAGATGAGATATATTAGGTTGTTGATCAAACACAAGTTGTAAAGGTAAAAACTTGTGATATGCAGATGGTTGGATGCGAACCAAAGATGCAACATGAATTATAGCATATTCCCAAGCAAATGCAAGAAATTTTGATTTCATAAGCACATGTCTAGCAATAAATTACAAACGCTTAATAAAAATTCAGCTAATCCATTTTGAGTATGAACATATGCAATTGAATACTCAACACTAATTCCTATTGATAGTCAATAATAGGAAAAGGCTTTTTAAGTAAACTCACTTGCATTATCTAAACGAACTGACTTAATAGGATAGTCAGGAAAATTTGATCTTAACTTTATAATTTGGGCAAGAAATTTAGCAAAAGCAACATTACAAGTTGAAAGCAAACAAACATGTCACCATCAAGTGGAAACATTAATTAAAACCATGAAATATTGAAATGGTCCACAAGATCGATGGATTGTGCCACAAATGTCACCTTGTATTCTTTGTAGAAAATCAAGAGACTCCAAAGATAATTTAGATGGAAAAAGTCTAACAATTTATTTACTTTGAGTACAAGAATTACAAAAATAATGATTAGGCAAAAGAGTTTTCTGATCCTTTAAAGGATGTCCATGTGTATTTTTAATAATATGTTACATCATAGTTGAACTTGGATGACTAAGACGATCATGCCAGAGCATAAAAGTTTTAAGATCTAAGCACTTCTGGTGCATATAATTTGACTCAACCACCCTTATTTTTGTAAAATATAATTCAGATGAGAAACTTAAAAGTTTTTTCTAATATGAACTTTTGGTTCGAAATTATAGAGGTAATATATAGATATTTTATATGTCCCTCATTTTTTATTTCAACATGATACTCATTGTGACATATATCTTTGAAACTTAGTAGATTTCTTCAGGATCTACTAGAATACAACGCTTTATCAATATACAATATTGTCCCATTTGAGAACATAATTTAGACTCTTCCAGAGCCTTCAATTACATATGCAGAATTAGATATGGTATTAACATTAATTTAAGCTAATATCAACTGTAAAAAATATTTTTTATTACGAAGAATTATATGAGTTGTGCTACTGTCCATTAAATATATGTCATCTTTCATTATATCAAGTTTATTTTGCATTATCTAGTAACACAAAAAAATTTTTTGTAAGAATTAGAAGGAGACAATAAACAAGAAATATGCAAATCATTGATATTCATGTTATAAATAAAACTTTAATGAAAAATTACAAATGATAAACTTGAAAATAACATAAACATAAACTTAACATAAACATAAACATATTTCAATAATAGACATTTTCATCCCCAATCAAATGATTAATCTTGCCATTATTGTCTTCAAACAAAATCTGAAACATCAAAATCAACATTCATAGGAGACTCATCATCATGAGTAGGACTAACAGATTCAGAAAAATTCACTTCAACATTTTTCCCTTTTCTTTTAGTGATGCCTTGTAAAGTTCAACTAGGTGTTTTGGAGTGCAACATATGCGAGACCAATGACATTTTGTTCCATATCTATAACAAATATTGTCATTATTTTGTTCTTTTCTAAGATTTCCCTCATTTTTTACTCATTTCTTTTGGTTCCTTTCAGCACCTTTGCTTTCAAAACTTTGAGGAGGATTAGCACAAATCCAATAATTTTTTCTACCACGACCCATTTTACTACCACAACCTCGTCCACGACCTTGAGAAAATGTCACATTCACTTCAGGGAATGGTGTTGAGCCAGTTGGACGAGATTGATGATTTTTCATCAAAAGCTCATTGTTTTGTTCAGCCACAAGTAAACAAGAAATTAACTTAGAATATTTTGTGATTCTACAATCTCGATACTGCTACTGTAGGAGCACATTTGAGGCATGAAAAGTCGAATATGTTTTTTCTAACATATCCTCATCGGTATTTTTTTCTCCAGATATTTTTAATTGAGAGCTAGTCTTAAATAAGGATGAATTATATTTACTTACGATTTTAAAATCTTGCAAATGTAAGTGGATCTAATCATAGCGAGCTTTTGGAAGAATCACCGTTTTTTGGTGTTCATATCTCTCCTTCAAATTATTCCAAAGGGCTAATAAGTCCGTAATAGTAAGATACTCTGTTTCCAATTCTTCGAGCAAATGATGTTGAAGGAAAATCATTGCTTTTGCACGATCCTGCAGGGATGCTTTATTTCCTTCTTTTATAGTATTCCCAAGATTCATAACATTAAGATGAATCTCAACACCCATGATAAGAAATTTCTTTTAGAAATATCAAGGGCAATGAATTCAAGCTTCATGAGATTAGAAATTCTAAAGATACTTGAAAATAGAATAAAAATTAGATGGAAAACTACGAATTTAAACAATAAAATACTTTGATCATTCAATAAAAAACATATGCATAACACGTGTTAAAAAAACAAATTCTTACCTTGATATATAAAAGAAGAAATTTGGAGGATTTAGCTACACTATAGAGACTTGATCGTGCTGATAACGTGTTATAAATAGAGAAAAGAAATATAAAAAGATCAAGACAAGAAAATATGGACTCAAAATCTTATTTTGTATATCAGATAAGATACATATCTTTAAGATCTAATAGGGCATTTATAATAATATTTTTGAGTTTATGCAATACAGTTATTTAAGATTAGTATCCATTAAGAATTATGATCTTTGTTAACTAATTTTTCTATTTATGTGAAATAATTAGTGTGCATATTATAACCACCAAATCTTTAGAATCAAATTAAAGTAGTCATTCACCACATACTAAAAATACATGTTTTACAATAAAAAGTGTATTAAATATAGCTAGCAATTAATTAATGTTTAACAACTCAAGAACGTGGTTTAGAGAAAGAAATTTGAGTACCCAAATAATCCTCTCTTTAAAAAGCTCATAATATTTTGACTCCATCCATTTTATATTGAAATTCGGCCATTTTTGTTTTCACCGGATATCACATTCTCCTTTTTAGGACCAGGCTGCCATTTCTTTCATTGTCACATGGCCTTGTTTAATTTGATAATTTGGGCCACTTTCTAGGGCCTTTGCCTCCTGTCTTAAAATGGGATTAAAAGAAACAATTATAATAAACGTTGATATCACAACTTATTGTGCTTATAGCGTGTTTGTTTTATATTTTACTAATGAGTGAAGTATTGTTTGAATTTTCTTTTATAAATCAATTAAGAGATTAAACTTGTATTACTATCAATTAAGGATCTCAATTTTATTAAAATATAATTTTATCAATAGAAATGTTTAAAAGACAAAAATGTTCAACTTAATAAATAAAAATAATTTATAATAAGAACAAAACACATGACAATATATCTTAAAAATATTTTTTCAATTGATAAATTATTAAAATATTTTTTATTAAAGTTGAGGTCCTTAAATTATTACATTAAAATTGATGTCCTTTTGTAATATTTTTCTCTTTTAGTTACTTAGACATAATTATTCTAATATGGTATTAGAGTCTATCCCAATTCTGATATTGAGCCACCTGCAGATGTTAAGTGTTGCAAACTTTATGCTCTAGATATCTAATCCCAAGTGTGAGGGGGTGTGTTAATTAAGTCCTACATTGGATTAGTATAAAGACAAACCCTTATAATGACTTGGATAACTATTTCCCTTATGCTAACTTTTAGGATAGAGTTAGACACAGTTATTTCCATACATAAAGAACGACTAAGATTTATTGGGGCACGAGTCCCAAATGAAATTCTACCTTCTTCTCCACACACGGTGGCATTGAATGATAGGTAAAACAAAATAGGCACTTATTTGTTTGGGCTTATAGAAATATTAATGTGAGAACTTAAGAATATAATAGCAAGGTAAAGAATGGAACAACATGAAATAAATATGTTATTTTATTATTTGATTGTTTAATAAGTTTAATATGGGTGAAAAAGAGAATTAATGTCATTCTCTCATTGATCTCCCGATTTAGAGGGATAAGATTTTGATGCTTTGTGTGGCAAGGGAGAGATTAGGTGTCACTATCTTGCCATTCCACTCCCCCTTTTGAATAAGTCTCAAACATAACTTTTATTAAATTTTGTCTTTTTCATTTCGTGCCACTCCTCCCATTCTTTTCAACCTTAAGTTGTTCTAGGATTAGGCATTGGGGCCATTTCTATCCTTAGCTTTTTTTTATGGTGAAACTTGTTCTTCTGTTATTTTTTCCTTCAAATATATTTTTGCAATATATCTCTCATATTTTTATTGCCACCTTTTAATTGCAGACTAAGATTCTGACACGAAATAATTAAACTCTTAATTAAAAGTAGCAATAATAATAATAATAACATTTTAGCTTTATGAAGGAGTAGGTTATTATTTTTAGTTTTTTTTTTATCTTTTACCAGATATTCCCATAAGCATTGCTATAAGATTAAATCTCGAGAACTATTTCGACAAGAAGTCTCTCTCAACAATTGTCTTATCTAAGGTTTGAACCTTAGTCATCTCTTTAAAAGTGCAGCTTGTTTACTACCACTGCACACAACCATTCTCTACTATCATCTTTAGTTTGGCCAAGAGTGTTGGTTTGAAATTAAAATGGTCTTTAATATGCATTAAATTAGCATATATACTTGTGCCATGTATGAAATAATATAAAAAAGTAAAAATCATATAAAATTAATTAAAATAATTTTAAATATTTATTTTAATAATTTCACATTAAAATATGATTAATAAGTTATTTTATTACAAACGATAAATAATTTATTAAGTTCAATTCTAATTGTAAAACTCATTAAACATGTATAAAGTCTAAAAATAATGAAAAAATATTAATATTTCAAACCTTAATTATATATACTTAAGACAACTGCATTTTTATAATGATTAAGCTTAATATTCAAATTAAAATACAATATTTCAACAATCAAAGTAAGATTAGTGAAAGGGTAGTGTACTTGTAAGGTATTTTAATACTTAAATTAGTAAAAATAAAATGAGGCATAATGTAAGGGAGAGAATTTTTATCTTAGAAGTCATTCCTTCCATTTATAGAGTGGAATGTCTTGGGGAGCAAGTAACTGTTGAGATAGGATGATCTTTCTTTGCCTTGCGAAATACTAGGAAAGCTTCTAGGACATATTCATTTTGGTGTACTTATCAATCATTAATATTTATGAAAGAATATTCCTTAATTAGATGAATATGATGACATTCCTTGTTGCTGAGGTGGTGCAACCTACCAAGTTACTGGTCCTGATCACCTTATTGAGCCCAATACACCACTCTAAAAATACTGTCCCCAGCCCGATGCTTTGATGGCTATCAGAGTCTGTGCTAGACTCTATGGTGAATGGGGATCTCAGGGCCTCATGTGTCTTAATTAATTAACTCCGCTGGTGCGTGCTTGTCAACTTTTTGAGGTCCCGCTTCGTTTTCTCTTAACCTTGGAAATTTCGTAGAGGGGGTCTTAATCAAGTTGATGACTTCATTGGCATGAAGTCGGAGCATAGAACAATTGGGGTGGTTCGTGGCATCTTGTTACGCGACATCGATACTAGTGACTTATTGGGGTGAGTGGTTGATGTGACCGTTGGCTTGCTCCCAATGCTTCATTTAGTGCCATGATGTCTTTTCGTTGCCACACCACAAGGCTTTTGCCACATGGCAAGCGAGGGTCCGTTCGTACATAGCCATTGTTTGGTATCCGCACCCTGCAATCATTTTGAATTTCGAATGATAGGACATTTTTGCCCTTCCATATTGGTGGCAATTGGCGTTATTCGTGCATAGAGGCTTTTGAGCTCAATATTTCTCTTCAAAGGCATAACCTATTTTCCAATATCCAGGTTGAAGTAGAGAAATATACTGGGCCCTTGAGCAATGAAACTGATAGTTCTCCATCCTTTGTAGGTTTTGTTCCGAGATAATCAGGTGTTGAAATGGGGTGCAGAAAACCGTAGACAAGTCCAGATGATGGCTGGTTGAGGTCCCACCTCCGCCCGATAAGGATCTTTATGAACGGGTGGAATATGAACCTTTGGGCATTTGCTCTATCATCAGAAAAGCCAGAGACTCATCATTAAAGGATGAGTAAAGGATGGATGGCAAGATTGCTCTATCTTCTTAACCTTTGGGCATTTGCTACTACTTCAATACGTCGGAGACCTTGGAGTGTAAACTCTCCCGCCTTGAGAAGCAGATGGTTGACTTCTTCTATAAGAAAGAAGGAGCTTATACCCTGCTCACTAATTATAAATTCTATGGAAGGTGACGTAGTAGCCATATTGGGTGATTTCTGAGATCCGGGTTAGGTAGTTATTTTCTTAGTTAATACTTACCCATTTTTTCTTCATTTCTATTTTATGTCTTTCATTGATGTTAGTTTATCTTTTATGTTGGTGCAAACAGCATGGCTCTAGGGAAGTCTCTCCTCAAGCTGAAGAAACTCATGAAGGAGAACGCGGTAGCTTCGTACTCTGAGGCTATGCAAATGACATCCGGGGAGAGTTCGCCCTCTCGAAGGACACGAGCTCCGACTTCTTCAAACCTATCACCCTCAATCGAAAACTCAAAACTACTAACCAGGTTGGAGATACAGGATGAAAAAGGTGGTGGTGGTTGATGAGGGGGTCGTTGAGACCTCTACCATCAGGGATCACACTAAAGAAGACCCTGTTGCCGAAAGCGGTAATGCTTCCTCGAGCTCTTCCATGCTTATTTGGGAGAAATCCTTCGACATCGTGGAGGGGCTGCAACACGCATCACATAGGTGGCTACAACTCCTTTGCCATTTTGATGTTTTATTTCAAAACTTTTAGCTTCACATTTTTGTTTTCCCTTCCTAAATTCCCATAGCCTTAATAACCTTTGGCTTGTGTGCTTGGCAGGTTGTTATCCTTCTTGCAACGTTTCCTTCTTTTTTCTTTATTATTTTTTTCTATTTTTCTTTAAATCTGAATGCCCTATTTTATTAAAAAATTTATTTGTTTGGATTTTTTTTTGGGCTAAAGTTAACTATGGGTTAAAGAGGACTATACGCTAGAAATTTAGACTAAGATATTAATAATTAACAAAACAAGAATTGTAAAACATATTATGAAATTCGGGTGAGGATTCTCTAAAGTAATTTTAAAATAAGTAAACATATATCAATTATTGATAGATGGACTCACTCATTTATCAATGATTGATAGATGCTTACTTGTTCTAAAGTTACTTTAGATAATCTAAATCTATGAAACTCAAACACTTAATTAAATTTTGACATTTTTTAATGGATTTTTTTAAATTTTTTCTTGAAATTTTGTTCTTTTCACTTTCTCTTTTTTTTTTTGCATTTTTTTTCTTTTTTTGCTTTGTGCAAAATTGGGTGCTCACATAAGGTTGTAGTCAACTTCCTTAAGAAGAGTATTTTCACTCGTTTTGGCACTCCCTGAGTAATCATTACTGATGAGGGATCCCATTTTTGCAGTAAGTACTTTGAAATCTTCAAATCTCCAATGAAACTTCTCTCAAGATCCATTGAACTCAGAGCTTCTATCTCTAAAAGGAGCTCGAAAGAAAAAATCTCAAAGTGTCTAAAAAGGTCTTCAAATCTCATTACAAAAAGTTTTAACAAAAATGCGGAATAGGGTGTTACACACGCCTAGGCATACATAGAAGTACATTCTGGGTAGTTAACCATGCCTAGGCGTAGAAGTTTCTCATGCTTAGGCGTGGATCACACCTAAGCATGTGATACGCGTAAAATACAATAAGAGTAAGTACACTTTATCGCAAACTAATATAGGACTTGAGTTCATTGTCAATCTCACGAGGAATAAGAAGTAATTATTAAATTCGTTAAACCCTTGGTTATTTAAATAATCGAAAGTGTAAGAAGAAACTCAAAATAAAATCAAACCACAAAGAAAGAAGAAAGATGAACAATCAAACAATATAGTGAGAAATCAATTAAAGAAAAACTAGGGCGCAAGGTTCACTTGAATCCAATTAATTAAATTTTCATTCATTTATGACGTAAGGTAATTCTCTTGCCAATATTATCTTATTTGCTATTGAATCTCATTGGTCATGGATGAAATAATATTCTATTCTCAATTTAATTCACCTATTTGGTCATTTAGTTGAATTAATCAAGAATGCATTAAGGCCCAAATTCAAGAGATGAACTAACATACTTGTCAATTCGATTGATAGAATAAACCGATGTTTAGTCATTCACCAATCTAATCCGAGATTTATTATATAGGTCCATTCATTGGTTGCGGATGGACACCGATCAAACAATGAATTAAAACATGTTAAAAGTGATTAAGTCTTGACAAGGATTCAAACAATATAATAAACCCAAAAGAAATTATTGTAATCAAATCTGAATTAAAAATCAATTAATTAGGAAAACAAGATCCCCCATAGCCCTAGCTATGTGATTAGCTACTCATATTCAACAACAAACTCATATCACAATACAAATCCATGGAAAGAAAAATCCAAAGAAAGGGGAAAAATTAGGAGGAAGAGAAATCAAAACCCCTTTTACGGAGATTGTGATCTTCAAGCCTGCAAGAATATCGTCCTCTCTTCGTGGCTATCCCCTAAAGATTCACTACAATTCTCTCTTTTGAATTATCTCTCTAAAGTCTGTCGCTTCTCTCTCTAAATTTCTGTTACATGATCTGAACCAAAGAGAGCTCCCTTTTATAGAAAAGTTGACAGCTTTTCGTATCTGAGTTGCATGATTTTTCTCACCCTTCAGATGATTGAATTTTCCCTCGATCTCAACAGATAATTTGTAGGATTTTTTGTTATCTTTTCAATGTCACAAACAGTGCCTCGATTTGATCTCATTAACCTAAGATATGACTTAATTAATGAGGAATGATCAGGATAGTACGGGAATCCGAATCAAATCACTTTGAGAATATTTAACCAATCTTCAATATTAATGGTAGCTTAATTATAAAAGGTTGTCAACATGAGATTTGTAGATCTCTTTCTTAGCTTTCAAATGCCACTAGAATCAGATAAATCACATATTTATAAAGAAAGTTATTCCAAATTTATTGAGACAAGTTTGATAGCGATACTTTCCTTAATTAATTTTTGACTAAATCTCTTGTTTCTATTTCTTTTTGTTGAATTCATATAAATTAGGAAACAAATATCCCACTCAAATTAAGAAACTCTTTGAGATCCTTGCATTAAACACAAAGATACTTGGTCATCAAGTAGAAATTGTTTGCACTCAAATTAAGAATCTAACTTGATCCTTCCTTCAATTCCTACAAAATACAATACAAATACATTTAATTTAGTGGGCCCAAAACTCACTCAACATAATTCTTATATCAAAATATTCAAATCCTTCAAATATTTATCTTCAAGAATTTCTTATTTTTACACAAAATCTAATGATTTATCATAAAAATTCAAATAATCCTAGGTGAAGAGATAATTACTTAAAAATAAATAAAACATTAAAACTAAATAAAAAATAATTAAAAATTCTAATAAATAAACCAAAAAGATGATGTATTTTACACTTATCAAATACCCCTAAACTTGAACAATTGACTGTCCTCGAGCAAATAATAGGAATAAAAAAACAAGATTAAACTCAACATCTATAAATATAAATCAAGGAAGATTCCATAATTAAAGAATTCAATCAAGTTCAACAATCAAATCCAATCCAGTAAGATCTTTTAGCAGTTAAAATAATTAGAGACTTGGGTCTAACTTGCATCTATTCTCTTTACCAACTAATTAAGGTCACTCAACTTTCCATCGATCAAGTGTTTAAGGACAAATAGATCACTTCAGCTTCTCTTAACAAATGCATTACCATAAGCTTGGTTATCAATCTCATATCCACTTCCAAGTTCACATACATAACAAGAATCAAAAGGACTTTCGTTGGTTGTAACGGGACCAAGGATATAATGAAAGGTAGGAAAAAGATAAATAAGGGTAAAGAATGTTCATGGATAAATTAATACAAAACATAAAAACGTTGAAAAGATAATAAATAGAACATCATGCACAAGGGCATAACAGATTCTCACTTTCAACTCAATACTCTCATTATGCTTCACCAACAATCCTTTTCTTTCTTTTTCCTTTTCCAATTTTTTCTTTTTTTTTTCAACCCTTGACGACAAAAGCATCCCTTAACGACTTTTCAATTAACACATTAGTTGCTCCATTATTCAAAAATCAATGCATCCAACCTGATTATTCAATTAGGTATCCAAAGAAATCAATTTCAGGCTCAAATGGGGCAACTATGGGATTATTTTCTCAATGCAACTCTAGAAGTCAAGAAAGAATTAAGCCTAATTGCCTTAATCATATTCAAGTTTGTATGTGAATCATTAAAGTCTCAACAAAATATCAAAGCAAATTCTAGCGCACATCAATCAAGAGAAAACACACTCCAGAAGAAAAATAAGATTTTGTTTATGAAAAATCAAATCATTAAAGCTCCAAAACTCACTTTCTGGCTAAGTTAATAGAGAGAATAAATGTAAACAGATATGACTAATTTTCATCTAAGATGCTAAATTTTGCTAAATTTCACTTTACTTCATTGAAAAAAATTGCTTCACACAATATTAGCTCATGATTAATAGATTCCCCTTTAAAAAATGTCTCTATCAACTCAGTATTAATTCAAGTAATTAATACACAATTCTTGCTCGATTACCAGCAATGGTCAAGTGTTTATTGATTTCACAAAAAATTTCACAAAAAAATTTAAGAGTACCCCCCCACATTTAGGGGTGTCAAAATGGGTCAGGTTCGATGGGCTGACCCGAATAACTCGATGAAATAAATAGGTTGGGTCAAAAAATTTAGTCAAAAAATAAATTTTGACCCGAATGGGTTGGCCCGAATTTGGCCCGGTCCGACATAGGCCAGCCTGCAATGAACCGGGCCAGCCCGTTGGCCCAAACAAATTTTTTTTATGTTTTTTATTTTTTTATAATTATAAAAGAGAATTAAAACAAAATGACATTAACACAACTGTCACAGTCCAACCCAAATAAAAAAAATAAAAGAAAAAAATGTGCATCAGTACAGTAACAACACACTACCAGTCTATCACTAACACAACAACACTACAAGTATAATAGCCTCTAATATTATAATGTAGTATTGTAATTTAATGTTACTAACGTAACGTAACTATGTAAGTAAAAAATGTATATATATTATAAATGCCTAAAAATATGTAAAACATGTAGCTTCTCAATTTTTTCTATTATTTTAAAAGTCATTTCTTATTTTTCGAAGTCAGAGTCTCACACAGAGACTCTGTACTATTGCCTGCTATCAAGTCTCAATCTCTCAATGTCTCAATCACTTCTTAATCTCTCAATCTTTTGTCACTATTTCACTCACCACTCTCATTCTGTTACTCACTCACACAAAACACCATCACTATTCACTCACCACTCTCAATCTCTCGTCACTATTCACTCACCACTATTCACTCACCAATGACTCTCACCACTCTCATTCTATTACTCACTCACACAAAACGCCATCATTATTCACTCACCACTCTCAAGTCTCACCACTCTCACTCTATCACTCATACAAAATGCACGACCATCTCTCAATCTTTCAGTGACCATGACCACATTCTGGTGTTGCACTGACCATGTTCCTGTGAGGACGACGACCACCACATTCCAGGTTCAAGCGAGGCAGTGACCACGTTTCACGTTCTAGCCTTCCAGGTTCTGTGTTGATCTATTTTATGCTTTTAGCTACTTGCCCAAAAAAATAATATTTCTTTCTCAGTTATTTCTTTCTGGGTTTTTTTACAATTTAAAAAGAAAAACTATAAAAGCCGAGAAGTTAAACTATATTTTTTTTTATATGTTGCAGTCTCCAGTCTGTGAGTATGAGTAATCCTAATGTTAATGTTAAAGATGGTTGTCAAATTTTGGAACAACATAATTCAAAAGCCTATATAAAAGTTGAAGAGGATTTCGAACCACAACTGAAAAAGGTTAAAACTCAAACCTCAAATGCTTGGAAATACTTTGAGAAAATTGGTTTTACCACAGATGGAAAAGAAAAATGTAAATGTAAGGGTTGTGGTAAGGAGTACACTTGTTCAAGTAATAGGGGTACATCTCACCTAAATCATCACATTTCCAAGTGTGTAAAGATTCCTAGATTTGATGATGTAGGGAATATGATGCTTGAGTATACTACTCAAATGAGGTCTAGAAAGCATGACCAAAAGGTTATTTGTGAATTGACAGCTCAAATGATTATATTGCATGATCTTTCATTTCAATATATTGAGTGGGTTGGATTTAGAGCATTATGCCAATATCTTTTGGTAAGAACACTGTTATTTCTAGAAATACTATCACTGCTGATGTGATGAAGATTTATTGCTTGAAAAAAAGAAATTTAAAAATCAATTGGTTAGAATTAATGGTAGAATGTATTTGACCTCTGATTGTTGGACTTCTTGCAATACTCGTGGTTATATCACTCTAATTGTTCATTTTATTGATGAAAATTGAAAGTTAAATAACAAGTTGCTAAACTTTTATCATTTGGAACCTCCACATACTGGTCATGAGCTATCAAGAAAAGTGTTTGAGTTTTTGAAAGAATGGGGAATAGAAAAAAAAGGTTTTTTCAATTACTCTAGATAATGCTTCCTCTGATGATAGCATGCAAAATATCTTGAAAATTCAACTTTGCTTGTCAAATAATTTGTTATGTAATAGAGACTTTTTTCATATTATATGTTGTGCACATATCTTGAACCTCATAGTTCAAGAAGGCTTAAAGGTGGCAAGCAATGCATTGCACAAAATTAGGGAGAGCGTGAAATATGTGAGGGGTTTGAATCAAGGACAAAACAATTTCTTCAATGTGTTAAAGAAGTTGGTGGCATTGATAGTAGTGTTGGCTTGTGTTTGGATGTGTCCACTAGATGGAACTCTACTTACTTGATACTTGAGAGTGCAATCAAATATAGAAGTGCATTTACAAGCTTGGGTTGGAATGATGTGAATTATAAGCATTGTCCATCGAATGAAGATTGGGAAAGAGGAAAGAAGATGTGTGAATTTTTGGAGCCTTTTTATGAAATTACCAATATGATTTCTGGTTCCATATATCCTACGTCCAATCTATATTTCATGCAAATATGGAAGATAGAGGTTCTATTGAAAAATAATGTGTTGAGTGAAGATCATATGATAAAAGATATGGCTTCACAGATGCTGGCTAAGTTTAACAAGTATTGGAATGAGTATAGCATAATTCTTGCTTTTGGTTGTTGATAAACGTCTAATATGCATACCTTTTTAGGTGCACATTGAGGTAGTTTATTATTCTTTTAAGACTTAAGAGGTCAATTTATCCCATGTTTAGTGTTTTATTGAGTCATTAGGAATCTAATCTTAATTACTATTTTTAAGTCAATTAATAATGTTTTGATCTGTTTTGGTGTAGTTTTGATGCAAGAACTTGAAGCTCAATTTGAAGCCCAAAGTGAAAGCCATATTCTGAAGGATGAGGCTTAGCCCCCTGGTCCTGGCGCTTAGCCTGAAGGAACCAGAAAAGCACTAATGGAGCGAGTGGAGAAATGCAAGTCAGTATAGGTTGCGCTTAGCGCCAATTAATATGCGCTCAACGCAACCATTCTGGATGCAACATCAAATGTCATTAAATAGCGCTTAGCGTGATTGATTCTGCGCTAAGCGTTGAATGCTTCTGGAAAGAATCTAAAGGGGACATTGTGCAGAAAGAAGGGGGAACCTAATTTTGGGAATTTTTCGTTTGGTACTTGGTGACGACTGGAGCGAGAGAGAAGAGGAGATGAAACCTTCTACATTTCTTCTCTTCAATTCATTTAATTTCATTACTTTGATCATGTCTAGCTAAACTATCCGTATGTTGGGGTTAGATTAAGCTAATTCAGAATCTCTGATGCATTTGACATAATCTTTTGATATAATTCTTTACTTCTTTATGAGTGATTGATTTCTATGTCTAAATGCTTGTTGTGGTTTAATCATCCATAATTTGACTTTTGATTTGGTATACAATTGAAAAGTTGATACTAGATCTAGATCTGAAATTAATCACCTACTAAATCTTGAATCTAGGAATGGATTTTGGTTTATTAGTAATCTATTAATCTTTGATCTTAATGCAAATTCACTTATTAGTCACCTAAGGAATTAGGATCTAACTAGTGGATTTAGGCTCATTTCATCTAAAGGATTAGGATTTGAGTAGAATAGAGGATGATTTTCATAATTGAAGTTAGAGATTATATTGATTGATATGTCATTTCATTTGGGATGAAGATTAGTGAGTCTAACACCGGCATCTCATCTTAATTGAATTCAATTCCCTTTTGTGCTCACCAAGTGTTTGAGAAAATTATAAAAAGACTTATTACTTTAAGTTTTGTTCTTCTAATTTCTGGTTTTGTTAATTAATGTTTGAGCTCCATTCTCTCCAAATTTTACGTCTAGATAGTGATTGAATTGTAGTGTTGGTAATTGTACTGAGTCTTTGTGGGAACGATCACTCACTCACTCTTTATTACTTGTCACGATTTGGTATACTTGTCAAATTATTAACAGTTGTGTCCTTGATCCTAGGATGAAGTTTCAATTTTTGAGATATGCTTACTCTAGACTTTATTCTAATAAGTTCATAGTTTATAAGAAGTTGAGCAATGTGAAGAAAGCTTTGTATGCACTTTTTAATCATTATGTCAACAAAAGTGCACCACCTTCTTCTATAATAGATGCAAGCACTTCAACTTCAACGTATGAAATGAGGGTAAAAACAAGTTTGCCAACCAACTATGATGTAAGTTTTAGTTTAATTAGTCCTTTAAATTATTCGAATGTTTATTTAATTCTACTTAAATATTTTTTTATTTGTTTGAAATGTGGTAGTACTTTGATTAAGAAGAGATTAAAGAATCATTATTAGTTAGGAAATCTTAACTTGATCTCTATTTAGAGGAGGCAAAACTTGTGGGTCACAAGGATTTAGATGTCTTGAAATATTGGAGAGATCATAGACTTAGATTTGGTGACCTTGGAAGGATGGCTAGTGATATATTGAGCATTCCAATCACCACGGTGGCATCCGAGTCAGCTTTTAGTATTGATGGCCGTATCTTGAATAAGTATAAAAGTCGTATGCTTTCAAAAAATTTCGAAGCTCTCATATGCATTCGCAATTGGTTACTTGGGTTCTCACTAATGGTAAACTTTTTACAAGCTCTCATCTAAGATCTTTGCCCCTAATTGCTTTTTATTTATCATTGGTATGGTTATCTTTAAATTGTATATTTTAATATGTAGATGGATCAAGTTCATTTGGAGATGTGCATGAAGAGGCAACCACAGTTAATGAAAATGACAAAGGCTTAAATGTCATTATTTCGGATGAGCAGGAAGACATAGATTGAAGATTCAAATATCTTTTATGATGAGCTCTTACATTTTTTGTGATGGGCTCTTATATTCTTTTATGATATGATGAGCTCCATTTTTTTTTTATGATGGGCTCCTATGTTCTTTTGTGATATGATGAGCTCCTCTTTTTTTTGGTGATGGGCTCTTAGCCTCTTATATTTTTTGTGATTTGATAAGCTCTTGTATTTTTTTGGGATAGTGATACTTTCATGACCTTGCAAGTTGCAACTTATAAGTTATGAATGTATCAAACTATCAAATGCTAATATGATATATATAAATATGTATAATATTATAAATGTAACTTGTGAATGTAGGACAAGAATGTGGTAGGATGCTTTGTGCATGACTATATATTATATAAGGATAATGCTTCTAATATTGATATATTGTGACTGTGCTGTAATATTTCATTAGCAAGCTTCCTTTTTCCAGCATTGTTATTTGAGGATATAGGTACAAAGTAGAAATATTTACTTTAGAAATTTTTTGCAGATGCCTATCATTTTATAAGTTACTTAGGTATGCTGGTGAGCACATTTCAATCAGCCTTGTTCCAGTCCAGGATAATGGAATTGAAAGCGGAGTTTAGCAGTGCCATATTCATTTGTATTATATATGTGATATTTTATAAACATGATGAAAAAAATCAGTGGTTAACATTGTGATATTGCTTACACAGGTTACTGGAGTTTGAAGTACTATTACTAATTTCCAGTGGAAACATTGGTATGTTTGTATTTGTGCATTAGCTAATTAATTGTTGTCATGGTTGTCTTGCTAGTGTAGAATTATGAAGAAGGATATTTAGGAGTTTAGCATGATTTTTAATTTTCATTTGAATGAAAATATATTTCTAGTTGTCACAAAATAAATATTACGTTTATGTTTCCCCAATATTTGTTTGTCGCCTCTCTTTTATTTGATTTTTTCTTTGTATAATTATGCCTTTTCAGGATGAAAGGTTGTCTTCTCTGAGTTGGAAGTAGGTAAAACTTTTTCATGTCCTTGTTAAATTTGGAAAGCCATATGTGATCGTTTGTCATCAACTTTTTGGTTTCGTTTATGTGAAAGATCTGTACATAATTTTATTCTTTAAGCTTGTAATGAGGTGTTCAAAATTTAAGGGTTTCTATGCTAGAATCATTGGTACGCATATCAGATCTTGGTATGAAAATGGTTACTACTATTTATACACCTAGAGAAAATATTAATTTAATAGTGTGGTTGTAGGATTATACAAATCATGGTTTGGCATACCTCATCGACTTTGTACATGGAAAAACCCGGAAAATGCCTGATTTTTTGCAGGTTAGACTTTGTTTCTAATATTTATCAATTGTAATTATGTGCTATTTTGTTGTTTGTCAGTCACCCTCTAATTACCTCTTATATTTATCACCGCTATTTTTTTTCCTCTTTTCCATTTTTAGTTTAATAATCATCAGCCCATGGGTTGGCCCGATTATCTCGTGGCCCGCATAGAAATGGGTTGGGCTAGAAATTAACTAGCCCGCAACAAAATTGGCCCGGCCCAGCCCGGCTCGAAAAATTTTGACCTGCTGTGGGCCGGCCCAAATTGACACCCCTACCCATACTTAAGATAAACATTATCCTCAATGTAGAAAAATAAAATAAAAATAACAAAACAGAAGATAACAAAACTTCTCCAAAAATTAAACACAAAATCACAAAGGAGGTGTGGGAGGTAGAGCCTAGGGGAGGCGTGTAGTCATGAGCTTAAACATCTGGTCCAACTGAGTGGCGACATGTTGTAAAAAATTGCTCAAGAAAAACAAAAAGAGATAAGATATTTTTTTTGTGGGAAAAACAAATTAAAAACTAAAAAACAAAATGCAAGAACTAAAAGTGGTACGAGAAAGGATAAAAACACAAGTTACCTCTTGTGAAGCGCTTGTTTAACATCATTAGTTCGACGTTGCCTTTTGTTCTAGTAAATCAAGGTGGCTTAAAGCAACATAAATAGGAGGATTGTAACACCCCTTTGGAGGATGTCACACATAAAAGAAAATAAAAGAAATAGAAATAAAATCTATCCAAGTTGTGAAACATTTGTTAAATATTATTACGGGTTGTAAAATAATTCACGATGTACGAAATATGATATAAAAAGATAATGCGAAAAATACGAAATAAAAAAACACATCACATAATAATAATATACATATGATTAAGTTATAAGCTGTACAAATAATTTACAACAAAGACTACAAATATTTAAACAAAAACAGTAAAGAAAGCAATAAAAGAGTTAATATATATACAGACATACGCTGACGCGCCAAAAAAAAAACATCATGGTTATCTAATCCTCTGATGGATCACTCTCAGCCTGAAAATGATCATCAGGAGACAAATATCCCGGATGTCTCGACACACGGCGATAACGGGATCGCGCAGTCGATACGATGCTTATCTCACTAGGCTCAGGGTTTTCAGCACCCCAATGACGCCTAATGGATAAGGGTAACTCTAAGTGCAGAAAAAGTGTCGTAGTCATAATCGGTTCTCCATCAAACCGTTGACGTAGAATCACGGTCACACGTCCTGCATACGTCACAGAATCACGATCGCCTCGTAAATGCCAAGCCAGAGAACTCCCATGAAATACCAGCTCTACGAACCCCAAAAATCCTGGAGCTGCCATCCCTCACAATCAATCCAAGGGATATGGATGATCGGATGGTTCTTGATCGTCAAACTGATCGTCCGCTTGCTGATCTTCCTCCTCCTCGGGGTACCAGATCTCAATGGGCTGATCCTCTTCCTCGAAGTCTTTACCGCGTAAAATAAATAAACAGAAAATACATATAACAAAGAGGTAAGACAACATAAAATCATCACAACATGGCCAATAAGAAGACGACAAACTATATGTATACAGTTCATGCAATACAAAAAGCTTTAACAGTTATAATAACAGATTGGAGTAGATTTAGATATCATAACAATATATCACATCACAATTAAAACTTCACAGATAGAATAAGAAAGATAAAAATAAACAGACAAGATATAATAAAAATAACCAAATATAGAAGCAGTAACCAGATAAAATAAACAAATAAAATACAGATAAACAGTTAAAATAGAAATAAATAGATAAGATGAAAATAAAGAAACATAGAGATAAATAAATAATATGACAAAACCCTACTCCATGGAGCTAAAGAAAACACAAGTATCAAAGAGCGGAATGACTCGAAAAATCTATTAGTACCACGGCTGCCCAACCAACTATTGCGCGGTCACACGTTGGGTCTATAGCCCCAGGACACAGGAATCCATCATCCAGGCGTGGTGTAGTTCACGGTCTCACGTTGTGGCACTGGGGCAAATGTACTACTAGATTTCACAAATCTCGATTAAATATAGTGTGTGTTGAGTACCATAGTGTGCTATCGGTTTACCACGGCCCAGCGGAGCTACCAAGCGTCCACATGTGGGATCCCGTACACTAAAGTCTCCAAGTTCATTAGAACAATGAACCACACTACGTTTATCGCATCGACAACACGATGTGATTCGTCTCGTCAACCAATCCACCAAAAACTTGGCACACATAAATAGAAAGCACATGTACGGGTTCACATTTTCCCGACAATGACAGATAAACTCTCAAAAGCACATACGGGTTCACATTTTCCCGACAAATGAAAAAGATCCTCAAAATAATCATGACGGGTTCACATTTTCCCGACAGTGAAAGATTCTCAAAAATAATTTGTACGGGTTCACATTTTCCCGACAACATAAAATAAATATAGTAACGGTCAATCGCGTAGAAATTTTATCGCGTTTTCATAATCCCGTCGTTTTTACAAACGTTTAAAAAATCGGGTAAAGATATTTTTCTGTTTTTAAAATCGCGTAGCATTTTTAATACGTTTTCTCAATCGCGTAGGATTTTCAAATCATTTTCTTATTCGAATGCCTTTAAAATTACTTGTTTAAACAAACAGAAATAGTACTTAGTACATTTAAACTACGTAGAATAATTTTTCATACCGCATCTTGTCTTTTGAATATTTTTGCTATCTTATTGGTTCATTTTTACTAAAAATTGACAAGTATTTTGTTTAAAAATCATAATAATGGTTTACTAAATTTTTCCATAAAATTTCCATTTACCTAATTTTTTTAACCATATCATTTAATTCTCTTTGAAATCTCTAACATGCTTCAAAACCTAAAGTGAGCTATATGTTAGAAAATTTCTCAAAATTCTTGTATTTTACTTCCTAATGATAAAATTATTAGTTTTAATCCTTTAAGCTTAATTCTACTCAATTTGTTTCTTCAAAAACCATTATAGAAAATTTCTTCTTAACTTGTATTGTCTCTTTTTGATTGAAAAAGGTTTGGAATCAAGTTTTAGAAATCATGATTACCTATAGTGGCATGTTGGCCAAATTTCGTAAAACCCTTTCATTTGATTTCTAAAATGTCTTTCACCTTTCAAATCATATCAAATGTATTATATTGTCTAAGTTCATTAAATCATATTAGAAAATAGTTAGCAAGAATCAATTTAATCCTTTAGGCATGTTGGCCCAAAATACTAAGTCTTTACCATTTGATTTCTAAATTCATTTTCTTTGATCAAATCAATTTGAAACTTTCTTGATTCTCCTAGGTTAATTAAGTTACACTTTAGGAAAAATCAAGAGAACATTTTGGTCCTCCACATTTGTCATTGCCGTGAGCTATTGGATGTGTTCTTTGGAACACTCATGCAAATTTAAACATGTTATTCACATCCTATACCTTATCATACAATTCTAACACATGCATTATATTTCTAACACATGCAATATATTTTCTAACACATATAACCTAAATTAAAGCTTGTAGACATGCACCTAAAAACTAATAGACATGCAAAATTATTACAATCATCAAACAAGAAAGCTACTAACAATTACCACATAAACTACTAGCAAACATAAAAATTAACACATACACACCAAACAAAGACAACACCACCGAATCCTTATGGACTCTTCAAACATTACAAATCATTCCATCTTCTTACCACCACCAAGGGATGATAAGAATTGTCTTCCTCTTACCTTAAATGAAGACAAATGATATGCTTTCACACCTCCTAGGGTTCGGTTTTCACCTTCAAAAATACCTAGAAATCTCAAACAAAATTTACATGTTACTAACCATGAAAAAGAAGCTAAACCATGGAGAAATCATGGCTTAGAACTTTGAAAAAGAAGAGAGAAAGGAAAAACATGATATTTCACCTTCTAGGTAAAATTTTCAAGGTTGGTTTCCAAGCCCTAAATGGAAGATTTTGAAGAAACTCCCAACTAGAAAGGTTCTTAAAATAGTGTTTAGGTTAAGAAAACTTGGTTAGAAAAATTTTTGGATGCTTGGATGGTCAAGAATGGCTCTTAGCCGAATGGTAGGAGAAAAGAACAACAATGGTGGCTAGGGTTTTTGGAAGAGAGAGAAGAGAGAAAAGTGATGAAGATGAAGTGTTATTTTGGTCATCCAAGACCACATGGCCGTAGCCTTCATGGCTGGTCAAAGGGCCATTGGTTGGCTTCATCCAAGCCCTTGGATGCATTCAAAGGTTAGGATTAAATCTTGATGAACAAGCTTGATTTCTATTGGTTGCTTATGGATGACTCACAAGCCTAGTCACTCATTTCATTTAATTCTCATTGAGTCACTAGTGAGTCACTGTTTCTGGAAAGTTTCTACTGTTAACGGTGATTAATTAAGCTACCGATCTAACCGTTTACGCTAATTGTGGGTCCCGCATGAAAATATTTTCGGATCCATTGTCACTAAATATATCTTGACTAATAAAATAATATTATAATAATATAAAATTATTTTATTTGTGATTAAATCCTAAAAATTAAAAGATTAATTTTAGTTTCATTCGAGAATCGGGTTAAGTAAGAACCCCCAATTCTAAATAATAAAATAAGATTTTCCCGGCCCAGGAAAATATTATTTTCCGCCTCGAGCAAATCACCCAAAAAGTCCATATAAAATCGCAGACGGTATTATCGGACATTAAATCAAGAAGAAAACAATTAAAAACAAAAAACAATAAAACAAAGACGTTCGGGACGTAACGGTCATTTTCCTATTTTTTCCCACAACGTAGCTAATCGTCCAAAACGTTCAAATAAAATATCCAGCAGTATTAATTATCTGTATATCTTACAGAAAAATTAAAACAGTAACTCCAAAAAAATTTTATTTTACCGTCTCGAAGCAAATTACATAAAATGATCAAATAAAATTTGAGCCAGTATTATCGTAATTGTTTTCATACAGAAATCGAGAACAGTAAAATAGGGACACAGCGGTCATTCACACAAAAGCATGAAAAATAACAAACAGTACATTCAGAATATTTTCTAAAAATTGGGGCGTTACAACACTCCCCAACAAATAAAAATTTCGTCCTCGAAATTCGTTGTTCATCAAAACAAATGAGGATATTGATCCTTCATTTTATCTTCCAGCTCCCAGGTAGCTTCACCCGTCACATCATTCCATATGACCTTCACTAACTCGATCATCTTCCCTCGAAGCTGCTTTACCTTTCTGTCCTCTATTCTGACAGGTAAAGTTTCGTAAGTCAGATTCTCCTTCAACTGCACGTCATCCGGTTGTATAACATGTGTTGGATCTGGTATATACTTCCGTAACTGAGACACATGAAACACGTCATGCAAATTGGATAGAAAAGGCGGCAAAGCAATCTGATATGCTACAGGACCTATACGTCGGATAATCTGATATGGTCCAATGAATTTAGGAGTAAGCTTCTTAGACTTAATCACTCTTCCGACACCAGTCGTAGTAGTAACTCTTAAAAACACATGCTCACCCTCCTTAAACTCAAGAGATCGTCTTCGTTTGTCCGCATAACTCTTCTGCCTGCTTTGCGTCGTTCTCATCTTCTCTTGTATCATCTTTACCTTTTCTGTCGTTTGTTGCACAAGATCTGGTCCAATAGTCATACTCTCCCCATCTTGATACCAACACAACGGTGTTCGACATCGCCTTCCATACAATGCTTCATAAGGTGCCATTCCGATGCTTGCGTGAAAACTATTGTTGTAGGTGAATTCTATCAAGGATAAAAATTCATCCCAACTTCCTCGTTGTTCCAAAACACAAGCACGCAATAAATCCTCCAAAGACTGTATAGTTCTCTCTGTCTGACCATCTGTCTGCGGATGATACGCTGAACTAAATCGTAACTTGGTTCCCATAGCTTCTTGCAGACTTCGCCAAAACCTTGACGTAAACCTCGGATCTCTGTCAGAAACTATACATGTAGGCACTCCATGTAATCTGACAATCTCACTGATGTACAACTGGGTTAATCTTTCCAATGAATATTTAATATTGATTGGTAAGAAATGAGCCGATTTCGTAAGTCTATCGACTATAACCCATATCGAATCATGACCTTTCCTTGTCTTTGGCAAACCAGTAACGAAATCCATAGAAATGCTGTCCCATTTCCATTCTGGAATCGATAATGGTTGCAACATCCCAGCTGGTCTTTGGTGTTCAACTTTCGATTTTTGACAAACTAGGCAAGTTGACACGCATCTAACCACATCACCCTTCATTCCATGCCACCAGAATAACTTCTTCAAGTCTTGGTACATCTTTGTTATGCCTGGATGCATACTTAATAGACTAGTATGGGCATGTTTCACAATATATTGCCTCAGTTCTCGGTTACGAGGAATACAGATTCTACCCCGAAACCTCAAAATTCCATCAGTTCTTTCTTTGAACTCTACTGTCTCGTCTTGCTTCATTTGCTCCCTTATTCCTTGCAAAAATTTATCGGCATTTTGCTTTTCCCTTATGTCTTCCATCAGCTCGCTTGAGATAGTAACCATATTCATACAGATCTTTCCCGGTTTCAACTCAACAAATGACCACTCATCTCTAAATTGTTCAATGAGCTCATTTTCTTTGATCATCGCCAGTAAACACTGATAATCTTTCTACTCAAGGCATCGGCCACGACATTCGCCTTACAGGGTGGTACAAAAGTTGAAAATCGTAATCATTCGAGAAATTCTAACCATCTTCGCTGCCTCATATTCAGCTCCTTCACGGTCGTACAAGTACTTCAAACTCTTGTGATCACCGAAGATGTTGAACGTTGCTCCATAGAGAAAATGTCTCCATATCTTCAAAGCAAAAACCACCGCGGCCAATTCCAAATCATGCGTAGGATAATTCTTCTCATGAACCTTCAATTGTCGAGAAGCATATGCCACCATATTCGGTCTTGCATCAACACGCATCCTAGTCCTTGATAAGAAGCGTCACAATACACATCGAAAGATTTCTTCGAACGGTAGGATCAACACCGGTGCGTTGTTAACCTCTTCTTCAACTCTTGAAAAGCGGCTTCATGCTCTTCCGTCCATTCAAAAGCTTGACTTTTCCTCGTCGATTGTGTAAGTGGTCCAGCAATCTTGGAAAAACCTTCGATAAATCTCGATAATAACCAAGCAAGTCCAACAAAACTTCGAACTTCATTCGTCTTAGGTCTTTTCCATGTAAAACAGTCTCCACTTTCGATGGGTCCACCGCAATACCTTCTTTAGAAATTACGTGACCAAGAAATTGGACTTCTTCCAACCAGAACTCACACTTAGCCAATTTCGCATACAGCTGCTTCTCCCTCAAAATCTGAAGAACAACATTCAGATGTTCAGCATGCTCTTCCTTCGATCGAGAATAGATCAGAATGTCATCGATAAAGATAATGACAAATCTGTCTAGATATGAACGAAAAATCCTGTTTATATAATCCATAAATATGGCAGGAGCATTCGTCACCCCGAATGGCATTACCTGATACTCATAATGTCCATAACGAGTTCGAAAAGCAGTCTTCGGCACATCTTCCCCTCTTACACGAATCTGGTGATAACCCGATCGCAGATCTATCTTGGAAAATATCACAGCTCCTCTCAATTGATCCATCAAATCGTCGATTCTTGGAAGCGGATATTTATTCTTGATAGTCACCTTGTTCAACTGTCGATAGTCCACACAAAGTCGTGAAGTTCCATCCTTCTTCTTAACCAAAAGCACTGGCGCACCCCATGGGGAAACGCTAGGTCGTACAAATTCTTTCTCCAACAGTTCCACCAATTGCTTTTTCAGCTCCCCCAACTCTACTGGCGACATACGATACGGTGCAATTGAGATAGGACTGTTCCCCGTACTAAATCAATTGAGAACTCGATCTCCCGCTCAAAGCGGTAAACCAGTACGTCTTCGGGAAAAACATCCGAAAAATCGTTGACAACGGGAATAGTATTCACATCCTTCTCATTCTTAACTTCTAGAGAAGACAATACCGGATATCCCTGCGCTCATCTCTCAACAAAGACTTGACCTTAATAGCGGTTAAGAATCCGGACTCTTCTTCCTTAGGAAAAACTATAGTTTTCTTTGCACAATCTATAAGGATATGGTTAGAACATAACCGGTCCATCCCTAAGATTACATCTATCTCAATAAGAGGCAAACAAATCAAATTGACCAAAAACAAACGGCCCTTCACCACAATAGGACAAACCAAACAGATCTTAGAAGTAACTACAGGTTTAGCAGTTGGCGTAGACACACTCAATTTAACATTCGGAGAAGACACAGCAACTTCGGTCTTTCCACACAATCATAGGCAATAAACGAGTGTGTAGCACCCGAGTCATACAATACAGTCAGAAGGTTACCTCCAATGTCACCTTCTCCTTGAATAAGGTCATCGGATTGAGAAACTTCAGATCCCATCATTGTATACACTCGCCCTCCAGATCTCGGTTGAGTATTTCAGATTTTTGCTGATTAGCTCTAACATGACGAACAACGGGTTTCTTCTGCGGTCGAGTACAATCCTTCGACATATGTCCAGTGTCCACAGTTAAAACAGACGGTTCCCTTGTTGTACAATACGGAGATATATGGCCCTTCTTACCACATTTAAAACATGTCGGCGTAAACACCACTCTCTCTCGTCTGCTCCACCACTAGGTACACTCCCTCCAACCGGCGGTCGCCGAGTCGACTTCCTTGTGGTCTAGAATACGCTTACGCGGAAACCGATTTGTATTGCTACCTCCCTCTTTGAAACCTTGTCGGCCCAAAGTTCCGATTCCTCTGATCTCGCGACGGTTCAAGCTCCTCAAGTCGCGCACATGCGTCTACCAAAGTATGAAAATGATTCATATTCAGAGATATTACTCCTCGCTTCAATTCCACTCTCAATCCAGGACTCAAACTTCCGACATTTCCATACCTCATCTTGTCGATTTTGAGCATAATCCGAAAATTGAGACAAACTTTCAAATTTTGTGGCGTACTCATTCTTTGTCATATTTCCTGTCGCAACCCAAGAAATTCCATCTCCTTGGCATGCCTAGCACTTGCAGGAAAATATTTATCCGAGAAAAGTATTAGAAAACACTTCCTGGGTGATCTCGGTCCTTGACTTGCAACACTCGGCGGATTCCTCTCCACCAATGTTCTCAGCATCTCCTCTCTCGCATGAAGACAACATAAGTTACTTTCTTTTCATCGTGCATCTCATCCCCTCAAAGATTCTCTCTAAATCTTGCATCCACCGACTCGCTTTCTCCGGATCCATCTCGCCTCTAAAGCTGCGGCGGATTATGGCGCCTAAATTCGAGATAAATTTAGGGCATCACCAGTAGCATCTTCTTTGTTGAATTTGCTCTCAAATTTTCTTTGAGTAATCACTTCACCATCTGCCGCATAGCTTCAAGAAGCAACCAATATCGGGTTCTCAACACGATTCACGTTAGCACGTCCTCTCGCCTCTACCAGCCATCTTCTTTCTTCAAACATAACAAAACAAAGTTAGATACATCCTTCTAGATATTTCCGAAAGGATATAAATCACAAAGATCACGAGAGGATCACACAAAGACAAACAAAAACAGACCCAACCACAACCCCAAAAGACTCTAACTTGGGCTCGATACCAACTAATGTAACACCCCTTTGGAGGATGTCACACATAAAAGAAAATAAAAGAAATAGAAATAAAATCTATCCAAGTTGTGAAACATTTGTTAAATATTATTACGGGTTGTAAAATAATTCCTGATAGACAGAAATATGATATAAAAAAATAATGCGGAAAATACGAAATAAAAAAAACATCATCACTAATAATATACATATGATTAAGTTATAAGTTTGTACAAATAATTTACAACAAAGACTACAAATATTTAAACAAAAACAAGTAAAGAAAGCAATAAAAGAGTTAATATATATACAGACATACGCAGACGCGCCAAAAAAAAAACATCATGGTTATCTAATCTTCTGATGGATCACTCTCAGCCTGAAAATGATCATTAGGAGACAAATATCCCGGATGTCTCGACACACGGCGATAACAGGATCTCGCAGTCGATACGATGCTTATCTCACTAGGCTCAGGGTTTTCAGCACCCCAATGACGCCTAATGGATAAGGGTAACTCTAAGTGCAAAAAAAGTGTCGTAGTCATAATCGGTTCTCCATCAAACCGTTGACGTAGAATCACGGTCACACGTCCTGCATACGTCACAGAATCACGATCGCCTCGTAAATGCCAAGCCAGAGAACTCCCATGAAATACCAGCTCTACGAACCCCAAAAATCCTGGAGCTGCCATCCCTCACAATCAATCCAATGGATATGGATGATCGGATGGTTCTTGATCGTCAAACTGATCGTCCGCTTGCTGATCTTCCTCCTCCTCGGGGTACCAGATCTCAATGGGCTGATCCTCTTCCTCGAAGTCTTTACCGCGTAAAATAAATAAACAGAAAATACATATAACAAAGAGGTAAGACAACATAAAATCATCACAACATGGCCAATAAGAAGACGACAAACTATATGTATACAGTTCATGCAATACAAAAAGCTTTAACAGTTATAATAACAGATTGGAGTAGATTTAGATATCATAACAATATATCACATCACAATTAAAACTTCACGAGATAGAATAAGAAAGATAAAAATAAACAGACAAGATATAATAAAAATAACCAAATATAGAAGCAGTAACCAGATAAAATAAACAAATAAAATACAGATAAACAGTTAAAATAGAAATAAATAGATAAGATGAAAATAAAGAAACATAGAGATAAATAAATAATATGACAAAACCCTACTCCATGGAGCTAAAGAAAACACAAGTATCAGAGAGCGGAATGACTCGTAAAATCTATTAGTACCACGGCTGCCCAACCAACTATTGCGCTGTCACACGTTGCGTCTATAGCCCCACGACACAGAATCCATCATCCAGCGTGGTGTAGTTCACGGTCTCACGTTGTGGCACTACGGGCAAATGTACTACTAGATTTCACAAATCTCGATTAAATATAGTGTGTGTTGAGTACCATAGTGTGCTATCGGTTTACCACGGCCCAGCGGAGCTACCAACTGTCCACATGTGGGATCCCGTACACTAAAGTCTCCAAGTTCATTAGAACAATGAACCACACTACGTTTATCGCATCGACAACACGATGTGATTCGTCTCGTCAACCAATCCACCAAAAACTTGGCACACATAAATAGAAAGCACATACGGGTTCACATTTTCCCGACAACGAGATAAACTCTCAAAAGCACATGTACGGGTTCACATTTTCCCGACAAATAAAGATCCTCAAAATAATCATCAGACGGGTTCACATTTTCCCGACAGCGAAAGATTCTCAAAAATAATTTGTACGGGTTCACATTTTCCCGACAGCATAAAATAAATATAGTAACGGTCAATCGCGTAGAAATTTTATCGCGTTTTCATAATTCCGTCGTTTTTACAAACGTTTAAAAAATCGGGTAAAGATATTTTTCTGTTTTTAAAATCGCGTAGCATTTTTAATACGTTTTCTCAATCGCGTAGGATTTTCAAATCATTTTCTTATTCGAATGCCTTTAAAATTACTGTTTAAACAAACAGAAATAGTACTTAGTACATTTAAACTACGTAGAATAATTTTTCATACCGCATACTGTCTTTTGAATATTTTTGCTATCTTATTGGTTCATTTTTACTAAAAATTGACAGTATTTTGTTTAAAAATCATAATAATGGTTTACTAAATTTTTCCATAAAATTTCCATTTACCTAATTTTTTTAACCATATCATTTAATTCTCTTTGAAATCTCTAACATGCTTCAAAACCTAAAGTGAGCTATATGTTAGAAAATTTCTCAAAATTACTTGTATTTTACTTCCTAATGATAAAATTATTAGTTTTAATCCTTTAAGCTTAATTCTACTCAATTTGTTTCTTCAAAAACCATTATAGAAAATTTCTTCTTAACTTGTATTGTCTCTTTTTGATTGAAAAAGGTTTGGAATCAAGTTTTAGAAATCATGATTACCTATAGTGGCATGTTGGCCAAATTTCAGTAAAACCCTTTCATTTGATTTCTAAAATGTCTTTCACCTTTCAAATCATATCAAATGTATTATATTGTCTAAGTTCATTAAATCATATTAGAAAATAGTTAGCAAGAATCAATTTAATCCTTTAGGCATGTTGGCCCAAAATACTAAGTCTTTACCATTTGATTTCTAAATTCATTTTCTTTGATCAAATCAATTTGAAACTTTCTTGATTCTCCTAGGTTAATTAAGTTACACTTTAGGAAAAATCAAGAGAACATTTTGGTCCTCCACATTTGTCATTGCCGTGAGCTATTGGATGTGTTCTTTGGAACACTCATGCAAATTTAAACATGTTATTCACATCCTATACCTTATCATACAATTCTAACACATGCATTATATTTCTAACACATGCAATATATTTTCTAACACATATAACCTAAATTAAAGCTTGTAGACATGCACCTAAAAACTAATAGACATGCAAAATTATTACAATCATCAAACAAGAAAGCTACTAACAATTACCACATAAACTACTAGCAAACATAAAAATTAACACATACACACCAAACAAAGACAACACCACCGAATCCTTATGGACTCTTCAAACATTACAAATCATTCCATCTTCTTACCACCACCAAGGGATGATAAGAATTGTCTTCCTCTTACCTTAAATGAAGACAAATGATATGCTTTCACACCTCCTAGGGTTCGGTTTTCACCTTCAAAAATACCTAGAAATCTCAAACAAAATTTACATGTTACTAACCATGAAAAAGAAGCTAAACCATGGAGAAATCATGGCTTAGAACTTTGAAAAAGAAGAGAGAAAGGAAAAACATGATATTTCACCTTCTAGGTAAAATTTTCAAGGTTGGTTTCCAAGCCCTAAATGGAAGATTTTGAAGAAACTCCCAACTAGAAAGGTTCTTAGAATAGTGTTTAGGTTAAGAAAACTTGGTTAGAAAAATTTTTGGATGGTTGGATGGTCAAGAATGGCTCTTGGCGAATGGTAGGAGAAAAGAACAACAATGGTGGCTAGGGTTTTTGGAAGAGAGAGAAGAGAGAAAAGTGATGAAGATGAAGTGTTATTTTGGTCATCCAAGACCACATGGCCGTAGCCTTCATGGCTGGTCAAAGGGGCCATTGGTTGGCTTCATCCAAGCCCTTGGATGCATTCAAAGGTTAGGATTAAATCTTGATGAACAAGCTTGATTTCTATTGGTTGCTTATGGATGACTCACAAGCCTAGTCACTCATTTCATTTAATTCTCTGTGAGAGTAGTAGTGAGTCACTGCATTCTGGAAAGTTCTACGTTAACGGTGATTAATTAAGCTACCGATCTAACACGATTCTGCTAATTGTGGGTCCCGCAAAATATTTTAGGATCCTTGTCACTAAATTATCTTGACTAATAAAATAATATTATAATAATATAAAATTATTTTATTTGTGATTAAATCTAAAAATTAAAAGATTAATTTTAGTTTCATTCGAGAATCGGGTTAAGTAAGAACCCCAATTCTAAATAATAAAATAAGATTTTCCCCGGCCCGGAAAATATTATTTTCCTACCTCGGAGCAAATCACCCAAAAAGTCCATATAAAATCACAGACAGTATTATCGGACATTAAATCAAGAAGAAAACAATTAAAAACAGCAAAAAACAATAAAACAGTACGTTCGGGACGTAACGGTCATTTTCCCATTTTTTCCCACAACGTAGCTAATCGTCCAAAACGTTCAAATAAAATATCCAGCAGTATTAATTATCTGTATATCTTACAGAAAAATTAAAACAGTAACTCCGAAAAAAATTTTATTTTACCGTCTCGAAGCAAATTACATAAAATGATCAAATAAAATTTGAGCCAGTATTATCGTAATTGTTTTCATACAGAAATCGAGAACAGTAAAATAGGGACACAGCGGTCATTCACACAAAAGCATGAAAAATAACAAACAAGACATTGAGAATATTTTCTAAAAATTGGGGCGTTACAACACTCTAACAAATAAAAATTTCGTCCTCGAAATTCGTTGTTCATCAAAACAAATGAGGATATTGATCCTTCATTTTATCTTCCACTCCCAGGTAGCTTCACCGTCACATCATTCCATATGACCTTCACTAACTCGATCATCTTCCCTCGAAGCTGCTTTACCTTTCTGTCCTCTATTCTGACAGGTAAAGTTTCGTAAGTCAGATTCTCCTTCAACTGCACGTCATCCGGTTGTATAACATGTGTTGGATCTGGTATATACTTCCGTAACTGAGACACATGAAACACGTCATGCAAATTGGATAGAAAAGGCGGCAAAGCAATCGATATGCTACGGGACCTATACGTCGGATAATCGATATGGTCCAATGAATTTAGGAGTAAGCTTCTTAGACTTAATCACTCTTCCCGACACCGGTCGTAGTAGTAACTCTTAAAAACACATGCTCACCCTCCTTAAACTCAAGAGATCGTCTTCGTTTGTCCGCATAACTCTTCTGCCTGCTTTGCGTCGTTCTCATCTTCTCTTGTATCATCTTTACCTTTTCTGTCGTTTGTTGCACAAGATTTGGTCCAATAGTCATACTCTCCCCATCTTGATACCAACACAACGGTGTTCGACATCGCCTTCCATACAATGCTTCATAAGGTGCCATTCCGATGCTTGCGTGAAAACTATTGTTGTAGGTGAATTATCAAGGATAAAAATTCATCCCAACTTCCTCGTTGTTCCAAAACACAAGCACGCAATAAATCCTCCAAAGACTGTATAGTTCTCTCTGTCTGACCATCTGTCTGCGGATGATACGCTGAACTAAATCGTAACTTGGTTCCCATAGCTTCTTGCAGACTTCGCCAAAACCTTGACGTAAACCTCGGATCTCTGTCAGAAACTATACATGTAGGCACTCCATGTAATCTGACAATCTCACTGATGTACAACTGGGTTAATCTTTCCAATGAATATTTAATATTGATTGGTAAGAAATGAGCCGATTTCGTAAGTCTATCGACTATAACCCATATCGAATCATGACCTTTCCTTGTCTTTGGCAAACCAGTAACGAAATCCATAGAAATGCTGTCCCATTTCCATTCTGGAATCGATAATGGTTGCAACATCCCAGCTGGTCTTTGGTGTTCAACTTTCGATTTTTGACAAACTAGGCAAGTTGACACGCATCTAACCCATCACCCTTCATTCCATGCCACCGAGAATAACTTCTTCAAGTCTTGGTACATCTTTGTTATGCCTGGATGCATACTTAATAGACTAGTATGGGCATGTTTCACAATATATTGCCTCAGTTCTCGGTTACGAGGAATACAGATTCTACCCCGAAACCTCAAAATTCCATCAGTTCTTTCTTTGAACTCTACTGTCTCGTCTTGCTTCATTTGCTCCCTTATTCCTTGCAAAAATTTATCGGCATTTTGCTTTTCCCTTATGTCTTCCATCAGCTCGCTTGAGATAGTAACCATATTCATACAGATCTTTCCCGGTTTCAACTCAACAAATGACCACTCATCTCTAAATTGTTCAATGAGCTCATTTTCTTTGATCATCAGCGCAGAAACACTGATAATCTTTCTACTCAAGGCATCGGCCACGACATTCGCCTTACCAGGGTGGTACAAAAGTTGAAAATCGTAATCATTCAGAAATTCTAACCATCTTCGCTGCCTCATATTCAGCTCTTCTTCGGTCGTACAAGTACTTCAAACTCTTGTGATCACTGAAGATGTTGAACGTTGCTCCATAGAGAAAATGTCTCCATATCTTCAAAGCAAAAACCACCGCGGCCAATTCCAAATCATGCGTAGGATAATTCTTCTCATGAACCTTCAATTGTCGAGAAGCATATGCCACCATATTCGGTCTTGCATCAACACGCATCCTAGTCCTTGATAAGAAGCGTCACAATACACATCGAAAGATTTCTTCGAATACGGTAGGATCAACACCGGTGCGAGTTGTTAACCTCTTCTTCAACTCTTGAAAACTCGGCTTCATGCTCTTCCGTCCATTCAAAAGCTTGACTTTTCCTCGTCGGTTATTGTGTAAGCTGGTCCAAGCAATCTTGGAAAAACCTTCGATAAATCTCCGATAATAACCAAGAAGTCCAACAAAACTTCGAACTTCATTCTTGTCTTAGGTCTTTTCCACCGTAAAACAGTCTCCACTTTCGATGGGTCCACCGCAATACCTTCTTTAGAAATTACGTGACCAAGAAATTGGACTTCTTCCAACCAGAACTCACACTTAGCCAATTTCGCATACGGTGCTTCTCCTCAAAATCTGAAGAACAACATTCAGATGTTCAGCATGCTCTTCCTTCGATCGAGAATAGATCAGAATGTCATCGATAAAGATAATGACAAATCTGTCTAGATATGAACGAAAAATCCTGTTTATATAATCCATAAATATGGCAGGAGCATTCGTCACCCCGAATGGCATTACCTGATACTCATAATGTCCATAACGAGTTCGAAAAGCAGTCTTCGGCACATCTTCCCCTCTTACACGAACCGGTGATAACCCGATCGCAGATCTATCTTGGAAAATATCACAGCTCCTCTCAATTGATCCATCAAATCGTCGATTCTTGGAAGCGGATATTTATTCTTGATAGTCACCTTGTTCAACTGCCGATAGTCCACACAAAGTCGTGAAGTTCCATCCTTCTTCTTAACCAAAAGCACCGGCGCACCTACATGGGGAAACGCTAGGTCGTACAAATTCTTTCTCCAACAGTTCCACCAATTGCTTTTTCAGCTCCCCCAACTCTACTGGCGACATACGATACGGTGCAATTGAGATAGGACCTGTTCCCGGTACTAAATCAATTGAGAACTCGATCTCCCGCTCAGGCGGTAAACCAGGTACGTCTTCAGGAAAAACATCCGAAAAATCGTTGACAACAGGAATAGTATTCACATCCTTCTCATTCTTAACTTCTAGAGAAGACAATACCAGATATCCCTGCGCTCTATCTCTCAACAAAGACTTGACCTTAACAGCAGTTAAGAATCCAGACTCTTCTTCCTTAGGAAAAACTATAGTTTTCTTTGCACAATCTATAAGGATATGGTTAGAACATAACCAGTCCATCCCTAAGATTACATCTATCTCAATAAGAGGCAAACAAATCAAATTGACCAAAAACAAACGGCCCTTCACCACAATAGGACAAACCAAACAGATCTTAGAAGTAACTACAGGTTTAGCAGTTGGCGTAGACACACTCAATTTAACATTCGAGAAGACACGAGCAACTTCAGTCTTTCCACACAATCATAGGCAATAAACGAGTGTGTAGCACCCGAGTCATACAATACAGTCAGAAGGTTACCTCCAATGTCACCTTCTCCTTGAATAAGGTCATCAGATTGAGAAACTTCAGATCCCATCATTGTATACACTCGCCCTCCGGATCTCGGTTGAGTATTTCCAGATTTTTGCTGATTAGCTCTAACATGACGAACAACGGGTTTCTTCTCCGGTCGAGTACAATCCTTCGACATATGTCCAGGTCGTCCCACGTTAAAACAGACAGGTTCCCTTGACCGTACAAACTGGAGATATATGGCCCTTCTTACCACATTTAAAACATGTCGGCGTAAACACCACTCTCTCGTCCGCTCCACCACTAGGTACACTCCCTCCAACGGCGGTCGCCGAGTCCGACTTCCTTGTGGTCTAGAATACGACTTACGCAGAAACCGATTTGTATTGCTACCTCCCTCTTTGAAACCTTGTCGGCCCAAAGTTCCGATTCCTCTGATCTCGCGACGGTTCAAGCTCCTCAAGTCGCGCACATGCGTCTACCAAAGTATGAAAATGATTCATATTCAGAGATATTACTCCTCGCTTCAATTCCACTCTCAATCCGGACTCAAACTTCCGACATTTCCATACCTCATCTTGTCGATTTTGAGCATAATCCGAAAATTGAGACAAACTTTCAAATTTTGTGGCGTACTCATTCACTGTCATATTTCCCTGTCGCAACCCAAGAAATTCCATCTCCTTGGCATGCCTAGCACTTGCAGGAAAATATTTATCCAGAAAAGTATTAGAAAACACTTCCCAGGTGATCTCAGTCCCTTCAGCTTGCAACACTCGGCGGATTCCTCTCCACCAATGTTCTGCATCTCCTCTCAGCATGAAGACAACATAAGTTACTTTCTTTTCATCTGTGCATCTCATCCCCTCAAAGATTCTCTCTAAATCTTGCATCCACTGACTCGCTTTCTCCGGATCCATCTCGCCTCTAAACTGCGGCGGATTATGGCGCCTAAATTCAGATAAATTTAGGGCATCAGCCGTAGCATCTTGCTGTTGAGCTGCTCTCAAATTTTGCTGAGTAATCACTTCAGCCATCTGCCGCATAGCTTCAGCAGCAACCAACATCGGGTTCTCAACACGATTCACGTTAGCACGTCCTCGCCTCTACCACCATCTTCTTTCTTCAAACATAACAAAACAAAGTTAGATACATCCTTCTAGATATTTCCGAAAGGATATAAATCACAAAGATCACGAGAGGATCACACAAAGACAAACAAAAACAGACCCAACCACAACCCCAAAAGACTCTAACTTGGGCTCGATACCAACTAATGTAACACCCCTTTGGAGGATGTCACACATAAAAGAAAATAAAAGAAATAGAAATAAAATCTATCCAAGTTGTGAAACATTTGTTAAATATTATTACGGGTTGTAAAATAATTCCCGATAGTACGAAATATGATATAAAAAAATAATGCGGAAAATACGAAATAAAAAAAACATCATCACTAATAATATACATATGATTAAGTTATAATTTGTACAAATAATTTACAACAAAGACTACAAATATTTAAACAAAAACAATAAAGAAAGCAATAAAAGAGTTAATATATATACGACATACGCAGACGCGCCAAAAAAAAAAAAACATCATGGTTATCTAATCCTCGATGGATCACTCTCACCGAAAATGATCATTAGGAGACAAATATCCGGATGTCTCGACACACGGCGATAACGGGATCTCGCGATCGATACGATGCTTATCTCACTAGGCTCAGGGTTTTCAGCACCCCAATGACGCCTAATGGATAAGGGTAACTCTAAGTGCAAAAAAAGTGTCGTAGTCATAATCGGCTCTCCATCAAACCGTTGACGTAGAATCACGGTCACACGTCCTGCATATGTCACAGAATCACGATCGCCTCGTAAATGCCAAGCCGAGAGAACTCCCATGAAATACCAGCTCTACGAACCCCAAAAATCCTGGAGCTGCCATCCTCACAATCAATCCAATGGATATGGATGATCGGATGGTTCTTGATCGTCAAACTGATCGTCCGCTTGCTGATCTTCCTCCTCCTCGGGGTACCAGATCTCAATGGGCTGATCCTCTTCCTCGAAGTCTTTACCGCGTAAAATAAATAAACAGAAAATACATATAACAAAGAGGTAAGACAACATAAAATCATCACAACATGGCCAATAAGAAGACGACAAACTATATGTATACAGTTCATGCAATACAAAAAGCTTTAACAGTTATAATAACAGATTGGAGTAGATTTAGATATCATAACAATATATCACATCACAATTAAAACTTCACAGATAGAATAAGAAAGATAAAAATAAACAGACAAGATATAATAAAAATAACCAAATATAGAAGCAAAGAATCAGATAAAATAAACAAATAAAATACAGATAAACAAGTTAAAATAGAAATAAATAGATAAGATGAAAATAAAGAAACATAGAGATAAATAAATAATATGACAAAACCCTACTCCATGGAGCTAAAGAAAACACAAGTATCGAGAGCGGAATGACTCGTAAAATCTATTAGTACCACGGCTGCCCAACCAACTATTGCGCGGTCACACGTTGCGTCTATAGCCCCACGACACAGAATCCATCATCCGGGCGTGGTGTAGTTCACGGTCTCACGTTGTGGCACTACAGCAAATGTACTACTAGATTTCACAAATCTCGATTAAATATAGTGTGTGTTGAGTACCATAGTGTGCTATCGATTTACCACGGCCCAGCGGAGCTACCAACCGTCCACATGTGGGATCCCGTACACTAAAGTCTCCAAGTTCATTAGAACAATGAACCACACTACGTTTATCGCATCGACAACACGATGTGATTCGTCTCGTCAACCAATCCACCAAAAACTTGGCACACATAAATAGAAAGCACATGACGGGTTCACATTTTCCCGACAACAGATAAACTCTCAAAAGCACATACGGGTTCACATTTTCCCGACAATGAAAGATCCTCAAAATAATCATGACGGGTTCACATTTTCCCGACAAATGAAAGATTCTCAAAAATAATTTGTACGGGTTCACATTTTCCCGACAAAGATAAAATAAATATAGTAACGGTCAATCGCGTAGAAATTTTATCGCGTTTTCACAATTCCGTCGTTTTTACAAACGTTTAAAAAATCGGGTAAAGATATTTTTCTGTTTTTAAAGTCGCGTAGCATTTTTAATACGTTTTCTCAATCGCGTAGGATTTTCAAATCATTTTCTTATTCGAATGCCTTTAAAATTACTTGTTTAAACAAACGTAAATAGTACTTAGTACATTTAAACTACGTAGAATAATTTTTCATACCGCATACTGTCTTTTGAATATTTTTGCTATCTTATTGGTTCATTTTTACTAAAAATTGTCAGTATTTTGTTTAAAAATCATAATAATGGTTTACTAAATTTTTCCATAAAATTTCCATTTACCTAATTTTTTTAACCATATCATTTAATTCTCTTTGAAATCTCTAACATGCTTCAAAACCTAAAGTGAGCTATATGTTAGAAAATTTCTCAAAATTACTGTATTTTACTTCCTAATGATAAAATTATTAGTTTTAATCCTTTAAGCTTAATTCTACTCAATTTGTTTCTTCAAAAACCATTATAGAAAATTTCTTCTTAACTTGTATTGTCTCTTTTTGATTGAAAAAGGTTTGGAATCAAGTTTTAGAAATCATGATTACCTATAGTGGCATGTTGGCCAAATTTAGTAAAACCCTTTCATTTGATTTCTAAAATGTCTTTCACCTTTCAAATCATATCAAATGTATTATATTGTCTAAGTTCATTAAATCATATTAGAAAATAGTTAGCAAGAATCAATTTAATCCTTTAGGCATGTTGGCCCAAAATACTAAGTCTTTACCATTTGATTTCTAAATTCATTTTCTTTGATCAAATCAATTTGAAACTTTCTTGATTCTCCTAGGTTAATTAAGTTACACTTTAGGAAAAATCAAGAGAACATTTTGGTCCTCCACATTTGTCATTGCCGTGAGCTATTGGATGTGTTCTTTGGAACACTCATGCAAATTTAAACATGTTATTCACATCCTATACCTTATCATACAATTCTAACACATGCATTATATTTCTAACACATGCAATATATTTTCTAACACATATAACCTAAATTAAAGCTTGTAGACATGCACCTAAAAACTAATAGACATGCAAAATTATTACAATCATCAAACAAGAAAGCTACTAACAATTACCACATAAACTACTAGCAAACATAAAAATTAACACATACACACCAAACAAAGACAACACCACCGAATCCTTATGGACTCTTCAAACATTACAAATCATTCCATCTTCTTACCACCACCAAGGGATGATAAGAATTGTCTTCCTCTTACCTTAAATGAAGACAAATGATATGCTTTCACACCTCCTAGGGTTCGGTTTTCACCTTCAAAAATACCTAGAAATCTCAAACAAAATTTACATGTTACTAACCATGAAAAAGAAGCTAAACCATGGAGAAATCATGGCTTAGAACTTTGAAAAAGAAGAGAGAAAGGAAAAACATGATATTTCACCTTCTAGGTAAAATTTTCAAGGTTGGTTTCCAAGCCCTAAATGGAAGATTTTGAAGAAACTCCCAACTAGAAAGGTTCTTAGAATAGTGTTTAGGTTAAGAAAACTTGGTTAGAAAAATTTTTGGATGGTTGGATGGTCAAGAATGGCTCTTGGCCGAATGGTAGGAGAAAAGAACAACAATGGTGGCTAGGGTTTTTGGAAGAGAGAGAAGAGAGAAAAGTGATGAAGATGAAGTGTTATTTTGGTCATCCAAGACCACATGGCCGTAGCCTTCATGGCTGGTCAAAGGGCCATTGGTTGGCTTCATCCAAGCCCTTGGATGCATTCAAAGGTTAGGATTAAATCTTGATGAACAAGCTTGATTTCTATTGGTTGCTTATGGATGACTCACAAGCCTAGTCACTCATTTCATTTAATTCTCTGAGTCACTAGTGAGTCACTGCTCGAAAGTTCTATGTTAACGGTGATTAATTAAGCTACCGATCTAACTGTTTCGCTAATTGTGGGTCCCGCAAAATATTTAGGATCCACTTTGTCACTAAATTATCTTGACTAATAAAATAATATTATAATAATATAAAATTATTTTATTTGACAGTTAAATCCTAAAAATTAAAAGATTAATTTTAGTTTCATTCAGAATCGGGTTAAGTAAGAACCCCCAATTCTAAATAATAAAATAAGATTTTCCCCGGCCCGGAAAATATTATTTTCCTGCCTCGGAGCAAATCACCCAAAAAGTCCATATAAAATCACAGACAGTATTATCGGACATTAAATCAAGAAGAAAACAATTAAAAACAACAAAAACAGCGAAAACAGCACGTTCGGGACGTAACGGTCATTTTCCTATTTTTTCCCACAACGTAGCTAATCGTCCAAAACGTTCAAATAAAATATCCAGCAGTATTAATTATCTGTATATCTTACAGAAAAATTAAAACAATAACTCCAAAAAATTTTATTTTACCGTCTCGAAGCAAATTACATAAAATGATCAAATAAAATTTGAGCCAAGATATCGTAATTGTTTTCATACAGAAATCGAGAACAGGAAAATAGGGACACAGCGGTCATTCACACAAAAGCATGAAAAATAACAAACAGTACATTCAGAATATTTTCTAAAAATTGGGGCGTTACAACACTCCCCAACAAATAAAAATTTCGTCCTCGAAATTCGTTGTTCATCAAAACAAATGAGGATATTGATCCTTCATTTTATCTTCCAACTCCCAGGTAGCTTCACCCGTCACATCATTCCATATGACCTTCACTAACTCGATCATCTTCCCTCGAAGCTGCTTTACCTTTCTGTCCTCTATTCTGACAGGTAAAGTTTCGTAAGTCAGATTCTCCTTCAACTGCACGTCATCCGGTTGTATAACATGTGTTGGATCTGGTATATACTTCCGTAACTGAGACACATGAAACACGTCATGCAAATTGGATAGAAAAGGCGGCAAAGCAATCGATATGCTACAGACCTATACGTCGGATAATCTGATATGGTCCAATGAATTTAGGAGTAAGCTTCTTAGACTTAATCACTCTTCCGACACCAGTCGTAGGAGTAACTCTTAAAAACACATGCTCACCCTCCTTAAACTCAAGAGATCGTCTTCGTTTGTCCGCATAACTCTTCTGCCTGCTTTGCGTCGTTCTCATCTTCTCTTGTATCATCTTTACCTTTTCTGTCGTTTGTTGCACAAGATTTGGTCCAATAGTCATACTCTCCCCATCTTGATACCAACACAACGGTGTTCGACATCGCCTTCCATACAATGCTTCATAAGGTGCCATTCCGATGCTTGCGTGAAAACTATTGTTGTAGGTGAATTCTATCAAGGATAAAAATTCATCCCAACTTCCTCGTTGTTCCAAAACACAAGCACGCAATAAATCCTCCAAAGACTGTATAGTTCTCTCTGTCTGACCATCCGTCTGCGGATGATACGCTGAACTAAATCGTAACTTGGTTCCCATAGCTTCTTGCAGACTTCGCCAAAACCTTGACGTAAACCTCGGATCTCTGTCAGAAACTATACATGTAGGCACTCCATGTAATCTGACAATCTCACTGATGTACAACTGGGTTAATCTTTCCAATGAATATTTAATATTGATTGGTAAGAAATGAGCCGATTTCGTAAGTCTATCGACTATAACCCATATCGAATCATGACCTTTCCTTGTCTTTGGCAAACCAAGAACGAAATCCATAGAAATGCTTTGTCCCATTTCCATTCTCGGAATCGATAATGGTTGCAACATCCCAAACTGGTCTTTGGTGTTCAACTTTCGATTTTTGACAAACTAGGCAAGTTGACACGCATCTAACCACATCACCCTTCATTCCATGCCACCGAATAACTTCTTCAAGTCTTGGTACATCTTTGTTATGCCTGGATGCATACTTAATAGACTAGTATGGGCATGTTTCACAATATATTGCCTCAGTTCTCGGTTACGAGGAATACGATTCTACCCGAAACCTCAAAATTCCATCGTTCTTTCTTTGAACTCTCTTGTCTCGTCTTGCTTCATTTGCTCCCTTATTCCTTGCAAAAATTTATCGGCATTTTGCTTTTCCCTTATGTCTTCCATCAGCTCGCTTGAGATAGTAACCATATTCATACAGATCTTTCCCGGTTTCAACTCAACAAATGACCACTCATCTCTAAATTGTTCAATGAGCTCATTTTCTTTGATCATCAGCGCAGAAACACTGATAATCTTTCTACTCAAGGCATCGGCCACGACATTCGCCTTACCAGGGTGGTACAAAAGTTGAAAATCGTAATCATTCAGAAATTCTAACCATCTTCGCTGCCTCATATTCAGCTCCTTCTGGTCGTACAAGTACTTCAAACTCTTGTGATCACTGAAGATGTTGAACGTTGCTCCATAGAGAAAATGTCTCCATATCTTCAAAGCAAAAACCACCGCGGCCAATTCCAAATCATGCGTAGGATAATTCTTCTCATGAACCTTCAATTGTCGAGAAGCATATGCCACCATATTCCGGTCTTGCATCAACACGCATCCTAGTCCTTGATAAGAAGCGTCACAATACACATCGAAAGATTTCTTCGAATCTGGTAGGATCAACACCGGTGCAGTTGTTAACCTCTTCTTCAACTCTTGAAAACTGGCTTCATGCTCTTCCGTCCATTCAAAAGCTTGACTTTTCCTCGTCAGTTGTGTAAGTGGTCCAGCAATCTTGGAAAAACCTTCGATAAATCTCCGATAATAACCAAAGAAGTCCAACAAAACTTCGAACTTCACATTCTTGTCTTAGGTCTTTTCCCCGTAAAACGATCTCCACTTTCGATGGGTCCACCGCAATACCTTCTTTAGAAATTACGTGACCAAGAAATTAGACTTCTTCCAACCAGAACTCACACTTAGCCAATTTCGCATACAGCTGCTTCTCCCTCAAAATCTGAAGAACAACATTCAGATGTTCAGCATGCTCTTCCTTCGATCGAGAATAGATCAGAATGTCATCGATAAAGATAATGACAAATCTGTCTAGATATGGACGAAAAATCCTGTTTATATAATCCATAAATATGGCAGGAGCATTCGTCACCCCGAATGGCATTACCTGATACTCATAATGTCCATAACGAGTTCAAAAAGCAGTCTTCGGCACATCTTCCCCTCTTACACGAATCTGGTGATAACCCGATCGCAGATCTATCTTGGAAAATATCACAGCTCCTCTCAATTGATCCATCAAATCGTCGATTCTTGGAAGCGGATATTTATTCTTGATAGTCACCTTGTTCAACTGTCGATAGTCCACACAAAGTCGTGAAGTTCCATCCTTCTTCTTAACCAAAAGCACTGGCGCACCCCATGGGGAAACGCTAGGTCGTACAAATTCTTTCTCCAACAGTTCCACCAATTGCTTTTTCAGCTCCCCCAACTCTACTGGCGACATACGATACGGTGCAATTGAGATAGGACCTGTTCCCGGTACTAAATCAATTGAGAACTCGATCTCCCGCTCAGGCGGTAAACCAGGTACGTCTTCAGGAAAAACATCCGAAAAATCGTTGACAACAGGAATAGTATTCACATCCTTCTCATTCTTAACTTCTAGAGAAGACAATACCAGATATCCCTGCGCTCCATCTCTCAACAAAGACTTGACCTTAACAGCAGTTAAGAATCCAGACTCTTCTTCCTTAGGAAAAACTATAGTTTTCTTTGCACAATCTATAAGGATATGGTTAGAACATAACCAGTCCATCCCTAAGATTACATCTATCTCAATAAGAGGCAAACAAATCAAATTGACCAAAAACAAACGGCCCTTCACCACAATAGGACAAACCAAACAGATCTTAGAAGTAACTACAGGTTTAGCAGTTGGCGTAGACACACTCAATTTAACATTCAGAGAAGACACAGGCAACTTCAGTCTTTCCACACAATCATAGGCAATAAACGAGTGTGTAGCACCCGAGTCATACAATACAGTCAGAAGGTTACCTCCAATGTCACCTTCTCCTTGAATAAGGTCATCAGATTGAGAAACTTCAGATCCCATCATTGTATACACTCGCCCTCCAGATCTCGGTTGAGTATTTCCAGATTTTTGCTGATTAGCTCTAACATGACGAACAACAGGTTTCTTCTCTGGTCGAGTACAATCCTTCGACATATGTCCAGGCTGTCCACAGTTAAAACAGACAGTTCCCTTGACTGTACAATATGGAGATATATGGCCCTTCTTACCACATTTAAAACATGTCGGCGTAAACACCACTCTCTGTCCTGCTCCACCACTAGGTACACTCCCTCCAACTGGCGGTCGCTGAGTCTGACTTCCTTGTGGTCTAGAATACGGCTTACGCAGAAACCGATTTGTATTGCTACCTCCCCTCTTTGAAACCTTGTCGGCCCAAAGTTCCGATTCCTCTGATCTCGCGACGGTTCAAGCTCCTCAAGTCGCGCACATGCGTCTACCAAAGTATGAAAATGATTCATATTCAGAGATATTACTCCTCGCTTCAATTCCACTCTCAATCCGGACTCAAACTTCCGACATTTCCATACCTCATCTTGTCGATTTTGAGCATAATCCAAAAATTGAGACAAACTTTCAAATTTTGTGGCGTACTCATTCACTTGTCATATTTCCCCTGTCGCAACCCAAGAAATTCCATCTCCTTGGCATGCCTAGCACTTGCAGGAAAATATTTATCCGAGAAAAGTATTAGAAAACACTTCCCTGGTGATCTCGGTCCCTTCACTTGCAACACTCGGCGGATTCCTCTCCACCAATGTTCTCGCATCTCCTCTCAAACATGAAGACAACATAAGTTACTTTCTTTTCATCCGTGCATCTCATCCCCTCAAAGATTCTCTCTAAATCTTGCATCCACCGACTCGCTTTCTCCGGATCCATCTCGCCTCTAAATGCGGCGGATTATGGCGCCTAAATTCGAGATAAATTTAGGGCATCACCGTAGCATCTTCTTTGTTGAGTTGCTCTCAAATTTTCTTTGAGTAATCACTTCACCATCCGCCGCATAGCTTCAAGAAGAACCAACATCGGGTCCTCAACACGATTCACGTTAGCACGTCCTCTCGCCTCTACCAGCCATCTTCTTTCTTCAAACATAACAAAACAAAGTTAGATACATCCTTCTAGATATTTCCGAAAGGATATAAATCACAAAGATCACAGAGGATCACACAAAGACAAACAAAAACAGACCCAACCACAACCCCAAAAGACTCTAACTTGGGCTCTGATACCAACTAATGTAACACCCCTTTGGAGAATGTCACACATAAAAGAAAATAAAAGAAATAGAAATAAAATCTATCCAAGTTGTGAAACATTTGTTAAATATTATTACGGGTTGTAAAATAATTCCTGATAGACAGAAATATGATATAAAAAGATAATGCGGAAAATACGAAATAAAAAAAACATCATCACTAATAATATACATATGATTAAGTTATAAGCTGTACAAATAATTTACAACAAAGACTACAAATATTTAAACAAAAACAGTAAAGAAAGCAATAAAAGAGTTAATATATATACAGACATACGCAGACGCGCCAAAAAAAAAACATCATGGTTATCTAATCCTCTGATGGATCACTCTCAGCCTGAAAATGATCATCAGGAGACAAATATCCCGGATGTCTCGACACACGGCGATAACGGGATCGCGCAGTCGATACGATGCTTATCTCACTAGGCTCAGGGTTTTCAGCACCCCAATGACGCCTAATGGATAAGGGTAACTCTAAGTGCAGAAAAAGTGTCGTAGTCATAATCGGTTCTCCATCAAACCGTTGACGTAGAATCACGGTCACACGTCCTGCATACGTCACAGAATCACGATCGCCTCGTAAATGCCAAGCCAGAGAACTCCCATGAAATACCAGCTCTACGAACCCCAAAATCCGGAGTGCCATCCTCACAATCAATCCAATGGATATGGATGATCGGATGGTTCTTGATCGTCAACCGATCGTCCGCTGGCGATCTTCCTCCTCCTCGGGGTACCAGATCTCAATGGGCTGATCCTCTTCCTCGAAGTCTTTACCGCGTAAAATAAATAAACAGAAAATACATATAACAAAGAGGTAAGACAACATAAAATCATCACAACATGGCCAATAAGAAGACGACAAACTATATGTATACAGTTCATGCAATACAAAAAGCTTTAACAGTTATAATAACAGATTGGAGTAGATTTAGATATCATAACAATATATCACATCACAATTAAAACTTCACGAGATAGAATAAGAAAGATAAAAATAAACAGACAAGATATAATAAAAATAACCAAATATAGAAGCAAGAACAGATAAAATAAACAAATAAAATATAGATAAAAAGTTAAAATAGAAATAAATAGATAAGATGAAAATAAAGAAACATAGAGATAAATAAATAATATGACAAAACCCTACTCCATGGAGCTAAAGAAAACACAAGTATCAGAGAGCGGAATGACTCGTAAAATCTATTAGTACCACGGCTGCCCAACCAACTATTGCGCTGTCACACGTTGCGTCTATAGCCCCACGACACAGGAATCCATCATCCAGGCGTGGTGTAGTTCACGGTCTCACGTTGTGGCACTACAGGCAAATGTACTACTAGATTTCACAAATCTCGATTAAATATAGTGTGTGTTGAGTACCATAGTGTGCTATCGATTTACCACGGCCCAGCGGAGCTACCAACTGTCCACATGTGGGATCCCGTACACTAAAGTCTCCAAGTTCATTAGAACAATGAACCACACTACGTTTATCGCATCGACAACACGATGTGATTCGTCTCGTCAACCAATCCACCAAAAACTTGGCACACATAAATAGAAAGCACATACGGGTTCACATTTTCCCGACAGCAGATAAACTCTCAAAAGCCCGTACGGGTTCACATTTTCCCGACAGCGAAAGATCCTCAAAATAATCTGTACGGGTTCACATTTTCCCGACAATGAAAGATTCTCAAAAATAATTTGTACGGGTTCACATTTTCCCGACAAAGATAAAATAAATATAGTAACGGTCAATCGCGTAGAAATTTTATCGCGTTTTCACAATTCCGTCGTTTTTACAAACGTTTAAAAAATCGGGTAAAGATATTTTTCTGTTTTTAAAGTCGCGTAGCATTTTTAATACGTTTTCTCAATCGCGTAGGATTTTCAAATCATTTTCTTATTCGAATGCCTTTAAAATTACTTGTTTAAACAAAAAGAAATAGTACTTAGTACATTTAAACTACGTAGAATAATTTTTCATACCGCATATCTTGTCTTTTGAATAATTTTGCTATCTTATTGGTTCATTTTTACTAAAAATTGACAAGTATTTTGTTTAAAAATCATAATAATGGTTTACTAAATTTTTCCATAAAATTTCCATTTACCTAATTTTTTTAACCATATTATTTAATTCTCTTTGAAATCTCTAACATGCTTCAAAACCTAAAGTGAGCTATATGTTAGAAAATTTCTCAAAATTACTGTATTTTACTTCCTAATGATAAAATTATTAGTTTTAATCCTTTAAGCTTAATTCTACTCAATTTGTTTCTTCAAAAACCATTATAGAAAATTTCCTCTTAACTTGTATTGTCTCTTTTTGATTGAAAAAGGTTTGGAATCAAGTTTTAGAAATCATGATTACCTATAGTGGCATGTTGGCCAAATTTCGCAAAACCCTTTCATTTGATTTCTAAAATGTCTTTCACCTTTCAAATCATATCAAATGTATTATATTGTCTAAGTTCATTAAATCATATTAGAAAATAGTTAGCAAGAATCAATTTAATCCTTTAGGCATGTTGGCCCAAAATACTAAGTCTTTACCATTTGATTTCTAAATTCATTTTCTTTGATCAAATCAATTTGAAACTTTCTTGATTCTCCTAGGTTAATTAAGTTACACTTTAGGAAAAATCAAGAGAACATTTTGGTCCTCCACATTTGTCATTGCCGTGAGCTATTGGATGTGTTCTTTGGAACACTCATGCAAATTTAAACATGTTATTCACATCCTATACCTTATCATACAATTCTAACACATGCATTATATTTCTAACACATGCAATATATTTTCTAACACATATAACCTAAATTAAAGCTTGTAGACATGCACCTAAAAACTAATAGACATGCAAAATTATTACAATCATCAAACAAGAAAGCTACTAACAATTACCACATAAACTACTAGCAAACATAAAAATTAACACATACACACCAAACAAAGACAACACCACCGAATCCTTATATGGACTCTTCAAACATTACAAATCATTCCATCTTCTTACCACCACCAAGGGATGATAAGAATTGTCTTCCTCTTACCTTAAATGAAGACAAATGATATGCTTTCACACCTCCTAGGGTTCGGTTTTCACCTTCAAAAATACCTAGAAATCTCAAACAAAATTTACATGTTACTAACCATGAAAAAGAAGCTAAACCATGGAGAAATCATGGCTTAGAACTTTGAAAAAGAAGAGAGAAAGGAAAAACATGATATTTCACCTTCTAGGTAAAATTTTCAAGGTTGGTTTCCAAGCCCTAAATGGAAGATTTTGAAGAAACTCCCAACTAGAAAGGTTCTTAGAATAGTGTTTAGGTTAAGAAAACTTGGTTAGAAAAATTTTTGGATGGTTGGATGGTCAAGAATGGCTCTTGGCCGAATGGTAGGAGAAAAGAACAACAATGGTGGCTAGGGTTTTTGGAAGAGAGAGAAGAGAGAAAAGTGATGAAGATGAAGTGTTATTTTGGTCATCCAAGACCACATGGCCGTAGCCTTCATGGCTGGTCAAAGGGGCCATTGGTTGGCTTCATCCAAGCCCTTGGATGCATTCAAAGGTTAGGATTAAATCTTGATGAACAAGCTTGATTTCTATTGGTTGCTTATGGATGACTCGAAGCCTAGTCACTCATTTCATTTAATTTCTCTGTAGTGAGTCACTGTTTTCGGAAAGTTCTACTGTTAACGGTGATTAATTAAGCTACCGATCTAACTGTTTACGCTAATTGTGGGTCCCGCAAAATATTTCCGGATCCCTTTGTCACTAAATTATCTTGACTAATAAAATAATATTATAATAATATAAAATTATTTTATTTGTGATTAAATCCTAAAAATTAAAAGATTAATTTTAGTCTCATTCGAGAATCGGGTTAAGTAAGATCCCCTAATTCTAAATAATAAAATAAGATTTTCCCGGCCAGGAAAATATTATTTTTCTGCCTCGAGCAAATCACCCAAAAAGTCCATATAAAATCACAGTGCAGTATTATCGGACATTAAATCAAGAAGAAAACAATTAAAAACAAAGCAAAAAAATAAAACAAGACGTTCGGGACGTAACGGTCATTTTCTCATTTTTTTCCACAACGTAGCTAATCGTCCAAAACGTTCAAATAAAATATCCAGCAGTATTAATTATCTGTATATCTTACAGAAAAATTAAAACAGTAACTCCAAAAAATTTTTATTTTACCGTCTCGAAGCAAATTACATAAAATGATCAAATAAAATTTGAGCCAGTATTATCGTAATTGTTTTCATACAGAAATCGAGAACAGTAAAATAGGGACACAGCGGTCATTCACACAAAAGCATGAAAAACAACAAACAGTACATTCAGAATATTTTCTAAAAATTGGGGCGTTACAAGGATGCCTTTTTCTTTTCAAAACAGTGCTTCCTCCCTTCATCAATGGCCTTAGGAATGCTTCCAACAACATTTTGAACTTGATAAGGATTTGGTTGTCCCAAAAGAACCTTTCTATGAGAGATCCCACTAGGCCATGGTGGTTTCAGTTGATCAATAGATGAAGGACCAATTTGTAATAGAGCATTGATGATGGGAGGACCTTTATTTATTTTAGCAACTTGAGTTTTAGGAAGGTCGACATTAACATTGTATGATGGTGGGGTGGTCTTTGATAGCTAAGGCTTCCTGCTTCTTAACTTGAATGATATTGATAGGGGCATGGAGATTTGACATTGGGAAAAATTTAGCCTCCCCAAAGACATTGATGGTCACATAATCGCCATCCACTCTTAAGATGAGCTCACCTCGAGGTACATCAATCACGGCTCCTGAAATTGCTAGAAAGGGTCTTCTATGAATGAGAGGAATATCAGTGTCCTCTTCTATATTCAGCACCACAAAATCAACTGGGCAAATAAATTTGTCCTCCTTCACCAAAACATCTTCCACCACACTGCGAGGGTAAGCGATGGATCTATCCATCAACTGTAGTGACATGTTGGTGGTCTTTGGTTCCTGCATTCCCAATTTCTTAAATACAGAGAAATGTATCAAATTAATATTCGCACCTAAATCATATAATGTTTTCTCAAAATAAGAGTTACTAATAGAGCAAGAAATAGTGAAACTCCCTGGATCTTTTAACTTCGGTGGCAGTTTCTTTAAGAGAATGGTAGAGCACTCCTCATTTAGCCTTATTATTTCAAATTACTCAAGCTTGTGTTTTCTTGTAAGTATTTCCTTTAACAATTTTGCATACTTGGACATTTGGGAGATGACTTCAACAAATAGAATGTTATTGTGCAATTTTTTGAACATCTCCAAGAAATTGGTAAACTGCTTATCTTCCTTAGTGTTCTTGAGCCTTTGAGGGAATGGGGTCTTAGCATATGGTGATGGTTCATATACTGTGTTCTGCTCACGATCCTTCTTCGCTCTCCGCCTCTTTGGTTGTTCTTTCTCAACCACTCCTTCTTTACTGTCATCTAGAATTGAGACATCTTTAGTAAGAACATTGTGTTTATTTTTCTCAATTCCTGGCTTTGTTCATCTGTCCTTCTAAAGTCTTGCCACTTCTCAGGGTAATTGCATTGGCATATTGCTTCGAATTAGGCTCAGGTAATGTCCTCGGTGCCCTTTCTGACATCAATGTAGTCAACCGACTAATTTGAGTTTTCATGCTCTTCATTATTGCCTTTGAATTATGCATATATTTAATTACAAAATATTCAAAATTTTGCTTCTCTTCAGTTGCTTGGGAGCCTAGAGGTGGTTGCGGAGCTCTCTGATGACTCTGTTGACTGCCCTATTGATTTGCCCATTTCAAAATGGGGTGGTCCCTTCAACCAGGATTGTACTGCTACCAGTTGAAATTACTAACAAAATTTGCTCCTTTGGGCTCAGGGGCAAAGGGATTACCAACTTGACAGTTTGCACTTCTATGTCCCTGTCTGCCACATGCTTCAAATATGATTGGTGGGGTTGCACTATTTGTCACCATCAAAGTCTCAACCTTCTTCTTCAATGCTTCCAATTGACTCAGAATACTAGTAGAAGAGTCAACAACATGCACACCAACTTGTTTCTTAGGCACCTGGCGCTCATTTTACCTTTGATAATTGTTAAGCGTCATTTTTTCAATCAATGCATGAATTTCAGTCAGTGTTTTCCTCTAGATTGTACCTCTCGCTGCGACATCAATAAGTGAACAGTTGGCAGGTGACAAACCATTGTAAAAAGTTTGTACCTGCTACCATAAGGGTAATCCGTGATATGAACATCTCCTTATCAATTCTTGAAAATGTTCCCAAGCTTCATAAAGAGTATTCATATCAAACTGCACAAAAGAAGAAATGTCATTCCTTAACTTAGCAAATTTAGAAGGAGGAAAATACTTAGCTAGAAATTGTTGTATCAACAATTCACATGTGGTGATGGAACCCCTTAGTAGTGATGTTAACTATTGACTAGCCTTGTCCCTATGAGAGAAAGGAAAGAGTCGCAATCGGATTGCATCATCTGTCATCCCATTATACTTTATAGTATCACACAACTGCAAGAACCTGACCAAATGCTTATTTTGATCATCCGAAGGCAAACCAACAAACTGAACAGAAGTTTGAATCATGGAGATCAATGTCGGTTTGATCTCATAGTTGTTAGCTGTCACAGCTGGTCTTGTAATACTCCCATCATACCCTTCAGTTGTGGACATGCAATATTCAAGCATTGTTTGGTCCAATGGGGTAGCTCGTTTGTCACGATTCCCCTCAATTGTTGTCTCTCTCTCCATCTTCCTTGTAGCTTCTTCAGTCACAGCTTCAGTATTAGATTGCTTTCTTAACCTATGAGCTATTTTTTTAATTTTTGGATCAAATGTCAGATTAGGAAATTGAGAATGAGTAAGCAAAAACAAGAAATATAAGTAAAGAGATGAAGTGACAAATTAATTAAAAATAAAAAAAAATAAGAATTAAAATAAAAGTGCATCCAAATTAACTAGATCTTTTCTCTTCTAATATTACGAAACTTATTCCTCGGCCATGGCGCCAAAAACTTAATATGCATAAAATACACTAAGAGCAAGTGCACTCTATCGGAAAGTAATATAAGACTTGAGTCCTAGTTGTTAATTCCACGAGGAATAAGAAGTAATTATTAAATTTGTTAAGCCCTTTGTTATTTAAACAATTGGAAGTGTCAGATTAAACTCAAAATAAAATTAAACCACAAATAAAGAAGAAAGATGAACAATCAAACAATATAGAGAGAAATCAATTAGAGAGAAATTAGGGTGCATGTTCAGTTCAATCCAACTAATTAGATTTTCATTCATTTAAAATGTAAAGTAATTCTCTTGCCAATATTCTCTTATTTGCTATTGAATCCCAATGGTCATGGATGAAACAATATTTTATTCCCAATTTAATTTACTGATGCGGATTAAAGTATGCAAACTCAAGTACAAGTTGTCTCAAGTAATAAATTTCTCGAGAGTCCGAGGTTGATCCATAGGGAATTGATGAAGAAAAATCCTTTGGGGTAATGAATTGATTTGTCACAATAATAAAGATAATAAAACTTGTTCACAATTAAAAAAAGAACTTCCTTGGGCTAGGAGATCCACTTTTGATAATAAATTAAGAATATGATTAATTCTTTTTTTTTATAACTCAATTGAAATTCACATACAATGGAGGTTCCAATCGAAAAATCAAACATTCAAAGTCCATTTAGAATTATATACGTAGTTATATTATAGTTCCTTTAATTATTTACTAACACCAACACTTGTAAATGGGTTCAAGCATTCATTGTGCTAAACCACTTGTCTACAATGAATCAAGAACTCCACTTTACAAGGATGATTTCTAAATTGATTGGAAACTAAATACAACGCATATAATGACCACTTGATAATATATCATTTAAGTACAATAAAGAAATTAATCTAACATTATTTTTATTACCAAAAGCTTCACCCTTTTACCCAAGCAAGATGAAGATTAATTACTCATGAACAAGAAGAAAGAAAGATGAACATAACTTCAATTTAGAATAAAGAAAACTACAACAAGAGAAACAAATAACACAATAGCATAATCTAAGCTAAGATTCCCCAAAATGATCAGCTAATGCTCCTTCATATAGAGCTTGAGGAGTACAAAATGACAATAAAATTATTTAATGAATGGGTAGATGATAGGTGGATGAGTGGAAAATGACAATGAAGTTATTTAATGAGTAGGTAGATGATGGGTGGATAAGTGAAAAATGACAATGAAGTTAATTAATGAGTAGGTGGATGATTAATGAATGAGTGAATGATTAATGATGCTTTTCTCTCCACTCGTACCAACTAATTCAATTATCTTCACACAATTATAACACTGTCAAAATGTCATTTTCTAGAAAATTGGTCTTCATTAAAGTTGAAAGATTTTGTCTTTTCTTTCCAATGCCACTAGTTTTATCTCCATACAACACCTACAACTCAAATTCCAATTGAATCACTGCACACTACTCAGGCCCAATTACAGCTCCTCTGTTATGACTTACAAGCCCAATATGACCTATAAGCCATCCGAACTGGCTCTTGTGTTCTTCATGAAAGTTGTAGATTTGGGTCTTAACTTTCAAATATAACTTTTCAGCTCAATGAAATTCATACAGCCCCAAGTTATGCCCTAATTAGTGCACACTACTCGGGTTCTAGTAACAGAACTCATTTTTTTATTTCTAGGCCCAATTAGCTCCACTAGATGTCTGATTGAGACTTCGAGCTCTTCATCAAAATTGTAGAACTTTCTCTTAGCTTTCCTACAAGGTAAAATTTATAATTTCTAGACATCTAGAACTCAATATATGGCTAAAATATAGAAATAGTGTAAAATATCAACAATGCTGAAAAATATCAATTAAGCCTAATTTGAACCCAAACTTACAAAACATGACCAAGTTCAATCAATTAAGTACATAGAGAGTGTAAATGATTAACAATAAGGGTTTATTAATGTATAAAATATATAATTGTCAAATTCTCCCACACTTAATTTTTTGTACTCCTGGGCAAAACACAATAGACCAAAGCTAGGAAACAAAGAAAAACAACACAAACTCAAAAGGTAAAAACTCTAAAAGACTCGATGAATCAAGAAGAGCAACTAGAAATTCAAGGGATCAAAGCATTAATGAGGTAACATTTCTTCACATCTTAAACCAATAAGCAAGGAAACTTCAGTTGAAAAAAATGAATCAAGAATGATAGATTCTCATAGAATTTACTCTTAATCCCTCAAGTGTTTAAAAGGTAAGTATTTCACTCTACTCAACCCATGAAAAATTGCACTACCATAAGCTTGCTTATCTTCTACTTCTCCATTACTCAGAACACATGCACACACATATCATGAGGACTTTATTCAAAGTTGTAATGGGATCAAGGTAAAGGAGCGCGGTAATATGGATTTGACAAGTTAAAAACCAAAGAGAATAAAAGAGCATGAAAGCTAAGTTCAATTAACAAGCATGAAAGTTTATCCCAACTCCACCTAATACAAATTCCCTTTACATATTCTTTTCCCTTCCTTTTTTGCCTTGTTGACCATTCTCTACATATTTGTTTTTGTTTTTTTTAGATCATAAATATACACATATATATTTTTTTTAATTAGCTACTCTTTCCTTTTTCACCAACCATTTTGCACACATACTCTCACACTTTGTTCAAGAACTCATCCATTAACAAAGTCAATGCTCTCTTATTCCCTAAAGTCAAGTAAGAACATGATTTTTCAATTAAGGCACATAATGAACTAGAAACAAGGAATAGTCAAATAATCTCCAAGGGGTTAAGCAAGGAAAAATAGGTAATTTCCAATGCCTTACGTTAGTAGAAATCAGAGAATTTCTAAGAAGTCATAAGAATGCTTGATATCATATTAAGACAATATGCTGCTGAGCAAGGCTGCCTATTTGGTTAAAGTAGCTATTTCAAGAAAAATGCCTCAATCATATTTATGTATGCAGGTAAAAATATAGCCTCAAAAAGAATCAAAGCAAGTTCTAGAGTACCAATTCCATAAGTGAAAATCACACAAGAAAGAAAAGAATGGTACAAATGTTCAATCCATTCATTAACAGACTCAAAATCTCATAAGGCATATTTCTATCATTCTCAATCCACCATTTCAACATTCATATCCAAGCATGAGATTTTTAAGAAAGAAGACAATTTATGCTAAGATCCAAGAATCCGTTTGCTACTTCTGTACAAAATAATTATTTTCTCAACTAAGATGTGTCTCAAGAGTAAACTTGCTTCCAAGGCAAAATTTACTCCTTACTCTGCCATCCTTAATTAGTTTTACTACGAATAGGTTTCTGACAATCATATCAATAAATATACTTCCTCAATTAAGATGCGTCTCAAGAGCAAACTTTACTCCTTAGTCTGCCATCCTTAATTAGTTTAGTAAGTAACTGACAATCATATCATACTTCCTAATTTTTTTTATCAACTATCCTTCTCCCCAACCTGATCACAACATTGTCTGCAATGTTAAAATATAGATGAGTAAAGGATAGAAGATAGTACCTGTTGGAGAAATCTAACACAAATTTAAACAAAAATAAAGTACGATAAATAAAATCAAAGGTAAAGGAAAGTTATAGACGAAGTGTCAGATCTGGCTTTCTTTTCAAGTTGCTTCCCTCTCTGCTTCCTTTTGACCAATCTATCTGAGTTATTGCTGGATCAGGTTTATAAACAAAAGTTTCTAATTTATTAATCAACTCATCAATAAGGAAATTAGAGATAAGAAGTAGTCTTGCCACAGGTGTGATAAATTTCTGTTCCACAGCATGGTTAAGAATAGATAATAAATCAGAAAAAAATTATTAATATTTAACAAATTTATAGATTTATGGTGGATGTTCAGTTGGGCCCAAAAGACAATTTGAAAAACTTCTTCCAAAGTACCAAAATCACCTAGTAAGACAATGAATGTATCAGAGTTGTCAAGCATTGTCTTCATTTGTTCATGCATAGATGATACCTTAAGTTCCTCCCCAATTGTCTTTCCAGTGATGTTCTGTTGAGTTAAAGGTCCAGGAATGACACCTAAAACCTAATTGCCTCATATATAAGCAGCAAGTGATACAACCGTCATTGACCCACAACAACCTCCTCCATATACAACATAAATATTCCTCGCAGCAAATGTTCGACCAAGAGTGTTTGTTGTGTTTACAAACTCCAAACCCTTCTCATACCTAGACTCATATAATAAACAGATATTTTTAAGTCGACGAACCAAAACTCCTTCCATTTCTATACTCACTTTCCCTTTGAATGATTCTGAGTTAGAGAAAAGTGGAGAAAATAGAGTGTTTAAATAGGAAAAAGAATGAAAAAGGTAATAATAGCACCTATAATGGTAGGTTAGCTGTTGTCAAAAAAGTTTGAAATTAAGAATTTTTTTTTCTTTTTTTTTCTTTTTTTTTTAACTTCAAGAAAACAATCAAGGTAAAGATGTCTAGAAACCCCTGAAGGACCTTGCTCAAAGGATCGTCTATCCAAAATCAAAATACAACAAAATCATACAAAGATAAAAAAAAATATAATAACAAATGATGACATACCTTTATGTACAGTTTTCATGGCGTATCTTTATACTGCGCGTCATGAGTGCAGTAATACCAAGACAGCTCAGCCAATCTTGGAATTCTTCTCCCTCCCGCTTGTGGGATTATTTTGGATTGAGTTACGACGTAACTAATTAAAGTGCATAAATTTGATAGCTACCACCAACGACCACAGCCAGTGAGAGGTAGCTGGAGAGCCCATGACATTAAATCACAGGATCCAACTCAGTTGCATAGTCATGCGAGTATGCCAACACAGGGCGCTTCTATCTGCCCATCATCTCAGCTTGCTTAAAAGGTAAACTTTGGGACACTGAGAACAGCTCTTTACAAAGCATGGCACATGAACCTTATTTACATACTGGTGTGTGAAGGTCTCCTCCTGAGTCTATGAAAAGACGGACATCCACCAAGGGCTCCTATTTAAATTAAAGATCAAGTACAACTGAAGTTTCGCCCTCCTTTTCTCATTTTTGTCTCTTTTAACCTTGTTTTTTTTTTTTTTTTTCTATTCTTTCTTTTTTTTTTTTTTTTTTTTTTGAAGAAGATAATATGTACATCTTGTTCTGGTTGTGGCTCATATCTTCCTCTGGTTTTACATTTAGTAACGGCTTAAACGCCTTTTATGATTCGATGATAAACTTCCCATCCAATTTTCTTATAAATTGACAAACAAGGTCTTTTAGAGTCAGATTCCAAAGATTGTAACATTTTTGTTCATTCTTAAAGAGATTCCACAAGTTAAGAAGTTCACAATGCACAAATCCAAAAGAATGCATCTCAAAAGTTAATAAGATATCATCTAATGACTCCTTACTCAGTCCATTCTTAATGGAAAACATTTTATCTTCTCGATTTGCAAAAACCATTCCCAAAGAATGACATCGCTTGTTACAATTCCATCATGCACATTTGTGACAAACTTGTAACCTTTTTACTCTTCTCTTTTTAGAATACGAACTTCTACTAAGACTTGGCATGTATGAGTCAAATGAAATTGAAGACTCACCTGCTAGATGGACCTTTGCTTTAATTATCCAACGCACATCTTCCAGTAAACCCTTGTGTATTAACAGTCTCAATCTTTCATATCTAGCTTTGTAGATTTGTGTCAGAGCATTTTAAGGGAAAGAAGGAAAATGTTTTCTTAAATTTAATAGAATGACATCCATTTTAAAGAGGAAGGATTCAGTTATTATGGGAAACTGAAAACAAACTGACTTGTGTGCCACGGAGTACCGTTATCTACCACTTAACTAAGAATATAAAGAACTGCAAAAAGAAGGCAACAAAATTGGAATAAATTCTATTTATAACAAGGATTAGAAAAAGAGATGAATTCTACCGCATCAACTTAGTTTTCTAGAAATGGTTTGAGTCTTTATCCATTGACTTTAAATATATTACCTATTCCTAGGATTCTCAATGTCTATGGCCCCATAAGGATACAAATGTTTAACAACAAAATAACCACTCCACCTAGATCTCAATTTGTCAGGGAATAGGTGCAGACGAGAATTATAAAGCAGAACATTTTGACCAATTTCAAAAGATTTTCTCAAAATTGACTTATCATGAAAAGCTTTTGTTCTACCTTTATAAATCTTTGAGTTTTCATATGCATCATTTCTGAATTCCTCAAGTTCATTTAATTATAATTTGCGTAGCTTGCACGCATCATCAAAGTTTAGGTTGAAAGCTTTAATGGCCTAAATTGCTTTATGTTTCAATTCTACAGGCAAGTGACAAGGTTTTTTATAAACTAACGGATAGGGTGACATGCCCAAAGATGTTTTGAAAGCAGTATGATAAGCCCAAAGTGTATCGTTTACTTAAAGACCAATCTTTACGATTTGGGTTAATCGTTTTTTTCAAAATTTGTTTAATCTCCCTATTTGCCAATTCAACTTGTCCATTTATCTAAGGGTGATAAGGGGAGGTAATTTTGTTTGTAATACTATATTTCTTCATTAAAGATTCAAATTGTTTATTGCAAAAATGTGTTCCCCCATCACTAATGATAGCTCGAGGGATTCCAAATCGACACAAGACATTTTCTTTTAAAAATTTGAAAACAGTTTTATGATCATTGTGTCGGCATGGAATCACCTAAATCCATTTTGGGACATAATCAACCGTAATCAAAATATACACAAATCCAAATGTGGATGGAAATGAACCCATGAAATCAATTCCCTAATAATCAAAAATTTTAATGATAAGGATAGGGTTCAGAGGCATCATGTTTCTTTTTGAATTAGAGCCCAATTTCTGATAGTTTTCATAACTTTTACAAAAGGCATAGCAGTCCTTAAATAAAGTGGGCCAATAAAATCCATACTATAAGATTTTTACAACTGTTTTCTTTGAAAAAAAGTGACCTCCACATGCTTCTAAGTGACAAAATTTAATGACCCTACCTACCTCATTATCGGGCACACATCTTCGAAAGATTTGGAAAGGATAATATTTGAACAAGTATGGGTCATCCCAATAAAAAATTTTAACCTCTGTCAAAAATTTCCTTCTATCTTGGTGCATCCATTGAGGCGGTATCTTTCCTGTTACAAGAAAATTAACTATGTTAGCAAACCAAGGCATAAAATTGACAAAAAATAAAAATTCATCGAGAAAAGAATCATTGATGGGTGTGCTATAAAAAGGTGAGCCTGTTGTAAGTCTGGACAAATGATCTGCGCCAATATTTTCGACCCCTTTCTTATCTTTTATTGTGATGTTGAATTCTTGAAGCAACAAGATCCATCATATCAATCTTGGTTTGACATCCTACTTAGACATCAAATATCTAATAACAATATGATTGATGAAAATCACAATAGAAAAATTAATTAAATAAGATTAAAATTTGCCTAGTGCAAATATTACGATAAATAGTTCTTTTTTAGTAGTGGTGTAATTCATTTGTGCACTATTTAAAGTTCTATTTGCGTAACAAATCACATGACACTTACCTTCTTTTCTTTGGCCTAAAATAGCGTCCACAGCAAAATCACTAGCATCACACATCAACTCAAAAGGTAAAGACCAGTCAAGAAATTGCATGATAGGAGCAGATATCAGAAGAGCAATTAATTTTTTAAAAGATTTTTGACATTCTTGAGTCCAATCAAATGATGCATCTTTCAACAGAAGATTACATCATGGTCTAGATATGGCACTAAAGTCCTTTATGAATCTTCTGTAAAATCCTACATGTCCTAAAAAGGAACAAACTTCTCTTACTATTTTTTGGGAAGACAAATGGGTAATCAATTCAACTTTGGCCTTATCAACTTCAATTCCTTTAGAAGATATCACATGACCTAACACTATTCTTGAGGTAACCATGTAATGACATTTTTTCCAGTTTAGCACAAATCTTTTTTCTTCACATGTTTTAAATTTTTTTGCCAATTTATCAAGATAATTCTTAAATTAATTTTCAAAAATTGTCAGATCATCAATGAAAACCTCTAAATAATGCATAATCATGTCACTAAAAATACTTAGCATGCATCTTTGGAATGTTGCTGGAGCATTACAAAGGCCAAAAAGCATTCTTCTATATGCAAAAGTACCAAAGGAGCATGTAAAAATAGTATTTTCTTGATCTTCTAATGCAATTGGTATTTGATTATTACCCGAATAACCATCAAGAAACAGTAGCACAGATGTCTTGCTACCCTTTCCAGAATTTGATCAAGAAATGGTAAGGGGAAATGATCTTTCCTAGTAGTAGCATTTAATTTTCTAAAATCAATACACATACGCCAACTAGATGAGACTCGCGTAGGTATTAATTCACCTTTTTCATTTTCAATCATTATTATTCTAGATTTCTTAAGCACAACTTGTGTAGGGCGTACTCATTGCCTTTCAGAGATATGATAGATAATTTTAACATCAAGCAATTTAAGAACTTCAGCTCTAACTACCTCTTTCATGTGTGGATTTAATCTTCTTCGAGGTTATTGATATGTTTTAGCATTATCCTCTAAATGTATTCTATGTGTACATATTAATACATTAATGCCTTTTATATCCTTTAATGTACATGTAATTATACTTTTATGCCTTTTAAGTACTTATGTTAACATACCTTTTTGTTCTTCAGTAAGAGACGAGGAAATTACCACTGAAAAGCTTTGTTCTTCTCCCAAAAATGTGTACTTCAACCCAGCAAGTAATGGCTTTAGTTCCAGTGTGGGTACTTCTTCATGGGTATTATCATTCATGGGTTTTAGTTCTTCAAATCTTGACTCCAATTCCTTGTACTCTATTACCTGTGTCCAATCAAGCAAAAAGCATATTTCAGAGATATCATCATCTAATTGCATACCTGAATCAAATGAATTTGTTAAACAAATTTCTAATGGGTCAGAAGAACTCCTTGTTTGAAGATGATCATCTTCGATGGCTTCAATTCCTTCAACTTCCTCATTTTCATCAAGGGCTTCCTATGGTTGCTTGCACATGTTAAAAACAATGAGTTCCAGTGTCATATTTCTAAATGTTAGTTTCACCACTCTATTTCTGCAATTTATCAAAGCATTAGATGTTGCTAAAAATAGACGACCTAAAATGACAGGAATTGACTTGCAACTATCAACTATAGGTTCAGTATCCAAGACAATAAAATCGACAGGACATATGAATTTATCAACTTGTACTAACACATCTTCTACTATTCTTCTTGGAATTTTAATTGATCTATCGGCAAGTAGAAGAGTTACAGAAATTGGTTTTAACTTACCCAAGTTGAGTTGGTGATAAGCTAAATATGGAAGCAAATTGACACTAGCACCAAGATCAAGTAAAACTTTTTCAATTTTATGTTCTCCAATAATACATGAAACTGTATGACAACTAGGATCTTTATATTTCAACGCATTATTGTTCTTAATAATGGAGCTTACCTGTTCAACCAAAAAGACTTTCTTTTTCACATTTAGTTTCCTTTTAACAATGCACAAGTCCTTCAAATATTTGGCATAAGAAGGAATTTGTTTGATAGCATCTAACAGAGGAATATTGACCTTCACTTGTTTCAAAATTTCAAAAATTTCAGTGTTATGATTCAATTTCTTTGAATTGTTTAATGCTTGAGGAAATGAGGGTGCAAGCGAGAGTTTGGTCTCTTTTTGGTCAAATTTTTCATTTTCTTGGGGAATTGGTTCATCATCTCTCTCACAAGGTTCGAGAATTTATTTTTCAACAACCTTTCCACTCCTAAGAGTTATCATAGACTTGATTTCATCCATTTGTAAGTTTTCTGAACTACCCTCATTTAGACTGTACTGATCCTTGGGATTTGGTTGAGGTTGAGAAGGAAATTTTTCTTTCTCGTGAATTGTGAGTGTAGAAGAAAGTTTAGCAAGAGTTTCTTTTATCTCAATCATGATTGGATTGTTTTGTTTATTAATGGCCTCTTACTTTTCTATGAATCCATGCAGTATTTTTTCAAGATTTTTCCTATATGTTGGGACATAAGGTGCATATACTTGAGAATTTTGAGAGTCCTATTGTTCCTGAGGAGGTGGTGATTGCATAATTCTGCTTGATTATTATTCCTCCAGCTGAAGTTCGGGTGATTTCTCCATCCCAGATTGGATGAATCTTAAAAAGAAGAAGTAAATGACTTTTTAAAATTATTCATTGCATTTACTTGCTCATGTACAACTTCTTTAGAAATAGGAATCTTAGGACATTCATGTGTTGAGTGTCCTAAGTCATCACAAATGCCACAAATTTCTTCATTTTACACAGATTTGATTTCTTTTATTTTTCATAGGTCCATGGCTTCAACCTTTCTAGCCAAACTGGTAAACCTAACATTTAGATCTTCTTCTTGACTAAGGTAGTATTTTCCTTTATTAACACTTACAAGGTTAAATCTAATTGAATTTTCAAAAATATTAGTATCATGTCAAGATTGAGAATTTTCGGTTAACTGATTTAAATAGTCTAAAGCTTCATCAAGTTCTTTATCAAGAAACTCACTATTGCATATTGTTTCCACAAATTGTTTAGTTTCAAGTGTTAAATATTCATAAAAGAAGCATATAGTGTGCCATTTTTCAAAACCATAATGTGGGCAAGAATTTAACAAATCTTTAAAACGTTCCCAACATTGAAAATATGCTTCATTTGAATTTTGGGAAAAAATTTAGATTTGTCTTTTCATAGCATTTGTTTTATGTGTTGAAAAAAATTTCTTTAAGAATTCACCTTGCATTTCTTGTCATGTGCTAATTGATCTTCGTTTCAAAGTGTTAAGCCAAGTTTTTGTTTTATCTTTCAAAGAAAAAGGAAACAATTTAAGCTTAACAATATCTTCGGTGCAATTTTAATCATTGAAAGTGATACATACTTCTTCAAATTCTTTTAGATATAAATATGAGTTTTCAGATTCTAAACCATAAAAAATAGAAAGTAATGAAATCATATTTGACTTAAATCTAAAATTGTTAGCATTGAGTGAAAATATAAAACATGATGGATTAGAATTTCAAGGTGATTGCAAATATTCACGCATGGTTCGCAACGGTTGATTTTCATGTTCATCATATACACTTTCATTTTTAGTCATTGTATCAATTGTGTGTGATTGTGATTCAAACAAATTAACATATAAAGTACCAGGATTAATTTTAACCAAACAACTAGAATTTGAATCACGATACTAATTATGCATAAATAAATGACTTAAAATAAAAAATAATGTATAAGTCGATGGTTTACACCAGCCATTAAAATATTAACAATAAATAAATGACTTAAAATAAAAAAATAATGTATAAGTTAGTAAGTTAGAAAGCAAAAAAATAAATGACATGAATAAACAAGTTAGTAAGTTAGTAAGCAAAAATGAATGACATAAATAAAAAAAATAGTAAGCATAAATAAATGACATAAATAAGTAACTTAGTAGGTCAAGTAAGTTAGAAAGTTAGTAAGTTAGTAAGTCAATAAGTTAGAAAGTTAGAAAGTTAAAAGAGTAGAGAAAGAATATATCAGATGGTGAAGTTTACTTAAAGAAAGAGAACCTCAATAAATTAAAACTTCAAATCAAGTCCCTGGTAACGACGCCAAAAACTTGATGCGGATTAAAGGATGCGGACCCAAGTGCAAGTTGTTTCAAGTAATAAATTTCTTGGGAATCCAAGGTCGATCCACAGGGAATTGATGAAGTAAAATTATTTGAGGTAAGGAATTGATTTGTCACAACAATAAAGATAATAAAACGTGTTCATAATTAAAAAAAAAACTTGCTTGGGCTAGGAGATCCACTTTTGATAATAAATTAAAGACAAAATTAAGTCTTTTTTTTTATAACTCAATTGAAATCCACACACAATGGAGGTTCCAATCGGAAAATCAAACATTCAAAGTCGATTTAGAATTATATATGTAGTTATATTATGGTTCTTTTAATTATTTACTAACACCAGTACTTGTAAATGAGTTCAAGCATTTATTGTGCCAAACCACTTGTCTACAATGAATCAAGAACTCCACTATACAAGGATGGTTTCTAAATTGATTGGAAACTAAATATAACGCATATAATGATCACTTGATAATATATCATTTAAGTACAATAAAGAAATTAATCTAACCTTATTTTTATTACTAAAAGCTTCTCCTATTTACCTAAGCAAGATGAAGATTAGTTACTCATGAACAAGAAGAAAGAAAGAGAGAAGAAGAAAAAGATGAACATAACTTCAATTTAGAACAAAGAAAACTACAACAAGAGAAACAAATAACACAATAGCATAATCTAAGCTAAGATTCCCTAAAATGATCAGTCAATGCTCCTTTATATAGAACTTGAGGAGTATAAAATGATAATGAAATTATTTAATGAGTGGATAGATGATGGGTAGATGAGTGAAAAATGACAATGAAGTTATTTAATGAGTAGGTAGATGATGGGTGGATGAGTGGAAAATGACAATGGAATTAATTAATGAGTGGGTGGATGATTATTGAATGGGTAGATGATTAATGAGTAGGTGGATGATTAATGAGTGTGTGGATGATTAATGATGCTTTTCTCTCCACTTGCACCAACTAATTCAATTATCTTCACACAATTATAACTCTGTTAAAATGTCATTTTCTAAAAAAGTGGTCTTCATGAAAGTTGAAGGATTTTGTCTTATCTTTCCAATGTCACTGGTTTTATCCCCATACAACGTTTACATCTCAAATTCCAATCAAATCACTACATACTACTTAGGCCCAGCTACAGCTCCTCAGTTTCAAATGACACTAGTTTTAGCTCAATGCAACTCACACAACCTAAGTTATGCCATGATTAGTGCACACTGCTCAGGTTCTAGTGACAGAACCTATTTTCTGACTTCTAGGCCCAATTAGCTTTACTAGATGTCTGATTGAGACTTTGAGCTCTTCATCAAAGTTGTAGAACTTTCTCTCAGCTTTTCTACAAGGTAAAATTTATAATTTCTAGACATCTAGAACTCAAGATATTGCCAAAATACAGAAACAATGTAAAATCTCAACAATGTTGGAAAATATCAATTAAGCCTAATTTGAACTCAAACTTACAAAACATGATCAAACTCAATAAATTAAGTTCATGAAGAGTGTAAATAATTAAAAATGAGGGTTTATTAATGTATAAAATATGTGATTATCATTCATTTATTTGGTCATTTAGTTGAATTAACCAAGAATGCAATAAGCTCCAAATTCAAGAGATAAACTAACATACCCGTCAATTCGATTGATAGAATAAATTGATGTTTGATCATTCACCAATCTAATCCTATGTTTATTATATAGGTCCACTCATTAGTAACGGATGGTCATCGGTCAAACAATGAATTAAAACATGTCAAAAGTGATCAAGTCTTGACAAGGATTAAAATAATACAATAAACCCAAAAGAAATTATCGTAATCAAATCTGTATTGAAAATCAATTAATTAGGAAAACAAGATCTCCCATAGCCCTAGCTATGGGATTAGCCACTTATGTTCAATAACAAACTCATATCAGAGTACAAATTCATGGAAAGAAAATTCCAAAGAAAGGGGAAAAAATAGGAGGAAAAGAAATCAAAACTCCTTTTACAGAGATTGTGATCTTCAAGCCTTTAAGAATATCGTCATCTCTTTGTGGTTGTCCCCCAAAGATTCGTTGTAATTCTCTCTTCTAAATTATCTCTCTAAAGTCTTATGTTTCTCTCTCTAAATTTCTGTTGTATGATCTGAACCAAAGAGAGCTCCCTTTTATAAAAAAGTTAATAGTTTTTCATATCTTACTTGTATGATTTTTCTCACCCTTCAGATGGCCAAATTTGCCCTCAATCTCAACAGATAATTTGTAAGATTTTTCGTTATCTTTTCAATGCCATAAATGGCGCCTCGATCTGATCAGTATAGCGCAAGATATGACTTAATTAATGAGGAATGGTCAGGATGGTGTAAGAATCCAAATCAAATCACTTTGAGAATCTTTATCCAATCTTTAATATTAATGGTAGCTTAATTATAGAAGGTTGTCAACATGAGATTGGTAAATCTCTTTCTTAGCTTTCAATAGCCACTAAAATTAGGTAAATTGCATATTTATAGAGAAAATTATCCCAAATTTATTGAGACAGGTTTAATAGCAATACTTTCCGTAATTAATCTTTGACCAAATCTCTTCTTTCCTATTTCTTTTTGTTGAATCCATGTAAATTAAGAAACAAATATCTCACTTGAATTAAGAAACTCCTTAAGATCCTTGCATTAAACGCAAAGATACTTGGTCATCAATTAGAGATTGTTTGCACTCCAATTAAGAATATAACTTGATCATTACTTAAATTCTTACAAAACGCAATAAAAATATATTTAATTTAGTAGGCCCATAATTCACTCAATATAATTCTTTTCTCAAAATATTCAAATCCTTCAAATATTTATCTTTAGGAATTTCTTGTTTTGTCACAAAATCTGATGATTTATCCTAAAAATTCAAATAATCCTAGGTGAAGAAATAATTATTTAAAAATAAATTAAAAATTAAAATAAATTAAAAATTAAAAATAAATAAAAATCAATTAAAATCCTATTAAATAAATCCAAAATATGAGTGTATTTTAGACTAATCAACATGCTTTAGTCACGCCTATAGGCGTGACACTTGTAGGTAAAAACTTGATCTGGGAGAGAGATTAGCACGCCTTGGCGTGCATACCCCGCGCATAAGTATGGCTTGTTGACTTTTGGATTTTGCTTATTTGCTTTCTTTCCTAGTTCTATTCCTTCTTTCCTAGCCCTTTCCATGCCTCATTCCTTTAAGACCCTGCAATACAACATCTATAATTGGTATGAGAAGCTCAGAATTAATTAGAATTAGAAATGGAATCTAAAAGAAACTTTTCTGACCCAAATCTAAGAAAGAAGAAAGGTTAAACACTTAATTTGTATGGTTTCCTAAAAACCTTACAAGATCCTAGAAAAGCTTGGCATAACACTCCATTAAATACCCAATTTAAGACTATAATACTCCAATTCCTGGAGTTATCAAAGCTCGCATGTCACTCTCTTTCCAAGTATCAAAACTTACATTTTAAGGATGTTATCCAACCCTCGCATCCTTATTTAATTATGTAACACTAATTGGTTTTCTATCTTATGAAACATCGATATCTATATGATACTATGAGATAAATAGATACTTCTTTTTTAAAAATGTACATTGTAGTAGTATCCTCAAGAAACTATAAAATGTAACCATGTTGATTGTTTCACTTTTTCACTATGGACATTGGAGGCTTCACCATCGTAGGTAGAAACCTTGTTAACAGAGTAATCCTCAATCTTGAGGACCCATCAGATAGAGGGTATTTCTACACCTGTCTTTTTTAGCAGAAAGCAAATCAATAGTAATACCACCAATTTGTAGATCTAACCTTTTGAAGACATTACTCTCGGTGCTATTTTTCTGGTTTCACTAGCTTCTTGAAGTTTGCTTCTTGTCCTAGAGCCTTTCGAAACCCAAGCGAGCCTAACTTTTGCATTGACCCTAATTAAATGAGCTCTTTGTTCAACATTTTGAGGTGTTATCATGTTGATACCTGTTTTGAGAAAGGATAAGTGTCAATAGCCATTTCTGAAGCTCCTTTGATTATTACCTTAAACCTTCTTTCTTTAATAGTTTTATGTATAACAACTTTGGCTTTGGAAATACAGTGTCCCTCAGGGAGCTAAATTTGTTTGTCCTTCAATAGGAAATCGAAGATCTGATCAGCCTTGGTGATGTCAAACAGATAATCCTCCTCTACTATAACGCTTTCCTTCCCTTCTTCTTGCCTTTAGAAGCTTTAAGTGCAGGGTAAACATAATGAAAATCCAGAGTAATTACACTAATCTCCACTACACTAATCTCTCATTCCTTATTGGGCATATACTCCTCATCAATTGAAAATTCAGAGTAACTAGCAAATGAGATAGCATGAGGGCCTTTATTAGCTCTTGAGGATCTTTTCCTCTCCTTGTCCTTGATCCATGTTTCATAATGAACAGCTCTTGAAGCTAGCTAAGGAAAATCTATAAAATCAATAATGATTAGTCTCTATTTTAAGAAATCAAGCATACCTTCAATGGTCAGATTTTCATATTCGCTCTTATGCACTAGAGGGTGGCATAGAGCTTTAGCTTCTCTAAACCTCTCCAAATAATCGGCCATAGGCTTATTTAGCTTTTGTTTAATCATGGTCAGATCAACTATTAAAAACTATGGTTGTGTTTTATAGAAATAATCATGAAGTTGTTGTTTCATCTTTTTGGTCAGCAAATACACGGGTCGAACAAGTAATATAAGTGTGAGAATGAGTTTCGTATCCCAAGGAATTAGCCACAAGATTGATGCTAACTACCAACCAATCTCCATGAATTCTCATCCCAGCAACTGATTTCCAACGAAGAAATATAACAAAACACCAAATTAAATCAAAATAAAAAAAGACACTAAACACCAAATTCTCAAGACGTAGAAATCAATATTAAAGGCCTAGGCTCCTCATTCGCCCTCTACTTCATTTGAACAGATGCAAGCCCATAAACATTCTTATTAATGATTGGCTTTGTTAGAAAAATTCTAAATTAGTCAAATGCTTATATCTAAGACAATCAACCATATGGGTTTTGTCTAAATCAATGTGTCCATATGAAATTGCCCAACATCCACTCATGAAGACCAAGTTTCAAACAGTTGCAATGCAAGACTAATGGGTATGTGTCCATTCTATTGGAAAATCTACACACCCACATAATTAAGTGTAAATTGAACATGCAACATTCAAACCCATAGACCTATTCCCAAATCCCTATTTTTAGTTTATTTGGAAACTGTAACACCGCTTGATGTAGCAACTGGAGCGTAATCATCATTACATCACAGTTACTAAATCCAAGTGTGTCACAACCATGGTAACAGCAATTTAAATTCTCAATAGTCTATATTTTTTTTTTGACAATTTGCATAAGTAGAAAATACGAGCCTCGAATGAAATATAAATATATTCAACCCACAACGCAACCACTGAAATAAAATCATATTCCTTATATATATATTTTATAGTCAATTTACACAAATCACTGATGACATAGAATATAATAATTACAGAGTCCAATAAAATACAGCGGGAATAAAAACACTAAAGGGGGAAAAGTAGTAACCCAGGGATGGGTACTACCAGCAGACAAAGCCGCAACCCCATATGTATATGACGCACGGCGTCCCAGTTGACATGACAGGCATCAATGCCTCCTCGCGGCTGCACTTTTACGTAGTCGAAGAAATCTTGTCCAGACGCTCAAGCCAATCAACCAAGGTGTGGTCTCTCTTTATCTTCCTCACGATCTTTTATCAAATATAAATATAAAACAGAAATGCACAAATATAAGAAAGAGATGAGACATCCATCTTTCATTACCACTATTGGCAGTAAGAAAACAGCACGGCACAAAGCGCCTACCAAGTAATACAGTTCATATATTCATCAATAGCAACAGCGGAATTTATAATAAAGGCAATTCAATTCTGAGCAATAATCAGAGTCAATAATAACAGTGATATTTATAGTAAAGGTAGAACAACAGTAAGCAATAGCAGGCAGATCACAATAGTATTCCCAGGAATCAGCACAACAATCAGATAATCATTTACAGAAGTACAACAGTTATCTTCACATTCACAGGTGTTCATGCTCAACAGTTTATGAGACCGACAATGAACGATGCACAATGCATTATGATACCACAATTCCTACTCCATGGAGCTAGACATAAACAGTCGGAGAGAAAGATCAGGAGACATGTCTATAACTCGGCTGCCGCGGCCAAAGTGCTATAAACCAGTAATTTCCACGTGCACATTTAGGTATTGTACAGACAGTCCACGCTAGATCACGATATAGGATAGTGTCTCGGTCCGGATCATCGGTGTGTTTGCATCGGTCTACCCCATGGCACAGAGGAGCTCATAATTGTCCATGTGAGGAACCCGTACCCCGACGCCCCCAAGGTCAAACATGACCTACACTAGTCTACTCACACCCGCACTAAGGTGTGTTCAATCTCCTATGCAACTTGGCCTTACAACAGTCTACAGGACATTCACAATGCATAAGACTCTATGCATGGATATGTATAATCATCAATTTCATACAATTTCATAATATGCCACAATTGGCCAAGAGAGCATCAATATACAAATAGTCACTCATATGGACCCATAACATCATAATATTGAGATCAAGCCAAATGGTACATTCTTAGGTCCATTATGAATCCTAACTTAGAATTTGTCTTTCCTACAAGGTCCATTTCCAATTAAATTCTCATAATTAATTTAATCTTCATATTGTAATTCATTCTTTTACACTTGATAAATCATTCTAAGCTTTTAAAGACTCACAGTCTCTTGTTCTTGCTCTCTTGAATTTACCCTAAGTCATATGAAAGTTTTATTCTTGGTTCTTCAAGTTTATGAAATCTAAAATTGTCTTCAATTCTTTCACTTGGTAATATTTCTAGTTCATTACCTAGGATTTTAGCCACTTGATTTCTTGAATTTCAAAGTTACCAAAATTCCCTAATTAAGCCTAATTTACCCTAGAAGCCGTAGCCTCACTAAAGGTTACAATTCTAAATTTTCTTTCCATCAATTTTTATTCTACCCACTTGATTACATTATGGCTTGCACTTCTTACAAATTGATCACAAAAAGACCACCCTTTTTGGCCCAAAAACCGTGACCTCCCAAAAGGCACTCCCAATTAATTTTTCTTCCATTAATTTTACTTTATACATTCAATTAGTTTAAGTCTTGCACTTGATGTAAATTGTTTACCAAGAGACCCATTTCTTGGGCCCAAAACCGTGACCTCCCAATGGTGAATCCCAAATCATTTTCTTCCATTTCAAGTCTTCAAATCCATTCTTTCCTTCTCTTTTAGGTATTAACTTCTTGTTATTAATTCACTTAAGTTTTTAGTTCATTAAGATCAATCCAAGTGCCCAAGATTCAATGCCAAAACCGTGGCATCACGATGTCCATTATCTAATTTTTCTTTCCACTTTTATGCATTAGTTTTCTTAACACTAATTCACTTAAATTTAGTTCATCAAGATTAATCCATTTGTCTCTTTACCAAGACCAAAACCGTGGCACCCCTCTTGGGTATTAAACTCTCAAGGTCCTCCATTCATTTGTGTTAATACTATCATTCAACCTTTGATTACATAAGTCTTATTTCACTTGTATACAAAACCAATTTTCACCCCTAACTTCTAGTCAAAACCGTGGCACCATGTTGAGGTAGGAAACTCCAAATTTTCCATTTAGCAATCCCAACATGATCAAGCACAATTAATATATCAAACATATTCAAGAGCATAATCAAGTATCAATCAAATTCAAGAATACTAAATCATACAAAATTTATAATTCAAGCAAGCATACAAAGAGCATACAAGGATGGATTTCTCCATCAACACACATACAAAGTCTCCTCACCACCATAAGTGGTTGAAGTGAGTAGTCTCCCTCTTACCTAGAGGAGACAATGCAAGAAAACAACTCTTTGGTTCCTTAATTTGTAAATTTCGGATTCCACCTTCAAGAGAACCATAAAGTGGTCAAATTCTCATATTTACAAACTAAAGCTTGAAAAGAATGATCCTTGGTCACATAGGTAACCAAGGAAAACGAAATTGAGAGGTGAATTGGAAGAACTTTACCTAAAGCCTTAAGCTTGAACTCCTTGAGATTCCTTTTTGATGATTTTCGGATTCCACTCTCCTAAGAACCCTAGAGTGTTCAAAATCACTCAAATCACACATCAATGCTCAAAAAGAGAAGCCCTTGGTCACATAGCAACCAAGGAAAACGAAAATGAGAAGAAAATGGAGAGAAATCAAGAATCTTTACCTTGGAAGACAATGGAGACAAGGTTGGATTTTGGGCAAACCTTCTAAATGAAACTTGTAGAGAAGATGAAGATGAGTGTATAAATGTGTTTAGTGAAGAGAAAAATCAAAAAGCTTGGTCATCCATAGAAGAGTGATTTTCAGATTTGAAGAAGGAGGGATAGAAAGGATGGATTTTTGAAGAGATTTTCTAAAGAGAAAGTGTAGAGGAGGTTGAGAGAAGTATAGAAATGGTGTTTATGGAGAGAAAAGTGAAGAGAAACAATGGTGGTGGCGGCTGCCATTTTTGGATTCAAGAGGAGGAAGAAGAGAAGAGGTGGAGAGAAAATGGAGGTAGAAATGGAAAATGGAGAAACTTTCTACACAAAAAAGGTAGAGGAGTTGAAGGCAAGTGTAGAAATGGGCTTAGAGAGGAGAAAAGATGAGCAAAAATGGAGGAGGAGGGGCTGCCATTTTCGTGCTCATGGTGGAGGTAGAGAGAAGGAGGAGAAAAGATGAAGAAGATGAAGTGAAGAGAGAGAAAGTGATAGGTAAAGTGAATTAGGGTTTGGTGGGTTTAGGTTAAGTGTGGATGAGTTATATTTTTGCCCTCCTTGGCATGAGTGGGCTGCTGAATAGAGGAGAGAGTGAGGGGAAAAATTTGGCTTCTCATGCAAGCTAAGGGTAATTGGGTCATTTGGTGGTCAAAGCTTCTCAAAGAAGTTTTGAAAAAGCACACAAATTTGAATTAAAGTAAATTTGATTTTACATAAAGTGGATTGCATTAGGATAAGGTGATAGGATTTCTAATGCATGCTATTATCCAATGGATAATAGTTACAGTCGACAGAAGTCAGTATTAGTTTATCTGACAGATGAAATTTACACAGTGTTTTATTATTCCGACTGCTAAATTTCTCAAAAAATATGAAACTTCGTAAACTGTGTCCAGCCTCGAGTTTAGTAAGATCCCCCGTCGACATGTCCATAGTTCAAGGTTCTCGGAGAAAACAACTTGTTTCTCTAGCTTCGCTCAGTGCGCACGTAAAACGAGAAATATATTAAAATATTCGACGTTTCCAGAAAAATCCCAGAAAATTCTCAAAAATTGCAAATATTATAAAACGACTATTCGTTTTATCATTTTCCAATTTTTGAAGCATTACAGTCGTTTTCCTGACTCTGCTCAATACGAACGTAAAACGAGGAATATATTAAAATATTTATCGTTTCCGAAAAATTCTGAAAGAATTCACATAAATCACAAATATTAGAAAATAACTATTCGTGATAAAATTTTCTAACTTCGGGAGCGTTACAGTCATTTTTCCAACTCTGCCCAGTGTGCACGTAAAACGAGAAATAATATTAAAATATTCTGCATTCTCAGAAAAATCCAGAAAAATTCCAGAAAATTCCAAATATTATAAAATGATCATTTATCTTAAAATTATTAATTTTCATGATGTTACAGAAACACCAACAACATTTTGTCGCAAGGCCTTCCAATATTTTGTCGCCCCTACGCCTAGGTGCTACATTTCTGGCGCCTATGGTCATGTCCTCTGTACAAAAAAATGTCACAACTAAGGCTCTTGCACTATTTCTGGCACCTATGGCCACGTTCTTTGTACAAAAAAAATGTCATAGCTGAGGCTCTTGCACCTAGGCATGCCATTTATTGCACCTAGGCACAAATAGTAGTTCCTGAAACTTCTTTTTTTTCCTTTCAATGAGCTATTTTCCTCTTTTCTTGGCTTCCCTCATTCACCATTAAAGTAGGATTCCTGCAAATTCAGAAAAAAACAACCCTATTAAAATCAAGGATTAAATTTGCCTCAAACATGACCCACTATTATCAAATTAATGCCAAGATTACTAGAAAGGGAAGAAAAACTAATTCATGCTAAAAGAGCTCAAAAACCTTGCTTAATAAAAAAAAAAACTAGTACTAAGCACTACAAATAACAACCAAAAAAGATAGTAATAACTTCATTCCTTGGAGTTATCACCATCTCGTTCCAGCTCTAGACAGAGCTAGGAGGTAAATTGGGATGCCACCTACAAGTTGATTTAGTCAAGGACAATGGAAATAGTTGGAGCTAGTAAAAGTCATTCTATCCAAGTTCCCCACATTGAGCAATGAATTGGTTGATGTGTTTAAGAGTAATATAACCATCTTCCCCTTAAAATGATGAAAATTTCAGGTACTTATAGCCCTTTCGAGAGGGGCCATACAGTCAATCCATTTAGGATACAATTTCTTATATACAGGCCATTTATTCAACTTTCACTGATCTCCAAATGCCTTTTTAGTATGTCAGCTATTTGATTCTGATCAATGTTCAAGGCTAGAGTTGCTTCTGAGGCCTAAGGATAATAATGTTGTTGACCTAGCCTAGCTCTAAGAATTGGGGCGTAATAGGGCATCTGGTTATATCCATGTGCAGCCATTGGTGCATAAGGCCTTGCACCAAGTGTCTCCTATGGCTGAGGCATAACAAAAGGCTAAGTATAAGACTATAATTATGTGGCAAATTGATAAAGAGTGTAAGCATCAGCTGTAGGCTACCATGCAAGTGTATTGCCTCCAAAAGTCGCCATAGGATTTGGTTGAGAAGTCGAAGCAGCATTAATATTAATTGGGTTTACTAAGGGCCTTCAAGCAATATGTACTTAACCATATTGTAATGGTGGCATTGTAGGCCTCAACACTGCTGAAGTAGCATGATTAGGTTATCCTATCAACGTCTGGAAGGGTTGAGCTCTTCCTGAAGCTACCTTCGACTACCATCAAGTCGCAGTAGCTGTGGTAGTAGGAGAATCGACCATAGTAGTTGTTTGCCACATTACTAACTTGGGATATGCCATTGGTGGTGGAACTAAGTATGTATTTCCCACCACTAGCTGGCTACATTGAGGAAAAGCTCCCTAATTCATGTTCTTGGCGCCTCTTTATCTACTTTTTTGGAGTTTATTCACCACGAGAAGCATTACGACTTTGGTTATCTGAGCCATAATCAAAGGGACAATTTCCCCTACATTCTAATTGATTTGATATTGCATGAGGGTGACATTTTCATTTCGTGCCACAATGTTAGTTGCATTGCCAAAGCTAGTAGAACTACATGCGGCCTAAATGGTAGCAGTGTGAGGATTAGCTTCAAAATTTTCCCCCAAGTGACCAGATGGAGGAACAACAAGCATTTCAGCATTTGAAGACAGCCATAGAAGAAATGCAACGACCTGATTTCAAGTGCATATGCTAAAAAATGTTGTATTAATTAAAAAAACACCTAGAGGCCTCAAAGAGGAATCTAGGGGTCCCACTAGTTGTGCCAAAAAAATGTTGGTGCAGAAAAAGCTTAGTTAGATTCTGCTTGTGAAGCAAAAGCAAACTCTACACTTCCACCATTGCCTCAATATAGTATAAATTTTGCCTTAGGAAGCTCCTGAAAAGGGAACTTGCCCTTTGGTGTGGGTCCTCGAGGTACTAAAGAAAGTCTTGAGCAAAAAGATTCAAATTAAACAATTTACACAATGTAAAGAGAACTGAATTGCATTAAATGACTTGAACAAAGCAAAGTACTTGAACTTGAAATTGAAGTACAAGGAATAAACTTGAGCCCCAAAATACAAAGCAAAGTAAATTGCATGAAATAAACTTGAAAGTTGTAAAGAAATGTTATAAAATGCTTGAAACTATAAAGGAAAGTAGTAAATTGGCTGGAATGTAAAGGAAAAGCTGCAATGTGTTGAAAAATTAAAAGTAAAATGACTGAAACATAGAGGTATTTTTAGTGTGATGATTGGGTGAATCCTTTCTTCAGTGCCTTTAAGGCCTATTTATAGAGTTGGAGCTACAAAAGTTACTACTTCAGTACATCTTTAGACCTTAAAGTCCACTTTTTTAAATTTTAGGAACTTAATCTCCGCTTCCCTTAGTGAATTCTGACTTGATCTCCACTTCCCTTAATAAATTTTGGCCATAAATGGAACAATGGGGCTCCTGTATTGAACTTCTTGAATGCTTCACGTCCAAAAATCACCAAAAAAAAAGGCCATGTTTGCACTTTGTTCAGCTTTGAACATTGAGGTGTAACCACCCTAAACTTCCACTCCTATTTTTATGGAGTTTCCCCTGTCATCCTCAACAGCACAAGTTATTATCTTGGTCAACATAAATTCAGTTCAGCTTTTTTCCACAAAGTTCACCGTTTTGGAGCTCTAATTAATGTGGCCCACTTATCTAACCAAATAATACCCGCTGCTTTTAGGTCATCAGCCCAACTGCTCATTTTTAGGATGCCGATAGAAGGTGAGTAAGGTAATAATATGGGAAAAGGAACATTGTTGTGTCAACATGTTGGGTGTGTTCATCGTTATGCAAAAACAAATCTGGTGCTAAAATAAAATGTTAACCAATGAAAGGATAAAATAAAGCAAAGGTGATTAAGGTAATAATATGGGAAGAAAGCTTTCTAGTTTCCAATAGAATGCTAATGTAAATAACTCACGTCCTGTTTTTGTATTTTCCATCCATTATATATCCGAATAGTTCATTTTGTTGTCTTCTTTTGGTTTATAGTTTTGGATAATCATAATTGATTTCACATTCAGCTTGAATTGCGATTAAAGATTATGTTTTGATAGGAATCATATCGTCTTAGTGTGTTAAAAATCTATATAATATATAAAGAGAGAGTTCATCTATGAAATCCTGAAAAGATATGCTGTCATGTGACAAGCTTAAATAATAACATTTATTTGCTTTTATTAATGTAGGTGAATGTAAAGTGAGATTAAATCTCTCTCTCTATTGGTTATAAAACAATAATGCAATTAAAAAAAAACTGAATTTGTTAGTTAGCATATATATTTTAAAAATCAATCATATTTGTTAGCAGCTATTTCTCTAAAATTAATCCTCTTTGTCAGCATATATATCTCTCAAAAATAAATTATATTATCATATTTATTAAGAAGTAAAATGTAAATTTATTTGTATTCAAGAAAAATCCTATCATGAGAATTGAAAAAATTAATAAGACAAAAGAATATTATTTCAATAATTGCCTTATTTATATTTGTTATTATTTTTATTTTATCCTTTTCACGTTTGAGGTTAAAAGTTTTTGTTAAGATTTAGATTAAAATGTTTTTAAACTATTTTGGAGGCAAAATATATCTTTACATTTTATTAGAATATCCTTTTAAAATATTCATAAGATATATACCTAATATTAATAATTCCATAATACATTCTTAAAATAATATATCTGTGCTACACTTCCATAAGATATATTTTTAAAATATATCTTAACAATTCTAATAATAAAAATATATAAAGTACAAAGGAATATCTAAAAAGTTACAAGATTCTAAAAATATATTTATTATATCTCTGGAAATAAACAATGTTTATTATAATAGGCAACGATTAGTTACATCTAATTTATATAATCAATTATGAAATATTTAAACAATATACACTCACATGGCAAGCTCAAATAATAATATACGTAAGTTTTACTAAAACATATGAATGTTGGGTGAAAATACATTTCACCATTAATAATTTTAAAATAATTAATGTGATTAAAAATAAATTTAAAAGTAAACTTTATCTCTTACCAGTCAATAACAACAATTAAAATTTAAATTATTTCAAGTTTCTCTTAGCAATGGTTGAATGAAACAAATTTTAAAACATAATACTAAGCTATAATAAACATGAATATATTTTGTAAATTATAATAATAAAAAAATATCATAATCTATCAAAGAATAAAATTTAATATATATATATATATGTGTATATATATATATATATATCAAAAAATAATTTGAGATTTAAAATCTCAAAAGTTCAGTTAATATATGTTAAATATAAAATTTGGCCAATATTTTTTAAAGTATTAAATTTAATTAATGATAATAAATATCATTTCATAAAAATAATAAATTTTCATTTGAATTGTAACAACTTGTTAATCCATATGTAGTGTCTCTAGCTTTACGATGTGACTTGTTGATTCAAATTGAATTAAATTAATTTTTTTAGAATAAAATAAATTGTCATGTTTTATAAATCAACCAACCCATAAGTATATTTTTTAAATAATTACATAGTTTTGAATTTATTATTGTATGAATGAGGGAATACGTAAAGGCAAAAGTTAAGTTAAAATTAATTTTTCCTTAATTTAATTTTTTTCATTTTTTAAGTAGTAAAACAAATATTTAAAGGTTAGAAATAAGTCACATAATTAATTTAGTATAATCATTTTAGGATCCATGTATCAAATGCATCGGAATTAAGTCTTCACTATTCCCTGTACACATGAATTCAATCTTTGTAATGTAAACAATTTTTAAGATTTTCTTAATTATTTTTTTTATTAAAATAAAAATTAGTGACGAGTCTTTATTTTCATAATTGAATTGCTATTCCGTTAGGATCTCGATAGTGACAATCATAATTAAATTATTATATTATTTTTGACATCTTTATATTGATGATCTTTGTATCATTAGATTCAAAAGTCCTTTGTAACTTTAAAGCTTCTCTCGCAAATGCTGTTATGACATATATCACCACCTATACATCCACCTCCATTTCATGTGTTCTTCACCACCATAAAGCCTACGACTTCAACCATACATCCCACGACGCTAGCCCATCTCATAATGCACCTAGCGTTACTTAATGGAGCTGATTAGTTATATATCTATAATTGTATTAATAGCTAATCTTTCGATTAGTTGGGCCACCGTCGTGGACTGCCTGGTTGAAATTGTGATCGGCATTGTTGGATACATGGCTTTGTGGTGTGTAAACAACACATAGATATAGGTGGTTATAATATCTCAGTGCAAAAAGAAATGTTTTGTCAACAAAGTGGATACATTATTACAAAAGATAAATGAATTGAAACAATAATCTAGAATGAGAAACTTGAAATTGAAAAAACTCAACCAACAATTATTGAGCCACTCTAATTAACTTCATTCATCAATATTGGAACTTCTACAAGCTTCCGCGCATAGCTGCTCAAACATGTTGGGACTTCCATGCAGTTGCTCATGCATACGGGTAATTGAGTCAACCAAAGCATTCTCACTCGATTTACGGACTTCAGCTGGGTTTGATGCTAGGCTCGATTTTGTGGTTTAGGTAAGAGCATACATAGTAATTATAATATATATATATATATGTATATATATATATATGTATATATATATATATATGTATATATATATATATGTATATATATATATATGTATATATATATATATATATATATATATATATATGTATATATATATAAATGTATATATATATAAATGTATATATATATAAATGTATATATATATATATATATATACATATACATATACATATACATATATACATATACATATATATATATAATTATTGCCAGAGAAATTGTAATTGGGTTACTAATATAGAAATATATTTTAAAATGATAATATGTAAATAATAATTATAATATATATGTTTGGTTTACACAGATGTAGTAGCAAGGCACATATACTCACGACACGAGTGAGCACACCCCACCGCAGGAGTGAGAACTTACCTTATCAGTTGAACTAGGGGGTGAGCATTCCACTTTCAACACCCTATGAATTTGTTTAATAACATTTAGCAATTTTCAAAGCATAGCATACTACCAAAAACTATTTTTGGAGAAATTGTTGAATGATTATGTTACAGAAATATATGTTTGGTAACCAAATATATAATTTTGATAAAAATCTATGAATTTTAGTTTTGTATGTTAATATAAACTTTTTTACATATGGTTATTGGATTCTTAACAAGTTTTAATTTTCTCCAATATCTTATTAGTAACGATAAATTATATATATAAAAAAAGACTAAACTAAGTTTTTTTATTTAATGTTTTTCAATTCTTTTGCTTAGTTTGGTCTGGAAAGTAACTATAAATAAATAAATACATTTATGCCACAAAATTCAAGTGACGTCACTCATCCATTTTTCAATTACAAGCAAATCTCACTTGAATTTTATGATTATATAAGAGTAAATTAATATTTATTTTGGTCATCAACATATGGCTTATTTTTTCCATTTGGCTCTCCTTAGATTAATTTTTTCAATTAAAGATCATTTCATTTAAAAATCTTTCAATGCTATTTTTCATTTAATAATCACTAACTCTGTTAACAAAAAATATACATTAACTTATATCGTTTTATATCAACAAGGTGTGACACGTTTTATTTTGTGCCAACATGACGATAATGTGTTATTTATAACTTCTTTGCAAAACAATTGACCTCGGTGTAACTTAAAAACTATTACTGTTAGCAAATGCTGAAAATACAAACATTTTTGCACAAATATTAATTAGTATTTAATTTTAATATGCTGCTACTGCAAAATCTCGTCATACTTAAAAAGTCAAACTTAAATTAATGTTCCATCATATTTCATCATTTTGCATGAACAATTACTTTAACCAAAAATATATCTTATCATACTTAAAAAGTCAAACTTTTCATTAATGATTTTTTTTTTTTGTAAAAATTTTGTTATATGGAAGTCACATTAGACCTTGACTAATCTAGCGAGTCAGGTTAGATTATAAAAATATAAAGATCTCTTAACATTAATTTTTACATTCACAATACTCAAATTTGAGACAGTATTTAAGAGAAATAAATGTCAAATCACTTAAACTAACTAAGTATTTGTACTTTTTTTAATGATATAACATTATATAATTAAATGATATTGTAAGATTTATATAAATAATAACTTAAAATTAAACTTATTGAAATATTTTCACCACAAAGCAAAAGTTGTACTCTTTTTTTAACACAAAATTATGGCAAATAAGGTTCTCTTTGTTAGTTTCATAAGTTTTCTAAGAATCTTAATATAAAAAATTAATATTAAAACATATGGATCTCATAATTCATGATTTCTACAAACAAAAGTATAAGAAGACGCTAATCTTTATTCATGAATAATTGGTAGATTGTATTCCAAAAACGTTAAAAAGATCTCAAAACTCACTTTCTATTCATTTGTCTTTTCTTTCTGTTTCTTCTACTTTAGTAATGGTGAGGGAAAAAGAAACTTTGACAGCCAGGAACAGACATTGAGTTTTGCGCAGAAACTATTTCTTAAATATTGTCAACTTCCATCAAGTTAGCGGTTACTGTAATTACTATCGCAACCGTCCCAAAGGGGCGCCGTGAAATTGAAAGAAAGAGGAAGTAGAGGTTAGGATCTCGGGATGTTAGGAGTCGCCACCGATTGCTTTATCTATTAAATGAAATGGTGTAATTGGAGACCTAAAAGATGGTCTATGTTTCATAGTTTAGGTTCGGTGGTTGATTATGGATAGAGAAGGTATTAACACCTTATATCGTCTGTTTTAAGAACGGTTACCTATTTAATATAATGTTATTTGCGATATTAACTAAATTGGTCCTTAAAAAGAAAATCAATTGTCTTTTGTTTTTCTCTTGACATGTCCTATTTTGTCGAACATAATATCAAGATTGATAAATGACTAAGACATGGAATGGGTGACTCAATAGCCATTATTTTGAAATAAATTCTAAACCTGCAACATATTATATAAAAGTAGTGAATTGAGATTGTGTTGATTTTGTAAGGAAAAGAATTCTCAAAATATTTATCTTTGATGAGAGAAAAAATGATTTAAAAGGTATTTTGCAAAGAAAAATTATTTTTTTGAAAAGTAATAAAAAGAGTTTTTGAATTCACCACAATCATAATGTTGAGACTATATGAAATTATTCGCTTTTATTTGAGAATTTTTATTTTACAAAAAAAAAGATGATTTTATTTTGGTTTATAAAAAAGGTTGTATTTTTAGTTTTAATGTGGGGATTAAACCTCATCAGCGCTTCCGGCAAGATCCAATATAAAAGCTTCAAGAGCATCGAGAAGAGTGTATTTGATCGGTGCTCTGATCCTCTCCCAATTTTTCCGTCGTCAGCCAATTTTAAATAATTTGATTAAAACATCAATGCAAAAATGACTATGTTAAATTAAAATACAGGTAATAAAACCCCAAATTAATAAACACAAATCAATCCAAAAGAATAAATAAATAAATAAAAAGATGATTAATGACTCAAACTCAAACAAGGAAAAAAATAGTGTAAAAAATAAAATAAAAAATAAGTCCAAACTTTTTACTTAAGCCCAAATAAAAGATGAATGGTCCAAGAATGCATTAGTCATAAAAATAAAATAAATAAAAAGGTAAAAAAAATAAAAACTAAAAGGCAATTAAAAAAATAAAAGAGAGAAGGGGTTTTGAGGATGGAGCTCACGAGACGGCGGACGTGCGACGGCATCGCGTTGTGGCTCCGGTGAAGGCACGACGGGTTCGCGTGGTGCGTGGGCTGGGCAGATGGGTTCGTGCGGTGTGGTTCTTTTGCTTGGTGGGATGCATGGTGGCTTTGATGGTGGAGGCTTGGTTGTTGAAAGGTGATGAATGTGGTGGCTTGTGAGTTGAAGGTGATTTGTGATGAGGATGAAGGTGATGGGTTGATGGTGAGTTTGAAGGTAGTTTGTGGTGGTGGGTTGAAGGTTGACAATGGTTGGAGATGATGGCGAGGAAGGTCGATGGTGGTTGTGGGTGGTTATGGAGGATGGGGCTTGGGTTGAAGATGGTGAAGTTGGATGGGAGGTGATGGAAGATGGTGGTTGTTGATGGTTGTAGGGGCTTGGTTTAATGGTGGTTTAGGAGATGGTTGTGACTATGGAGATAGTGGAAGATTATGGAGTTTATAGGTGGTGAGGGAGGAAGATGACGATAATGGTTTCTTGAGTTGAAAAATTTTGAAGTCTAGAAGGGTGGTGAAGATTGCAGGGTGGTGAAAATGGAAGATGAAGATTATGGAGGAAGGTGAGGTGGTCACGGTTTGAGGGTTGCTTCACGTGGAGGAGGTTGGAAGGTGTTGAAGTTGATGTGTGATGGTGGTTATGGAGGGATGGCTAAGGATGAAGTGAAGGTTGGTGGTTAATGTAAAGGGTGGAAGATGGTAAATGGAGGTGGTGAGTTTGAAAGAGAAGATAGTGAGTTGAGTATGGAGATGGTGGTGGATAAAAAAATGATAAAAATGTCGGGGGGTTGATGGTTGTGATGAGTGAGGATTATATAGAGGAGTAGTTGTGGATGAGTAATTAAAAATGAGTGAGAGTGGTTATGAATGAGTGGTTGTGTGGGAGTGGGTACGTGATTGGGAGTGGATGTGTGCGAGTGGTTAAAAATGATTGAGAGTGGTTATGGATGAGTGGTTGTGTGGTGCATGGTCAAAAGAAAAAGACAAAGGCTAAGAATATAAAATCAACCAAGGAGCATCTTATATGCGTTGTTTTGTTTTTATTTATTTATTTATTGTTTTATTTTTTTATTCTCTTTTTTTTTTTTGTTAGGGTAAGGTGAGCTTATGCATTTGGGTTAAGAAAATGGGACAAAAATATAGACAACATTTTTTCAAATTTTTTATTTTTATTTTTTATGTTTGTCTTTTTTTTATATTTTTTAATTTTTTAATTTGAAGCCCAATCAAAATTAAGTGTTCACAATTACAAAATTGTCCTTTCCATTTTACCTAATAAGAGTTTGATCTATTAACTTAATTTAATTACTTATTAAACTAATAAGATAAGTCACAAGCACATCACATGAGACATTTAATCTAACATTCTCCCACTTGGCTCATGTGATATTAACTTCTTTATATTTTGATAAGTCTGTCAAAACATAATATGAATTCATATATATAACCAAACTCTTCTTTACATTGGATACATCATTCATCATGACTAAGAATAAACTAACATGAGTCATAGTAGTCATATATCATCAAATCAACATAATCCCTTTCATGTATCACAGAGTTAGTCCTCTCCATGACATAACAAATAAATGGGAAGTACATAATTGGTCTAACAATAATGTCTTTATTAAAGATAGAACATGTTATCATTATACATATTCAATCGTGTATACAAACTCAGAAAACAAGTAATATAGAAACATATTCATTCATGAGCTTAGAGTGTCAAAGTACATAAAACATAATCATTAACATAATATACAATAATGCTTATACTTTCAACATATCCACTAAATGTTTTGGGTGGTAACCCTTTCGTCAAAAGGTTAGCAATCATAAAGTTAGTGCTAACATGCTCTATTTTGATATTCTATGTTTCTAAAATTATTCTTTAACAAAAAAGTTTTTCAATTCTATATATTTAGCACATTCAAAATACTTGTTGTTTTTTAGAAAAGAAGATTGTTGCAGATAATAAACTTTAGCTACTTGGCAATACTGTCGAAAATTCAAAGTCTTAATTAAACAAAATTATGCAACCATAATTCATTAATAATAGCCTCAAATCATGTCATAACATTAAATTTGTCCCATTTCTGAATTAGAACCATGTCTGCTGGCCATTTATCCATTTTCTATATCTTTATTAATATAGGTTTTCTGAGACAAACCCAATCCTTGTGATCTATCATAGAATATTTTTATTCCAATCACATAACTGACCTTTCTCATATCTTTCATTTCAAAGTTATTAAAGAGAAATTTCTTAGTCTCACTTAATAGACCAAAATCATTAGTTACAAGTAAGATGTCATCAACATACTGAACCAGAAAGAAAAACTTACTCCCACTGATATATATACACCGATCAACAGTGTTTTCCTTAAATTTTAAGGATACAATAATGTCATTGAACTTGAGATACCATTGTCGGGAAGCTTGCTTAAGTCTGTATATTGATTTCTTAAGTTTACACACCATGTGTTATTCCCCTCAACTGAAAATAAAACTATTGGTTGATCCATATAAACATCTTCCTCTAAATTCCCATTTAGAAAAGTGGATTTCACATTCATTTGATACAGCTCTAGATCATAATGAGTTATTGATGCCATGATAATTCTGAAAGAATTTTTCTTGGAAACTGGTGAAAATGTTTCCTTATAGTCAATGTCATCCTTTTGAGTAAAACCTTTGGTAACAAGATGAGTCGTGTAGCGTTCAAGATTGTCATGAGAGTCACGCTTAGTCTTAAAGACCTATTTACACCGAACTCTCTTGCATTCTTCAAGTAATTCCACAAGGTCTCATAAACTATTATGTTGCAATGATTTAAGCTCATATTTCATGACATCTAATCATTTATCAGCGTTATCACTATTAATGGCTTGTTAAAACAAAACAGGATCATTATCATTAATTCCCAAGTCATTTTATGACTCTTGTAGATACACCACATAATCATCTAGTATAGCATATCTCATTTCTCTTTGAGATCTTCTTAATGTTATTTCTTGTGGTTGTATAGGTTCATTATTAACCTCGAGATCATTAATTTGTTGTTCTTATTGATTATTATTTGGTTCAAGAACATGAAGAACAACAATTTCATAAGTAGGAGCATAAGTCAAAGGAACTTGTATTCTAACTTCATTAATCTCCACATTTCGTGAAACTTCACTCCCACTGGTTTCACCATTCTTAATGAACCAGGTATTTCTAGTTTTAACAATTCTTGTACTATGAGTAAGACAGTAAAATCTATACCCTTTAGACTTTTCTGGATAATTAATAAAATATCCACTGATTGTTCTTGCATCCAATTTCTTTTCATGTGGATTATAGATTCTTATTTCTTCCTAGCATTCCCAAACATACAGGTACCTTAAACTGGGTTTCCTACTGATCCACAGTTCAAAGGGTGTCTTTGGAACTGCCTTACTAGGAACCTTGTTTAACAAATACATGGCAATTCTTAAAGCATATATCCAAAATGACAAGGATAAAGACATGTTACTTAACATGCTCCTAATCATATCTATTAAAGTTCAGTTATGCCTTTCTGATACATCATTTTATTGTGATGTACCTGACATTGTGTATTGAGCACACATGTCATGTTTTTCTAAGAACTTAGCAAATTAACATGAGTGTTGTTCAGTTTTATCAAATCTTCCATAATACTCATCATTTCTATCTGACTTTATGATTTTCACCTTTTTGTCTAATTGCCTTTCAACTTCATTTACATAAATTTCCAAGGCTGAAACTGCTTGAGATTTCTCATGTAATAAATAAATATATCCATAACATGAATAATCGTCAATAAAGGTAATAAAGTACTTTTCTTTATCGAAAGAATTAACATCAAATGGTCTACATATATCTGTGTGTACAATTTCAAGAAACTGAGTGCTTCTTATGGCACCTTTCTTTATGTGTTTTATTTTTTTTTCTTAATACAATCCACACAAATATTATGATCAGTGAAATCCAAATCTAGAAGGATGTCATTTTTTACTAACCTTTTCATTCTTTCTTTGAAAATGTGACTCAAACGTTTATGTCACAAGTAAGCAGAACGTTCATTCACTAAACTACATTTAGTGCCAACATGATGAAATAAGGTCATAAGAGTTCCAACATATAAATTATCAAGATTTAATTTATATAAATCATCATAAAGTATACCAGAACCAATCATATAGGTATACTTATACAAACTAAAACATCAATTACCAAACATAAAAGAGTATCCAGCAACATCAAGTTTAGACAAAAAAATTAAATTCCTAAAAATAGTAGGTACATAAAAAGTTTCAAATAAATCTAAATGGTGTCCAATGTTTAAGATTAAATGGTAAGTCTCGGCACCTTCTACTGGAACCTTCACTTTATTTCTCATGAAGACGAACTTCTCATTCGGGCTTATGATTTGGATCGTAAGGAATCCTTGCATTGTATTAAAAACATAAGTTGTATATCCAGAATCAATCCACCAAGTATTATACGTGTCGCGACCAATATCGCGGCGGTAGCGGCGAATAAAATAATTTGTTTGGAGTCGCCACCAATTTATTTAAATTAGAAAACCTTTTAACAAAATGGTCTTTGAAATCAGATTAGATTCGGGAGTCGGTTATGCATAGAGAAGGGTAGAGACTTAAGCCCACAGCACCCCTAACACATCCATCCTAAAACGGTTACCCTAAATTAATTATACAAAATTTAATAATCTCACTATATTTGTTTTACCCCTTTTATTAAAAAAAAACTAAAAAAAATAAATAATTTGTGAAAATTTAAACTTTGGCTTGACGAAATAGAAATTTCTCTCCTACGTATAATCAAGTGAAATGAGGAACTCAAAGCCACGTAGTTCTTCATAAAATTCTTGTGGGTTAATTATTTTTAATTAAAAAAATAAATCATCAAGCTATCGCAACTCAGATGATTATAAAAATTATAGGATTAACAAGTTGTCATATCTCAGTTAACCCTATTTTATTTCTTAAAAAATATTTAATTATTTTATATTTTTTTACCTTTTTTATTATAGATTAATTGTTTTTTAACTTTGAAAACATTTGAATCATCAAGTTGTTACAACTCGAGATGATTACAAAAGTTATAGGATCAACAATGTTGTACAACTTAGTTAATCATATTTTATTCTTTTTAAAAGAATATTTGAATTATTTAATTTTTTTTATTTTTTTCTATTCATTTGATTTTTTTAAATAAATTTTTGAATCATTAAGTTGTCACAACTCAGATGATTACAAATATTATAAGATTAACAAGTTGTCATAACTCAGTTAATCCTATTTTTATTCTTTTTTAAAAAAAATTAATTATTTTTTTACCCTCTTTTTTTTATTTTACCATCATTTTTAGTCCTTATTTGGTTTTTTTCTTTTTAGTTTGGCCCAATAAGTTCTAAGCCCACTTCTCCCAAAAAAAAAACAACAAAAAAAAATAATGAATAATAAATCTACACTAAAACCAATCAGAACCTAAAGAAATAAAAAAAAAAAAAGCTTACAGGAAACAAACAAACAGAGAGGGGGGTATTTTAGATTTGCAAAGAATGGTGAGATCCAAGTAGGGGTGTGACGGTGAGATGGTGCAGCGATAAGATCTGCGTATGGAGTGGGATGAGGCGCGGGTTGTGGCTTTTGAGGATGAGTCACGGTGGTTCGCGGTTTGGCTGGCGGTTTGGCTGGCGGTTTGGCGGTGGCTTGCTTTGGTCCAGGGGTGGAACGGTCACAGGTCGACGGTGGTTGCCTGGATAGCGAGCTTGATGGTGCAGTGGGTGGCAGCTTGGAGCGGTGCGATACACGGCTTCGAAACAAGTAGCGCGGTGTGCCGGTGTCGGGTTACGATGTGACTGTTGATGGCTGCGCAAAGTCAAATGGTTGCGGCTGCGTCGGATAGTGATCTATGGTGGGGCTGAGTTGGTTCTAGTTGGGTAAGGATGAAATAAAGTAAGAGGCTTTTGGTGGTGTTTTTAATGGTAGTGGTGATAGGTGTTTTGGATGTTGTTGAAAAGGATGAGGAGTAATAGGTTGTGTTTGGTTTGGGGTTGTTGGTGGCTTTGGTGGATGGTGACTTTTGGGTGGCGAGAGGAATGAATGCTTTGGAGGTTGAAAAGGATGAGGAGTAATAGGTGGTTGTGGTGTGTATTGTTTAGAAGATGAAGATGATAGAGATGGGTTATGGAAGAGATGGTGGTCTGTTACGGAAGCTTAAGGAAGATGATGACGGTAGTGAAGTGGCAGAGGTTGGTTACGTAATGGAGAAAGTGTGTTTAAGTTGAAAGTCTATAAGTTTAGGTGAAAGATCAAAGTCTTTTTTTTGTGTATGAGTTATGGATTTTATAAGAGGGGATTAAGGTGAAGAATTTGAATTAAAGTGGGTTTGGAATTGATTTAGGAACTTATTTAGGATAACTTATGGGATTTGGTTATGATAGGTTTGTTTACGATGAGTTTGAGTTGTACTAGAATGGGTCAATGGGTTAATGGATCAAGTTATGGGTTGAAGGGTTGATGGGCTAATTGGGTTGAATAATGTATTATGGATACTATGTCAATTGGTGAAAGTTAAATCATTTTTTTTTAAAACAAAAGCCCCGGACAAAATTGGGTATTCACAATAGGGAACTTCAGTTAAATTTGATTTGAAACATACATAAGCTTTCTTTTTAGCTTTTTGATGGTTCACATAATGGATAGAGTGATTTCCTTATTTCTTAATTCTGGTTTTCTCCTGAACTAACATATGCAAGTCATGCACATTCCTTTTATCTTTCATGGTATTATAGTTCATTTGGAATGAACCATACTCAAATAGTAATGAATTCATAATGAACTGCACAAAGAAATTCTTATCTACTTCCATTCTTAATGACTTAAGTCTTATTACAATGTTTGTCATTTCAATGACATGCTCATGCATAATATGAGAGCCATCAAATTTCATGGTGATTAATGTCTCATCAAGAGACTTATTAACAGTTTGGGAGCAATTTTCTATAAACTTCATCATTTCTTTAGCATTCTTAGTTTTAAGAAGAATTGACTTAATATAGCTAGTTATACTCATACGCATGTATATCAGACTCAATCTGTTTGATCTTTCCTAATTTTTATAATGAATTTTCTCTTTATTAGTGCTTAAAATAGTAATAGCATCTGGTTTCTCTACTTGAAGAGGCAAATCCAAATCCATTACTTCATGGTAAAACTAGATTTGCTCACTTCATTTAGAGAAATTAAGTCCATTAAAAGTTGGAACAGATGAGAGATGCAAATGCATAGCAATAGGTACTGTAATGATCACATATCTAACATTAATACTTTGAGTCACAAATTAGCATACTATATAGATTTAGACAACAAAAAACTTAAGCATTTAATGTATATCAATGTTCTCCTTTGTGTGATCCATCAATATATCATATTCAACATAATGATGCTAATAAAATTTACATAATTTGGCAATGATACATGTAAAAATTAGAAATATTTACTATCTTTAGATGTATAAATAAAATTAATAGTACACTTACACTACTAACAATCATGTCTATTTATTATAAGGGCAGCTAATTAATATTTGGACGATCAATAAATGTATTATAACAATGAACTTCAATTTACCTATACATAAATAGTCATTATATCATTCACAACATCTATTCTATGGGTAATTAAAAAAAATAACTTTCATATAATTTAGAATTAAATCAACTTAAAGATTCGATTATTTTAGTGATTAATAAATCTCACATAATATCATTTCAAATTGATAATATTATACATAAAAATCAAATACTGCATATTCTTTAAAATAATTTTCATACAATTTAAGATTAAATCAATTTAAAGATCTGATTACTTTAATTATTAACAAATCTTACTTAATATCATTCAAATTAATAGTATTTTGCATAAAAATTAATATACCATTAAAACAATATTAGTTGATTTATCGGAAATATCATATTCGTTGTTAGCATACCAAAACCAAAACAATGAATATTCTTTAAATAACTCTGATATTTTTATTACAAACAGTGTATACACTTATTTTTACATCTCACTAATATTATTCATCATTTTTTTTTATCATTTTTTCTCTTCAATTACACACCCTTAAAAAAAATATTTATAATATTCACACCTCTAAAAAAAAATATAGGATCATCTTTGTCCTTCTTTAAAACAAATGCTGCATGTTTGTTGATAGCATCCCGTGAGATCACGTCTCCAGTTTTTGTTTTTATTTTTTATTTTTAATCAAAACTGAATTCGGAAACATAATATCATAATATTATGAAAACATAATATCATCCAAGTTGGAAACGTGATTTATCACTACTCCCGTGATATCACGTTGGAAACGTAATATCACATGTACCGTGATATTGCAAATACGTACTTTGTCCACAAAATTTATTCAATTACTATACAATTATCAATAATTTATAATTAGAGTTAATAATAAACCGTAAAATTAATTCACATAATGCAATAAAATAACATAATTAAAATTCTTAATTTTTACAATTAGGATTCATACAAATTAAAAATAATAATCATTATCAATAGAGAATCATATATTTCATAACTTTACTCGATACTATATGTTAGTTTTGTAAATTTTTTAAGAATCTTAATATAAAAAATTAACATTAAAACATAAAAATTTTAAAATTCATGATTTTCACAAACAAAAGTATAAGTAGACACTAATATTTATTCATAAATAATTGATAAACTGTATTTCAAGAGTATTAAAGAAATTATGAAACTTACTTTCTATTCATTTACCTTTTTGTTTATGCTTCTTATACTTTAGTAATAGTGAGAGAAGAATAAATCTTAACAGTCAAGAACAGACCTTGAGTTTTACGCAGAAACTATTTCTTAAATATTGTTAACTTCAATCAAGTTAGCAGTTACTATAATTACAAAATTATTCTTTCCCTTTTACCCAATAAGAATTTAGTCCATTAACTTAATTTAATTACTTATTAAACTAATAAGATAAGTTATAAGTTCATCACATGAGACATTTAATCTAACACTCTTAACCTAAAGTCATTGAGCTGTGTGTTTTTGTATCACACCCTCCATATATTTTTTTTAGTTTAATTTTGATTCACTATGAGTGTAAAGTTTTTTTTATATTATATTAATCATGTAATTATCATATTATTAAAATAGTATAACTTTTGAAATAATTTTTATTATATTAAAAAACATTTATAATGATATAACAATATATAATTAAGTAAAAAGATAATAATATAAACTAATCCCCTCATAATTGAGTGATAATCTAAAAAACTTTGACCCTTAACCTTAATTTTTCTTTGGTTTTATCTGCAAAGCCAATTTCATTGTCATAGTTCACGTTATGTTTTACATTTTGGTTGTGATCGTGTTCCGGCTATTGTGGGCTAATGCAATCTACATTTATGGTGTGATGCACACATTTGGTGATGTGGCCACTATTTAAATCTTACATATATGTTATGTAGGGAATTTTTATAATCAAACACAAAGTGAATTATCAATCATTTATTTAATTTAATATTAATCTCGTAATAAATATTTGAAAATAACTAATAACAAATGATATGCTTTGACAACTTACAGGAGAAAAAAAAAGGTTCCGTATAATTCTCATGTAACCAACATATATATGTTATATAACACAAGAACCCAAGGAAGATGAATCGCTTAAGACAGGCATTACAACTTTAGTAGCATTATGTGGTCTGCGTATGAACCAGCTTTTGGTTTACCAAAAAAATATATGTAGCATTTTTATTTTTATTTTTTTATAATTGAACGGGAAAAACGCCCAGATATATGTAGTGTTCATGCTGCAGCACCCTGCACAGTATAAAAAATATTTGTGTAAAATTTATCTATATAAATTATGTGAATTAAATAAATTAATAAGTAATATATTATTAATTTTAATATAAAATAATTATATAATACAAAAAGTTATATAATTATTCAAATATTTATTAATTTAATCCACATAATTAAAAAGATAAGTTCATCTCCTTTGAAACTTGTTCCCCTTTTTGTCTTCAAAAGCGCGTGACCCTCTTCCATCTTTGAGGGGTCGTTTTAATATGGACTTTTTGACACAGGGACCATCCATGGTCCTTGTAATTTAGATCGTTGGATATAAGCAAAATTAGATCAATGGTTACCATTAATGACTTGCTACTTGTTTATTAAGTAAATATGGAAAAGTTTAATATTACAAAGTTAAAAGTGTTTTTATCCCAAATTTGTTCATTTTACAAAACTACCCAACTTTTTCTTGTGCTTGAACTAGAGCTCAGAGGTGAGTTAGGGCCGACGACGCAGCACCAGCTCTGGCGAGTCCATGTGACGATTCCAGCGATGCAGCTCAATAACCAAAATGGTGTGCCCCAATTGCCCTGTCATGACTTCGTCTTCGAGCACAGCATTATCTCCAACGATGCAGCAGCAGCTTCGGCAAGTGCAATACAACACCATCTCCAGCAGCAACTCTAGCTCTAATGACTACTCAACCAGTATTCCTTGAAGATGTAATTTAGAAATTGATCCATAGAAAATACAGAAATTACAACAAAAAAAGGGTTGTTTTTCTCCTTCGTGAACCCGTTGTCTTCTCCGGTGATCTGGATCGGGCCTTCGGTGGCCACAACCACTCAAGATGACCAATGGATGGATTGGTTTGATTTTGGACAACCTGGATCATAAAGCAAATGGATGGACCCAGGAATAAACGAACTAATCCATTTAAGCCATCTTCATAACAAAGAACCCCATGCTACAAAACCGACCTTAATATTAACAAACTACCTTGCCACCAATCCATCTATGGGTCAACCACTAATTTAATGGATGGATATTCAATCACTAGCCATTAATCATTTCAATGATTGGATGGATGGATACCACACACCACTCATTTGGAAAAAAAAATTTATCTCTAAAATTTATCTTTAAAAAATACTTTAGTGAAAGTGAAAGTGTTGAAATAATTAAAAAGATAAAATACATTAGATAAACAATTGGATCGATTGGATTTTTAATTTGATATCAAGACGGATATGGGAAAGGAATGAGAACTCAATAAATAACAAAATTAAAGTAAGAAATTCAATTAAAAGAGCAATCAATTCATAAGCCTATTAAATTTGATTCCATCATAGAGATCAATCGAACATAAAATGAATAGTTATTTAATTGAATGAAATCCTGGATTAATTTTAATATAGATAATCATTGAATTGGATTAAAATTAATTGGATCGCATTTTTCATGTTAGATCTATGTTAATTTGATCTCCAAATTTAGATGACCAAGCATCAAACCCAAACAACCTCCCCAAAACCATAAAGCAAACTAGAAAAACACCTAAACCCAGGAACAAATCTAAACTCCAAGAAGAAGAAGAAGAAGAAGAAGAAGAAGAAGAAGAAGAAGAAGAAGAAGAAGAAGAAGAAGAAGAAGAAGAAGAGGAACCTCTACCTCAAGCCATCTTCACCTAACAACAACCCCATGCTCAGCTGCTGTGAACCCCACCGGACCCACCTCTATCAGCCAACAAACTACCTTGCTACCAAGTTGGTGACCCTGGTCAGCCACCACCAGCCAACCAAAGCTGCCTTCGAATCGCCAGCGACCTGTCATCAATGAACCCAACAACCACCACACACTCCACTGCTATAAAGTCCCAATCTCCATAGCCACTGTCACCCCCAAGCATTTGTTGTTGTCCATCACGACCAATGAAAATCAAGTTTCTGGTTTTGACAGAAACACAATGAACACTCACAAGAGAGGAGGAAACGCGAGCTCGGTGGTGGAAGCCAGTGCAGGTGGTGGCTCTGGTCCGGGTGTCTGTTGGCCGCAAAGGGAACGACAGTGGCAGGTGGCTCACCGGCGACAAGGGGCGTTCGGTAACTTGGGTTTAGTCATGGGTCGCTGAGAACAGGGTGGATTTGAGGTTGGTTGCAAACCTGGCAATTTGCATGATCTCAATAAGATAGAAAAGACATTTAATTGAGAAGGAGGTTCGATGGTGACACGGTGGTGGCTTGGGAGTGAGGGCGATGATGGGGGATGATAGAGGGAGGTGGTGATGGGTTGTACAATATTGGAGCGTGGCTCGCTGTTGATGACAGATATGGGCAAAGGTTCTATTTCTGAGTTGAGTTTGGCCAGCAGTAGAGGTTGAGGCTGGTTTGTGAAATTAACAGAGACTTGAAGGATTTAGGAGTAATTTTTTTTTTCTTGTAAAATTAAAAAACCTATAGTAATGAGTAAAGTCAAAGGTTTTATGATGGATTTTTGACTGGAGAGTGTATGTAAAAACAACTCAACTTTGAGTTATATTGAAAGCTGAGCCCTCTCCTTTCTCTTTCTTTTTTTCTCGAGAAATAATTATCTTATATTAAGGAGGTTTTAATCTCATGGTTTTTATATTTAATTAAAAATGTATAAATTTATAATTAATTATTTATATTAATTAGTTAATAAATAATTTTATAATTTAACATTAAAACTTAGATTTATTTATTAATTAATTCTTTATACAAAATTAACTTGTATAAATTTATATATCTTATTAATTGACGTAAAAAATGATCTTAAAAAATAGTATAGGAATATAAAGATTACTTTTTCTCTATTTTTTTTTTTATAACTATAAATTTTTTATATCACTTTTCTCGTATACTTAATTTTTTATATTGATTATGTAAAAATATTATTATATTATATTTTTATTTAATCATAATTATTAAAAAATAAAAAAACTTAAATACATATAAAAAATATGTAGAAACATCATTTTTCCTCTTTTTAATTTGAGACAGTTGCGCCATATAACGTTCTCTCTCTCTCTCATCGTAGCAAAGGCGAGAAAAACGCCAATCCCCATTAATTCACAATTCATCCTATTCATTTCTTTTCTCATTTCGCTTCAGTTGATTCGTACTTTTACCGGAAACTCACTCATTTTGTGCCTTTGGACTAACTTACTCTCTAACATCTGTATACTTTGACTCAAGCCAGCGTGTACACACACATACCCTTTTTTTTTTTAAACTATTGCTGAAAAGAAAAACAAAAAAAAAAAACAGCAGCAAAAAAGGAAAGGCTATACCGTGTAACATAATTTGGTGTGTCCCTACATTCTCATACACAAATCACTCCTCAGTACTCGCAATCTTTCGCTCTATATAAACTCCTCAGTCCTCATTGATACCATTCCTTCTGTACCTCTAGCCATTTTTATCTTTCATCGTTCACATCTCTCTCTATCTCTTTTTTCTCAGCTAGAAAATTTGGAAACACACTCATGCAGGTGATGAAATCTCCAATGCAAATGGAGGCAGCACCACCGCCACTGCCGCCACCACCACCGCCATCACCATCCATGAAGCTTGACATGAGACCCTACGAGATGGTGCACCAGCTGGCGTCCTGCAACGCCGTCGTGGTGTTCAGCATGAGCGACTGCTGCATGTCCACCGTCGCCAAGCGCCTTCTCTTCAGCCTAGGCGTCGGCCCCACCGTCGTGGAGCTCGACTTGCACGAGGATGGCCCCGGCATCCAAGCCGTCCTCTATCAGCTTGCCGGAGCCCACCAACCGGTCCCCGCCGTCTTCGTCGGTGGCAAGTTCCTCGGTGGGGTCCAGACCCTCATGGCCAGCCACATAAATGGCACCCTCGTTCCACTCCTCAAGGAAGCTGGAGCTCTTTGGCTCTGAACTTCTTCTGTTGCTGCAATATATATATATATTTGCTGCTTCATCATTTTCATTATTTGCTATAGGATTTTCCTCAAACATGACATGCTAGGTTATATACTTTATATTATATAGGATGTAGCTGTGATGTTCATATGTGAGTAGCTAGGTGCTAATTAAGCGAGTGACCAAAGTTATATATATGTGATTTCAGGGTCATTATCTATATTCGCAGTTATGTTTATGCACTCCAGAACACAGATAGTACGTTTATAAGTTCATTTATATATAATACCACTTGTTTCTTTAAGAAAGCCTGGGATTTTTTGTTTTCACTATCAAGCGTTGATTCAATATCCACTCTTCTTGCAAACTTTGTCCGAGAAATATATAAGCAGCGCATACGCTCTGTGTAAGAAAATATTGATCATTAACCAGAGAGAATATTAGAATAATATTATTGTAAAGTTTCTATCTTTATATGTGAAGGTTGACAATAAAAAATGGGTTATAAATTTATCGTGGTGTCGCCGGCGTTCACTTAATATTAGCCGGAAAATGCCATAAAGTGGGATGGTAACGATGTACATGCAGATTGTACTGAGAATCAACGAGAAAGAAAGGGCTGACAAGTCATATGTCCGTACGAGATAATAATGGTATATGAGAATTTTTGTGGATAATGTGATCATATCAAGGACATGTGTTTGTACTACTATATACATGCTTTGCATGCCATGCGTATTGCAAAGAAAAACCGTTTGGCCTTATTGTGGGGTATCTTTGTTCTTTGGTTTGTTATTTTGCTGAGAGAAGGCTGCAGAATGACCTCATGGTCATGGCACGTTAAATAATGCACTAACAAGAAAAACATAACAATTATAGCCTAAATTCAGAAATAAAATAGGCAAGAAATTAAAATCTTTCTATATAAGAATATTTTACTCTCGAATTAAAATTATAATCAGCAATTGAATTTATTTATTAATACTAAATGGAATAAAGTCTATAACTTTGGGATAAAAGAAATATGAGTAAATACTTAATTTTGTACTCCAAGATATTAGCTACGTCACATCTGTCCTTCATTTATCAGCAACAATAACTTGACCTTCTAACGATAATTAATGTCATAATTTTCTTCCATGAAGGATCAAATTGATGTCATTTCAAGGACTAGTTTGAAGGCAAGAATATGACATTTAAAAATCAATTTGATGTTTTGTGTATGTTGGAAGGACCAATCATATATTTATAAATGTAGTACAAATGTAATGTGTATATCTCTGTAGAATCAAAATGGACATTTACTAAAACAATCATTTGCACCCTGTGACTAAGGTCAAGTTGATACCGCAGGTAGGATAATTAGTTCTACACCCAAAGATATGTGACACTAAGTAATCTTAAAGAAAATTGTATTAATAACTTTCATACTCAGAAACACAGAATATATGTGTGTTCTATTGATAAAAAAAAATGGCTTAATTAACTTTTTAATCTTTGTAAATATGCTCTCTTTTTTTGTTTTTATAAAATTTTTGACTCTATTTTAATCTCTTTGAATTTTGAGATTTGTGAAATTAGTCTTTGTCATTAACTTATCTCTGTTAAGTAGTGATGTGACAAATGACGTTCCACCTCAGTTTTGTCACATGTCTTCATCTTATTTTATTTTTGTCATGAGTCATTTCATTCAACGGTGTGATGAAACCACTTTGTCAAATCTGAATTACCCCACTCTCAGTCCCACTTTCAGCCCCAATCTTGTCCCACTCTTGTCTCATTCTTGTCCACACTCTCGTTCCCAAAATCATACCCTAATCATATACCAAATTGTTGAATCTCATGCGAGAACGAATTGAAGCATTGTGCGCGTTTGAAGGCTGAGGATTGTGTATGTCTGAAGGTTGAGCTTTGTGCATGTGTGAATGGGAGGTGGACTGCATGTCTCACACAGGTTTGTCTTGGAATCTCTTTCTGGTGGTCCTTGTCAGAGATTGTGGGTTTTGAGTTTAGGAATTTTTCTTTATTTTCGTATACAATAATGGATTCATGTGGGGACCAAAATGTTACATATATGTTTTACTTGGTTTTGTATATAATATTCGTTTCATGTGGTCTTTGTCTCTATTTTGGAGGATGCTGCAAATGTAGTCCTTGTCCTTGCATTGTCTATGCGTTGGTGGATGTTGCAAATGCTCCTTGTTTGAATTATTTTATTGAAATGTGTAATTTCTATTTTAGGTGTCTTTTTTAATTATTTTCCTTAATTGTATGCACATGTATGATGTCATTTGTTATATTTATTCATCATATGGGGTCATTTGTGAATGAACCCCCACTAACTTATAAATATGAAAATGTAACTGCAGTTGTTAATCAAGACATAGACACATGGTCCTATTTTGAGGTAATGGGATTAGTTAAAGAGTTAGGGTATAATGACAATTCTGAGATATAGTGGAAATTACATGGTTTGAGCTTTGAAGATGGGTTAAGGCAGATTTTGTTGGACAAGGATGCCTTAGAGATGAGTAATTATGCAATGCAAAACAAGTGTGAGGTGGATTTATATATAAATCACATAGTTTTCACAACCTATAATTACTGAAGAATTGGGGTTTGAATAGGAAAACATTGCTAATGTTAGGTGTGTAAATGTGGAAAATGCTGATGGTGAAGGTTAGGGTGTGGGTGAGGACCAGGGAAGGGGTGATGGGCTAGGAAATGTAGGTGAGGGTGATGGGGCGTAGCACATGGGTGAGATTGATGAGTCAAAAAGTGATAGCAGTGATGATAGTGTAGTTAATATACACTCTAATGACAGTGAAGAGAAAAGGGGTTTGGGACTAGATGATGAGTTTGAAGTAAATGAGGGAAGAGCTAAGAACCGTGGACCAAGTAAAAGATTTAAGAAGAAGACAACAGCTAGATCCAAGGCTTAGGCATCCCCAACAAAGAAACAAAAGAAACAGAATGATGACATTGGTTCTAAGAAGTGGGGCAACAAGAACAAGTGAGGGTGAGGGAGTTAATAATGATGCTAGGTTGGGTGTTGGAAACGATGATGGGTTGGGTGTTGAACATGATGATGGGTTAGGTGTTGGAAATAATGGTGGTAAGACAAGTAGGAGTGATCCGGATTTTTTTATATATACCTGCAAACATTAATGCACTTCATGTTATAGATGATGAGTACTCTATTGATGAGTTGGGTAGTGAGTTGGACTCAGGGTTTGACTTAGAGAATAGACTAAGATATCCTGCGTATAAGAAGGAATATGTGTGCCAGGATTTTGAATTCAAGCTTGGCATGGAGTTTGCTTCCTTTAAACAATTCAAGGAAGTTATTTTGAAGCACTCTATATTGAATGAGAGATCTGTGAAATTTTAAAAGAACGATGCAGTCAGGTGCAGGGTCATTTGTAAGGAGAAATGTGGGTTTGTGGTGTTGGCTAGTAGAGTGATAAGCAGTCATACGATCAGGATTAAGACCTTGGAGGGGAAACACATGTGTAGAAGACCTTTTGACAATAAAAATGTCAATTTTAAGTGAGTTGCCAAGGCAGTGTTGGAGAAGTTTATGAATAACAATAAGGTGACTATGAAAGACATAATTGGTGAAATTAGAGGGACATATGCAACTGGAATTACAACTTAGAGGGCACAAAGAGTAAGACAAATAATTAAAGATATAGTTGAAGGAGATGCTAGCAAGCAATACACATTGTTATAAAGTTACAGTGCTGAATTATTAAGGGCAAGCAATGGAAACACTTGCAAGTTATCAGTGGATAGGCTTGGAAGGGATTTATAGCCAAGGTTTGGTAGCTTTTTATATGTGCTTGAAAGGGTGCAAAAAAAAAAGATTTATTGTTGCATGCAAGCCATTCATAGGGGTGGATGGATGTCATTTGAAGAACAAGTATATGAGATAACTTTTGATAGATGTGAGAAGGGACCCAAATAACCAGTACTTTTCATTAGCGTTTGTTGTAATTGAAAGTGAAACTAAAAAAAGTTGGAGGTAATTTCTTTCTCTGTTATTGGAAGACATTGGAGATATCAATAGAAACAGATTAGTCTTTATATCAGACTAACAGATGATACTCTTCATGTTTATTTATTTATGTAAGTGTGCTTATATATGCACTGCTAATTCTAACCGATTCATGTTGCATAGAGGTTGATGTCAACCTTTAAAGAGATGCTGATGGGTGTTGAACATAGGTTCTGTATTAGATACCTGTATAACAACTTTAAGAAAAAGTTTGGGGGAGGGACCTTGATGATAGCAACTTCTAAGGCCACGTATTTAGAAGCATGACAAGAGAAGATGCTTCAAATACAATAGCTGAATTCTAGTGCATGTGATTGGCTAGCTACAATCCTTAAGAATGCATGGTGTAAGCATGTATTTTGTTTTACCCCAAGTGTGACGTGGTGATGAATAATTTGGCCGAGGCATTCAAGAACACAATTATGGTGGCTAGGGACAAGCTTATAATAACTATGTTTGAGTGGTTTAAGACTTACTTGATGGGTAAGTTTGCTGCACCTAGAGAAAAACTTAGCAAATATCATGCTGATGTGATGCCTAAACCTAGAAAAAGGTCAGACGAGGAAATGAGGCATAATGGAAATTGGTTTCCAACTTGGGCAGGGGAATTAAGATTTGAGGTAACTCACATGTTGTTCATTGAGAGTTTCATAGTGAACTTGAAAGCTTAAACTTGTTCCTGTAACTTTTTGGAGTTTTTGGGAAATCTATGTAGACATATTGTGACAGTCATATGTTACAAGGGAGATAATCTTGAGACATATATGCATCAGTGCTACAAGAGGCAAGCATACGAGAAGTATTATGAAAAAGTCATCAGTCTAATAAATGGATAAAATAGATGGCCCACAACTGACCATGAACTCATTTTACCACCAAATTACAAAAGAGGACAAGACAGACCCGAGAAATTAAGAAGAAGAGAGTTGGTGAGGACTAAAATCCAACCAAGTTGAGAAAGACCAATACAACTTACCGATGTGTATATTTTCATGTAGATGGCCACAACTCTAGGGGCTGCCCTCGTAAACTAGTGGAGGAGGTTGAGATAGCTGAGGTAGCTGATACCTTCACTAATTTAGTCTTTAACTTTATTTTAACGTCGTAAAATAACATTACCCTAATTTGTTGCAGGGAATACAAGATAACAGGAAGGCCAACAGGGTAGAGACAAATACAAGTAAAGGTGTTTAGACTAATATAGCAAGGACAACCCAACCTACTAGGGTAAATCACTAATTTTATGTTATGTTTTTAGCGTTATATGGTGTTGTAACTTTATACTGTTGGTTGATACTGTAACTTGAGCTTCTTTTGCATATTAAAAAGGGTAGAAGAAGAAGCAAAGGCAGGGGCAATACATAGTCCAATGCAGTCCAAGAAACTACTACCATAAATGAGAATGTAGTGGATAAAGACATAGATGGATCATGTATGGTAAGAAATCTGGATCAACTAGCTTATTTTGTGGTTTTTTTTTAGTTAATTAGTTGTCTAACTTGAGTTTCTTTGCAAAATGAAAATGGTAAAGGAAAGGGCATAGGAAGGGGAAATACACATGCTGATACAGTCCAACAAACTGCTACTGTAAATGAGACTGTAGTGGTTAAAGACATAGATGGATCAATTAGGGTAAGAAATCTAGATCAACTAGCTTATTTTGTGTTTTTTTTTAAGTTAATTGTTTGTCTAACTTGACCTTCTTTTGCAGAAAGAAAGTGGTAGAGGAAGAGGTAGAGCACTAAGTAGAGGAAAACATAGAGGAAAAGGTACTGCACAAAGCCTTGCAAGTCAAGATATGGGTGGAAACATAGTGGATGCTACAGCTATTAATCTAGATGGTTCTAGTTCTGCTTCTACTACAAGTCAAAATGTAGTGAGTGTTTCAACCAATAATGGAGGAGGCACAGATGAACTCAGCCAAATTAGTTTTGGTGCAAGTTTTCTAAATCTAATTGCTGCAACAACATCATCAGTACTTGCAATTCAACCAACTCAAAACCAAGTGCTTGCTCCACCACATGCCAATGTAGCCACCATGCAAACCAATCTACCAACAACCAATGCAGAAGGAAGGCAGACAAATGGTGCACCAATTAGGGGTTGTAGAAGATTAGGTAAGAGAGTTATGATCACTAGTGGACTCACCAGGCATATTGAGTTATAATCTGGATATGACATTTTTTTGTGATTAAGACAAGTTATAGTTTGTTTTGAGTACAGTTCTGGGTACCTAGTATTGGTACTTTGTTTTGGTATAGATTGATATTATTTTAGTATGTAATTGTGTATGAAAATTAGATCAGCAATGTAAGTAAAAGCATACATAGATTTGTTTTGGTTTGTATTTACAATAAGTATATTATAAGGTACTGCAATGTAATGAACGATTTCATCAGGATGCAATGAAACATAATGGATGTTTTGGTACTATTTCATCATCAATTTAATGAACCATTTTTTTTTGCTATATACTTGATTCTAAGTTAGAGTTTTGTCAATTTATTTAGTTAATTAATATCAGTGCATTTAGTTCACAATGCACTGTCTATTGTAGTAATATTAATACTATTTGTTCACAAGATACTCATATCATTATCAAAAGCTCCTCATTTCATTCATTTCAATATCAATTACATTAAACTTTATCGAAACTCATAATTTAACTAGACACTCTCATACATCAACCTTTCAAACCCCAAAACAAACACATTTCAAATGTCAGTGCCCATGACACAAAAACCACACCCAACAACGTTTTCACTTTGGTCTTCTCAGAAGCAAGCTTCGTCTCTAGCCTAGTCACCCTTCTTCTCATCTTTTCAACCATAGTCTCATAATTATGGGAACACTCAAAAACGACTTCCTGATTATCCATCACCGCATCAGCCCATTCAAACTAACCATAGAAGCCTTCTTTCTATAAGAAAAAAGAAACCAAATACAAGTGAGGAGTTAAATATCTAGAAATCTCAAACCTAGAAATCTCATCACCACTAAATAGAGATGAGATAAAGGTAGAGACTAATTTTACCTGTCTCAAATTTTACAGGGACCAAAACCATATCTAAAAATATTTTATAGGGACTAAAATCATAACTCACAATATTTATAGGGGTTGAAAACATATTCTAGCAAACTCAAATATATTTGTATTAGAAAATGGTGGAGCTTACTCTCCAGTTTTGGCATGCCCAACATGCTCTCTAAATATTCTTCATACTCTTTGAGATGATGTACAACATTTCATATCTACAGCCACAAAATCTCCTTCGTGATGACATAGTAGGAGTAACTCAAGTTGGTGATGAAGATTACCAAACCCTAGCCATGGAAATGTCTCTGCAAGTTAGGGGTGAGAAACCAAAAATGACAACAAATTAGTCACGAATAAGGAAGCAAATGTGGGAAAAGAAGAAAATGGGCTGAGGAAGGAAGAATTAAGGTTAGAATTACAGCTACAAGTAGAGGTGGCAAAACGGACCAACCCGCCCCAACCTGTCCCACACCGTCTCAATCCGCCAAAATGTGGGGCGGGTTGGGTTGGCCCGTTTTGAGAAATGAGTTAGAAAAGTCAACCCACACCATTTTAGGGAAGGTTTGTGGGTTGGCGGGTTGACCCGCATAAATGATAAAATGAGAAAATTTAGGTAGGTTGGCGGGTCAACCCACTTAACCCACCTAAAAAACAAAAGAAAATGTATAAAAAATAAAAAAATACTATAAAAGGAAATAAAAATAGTGAGTCGTGGTCTTCACTCATGAAAAGAGTAGATGCGAGATCTAGAATAGCAAAAAAAAGACTAAAAAGAGTAAAGATAAAAGAGTTAAAAAAAATAAAATAGAAATGTTTAAAAAAAAAAACTATTGTGTAGGTTAAAAAATGAAAATAGGTTCAAACATTAAACCCACCCCACTTAAAAATAGTGGGTTGACGGGTCAACTCAACGGGTTGAACCTGTTTTGCCAGCTCTAGCTACAAGTGAGGGAAGAAGGAAAATGATAATGTCTGCAAGTTAGGGTTGTTGAGCGAAATTAGGAAAGAAAGGGAGAGGAAGAAAAAGGTGACATGAGACCCATTGGATGACTTGTCATCTACATGACATAAATTAGTTGAGTTATTATCAAAATAGTAAGTTGATATAGAGTGTCGTTTGACACATTATCACTTAACATACATGAATTATTAGTATAGACTAATTTTATTTGTCTCAAAATTTAAATGAGGTAAAAAATTTTATAAGGATCAAAATAAAAAATAGACATATTACAGGAATTAAAAGTTAATCAAGCCTAAAAAAATTTAGCCTTTTCTTTTCAAGTGATAGTAGAAAATAATCTTTTATTGCATTTTTTTTCTCTTGCCTGGATATCTCTCGAGACTAATCTACTATTTGGGTCCTAAAGTTGCCGCGCAGGGTATATATACCCCACATTAAATTGTGCTTTTGTAGTCATTTAACTTGAAGAGTGCCATGCTTTATATGTTGAAACAATGTACGTAATGGCACTGTGGTAGTCAGGATTTGTCTTTGAATTAGTGTGCAAATTATGCTCGCAAATGTACGACAAACCATTGCAATTATATCCTAAATTATGCCTATCCGATATTGTCTACATGAACAATATCTCGAAGATCTTTTGATTTCGCCACATATAACCATGTAATTCAATAAACCATCAATTAAAATGAATCGTGTATAATAATAATTTTAGGAGTTAAGAAACGATAGGTTCACAAGGATTAATCCAATCTGTACGTATTTAAGGTGGTATATAAAATGTATGTATGAAGGTTGGTGCACAACTTTGTCGTCATAACCATTTAATGTAAGGAAATAATTTATTGACTATTTTAAACAGTAATACGGATGAATGAAGATCGGGTATCGATCTTAAATAAGCTTGATCAGCGTTCGTTGGAAGGACAAAATATATTGATAGAGATGAAATAATACGAATGTGTGTTAACTTGAGTAGAATGAATTCAGATTTATTAAGTATGTAATTTTAAGTTTGATTCTTGGATTTATATATATAAAAATAATATTATTGAGAGAAATTTTTGTTTATGCATCTAATCATATTCCAAAAGATTAATATCTTACCTATTAAGTAAAAGATATTCATGGAAAAAAAATACCAAAATTGAATAACATTCTTATAAATAAGGACCTCTTGTACACATTGATAAATTCATAAATTTAGAGATAATTTAAAGAATATACAGAAACATTCTGTAGACTTTTTCTGTGTTTCTGTTTCTCTATTTCTAACATGATACAAAAAATAATAGTATTCACTTTATGAAGAATTTCTAACTTGGTATTTGAATGTCTAAGCTCTCAGTCCAATCTTAGATTTCAGATTCCAAACTTCGTCTTATATTTCAAATTTTAGACTCCGTCCTAGATTTTAGATTCTAGACTCCAAACTTAAGACTATAATTCTGGATTCTAGACTCCAGACTTTAGACTCAATCATCATCTTGGTTGATTCCCCACTCTGATTTTCAAATTCAAGTTAGTTTCTTTTATACCCACTTGAGTTTAAGGAGGGATGCTAGCGTGATTAATTATAATTGAGATTATGATTGATTACGATTGATTTTAGGAATGATTGAAGATTTAGTACATAATTAGATTAATTTAATACATAATTATATTTTATTTTATTTTTTTGTATAGCAGCCTTCTTGTATAAATATATGTTAGCCCTCATGTATTCATTCATTCAGAAATATACACAAATTATCAATATTTGTCTCCATATTTTTATTTCTAACATGGTATCAGAGAGGTATTAATCTATGTGGCCTCTTACATCACTATTCCACTGCATAGTTCCTGAAAATCTAGAATTCTGATTAGTCACCTCTCATGTCGTGTTCTATATATTCTAACAATCCTTCTGCTCACCATCACTATTTTTCCGTCACTCTGTTCCAGACTCAATCGCCACAGCCACTGTCCTATATTCCAAACTCCGTTCCAAACTTGGTTTATTGTCCTAGATTCTAGACTCTGATTTTGTCCAACATTCTAGACTTCGTTCCATACTCCAATTATTGTCCTAAATTCCAGTTTCTGATATGCATCTTTGTTCATTTTCGCCGATCAGTTCCATCTAATCCAACTTGAAAGATTGGCTCTGTCTTCGTTGCTTCAGCCTCCGATCAGTTCTTTCTAATAGATTAGTTTCGTCTCCGTTGTTTCAGCCAAATGTAAATTGGTTCCATCCCAGATGCAGTTTGGCTTTATTCCCATTGTAAATTTTTTTAGATATAAATGGTTCTATCCCAAATATAGTTTGAGCCTCTTGACTTCTCTAAGATTTCGATGTTGTATTTTTAGAATATTTTGGTTTATTTTATTTTCGTGTGTCTAATTGTAACAAGTTAAAGCTTAGTAATTTTAGCTTGAGGGAGAATGTTAAAATATCTAAAACATATCTCTGAATTAGATTAGACTTGATTTTGTGTTATCTTAGGAATTTGATTTCTACATAATTAGATATAATATTTTGATTATATTTTTTTTTATATAGACTCCTTCTTATGTAAATAGAGAATCTTCTTATACACACTGATTAATTTAAAAATTCAGAAATAATTTAGATATTATACAAAAATATTATCTAAACTTTTTCCATGTCCCTATTTTTCTATTTCTAACCACCATTATTATTCAAAAATTCAAATCCTTGTTTACAACTTATTGTGGGTGTTGTCAGATTGATAATTACAAAATATTACCATAAAAAGAGCTGAAATTAATAGTCTTTTTTTTTGGCAAAAAAAAACACCTATTCATCAACATATATATATATACACAGAGATGTAGATTGTTATATATATGTGACAATACAGCATGCATATATTGGGAGAAATTAAGAAAGAGAAAATATAAGGTATACAAAACTTGATTAACATTGTGAGTGATGAGAGATTTTCGTATAAACGTATTTAATTTGGGTGTATTATATGATAATATGGATATATTTAACTTTTATTAAACAAGTTATATTTACTGAGATATTAATAATTGTCAATTAAACTTTATTAAAATACACCTAAATTAAGTACACTAACTTGTTATGGCAAAATGCGCGCCACATAACATGCAGCCCAGTGGTACATAAAAGGGTGAGACAGGCTCTGCGGAGAAAATGATTACTGTTTTATTATTGTGATCACCGATGAGACTCAGATTTCATTTCCTTTTCTGTTCTTTTACCCATTACGAATTCGTCATTGATTCCGGGAGAGGAGGCATTTCGTTTTCCATGTCATTTTGTTTTGGGAAATCCGCAATGGAATCATGAGCAGGATATGAAATTTGACCGGTGATTCTTCTTTCCATTCATGGAAATGGAAAGGCACACAAATGACACGTGATGTGAACGTTAACTTCAAAGTATCCCAATCTCTCTCTCTCTCCAGTCCCCACAGGAATTTCCTTTGCATTTGACCGTTTTCCACTCTTGACTCTTTGACTGCTAGGGCAGCAGTGCTAGTCTAGTACTTGTTAGAGAACTCTTTTATTTATTCTCATGCATTTATTTATTCTCTTTTTGTGTGTTTTACAGTGTGAGACTCAATTTTCCTGCACTTCAAAAAACTTAAACTATCTATATCAATTTTTTTTCAAATTTAAATTTTGAAAATTATTATTATTATTATTATTATTACTATTATTAATAAACTTCCTTCAACTGTATTCATTGTGCAAATTACCTCCTAAATTTAAAAGTGTAAAATATCCCTTATTATTTTTTCATGTGTTAACTTTTTGGTTAAAATACTTGACAGAACATGGCACAAGCTTGGCACATGATTACTAAACAACACTTTATCTCCATCCACGTCACCATTAAGTCCATCTTCTCCAAATCAAACCAAGTTCTGCACCTGCTTCAAATGACTTCCTCTAAAAAATAACACAAAAGAAAATTAACTTCTTCATCTTCTCCCAATCTAAAGATGCTACTTTTGCAGATCTATTGGCTCTCTTATTTCAAGTCTTGTGCTTCTTTTACTTGATGATCAGTAGACTCTAACTGACTTAGAGATAATGCCAATGTGGCAATATCGTTTCAACTTTCGAAATCTGTAGGCCACTCTCAGAAATATTCAAGGAGCTCAAAAAGATAGTCCCTCGTCGAAACCAACATTGAGAATGATGGCTTTCCTATCAAATACCATCTGGTACCCAACAAATGTAATTCATTCTGTTTTTCATTTTTAATCCTCAAAGTAATTTTCCCTACCCAACAAATGCATTTACTTTTGCTGGTGCAGAAAATAAATTAAGGAACCCAAGAAACCAACGGTGGGATTCTAATATTCAGTGCTAGGATCTTCTTCCAAATTACCAGTACTGCCTTTCTTTGATGTGGATGGAGCTTAGAAAGAACGAGTTTGAATATGAGATTCGGGTTCAAAACTTTAGCCTTTGATGTCCAGTTTTCAAGAGAAAAAAAAAATGTTCCGTGATGTATTTTACAGAATCTTAACTGTGTGTTATAAGCACAATGGGAAAAACTTAGGGGGCATTTTGCACCAATTTAAAACTGAAGGGGTAACTACCACATGATATATAATTTAAGGAGGCTTTTTGAATTTTAGATTGTCTCTTTTTTGTTTATGGAAGTACAAAATGTATATTTTGAAAATTTTAAAATTTCTTACCAAGCTCTATCGTTGATAAATTATCTATGAGTATATTTGTAAATATTTGTTGAATCGAAAAATCTGTCCTAATCATGGGATATAACCGCTGCCCTTGACCTTAAATTTCTGTCATATTTTTCATCTTGTTCTTATGATTAGGGCTATGAAAGTTGGCCTTGATGTATAAAAGAGGTTATATAGTGTAGATTGAGAAGTAACTTTTGGGTTTAAATAATAAAATAATGTTTAGTCTATTTGGTTGCAGGTTGTGATTCCAGCAGCTACTTATCAAGTACAGAACTAATTCTATCTTGTACTTGATTACGGTCTCTAGGGGAATATTTCAAATTTAGGGTGTTGCACTTTTATGCCATATGTTGATTTGGTAAATTGAGCCCGTGATTTTGTAGAAGTTGAACATTTTGGGGCTAATAATTCATTTGATCCATATTTGGATTAAAAAAAAAATCAAAATATCACTTTACTACCTCTTTTTTATATTTAGAGTGTGTTTATTTGTATTTTTTTATAAAATAAGTATTTTTTCCATTAAAAAAATAATTCTAAAATATTTGTTTGGAAAAAAATTTGAAAAAAAAAAACTAAATCTAAAAATAAAGTAATTTTATGTTTTTCTTTAAAAGAAAACATGAATGAGTTGCTTTTCAAAATAAACAATTATGGAGAAATATAGTAGAATAGAGAGAAAATAAAAAGTACATTTTATAATTGTATCTAAACGTTAAACAATTATTTTGCATAAAAATCTCTAAACAAAATTCAATTAGTTATACTATTTTGTAATTACTTTTTTTAAAACCTTATGCAAACACAACCTTAATTTTATTTTTAAACGTTGGATAGTTTTTGGGTTGATTATTCGTTATTGAGACAAGGTTTACTAATAATAGGGATGACACACACGCGAGGTAAGAGTAAGGAGTACCTCCTTGCTCTCCCGTCTCTGCCAACCATTTATCCTTAGTCCTTGTTTTCGACCCCCACCACAAGGGTAATTTTCCCCTGTCCCCATTTTTCAAATTCTCGCAAACACTGGCTAGAACTTCTCGAATTGCCAAAAAAATTAGAAAAAATAAAATTTTTTGAAAAAAACAGAATAAAGAAAGCTCAAGCACAATATTAAGCCTACAACATCAAATTCAAAGGTTCAACAAGTTCAACATTCTAAAAGAAATCCAAAAAATATGCTTCAACAACTTTGCAACTTCAATCTACATATCAAAATCATATAAGTTCAAAAAACATCAAGTTCACAACTTCTTCAACTCTTGATTATGTCATCACTAGTAAGTTTTTATTCTTTTGATCCCCTACGTGCCACACTGGCACTTGCCTATAAAATAAAAAGTACATAAGCACGTGATTTTTAATGCAAAATATTGAAATAATTTATAATATAATATAACAGCATATTCCTTTACAACCTTACCTCAATATCATCAACATCTTTATCTTATTTGAATGTGCAACATTCACCCAATTTTTTTTTCTTGGAAAACCAAACAATTATAAAATCAAATTAACTATGTAAAAAAAATAAAATAAAAAACAGATGGATATAAAATTATATTACCTTTCATTGCATTGCGTAACCAATCTTGACAACAGATTAATGTCTCTATAATTTCTACACTTAATCTACTCTGATGAAGACTAAGAAAGTGACCGTCAGTTTCAAACGAGTCAGAAACTAATAAGAGATGAATCAACATATATTAAAATAGGATATTTTGACTTCACTTGAATCAATCTTATTTAACTTAATTGATTGATAATCTAATTTTAATTATCTCATACATGTGGTGATAATCCTAAATTATTTAATATTCTCTTATGAGTCATACTAAACATATTAAAAAACACCTATTATCTATTTTCCAAGGCAATAATAAGCATCATTCAATTTATTAAGATCTATGATTAACCAACTCAATCCCCCACAAGGCAAATCTTTACTCTCGTTCCAATTATATACTTATGGAACTTATTATCTATGTCAAATCAAAAAATTTTCCTTACAATGTGATTTCAACATGCAGATAAATGCAAATTAAGAATAATAATAAACTCTTACATAGATGAAAAAAACTAAATCAACAAGTATAAATATTCAAATATTTAAGTTATGTCAAAATTCCCTAAAAGAAATTTAGTTCATGATAAAATTAACTATTGTCATAGAAAATTTCACCATGATCATTGTAGGAAGAAGAATAAAATAGAATAGAAACTCAATTGGTAAATGTTTTCTCCTTCCATGCGCCTTTCTCTATGTGCTACTCCTTGTTTGTTGTGTCTCTCACTCGTGCTATTACACGTTATATTACTATCTATTTATACTTATAATGTGACTTGCGCTGCACCAAATTTGATTAGGTTTCTAACTCCTTGAATTTCTGATAAGGATAACAACCTAATTGGAATCAATTTTAAGTCTTCACTAATAATTTAGGCTTTAGATAAGATTTAGGATTTGGATAAAATCCCTTTAAAGTTTCATCTTCAAGATCTCCAAATTTAATCTACAATCATCTAGATTTTGCCTGAACTTTCAAATAAAGCTATAAAATGGATAAGGAAGATAAAAATATTAAAATTAAAATATAAATAAAACTAAATAAAATAAATTAAAATAAGATAAAATCAAATAAAAATCTTAACAAATAAAATCCAAAGATGTGTGCAATTTTGCATCGCATCAAAATCCCTCAAACTTGAACAATTGCTTGCCATCAAGTAATACAAATAAAATTAAGCACTATTGAGGAAAAATTCCTTTGAGATATTACAAACAGAACTTTTAAAAAAAATGAAAGAAGCTTGACATCAAAACTTGAAATGGTCAATCATTCAATTATGCATCCATATTTAACTCTAATACAAATTATCAATTTAAGCCAGTTTTCGAAAACCAGTCCCATGAATTCACGTATCATCTTGAAGAACATATACATACTTAGCAATTCTTAAACACCTCCCTCAAATCAAATAGGCAAAACAACTATTTAATTCTCCACTAATTCAAATTCACACTATACCAAATATCATTAAGCTTTCAATTTGAGACTTTCTCATCATTGAATATTTTTTCTCCTTTTGCTTTTTTCTTTTCTTTTTTTCACATAATGAGAAATAGACTTGGCAAGTGCTCAAACTTGTGACCGTGTGCCTAAGCCACACATCACAAACTCTTACCCTTGCATATTTCATACTCCTTGCTTTTTATTTATTTACTTTTCAACTTTTCACCACCCCCAAGCTAATCTCTTTCATGCACTTGGGTGGTCATATAATTTCTTCCTTTTTTTTCACTATTATTTGATTGCCTAAATCTCTTTAACTTAGTATTTCATAAAACTTAGCTTTGAAAAGAGTAGAAGAGTTGTCTAAAAACTAAAGAAGCAAATAGAAAATAACATTATACACATATGTCAATCAAGAGCTTATAAATCTAATCAAACAAGTTTTATAATCACAAGTTAAAGTTGATAAAATGCATCAAGTAAACATAAATAACAATCATGAATCTTCTTTCACTCATACTTCTCAAAGATATTGACACATCAAACCTTTATTAGCTCTTTTCAATCATCTATCAATGCAGTTTTTTTTTCTCAAAGGAGTTTGAATTTCAAAAAAGAAACTAAGTAACTATTTTTTTATTTTTAATATTTTCTTATTTTTTTGTTGGCCAACCAAGTTTCAAGCCGACTCAATCAAACACTAAGCTATGGTATTTTGATTTCACTTAAGCCAATCTTATTTAAATTAATTGATTGATAATCTAATTTTAATCATCTTATGCAAGGAGTGGTAATCCTAAATTATTTAATATTCTCTTCTGAGTCATACTAAACATATTAAAAAACACTTATTACCTATTTTTCGATAACAATATTAAGCATCATTCAACTCATTAAGATTTATGATTAACTAATTCAATCCCCACAAGGCAAATCTTTATCTCGTTCTAATTATATACTTACGAAATTTATTACCAATGTCAAATCAATTTTTTTTTCCTTCTAGTGTGATTCCAAGATACAAATCAATACAAATTTGCTTTTGATTGTGAGTCCACCTGAAAATTATGATAATCACCATCCAATGATATCAACCTGACACCAAAAGTGGTGTTAGATGGAGAACAATAATAAACTTTTGCATAGATTAAGAAAACCAATTCAACAAGTATAAATTTTCAAATATTCAAGCTACATCAAAATCTCCTAAAAGAAATTTAGTTCATGAAAAAATTAACTATTGTCATTAGGGATGAAAACTGGCTAGATTAGGTCAAACTTTATTTTAAACAGACTTGACTTGTATCTTAATTATAAAAGTTTGAGCCGTTGCTTACAATAAAGAAAAGCATCAATGGTTTCTTAGGAAACAAGGTCAATCAATAGATGATAATAGCCTAATTTTTTATATATTTTTCTTAGAAAATAAGTATTATTATATTTTAATATATTTAATTTTATTAATTTTGTGACGTTATTATTTATTTCTTTGACATATAAATATTTAAAAATAAAAATAATACAATCAATAAGATGTTGTGACGTGCCATAAGAAAGAGTGAAGGAAGAAAGAAGAAACCAAAGTCCAATTGGGCCCACGTTTGAAGAATTAAAGGATTAATAACGTCAAGATGTGGCCATTAGCATGTAGTGTAACTAAAGAAAATAAGAGTGATATTGGGTTGTTTTCAAATGGACCCATGGTCTAATTTGGGTGTAAATATGGGCTTGTGGTAACAATCAATAAAAAGAAAAGTGAGCTAAAGCCCACGTTCAGTAAGAGTTGAAGCCCATACAATTAGACCGTGAATTATAAAAGGGAAGCAGATTGGAGAGCGTAAATAGAGGGCGCACAGAGAAGTAGATGGTAAGAAAATGGGTTCAAAGCTCAATTAGCCATGACTACTTGGGTTTTGATTCTTGTTAATGTTTTCCTTTTTTTATGAGTTGGGTTTAAGATTTCAACTCACTTTTAATTTTCAACCCGCATAATCCGTCTAAAAAAAATAAAAACAAGTGTCTAAATTAATAATAGAGTTAAGTTTTGGGCCACATGTATGCGTGATTGGCCGTTGAAATCAACCAAGTTAGTTTTTTAAAAAAGTGTTACAAATTAGCTTTTATTATTTGTGTTTGTGATATTTTTATGGGTATGATACTAAATTTATTTTATTTTTTATTTTTTAATCTCTATAAATTATAATTTTTCTATTTTTTAATTTTTATGATTTTTTTTAATTTTTTATACCTTTTATTTTATTTTTTAAGATCAACTCACTTACTAATTATATTTTTTTTCATTTTTTTTTCCTTTATGCGATTAAGAAAACCAATTTAACAAGTATAACCCGCTAACCCGAAATTTAGTTCTGAAAAAAAAGCGTCATTAGGGATGTGGGTTGATTTTTCTAACCCATTTTTCAAAATGGCTAATGCATCAATAACAAGGTCAATCGTCCGCATTTTTTGCGGGTTGAATGAAATAATACAATCAATAAGATGTTGTGACGTGCCATAAGAAAGAGTGATACAAATGGACCCATGGTCTAAGTAAATATAGGCTTGTGGTAACAATCCACAGTTTGAACCATATATACGGTGCAGAAGCAAAGGGAGAAAAACGCAAAACAGGAGAATTGATGCAACACCGAAACAGACGGCGCACAAGAGCAAAATTTTAATCTTTTATGATTTTTTTTCTCTCTTTGTATTTAATATTCTTATCATAAATAGCTAATTTTAATTTTTAGGATTATGATGAAATTTTAATATTTATTTTAGATGATTTAATTTTATTTAAAATATTTTTATTTTTTTATAATTGCATAATAATAATAATAATAATTATTGATCTTTAATTGTTATTTAATTTAATTTTTATTGATTGTCTTGTAGTCAATTAATAAATTTAAATTAATATATTTTAATTATATGTTTAATTCTTATAGTCTTAGGTGTGAGTTCTGCAATAATATTCAATACTTTTGTGATATAAAGATTGAATAATTCTTGCATATTAAATGGCATAATTTAAATTGTTATATTAATTAAATAAAATTAAATTCTCTTTTCTTTTTACTTTAAATTAATTTAGATGAATATTAAATTTTAGTTAATCATGTTACTCCCTGTGGGTATAACGTCTTTATATTTGTCAGATATTACATAAATCTTGTACGCTTGTAAATAAAAAGGTAATTTTATTATTTAAAAATTATCTACTAATAGGTAGGCTTCAATATGTTTCTCTAGAAATATGTGAGTTATACTACATGAGGTTTTTGTTAACTGTCCAAAAATGATGCATAAGTTAGTTAAGGGCGGACAATAATTTTACATAAAACTCTTTACAAGAAGCATGCAATGCTATGGGGTTGTTATCAAAAAACAGAAATTTCATTGATGGTATAAAGGAAGTTACAGAAATGGCTTCTAGTATTTATCTGAGGAAACTTTTTGTTACTTTACTAGTATCAAAGACAATGAGCAAACCAAAATTTGTTTGGGATAAAACTTGAGAATTTCTAATAGATAGAATTATGTACAATCGAAGGAGATTGTTAAATAATTCTGATATGTATTTTTTTTAATTGATAAAGTTTTAGCTGAATACCGAATATTGATTTGTTAATTATATCAATATTATTTTTAAAAATTTATGAATGTAATTTCATTATGTTGCATGTAATTTGATAATTTTCCTTTTATGTTTTGATCTTGTGATTACACATCCAAATTTGAAGAACTTATGTTTAATTGAAATAGGGAAGTTATTTCGTTCAAATGAAAGGTCTCTAAAAGAATTCTATTCAATGTCATTTCCCCTGGCACTCTCCAATCAATGAATTTGAGAATCATTTCTTGGTTAATGAATTGAATTATGACAAAAATGGAATGATTAAGGATCTTAACAGGTACTTACCTTCTATGAACAAAAACTAGAAATTGATTTTCAATGAAATAATGGATGATGTAAAGAATGATAAAGTTGTTTTTTTTATTTTGTTTATGGTTATGGTGGAACTGGAAAAACGTTTGTTTGGAAAACTTTGTCAATAACTATTTGGGCTGAAGGTAAAATTATACTAAATGTTGCATTAAGTGACATTGTTTCGCTTCTCTTACAGGAGGAAGGATAGCTTATTCAAGATTTTCAATTTCATTAGTTCTTACTGAGTTGTCAACATGTAATATTAAACAAGAGAGTTTGAAAGTAGAGCTTCTTCAACAAACAAGTCTTATTATATGGGATAAGCATGCATAGTAAATAAATTTACTTTTAAGGCTTTGGATCGTAGTCTTAGAGATATTATGAGGTTTTGTAACAACAATGTCATATAAAATCCTTTTGGTAAAAAAACTGTTGTTCTTAGAGAATATTTTTCCCAATGGTTAGTTGGGAAGACATTACTTTTGCAATCATAAACTCATTGAAGTTGTAGTCTCATTGTAAAGTACTTAATTGAGTAAGAATATGATATTACCAATAGGATCTTCTTCTTCAATTGACCCAATGCTTAAACAATTATAGATTGGATAATTAATCTTGGAGATGGAAATTTGGGATTGGATAAAGATGGAGTAGCAGAAATTGAAGTCCTAGAAGAACTTTTTATTTTCCAATCCAACCATCCTCTTGCTGGTTGTTAGACCATTTGTGTACCGCAAGTGCACGAGTCGTTCAAGTAATACAGATACAAAGTAAAAGTTCGTTCCCACGAGGACAATGTTTCCATTACTAAGTAGCAACCAATAGCTCAACTAGATTCTAGTCAAGGACATATAGAATAAAGAAAAGCAATTAATCTAAATCTAAACTACCAAAGCAATAACATAGGGGTTTAGAAATCTAATGAATCCTTCTTCATTTCCTACTTCATACTAATGATATGCAATCCTTACAAGTAACATCAATGCTTAGTTAGTTTAGCTTAAGAATTTGATTTAGTCAAAAGCCTATGTCTAGGTCGATCAACCCTAGTGTCATTTACCTAATCCACTATGGTTCTTATGGTTGCATGAGGACTAGTGTAAACTCCACTAATGAACGATCTATTCTCAAACACATGCTAATACATGGCTAAAAGGTATATTTCTATCTAGTTAGCGAATCAACTCATCCAAGCCAATTGAACTCGTCGAACATGCATCAACCATACCATGTCCATCTCCACAAATCCCTATGTCTAGTTCATTTGCATCAATTAAGATAATGCAATTGTTGATCAAACAGAAGCAAGCATTAAGCATAAGCATGGAAGAACAAATCTAAACATCAATAAAAACTCAAATTCATACATAAACATCAATAATCATATAAAGATCCAAAGTATTTCCTAAATACAACTTCTAATCCAATGAACACGAATTTACAGAGTAAAACAGTGCTCAAAAGATAAGGGAGAAGAAGAAAACTCAGGGAGAAGAGGAAAGATGCTATTGATGAGATCCTTCAAGCTTGAATCCTCTTCCTTAAGGAAGAGGACCTCCAACCTAGCCTCTCTAGGCCTTCAATCAGCCCAGAAATGAAGAACAAAGCTGCAACTCCTCTAAAACCTAAAACTATCTACGGAGCTCTCCAAACTCCCTTTACAAAATATGACAAAATCTATTTATAGACTCAATAAAACAAAGGCACGCCGCGACATTAACATGCCTACGCCGTGGCGCGTGTCAAATTAGGTCAATAACGCCGCGGCATTAATTCCTTGCGTCGCGGCATTGAAATCTTCGAAGCCCCTGACTTTGGATGCAGGGGATGTCACGCCGCGGCATTAACATGCCACGCCGTGGCGTTGTATGCTGAGATGTTCATTTGGCTTTCTCTTCCCATTTCAGCTCAAATGCTCCACATATCATCTTGTTTGGAGCCCTTCCTGTGATAAAGAAAACACCAAATCAATAACAAATATAAATTCACTTAATCACATATCAAATATGCTCAGTTTGCTCAATATCATATAGGAAAGGTATCAGAATTGGATATAACAAATATAAGTATAAAACCTTCTAAATATGCATGAATACAAGGACTTTAGCACTATTTATAGCTTAGATATATAACACAAATAACTTCACTTTGTGGAGTTATCACACTCTCAAACTTAACCTTTTACTTGTCCTCGAGCAAAACAAAGTATGACCAAATAAACTCACTTAACAATTTAAATATATCATTCAGCACTTTCAAGTTTCAATCTTTTTGTTTTTCAATTAAATCAAAGCTACTAGTATGTACTGATTACTTCAATCCATAAAAAGTGTGCAAATGCCCCTAAATCAGCTTCACACATATATAATCTTTCACATGCAAATAATTCAGCGTCTTTCCATGCAATTTACATATCCACGAACATGCAAGATAAACTTCTCTTATTCAAATCATACACATCCGGATAGATTTATAAACATAAATGCATAAGAATCACAAAATTCACAAAAATTGATCCTAAATTCTTTCTCCACTAATGTAAACCACACACAACTGAGGATCAGAAGGTCTTTACAGCTTGTAATGTTAGGCTATGGTATTGGGCAACAGAAAAGAAGGGAAATGATACATAACAAACATTGAAATACATGAAAATATGATTTCAAAGAACAAGCGAACTAGCGGGGATTCTTCAGTGAAGGATCACAACTTGCCAGAACCATGCAATTATTTTCCTTTTTAACTTTTTTTTTCTTTTTCTTGCTTTGCTTTTCTCTCTTTTCATTTTCTTTCTTTCTTTACTTTTACAAAGCACTTCTTTTTTTTTTCTTTTGATCGCATTTAGTTCCTTCAGGCTCATTTTTCTCAAACATACCCCTACTCACTGAACTCATTTCAAGAAACAACACATCATGTACTCAACAAACAATGAAGGGTAGGAAGAAAATGCACTGCTTTCGCATGCATTGGAACGGTTAACAGGTTAACGATGGCAATGGTTTGAAAAGCAAATAAGGCCAAACAATTATCAGGATTCAAAAGGGACCTAAAGATATAATCATTCAGGGTAAGCTTTTTAAGGCTCAATCGGTCCAAAGAATGCCCTAATCATTTCCTCAATCATACACAATCTAGGATTTCGCCTCAAGAGAGTTTAAAAATAATTTCTAAGATAATCGAAACTCTACATGTACATCCATAAACTTTCTCTAAATATGTACTCATTCCATACTCAAAATTACACTTGCATCTAAGCAGAATGTAAATCATACATCAAAAGTAACTAAACTATTTCACATACTTCAAGATCACATAAGGTTTCACTCACAAAGAAACAAATAGCAACCTTTCATATCATGAACAATCACACAACACCAGCAGTCTTATAAAAATTGAAACTTCTTTGCAAACCCCATCATAATAACCAACTCAAAATCAAAACTCATTGAAACATGATGGTTATCACAACTGCATCTTTTCAAGTATCATCACATGCATATATATAATACATCATAATCATCCAAATCATGTAAAGACACTCCTCCAAACTTAAGTGAGACAAATTCCTCACTTTCTATGGTTCCCGGGGTTCTCAACCTAAAAATAGATTAAAATTTAGAGAGCTGAATAATAAAAATAATTATATTAACAAAAGAATGAAATATAAATAAGAAAAATTGAATTTACATAAAGTATGAACAAAATATACACAAAACTGGTCATCACGCTGCGACACACGGCATCCACGCCGCGGCGTAACAACACGTCTGTAGAATTCTGCAGAAAAAAAACTCAATGGCGCCGCGGCGTGAAACAGGCACGCCGCGGCGTGATTAGCCAAATTGCTAAATTTAGCAATCTACACAGTTTTGCTGCTGGAATTGGTTCAAAGTGGCCTCCAGCAGCAGCAAAACTTGTCCAAAAAGCTATTTTACAAAATGTACAACTAAAAATTATAAAAACTACGAAATTCTACTTACTAACCTATATATAAATAATAACAAAACAAAAGCATATAAACTCACTAAAATTAAAACAATCAAACATACTAATATATACTAGAATTGAAACTAACTAAACTACAATATCAAACATACTAAACTAAAAAAATACAAAATCAAACATACTAACCTATTTATAAGCTAAAAACCTAACTAATGCATAAAAACTAATTAACTTACTAAACTATAACATACTAACATATTTAAGACTCTAAATTAACTATAAGAATACAAAAATTAAACTTACTACATACTTATAAGACTTTAAACTAAAGAAAAACATGAAAACTAACTAAAACTACAAAAACTAACATACTAACATATTTATGAATTAAAACTTACTAATTACATACTATTTAACAAAAACAATAAAACTTGGGTTCCCTCCCAAGAAGGGCCTGAGTTATAGTCCCGGCAGGACTTTCACAAGGCAAACCCGTCAACTCTTTTGATCATAGCCGGTTTGATCCCAAAATTCATGGATTGGATGGTAGGCCTCTGATAATCACATATTTTATTCACTAAGAAACCCTTATGTTTAGTCATTTACACTCTCCATATTCTTAATTGATTGAGTTTGGTATAATTTTGTGAGTTTGAGCTCAAATTGGTCCTAATTGAATATTTTCAGCATTATTGAGATTTGACATTGTTTCTGTATTTTGGCCATAACTTGAGTTCCTAATATCTGATGAACATGAATTTTACCTTGTAGGAAAGCTAAGAGGAAGCTCTACAACTTTGATGAGAGCTCGAAGTCCGATTCAGATGTCTAAGGGACCTAAGTTTACATGGAAGTCAGAATACAGGTTCTGTCACAAGAGAATCCGAACAAAGTGTGCACTCATAAAATCATATCTCAAGATGTAATAATGGAGATGGGCTGAAATTTGGATAGTGGATATTCAAGATCCAAATAAACAACTTTCATGAAGAACACATTTTGAGAAAAAGAAGTCTAGTAGGTCATTTTGAGCTTGCAAGTCGGAACAGAGGTGCTGAAGTTGGGTTTGAGCAACTTACGGTATTTGGGACATATCTTGGGCTTAAGGAAGCCAAATTGGACGAACCATCTATCCATTTTATAGCCAAGACAAGGATCTACAACTTTCATGAAGAACACTTTTCGTGGTTCTGAAGTATAATGGGTCGTTTTTGGCTTCCAAGTCAGACACAAAATTTTCGTCCTCAACCACCCACTCATTCATCCACTAATCCACTCATCCATCCACTAATCCACTCATCCACTCATCCACTAACTCACTCATTCATCCACTCATACACTAATCCAACCACTTAACCACTCCACCCACTCATCCACTAATCCATCCACTAATCCATCCATGTCCATAATTTCCCACTCACCAAAAGTCCTTTGGCATTTTTCACTAATTCAACCACTCAACCATTCCACTCACTCATCCACTAAACCAACCCACTAATCCATCCACTCAAACACTCCACTTACTCATCCACTCATCCACCCACTTCCCTTTGTCATTTTATTACCTTAGACTTCTATAAAAAGCACCATTTATCATGAACAACATGTAATTCTCCTTCATTTCTCTCTAAGTTTCTTCTTGCTTCTTCATAGTTTCTCATAGTTTTGTATATTTTGATGCTCCCCTTCATGGTAATGGAGGGCTAAGCTACTTTGGGTCAATTTAGAACTCTTGAAGAGATTGTGGTTTGGATTCTTGAAACCTTGGTTATGCATTGTATTTGATTTGTAATTGAATTCTCTTTTCTTCTTCTTTCTTCTTCTTCTTGATCTTGAATGCATGAATGGTGATTCTATTTATGTTGATCTGATTTGATCTTGGTTTAAGATTGAGATTTGTGATGAAACTTAGAACTAATTGATCTAAACTAATCACATAAATGAAGATTGAGATTTGTGATGAAACTTAGAACTGATTGATCTAAATTAATCACGTAATTGAAGAGGTTAGGTTATCGATTTGTGCCTAAGTTAATTGAATTCGGTACTTGAAATTAACATAGATTTTCATGAATGGTGCGATTGCGGATTTGTGTTTATCACTTGTTAATTGAATTCTAGACGATCGTCTAGTATGAATTCTGGATTTGATGCAGAGATCTCGGTTAGATCCAAATTAACAATTCAATTACGCTCAAGTGTTCTATGAAGGGTCTATGATTGAATCCACCCAATCTTGGATAGGTTTCTAAATTGACTCGCTTCTTTAATTGTTATTTCTTCCTTTAATTTTGTTAAGTGCGATCTTAAACTGTCAAACCCTCTTTTTTGCTAACTTTCACTTGATTTGATCAAATTGCATTTACGATCCTTGAGGAGACGATCCGGTGTTGTCATTGTGCTACAAGCTTAGGTAATAACTTCGGTTATAATTTTGACTGAGTTCGGCGCTCGTCAAAATTTTGGCGCCGTTGCCGGGGATTAGTAAGTGTAATCTTTTCATTTGAAGTGTTTTTACTAACTTTTGCTTTTTATTAATTTTTCTAACATTTTTAACCATTGTCTAGTGTATTTTGCTTATTTAATTGTTTTTGTGTGATGCATGACTAGGTCTGAGCCTGATAACTTGGTTGACTTTGATCTTGAGATTGATAGAACCTTGCATAGGTTGATTAGAGCTCGTAGGCTAAGTGCAAGAATTGCTTCGAATTTGATCTTAATATTGAGAGTGAACTTGAGATCTTGAATAATTCTGAAACTATGGCCGATAACATGCAAAATAGAACTCTTAAGGAACTTGTCGCTCCCGATATAACTAACTGGGTCTTTGTGTATTCAATACCCAGATCTTGATGCTTTGATTTTGAGTTAAAATCTGGATTGATACATTTGTTGCCCAAGTTTCACGGTTTTGCAGTGAGGATCCCCATAAGCATCTAAGGAGTTCCATGTGGTTTGTTCAACTATGAAACCACATGGGATCTCGTAAGAGCACATCAAGCCGAGGGCATTTCCTTTCTCACTTGTCGATACGTCTGACTAAGGATTGGTTATTTTATCTTTCACCAGGTTCAAGTAAAAGTTGGACCGACATGAAGCGGTTGTTCTTAGAGAAATTTTTCCCTCGCCTCTAGAGTCGCCGCTATTAGAAAAGATATATGTGGCATAAGACAAATGACGGGAGAGACCTTGCATGAATATCGGGAAAGATTCAAGAAGCCGTGCTCGAGTGTCCCCACCACCAAATCACCGATCAACTCTTAATTCAATATTTCTATGAAGGCTTGCCGCCGCCAAATGACGAAGCATGGTGGATGCCGCCTCCGGAGGAGCCTTAGTAGACAAGACCCCCGCAGACGCAGCCGAGAGATTTGATAGCAAACATGGCAGCCAACACCCAACAATTTGGCACACGAATTATTACCTCAACCAGAGGAGTCAATGAAATTCAATCGTCTCATATAGACCAACAGAGAATGGAACACGACTTGATGAATTGACTTCTTTGGTGAGGCAAGATTAGCAAATGAGACAACAAGCACCAATGCAGATGGTCGCAATCGTGTGTGGCATTTGCTCTTGTTCATCTCATCCTACTGATGCATGCCCTACACTTCAGGATGGTGGTTCTATTTTTCCAGAACAATGCATTGCGATGCCGGTATTTTTCCGGTAGACCCCAATATCGCAATCACAAAGAAAAATGACTCGTATATGATCCATTTTCTAATACCTATAACCCTGGTCGGAGGGACCATCCCAACCCGAGATATGGAAATTCGGTCAACAACAACAACAAAATTTCTACCAATAAGAAGAACACGGTTTAGATACCAAGCTACAGTGCCCTAGCAACAAGTACCAACCACTCGCATTTAGGCAAGCACAACTCGCGCGCCACTCATGCAAAGAAATTTCTCCAACTAATTGTTCCAAAGAACCACTCCATTGAGCCACCTTTCGAAGACTTAATGAAACAGTTTCAGCAGAATGTCAATGCCACCATTCGAATTTACAAACTCAAATGGGCGGATGGCAACCACTGAGTGAGTGAAAAGTCAAGGGTCGAACCAATTGCCTTCACAAACAAATAACAACCCAAGAGGCAATGTAAGTGCCATTAGCTTGAGAAGTGGCAGAGAAGTTGACGGCCCTACTCCACCACAACCCGAACTACAAGTGCAAAGAACCTGAAGGTGACCGAAACGAAGAAAGTGGATAGCTCAAATTCAAAAATCTATGACACGAAGAAATGTGCAGAGAATTCAAATATGGCCATTCCACTACCTTTTCCAAACAGAGTCACACAACCCAAGTATATTGCGCAAAAGTAAATAGAAAGAGAAGTCATGGACACATTCAGGAAGGTGGAAATCAATATTCCCCTCCTTGATGCAATCAAGCAGATTCCCAAGTATGCCAAATTCCTCAAAAAGTTGTGTACTCACAAGAGAAGACTTAAGGGTACTGAAAAAATAAACATGGGCAGAAATGTTTCTGCAATGATTCTACCAAGCATGCCACAAAAATGCAAAGATCCTGGAACTTTCACAATTTCTTGCACGATAGGTAACTCCAAATTTGAACATGCAATGCTAGATTTGGGTGCTTCGATTAATGTCATGCCTATGTCAATTTATCAGTCCTTGAACATTGACACTTTGCAACCTACTGGTATAGTGATTCAATTGGCAAATAGGACCACTGCTTATCCTGCAGGAGTACTAGAAGATGTGTTAGTTCGGGTGAATGAGCTAATTTTTCCAAATGGACTTCTATGTCTTGGACATGGAAGATAAGTCTTCAGCAAACCATGCTCCATTAATTCTAGGCAGACCGTTCCTCAAGACCGCCAAGACCAAGATAGATGTGCATGCTGGCACCCTTTCTATGGAGTTTGGCGATGATTTGGTACAGTTTAACATTTTTGATGCCATGAGACATCCCCTAGAAGAGCATTCTGTTTTTCATATTGATGTGATTGAGATACTGGTTGATGATGTTTATGCTGATTTATATGCTGAATTCCCTGATATTGCTGACTTTCTGGATTCTGTTTCTTGTGATACATGTGTTGCTTGTGATGTTAAGCCATGTGCTGCATGTGCTGAGATTTATGCTGGTATGAGTGATGATGCAACTGCTGACTTAAATGATACCACATGTGAAAATAGAAGTCAGAACTGTGCTGAATTTAATGTTGCTGAATTAGTTGTTTCAAATAGCTTGCTACCTTCCATTGTACAGCCCCCAATCTTAGAGTTGAAGACTTTGCCAGACCATCTTAAATATGCATATTTAGGAGATGGTGAGAAGCTACCAGTGATTGTTGCTAAGAATCTGCAACCTGAACAAGAAGAAAAATTGCTGCAGGTTTTGAGGCAGAATAAGCAAGCCATCGGATGGACACTTGTAGATATTCCTGGTATTAGTCCCTCCACATGCATGCATAGGATTTTATTGGAAGAGGATACGAAACCAGTAAGGCAACCCCAAAGGAGACTGAACCCCTTAATTCTAGATGTGGTGAAGAAGGAAGTGACCAAGCTACTTCAAGCTGGCATTATTTATCCCATATCAGACAGTAAATGGGTGAGCCCCGTGCAGGTTGTTCCCAAGAAATCTGGGGTCACAGTAGTTGAGAATGAGAATAATGAACTTCTACCCACAAGAGTTCAGAACAGTTGGCGGGTTTGCATTGATTATAGGCGGCTTAACCAGGCTATCAGAAAAGATCATTTTCCGCTACCTTTCATTGATCAAATGTTGGAGAGGCTAGCTGGCAAGTCACATTATTGTCTTCTGGATGGATATTCAGGTTATTTTCAGATTCATATAGCCCCAGAAGACCAAGAGAAGACTACTTTCACTTGTCCATTTGGCACATTTGCATATAGGAGGATGCCATTTGGTCTGTGCAATGCTCCGGGCACCTTTCAAAGGTGTATGGTAAGTATCTTTTCTGACTTTTTAGAGAATTACATGGATGTGTTTATGGATGATTTTACTGTCTATGGTTCTTCCTTTGATGCATGCCTGGATAGTCTGGCTCAGGTTTTACATAGATGCATTGAAACTAACCTTGTTCTGAATTTTGAGAAATGTCATTTCATGGTAGAACAAGGTATAGTTTTAGGACATGTAATATCTAGCAAGGGTATCGAGGTAGATCCTGCAAAAATAAATGTTATTTCATGCTTATCTTACCCCACATGCGTGCGGGATGTTCGTTCTTTCCTTGGTCATGCAGGTTTCTATAGGCGGTTCATAAAGGATTTCAAGCAAAATTGCTCTTCCACTATCCAACTTGCTACAAAAAGAAGTGGAGTTCCATTTTGACCAGAAATGCAAGGATGCCTTCAATCACTTGAAGCAAGCATTGACCAAGTACACCTATCATCCACCACCAGATTGGACACTCCCATTTGAGCTCATGTGTGATGCCTCTAATTATGCTTTGGGAGCTGTTCTTGCACAAAGGGTCGGCAAAATATCTCATGTCATCTCCTATGCTTCAAGAACTTTAGATCCTGCACAAGTCAACTACATCATCACTGAAAAGGAACTTTTAGCAATTGTTTTTGCTTTAGACAAATTTCGATCATATTTGCTTGGTTCTAGAATGGTTGTGTTTTCAGATCATACAGCTCTGAAGTTTCTCCTGAAGAAGCTTGATGCAAAGCCTAGGTTGATTAGGTGGATTTTGCTCCTCCAAGAGTTCGATATTGAAATCCGTGATAAAAGTGGAGTAGAGAATTTAGTGGCTGATCACCTAAGCCGAATTGAAAGGGAGGTAGATACTTTTCCTATCCATGATGTCTTCCCTGATGAGCAGCTTTTCAAGCTGCAAGGTAACACTCCTTGGTTTGCTGATTTGATAAATTTCTTAGTTGCTGGTGTTTTCCCTGCACATTTTATTAGGGCTCAGATTGATAAATTGAAAAGTGAGTCAAAATATTATGTGTGGGATGACCCTTATCTGTGGAAATTTTGTAGTGACCAAGTCATTAGGAGATGTGTGCCTGATAATGAATTTCATTCTATTATTAGCTTTTGTCATACACTTGCATGTGGCGGTCATTTTGGTCCCCAAAGGATTGCTAGGAAAGTTTTGGAATCTGGATTATATTGGCCCACTCTATTTCATGATGCATATATGTTTTGTAAATCTTGTGATCAATGCCAAAAAACAGAAACACTTCTCGAAGGAATGAGATGCCCGTAAATCCTTATTATTCTCGTGAGATTTTTGATGTATGGGGTATTGATTTTATAGGACCCTTTCCTCGTTTCTTTTGGTTTTGTTTACATTTTGCTATTTGTTGATTATGTATCCAAGTGGGTGGAGGCGAAAGCTACTCGGACCGATGATTCCAAAGTTGTTGTGGATTTTGTTAGATCACGATTTTTCTGCGGGTTTGGAGTTCGAAGGCCATCATCATCAGTGATCATGGTTCACATTTTTGTAATCGAAGCATGGAAGCTTTGATGAAAAAGTATGGGGTCTTGCACAGAGTTTCTACACCTTACCATCCCCAAACTAATGGGCAAGCTGAGATTTCCAACAGGGAGATCAAACAGATACTCTAGAAGATAGTTTAACCTAACAGAAAGGACTGGAGCAAGAGGCTTGAGGATGCTTTATGGGCTTACCGGACTGCTTATAAGACACCAATCGGGATGTCTCCGTATCAGATTGTTTTTGGAAAAGCCTGCCACTTGCCGGTGGAAATTGAGCATCATGCATTCTGGGCAGTGAAAAGGTGCAACTTGGACCTAGATCAAGCAGGGATGGAGAGGAAGCTGCAACTGCAGCAATTGGAGGAGATCCGCTTGGAGACTTATGAAAGTTCCAAACTCTATAAGGAGAAGACCAAAGTCTTCCATGATAAGTTGATTCTGAGGAAAACATTTGAGATTGGTCAAAAAGTTCTCCTCTATAACTCCCGCCTCCGACTAATGCCCGGCAAATTAAGGTCTAGATGGGATGGACCATTTATTGTTACTAAGGTTTTTCCTTTCAGTGTCGTTCGGATTAAAAGTGAGGTCACCGCCAAAGCTTTCATCGTAAATGGACACCGCCTCAAACAAGATCATGAACTTCTAGAGAATACGAAGTGGAGGTGATGAACCTTCTCCATCCGCATTATGAATGAAAAAAAAGAAAAAAAAAAGAAAAAAAAAAAAAAAAAAAAAAAAAAGAGAAAAAAAAAAAAACAAATTGTGTGTCCGACAATAAGGTATGTAGTGCCATTAAATTTTGTCACTCAGAAGCAAGTGGAGGTCACTTTTTCTTCAACGACAACAACTGCGAAAATCTTGCAGTATGGATTTTATTGGCCCATTTTATTCAAAGTCTGTTACACCTTTTGCCAAAGTTGTAGAAATTGGTCAAAAAGGTTCTGCTTTGAGATTATCATCTGCACCTACTCCTTGAAAAATTGAGATCCAGGTGGCGCGGTTCTTTTGCTGTCAAACACGTGTATCCTCTGGGGCCGTAGATATTGAGGATCCTAGGAATGGTAATGCGCTTAAAATTAATGGACAAAGACTCAACCATTCCTGGAAAACCAAGTTCTTGAGTTCTTTGTGTTCTTAGGTTAAGTGGCGGATACGGTACTCCGTGACTCTCAAGTCGGTTTATTTTTCAGTTTTCCAAAATAACTGAATCCTTCTTCTCCTTCAAAATGGATGTCATTCTTTCAAACCTGAGAAAACATTTTCCTTCTCTTCCTCAAAATGCTCTGAGAAAAATCTACAAAGTTCGATGTGAAAGATTGAGACTGTTAATGCACAAAGGTATGCCAGAAGATGTACGCTGGATAATTGAAACGAAGGTCCGATTAGCAGGTGAGTCCTCAATTTCATTTGACTCATACATGCCCGGTCTTGGAAGAAGTTCATATTCTAAAAGGAGAATAGCAAAAAGGTTACAAGTCTGTTACAAATGTGGACGATGGAATTGTAACAGACAATGTCGTTCTTTGGGGATGATTTCCGCAAATAAATCCTTCATTAAGAATGGACTAAGTAAGGAGTCATTAGATGATATCTTATTGACTCTTGAGACGCGTTCTTATGGATTAATGCGGGATGAAATTCTTAATTTGTGGAATCTCTTCAAGGATGAAGAAAAACGCTACAGTCTTGGGAATCTGACTCTAAAAGACCCTGTTTGCCAATTTATAAGAAAATTGGATGGGAAGCTTATCCTCGACTCATAGAAGACGTTTAAGCCGTTACTGGACGTTAAACCAGAGGCAGATGTGAGTCATATCCACAAACAATCTGTATATATCATCATCATCTTCTTCTTCTTCTTCTTCATGTCATCTCTAAAAAAAAAAAAAAAACAAAACAAAAAAAAACAAACAAAAAAACAAAAATTATGTATACGTCTTAGGGTTGGCTTTGGTAACACACACCGTGAATGGGGAAATGCATGCATCCTGATCCAGCCTTCTTAATTGAAAAACAAAGAAGGTAGATTGTATCCCACATGTGAGGCAGCCAGTCGTATTATGGCCACTTGTCCCTTTTGGGAGCCCTATGTTGCGCTGGTCTTGAATGGGTCGAATACTGGTCAACAATGCTTTGGCACAAAGCCGAAAGAGCAGACTACCTCCATCCCAATCTTAAGTAAGTATACACTCATCTTCCATCAAGTTTTTCTAACAATTTCAAAAAAAAAAAAGGAAGGACGTGATGTCTACTGCACTCATGACGCGCAGTATAAAGATACGCCATGGAAACTGTACATACAGGTATGTCATCATTTTCTATTTCTTTTATCTTTGTATCATTTTGTTGTATTTTGATTTTTGTACAGACGATCTTTTGAGCATGGTCCTTCAGGGGTTTCTAGATTTCTTTACCTTGATGGTTTTCTTGAAGTTAAAAAAAAACAAAAAATAATAATAATAATAATAAATATTAAAAAAAACAAAAAAAAATTGTTGTTTTGTTTGGAAAGTATGATATGATTGTCATGGACTTATTAAACCAATTAGTGATGGCAGAGTAAAGAGAATTTTACTCTTGAGACGCATCTTAATTGGTGGCAGAGTAAGGAGTTTTTTTTTAGGTAGTAATTAATTAGTAATAAATTGTAGAAGTACTAACGTTTTCTTGTTTGATTTCTTTTCAGGGTCTGATGCGTAACTGACAGTGTGCTTCTTTTCTACTTGGCATTGATTCACTTCTTATCAGGTTGTGTTGCTCTTTCTATATCTCTCTTTCACATTGAGGGCAATGTTATATTAAGTGTGGGGGAGAGATTTTAGCATGTTTCTTTTGGTTGTTAAAAAAAAAATCAAAAAAAAGAGAAAAGGGGTTCATTGCATGATTGAATAACTTTTCTCCCTTCTTGAACTGATATGCTTGGAGATGGATGATTGAATTGATGAATTGAGTTTGATAGATGCATACCTTGTGAGATTTTGAGCCTAATGGATGGATTTAACATTTATGCCATTCTCTTCTTTCTTGTGTGATTTTCACTCATGTTAATGACCACTCTAGAACTTGCTTTGATTCTTTTTGAGGCTACATTTCACTTGCATGCATAAACATGATTGAGACCCTCTTTCTTAATTAGCTAGTTTAACCAAATAGCCAACCTTGTTTTCAATATGATATCAAGCACTCTTTTGACTTCTTGAAAATTCTCTGATTCCTGCCAACCTTGTATATTTTCCTTTGCTTAACCCCTTTGAGCTTATTTGACCATTCCTTGTTTCTAGCTCATTATGTGCCTTAAATGAGAAATCGTGTTCTTAGTTTACCTTAGGGAATAAAATAACATTAGCTTGGTTAATGGATGAGTTTTTGAACAAGTGTGGGGGTGTGTGTACAAAATGGTTGTTGAAAAAGAAAAGAGTGCCCAAAAAGATGAGTTCCTAATATGTATATAGTTATGTTCATATATAAAAAAAAAGAAAAAAAAAACAAAAAAAAACCAAATGTTTTAAAAAAAGAAAAGGATTGGGAAATGAATATGTAAAGGGATATACACTAGAGTTGGGATGAACTTTTATGCTTGTTATTTGAACTCAGCTCTCATTTGCTTTTATTCTCTTTGGTATTTATCTTCTCATATCCATTTTATCCTCTCCTGTTACCTTGACCTCACTAAAACCTTGAATAAAGTCCTCATGATTTGTGTGTGCATGTGTTTTGAGTAGTGGAGAAATAGAATATAAGCAAGCTTATGGTAGTGCAATTTTCATGAGTTGAATTGAGTGAAATACCTACCTTTTAAACACTTGAGAGATTGAGAGGGGATCTTGTGAAGATCTATCATTTTCGATTCATGTTGAAGATAACTTGCTTATTGGTTTGAGATGTGGAGAATTGTTAACTCATGAATGTTTTGATCTCTTGAACCTTTGGTTGTTCTTCTTGATTGTAAAATTTTGGGTTCTTGAATGTCGTTGGAATTTAAATTTTTGTTAATCTCTTATGTCCTTGTTTTGGTCTTGAGTCTTGCCCAGGAGTGCAAAAAGCTAAGTGTAGGGGAATTTGATAATCACATATTTTATTCACTAAGAAACCCTTATGTTTAGTCATTTACACTCTCCATATTCTTAATTGATTGAGTTTGGTATGATTTTGTGAGTTTGAGCTCAAATTGGTCCTAATTGAATATTTTCAGCATTATTGAGATTTGACACTGTTTTTGTATTTTGGCCATAACTTGAGTTCCTAATATTTGATGAACATGAATTTTACCTTGTAGGAAAGCTAAGAGGAAGCTCTACAACTTTTATGAAGAGCTCGAAGTCCGATTCAGATGTCTAAGGGACTTAAGTTTACATGGAAGTCAGAATACGGGTTCTGTCAGTAGAATCCGAATAGTGTGCACTCATAAAATCATATCTCAAGATGTAATAATGGAGATGGGCTGAAATTTGGATAGTGGATAGTCAAGATCCAAATAAACAACTTTCATGAAGAACACATTTTGAGAAAAATAAGTCTAGTAGGTCATTTTGAGCTTGCAAGTCAGAACAGAGGTGCTGAAGTTGGGTTTGAGCAACCTACGGTATTTATGACATATATTGGGCTTAAGGAAGCCAAATTGGACGAACCATCTATCCATTTTATAGCCAAGACAAGGATCTACAACTTTCATGAAGAACACTTTTCGTGGTTCTGAAGTATAGTGGGTCGTTTTTGGCTTCCAAGTCAGACACAAAATTTTCGTCCTCAACCACCCACTCATCCATCCACTAATCCACTCATCCATCCACTAATCCACTCATCCACTCATCCACTCATCCACTAACTCACCCATTCATCCACTCATACACTAATCCAACCACTTAACCACTCCACCCACTCATCCACTAATCCATCCACTCACCCATTCATGTCCATAATTTCCCACTCACCAAAAGTCCTTTGGCATTTTTCACTAATTCAACCACTCAATCATTCCACTCACTCATCCACTAAACCAATCCACTAAACCAACCCACTAATCCATCCACTCAAACACTCCACTCACTCATCCACTCATCCACCCACTTCCCTTTGTCATTTTATTACCTTAGACTTCTATAAAAGGCACCATTTATCATGAACAACATGTAATTCTCCTTCATTTCTCTCTAAGTTTCTTCTTGCTTCTTCATAGTTTCTCATAGTTTTGTATATTTTGATGCTCCCCTTCATGGTAATGGAGGGCTAAGCTACTTTGGGTCAATTTAGAACTCTTGAAGAGATTGTGATTTGGATTCTTGAAACCTTGGTTATGCATTGTATTTGATTTGTAATTGAATTCCTCTTTTCTTCTTCTTTCTTCTTCTTCTTGATCTTGAATGCATGAATGGTGATTCTATTTATGTTGATCTGATTTGATCTTGGTTTAAGATTGAGATTTGTGATGAAACTTAGAACTAATTGATCTAAACTAATCACATAAATGAAGATTGAGATTTGTGATGAAACTTAGAACTGATTGATCTAAATTAATCACGTAATTGAAGAGGTTAGGTTACTGATTTGTGCCTAAGTTAATTGAATTCGGTACTTGAAATTAACATAGATTTTCATGAATGATGCGATTACGGATTTGTGTTTATCACTTGTTAATTGAATTCTAGATGATCGTCTAGTATGAATTCTGGATTTGATGCAGAGATCTCGGTTAGATCCAAATTAACAATTCAATTGCGCTTCAAGTGTTCTATGAAGGGTCTATGATTGAATCCACCCAATCTTGGATAGGTTTCTAAATTGACTACTCTTTAATTGTTATTTCTTCCTTTAATTTTGCTAAGTGCGATCTTAAACTGTCAAACCCCCTTTTTTGCTAACTTTCACTTGATTTGATCAAATTGCATTTACGATCCTTGAGGAGACGATCCGGTGTTGTCACTGTACTACAAGCTTAGGTAATAACTTCGGTTATAATTTTGACTGAGTTCGGCGCTCGTCAGCCTCCCTTCGCCTGAATAGAGATCTTCATATAGGGGTCTCAAGCTCCCTTAAAGGTCTCAAATGACAAAAGCTCATCCTCCATTTATTGTACCTATAATTACAAAGAATGAAGATTGAAATTAACATAGATTATTTACAACTTGAATTAGAACTAACTAAACTCATTATTGATATTAGTAATATGGAATTCAACCATTATTCCCCAACAATTGCTAAAGAATAAGGCTAAAGACTTTGGAAATACACCATTGTCCCCGGCAACGGCGCCAAAAACTTGTTAGACCATTTGTGTAACGCAAGTGCACGGGTCGTTCAAGTAATACAGATACGAAGTAAAAGTTCATTCCCACGAGGACAAGGTTTCTATTACTAAGTAGTAACCAATAGCTCAGTTAGATTCTAGTCAAGGACATATAGAATAAAGAAAAGCAATTAATCTAAATCTAAATTACCAAAGCAATAACATAGGGGTTTAGAAATCTAAGGAATCCTTCTTCACTTCCTACTTCATACTAATGATATGCAATCCTTACAAGTAACATCAATGCTTAGTTAGTTTAGCTTGAGAATCTGATTTAGTCAAAAGTCTATGTCTAGGTCGATCAACCCTGGTGTCATTTACCTAATCCACTATGGTTCTTATGGTTGCATGAGGACTAGTGTAAACTCCCCTAATGAACGATCTATTCTCAAACACATGTTAATACATGGCTAAAAGGTATATTTCTATCTAGTTAGCGAATCAACTCATCCAAGCCAATTGAACTCGTCGAACATGCATCAACCATACCATGTCCATCTCCACAAATCCCTATGTCTAGTTCATTTGCATCAATTAAGATCATGCAATTGCTGATCAAACAGAAGCAAGCATTAAGCATAGGCATGGAAGAACAAATCTAAACATCAATAGAAACTCAAATTCATACATAAACATTAATAATCATATAAAGATCCAAAGTATTTCCTAAATACAGTTTCTAATCCAATGAACACGAATTTACAGAGCAAAACAGTGCTCAAAAGATAAGGGAGAAGAAGAAAACTCAGGGAGAAGAGGAAGGATGCCATTGATGAGATCCTTGAAGCTTGAATCCTCTTCTTTAAGGAAGAAGACCTCCAACCTAGCTTCCCTAGGCCTCTAATCAGCCCAGAAATGAAGAACAAAGTCGTAGCTCCTCTAAAACCTAAAACTATCTACGGAGCTCTCCAAACTCCCTTTACAAAATATGACAAAATCTATTTATAGACTCAATAAAATAGAGGCACGTCGCGGCATTAACATGCCGACGCCGCGGCGCATGTCAAATTAGGTCAATAACGCCGCGGCATTAATTCCTTGCGCCGTGGCGTTGAAATCTTCGAAGCCCCTGACTTTGGATGCAAGAGATGTCACGTCGCGACATTAACATGCCACGCCGCAGCGTTGTATGCTGAGATGCTAATTTGGCTTTCTCTTCCCATTTTAGCTCAAATGCTCCACATACCATCTTGTTTGGAGCCCTTCCTGTGATAGAAAAAACACTAAATCAATAACAAATATAAATTCACTTAATCACATATCAAATATGCTCAGTTTGCTCAATATCATATAGGAAAGGTATCAAAATTGGATATAATAAATATAAACATAAAACCTTCCAAATATGCATGAATACAATGACTTTAGCACTATTTATAGCTCAGATATAGGGCACAAATAACTTTACTTTGTGGAGTTATCACTGGTATTGTTGATTTTATTTATCCTAATTTATTAGATAATATGAGAAACTTTAAGGTTTTTTTTGAAGAAAGGGCCATATTAGCGGCTACTTTTGAAGTAGTTGAAATGATGAATGAATTTATTCTTTCTCAAATTCATAGAGAATAAAAAAATCAATATTTGAGTTCTGACTCATATTTATAGTAGATGAAGATGTTGGTATTGAAGCTAAATGGTTAACTGCTGAGTTATTGAATGAAATTAAGTGTTATGAAACTCCAAATCACAAATTGATATTGAAAAAATGAGTTCCAATTATGCTTCTTAGGAATATTGATCAAGCTTCAAGTTTGTGTAATGAGACAAAATTAATTATTGAAGAATTGGGAAATAATGTCATAGGTACAATAGATGTTACAGGAAATCATGTTGATGAGAAGGTTTACATTCCTAGGATAGATTTAATACCAACTAGATCTTAGAATCCCTCTCAAATTTCAAAAAAGACAATTTTCTATAACCATTTGTTTTGCTATAACCATTAATAAGAGTTAAGGCAAATCTCTTTCTTATGTGGAGATATTTTCACCAAAGCCTATTTTTACCCATGAACAACTTTACACTACGGTTTTTAGAGTAAAATGTAGAATTGGTTTGAAGATATTTAATTTTGGATGAAAATGGCAATTCATGTAATACAACAACAAATGTTATTTAAAAAAAGTTTTTTAGAAAGTTTAATTCCAATGTAATTATTTATTTTAAATCTTTTATTTTTTTGTTTGGCTTTCATTTATTTTATTCTTCAAATTTTAAATTTCTAATTTAAGCAATTATTTCTTTTGCAGGGTAAACCTTATAAATTTTGCATTTATAATTCAAAATAAAAAAAGTATAAAATGGTAATTGTTTAGTATGTTATGTTTTTCTTTTCTTAATTTTTCTCTTATTATATTATTCTTAATAATATTATTTTTTATTTTTTTTCCATTCAGGTGTCAAAAGCATGAACATTACATTGGGATGTAAATGATAATTACTGTTATGAAGATTATATGTGAATGGTTTATTTTATTTTATTTTTATTTCTTCTTTACGTTTATTAGTTTGGATATCAAAATTGATTGTTTTGTTAATAAAGTACTAATCAATTAGTATAATTAAGTTAATTTCAATCTTTATTATACGCTTATTCATTATGTTTTATTTTATTTATTCTAAATATCTACGGTTATAATCATCATTCACATCATTAGTTTAACATAGAATTGCAAATAATTTAAAAATTAATTTTATTTTTAAATTTAGCTTGATACTAAAGATGTTTAAAATAAAAAAAAATTAATTACATGTGCATTGTGTAACCCCTGACAATATTAATATTTGTTAGCAAAATTATTAATTAAGAGTATTACTCTTAATTTCTTTAATCATAGTCAAAATATTAATATTAGTGAATTAATTTTATAAAAAATTCAAAAATTACAAAATAAAGTTCAAAATTTCGAAGACTCAAAAGAATTAAGCTAAAATCTGAAAATTTCTTTCTAAATGAAATATAAAGTAGAGAATAGAGATTTTCAATAAAACCATCAAGAAAATTAAAACGTAAAAAAAAATTTAAATACAAAAATCAAAATCAAAGAACTGAGATCGAAACTTAAAAAAAAACATCGAATGCTCAGAATAATAATCGAAATTGAGACAATAGTAAGTAAAGAAACAAAATTAGAAGCATAAGTACTAATTTATAAACTCAGCAATAGAATCATGATTTTACTTGCATATATCAGAATCATTATTTAACCAAAAATACATATATTTGAGATAGCTCCAATATACATATATTTCCCTCCTTTGGATTTAGAATTCATACATGATTGATCTGAATAATGATAATCATAATACATTTTGTGCTAATCTGAAAACACTATGAACATAGTGAGAATTGAAAATTCTCAATAAAAAATGAACAGTTATAAAAATGTTTAAAAACACATGGTCAGTTTCAGTTGTGTAATGTATACAAAAAACCTCATAGTAGTCCAAGTATGACAAGAACAACACAATTCTAGCATAATAGAATGAATGCTAAATAAATCATACAATATAACCTTATATATTAACATCAGAAAGTTTCTCAAATATCAGTAACCAAATACCAATTATCAGCAAGTATTAGTAAATATCAGCAAATTTCTCAAACCTTAGTAAATAATTTTCAAACATCGGCAAACAAGTACCAATCATCCGCAATACTAGCAAACAAGTTCCTCATCACAGGGAATCCACCATTTACTCTACTTTTTCTTTCCATATATGTTTGTTTCACATTTTATTCGAAGACCTTCACTTCCATAAAGAATTCACTCTATCTCTAGTGCTACTTTAACATCGTGAAAACAAAGTCAGACGTAACCAGACAGGTAACATAAAAGGAAATCCATTTATCTGGCTCTCAACGATTAGGTGCAAACTTTTCCATGAATTACTTGCTTACTATCACACATGAACATAAGCAATACAAATTACTAATATATCACAAATAAATTCATCATATAAATAAATCATGACAATTAAATGAAACTTACGAAACTTAGAATCATTAAATTTAAATGTCAATTCTTCAAGGAACTAACTATGATTTAAAATTAATTTAATAATTCTCTTAATAGTTCACATTGCAATCCATAGTTTGTTAGGTCCTCATCATAATCTATATTTTGTCAGATCCTCATCATGATTAATATTTTGTCCTGGTTCTGATAGTGCATTCATTGCACAAAAATCCTTTTGTTGCAAAGGTCAAAATAAAGGTCATAAAATTACTCTCAAACCAAGGTAAATATAAGTCAGAATAAAGGTCATGAAATTACTCCAAAGTCAAGATAAATATAAAAGAATCTATGTAAATTAAGTATATATATTTATTACCCAATATAATTAAAATATTTATTTAACTTAAATCTTAAGTGATATTTTAATTTATTATATTAGTCCCATATGCAAAAAAAAAATTAACATTTAAATTATAATAATTCTAAATTTTATCACATATCATAAATATTTTAAAACTAAATAAATATAAAATTTTCAAAATATTATATATGCATAATAATTTTTAATAAGAATAATAATATATATAAAATATTAAAATAATAAATTAACTAATAAAACATATAAACATATTGAAAATCATAATTTTATTTTTTTAAAAAATTCATATCCTATCTCATAAATTTTCTTCTTTTCCTTATCTTTTTTATTTTTACTTTTCTTTCTTCTACTTTTTTCTTTTCTTCTTTTTTTTTTTTCTCTCTTCCTTCTCCTTCTGTCTTTCTTTTCTCACGCACGTCTCTTTTTCCTCTTTCTTTCTCTCGTTCTCTCTTCCTATTTCTCTTGATTTCGCGTTCATGCACCCCCCTTATATTAGCCAACTTGAATGGCTTTTGTGTGATGTGAAATGGTGCACGTTGCACCTGAAGGAGGTAGATTTTTATGTTAAGTAATAATGACTTCAACTAAATATCTAACTTTTAATGATTATCTTTTAATAAATATCTCATCTTTTAATAATAATAATAATAATAATAATAAGAGACAACTTTAAAAAACTTCCTTATATCATACGTCATGTGCACTTTAGTCCTGTTACTTTAAAAATGTGCAAAAAAGACATGTTACTTTGCATTTTGTATAAAAAAGTACAAAATGATAACTGACGTTACATTTTGGATGGAAACGTATACGTGCAACGCACATGCACGTCTGAAATTTCTTCCCCCAAACGCAGTCTTCTTCTTTCTCGGACCACAAGCCCAGAACCGTGCAGCTCTTCCTCAGACTACAAGCTCAGACTCGTTCAGTCGCCGTCCAGCCACCTAAACCTCGAATTCCATCATTGTTGCTTTTCCCTCACCACGTCAGATCTGCCTTCACCACGTTCCAAAACAAAACCCCCGAAAATCCAGATCCACCTCGCGCAAACCACCACTGCGAGCCACCGTTCCAGATCCGCAATCCACGAGTTCTGTTGTGTCGCCTAAATTTGTCATCGAGCTCCGTCGCGTAACCCAGATTTGCCATCCCGCTATGCACTCATTTATGAACCAAACTCAATTGCCTGAGTCTTAGCCATGGTGGTGCGCGGATCTGGCTTGGGTGGCTAAGCGACGGCAGTTTCAGGTGATTATGAAGAAGAAGAGGAGGAAGAAGAAGAAAACAATGGTTCTAGGGTTTGTGCAGGAGGTAGACGAAGACCGCATTTGGGAGAAGAAATTTCAGACGTGCACGTGCATTGCATGTGCGCGTTTCCTTCTAAAATATAACGTCCGTTACTATTTTGTACTTCTTTGCACAAAACGCAAAGTAACAAGTCTTTTTTACACATTTTTAAAGTAACATGATCAAAGTACACATGACGTATAGTATAAGGGGATTTTTTGAAGTTTTTCCTAATAATAATAATAATAATATCTTTTTAATTTTTTCTAAACTCATAAAAATATTCTTAATATTTTATTACAAAGATTAAATATTAAATTTTATTTTAATAAATTTTTATTTCTAATTCGATAAATTTTATATTATTATTTTTAATTTAATGTTACATATTTTTAACTCATTCTTACTAATTTATCTAAAAATAAATCTCTAGAATTTCAATTCATATAAATTTTTATCTAATCCTTTTTGTTTAGTAATAATCAAATAAAATGTTCAAATTTAAAAAATTAAAAATTACTTTGCAAAAAGATATTTTATGAAAAAAGAAATGTTACGCATTGCATGAGTTCAAAATACTAATAATGATAAAGTTCTTGAATAAGTATAGTTAACACAGTAATTTATTAGGTAATATATTATTTTAAAAAACATGTATAATTTTTTGTTTGTTTGCATTAGATTGTTTTTCAACATTGGAACTGAAAATTGATCCAATTCAATTAAGTTTTTTGGTTTTTCAGCTAAGTTTTTTTCAATTTTGATCATATTAGTCTAATTTTGAACACTCCTATAAACTACTTCATTATGAATTACTCCACCTCATCCTTTTAAAAACTCCTAAAAACATATTGGAGTAAATACATAAGTGATTGATAAGTAATTTTTTTGGCCACAAGCAATTGATAATTCAACCTATATGGGCTTAGTGCAAGTAGTTTGAACTCCAACTGGCCTTTTCTGTCGAAAATGATTATTTTTCGGATATTTTGGTGTTTTTGGATCTCTTGTATCATATTGAAGCCAAGCCAAATTTTCAAAAAGAAAATTTATTTTTCAAATCTGCCAATATTTTTCGAATCTACTACTTTTACCGTTGCATCATGAGTGTGGGAACAACGATGGTAACCATGGCTTGGCAGTGGTAGCCAGAAAAGGTGGCCACAACTTGACTGTGGTAGCTAGAAAATGGTGGTCATAGCCCAAAAAGGGTGACTATTGCATGGAAGTGGTAGCCAAGAAATAAAAGCTATGGCCCAACGTTAATGGTCGAAAAATAGTGGCGCTAACGATGGTGGCAATGGTGGTCGGAAAATAGTGATACTTGATGGTGGTGGTTCGGAAGTGACCATTACCATGATAGTAGAAAATCTTTCAAAGTCTCATATATGAAAGTAGATGTTAGAGGTCAAATAAAAATTTTATAAGATCACATAGTGAGGGAGAAGATATTGTTATAATTTTAGGAAAATGTTATTTAGTATAAAAGTCATTTTATACTTGTTGTACAAATAGTGTTGTTGTAATTCTTTCTTTACCACTTTTATTTCTTACCCACTGTGATTTCCATGTTTTCTTTTCTTTTATTAGTCCCTATTAATTTCGTATGAAATTCGTTAGAAAGTTTTAATATCGAATAACATCTCTCATATTATTATAGTAGGATAAAAAATGTTAATTATATTTGACTATACTATTATATGAACATATATGATAATATTTGTTTATATTATTACTCTTTATATGATACGCCAAATGTAGTTTTTTTTATTTTATTTTGGTCTATCGCCAAATGTAGTCTTAAAAAGTGAATAAAAGGAGCGATTAATATTTGTTTTGTTTGTTAGGCCATGAGCAACTGATAATTCAACCTATATGGGCCTCGCCCAAACAGTTCGGATTCTAACGGGGCCAAACTTTTTGAAACAACCTTTGACGGTGTCCGAAATTGACGGTAGATTTTCTCCAATTTTCTTGCCCACTGTTTGGCACAAGGGAAAAATAAAAACCATCAACAACGCCCATTATTTTCACCTACTTTTTTTTTCACATCAAATAGCTTCATTTTCGTTCCTTTTCGAATACGAAGACCTTAGACTACTAGAAAAACACAAGTAAAACCTTCCCAAACTCCCTTACCAGTTTCAAACGCGTTCAGTGCCTGACCATTTTCCTCCTCGAAATTCACGTTACTGGGATCCATCAACCGCACGCAGAAATACCAAAAATCTTCACTTTCTGCATTTTTCTTGGTGGGTTTTTGTTTTTCTCAGCAACCAAGCAACGATCTTCTTCTGGGTCTGGGAAAAATCTCGGTGCTTTGTTTCTGAAGCACTGATATTGGTGATTGGGATTCAAAAGAAGGGTGATGGTGAAGAAGGAGATTGAGAAGAGGGGTTATGGAACGCGATGGGTTTGGGTGGTGGTTGCTCTCATCGCTGTGTTTGTTGCCATGGCCATGTCTTCCAGAACTTCCCCCAGAATAGCTCTCTTTGGAGCCATTGATAGAGCATGTCAATGTGCTCGGGTAATTTCAGTTTCCAAATCCAAACCAAGTTCCTGAATTTCTCTTTCAGTTTTTTTTTCTCTTTTTTTTATCATTAGCTTTAATTATGAATTCTGAATCTCAATCGATTATGCAGTTATATGATATTTTAGCTTGTTCCTCCATATGTTCTTTGTTTGATAGATTATAATCTGAAGTAAATTGTAATTTTGGGAAAATTTTCGGGACAAAGCATATATCTTTATATGATTTTCTAATTTTTTATTTTGATACTGTTTGTGATAATGTCTTCCACTTCTAAGAAGAGGATGTCTTACATTGACTTACACATGAAAATAATACATTTTGTGCTCATTGGAGCACCAAACAGTAGAAATTGTAGAAATATGTTTTCCATGAGTTGTCTTCGGTTCTGTGTTATGTGACTAGAAATTTTACTCTTTTATTTTATTTTATTTTTATCAATGGTTAATTTTTCTTTTACTCTTGTGCAGGGTACACCAAAGTATAGTGGCATGGTGGAGGATTGTTGTTGTGATTATGAAACTGTGGATCATCTTAACGAGGAAGTGTTGAATCCATCTCTCCAAGAGCTTGTGAAAACCCCGTTCATTCGATATTTTAAGGTTTGCTTTTTGTCACTTCTTATATCTACTTTTTTTCTTGAATTTCCTATTGACTAACATCCTGTTATATGCTGTTGATGCTCATGGTTACCTAGAATGTGATGAGAACCTTCTAAACCATTAGGTTTTGAAGAGGCCCTTCTATTGTTAGTGTGTATTTTTTGTCTCCATTCAACTAGTATCAGTTCCTATCCCTTAAATGACTTTTAAAATTTACCTAGCATCCAATTCATACCAATAGCACAATTTATGATTGAGAGGCCTTTCCAGAGAGAGTGTATGATATAGTCCTAAGTTTCCCAACCTGTTGTATCGATCATTTTTAAAGGTTTTCTTCATCACTTGATGGGAACTCATATTTTTAAGGAGGTTTCTTTGGCACTTCACTTGATTTGGGATAAGATCAGGCATTTGGCGTCTATTTGGCGTAAAGCATGTGGCCTTTTTAATGGGGTTTCACTATCACTACCAGATATGTTGAGGGACTGGGAAGCTTTGTCCCATTGATGTTTTGTTTTTCTTTCTTGGTTGTTCTCTGTTTTGTTCTTTTGTTTAGGAGGATTCCTTTTCCTCCTCTATCTTTGTAAATTTTTTTCTTCATCTTAATAAATTTCTTCGTTTATCCAAAAAAAAATGATTAGTTACATTACTTGAACTGTTTAATTGTTTCAAGAAAGCCAAGAGTTGTTTGGCTCTGAAGTTTTCATTTTATGCATTTTTGTTTTCAATCCTTAATGTGATTGCCCCAATTCTGGGCATTTAAGAAAAGTCCACACATTATTTGCTGTCAAATTTGTTTTCTTGATCCTTTTTATGTTCTTGGTAAGTTGGAGTTCACTCTCTTCATTTCTCGTCTGCTACTATATTGTAGTTTTAGCAGACTATTTGAATTTGATTTTGTCAACAATATGAGAAATAAGAGAGAACCACATATGTTGTAGAAGACCTTTGAAGCTTTAAAATTGAGTCTACGCTTCTTGTTATATCAATTTCAACTTTTCTTTATTAGTTGAACTGGAAATCCATGTTAAAACTCACACACTGTTTGACAATGATTGAGCCTTTTGAGCCGTGTAAATGTAAGCATAAACCTTGTCCATGCTTTATACTGATATAGGCTTTTCATTTTATTTAGCTGATGCAGTTAATTGAGCCATGATGGCATTTGAGTTTATTTTAGCCCAGTTAATAATGCCCAGAGCTTGGTGATTGCATTATTCAGATCCTAATAGTTCCCTTTAGGATATACCTAATAAAATATTTGATATTTTGGCCATGTTGACACTGGTTCAGCAGTTTTGATTAGATTTCAAGAATCTTACAACTGACATTTGTTAGAAATTTGGTTTAGTCATTAAATAGAACTTGGTCTTCTAAAATGGTATGAAACCTTTGTTATGGAAGCATGAAGCTTCCATGTAATTATGATGACATGTGTCTGGCTCATGAAAATCCATCTGCATTATCAACTGAACTTGGTTGCTTTAAGCTCAAACTATTCTTTCTAACTAGAGTTATGGATTTTGATATATTGAACTTGCTACCCTCCTCAAGTTGGAAAAATAATGTTTATGTTACTGTGTGTAGTTGGTTCAGGATGAATGTTAAATATATTGATCTACAAGTTTTGAACTTAGAGTGAATGGTGCTGAAGACTATGTGCACCCATGATATTATGCAACTAGCATACATAGACAATACCTTTGATGATACATTATATGTAGGAGTACCAATCACTGAAATATTATTTTTCTCTTATGCTGTAGGTCAAGTTATGGTGTGATTGCCCTTTTTGGCCTGATGATGGTATGTGCCGGTTGCGGGACTGTAGTGTATGTGAATGCCCGGAAAATGAATTCCCTGAATCATTTAAGAAACCCCATCGCCTTTCATTGAATGATCTTGTTTGCCAAGAAGGAAAACCTCAGGCAGCTGTTGACCGTACCTTAGATAGTAAAGCTTTCAGAGGATGGACCGAAATAGACAATCCCTGGACAAATGATGATGAGACTGACAATGGTGCGCCACTGTGTATACTAATTCATATGTGAATTTTTTCAGTCGTAGTTGTAGTTTATCCTAGTAATTCTGTGAAATATTTGGTATTAATACTGAAATATTGGAATTAGGATCCATAAATAAATATATTTTGGGTGACATCAGATTTGCTTATGTACTTCAAATAAAGTAATCTAGTGAATAGTTTGTCTGGTCTTCTTGATACCCTAAGATATCATTATGATTAAGTTTCAATATGATCCACTCTTGGTGTAAATTTTTATACTATCAGAAATCAAGGTGCACATCATTGTAGTAATTAGCATTTTTCACTTCTAGTAAAAGCTTTTAACTATTTTTTAATAGGTGGCAGCATAGGATTCACTGATAGTATAAAATACTTTTTACACTGTCAGCTTGTCAAAATTAAATCATATTATGATATTCTGAACTTCTTTATAGGAAAGTAAGTATCTCAATTGAAGGCATGTTTACCTTTGCAGATGAGATGACATATGTGAATCTTCAACTGAATCCTGAAAGGTACACTGGTTATACTGGTCCATCTGCAAGAAGGATATGGGATGCTGTCTACTCTGAGAACTGCCCCAAATGTAAGTTGTCTTTGAAAAGCTTATGCTCTTCAACCTTTGTTTTCTTTCAACCTTTGTTTTTTTCTTCCTTTTCCTTTTACATTGTTTAAATAGTAAATGCCAAAATGAAGTGAGTCAGAGTGCTCCTATAGCTCTAATGAGTTATAATTAAATCTTGGAACTTTTATGATGTAGGACTGAACTTGTTTAGTAATGTCAAAAAGCCTGGGATTTTAGATAGTTTGATGATGCCTTTGCTGTTATCAAATATCAACGGAATAATAACTTTGAATACGAATTATTGCTCTATCTGTCTCTCTTTACTGGAGTAAATGCTTCCTTTTAAATGTTGCATTTTTTTTCCGATCATCTAATGTCTCTTGTTTGTAACTCTTGGTGTGGATATTAGTCATGTTCTCATCATTCATTTCTTTTAATAGAAAGATATCTTCAAATTGATCATAAAAAACGAATTGTTTTCTGTGCTACCTATGGTTCATTAATGTTGGGAGCAGTATATGAAGCCCCTAAGCTATCTTGGTGTGCTCCCTTTATAATGAGAACATTTTTTGTCTTCTGTAGATCCATCTCAAGAGTCATGCCAGGAGGAAAAAATTTTGTATAAATTGATATCTGGTCTTCACTCCTCCATATCAATACATATAGCTGCGGATTATCTACTTGATGAAGCTACAAATTTGGTAAACCTCAAGTTTTCAGTAGTAGCTAATTTTCTGTTTGAAAGAAACATTTACATTGCTTTTGAGGATTTATACAGTTTATTGCATATTTGAACATGCAGTGCAGGTAGCCTGCTATTTGGCTTTTGTTTACAGCCTAAAAAGTTTTATTTTATTTTATTTTTGGTATAATGGAGCTTGTAGAATGAAGTTAGTGATTTTTTAATGCACTAAAATGATTTGGACGTAGCTCATCTTGAAGCCAACTGCACATTTTTGCAACCTATATGCATGTTATTCTAATACAATACATCGTAACTAACAAAAAATCTATTTAAATATCTAACTTCTTTCTTTCTCTTTGATTTTTCCAGTGGGGCCAAAATCTTACTTTAATGTATGATCGAGTCCTAAAATACCCCGATCGTGTCAGTAATTTGTACTTCACTTTTCTCTTTGTCCTGCGAGCAGTAACCAAAGTGAGTATAAATTGTCCTGTTTTAAAATCATAAACACTACATCTATATATGATCAATCCTGATATTTTCTTCTTTTAGAAATACTGCTTAATATTCTTGATGCAATCTCCAACTGATTACCACTTTAGGCTGCAGATTATCTGGAACAGGCAGAGTATGATACTGGTAACCCTAATGATGACCTTAAGACACAATCCTTGATGAGACAGCTACTTTACAACCCCAAACTTCAAGCTGCATGTCCAGTTCCATTTGATGAAGCTAAACTGTGGAAAGGTCAAAGTGGACCTGAGCTAAAACAGAAAATTCAACAACAATTCAGAAACATTAGGTATTGTCTAAAAACTAGTGGACATAGCTCTGGCCTTAACTAAATATTATCCATTGATAACGAGAGCTTTGTTGTGGCTTAGTCTCTTTTGAACATGCTTTATGTTACTAATAAATATGTAGGAAAGACAGTTGATTAGCAATGGTTCTATTTCCTTCTATTTGATATTAAGGCTTGCAAAACTTTTTGGGGAAAGAAAACAGGATATATAGGTTGGATTTTAACTCAAATTTTACCCCATCTTTATTTTTAATGGTTCTGCCTTGTGTGTTTTAGAATTTATTTTCTCATTTTCCGGAGAATCGTATATTCCATGTAAGTGGATTTATCTTCTGCCTTTGTGTTTTGTAAGAACACAATGGTTTCGTTTAATTCATATAGCTGACCATACTTAGTGGGAAAATGCTTTTGTTGTTGTTGTTGTCGTTGTTTGTTGTTATTTTACTGAGAATAGCTTTTTGAATTTCTGCCTTCTGATGGATGTAAGTGGGTTTATCTGGACTTTTCAAGTGATGAGCATTTTCACTTGGGAAAGCAACTAAACAAAAACTACTTATATCTACTCCTCCTTTTATTATGCTACTACTTATTCAATTAACACACTGCTTTATTATATCTCGTTAGCAATGGAATAATTATTTGTTGTTAGCAATGAAATAATTATTTGTGGAATGCAGTGCATTGATGGATTGTGTAGGATGTGAGAAGTGCCGATTATGGGGTAAGCTTCAGGTTCTTGGTCTTGGGACTGCATTAAAGATTCTCTTCTCTGTTGATGGTCAAGAAAACTTGGGTCAAATAGTAAGTACATTTGCTGGAGCCTTTTTTTTTTTTCCCCTCTCTTGGCTGCTGCCTTTATGCATGTTACCTGAAATCAAGTTGCTTCTGCAGTGACCTTTAAATATATTCTGCTGCCATTACAATTTAAATCCTGAAACTGAAAAAAAAAAAGAAAAAAAAAACTGACCACTCAATGTCACAATAATCTTTAACAAAGTCAATTATACATATATATTATTTTTGTTTAGATTACTCTCGCATCCCTTGACTTTTTTTTTTTAACACATATCTATCTCCCCTCTATTTTAAAAACCTAGGGAAAACTTCCCTAGTAAGGGAAAAGATAACGAATATTCAGAGGTTTACGTTTTCAAAATAGAGTAAAATACATGGCAGGTGAAAGTAATTTACTATAACTTCTTTATTTATATTTATTTATTTAAATGTAACATGCTTGCTTATTATTAGTAAAATACGGTTGACTTACCAAAAACCATTTCTGTTGCACTTGATGGTGTCTTCAGCTGCAGTTGCAAAGGAATGAAGTAATTGCATTGATGAATCTTCTCAATCGACTTTCAGAATCTGTCAAATTCGTCCATGAAATGGGACCTACTACTGAAAGAACCATAGAAGGACATCTTAAAGCTCATACAAGACTGATTATTTCATGGAATAAAATTTGGTCCTATGTACTTAAAACATAGGTAATATTCTCTCGTCTGAGTATTTGTTGTGCCTCCTTAACTATGTAAAATATCTCAAAATTGAAAATAAATATTTGAATACAGGCCAAAAAAAAAAAAAAAAGAAAAAATAAGCGCAAAAATAACAGATCTGTTACTTGGGATGTAATCCCTGCTAATTTTGTTGTACTGTTTTTAGTTTTTATTTTTTTAGTAGAAAATCTTGTAATCTAATTACCCCATCTCCGACCCTCGGGCTTCCCTTCTACCAAAAGAAAAACAGGAAAAATGACGATCCAAAATGTTTTATGGATAATTGTTAGTATCAAAAAATTACATTTCAGACAAGTGGATAGTTATTTAGTAGTTATTGGTAATTTGACCAATGAAGATTTGAGGATAAAGGAAGTTATCATGAGTAATAGTTATTAGTAATTAGAATTTTTATTTATAGATATCAATTTGTACAATGTAATAAATGTTGAAACTTGTAAAATCTTTATACTTTTCACACATTAGAAGATTTGAAGGGTGCCCTTAAAGCTTTCTGCTAATATTTTTAATTTAATCAAGTTTGTTTTCTTTTATTTCAATTTCAAATTTTTGTTACATTCGATTTTTGCATGCTTTTTATTATTTGTTTACTCTTTGCATGTTTTCTTTTATTTTTTTCCATTTTTTAATTTAGTCAAATTTATTTTCTTTTATTTTATTTGAAATCTTTATTGTCTTCTTTACATACTTTTCTTTACTTTTCATTTTAATTTTACTTTGATTTTTTTTATTTGCACTTGCTTTGATTACTTTTCATCTCTTATATTTGTGATTGGCACGAATTGTAGCTAATAAATGATTTTCATTTGCCTAGTTGAAGAAAGTACTTTATTGAAAAACATCAACATGAATCAATCCGTGAAAGAGCAATTGGTGTTGGGATAGATAAATTTGCTCCTTGTTATCATTGTTGAGAAATACACTTTTTCAGTTGGTGTCAGTGAAAAAATATATTGCCATTGCTAATCGAATAAAGTACTATTGACAATTTGATGAATGATTGCCTCAATGGCAAGGTCCTTTGGCCGATAATTTGTTAAAAAAAAAATCCATGAATTGAAAATTCAATATTGATATTGGATTGATTCTTGTCGAAATAAAGGTTATGGATAATGTTTCAACAAAACTGAGTTTTGGTTGATATGAGAAAATTGGTGTTGGCATTATTGACCTCATCAATGTTAATTTATTTTACGCAACCGCTGATTAATCGTGTGCCTTGTTCATGAGTTTAGGACAAAGGTGCAGCATTTCATGGCAGCAGTGATAGTGAACCCATGAGGATAGTGTAGAGAAGTTGATCGTGGACTTGTCGACTGGAGATGGGATCTTGCTGGTTTTGAAGTGGTGTATCTTGAAGTATATGATAATAATGATTATGGAAATCATGAAGAAGTGAGAAAATTGTGTCTTGATTTGTGGAGTTGTAACCCCTGATGTTGACAATATCGATATAAGTAAAGCTCAACTTGAAAAGAATAAAGTTAACCATTGCTTTAGAAGCAATTATAATTATCTATTGAAATAAGTTCAACATGTTAGTATTTATCTTTTTCCTATTCAGTCAAAAGATAAATACTGGGGGCCTGTGTTAGTATCGAAAAAATATATTTCGACAAGTAGACAATTTGATCAATGAAGATTTGAGGACAAAAGAAGTTATCATTAGTAGTTATCAATGGTTACTAATAATTAGTATCTTTTCCTATAGAAATAAGTTTGTACAATGTAATAAATGTTGGAACTTGTAAAATTCCTATACATTCTACATACATTAGAGGATTCGATGGGTGTACCGTAAGTTTTCAACAAACATTTTCAATTCAATCAAGTTTGCTTTTTCAATTCAATCAAGTTTGTTTCCTTTTATTTCAATTCCAAATTTTTATCGCATTCAATCTTTACATGCTTTCCATTATTTGCTTACTCTATATATATTTTCTTTTACTTTCTTTCATTCTCTTCAATTCAGTGAAGTTTATTCTCTTTTATTTCATTTCGAGTTCTTTATTACTTTTTTTTACATGCTTTGATTATGTTTCATCTCTTATATTTGTGATATGAATTATCTAATTATTGAAAAATACATAAAGAAAGTGATTCCCTTCGAATTGAGATTTAAAATCAAATTGTTGAATAATTGACAAAATTGCAATAAACAATAATATATATGCCCATAGCGAATGATATCATTTTCCTACTGAAGAACAGGAAACCTTTTTGGTAATAAAAAAGAGAACTTTTAAGATAGCACAAAGTAGAGACTAGTATTGAATATCAAATGAGAAGGTTATGCAGTTTAATTTGAGGGTAATATCGTAGAGATAGACCTCCGAAAAGCTTGATCTTTATTACCATGGAGATGTATCATGTTCTCAAGTTTGGATCATTTAAAGGGAGGAGTTTATTTGAGAGAGTAAAAGTGAAAGTGGTAGTTACTAATAAGAAAATTAACGGAGTGGATTTTCATATATACATTATATTTTATTTAGGTGCTTGTATTTAATAATTTTTCTTAACTTGATTTTGTTATCAACTGTTATTAATTCTGTACTTTATGCTTTAAAATGCATCAATTTAGAAGATCTAAATTTTACAATTCAATCAACGAGTTTCATTGAGTGATTAATCCAATCGGTGAGAAATCAATATTTTTTAAGAGACATTTTAGAGAATGTATTTTCGAAAGAAATTTGTAAATTTTATATGAAAAATATGTATTTTTTTGTGTAAATCTCAAATTTGGATAAATAATCACAAAAGCAAAGCTTCCCACTAACTAGTGTTGATTACAGAGCTTCTCGGTTGCCATTGTGCTCGATCTTGTATCATTGGTTCGTGGAGTCCTATTCCTTAAATCATTTTCAAGTTTCGATCTCCCTCTAAACTTTTATAAAGGGACATTGTCTATAATCTTGTATAGTTGTATCTCCTCATCAGGGGCATGCTGAGATTGAAAAGGGGAAAAGACATGGAATTGATGGGGGAAGAGACATCGAATCCGCTCGGTTCCTACACTACGGTGTTGTGCCATTCCACCCATCATTTTTGTTTACATGGTGTTAAGTTTGGTTTTTCTCAAGAAAAATTCAATTTCAATTATTAATTTGGGAGGGAATTTCTTCTTCAAAAGAGACTCTTAAGTACTTGCTAGTTTGTTTTTAAGCAAAATGTTAAAATAAATTTTGATTTATATGTAAATATCGAATGAAAATGTAATAGATTTATAGCAGTAAAGTATGTAAAGAAATGTAATCAAAAGTTAAGAAAGCATATAAAAGCAATTGAATTAAATTGCTTGAGAAGTAAAATACCAAAAAATAAAGTACTATAATGTAAACTTGACAGAAGAATAAATTGCAGAATGATGAATAAAAGCAAGTAAAGAAAGTAAATAAAAGAAATCAAATGATCTTGAAATGATCATTCGATCGTGAGCAGAAGAGATTTTGCAAAAAAAGTAAATGACTAGAAAAGTAAATGAACTTGAATTAAACTTGCATTGAAATTGTAAAGTTTGCATAAAGAAAACAAGATGAAAACATACTTGACTAATTTTGTTTTGTTATCATTTTGCGTCTGCGATAGACTTCATAGGACTAGTGAGAGAATGTGTGCAAGTGAATGAATTCCAACCCCTAAATGTTTTTATCATCTTGGTATTTATAGACAATCTAAGTAACTATCATTTTTACAAGATTTTGACAAGTGTTTAAAATCAAAGTAACTGTATAATCATTGTCAGTAATCATCGTATTGTCTAGATCTTATACTTTAACTATTGCTAACTTCTTATTTAAATTCAAACTACATCTTATCTGAATTTAAATTTTGAATATTCAAACAACTATTGTTTTCTGATCGAAATCTTCACTTTTGCTTTCAGAAAATCCTTAAGTATAGTTACTAGTGTTTTAAATCTCAGTCTTTTAAGACCAAATCGAAATTCAACTTTAATAACTTTCTCAAATTTCACAACAATTTCAATTCTAAAATATTCAAAGTATTTGTGTTTATTCAAGTTCATAAATGTAACTCATGATAACTTAGTAAATATTATTTATACTAAGCTTTCCAATACATCTCAAAATTGTTTGAATTAAAAATTTTTATTTTTATACCAACACATGGTTAGTGGATATAATGGGGATCAAAGAGTGCTCTTCGTACTATTATAGTGGCTTAGCTACCTTAATTTCCCTTCCTTATATGTATTCTTTAGCACATGCAGTTGGTAAACCCGTGAAGGAAAGGCCTTTGAGGGCTAAAGAGGTGGATTCCTAGGAGAATTGACTTGCAAACTATGGCTACGCACCTAATAGTGGGAATGCCAACATCCATCCCGTATATCACTAAGTTCAACGGAAGCATGAATAAAGTGAGCCCTCATCTCGAGAGCGTGAAAAAGAATTACAAGCTCAAAACCAACTTAAATAATTCTTCATAAATTTTCCTCCATAGGAGCCACTACAGCCTTCTTGCTTATGATCTCATTCTTAAATCTTAATTTTATCCATCTTGCTATACCCACTCATCGTAACATCATTTCTATGACATTTGTCTTGCATAGCATTCTGATTCAACATTGCAGATCTAACTATGGTAGGATAAAAGTATGGTCATAGATTTGCATAGGGTAGTTTACATGAAATGTTGCGTTCAATTTTATAAGCACACCCTATGGTCAAACAAAATACTTGATACACTCCTCCACTTCATTCATCGTGGTCGGATACTTGGGTAGAAATGGACCTTATTTATGAAGCTCTCAATTTGTTTAACATAGGGATGACAATTTTTCCCGCGGGGGCGGGTACCCGCGGGTAATACCCGTGACGGGGACGGTAATACTCGTCTAATTTTTCTCGCGGATATAAATACCTGTTTATGTTATCCTGCGTTTAATAAATAGGGCGGGGGAGGGGGTGGTTTCCCCTGTACCCGCAGGTACCTGCAAATAAAATTATCAAAATGCTCCTATATAAAATTACTAAAAAACCTTATTATTATTCAAATATTACTAAAATATTATTTTTTTTAATTTTTTGAATTTTATTTTATTTTTTTCAAATTTATTGGGTACCCTCGGATATTCGCAGATATCTATTTACCCGCGGGAGAATAGTAAACGGGTAACCATGCGGATATGGAGACGGGGGTGAGGGCAGATATTATCGCATGCGGGGTGGGCTACCCCTACCCGTCCCATACTGTTGCCATCCCTAGTTTAACACGCAATAAGATGGAATTTTAAATTTAAATAATTATTATGTAAATTTAAATTCAAATATTAAACTAACATATATATTACATATTTTATTGTATATTTAAGTATGATCTAGATATAATATATTTGTGTTTTTAAATTATGAATATTATAAAAATTAAGCATGGACAAATTTTATCTGTCCTTGCTTTTACTATAAAACATTTGTCATATAATATATTCGTCATTTTTTACTCATTATGAGAAATTTTCCATGAACTTATTTAAATGAATATTTTTGTCATCCTAACATAATGCTATATCCCCAACCTAAGTTAGTTGTCAATGAATAACTTACTCGAATTTGTACTTATAACAACTGCATAATTTGGATTTGAATTCAAGAATTCTTTATTAGTAGGTGATATGTAATTTCATTATAAATCACCAATGATAAAATTGACAAAGATGTGTTCATTAGAAGTTTTATGTATCACACGTCAAGGATTATTCTGATACCTATGATAATCAATAAGTAATAAATATTTGACAACTGACTCTGAATATGATACTCATATCAGGAAAAAATTATTTTAAAATGAATTTGTCTCTAGAATGAGCAAGTAAAGAGTGTATCAACCTTGAATTTAATCTAAAATGCATCATAATTTTAACAACTCAAGTAATTTAAAAATGGATACACTTTTACTTACTTACTTTAAAGACAAACTCACTTTAAAATATGTTATTTCTCATACCAACTCCCATAATATGTTATATTGCAAGTGAGTTGGAATTATTATTACACTCTGAGAAGATTTGTTGTGGGAGAAGTTCTTGTATGATACAGTCAACACGTCAAATAAGTAAATCCTACCTAAAAATTATTGCATCCCAATATATAAGGAAGATAGTAGATACTTCTCTGACGAGATTCTTATAAGTAATCCCAATTATTGCACCTTATGTTCACTAATGAGATAATTAAAAGTTTCAAACCTAAGTGTAGATTGTTTCAAGTAGTAAATTCTCGGGAGACCGAGGTCGATCCACAGAGAATTGATGAAGAAAAAATTATTTGAGGTAAGGAAAAGATTTGTCACAATACTAAAGATGATATAAGTTGTTCACAAATGAAAAAGATTCGCTTAGGTTAGGAGATCCACTCTTAGTAATAAATTAAAGACAAGATTATTTCTTTTTATAACTCAATTGAAATCATACATAATGAAGGTTCCAATCAGAAGATTTAACATTCAAAGTTCAATTAAGATTATATATGTTATCATATTATGATTCCAATAATTATCTATCAATACTTGTGACTGCGGGATTAAAGGATGCAAACCCAAGTACAGGTTGTCTCAAGTAATAAATTTCTCGGGAGTCCGAGGTTGATCCACAGGGAATTGATGAAGAAAAATTAATTGAGGTAAGAAAAGGATTTGTCACAACACCAAAAGTAATAAAAGATGTTCACAAATGAATTTAAGAACTTGCTTGGGTTAGGAGATCCACTCTTGGTAATAAATTAAAGGTAAGATTATTTCTCTTTTTAACTCAATTGAAATCCACACACAACGGAGGTTCCAATCGGAAAATATAACATTCAAAGTTTAATTATATATGTAATCATATTATGATTCCTTTAATTATCTACTAACATTTGTAAACGAGTTTAAGCATTCACTGTGCCAATCATATTGTCTACAATAAATCAAGATCTCCATTAACAAAGAAGGTTTTTAAATTAATTGGAAACAAAATACAACACATATAATGTCCATTTGATAATATATCATTTAAGCACAAGAAAATAGAATAATCTAACCTTATTTCATTACCAAGAGCTTCACTCTTTCACCCAAGTAAGATGAAGATTTAGTTACTCATAGATAAGAAGAAAGAAAGAGGAAAAAAGAGAAAGATGAACCTAACTTCAATTTAGAGCAAAAGAAAATTACAACAAGGTAAAATAATAAACAAGCATAACCGTAACTTGTAAAAACTAAGCCTAACACCAAGAGCCTAATACTAAGCTCTCAACATCTAGCTCATGGTGCCTTTTATAGAGGAGTATGGATACAAAATGACAAGGAGAATGATTAAGAGTAGGTGGATTAGTGAGTGTAGTGGTTGGATGATTGGTTAGGTGGTTGGACTATTGAATTAGTGGTTGGATTATTGAGATTCTTTGTCTCCGAAATCATTCATTACTTAACTCATTGATTCCGTCGTTTTTGAGCCAAGTGGTCTTCATGAAAGTTCTAGGAAATTGTCTAACCTTTCCAATGGCTCTGGAATCACCCAAAAATTCATCCTACAGCCCAAGATATGACCCAATTACTACAGACTGTTCAGGCCCAGTTTCAGCACCTCTATTTTGACTTTCAAACCCAATATCACCATCAAGGAGCCCGAATCAAGTTTTGTGTTCAACATGAAAGTTGTAGATATGAGTGTTAACTTTCAGATTCCAAATTTTCAGCTCATTTTATAAGCCCAAACTTAAATTATGCTCTGATTACTGTACACTGTTTAGGTTTCAAACACAAAACTCGTGTTCTGTCTTCCAAGCCCAATTAGCTCTACTAGATGTCTGATTGAGACTTTGAGCTCTCATCAAAGTTGTAGAGCTCTCTCTTATCTTTCCTACAAGGTAAAATTTATAATTATCAGACATTTAAAACTCAAGATATGGCTGACATACAAAAACAGCGTAAGACCAAAATAGTACTGAAAAAATCAATTAAGTCCAATTTGAGTCCAAACTTACAAAACATAACTAGGCTTAATCAATTAAGTACATGGAGAGTGTAAATGACTAAAAATGAGGATTTATTAATGTATAAAATATGTGATCATCAACTTGTAAATGGTCTCAAGCATCCACTGTGCCAACGTCTTGTCTACAATGAATCAAGATATTCATTATACAACAAGAGTTTCTAAATTAATCAAAAATAACATACAACACATATAAAGATCACATAAAAATATATCATTTAAGCACAAGAAGGAGAATAATCTAACCTTATGTCATTATCAAGAGCTTCACTCTTTCATCCAAGTAAGATGAAGATTTAGTTACTCATAGACAAGAAGAAAGAAAGAGAGAAGAAGAAGATGATGAACATAACTTCAATTAAGAACAATAGAAAATTACACAAAGGAAGCAATTAACATACAAACATGAAAGTAAACTCTAAGCTAACCTAACACCCTTAAATGATCAGTCTTTGCCTCCTTTTATAGAGTTCAAAGAGTGCAAGAAAACAATGGAGTTGTTTGATGATGAGAAGTAAAATCAAAATAGATGATGAATGAGCTGAAATTATAGATTTTCTTGGCTCCGAAATGTCTCTGCTCTTAGCTCATGACATGCGTCAGAATTCCATCAAGTGGTCTTCATGAAAGTTCTAGGAAATTGTCTCAACTTTCCATAGACACCTATTTCATCCAAATCCAACAACCACAGCCCGAGATATAGCCTAATTACTGCTCATGGGTTAGGCCCAACTCTAGCACTTCTGTTCTGACTTCCAAGCCCAATATCACCTTCAAGGAATCCGACTTTGTGTTCTTTATGAAAGTTGTAGATATGAGTCTTAACCTTCCACTGTCAAAATTTCAAAATTGTTGAACTTCTATAGCCGGAGATATAACCTAATGAGTGCATAGAGGTCAAGCTGCCAGGTTCAAAACTCTAGATTTTGCTTCAACTCCAATTTGAGTTATCCAAACATGTGTCCCTGGTCTTGAGGCCTTCATGAAAGTTGTAGAAATTTATCTTAGCTTAAAAACAAGACCAAAATAACATCCATCGGATATTTGTAACTCAAATTATAGTCAGTTTACTGAAAAAGCCAAGTGAGAAAGTTATACAATGAATGAAATATATTGCTATCAATGTGGCTCTTGTTATCAAGTGAATATTTATTAGAGAATTATATTAACTTTCTAACAAGACCAGAGTCACATTAATCAGATAATTATAACTCAAATTGTGGCCACTTTACTTAAGAATGCAATCACTCAAATTAATGATAATTCAAGCAATAATTTCTTCAATGATCCAAATAAGCTTAATTTGACAAAATTAACTTAATTAAGTCAAATTGAACCTTAAAAAAGCCTAGTGAGAAGATTATAAAATAAATAAAATATATTGTTATCATTCACAAGGAAATACATGCAACTAACAACAAAGTTGGTGGTATAGCTTTGAAGAGCTATTTTTTAAGGACGCTAGAGCATAATATTAATTTATTGTACGACATAGATATGGATGATGATTTTCATGTGAAGAATGTTTTTTAGGCAGAAGTTAGAAGTAGAGCTACATATGAATCCTTTGGAGATGTTATGACTTTTGACATAACATATTTGATAAATAAATATAACATGCCATTTTCTACATTTATCGGTGTGAATAACCATGTGCAATCAATTTTGCTAGGATGTGGTCAACTTTTAGCTGAAGATACAAGGTTGTTTGTTTGACTATTTTAATATTGGCTTCATTACATGTCAAGAAAGTTATCTACTGGTGTTATGACCGACCAATGCAAGGCTATGCAAAATGCCATTGAGTTAGTCTTCCCAACTACTCACCATAGGTGATGCTTATGGCATATAATGAAAAAAAAAATCCATGAGAAGCTGAAAGGATACGCTGGATATAGCAAGACTAAGTATGTAATTAAAGTAGTAGTTTATGTTACACTAATAGTGGAAGACAAGTGGTGTTATTTCATTAAAGAATTTGACCTTGAACAGAATAACTATTTGTATGGGTTGTACAAGGAGCGACGTAGATGGGTTCCAATATTCTTGAAGAAGGAATTTTGGGCAAGGATGTCAACAACTCAATGAAGTGACAACATGTAAGCTTTCTTTGATAGATATATCAATTTAATGACAAGTTTGTAGCAATTTGTAAAGCAATGTGATAATGCTCTCCTTAGTAAGGCGGAAACAGAATTTGAAGCTGACTAATGATCAATGTACTCGACGATTCCTTATGGGTCAAACTTGGCCATTGAGAAGCAATTCCAATCTAAATACACCCATGCGAAGTTTAGTGAGTTCTACTATGAATTTAGAGTAAAGATGAATTACAGTGCATCCCTTAAGTATGTGGAGGGTACAATTGCTACTTACCATGTGTTTGAGGAGATGTTAGTTGGAGAACAATCAAAGGAAGGTATTTTTGATATTGTATTTAATCGTGATAATCACGATGTCAACTGTCCATGCTTGTTGTTTGAGTTTAGAGATATTATATATAGGCATTTGCTTTGTGTGCTTACACAAGAAAAGGTTAAATGAGTGTCGTCAATGTATATTTTGGCAAGATGTAGCAAGAAATAAAATGAAGGCATTCATACATTAACATCAATTATGATGTGATAGAGTTGAAGTAAAAGATAAATAGGTTTGATAAATTGTGCAAACATTTCTATGAGGTTGCCGAGGTAGCTGCAGAGTTCGAGGATGTGACTAATCTCCTCCATCGTAGACTTGTTGAATTTAAAGGCAATTTGTAGTCTATGGCTACTTCTAGACATGCACAAACCTCATTTCTCAACTTGACACCACTTTGCTTGGTTTGCTTTCTAGACATTTGCACAACTTTTTCAACTTGAGACACTTTTCTCTTTTATGGCGGTTGACTTTTAAACATTACACATAATGGATTATAAATTTTAGTTATCGAATTTTCAATGCCCTCAATAAAGTTGCTTAGATGGTTATCACCCTTAGAACTTATATGAAGATTGTGCCTAAAAGTAACCATGGACTACAAATTGCCTTCAAATTCAACAAGTCTACAGTGGAGGAGATTAGTCGCATCCTCGAACTCCACAGCTACTTCGGCAACCTCGTAAAAATGCTTGCACAATTTATCAAACCTGTCCATTTCTGACTTCAACTCTGTCACATCATAACTGCTCTTAATGTATGAATGCCTTCATTTTATTTCTTGCTCCATCTTGCCAAAATATATATTAATGACACTCGTTTAACCCTTTCTTGAGTAAGCACACAAAACGAATGCCTATACATAATACATCTAAACTCAAACAATAAGCATTCACAATTGACATCGTAATTATCATGATTAAATACAACATAAAAAACACCTTCCTTTGGTCGTTCTCCAACTAATATCTCCTCCAACGTATGGTAAGAAGCAATTGTACCCTCCATAGACTTAAGGGATGCACTGCAATTCATCTTTGCTCTAAATTTATAGTGGACCTCACTAAACTTCACATGGGTGTATTCAGTTTGGAATTACTTTCGATGGCCAAGTTTGACCCGCAAGGAATTGTCAAATCCACTTATTGGAAGTCAACTTCAAATTCCTTTTCTGCCTTACTATGGAGAACATTATCATATTGCTTTACAAATTTCTACAGACTTGTCATTGAATTGATATATCCATCAAAGAAAGCTTACATCCTCTCACTTCGTTGAGTTGTTGACATCCCTGCCCAAAATGCTTCTTCAAGAATATTAACACTCATCTGAATCGCTCCTTTTACAACCCACACAAATAGCCATTCTGGTCAAGGTCAAATTCTTTCATGAAAGAACACCACTTGTCTTCAAATTTGTCCTCTATTAGTTTAACATATACTGCTACTTTCATTGCATACTTGTTCTTGTTATATCCAACGTATCCTTTCATCTTTTCATGGATTTTTTTCATTATATGTCATAAGCACCACCTATGCCGAGTAGTTAGGAATACTAACTCAATAGCATTTTGCATAGCTTTGCATTGGTCGATCATAACACCAACATGCAACTTTCTTGACATGCAACGAAGCCAAAGATACAACCTTGTATCTTCAGTTGAAAGTTGACCACATCCTAGTAAAATTGATTGTTCATGGTTATTCACATCGACAAATACAGCAAATGACATGTCATATTTATTTGTCAAATATGTTGTGTCAAAAGTCACAACATCTCCAAATGATTCATATGTAGCTCTACTTTTAACTTCTGCCTAAAATACATTCTTCATATAAAAATCATCATTCATATCTATGTTGTAGAAGAAATTAATATTATGCTCTTTCATCCTTAAAAAATAGCTCTTCAAAACTATACCACCAACTTCGTTGGATTATGCTTTTCACATGCATGATGATGTTCTTGTTACCCTTGAATAACCTTGACTTTGTAGGGCTAAGCTTGTGAGAGTGGTCAATTACAACTGTTATGATGTACAGTAGTACATCTTCTTCCAACTTAATTGTAATATTTGCTTCATAGTTTTTCACTCTAGTTGGAAGTGTTTTCAACGTAGTTGGCATTGTTAAGACACAATTTCCCTCTCATGAGCATGCTAGTATCAAGTAATTTAGCTACCCATCAGCTTCTTTTTTTGAATTTCTTATGTTCCATCCAAAACCTTTTCTAGAAACATACTTTCCATCAATTTTTTTCACATGATCTGTAGAAGGAAACAACACCCCTTATGCTGGCTCCTAACTTGCGATCAAGCTATCACTCCTTCAAAAGTCACTTTCTTATGCTTCCTCCAAGCACTCAACACCATCATCAACATGATCAATGGCACCACATTTATCAAGATTGTTTGAATCTTCCATCAACTTATCTTCTTGATTATTGTACTCACTTGCACAATATACTATCCTATTACAAGCACATTTAAAATTTTATCAATTAATGTACAAGTAATTATCAGTAATATATTCATTGTTACAATCACTAGCAAAAACATTTAACCATATACACAATTCATCATAGTACAATACCAACATGTATATCAATATGAGCACAACAACAAAGTTTATGGGTTGCTTAACACACTTGTTGTACTGTCATGATCCCTTCAAATGGTAATAAAGCATCAAAAGCAAGTTGTCAATGCTTCTTTACAAATCCTACAACTTAACTCTTATGAAGCATTAATCAAATAATAAATACAAGTATCTACAGCAACATTCAAGATCTTTCTATTAAGCTACTGACCAAAACATACATACATGTAGGCTGGCTGTTTAAGGAGAAAGGGTGCCCGTTACCACAGAGCCGCGTTCAAAATGTTAACAACATAAAAAGTAGTAGAGTTGTGCACATAATTATTAAAGGAAATGATTTTATTAAAGGAGATGAGCCTATCTGTTTAATTTATTGCCTCAAAAGAGAATAAATAAAGCTTCTTCTACTAAATTAAAATCAAGAAAGATTATTAATGATGCAAAATTTTCCATTTAAAGAACCCCATTAACAAATGGTAAATCTTAAGGATTGGAAATGACATCTCTGGTTGATGAACCACCTAAGGCTTAATGGTATTTTCCTTTGGCAAATATGGTATAAATAAGTCAAACACTTGCTCAATTTCTAAATCTATAGCTTCTGACTCCAACTCGCTAGCCATATCAGCACTCAAATCACAACAACACAAAACCCACCATCAATACTACACACAAATCAATATAACAGCACAACAGTGAAAACAAAACAAATCGTCCCATAAATTCTTCCTTTCCTTGCCAAGATATGTAACCCCCATCTTAGAATTTTCATCTACCATTTCAAACTCATCAACAAAACCAACACAAATCCACCATTAACACAAGGAAATATTTGAAGTGTAGGATAAACGAAGGTGAAGTGGAGCGCGAGGTATAGACACTAGACAGAGACATATCTGTGGAGGTGGAGCAGCAACGTCGAGGACGGTGAAGCGACGTCACGGCCTAGACGTGAAGCAGCGATGGTGGATGAGGACAGCGACTCCAAATCGTGGAGACTAGAGACTCAGAGAGGTAGAGGCGTGGTGTCGTGGTCTGGTGGTCTGGTGGACGAGCAAGACGGGCATAACTAATTCTTTATTTTGAGTTGTTATTTCTGATTCTTACTAACTTAGGTTTTACTGACTTTTATTAAAATGATTTAATTAAAAAATATATTAATATATTATAATAAATTAATAATTATAATTATTATAATAATATTTATTATATTATATATAGTTAAACAGTCGATTGGTCTGTCGAGCTTAAAAGACCTATTAGATAATCTGAGGCCTAATTTTTTTAGTTAATCGAACTTTTAAAAAAACCTTGACTTAGCTTGTTTAGTAAACAAGCCATGCCAAACCAGGCCTCAGGCAGGCTAGACCATAGGTCCCTGACGGGCAGCCTGATCTATTTTCACCACTACACGTGGAATACAATTAGGGATATCCGTTGGGTGGGTTGGGTGAGTTCAGCAGTGTTTTTAGACCTAGCCCGCTCACTAAAGTAGTGGGTTGGGTTGGGTCGAGGATATTTTTTCGTTCAACCCGATCCAACCCAACCCAACCCAACCTACTCAAAAGTGGGTTTGGTTGGGTCTAATCTGTGGGTTCGACATATTTTTTAAAAAAAAAATCATAAAAAAGGTTAAAATACAAAATCTAACAAATTAACATCATAAGTCTCAATCTCAAATATAATAAGTCTCAATATAACAAATTAACACCATAAATCTCAACCGACCTTACTTAAACATAATAGGTCTCAATCTCAAATAAATTAAATACCATAAGTCAATAAGTGCATAACAAATTAACAAGTCTTACTAAGTCTGGAATAAACTAAACAGAGGTAGTCATAACTCAAACAACAAAATAGTTTAACCAATCGAAGTCGGTGTCATCATGCATGTCATATGTATTGACATAATGATGGACTTCATTATCTATTTTTTAGACTTCATTATCTATTTTTTCCATATACTATTTATTATCTAAATGACTTTTTACTTAAATTTTTTAAAAAAACAAACATGGGCAGGTCGAGTTTGTGCAGGTTAGAACCTGATACTCAACCCAACTCGTATTTTATGAATTAAATTAGGTCAAAACTCGTGAATTCACGGGTTGACTCAGTCTACTAGACACTCCTAAATATGGTGGTGTCTATATGGTGCTGTATTTGGGGTGTAAATATAGAGAAATAATTATCTTATATTATTTTTAATATTACTTTTTATACTTTGGTAATGATGTATAAATTTATAGTTAATTATATGTATTTATTGATTAATGAATAAATTTATAATTTAAGATTAAAATTTAAATTTATTTATTAATTAATTAATATACGTGATTAATTATAAATTTATATGTTATTAACTAGGTGTGGAAAGTGGTGTTAAAAGTGAACTAGAAATACAACGATCGGTAAATATAACGGGATTATTCACGAAGTTTTTGTTGAACATGAGCATTCTCTTTTTTGCATGACACAGTTGATGAAGAATCTCCACTTCAAGCGCCATTGCAGCTTCCTGGCTTCCAACCTCAGAAACTTCACCAACCCATCAACCAAGGAGACCCAGATCCTCCAACACTGCAAAGATGGCTCTCTCCCTCAAGCCCTCAACCTCCTCAACACCCTCAACAACAGCTCAACCCACCTCACCCTCAAACCAATCCTCTACGCCTCCCTCCTCCAAACCTGCACCAAAACCACCTCCTTCACTCACGGCACCCTACTCCACTCCCACGTCCTCAAATCCGGTCTCGAAACGGACCGGTTCGTCGGGAACAGCTTGCTCTCCCTCTACTTCAAACTGTGTCCCCATTTCAATGAAGCTCGAAGAGTCTTCGATACCCTTTATGTAAAGGACGTGATATCTTGGACTTCAATGATTTCTGGGTATGTTCAAGTGGGTGAACCCCAGAACTCGCTTCAATTGTTCTTTGAAATGGTGGGTCTTGGTGTTGAGCCTAATGGGTTCACTTTGTCCTCTGTGATCAAGGCTTGTTCTGAACTTGGGGACTTGAAACTCGGTAGATGCCTTCATGGGGTGGTTATAAATCGTGGGTTTGATTTGAATCACGTGATTTCGAGTGCTTTGATTGATATGTATGGGAGGAATCTTGGGGTGGAGGATGCAAGGAAGTTGTTTGATGAATTGCCTGAACCAGATGCCGTGTGTTGGACATCAGTTATATCGGCGTTTACGAGGAGTGATATGTATAAGGAAGCTCTGGAGTTGTTTTATGTTATGCATAGAGATCGTGAGTTGGCGCCAGATGGGTTTACTTTTGGGACATTGCTGACTGCTTGTGGGAATTTGGGGTGGCTGAGGCAGGGGAGAGAGGTTCATGCCAAAGTTGTTACTTCAGGGATATGTGGGAATGTGGTCGTTGAGAGTAGTCTTTTGGATATGTATGGCAAATGCGGCTTGGTTCAATGGTCTAGGATTGTTTTTGATAGGATGAGCAATAAGAATTCGGTGTCTTGGACTGCTATGCTTGGTGTGTATTGTCATAATGGACAGTGTGAAACTGTGCTGGATCTTGTTAGGGAGGGGAGAGTTGCGGATCTATACAGCTTTGGGACTATTCTTCGTGCGTGTTCCGGACTGGCTGCAGTGAGACAAGGGAAGGAGGTTCATTGTCAGTATGTGAGAAAGGGCGGTTGGAGAGATGTTATAGTAGAGTCGGCCTTGGTTGATCTATACGCAAAATGTGGTTGCATTGATTTTGCGCATAGATTGTTCCTGAATATGCAAGTTAGAACTTTGATAACGTGGAACTCGATGATTGGTGGGTTTGCACAGAATGGAAGAGGGACAGAAGCACTGGCCTTGTTTGAGGATATGATCAAAGAGGGGATGAAGCCTGACTATATCACTTTTATTAATGTTCTTTTTGCTTGTAGTCATACGGGTTTGGTTGATCAGGGAAGAAAACATTTTGCTTCAATGACAAAGGAATATGGGATTAAGCCTGGAGTTGAGCATTACAACTGTATGATTGATCTTCTAGGCCGTGCTGAGCTAATAGAGGAGGCTGAAAATTTGTTAGAGAATGCAGATTGCAGATACAACCAATCACTTTGGGCAGTTCTGCTTGGAGCTTGCACTAAATGCTCAGACTATATCACTGCGGAACGCATTGCGAGAAAGATGATAGAGCTGGAACCTGATTTCCATTTAAGTTACGTGCTGCTCGGTAACATTTATAGAGCAGTTGGCCGATGGAATGATGCTTTGGAGATCAGGAAGTTAATGGAAGATAGAGGGGTTAAGAAGCTGCCAGGCAAGAGCTGGATTGAAAGTGAGAATCTAAAGGGTTCCAATTTTGATTTTTCCAATATGAGCATTGCTGGGAAAAGCAATGTTTCTAGCATGAGGGAGGCTGTGTAATGGTAGAAATTGGCAGGTTGGATTTATTAACTACATCTGATACTACATATAATGCACCCTCATCTTAAACTGTTCGATCTCTCTGGTGTCATGGAAGATTATGAGCTAGCATTTACCCTTTTGGCAGTGTTGAGCTAGCAGATTAACTAGTGCAAGCATCAGCTTCATGTGGAACATCCGAAGATTCTGTGGTGTTGCAGTGCATGAAGAGAATGTTTTTGTCGTCTGACTTAAAGAACATTTAACAATACTTTCTCTTGGGAAACTGACTATGATAGAAGCTTGAATCCAGCATCTAATAAATTTTCTCATTGGCTGGTTGGAGGGATCATCATGATAAGGCTGCAGAATTCATCAGCTGATGCAATCAAAGGAATAAAGAATTACACCTTGAGCTTGTTAGCTTATTGGTGTAGTCACATGTTTTCGAGACTAAGATGGCCTCGTTATTGCAGAACTAATGATCCATTTCATCATTTGATCATCATTAACAATTTCCCTTGCTAATTCTCCACATGTTGGAATCGTGGATTGCTTTGGTGCACATTGTTTATTCTTTTACATATCGAGTAAACAATTGAGGGGTTTTTGTGTGTGTGTGTGTGTGAAATGATTTGAGGTTTAAAAAAAATTGAGCCTCAATGTATAAAGTTTCACATAGCAGCAGCTGAGCTCTTGTATTATTATACGTAAGCTGGTAATGTTTCTTTCATCCTTTACTTCAAAAAGAATTCAGATTAATTCTTAGTGTAACAAATACTGTGGTATGGCCGTGCATGAATCCTTTTGTGCTCTGATTTTAAGTGCTGTATAATGAATACTTCACATGGGAAATCGACTATATACAAGATTGAATCTAGTATCTAATAAATTTTCTCAGTCTAGTTGGAGGGATCATCATTGATAATTGTTAGTGGGAACTGTTAATCAGATGAAAAACCACAAAGAGTCTGAAGTTGGAGGCTGCAGAATTCATCAAATAAAGAATTATAGCAAATATGGCAATTTCTGTTGTGTGCCCATTACACACGTTGAGGGTGTTGGCGAGTATCCATTTCATCATTTGGCCATCATCAATAACTTCCCTTTGTTAATTCTCCACATGGTAGATTGCTTTGGTGCAACTTGTTCTTCCTTTCCCCATCAAGCAAAAAACTGAGCTTTCTTTTGTCAACAATAGAAGAAGGAACCAATCAAAATTTTAATTTGGCCCTTTTTAAAATAATACTGTAGGCATGTCTACTCTGTACTGACAAGTAAAATCTTTAAAGAAAAACATAGGAACATTTAGGATGTTGGACGGGGATCTGGGTATGAAGAGCTCACTGAGTCCATACTCGTCTGATACTTAAGCTGATGCTTAGGGCAGAAAACTAGAATTTATAGAAGGTCTGCTATCATATAAATTTAGAAAAGGAAAAGGGCATATTGGAATCCAAATTAAATTTGCAATGACAAATGAGATTATGTTGTATCATACCTAACGCGCTTTTTTTATGCGTTTGGAGGGGCCGCACTGTCTCCTTTCTTGAATCCTCTGGAGGCTTTAAGTCAATACATGGCCAAAATGATTGAGACACAAAAAAGTATAACCAATTAAGGCTAAGCATTAATAACTAAGTATGAAGTGATAACTAATAGTCACAACACATAAGACAAGCCTATTATTGACAATGACACAACGTAAACATTCAATAGATTATTGAACAACCCATATAATCTCCATGAAGTATTGAAGTAATCTATATAAGAATACTTAAAATGGGAAACTGAACTAGATCCAAATGAATTTATCATAGTTGTGCACTTCAATCCTTCTTTAGGAACAACATCCCATGTGGGGTGGCCAGAATTCATGCAAAATTTTGTGCAGAAAGCAACTAGATAAATTTACTAACCTATGTTTCCATTATTTTTGAAATGGGAAAAAGCAGAAACTGAACTTGTCATTGTGAAAGTTCGTTTTAGGAAGGACTAACAACAATCAGAACCTACTAGCCCTTCTAATCAAAAGAAAGCAGTCTCTCTAGAGTCAACCAATTGTTGCCCAAGAAGTCATTTAACTTAGCATAGAATATATATTTATTATTTTGTTTTTTTTAAGACATTCACATTACCAAAATATAGACAACAGAAACTAAAAATGGGCAATAAAACATTTCCTACTTGAAATAATCTGTGAGGAGCAAAAATATAGTTAACCAAAAATATCCACAAAAAAGTATTTCCAAGAATTCACAAAAATAAATAGGTAAAGAGAATACACACAATTTTAACATGGAAAACTCCCTCAATGTGAGAAGTAAAAATCATGGGACTTAATCCAAAAAAATCTCCACTATAAAAATCAATGAGTACAACAAAGTGTCTCTCAATAAACAAGGATATCACAATGACTCCTAATCACTACCAATAAAGTAGAAATCAATAAAGTAACAAAGTTCAAAACTCACAAAGGGGTACAAACAGTCTAACAAATAGAGATGGAGAAATAAAAATTTGACCATACAAGTAGAAGCTCACAATGCAAAGAACAACATATTAAAAAATCATCTAGATTGGACCACAAATGACCACCCAATCTGAACAAGAAAGATCAGCTCAAACTTTCTCCTCACTTGCGACGACGCGACTTTGTTTCTCTTCATCAACAAAAAGATATGCTAATGTGCTTTTAAAAGCCCTATCTTTTTTTTTTACTTTATGATATGGGCCACTTGGGTTGGACTCATCCAACAAACTCCCCCTCAAACTCAAGTGGAGGCAAATGCCAAACCGGCAACCAAATGACAATCTTCAAATTTTTCCTTCGGTAGAGTCTTTGTCAACACGTCTGAATCATTATCACCAGTATGGATATTCTCAAGTTCTAACAACTTAGAGTCCAGGACATTATGTTTCCAATGATACCTCACATCAATATGCTTAAATTTACCATGGAACGTAGGATTCTTGCCAAGATGGATAGCACTTTGACTATCACAAAACAAAACATACCTCTCTTGAGTAAAACCAAGTTCATACACAAAATTCTTCATCCAAAACAATTTTTTACAAGCCTTGGTAATAGCAATGAACTCAACCTCAGTAGTAGACAATGTAACACACTTTTGCAACCTAGATTGTCAACCGACAGCTTTCCTTGTAAAGGTAATCAAATAGCCAGAAGTAGACTTTATAGAGTCAACATCCCCTACTAAGTTTGAATCTGTATAACCACAAAGAACAGGTTTCCTAATTTCAAAACAGAGCTTCAAACTAGAAGTGTCTTGGAGATATCTCAATATCCACTTCACAACTTTCCAATGCTCTCTACCAAGATTGGAAAGAAAACGACTAACCATATCAACTGCATGAGATATATCAGGCCTGGTGCAAATCATTGCATACATCAAACTTCTTACTGCAGATACACAAGCAACACGTTGCATGTTTTGTTTCTTTGCATCACTAGAAAGAGCTTGTCTAGTACTAAGTCTAAAATGTAAAGTAAGATGTGTGCTTACAGCTTTAGCTTTATCCAAGTGAAACCATTGAAGCATTTTCTCAATGTACTTCTCCTGAGATAACCACAACTTCTTGGCCACTCTATCACGAGTATCTGCATTCCAAGAATTTGTCTTGCTAGTTCTAAGTCTTTCATTGTAATAGACTTACTAAGCTCCTTTTTCAACCTGTTAATTCTAGAAGAATTATGACCAACAATCAACATATCATAAACATAGAGCAATTAAATGATGAATTCATTATCAAAAAATTTCTGCACAAATACATAATGTTCAGAAGTAATCTTCTTGAAACCCTATTGAATCATAAGATTTGTGGTCATATGGCCATAATGCCTTTCTACATCATAAACTTGATCGAGTCCATTTCTCCTTTAGGATCTTATCCAACCACTCTGCAGCCTTTCCATTCTCTAATCGTAATGCTAGTAGCTTTGCCTCGAATCGTGGCCTCCTTAACTCATATCCTAAAAAAAATTGTAAATAAAAATCATTAAATTAGTAATTTTTAGAAATATTTTCTAAATAAAAATATTACTCTTCCCCATGTTGATCACTTGTTTCTTGAGTTCAACATTTCCAAATACTTTGTTAAAATTACTTCCAACGTGTCGAATGCAATACATTGAATGTGCATTGGGTTCAACCCATCCAACTCGTTCACTTCGCAGTGTTGCTAGAAGACCCTTGCCTCTATATAAGATTATGCATATATTTGATTATGGTGTCACATATCTGCGAAGATAATATAAGAACCACACCCAAGCTTCTTTCGTCTCCCCTTCAACAATGGCAAAGACAATTGGAATAACGGTTCTATCACCATCTTGTGCAACAGCAACTAGTAGTGTCCCACGAAATTTACCAATCAAAAATGTCTCATCCACTTGAACAATTGGTTTACAATATGCAAACCCTTGAATGCATGGCTTGAATGACCAAAACACACGTTCAAGAACCACACTGTTGGGATCTTCTATACCATCTACATAATTTGGAGAAGTGTGATATCTCACGATTGTACTAGGTGCAAAGTGCTTGACAATAGCCATCCATTTGGGTAAGTCATTATATGATTCCTCCCAACCACCAAAAAGCTGGGCAAGTGCCATCTGTTTTGCTTTCTGCTCCTTTATGTACGTGGCAGTATAATCGAAACGAATTCGTTCATCTGCTATCAATGCCTTTATTGGGATGTTAGGATCTGCGTTCACTAATTCAACAACACATGAAGAAATTAGTGAGGAGTCTAATCTATGGTGATTTTGAGAAATCAATGAAGATGTGCAAGTATGTTTTGCTGCAATTTTTTTAATCTCCCACTTGTCATATCTTTTATTAAATGATGCCCTAATTCTCCATTCACATTTGTTACCAAATTTCTTACACCTAGTGACGTATCTGTCAGGTCTACTTTCTTTAAACCACATAGTCGAATGAGTTCTAAATATGGTACTGCTTAATTGCATTTACTATTGCTTGTTTTGATTCAAATCGCATCAACCCATAGATCAATATTCACATTTGCACTGCTTTGTCTCCTAATTCCATAATCATCAGGAAATTCATGAGTATGCATTGCTTGCAAATTGGTATTGGATAAAAAGGAGGATGAAGTAACATAAGTTATAGTCGTAGGTTCACCTACGCTTATCTCGCCTGCTCTGTTGCCCTCATCACCATCTTCATACTCATCCTCTTCACTAAATTCACTAACATTATCTCTTATACCCAGAGGTACATTGTTTGGATCATATGATTCTGTTGAATGAATATTTACCCCAACAGGGTTAGTGATCATAGGACTTAAAGACCTATAAGGATCACTATATTCATAATCATAAATATAACTAACATTAGCAACAAATGAACTACGAGGAGGGTCAAATGATGACATATATTAAATTAAGAAACAAAAAAAAACCAAACTTCATACCAGTAAATGTAAAAAAATTGTAATAATAAAAAAGCATAATTAATATTTTTAATAAATACCTCTAACGAAGAGAATTAAATAAAAATGAATTGAATTTGATATAATCTAATAATATTGAAGAGAACTTAAAATTTTCTTAAACAAGTCATGAACAACAAAACTAAAGTATCAATAGAAAGAGAGTGGTTCACGAAATGTGAAGCAAAATGCGTAATATATAAGTGGGGAAGCTAGTGCAAGTCGTGCATTAAAGCCTCGATTTATACATATACACGATTGAATTAAAAGAAAAAAAGAAGCATAGAAGTCGTGCCTCTAAGGCACGACTTCACTAAAAAAGAAGAAGATAGAAGTAGTGTCTCTGAGCCACGATTTCACTAAACAAAAAAAAGAGTCATGCTTCGCAAGCATGATTTCATTGCAGCGTAATAAAAAAAAACAATTGGTACCACAAAAAATTAATAAAAAAATAATCCTATGTAAATCATGAATTGTTATATGTTACTATTGAAATTACACTATATTAATAATTATTTTGAAACTTATACATATTTAGTAAATAAAAGTTTCATTTATACCTATTTGGTAAATCAGCTAAATAATATATAAGTTAAAATTATAGGTTTTAATTTTTAGCATTATAAAAAAATTAAAAAAACTTTTATAATGTATTAAATTTCATATAAAAATTAAAACTAATTTTGTGAAACATATAAGAGTACTATTCAAATAGTTTTTTTACTAAAAAAAATAAAATTGTTTGAAGCTTAACCAAATAAGCTTTAAAACGATTGATTAAAGTGTCAGTTATTGATTAAAGTAGTTTGATACCTATTTCTTTTAAATAATTTTTTTTATGATTTTACGTTTTATGAATAAGAAAATTTAATTCGATTTTACTCTAAATTAGTCGAATAATACGATTTTCAGATAAAAGGTTAAAAAAAAAAACGGAGTTTCTGTTTGTGAAGGGTAGGGTTTATGGCTTAATGCTTTGAGACTGAGACATATATCATAAGTCACATAGAGCAAGAACAGAGGTTTATGCCCACAAACATCGCCACCTATCTCCACCCACAAGAATGAGTCTAATAGCAGGTTCATACGAGAGATTCATATGGGGTTTCACCCTCAAACCCCAATCCCAAACCCTAACCCTAACCCCTCTTTTCTCCTACCCCTCCCACCTCTCCCTTATCAAAACCGTCGCCGTCTCCGGCTCCGTCGTGGCCTCCGGCGGCTCTGACGATACCATCCACCTCTACAACCTCTCCGCCTCCTCCTCCCTGGGCTCCCTCCACCACCACTCCGCCACCGTCACCGCCCTCTCCTTCTACACCCCTCCCGACCTCCTCTTCCCCCGCAACCTCGTCTCCGCCGCCGCCGACGGCTCCCTCTGCCTCTACGACGCCGATGGCTTCGTCCACCTTAAGACCCTCCCTTCCGTCCACCGCAAGGCCGTCAACGACCTTGCCCTCCACCCCTCCGGCAAGCTCGCTCTCACCGTCGGCCGCGACGAGTGCCTCGCCATGGTCAACCTCGTCAGAGGGAGGAGGAGCTTCTGTTGCAGGCTGGGGAAGGAAGCGAGCCTTGTGAAGTTCGATTCGAGCGGCGACAAGTTCTTCATGGCCATGGAGGAGAAGGTGTCCTTGCACGAGGCCGAGGACGCGCGCTTGTTGTTTGAATTGGAATGCCGGAAGCGTGTTCTCTGCGCGGCACCTGCTGAGGTTTGTGTTTTGTTTGTTTTTGATTCATGTGTTTTTCAGAATATAAATTGTTTAGTGAGTTGATGATGATATGAATTAGGGTTTATGGAACATGAAGTTTATGTGATTGTCTATTTGTTATGGTTAGTATGTATCTCAATTGTGTGATGCTGATCTGAGTTAGTGGATATGTGCTGATAGAACTGTTAATGTATTTATTTATAATTTTTAAGAAAAATGATAGTTTCACATTATTATTGTTCACATAGTCTCACATAGGAAATTGTGAACCAATGATTTTGATGAAAAAAGAAAGAAAAGGGGGGGAGAGGAAGAGGAGGAAGGAAAGGAATGGTGTTGATTGATGTTACGTGAGTTATGTGAAAGTACTTCATACATGTGACGAAGTTAAGCAGTATAAACTAGAAGTTGGAGCCTTGGAGATGCTGTTCTGGCTTTTAATAGGATCTGGGATCAGTTAACAAGTCTTTGCTGGATTTTGACACGAAAATTTATACCGAAATGCCAAATTAGCGCAAAACATGTAACAGTTGGATGGATATTATTATCAAAACAGATTTTAACCATGCAACTTTATTAACTCTGATTTATTTCTTTGAGGAGTGTGATTATTCATGGTGTCATTTGAGAATGGAGAGTGGATATGGTAGTTCCATAATATTTACAGTCTAATCTGTATCCATGGAGTTACCAAACCCAACTTATTATTCCTGATCATTGTGCTATCATACAATCTCCTCTCTGGAGGTTTAATTATAGATTACCCTTGATTTGCCTAATGCTTAGAATTTGCTTTATATATGATGCCTATATAATATTTTCTTTAATTGCTACAAAAATGGGTGAATGATGATCAATTTTGTGTTGTTACACTGATTTGCCATTCAATGATTGTACATATGAAGGTTATTGAAATCTCAATCTTCTGTTTCTAAAATATTTACTGGAAAGTATTGATGTTGGTTAATTGGGCTGGTATGAGCATGGTTGTTCCACAGGTGTACAACTATTCATGATTGAGGTTAGAGTGTTTTTAGTCTTTAGCCAGTTCTGCTGGTGAAATGAACTAACTGTGGCATAGATGATTGTTTTGTGCAATACCTGCATAGTTACAATATTAACTGGACTACATTCATTTAATGAGGTTGGGATTGAGGGTGGGCACTTTATCTGATACAACAACTAAATAGTGGAGCATAATTTGTGTAGTACTATTATTCAAGGAACACTCTTTGTGAAGTATTTTTTTATAATTTTTTATAATTTATTTTGACACCTAAAAATTATTCTTTGTTGCAGAATGGACTTCTCTATACAGGCGGTGAGGACCGGAATATCACAGCATGGGACATAAACAGTGGAAAGGTTGCATATTGCATGGAAGAAGCACATACTACCCGTGTAAAAGGTATTGTTGTGCTCACTGATAGTGATGGTTCTGCAGGGGGTGATGATCCATACCTAGTGGCATCTGCATCATCTGATGGGGTTATACGTGTCTGGGATGTTCGAATGGCTGCCACAGAGAAGCCAAATCCACTAGCTGAGTGTAAGACACAGTCAAGGCTGACGTGCCTTGCTGGATCATCTCTGAAATGTAAGTTGTAAATACTGAATCCTTGGATATGCTTTTTAAATAGAGAACTGTAATTTTTGCTCTTATTTCTTCTTTATTTACAATTTCCCATTATAGTGCACCAAACTGCCTTTTTGGCTGCATGGTATGCTTCATTAAGACCCAACTTGAGCAGTCTTTGTTCATGAATTACTCTTTTATCAATATTTATCTGTTATTTTTTACCTAGTAATTTCACCAGTGCTCTGGAAATGATTAAATTGTCATGACTTTCCAGCAGCCCATAACTTTGTGCTGTCCTTCAATAATAAAGTATCTTACTGTGTTAAAAGGGATTTGGATTTTTTCATGTCATTTTTTCTCTTAAGTGGTTAAGTAGAAGAGAGAGATAGACACAAAGGTTATAAAAGAAATTTCACAAATTTTTACTGGATCCACTAATAAATTTTTTTGTATCTATTTCTTTCTTCCACTTGACTACTTAAGAGAAAAATGACATGAGAAGATTGAAATCCCTCATGCATGCACTTGCCTTGAGCCTAAGCTATGAACTTTGCTGATGTTAGTTATGACCTTGATGAGTAGAGGGATTCAAAAACCTCTGAAATCTTTCAGGAGCTTTCTACCTGAAATAGCAGTCAACATGTTGTATTTTGAGAAAAGGACCTTTGGTTTGACTTTGGAGTTTAGGGACTTTTCTTTCTGCTGCAACCTGTTCATTCCGTTGTATCCCAACACTGATGATCAGATTTTAGTTTCAGTAACAATCTTTACAAGTGACTACCTGTGGTTATATGCACGATGATTTCTTTACTTTAATGTTTTTTTTTATTTTCCTTTATGCAGTCAGACAACCCCAAGCTGGAAAGAGTAATCCAAAAGGACAGGATCAAACAATGGAAGGTTAATAGCTTTCTCGATGGCATGCTTGAGAAAATCATTTTGCTAATTGACAAACGGGGCTTTGACCCTTTGGAGGACTCAACTAACATATTACATTGTATTGAGAAATCTATTGCCGCTTAGGCCCAGTCGATTCTATTTATCAGTTGCAGCATTTTGATACCCTTCCCATCCTGTACTCCCCTGTTCACACACACACACACAAAAACTCTTCTGCTATCTGTTGGCCTGAGTCATTTCATACTGTTACCCTTATAAATCTGTACTCCAGGCTGGCAATTCTCTGTTATGGTCTATTCTTGTGTGAGAATTCTGAAAGTTGAAACAGAAAAAGGTGCATATACAGTTAATTAATTTTTCATCTTTGGAATATTTTATGAGAAATGCTGGTTATCATATTCGTGAAAATTTCACGAATGGTTAGTTATTGTAGTGAGTTGTATAATTTTTTTGATTTAAATATTTAATTATTACATTTTAAATAATAAACAACCAATTGGTAGGAGCCACATCTGTTGTGAAATCTGTTTCGTAGAAATTCTTCGCAAGAAATAGCACTTCTCATATTTTATTCTCATTCACATTTCAAATGGAACTACAAAAGGAGATTTTGTTACACGAATATAATCTACAGAATTGGTATAATAGGCAGAAGAAAGGCAGCAATAACCTCTGATCCTTACAGAACTTGATCTAAAAGTACATCACTTGCCTGCATTTAATTTAAAGATACTCAAATCAGGCTGGAAAATAACTGCCAAATGCATCTACTTCTTGAATGGACATCCTTAAAGTGCAAGCACTTAACAGAAAATAACTCGGGAAATGACGTTGTGTTTAAGGTCAGAAGACACTATGATTGGATCTCGCTGTATCTTGATCATCTTTATGTATCAAACCTTTCTTTAAATCATGAAAGGGTAATCTTGTTAGTTCAAAGATCAAACTCGCAAGAATACACCTTTTTTAAGATAGAGGCAGATTAATCTGAAAAAAACTGTGCATATAAGTTTTGAAGAGGAAAACGTTGCTTCGATTGCCTCGGTAACCTATCTAGCTCTTTATAATAAAGCTTTCCTGCGTTATTCCGAGTTTAGTGGAGAAACTCCCACAAGGAAAATAACATACAGGAGTGCTGAACTTAATACTAGGTGATTATGGCTTCAACAGTTCCACCAACTCCAAAGGGCATATAGGCACAAAACATATTTTACTCACACTATAGTCAGTCTACAAAGAGAAGATTATGAAACAAAAGGAATAAGGAAAAGAAAAGTTGGAAAGTAACCTCGTTGGCATGGAAATAATTTATAATCTGCTTTCAGTAGAGAAAATATGACCAGTTAATTGATACTAGTTTGTTTACACTGTCACGGTTTGAAACTTTGAATCAATGCATCAATACCCACGTGCCAAAACTGTGGTTTTGGATTTTGCATGTCAAATATATCTATGTTGTGAAGATATTGAAAATTCAGTTAGTTGTCATGATGGATTTGTACTGAAATTTATGGGGACTATGCTTTGATCCTTTATATTTGTTGAATTTCTTTTTCTAGGATGTGGTGCTGGATGCTGCATGCTTGAGCTAGAAATTTAAGCAATCTCATGCTTATTATTGTATGACGAGGAGGTGGTACCGGTTGTTTATATATAATGAAATATAAAAGGAATTCGTTATTTTTGTATGTTTGTTAATATTGAAGGAAAATATAAAGGGAATTCATTCATTATTTTTATTGTTCCATGTCAGTATTTGCAATAGGAAACCTTGCTGGATATTGGGATTGAAAGCCGCACAGGCCTTGCACTTGTTCAAATCTGTTGGCAGTTTGTAGAGTGTTACAATACAAAGTCTCAAAAGGTCTGCATTCAGTAATTATATCAGGGTTGATTTCCATTTTTTGGGAGTTAGGAGTTTCTTGCCACACTTTATCCCGTTCCTTTTACACCAACTTCAAAGAAAACAAAGAATTAAACAAAACAACTTGTTATTGGTTACAGGAAAAGGCAAAATGAGCATATGGCAATTATCTTCTCTTGTCATTTATGATACCATAAATAACACCAAAAAATAAAATCCAACAATTGATCTGAGTATCAAAAGAAAACCTAAAACAAAGCCTAGTAAGTGAAAAGGCAAAACCAAGACACAATTATGACCATTTTGTTGGGTGATACAGGACTATGATAAGTAAAAGGTTGCAATTTATAATTTTCAACTCCAAGGTACAGATGGAGGCTACATGACAATTACAGTGTCCGGAGAACTTGGCTTATCAATATCAGGTGTCAGGTCTTAAAGGTGCTTGAGTTGATTCACATGCAATTCACATCCCTTAAATGACAGAAGGGTCAAAGAGTTCAAGATAATCCTCCAAATCCCCTGCTTCGAACTCCAGTACTTTTAATACTGAATGTATATCCTTTGATCGTGGATGAGATTGATCTGCAACACGAAACTCATGTACTTGTCCATTTAATTCTAGCCAGCTACAACCAGGTGTTTTCTTTAGTCCTCTATCTCTAAGAAAACTCCTCATTTTAGCAACTTTGTCCCACTTTCCTGCTGCAGCATATATATTGGAGAGCAATACATAGTTTCCAGCATTTTTAGGATCCATATTTATAAGCTTCTGAGCAGCCATTTCTGCAAAACGGGTCTCTGAGTGTATCTTACAGGCACTCAACAGGGGACCATAAACCCTGGCATCTGGCTTAAAGGAAATAGTTTCTATTATTTCGCTGGCTTCATCAATTTGTCCAGCACGTCCTACTAGATCAACTATACAGGCATGGTGTTCCTGGCTAGGTTGGTAACCATATATTTCCACCATCTCCTTGAAAATTTCCTTGCCTTCATTAACAAGGCCTGAATTAACACAAGCTGTGAGCAGCCCAAGAAATGTTACTTGGTCTGGTATAATATTTGATAGCTTCATTTGGTTGTACAACTGAAAACATCGAAACCACTCTCCATGTTTAGAACACGCACTGATCATAGAGTTCCATGCAATTAGATCTTTGTGACTGCTTTTCTCTTCATCAAAAAGTTTTCTGGCCATCTCTATGCATCCACATTTTGCATAGCTACTAAGAAGCGATGTCTTAACGGATTTGAGTGAATCAAGGCTGGCTTTCAATGAGAACCCATGTAAGTATCTTACATAATGTAATGCCCCTATCTTTGCAAAAGCAGGCAAGATGTTAATGACAATAACGAAGTCAACTCTAGTACCACTCAACTTCATTTTTAAGAAGAGAGACAGAGCCTCAAGACACTGGTCATGCATTGCATATCCTTTGATCATTGCACTCCATGAAACCACAGTCCTGTCCATTATCAAGTCAAAAATTTTCTGCGCTGAATTTAAGTTGTCGCATGCAGAATACATGTCAATAAGAGAATTATGAATGGATACCTGATAATCTGAACCATTTCTCATCACATGAGCATGCATCTGCTTTCCCCACTCAGTATATTTTAACTGTGTGATCGAAGAAATTGCAGGGATTGCCGTAAACAAGTCAGGTCTAACCCCTGATCTAACCATATAATATACAAGTTTTAAGGATTCCATAGGGCACCCATTCCCCACATATGCTGAAATCATTATGTTCCAGACAACAAGGTCCTTCTCAGGCATTTTCTCAAATAGCAATCTTGCATCTTCTAGACTCCCCAACTTAGCATACATTGACAAAAGTGCAGTATTCACAGACAGTTCTTCGCACAAGTTGCACGCAACAACCAGAGAGTGGAGGGCTTGTCCTATCTTCAATGAGTTCAAATCAACAGCTGATCTTAACAAGTTAATCACATTAACTGAATTAGGTTGGACTTTCTCTTTCCTCATCCTACAAAAGAGTTGAAAGCTTTCCTCCATTTTCCCACTTTCACAAGCCTCAGAAATCAAGTTATTCCAATAATTCAATTCCATTACAGACTTTCTTTCAACTGGTTCATGCCCATTCAAAAAGCCACTCATTTCATACAACTCTATCAAAGTGTTGCACACCAAGTCAAATGCATCCATACCCAGTTTCACTATCTGCCCATGAACTATCTTCCCTTGTTCATGTGACACAGAAAAACAAGACCTCAAAACAAAAGAGCAACTCTCTTCATCTGGGCACATGGATTTCTCAACCATTTCTTTGTACAAAAAGAGGGTCTTGTCATATTCACCAAACTGAGACAAGTTTCTTAAGATTGCACTATAAAGAACTGAATCTGGGTTTTCAGTGAAGTGGAAGATTTTCTTGGACAAACATAGGAGGCCAAACTTGGCATAGCAATCCATGAGTTTGGAGGAAAGAGCTGAGTTTTGGTGGAGGCCATGGAGGAAGAACCTGGCATGGATTTGTTGAAGGTGCTGTGGTTTGGTGCAGAGATTTAATATAGAAGAGGAAGTGCTGAGGAACCTCGTTTGTGGGGATTTTGGGAATGTTAACGAGATTAATGAGATGTTGAGTGTGGAGCATGTCAGGCAGGACCTAAAGAACATCTTATGTAATTACCAAAAAAAAATAAAACATCTTATGCTACTTTGAATTTTTCACTCATGTGTTTCTCTTTTTAACTCAATGTCAGCTCCATCTCTGATTCTCTATATTCAATCTCTAAGCAGTTATTTAAATCCTAGCCTTTAATTTTTATTAAAGTATATCAACCGTACCTCATTAAAAAAAAAAAAAATAATCTAACGCTTGAAGTAGGCAGCCGTAGCTGCTTTCCCATGGATAGAGATTCGAACTCTGTTGTTGTGCCACTAAAACTCCTTAGCGATTGGCTATGCTTGCATTGGTGAAATGGGATAGAATGAAGTGTCATTGTCTAGATTGGTTAAAATATTGTAGAATGAAAAGAAAGAGGGTGGGATGAATCCCATTCCAATCTATCAAAAAGTCTTATTTTTTTTCTCCCAATTTAAGAGATATGAAATGGAATTATCAATTTTTTTTATTATTATAATTATAAAATTACAAAGTTATTCTTTTATTATCCTAAGAAGTGAATATGCTTCCTCTCGTCTCCATTGCTGCCTCATCTCTGCTGCTGGCCTCTCTGCATAGCATTTTTTCCCTTTTCCTTAGCATCGTAAGCCATTGTTCCTCATCTTCTTGATATCTATTATGTCGAATTTTTTTTGCACTTGTTCTTGTGAATTTTTCTTTTTGCTCTTACACATGTCTTCTTATCAGACTTAATATTGGGAGCATACTATTTGATGGGATGAGTGTCTTGGATCGTCAAGTAATAAAAGCGGTGAGAAACCAGGATATCATTCTCGAGGATCGATGGCCAAGAAATCAATTCACGAAGTTAGCTACTAATTAAACCAAGATTTGAATTAAAATGGGTTTCAATAATAATAACAAAATCAAAAGAAACAAAAACAATGACAATATTTTTGGGTTTTTCTAGTTGGCAATTCATCAAACACTTGGTATGCAAGATGAAAAACAATCAATTAATGAAAGAGTTGGGATCAAGTTTCATTTGATTTCACTTGTTGCATATTAATTGGAATTAATACAAGCTACTATTTCAATTTTGTTACTGAATTCTCTAATTTAATCAAACCCTAATTCCTTAGGCGATCAATGGCTTTGTTCCCAATTAAAAACCCTAATTCCTTAGGTGAATGTAAGAGAAAACAAACATTACGATTTAGAATTCAAAAATGTAACAAGCAAATCAATGACTATTCCTAGCCTAGAGATAAGCAAGGTTCATAATCTCATGACACAAATCATATCAAATTTCCATTCAACATACAACCCTAAAATCATTCCAAAGAGGATCAATCCTTATAAAGCATTAAGAAAAGAGATCATAAACTCAAAATAGAGATAGCAACTTATATTAATTAAATCCAACATCAATAACAATCAAGATCCATCAAAATCCACCTAATCCCAACAAGGAAGAATTTAGCTAGACATGGAAATAGAAATAGAAACTAAAACAATAGGGAAGAAGATGCAAAACTCCATGGAAGATTGAAGAAAATCTAAGCTCCCACTCTTCTTCTCTTCAAATCCACCGTAGAGCTCCCAAAATAGGGTGTTTCTCTGCTCCAAAACGGCTCTCCCCTCTTCTCTCCTCGCAGCCTCTCTCATTTAGGTCAGAAAAGATGAATTTAAACTCTGGTATGGGCACTTAAGCGCTGCGTCTGGAGCGCCTGGGCGCTGAACATCCAGAACGCATTTGCTGTCATGAGCGTAAGCACCTAGGCGCTTCGTTTTGAGCGCCTACGCACTAAACAACCAGTGTGTCTCCTTTGAAGCCTTAAGGGCGCTTAGGTGCTCCTTCTGTAGCGCCTGGGTGCTAGATGCTCAGCAGACTTGCTCTTGATCTTTCTTGGAGGCTTTAAGTCCTCTCTTTTTGAGTGTTTTTCCTTGCCACATTGAGTTTCATCATATTTCTCTTGGTGCCTACAATCAAAACAACAACAAATGAGCTAAAGCACCAATAATTCTAATCAAAATGAACTCAATCTAACAAACTAAAATGGATCAACTAAAAAGACAAAATAAAACTGTTTTAAGGTCAAAACAACGTCAAAAGTTAGGCTTAAGCGGTGAAATCCCCTCAAAAGGTTTTGGAAAAACAGATAATCTAGCAGATTATCACCACCCCAAACTTAAAACTTTGCTTGTCCTCAAGCAAAACAAAATAACAAATAAGCTAAATGAAAAGACAACTCTATAACTCAAACACCAACGCTAAACTGAATAAGATTAACCAAGAGTGTCCCACAATTCAAAAGCACCAAAGTTACAATGAATCAATTCATACATGCACTCTTGAAAGTAGAATTCTCAACTGTGTAACTGAGACTCAGAGGGTCAAAAATAAGGGTCATCACAACCATACACTAATCAATCACGGCTTGAAAGTTAATGAACATGGCAGCGTAATACACCTGATAATTAGGTCACTTAAACTCTCTATAGGTGAATAGAGACTCTCAGTCACTCTTGTATTTGGGCTTGTGTTTCCCTCAGTCATCACTTACTGAGCTCACCCTCCTTGGATTTGCTTTTCATCTCATACATGCATGCACGTCACTCACAAATGCAACAATCAAAAGGACTTTTTTCAAGGTCGCTTTGGTGCCAAGGTACAAGGTAGATAAAATGAACATAAAGACTGTTACCCTAGAGAGTAAGTGAGCATTGGTACTTCGAACAAATCTTCAATTCACAAATCTCATACCTTTCACGTTCACTTTTTCTTTTATATTTCCCCAGTAACCTACATGGTCTTAAAGGGGTACTTGATCATTGAGTCAAGTATTTCCTAGTAACCCGTCGGTCTCAAAGGGGTTCCTATTCAACAAGCCAACTCTCACTTACTTTTTTTTTTCAACTCGGTCACCCCAAACTTAGTACATTGCTAACCCACACCTTCAATAAATTCAATGCTCCATTACTCCTTTCAAGTGGATAAGACATTCATTATTTTGGCAATGGCGTGTTGCATGGGTCAAACAAAGAATTCAGTGTATTAGGCTTAAAGGGGCAATACAGAGAAAACAAACATCATTTGGTTGGCTATTTGGCTATTTGGCTATCTGGCTATCTGGCTTAACAACAAGACTGCCTTTATTATGTTGGTGCATTGTGCAAATCACGACATGCAAATGAGATTCAAGCAGAGCTAGGAGAATAGAAACTCATGAGTGATATCTCATCAAAGCAAAAATGTTGAAGGCTCAAAACAACTCCCAAAGATGAATTATGAAATCCAATCGCAAAAATCACAAAGTACATTAACAATAAGCTATAAGATTCATGCATGGAAATCATAATCCTCATTCAAGTACCACAATCTAAGAAATAAGCCCACAAAGCTTTCAAGTTTCCCTAACAGGCAATGCATGCATGGTTGGTTCACATAACACAGATACTATTAAGCATGGGGACCCACAAAAGTAAACTCTAAACAGTTCAACATTGGCTTGACTCACAAAAGCAATAAACTCAAATTAACAAAAAGTTAAAACTAAACAAAGAAATTAAGTAAAATGCACACAGGCACATTAAACAAATATAAAATCAAACAAAAATGACAAAAATGAAAAAGTAGAGATAAAAGAGCCTGAGCATGGGTTGCCTCCCATGAAGCACTTGTTTAACGTCATTAGCTCGACGTTACTTCTCAACTCATCAAGGTGGCTTGAAATAGGAGAAGTATGATGACACTTTTCTTCTGTCAGATTTTTGTCTCCATACTTGGTTACTGACCTTGCGATCCCCTCCAAAGGCATATGGAACTTGACTTGAACCTGGGTGCTCTGAATAAACCTTCGCATGTGAGATTTCATCAGGCCATGGAGGTCTCAATTTTTCAACAGATGACAGATCAGGTTTCAGCTTGTCAGAAGATTTCGGCCCTTTGTGCAATGGATTATGAGAAATTAGAGGACCAACTGACTCCTTTTGAGCTTTATCTTGGATGCAATTGACGGGGGCATAGAGATTAGATGTCAGTGCAGATTTATCAAAGACGTTGATGGTCACCTGATCTCCATCCACCTTCAAAATCAGTTCACCTCTCAGCACATCAATCAATGCTCCTGAAGTAGCTAAGAACGGTCTTCCAAGAATCAAAGGGATATCAACATCCTCATCCATATCTAAGATCACAAAGTCAGCTGGGAAAATAAATTTGTCAACCTTCACTAGCAAATCTTCCACGACACCATATGGATGTCTAATTGATCGATCTGCTAATTGAAGGGAGACCATTGTAAGCTTCACTTTTTCAATTCCCAGCTTACGCAAGATTGACAATGGCATCAAATTAATGCCCGCATCTAAGTCACATAAAGCCTTGTCAACATTCAATTTCTCGATAGTACAAGGGATGCTAAAACTTCTTGGATTCCTTAACTTTGGTGGTAGCTTTCGTTGAATTATGGCGCTGCACTCCTCAGTAAGTGCTACAGTCTCATCCTCTTTCAACTTCCTCTTCTTATATAGCAAATCCTTCATGAATCTGGCATAAGAAGGCATTTGCTCCAAGGCTTCTGCAAAAGGTATGTTAATTTGGAGCTTCTTAAAAATGTCCAAGAAACTCTCAAACTGCTTCTCCTTCTCTTGCTTCTTCAGCTTTTGAGGAAAAGGAATCTTGAAATATGGATTGGTGGTCAGATCATACTTTTCAACTTGATTCTTCCCTTTTTCCATAGCTCTACTGGCCTTTTGAGTTACTTCTTCTTCAACTTTCTTGTCTTGCTTGTCTTCTTTCTCCTCGATCACCTCTTTTTCTTTTACTACCTTCCCACTCCTCAAAGTGATGGCATTGCAGTGCTCTTTCGGATTTGTCACCGTGTCACTAGGTAGAGAACCATGAGGTCTTTCCGAAAGTTGTTTTGCTAATTGGCCCACTTGAGATTCCAAATTGCGGATTGAAGCATCTTGATTTCTAAACCCCGCTCTTGTCTCTTCCATAAAATCAGTAGTTGTTTTGACAAAAGATGAGGTTTGTGTAGCCAACTTCTCTAAGGCTAACTCCCAAGAAGCCTTCTTCTCATTAGACTGAGGTTGGGAAGATGAAGAACCTTGATATAGTTTTGAGGATATCCTTGATATCCCATATGCTGCCTTGCTTGAACTTGGTTGCCTTGGTTACTCCACGAAAAATTAGGGTGATTTCTCCACCCCGGATTATAAGTGTTGGAGTAGGGGTTGTTTTGCTGCCTTGGAGGATTGTTCATGAAATTCACTTGCTCTTGAGCTGGAGGTCCAAACATGTTTCCTGGACAATCCACACTCTCGTGTTCACCTCCACAGAGATCACAGGCCATAGGAGCATTGCTCACCACATTCACACTAAGAGTGTCGACCTTTTTGATGAGATTCTCAAGTTGTTGAGTCAAAATCTTATTTTGAGTCAACAGTGCATTCATGAAATCAATCTCCAAATACCCTTTCTTTATTACAGCTCTTTCTCTAGCCCTCTGGTAGTCATTATTGGCCATCATTTCAAACAACTCCCATGCTTCCTCTGGGGTTTTATAATTCAACGCCCCACCTACTGCAACATCAACCATGGTTCTGGTTTGAGGTAGCATGTCATTATAGAAACTCTGCACTTGAATCCAGAAGTCAAAACAGTGATGTTGGCACTTCCTCAGTATTTCATTGTATCTCTCCCATGCTTCTTAGAGATTCCCCATCAAGCTGTCTGAATGAAGTGATCTCGCTTCTCAACTTTGCAGATTTGGAAGGAGGAAAGTACCTTGTGAGAAATTTCTGGACCAAGACAGCCCATGTGGTAATACTTCCCCTAGCCAATGAGTCCAACCAGCTCTTTGCTCTGTCTCTCACGGAGAAAGGAAACAATCTTAGACGAATGGCATCCTCACTCACCCCGTTCAGCTTCACAGTATCACAAATTTGAAGAAACCCTTGTATATGTGCATGTGGGTCTTCATTGTCAAGTCCTCCAAACTGATTGTGCTGAACCAGATGGAGTAGGGCTGGCTTCAACTCAAAATTATTTGCTTGAACTGGAGGTCTTGTTATGCTTGCTCCACATCCATCCATGTTAGGAATAGAGTAGTCCATGAGAGTCCTAACAGGTGGTTGTGGTGGTGGAGGAGCTACATTTTCTCCATTGTCTGCCATGTCTTCAACAACTGCTCGAGTGCCACCCAAATTCCTTCTTTTTTCTCTGATTTGCTTTCTCAAAGCTTTTGCAGTTCTTTCTATCTCAGAGTCAAAAAGAAGATGATCTGGTTGAACAGTACTTCGCATACACTAGAAACATAATATCAGAGCAAAATAACTCAATGAAATAAATAAACTAAAGAAACTAAACACTATGATGAATAAACAAAAAGAAAAAAATGTTTAAACTAGTGGCTGCCTTCGATATTACCAATATTGGTAAAATCGATCCCCGGCAACGGCGCCAAAAACTTGATAGGACCACGGCAAGTGTACCAGATCGTCAAGTAATAAAAACGGTGAGAAACCGGATATCGTTCTCAGGGATCGATGACCAAGTACAAATTCACGAAGTTAGCTACTATTTAAACTAAGATTTGAATTAAAATGGGTTTCAATAACAATAACAAAATCAAAAGAAACAAAAGCAATGACAATATTTTTGGATTTTTCTAGTTGGCAATTCATCAAACACTTGGTATACAAGATGAAAAACAATCAATTAATGAAAGAGTTGGGATCAAGCTTCATTTGATTTCACTTGTTGCATATTAATTGGAATTAATACAAGCTACTATTCCTATTTTGTTACCGAATTCTCTAATTTAATCAAACCCTAATTCCTTAGGCGATTGACCCTTTGTTCCCAATTAAAAACCCTAATTCCTTAGGTGAATCTAAGAGAAAACAAACATTATGATTTAGAATTCAAAAAGGTAACAAGCAAATCAATGAATATTCCTAACCTAGAGATAAGCAAGGTTCATAATCTCATGACACAAATCATATATCAAATTTCCATTCAACATACAACCCTAAAATCATTCCAAAGAGGATTAATCCTTAGAAAGCATTAAAAGAAGAGATCATAAACTCAAAATAGAGATAGCAACTTATATTAATTAAATCCAACATCAATAACAATCAAGATCCATCAAAATCCACCTAATCCCAACAAGGGAGAATTTAGCTAGACATAGAAATAGAAATAGAAACTAAAACAATAGGGAAGAAGATGCAAAACTCCATGGAAGATTGAAGAAAATCTGAGCTCCCACTCTTCTTCTCTTCAAATCCACCGTAGAGCTCCCAAAATAGGGTGTTTCTCTGCTCCAAAACGGCTCCCCCCTCTTCTCTCCTCGCACCTCTCTCATTTAGGTCGAAAAGATGAATTTAAACTACGGTATGGGCGCCTAAGCGCTGCGTCTAGAGAGCGCTGGCGCTGAACGTCGTAACGCATTCTTTGTCATGAGCGTGAGCACCTAAGCGCTCGTTTGCGCCTACGCGCTAAACAACCAAGTGTGTCTCCTTTGAAGCCTTAAGAGGCGCTTAGACGCTCCTTCAGAAGTAGCGCTGGCAGATTAGATCTTCAGCAGACTTGCTCTTGATCTTTCTTGGAGGCTTTAAGTCCTCTCTTCTTGAGTGTTTTTCCTTGCCACATTGAGTTTCATCATATTTCTCTTGGTGCCTACAATCAAAACAACAACAAATGAGCTAAAGCATCAATAATTCTAATCAAAATGAACTCAATCTAACAAACTAAAATAGATCAACTAAAAAGACAAAATAAAACTATTTTAAGGTTAAAACAATGTCAAAAGTTAGACTTAAGCGATGAAATTCCCTCAAAAAACTTTGAAAAAACAAATAATCTAACAGATTATCACTATTTTATATTCCAGATGATCATAATGTATCACTAGGCTTCTATCATGGTAAAAAGTATTGATTTTGTTGAGCAGTTTTGTCAAATCTGCCACTTCGTCTAAATTGTCATATACACTATTGATTTTTCTCTCTTTAATTTTTGTTAGATTTTTTGATATAATCTGACAAAAACAACACGCTTTATAGAAATTCGTTTGTGAAAACCTCTGCTTTTTTCATAGTTGCATGCTCCATATAAGTTTTGGAAATTTCACTTACCGAAAATCTGTACATTATTAAATCAAAGAAATAAATAAATTTAGTATGTTTAAAATAGGAGTAATATTAAAATAATAAAATTATATCTTTTTTTTAAATAATAAAATAATAATGTTATTTTATTTTATCATAAAATATCTAAATAATATAATAGTAAATTTATTCTATTTTATCTCAACACATAACCATGAAGTTCCCTTCAAAGAATTGGGTAGCTCTGGACGATGAATTCAGCCTCAGCCGACTAAGTTTTGATCATTTTCGGTCTAGAAGTTGGGATTTGAGTTGGGGAGGCAAGGCTGCAAAGATGGAATTGGCTCGTCCAAGTGTTGGTTGTTACGGATTTGTAGGGGTGTCAAAATGGGACAAGTCTAATGGAGCAGTCCGAATAATATGACAAAATAGAAGGTTAGATTAACAAAATATCAGTCCGAACATTACATGACTCGAATGGACTGAGTCCGAATGAAGCAGATCAGCCTATTTTTTTAACACTACATAAGACTAAATAGATTGAGCTGAATTAGTAAAATGTCAACTCAAAACTTACATGATCAGAATAGACCTGTCTAAAAATGGTCCAATCCCAAATAGACTAGTCCAAATGAGCCGAGTTAGCCCATTTTGACATCCTTACAAATTTGATCTTCTAACTTTTGTTTTGATTTGTGCCCAATATGAGAGCTTCTGATTTTTCTCGAAGTTTTTTTTAATACATATATATATTTTTGTTATAGATAGTTTGAACATGCGTAACCTACAAATTTAAACCAATGAATAATTTTTAACACACAACTCAGAGGGAGGGGAAAAAAAGTAAAAACCAAATTTGATATCAAATTACATGCAAAAAAGACTTCATCAATTAAGTTAGCTATCACTTTTAATATTTTTTTTTATGAAGTACAGATATTGATATAGACATAAGACAACATATGGATATTGACACAAAAATACATTTAAATTTAAAAATGATAAAATATGAACACTATATATATATGATTAATATTAAAATTTATTTAAAAATTATATAAGTATTTACTATTTAAAAAAATATTTATATTTATATTCTAATATTAATTATTCATATAAATTTCAATAATTAAAATTAACAAATCTTACCTCCATCAACGATCTTTTATGTGTAGCTTAGCATCTTAGAATTCCACTATCTCATGAATCAGGACACAAACTGAGTTGGCAAATTGTAGACCGCTCACTTTCCTCCTCCCAAATCTCTCTTACACAATTAAATTTGGTCCAGAAGAAGAAAAAAACGTTTTCCTTATGACACTTTATTAAAATATTTAAAATAAAAAAATTATTTAAAAAATATTTTTAAATTTTTAATATATTAAATACACTATTTTTTTTAAAAAAAATTAAATTTTTAACAAATATCCTTAGTAAAAATCAAAAAAAAAAATCCCAAATCAAAAAATTAGACCTTCCATCCACTTTTATTTATTATTCAAAGTTAATACACACAAATTAAAAAGATTATTAAATATACTGAATGATAAAAAATATAATTTAGTATAATTAATATTTTTTTCATTTAATTAATATTTTTCTCTCTTCTTCTACCTTTATTAATTTCACATATGAAATAAAAGACAAGTATTCTAAGAAATGATTAGAGTAATTAATTTTAAAAAGTTATAAAAGTCAAATAATATATATTTATTAAATTTTGTAAAAATAATAAAAATAAAGATAAAATTAAAAAAATTAATAGATATTTTTTATATTTTTAAATAAAAAAATAATATTAAACAAATCAAAATTTTTAAATAGATAAATAATAGAGAAAAATAAATTAAAGAAAAAAGAAATGTCTGATCCATTTCTCACATCCAAGTGCCCAATCATTCAAAATGAGATTCCAAAATTTGAATCTTGAAACCCAATCACTTTCTCATCCCTTCCCCAAATAATGACCCACTTGCCTGGCTGCCTCACCACAGGACATGAGGCCCCCTCTCTTCTTAATTCCTAAATTCCCGTAAGGCCATAATAGCACATAATATTATACCCACAAAAATAATAATAATAATAATAATAATAATAATAATAATAATAATAGCCCTTCCTCTTCACATTCTCAGACGCTGCACTTGTTGTACAGCACAGAAGCCAAGTGTCATTAGGGAGTGAAGGGTATGCCCTCTCCCTGACTCATCACCACCCATTAACAATTTCACAATTCACACCCAAGATCTTTTTTTCTCTCTCTCTAGATCTTCCTCTTCCTCCTCCTTCTCCTTCTTTGCTGTACAACAAGTCTATATCCTTGTAGTGCCCACCCTAAAAAAGTAGGAGAGAGACACTCAAAGGACACAGGTGGGAACAGTGGGAGCACCCCACCATTTGTGGCCTCTATTTTTAATTCCCAATCATGCCATCAGGTGCCAAGAAGAGGAAAGCAGCCAAGAAAAAAAGGGAAAAGGAAACCAACACCAACACTTCAACCAACAACCCTCTAGGTCACTACTTTCCCCCATTATAGTACACAACTTTATTCATGCATACATCCATCCTTTTCAATTTTTTCTTTTTTCTTTTTCTTTTTGGTGTGTTTGGCCATTTTGGGTAGATGGGTATCTGTTAATGTTCTTGGTTTGCTTTGATTGTGATCTTTTGGGAATATGCAGCTTGCTTGTCTTTATCATTCAAAAGAGATTAGGCTGTATGTACCTTTGAATAATTTAATGATTCATTGTGTTTGGGGTAGTTTTTTTTTTATTTGTTGTCATTTTTGTTAATTAGGTTGGTTGGTTGATAATGGTATTGAAATTGATTGATTCAATAACAATTGGTAGGAAATAATGAGTTGAAGTCCCAAGATGAGAAAGGAAGTGATGGTGGTGAGAGTGGTTCATCTGCATATCATGACCATGATGATGACCATCATAATCCATTCAATGAAGGGAATGATGAAGAGGTGGAGGAGAGAGACCCACCAGCTGCTCAACCTTATGCTGCTGATGCCAAGTCTGGGGAAGAAGTCCCTAGTGATATTAAGATTGACGAAGCCGTAGGAGGAAAGGAAGATTGTGTCATTATGATAGAGAGGGATTTGAAATCTGGGGAGAGTTGTGAGAGCAAAAATGTAAGTGTTGCGCATGTTGAGTCTGCCAAGGAATCAGATTATGGGAATGAGAATTCCGGCGGTAGTTTAAATGATGAAACCGTCACCGAGGAGAACTCAAAGGATGAGCCGTATAATTCAGTTAAAGAGACGGTTACATTTGATGAGTTGGTTAAATCCATTGATTCTTCACATGCCAAAATGACGTTGATTACTGAAAATGCACCGGTTGGGGAGACTGGTAATTCAGTTGTGGAATCTTCTGTTGATCCAGTTAAAGCAGTGGCCTCTATATCTGAGGTGAAAGGCAGTGATACTGGAAATACTTTACAAGAGAAATCAGTGGCCTCTCAAGTAGCAGCAACTGATCTTGCTATGAAGATAAATGAGGATAAAGTATATACCTTATCTGATGAGAATGCTAGAACATCAAGTTTGGAGGAACCTAAGCCAAAGGAATTTGACAATAAAGTATCAGCATCAGTGTCTCCCAGTCCTTTTCCTGAATCTACTAATGGTGCAGAACATGTTAAGGATTCTGACACTCCAGAATGCTCTGAAAATCAGGTTTTTCATTTTCTCGTATATATAAGTCTCATCAGACACTTATTGTTTTTGACTTTCTTTTTGTTGAAAATTATTTTAAATATGTTTTTCTTTACTGAATTGATATGCAGCCTTTGGTAACATCAGCTCCACGTGTGGTGCAAAAGACCTCCTGGTTGAGTTGCTGTGGACTGTTTGAAGTTCTGACAGGCTCCAACGGATAAGTTCAGGTTGGGAGTTATTTTATCTCGGAAAATTATATTAATTTGAAGTTTGAACGCCCTGTCAACTTCAAAAGTTTTACTTGCCATTTGGCAAGATATATATGCTCCCTTATGCTTGTTTGTAATTGTTTTAGCTACTAACTGGTCTGATCATCTTCGATATATGACTTTTAGGTTTACAAAGAGAAGTTTGAAAGTGTTTTTTTATTTGCTAATTACTGCTCAGCGGACTATGGTCTTCTTGGTGGCATCTCTTATTTTTATTTTCATGTATGTTGTGTATTCTGGTTTTTATGATCATGTGTTTTGTCCATTAATGGGATATACAATGACAAAATTAAAAGATAACATATTTGTGCCCATTTAAGTCATTTGTTACTGATTTAAGTAGTGATGTTTGATAGAATGTAAATCAATATAAGAAAATGAGAGTGAACCATAATGTTTTCAGGAAATAGGGATGAAGGATTTAGAATTTAATATAATTTTTGGCTTGTTGATTTGGAAAAGACAGTACTTGTTGAAACCCACAAGTATATTCACTCAGTAATAATATTGTAGGTAATATTTGATGTTTTGAGGCCAAAGAAGAGGAAGTAGATGTTCGAAGAGCTTCTTGACCTGAAATTTTAGGTTGATAGATATAGGCTCTAGAATAGATTTTGTAATTCACCCTCTCACAAAAAAGCCAGTGCTTGAAGCATTGATAAATTATAGGCTTAAATTAAAGTTACCTTGAGTCTCGAACTAAGAGCCTGAGACTCAACACAGTCTTGTACTAAAATTTAATTTCAAGTCTGGGGTTGGTGAAGATCGAATTTTAGAACACTTGGTCTATGATATTTTGACTCCATGTTGAAGAACTGCTTGTCCTTAGAGCCTAAGGCCTAAGCTGGACCAAGAATGACTTTTATGTCTTAACATATCTCTGATGGAATTATTTATGCCTTGGGAAGATATTGGGTGCTGGTAAAATTCATTATGTGGATTTGCTAGAAGATGGTAATTTTGCTTTATTGGAAGGCCATGCCATTCATTAAGTTGTGTTTGGTGAAATGAAATCAATACTTGGAGTTAGGAATTCTGTTATGATTGCTTTTGAAAGCTGAATAAAGAAATATACATAGTTGTTGGTCTCTATTAGGCAATCCTATGTCGTGTCCTCACATTCTTTTATCCTGAGTTCTTTTGTGTGCACTAGTGTAACCTTGACAACTCTATCTCTTGCTCATGAGAGTACAAACAGCTACACAAACATGTAAATGAAATTATTCACAGCATCCCCACATCCTTTGATTTTCTTCAGCTTTTCCAGTCTTGCGTTGCGATGATTTTTAAAGTTTTATTCTGTCAGAAATGTGATCTAGTTTCTGCCGGAGATTCACTTAGCACTCATGAAATGCCTCTGCTGCTACAAAGATGATAAAGAAATCATCCTTTGTTATTATCTCATCCCCAAATGACCAACAAGGACTCAACACTTGTTGAATTTCTTCTTTTATAAAATAAAAAAGGACTCAACACTTGTTAGTCAGTGACAAGAAATGACAATTTGTGTATATCAACATATTTAACAAAATAAGGACTCTACTTAACAGCATATAGGCATTCCTAGTTACCATTGGAAAATGAATGGTGGAATATGAGCCTAATCAGTGCAAATGGAATGTAGCGCTGGGAGGGCATGATCCTTTCTAGAATTAATGAAGTGTGCGCTTATTATTCTGAAGCCAGAATCTTTGTTACGATTTGGATTACTGAAATAATGTAACACTGGGAGGGCATAATTCTTCTAGAATTAATGAAGTGTGTGCTTATTATTCTGAAGCCAAAATCTTTGTTATGATTTCAACTGAGTTGATGGAATATTCATATTTGGTGGTTCGTAGTTTCATATGTGAAAATAATAGATTTTCTCCATTTTTTTGTTTACTAGGCTAATATGATTGTTGTGACACAAGTATGAATAGATCTTCATAACTATTGTCATTTCCCTTGTTCTAATGTATGAGATAGAGAGATGTTTTAGAATGAATGCATGACTCTGGCTCTTTCACCTGCTACAGCTAGGTTTTCTTATTTAAATTTTGATAATCAAATATTTTCAGTTCTTATAACTTATATTCCTTCTTAGCTGATGATGCAAATGTTTTTGGTTCGTCATAATAGTTCTCCTAGCTGCATGAGGCCAGTGGTTTGTTTATGTATTTTGATCAAAGAAGCAATGTATTCATAGAAGAATTTATTTATGGAATTTCTCCAACAACTTTTTGTGCAAATTCAGTCCTGAACTGCATTTGAGCAGAACTTTATACTTAGACAGTGTATTGCTTTGTTTGCATGCTGATTATTTGCAAGTGTATCCATCAATTTATGAATTGTCTTACTGCGTTTTTGAGATAGTTGTAAAAACTTGATTATTTCAATAATCGATTATTATATAAAAGTTTTTTGTTATAATAGATTATAATAGAATCAATTTTATGTTTGGATATGTTAGCTGAAAAACGATTTTAAGCTAATCTGTTTCGTTTGGATAGTATAAAAAAAATCACTTTTATGCATTAAATTATTAAAATAGGTATAAAATGATTAAAAAAGTTATTTGATTGATGACAAAATAATATTTACATCTCAAAATGTAAAGAATAATTTATAATCTAAAATATAAGTTAAAATTTCAATATTATGAAAAAAAAATTTATAATGTATTAAATTTCGTGCAAAAGTTGAAGCTGATTTTATCAAACATGTGAGAATGAGAATGCTGCTACAACAGTTTTTTCTAAAAAAAAAAAAGTTGTTTGGCTGGGAAATAATCCCAACCAATCATGCTCTTATTCTTTCTGATACATGCATTTTGAAATCGAAAATTGAGTTTTTGTTGACAACATCTGTCTTTTGCTTCTCTTGCAGAAATACAAGCGCGAGGATCTCATCTGATGGTCAAACTTGTGAAGACTTGGGTCTTTGTTCAGAAAATTTTGTGATATTTCGATCTAGATGTCTTCTTTTAATATTTTCCGAAAAAATAATGGGCAACATGCCGCCCAACTATGTATAATTCATGAGTTTTTAAGACAGTGAGGTTTATTGTAGTAATTGTGTTAGCAACAGTTTCAGCTCAATATGCCTAGTCTTTAAAACTTTTCAAGCTACATTTTTGTTAAGTCTGCAATTATTACTCGTCTTAGTTCTGGTTATTTCCCCCTTGTTAGATAAATAGTTTTTTACCTTTCGGCTTTTTACTTTTAGTAGTTTTATTATTTTATTATTTCTTTGTATTAATTATTCTTTTACTCATATAATAGAATCAGAAGGATGACTAAATGGTCACAACTTTCTTTTCAATGGTTTTTTCTATTCTCTCCTTTTTCTTTCCTCTATATTTACATGGTATCTAGAGCTAGGGAGGAGAAAATCATTGTCTTTACCCACTTGTTCACTGCAAGTGTTGAAAATTAAACTCATACCTATCATTCTCACGAAGTGGTGGTGATTGTCGTGACTCGTCCAACAGGGAGCTTGTAGTCGTAACTCTTCCATGGATATGACTTCTCTAGTCATCCAAGTTCTTCATCGTTTCGAGTGGATTTGACCTCAAGGACATTCAGATGGCTCTGATCGGCTAGAACCCAAGAGCCTATCTCCATTCGCCACCAGATGCGCCTCCACGTGTCGCATCCTTCCTTACACGTGGTTGTCATGTGCTGTCCTGTCTTGAGCGCATGAACAAAACGTGCCACTTTGTTCGAGTTCTGACCTTTTTTGAACCTTTTCTCGGTGGTTTTCTATTTCAATCACCTCGACTATATCAAATCACTTTCATTTCTTCTTAAAATCCTCTCTTGGTTGTCTCTCTCTCTCTCTCAATCATGGTTGAACCTGAAACTGAGTTGGATGCCAAAAATGACACTTCTAAGAGTGAGACTCCTATTTTCACTAGCAATGTCTCTTCTGGAATCACCACTGACAAACTAGATGAAACCAACTATTATACACAAGTTTCAGACATTAAGTTATGCCTCTTAGGTCAGGGATATACCATTTGACAAATAAAATTGAGGATATCTTAACAATTGAATGGCCTAGATGAGAGAAGATTAATGCTCAATTATGTAGCTTAATGAAATAAATCATTTACTCGTCATTGAAACAAATCTTCCGTCCTTACATCTCATGTTATACAATATGGAAGCAGGCAAAGGAACGTTACACCAATGACATACAACGTATGTATGTCATTTGTTCTGATCTTGTATCTCTTATAGCTCCACGTAAACTTGAAGGATGTATGTCAACCTATATGAGAAGAATTCCAGCTGCTCTTTCAAATTGTAACGAGTTGTTACCTCCAACAAATTCTCCAGAAAAAGAGTATGAACAAAGAAGCACCTTCTTCATGCTTCTAGCACTTTATGGTTTGTCATCAAAATACTCTTCAACCTGGGATCAGATTTTAGGAAGTATTGTTGTTTTTACTCTCTCACAAGTTTTTTCTAGCCTTCTCAAGGTTGTGGGACCCTCCACATCATAGACTTCTGCTGAAGTTTCAACACCTAATTTTTGAAACTTCAGCTCTTTTCTCCCAAGTGGATAATTGGGGACGCGGTGGTAGAAATCAAGGAGGAGGACGTATGGGCAATCGCACTCGTCCAAAGTGTGATCATTGCAAGCGAATTGATCACACTATGTACCGTTGTTGGATCTTGCATGGGAGATCACCTCTAATTGCTAATGTTGCTCAGACCGTCACTCCTGACACTTCTAAAGGTTCAAGTCACTGATCAACAACTCGACCATTTCAACCTGATTATGAAGATTTTTTGAAGTGGCTTGAAGCCAGACAACCCTCTACATCTATGACCTCGATTGCACATACACTGGTAAGTCAATTGCTTGCATCTCCCAATCACTATCCCTTGGACTTTAGGTACTACATTCTGGTGCCTCAGATGATATCTCTAGTAACAAGCATTTGCTTTCTGTCATTTCCTATCCAACACACCTTCCCACTGTTACCTTAGCTGATGGCTATCAAACTCAAGCTAAAGCAATTGGGAAGGCTAATCTTTTACCTTCATTATCTATTGACAATGTTCTTTATGTTTCTGGTTGTCCTTATAATTTAATCTCAATTAGTCGTCTAACTCACACTCTTGATTGCTTAATCACCTTCACTAAAGACTCTGTTCTTGTGCAAGATTGGAGCTCAAGGAAGATGATTGGCGCTGGGGCGTGAGTCACAGGGCCTCTACCATCTCTCAACAACCTCCAATGTCTTTGTAGCCACAGAGTTGCCCAATGTTATTCATGCTCGTCTTGGACACTCTAATATCTCAAAACTTCAGATGATGGTTTCTAATTTGTCAAAAATGTCTTTTTTGGGGTGTGAATCTTGTCAATTGGGCAAACACATAGTTCTTTTCCTAGTCAAGTCTATAACTGAGCTTAATCTCTTTTTGTTATAATCCACACTGATGTATGGGGACCTTGTCGTGTTAACTCAACATTAGGATATCAATACTTTGTAATTTTTGTGGATGACTATTCAAGGTGTACTTGGTTATACTTAATGAAAAATAGATTAGAATTATTCTCCATTTTCCAAAGTTTTTGTTATGAAATCCAAACTCAATTTAGAGTTACCATTCGCACCTTAAGAAGTGACAATATTTGTGTGTATTTTTGTACACATTTCCAATCTTTTATGGCTTATCAGGAAATTGTTCACAAATCCTCTTGTGCACACACCCCTCAACAAAATGAGATTGTTGAAAGAAAAATAGACACCTAATTGAGATAACTCGTACACTCCTTATTCATGCTAAAACGCCATCTCGTTTTTAGGTTGATGCAGTTCTCACTGCTTGCTACCTCATCAACCAGATGCCATCATCAGTTCTCCAAAACAAAAATTCCTCACTCCAATATTTTTCCTACACAACCTCTTTATCCATTACCTCTTCGAATCTTCGGTCTACATGTTTTGTTCATGACCTTACACTAGGCAAAGATAAAGTCTCTCCTCGATCACTCAAGTGTGTCTTCCTTGGATATCCTCGATCACAAAAGGGGTACAATTGCTTTTCTCCTAACCTCAAGAGATATGTGATTTCTGCTGATGTTACTTTTTTTGAGTCAACTTTTTTTTTCCACTCAATTTCTTCCAAAGAACCACCTATTTCTAAGGTACTCCTTATTCCTGCTCTCATTACCCCTCGAGTCTGAAGTTGATCCAACTTATCATACAGACCCGACTCCTCCTTCACCACCACCATTATTGACTTACCATCGTCGTTCACAATAGGTCCAACCTTTCGACAAACCACTATTGATACTCCTGAGACTATTGAAGCCACAATTGATTACTCACATCCTACTCTAACATTATCTCATACTACTTCGGACCTTCCAAGTGAGTTTGATCTTTCTATTGCTATGCACAAATGTATTCGTTCTTCATGTAACCTTTTTCCTATTTATGTTGGCTTGAGTTACCATGGTTTATCTTCACCCCATTATGCCTTTGTATACTCCTTGGATTCTATGCCTCTACTTAATAGGTGAAGTTTTTTCTCATTCAGGCTAGAGACAAGCTATGATTGAGATGTCAACCTTTCAAACCAGTGGACAATCCCATTCATCATTTTTTATCTACATAATCCAAAGCTCATAGCATTGGTGACATCTACGGGTCTGACTATTTGGCTCAATTTGAAGAGCTTATGCTTTGGTGTGAAATTGATGAAGAGCCCCCCTTTCAGAAGGCAAATCCGTTGTTGGTTGTAGGTGAATTTACTCTGTTAAAGTAAGTCCATATGATCACGATTGGTTGCTAAAGGTTATATTTAGATTTTTTGTCTTGACTATGGTGATACATTCTCTCATGTTGTCAAAGTAGCATATGTTCATCTTTTTTTATCCGTAGCTGTCATTCGTCATTAGTCTCTTCACCAACTAGATATAAAAAATGTCTTTCTTCATGGTGAGCTACAGGAAAAAGTCTATATGGAGCAACCACTAGGCTTTGTTGCTCAGGGGGAGTGTTATGGATATGTGTGTCATTTACGAAGATCTCTCTATGGCCTTAGACAATCTCCCGAGCCTAGTTTGGTCACTTCAGTACTGTTGTGCAACAATTTAGTATGACTCGCGGTGAAACAGATCATTCAGTGTTCTACCACCATTCTTCTCATGGACGTATTTATCTAGTTGTATTTGTTCATAACATTGTTATCACAGACAGTGATCATTATGACATTCAGCAGCTTAAACAATTCCTCTTCAATCATTTTCAGATAAAAGACTTTATATCTATTTTTCTGTGAGTATTGTTAGTCAGTTTTTGAACTCTTCATGTGATAGACGTTCCATTTCAAGTTACTGTGTACTTATTGGAGATAACCTAATTTCTTGAAAAAGTAAGAAACAAAATGTGGTTGTTAGATCTAATGTTGAAGCTGAGTATAGAGTTATGATTGTGACAACATGTGAGCTTGTCTTGTTAAACTAGTTACTCAAAGAACTTCAGTTTGGAGATGTTGGACAGATGATCCTTGTCTATGATAACTAGGCTACTTTACTTATTGCCTCTAACTCAGTCTTTTATAAAAGAGTTAAACATATTGAGATTTATTATCATTTTATAAGAGAGAATGTTCTTTCAAGTAACATTATCACAATCTTTGTCAACTCAAATGGTCAGCTTGCGGACCTTCTTACAAAATCTCTTAAAGGATCCCAAGTTAATTATATATATAATAAGTTTGGATCATATGATATATATGCTTTAACTTGAGAGGAGTGTTAGATAAATATATTTTTACCTCTAATCTTTTTATTTTTAATAGTTTCATTACTTTATTATTCTTTTGTATTAATTATCCTTTTATTTATATAATAAAAGAATAACCAAATGGTCATAACTTTTCTTTCAATGATTTTTTCTGTTTTCTCCTTTCTCTTTCCTATACACCTCTTTTCACAATGAAGAACAATGTCCCAATGGTGATCTAGAAATTTCTATATAACATTTTTTTTCTTTATCATTTAATGTGCATACGCCACAAGTTATTTGAGCACGGGATCCACTGGGGACAAAGTAATATATATTAGAGAAATGTTAACAATATTTTTTTAATATTTATTTTATTGTTAATTTAAAAATAAGTGTTATTAATAATTTTTTAATAATTTTTTAAATATATAAAATAAATTAATAATAAAATAAATATTAAAAAATATATTACTAATATTTTTTAATATATTTTACATCCTGCTTGTCCTTCAGTTCCAGTAATATTAATATTTGCAGCATTGAATTTTGGATATCATTGATCTGGGGCCAAGATTCTTTCCTGTCTAAGAGAAATAAGACACTCTCCTTTTGTTTAAATCTTAGTCTTACATCCATATTAAACTTTTATCTACGGTCCATATGGTGACATCTCAGCAAACTTCTCTTCTTCAACGTGTTAGAATTTATTTTCACTTCAAGTACAGCTCGTGACAATAACAGGTGAAGGGTAATTTGTTGAAGCTGCTGAAAAACATACTCACTCTCGTAATTTAGGAGATGCTACCACTAGCGAAGTTTGGAATGGTAGGGATACTAGTGATTCATTTAAAATTTTCGATTTCCTGGCACATATGTTTAGCTGTGCTGTAAACCTACAACACCATATAATATAAAAAAGTCTAATATGGATTCAATAAATTTGGATTCATCAATGAATTACTTTTTTTTTAATTTGATAGTATTTATATGTAAATTTAAATGTATGAAAAAATTATCAGTTAAAATATGTAAGTTATTTGTATGTACAAGTATTTGTAAAAAAATGATTTAATTTGACTAAATTTTTATACGAATTTGAATGTTACTAGTTAAAATATGTCTTTTAATCTGAGTCATTGATTTATTTTAATAATAAATCAATGACTCAAAAGTCATGGTCTATCCATGAACCGCTTTGTAAGTGGTCCATATTAGAGTCCATATTAGACATTCCCAACTGAAGAAATATCAAAGCCATAAACAATTTTCTTCAAATATGAATTTCTAATATTGGCCAACTTATTTTAACACTATTGATGACTCACATCCTACTCCAATATTATCTCCTACTGCTTCGGACCTTCTAAGTGAGTTTGATCTTCCTATTACTATGCACAAAGGTATTCGTTCTTCACGTTACCCTTTTCCTATTTATGTTGGCTTGAGCTACCATCGTTTATCTTCACCTCATTATGCCTTTGTATACTCCTTAGGTTCTATGCCTCTGCTTAAGAATACACGTGAAGCTTTTTCTCATTCAGGCTAGAGATAAACTATGATTGAGATATCAACCTTTCAAACCAGTGGACAATCCCATTCATCATTTTTTATCTACATAATCCAAAGCCCATAGCATTGGTGACGTCTCTAGGTCTGACTATTTGGCTCAATTTGAAGAGCTTATGCTTAGGTGTGAAATTGATGAAGAGCCATTCATTACAGTCAATAGGTTCCCCCTTCCAGAAAGCAAATCCGTTGTTGATTGTAGGTGGATTTACACTGTTAAAGTAAGTCCATATAGTCACATTGATTGCCTTAAAGCACAATTGGTTGCTAAATGTTATACTTAGATTTTTTATCTTAACTATGGTGATACATTCTCTCATGTTGTCAAAGTAGCATCTGTTCGTCTTTTTTTATCCATGACTGTCATCCGTCATTAGTCTCTTCACCAACAAGATATAAAAAATGTCTTTCTTCATGGTGAACTACAAGAAAAAGTCTATATGGAGCAACCACTAGGATTTGTTGCTCAGGGGGAGTGTTATGGACATGTGTGTCATTTACGAAGATCTCTCTATGGCCTTAGACAATCTCCTTGAGCCTGGTTTGGTCGGTTTAGTACTGTTGTACAACAATTTAGTATGACTCGCAGTGAAACAGATCATTCAGTATTCTACCACTATTCTTCTCAAGGATGTATTTATCTAGTTGTGTTTGTTGATGACATCATTATCACAGGCAGTGATCATTATGACATTCAGCAGCTTAAACAATTCATCTTCAATCATTTTTAGATAAAAGACTTGGGCAAACTTTGATATTTCTTGGGAATTGAAGTTTTTCAGTCTAAGGGTGGTATTTCTATCTCACAGCGAAAGTATATTTTGAACATACTTAAGGAAACTAGCATGCTAAATGTTAAGCCTATATACCCTGATGGATCTTAATGTCAAATTTCTACCAAATTAGGAGGAGCCCTTAGTTGACCCAAACAAATATCAGAGACTTGTTGAGAAATTGAATTATCTCACAGTAACTCGACTTGATATCTATTTTCCTGTGAGTATTGTTAGTCAGTTTTTGAACTCTTCATGTGATAGTCATTGGGACGTTGTGGTTTGGATTTTAAGATATATTAAAGGAGCACCAGGAAGAAGACTCCTCTATGAGGATAAGGGATACACTCAAGTGGTTGGTTATTCTGATGCTGACTGAGCAGATTCACCTTTTGATAGACGTTCCACTTCAGGTTATTGTGTACTTATTGGAGGTAACCTGATTTCTTGAAAAAGTAAGAAGTAGAGTGTGGTTGCTAGATCTAGTGTTGAAACTGAGTATAGAGCTATGGTTGTGACAACATGTGAGCTTGTCTAGTTAAAACAATTACTCAAAGAACTTCAGTTTGGAGAAGTTGGACAGATGATCCTTGTCTGTGATAACTAAGTCGCTTTACTTATTGCCTCTAACTCAGTCTTTTATGAAAGAGCTAAATATATTGAGATTGATTATCATTTTATAAGAGAGAATATTCTTTTAGGTAACATTGTCACAATCTTTATCAACTCAAATGGTCAGCTTGCAGACATTCTCACAAAATCTTTTAAAAGACCCCGAATTAATTATATATACAATAAATTTTGATCATATAATATATATGCTTCAACTTGAGAGGAGTGTTAGATAAATATATTTTTACCTTTAATCTTTTTATTGTTAATAGTTTCATTACTTTATTATTCTTTTGTATTAACTACTCTTTTATTTATATAATAAAAGAATAACCAAATGGTCACAACTATTCTTTCAACAATTTTTTTCTGTTTTGTCCTTTCTCTTTCCTATACACCTCTTTTCACAATGAAGAGTAGTGTGCCAACGGTGACCTAGAAACTTCTATATGAACATTATCTTTCTTTATCATTTAATGTGCATACGTCATAAGTTATTTGAGCACGGGATTCACAGGAGACAAAATAATATATATTAGAGGAGGGATGATTAATTTACACTAGTGTAAGTCTTTTTTTTCTTATACTCATTTTTAACTGTTAGTTTCACTTTCATCTAATGGTTACTTTTAATGAAATAATCTCAACCATTAGATAAAAATAAAATTAACAGTTAAAAATGAGTGAAGAGAAAAAAGACTTACATTGATATAAGTTGATCCTCCTCATATTAAAGAAATGATAACAATATTTTTAAAATATTTTTAATATTTATTTTATTATTAATTTAAAAATAAGTGTTGTTAATAATTTTTTAATAATTTTTTTAAATATATAAAATAAATTAATAATAAAATAAATATTTAAAAATATTTAAAAAAATATATTACTAACATATTTTAATATATTTTACATCCTGCCTATCCTTCAGTGCCAGTAGTATTAATATTTGTAGTGCTAAATTTTGGATATCATTGATATAGGGCCAAGATCCTTTCCTGTCTAAGAGAAATAGGACATTCTCCTTTTGTTTAAATCTTAGTCTTACATCCATATTAAACTTTTATCTACGGTCCATATGGTGACATCTCAGCAAGCTTCTCTTCTTCAACGTGTTAGAATTTATTTTCACTTCAAGTACAACTCGTGACAATAACAGGTGAAGGGCAATTTGTTGAAGCTGCTGAAATTGGGGTCTGAACATACCCACTCTCGTAATTTTGGAGACGCTACCACTAGCGAAGTTTGCAATGGTAGGGATACTACTGATTCATTTAAAATTTTTTATTTCCTGGCACATATGTTTAGTTGTGCTGTAAACCCGCAACACCATATAATATGGAAAAGTTTAATATGGATTTAATAAGTTTGACTTCATCAATGAATTATTATTTTTTAATTTGATAGTATTTATATGTAAATTTGAATGTATAAAAAAATTATCAATTAAAATATATAAGTTATTTGTATATACAGTTATTTGTAAAAAAAAAAGATTTGATTTGACTAAATTTTTATGCGAATCTAAGTGTTATTAGTTAAAAATTATATTTTAATCTGAGTCATTGATTTATTTTAACAATAAATTAATGGCTCAAAAGTCATGGTCTATCTATGAATTACTTTGTAAGTGGTCCATATTAGACATTCCCAATTGAAGGAATATCAAAGCCATAAACAATCTACTTCAAATTGGGAATTTATAATATGGACCACTTACAAAGTGGTCAATGAATGAACTAATGAGTTTTTAACCATTGATTTATTGATAAAATAAATTAATGGTTGAGATTAAAATATTATATTCAACTAGTAACATTCATATTTACATAAAAATTTAGTCAGATTATTTTTTTTATGAATAATTGTACATACAAGAAATTTCTGATTTCAAATGAAAATTTATCTACATATAAATACTGTCAGATTAAAAAATGAGGTGGTTCATCCACGAACCCAAACACTTTGAGTTCATGATTGCCTTCTCCATCCAATAGTGTTGGAAAATTTTTCTTACACCTCATTATTGCTTTCTAAATAATGTTCACACTATGGTGGAAAATTTTTAGTCACACACTAACACCTGAAGCTACAAACTGGGTAAATAACAAAATATTTGAATCCCAAACAGAATTGCAGGCTTATTATATATGCTATAAGATTTAGGAGATGTTTAGAATGCTCTTGTCCAAGTTTTGAACATGGATGTTCCAAGCAAAATGACATGTTATAACATGTAAAAACATTTGACTCCTCTCTTTTTTTTTTCCTCTCCAACTCTTACTATTCTCCTCCTTCTCCTCATTTCTCACTCTCACTGTTTCTATCATGACGGCTAGGCCGAGGCTTCCGGCGCTGGTGGCACATGCAGGAATGGCGGCTGCTCACATAATGGTGAGCGTTCAAGGTCACGGATCTGGCGATTCCAAATGCGGGTTGCGACGCGATTAAAGGAAGCGCATGGAAGGACAGCGGTTCTGATGAGCACGGTAGACGGTGTGGTGGTGGCCGATTGCTAGGTTCGTGTGGGGCGGCGACTGTGGCTACAGGGTGGCAGGTGGTGGTGCGGCAGAGAAGGCTGCGGTGGTGGCCGATTTGTTCTAGCAGTGAAGCGCGACTGAGATTTGATGGATGGCAGTGAGGTAGCAGCAATGGAGGTCTTGGGGTCAAAAGCAGCTGTCCAATGGCAGATGTTTGGTGCTTCAAGGTTGAGACACGGCAGATCGTGGCGGTGAAAGCTAAAGATGACAGCTTCGGTGGTGCGCGATGCAGTGGCTTGTTGGTGTACTTACCCTCATTCACCATTGCAACCACTGCTGCTTGGGTGGGAGATGGAATTGAAGAAGAAAAAAATACCTGTTATGGAAGTTGCTAGTTAAAAAATTCAACCATTGATCATTTTTGTAGCAAAATCTACAGTGATAAATTATGGAGCATTGATATTCCAAAATTATTTAGGAGCATTTAAGTTGTCTCCTAAGATTTATTCGTTAGGCTTAAGAGCTTTTGCAATCAGAATGAAACAACAAATTAACTCCTCCAATACATAACTACTTTGTATATTAGATGGAGCTGTTTACAATACTTATAAAAATGTTTAGAGCATCCATGTTCCAAGAAAATGACATGTAAGAACAGGTCACAACTTGGGCAATGTTTTAAATACTCCTAAATAACTTTGGAGCATGGATGTTCCATATGCCCCATAATCTATCACCATAAATTTTATTACAAAAATGATCAATAACTAAAAAATGTTACGGGTAACCTGTATGACATGTTACCTTCATTGTACATTTTTTTGTTATTCTCCTCTCTTTTTTTACTTTTATCTTTCTCTTTTCCCTTCTTCTGTATGACCTAGAGGTGGGAATTTGGCAGTTGGGTCATTGAAAAAGTGGGCAACAATGTTGTCAATGTGTTGGTCGAAAACCCCAACCCCAGTTCCAATTTGTTGGTGAACCCAGTGAGCCACATTTGCAATTTATGTATCGACGTTGCCGTCCTGAGCCAATTTCGAACTGGGTCTCAAACCCAGTTCTGCAATTTCTATCGTCCTGTAATTTTTGGGGTCTTCAAACCCAGGTCTGCAATTTCTATCGTCCTTTCTTTCTCTTTTCCCTTATCCTTCCTCCAAGTTTATCAAATTCACTTCATTTGCTGCAACCCCTTATTCTTCCATTACTGATTTTATTTATTGGCAATTTGTATTTGTAGCTTCCAACAAAGATAAAGAAGAAAAATTCAAAGAAAACAAGTTTAAAGAAAAAAAGAAAAAAACTTTTGTTTTGCATAAACTGCAACGATTTGCAGAAATCCCTTCCTTCATAACCTTCTCCGTCTCTGCTTAGTTTAAAGAAAAAAAGAAATTTTTTGTTTTGCAGAAATTGCAAAGATTTGCAACAAAAAACTTACATTTAAAAAAAAAAAATAGAGTCAAGGATTTGTTCACCTGTTATAATGGGTGTTAGGGGTATTCTAAATGTTGCCCACAACCGGTATCATATTTATTATAATTTAACCCAAATATTGTAGTGTATTTCATTTTAATCCTTGCCCTTTTGTTTTAAATGCAATTTAAGCCATCCAAATCCTTGCTGATGATTATTAACCAGTTTGCCACATTCAGAGGAGGAACTCGATCCAGCCTTTGTGATTTCAGTTGGAGACGAGCCCATATCAGATTGGCCTTATCAATTCTGTCCAAAAGGCATACTCCAATCCAACTAGTTAGAAAGGATATATAAACTTATCAAATCTTATGTTCTTGCTGTGCATTCTGTCAAATACTCTGTTAAAATAACCAATAGCTCTACATTTGTCAATAGTCATACATATGTATCTCCTTGCCACTATAAAGTGCAGTAACTTGAGCACAAATTGGCAATATTATTGCGGGTAACCCAATTGAAACCGATTTTGTCTCTCTCTGTAACTCTAAAAGCATCAACATCAAGTGTTTCAAACATCAAGTGTTATCATCTTTCTTAGTTTGACTCGATCCTAGTTACTCAAGCTTCTTCAAATTGCCCTTCACCTGTTATCGTCGCGAAATGCACTTGGAAGAGAAAAAAAAAATTAACTCTGCTCAAGGCTCAATATTTGGAACACGTTGAAGAAGAGAGGTTTGGTGATGTGTCACCATATAAACCGTAGATAAGAGTTTAATAAGGATGTAAGGCTGAGATTTAGAGAACAGCAGACTATCCTGTTTCTCTTGAGCACAAGAGGATCCTGGTCCCTTTGATCTGCTTGGAATTGGATTTTACCTAATAAAGGATACCACTTAATAATATTAACTATCATGATTTTAAATTACAATCCACAACCGTAATTGCAGCTGCAATATTATAATTTTAGTAGTCTCTGCAACTATATTGTAACTGTATTTTTCTACAATTATTCGCAATATTATAATTTTAGTGATTTCTGCAACTATGATTGTAACCGCAATTTAAAACCATATTAACTACCGTAACATAATAAAATAATGCTCTTCATGATCTTTAACATATTATAATGAGATTATGGAAATGAGAGTTGGCTTAAGAAGTGATGCAAAAGTTTGTAAATATTAGCGCAAGTTTTCACTAACTTGTAGTATGCCTTGATTCTTGCTGGAGTTATTTCATTATTATGTCATTTGTAAATATTAGTGCAAGTTTTCACTAACTTGTGGTATGTCTTAACTTTAGAATAGAGTAACTTTTTCCGTCGAAATTTTCACTATCAAAAAAGGAAAAAAAAAAAAAAAAGGTACAGATGATATCGATCTTTATTGTTTTTGTACACAACTTATTCTTAATACAAATCCAATCATGTAATAAATCACACGACAATCTGCCAATTCTCACATTGAAGTTTGTAAATGGGAAGTGGTTGGACAAAAAGAAAAAAATAAATAAATGAAAGAGGTAACAAAAAGGAAAAGTGAAGAGAAGAGAAAAAAAGAAGACAAGCACACCGACACATTCACTCAAGTATAAGTTTATCTCGTAGACGCAGCAGCACCATGAATAGCAGCTATGTAGAAAAGCTGTGTAGCTGTAAGGATAATTAGAAAAGCCTCCATTGTTTTCTGAAAAATTGGACATTTCAAAGCTCTTGTAAAGATGACATTCTAGCAGTTGAAAATCTGTAGAATATGTGAAACTTGAGAATATGACAGTAAGTCTTACCAGGCGGGCATTTCTGATGTTAAGCTCAATCTCTTTGCAAGCAAAGCTGCACAAATTATACGGTAGTTAGATCAGTAACTATCAAATTCATTGAATGATGTGACAACATATTATTGAATGACAGCGTAAAACTTTTTTATAGTGCATTAAAATTAAATTCATTTGTTAAGAGTTTAATTTTGTGTGGTGGTTGGTGTGGAGGAGGAGGATGAGATTACCCCATGGCAAGAAATGTAAGAGACCATGCAATGGCAGCAACTGAAGCTGCAGATGGCAAGCTCTCTCTAGTCCAAGAACGGATATGACTGATTCCTGAGATTGTTGATCCAGCACCAACAACTCCAGCAAGCAAAGCAAATGTCACAAAGAATCCAGTGGCAGCATTTCCCATAGGGAAGTATATGGGTGAAAAATGAGCAGGAAGATCAAATCCTGGACCTGCATAATTTCTCACACAACATAAACATGCTAAAGAAGTACAATTACAAACAATGAAGGGGCTGCCATAAAGTAAATATGAGACTCTTTACCTATAACAAAACCATGATCTATAGCTCTGTTCATGGCCCATGCACCAATGCCCAAAACTATGACATACATGCAGAAGTTCAGCCCTAAAAGAAGGGTGGCAACAGGCTTCAATTGCTCGTTTGCCATCTCTGTAGTGTGTGGTTTTGGCCAAGGAAGAAGCTGCTAGTAACCAAAAAAAAAGATTTAAGGGAATTTCGGAAGCCTAAAAAGTGGTGAAGGAAAGCCTGTAATACAAGACCAGGATGCATGTGTTGTGGACAAGTGAGGGCTCTTATATAATTGAGAAGTGGATGAAAGGTTTGGTTCTTTCCTTGCTAAGGCTGCTAGTTCAGAAGGCCTATGCAGGGTTGTAAAGGTGATGCTTCATGCTTCACATTCAAGGCAAGAGAAAATATGCTTGATACTGATTCTTACTTGTCTCACATTTCTCAGGTTTGTTTATTCAAGTATAGTATTAGTACCTTGTTGAATTGCTATGTTGTTTGTTCTCCCAGGCAAGTGATATTCTTTGCCTGTTGTGGACTCTTCTCACTCCCCAAACTGTGGTCCCAGTCCTACTTAATTTAAGAATTAATGTGCAAGCATTTATTATTTAGTTATGCATACTAACGCGATTTTTTTTCAATTAAAACAGTTCATTTTAACCACCAAAGTATTTTCAAAGAAATAGTTTATAAGACGGAATTATTATTTGATATACCAGTTTGTATTTCCTTTAGTACAAATAAATTAATATTGCATTATCAATGTGTAACTAATACTTAAATTGATCAAAAGGACATAGATAGAGCAGATTAATTATTCCGACTTTAATAGAATATCATGTTTACAAGTTAATATGTTTATTTACTTACATATTATGTAAAAAAAAAATACATATGTAACAATAAATATATTAACAATATAATCAACTTCGTGACAATTTTATTTTACTTTTTTTTTTTTTTTTTGTGATGAAATTGTACACATTGATAACTTTCGAAATCTTATATGTGAGTTTAGTGTAAAGTATTTACATATATTTAATAAAATTTACGTACAAACTATAACACGTTTGTAAGGCCACGAGCATTATATAAGAACTTTTCTTTAGGAGTGTAATGAGAATGAGAAATATTAATAATATATTTTTTTATATATTTTTTTATATTTATTTTATTATTAATTTAAAAATAAATGTTATTAACATTCTTTTTTTAATAATTTTTTTAATATATAAAGTAGATTAATAATAAATTAAATATTAAAAAAAATTCAAATGAGTGTGTTGTTAAATTTTTTTCATTGGAAACAGGACCCTTTGAACACCCCCTTAAAATGAAGATCGTAGTTACAGAAAGATTTCAACTTCGTGGCCTTTAAGGCGTCGTTACACGAGATTGACTTACAGTTACAAAGGATTTAATAGACAAGACATTCAAAAACGAATAAACAATTCACTGAAGTGAGTATACTTAATAGGAAGTATAATTTTATCATAAAAGATATTCTTATTTCAATCTTTAATACAAGATTCTTTAAAAAATCTAAAATATTTCTATTAGGTAATTCTTATCCAAAATGAAATATTTGAAAGTTTTATAATTCCAATAGATTATAATACAGCTCAAGCTAGTAAGAACAAGTAGTGAATTATTTGAGTAGTTGACAATACTGTAAAATAAAACATACCATACATATGCAGTAAGCTTGCGCTAGTCATAGCCCATTGTGTCATCGGTGGCCACACCCACATGCACATTCCAAGCCTGGAATGTCGTATTGTATGTTGTGGAGGCGGTGGCGAGTTCACTGGGAAAACTACCCTACCTCCAAATACTCCAACCCCCCCAACATCAAAGAAAAAAACTAAACCTCCGCTTCTTCTATGTAACCCTCGGCAGAAGCTAATATGTGGTGAACGAATGCATCGTTGAATTTATTACCTATTAGAGGTTGGGTGCTTACTTGGCCAGTTCCTCGTACCTGGCAATAGAGACATGGAATTCACAGTGCAGGGCAACACAGGTTCTATTTTAGCATGGGGTTGGTGGTTGGGCCCTGGGCTATGCAGGAAGGTGCTATAAAGGGTCAGGACGGCAACCAATGCGACAGTGCTTTACCTGGCCGGCGGTGGTTTGTGTCAAAGAGGCTAAGTTTTGGGCTTAGTTTATGCTCATACACATCTAAAGAAGGGATGCTGAGGAGGCAACCGATGTTGCTGAGTAGGTAAAGCACTGGCGATGGCAACGACGAAAGAAGAGGTCGTGCTAGAGTTGCTGAGGAACCCGAGGGGAGAGAAGTGATTGAGGAATAATCTAGGTTTAACTCTTTTTTTTATTATTTTGCTGGGTCTGCTTCATATTCCCCTCTATTGCTCCAAACATTATACCTGCCCACAAACATCAATGAACAACCACATTGCTCCTTCACTCCAACCACCCTCCATCCAAGAGCCCAAACATAAGTTCTTTTAACAAATAATTATAAAGCAAAGTTTTGCTAATGATCAAATATAAAACTGATGCAATTCAATTATCTTGTATTCTAAATTCCCTAAAATGTCATCCAATACACAACATAAATGTCAATTTAGCTGTCACTAGCTAAAAACACGCCCATCCTAACAATCATCACCAATTCACCATGTTACCGGAGGTATCCTTCAGACAAGAAAAAACAATAAACCACAAAAAACAGTTACTGTGAACAAAATAATAAGTAACAAAATAAATGTATAACATGCAACAGGTCCTGGCAAAAAACATAAACAAATATATGATCAAAATCTACCATCAAGGGTGTCAACTGTAGCTCACTACAAAACATAAATAACGTTCCCTGACATTCAGATCTATTCATCCTCCTGGCTGCGTAGTCTGGCTGTTTTGTTTGTCACCACAACATCAAGCTGGGCAGCTCTCTCAACTATTTCCTTCCTCTTCCTTGTGGACACATTGTGAGCAATCTCAGCACAGTATGTCCTGAATTAACATAAAAACAAAAAGCATTCAGCATATAATCTGATGCAAAGCAGTAAATTACAACCTCATAAGTTGGGATGAATTACTTCACCTGTTATGCATCAAGAGAAGTTCCAAGTCTTTCACATTGTGCACGACAAATTTCTTGAAACCATTTGGTAGATAGTGGCGAGTTTTTTTGTTCGATCCATAACCAATATTTGGCATCAAAGTGCATCCCTTGAACTTCCTCCTTACACGAGAATCTATACCCTTGGGTCTGCGCCAGTTTGGCTGTTTCCAAAAAAAAAAAGTCAAAGCATGGTCAAATTAGAACAAAAGCAACCAATTTCAACCCATATAACATTTGTGTCCAACAAGGTTAAGAAGCCTAAACAACCAATCAGATGAATACTACTCCACAAAAGCACGCATAAATAACTAAAGTTGTAACAAAAGGAAAAAAAAGTAGATTTTCTGCATTTCTTTAATCATGAGAAAAAAAAGGTTCTGCATCAGATGACAAAGAATCATTTTTCCAAAGACAAACATTATCTAACCTAATAAGTATGGATTCAACATATACAAGGGAATAGTAAGAGAAGGCTCATATACAAAGCAAGTGAACTGAGTACATGTCTAAAATATCTCTATATGCCCTTCAAAATAAATGTCCAGCTGCAGAAATAGACAGATGTCTGGACACAAAAAACATGGGCAACAAACAGGGATAATATTTTACGTCGGTTGATGTACACAGCAAGACAAAAATAAATTTATAAATATGATTACTGATCTGCAATCTCAGCCAAAAAATGGTGATTTTAGTATAATAATCACAGATTAATCAGAATAATAAAGAAAATTCATCACAGATTGCAGAGCAGTATTAGGCTCTAATATAAATCCACAACAGACATTTATGGAGATAAAATGAAGTAATGCAGATTATGTAATTGTCACCTAAAAGATACTTTATAAATGCATGCGTATATGAAATACCATGGAATAGAGTAATAGATCACAAAATATAAAAGAAAAAATAATAAAAGATATGAAAATATGAAAGAGATCAGATGGTAGTGCATGTTGGTAATCATCATTCTATTGCAGAATTGATGGAAAAACATCATCATATCTCATTGCATGTCAAGATATAAAAATTTATACAATATGGGGGAAATAAAAAAACACAAACATGATGGTTGGTGAAAACATGAACACTTTATCAATAGATACAAGACTGGGTGTTAAATAACATAAGGTCTATTTGTGCATATTCATCAAGAGATCAGATGGTAGTGCATGTTGGTAATCATCATTCTATTGCAGAATTGATGGATAAAACATCATCATATCTCATTGCATGTCACGATATAAAAATTTATACAATTTGGGGGAAATAAAAAACACAAACATGATGGTTGGTGAAAACATGAACACTTTATCAATAGATACAAGACAGGGTGTCAAATAACATAAGGTCTATTTGTGCATATTCATCAAGGAATCAGACAGTTAATCTTTCACCATACAGCATCAAAAAGAGCAATTAAGACTGGGTGTCAAAACTTATCATCAAAAATGAAAAAAAAAAATCTAACAAAATAGAGGAGGAAATCCAATTGATAAAAGAACATGAGCAGGTCCACTGGCTACAACACAAATTAAGCTTTAAAATTGGTATGTATAGGATCAGATAGTCGATCTTTCACCATGCATCATGCTAGATAGTAAGCCTGGGTGTCAAAACTTATCCTCACATCCCATTTGACCACAAACAAATTAATAAGGAAAAAAGATAAGAAAATGAATATACAAGTACAATTTAGACATAAGCAGACAAGCAAACAATCTAGACCCAAAAAAATAAAAATAAAAAAACCCTTAAAACTGGGAAAATAAAAACAAATTAATTTGAAGGTAGGAGGATAAGATAAACACGTCAGTCACCATCTTACACCTTGAGGCGCAAAAACTATCATCATATCCTTACAAAGGATAACTGAATCTTCCTCTATGGCGATATGAAATGCATCTAAATCTAAATAAACAATAAAAATCAAAACGTTAAAAGGATTAATGACTGTGGTGCGCGAAGTTCGGCTCCATGCACTTCAATATCAAAATGCAAAGCGAAAATGAGGGGTGATATGCAAAATACCCAGATTAAAAAAAGGACACTGAAACAACATCATCAAATGTTCATGAAACATGTTACAAAATCAGAAAAAATTGGATACCCACCTTGACGGAGATCTTGCGGTCACTCTGAGGACGCTTGAACTTCTTGACCCGCTTCTTCACGATCTTCTTCGACAGCAAGGGTACCGCCATTTTTCACTAGCTGCGAAGTTAGGGTTTCCCAAGTTGAAGATGCTGCCACCAGCTATATCTGAGATGCGTCTAGGGCTTTTTCATGGTCTATTTGAAAGTGCTGCTAAACCCGACCCATTTTTTTTGGCCCATGAACTCGACTCTTTTAACTGGATTGGATTGGATCAGCCCACCTAAGAACGGGTCTTGCTCCAGACGACAATTGATCAAATGTAAGACTAAATGTGAGCATAAATGAGCTCGTTTTCTTATACTCAAATTTATAAGTTATTTAAGTTTAATGGATTAATATCGAATTTTTTATTATTAAATATTTTAAATTCTATAAATTAGTCTTGAATTTGTAATTTAATAAAATTTATATTTTTTTACATATATTCAATTAAAAGATAATATATTCAAACCAAAAATATAATTAAATAATAATAAAATAAAATTATTATTATTATTATCTTTATATATATATAGAAAGTGTATTTGAATGTTAAGAGGAATTATTTATTATAAGAGGTGAGTATGAATCATTGATAATTGATTTTTTTTTTTAAAATTTAGTTAAGATTATTAAAAAATTTTTTAAAGTGGTTAAAAGAGAAAATGACCTTCAATAGCTTTTAAAAAATAATAATTTTTTTCAAACTCTCTCACAATAAAAATTTCTCTCACTAGATCTATAAACTATATATATATATATATGTGACTCATCAAATTAAAAATATATAAAGTTAATTAAATTCATTTGTAAATGAATCAAAATTTTTAACTCATTAAGATTTTAAAAACCAAATTGCAAGCAAGCTCATTAGCTGACTTTACTCATTTCTAGCCCTAATCATATGCATAACGCTTGAATGTTTAAATTATTGTTTACTAATGAGTATCGTGCATTGTACTGATTTTTTTAAAAAAATTAGTTAACATTTAAAAAAAATATAGATTAAAAGAGAAAATGTTTTAAACTAAAAAAATGATTTTTTTCAAATTCAAACAGAATTTAAAAAACTATAAACTAAAAGAGAAAATGTTTCAAATTGAAAAATGGGATAGTATAATTAAATTAAAAGAAAATAGGAAAAATTGAATATTTTAAAAAAAGAATTGAGAATGACACAATCATTTTTTTAAAGGTGATTAAACTACTCTAAAAGAAGAGTACTCTAATTTAATATATAGATATGGATGTGTTTAACACTTTCGGAAATAGTGTATGGCTGGGTTGTGTAGCCTAGAGAATTCCTAACCGTTAATGTATGTCATACCTTTTTTTTTAACTTTTGATTAAAGTAAAGAAAGTTTCGTTTTTTCAATTACTTAGGACAAACCCATGCTTTCTAAACTTGGACTGTGTAGCACAACCGTAAAACTTTAACCTCTATTTAGTGGTGATACTAAATAAGAGTGGCTTAGTAGTTCTGGCTCTAGAGAGCTCGGGTTATTTAATATTGAATTTCACTAGAAAGGATCATAAATCTAATTCTGATGGTTCCACTTACAATATTCATGGGTATTATACAAAAATGGTTCCACTTACAATATTCGTGGTTCCTGTGCAAAGGGTTGAACCTTCTTTTGAGAGACTTGTTTTTGAAGAGCTGCTTGTCGAGCTTGTTGTTGTTGAAGCCTTTGAGCCTTTCTCCATTGAGTCTTTGACATGTATAGGCCTTTGAACTGGGTCAAAGATTACCCAACCTCATTCCTCATCCATGTATTAGGCTTCCCCCCACTTCTAAGCATGAGTACGAAACTCCCAATTTGAATGTATGCCAATTAGGCTTATAAGTCGGAGCTTTCTGAACATTATGGTTGTTTCGATACCACTTATTAGGTGCCACATTTGCTGGTAGTATGTTGGTCTTGCCTTTTCTGTGTCCTTCTGGATCAACCATAACCCTAATATCAGTCATAACCCTAAGTTTCAGGCACATTAGTAAGTTCTGGTTTTCGATTGTTCCTAATCCCTAAATAGGGATTTGTTTAGCTTCTTTTTCTTTTTAGCTGCCTCGAAAGATTTTGCTTCTAATTTTTTGAAAACAATGTTGCACCTAAGGCACAATGAAACCTCTCTTTCATCTTCCTTTTTGCAAAGTAATAATTCCACCAGGATGTCTCCTACCTTAGGATACACCTCCTTGTCATTGGCTTCAAACAAATCAAGATCAATTTTAGTATTGACCTCTGCAACCTTGTTCCTTGAAACTTCTACCATGTTCACTTGAAAGAGGTCAACTGGTTCGATATAACTGACATTAACTTCAAAAAGATTTGAATTCAACATCATTTCCATTTGCATTTTCTCCTTAAATTTCAATCTAATGTCCTTAATTCCTTTTTAAATAAGATCCCTGAAACGAACATAATCATTAGTCGAATGACTATATTTATGATGGTATTTACAATATTTTCAACCTTTGATCTCCACAAGGGAAGGAATCTTATGATCATAAGGCAATTTAATTTGTTTATCTTTCAATAACACATCAAATATTTGATCAGCTTTAGTTATATTGAAACCATAAGACTTCCTATTTGCAAAATTTCAATTTATCTTTAGCTCGAACTAGTTTTTAAGATATGCAAACGTAAGGGGACCAGATTGAATTTCAACAATATTTACTTCATTTCCTTCCTCATATATGACTTCGTTCTTGTCTATTTCGACAAAGGCCATCTTATCTCTCCTTAAATGTTTCTTATACCTTTGCTTTTCATGTTTAAGATGTCCAATTTGTCTCACCATATCAACAAGTTGAGACATGTCTAGAATTTGTTGGTTCACTAACTTCTTTCTGATTGAATAGTCTAAACTACTAACAACCATATAAACTACTCCAGATTCAGGAATGGTTGTGAAACATCTCGTCTTCATTTGCCTAATCGAGTTAAGTAATCATCAATAGATTTCCCACTTCTTCATTTTATATTAAATAAGTCTATTAGGCTTAGTTTAGTCTCTCCTCGAAAGAACTATTCATGAAAACTTCTTTCTAATTGATTCCATGAATGTACTAAGTTCGAATGGAGAGTTGAAAACCAAGTATATGCATTCTTGGTCAAAGAACTAGGGAAATATTTTATTTTAAAATATTCATTATTAGCAATATCCTCAGACTCTATTGTGTGTCAAGCTATATGTTATACAGTGGACTCACCACTTTCCCTAGCAAACTTGGTTAACTTTGGGACTTTGAAGCCCCTAGGAAATTATGTCTATTGAACAAAATTTAGAAATGTTGAAATAAAGTAAGGTTGGTTAACATACTCCACATTAAAATCATACTTATTTGGAACTTATTCAACAACCAGGTTTATATTATGATACCCCCAAGACTATTTTGTCTAACCTTTTCCAAGTATTTATCAGCATTGTGATTTTGATTTACCAATTGAACCTCATCAGACTGTATAGGTTGAGCAGGTTGATTTTGCTCATTTTGTACTGGCTAGGCATTCCATACTTGGTTCACTATAGGATCCTCAAGTTGTCCAAACACATCAATAATTCTACCTATTTGCTTGGCTAAGGTGTTATAGGTATTGTTTGTTGACTCAAATAGGGGTGTTATGACTTGTTGTTGAATATTACTTAGAGTAGTATTTGTATTTCCTAGTTGGATTGATGATAAATCCCTAGGCAACTTTGGGAAAACATGTGTTCCCAAATTCAACCTTTCATTTGAATTGTACTTGTTTCTGCTTCTTGACCATTTACATTTCCTTGATTTCTTAGTGAAATATTTGGTAATGTAATAGTATACGTGGCTTGAGTAGAACATATAGGTTGCGTTGTAGTTTCGGGTACAAAACCAGGAGGCAACCCATATATTGGTGTTGTTCGATTAACCTCAGGGCTCCTATTAGTTTCTGGAGTAGAAACAGGAATCCCTGTAGTTGGAACAATTTCACTAACCACAAGATTTGATGGCAAAGTTTCAAACACTATAGTGTCATTGTTGCCAATAACTCCATTATTTCCTCGAAGAGGATTTTGAGAGTTGTTCATATTATTTTCTGATATTCTTGACACAATTTTACCACTTTTCAATCGAATATTGATTCTTTTAGTCTCTCGAGTGGACGTGCAATTTTACAATAAAATTTATCAAAGATAAATTTTGATTCCTATTATCACTCTGAGAAGGGAATTTATTTATCTTAAAGACTCTCAAATATTTGGTGATTTGTGAATATTAAGAATATCATAAATGAACTTTGACTAAGATAGTAAAGTATGTAATTTTGAATAAATAATGACAAGATAGAAAGGAGTAACAATTGAAAAAGAAACAAAAACTGAATAAAAGCATACAATGAATGCTATAAAGAAAAATGATAAACAAAAGTAGTGTAATCGAAAACAACAAGTTAACTAAAGCAAGAGCTCAAAGAACTGATATTTAAACTTGCAGGATAGTAAAATTGACTAGGAAAATATGCAATTGAATACGAGAAAGTAATCAAAGAGAGCAAATAAAGAACAAGAAATGAAACTTATAGAAATGGTAAGCTTGACTTAAATGAAAATAATACAAGTGAATTGAAAGAAAGCAATTTACGAAAGCAATAAAGATGTAAGAAAGGAAATTTGCATAAAAATAAAAAAAGCAAGTAAAGAAATAAAATGATTCTAAAAATCACTCGATCAAAAGATGAAGAGAATTTGCAAAAAGGTGTAAACAAATTACTTTAAGCTTGCATTAAATAGTAAAGATTACATAAATAAAGTAAGATGGAAGGTATACTTGACTATTCCCTAGTTATTCGTGTGCCTCATAATGACTTTTGGATGTATTTAGAGATACGTGCAAGTGATTTCTAACTAACTGATGGTCTTCACTTCCTTGATATTTATAGACAAGGGTGTCAACCGTTATTCTGACAAGATCATAACAAATGTATTTGTTAGAAATAACTTCATAAACTTACAACAATGATTTCCTTATCTTGATATTACAGACTCAACTGCTAATAACTTCTTAAATTCAAATTCGAATACTTGAATTTGAATTTTGAATTAAGTGTAACTGTATTAAATATGCTTCGAAATGTCTCTGGTCTCGAAGGCGTCTCTCACCATTTTTAAAATTTTGCTAAGTGTTGTCTTCATTGTTGTTTCAATTTTATCATGCCTCTGAAAAGTCTTCTCCCTTTACCCAGTCGAAACATATCTTCAAGAATTCATTCTCTATCTTCAAATAGTTTTTGACCTATAAAATTGGTTAAACAACTTAATTGAAGTGGCTATTTTTGATTGATGATTGAAACTTAACTAGTTAAATCAACCAAAAGTTGTTTCATATGTTAAAATATTTCTTTTACTAGTAAAAAAGTTTATTTTTATACCAACATCACTCTTAATTTAATAAAATGCATAGAAATCTAAATCTGTTAAATAATCTAAAGGTAAATATACATTTCTTTTAGAGAAATTTTTTCCCCTATTTGGAGCTAAGTAGGGGAATTGATGCAGAGCTAGCACCTGGTCACCGTCGTCAATGGCCACAAAGAGCAACATCAACAAATTGCTTTTGATTAATGAGTACAACATGATCATACAAGATTGAAAGAGGAAGAACTCAGCATTTATGATAATTGGATAAAACTTGAGCATAATCAAGATATACAAGTTCATATCAACATTAAAGGAACAATAATTTCAAAAAGAGCTTGAAGAGATGATTCACATCTCTAAATAGCCATGCGAGGGAGGGTTACATGGAACTGAAAGGGGAAAAAGAGATATTTTATGTTTTTTAAATATTTCATTTTGGATTAAAAATACCTAATAGAAATATTTTAAGTTTTTCAAAACTCTTATATAAAATATTAAAACAAGATTTTATGATAAAATATTTTAAATTCTTATAAAAAAAAGTACATTTGTTTTTTGAAATACTTCATCCACACACGATAATAAGTACCTGCGAAAGATATACTTGCTAATAAGTATCCTCACTTCAGTTAATTGATTATTCGTTTTTGTAATATCGTGGTTGATGGCAGACCCGAGGAAAGATCTGCAGTCATTTCTTTGACACATGGTTATTCCTACATTTCTACACAAAACACATGCCATCTTAGGGTGAAAAAGTAGTTGAGGATACAGGAGAATTTACTCATCCATAGATTCCGCCTTTCTTACATTCAACACTTGAAAAGAAATAAGAAACAAACGTTCTGGTCATACATTGAAGAAAGTAAGTACAAAGATCCGTTTTCAATTCACAAAGTACAAAGAAAGTCATACTTTATCAAAAGTTTCCAAGTGCTTTCTAAGTGCTTCGGCGAAACTCCCACCATATTCCATGACTTCACTCACCTCAGTAGGTAGACAAAGACTGGAATCAGAGCGGACCGCTGCGTCTGCCTTTCCAAAGCGACTAACAAATTCACGAGCAAATTCTTCCATATCTGTATATTTCTTCTTCCACTCTTCTTTCTCTGCTTCAAGCTCTGGAGCAAGAAGCCTCCACCCTACTATCTCTTGTAAAACATCAATCTTCTCTTCCAGCTCTTTTCTTGCTAGAGTTTGGTTTCTGACCTTCATTTCCAGCTCCTCTTTCTCCTTTAACATCGTTGCTAAGAGTTCGTCCTGAACTTGCAAACACAGTTTTAACTTGTAGATCTTTAGGATCATTTTTTGGTACTCAAATTTTTTGCTCAACTTCTGACGTTTTCTACGTAAAATGACAAGATCACGTTCAGCATCTTGCATTCGTGCTTCCAAGGTCTCTATCTGGGCCAGCATTTGTGATTCTGTTTGGGGACCACTGCTGCTCCTTGGGACTGATTGAGGGATGCTGTGATACCCCATTCTTGCTTTCCTCCTTACCTAATATTGTATGGATTCAAGATTGACAAGGAAATAATAAGAGAAGGCTAATATTAAAAGCAAGCCAACTGTGCTGATGTATAAAATCTCTATATGCCCTTCAAAAGAAATGTCTAGCTACAGAAATAGAAAGAAGTCTGGAACATATATTTAAAGACGGGTGATGTGCACACCAGGACAAAATAAATTCATAAATAAGAGTATTGATCTGCAATCTCAGGCGAAAGATTGTGATTTTACTGTACTAATCAAAGATTAATCAGAATATTAAAGAAAATTCATCACAGATTGCAGAACAGTATTAGGCTCTAATTTAAATCCACAACAGACATTTAGGGAGAAAAAAATGAATTAATGCAGATTATGTAATTGTCACCTAAAAAACCATTATAAACGCATATGCATATGTTAGATAAGATGGAATAGAGTATTAGATCACAAAAAACAAGATATGAAAATATACAAGAGATCAGATGGTAGTGCATGTTAGTAATTCATCATTCTATTGCAGAATTGATGGATAAACATCGTCATATCTCATTGCATGTCATGATATAAAAATGTGTACATTTTGCGGAAAATAAAAAACACAAGCATGATGGTTCAGATAAAAACATAAACCATCAAAACTATCAAATAGATACAAGACTGGGTGTCAAATAACATTGTTCCCAATAACATAGGTCTACTTGAGCATATTCATGAATGGATCTGACATTTAATCTTTCACCATACTGGTGTCAAAACTTATCATCAGATCCCCATGTCAAAATGAAAAAATAAATAGAGGAACAAATTCAGATGATAAAAGAACATGAGCTGCTCCACTCGACACAACACAAATTATGCTTTACAATTGGTATAAATGGGATCAGATAGTCGATCTTTCACCATGAATGATAATAATAGATAGTAAGACTGGGTGTCAAACTTTTCCTATCCTCATATCCCATTTGACCACAAACATATTATTAATAAGGGACAAAGATAAGAAAATGAATATATATAAGTAACATTTAAACAAAACCAGACATGCAAACAATCTAAAACCAATAAATAAAAAATAAAATAGAACTTAAAACTAGAAAAATCAAATTTATTTGAAGATAGGAGGATCAGATAAAAATGTCACTCACCATGTTACACCTTATGGTGCAAATTAAGACTGGGGCGACAAAAATTATCATCACATCCTTTTGAAAGGACAATTGAATCCTCAACCTCTATGGCGATATGAAATGTATCTAATCTAAATCTAAATAAACAATAAAAATAAACATTTTTAAAAAAAATTAATGACTGTGATGCGTGAAAGAAGAGGGCAATATGCACAACATCGTTAGCCAGATTAAAAGGTTACAAATCACAATCACTTAGAAAAACATCATTACCCACTGAGCGCCAAAAAAGACACATAAGCTAAAAAAAAATGGGTACCCACCTTGGGGGAGAACTTGCGGTGGCTCTGAGGCCTCTTAACCTTCTTGAGCCTCTTCTTCATGATCCTCTGGAAAAGCGAGGGCACCGCCATTTTCACTCCCTGCGAAGTTAGGGTTTCGCAGAGGTACTTAAGTTGTGGACGCTGGTAGCACCAACTTATATATATGAATTAGGAAGAGTGCATGGGTTTTTGTCTGGGACCGTGGTGTGTAATGCTGATAAACGCCTAAGCCCGACTCTATTTTTTTTTTTTGGGGGGGCCATAAACCCGATTCTATTGAAAGAGGAATATATACAAATATATGATATGATAATATTGGCCCAACCAATAATTTTTAATAGAGTTGATGTTAAAAAAGAGTTAATTTATAATTGGGAATGATAATTTTAAATCTAATTTAAAAAAAATTGATTTTGTTTAAAATTAAGTAAAATTATTTTTAACAATAAAGTTACTAAAAGACCCAATAAGTAGAGACATTTCATCAAATTATTTCATGTGAAAACTGAGGATAATTTTGTCTTTGGACTTGAGCTTTTCACTCCAAAGAGAAGGGATGTTTCGGATCACAATGATTATCATACTACATATGGTATCCGATATTTTTAGAACTTCTAGCCTATATATATTTTAATTTCAATTATTTTTTAAGTTTTTGTATTAATTTAAGTGGTATACCAACAATAATTAGATAAATAATAATATTTTATTATATTTACAATAATTAATTTGACTTATGAAACATTATTTATTCTAATTTAAGTTTTGTATTTTTATGTATCATTATATATCATATTATCATATAACCATATAATAATAATAATAATAATATATAAAAAAAGTATATGCTTTCAAATGTTGTTATGTGTCAATATGACATGCCACTACATATTTATAAATCTACTATATAGTAAATATATGTTTTCAATATTTATCATGTGACAAATATATATTTTTAATATTTATCATGTGACATCTAATATGACAATTTAAAAGGAATGTATAAATAAATAAAAAAATAAATCATAATGAAAAACAAAGATGAAAAATAAAATTATACAACTAGAAAAATAAGTAAAAAAATAAATCAAAATAAAAAACAAAGAAAAAATAAAATTGCACAAATTGACAAATAAGTAAAAAGATAAATCAAAATGTTCCTGGTAATTTCTTTTGGTAATTACAATGGAGCCACCCGCGTAAAGGAGCACAATTTCCTCCTAGTAATTTATTCTATAGAGCAACCAACATATCTGTGAATGGCTCTATCACCATCTTCAGTGTCTCAAATGCTTTGTTCATCTTTTCCATCCTTTTCTCACACTTTCTTGAGAAAATGGCAAAACGTTGAATCTATGATTATAAGTTTATAATAATAAAGCTGCGTTTGATACACATGATAGTATAAGACATGATAATATATGACAATAGGATAATCTAATAGTATAAATAAGTTGATAAAATTTTATACTATCAAATATTTGATACTCATAGTATAGACAATTTGATAATATATGTAATTATCTATTCTGACCATATTATCATTCACATTCCTCAGTACTATAGAACCCAAACCGCGACCCATTTCCTCTCCCCAGCCTCAAGCCTTCCACGAAACCACCGTGTTGGCCACAACTCCCCTCAACCGCCACAATGACCCAGATCCGCGAGTCATCACCGTTGGCCACAACTCCAGATCCGCGAGCCACCATAATGATCCATTTCCTCCCCTCAACCACCAGATCCCCTTAACCACCATTAGATTCATGAGCTGCCACCATTGGCTAGAGCTCCAGCAAGTCGCGTCACTGTTTGCCATTGAGTCGTCGAGTCCCCTTCCCAGAACCATTGTGTCTCACCCACGTTCCCCAATTCTGAATTCGAAATCTAAGATGAATATGAAGATGAAGATGAAATCTTTGGGAAAAACGTTAACTTTAACGACGAAGATATGGGACGGTGGTGCGGCGTGGTGCCACTAGTGAGGTGAAGGAGAAGGGGGTGCCAGCGATGATGTGGTGTTTAAACCGTGCCAAGATATATGTAAAGGCAGGGGACGGTGGAAATGGTGTGGTGGTTTTTTCCACGAGAAGTATATAGCACTGGGGGGGCCATCAGGCGACGACAAAGGTTGAGGTGGGAATGTGTATGTGGAAGTTGATGGGTCTATGAATTTGTTATTACCTTTTCGAAACAGCGTGCATTTCTGGGCAAGGAGGGGAGGGCATGGGCAGGGGAAGATGCAGAGTGGGGCCAAGGGAGAAAATAGGGTGGTGAAGGTAGCTCTCAGAACGGTGGTTAAGGAAGCTAGTCAAGATGAGGTGCTGTTGGGGATGGTGTATCCGGAACAAAGAGCATTGTTGTTACCTTGGTCTGGGTTCTTGGCAGAGAGTTGAGGGATAGTGTAAGAAAAGATTTCCTATCAGGTCTAATAAGGGAGTGGAAGAGAGGATATGATAAAAAAAAGTTTGACTTAATTTGATTATACTATCAGGTTAAACCATCAAATACCTAATAAGACATGATAATATTAACTAATACTATTAGGTCTTCCTTATTATATCCACCAAACACAGTCTAAGTTGCTTCCCTTTCTAGAAAACTGTTTTGGAATTCGATAGCAACATCATAATGACCCTACTTCACTGAAACCAAGCTCATCGTCATGGAGGAACTTTCTCTCTCTTTATTTTTGTATAAAAAGATTTGGCTGGTAACTAATATATATGTAAATGGCTCCACCATCAAATAATTAGATTTGATTTTTTGCTATTTTAAATATGAAAATAATGTATTAATTAACATGTTTTAGGATTTATACTATAATTAATATTTATGCTTTTGGTATCTATTCAAATAAATTTGATTTCAAATAAATAAAATGTTATTATGTGATTCCAGTATAATAATCACGTATCTAATTATATTTATTGTTTTATGTTATAAGATTAGGATGCAATTAAAATGTACCATGATTTGATGAAGTTTGACAATGTCAACAATGAGACAAGTAAAAGGCTAACTTTAAAATTGTGCTTCATCAAAGCTAGCCCCAATATCCATGCACCCCATTGCAGGGAAATCACGTATAGAGAACTAAGCTGGTGACTATATGAGCAATAGCATTCTTGGTGTGGTCGATATTACATATACATTTTACTTAATATATTTTTATTTTCATATTTGAGAATAATTTTAATTTTTTAAAAAATTAGTATGATTGAATTGTTATTTTAAATTTTATTATTTAAAAATGATTCTTCACCATTTTATTATTAGAAATAGATTTATTTTATTATTAAAATAATAAAATGGATCTACCATTTTATTATTTGATAATAATTTTTCATTGTTTTATTATTTGATAATTATTGTCAAATAAAAAAATGCATTTATTTTTTTTGAACCACTGGAACTTTATTAGTTCCAAAGCATGATCACTGAAACAAAGCATTGGGTGAAAAAAAATCAAGCTTGGTCACTGAAACATCAACACAGACACTGTCTCAATTTGAGTTACAATAGAATTTTAAATTAAAGGGGAAAACAATTTGTAATCCTCAATTTAAGTTAAAATGAAGATTTTGAATAGTTGAAGATGAAAGAAATAAAAAATGGACATTTAGATTGCCTACATTTAGATTGCCTGGTTAGGCTTTTATATACAAGCAACTTTGAAGGGTAAATGTCTTGTGATAAACTTTCTTGAGCATATATCCGACCATTTTCACAATAACTTATTGAGCTCACTCAACTTAATAGACATGAAAGAAAATGCAGGCCAACTAGAACTCAAAAATATGAAGTTGAGGATGAGAGAAAATGTTTATAAATTATTAAAATCATTTAGCTTTATTTTTCATTTAATTTAGCTTTATTTATGTTTGATTTATTATTTTTTTATTAATCTATTATATATTTTTTGTACATGTAGCAATTGTCACATTATTTTACACGTGAAAAAAAAATATTACATCAGATGACACGTAGTAAAATTTTAACTATTATACTTACCATATATTAACAAACTAAAGTATTCAGTTGTTGACTTCAAAGACATACAAGAGTTTTTCATGTCATGTATCTTCCCTTTCTATATTAATATTGATTATTGATTTATTTTGATTGATTAATCATTATAATATAATAAATAAGAAATGATGAATTGCTAAGTTTTTAATGTAATTTATAATAATTTACTATTAGGTTTTTCCAAAAATGATAAAAAATATTTATATTTAATTAAAAAATAATGTTATTACTTAAATGGTGCTAATATTGAAGTTGATAATACTTTCTTATTTTATTTTTTAAATAAAAATGGTTATAAATAATTTAAAAATATATATGATATATAATTTTTTTATTTCCTAAATAAAATAATTAATTGAATTAAAAAAGGTTGAGATTGAATAAATCTTTGTTAGTTATGTTGTATATTCTTTATTGTTGAATATAGGTGTAAAATTATGTCCTTATATTTTTTAATCTAGAATCAAATTTCTTCAAAAATAAATAAATCTAAATTAGATACTTATTAAAATTTTGAATAAATAGTTTATAGTTATAGTTATAAAATTTAAAGTAACCATTGCAATGCATGAGAAAGAGAATTTGAGTAATATATATTATAATTCTTAATACATCTTTGAGATTTTGTTTGATGAATTTTTATACTTTATTAGTTTTTATTTAGTAGTTATACTCTTTGAATTTTTAGTATTATTAGATATTGATCAATTAGACTAAGAGTTTGTTTGGATAGGTTTGAATAAAAATAATTTTAAGATATCATAAAAAGAAATTATTTATTGAGATTTTTATGAAAAGCATTATTTTATTATTTAGATACAATTGCAAAAATCACTTTTTGAAAAATATGAATGATAACATTTGTCACTTTAGAATAATGTATGAATATTTTTATCCACAAAAAACTTCTTCACGTCCTTAAATGAGTTTTCGCTCTCATTTACACATTCTCTATTTTTAAGAAGCTACTCATTGTAACTTCTCAAAATAATTAGAAATCTAATTCTTGATCTGATTATTTTGAAAAACTTACCCAAAAACACTCTAATCTTTTTAGAAGTGATTTTTAATTAAAAAAAGTGTTTTTCAATTTAAAAAGCTTAAACAAACACACCCTAGCTTTTTATATAATAATTTAGATTCAAATTAAAATTCTTATTTTAGGTAAAGTAATAGTTGTGTATGAAAATAAATAAATTTATATAATAAGATTAAGTTAAGTTATTGTATATAAAAATAATAATTTAGTAGAAATTTTTATCTCGTGCGTTGCATGGGTCAAAAACACCAATTATATTAATTTTATATGTTATATCTTTGTCATAACATATTCTATAATTTTTAGAATTTGTCGCATTTACACATCAGTATCTCGTATTTATATTTGTGCTTCCTAGAATCAGAAGCAAGGAAAAAAATTACTACTACTAAAATCAATTCTGAAATTTTAAAATTAATAAGAAATATTGGAGACTTTTGCAACCAAACATGTTCGTGTACAATAAAAATTACGTTTGAGGTTTGAAACATACTTATATTCAACACAAAACAAATAGTCAAACACAGACTAAGGGGTGTTTGGTTTAACTGTAAAAATTTGATTATTTCAATAATCAATTATTATATAAAAATTTATTGTTATAATCGATTATAATATAATCAGCTTTATATCTGGATATGTTAGGCTTAAAAACGATTTTAAGTTAATTTATTTCGTTTGGATGGTATAAAAAATAATCATTTTTATACATTAAATTACCAAAAGAGATATCGAATGATTAAAAAAGTTATATGATTGAGGATAAAATTATATTTACATCTCAAAATGAATGAAATAATCTATAATCATAACCTTCATGGGGTGTTTAATTTAGCTGGGAAAACTTGATTATTTAATAATTAATTATTGTATAAAAGTTTATTGTTATAATTGATTATAACAGAATCAATTTTATGTTTGGATATGTTAGTTGAAAAATGATTTTAAAAGCCTAACTGTTTCGTTTGTATGATATAAAAAGAATCACTTTTATGTATTAAATTTACTAAAATAAGTATAGAATGATTAAAAAAAGTTATTTGATTGATGATAAAATAGTATTTACATATCAATGTATAAGAAAAAATCTATATTTTAAAATCATAAGTTTCAATATTCAGCATTTTGGGAAAAAAATCTTTTATAATGCATTGAATTTTGTATAAAAACTAAAGTTAATTTTGTCAAACATGTTATAATATTGTTACAACAATTTTTTTTTAAAAAGCTATTTGGTTTGGGAATAATCTCAACCAAACATGCACTAAACCATCAGCATTATGAAAAAAACTTTTATAATACATTGAATTTCATGTAAAAGCTGAAGTTAATTTTATCAAATATGTTATAACACTGTTGAAACAATTTTTTTTTAAAAAAACTATTTGGAAATGAAAAAATCGTTCCGAAACACACATTAAATCATATGCATATCAGTCGGATGGTAAAATTATGAGAAATGCTATATAACAAAAAAATATATACGAATTTGACCCCGATTGAATCATGTGGCGGCACAAAATTAAAGGGAAAAAATAACAAAACATGAAAGGTGCTTTGCAATTAACGACATAATAAGAATCACACATGTTTCATATAATTTTTTTTTTGTGTGAATGAACATTTTCTTAAATTTTTGTTAATGTATTTAACTTTCATTGAGCTGTCAAAATAGACTGAACTTAATGGATTAGTCTAAATAGTCCAACAAAATATACAGAATGAGTTAGCAAAATTTAAGTCCACGAAATCAGGCTGACTCGTTTTGGGCCAGACTGACTCATTGACCTAAATTTTAATTATTTGTTAATTTAACAAGTTACACCTAAGAAGATACTACTTACCAAAAATGATAGTATCTTCGAAGGTGTATCCTCTTTCTCAAGTACCTAGAATTTTCATATAGTATGATAATAACAAATATATAACTTTCAATGGCTATGATAATTAAGCTTCGTCTTGGTTAAAAGATATTTTGTAGATGTAATTGTTATCAAAGACCATACTAGTGTTACATAAGAAAGATGTTTTGAGAAGTCATGTTATGTAAGTTTGAGAAATCTTGAAGACGTCTAACATCATGGAGACTTGAAGACTTTGAGAAACATGTGAAGTAGCTCAAAAACAAAGATTGAAAGAAATTCAAGATCAAAGAATGAGTATCAAAGTTTTTCCTGTCAAGTTGTTGACTATGCAATGAGCATGCTAATGATTATGGTAGATAGGAAAAGTTTATAATACTCCTAAATACTTTTGGAGCATTGATGCACCATGCACTTTACACCATTGATGATGTAGAAAAATACATCAATGGCTGGATTTAATCACCTGTAACTTGATTATTAGGTTGCTTTATAAAATGATTAATTGGATAATTGGTCCTTGTGAAAAACAGAATTTGTGTCCATGATTTTTTGTCCCTCATTCTCTCACCATTCAGATTGTAACAGAGGGATTCTGCAGTCATGAAGGTGGGTTTGAGACTCTCTCCACCCTACATCCTGTCATTGCCGCTACCACCATAGAAAACATAGTCAAAGAAACCGCTCAAGAGTGAAAGGGCTTTGAGTGACAATGAAGCTGACCATCCAAAATTGACAAACCAAGGTGTTGGTGGTGCACCGCCGAGTAGATCCTGATGTCGTCGACTCACCACCTAGACCAGAGCGTGTGGCTGGAAAAACATCAATTAGTGACCCATCACCAAACCAACCACCATCTTCCACCACTTTCACCCACAACACACCAAACAACCCCTCCGTCCTTACCCAACCGTGAAATAGAGCCTCCCCATCTCAGTTTCGCACCACCAGAACAACATCACCACAAAACCACCAATAACCAAGCCCAGAGTGACGAAAGTCCAGGCAGCGTCACAATCTAGGTCGCGCAGTGGCAGTTTGAGGTGCGTGTGCTATGGATCTGGATGGAGGTCATGTGTGGCGCGGAGGCTCGAGGTGGATTGCGACCAGATCTGGGTTCATGTGGATCGAGGCCGAGGACGACTCATGGTGGCTCCGGTCGACGTGGGTCATCTGGTTCTGCTCGCGACCTGTTCTGAGGGCTGTAGTTACACATCATGAGGGTGGTCATGCTATACTAGGTATTGCCATTACCATTGTTATAAATCTTATTGTCAATTTCAAAGCTTGGTATTTTACAACATGTCATGGATTAATGATAGATAAGTATTCATATGTTCAATGTACAAAAGTTAAATCCATGGTTGGAAACAAAGAAGTAAAGAAAAGAAAATAGTATTGTCTGAGATGAAAAATTACTTGTTTAGTTGTTGGGTTAGGCATATAGTTGCCCCTCCCTGTTCTTCACTTTAATAGTAGAGGTTACGTTGTGGCTTTCAGTATCAAACCTCTCCCTTGATTAAGGTGAAATCTGTGCTACATCTTGGAATGTTGCCAACAAATGTTGCCAACTAGATCAATGTCTACTTAAATTTTCTTTTTCTTTTGACTGGTAGGGGAAAGAAAAAAATTAGTTTATCTCTCTGTAATTTGTCACTCTTGTAATTCCAAAACTTGATAAAAGATCATCTTGGCAAGATACTAGGTAATTTTTAATTTGGTTTTGACTATTATTTTCTTGTTATAGCTTCTTTATCTGAATTGGATCCTTCTTTGTAAGCATTTTATGAATTTGACAAGATAAGCTCCCTTCCCTTTATTACAAATAGTTCTTATAAGCTCATCACAATATGATAGCAACTGGAGTGGAGATACTGATAATGACAATACTGAAGATGATATTGTATTTTTAGTAGCAATGACGACTATATTAATTATTGATCATAGTCTGAAATACTTATACAAAGAACCATGTCAAATTGGTGCATTAACAGGGCACAATTGGGTTCAAGAAATATTAGTTGGCCATCAAATTCGTTGTTATAGGATGTTTAGGTTGGAAAAACATATTTTTTATGTCTTTTGTGAGAAATTAGTTGAGCATGGGTTGACGCCGACCAAGCATATGGGGGTGTTAGAAATGGTTGCCATGTTTTTGAATGTCTTTGGACATAAGATAGGTAATAGAATGATCCAAGAGAGATTCCAGCACTCAGGCGAAATTGTTAGTAGATGTTTCCACAAAGTTTTACTGGCTTGTTTAAAGTTATCAATGATACTGATTAAGTCACATGATCCCTCTTTCTAGAATATTTATACAAAAATTCAACATGACTCAAGATATTAGCTCTATTTTAAAGATTGTATTGGAGCAATTGATGGAACTCATATGGCTTGTGTAGTGCCTCAAAGTGAGCATGCGAGATTCATAGGTAGAAAAGGATATACAACCTAAAATGTCATGGTTGTATGTGATTGGGATATGTGCTTCACATTTGCATTGGCAGGATGGGAAGGTAGAGCACATGATGTTAGAATTTTTCATGAAGCACTGCATGATGCAAAACTGAAATTTCACACCCTTCAACAGGTTTGATATTATAAATGTCATTTACATATTACTTGGATGCTTTTTTGTTTCCATTATATTTGTCTTGAGTTTTTTTTATTAAAAAAACTCTTGGTTAGACAAATATTATTTGGTTGATGCTGGCTATCCAACACCCATTGGCTACTTGGGGCCATATAAATATGAGCGATATCACCTTCCAGATTTCAGGCGAACTACCAGGTTTAACAGTCCCAATGAACTCTTTAACTATTTTCATTCTAGCCTAAGGGGCACCATAGAAAGAACATTTGGTGTGTGGAAGAATAGATTTGCAATTTTGAATCGCATGCCCAAATTTAAATATCGCACTCAGGTTCAAATAGTTATTGCTACAATGACAATACACAACTTTATTAGACAAAATAGTGTCACAGATGTTGAATTTAATATGTTTGAAGTTGAAGAAAATATATCAAACAATGATAATGATAATGACAATGACACCAATGATGCTGATGATCTACCTGAACCAAACATGGATTATATGTCTTCTGAGTACAGGGATCATATTCAAAATTCAATTATAGATGAAATTGTTGAAGCTTTTGTAGTAGACTAGGCATTTGTGTAGCATGGTATGTCTTGACTGGTTAACTATCTTTTTTATTTTAATTTTTGTGGCATTAATATATTAATTTTAAAATGTGACAATGTAATGCGAAGTGGAAGAGCCATTCTAATACCTATCATTGGTAACAATGAAAAATTGTGGTTTATCTTGTGGATTGTCTAACACATGTTACTAATATTGCAATTATTTTTTTTTTTTCCTTTAGTTATATTAAAAATATGATATTTCTTAAATTTGACATTAGGGTAATTTATTTAATATTTTTAAAATTCCTTTTTAACTTCTATTGTTGATATCTATATTGTCTATAATTGTATTATTATATGATAAATGATGTTCTCGAATGTAAGTAAGAAAGAAAATAAAAGGGTAAGATTTATTTATCACTCAAATTTTTTATTTACTATTTTTTATGCTATGATATGCTTTGAATTACTCTCTCTTCTATCTTAAAATGCACTAATATTATTAAAATAATGAGTACCATTGAACTAATCCAATATATATATATATATAATATAATAATCATTTTGACATATTTATAAATAATGAAAATGAGTTGTGTATGTAAAGTCATTTAACATTAAAAAAATATTACCCTACAAGTGGAAAAAAGGATAAATTTTTTTTATGATAAATAGAAAAAAAATTAAAGAAAAGTTTTTTTTGGGTGAAGTTATATGAAAAAATACATCTTACTAAAGAAAATTTTATATGTTATTAAATATCAAATTATCTAAATAAATAACTTCATACCTTTTTTGATAATTTAATGCATAAAATTAACTTTTTTATATCATCTAAATAATAAAAATTGATTCGATTATAATTGATTATAATAAAAAAATTTATATAATAATCAATTATTAAAATAATCAAATTTATACAATTGAATTAAACATATACTTATATTAAACATATTTTTTAATTTATATAAAATAATGATTAATTTTAATATTTTGATTGATTATTATATAAATTTAATTTAAAATATTTATAAAAACAGAGCAAAATAGGACGAGATAGGTGCAAGTTTTAAGTTTTTTTTTTACGAGCAGATTTAAGTTTTAATTCATAAACATGTGGGGCAAGGTTGGATTGAGAAAAACCCTTTACCTGCCCCATTCTCACGCCTAATATTTGATTAAAAAATTATTAAATAATATTTTAAATATAATCTAACGAATTTGGGTGAGGCTAGTGCACTAATCCAATAGAAAGCTACAGAAGAGTGAGAGTCCAACCCATGCTCCATTAACCAAAGCTGCTATTGGATTTTGGGTGATAGCAAAAATGTAATGAACGCATAGATAGTTATTAGAGGTGATAAAATGGATTTAATGATTAATTCGTTATTTTTTTGTGGGTTGGGTTTAATATTTTAACTCACTTTTAATTTTTAACCCGCATAATCCGTCCTGCATAATTCGCGGATTAAGAGGGGCGGGTACGGGTTAGTCCGTCGGGTTAAGTTTTTTTTTTTAAGTATTACAAATTAGTCTTATTATTTGTATTTGTGATATTTTTATGGATATGATATTAAATTTATTTTATTTTTTATTTTTTAATTTCTATAAATTATAATTTTTTTATTTTTTTAATTTTGAATTTTTTTTATTTTTTATATATTTTATTTTTTTTTTAGGATCAACTCATATTTTTTTTTTATTTTTTTTTTACGCGGATCAAACCATCAACTTACACTAAAGAAGGGTGAGTTAACTCTTTTAACTTATTTTTTAAGATGAACTAGCCCATCCCACCTTATATTTTTATAAATTAAATACGAAACGAGACGAATTAATTCATTTTATCACTTTTAATAATTATGGATGTTATGACAAAGTCCTGTGAGGCTTATTGCAGGGAAAGATACACTGATCTGGCCTCATAGTAAAGAAGGTGAGTGCAATGTCAGAACTGGTTACCATATTGCTAAAGGAAGTTCTGAGCCCAGCCCAGATTAATCCTAACTGGGTTTTAGACCCACCGCTTGCAGTAGTTCAAGAGCTCAACAGAGATTAGCTTAGATGTCGCTACATCTTCTCAAAGTGTATCTTTTCCTAGATCTTGTCCTAGTATGCATGCTTACTTTTGTTTTATCTATTTTTTTTTAATCATGATTTTTTATATCACTTTTTTTTATATTACTTTTTATATTATTTTTTATATCATTGATTATGTCACTTTTTTTTTATCATTTTTTTACTTAATTACAATTATTAAAATATATAATAAAAAGTGATGTAAGATAAAAAAATAATTTTAAAACATCAATTTTTTTTTTGTCATGACTTTTGTTTTATCTGAAGCACTGTGAATGTACTAGGTTGGGTTGTTGCTCTTGGTTGTATTGGATCTCTGAACCTCGGACCCCAAAAAAAAAAGTGTTTATAATCTATCGTATAAAGTGCAAGCAAAGGCAATCTCAACAGTTTTTAATTGTTGACAAAAAAAAAAAAAAACAAACAGTTTTTAATTAGCTACATATGATTATGGGAATCATTTTATTGCAGGTGTCAGTTGAGAAGGGTTTTAATTAAGGTTTTCCTAGCCTGCACCACGCACTCCATCACTGGACGCCATTCCTGCCAGCTTGCATCATGATCATGGGAATCATTTTATTGCAGGTGACTTGAATGTGTAGTTAAAATTGATTTATTTTAGAAGACAACAGTGCCCAAATTGGAGGAATCTTAGCATCCCTTCGTTTTCTCCTTTATAATTATAATATGTGGAATATTAAAAATATGAGTAATGATATATCATTCTATTCAATCATTATAATAATTATCTTAATACTAAATAAAGAAAGTATTAAATAAAAAAATAAATATATCTAATGTCTTAAGAAATATAAAAAGTATTTAATATTTTTTCATTTAATAATTAAAAAGATTAATAGGAAGATTAAATAGGAGATAAATTATTTCTCTAAAAATATACTCTTTATCACATTTTTTAATATTTTTTTATTGAGTCATGTAATATACTAAAATAATACTTAAACTTGATTATATGTTACTCAAAATTAATTATACGTTAATCGAGTTAATTACATGTTGATCGAAATTGAGTGTTATTTTAATATATAACGTAATTTAATAAAAGAGAGTATATTAAAAAAGAATGTGATAAAGAATATATTCTTAACATTACTCTTATAATATAGTTATTTTGTTATTTTTTAATTACTTGTAATTTAATGGAATTTACTATTTTTTCTAAGAGTAAATTGTCCCTCTGAGGTTGCTTTATGTGATACTAAACTAAATTTTTGTCTAAAAGATATGCACTAATCCATCCCATTTCGCATATTGATTTCGAAACTCTCTAAACTATTGGATACATGATGAATTCAGCTGTTGTCATCTAACAGTTTCTATAATTTATTTACTTTAAGTTAGTACGTTGATATATAAAAGATTGCTATATGTCTTCATGATTTTATCTGGTGACAACAGACAAAAAGATTGCAGCTAGTAAAGTCAAACAAATCAAATATCATTGCCCTATCAAAGCCAACGCTATGATAAGATCCATCAAAATACAAAAATTCGTGAATTTAAGATGGTACTTATAATAAAAAGAAAACATTAAGTCAGAAGCAGCTCACGATATTTAGTGGCCTAGAGTAAAATTATATAATGAGAAATTTTCTTATATATTGAACATAATATATATATTTTTATCTAAAATTATCTTTAATTAATTTTACAATTAATTTCTAATAATTTATCTTTTTTAATTGATAAATAATTAATCCATTAAGTCTTTCTTAAGACATTGTTAGTCTTAAGTGAAAATTAAAATTACTTTAGAATGAAAAATTTACTCCATCTAGAAAGCAGAATTAAGAAATGGACCATATTATAAATTCAAAAAAATAATTTTACAGGAAAAAGATTAATAATTAATATGAAAAATAATTATTCAATTAAGAATTGATAAGGATTGTAGAAAGTGCGAGACAATTAAAATTTAGAAGGAACTTTGAGCATAGACATGAGAGAAAATGTGTTCATATGAATATTTTATTAGTTATATTAGCTTTACATAATTTGAATATAAATTATATTATTTTATAGTTATATTATTGTAGGGCTTATTAAAATAAAGGGCCTAAAGCAACGGGCATGAGTTTCGACCACATGTCGCTGAGGGGGCATATATATGCATGTTTGGATATGTTGTCAAACGTGCCAAATTTCCGCCGGTTGTTGTGCATTATTCCACATCCACATGTCATGTGAGTCTGTTACTTAACGCATGGTTCATTACTCTTGAATATTCAGCCTCTTTTAAGCCAATTGTTGAGAAAGACCTTGCCAAGAGGGGGAAAGAAAGGCTTTATTGCTTAGCATTTGTTAAGAATTCAACTGTAAATGAAAAGATATTTCATATTGAGAAAGAATAAAAAAGTAAGGATAATATAAGTAGAAGAATTCATAAATTTAATGTTATAAAATTTTGAGTTGAGATATGATGTCAAACTTATTATTGTAATTCTTCTTTAAATCTAATGAAAGCAAATTTTCTCGATATTTCGACCTCACCCGATTCTAACAAGTGATATCATAGTTTAATTATTTACCTATGAGAATGATAAGTTTGAATGACACAAGTTACCACAAGTAGAAAGGAAAAATGACATATATACTATTTGTGAAAAAAACTATATTTACATATATTTACTAATGAAAACCCAAAGATAAATCTGATGAAGAATTGACTTTTGAATGTAAGATGGTTAGTGGCTTGATTCGACAATGGATAAATGACAATGTTTTGAATTATATTACTAATGGCTTACATGCCAAAACTTTGTGGGAAAAACTTAAGACCTTTGTATGCCTCTAAATTTAGGAACAATAAATTGCTTCGTTAAAACAAGTTATGAACTTGAAGTATAAGGAGAATAGTTTTATCTCTAATCACTTGAGTAAATCTCAAGGGGGCTTAGACCAGTTGTTTGACATAGGTGTTAAATTTAAAGATGAAATTTTATAACTTTTGTTGCTTAATACTCTGTCTGATTCTTGGGATAATCTTCAAGTGACTTTCACTAATTTTGTTCCTAGAGGTGTTGTGACCATGAATTATATAAAAATCACAGTCTTGAATGAAGAAGGTCTATATTGAAAAGAAATGGACAAAGTGAGGACTATATAAGTAGAAAAGACTCATAGACTTAATGTCATAAGGTTTTGGGTCAAGATGTGATCTTAGGTTCATTGTGTGGTTCCTCTCTTAGCTTATTTGATGGAGATCTCTCTAGTGTTTTGGACTTCCCTTGACCTTAACAAGTGATATTAGAGCCAATGGTTGATTGGTTGGTGTTGGTTACTGCCTTTATTAAAAAAGAAGAGCTATGAACAATTAAAGCCCATGTGGAATGGCAAGGCATGACTCCAAGCCATATTATGAAGAAGAGATAGGCACACACTATGGCAAAGAGCAAGTGGCTCTTGAAAAGTGGGATGAGTGGTATAGAGATATATGACTATTGAAAACTGGGCTAGATGAAAAATAAGGCCCGATGATACCATCAAAATACTCAAAAAAAATAATGTTTCTGCTCGAGAGGGAGTATACTCGTGCAGAAGACTCACATTTGAAGGGGAGATTATTAAAAATTTAAGCGTGAGTGAGAAAGATGTTCCACATTGAGAAGGAAAGGAAAAACGAGGAACATATAAGTGGAAGGATCCACGAATCTAATGGTTTTAAAGTTGAGATGTGGTGTCAAGCCTATTATTTTGATTCCTCTTTGAATCCATTAGAAGCAAATCTTGTAACACCCTCCCTAGGGCATCACATTTCCGACTCCCGACTCATAATCTGAAAATCAATTCGTAAAAGGTTTGAGTTATGAAAATATGGGTTTCAAAATTTTTTCTTTACTGAAACGTAAATTTACTGAAAATATTAGGTAATATTGAAAATCATATTTCAACTATTCATTATGCAATATTGATAACAATTAATATTTCACAATTTAAAGAGAAATGTAAAAGTAATGTGACTTTTTTTTTAACAAGTAGCAAACCCCATGACGGGTCCTACTTAATAAGCACAGACAACACTAACGTTAAAACTTAACATACTTATTGTTACAGATCCATCTTGTTGCATCGAATGGATATCCGTTTCTACATCTGTTCTTTGTCAACACGCACACCTTCGAGTTTGAATGTCCACTCCTTATTGTTGTCATCCATCTCGAGTATTCATTGTCCGTTATGTCTAAGACAACTCGATCCTTCTATTATTTGATTTTAACAAAGTCATGCACGAAGAAAAACAACATAACAAAGAGTGAGATCTCTTACGCCAATACCAACATGGCAAAGACAGAGATAACACAAGCTTGAAGAATATCATACGGGGATATCATATCAAACTTCCAATAATATATTCTATATTAATCAACTATCATCATCAAATCATTTATCAATTCAATTATCATAAACAATAATTACGATAATGTCCTAATTATTATCATCATCATCCAAGTATTCAAAACAATTGTCATAGCCAATATTCCTCAATTAATATATCACACAGATATAAATGTTCAGATTATGCATGTACACAAGACTCGATTTCCTACTCCATGAAGCTAAACTCAGGTCAGAGAAATGATCGAAAAGACCTGTCGGTACCACGTGCCTCAGACCACGTGCTTTAATTCTCATTTCAATTTTTACACATCTAGCACATATACGACAGTCTTTATCAGATCTTGATTAAAAATAGTGTCTCGGTCAGGATCATCGGTGTGTTGCATCGGTCTAACCTACGGGAAGAAGCGCGACTAACCACCCGTGTAAGTAACCCGCACCCCGATGCCCCCAAGGTCAACAAGTGACCTACACTACGCATATCGCACCCACTCAAGAGGTGTGTTTCTCCTAGGCACTCAGCCATATCCAGTCCTCATCGGATCATTCTAATGCATGTATAATGCGCCAAATCCAATCACGTACATACAAATATGTCATTTTCTCACAAAAAAGTGTATGGACACCGGTTCAACAAGAATCATATTGTACTTTCAATGATGAAAATTATGTTATCACATTTTCATAGTTGTAAAACACTTTTACCGTATTTTCACAATCGCGTAACATTTCACGCATTACGTTTTTCACAATCCAAAAACGTTTCTATTATGTTTCCACAATACCATAACACTTCTTTTATATTTTCACAATACTGTAACACTTTTGTTACGTTTTTAAAATTTCAAAACATTTTTATTACGTTTTTACAATACCGTAACACTACTATTACGTTTACAAAATTTCGTAACATTTCTGTTACGTTTTCAAAATGATGCAACTCTTCTGTTGTACTTTTAAACCACGTACTAATTTTTAATATTTTTCTCAATCGCGTAAAAATATACGTTTCTCAAATCGCATAGTATTTTTTCACTGTTTCAAAATCGCGTAACTTAAAAATCATTCTTTTACGTCACGTAAATCATTTTATTTCATTTTTAAAATATTTAAAACACTTTTCAAATCACATAATGATTTTCTATCATTTTCACAATTACGTAAAAATATTCTATCACTATTCAAATCACGTAGTGATTTTTCAACAATATTTCGATCGCAGTAAAATATTTAAACGCTTTCCAAATAAGCGTAGAAATATTTAAACATTTTTCAAATCACGTAGAAATATTTTATTGTATTTCAAATCGTTTTTAAGATACGTAAAATATTTTTCAACATTTTACGATCACGTAAAATATTCCTCAAAATTCCAAAACACTATTTTGGACTTAACTAAATCAATATCATTTTCAATACTTTTTTAAATTGCGTAGCTTAAAAATCACATTTTTAAGATATGTAAAATATTTTTCATCATAATTTCATTACAGAAAATATTTCTTAACCATCAAAAATTCCTTTCAACTTTTCTCAAAATAATATAACTTTGTATTTCATTTTTTTTCACATTTTCTTACTCAAGAAAATATTTTTCCAAAATATAATCCACAAAATCATTTTTCCATTGCTATAAATCAACGTTTCAAAACTTAACATTTTTCTAACGTATTTCAAAACTTGAAAATAAGTTATACGTTAATAAATTTTCAAAACACCATTATATTCTCCATTTTTCCCAAATCATTTCCAAATACAACTTTCTTCAAAATAAATTGAAGTTCGAAAATATTTTCGTTTACAAAAACTTGATTTTCTCAAGTGATAAACGCCTGATTCCTTTTTCAAAATCCTCAGTATTAAATCCATTCACGTTTCCACTTTGAAATTCACTTTGTTCATAAAAATCAAGGCATTACAAGCCTTCAAAAACGCGATACGACTATTGAAATCATCAAAATATTTTTTTATTTTAAATAAATATGGTTTTTACACAAACAAAACCATTAAAGCCATCAAATACTTTTCCTTTTAAATTGATATGGTTTTTTACACAAACAAAACCATTAAAATTTTGTTTTCAAAACCGAAATACCAATGGTTATAAAACCAAACCCATTTGTTCAAATTCATTTTTACTTTCTTTACAAATTCTTTTTTACTTTCTTTGCAAATCCTTAAAATCAACGTTTGCTCGTTTCATTCAAAACTCATGTTTAGAAAAACAACAGGATCTTTTTACACAAAATAAATCAATAAAAATTCCTCCAAAAATCATATTCTTGTTCTCTTGAAAAACAAATCCTTTATTTATTTTCCATACTCTTCAAATCATCCATTTTCATCTTTTATGAAAATATTAATTTGTGAACACCTGTTTTGAGGTGTCTTGTTCGAAATCCACCATGTTCTAAGTACTCAAAAATCAATTCTTTTGTTCTTGAAAATTTTCAACATGAACCCTAATCAAGGGCATCAAAACCGTAGCTCTTCCTCGGGTATTGGAGCCAAAAATCAATTTCCTTTCCACCATCAAGTCATGGCATATACATATATATATTTCATCATAAATAATATAAGCATACCATCAAAACCATAAAATCATGCAAAGCATATCAAGCATAGAAAATTAATCAAAGCTCATAAACACCCACAAATTAATTACATGACCATGGATATGAATCCTCACATGGATTCCACATCCATCAAATAAAATACCATCTCTCACCACCATGCTTGGTTGGTGAGATGGATCTCCCTCTTACCTCTTGAAGATCCTCCAAAGCTTCTTGATTTGTTTCTTTTTCCAAGTCCTTCACCACCAAGGGCTTCTCAAATAAAAAACAAAACACAAGTTAATTAACATATCAAGCTTGATTAAGAGGAACCATGGATCAAACATGGTTTAGATCATGAAAAAGAGAGAAGAAAATGAAGTTTCCTTATACTTCACCTCAAAAATCCAATAACTTTGATCTTGAAGAAAGTCCATGAAGATGAATGATTTAGAGAAAATCTTCAGCATGAAAGTTGCTTAGAACATCATGTAGATTCAAGATCTATGGTTGGATGAAATTAAAAGAGATTGGATGGTGATTTTAGGGTAGATAACCGAATGGTTTCTCTTGAAGCACAAAGATGAAATTTTTTATTTTTGATAGAAACTTGAAGCTTGAATTTGAAGATCAAGATGAATGATTTTGGAAAAACTCATAACTAGAGATGTTCTTAGAATGATGTAAGGATTCAAGAAACTAGGTTGGGTGAAATTAAAGAGTTATGGAAGCCATACTTAGGAGTCATGACCGAATCCATCAAGGAGAGAAAAAAGAGAAAATTATCTAAGAGCTTCAATTTGGAGAGAAGGAGAAAGAGAATGGATAGAAGACTTAGGAGTTCAAGTGAGATAAAATGAACATAAACACCCCTCCTCCTTTGGTGATTGCCGTAGGAACATGTAGGAAAAGAAAGTGGAGAAATTTCATTACCACTTATGACTAGCATAAGACATAAGTCATCAATTTTGGCTTTCTAATGTCTCCTTGACCGTGGACAAGTTTTGAAAGAAAAAGGTGAGAAATGTTATTGATAGAAAGGTGGCATGAATTATCAAGAGTTAATTTTTTTGGCCCTCCAAAGACTACTTGGCCATTGTGACTGATATGGACAAGATGCAAATGGTTTTGATGTCGACAAACAATGAAAGCAATGGGAATACAATGATCAAGTATCAAGGAACTCAAGCTTAGCATATAGGTTATAGATCTAATGTAAAGGTATTCTAGAGATTCACCTCAAGCTCAAATGTCTTCCTTAAAATGCTTTTGTAAAATGGTTTTTCATGTTAGGATCAAAAAGGTTTTATGCAACAACTCCATCGTATCTAATGTCCTAAGTCTTTTTTGAAATCTTACCAGCCTGTTGATAAACATTAGGAGCCAAAAATTCATGGCCCCTAACCGATTAAGACCAGCTCCTAACCGGTTAGTTTGTTCAAACAAAAGCTTTGCCTCGTTTTTTATAACATGCCTAACCGATTAGGCAAAGTAGCTAATCGGTTATTTTATAACTCAGAGGCCAAAAATGTTTTGTCCTAACCGATTAGGTAGAAGACCTAACCGGTTAGTATTACTTCCAGAAGTCAAAAATGTTTTGTCCTAACCGATTAGGCAGATGGCCTAACCGGTTATTCATAAACTCAGAAGTCTCTCTAATCCTGTCCTAACCGATTAGGCAGATGGCCTAACAGGTTATTCATCAACTCAGAACCCACACTGGTAATGTCCTAACTGATTAGCTTGTAGGACTAACCGGTTAGCATCCTTCCTAGAACTCATTTTCGTGGTGTCCTAACCGATTAGGACACATTCCTAACTGGTTAGTTATTAAACCAGAACACTTCTCCTTACGTCTAAATGAGCCCCTAACCGGTTAGGATACATGGCTAACCGGTTAGCCTATGTTCTGGAAAAATAAGCAAAAGCTCGTAACGACTATATTGCTGAGCATTAATTGCTCCCAACCACTTCCAACGACATTAAATAACACTTACCTATATATTTGCATGTTGGGCTTCGTTGGGAGGTTAGAAAAACAAAAACTGAGTCTATTCTTCTGGAAAATTTGTATTAAGCTTTAAACAAGTTTTTATCATCATTCTACAAAATCCCTTGATTTGAGCTTGAACTTGTGTGAATCCCATATACCATAGTGCTTTAATTTGTAATACTTGCTCTAGAGAGAGTTTCTTCCATTTAAATCTTATACAATCTGTTAAGTGAGGGTAAGGTATCCTTCAAGTATTGTAAGGGTGAGGTATTCCTTGGAAAATAGAGGCTCAAGCATTAGGGTGAGGTATCCCATAGTGTTGAGTGCTCAAGATTGTAGTGGTTGTCAAGCACCCATTGAAGCTTGAAGATATAGTGGAAAATCTCAAGTTGTTGCTTGGGATTTGGACGTAGATTACAAGCGGATTGGTGATCGAACCAGGATAAACGATTGTGTTTGTTCTCTCTAAACCCTTCTCTTTATTTGGTTTACTGTTTTATTGAATTGATTAGATATTATCTCCTTTGGCTATCACATTTATAAGTAAAAGTGTTAATCTCATTCATCCATTTATCTCTAATCGTTCAATAGCTTCAACGAAAATTGTTTATCAAACGATTTGCGAAAGATTTGCTAACTTGTTTTAATTACTCAATTCACCCCCTTGAGTATTGAGGCCACTTGGTAACAAGTGGTATCGAGCTAGACTTTTGTATAAAGAGCTTAGCGGCTTCAAGAGAAGTGATGGCTTCAAATGGTTTTTCAAATGAAAGTTCTTCTATAAATAGACCTCCTTATTTCAATGGGGATGGTTATGCCTATTGGAAAGAAAGGATGAAAATTTTCATTGAAGCTATTGACTTAGATGTGTGGGGACGTTGAAAATGGTGCTTTTGTTCCAACACAAATTAAAGATGGTGTGAAAATCAATACACCTAGAAATGAATGGACCGATGATGATAAAAAGAAGGTTCAATACAACTTGAGAGCCAAGAACATCATCACCACATCCTTGGGGTATGATGAATTCTTTAGGGTGTCAAATTGTAAGACCGCAAAAGAAATGTGGGATACCCTTCAAGTAACTCATGAAGGGACTAGTGAGGTAAAACGATCTCGGATAAACACTCTTACTCATGAATATGAATTGTTTAGAATGAATTAAGGTGAGAGTATTTAAGATATGCAAAAGAGATTTACTCACATTGTTAATCATCTCATCTCATTGGGAAAGATATTCCCTAATGAGGATCTTATTAACAAAGTCTTAAGATGTCTAAGCAGGAGTTGGCGACCCAAAGTTACGGCTATTACGGAATCAAGAGACTTATCAACAATGTCTCTAGCCACCCTATTCGGAAAGCTTCAAGAACATGAGCTGGAATTAAATAGGCTCAATCAAAGTGAAGAGCAGGATAAAAACAAGAAGGGAATTGCACTCAAAGCCACCTCTTCCATACTTGAAGATGATGATGAAGATGGTGAAGAGGATGCTGAAAATTTTGAACTAAGTGAGGAGAATCTTAGTCTCCTTGTGAGAAAATTCGGAAGATTCCTAAAGAAAAAGGGATTTCAAAGAAGACCACCCTTTCCTCAAAAGAAGGCATATCACAAAGGAGAAGGATCCTCAACTCCTCCAAAATGCTACGAATGCGGAAAACCGGGGTATATGAAAATGGAGTGTCCTATATATCTCAAGAAGACAGAGAAGTTTGAGAAAAGACCCTCCAAGGAAAAGAAAGGAAGAAGGGCATACATAGCTTGGGAGGACAATGACTTAAGTTCTTCCGACGACTCGGAAAATGAAGAAGCCCATCTTTGCCTCATGGCTCAAGGAGAAGAAAGTGGAGAAAGCGACACCGAGGTAACCTCTTCTAACCTAGAACCTTCACCTAGTTATGATGAATTGCAAGATGCCTTTCAAGAATTGCATGATGAATCCTTGAGACTCACTAAAATGATTTTGTCTTCAAATAAAACAATCTCCCTATTGACAAACAAGGTTTCTACTTTAACTAAGGAGATAAATGAACTTAAAATTAAAAATGAGACCTTAGGACTCATAGATGCTAATTCATCATGCATGACTTGTTCCTCACATGATAATGCATCCATTTCATTACCTTGTTCATCATGTAAAGCTTTTGAAAAAGAAATTGAAGACTTGAACAACACTCTTGCGAAATTCACTTTTGGAAGAGACAACTTGAATGTGTTGTTAGGGAGACAAAAATGTGTTTTTCAAAAAGCCGGTTTAGGATTTAATCCAAACAACCATAAAAAATCTTATAAAAACTTCTTTGTTTCCTCAAAAACTTCAAGTAGCCCCTTTATCAAATGTTTTCATTGTGCTAGGAAAGGGCATAGTGCATCCACTTGCAATGTTAGAAAGAATATAAACACTAAAGTTGGAATAAAAAAAGTTTGGGTTCCTAAAGGCACCATGTCTAACTCTAACACACAAGGACCCAAGACAATTTGGGTACCAAAAGTTAAAACTTGAATGTGTGTTGTAGGTGTGCTTGAAGACCAAGAGCTCAAATTGGTATCTTGATAGTAGTTGCTCCAAGCACATGACCGGTAATGACTCCAAGTTCTCCTCCCTTACTCACAAGAAACATGGTCATGTCACATATGGTGATAACAACAAAGGGAAGATTCTTGGAATTGGCAAAGTTAGTAAAATTCCTTCATCATCTATTGATAATGTTTTACTTGTTGAAGGACTTAAACATAACTTGCTTAGTATTAGTCAATTGTGTGATAAAGGCAATAGAGTTATATTTGATTCTTCTTGTTGCATAATTGAGGGAAAGGATGATAAGCAAGTTAGGTTTGTTGGTCATAGGGTCAATAACATATATATGATTAGCCTTGATGACATTTCCTCAAATGATGCTAATTGCTTTATGACTAGAGAAAATGATTCATGGTTATGGCATAGAAGAATCGCTCACATTCACATGGATCACTTAAACAAATTAGTTTCTAAAGAACTAGTAATTGGTCTTCCAAAGCTCAAATTTGAAAAAGACAAACTTTGTGATGCATGCCAAAAGGGAAAACAAGTAAAGGTCTCTTTTAAAGCTAAAAATGTGGTTTCAACTTCTAGACCTCTACAACTTTTGCACATGGATCTTTTTGGTCCCTCTAGAACTATGAGCTTTGGTGGGAATTACTATGCCTTAGTGATTGTGGACGATTTTTCTAGGTTTACATGGATATTGTTTTTATCTCACAAAAATGATGCTTTTCAATCGTTCAAAAAGTTTGCTAAAGTTATCCAAAACGAAAAAGGTTTTTGTATTACATCCATAAGAAGTGATCATAGTGGTGAATTTGAGAACCATGAATTTGAAACGTTTTGTGATGAACATGACATTGAGCTTAATTTTTCAGCCCCTAGAACACCACAACAAAATGGTGTTGTAGAAAGAAAAAATCGATCTTTAGAAGAAATGGCAAGAACTATGCTCAATGAGGCCAACCTTCCTAAGTATTTTTGGGCGGATGCGGTTAACACCGCTTGTTATGTTATGAATAGGGCTCTAATAAGGCCAATTTTAAAGAAAACCCCCTATGAATTATACAAAGGAAGAAAACAAAATGTCTCACATTTTCATGTTTTTGGATGTAAATGTTTTGTTCTAAATAATGGAAAGGATAACTTGGGGAAGTTTGATGCAAAATCTGATGAGGGAATCTTTCTTGGTTATTCTATACATAGTAAGGCCTTTAGGGTTTATAACAAACGAACTATGACCATAGAAGAGTCCATACATGTTGCATTTGATGAGACTAACCCAAACGAGCCAAGAAAGGAGCTTGTTGATGATGTTGCAGAAATCCTTGCAAGAACTCACCTTGGAAATCAAGAAGAAGAAGTCAAAAAGCAAGAAGAAAGCCCATATGATTCCCCAAAGCAAGAGGACTCTCAAATCATGGATCTTCCCAAGGAATGGAGAACATCAAGATATCATCCTCTTGACAAAGTGATAGGTGATGTATCAAAGGGGGTAATAACTCGTAACTCTCTTAGAGATGCTTGTAATCATATGACTTTTGTTTCTCAAGTTGAACCTAAAAACATAAATGAGGCCATAAATGATTAATATTGGATCTTGGCTATGCAAGATGAATTAAACCAATTTGAAAGGAATCAAGTTTGGGAATTAGTTCCAAGGCCTAATGATCATCTTATAATTGGCACCAAATGGGTTTTTAGGAACAAACTTGATGAAATGGGCTTAATAATAAGAAACAAAGCTAGGCTTGTAGCTAAGGGTTATAATCAAGAAGAAGGTATAGATTATGAAGAAACATATGCTCCCGTAGCTAGATTAGAAGCCATTAGAATATTACTTACATATGCTTGCATCATGGATTTCAAACTTTTTCAAATGGATGTCAAAAGTGCCTTTTTAAATGGTTTCATACAAGAAGAAGTATATGTGGATCAACCTCCTGGCTTTGAAAACTTTGAACTGTCCAACCATGTTTTCAAACTTAAAAAGGCCTTGTATGGCTTAAAACAAGCTCCTAGAGCTTGGTATGAAAGGTTGAGCAAGTTCCTTTTAGAAAATGGTTTCTCTAGGGGAAAGGTTGACACTACGCTTTTCATCAAACACAAAAAGCATGACATTCTACTTGTTCAAATATATGTTGATGATATTATATTTGGTGCTACTAATGACTCTCTATGTAAAGAATTTGCTAATATCATGCAAAGTGAGTTTGAGATGTCTATGATGGGTGAGCTCAACTTCTTCCTTGGTCTCCAAATCAAGCAAACAAAAGAAGGAACCTTCATAAGCCAATCCAAGTATTGCAAGGAATTGCTCAAAAAGTTTGGAATGGACAATGCAAAGCATATGGCTACTCCTATGGGCATCTCTTGCTATTTGGACAAGGATGAAGGAGGTAAATCAGTAGAAATTACAAAATATAGAGGTATGATTGGCTCACTCCTTTATCTCACTGCAAGTAGGCCTGATATAATGTTTAGTGTATGCATGTGTGCTAGATATCAAGCTAATCCTAAGGAATCACACCTAAGTGCTGTTAAGAGAATAATGAAATATCTAATTGGCACATCACAAATGGGTTTGTGGTACCCTAAGGGTGCCTCATGTAGTCTTATTGGGTACTTCGATTCTGATTTTGCTGGATGCAAAATGGATCAAAAGAGCACTAGTGGAACATGTCACTTGCTTGGAAGCTCACTAGTTTCTTGGCATAGCAAAAAACAAAATAGTGTGGCATTGTCCACAGCTGAAGCTGAATATGTTGCAGCTGGGAGTTGTTGTTCTCAAATCCTTTGGATGAAACAACAACTCTTGGACTATGGTCTTGAGCTTGACCATATTCCCATAAGGTGTGATAATACTAGTGCAATCAACTTGTCAAAAAATTCCATTTTGCATTCTAGAACTAAACATATTAAAATAAGACATCACTTCATTAGAGATCATGTTCAAAAAGGTGATTGCATACTTGAATTTGTTGAAACAACTAAGCAACTAGCTGACATTTTCACTAAACCCCTAGCAAAAGAAGCATTTTTCTATATAAGAAATGAACTTGGAATATTGGATCAATCATGCATCAGTTAAGTATTTCCTGCATAATCCTAACACTCATGCATAAACTTGCATCTTTCTGTATAATCATGCCAAATTACCGCATAGTCTTTGAATTTCTCTTTATATTTGAATCCAATACTAACTCGAGCGTCGGAGTTTTTCCCTTATTTTGTTTTGCAGGAGCTGAGTTCATGCTTAAACCCCCTCCTCCCAATTTTCTGTAATTCTAATTCTGTTGAAGAACTATGCATTCTGGTTCTCTTGAAGAAGAAATATCAATCCATAAGTCAGAAATATTGGTTTGGAAAGTGAAGAAATTCATGATGGAATTAAAGTGAATCTCAAGAAGACAAAGGGTTGATATGTTTCAAGGGGTGATCTCATGAAGGAGTTCTAGTTCTGAAAGTGAAACAACCAATTGGAGAAGGGAACAACTTGAATGATTAGCCTTTGGAAATGTTCTGGCACTTGGGAAGGCTTTCTGTCAAGCCTAAATAATCGATTAGGCAAGCTCCTAACCGATTAAGTATACAAAACAGAGGCCTCGTCATCTTTGGAAATAACAAGCTAATCGATTAGATAAATAATCTAATCGGTTAGTCAAGTAAACAGAGGCTCGTACGTTCACAATCTCAAAGAAGGTAATCGGTTAGACCTCTTTCTCTAATCGGTTAATGCATCTGGCAGAAGTCCCTGTAACATTTCCTAACCGGTTACTCAATTATCCTAACCGGTTAGCGACCCACAGAAACCCACCTTTGTGAAATAATGAACCTCTAACCTAGGTTAGCCAATATACCTAACCTAGGTTAACCCCGTCCCCTTTAAACTCAACCCTCACCACATTCACCATTTACGCTGTTTGCCCTTCATCTCCACTATCATCTTCCTCCTCTCAGTCTCTCCACAACCCACTTCCTCCAAATCCATCCCTACCACCAATCCAACACAATACCACCATTTCCTATCTCTTCCATTTCCTCTTTCTCCCTTTTCCTCCATTTCACCGTATACATTCCACCGAACCATACCTCCATTTTCATCCATGACCAGCAGCTCATCTCAACCAAAACGCTCTCGTACCAAAAACCCCAATGTTTCCCGTCAACCTGAAGACTCTTCACTCTCTGCCCCTGATCTCTCAAACGCTCTCAACATTGGAAGATATTTTTCTCACAAATCTCAAATAGAGTCATACACACTTGGGTTTCATGCACGACGCCTCATTCAGCCCAAGTTCATGGACTGGGTTTTCTTCGAACAAGAAGGCTTTACATCCTTCACCGAACTCTTGGAATTTCGGGGCTTGAAAACCCTTGTCACCACCAACCCAGGTTACTTCTATCTTGAACCAACTAAAGTCTTTTTTTCGCAATTTGTCTCTTTCGGTACAAACTTGGTGTCTCGAAATCAAGAGACACAAAATCGGTGTGTCACCAAGTCGGTGGACTACTTTGTTTGGGCTCACTCACTCACGGAGCCAAACTTACCGAGAATGACGACCTTACATGGGCAGATTTTGATAGAGCTCGAGATGTACAAGACATGATTCAACCAGGTCCTGTCGTGCCCCCGGGATCTTTGACTACTGGTTTTCTGAAATTGCTGGATCGCCTTCTTCACTTTGTGGTCACCCATATCTTGGTACCAAGGGCAAGCAACTATGCCTTGGTTGAAGAAGATGATATATTTGTGATATGGGCTCTTAAAAGTCGCAAGAAAATCAACTGGCCACACTACATTATGCACAACATAAAGAAAGTCAAAGACAAGGCAATGATGGATCTCGCCTTTTACGCCTTCCTAGTGGCTAAAATTTTGGATCACTATAAGGTCAATTTGAAGGACGATGGAGTCATCTTCTCTGCTGGTCCTCACAAATTTGGCCTTGCGTCTCTAAACCGAATGAATGCAAAGAAAGTCGATGGAGAATGGATTTAGTCGAAGAAATGAAGCGGCAGCTCCACAAGGCGAATATCCTCCTGCACCTACTGATGACCCTATGGAAGAGGCCCCGCCACCGACAATGAGCATGTCCTGGCAGAATTGCAAATATGCAAGCCAGTATTGAAGCCCGGATTGCGGATCTTAAAGCTTATCAAGAACACAGCAATTCTACTATTTATGATCGCTTGAGCGCTATGGAAGGACGGCTGGATAGGCTTGAGCATCGCTTTCTATCATGATTGTGCTGCTGCACTAATTGTCTTTGAACTCTTTCTCACTTTGATTAGCTATCTTATTTTGGATATTATGGGAGACTTATCTAGCATGACTGATGACTGTTTATCTTTGGCTTATTTTGGTAATCCTAATAGTGATCTTTGCTTCTTATTTTTGGATCTTGGATATTTCTTTTAAGTATGATATGCCTACTAATGCATTTTTTTTTATGGTCTGACTGCTTCTGAGTTACTAGAAAATGCTTAATCTTATGATTCAGTTCTGCATGCTTGTTCTTGTTTCATACCCTAGGCTACTGGATTTCTTTTTGATTATGCCAAAAGGGGGAGAAGGATAACGGTCTTTCTATTTATTGAGAAAAGTAAGAAAAGTGAATGTGTTATGATAATATAATATATTGTCTGTTAATGGTCCTGGAATCCCAAAACAAAGGGGGAGCTGTGCATCTCTGATTCAAGCACCTCTTGAACAAAAGAGGGGGAGTAAGTCTCCATATTCCATTCTTATTTCCAATTATCATTTGAACTAATCTCTTTCTCAATAAGTGTTTGTCATCATCAAAAAGGGGGAGAATGTGACTGATATGGACAAGATGCAAATAGTTTTGATGTCGATAAACAATGAAAGCAATGGGAATACAATGATCAAGTCTCAAGGAACTCAAGCTTAGCATATAGGTTATAGATCTAATGTAAAGGTATTCTAGAGATTCACCTCAAGCTCAAATGTCTTCCTTAAAATGCTTTTGTAAAATGGTTTTTCATGTTAGGATCAAAAAGGTTTTATGCAACAACTCCTTCGTATCTAATGTCCTAAGTCTTTTTTGAAATCTTACCAGCCTGTTGATAAACATTAGGAGCCAAAAATTCATGGCCCCTAACCGATTAGGACCAACTCCTAACCGGTTAGTTTGTTCAAACAAAAGCTTTGCCTTGTTTTTTATAACATGCCTAACCGATTAGGCAAAGTAGCTAATCGGTTATTTTATAACTCAGAGGCCAAAAATGTTTTGTCCTAACCGATTAGGTAGAAGACCTAATTGGTTAGTATTACTTCCAGAAGTCAAAAATGTTTTGTCCTAACCGATTAGGCAGATGGCCTAACCGGTTATTCATAAACTCAGAAGTCTCTCTAATCCTGTCCTAACCGATTAGGCAGATGGCCTAACCGGTTATTCATCAACTCAGAACCCACGCTGGTAATGTCATAACTGATTAGCTTGTAGGACTAACCGGTTAGCATCCTTCCTAGAACTCATTTTCGTGGTGTCCTAACCGATTAGGACACATTCCTAACCAGTTAGTTATTAAACCAGAACACTTCTCCTTACGTCTAAATGAGCCCCTAACCGGTTAGGATACATGGCTAACCAGGTTAGCCTATGTTCTGGAAAAACAAGCAAAAGCCCGTAACGGCTATATTGCTTGAGCATTAATTGCTCCCAACCACTTCCAACGACATTAAATAACACTTACCTATATATTTGCATGTTGGGCTTCGTTGGGAGGTTAGAAAAACAAAAACTGAGTCTATTCTTCTGGAAAAATTTGTATTGAGCTTTAAACAAGTTTTTATCATCATTCTACAAAATCCCTTGATTTGAGCTTGAACTTGTGTGAATCCCATATACCATAGTGCTTCAATTTGTAATACTTGCTCTAGAGAGAGTTTCTTCCATTTAAATCTTATACAATCTGTTAAGTGAGGTAAGGTATCCTTCAAGTATTGTAAGGGTGAGGTATCCCTTGGAAAATAGAGGCTCAAGCATTAGGGTGAGGTATCCCATAGTGTTGAGTGCTCAAGATTGTAGTGGTTGTCAAGCACCCATTGAAGCTTGAAGATATAGTGGAAAATCTCAAGTTGTTGCTTGGGGACTGGACGTAGATCACAAGCGGATTGGTGATCGAACCAGGATAAACGATTGTGTTTGTTCTCTCTAAACCCTTCTCTTTATTTGGTTTACTGTTTTATTGAATTGATTAGATATTATCTCCTTTGGCTATCACATTTATAAGTAAAAGTGTTAATCTCATTCATCCATTTATCTCTAATCGTTCAATAGCTTCAACGAAAATTGTTTATCAAACGATTTGCGAAAGATTTGCTAACTTGTTTTAATTACTCAATTCACCCCCTCTTGAGTATTGAGGCCACTTGGTAACAAGTGGTATCAGAGCTAGACTTTTGTATAAAGAGCTTAGCAGCTTCAAGAGAAGTGATGGCTTCAAATGGTTTTTCAAATGAAAGTTCTTCTATAAATAGACCTCCTTATTTCAATGGGGATGGTTATGCCTATTGGAAAAAAAGGATAAAAATTTTCATTGAAGCTATTGACTTAGATGTGTGGGACGCCGTTGAAAATGGTGCTTTTGTTCCAACACAAATTAAAGATGGTGTGAAAATCAATACACCTAGAAATGAATGGACCGATGATGATAAAAAGAAGGTTCAATACAACTTGAGAGCCAAGAACATCATCACCACATCCTTGGGGTATGATGAATTCTTTAGGGTGTCAAATTGTAAGACCGCAAAAGAAATGTGGGATACCCGAAAAAGTAATGAAGTGATATAGCAAATGAATAAAATGATTTTGGCCCCCCCACTTTTTCCTTGCATTGCCGTGGAGCTTCCTTGAAGTAAGTCACCATTATTGACTATTTCTTACTTTGTTCTATTGATAGAAAATGATAGGAATTGAATTGTAATAATTTGCTTTACAATGGATGCATTGCCGTAGAGTGAAGAGAGAAAAGAGTGATAAAGTGTGATAGGAAATGAAATAATTTTGGCCTCCCTCCAAGAAATTTCTTAAGGATGCAAACAAAGAAATCATAATCAAGGATGATGTAATATCGACCATACATGTAATAATGGTCATAAAGTCTCCTTTAGCTCTCCTAATTCACTACAAAAACCGTCCCCTTCTCTTGCTTCTTCAAAGTGTGATTAATTTCACAAGTCACCATCTTAAGCATTCTAGCCATTGATTAATTCAATGGTTAGGATTTAGGTAGATTTTTAATTTTAGAAGACTAAATCTAAGGCCATTGGATTTTTCTCCTTTAAATTCTAAATTTTAGATGTGTCTCCAAAATTAAGGGTCAAGATTGCTTCTTCAAACTTTAAATCCAAGGGTCCTAATTAGTCTTTGCTACTTTAGAAAGACCAAATCTCCACCATTGATTGATTCTTCATCCAATGGTCATAAATGGTCTTTGTTATTTTTTAAGATTAAATCTCCACCCTTGATTTAATCTAAATCCAATGGTTATAAATGGTCTTTGTCATTTTTCAAGACCAATTCTACACCTTTGATTACATCTATGGTTGATATCAAAGCCTTCCTAACTAAGCTTATTCTCACACCATTGATTAAATCAATAGTTATTATCCAAGAACGCTTTATTAAGTTTGTTTCTTAACCTTTGATTAAATCAATGGTTAATATTCAAACTAAGTATTCTCATCCAAGGGTATAAATCAAGTCAAGCTCTCTTTGTTGACTATGCAGTATAATATTTATTCTTGTATCCTACAAATAATATTTTTACTGTATTTTTATCATTCGATAATTAAATACAGTATAAAATACAATATAAGAAATTTTCTAAAACTGTTTCCAGATTCAAGTTTAGTAAGATCCCCTGTTTCTGGCTAAACAGTACAAATTTTTCTATGCGTAGAAATTTTTTTTTACTTTGTGGGACCCACCTGGGCCCACGTATGGCCACCTGGGCCCACATACACCCCCCGGGCCCACAAATAGTAAAAAAATTCATAATCATCCAAAAAAATCACAAAAATTATAAAATGTACAAATATCAAATCAGATTACGTAAAAAAATTACCTAACGGTAAAAATTAAATTACGTAAAGTTTTCCCCGGCCCGATAATTTTTATTTTCTTGACACGGAGGAAATCACTCAAAACGATCAAATACGCTGACGGAATAAACAAAATAATTTTACAGTGCACAGAAATTACTAAACAGTAAAATTCTGTTAACTGTCAAAATTACTGTTTAAGAAATAGGAAATTTTGGGATGTTACAAATCTCCCCAATAATTCAACTGTTGAAGAATTACATGTTTAGGGTTAGAGGAAAAAAAATAGAGAAAGACAACTAAACTATAGTAGATTAAGAATATTATTGATAGGAATGAGATGTGATACAATTTCATAATCCCGTACTCTTATTTATACTAATACTTAGGTGTCCAAGTCCATTAACACTAAGACTAAGAACCCTAATATCTCCTAACACTTCCCCTCAAGTTAAAACTTACTAAGCTTTAGTTTGTTACAAGTAGCAAACCCATAAACATAAAACAAATAATAGAACCCTATCTTTATCCAAAAACAAGAAGAGAAACTCGGCACAGTGACGTTGAACCATTCAAATATGACATAAAGAAGAAAAGAAGATGTTGAACCATCCAAGCGTCCAAGAAGGAAGAAAAAAAGAAATTGGGAAACTCTTACTCCTAAACCTGTAGCACCATTGCTAGTGAGAATCTAGGGTGACTCCACCTCGCTGATAACCCTTTCTCACTGGTGGCTCCATTTAGTGGGCAATCTTTTCCTCTAACATCTTTAAGGCGACTCCACCTCGTTGGTTGCTCTTTGTCTGTAACTGGGAAGTCCTTTCCTCTAAGCTCAAGGTACACCAACGAAATCACAAGAACATAAAAACACAAGAAGAATAGAGAAACTATATAGAACAATAACTTCCACCTCAAAATCCCATGCATCGCAACATCATCAAGAAGCCATCAAGGAGAACAACACCCAAACAAGAATCTTTCCCTGAAACAAGGCTTGGACCAGCAACTATCAATCATCATCAAACTTCAACCTAGAAAACCCATAAATCAAACCTAAAAACTTCGCCTGAAGTCTTGCAGAACAATCAGCTTCACCCTCAAATGTGGCAGTATAACCACCGGTGGCCACCACTTAGCCGAAAAACATCAAATGATAATCATATCTTGCTAATGGTCACAAAACACCATATTCACATTGCAGCACCAAAACAAAACACACCAAAGCACAAATCATCTCGCCAAAGTCTTAGAAAGCTCCAAATAGTCTCCAAGTGAACTTTCAACTTCCATATTCCACCCAATACCATAGAATAGACTAGCCAATCCAATGAATCTAAAGCTAAGACTCTTCCTGAAGAGGACAAAAAGATCAAACCAAGAAAGAGGGAAAATATCACTAGAGAACACCAAACCGCACAAAAAGGGGCTAAAATAACTATAATAGAGATATTGTCGGACCTCTAGCCATCGGCGCACCTTTTCGGCCACAGTGCGCTCTTATTTGTACTGGAATCATGAGTTACCGGCCACCCATTACATTTGGGTCTCACATACCCACATTTGAACCCCTCAACTACCACGATCTTAGTTTGTAAACCACACACCATCCTCAGATCTGGACAGGAAACTGCCATCGACCTCAAAACTGACCAAAACCACCCAAGACGTCGCCGACCAGTCACCCTTCATGCATTCAGGCCAAATCGTGGCTGCCCACCTTAAACAGAACCAATCTCGTGATAGCCTAGCACACCTTCACTCAACACATTTAATCTAGGCTGCTAGGTGTTAGGTCACTGCCAGTGCTCACACCGGAGGACCGATCTATCACCGGCGACCCTTCGTTGGTTGCTAGAAAGTTCAAATGGTAGCCTCCCTTGGCTGCACAAAAGCCAGAACTCACGATTTTCTTTTCTTGTCTTTCTCTCTCTTCTTTTTTTTTTCAAAAACACAAACTACTCAGATAAAGAAAAATAAGACAAAAAACTACTAAGAGAATAGACAAATGAGTTCAATGAACTTGAAATAGCAGAAGGGAGAAACTTTTTTCTCAAGGTGGATGGTATCGCTTTGATACCATGTTGAAGAGTTACATGTTTAGGGTTAGAGGAAGGCAAAGAGAGAAAGACGGCTAAACAATAGTAAACTAAGAATATTATTGATAGGAATGAGATGTGATACAATTCCATAACATAGTACTCCTATTTATACTAATACTTAGGTGTACAAGCTCAAGCCCACTAACACTAAGACTCATAACCCTAATATCTTCTAACATCAACTATGACAAGTATTGGAGAGATAACGATGGTTGGTGGATCTATGTGTGGGGTCTCTTATGTCAAAAGTTTTCCTCACGACATGGAGGTCAAGTGGCATGTTCCATTGATGATGGATGACGACGATACAATTATGAAGATAACATGTGTGGTTGGGTTAGGTGAAGAGTTGTAACACATATGGAGGTGACATGGCTCTTGGAAGCAAGCTTAGTAGATAAGGCTTTTGGTGGTATCGTCAAATACTCAAAAGACTTCCACTTGTAGGGATTGTTCGTGTGTGAAAGACTCACTTGGGGGAGAGACTTTTGAGAATTCAAGTATGAGTGAGATGTGGATGAAGAAATCTCACATTGAAAAAAAAAAAGATAATTGAGGACTATAAAAGTGGGAAAGACTCATGGACATAATACCTTAAGTCAAAATATGGTGTCAGACACCCTTTAACAAATAAATGACAAGATATGGAAGGGGCTAAAAGGATGGAAAGAAATATTATTGTCAAAAGAAAGTAAAAAGGTGTTAATTAAGGCGGTGGACTAAATAATTTCTACATACTCCATGAGTTGTTTTAAAAGTCTTACCAATTTGTGCAAAGAGCTTGGTTTCATGATGAGTAGATTTTAGTGGGGGTAATCAAATAGAGTTTAGGAAAATACACTGGATTAGCTGGGAGAAATTATGTTGGCCAAAGGAAGTAGGAGGTATAGGATTCAGGGACTTGCATACTTTCAGTCTAGCCATGTTGGCTAAACAAGAGTGAAGGTTGCTTTGCTACCCTGATTCTTTAGTGGCATGGTTTTTGAGAACTAAATATTTTTTTACCAGAAACTTCTTAAATACTAATATGGGATCTGATCACTTATTTAGATGGAGGAGTCTAGTAGAGGGTCGTAGGTACTAGAGCTAAGTACTATGTGGAGAGTGGGTAATGAATTCTCCATTCTAGTTTAGAAGGATTTATGGTTATGAAATAAAGGAAATTTAAAGTGCGAACCTAATTAATCTTTGATGTCAAGGTTGAACGGGTAGCTAATATTATGCTTGTTGAACCAAGAAGGTGGAATGAAGACTTAATTAAGGAAATCTTTAACCCAATTGATGTATTGTTGATATTAAATTTGCCATTAGCTCAAGGAGTTCTAGATAACTCATCTTGTTGGGTTCATGAAAATACAGGTGAATTTTTTGTTGAAAGTACTTATAGGACAACCCAAAATTAGTTCATTACAAACATTATACAGATAAATGTTATAGAATATTGATGGATGCAAAATCCTATCCCCAACAATAAGCTAAGATTTGATTATTGTCATATTTAAATCTTGCCAATCAATTGTTATATAATATAATTATAATGTAGTTCTAGTTTAATGGTGAGCAAGGGCCACTTCCGTAGAGGATTTGGTCTAAACTTTAAGAATTATCTAGTCTAGTAAAATAGAGTTTTCTTTTAATAGTTAAAAATAAATAAAAAGAACAATAATAAAACTAAAATTGCAATGAGATGATTAATTGTAATTGAAGATAACAAAGATAAAGATCGATTAAAGGATCAATATCTACCACTAGACTTTAGATAGGGTATGATATACCACTAATATATATTTGATTTTAATATTATTCTTCAATTCTTAATTGAAACTAATAACCGTAGACAGTAATCAATGCACTTTACTACCCCTAATGTTTCCTTAGTTTGTTGTTAGGTAAGAATGATCTATCCTCTACCTAATCTCTAACCACTAAACAACCTAGTAAAGTACATGATTTAATTTATGACGACATTAAGATAAGAAAGATAAGCTATTCTACTCACCAATTGCACCACCAGCAGGGATCATTTAACCTAAGTTATGAACTTCATCAATCATAAAAAGATATAGGCCTCTAAGTTAGTCATGAATGGCTACCAAAGGTTAGAAAAATAAGGTAGTTCTGGATCAAGTGTCTTAAACTAGCAATAGAAAAATGCATGATCTATATGTTAGTCCAAGGTTTCAAACTAGATATATATCCTAAGTGATGATAACAAACATAATGCATAATGACTTTGATGTGTACATTTGATCCCTATTAAGATTATTATTTGTGTAGGACTTTAAAGAACTATCTTTGGATAATTGAGGACAAGATCTCAAGATAAAATGCTAGAAAGAAGAGATAAGACATTCAAATGTGCTACTAGAAGTTCTACTGTACAAGGACTTATGAATCGAAGCCTACATAGAGTTATAATTAGAAGATTCATGGAAATAATTGAAGAGATAATCAATGAAGACTTGAAGAATCCATGGAAGGCAGAAGTATTAAATTTAGGAAGTTGGACAATGAAGAAATAAGTTAGTGCTTCTACTTTTGAAGGTTGCAAAGTGTTGATCCATGACGAAATATTTTTTAAAGTAACATAGAAGAATTTATAAAGATAAGATATTTGGGAAGACTTGAAGACTTCATTTAAGGAAGCAACTCAAGGAAAGAATTGTTGAGGATGCATGTCAATCAAAGACATGTTTGCTCAAAATTCTATCAATAAATTACAGTAAAAACTCTAGATTAGCCACTAAGATAAGTTGCTAGATGAAGTCGATGAGCTATAGGATGTATGTCAAAATATTTTCAAGCCAAATGGGTCTAGAATGTGATAAAATATTCCTAAAGTATTTCAAGGGCCTTGCTATTGGGAATTACGAAAACAAAACGCAAGAGAAAAAACAAAATTCTCACCAAGGATTCATGTGAAAAGAGGATCATAATCCGTAATTTTTGAGTTCACCTCTTGATGCAAGATGAAAAACAAATGATGTGAATCACCAACACCGTAACAGCGACGATGTCTATGCGGTATCCAAACGAACAGACTCATAAACGTCTAACGTCTGCAATCTTGGAGTCTCATGTCTCTGACACAATGCTAGTTGTGAAGAGAAGAGAAACTTGCAACTCTCTCACTCACTATTTCTATAGGTGCGGGTAAGGTTCTATTCTGCGTACTTAACAGCCCGCTTAACAGTACTATTTATAATAGTGACTGCTTTAAGTGAGTGAGAGCAGTAGCAGGATTAGCTGTGCAACCCTTGGACTCATCTGTTATAAGTTAGGCCCACGATAGAATCCCAGACCAACTTGGATTCTTATTGCTCCAATTTAGTCTGCTCTATGTGTGTGACCCTGCATGTTCTCACAATGTTAGCAATAATATTAAAATCCTATTTTAACATTACAAGTAGTGAGCAGTATCTAACAACACATCACTACTACCCAAGTAATAAGAATGTCAGTGATTTGACATAATTTTTTTGTGATTAATGTTTCCGTGTAGTTTAGTCCATTTAACTAGATATCTAGATTAAACACAAGGCTTGGAACGTGTCACCCTTGTATAGTTCAATCTTCCGTTTTCTGGTACTCGAGTAGATGTAGTAATAACAAATGAGATTAACATCTCACATTGACTAATTTGAGCATGACCATGCATTTCGTAGTCTCACTCAAACAGGGGGCCCGAAGATATCACTTCTGTTATATATGAGGGACAAATCCCACTGAGGTTACTCATATTCCTCTGCATGATTTGTAGTATATCTAATAACTAACTTTATAATCACCTTATTACAGATGACGTTTGATGGCATTAAAATATACAACTCATCATGTAAATCATAGTGATTTCAGGTCAAAGAATCACATACACCATTATCATTATGAGAATCGCTTATGACACTTACGTAACGATCTAAGCAGAATTCTCATGGTGGGTCAGTCTAATATATCATTACTCTAATATATATCCATGTGAAGACTTGATATCTCATATCCATAACCCGTGAGATGTGGCCATCAGTCTACGCACATACTAGTCTCAATGCATTATTGTTGTCCTGATTAACAATAATACTTGACTAGGGACATTTAAGAATAGTGTTTTGATTTTATCTAATAGGATCTCATGATCAAGTCATCCACTTAATATCTTATGGCATAAAACTTACTATTCTAAGGACTTTATTATGCTTATCATAAATAACACACAATAAATGAAATGTCTTATATATTAAATAAATAACATAATACAATATAAGTTAGTACGGTCAAAATAAATTAGCCTCTAGGGCATACACCAACACTTGCAACATTTAGAATGGTACAAGAAAAAGCAAAAATATAGTTGAGCCAATAAGATGCTATCTTTTGTAAAATATCTTCAAAAGGACAAAAGCATTATTTCAAATTTGGCCTTAGTGCCTATGTAAAAAGACTCTCCAAGGTCATTCTTCTTCTTTAATAAAAAGGTAGCACCTTGGAGCAAAATAGAGCACAGACCAGAGAAGATTTTTTTTGCATATTAGAACTTTCTTTGAAGACCCTTTCTTGTATTCATATTCTTGAGCTTATTTGAGATTATACACATTGCAGAGAGTGTTCAAACCTTTCTTTAATTTCTTGTAAAGCCCTTTGTGGGTGTTTGTTCAAACCTGTGAGCTAAGAAGGTCTGAGAATGACCGTGAGACTCAATGTTAAGATCTGTGGTGCAACTAGCTTGGAGAGGCTAGAGGATTCAAAGGCTACTCGGTGATTGGATAGTGGAAAAATCTCACATTGGGTGGGAACTGGATGTAGACTCCATATTGGAGATCAAACCAACATAAAAAATCTTTGTGCAAGCTTTCTCTTCCTTTTCTCTCATTATTTTATGCTTATGCGATTGATCTAGTTTGTTGTGTATTAAATTCTGTGTTTTTATAGTAGTGAATACATCCAAAAAGATGCCTTTTTTATAGTCCAGGCAGAACTTTTTCTGCTTCTTCAACTTGGGGGAGCATGCTTAAGGGAGGTCTCCTTATCATCACTTGAAGACGTCCCCAGTGGCCTATTGTTTATTGCATTGGCCAGTTGCCTCACTTGAGTTTCAAGAGCCTTGATTGAAGACGTTTGGCTCTGAAGAAGAGAATCATTTTTGGCCAGATCAACATCGGTTTTAGTCATCTACGAATCAGTTTTCACAATGAATTGCATGAACATGTCTTCCAATACTGGTTTCCTTTCTTGCGATGAGAAACCAGAAGGATACGATGGTCTCTCATTGCCAATAGATGAAGATGCTGGCCCTTGGCTATCCCTCCATGAAAAATTGAGGTGGTTTCTCCATCCAAGATTGTATTGCTGTGAGTAGGGGTTGTTCTAAGATGGCAGATAGTTTCCCGCATATTAAACACTCTCTAAAGTGGATGGACAACTATAGTTGGCATGATTGTTCTCACACCAGTCAAACAACACGAAAGGGCTTTGATTAGGGCCTGTACCCAAACTGTCGAACTTGTTTGCTAATGATACCACCTAAGCAGACAAAGATGTGAGTGCATCAACGTTATGAACTCCAGCTACCTTCCTTTGAGTGTTTCTTGTTGAAGGCCATTGGTAGCTGTTGACGGTCAATTTTTCCAACAGTTAGTATGCTTCATCGAAAAATTTACTCAATAATGAACCACCTGTAGCCGCATCCACAATTGGATGATTGTGAGGTAGTAGTCCTTTATGAAAGGAGTAAATCTGGTGCCACGAAGGAATTTTATGATATGGGTACCTTCTAAGCAGATCATTGTACCTCTCCCATGTTTCGTACAAGGATTTAGATTCTGACTGGGTGAATGAAATGATGTCATTCACTAACCCAGTAGTCTTAATCGGAGGAAAATATTTGGTGAGGAATTTTTTGCACATATCCGCCCATGTAGTTATAGATCCCGTAGGTAGAGACTGCAACTAATTCTTATCTCGATCTCTGAGAAAGAAGGGAAAGAGCCTGAGGCGAATGACATCTTCTGAGACTCCATTGTGCCTGAAGGTGACGCAGATCTCTAGAAAGTTTGACAAATACGCATTGGGATCTTCATTCAACAAACCACTAAATTGTATAGATGTCTGAATCATTTGGATAATGATCGGTTTGATCTCAAAATTATTTGTGCGGATGGGAGGCCGCTTGATACTTGATTGGAGATTTTTCATTTGAGGATTAACAAACTCTCTCAAAGGCCTCGTATGATCATTATTTTTTGCCAATGATGGTACCTTATTCACAAAAGAATGAAATATTAAATTAAAATGTAATAAAAGAAAAGACTTGAATTAGAACTAACAAAGCTCGATATCAGAATTAGCAATACAAAAATTAATCGTAGTCCCCGATAACGACACCAAAAACTTGCTGAGTCAAAAACCAACTGTTCTTTTGCTAATCGCAAGTGCACGAGTCACTTAAGTAATAAAAATGATAAGTAAGATCATCTCCACAGGGACTATGATAACTTCCAAAGCTAAATATTAATCTGCAACTTAATTAATTCTATTCAAGCAAACGTAAAGTGGAAAATGGGTTGATAAATAAATTACAATGCATAAAGAAAATATAAAGATAAGTTGAGAATATAGAGAGTCCTTTTTCACCCCATATTTCAATTGATAACACGCAATCCTCTTGAGCAAACACACGATTAGATTAGGTTAGCCTGAGAAACTAACTTAATTAAAAGCCTATGTCTAGGACGATTAACCTTATGCTATTTACCTAGTTCACTATGCGTCCATAAGAATCAGAGCAAACAACAAGCATTAAGATCGATTCTCAACTAAGACTATGCACGACTAACATATATATGTTTATCCTATTAACGAATCAATCAATTCTGCCATTGGAATGACATCGAACATGTATCTACCAAACAAATGATCTAAAATCTAAGGTCCTATGTTTAGGCTCAATAGATTTCAACAAATCACCCACAAGTTGATCAGACAAATAAGAACATTAAGCACAATATGATAGAACAAAACCCAAATCTTTCATATAAACTCAAAAGGGGTACAAATCAATCAATATTCAAAGGAAGATTCAAAGAATGCTCTAAACACAACTAGCTACACCTTGAATACGAAAATAAAATACAAAAATCCGTATTCGAGATAAATGGGAGAGAGAGAGAGAATAAGAAACAAAAGAAGAAGCCTCAATGGGTTGAGCCTTGATATTTGAATCTCCTTTCAAGATAAAGAGAACCTTTGATATTGGCTCATTCAATCCTCTTTTAACCCCAAAATGTCTTCCTAGCTGCTGGATTCTCCAATGGGCAAAAGCCCCAAAATGTGATAAGAGAGACGAAAGAGAGAGAAATGGAAGAAAAATAGAAAAACCTCGGAGCACCCCTGAAATCTGTGTTCCATATATTTATAGACGTACAAATTTAGCGCATCACGCCGCGACGTTATACAACACGCGTCGCAGAGTGCAAAACTTAGGACACCAGCACTACGACATGCATTTCCTTGTGCCGTGGTGTGACAGTCTCGGGATGATAGGGTGCACAAGCAGAGAGCAAGACGTCGCGTCGTGCAGCTCTTTGCATCACGACGTGATGTATTGGAGCTTGCCTTGTGATTTATCTTCCATTGCAGGACCTTTACTTACTTCAAGTTAGTTCTTTTGAGACTATCTTGCAATTGAGAAATTACCCAGTTAAATACAAATGCAATCAAACTCAATCTAATCAAAGATTAGGAAGGATTTAAACAAGATTGATAAAGAAGACCTCAACATGGATTTTACATGAAAATGAGGCTAAAGCCTTCTAACAATGCATCACAACAAGGACAAAGCCATCAATAATACATAGAGATAGGACACAAATAACTACATACCATGGAGTTATCAAGGATCTAAACACTATTAAAACAATGGGTCAATTCTTAAAGATATCTTTTGGAAAAAGCTCTATGTCCCTAAAGTTTTAAAAAAAATTCAATTTAATCCTAAAGGTTTTTTTTTTGTTTCAATTTCATCGCTAACGTCTGAAAAAAGTTTCAATGCCTTTATTGCAAACACCGTCTATTTTCCAAATAGCGATGGCTAACGTGGCTGTTTTTATCCTATATGGCTATTTTACACCTAACATAGATCCCATGTGGTTGTTTTTATCCTATGTGGCTATTTGGATAATGACTGGTTTGATCTTAAAATTATTTACGCGGATAGGAGACCGTCTGATACTTGATTGGAGATTTTCTATTTAAGGATTAACAAACTCCCTCAGAAGCCTCGTATGTTCATTGTTTTCCACCATTGATGGTACCTTATTCACAAAACAATGAAATATTAAATCAAAATGTAATAAAAGAAAAGACTTGAATTAGAACTAACAAAGCTCAATATCAATATTAGCAATACAAAAATTAACCGTAGTCCCCGACAATAGTACCAAAAACTTGCTGAGTCCGAAACCAACCGTTCTTTTACTAATCGCAAGTGTACGAGTCGCTTAAGTAATAAAAAATGATAAGTAAGATCGTCTCCATAGGGACTATGGTAACTTCCAAAGCTAAATGTTAATTTACAACTTAATTAATTCTATTCAAGTAAACGTAAAGTGAAAAAGGGGTTGATAAATAAATTACAATGCATAAAGAAAAGATAAAGATAGGTTGAGAATATAGAGAGTCCTTTTTCACCCCCTATTTCAACTGATAACATGCAATCCTCTTGAGCAAATAAATGATTAGATTAGGTTAGCCTGCGAAACTAACTTAGTTAAAAGCCTATGTCTAGGACGATTAACCCTATGTTATTTACCTAGTTCACTATGCATCCATGAGAATCAGAGTAAACAACAAGCATTAAGATCGATTCTCAACTCAGACTATGCATGACTAACAAGTATATGTCTATCATATTAACGAATTAACTTATTCTGTCATTGGAATGAAATCGAACATGCATCTACCATACAAATGATCTAAAACCTAATGTTCTATGTCTAGGCTCAATAGATTTCAACAAATCACCCACAAGTTGATCAAACAAATAAAAACATTAAGCACAATATGATAGAACAAAATCCAAATCTTTCATATAAATTTAAAAGGGGTACAAATCAATCAATATTCAAAGGAAGATTCAAAGAATGCTCTAAACACATCTAGCTACACATTGGATACGAAAATGAAATACAAAAATCCGTATTCAAGATAAATGGGAGAGAAAGAGAAGAAGAAACAGAAGAAGAAGCCCCAATGGGTTGAGCCTTGAAGCTTGAATCTCGTTCCAAGACGAAGAAAACCTCTCATCTTGGCTCCTTTAACCCTCTTTCAACCTCAAAATGCCTTCCTAACTACTGGATTCTGCAATGGGCAAAAGCTTCAAAATGTGATAAGAGAGACAGAAGAGAGAGAAAGGAAAGAAAAATAGAAAAACCTTGGAGCACCCCCGAAATCTGTGTTCCACGTATTTATAGACGCACATATTTAGTGCATCACGCCGCGGCATTACACAACATGTGCCGCGACGTGCAAAACTTAGGGCACCAACACCGCGACATGCACTTCCTTGCGCTGCGGCATGACAGCCTCGAGATGATAGGGTGCACAGGCAGAGAGCAGGATATCGTGACGTGCAATTCCTTATGCCGCGATGTGATGTACTGGAGCTTGCCATGTGAATTCTCTTCCATTGCAGGACCTTTGCTTGCTTTAAGTTAGTTCTTTTGGGATCATCCTGCAATTGAGAAATCACCCAGTCAAATACAAATGCAATCAAACTCAATCCAATCAAAGATTATGAAGGATTTAAACAAGATTGATAAGGAAGACCTCAACATGGATTTTATATGAAAATGAGGCTAAAGCCTTCTAATAATGCATCACAATAAAGACAAAGCCATCAATAATGCATAGAGATAGGGTACAAATAACTACATATCATAGAGTTATCAAGAATCCAAAGACTATTAAAACAATGGGTCCATTCTTAAAGACATCTTTTGGAAAAAGCTCTATGTTCCTAAAGTTTTCAAAAAAATTCAATTTAATCCCAAAGGTTTTTTTTTTGTTTTAATTTCGTCGCTAACGTCTGAAAAAAGTTTCAATGCCTTTATTGCAAACACCATCTATTTTCCAAATAACGATGGCTAACGTGGTTGTTTTTATCCTATGTGGCTATTTTACACCTAACATAGATCCCACGTGGCACTTGACATGGATCCCATATGACATTTGACGTGGATTCCACGTTGCATTTGACCAGATTGAAGCTTTTATGAAACATGAGGGACGTAAATAGGACAAAACAAAAACTTTAAAGACTAAATTGAAACGTTCGTGAAACGTGAGAGACGTAAATAATATTTTAGCAATTTGGTTATGTACATTTATATATAAATTATGTACATTTATATATACTGATAACTTATGTATTTTCAACAATAGAAAACAAATCATAGGCACATTCAAGAAAGTTAGATGTCGTGCATACATGTTTTGAAATAGAAGATTACAAACACAGGATGAAGAGATCTCAATAGTTTTTAATTAGTGAAAAATAATCTCAACAAAGAAGATATCATAGATAATATCCACCAACAGATTGTTTTTTTTTTTGGATTGTTAATCCATATTTCATGGCTTAGCTAAAGTAAGATTTGCCAAAGAATTTGTCACCGAGTTACAAAGCCTATGAACATCGCTACAACCAAATTTAGAAAATCAAGAAGCATATAAATGACAATATTTTAGTTCGATCCTGCCGATTTTGATCCTGCCAGATGTCAGTATTACTGCGAGGTGGACTTCAGGACCTTTTCCTTTAGTGCAGTGGGCTCTTCTTAGGACTAGGGTTTCGTTTTCTTTTAGTCTATCTTCTACGGCGTCCATTATTTTGGATATAGCTGATGTATTGATCCAGTCGTTCTGTCCTAATTAAGGATTCAATGGCGTCATAGAGTTAGAAGCAATCTTCTGTCTCGTAGCTATAACCCTTGTGCCACAAACAATGCTTTGTACGATCCTTTTGGGCGTACTTCTTCAAAGAGGGTAGTATCTTATTATCCCGGAACTCGGTTTGTAACACTTTCTTCAGAATTGTTGAGTGTAGGTTGAGTATTTGGTCCGAGGTGGATCTTCCTTAGATGAGTTCCAGGGCTTAGAGGAATTATGGTTGCTTTCCTGGTAAATGGGCTCACCCTTATGCAGGCTCCTCTTATCCTTAGTAACATCTTCCAGGTTTATGTACTTCTGGGACCATTGCCAAAATTCTTTCATATTATCTGGCTTTTTCTTCGTCAAAGATTGAAAAAACTAGGAGTCAAACCGGAGGCCGGTTTTGACATAGTGGAGGGCAATCCTCTCATCGAAGTCTTCCACGTTGATACAAGTCATATTGAACCTCTTAAGGTACTCGCAAAGGGGCTCATCACGCCTTTGACGAATCTCAGAAAGAGATTCAATAGACTAGGTTGTTCCTTGGCTACTGGTGTAGTGGAGCAAAAAACGTTGTCTGAGGCCTTGTCAGCTGGTGACAGATCCTAGTGGAATAATTAAGAACCATATGAGGGCTGCCTTCTTTAAGGAAAGAGGGAAGGCACGACATAACAATTGTGGTGATCCACCATGGAAGCACATAGATTGAACATAGACATCTATGTGTTCCTGAAGGTCCGTAGTGCCATCGTAGAGTTCCACGTTGGCTGGAAATTTAAAGTTTCTAGGAACGCTAAACTCCATGAATTGAGAAGAGAAAGACTGTTCTTGATAGTCGAGGTCCGTGTTGTTATTAACAACATTGGACATTTCAACGTTAGTCTGTTGGCCGCGTTCCGCCTTCCATCATCATGGTGTGGTCCGGTCTGACCCTCATGCACTGATCGTTCCAGATTTTTTAATATACGATGTTGCTCTTCCATCACCGCCACTTATTGTTGCGCTAAGTCCAGAAGACGATTTCTGGACATATTTGATTGAATCATGCCCTTCGGATGGGACACGCGATCATCAATTTCTTTATTCCTAAGTCCCAAGCACTAGTGCATTGGGATTTTAGGCCCATGAACATCATAATTGGCTCCATGCACGTGGAGACCAAGTCAATCCCTCATAGAAACCTTGAGCGATGGGTGTGGACTTTCATCAGAAAGTGAAGTTTCTTGCTCATCGCGCGGGAGCCTAGTGTTGGGTTACTGGTTCCTCGCAACGGAGGTCTCAACAACTAGTAGTACGACAGGTTGAGGGTGATAATGCGCCGCTGGAGCTCGCTTTTGACCTGAGGCGGTGTGCTCTCATTAAGTTCTGTCTTGTGTTCACCATAGTTGGATGAGAATAGGAATTTAAGATTTCCTATAGACAGTGCTAATGTTCAGTAGTGGATACTGAGATGTACCTGAGAAGGCACATATTCGTGTTTTCCTCCTTGCGCAGCAGCAGAGTGTGTTGAAACGGGGATGATTAGTACCTGCAAAGGCACTCCAACGCTCAAATTAGGCTGCACAATTAAGGTTTAAGCTAACAAGCAATAGTTACCTGTAAAATGTAATTAAACTTGAAATTTATAGAGAGAATTTGGGAAAGTCGTTCCCTTAATTGTAGCAAAGAATCCCTATAAAATAGAATTGTTGATACTGCACTTATGAGCAATCAAAGACAGTTATGAGTGCTATTATTTCGTAAGATCGTGATTGACAATTATAAATAATTTGAGATTCATTCATTGCACAAATGTCGTGACCGTGTTATTACTGCCCAATGTCGTGGTCTAACATATGTTGTGTCAGGGTCTCAACAGTGTCTCAAGCAAACTCCTACTGAAGTGTTGATGGATGACTCCGGCTAGATGCATGTCGGATTGACCCATGAGACTAGATCTTGGATCACGATCTAGAACAATAGATATATAGATTATAGATAGATTCCTACGCCTTGTAACTATTACTATACCCTTTACACGTGTGGATCACATGCCTTAACAGTCTACTTAGTAGCCACTTTGCTCGAATATGGATTCTAACAAGGAATCAAACTGGATCAGTTTAATTCTGTGGATAATTTTGCTTATATGCCTTTGGAAGGTGTCATTTTCTGTCATGATTCAATCTTATTTTAATTGAATGATATTTGCAATATTGCTTAATCGAGTATTAATATAAAGCCTATATATATAATCTGGGCTATGAGACGAAACTTTTTAATAAGATGAGATCTGTACTTCTTTCAAGTTTCAATGATATTTTTCCAAATTATATTACCTTTTTCTTCTATAAATGTCACGTAAAATAAAAATTCAGTCAAATGTCATGATTTCTTATTTTTAATTTAAAATATAGTTGCTCTCAGTGGCATCATGGCGCAGTCCAAGTGGATATGGCGATCTGATAATGCTATATAATTCATCTTGAAAATGAATTTATGTAATGCATTATACATTTTAATTTGAATAGAAATTAGTTAGATCTTGGTTATTTGTGTGTGTTATACTGACAGAAAGTTACATGGTTGTTATTTCCATATTTCTTACTTAAATTGGTTTTTGAAAAGAGAGAAAGCATTGAATTATGCACTTTTGTCTCTCTGGTAATAATAACTCTACTGGATTCAAAAGTTTCTTTTCTGTTTTCCTGTCATTTGTTGCACCTATGGTGAAAGCTGGCAGTGAGTGATACTCTGATTTCAAATTATTATCAAAACGCAAGACCTATGCATAAAAGCTTAAATTGATCATGAGTTGTTTATTAAAAAAAAAAATTGATCATGAGTTTCTGGGTTGTTTCTTATATTGTATATGATCATTGAAGGAATCTCAGAAGTGCTCATTAATTTTCACCATTTTTTCGCGTTTTTTAATTGTTTCAGCATTACTGCATGTGCCTATATTGTTGTGCAATTTGTGAAGCTATCATCTCAAGAATCTTCACATGATCCTATGTATTACTATTTTCTTGTTGAGGCATCCAAACAACTATTTATACAGAAGCACAACTATAGAGTCAAGTTTTCTCAGCATGTGCCATTATTTTTTATTTTTATTAATTTTCTTGTTCCGTGGTTAATGGCGTTACTCCAGTTGCCATCCAGCTTAAGCTTCAGCATCTTATCTTTTAATAGTTACCCACTTATGGAGATTGACCAATTTGTTTGCTCTGGATTGTGAATATATTTCTTCCTTTATTCAGAAAGAGGATGGTTAGGTTTCTTGAGTTTAAGAGTTTGAAAAGCATTTTTCATATCAAACAAGCAAATAATTTATACAAAGTCTTGCAACCATGGGCGCTCTATGGTGTTTAAAGAATTTTTTATTTTATTTTGTGAAATCTTTGAATATTTAGGGTGTAACTTGATGTTTTTCTTTTCTTCTTCTTGCTAAATTTTATGTTATAAATTATTGTTTATCCATACTGTGTAAACTATTCCTGAAAAGGAAGCATTCTTTGGTTGTGGTTCTAAGAATCCTTTTCAGGGACCAATATCACTGTACATGAATCTTTCGAAGACCAATTTGCTGCTTATGATTTGGTGCTTATGTAGCATGCTATATGGGTATTGAATGTTGCCAATTAGGCAATTAATGTGTCAAATATTTACTTCGATCAATTCAAATGGAGTAAAGTTATTGATTGAACTAACTTGATTGACGAACTGATCTTTTAAGAATTACAGAGTTGATTTTAATCTCTCAAGATGAATATAACGATTTGCAAATCTTTCAAAGACTACCTACATGATTCTAATTGAAATTATAAGAACCAAAGATTAAAAACAAATCAGAAAACTTATTTAAAGTATGATTTTTTTTAAAGTGAATAAATAAGGATATATTTACTCTTAATTTAATAAAATACATCATGATCTTAATTTATTAAATAATTTAAAAATAAATATACTTTTATTTATTTACTTTAGAGATAAATTCATTTTAAAAGAGCTTTATCAAAAAATAATAAGTGCAAGGAGAAAATCATTTATTGGTATTGTATAAAAAAAAATCTCAGATGCTTTCAATATATTTTATCTTCTTCGTTGATCTGCGTCTGCCTTACCTTTTATCTTCTAATTGAAATTATTTCTGAGATGCTTCCAAGATATTTTATAATGTTAGCCATCGATGCTTTCACACGATTTTGTTAGTGACATAAATTATATATTACATAACCGCTAGCTGTAGGTCAGTTGGTAAAACTTAGTTTCACGTGGACAGATTTTACCTAGAATATAGGACTTCGAAAGTCACTACAAATACCTCATGGTCAAGTCCAAACTAACACCCAAATGGAAATTAGTTTCACACCTAAATAGTGTGTGGGTATCTTGTGATCTTTATTTTTTTTTAAAAAAAAAGGAAATTATACATCACATAAGACATGGATCATGTACGCCTTGTACGATGAAACCATGCACGCATATGTTTTACAACGAATTAAGTGGTGACAGCACGAGATTATTAAGCGACTTAACTAAGAATTGACTTGTTTAGTACTTCATACCATGTGATAATAAATATCTTCCTTATGCTTTGTCTCCAAACCTCTTGCCAGTATAAATTTTCATGGATGTTTCCTATTCTATCCCAACAAGCTTTGCATCATCATGGCCATGGCTCATCACACAAATCAATTCATCTTTCTCTTTCTAGCGACCTTCTGCTTCTTCTTCTTCTTCTTTGAATCTTCGAATGCTTCCTATATCAATGTTGTCAGCTTTGGGGCCAAACCTGATGGCAAGTTCGACTCTACCATGCCCTTTCTTATGGCATGGTCTTCAGCATGCAAATCAAAGGAACCAGCCACAATTTACGTACCCCAGGGAAGTTTCTTGTTAAAACAAGTGACATTTTGGGGTCCTTGCATGAACAAGATCGATTTTCGAATTGATGGCACTCTTGTTGCCCCTTCAGATTATTGGTCACTAGGTAATTCTGGATATTGGATCTTGTTCATGAAGCTTAATATGCTTTCAATCCATGGTGGGACTCTTGATGGAAGGGGTGCTGGCTATTGGCGTTGCAGAAAAGCTGGGAAGAGTTGTCCTACTGGAGCAAGGGTACGTATGTGTATGCATGTTTATGTACTATACGTCTCACTCACTGTTGGAGAGGAAAAAGGGAATATTTAAGAGTAAAAACTCATTTAAGATATAATGTGTGTATGGATTAGAGTTGGTAAATTTAAGTTTGAGTTAACTTGATTTTGTAAATTTAAGTTTAGTTGAAAGTGAATTTGTAGTAACGTAATTTATGTTTGGAAATTTTTATCTCAAAAGTGAGTTTGATAAAATAAATGTTGTTTGGATTAAAGATTAAAACACTTTTAAAGTAAGATTGAAAGGGAAAATATTATCCAACAGATTTTTACCTAATAGAAAAATAAAAAATTCTTACTTTCACTCCGACTAGAGTTTAGAGATCATTTTTCATTGAAATTAACTAAATTTTATTAACAAAAAATTTTACTAAACATGTTAACACATCTTTCAATATTCTTAACTTACTTTTAAAATACTCTAACAATAAAACAAATATACTAATAGTCATATAGGCAACATCATTTGATGATTCAAACAAAGTTAAAGTCAACTTAGTCTCTTATTTATGAAAAGTAACATCAAAACTGTCCTTTAGTTATGGATCATGAGAACACTGTTGATAAAAACTTAGATAAAAGGATTAAATTAACGTCATTTTTTATAATTTGAGAATTAATTTGATATTAATTTTTTTAGAGGATAAAATTAATTTCATTTTTGAGAGTTTAAATTAATATAACTTTATTTAACATATTAAATTGATGGCAACTGTATTTTTTTGTGCTAATTAAAATGAGTGTTCCATAAGATACATATATAATAAAAGAATGATATTTTATATTATTTTCCTTGCCTACTCTCTAATTTGAAGATATTTATTCTCTGAAAATAGGAGGAAACATGTTCCATTCATTTTCTTACTCATCCTTAATTGGAAGGATAATACTAGATATACAACGTCAAAATAATGCACTATTAGAATTACCTTTCTCTTCAAATACAGAAGTAAAATAAACCCCAAGGCACCTAGTTAGGAAGCTGGCTTGTAATACTCCCACCCCACCCCACCCCACCCCACCACCTGGGCCCCAACAAAAAAAAAAAGTTAGTAATATTAATATCCTTTGTGATGATCATAGACCATGCGGGTAATAATTCTAAAGGAATATTCTGATTAGAAAGTTCTGTGACAAGTTTAAATTCTACATTCCTAATTATGATAATGTCTTGGGATTAAGCTGAAAGGAAATTAGTCAAGGCAATAAAAGGACAGAAGCATGCATGCTAGAGATTATAGCCATGTTGAGGTTAGTTCAAATAATTTGGGTATATGAGGATTTAAATAAAGTTTCAAGTTTATGATAGGACTTTCAAAAATAAAATAAGAAAAAAATTGTATAATAAGCTTCATTTTAATTGGCGAGCTAGCGAGCCATTCATTTTTGAATGAGCAGTGTTATATGCACATAAAAGTGCATTACAAATATCTCATAGAACTTGAATCAATAGATAAAATAATGTCATCTATTATTTCACCCACAATCCAAAAATTTTGGACTATTAATTTCTCCTGCTAGAGATTTCTGTACACACAAGGTCTCTGTATCTATTTTTTTTCCTTTATAAATCACAAGCCATTTGAGATGATAGAAACACTCATTTTCTTGATGAAATAAAAAGAGTGATGTTTAGATACACATAAAACTTTTATATAGAAATTTTACAGACTGATTTATATAATATTTTTTGGTGTATCACTCTTTTTTCTCTCTTTCTAAGTTGAAGAAGAAATAAAAAAAAAAATGATCTGTGCAGGTTCTGTAATCCTCACTTTGTCTAACTATATTTCTCATAGAAAATTTTGATTATCAATGCATTATGACAGTATCTCTTATCTTGAATACTAGTAATTGATTTTGTGATTAAGTGCAGTCTGTATCGTTCAGTTGGTCCAATAATGTGGTGGTTAGTGGATTAACATCTTTGGATAGCCAGACAATGCACATAGCTGTCGACCATTGTAATAACATTTTGATCCAAGATGTGAAAATTAGAGCTCCTAGCGGAAGCCACAACACAGATGGAATCAATGTGCAGTTTTCAACTGGAGTTACTATCAGCCATGCCAACATAATGACTGGTGATGATTGCATATCCATAAGCCAGGGTACCTCCAATCTGTGGATTGAGCGCATCGTTTGTGGCCCTGGACATGGCATTAGGTAACTTTGAACATCACCTTAATTTGTATATATCATGCTTTTCTCATTTCTTTTTCTTGTATGGCTTCAAGTATAATTGTCAAACACCTCCAATTAAAAAAATAGGTTTAGCTCTGTAATAATCTTCAAATATAATTGTGCTTGAATTAAAATAGCTTTTCTTAATTTTATGAAAAAATTAAAATCATTTGTTCTCGTTTATTTTGGATTCCGATATAAAATGAAAGAAATATAAAATATTTGAGAATATCTTTGTATTTCATATATTAAATTAAAATTATTTGAAGATTATTTGAAATGTTTGATTTGTGTGCGTATTGTCTAGAGACAGAGAGTGTGATGTGAAATTTATCTGCATGATGTGTGTGATAATGATACCAACATGGACGATTTCGTGAGAAATATCTAATAAAAAGTTTTTCACTATATACCAAAAAAAGTTATTCATTATAGTAAAATAGATCTTTATTGACCCTTGTGTCAATGAATCCTTACACGTTTTTAAGCCAGAATAAACACATGGGCTAAGGCTGGGCTAGACTAATTTAACCAGTTTGAAAGTACACTTCATGGGCTCAATTGTCCCAAGTGAAGTCCTTTCTCTTATATTGTTTTTGTTGGCCTTTACAGCATTGGGAGCTTGGGCTCCTATGTGAATGAGGCTGGAGTTCAGAACGTGACAGTGACCAATTCAGTCTTCAGGAAAACAGAAAATGGAGTTAGAATAAAATCGTGGGCACAACCGAGCAATGGATATGCTAGAGACATTGTGTTCAGGAATCTCATCATGCAAAATGCCTACAATCCCATCATTATTGATCAAAGATATTGCCCCGGCAGGGAATGTCCTCACCAGGCGAGTTCTCTACTTATCACAAACAAAAATTACATTTTTTTCCTTGCTAGGATGAGTTTTTGAAACAAGTACTTTTACAAGAAAAAACCCTTTATTTGATCAGAAGATGCAATTTTTGCATATAGATGCGTCAAAAGAGGAGCATATTTTTCCAGTTAGATATGATTTTTGGGGCGTTTTTTGTCCTAAAACTCTAAACCAACTTCTCAATTAAGTTCTTCTAAAATTATTAATTTTTTCGGTGCTTGACATCAATTTGGAGGTAACTATGAACATAGTTGATTCTAGAAAATTGGCCCCACTGAAGTTACTCCATTATTTATAGCTTAGTAAAATCAACTTTGAAATAGCATTAAGGTGAAATTACTAAATTGTCCCCAACATTATTAGATAAATACTAAAAAGATTTTTAAACAGGTATTCCTGCAAAATCATTTTACAAAATCAACTCTTCAAAGTCAACCCCTAACACATAAGTTTACCTAAATGGTTAAGAGTGCTTGATTTGTAATTAGAGCATCTTAAAAGCATGTTTGAAATATTAAAAAATGTGTCACTATGTTTGACAAAAAATTTTGTTAACAAATTTCAGTTAATTTCAATAAAAAAAATTGTCTCAAATCTCAGTTTGAGTGAAAGCTCCAAATTTTTATTTTTTCATTAGACAAAATTTCATTAGAGATTTTTTTTAATCTTACTTCAAAAGTAGTTTTAATTTTTTATCTAAATAATATTTATTTTTTCAAACTTATTTTTTATGTAAAAATTTCTAAACATAAATCACGTTATTTCAAATTCACTTTTAATTAAATTTAAATTTATAAAATCAAATTGACTTAAACTTAAGTTTACAAATTCTAATCCAAACACATACTAAATATAGTTAAAAAGAATGGCTACATAAAATTGTGAATTTCTGCACGAGTAGTACTTTCTACCGTCTTATTGCAAGAAAGATTATTCAAATGGGGCTGAAAAGCAAAAGTTACATGATTTCAAATTCAATAAGCCGCAATTATAAAATGTTATAACTTTCATTTCTTGGGTTTTAAAAAAAAAATTCAAAACAGAATTCTGGCGTGAAGATAAGCGGAGTATCATATGAACACATAAGAGGAACGTCAGCAAGCCCAGCAGCTATCAATTTCGATTGCAGCCAAAGCAACCCATGTTGGGGTATCAAACTGCAAGACATAAAACTCACTTATCTCAATGGATCTGCAACATCATCTTGTAGAAATGCAGGTGGAAGTAGTAGCGGAGTGATCATCCCTAGGAGCTGTCTTTGAATATTAATATAAATAGGTATAGAAAAATTTAATCATGATAGAAAAAGCCTATCAATGTGTTGATTTGGTTCCCAATTCCTAAACATTTCTTTTGATTGCTGTGAACAATATAAGCTGTGTTCTCTTGATGAAACTTGCAATATGAGTTCATCTTCGAGAACTCTCAGTATTTTTCAATGTTCTGAACGGGTTTTAGAGGAATATTTGAATGAGGTTAATGGAGGTAGTTTCCTCTGTAACACAATAGCAGCGAAAGTGGTGCGAGTGGTGGGTACCTACAGAAAGTACTCTGATGCTCAAGTTAGAATGTGCAAGGTGGGTATAGTGTTTTGAGTTAGATGCATACATTTGTTACCTTATGTGATATTTATAGAAACGTTTTGGTAGATAAGAATCATGTTTAAATCTGTATTAATGGATAGTAAATATTGTTAATTAGGATAAAAATCTAATAAGATCATTATCGCTTATAATTGATTCCTCTATATATAAAGGATTCTATGAAATATTTACTCATCATAAATAGATATATTTACTTATCTAAAAGTGTTCATAAATATTCGAGATTCAACTCTAGCGGGTTAGGTTGCTCCTAAATCGCTAACCAAAAACCCGGCTCAGAACAATTGTCCCCAACTTATCACTCAAATGTGATAACTGAGTGTTAAGATATCTGAGATTATCAAGAGTAAACGACACGTGTGAGACAAAAGTATCCAAATCATAACATAGATACCTAATCTCGCAATGTCTCTACTGAAATGCTGAGGTTCGTGATGCAAAATAAAAATTAGGATGCCCCTAGTATTGATGGATTAGGACAATAAATGGAGGATGAGCTTTATTATTTGAGACCTTTGTGGGAGCTCGAGAACCCCCAATGGAGAACCTCTATTTAGGCGAAGGAAGGCCTACCATCCAATCCATCACTTTTGTGAACAAACCGGCTATGATAAAAAGAGTTGGTGGGTTTGCCTTGCGAAAGTCCTGCCGGGACTATAACTCAGGCCCTACTTGGGAGGGAACCCAGGTTTTATTGTTTTTGTTAAATAGTATAGAATTAGTAAGTATTAATTCATAAATATGTTAGTACGTTAGTCTTTGTTTTTAATAGTTTTTATGTTTTTCTTTAGATTAAAGTCTTATAAATATGTTAGTAAGTTTAATTTCGTAGTTAAGTAGTTAGTATTTATGATTTAGTATGTTAGTTAGTTTAGTTTAGAATCTTAAATATGTTAGTATATTAGAGTTTAGTAAGTTAATTAGTTTTTATGCATTAGTTAGATTTTTAGCTTATAAATAGGTTAGTATGTTTGATTTTGTATTTTTGTCGAGGGTTAGTATGTTAGATTTTGTAGTTTAGTTAGTTTCACTTCTTATATATATTAGTATGTTTGATTGTTTTGATTTTAGTTAGTTTATATGCTTTTGTTTAGTTATTAGTAATGTATAGGTTAAATATGTTGATTATGTAGTTTTTATAATTTTTAGTTGTATATTTTGTAAAATAGCTTTTTGGACAAGTTTTGTTGCTGCTGGAGGCCACTTTGAACCAATTTCAGCAGAAAAAACCTGTGTTGGCTGCTAAATTTAGCAGTCTGGCTTCTCACGTCGCGGCATTAGCATGGTTTGCGCGCCCGCGGCATAATGAGTTTTCTCTGCAGAATTCTGCAGACGATGTATTACGCCGCGGCGTGGATGCTGTGTGCCACGGCGTGATGATCAGTTTTGTGTATATTTTGTGTATATTCGATTTAAATTCAATTTTTTTTAATTCATATTTCATTCTTTTGTTAATATAATTGTTTTTATTATTCAGCTCTCTAAATTTTAATCTATTTTTAGGCTCAAGAACCCCGAGAATTATGGAAAGTGAGGAATTTGTCTCACTTAAGTTTGGGGGAGTGTCTTTACATGCTTTGGATGATTATGATATATGATATATATGCATGTAATGATACTTGAAAAGATGCAGTTGTGATAACCATTATGTTTCAATGAGTTTTGATTTGAGTTGGTTATTACTTGGGGTTGTAAAGAAGTTTCAATTTTTTAAAAGATTGCTGGTGTTGTTTTGATTATTCATGATATGAAAGGTTGCTATTTGTCCCTTTGTGAGTGAAACCCTATGTGATCTTGAAGTATGTGAAATAGTTTAGTTGCTTTTGATGTATAATTTACATTCTGCTTAGATGCAAGTGTAATTTTGAATATGAGATGAGTGCATATTTAGAGAAAGTTTATGGATGTACATGTAGAGTTTCGATTATCCTAGAAATTATTTTTAAACTCTCTTGAGGCGAAATCCTAGATTGTGCATGACTGAGGAAATGATTAGGGCATTCTTTGGACCGATTGAGCCTTAAAAAGCTTACCTTGAATGATTATATCTTTAGGTCCCCTTTGAAGCCTGATAATTGTTTGGCCTTATTTGTTTTTCAAACCATTGTCATCGTTAACCTGTTAACCGTTCCAATGCATGTGAAAGCATTGCATTTTCTTCCTACCCTTCATTGTTTGTTGAGTACATGAGGTGTTGTTTCTTGAAGTGAGTTCGGTGATTAGGGGTATGTATGTTTGAGAAAAATGAGCCTGAAGGAACTAAATGCGATCAAAAGAAAAAAGAAGTGCTTTGTAAAAGTAAAAAGAAAGAAAATGAAAAGAGAGAAAAGCAAAGCAAGAAAAAGAAAGAAGAAAAGCTAAAAAAGAAAAAAAATTGCATGGTTCTGGCAAGTTGTGATCCTTCACTGAAGAATACCCCGCTAGTTCACTTGTTCTCAAGTCTTGAAGTCACATATTCATGTATTTCAATGTTTGTTAAGTATCCTTTCCCTTCTTTTCTGTTGCCCAATACCATGGCCTAACATTACAAGCTGTAAAGACCTTCTGATCCTCAGTTGTGTGTGGTTTACATTAGTGGAGAGAGAGTTTAGGATCAATTTTTGTGGATTTTATGATTCTTATGCATTTATGTTTATAAATCTATCCGGATGTGTATGATTTGAATAAGAGAAGTTTATCTTGCATGTTTGTGGATATGTAGATTACATGGGAAGACGCTGAATTGTTTGCATGTGAAAGATTATGTATGTGTGAAGCTGGTTTAGGGGCATTTGCACACTTTTTATGGATTGAAGTAATCAGTACATACTAGTAGCTTTGATTTAATTGAAAAACAAAAAGATTGAAACTTGAAAGTGCTGAATGATATGTTTAAAGTGTTAAGAAGATTTACTTGGTCATACTTAGTTTTGCTCGATGACAAGCAAAAGGTTAAGTTTGGGGGTGTGATAACTACACAAAGTGTAATTATTTGTACCCTATATCTGAGCTATAAAGAGTGCTAAAGTCTTTGTATTCATGCATATTTGGAAGGTTTTATGCTTATATTTGTTATATCCAATTCTGATACCTTTCCAGTATGTTATATGAGCAAACTGAGCATATTTGATATGTGATTAAGTGAATTTATATTTGTTACTGATTTGGTATTTTCTCTATCACAGAAAGGGCTCCAAACAAGATGATCTGTGGAGCGTTTGAGCTAAAATGAGAAGAGGAAGCCAAATTAGCACTTCAGGACTCAACGCCGCCGCGTGGCATGTTAATGCCGCGGCGTGACATCCCATGCACCCAAAGTCAGGGGCTTCGAAGAATTGAACGCCGCGGCGCAGGTAATTAATGCCGCGGTGTACGTAACCTAATTTGACACGCGCCGCGGTGTAGGCATGTTAATGTCGCGGCGTGCCCCTGTTTTGTTGCGTCTATAAATAGATTTTTAATAGATTTTGTAAGGAGAGTTTGGAGAGCTCCGTAGATAGTTTTAGGTTTTAGAGGAGCTACGGCTTTGTGCTTCATTTCTGGGCTGATTGGAGGCCTAGGGAGGCTAGGTTGGAGGTTCTCTTCCTTAAGGAAGAGGATTCAAGCTTCAAGGATCTCATCAATGGCATCCTTCCTCTTCTCCCCTGAGTTTTCTTCTTCTCCCTTATCTTTTGAGCCTTTGTTTTTTGCTTTCTGTAAATTCGTGTTCAATGGATTAGAAGTCGTATTTAGGAAATACTTTGGATCTTTATATGATTATTGATGTTTATGTATGAATTTGAGTTTCTATTGATGTTTAACTTTGTTCTTCCATGCCTATGCTTAATGCTTGCTTCTGTTTGATCAACAATTGCATGATTTTAACTGATGCAAATGAACTAGACATAGGGATTTGTGGAGATGGACATGGTATGGTTGATGCATGTTCGACGAGTTCAATTGGCTTGGATGAGTTGATTCACTAACTGGATAGAAATATACCTTTTAGCCATGTATTAGCGTGTGTTTGAGAATAGATCATTCATTAGTGGAGTTTACACTAGTCCTCATGCAACTATAAGAACCATAGTGGATTAGGTAAATGACACCAGGATTGATCGACCAGACATAGGCTTTTGACTAAATCGATTCTCAAGCTAAACTAACTAAGCATTGATGTTCTTGTAAGGATTGCATATCATTAGTATGAAGTAGGAAGTGAAGAAGGATTCCCTAGATTTCCAAACCCCTATTTTATTGCTTTGGTAGTTTAGATTTAGATTAATTGCTTTTCTTTATTTTATATGTCCTTGACTTATAATCTAGTAGAGCTATTGGTTGCTACTTAGTAATGGAAATCTTGTCTCCATAGGAACGAACTTTTACTTCGTATCTGTATTACTTGAACGACCCATGCACTTGCGGTACACAAATGGTCTAACATCAAGCTTGTTGGCGTAATCCACGTGGATGCGTCATCCTCTTTGGTGCATCCTACGTGATCCAAAAAATATTAAAAAAAATCACGTAAAATAAAAATGTGATAATTTGATAAATAATTTTAAAAGAGTGATATTTTGATAAATAATTTAAAAAAATAATATTTTAATAATTAATTTTATTATAAATAACAGTATGATAAAAAAACCGTTGAAGATGGGATTCTATTTTGTGTTACGAGGGGATGAAATATAGGTGTGCTATGGATGATATTGTTGTTTTAGCTTCTCTGATTCGGTTGTTGTGGGGTAAGTATTGTGGGGTAAGTATCTGAGATTTTGTGTTTAAATTCAATAACGCTAATTTTTTTACATCATCTTTTTATATTATTTTTTACACTAAATAATAAAATATAAATTTTAATTAATTATGTATATAAATTAGTTAATTAATATTATGTTAACTAATCACTTTTTACCTAATTTTTTGTTAATCAATTAATACATATAATGAATATAAAAAGTGGGGTGTCTTGATTTTGCGATAAGAATCATTTTCCTAAATTCAATGTGGAAGACGGTTCAACAAAATAGTATACAGGTGCGTGGGTTTTGGTTGAGTTTTAAAAAATGCTAAAAGATAAAATAAAAAGGCATAGAGAAGAGTGGGATTACTGGTTAATAGTCATATTCTAAAATAAGAAGAGTGAGACGTTAATAGCCTAATTTTTTTTATATAAAATAGGTATTATTATATTTTAATGTATTTAATTTTATTGATTTTGTGGCATTATCATTTTTTTCTTTGAGATCAATTAATTATTAAATTATGTATTAATTGTAAATATTTAAAAGTAAAAGTAGTACAATCAATAAGATGTTAAGATGTGTCATAAAGATAAAATTTTGAAGAGATTTTATCTAAATTTTATGTCTCATCCAAAATCTTAATTAGGTATGAAAATTTAAAGATAAAGATAATTAAAGATTGAATAATGATCTTTAAAGAAAAAAGAATTTGTTGCAAATTCGAATTCAACTCGTATTTTCTTATCTTATTGCTTTATTTAGATCATATCTTAAGTTACAAATATCTCAGATCGAAACAATTCTTGTGTTAGAAAGGTAACAAAAAATGTAACAACTCTTTTGTTGACTTGGAGGCTAATTTTGTCATCTAAAATACAAGAATAATAAAGAGATAAAAAGACAAAAATTTAGTTGTTTTCAATAAAAAGAGATTAAGTTTCCTAAAATTGTTCCCTTAAATTGAATTTAGATCTTTTCATTAATTAATAACCAATTAAGGAGATCGAGTTTCCTAAATTTAATTTCCTAAATTCAATCAGTATCTTTTTATTATTTTGGAACTAATTAAGAAGATTTTGTACAAGATATACTCTTATTAGATAAAATCTATTATTAATAGATAAGGAGAAGAGCGAGTACAGGAGGGCTGTGAACGACAGAGAGAAACACATAGCGTCACATGAAGCAGAAGAAGAATGAGTAACTAATTCTATTTTCTAGGATTAAGATGAAACTCTAATATTTGTTTTAGATGATCTAACTTTGTTTAGGATATTTTTCTTCGTTTTATAATTGCACAATGATGATGATTATTGATCTTTAACTGTTATTCAATTTAATTTTTATTTATTATCTTTTAGTCAATTAGTAAATTTAAATTAATATATTTTAATTAGATGCCCAATTCTTGTAGTCATAGGTTCATTGTGCAATAATATTCATTATTTTTGTAATCTAGGAATTGAATAATTCATGTCATATTAAATAGTTTATGTCATAATTTAAATATGTTGTGTTATTTTAGATGAATTATATCATTAATTAGATTTCAATAATCTTTAATAGTTATCAAAGCTTGTAGCCATATAAAATAATATTAATTCACATTTAAGTTAAATTTATCTTTACATAGTTAGCTAATAGCCATATAAAACTTTCGTTCTTACTAGGACTTGGGTTCGACATTCAATCTTTGTCTTTATATCCTTCCATGCGATCTTGCACTGGGGATGGGGTAGGCGATCCGTAAGTCCACTGAAAATCCTCTCCCAGGTTGGTGGTGGATCTATGAATTGAATACTTGCCTTTATATGTTATTGGTCGATGAACTTGTCCTAATCTAAATTTTTTAATACCAAATCTTTACATAGTTAGTTGTAGATTCGAGGCCCTATAATTATTCTTTAATTGAACTTGTATTTTAATTTGAGTTATTTTATTTAGACTTATTATTTAATTTTAGTTTTAGTTTAATACAAAATTTAAATTCTTATATTAATTAAATAAAATAAAAATCTCTTTTCTTTTTCTTTAAATTAATTTTATAGTATATATTAGATTTTAGTTAATCTTTTCACTCTATGTAGAACGACACCCTTATATTTGTCATATATTACATAGATCTTGTGTGCTTGCAAATAAAGAAAAAATTTATTATTTGAAAATTCTCTAACAAACGTGACCCAATAAGTAAAAGTGTGTTAAAAGGAGTGTGAGAGAGAGTGTGTTGTTAGCATTTTTCTATTTTATTTTGGATAAAAATATCAAAATCTTTCTTACAAAATAAGGGAGTATTTGGTTTGTTTTCTATTTTTATTTTCAAGTGATATGATTTTGATTAATAATTACAAAAATGTCACATTATTTTTCATTTTGTTTCTTTTTTAAACTTTTATGAAAGAAATTATGAAAATACTTTTTCTTGTTTTCAATATTTCATTTACAAAAATTTGAAACAGAAAACAAAATGAAAGGAATGTGACATTTTTGTAACTATTAATAGAAATAGATCAACTGAAAATAAAAATAGAAAATAAACCAAACAGACCTAATAACTTAGTCTTACAGTATTTTAGTAATTTAAAATTATTGAATTTAATGATGAAAGTGAATTTAACAATTTTATTAAATTAAAAAAGGAAAAAATAAAAAAATAATTATTTAATTATTCTATAAAAAATAAAAATTACATAATTTTTTTTATAAAATAATTAAATTTTTCTAAATAATTAATTCATATACTTAATTAAAAATTTTAATTATTTTATAAAAAATAAACTTACATAATAGGTATTTTTTATTTTTTATAAAATAATTGAATTTATATACCTGATTAATTCATGTACGTAATAAAAAATTCACGTAATTAAAGAATCTTTGAATGAATAAATTTGTATATATTAATGATTTAACACTCTTAATAACAAATTACATAATTTTTAATGAATAAATTCATATATATTAATTATGTTAATATATTTTAAAATAAAATTCAACAGCTAAAATTTAATGTAAAGTTAATAATAAAGTATGTTCTCTCTTCATTAAATATAAATTTAATTATTCTCTTTCTTCATTAAATTCAACTTCTACTTTTTTCTTTTTTCACTAGATGAGCTAATTTAAACTATTTGATGTAAATAAAATTAATGGTCAGATTTTAGTGTAAAAATTTAAATAACTAAAATACCTTTAACACTAAGTTATTTTATAAGAAAAATTTTGGTCTTTTTATCGGAAACAAAATGTGGAGGATACAAGTAAATCTTTTGAAGATAGATAAATAATATAGTTTAATTTTTTGGGTGAATAACATAGTTTGATTTTATTATAAATATTTTTTTTGACTGGATTTTTTATTATAAATATTAATTGTAGATATTATGCACTCAATCTAAGTAAATCTTTTGGACGGAAATAATATAATTTGATTCTATTATAGATATTAATTGATTTTTTTGGTGAATAATATAGTTTGATTTTATTATAAATATTTTTGTATTATAAATATTAATTGTAGATATTATGCACTCAATCTAAGTAAATCTTTTGAACGGAAATATTATAATTTGACTCTATTATAGATATTAATTGTAGGATATAACTTGGTGAAAAAGATATTTTTTTTGCAATCACTAACCAATGAAAAATTCCAATTCTATCATCGGAATTAAGTTTCGTAAACTAAAAATATGGGTAAAATTTAAATATCCTGTTTCCTAAATTGTAAGATATAATTTATATCTTAATAATGTTACAAGTTAATTCTTAACTTTCAAAGAAAAAATTTGTTGCGATTAGATGGTCGTCAGTGCACATTGATTAATCTACTTTCTTATTTGAGTCAACGGTAAGATATTTATATAAGATTAAAATATTCACAAAGATAGTTATAATAGTCTGTTTCTAAAAAATTGGCACAAATAAAATTTAAATTAATAACCATGCATCAAATCACATGTCATGTCACATCTTCTTCAACCAGTAAGCCAACCATTGGGTTTTTAACTTTCTATAAATTCAACTCTGTTAAACTCTAACCTTAATTCTCTATTGAATCTCAAGGCACGGTCTGAGAGCAGCCATTGAAGGTAAGGCACCTTCACTTAAGTAGTTTTACACGTATACTGTTGTTTTTTTCTCTGTTTTTATGTTGGTTTGGTTATCTAAAACCTTCTTTAAAGCTCTTTCTTTCTTAATGAGAAGTGAAATTGGAAAGGAGGCACACTTCTTTCTTTGAATAATGACTTGTTTAAAACATGTTGCGGTGCGTACACGACCAAAATTTCTTAATATTGAGAATATAATATTGAGAGTTGATGATGCCCATGGGGGAAATTTCATCTTTCTTTGACATGAATTTTTTTCCATTTTCCTTTTTTAAATTTCAACAAGAAGGGTATTATTATTATTATTATTATTATTATTATTATTTAATTTTTGTGTTGTAGATTTAATTATATACTATCACACCAAGTTCTGTTCTATATACTTTTAGTGACTAATTTCTGTTTATTATGTATGTGTTAGAAAATGGGTCGTGCAAGATTACCCATGAAACCCATCCCAAAGGAGAGAGCTCGTAAATTATCTTTCATGCAGAGAAAGAAGGTACTGATGAAGAAAATGTCTGAATTTTCCACCATGTTTGAAGCTGAAGCTTGCTTGATTGTTTATGACGCCAATAATGATGCTCAACCAATGACTTGGCCACAAGACCTCACAAAGGTACACGCCATCATTGAAAAGCATGAGCGTGAAAAGAATGAGAAACCTCCTGAGATGTTTGGTCTCGAAGACTATTTCGAGAATAAGAAGAACGATGTTGAAGCTGAGATTTCCAAAGTGCGGAAAGAGATCCACAAGATCAAGTACCCTACTTGGGATCCAAGTTTTAATAACCTAGGAGATGAGCAGCTGAGGAACTTTATTGCTATGTTGAATACTAAGATGGAAGTTTGTAAACAAAGAATTACCATGTTGAAAAACAAGCAACAAAATGAACCCAACATCAGTTTTATGCAGAACATGGCTCAATCGGACAGTGCTGCCCCAAACCCAAGCCAACCCAATCTCATGCAGAACATCTCTCATGCTCCTATGAAGCCACTTGATGATAATAACCAGCTAGCATCTTCCCAACCTAAGCATGATATGGGTTCTCAATCCCAAATGCCTCACTTTGATCCGAATCTTATGCAATTGATGGTAAAAAATAATAATGGGATGGTGGATTCTACTAATCAAGTTGTTGTGCCCCTGGATTGTACTAGACAGACTGATGTTGTTGTAGATTCTACAAATCAACTGGGTGAGCCGGACTGGGCTAGTCTACTTAGTGAACCTATGGACTGGGCTACTGAACTTGGTGTGCCTGAGGATTGGGCTAGTAACCTTGGTGAACATGAGGATTGGACTAGTAAATTTGGTGAGCTTGTGGATTGGGATAGTCAAACTGGTGAGGGCCCTAGTCAACTTGGTAAGTTCTAAATTCTAATATATTATTCAGTTTAGCATGTTTCCAAGTGTTTTTTTTTCTTCTTGTTTCTCTTAACTTTTTGTATTTATGTATAACAGGAACTGCTAGACTTGAAAGTTCTACTGATCAGGTTTTTAAACCTTCTTAATATACAAAATATTCCTTCTTCTCCTTGGGATTCTTATTTATTGTTTTTAAATGAAGGTTTTTGATACATTTCTGTTTGCTTTCCTGTTCCCATATAGTGATTTGTCTCTCTCTCTCTCTCTTTGGAATTCTTTAGGTCCAAACCAATAGCAACTTTTCAAGTTTGTTTGCTGAAACTCAAGAAAAGTGCTTTGCTTGCAAGAAAACAGTGTACCCAAATGAAAAGGTATATAACTATTTTTAGCAAAATTTTCTTCAGATCTAGTGATTTTCGTTGTTGAAGGTATCTTATTTCTTAATTATTATGTAGAGTAAACTAAGAATTATGAGAATCTCTCAATTCAAGTTCTCTGTATGCTTTCATCAAATTTAGACCTTTATATGTACCCCAAAATAAAAATTTAGACCTTTATACATGTGAAGACATAAGATATCTAATTTCTTCGCTCCACATTATTAAACATAGACATCTTTACTTAGTTTTCCTCTCAAAAATCATTTGATTGGTAGCCCAAAGATGTGGAATATGGTGTTCCTTTTTCAGATCTAGGTCTAGCCGCTGTAAGAATTATGTTAGACCTTAAAGTTGGCTCAATCAGAAATGACAATAAAAATTAAATCTGTGATACTCAACATAGAGAGCCCCTCAAGTAAATGATAGCTTAGAACCATAGGAAATCTGAGCTAAAAGTCAACAATGCTTCAGATTTGCCATTGGCCACCTGTTATATTTTATTTTTTTCTGAAGTCAAATATCGAATTAGAAAGATATTTGCAAAGGGGGAAAAATAAATAAGTAAAAGAGTCGAAATTTAACACTATGAAAGTAAACAACAACAACAATTAAGTCTTTTTCTATTAGGTGGAGTCGGCTACTGAATCAAATAACGCTATTGTGCCATATTATAAACTAAATTTTCAGAAATGTCATTCAAATTTAAATATTTTTTAATCGTTTTACCTATAGACTTTCTTAGTCTCCTTCTACCTTTGGTTATTGAGCTATCTTTCACCTGATCTACTCTTTTTACAGTAGTTTCTAAGGGTCTTCTCCTTACATGTCCAAACCACCTAAGACGAGATTTTCTCATCTTTTCTACATTAGGTATTACCTCTACTTTCTCTCTAACGTATTTATTCTTAATCATATCTTATTTTGTATGATCACACATCTAACACAACATCTTCATCTCAGCGACACTAATCTTATGTTCTTATTAGCTTTTTACCTAAATAAAATTCTAGCTGAGTAAACTACAGAAGACCAACTGAATCAGATCTACTAGGACCATTAATTTACCTCTTTCACTACAGTCTTATTCCGAAACCCATATTATAATATGAGATACTCATTTTATCATTTTCTGATTTGACTTCAAGAACAAGCATAAATAAATAGACAACCCACAGGAAAACTTGTCTCTCTATAGCACCATTTGTAATTTGGGAAAAATCAGCAAAGAGTAAGTCCATTTAGTTTCTGGATATTCATTAGCAATGTCAACCCCTTATATTCCAGTTGGTGGAGAAGAAGAAGGCACAACAACAACTTAGTCTCAATTTGTGTCTTTGTTTTCATTATGCGGGTGCAATGTTGCAATAGAGAGAAGAGTAAGAGACAGAGTAAGGGAGGTATTTAAAAAACTGTGAGGTCTTATAAATTTTTTAAACAACATTAGTTTTTTACATCATACCAAGGTTTTAAATTGTGCAACCGTAATTACGACAACAATATTGTGATTTTTGTGGTCTTTGCAACCATAATTGCGGCCACATCAATTATATTTTTTTATAATTCTCTACAACTGTGATAAATGCAACATAACTGCAACCGCAATTTAAAATCGTGCATCATACCATGTCTTATATTCATGTCATTGGAGTCCAACAACCTCTATTTGGCTGATGGCACTGTCCACTGTTTGTTTTTTTCAGGTAGCTATTGATGGAACATCTTATCATAAGGCTTGTTTCAGGTGCACCCATGGAGGTTGTGTAATTAGCCAATCAAATTATGTGGCCCATGAACATCGTCTTTATTGTAGGCGCCACCATACTAAGCTGTTCAAGCAGAAAGGTAACTTCAATCAACTTGACAAGCACAAAAAATGTCCATAGGGTGATTGAGAACACAACAACTGAGTAATACTATGCAACTTTCAAGTTACAGTGGCTATATAAGTCCAGATGGTGACTCTTTTTCAGGCATCAAATGCCATTGTTTAAATCCACATTTCTCTTCGTTTATTATATATGTGATAACTTCTGTAAGACAAATTTTAGAGGTTTAGAATTGAGAAGTAATTAGTAGATAGTTCGGCAATTCGGCTTATTTTTCCAATAAATCATATGGCAGGTCCATACGCATTCTGCTTTGAAGCTTTTTGATGTTTATATTTTTTATGACTGTAATTGAATCTGGTCCTCTCAGTAAATGTCCTTCTGGATTCTGGTTTTCACTTTTAAAAATTTCAACACTTGCATTTGCAGAACAAATTTCTTCATAATTTTGAGTTTAATGGCCAACTAGGAAAAAATTAGGAATTTAGGATCAACTTTGCTCATTAAATATATTTCAGGGCTGGTTGAAGTATCAACTTACACTAGAGAAAAGATTGTGCCTCAGTTGATTTAATGTTTGCTACCTTGTTGTGAATCTATATACTCAGAACCTTTTTTATATATAGTCTGCAACAACTCTTATGTCTGCTTGTGGGACTTGTACCTAAGATATAGGAAAACATATGCTTTTTTTAATTTTACTTGATTAGTTGATGCAGCAAGGAGAAGGGATTTCATGACGAATGGCATGCAAGTTGACTCCGTTACCTAATTGCATTGCCTGATGGTATTAGGCAAAAAATCATAGATTATAGGTCAACTTTTAAGGCCTATTTCTTTGTTTACTAGCTGTTGGTTTCTACATTTTTGTGAAAGATGAAATCTTCTCTCTTGTAATAATTGGTCTCTTTCAGTGATTCCGTACTTTCAGTCTAAGCAAAGTTTGTTGAATTTGCTTTCAGCAATGGTGATTATCTGTTTGGAACCTAGAAAAGGGCCAATGGAGACACCCTCTTTTCTATTTATTTCATTCATTTTTACCAAATACATTAAGAGTGTGTTTGGAATGTAAAAAAATAAAAAATAATTTGATTTATAAATTAAATCTAATTAAATTTAAATTTTGTGTTTGGAATGATAAAAAATAAGAAATGATTTGATTTCTAAAATCTCATTAATTTTATTTTTTTAGTTTAGAAATTTCATTAAATTTGATTGATTTGATTTGATTTGATTTAAAATAAATAGATTATTACTTTTTTACTTTTGGTAATTACTTCTCATAATTTTAATGAATTTCAAACACAAAATTTGATTTCTATATCAATTCAAATTTTTTTTAAAAAAAATTCTAAACACAAAATTTGATTTCTAAATAAAATCAATTCAAATCAAATCAAATTAAATCATTTCTTATTTTTATTCATTCCAAACACAACCTAATGGTCAGTTTGGCCCCAGGGTAAAAATAAGGGTGAAAGATTTATGGATCAATTTTTAATACAATTTTACTAATAAAATTGATTTATGAATTTTTCACCACCATTTTTGCTTAAAGATTTAACATTTATAGATAGATAGGTCAACAACTGTAGATTGTAAGGGAAATGGAGTCTCTTTTTTTCTTTTTTTCTTTTTTTGTGAATGTGGATGGGAGGAACATGTGTAACATTCTTTTACTCTGCATTAATTGCAAAATATGTATTGTCTTAGCAACGGGTTACCTTAGGAATAATGAGACATTGTCTCTCAGAGTCAGATTTTTTTTACACTTGGTTAAGCGGCAATTACTTGGGATGAAGGATCCATGGCAAACCGACATCCGTTGAGCCTTTGTAGTATGGGACTTTCTCAAATTTGATCAACCTTTGGAGGAAAAGTATCATTCTTGGTAAAGAGAAGTTATCTCAAGTGCTTCTTGTAGTTACATAAAAGAGATGAGCTTAAATGACAGTATCTTTAGAAGGTGCTTATGTGGGCTGATCTGGTTCGTACCGGTTCGGGTTGGTTGCGTTGGACCATGGATTTGAGGGCAAATACTGAATTCCTAATCAGACATGTCAAAATTTAAGAGGATCAAGTAGAATATAAGGACAATTTACCATCTTCAACTCATTTAGGAAACTGTTCAAAACAAAAAGACAGCAACTCAAAAGGTGAATATTTGTCTTCACAACTTGCACAAGAGCTCGCATTAATTGCTTGACCTAGCACTCCATCCAAATTCCAAACATAAGAGCTTTCACAGCAATATACCAGAGGCATAGATGACGAAAATGATGTTCTTGTCCCCTATGAAAGGAGGAAGCCATCCAAAGCTGATCTTGAGAATAAGTACGGGTAATATTCCAAGTCACTGCCACAAAATATGCAGGTTACGTTAAACAGAACTTAAAATTTGGTTTTAATACTAAGAACTCTTCTAGACAATGTACAAAGCATAAATAGTTATTCATATCTACTAATTAATTGTTTGAAGAAAATTTAAATCCGTCTCATCAACAAAGGCAATACTGTTATCAGGAAAAATTGGAAAAATATGTGAAAAAAATGAAGTGCCATAACTACAAAAAATAATCAAAGTTAAAAAGGAACTTCAATTTTGTAAGGCATCTTTATATAATAAAGACTAATACATACATATCTTATATCTAGATGTTGGTTTTATCAGCAAAGTTTAGAAAAGGCAACCTTATTCCGCGTTGTCACCAGGTCTACGATATGGCATGTATCTATGGTCCTTTGCAGCATTCCTCCTCCTCCTTTTCTCAACAAATGCTTCAAGTTTGCCAGACGACTGAAAATGGTGTGTAAATATAGAGTTAGTAGAAAAGACAATCATTAAATGACAAAATAGGGACAGGAGAAACACACAGAGAGATGTTCTAAGATGTATACCTTGAGATGCTTATATTTTTCAACAAGTCTTTGCTTCCGAATTTCAGCTGCAAGGTAAAAAAGGTCAGCATCTATAGTTGATGTTTCATTTTATTCTTATTTATTTGTTTGATATGCTTTGAAGTGTATTTGTTTGGCACCACTTATCTAAGCTAGATTCATAGGATTGCCAATGAACCTAATTGGAAAGCAACAATGAACTTGATTGCTTTCAATTTCAAATCATACTACATACATATGGCTTCCTATCCTACAGTGTTACACAACTATCATAGATTACTAACATCATCAATATCAAACATATTGCCACTAATACCACCAATGTGCTACAAGAAGTGAAATGGGAATTCAGATTACTCAAATATCAAAATTATTTAAGGGTTATAAGAGTCTATCTAATCAAGTAACATTGGCTCCACCATGTATTAAATATGTACTCTATATATTTGGGGTTAGCAGGGACCTTCTCTTATAACAAAGCAGACAAAAATTAACATAAGCAGAAATTGCATTTCAACATATGGAGAGAGAGAAAGAGAGGAGAGGACAAGGAAGGAAGGATAAGCATTACATTTCTTGAGATAAAAAGGACGTTTTCCCTGCTTTGTTGATTCTCTCTCTTTCTTCTTGTGCTTAGCCAATATCTCTGCATCAATATGCTTTGCTGAACCAGACTTCAACTGTTTATCCTGAAAAGACACGTAAATGTGATCAAGTAAATAAGCACGTGTCACACTTCTGAAGGTAGAAGACAAACTTCTAAAAGACAAGTACTTACAATCCATGCTATACGTTCTTCTATTTCATTGAAGCTCTTCGGATCTTTATATCTTTTCAATTCCTTCTTAAGAGCCTGTTATACCCAGAAGATGTCATAAGAGGAAAGTAATAGAATAATTCAATAAGCTATAGACAAAAGTCTAGAATTAGAATCTGGAAGACTACCTCTCTTTCAGCAGGAAGATCACCTTCAAATAAAAAATTATATCTCTTCCTAAACCTGCAAGTCCAAGTATAAATATTACTAGAGCCACATAGTTCCCATTTTAGGAAACAAGAGAAGCTTCCAGATTTAGTTAAAAGCACTTGCTTTAAATAAAATAGCAACATAAACAGCACTTGCATTAAATTGTTCAGAGGTATAATCAAATACTAATTCCCAAGCAAATGCTACCTACTTAAAGGACAGGGTACCGCAGGAATCAAGAACTAGCTATAGCATCATCCAGAAAGAAGATACCAAATGCCACTTCCAAAGAAACATGTTTAAGTAATAATGTAATACAGAAATATATCCATTTCTCCCACATCCCTATCGTAAGACCAACATCCTATCTTATAAGCAACATGCTCCAAGAACATGCTTGAATATGCGTGTTGAATCGAATATAGAATTGTCTAGATCAGACCATGAATTGGAGATACATCGATAATTTCAAATCAAATGCAGTTGTTTGTCATGCACTAAAAACACATATCAGCATAATGATTCTTCAACATTATGCATAGTGGAGACTAGTAGAAACTGGTTACAGCGATGATAGGAAACTGTAAATGTATGTATTATTTATGGAATTCTGTACTGATTCCAGTGGGGAATCGATGACAGAAGTGAGTACAAAGAAACTGAAAGTAATGACAGATAGTTCCAGGACTTTCGAGAGGCCTGATCTCTCCCTCCCAATTTCCTTCTAGTTCTCTGATACCTCTTCTCCCTCCTCTTCTCTCATTTTATCCCCTTTTTCCTCCTAACAGATTTCCCTTTCTCTCTCCTTCCCCCTCACTTGTTTCCTGCCATGTCAACTGGTAGTTATGCTGCTGTTGGAGCTCACGATCCATGCCTAATTGGGGTGATGATCCCTTGTTCCTCAGCACACCTTTTCTTTGATACACCTTCCTAACATACAATTTATAATAGGTGGGTATCTATCAATACTTCTCCCCAAAAGATTCACGTTGTCCTCAAGGTGAATGTTGGGGTAAATGTTTTGGTAGCTGCTAAAAGAACTTCCACCAGGGTCCCATTGTTTGAAGCACGAGTACCAAGTGATGTAGGAGGTATAGGAACTGCCACCTGGGTCCCAGTTACCTTCTCCAAGTCCCACACCATGAGCTGCCATAGCCACATCTTCCATGTAGTCACTTGGTTTTCTTCCTGCTAGAAAAACCACGAATGATGTCTTCCCAGCTCCACTCTTCACCTTTAGAGCTGATAGTTCTTCCTTCGTGTTCTTTAGTTCTGTGTGCATCCATCTAGGAGCAAACATGTCATTTACAACCCCAGCATTGAAACAATATGTCACATGGGAAACCCAATAACTAGTTACAGATTTTAATGTAGGTGTCTCCTCCTCTTCATCTTCCTCCATAATCCCCTTTTCCCACTGTACTAACTCCCTTTCCTCCTCATGACTGACCATCATAAAATGGAATTGTTTAAACTTGCATACGTTTTCAAGGCTATATTTCTCATCACACATGAAACACAAGCCTTTTCGTGATTTCTCCTGCAATTCTGCTTCTGTTAATTTCTTGAATCCTCCTCCTCTTTTGTTATTACCACTGCTCTCCACGTGCCTGGCGTCTGTGGGAAATCAGTTACTAGGATTCGAACGGGAAGCTCCACTGAAGGCTACTAAGTTACCTCTCCCCTGCTCATTAAAAACTATTGGGCCAAGGTCCAATATCCAGCAAGATGACTTTTGAAAGGTGGGTCACTGTCGACTGAGGCCCAATTCTGCTACCCGTGGGTATTCCTCCTTTCCCCCATGCCCAATCCCTTTCTTCAATTAACTGGACTTGGTCTATTAACTCAGAGAGAGTATCCAGCCTGTGAAGCCTGGGTTCTACCCTCACCTCCTCCTGTAAGCCATTCAAAAAAATCCCACGGAGCCAATGTTCCTCTGCATCGCGCAAAGGAGCTGATACCATCTCGAAGACCTCCCTATACTCCCCCACCGTTCCCATCTACTTCATGCTCAAAATCATCTCATGTGAGTTTTGTGCTAACGCCGGTTGGAACAGCTGGATAACTGTCATTCGGAAGGCAACCCAAGTTGCGCCCGGGGTTCGCACCTCCCACCATTGAAACTAGCTCAGTGCGCGGCCCTCCAGTGCGACCATTACCGCCTATATATTCTCCTCGTCGTTCATTGCATTCACTTGAAAATATCGCTCCACATGATTCACCCACCCATAGGCATCCTCGCCCAAAAAAACAGGGACCTCCAATTTCCGTCCTCGATCCTCATACAAACCACTACGATTCCCATCGCTCGGTCCTTTACCATTCCCCTCACCTTCCGACTCAGGTCCATCTTGCCTCTGTTCATTTCCATGGGAGATTTCTCTGATCAAACGCAACAATTCCTCCTGAACCGCCTCATTTCTCCGCATCCTGCACTTCCTCATTCTTCCTTAACCGAGCCTCCTGTAATTTGCGTTCTTCTTGCGCCTCTCTCCTCCATCTTTCAAAGCCCTTCTCGAGTGATTCAATTCTGGCTTCCATGTGCGTATTCACCATTCACAGCTCCCAAGATCGGGAGCTCTGATACCAATTGATAGAAACTGGTTACAGAGACGATAAAAAACTGTAAATGCATGTATTATTTATCGAATTCTGTATTGATTCCAGTGGGGAGTCGATGACAAAAATGAGTACAAAGAAATTGAAAGTAATGACAGATAGTTCCAGGACTTTCGAGAGGCTTAGTCCCTCCCTCCCAATTTCCTTCTAATTCTCCAATACCTCTTCTCTCATTTTATCCCTTTTTTCCTTCTAACAGATTTCCCTTTCTCTCTCCTTCCCCCTCACTTGTTTCCTGCCATGTCCGCTGGCATTTATGCTGCTGTTGGAGCTCACGATCCATGCCTAATTGGGGTGATGATCCCTAGTTCCTCAGCACACCTTTTCTTTGATACACCTTCCTAACATACAATTTATAATAGGTGGTTATCTATCAATAATTGATAGAAACTGGTTACAGAGATGATAGAAAACTGTAAATGTATGTATTATTTATGGAATTCTGTACTGATTCCAGTGGGGAATCGATGACAGAAAAGAGTACAAAGAAACTGAAAGTAATGACAGATAGTTTCAGGACTTTTGAGAGGCCTGGTCTCTCCCTCCCACTTTCCTTCTAATTCTCCGATACCTCTTCTCCCCCCTCTTCTCTCATTTTAACCCCTTTTTCCTCCTAACAGATTTTCCTTTCTCTCTCCTTCCCCTCACCTGTTTCCTGCCACGTCAGCTGGCAGTTATGCTGCTGTTGGAACTCACGATCCATGCCTAATTGGGGTGATGATCCCTTGTTCCTCAGCACACCTTTTCTTTGATACACCTTCCTAACATACAATTTATAATAGGTGGGTATCTATCAGAGACATACTACATTTTGAGACAAGATCTGAGCAGTTTTTTAATAGAAAAAGAATTATCTATGACATGGGAAAAAATATTTATGACATAAGAACATTTTTAAGGATTATTTTTAAAATTGAGTGTGGGGAACAAAATTTACTCACATTAAGCAAGACTTTAATGTGAAATTTTCTATCCACCACTTTAACAATTCTCACTATGTTGACTTCTTCAAATGAATGGTAGCCAGCTTTTTATCCAAATAATAATCGTAACGGCACTTGGCTAAACATGTTCTCAAATGGCAAAGGCAAACAGAATCAACATAGCTTCACACTAGTATGGAATTGCTTTAACTTAGTCATGATGATTGCAAATATGGCATTTCTTGACACAAATTTACTAGACAACAAAAAAAAAGGAAGAACAGGAAAGCACATGTCCAGAGGTGAACGTACCCCTCTTGGTCAAATCTACCACAAAGAGATTCAAATCGTGGATCACGAACAACCTGAACATTATTCAAAGTATATATACTTCAGAAAAAATATCCAGACATATAAAATGGAAAGATCATATCCATATTCAAGTTCAACATAATTTCCATATCATACTGCACAAGCCCTAAAATTTGAAAATTTCTAAGTATTTACATAGCAAAAGACATTATTGTAAACTTAAACCAACTCATATCCTAAATTAACACACATGGTAATGAATCTAGAGGCTTAATCATGTGTGAGGTTCTGTGCGCACACGTGTAAAGCAAACAATAAGCAACATGCAGCAATTGGTCTTCTTCCTATGCATGAACCTGAAACTGGTTGTTACAGGGTAAATCTAAAATATTAAAATGCTTTGCAAGCTAAAGGCCCTTGTTAGATTTTGAAAGATTATCTATTCAATTTCAATGTGTCAATAAAAAGAATAACATAAATAGAAGTAGAGAACATTACACTCTATACAATCAATAAGCAAAACCACACCTTCTTAGGAGCTTGGATGACCTCTCTAAAAGAAGGTACTGGCTTCTTGCTACTAGCCTCCATTGGCCTAGGCAAACATAGAAATAAGTTATTTTGATGTGTATCCTGAACTTAAGAAACCCACTCTTTAGGTTTCATAGGTATCCCACACACCTTTTGGGTGTGAGACTAATCCCTATGGTCACAAAGGAATACGGTTAGGCCCACCCAACAAGTGGTGTCTCGAACCTTTGTCCTGGGAAGACCTAGTTTAAAATTGCAATTCGCAACCACAATTGTGACCACAATATTGCAGTTTTGGTTGGTGGTCTCTGCAACCTCAATGCAACCGCAATTGCAACCGCCTTAGTAGCATTTACATGCAATTTTCCACAATTTCCATGGTAGTGGTAGAAATGTACTCTGTTAATAAATCAGTTACAAATACAATACCTATTCTTGTTAGCCCTTTTTAACTTTTTGTCTTCTCTGGGTTTCTGAAAAATTGCATGTGCCCCATTTGAGCGTGCTTTCTGCAACTCCTCAAACGTTACATCAGCCAGCTCCTTCTCTATTTCCTCCTCCTCCTCCTATAACCATCAAAATCAATGCCACTTACTATAAACTTTGTTTTGATTAAATTAAAAAAAAAAAAACCGTAACTTTACATAATTTTTGAAGTTACTCACATCTTCCGAGGAACTAGAAGACTCGTCCGTCTCACTTTCCTCGTATTGGGCTTCTCTGGAACCTGGGATTTTGCTTTTGTTGTGTTTCTTCATTTTAACAAATTTCGATTTCGCGAGTATTGGTCGAAAATTGCTACCATCTCAGGGTCATTGGTGCGGCCACTGCTGATGTGAATAGTTAAAAGAAAAGAGAAAATTAAACTGCAACTCTGCAAACCCTAACACGATGGACCAAGAAAAGGCCTCACCGCACACTAGTTCAAAGTCCAACCCACCCCATCAAGCGCTAGTCTATGTGGGCTAGGGCCGAGAAGATCACAAGGTTAGATTGAGTCACGATCTATGAGCACATACACAGATCGAACACGAATACAGAGATATATTAAATTTAAAAATTATAAGACATAGATATGATATATATATATATATATATATAATTTTAAAATTTAAGAAAAAAAATTTATAATTTATTAATATTATTTTAATAAACTTAAAAATTTATAATATTTTAATATATATCATATGTGTAAATATTTATTACTTAATAAGTCCCTTTTAAAAAATATGTAACATAATTTCTATTGACATATTCTAAAAAATCTTTTAAACTAACTTCTCCTAATAGAACTAATTATGTACAAGTACATATGCATAAAAAAAATAACTAGAGGAAATATTGGTGTGAGGTAAGTTTCAGTGACAACAAAATTGACGACTTGGTACGAGCAGAAGTAGAAGGAGCAGATGAAAATAATAGTGTATGAAAAGATAAAACTTAAAAGTCTAATAGTAACGTGTGAAAAGATAAAACTTAAAATACTGGTATGTGAAAATAATGGTTTGGAACGTCAATCATGTGATTGAGCTTGAGTGAGTTACGAGCTTACTAATTGAACGCTAGTCATATAAATTAATTTTTTTTAAGAAAAATATTAATGGGTCGTGTTCAAGTCATGTTCTAGTCGTGTCTGAGAAGTGTCCGAGCGTGTTCGATAAGTGTTCGAGCGTGTCCGAAACGTGTTCAAACTGAAAAAAAAAAAATTAATCGGATACATTCAGACACACAGGATATGTGTGTCGTACAAGTGTCTCTATGTGTTTGATACGGACACGTGTTCGACACTCGAACACGTATCATAATCGACGTGTTCATACTTGATAAGTTATGACTAACTCATGAGTTAGTCCACAATAAAAAAGATTAATTAATCTGACCCACTTATTTAATGGGTTGGCCTAACTCATTTATGGATTAATCTACTAAAAAAAATTTTAACTCACATATTTTGTAGTGAATTGGCTCATTAAAAAAACTTAACTCATGTATATTATATTATGTATTGGCCTAGTCCACTCCATGAACCAGTCTACTAAAAAAAAAAAAAAAAAAAAGTTGATTCTACTTACAGTGTTGATTAGTGACTCTCCACTGCTACTTGGTAAATGGATACAATGATGGACTAGCTAAGTCTACATTGATATCTTTACCATCAATGTTCTGCATCATTACAATATCAAAGAAACAGAACGAAATATATTGAATTATCAGGAAAGGACATTATGGTACAGAGGTTAGTATAGATAATTCATACAGTAATTATGATGTACACAATAAATAGATATATAATATTAATATGCTTGGTCTAAGTCTTCAATTAGCATGTTCTGTGTGTCACTGACAACCATGCATCTTCTATACGAAGGAAGAGCATAAGATCAAAGTGCATCGGTAACATTTCGAGGATAAGATCAGCCAAACATTCAAGCCTAGTAGCTAGTATAAGGGTTGCTGATGAATATCAAGATTTATCTAATGAAGATAATGATATCTCTCCCTTTGAATGTGTAAAGAATTTAGGACTAATAAAGAGTTCTGCAGAATTCTTGACAGGACTAAAGGAACTGGATCTTTGGTTGTGGTAGATTTCTTTCACACCTCTTGTTTTAAAAACGTAAGGCTAAGCAATGACTTGATATAAAAATGAAACCAGCGAGAATACCAAGAAAAGGGATCAAACACTTCCAATACTTAATAAAAAAAAAACATGTTTTGACCCTTTTATAACTCAATCTCAGGTTCCCACTCTTGCCCAACAGACCAAAACACAAGCACCCTGGAATATGTTATGCTAATCTTCCTTTAGACCAACAACTTTAATTCTCATTTGAGTGTTTTTCTCTTTTTTTTTCATTAACAGAAACATGTTTGAATTTGATCTAATTTTAATAAAGGCCAAACAATGAAAAATCAAGCAATCATAAATCCAAGTAAAGAGACTAATAAACTCAAAAAACGAATCAACACTGTGGCATGGTATTTTGAAGTGGATTCAGGGAATACTTGAGACAGGCACGTACGACGATTTCTTCCTTGCATAACTGCTACCAAGTGTATTGAACCAGGAGGGTAAGTACCTACAAATGGTCTCCAATGCTCAAGTCAGGCAGTACACAAGTAGGATTTATGCAATAAGATAGCAAATACGTGATTAGGATGATTGTAACACCCTTGTGGGGATGTCACATATATAAAGAAAAATAAATAAAATCTACCCAAGCTGTAAAACATTTATTACGTACTAATACGGGTTGTAAAATAATTCCTGTTAAACAGAATATTATTAAATAAAATAATGCGGAAACATAAAACCAACAGAACAACATCACTCATAATATACATATGGTCCAAGTTATAAGTTATACAAATAATTTACAACTACAACTACAAATATTTAAACAAAAATAGTAAAGAGTCAATATATACATACGCAGACGCGTCCAAAAATACACATCATAAACATTTAATCCTCTGATGGATCACTCTCAGGAAACTCATCAGAAGATAAATATCCAGGATGCCTCGACACTCGGCGGAAACGAGACCGCGCAGCCGATACGATAGTCATCTCACTAGGCTCAGTGGACACATCACCCCAATGACGCCTAAGAGATAAAGGCAACTCTAAGTGCAGAAACATAGTAGTCATCATCACTGGCTCTCCATCAAACGTAAGTCGTATGGACACAGTCAACCGTCCCACGTAAGTCACAGAGTCTCTGTCTCCCCGCAGATGCCAAACTAACGATCCACCATGAAACTCGAGTGTCACAAAACCCAAAAATCCTGGCACCGCCATACCCAAATAAATCAGTCCAATGGATATGGATGATCAGATGGTTCTTGGTCGTCGTACTGGTCTTCAGCTTGCTGCTCCTCTTCCTCCTCAGGATACAAAATCTCAAGAGATTGTTCCTCTTCCTCAAACTCTTTACCACGTAAATAAATATACAGAAAACACATACAATAAAGAGGTAAGACAAACTAAAATCATCACAAACATGGCAGATAAGAAAACGACAAACAACAGATATACAGTTCATGCAATATGAAAAGCTATAACATTAATTAATAACGGGATAATATCACAACAACACATAATATCACGGATAAAATAATATCACTGACAAAATAATATCATAGATAAAATAATATCACAGTATAAAATAAAATAAGAAATAGACAATTATCATAATAATAACCAAATAAAATAAACAGATAAAATAAAATAATATCCAAGATATAACCATATACAATATGACACGATCCTACTCCATGGAGCTAAACACATACAGATATTAGAGAGAGAATGACCTGCAAAATCTATTAGTACCACGGCTGCCCAACCAAACTATTCTGCGGTCTCACGTTGCGTCTATAGCCCCACGTCACATGGAATCCATCATCCAAGGCGTGGTGTAGTTCACGGTCTCACGTTGTGGCACTACAGGCAATGTACTATTAGATTTTACGAAATCTCGATTAAAAATAGTACGTGTCGAGTCCATTAGTGTGCTATCGGTTACCACAGTCCAGCGGAGCGACCGACTGTCCATATATGGGATCCCGTACACTAACGTCTCCAAGTTCATAAAGACAATAAACCACACTACGTTTATCGCATCGACAACACGATGTGATTCACCTCGTCAACCAATCCACCAAAAATTGGCATAAACTCAATATATGAGAAATTACCAGAATACCCTCAATAAAAATATATCCTCAAAGATAAAAAGATACAGTAAGTCCCACCGGATAAATACTATTCCAAAGCCTGTACGGGTTCACCTCATAGCCCGACAGCAGAGAAAAAAAAATACAAAAATACTGTTTTGGTCAATCGCGTAGAAATTTTATCGCGTTTTCACAATCTTGTCGTTTTTACAAACGTTTTTAAATCGCGTAAATATATTTTTCTGTTTTTAAAATCGCGTAGAGTTTTTAATACGTTTTTCAATCGCGTAAGGTTTTTAAATCATTTTCTTGTCCAAATCCATTAAAATTTACTGTTTAAATAAACAGAAATAATAAATAATACGTTTAAACTACATAAAATATTTTCAATACCGTATACTGTCTTTTGGACATCTTTTCTAACTTAATTGCCCGTTTTTACTAAAAATTGACAGTATTTTACTAAGAAAAATTATATTAATGGTTTCCTAATTTTTCCGTAAAAATTCTATTTACTTAATTTTTAACCGTATAATTTAAACCTTTTGAAAACCATTAACATGCTTCAAAATACAGTATGAGCTATATGTTAGAAATTTTTGAAAGTTACTGTATTTCTTTTCTAACAATAAAATCAATAGTTTTAGTTGCTTAAACTTAATTCAATTCAATTTATTTCTTCAAAACTCTTTTTAAAAAAAATTCTTTTTAACATATATTGCATCTTTATACTTGGAAATGGTTTGGAATTGATTTTAGAAATCATGAATTCTTGGTTTGGCATGTTGGCCGAAATATACATTTGGGTCATTTGATTTCTAAATTCATTTTCCTTGATCTAAACAATTCTATCTCTTGTTAATTTTCCTAGGTTAATTAAATTACACTTTAAGAAAATAATGAGAACATTTTGGTTCTCCTTTTGGGTTAATGGCCGTGAGCCTTGGTATTGTGTTCTTTGGAACACTCATGCATACCTTAGCATGTTATTCACACCCTATACATTATCATGCATTTCTAACACATACAAATTATCAAAGCTTGTAGACATGCAATTTAAAGCTTGTAGACATGCAACATCATACAAATTATTACAAACATCAAATAGGAAAGCTACTAACAATTACACAAACAAGCTACTAACAAACACAAACAAAGGAATCCTTATGGATTCTACAATCAACAACCAATCTCCATCTTCTTACCACCACCCATGGATGATAAGAATTGTCTTCCTCTTACCTTAAATGAAGACAAAAATATTCTTTCACTCCTCTTCTAGGTTTCGGTTTTCTCCTTCAAATCACCTAACAAACTTAAACAAAATCTACAAGTTACTAACCATAAAAGAGAGCTTAAACCATGGAGAAATCATGGCTTAGAACTTTGAAAAAGAGTTTAGAAATGGAAAACAAGAAATTTCACCTTCTAGGTAAAATTTTCCAAATAAGTTTCCAAGCTTCAAATGGAAGATTTTGCAAGAACTCTCAACTAGAGATGTTCTTAGGATTGTGTTTAGGTTTAGAAAACTTGGTTGGATAAAATTTTGGGTGGTTGGATGGTGTAGAATAGAGCTTGGCCGAAACTAGCTTCAAGGAAGCTTCAATGGTGTTTAGGGTTTTTGGAAGAGAGAGAAGAGAGAAAATTGCATGAAGACAAAGTGATTATGGCCTTCCAAAAGCCATATGGCCGTGGACTTCAAAGCCATGCAAGGTGTCATGGGTTTGGCTTCATCCAAGCCTTAGAATGAATCAAAGGTCAAGATTAAAACTTGGTTAGCAAGCTTGTCTCCCATTGGTTGAGTTTAGCATAGTCATCTAACCTAGTCACATGCTTAGTCACTAATTAGCTTAGTCACCACACTTAGTCATCATGTTCTAGAGAATTCCTTCACTAATGATGCTTAATTAAGCTACTAAGTTAACTGTTTTAGCTAAACGTGGGTCCCGCAAAACATTTTCGGGTCCACTGTCATTTTATTATACTGACTAATAAAATAATATTATAATAATACAAAATTATTTTATTTGTGCTTAAATCCTAAAAATTAAAAGATTAACAAATTATCATTCAGAATCGGGTTTTGTAAAATCCCCCAGCTTTGAATAATTAAAACAAGATTTTCTCTACCGAAAAAATATTATTTTCCTGTCCCGGAGTAAATCGCACAAAAAGTCCAAATAAAATCACAGACAGTAATATTAAGCACTGTAACATATAGAAAAATTAAAAATAGTACAATCGAGATGTAACGGTCATTTTTTCATTTTTCCCCACGACGAAGCAAATCATCCAAAACGTTCAAATAAAATTACAGACAGTATTAATTGTCTGTATATCTCCCAGAAAAATTAAAACAGTAGCTTGAGAAAATTTTTATTTTACCGTCTCGAAGTAAATTACATAAAACGATCAAATAAAATTTTAGCTTGTAAAACATATTTGTATTTCATACAGAAAAACAAGAAACAGTAAAATAGAGACACAACAGTCATTTACACAAGCTTGAAAAACAGCAAACAGAATATTCGGGACATTTTTCTAAAAATTGGGGTGTTACAATGATTTAGTCTGGTATTTATAGAGCATGACTGGAATCGTAATGTCATCCGTATTTAGTGCAGGTATTTAGGATTAGAATCCTGATGGAAATTGCCTTTTTATTATCATAAGAGGAGATCCCTATAATATTGGAATGTATATATTGTGGTTATCTACTATTGGAGGCAGTTATGAGTCATATAATCACGTAAGATTATGATTGACAGTTATGAGAATCTCCGTAAATCTAGTGATCTTGTTATTATGGCACAATGTCGTCGTCTATGGTCTTACGACTTGATCAAGGTATTGATGGTAGAGTCTGATGGTACGTTTGCCGAATCAATCCTACTGGATGGGATCCCGGATCACGATCTAGAACAGTTGCTCCCAGCTTGACACTTAGATAGAAACTATGTGTCAAGGTATAAGTTTCATTAGGATCACAAGGCACGTGGTGGACTAAAAGAGCCCTAGCTTTGATGTCAGGTTTCACGATGTCTCACACTAAGGCTGAGGTCCGTTGTCAAATATAAAATACCTCCAAGGTTAGCTAATGTGGTTTGAAACCGCAATAGATATTTGCCTACATTATCGTTCCTCTATCCAATGTTTAACTCCTATTGCCCCCATGGGTGGCTCACGGGGTCTTTTTCTTTGCAATAATACCCTTTGTAACTCGTATCAATATGAGCCTCTTTTGAAAACTGTTACTTTGACTCTATTAGGAATTAAGAATCCTGTAAGAGTGGACGTCAACTTCATACTGTTTCCCAACTGCTCGCTGCTCCCATAACCAATAGGAAAGAGAGAGCATTAAATGCGAGTTTTATTGTGCGACTGGTTCTCCTTTCTAGGAGCCAATCAGAGCATTTCATTTTCTTTATAAATAGGGAATGTTTGCGTTTGATGATGACATTCCCTTTGCTTCGATGCTTTTCTATCTGAAAATGATATTTTCTCAAAGAATGGTTTCTCCTCCTTTCTCTGTGCGCACATGGAGAACTTTGCCCTTAGTGTAGATCATCTTTTTATTCTTTCCAAAATCTCTGAAAGTTTTGACCTTCCTTGTAAATGATTCTTCTACTGGATACTTTTCTTTCTCAGTATATTAACGACAGGTACTTTTCTCTCCCAGCGTACGAGGGAATGTTTGATCTACACTCTGTCACTGGAGAGATCTGTAATACCTGTCGTGTTAGACGGTCCGCCTTGGAGAAACAAAGCCTACACTCCTCCTCCTTTCTGAGAACTTAGCAGGTGCTTCGTCCTAAACTTTGGCAAGTCCTCTAAGGGTGCTTGGATATGCACGAGGGACTATTGAAACGGCTCTATGATTTGAAGCAACTTGGAGTGACCATGAAGCTGACTAGAATTCCAGTGGAATGATCTCTTCATAAAACACTGTGCCCAGTCCAACAGAGGAAAGTGCACTCTGGCGTTTATTATCATGGTGAAGAAGGCAGGAAAGAAGAATTTGGCAGCAATTTCGGAGTTTGGCAGTAGTGCTCTGTTTCAGTTTGTCGAAGTTCTTAAAGCCTGTTCAATCATGGAAGTGGCTGGTGCTCTTTCCTTATAAATTTTATTTCTCAATATTTTTGTTTTCATCTTCTTCTGATGTAAGATGATGTATGGAATGAGAACATATAAATAATAAATTGAACCATAAATTAATCCCTTCCCCAGTTTGATTTTTAGAACATTAATTTTGATTGGTACTATTCTTTGTGCTTGAGCCTTGAAACTTAAAAGCAATGTTGTAGCTTAGTTGTTCACATTTTCTTCTCAGTTTTTTTCTCTAATTAACTAACTCAACCAGTTCACTGAAAACCAACCAAGTTATCGGTTCATGCTCTATACTGTCGGGTTTCACCGGTTCACACTAATTATATTGCATGTCCAATCTAAACTGAAGTTCAAATCGGTTTATGGAAGGACTGATTCATTTTTTCCAATTTCAAAATTTGTTTCGACCCTTAAAACTCTTCACATGTGTTTTTTTTTTGTTAATGCCCTTTCAATTTACAATGTGACAAGTTTAGGTTGATTTGTGTCATTATTTGTGACAAACTTTTTGTTTATTGTCTTAATCATGCTGATAATTTCCATTTATGACTGCCTGTTAAGGGCATTTAATTTCTAAATTCTTTTTCAATCAGGGTTTTTGTAACTTTTGTTTATTTGAATGCTGGAAAAATAAATATGGTCTTATTCTTGGTTTTATTCAGTGGTCCTTTTAGGAGATTGGGAGCATGAATGAAAAGCTACCTTATGGTTATGTTTGCAGGCAGGATATATGCTTTATGATCGTGTGATTCATCCAGCAAAAGTTGGTGTAACCCAAGCAGTGGAGGATAACAATGCAACAGAATGATGGAAAAGATAGTACAACTGATAAGGGCTCCTAGGATAAAGAGATTCCTGAGTGGGTTCTTATTGGATATCATCCAATGTTTCTTTCAAATATGTACCTTCAGAAGCATTATGACCTACTCTCCTCGACACTAGTTCTCTTTTCCATGTCTATACTTTTGCCAGCATGTAGCAGACTATTCTTTTCTCATTATCTTTATATCTTGAGTAACATAATACCATAAGATGGGCTTGATTCCTTCAGATTTTGGTTGTATCGATGATGTTTACACTGATTCATTATAGTAAAATTTTTGGTAGTGGTCCCCCTACATGTTTATGCCATGTCCTTCGCAAACGAAAGGAGTTTTACTCCTCTTTTTTAATATTATAATTGGCAAGTTGGGAAGTTCATTCATTGTAAGATTTAATTAGTTAGGCTTGCTGAATCCATGTTGGGTTTAGATGAAAGCAAATGCGAGAAGGGCAAAGGGTATCCTCAAGACGGAGTGTTTGCTTGTTCGTCTTTTGTTTTTCTCTATTTATTTTGTGTGTTTTTGCATAATTTAGTATCTTAAATGGATTAAAAGAATTTTTCAAGGAGACATCATCAAAGGTGTTCATGGGAAGAGTTAAATGGGGTTTAAATTAGTCTGAATCTAATTCGATATTTTGATCAAGTCAAAGTTTTAGATTCAGTCTCAATTTGACTAATGATTGAGTCAACCATAAATTTTGATAAATTGAACAAATTTAAATATTATATATAATAAAATCATAAATTTTAAAACCTGAAGGTTATTATTTATGAAATTATGTGTAGACCTAAATTATTTTTCACATTATATTTTGTATTCAAAAATCAAATAGTCATATAAATTAGGAAATTTTTGTGTGTAAGCCTAACTTGCATTTTATTGAATATATATTGCAGTCATGAGTATTTTTTTTCTTTTTCCTAGGTGTTGGAGATTTTTATTTCTCAAAAAATTAGTATAACACAACCAATTTGGATGAATATAATATATTTTTAATAAAAAATTAATTTTAATACATTGATAGTGTAAAATTTTTTACACTATCAACCAACCACACATCATCATATCTATGACTTTTAATGTACTTAATATGAGTCAAATATTTTTAATGATGTGAAAAAACATGATTGGTCAATGACGTAATTTTTTTTTACATTTACACTGTTTCACAATTAAATCTTTTTAGTAACGAGTACTTTTGTTAAAAGTGATTTTTTTATCATATTCAATAATATACATTACATCACCAAAAATATAATGATATTATCTTATACAACACAATATCTTATATAATATCACGTTAAACATTATATAATATTAAAATTTTATCAAATCTTATACAATCAGATCATATAATATTAGACATTATTTTACCTTGCGTACCAAGTGGGCCTTAATGATCAAAAGCTTGCATCATAGGGCCGTAGCATGCACCGAAAATTTTCTGGCATAGATCCCTCAATCAGTTAAGGGAAAAAAATGGTGTTTGACTTGATGATTGAATGAATTAGATTCTATTTGTAGATGTATAGAGATATTTTTCAAACATGATAAACTTACTATTTATATTGGATTCTTACGCGGAGTAAGGTTATAAGAGGAGAAAGCTACCTACTCTGACCGTGTCTGAAGCAGAGTCTGTTATGACAATCAAGTCATTGCTTAAAATGCCAAACAAGAAAGTTTCGAGCACAATGAATTTTTAATTGATGTGTTAATTTCATCAGTCTAGGTCATTGATTTAATCTCAATAATCACATGCTGCTTTGTACTCCGTTTATAAATATAAAATAGTAAACGCTTTCAATTTGCGTAACTGTTAAACATACATTAAACTGGAAGCTTGTTTTCATCTCAACATACAGTAATGCTAAATAAAAATAATAATAATAACTCTAATATTCTTATCAATTTTTCTCTCATATTACTTTTTATACTCCTTTTAATATCATTCATCATACATACTTTTTTCTATCACTTTTTCTCACTAAATCACATATCTTTAAAAAATATGTAAATAGTACATATACCCCTAAAAAATTATTATTTTCCTAATAATAATAGCTAACGATTAATAGACAGTTCAGTTCCTTCAAAACAACAAAAAGTTGGAAATTAAAATTCTAGAACAAAAACAGGCGCAGAGGTCAAAAAGAAGGGGAAACTCTGCCTGATACTAGAACTTTCCACTGCTTAATATATAGGTTTCAAAAGAGGTTTTCTTAAATAAAAAGCTTGCTCAAGGATAAGCATTTCTGTAAAATATGAAACCAGAGAATCTTCATTCACTAAGACAAGGGACCTAATGATAATAGTAAAGACCTTACACCCACAACATTAACGTAGAAAACGGTTGTTAGTAGATTGCCTTTAGCTTAGTGGCGGCACCTCTCCTGGTGACCATGGGGTTGTGGAGTTCAAGGTGGGAGGGGGAAGAGAATATCCCCCACACTCCATTCCCCAATTCTCCACCCATATCCCAATAGAGGTCTCCTACCTTACCCCAAAAGAAAATAGTTGTTAGCATATCTTGCAGAATAGACAATAGTAGGCACTCACAAAAAATACCATGTTAGTCATCAACAAGGGATTATCTTTAATCCCCAAAGATGACAGACAAAATGCATATACCAGTATTTTTTTTTTTTTTTGTGCTATATACCAGTATAATTAGCCTACAAAAGAACCTTAAAGCTAACAACCATATTCCACGCTCTCACCATGTCTACGATATGGCATGTATCTATGGTCCTTTGCAGCATTCCTACTCCTCCTTTTCTCAACAAATGCTTCAAGTTTGCCAGACGACTGAAAATGGTGTGTAAATATAGAGTTAGTAGAAAAGACAATCATTAAATGGCAAAATGGGGACAGAGGAAACACACAAAGAGATGTTCTAAGATGTATACCTTGAGATGCTTATATTTTTCAATAAATCTTTGCTTCCGAATTTCAGCTGCAAGGAAAAAAAGGTCAGCATCTATAGTTGATGTTTCATTTTATTCGTATTTATTTGTTTGATATGCTTTGAAGTGTATTTGTTTGGCACTACTTACCTCAGTTAGATTCATAGGATTGCCAATGAACCTAATTGGAAAGCAACAATGAACTTGATTGCTTTCAAATCATACTACATACATATCGCTTCCTATCCTACAATGTTACACAGCTATCACAGATTACTAACATCATCAATATCAAACATATTGCCACTAATACCACCAATGTGCTACGAGAAGTGAAATGGGAATTCAGAATACCCAAATATCAAAATTATTTAAGGGTTATAAGAGTCTATCTAATCAAGCAACATTGGCTCCATCATGTATTGAATATGTACTCTATATATTTGGGGTCAGCAGGGACCTTCTCTTATAACAAAGCAGACAAAAATTAACATAAGCAGAAATTGCATTTCAACATATGGAGAGAGAGAAAGAGAGGAGAGGACAAGGAAGGAAGGAGAAGCATTACATTTCTTGAGATAAAAAGGACGTTTTCCCTGCTTTGCTAATTCTCTCTCTTTCTTCTTGTGCTTAGCCAATATCTCTGCATCAATATGCTTTGCTGAACCAGACTTCAACTGTTTATCCTGAAAAGACATGTAAATGTGATCAAGTAAATAAGCACGTCTCACACTTCTGAACGTAGAAAACAAACTTCTAAAAGACAAGTACTTATAATCCATGTTATACGTTCTTGTATTTCATTGAAGCTCTTTGGATCGTTATATCTTTTCAATTCCGTCTTAAGAGCATGTTATGCTAATGGTACTTAAATTTCCCTTATCCCTAAAGTTGATAAGCCGGAGGTTTATAAACATTTTAGAACTTAAAAAGAAAGAATCTGAATGTTATTTCTAATCTGATCATTACAGAGGATGATTACCAATCATATATAGACTACCTATCTCCTAATTAAGGAAAATGAAGGGATTAAAACTGTACAAATCATAACTAATCATAACTGTCCTAATTATGAAATAAATCTCTCCTAATTATATTACACTTAATTATGTAACGGATATATTACAATAATTATGTAACGTAACACTCCCCCTCAAGCTAGTGAATGTATATCTATCATTCAATTGCAGTAAGATCTTGAAAGCGCTTCGTGGGAAGTCCCTTGGTGAACATATCTGCCAACTGAAGTCTTGAAGGGACGTACTCGATGGCTATAAGACCACCGTCCAATTTCTCCTTAATGAAATGTCGATCTATCTCTATGTGCTTTGTCCGATCATGCTGAACCGGGTTGTGTGCAATGCTGATGGCGGACTTATTATTGTAACAATCTCATAGGAGCTTCATATTTTATTTTGAGGTCATCGAGAATAATCTTCATCCATAACAACTCACAAATCCCTTCAGCCATACCTCTAAATTCTGCTTCTGCACTTGATCTTGCAACCACATTTTGCTTTTTACTCCTCCAAGTCACCAGATTTCCACCCAAGAACATGCAATATCCTGTGGTGGATCTCCTATCAACAATTGACCCTGCATAGTCAGCATCAGTATATACCTCCATGAATAAATTTCCTTCCTTTTTGAATAGCAGTCCCTTCCCTGGAGAGGCCTTCAAGTACTGAATAATTCTATTTACTGCCTGCAAGTGTCTTTCTCTTAGATCATGCATGAACTGACTAACCACACTAACTACATAAGCTATATCTGGCCTGGTGTGGGATAAATAGATGAGTTTTCCCACAAGTCTTTGGTATTGTGCCTTCTCCACCTTTGGGCTCTCCACATCACTCCCAATCCTGTGATTTTGCTCTATGGGCGCTCGAGTAGTCTTACAACCCAACTTAAAACGAGGAGATCAAGGATATATTTCCTCTGAGAAATAAAGATGCCCTGCTTAGAATAGGCAACCTCAATCCCAAGGAAGTATTTTAGCTTCCCGAGATCTTTCATCTCAAATTGAGCAGTCAACCTCTCCCTTAGAGTATGTTTTTCAAGCTCATCATTGCCTCGCAATAATCATATCATCTACATATACCAAAAGCAGTGTAAGTTTGCTATCCCGAGAATGTTTTATAAAGAGAGTATGGTCACCTTGACTTTGTTTGTACCCCAAGGATACCATAGCTTGAGTGAACCTCCCAAACCAAGCACGGGGAGACTGTTTGAGGCCATACAATGCCTTTTTTAGTCTGCAAACCTTATTCCCACCATTAATGGCACCATATCCAGTGGAATCTCCATGTATACTTCCTCCTCCAAACTTCCATGTAAGAAAGCATTTTTAACATCGAATTGATGCATCTCCCAACCAAAGTGTGCTGCCAAGGAGAGGATGATTCTCACCGTATTCATTTTTGCCACTGGAGCAAATGTCTCCTCATAATCAATCCCATATAGGTTTGGGTGTATCCCTTTGCAACCAGCCTCGCCTTATACCGATCCAATGTACCATCAGACTGATATTTAACTGTGTATATCCACCTACAACCCACTCGCCTTCTTGTCCTTCGGTCTCTCTACAATCTCCCAAGTCTTGTTCTTTTCCAAAGCACCCATTTCTTCATTCATGGCTCGAACCCAGTTCTCATCCTTTAAGGCTTCTTGTACTGACGTAGGGATTCGATAGAATCAATAGCTGAAATAAAACTCGGTCTTTGCATAGAAAGGTTTTTAGTAGACACAAATTGGGATATAGGATATTTGGCACAAGATCTTTGTCCTTTTCTCAAGGCAATTGGTAAATCATCTGAATTAGGTTCACAAGAGGCATTTAAGGTGTCATCATCAAGAGTATGAGTTCTTACCTCCGGTTCAGACGATTGAATTTGCTGTTCAACCAGGTCGGGTTTTTGTCTTCGTCTTCACTGATATTGAATCCCAAAACGTCTGTCCTCATTATTTTGCACTAGTAATGATGCTGGTTCAGGGTCTTTGTCATCCTCCGTAGGAGTGGAATCTTGCAACAAAGGAAAAGATGACAACTCAAGGAACTCAGCTTCTAGACTACTATCCCCCTGAAGCTGAGGACTAGTGAAGAAAGACTCTGTTTCATGAAAAGCGACATCCTTAGAGATATAGACACGACGTCGTTCAGGGTGATAACATTTGTAACCCTTTTTGTTTGAGGCATAACCTATGAAGATACATTTGATAGCTCGAGGATCTAACTTTCCCCGATGAGGACTATGAACATAGACAAAGATAGAACATCCAAAGACACGACTCTGAAGGTTGGTCATAATGGGAATAGAAGGATAGAATGTGGTCATGAGCTGTACAGGACTAACACCATCTAGAACCCGAGTAGGTAACCTATTTATCAAGTAAGTGGCAGTTAAAACAACTTCCCCCCAGTAAGACTTAGGAACAGACATTTGGAAGAGTAACGCTCTGGTAACCTCAAGGAGATGACGATTTTTCCTCTCTGCAACCCCATTCTGTTGAGGGGTGTCCACACAGGTTAACTCATGAACAACACCATTATCTTTGAGGAATTTGGAAAGGTTTTCATTCACATACTCTCTCCCATTATCTGAACGCAATCTTTTAATCGGGTTCCCAAATTGTGTTAGAACCATATGGTAAAAGTTTACAAACAGTCGGAAAACTTCAGACTTATCTTTCATGAGGAATATCCAGGTAACCCGAGTACAATCATCAATAAAAGAAAAAAACCACTTTGCACTAGAAATATTGCAAATCGATGCAGGTCCCCATACATCCGAATGAACAAGATCAAAAGGTTTAGAACTTTTATTATTACTGGGAAGAAACGTTGTACGACGGTGTTTAGCAAAATGACAAACATCACAATGAAAGGACTCGACTGATACTTTTGTAAACAAGACGGGAAATAAAGACTTAAGGACACTAAACAGAGGATGACCAAGACGCCTATGCTGAAGCCATATTTGGGAGGATGACCAAGACTCTGAACTTGTCTGATGATTGGAAGTGAGAGCCTTTTGTTTGGTACAATTTTTATTTTCCTCATGCTGCAAGTAGTATAACCTGCCCTGCTCTTTAGCAATTCCAATCGTCCTCCCCGTGGCAAGATCCTGTAAAACACAATGGGAGTGGAAAAATGTCACTGCACAGTTTAAGTCTTGGGTAATTTTATGAATGGACAAGAGGTTATTAGATAGTTTGGGAACATGAAGCACATTTGTTAAACGAAGGGAAGGTTGAAGTTGAGTGTTACCATAACCGGTGACAGGGGTATGAGAACCATTAGCTACAGTGATGTGTTGGTTACCAGGTAAAGTGGTATAGGATGAAAAATAAAAGGAATGAGGTGTCATATGATTAGTCGCACCAGAGTCTATAATCCAGATATCCTCAGTACCAGAAGCATTAAAGGATAAGAAGCTAGAATTCTTACCAGTCATGGTTAGGGAACAAGAGCTAGATGGCTTACTAAGAGAGTCCATAAGAGCCCGCAATCGTTCCAACTCTGCTTTGCTAAGAGCTGGGACCTCCTTTTCAGTTTGTGGGATAGGTAGATCTTCTACCACACTTTCTGAGTCAGATGTTGCTTGATTAGCACGCCTCTGTGGGGTACCTTTGAATCCTCCAATGCGCTCAAGGACCTTCTCCCTTCCATGAAGTTTATAACATGTCTCCTTAGTATGACCCGTTCTCCTACAATAGCTGCACCAACGATCTTCGCGGTTAGACTTTGTGGGAGGCTTCCTAGATGAATAGGATGATCCTTTTATAGGACCCTTTCCGGTAGCCAAGGCTGAACCATCAACACCACTGCCCCCCTCCAACATCACTGTCCTCCGAGTTTCTTCTCCCCGTACAGTGTAGAACACTTCTGAGAGAGAGGGAAGTTTTTCTTTGCCCAAAATCTGAACCCTAATAGGATCAAACTCAGAGTTCAGTCCAGAAAGGAATTTGAAGATTCTCACCCTTTCAATGAACTGTGTTAGTGTGACAGAATCAGCATTGCATGTCATCTTCAGACTCTGATACTGATCTAATTCAATCCACAAACCATTCAACGTCCCATAGTAATCTGTCACTGAAAGACTCCCCTGTTTGGTATTAAAGATCTTATTTTCTATCTCATAACATGCTGCAATATCCTTCTTCATAGAGTACACCGTGAGGTTCTCCCAGATCTCCTTAGCAGTTGAGAAGAACATAGAGTTAGGCTAATCTCCGGAGTCATGGAATGCCATAACCAGGTCATGATAAGAGAGTCTTCATCATCCCAGGCTTTATATTTTGGATCTGTTTTGGTTGGAGGGTCCCCTTCTATATGACTCAGCTTCTTTCGTCCCTTGAGGGTAGTGCGAACCAACTGGGCCCACTGAAGGTAGTTGCGCCCATCAAGACGGTATGAACCTTGCAGCACCTGTAGATCGTTGGGACTAAGAATAGAAGCGGACTTGTCTTCAGACATTATGCAGAAATGGTAGAAACAGCAGCAACTTGCTCGAGAACGGAGGAGGAGCACGAGCTTTCAAATAGCCACAAAAGAAGCCAGAGTTATAGCAAAATAGCCCTGGAAACAGGAAGAGAAGAGGCCGGCGACCAAGTCTGGGTGACCGACGTCGAAAACGGTGGCCGGAAAGGCTGCGCGTGGGCTGCACGTGCCGGAAATGCAGCACTGTTGAACGCGCACATGAAGGCGCGTGTGAAGTGCGTTGGGGACGTGACTTTGTGGGCCATGTAGATCGGCTGACGGCGATTCTGGCAGTGGCGGTTTCGTCGGAAAACTCACCTGAAAAAATTTTCCTGCGGCGGCGGAGACGGCGGCCGGCGACGGCGATGTATGCAGCAATGAAGGCTTCCTGAAAAGGATTTATGCAGAAGCAGAGCCCCCAAGGATCGGGAGCTCTGATACCAACTTAAAAAGAAAGAATCTGAATGTTATTTCTAATCTGATCATTACAAAGGATGATTACCAATCATATATAGACTACCTATCTCCTAATTAAGGAAAATGAAGGGATTAAAACTGTACAAATCATAACTAATCATAACTGTCCTAATTATGAAATAAATCTCTCCTAATTATATTACACTTAATTATGTAACGGATATATTACAATAATTATGTAACGTAACGTTAGACCTATTAGTCTTTGTAATGTGTGTTATAAATTGATTACAAAGATGATTTCTTCTTGTCTAAAAGGTGTTATGGATAAGTTTATTGCTCCTACTCAGTGCAGTTCTCCAAAATGGTATTCTTGCTCTGCTGTGGCAACCTGAAAACAAAGAAAAACACCATCGAAGTACCAGTTTCACATCAATGTTCACGATATCTCAAGGATTATCTTCCTCAGTAAATCCATATCTATGAAGCTTAGTAAAAAATGGTATAATAAACTGCCAACCTATGTTTAGAAATCAGATGCTGGAGCTTAGGACATTGTTAATGCTGGTAGTATATATTTCATAGATAAGGTTTTGTGCTGAATGTCTCTGAAGAGTCACCTCTTTTTTATGTATCCATCAGATTACAGAGATATCTTGAATTAGAAATTTCATTGATAAATTTATTCCTTCTAGATTAAAGACATTATGAACATTTTAAACATATCTTTTGATGTTGCAGGTGTAAACTATGAAAGTGCAGGGGAGACCGGGGAGCTCAACATGTAAAAAACATTGAATATATTTGTTTGGGAGAAGAGAGAATCCTAGGTGGAAACATACCTGCATATGTATGGACACCAAACATACAATTATGGCTCAACCAGAATCTTGCAAGCTAGAAAAACAAGGCCTTCTTGTTGTTGGCATCGAATTGGGTTAATGCCTTGGCAAAACATGCAGGCTTCACTGAACTCTTGGATGCATTACCATTCAGAACACCATCATAGTAGTAATCCAGATCAGAATTTCCTAGACAAACATCATTTTGTGCTTGCCCTTCTTTCTACTCAATTACTTTGTAGCATCCGGTTTTGACTGGTTTTGGGCAGTTGAGTCCACAACGGTTTTAAGGATGGACCCCAACCATAGAATGAGCATGACATTGGCCAGTTATCATGCAATCAAGCTGTGTTAAAAGCATTACAACACCCTGAAGCAACTTTGATCAAGAAATAAGATATTTATCAATTCTCCTAAAATCCGAAACATTGATAACATTCTATCTTGCTTTCCATTTTTATATATTTTTTATACATGGAGCATTCATTAAGAGAGACAATGAGTATTGGGAAGGACTGCAAAAGGACCAAAATATCCTAGAACAAAAAAGAACACAATAAAGACAATAAACAAAGAGAAAGAATATAATTTTAAAAGAGAAATACATTCCCTTCGCATATGAAAAAACAAAAGTCCATTAAAACAAACATGAAATGAAGACTATGAAGAAGCTGAAAAAGATAAAAAAGAAGGTCATACAAAAAAGGACGTGAGCGAGGAACTGATCTCCAGCTAAAATTTTGATATGAAACTACAACCAATTGAACCTTACTATAGTAAAAAGGACACCTAAAAGCTCATTTGGTTCTCACTTTGAAATCCAATGTTATATATTATGGGAGACAAGACCGGTAAAACATCAAATATGAACACGCATCAAATAATGAATTAAGAGGTCGAATTCAAGCAATATTCTGCAGAAACTCTTGAAATGCATTATTTCCTTTTTTAGAGGAGAAGTAGTTCATAAGCAATTCTGTGGTTGTAGCATCTGCTGAAAAACCTTTGTCTTTCATTATCTGAAGGTATTTTGTTGACCTTGAAATATCATATCTTTGCAGCAATCCTTGCACAAAGACATTATAAGTGCACATATTAGGCAGGCAGCCACCCTCTTCCATATTCATCAATAAGTCTTCAGCATCATCCAATAGTCCTTCTTTACATAGACCTTTAATCATTATGCTATAAGTTTAAACATCAATTTGCAACCCTTTCGCTGGCAGACAAGAAAAGAGTTTAAGTGCATCATTCAGTTTTCCAGCGCTGTACATTCCATTGAGCACAATACTGTAAATTACAATATTAAGATCTAAATTAATCTTCTCCATTTCCCTAAACAATGATATTGCCTCAGAATAAAAATGGCACTTGAATAGGCCATCCAATATAATGGAACAAGTTTGGAGATTGGGAATTTGGCCATATTTGTGCATTGTAAAAAACAATTCTTTTGCGGCTAGAGGTTTACCCACATTGCAAAACCCACCTATAAGAGTGGTCCAAGTGACAACGTTTGGATGTAATCCTTTATTAACCATTTCATCCAAGAGATTCATAGCCTTGTTGATATTTTTGATCTTACACCATCCATGGATTAATGAAGAATAAGTTACAATGTCTGGTAACCAATCCTTGTCAAGCATCAAATCAAATATTTTCATTGCCTCGTTCATTTAATTTTACAAACAGTAACCACTAATCAATGAGGAATAGGTGACAACATTAGGCTCCTCCCCCATTTGAACGATGTAACTCATTATGTTTTTACCCTCCATAACTAGCCCCTCTTTGCAAAAACCATCCACTAAAATATTAAAAGTTTTCACATTTGGCATTATTCCCTTTCGCATCATCTCATTCAGTAAGGAGCCCGCCTCTTTCCATCTACAAAAATTGCAAAGGCCTTGAATTAAGCAATTGTAAGTGAGAAGATCAGGTTGAATACCTTTACTAGTCATTTCTGAGCACAACTGTAGAGCCTCAGATACCAACCTATCCTTACAAAGACCATCCACAATTGTGTTGTAAACTACAACATTCGGTTCGCAATTTCTTTCATCCATTTTCTTTAGAAACCTAATAGCAGCAGATGTGTCTCCGATCTTACACAATCCATTCATTATTGCTCCATAGATGTGACTGTTGGATCGATACCCCATGTTTTCCATATGGTCAGCTAACCTTACTGCTTGAGCCACATTGCCTTCTACACAAACGCCATTAATGATGGTGTTAAGAGTCACCATCGTCGGCTCCAAACCAACTTTGAACATAATCCCCAAAACAGAGAACCCAAAAGCTGTGTGGTTCAATCGACAGAGACAATTGATGACAATATTGAGACTAAAGACATTAGGTTTGACACCTAAGGAATGAAAGTGTTTGATTAGAGAAATGGCGGTGGCATAATGCTTCATCTTGACAATCAAGCCAAACAATAAAGTAAAGTCCTTGGGAGATGGCAAAGGGTTCATGCTAACCATATTGTGAAAGAAATCCAAATGCAGCATCAATATTTTTGAAACGTCTCATAGAATTCAAGAACTGGGCTCTGTGTTTTATGGCATCAATCTCACTACCATTAACAGAGGTGGAATAAGTTGAACAAGAAAAGCGCAATGAATGAGAAGCACTTGCTCTTCGAAACATCCCGTATCGATTCAAAGATTGAAGGAAAAAGTAAAAGACCCAATTGAAGGTGTGGCTATATGAACAAATGCAGGCTAGGTCTACAAATAATGAAGACAATAGAAAGCAGACTCTGAACTGAAAAAAAGTTAGGTCTGCTCAAACGTTTTTTTTCGTTGTCACTGAAAAAAAAACATTTCTAAAATAATAATTATTGTGGTTCCTGCAACAATGAAAAAAAAGTGGTATATAGACTTATAAAGGTGTACGTGTGTTTTGTTTTGTTTTTTTTTAGTAATCTGAAAATATGTGTGTTTTTATACAGAGGAAAACGTTTGACGTCCAACGAAATACTCCAACTTTTATCCACCGTATGTATATTTTTGAGTCATCCGTATCTCTAACATTTTCATTTCATTTCTCGCTTCTTATTTAGTTTTTTCTTTTCCATTTTACTCTCAATCCCTCTCAATCTGGGCTTCTCCATCTCAATCTCGTCTCCATCGTCTCTCTCGGACCCTCTCAATCTCGCCCCATATTCCCCTTCTCAATCTCGGATCCCGTCTCCCTCTCATCTTATTTCTTTATTTCTTTATCGATTTTAAAGACTACAAAATATCAGGTTCACTCACTAACTCAAGCAATTTCTTCATTTCTTCATCAACTTTATTCTACTTTCTCACTCTAGTTAACCACGCCTTCTCAAGGTAAGAGGAGATAAAAGCTCTCTCATTTTCTTCTTATTTCATCTCTTATAACTCATGACTAATTACTTCATCTTTTTATTCTTAAAAATCTTTTCTTTTGAAAAATCAAGGATAGATATTGAACCAAGTTTGAAAAATCTTTTCTTTTATGTTTTTGAGTTTTTGTTTCTCAAAATGTTGTACAAACTGAGTTTAAATCATCATCCGATGATTCTCTTTTTCATATGTGATACTGAAATTTTTTGTTAAACTGACAAATGAATGGAGTTTTGTTCTCTGACATTTTCGGAACTTAGGATTTGAAGGAGGCTGTAAGGGGAAGCCTCCATTGTATTTTATTCTTTTTTATTTTTTGATTTTTAGAAGAACCCGAAATGTGGGTTTAAATGGGTGAACTGAGACTACCTAAATGTGTTGTATTGTGGACTATGGATTGTTCTTCTAATCCTTTTTGTTTCGGTGGAGTCCGTAGCTTAAAGCTCTGACTTTTACTGTGATTAGTTATCAAACCTATTCACTAGGGCACTTGTATGATTTATACTTCCTTTCATTTTTTGGTTTACACAAGGCAAAACCTTGAAACTGAGATTGATGCATCTTGGAAATTGTGTAGGGATGGGAGTTTGATTGAGATATGTGAATGAACTTTTTTTCTTTCATTCTGGAAATGCATATTAAAGGACTAACTTTCAATTTGATTTTAAGGCCATGACTGAAAACTATGCTTTGAGATTGTTTTAAAATATAATTAATGGTTGAGTTGTGAGAAAGTTATACAATAAAAATGCAGATGCTTTGACTGTTTTGTTCAAATTTCATTGTATAGAACCTCATAAAGGATGCTTTCCTTTCTTCAGGGACCTTTCATATAATAATTTCACAGGAGATCTACCAAGGTCATTTGGTTTGTTAGCAAACTGTGCTAGATTGTAAGTTTCTTCTTTCATATGCCTTTTTTTTCTCCATAAACTTGATTTATGTTTTATGATATACTCAATAGCAGAGATTTATTGTTATTCCACGATTTATGTATCGTTCTATTTGCCGTTATGTTTTATATATTGTTTTGATCAACTTGATAACCCATAAATTATGAAGCACATGCCTTTACTTTGTTATTCTGAGTTTGAAGGTTTCCAACATGTTTTGGTATGTTTGCATATCTTCTGCATTATTTTTTTTTCAATCTTTTGAATGGCTAATACATATTGTTTTTGTGGGTGTTTGATTGCAAATGATAGAGGTTGAGTGCAGTCTGAATGAATCTAAATCTTTGATGTTTTGTGTTTAAGTTCTGTTGTCTCCGGTTTTTTATTTAAATATGAGGCACAATAATTTTGGTTCAAGTCCATGACAATATGATTTGCTTCTAAATGAATTTGATGGTCTTGTTTGTCCTAGAATTGGGAAGTGGTGAGCAAATTATTATTTTTTTATTCAATAATTACATTATGTTAGAATTTTTATTTATTCGTACTATACTGGTGTAGGGAGAAGTCACACAAATGCGACGTGACTTATTATGTGGCTGGGTCTTGCATCCAAAGAATGAGTGCAAAGAAGAAGTTTTGAGAGCTGCAAATGCCATGGAGTTGTTGTCTTGATTTGCAAATTTTATTCTCGCACTATTTAGCTTTCCCTATGTACGTTATTGCAATGATGTTGTATAGTTACCCCCTAATTGTTTAACTTGTTTTAGATTATCCACCGATTTGGAATCGTATTTTATATTATCTAGAAAGTTGTACATATTAGCCACTTTTTGTATAGATATGTTTGATGATAATTGGATAGATGCCTTTGAGATTCACCACTTTGTCCATGGTTTTTGATAATATACACCCAATGTGTTCAAAACAACATTACAAGTGTAAACTTCGCTAGACTTCATTCCTAATTAGTCCGCCCCATTATTGAGAACTAATCCAATGATTAACCAGATAATTGTTCATATTAACCACTTATGCATAGTATATTAATCACTTAATTTTGAACTCAACAAACCATGAGATTGACCCTTTTTTCTATGGTTTTCTACAAATCTACCCCAAACATGACAAAAGTAACATTACACTAGTCCACTCCACTAGTGATTCGTGTCTAACCAGTTTCCCACCTCGAGTTGAAAATTTGTTTGGATTCAAGATACTTGTTCATATTAACCACTTATGCATAGTCTATTAACCACTTATTTTTGAACTCCACAAACCATGATATTCACCATTTTTTCAATGGTTTTCTGCAACTCCACCCCCAACATGGCAAAAATAACATTACACTAGTCCACTCCACTAGTTATTCGTGTCTAACTAGTTTTCAACTTTGTTGGAAATTTATTTAGATTAACCAGATACTTGTTCATATTAACCACTTTGCGTAGTGTATTAACCACTTATTTTTGAACTCCACAAACCATAAGATTCACCACTTTTTCAATGGTTTTCGCAACTCTACCCCCAACATGGCAAAAACAACATTACACTAGTCCACTCCACTAGTGATTCGTGTCTAACCAGCTTTTTCACCTTCGGTTGGAAATTTGTTTGGGCAGATACTTGTTCATATTAACCACTTATGTAGTATATTAACCACTTATTTTTGAACTCCATAAACCATGAGATTCACTCTTTTTTTCAATGGTTTTCTGCAAATCTACCCCCAACATGGCAAAAAAACAACATTACATTAGCCCACTCCACTAGTGATTCGTGTCTAACCAATTTCCCACCTCCGGTTGGAAATTTGTTTGGATTCAGAGATACTTGTTCATATTAACCACTTATGCATAGTATATTAACCACTTATTTTTTAACTCCGAAACCATGAGATTCACTCTATTTTTTTCAATGGTTTTCGCAAATCTACCCCCAACATGGCAAAAACAACATTACACTAGTCCACTCCACTAGTGAGAGTGTCTAACCAGTTTTCCACCTTCAGTTGGAAATTTGTTTGGATTCACCAGATACTTGTTCATATTAACCACTTATGCATAGTATATTAACCACTTATTTTTGAACTCCAGAAACCATGAGATTGACCCTTTTTTTCAATGATTTTCTGCAAATCTACCCCCAATATGGCAAAAACAACATTACACTAGTCCACTCCACTAGTGATTCGTGTCTAACTAGTTTTCCACATTCGGTTGGAAATTTGTTTGGATACACCATATACTGGTTCATATTAACCACTTATGCATAGTGTATTAACCACTTATTTTTGAATTCCACAAACCATGAGATTCACTATTTTTTTCAATGGTTTTCTACAACTCTACCCCCAACATGGCAAAAACAACATTACACTAGTCCACACTCCACTAGTGATTCGTGTGTAACCAGTTTCCCACCTTCAGTTAGAAATTTATTTGGATTCACTAGATTCTTGTTCATATTAACCACTTATGCGTAGTGTATTAACCACTTATTTTTGAACTCCACAAACTATGAGATTCACTATTTTTTTCAATGGTTTTCTACAACTCTACCCCCAACATGGCAAAAACAACATTACACTCGTCCACACTCCACTAGTGATTCGTGTCTAACCAGTTTCCCACCTTCAGTTGGAAATTTGTTTGGATTTACCAGATATTTGTTCATATTAACCACTTATGCGTAGTGTATTAACCACTTATTTTTTAACTCCACAAACCATGAGATTCATCCTTTTTTTCAATGATTTTCTACAAATCTACCCCCAACATGGCATATAGCTTATGAGTAAAATGCTTTTAGAGTTTTTTTAGGGGTTACAGGAGTGCCGGGGCTCATACAGGAAAGTGTCGCGACTCCTAACTTCATAATTTTCACCGATAGAGAGAGAGTTGGAGAGGTCGCGACAATAGAAAGTTTTGAGACCGTGGCATCAAAAAGTTTTATGCGCGGTGGAAAATAAGTGTCGCGACATCTCAAAAATTGAGTGCCGCAGTACAACTAACAAATGCAATTGAATTCAATTAATTTGATTTTAAAAAAAAGAAATGTGAATTTTCACTGTGTCTTATTGTCATTAGTCCCTTATTTTTCTCTTTATTTAAAAAAAATTAATTTTAAAAAAACTTTTTTAAAAAAAAAAATTTGCACTTTGCATCACGAAAGGAAATGCGCGTGAACAATTCCTAATAATAAAAAAAAATTAATTTTTTTTTAAAAAAAATTTAAAAAAAAAGTTAAAAAAAAACATTTTTGTTTTTAAAAAAAAAATTTTAAAAAAACTTTTTTAATTTTCTTTTTTAAAAAAAAAAATTTAAATTTTTTTTTAAAAAATAATTTTGGCATTCACTTTTGAATCTGCGTGAATAGTATCTAATCCTAATAATTCAAATTCTGATTTGAATCCGAAAAAACACAAATTTTTTTTTAAAAAAAGTTTTTTTCAAAAAATTTTTTTTTTGAATTTTTTTGAAAAAAATTATTTAATTTTTTTTTTAAAAAAAATTTATGCCGCGGCATCACGAAAGTGAATGCCGCGTGAACAGTTCCTAATAATTCAAATTCTGATTTGAATCCTAAAAAAAACAATTTACCACCTATGCGTAATGTATTCAAATATACGTACGGAAGATACGGTGGATAAAAATTAGATGTATATTTGGTGGACATATAGCGCGACCGTTATACAGAAGAGATTCTACAAATACAAATTTGTTTAATAAAAGTAAAGAAAGTAAAGGCATATTTTTTAATTATTTAATGGGTTAAAATATAAATATATTATTCATATGTAAAAGTGAGAAAAGATCAAGATATTTAGTAAAATTAAAAGTGAAAAAAGTAAAGTATATTTACTTTTAAATTATTTAGTTAATTAAAATTATAATACTTCATAAACTAAATTAAAAATAAATATATTCTTTCGTATTCAGTTAAACAAATTTTCTTTAAAAGAAATTTTTAATTATATATATATACAAAATCATTAAATCATGTGTAAATTCATGTAAAAACTAAAAACATGTTAATGTCATATTCCACAAATTTAAAAATAAATCTAATGGAATAACAAATTGAGAATTGTGTAAGTAAAAAAAGAGAGTGAGCAAACAAGTATTGAAAAAAAAAATAATGCCTTTATTTTCTTCGAATTTGGATCTTTTAGAATTCTTTTTTGAATTGTACCAATCTCAGCTTTTAAAATTATTGTAGAGTTTCATAAAATATAAATTAAAAAAATCCACTTGAAAAATTATGAATGGTAAGATATTGAACTGCACTCATTACAGTTATTTTTTAAACTGAAGGACCCACGTCTATTTTCTTCATGGATGTAGATTATCGACAATTGTGAAAAAAAATTGCACATGATGTAGTTTCTAATCTAATGGTTGAAACTTTCAAGGTTATATTTTTTATTTATATTTTATCATATCACAAACTCATTTTTATGGCTAGGATCACCTGAAATTTTTTGAAAACTATAAATGATGTTTCCTTTCTTCACAACTAAATGCGCTTATGTTTTTTTTAGTAAATTATACTTCAATCTCTTGAAAAATGCTTAAATCACATTGTTATCCATTTTTATTTTAAAAAATTACTTCCCTCTCCTTTAATAGATAAAAATACACTATACTTAAATTTATTTTTTTGTTTTTCCATTAAAACTCATATATAGTTGAAGACTTTAAGTCGCAACAACCACTAAACAAAAGGGTTGAGGTAACAAATGTTGATCATTGGGCATGATAACAGCTGTCGGTGCATATAAGAGATGATTTATAATGTATTTAAGAATCTCTTTTAAGGAATATTCTTAACAATTTTTAGTTAATTAAACTAAACAATACTATCAACACTGTTGTCGTATTCATCAGCCAACACTTGTAACTTCGACCCTATGACTGATAGATGATAGGAGTTCGAGTCTTCAACCTTAGGAGTTTTAATAGAAAACTTAAAAATAAACCGAAGTTAGCACATTTCCATCTCTTAGATGAAAGGAGTGTAATTTTTAAAATAGAGGAAAGGGGTGAGAGTGTAACTCACTTTTTTTTTATAATCTATTTATATCATTTAAATTCTTCCAGAATTTTAGTGAATAACAATGAGTCTTTCATTTTTTTTAATGAACAAAAGTTCAGCATATTTTTATGAGTAGAGAGTTGATAAGGTGAACAAATCCGCATTAATAAATATCTTCTATACATAATGCATAATCTAATACAAATCTATTAATTAAAGAATGTTTTTTAATTACTTATTTATTATCTAAAAATTAGTGGATTTAAGATTTACCTTTTACAAATAAAAAAGAGATCATTGCGTTGTTTATTTTTCTTTTAAATAAAACAGTTCATATTTAAGATCTTTTTCAAGCCGTCTTCGTTGATTATTTCTTTTTCAATCCAACAATCTAAAACAATTTTGGGCATTAATATGATATTTACTTCAAAATTATCAACATCGGATTCCAAATTTGTTGAAATAAAAATATTAACATGATTAATATTTTATTCATAGAAAACATTGGCACATTGCTTACCTTTTTTACCTATATATATATATATATATATATATATATATATATATATATATATATATATATATATGCTTAAATTTTATTTCTAGTTTTGGTTCCTATAAATTTTTTTACCCTATTTTGGTCAATTTAAATTTTGAAATAAGTTAAATTAATCCTTATTGTACACCCCTTTTAAAGACTAATTTCATTTATCTCAAAATTTAAAAAGATCAAAATAGAGTAAAAAATTTTATAGGGACCAAAATTAGAAATAAACATATTTACAGGGATTAAAAAATTAATTAAACTATATATATATAACTTTGTGCAATATCATTTGAAAAAATTTACTCAAATCGGTACTTAATGCAAATTCTACATAGTTATTATCACTTTTTGGTTTCATATATATCCTTCATATAGTATTATCCCTTGAGACTTGTTGAATCATAATCAAAAGAAATGTTAAAAATATTGGAAGAAGAGAGAAGATCTGTGAATTGTTAATGAAGGATTTTGAAATGTCTTGCAACTAGTCAAAATATGGAATTTTGAATTGTATAATGAACATACAACAGACACAAATCGAGTAAAAGAAATGACTAATCGAAATACAAGACACAAACAAAAACCCATTAACTGAATTAAATAGAGAAGAGAAAGCTCAAGCGTTTTAAGAATACGAAGAATTGAGATAAGATGATGGTATAAATTATGATGATGCAAATGATAGGGAAAAAACAAATGAAAGCCAACATTTTTCTTTCAAATGGATAACAATGCAATAATATTTTATGGCTTGCACACCAGAAACCAAATGGAATATAATTAGGCAACTTTGGTCCCTCTGGAAAGGTCAACGCAGTAAAATACATGTAAAGCTTAGAAGTAACAGCATCCCAAGGAAAAAGGAAAAACATAAAAAAAGAAAAGATCAGCCTTTTTCTCTCTAACAAAACTATACCTCCAAATGCGCAAATATCATCCTCCATTAAGCTCAAACCATAGAGACTCCCGCATATGAGCATGTGACAAACAAGACAGGGGCATCACAAATATTTTTAGTCATCAAGGATATGTTGCTCATATTGGATGCTTTCTTTGATGAGATAATTTCTTCCAAAAGAGTGGTTTCACTTGATTCATAAAACTACCGACAATTGATACTGAAAGGTCCAACCTATGCTATGGTACGCATTTTTAGGAAATAATATGATCTCAGGAGTTCACTCTGGCTTTACATCAAATGAAATCTCAAAATATACTGAGTTTTGGTAGGCACTTGGCACATGAAGAATAGCCCCAACCTTCACCAGAGGAAGACTCTTGCTCTACCGTGGTGACTAGAAAACAAAGAACACCACCATTGAAGTAACAGTTCTAAATCAATGTTCACAATATCATAAGGATTACCTTGCTCAGTAAATCCATATTTATGAAGCTTAGGACATACTGGTATAAAACACTGCCAACCTTCTCCAAAATGATATTCTTGCTTTGCTGTGGCAACCTGAAAACAAAGAAAAACACCATCGAAGTACCAGTTTCACATCAATGTTCACGATATCTTAAGGATTATCTTCCTCAGTAAATCCATATTTATGAAGCTTAGTAAAAAATGGTAAAAATGGTATAATACACTGCCAACCTGCATTTAGAAATCAGATGCTGGAGCTTAGGACATTGTTAATGCTGGTAGTATATATTTCATAGATAAGGTTTTGTGCTGAATATCTCTGAAGAGTCACCTCTTTTTTATGTATCCTTCAGATTAGAGAGATATCTTGAATTAGAAATTTCATTGACAAATTTATTCCTTCTAGATTAAAGACATTATGAACATTTTAAATATATCTTTTGATGTTGCAGGTGTAAACTATGGAAGTGCAGGGGAGACCACGGAGCTCAACATGTAAAATTAAAAACATTGAATATAATTATTTGGGAGAAGAGAGAATCCTAGGTGGAAACTGCTCTAGTGGAAGGCCAAATTAAACCAAAAGATTTATCTCAGTATAAGTCAGATTGAATTAGGGAAAAGAAAAATTACCCCAGTTTAGAGTCGAATCAAACAAGGTAGAAACTTGTGTAAGGCCAAATTGAACCAAACGATTTGTTCCAGTGCAAGTCAAATTGAACCAGGAAAAAGAAAAAATACCACAGTTTAGAGTCGAATCAAACAAGGTAGAAACTTGTCCTAGTGTAAGGTCAAATTGAACCAAAATATTTGCCTCAATGTATGTCAAATTGAACCAGGGAAAAGAAAAAAATGCCCCAATTTAGAGTCGAATCGAACATGGTAGAAACTTGTCCTAGTGTGAGGCCAAATTGAACCAAAAGATTTGCCCCAGTGTAGGACTAGAAAGTACCTCCTCCTCCTTTTTTTTTCTTCTTTTTTTTTCTTTTTTATTTTTTTTATATTGTAAAAGTAAAGAATTGAAAACTCGAAAGAGTATGAACCTTTTGGCTCAAAATTAAAGTTAACGAAAATGACAACAACCTTTCATTTATCATAATGGACTTTTTGAGGCTTCTAACTTGGTTAACGTTAAGGGTTATAAAAGGAAAGATATAAGGCTCAAACCAGTGTTTAAGGGTTGAATGAGACCAAGGATTCTTAATAAGCTTTGTCAATTGCCTTTGACATTATCATGAGAACTAACATTTTTCTCTTACTTCATCATTTACCTTTGCTATGAACCATTTCATTTTTCATCATCATCTTCTTCTTCTTTTTTTTTTTTTTTCTTCTTCTTCTTCCTTTTTTTTTCACAAAAATCATCATTTTTACTTTATGCTAACCCCTAGTGTAGGGGTAATCCTTGTCCAAGGTTCTTTAAAGAAAATTTTCAAGTTCAAAACAAGGTAACAAGTGATAATAAATATGATGAAATTTTGTAAAGGATAGAGAAATATGGTCAATCTTCATTTTCAAATCATAATGTGATTGTTTATTTTAAAAACTTTAATTTTGAGATAAAAAGATAATGCACACCAAATGATTACTTCTTTGTTCCTTTTTATTTTTCTTTTCTTCTTTTTTTTTGCATTTTTTTTTGCAAAGGGCATCTGCACAAATGGACATTATGGCTACTCACATCTATCAAAGCAAGAATATATTGTCAAGAATTGGAGCCCAATGGGGTCTAAATACAAGGAAGACAATTTGAATAAACGAAAGAAAATAAATGACAAGAAAGACAACGAAAATGAAAGGAAATAAGATATGTTAAAATCCACGCAAATTCATTACATTAATGCTTCAAGAAAGTTAATATGAGTTCAAAAACCCCAAATGGTTTTAATGATTGAACAAACTAGGAGTCAATACAATTAAACCATCATTTCATGATCACCACTTCATAAACAAATTAGAAAACCAACTACTCAAAAGTTTTCCAATGCTAGAGGATTGCAAAGTGCTATTCATTCTCAACAGTTGAAAAATAAATCATAATTTAGTTGAACTTTCTGAGGTTTTCCTTGTAAGCATTTGCTCCCATTCCAGATGAATATGAGCATGTGTAGAAACACCTGACACAGGCTAATGGATTACAGAGCCATTGTCGTTCATGAGTATGTTGAGATCCCATTTAATTCATTCGACCCCAATTCCATTCTCACATGTTCTTCATTTATTTGACCTAATTTTTCCTTTACTTCATATACTTCTTAACCCAGATCTCTCCCAATCACTTACATGGGTGTTATTTACAATTCAATCTCATGATCTTATGTTTTATTGCCATTTATTTTCCTTAGAAGCGTAATGGTTCAAGTTTTTGAAAAAAGAATGTTAATATTAATGGAATAATTTTTTTTATTTTTTTAAAGTGAACATACACAATAATGCATGATGATTTTTTTTTTTAATTTCATTTCAATATATAGGATGAATGCAATAATGGATAAATAGTTGGTCTTTTAATAGTGACTTGCCCTCCTTTCTTTTTGTAAAAAAGCTTTTTTTTTATTTGAGCAAAAAAACTTTTCTTTAAGAGGGGTATGGTTACGGCTTATCGCATTAATGAACCACACTACTTATGATGTATATGTATGACATGGATAAATCTAAAGATAACGAAAAGGTATGCTCCATTTGTGTCCTAAGGGATTACCTTAAATTTGAGGAATTCTATCCTAAGGATTTATTGGTCTTTCTGATTTATGAGAACTCTCCTTGGGTGGCTCTACTATTCTAGAGGCCTCTATACCTAAGTCTCATTTCAAAATGTTGACCACAAACAGTGAGTAAATCATTAAGTGTGAGACATTCATGAAAAAGAGACACTCTAAATGAGACTTTCGCAATAACCAATCAGTAGGGGTCACTCATGGGTTCTACTATGAGGCTCCTCCACTAAGCCCACAATGTGACTCTTAGGCCTTACAAAAAAAAAACCCTATATTATTACTTATAAATGACTTACTAGTTTTTTTTTTTTAGATAAATGACTTACTAGTTATTAGTGAGTACTGCTAATAAAAATCGAACCCAAAACTTTTTAATCAACTCAATTTAATCTTGTCAAGTGAGCCAATGATTTGTGGCAACTTAATTTGATAGCTTTAATAACTTATATGAATTGTTATATGTAATTTAGTATTAATTAGTGATTAGTTGGTTGTAGGCAAAATAATGAGTTAGTTATTAGTTAGGTAGTTTCTATATAGTTAGTTAAGTCATTGTATAAATATGAGAGCGTTCTAACATACACCGTATGTTAGAGAGGTGCAACAATGTACCTTGAAGTTACCTATGATTGTAGGTTTAATAGGTTGACTACATAAAATTACATTTAAACCCACCTAGTTCCCTTTTCACCTCACCCTGCCACCGCCTCTTTCTACTGCCACCCACATCTGCCAGCTCCAACTAGAACATGATCCTCCTAAAGGGAGCTCAAGAGAATCGAGCTCCTCTTTAACAAGTTGTCGCCATCGGCGAGGCTTGCCACCTTCACCTTCATTGTCGCGATGGCCACTGACTACAACCTAAGGTCCCGATTTGGAGCCACGTTGGGCGCCGTCGTGCCACCTCTCTTCCTTCTCCTTTGCTCCAGATACCTTTCTCCCCACAGTCCACAATTCCAAGAATTTCTTCCATTCTTTTTAGGCAAGACCACCGGCTGTAACATCCTTATTTTCATTATCATATACGTATCCGGAATTACACATTAGTAATTAAAATTAAGTAAGTCACGTAAATTAATTAAATAGTTGGTAATAAAACTTATATAATTTTAAGTAAAATATGAGCCTTAGAAAGTTAACATATCATACATACCGTAATAGGAGCAGTATACAATTTACATTACAATACTTAAATATTACATATTTTGTTACATCATACTAAATATACATCATAATTACATGAGAATATCAAAACATATCCTATATCTTCTTCCTTTGACTACCAGCTGAAGTACGCGTACCTGGAAATATTACGAAAATACAAATAGAAAATGTGTGAGAATTCTAAGAATTCTCAGTAATACTATTTTAAAAAAATAGTGTTATCATAATATTTTCAGCTGTTTTAGGGAAAAATATAATTTACAACTTAAATATTTTATATACTAGAAAGGTGGCAAAAATGCCAAATCAGGTCCTTTCTCTTCCTGAAACAGAATTTCATTTATTAACAATTTCTAAAAATGTTTATTATTAAACAACACACATTTCATTCATAATAATTTTAGAAAATAATTATCAAACAAGAACCTTGATCTTAAATTCATACAATAGTTCTTATAATACAATAAAGTCATATCATGACATTAAATATAAAATTCATTACTGTGCTCATTTATTCATGTGTTAATTCTCACAGAACCCACAATACTATAACAAATCAGTAAAGGTCATCTTACATAACTTGGGTTCTATATACTCAAGGTATATTTCACTACCACAAACTAGGTAATAGTTTGCTTTAAGGTCGGTGTACTCCAACCAATTCATGACATTGCTATGTATGTCACACAGAACCATTCTTGAGTATCCTTATATACAAACATGAAGGAAACTAGGCCTGTGAGGAAAGTAGTGAGGGATTTTAAGAATATAGGATCTCCTTCCTCACGAAAGTTCATCTCCATAATTCTAATGGAATTTTGGATACCATTCCCTCAAAGAGGATAAACTCCAAAATCCACTCAAGTCAAATATATTCAAATTTAATGAATACTCATAAAATTAGGAATAACATCCTCATAATCAATTCAAACATAAATCCCATGAGCATTGATATTCAAACACAATACAATCACCATTACAGCTCAACGTTAGAGAATTAAGGGAGCCAAGTAAATTCAAAATACTTAACTCAACTTTATATTCAAGAGACAATATAAATTCACATTTAAGCTAAACTTGATAATTCAAGGAGCAATATAATTTCTATTGTACCTCTAGTGCACAATACTCTATTATTCTATACATTTCAAAAACTCTTAACAAGTAAACACATCAAATCTTTAAGTATTGATTACAATATGTTATTGACATTTCTATTCAACATTTAACAGCAAAGCATGACAATTATACACACAAATTATAGTCACCACAAGGCAGCCACTACCATGCCCTTTTTCATCACTATTCAAGTAATATTCTCATGCAAAAAAACTTCAATACTTATGTCAATATAGGGTAGATCTCTACCATGTTTTTTTAAACCACATTTCAAGCCAAAATGTCATGTACAATAACTCTACAAATTTGGTTAAAACTGGGCACAACACTCTGCCTTAATTATTAATCATCATCCAAGCTTCAAATTCAAGCATAAATGCATTCAAAATTCAACCACAATTAGGGTAACGTTTTTCCATCACCATCCATCACAATTCAAAGCACAATTTCAAGCAATAAAGTGACACAAATTCTGCCCAAAAACAGGGAACACAACTGTGGCCATCATTGTTACTCAATTTGACCATAAACTTCATTAAATCAATCACAAAGGCAACATAACAACTGTTAGGAACATGAAACACAATTTTTGAAGTGTGAACTCAACTATGGCCGTGAGATACACACAAAGAAATACAACCAAATTCTCAAGTTTTTTATTCAATAATTCATCAAAGAAAACAACTTGATACAAACAAGAGTTAAAATCACCAAATACAAGGAAATTTCATGCTCTTTCTTCATGGTCCAGTCATGTTACTCAAAGGTAATAAGGACCAGATTTTTATCATAAAAACAGTGAAAAAGAAAGAGTAAATCAAAGGCAAGAAACCCCTATCTTAACTCCTCTAGTTTGCTACTTTGTTCTTTCCCTTTTTGTCTTTGTTTCCTCCTTCTTCTTGGTTTCTTTTTCTTTCTTGTTTTTCTTTGTTTTGCTGCCTTTTTCTTGATGTTTCTGCTGCTGTCCTAGCTATGAGAATAATAGAGAAAGAAACAAGAAGAACAATGTTAGTTATTGATGGAGATGGAGGGTGAAAAATGGAAGTTGAAAGGTGAAAATGGTAACACTTTTTGGCTGTGGTGGCTACTGTTTTTCTGCCCTATTTTGGGCTGCCTTTGGCCGTGTGAAAGATTCATAAAATTATAGAGCATTCTATAGAATTTGAAGAGAGAAATTTGGCGGTGGTGATAGTCAAAGTTTAGTAAATATTATTGTATTGGAACTATTGGATTTGCTAAATACATTTTAATCTTTCAAAATTGAGTTTTCAAGTTACCATAAGTGTTATGAAAAATTTTAGAACTCAACTTAGTCCTTGGATCCATTTTTCCATAAGTTTCTATATATTGTTATTTATTAGTGAAATTTCATTATTCGGTACCAAGTTAAATTAAACTTAAGAATTAGGTAATTCTGCTTACTGATACTTATTTTGATTGGTATTTTATACCAAAATATTCCTCATATCTTACTTGTCATCTCTATGAAATTTCATAATTTTTGAGTTACTTAATTGTTTCATAACTGTTCCATCAATTCTTCTTTGGTATCCTTAAAAATATCAAACCATGTCAATTGATTCTCCAAAATTTTCTATAATTCTTATCAATCATTTATAACTAGAAAATAAGTTTTCCATATTTGTTTACATCATATCAACTGTTTATGCAGAAACTTTAGTTATTTTCTTGTATTCGGTATTATAGAATTACGTTAAAACACATCCAGAAAGTTACCTGATTTAACAAATAACTTATATCGGAGTTATTGAGCTTCTATAACCCTGATTAACACTATTAGATTAGGGAGGATGTTACATCGGCAACCACGAATCTCACCGCCACATAACCTATATACAAGCCCCCACCATCCTCACTTTTAATTTCTCAAGTTCTTAACACAAATCACCATAAACCAAAACCACCATCCACCTCTGCCTAAAACCAATAACCACTGGTATCGCGACTGAGATCTACGATGAGAGCGATGAACAAATAAAAGAAAAATGAATAATGAAGTCATCACCAATTTTATTTAAATTAGGAAAAAATGAAAAACTTTTCTTAGAAAATAGTCTTTAAAACCAGATTAGATTTGAGAGTCGATTATGTATAAGGAATGGTGAAAACTTAATTCCATAGCACCCCTAATACATCCGTCCTGAGACGGTTACCCTAAGTCAGTTATTGAAACTTTTGATAATTGTTTAAAATATTTGTTTTACCCATTTTGTTAAAAGATAAACTAAATAGACAAATAAATTATGAAAATTTAATTTTGGCTTAACAGAATAAGAGATCTGCTCCTACGTATTCTCGGGTGCAATGAGAACTCAAAATCACGTCGTTATTTAGAAAATAATTGTGAGTTGGTTATTTTAATTTTGAAAAGATTTTTGCTTTGAAAATTCATTTGATTTTCCTTTTTTCTTTATGTTTTTTTCAAAACGAATCATCAAGTTGTTATAACTTAGATGATTCTAAAAATACAGGATTAATAAGTTGTCACAGTTCAGCTAATCTTATTTTATTCTTCTTAACAAGGTTCAATTAAGATCAAGCAACATGTCAACAAATAAGCGCATCAACAAAGCAAACAAGTAAACTAAACTCAAATCAAACCAACCCAAAGAAGTCAAGTTTTATTTATTATTACTTTTTTTATATATATTTTCTTTGTATTATTATTATTTTTTAATTTTTTTTCTCTCGCTATGTTTCTAAACTACCTAGGCAAACTAGCTTTGGCGTAAAGAAAGAGAAACAAGAAGCTCAGTCCACTAATTAAAATACTCCTCCAGTACCAACCATTTTTTATTTTATTTTTGTATATTTTTTTTTGTTTTTTTATGGGTTTCCTGATGGGATGAGACTAATTGGCCCAAACTTAAAACTGATTCTATTTAAAACCTAAACTAAACCAATAAAATCTAAACAAAAAAAAAAGAAAACCTATATATTGAGACTTGAGAGAGTGAAAGACAGTGGTGCATAGGGAAAGAGAATGACTGGGTCGCGTGGTGGTGCACAACTTCGGTGACAGCGTATGGAGGAGCGGCACAGACGGAAGGGGCAGATCTGGCTAGTGCAGTGGTGCACGTGCGGTGCAAGTCTCACAGAGGAGGAACGACGTGGCTAGGACTCAGACGATCAGGTTTGGTTCAACAGCGGATGCATCACAGTAAGGGAATTGATGGCAGATCTAGGCGACGCAACGGAGCTCGTAGGTTACGGATATGGAGAAGGAAGATCATAGTAGGAAGGGTGGTGGTCAGAGTTGCTGGTGGCTGGCTCTAGTTGGCTGGTTACAGTGACTTGGTACTAGACATAGTGGCTTGCATAGTGGTGTGGACGAAACTGGCTGTTGGATAGAGGCTGCGGGGATTGGTAGCATGCTGAGGAACGGCGGCTGGGTCATGGTTCTGACGGCTCAGGTGGAGATCTCGGCAGTGGCGTGGTGGTTTGAGGATCGGGGTCGCAAGTCCGACAGCTTGAGGGGTGCGACAATGGCATGAGCAGAGGCGATGATCTGAGGGATGTTAGCAACAGGTTCAGGCAGTGGGGCTCTTGATATTTGACGGTAGTTGCTGGCCAGCATAGGTCGACGAATGTGAGGTGCAACTAACGGGTTAGGGCTCTAGTCTTTGGGAGTGACGAGGTTATGGTAGTCATTGTTGGGTGTTCTAGTGGTTTGGGTGGTGAGAATGATGGTTGTAGCTTGGTGTGGGGGAAGATGGTGCTATGATGGAGGTTCTTAATGGTCTCATATTAGAAGTAGCGACTTGTGGTTGTTCCTTGAAAGCGTACGGATGGTGTTTGGTGCTTAGAGGTTCATGACAGTGGGGTGTAGTGAATGAAAAATGGAGTGAGGTCCTTGTGTGTGAATGCAAAAGCTAAACCAACATTCCAATCACACTCATAACAAGTTAACCAAATAAAGGATGAAGAGCTACATTTTAGCAAGCTAAGGAAACTCCAGAATACAAAAACTTACCTTTGTAGGAGCTTAAATGTAGAAAACTTGAAGCCAATATTTTCTTTTCTCCGCACTTCCCAAAACTCTACTTCTGACTCCATTTCTTTTTGAAAACCACTCTCTCTGTCTTTTCTACACATTGAGCCCCTCATTTCCTTCACTAGCAGGCATTTTTTCACTCCATCTTTTCATATCTTCCTTTTTTTTTTGCTTGTGCAGTTGTGGTGTCATCAATTTTTGGGGTCCGGGCAAAATTGAGTGTTCATAAAGGCTAAACCATGCATTTGGTTTTTTTTTTTTGTCATATGATGCTTAGATATATAGATGTTTGGTGTATATTGATTTTGGACAATTTTATTCTTTCCACACAACAAGCACATGTAGATCAATGCATTCCTATCTAATAGTTGAACACGTGTGTCTATTTTAAAATATGCTTCATGTAACATCCTCCTTAGGACATCACATTTCCGACTCCCGACTCATAATCTGAAAATGTTTTCATAAAAGGTTTGAGTTAAAAACGTGGGTTTAAAAATTTCTTTCTTGTTGAAATATAAACTTACTGAAATTCATAAGTACATCGAATATATATTTAAACTGATTAATATACAATATTGACACCAATTAATATTTCACAATTTAAAGAGAAATATAAAATTAACAGACTTTTTTTTTTAACAAGAGTAGCAAACCCATGACGGGTCCTACTTAATGACGGCAGACAACACTAACGTTAAAACTTATCATACTTATTCATTGTGTATCCATCTTATTGCACGGACATCCGTTTCTACATCCGTTCTTTGTCAACACTGCACACCTTCGAGTCCTGAATGTCCACTCCTTATTGTTGTCACCAATCAGAGTATCCATCGCCCGTTATGTCTAAGACAACTCGATCCTTCTATTATTTGATTTTAACAAGACAGAACAAAGACAAAACAACATAACAAAGAGGTGAGATCACCTACGCCAATACCAACATGGCAGCACAGAGATAACACAAACAACATATCATATATATCATACCAGAATTCCAATAATGCACTCAACATTAATCAACTATCACCATCATACCATTAACATTATTATCATCACACAATAATCACAATAATGCCATCAACATGATTATCATCATCATCATCCAAGTATTCAAAACAATTGTCATAGCCAATATTCCTCAATTAATATATCATACGATATAAATGCCGATTTATGCATGTGTACAAAGACTCGAGCTTTTTCAAAAACAACTCCATGGAGGTTTTCACAATTTCGAGAAGAATGCTTCTGGTCAATTGTCACCTTAGCCAAGACAATCTCCCGGTCGTAGAAAAGAATCATGTTCTTATCGGGTATCGTCAATGCGTTGCAACGGATGCATCGCAAGTGGCACAGACTCGCCAACCGTCCACCGGTCGACCGCCGCTACTCGACGCCCCAAGATCCATCATAGACCTCACTATCAATTCTCATTCCTCTTCGACCACAAGGGTCATATACAATACAGTATATCAGTGCAAGTCAACCCCAAAGGGCCAAATCTTTTCAATTTCATTTAGTCAATCATATGCCTCAACGCATATTTTTCCAATGCATGTATAATGCACCAAATGCCAATCACATGCAAAACACGTCATTTTCTCACACAATGTTTATACACTGGTTCCACAGTAATCATACTGTATTTACAACAGCGAAATCATGTTATCATATTTTCATAGTTATAAAACACTTTCATCTTGTTTTCAAAATTGCGCAACATTTTCACAATTCCAAAATATTTCTGTTACGTTTTCACAATTCCAAAATGTTTATATTACGTTTTCAAAATATCATAACACTTCTGTTACGTTTTCAAAATGCTGCAACTCTTATGTTGCACTTTTAAATCACGTACTAATTTTTCAACGTTTTTCTCAATCGCGTAAAGATATACGTTTCTCAAATATTTTTCTACTGTTTCAAAATTGTATAACTTAAAAAAATCATTCTTTTACGTCCCGTAAATCATTTTCTATCATTCTCAAAATATTTAAAACACTTTCCAAATCTCATAATAATTTTTCGCTATTTTCATAATCACGTAAAAATAATTCATCACTTTTCCATCACGTAGTGATTTTTCAATAGTAATTTAGATTACGTAAATATTTAAACGTAATTCAAATCGCGTAGAAATATTTCAACGTATTTAAAATCGCGTAGAAATATTTTACTGTGTTTCCAAACACTTAGAAATATTTTACTGTATTTTCAAACTACGTACTTTAAAATTACATTTTAAGATACGTAAATAATTTTTTTTTCACCACAATTTCATTACTGTAAAATATTTCTCAACCTTCAAATATTTCTTTTTCAACTTTTCTTAAAATAAAATAACTTTATACTTCATTTTTCACATTTCCTTACTCAAGAAAATCTTTTTTCACATTTCTTTACTCAAAAAATCCTTTTCCAAAATATACTCCACAAAAATCATTTTTCCAATGATATAAATCAACGTTTCAAAAGTTTAAGAATTTCCTAACGCATTTCAAAACTCGAAAATCAATTATCGTTAGTAAATTTTCAAAACACTATTATATTCTTCATTTTTCTCAAATCAACTTTAAAATCAATTCTTCAAAATAAATTGAAGTTCAAACATGTTCAACCTCTTTTTGTCTTTTTTGTTTACAAAATTCTCTCAAATGATAAAAACACTCGATTCCCTTTCCAAATTCTCTTGTATTAAATCAAGTTACGTTTTTCACTTTAAAAAAAATCACTTTGTTCATAAAAAATCAAAACATTACAAGCCTTTAAAAAACGCGATGGACGATTATTGAAACCATCAAATATTTTTCCTTTTAAATTAATATGGTTTTACACAAACAAAACCATTAAAATTTTGTTTTCAAAACCGTGTGATTCATGGTCATAAAAACCAAACCCATTTGTTCAAATTCATTTTTACTTTCTTTACAAATTCTTTTTCACTTTCTTTGCAAATCCTTAAAATCAACGCGCCCGTTTTATTCAAAACTCATGTTTAGAAAAACACTTAGGATCTTTTTTACACAAAATAAATCAATAAAAATCATTCAAAACTATGTTCTTGTTCTCTTGAAAAACATATTCTTTGTTTATTTTCCATACTCTTCAAATTAATCCAATTTTTAATCTTTCATGAAAATCTTAAGTTATAAACACCTATGTTAAGGTGTCTTGACCGAAAATCCTATAGCCTTTAAAACCAAGAAAATTCATTTTTTCTCCACTTCAGAATTTTCATTAAACAAATCAATTTCCTTGTTCTTGAAAAATTTTCAACATGAACCCTAATCAAGGGCATCAAAACCGTAGCTCTTCCTTGGCTTTTGGAGCCAAAAATTGATTTCTTTTCCATCAATATATCATGGCATACACATACATATTTTATCATAAATACTATAAGCATGCCATATACTCATCATGCATAATATAAGCATACCATCAAAGCCTATAAAATCATGCATAAGATATCAAGCATAAAAGCAAATAAATCAAAGCTCATAAACATACATACATTATTACATGACCATGGATATGAATCCTCACATGGATTCAACATCCATCAAATATATGACCATCTCTCACCACCATGCTTGGTTGGTGAGATGGATCTCCTTCTTACCTCTTGAAGATCCTCAAAAACTCCTTATTTTGCTTCTTTTTCCAAGTCCTTCACCACCAAGGGCTTCTCAAATACAAAACAAAATACATAAAAATTAGTATACTAAGCTTGATCAAGAAAACCATGGATCAAACATGGTTTAGATCATGAAAAAGAAAGAAGAAATGAAGTTTCCTTACACTTCACCTCAAAAACCTTAGAACTTTGCTCTTAGAAAAACTCCTTGAAGATGGAAGATTCAGAGAAAATCTCTAACATGAAAGTTGCTTAGAATATCATGTAGATTCAAGATCTATGGTTGGATGAAATTAAAAGAGATTGGAGAGTGGTTTGAGTGTTTTGGCCGAATGGCCTTCTCTGGAAGAGAAAATGGAGTTTTCTTTTCTTGTTCTTGGAAAGAGAGAATGGAGTGAATTATTTTTAGTCTTTGGTAGAATGAAAATGAAGATAGAAATGAAATAGAAATCAAGACTCCTCCTACCTAGTAGTTGCCGTGGAGTGCATGGAGAGAAAGGTAATATTATGTATATAGCTTTTTTGTTTTTCTTTGATAAGAATGAAAGAAAAGTTGATAGGAAAGATTGTCTTGCATTATTCATTGCATGACCATTGATGAGTAGGAGAAAAATGAATCAATTATGGATAGTTTGTCTCCAAAAAGAAGTGCATGGCCATAGAAACAAAATGGAGAGTCACCATAATTGACTAGCTTGCTTTGTTGTATAATATAAATAATGGAACATGAATTATTGGAATTGATTCAATCAAATTGGCTCCCCTTTTTCTTTGCATAGCCGTAGCCTTAATTGGAAAGCGAAGAGTGAATTATTTATTTATTTGAGTGATAGTCAAGTTACTAAAATAATTGAAAGAAAAGTTGGTAATACAATGAAATAATTTTGGCTTCCCTCCAAGAAATTTCCTAAGGATGCATACAAAGAAATCATAATCAAGGATGATATAATATTGACCATGACATGTAATAATGGTCATAAAGTCTCCTTTAACTCCTAATTCACTACAAAAACCGTCCCCCCTTCTCTAGCTTCTTCAAAGTGTGACTAATTTCACAAGTCACCATCTTAAGCATTCTAGCCATTGATTAATTCAATGGTTAGAATTTAGGTGGACTTTAGGTAGGTTAGAAGACTTAATCTAGGCCATTGGATATTTCTCCTTTAAATCTAAGTCATTAGATGTGTCTCCAAAAATTAAGGGTTAGGATTACTCCTTCTTACTTTTAATCCAAGGGTTATAATTATCACTTTTTAAGACTAAATCTTCACCATTGATTAAATCTTCATCCAATGGTCATAAATAGTCCTTGTTACTTTACAAGACCAAATCTCTACCCTTGATCACTTCTAAATCCAATGGTTATAAATGGTCTTTGTCACTTTTTGAAACCAAATCTCTACCATTGATTTAATCTCTATCTAACGGTTATAAATGATCTTATTCACTTTTAAGATCAAATCTCCACCGTTAATTAAATCAAGATCAAGTCTCCATCATAAATTAAATCAATGGTGGATATCCAAACCACCAATATTGACTTAAGCAATTTAATTTATATTTTTATCTGCTAAAACCCTACGAAATTATATATTTACTGTATTTTTATCGCCCGATAAATTAAATATAGTATAAAACACAAGATCTGAGAAATTTTCTAAAGCTGTTTAGGATTAGGTTTAGTAAGATCCTGTCTCTGTCTAAACAAGACTGATTTTTCTATGCGTAGAAAATTTTTTTGCTTTGCGGGACCTACCTGGGCCTACGTAAGGTCACCTGGGCCCACATAGGACCACCTGGGCCCACATACAGTCAAAAAAATTCATAATCATCTACAAAAATCATAAATATTAGAAAACACACAAAAATCAAATCAGATTACGTAAAATAATTACCTAACGGTAAAAATTAAATTACGTAAAGTTTTCCCCGGCCCGAAAATTTTTATTTTTCTGACACGGAGTAAATCACTCAAAATGATCGAATACGCTGACGGAATATACAAAATATTTTTACAGTATCCAGAAATTACTAAACAGTAAAATTCTGTTAACTGTCAAAATTACTGTTTAGGAGATCCGAAAATTTTGGGATGTTACACTTCACTCGCTAGATTCATTATAAATAGAGCCACAGAGGTGAGCCATCAAAAGATTCAAAACACATAGACAACATTCTTAGCTTTAATTATTGAGCAAACCATGAAGCATGCAGTACTTACCCTCTCTTTCCTCCTCTTTGCCTTCACCACTAAACTTCCATTAGCTTTACTCAAGCTAACATGTGACTTTATTCAAGCTCCCTCACTCACCTTCTTTATAATTTTTCTCTCATCCACTCACTTATTTTGTGTAGTTATTTTTATTTCAAAAAATGAGTCAATTAATCATTTTTGTTTATTCAAATGGTAGAAAGCTTGAAGAGACACAAGGACTCACGTTTGAAGGTGATATGAGACTAATTCAAATTAAGCATGGTACTAGTTAGGATGAATTGAAGAAACAAATTCGTTCAAAATTGAAGCTTTACATTAAGTCATTTCAAGCCTAATTTATAGATTTTCGATATCTCGAAATGAAAATCGATATGTTATGCTTGAAGTAGTTGATGATGAAGGTATTGAGTGCATGATCAGCACATTTGAGTAACATTCTATTATGACAATCATGGAACTGTATGTTAAAATCGATGTTGTGGGTAGTTCATTTGTATCTGTATATTCATGTCCTATGAATACTCGCATGTTAATCGCCAATGAAGACTGCCATGTTGATGACTCTATTATTGCACCATTTTTGGGTCATATTGATGTTGACATTTGCCTTTCTGATGATGATGAAGATTGGAATAGGGACTTTCCAATTGATTCTAGTGAAAATGAAGGTGAAATTCCCAATATGGAATCTTTTAACACTGAAGTTGAGGGTGATTTTGATGCTACTGGTTTGGCTTCTCCTATAATTATGACACTCTCAATAACTGCCTCAAAAGTCACACATGTGGTAACATATGATTGATTGATGGTGTAAAAAATTTTACACTGACAGTACATAAAAATTAAACTCAAGTATTTATTAATAGCATTTAAATTACCTAAAATTATATTAATAATTATTTAAACGATACATGATTGGATGCTTATATTGTTCCTTCTTCGTAATTTCAATCAATCTTTTGGTAGTAAAAAAATAAAACGTTGCATAAACACAAACACAGTAACAAAAATGCAAATTAAGCTCAACATCCACACATTAAGGAACATATTTTTCACAAGATATTAATAGCAAATAACATATTTTAGAATAAACACTTACCTTAAAAACAAAATATGAAGGACCTTCAACAAGAAAAATTGGTTAGAATTAGATAAAAATAAAGGTAGGTAAAGAAAAATAAAATGGTGTGAAAAAAAGAAGAGTGAAAAGAGAGAAAAATAAAAGGAAAAGAAAGGGACCGACTGTGAAAGAATAAGATGAGTAAAATGAAAGAATAGTAAAAGAAGAAGAAGGAGATAGGGAGGGTGGAGCTGGTCGATGTAAATATTTATAGAGATTCCTACAGTAATTCTCGTCATATCACCATTCAAGTTTTATTATTATTATTTTTGTCTTAAGACTTTACGTGAAGTCTCCTATTTAGTTGCTCCATGCAGCTTTTCTTTTTTTAAGTCTTAAGTATTCACATTAAGTCTCCAATTCAATTGTTCCATGCAACTTTTTTTTTGGTGTCTTAAAGACTTCATGTGCAGTCTTTTATTTAGTTGCTCCATGCAATTTTATTTTTTACGTCTTCTCATTCAACTATTCCATGCAGCTTTGTTTTTATTTTTTAATTTAATTTAATTCTAAAAAGTGTCACGTGGACTAGCGCTTTTCATAAGACGTTGTCACATGGCCTATGATGTGACTAAAGCTGCATGAATTAAAAAACACCATGTGGACTAGCACTTTTCATAAAACTTTGCCACGTGACTTGTAAAGACGGCAAGTTTTGAAAAAAATGTGAGCCCACGTGACTTCTCTTAAAGTGTGAAATAGACTAGCACCTTTGTCTTAGTTGACAAGAAAAAAATTAAAAAATTAGTGGATCTTATTAATATGACAAAAACTATCAAAAATCAATAATTAGTTTTAAAATTACTTGAAATTAGTAAATTATTCCTAAATTAACACTAATTTTTTCAATTAACCTGGTTCCCCATCGTTACATATATTGCAAAGAATCTTCTCAAAAAGTGCAGCAATAACTAGAAGATCAAATGGGAGATTATAATTCAGTGGTAGTTCTTAGATTTGCTGAAGACACATAGAACACTTTACAACATGTATATAATGTGAAGCATTATTGTGATGCACAAGGTGCATTAATGAATAATATTTCCCAATAAAATTACGTCCAATAGGCAGAGTTGGGTTGGAGCAATAAATATGTCAAAAGCGATGTCACCGAAAAGTTGAACTTAGAGATATGAATAAATGCTTTACTCATTGTCAAAACAAAAATAATAATTGATTGGAAAATTAATAAACAAAAAATATAATAATATAATAAAATCAAGAAATAAATGTCACTACTCATGAAGATTGATTCTAATTAACTAAATAGAATATAATAGAATAAAATCAAAGAACAAATGTTCCTATTAATAAAGATTGATTTTGATTGAATAAAAATTAATTTAAAACTTTAATTAACAACAAAATTAAATAAGATCCCAAATCAACTCATGACAATCAAGACTTAGAACCCAAAAAATATAATAATCTATTATAATCAGTTTAGGAAATTGTGTTGTATTATTTTTCAATTATTTCCTCATGAGAAATTGAGTAAAAATAAAGTTGGGCTATGGCCCCGCTTTATAATAAAGAAGAAAAAAATATTAATTTTTAGCACCAAAAAATATTAATTTTAGGATAAAAATATTCCTAATAAAATAAAAATATAATATAATAAAACCAATTAAGGATATATTGGAATTAAATTCCCATTAATTTTAGCTTTAAAAAATTCTATTAATTTGATATTGAATTAATTTAAAAAATAATAATACTAATTACTTGAAAAATCTGTATGACAAATGCAACACATGTTGTTTTAGAAATTAAGTAAAAAGAAAAAATAATTATAATTATAAATCAATCAAGAAAAGAATATAATAATATAATAAATGTAAAAAAATACAAATACAGATTGATTAAAAATCAACCAAAAAAAGAACATGATAATATAATATAACAATGTAATAAAATTAATGAATAATAAATATATATAAAAAAAAAACACTTGGGCTTCATCCCCTTTGTACAAAAAAGATATATACTAATAAAAAATATTATAATAAAATCAATTTATGATACAATTTGGCTTTGTTTTTCCAATTATATATATGATTATGTTATAATATTTCTCAATTATATGAAATACTATCTACTAAGAATACAAGAAGTGAAGAGTGAGGTAAAAATTTTATTTATATAGTTTTATTTCTTTCTAATTACAAATGAGTTAAAATCAATAATTAATTAAATAAATTAACACAAATAAAATATTATTAGTCTGGCATTGCCAAGTTAAAATCTAATGTGTGCATATATATATGTATTTATTTATTTTGCATAAACCTAGTATATTTAGATTGGCTGCACTCAGCCAATAAAATATTAACAAATCATTAAGGTTAAATTAAAACTTTAATTCCTATAATTTTCACTCATTTTCAATTTAGTCCTTATAGTTTTTTCTTTTCAAATCAATCCTTACACTTATAAACATTTTCAAGTAGTCTTTACCGTTAATTTTTGTTTAAACACCACCAATTTAGTTATTATTAAATATTTTACAAAGATAAAAAGAACATCTAAAAGTGCACTTACTTAACAAATGAGCATCTACTCAAAAGAAATAAGTACATACAAAAAGCACTTATTGGAATGTAGAAACACTTACTAGATGTTTTACACAAAAATGAGTATATAAAGAAGCACCTCTTAGACAAAGAAACAAATACTAGATTAGTTAACTGATAATGTTACGACAACGTTATAATGAAAATGATGATAGAGACTATTTTGAAAATATTTATAAGTGTAAGGACTAATTTGAAAAAAAATAATTAAAGGGACTAAATTAAAAATAAGTAAAAACTGTAAGGATCAAAATTTTAATCTAACCAATTATTAATTATGATAGCTAATTATTGATTAATTATAATAGTTAATCATTAATTAATGATGTATCAATAATTTATTAACTTAGGTGGACCAAGTTTGTGTAAGTATTTCTCCTAATAATGAAACTTTGAACTACTTCAATACTTCATGATCAACAATTACGACCTTACTTGTTCGTTCCTTCTATGAGAGTATAGAGTAGGGGTCGTTGTCCTCCTTTTCTGGTACAAGCCCCACCATTTCCCTTATTTTTGTTTTGACAAAAGATAGTCATACATTATTTTTAGTAGTGTATATACTATTTACATCTTTTTTAAGAAATGTAATTGAGTGAAATAAAATAATAAAAAAGTATGTATAACGAATGATATTATATAAATGTGAAAATGAATGTATATATTATTTGATGTAAAAATATAAGAGTTATTTTGTTTTTGTTTGTTTCTTAATAATTTGATCTAGGAGTTGCTGTCCTCCTTTTCGGGTACTAGCCCCACCATCTTCCTTTCTTTTGTTTTTGTTTGTTTCTTAATAATTTACTTATATCTATTAGATATTGAGCTTGATTATTCAGATCTACTTATCTCAATAGCAAGTCTTGTGACTTTGTTATCCCTTTTTACGGGTGTTTTGGTTCTCCATTTTTAAGTTGTCTTATGTTAGTTTCCTTATAGCTGTCTCGATTGTGATGGTATTACAAGTATGAGAGAGTTTCATATCTACTTTGTGAGGAGACATAATACACTCTTTAAATTGTATCATTTTTTGTGTTGATCTCTATTGTGAAAGATATTTAGACATCAATAATCTTCGAACAAATAGTAAAACTACAAATTGTTAGTTCAAAGTGTAAATTGTATTTGTTTCTTTCCCTTTTTAAATTTTGTGTATTTTTTGCAATTTGTAAGTGTTGTTGAACTTCATTCATAATGATTTTTCTTTTTAGTAAAAAAAAAAACCATTACGACCTCACTTTCCTACAAATTCGCTCTTATATATTAAATGATTTTTTCTAACAAGTGTCTTTATAATGCTGTTACGAAATCAAAGATAGAAAATTTTTATTTCAAAGTAAACTTTTGAATTCCCAATATATTAAATGCACTACTTTCAATAAAAACTTTCTATCTTTGATTTCTTAGTGAACACTTGATAGAAAAACTCATATTAATTTACAGAACTCTTTTTGCTTGAGAGTAACTTAATCGATTTATGCTACTTTTCCTTAAAGAATGGCACGTGTAATTTTAACTTTTCCTTTTTTAAAAAAATCAAATTCAAATTATCTTTTAATCAAATAATGCATATATTCCTTTTTAATTTTAAACAATTTTCTTTTAATTTATAGTTTTTTACATTCTAGCTAAATTTAAAAAAATAAATAAATCATTTTTTAGTTGTAAACATGTTCTCTTTTGATTATATATTTTTTAAATCCTAACTAAATTACAAAAAAAAAACCATTTAATGCATTGGTACTAATAGTAACATTAAAATCAATTTATTATTTTTAGAATAAATTACACTTCATTCTCCTGAGAGATGCTTATATTACACTACTTTTCTGTCTATTTTAAAAAATTACACTTTCCTCCATTGAGAAATGAAAATGCGCTACATTTTAATCCATTTTTATGCATTTTTGTTAAAAATCCCACAAAGTCGAAGACTCAAAGTTACAATGTTCACCAACCAACATGATTGAAGTCGTAGGTGTTGACTATTGGGCACAACGATAACACTACCGACATAGGCTAGGGACAATTAAGAAAGTACTTAAGAATCTTTTAAGGAATCTCCCTAAAAATGTTTGATTAACTAAACTAAAATATATCAGTAGTGCCTCTGTCATGCCCAACGACCAACACCTACAACTTCGACCCTGACTAATGGCTGTTGCAACTTCAAGTCTTTAACTTTGCAAAAGTTTTAACGGAAAACATACAAATTGACTAAATTATAGCACATTCTCATCTTTGAGGGAAACGGAGCGTATTTTTTCAAAATAAAAGGGAAAACAATATAATTTAAGAATCTCTCAAAGAATGAAAGTATAATTTACTCTTATTTTTATTACAACCTCGCGCATAGCATAAATTTTATAACACCAAGGTACCCCTTCTACTTGTAAAAATATACAATCAAATAAAAACAATTCGGCATAATTTGTTATCATTAAAAATGTTATCATTAAAAGTTATCAAGTCCGAAGGAAACTTGGGTCTTATAAAAACTAAAATTAGAATATTTAAGAGATTCATAGATTGAACTCGTATCATTGTTTTATGGATAAATTCTCCAACCTCCTTTCTATTTGCGTAATTTTTCATATAACCCTCTCTATTTTTAAACGCTATACAAAATCCCCTTAATACTTATACAGACACTCTTGTATTTTTAAAAATATTACACGTAAATGCAATTAAACATGAAAAGCCTAAAATTGACTAACATAGTTGTTAATAAACTATTAATGATCTTGAAATGATATTTCTACCCTTAATTTTATTATTTATTTGTAATATTAAATAATTTTTGCTTGAAATATCATTTTTACCCTAAAATTTTTACCCTTAATTACATTTATATTCCTTAATTTCATCAATATTACAAGTAATACTAATGAAATTAAAGATAAACATACCATTTCAAAGTCATTAATGATTGGCTAACGATTCTATTAATCAATTTTAAGTTTATTGTGCTTAATTGAATTTATGTGTAGTGTTTTCTCAAAATACAACAGATGTGTGCAAATGTTAAGGGGTTTTGTGTAATTTTTAAAAATAGAAGAATATATGAAAAATCAAACAAATAGAGTAGAGGTTAAAGTATTTTACTCGTTTTATTTATCAAATTAATAGTTTTCTTTTAAAAATATTTCAAGAATGATTTATTATTCTTTTGAATGAGGTCCGGTTTTATCATCTGTTGTCATTTTCTGCATATATCTAATCCAGTAATGGAGTTGAACTATTGAAAGGCATCTCTACGTCATTAACATTCTAAATTTCTAATGAACCACTTTGCTGGTCAATGAGACAAGACTACATCACTTTTAGCATGATTTATTTTTATGTGAATATAAATTATTTTATTTAGATTTAGATGGGAATATCAACAAAGATTGAGCGCAATAATAAATAAACCATGTTCTCAGAAAAAAAAAAACCAAAGTTTAAATCCTAAAAACAATAATTGCTTAATCTCATAGCAATAACTATGATAATACCTTAGTCTAAACCAAAAAAAAAAAAAAAAGAGTTTATCCCAGTGTACAAGGCTCCACGGCCCCTTTATTGTGTGATCTGGGAAGCCTTAAAGATGGATTAAGATCTGATTGATTAATTTTACTATCATGATATATGGATAATCTTACGTAACATCCTAAGAACAAACAATAATTTCTCAAAAAAGATAATCTCTACAATCTTATATAGGTCAAGTAATTATTTAAATGCTTATAATAAACCGTTTCCAACTAAGTTTCTCTAGCCCTAGGATACATTCATTTCAAAAATATCCATAAGTGCGTTATAGTTTCAACATCGAACAAGAAGTACTATTTGGGAATAGCATGTGTGTAAATTTGTTCTGAAACATTTCAAATTAATTACAACGCTTATCAAATTTGCCTTGAAAAAAATCAAAAGGAAATTTTTAACTAATAGATTTTACACATTACATGTCAGTTAATTTTTATTAGGTTTTAAGCTTTTAGAAAGGAGAGAAAATCATGCCATTGCGTACATAATTGAATAATTATTTTAGTACACCAAATAATTGTATAATTATCATTACTCATAAAAGAGCATATACAATTTCATTATTTTCTATTAACAGAACTTCCCAGCTACACTTATACAACAGGCATAATATATGCTTGAAACTTCTGTTTTTGGCAAATAGAATTGAAATCAAATATGTTATTCATTTTGTAATGTCACACAAGCATTAACACAACCTATTCCGTCAAAATAATAAATCAAGATAGTTATTAAATAATTATTATTTCAGTTGTATAAATTGTACCAATTACTTGTGACATCCATTCAGCTTTTAGCATTGTTGACACATCCAACATGTTTATACACTCCCACCAATCCCAAAATAAAAAATAAAGATTAACGTACAGAAAACAAGCCATCCATCGCTACCAATTACTAAGTTTCAAACACTTCTCAACACAATTAATATTGGTTGATCCAAAAGGTGACCCAACTGAAACTCCTAAATTTAGAAATTGAAATCAGCGTTTTCCTTCTTAATAATTCGTGAATATTAGGATTGACTTATTTTGTTTTTTAAAAAATTAAAAATTATATTACTCGAAAGAAAGCTTTGGACAGAAACTTTTTTTTTAAGTGCAAAACAATCTATATCTAAACACGTAAATCCCAAACAAAATCATCACAGGTTGCAGTTTGGTAGATGTAAAATCACAAAAACAATCAGGTGACGTGATCTTAGGTCAACATGGTTGGATGGGTGGTGTTTGGATAGATGGTCAGGTTAGAGTTCTAAAACTTTCAAAAGTAACCCAAATTCAAAAGTAACCCAAATTAAATAAATAAAATAAAATAGACTACCATATCAAAGTAGTGTTTGCAGTATATCACATTAAATTATCAGATTCTCATTCACCTAAAGATGAAGTAAAATGTTAAAAACAATTCATCTTCTTCAACTACTTGTTTTGTTCACCTTCTCCCTAGATTTTGCCCAAGTATACAGTCAAGCTAGCAATTTTGGCTAGAATGTTCAGTATTTACCAAATTTTTGTACACAAAAGCAAAAGGAAGCAGTGAATCATTTGTATTTCTCAACACAATCATGGCTGACTGAAAAGACAAAATAACAAATGGCCAGGGAATGAAGAACAGGAAAGAAAAAAGGAACTAACAATGAAATAACAATGATTTTAACATTTCAAGTGGGAATTTACAACTTTTGCACCACCTTGCTTCAGGTAAAGAAGGTGAAACAAAGGTAAAATACTATGGCAAGACAATTAACAAATATCTGGAAAACTCTTGGACTATGTAATCAAAATTTACATACCTATCAGGCAGCCATTAGAGGGATAATCTATTAAAACTTTCTTCACAGACCTGCAGACAATGGATGCAAAATCATGAAAGCATATGCAGATAGCAAGAAATAGCAGACAATCATCAAAGCAGTGATGGTCAGCTATTTTACACAGGTCAAGTGCATCAACTTTGAATTTAAACCTAAAGGAAGGTTGGGCAGTTCAAATAATTTTCACAAAACCACCACTTTTCCATCCCAGAAGGAACCGCATCATCAGCACGTGTCGTCCATAGAGCACATAATGTCATATCATATCATATGCACAACTAGTTACCTTACGACCCTTTCATTTGCTCATACATAGTTGAATGAATTTCAGTTTCATATCAACTGTAGCAGACTGATGATCTAATGACAATTATAATTTTAGTCCTTCTGAAATAGATTACCTCAAACAAGTCCACAGCACCAAGGTTTAGCTATATTTGGATATTCTGTAGGGTGGTACATTGATATGGCTAATATAAGGCATCTAATCTGATTCAAATATACCAGACCTACACTTTTTTAAATGATAACATGATTTTTCCTCACCCTCCTGCTGCCAGCTAAACCATTTCCATATATGGGGATATTCTATTCACTTGTAAACCATTGAAACAAACTAATTCTCATACAGGTAATTCAATCTTAACTTGATGTCTCTTCTCTAATAAGCACCAACAAATGGCAGTCCTAATCCATAATACTTATTGCTATGTCGCCCAGGTATCATCATCAAGGATGACAAAAGTAAATTTATGGCTAGTAAAGTATATAGCAGTACAGCCAAATGTATAATAATCTAGGATGTTTACAGAATTATAATAATCTCTTTCCACCTGTGTGGACCCTTTCCCTACTTACAATAAGTCTTTATACATATGAACCTCAGGCAGAGGTATATTTATCAAGGAAATGGATAGATATGGCAAGTCTAGTTATCAAGATCAACAAGTAGTAATTGCAACAGGCCACTTGGAAACTTAGAAGAAAATTTAATTAATGTATGAAATAATTCCTTAAACCATAACTCAGAACAGGATAATCCTGAAGAGAAAATTTAATAACAAGTTAGTTCAAATTAAAGTTAAAAAAAAGAAAAGAAAAGAAAAGAAGCTAGTTTATTACCTCTCAGATCTTGACAACTCAATTGAAATTATTAAGGATGAAGATTTCCAAGTCAGACCTGATAGGTGGCCAAAATACTTTATGATTACAAAGGTGATTAAGATGGGTCAGTGGATCTATTCCACAATCGCTGGAAATATGTTTAAGCTTTACCAAAATAAAAATCCCATGTACGTAGGCTAGAACATTCGTATTTTTCAATTCCATCTTGGTTTTCATGTCAGAAATGCAGTGTCAGGTTGCACTTCTATTATACAAATATACAAACAAAAGCTAATCACCAAAGCACCAGTCATCCATTTTACTTAAAAAAATATAATTCAGAGATTTCCAATGATGAAGTGGAAGAAAGAATAAAGCACATATAAGATAAAATGACAATTAGTTTCTCATGAATGTTGACCTAGGTTCCTCTTGTATCTATGCGTAATAGGAGAGTACTGTTATTTGCCTAGCCAACTTGAACAATGGTTTTGCCACCTTGTTGGTTGAAAAGGATCTTGATCAAAGTGAAAAGGAAAGCTCTCATAATTATGTGACAGTTTTAAATTATGATATGAACTAAGGCCTTGAAAACATCAATAATTTAATTAATTTCTCTTATGTCACAAAATCCACCATATATCATGACAATAACATTAATCAATCAGAACTTAATCCAACTTCAAGGCTTCCCAGGTCGGAGCCCAATGCACAGGGATACCCTTTTAAATCTTAATAAAATAATTGACATTCAAATAAAAATAAATCATGCTAAAAGTCATGTAGTTATTGATTAGCAAAGTGGTTCATTAGAATGTTTATGATGTAAAGATGCCTTTCAGTTCACTCCATCACTTGAATAGATATGTGCAGAAAATGACAACAGATACTATAACCACCCCTTGTTCAAAAGATTAATAAATCATTCTTGACAATTATTTTTTCCACAAGTTTCAGAAACCAAATGAATAAATTTTGATTTGATCATACAGTAGGTGAAAGCTTATTGCAAGTGTATTAAGAGGATTATCAGGTTAACAAAGCAAATTCTCCAGCTTTCTTCTATCAGGTTACCAAAGTGTTTCAAGCATGAAACTCTTAAGAGCAAGCATATTCAAAATACTTTTTTATGGTCAAATTATTTCACGAATGAATGAATTGGGTAGTGAGCCTCTGGTTTATGTCAAAGAACCATTTGATCTAAAATTTAAAGAATAGATTTTAATTTTAATTTTATAGTTCTAATTTGTCCCCTCATGTGAAAGCCCAAAAGCTTGTTTTTATAATTCCTCATCCTTATTGCATCTTTTGATTATTTTCACACCCCTGCCAGGTGGAATAATGAATTTGAACACAGACATATCTATAGAATACGCCCACAACATTTATCATATGCATGTCTATGCATATCAACATAAGGGAAAGAAAGTTAATCCAGGATAGGTGATAGGAACCCAAGAAAAAAATGGGCAGCAACTAAGGTTGATTCTAGAAGGAAATGTTTAAGCCCTGAAAATGAGAAAAAAAACAAACAGGGCCTTAATTGTAACTAACTTGCTGAGCTGGCAGGGAGTAGTGGGATGAGGTTTCTGTTGAGAGAAAGGGTATATTTGTGGGTTGGTTAGCATACGGGAGGTAGGCTGGAATTGGTTAGGACTTGGGAGAGAATTGAACACTCTCTAATTTGCTCAACCTCGTTTTTTTCTTCTTTTCTTTCTATTCCCAGAAGCTGTAACAGCATCCCTGGACTTGATATCAACTTGATATCTTCCAGTGATTCTTCAATATAACAGTGTTTTTCAGTCATTTCTTACTCTTCATTTTCTGGTACCTATCAACTGGTATTAGAGCTCCCGATTCTGGGAGTTGTGAATGGTGAACACGCAAGCTGCCATGGAGTCAAGAGTGGAGAACTTGGAACGAAGTGTGCAAGAATGGAGGGACGAAAGTCGTTCCCAGATGGATGAACTCAAACGGCTATTGAAAAGGACTAATCAGAATTACACCAGGGGTAGATCCTGACGCCAGATGGAAAGCTTGAAGACGTAGGACAGAATGGAGTCTCTTCTGGATGAGATCATCTGCTTGCTCAAGGCGCGAAACAATAGAGGTGCAAGAGGACGAACACGGTACAGGAGACGATCCTCATTGCTCGATGGTGAAGGGGACGACAACGACGGAGACCATCATGCTGAGGTGGAGAGCAGTAATGACGACGGTGTACAGGGGAGGAACGGAGAAGGCAGAGTAGATGATCGATTTAGGAGGCTGGAGGTCTCGTATTTTACTGGTGAGGACCCTTATGGGTGGATCTCTCGGGTGGAGCGATATTTTCACAGCAACCGAATACCAGAAGTGGAGAGGGTAACTGCTGCTGCGATCTGCTTGGAAGGAAGGGCTCACAATTGGTTCCAGTGGTGGGTCGCCAGAACGGAGAACATTTCGTGGAGGACTTTTCGAGCTGCTCTGTTACAGAGTTTCCAAGCCGGAACATCCACCAACCCGTATGAGATCCTCATGAGTCTCCGGCAACTGAGAAGCGTGGGTGAGTACTGTGAAAGCTTCAAGTTGCTGTCCGCGCCGTTATGTCACGCGGATGAAGAGGTGTTGAAGGTAGCGTTCATGAACGGCCTCCGAGATGAGATCAAGGCAGAGGTAAGGCTGCACCAAAACGGTCAAGCTAGGCGAAGTGATGTCGCTGGCACAGAGAATCGAAGAAAGAGATCGTATGTTGGGCCGGATGGTGGAGCTAGCGCCAGGTCGGGTCGGGCCCAATGTGAACAAGCCAACTTTGATGAACAAGGGGGTGGGCTCGGCAGAATGGCCCCAGTGTTGGATGGCAACCCAACATCGAAGGCACCTGGAGCTTCTGTCTCGTCAACAACGATCGCGAACGGGGGAACGTCTCAACCCTCAACCATAGGTTCACGAACAGAGTCGGTCGGAATGCATAATGGAATGGGGGCGAGTGGGAATGGTCGACGAGGGGTTGGGTTTCGCTGCCTGACCGATGACGAAATTGAAGACAGACGACAACAGCGGGGACTCTGCTTCCGCTGCGACGAGCACTTCAGACTAGGACATGTTTGTCGGAATCGTCAGCTCAATTTACTAATACTGGGACTTGACGGGGGGAAAGAAGGACGAGAAGGAGAGGTGGAAACAGGGGATGACGAATCTGAAAATGCTATTATGCAGCAAAGCATGGGGAGTATGGTAAGGGCGACTTCTAAGAAGTCGTTGAAGCTGTGGGGACTGATAAACGGGAAATTGCAGTTACAGCCGGAGGAGATCAAGGGATATTCTGTCGAAGTTGGGAACGGCCTACGCATTAGAAGCCACGGGGTGTGTCGAGGGGTTCAACTGAACCTGCCAAAAGTGGTGATAATACAAGACTTCTTCCGATTTGATTTAGCAGGAGCAGATGTGGTGCTGGGATTTGAATGGCTTGAAGGGTTAGGAGAAATCAAGGCTAACTTCAAGGAATTAGTCATCAAGGCAATGGTGGATGGACGTCCAATTGAAATTAGAGGAGACCCTGACACCACTTGGTCCTCGTGCTTCAAACAATGGGACCCTAGTGGTAGTTTTTTTTAGCTGCTACAAGACCCCTACCCAAACCTTCACCTTAAGAACCAGTTCCTATCAGAATACCAACCATTGCCATCCTTTCTAGCTGAAGACTGGGAATTGAAAGTGCAGCCAGCTGATGACATAGACCACCGGAAGAATGAAGAAGGAGAAATAGAGGCAGCATCTCTGGTGATCAAAGAATCTGTTAAACCACTACTGGAAGAGTACAGACCTCCTGGAATTACTTCACTGAAGTTCAACAAACTGTCACTTGGAGCTGTGGCTCCAAAAATTGAAGGTATTCGTGTTCGGAGTCTTACCAAAGGTCAAATCATAATGGACATTGATTTGCGCTGGGGTGGTGATTCCAGTATTATTTTGGCTGTTGAAGCTGCACTTGTTGCATCAATCCCTATTCAGCTGAAGAATCTACAGGTTTTCACCATTATCCGTGTTATATTCCAACTTGCTGAAGAAATCCATTGCATTTCAGCTGTTGTTGTTGCCCTACTTGCTGAGCCAAAGCCTAGGATTGATTGCACTCTGAAAACTGTCGGTGGAAGTGTGACGGCACTTCCTGGAGTTTCAGATATGATTGATGATACTGTGAACTCAATTGTTACTGATATGCTCCAATGGTCTCATAGAATTGTCGTTCCACTTGGCGGTATACCTGTTGATACTAGTGAACTAGAGCTTAAACCCCAGGGAAGGCTTATAGTGACTGTAGTGAAAGCAAATGATTTAAAGAATATGGAAATGATTGGAAAATCAGATCCTTATATAGTTGTGCATATTCGACTACTATTTAAGGCTAAAACCAAGGTTATTGATGACAACTTGAATCCTGTTTGGAATGAGACATTTGACTTAATTGCAAAAGACAAGGAGACCCAGTCACTCATTCTTGAGGTTTTTGATAAAGACATTGAGCAAGATAAGGGATTGGGAATAGTAAAATTACCCCTTATTGACCTGGAAGCAGAAACTGAAAAGGAGCTTGCATTGAGGTTGCTACCATCACTTGATACGCTGAAGGTGAAAGATAAGAAGGATCGAGGAACCTTGACAGTAAAGATCTTGTATCATCAATTTAACAATCAGAACCAATGACCTCTGTCCAAGAGAATTTTCTTGCATTTCAACTTGAGGACAAGGTGAGTTTTTGGGGGGAAAGTGTTGATAGGAACCCGAGAAAAAAATGGACAGCAACTAAGGTTGATTCTAGAAGGAAATGTTTGAGCCCTGAAAATGAGAAAAAAACAAACATGGCCTTAATTGTAACTAACTTGCTGAGCTGGCAGGGAGTAGTGGGGTGAGTTTTCTGTTGAGAGAAAGAGTATATTTGTGGGTTGGTTAGCATTCAGGAGGTAGGCTGGAATTGGTTAGGACTTGGGAAAGAATTACGCACTCTCTAATTTGCTCAACCTCGTTTTTTTCTGCTTTTCTTTCTATTCCCAGAAGCTGTAACAGCATCCCTGGATTTGATATCAACTTGATATCTTCCAGTGATTCTTCAATATAACAGTGTTTTTCAGTCATTTCTTACTCTTCATTTTCTGGTACCTATCAATAGGACTTGACACACTCCAAAGAAACAGAGGCCATGATTTGAATACGTTCTGTAAAGTACTAGTGCCTTACTAATGTTTAGAAAATCTGAAAGGTATTTGAAAATAGAAATTGGCATAGATGTGTAATGGCAACATGTAGTTGACTTTCCATATGTTTGGGTCAAAATATTGTAGTAAAAATGAAAGAGTAGTTCATAGTTGAAAGCCAGAAAAGGTGGATATGTTAATACTTTTTTGTCGAATCATAAACACTAGGATGATGAACTAAATACTTATTTATTTTACCCCAAAACAAAAAACTTATTTATGTGGATATAATTAGTTGCACACATTTAGATGATGAATGTAACAAATTTGACATCCATCTTCTGTTAATTGTTTTAAATGCAACTGAAACCTTAAATGGAATAATGTTGTCATTATGATTATTCTCATTACTACATTATTTAATTATTCTTCCAAACTTGTTGATGTTTAATATCTATGATCATTATTTCTGTGCATTGTTTGAGTATGGGTTTCACATTTGTTGACTATGGATGATAATTATCGTTTGAAAGACTAATACACATTACTATTCAATCTTGTCCATGCAATTGTCCAGTTGATTGTTATAATTTCAGTTCTAAATTTATCTTAGCCTCTTTTCGATTTTACTTTCTAATAAGAAATTTTGCCTAGGTTTTTTAATATGCTTGAACAATTTGTTCAGTATTTTTTGGATGGTGAACTAAATTTTTGCCTCCATTGACAATACATTGGATCAGTGATCCATAAAATAATACTTGAATCATAATCCTAGAGGAGTATATGACAAGAAAACAATTAATCAATAATAACAAAGACTAAGTAAAACTTAACTAGATAGTTGTTTCCATTTCTATTAGCACACATGACAATTGATTGGCCCTTCAATGGAACACAGAAAATGAAATATGTAACTTAAAGAACTATATTCCATAATATGGTAACATTTCATGTACACCCCCACAAAATATACGAACTTCAACTGTACAAGAACTAGAGGAGGGAGAGAAGAAAAAGAGATGGTTGCTACAACTACCTTTCAAGAGAAACAGAGAACTCCAGATTTGTCAACTGAGAGAAGAAAAGGCTACCAATTGTGGACTCAACAATAAGACAACCAATAGTTTATTGTATAGGTTAATTCATCTTGAACTCGAACAGAAAGGAGACTTTAGCATCTAATTAGAGGCCAAATTTTCCTAAACCTAGAAAAAAGGAAAACAGCTGCTAAATTTGGTTTAAGAGAAACCTTATTCTTTGTTATCATATCTCTTCGCAATGATAGGGCGGACATCATCAGCATCAGCCAAGGTCTCTAGAAAGGGAAGTAGTGATATAAGTGCACAATCTAATGGATCATCAAACCAACTCTTTATAGGAATACCATTATTCACTTGCAACCGGAAAACCTGAAATGTGTTATAAAAGTGAAAGGATTAAACATAAAAGAAAATTCAATGAAGAAAATCTTTTCTCCCCCTCCCCCATCCAGGGCCAGACAGTGGCCTTTGCTATGTTTGGATGTTTTAAAGTGAGGGGAAGGGATGGAAAGGGAAAGGAAGGAAGGGGATGGAGGGGGAGTTATTTCCCTCTATTTAATTTAAAATAAAGCCTCCCCCCACCCCCCAAAAAAAATTCCCCCTCCCCCTCATTAAAAAACTTCCAAACAAGGGTTCGAGTCAATTTTTCTTCCCCTTCCCTTCCATCTCTTTACCTCTCATCCAAACATTTAAGGTTATTATTGACTCAATGTAAGGAATCTCATATGTTTCTTTCTTTTTAATTCTGTTTTGGTGAAAGTCAAAGGCTAGTGGTCATCTATTGCTCGCTGCTGCATTCCCCAAAATAATTGTTATGAAGCTTTTAATATACCTAGTCGTATACATGCCGTTTGGAGAATCCCCTAATATATATAGCATCAGTAGGAAAAGAGAAATACTTTGTCCCCAAAGATTCAAAATAACATTGTGGTGAGAATTCAATACTTCAACAGAAATTGAAAACTGCTTAAAAATAGGGAGGTAAAAGAAAGAGAAAGACATTTAGCTGAACCAACAAAAGAGAGGGACAGATTCTGTACCTGAGGTGAATTATCAATTATAGCAACTTTTGCAAGATCAACACCTAATACTGTAAGATCTTTTGTGTAATTTCCATCTGTAAACAGGCATGATTCTCGATACACACGGCGAGAAATAAATCTTCCGTCTGGATCCAATATATCAAGTAGTTGTTTTGCATATATGCTTTGGCTGGCAGTAAAAATAACTACTTCAAACATCTCTGATACTCTCTCCAAGAATGTGTGCAGGTAAGGCCTCTGTTTTACATATACTGTGTACTCTTTCATATTGAAGAAAACAGTAAAAGTGAAATCAGCATCATCACAATGTTCCAGTGTAGAATGAACAAGTGTCTCTGCACATAAGCAAGCATGATGGAAGGCTTAGGTGAATAGGATTTTCAACTGTAAATATTTCAGAAATAAAACATTGAGAAATAAAGAAAAATCTGATTGTTATGAATATCTCAGAGTATCTTCAGTGCATCTTAGAGGATATTTTAGAATAAGGAAGCAATCTTCAGAGATGTTTCCTAATTTATTTCCTTATTTGATTAGGGTTACGAGTCTTATTGTATTAATCTGCCTGGGCTTGTACTAGTAATACTACACTTGTACTTGACCTAATTATTATTATAAATAAATAGGTGTTAGTGCTATGTATTTTACATCACATCACATCACACCATATCAATCTAAGTTCATATTATTCCGAGTCTCTGTTCTCTTTTCTTCCTTCTCCTCACCTAAACCCTATAATTTCAACATGGTATTAGAGTGGCACCAACCTTTGTGACTTGGTCTCGTCACTATTTCGTTGCCGAGGTCCTTAAAATCCAGAAACCCTATACAACTATGTCTCTATCTCATGTCTCTTATTCCCATTGGCCATATAACAATTCCGGCCATAAAAACCCTACTTTTCATAAGCTATGTTAGCCAGATGATTTCTCTCTCCTCCCATGGATGTCTATCTCAGATCCACCATCAAGGGAGTGTTTCGTCTCCAACCAACCTCACCATTGTATTCACTGGCCTCAAATCGGCCAGTCACCATTGTGACATCTTTTCCCACCGACGAATCATACCAGTGGTGACTTCTCCTCCCACTAAGGAATCATACTAGTGGTGCTCTCTATTGGTTGTGATTGCGGCTCCCATTGGCTATTTGGCTATGTACTTGCGCGTTTGCTATGTTCTCTCTTCCAACTGCAAGCTGTTGATCGAGCCGATTTAAGCCGTTTTCAAGCCGGATTCAGTTTTCATGGGTTGTGTCTCTGATATCAATCTTGCTGTTTGAAGTTTCCAAATGTTGTTTCTTGATGTTTGGAGAAGTTGGGCCTTGCTATGCATGATTGCTTGTTAGGAAATCTTCCACTGTGCATCTTTCCAGAGATGTTTCTTCCTCCATGGCCATGCAACATTCCAACCAGATATTCTGGTGCTGAGTTATCTTTCCAGTAGTGTATTACCTCTCTCCAGTATCATTGAATTGTCTTTCAGCTACAATTAGGATTATTTTCTTTTAGTGTATCTAAGATACACAGAAGATATTCTTAAAAAAATTTAGAATATCTTAGAAGATCATTAGAATATAATGTGGAATTAATTAGTTATCTAATTAAGGAAGCAATCTTACAAGTTGTTTCCTACTTTCATTATGTTTCCTAATCTGTTTCCTTATTTAATTATGGTTAGAAATCTTATTGTATTAGTGGGCTTGGGCTTGTACTAGTAGTACTATCTAGTACTTGACCTATTTAATAGTATAAATAGATGTTAGTGTTTTGTATTATACATCACATCATATCACACTGTATCAATCTAATATCATATTATTACGAGTCTTTATTCTCTTTTCTTCCTTCTCCTTACTTGAACTTTATAATTTCAACATGGTATAAGAGTGATACCACCCTTGTCTCGTCACTATTCTGATGATGAGCTCCCTAAAATATGGAACTCCTATACAACGGTGTCTCTATCTCACGTCTCTCTTATTCCTGTTGGCTGTATAACAATTCCAGCCATCGGAACCCTAGTTTTTTCGCTACTATTATACTATGTTCCTCTTTCCGGTGACCTTTTGCCTCCTTTCTGGATGTCTTTGTGCCTTATTGAAAGACTTCATCTCACTAGCCAACATTTTCTCTCTCCTCCCATGGCTATCTATCTCAGATGCACACAAGCAATATACATTTCTCCTCTTAGGTTCAGTTATAATTCAAACATTTTGGAGATTCAACATTCACTACCATCTCTGTTTCAGAGCTATAAGTATCAGCCAATGTTGTTTGGAATTTTTTGAATGTCTTTCATTGTGCTTACTCTAAATTAATTTGTACACAGAATAGATGGATATAATGGTAATAAGTAGGAATAACTTCAACAAACAAAGAAATGCAGTCTTTACTCTTATGAACTTTATTTTTGATAGAAGATTTTTACAACTTTATTATTGACAAAATTCAAGTGGCAATAAATTTAGTAATACCACGCCATGGATAGAAGTTTAGATCTATAGATATCTCTGTTTTAGATAAAACATTAAAAACTGGAAGATAAATCACACAAAATTCATTCTTAAATCTAAATTAAAGCGAGATAATGTAAACTACATTCACAGGCAATCTTGATGATTTTTCATGAAAACGGCCAATCTATTAATATGAAAAAGAAGGAATTAAAAAATGAAAAAATAAATGGTATTATGAATTTAAAGCAACTTATGTTTCAGAATCCACATAATCATAACATAATAAGAAATAGTGGATTAGACCTATGACTCAAACGGCATTTAAGTTGATAGTACCAGTTTAGGTCTAATGCTATATTAAATAAGTATAAGATTATTAATAATCACTGGGAAACATGCTTAGTTTCTCACCATCTAAATCAAGCACTAGGGTGACTGACTTTCTTCTTGGAGATTGCTTAGGAATTAGGGTGGGCTGGCCAGTTAATTCTACTTCCGAAAGTTCTGGTAAATTCTTGATAAATGACTGTGGATCAAAGCACTCTGCCTTGTCCAAATCATTTTTTACATCAGACTCCTGGTTGCAGGATCTTATCTGACCCATAGCTGAATACAAGCTAGCATTTTCTCGAACCAGTATGCCTTCTTCATATGATATGATATCAGAAGTACTGCTAACTTTAACATCATCTTCAAGAGCAGGCAGGACCATGTACTGTTCAGATGCATTAAACATGGATGGCTCAGCAGATCCATAATCAGATATGCAGTTGGTTTCACTGATATCATCATCAAAGGCATTTCCACCAAAGGGTAAGCTTGTAATGATCATGTCAGAAATGTAGAAGTCTGATACATCACATGTTTCGTAGCCACATATGTCTCTTCCCTCATCAGCTCCTACTCCCAGCATGTCATTATCACCAATGCTCCCTACAGGAGAATAGAAGTTGTCAGCATATAAATAATAACAATCAAATAGTAACAAAGTAGCCACATTGTGATGCAGGCAGTTCAATCTAGAAGACATAAGCTTAAAAACCAAACATCTTAATTTGGTCTATTAGGAAATTGTGCTGGACTGTAAATCTCATTGCTTTACAATTTAGGAATTTTATGTCAAATATTATATTTTTATCATAGGGGTATTTTACTAATTTTTCATTGGGGTCTTAAAGTCAACTTTTAGTCAGGTCGATGTACAGGCTTCAATTTTGTGGGCTTTCTTTAATTTGTACCAGTTATTTGGGCCACTAATTATGTTCTGTAGTAGCTGATTTATTACTTGGGCCTAAGTTTAGGACTATCTGTCCCAAAGTTTTGACTAGTCTAGCCTTATTTTAAGTGATGTATTCAGCTTACAGAGCCTTAACCACTAGACTATGACTATGATGCATCTCTTATTTTGTTTACAATGACAACACGGAGATTTGAACCTATGGCCTCCAGGCTCCTACAAACTGCCCAATACCCTCACAGCCTCACCATTAGTCAACTCCTAGTGGATTCTAAGATGCATATCTTTTTATCTTCGGTGTGATGCCTAGGTTATGATAGGGCATTTCTGAAGACTTGGTTTATGATAGGGCACAATGGCGTCGTTTGATCCATGTAGCCGACTCCACCTATAATCCTATCAAATCCATAATAAGTCCTTGCTTTAATTTTCCTAAAATCCCATCAAACCAAAATCCTGATCTCGTAAGCACTTTATACAGAACCCTAAGAGCCACCATTGACTCTTTTGTCGTCATCTATTTCATTGCAAACCAGCCCAGCACCCACATAACCCCTATGCTGCTAGCCATCAACTCCCTTCTATTAGAATATCTCAGAATATCTTGACCATATGTTTGTATAAAGCATTTCAACTGAGAAATGTAATTTTTGAGGGTATTTGAAATACTACCTACTGAAAAACTTTGTTTGGATTTGAATGTACAGTGTATGCATGCAACAGAAATTACTGGCATAGCATACAACAACAACAATCAAAGCCTTTTCCCACTAGGTGTGGCATAGCATAGGAGGTAAAAATACATGTGGAAGGATCTAATAATTTCTGATATAGTTTTTTGTTGATGGATACCCAGATATCAGATTTTTGGGATTATGGCTTATTAGTTACTGATGTTTTATGGGAAAGTTTGCCATGTCATGCTCATTTATTATTGTCTATACATGGCCATGAAACTGAATACAAAGAAAACTCTGCAGTAGATGGACAATCAGCAAAACTTGGTTAAATTTATGTATATTGATCTTAAATTCTAATAATAAACAAGAAAGGTTATTCAATGCAGAACATAGCTATAGATATGGCTAAATGGGAAACGTATTTTATGCAATAGGTCCCAACTCAACTATTTAGGAGTATACTACAAACAAGTGGGATTGTGAAAAGCTGTTTTGTATAACTGCCAATCTGGAATGATAAAAAAATTTAAGAATAAGAAGCCATTCTCTTCCAGTTGAGAAAATACATAAATTACCAAGCCACAGTCAGATACAAAAGAAATTCACTTTTAAAGAGGTTGGAACATACCCAGGAAGTCAGCTCACAAAAACTTATTTAAAAACAACTGATAGTGTTGCGTGATAAAGCTTATTTTCCATCTCAAAAAAAAAAAAATGTCAATCAAGTTCTATAGGAGTCTGCAAAGAAAAGCAAAAGTGCAGGTTACTCATGAAGACTCTAATTAAGAACAAATATATATATATATATATGAAAATCACAAGACTTTATGTTCTAATCTTGGTCACACATGCATGATCCAATAGTCATAAGTTGCTCCTCTCACTCTCAAAATAAGCCACTACTCTCCCTATATATATATATATATATTCAAAGAAAAGAATTGTCATACCTGCACCTTTTTCAGTATAATGTTGTGAATGGACTTCAATGGGCTCAAAAGCAGGAGAAAAAATTGTTTCTAAGTTTGCTGTACAGGGGTTGGTTAGTTCCTAGAAAAAGAAAATGAATTACGTCAATTTTGCATTATGGAAAAGTTCAAATGTCATGGATACAGTATAGAGTAATGATTGACATGTTATCAAAATCAGCATAAAAATCTATAATTATTTTAAAAATGCCAAGGAAAATAGTTAGCTTCCATAGATTGAATTGAAGCATCATATTCCCCACCAATGGTTCTTTATTCTCTTCTCAATGTGTTTCAATATATTATAACTTTACAATAGGAAAGCTAACCTACACTCAAAGCTTTTAGAAGTGGTTCCTCCACACTGTCACTATAAAAAATTAAAAATAAAAAAAGCTTCTAGAAGTGTCTATTTATTTGGGAAATGGAAAAATTTCTTTTATCTAGGAGAGAAGATAACACACATGAATCAGTACAGTACTCAGAATATGCACCAAATTTAGTTGACTATGAGGTGTTTGCCAACCTTCAACAGCCAGATAACTGTACAATGGGGCTGGTTTTAAAATCGTAGGTCTTTCGTATTTCTGAAAATTTGATAAACTCTTTCTTATTTGATTAAATTTTTAAGTCAAAACTAGTTTAAAACAAATCCAGTATAAAGTTGGTTTTAAAATAACCAGTGTATATTTTGAATTTAAAATGTTTTCATTTCTCACCCTTTCTCTCTATTTTTACTTCATCTGAAATTTAAAAGAAAGATACACTGAGATTTAACAAACAATATTTAGTATTAAACTAGTTTAAAATCAAACTTCAGACAAACTAATCATATTTTGAAAGTAGTTCAAGTTTATAAATTTACACAACTAGTTTTAATTCGAACAGTTCTGAACCAGTTTTCTAGTTTGCCAACCACCCCCCTTCCCCCCTTATATGTGGCAACTGCCATTTCATGTCCAAACCTAATTTTCCTCACAACTGCAATGGGAGACAGTCAGGACATTGACGAATGTAGATGTAATGAATTAAGATCATGACAATCAGCAAACCTATAAGAAAATAAACCAAAAAAAAAAAACAAGAGAGAGAGAGAGAGAACACAAAAACATTGTTCATGTATTGAATTGTGTTCATCCTCTTGTTTTTGCATGTTTTTTTGGGGGGGGGGGGCTTTTTACTTGATTATATTTCTTTTAATGCCTAATAATGACACTTACTGCCAAACAATAACTGTAAATATACTTAAATAAATACAAAATCATAAAGAAACTTAACCACATCTTAACAAGTGCTGGACAACTAAAAGTAGAAATTTGATAGAGTGGGACAGAAGTCTACATGCAAGAAAAATTAACATAATCATAAGAAAAAAGGGGGCGGGGGGAAGCATAAAAAACTCCATTCACCTCCAAAAACACCAATGAAGAAAATGTTGAGTAGAAATATATAATAGCGGAAAAAAATAACATCTTCAACCCCATAGGAGTATTAAGTTATCCCAGAAAATTTATAAAGATCATAAAGTGTTCAGTTTTGACTGTTGATTTCTCAATTCAAGTTTATAAAATTCTACGAGACAAAGGTTCATAAACAACTAACTTTATGACTAGAGAAAATATGAAACAATTCAACCCGAAATTTTAATAAGAGAAAGTTATGGACCACTTTTAGAAGGATATGGACTAGCAAACTGTGGATGCATTAACTTCAGGACAATATTTATGAAGGGTTATATTAAACATAGACCCCCGTATTTGTGGTGGACCTTAGTTGTCTTGATCATTGCAGTAACTAACACCAAGGTATTAGTAAATTACACAAAAGTAAACTTCCAATAAGTAATAAATAAATATTGTCTAAAGCCAATACAACCAAACTTTACCATTCTTCCCAGGACAGAGGAACAAACAGAAAATTGGTGCTGGGATTCAGAGTTTTCGATATCCAGAAACTCTTTGTTGTCAATGGGTTGATCACTTCCAATGTCTTTGGGCGGCGTCCTTGAGGAAACTATAGACAAATAGTAAGAACTATCAAATGATAGGAATATAAATAAATTTCAGAATACATTTAAACACAAGCCCATAAAATAAGGAAGATTGTAAGTATACAGAAAGTAATACCTACTATTACAGCACAGAAATAAATTATATCAAGAAAGGAAATAAACTGCCAGAAATGGATACAGAATTGCATGAGAGGCCTACTTCACATCATAGTTGGCCACCCTACTCAGTCAAAAGATTAAGCATTAGTTTTTTCATAACAAATGAATCTCATCAAAACAATTATTCTCTATTCCGTAATCTAATATTAACAAACCTTTTACAAAACCCTAATAATGATTTAGTAGCCGTATGTTAATGATGCCAGCACAACTGCAGCTTTGGACACTTTGATCCCAAGATTCCAATAGCTTACAGCTAACTCTTTTCTCCATATTTTTTTTGTTGTGACAAAAGAAGAAATTTATTACCAAGAAGAAACCTTAAGGTTATGAGTTCAGAACTACTTTAAAGTGCAGAGCATCAACCAAATTGTGAAGTTTCAACTTGGGTCATAAATCAATAGCCATATCACATAAAGAAGTTCTTTTAGCTCCTCATCTAAGTGGCTCAGAAGCCTCAACTCACATGACCAAGGTAAAGACTAATAAACCATTTTGTCTAAGCAAGGATTACCCACATGGTAGTAACCGAATCTTTTGGCCTATTTATATTGTGCTTTACTTACCTTTTCACTCTGTCATCTAAGAAAAGGATTCAGATCCTCACATGTGAGTTTTTCACATGACACAGTCATGTGATCAGAGAATGACATAAAGACCTTGCATAGGACAATTTGTGAGACCCTGTGAAGGAGGTCCTTTGTGTCTATCTCTCTCTTCACATACCATGGCCATCTGGAAAACTAAGATGAGAGGATCCAAATCCCTAAGCAACACATGCTGAGATGGTCATTAAATTTATCTTTCCTAGGAGAATGCCTAGTCATATATATCACAGATCACTCCTCCTTCTCTTAATTAAGAAACAAATTAAGATAACTATCAGCCAGGTAGATCAGCAAGAATGGTTCTATGACCTGCTAATGGTTGAAGCATCAGTTATTCTTGGGTTTTCATAAATTATGAACAACACAAAGTCACCAATTGTCCATAAAAATGAAAATCTCAATATCATAAACTCAAGTGGTTCTGCATGTTGTCCACACATGGAAGCTTAATATCAGCAGCATGTTATTATAATATGTTAAAAAAAACTGCAAAAAGTAAACTGAAAAAGAACATTAAGTGAAGCGAAAGCACAAATCATTGATAAAGACACTAATTAGAATTAATAAAAGAAGAAGAATTTACACAGATACATAGACAGAAATCTAAAAGAAAGATTAATACAAGCCACCTCAAGTTGCTGCTTACCATCTAGGCAATTTTGAATAGTAGTGTCTATTTCTGCCACTTGAGCAGAAATCATGATTTTAGAGCACGGATTTTTGGAAATTATTTTTGATTTCGGACACACATGATGATCCTGTCTTTCTGTTAAACAGCTCATGCTTACTTTGCTCTTCATTTTTAGGGATGGCATTTGATTTGTGCTTACAATAGGTACAACAATCTTGCTTTGGGCACATCTATGGGGAACCAAGATCCCTCTAGACAATCAAAGCAGCAGAGGCTGCTGCACAAAAAGAGAACATAAATACCATATTACCAATTATATAATATGTAGAGGTAAAATATGCATTGAGGATAAAAAAAGAACTGACATAAGAAGCAAGTAATATTTCTATATTGGCGTTAAGAAATGTAGTATGCATTTCTATCGGTATCACAGAAGTAAATGTGCATTTGAGAATTGGAAACTGAAAGTCCAAGTCTTTTCTTCTTGTAGTTATAAAAGAAGTTAATATCATTATGATAAGAGAGGTGAGAGATTATAAAGCAGTAGATAAGCTGTCCTCTTTTTAAGTATAACAGAGTTTTAAAATACAAGATGAACAATAAAGAGGCCTAGGAGAGACTATCTCAAACCAAAGCAAGCAAACTGCAAATTTTTTAAACATATTAGTATTCCTTGCTGATCAATTACATCAAATTACTCAAACACAGAAGACTTCCAAAACAACAAAGAGTACATATAAAAGTAAAATCCCTCGCCTAATAATGATTTTACCAAGAAGCAAAGAAGCCTAAAGAAAATAATAGCAGCCAACTTAGGATACCCAGTCAGAACCAAAACATTATCTGAGTAACATAAAAAAATTACTCCTTATGCAAAATTACATTCAAATTCTGAATTGATTGGTCTCTCATCCATATATGGAATTTTCAAGGCTGCATCCTTGAGTCCAAGGTCTAGATGAATTACCGAGACAATTGATTCCTTCCATTTTTTCTTTCCCATCTTTTTAGGCTGAGGTTCTAATAAAAATCAGCAGTGCTCTCAAAACATCCAAATTACTCCCACAACAAACACCTAATTCACAAAAAAACAGTATTTCTTGCCAAGAGCTTCAAAAACAGGTTAGAAATATTACCCATAACAACAAAAAAAAGGGGTACTTTTTTACCACTTTTCTGATGTTTGACATTTCTAGTGATTTTCTAAGGTTTATCAACCCAAGCAACAAGAACTATACGTTCAACATAATCCATCCACAAACCACTAGTCCTCCAAAACACAAAAAAACACTGAAAATTCCACAGAAGTAGCAGCATACCCAGTTCACAACAAGGCAAGAGACCCAAAACCCATGTTCCAAAACACACAAAAAGTCACAAATTGACGCGCCAAATCGGAAGTCAACCCTGAAAATCACCCCAACAAAAATTAAGCAAAACCCAATTGTCACACAGTACACACACACACATACATAGAAACAATAAACAGAACCAGAAAAATGTTCTCAAAACCATAACAAAGAACAAGTCCAACTTACAGTTATGCAGCAGTATAACTAACAAAAACACACAGTTCAAAGATAACAATATAATTTATTATTATTTTTTTAAAAAAAGTACCATAAAAAAAAAAGGCTGTAATTTAGCTGAAAAATGGTTACAAGGTGAAACACAGTAATTCACAGTGAAATTTCAAAGGAGATAATCACCTGTGGCAGCAACTGAACCAACCCACCCCCACACCCTCTCTCTCTCTCTCTTTCTCTCTCTAGAGTTCCATACAAATTACATTCTACGGGTCAGACAGAAGAGAAAGAGAGTCATATGTTATGTCAGGTTGTAGAGTCTTGGATGTTATGATGCTTTGGACGGCTGGGATGGGATCTGCTACGGCTACTGGGTTTCGGTTACACCGGTAGGAATGTGCCACGTGGCACATGCAACCAGCTCAGCGTGACGCGTTGACACGTGCTGCTTCGAGGAAACAACAGGGCCTTTTCGACCCCTCGGTGGGGCGGGCGAGCTGCTCAGGCTCGGACACACCCCTTTGTTCACCGCACTCTACTGCGCGTGAACGTCACGCACTCACAACACTCCTTGCTATGTTTGGTCCTTCAAAGTTCAAACTTCAAACTTCAAACTTCAAAGTCCAAGCGTTTGTAACCAAAAAAAAAGAAAATAAAGTCCAGGCGTTTTCCTTCTTGTGGTCACTATTGAAGTTTGAGGTCAAACTTCATTCCAAGTCCACTTTGCATTTTGGGGAAAAAAAGAACTATTAACAATTTTTTATTATTAGTTAACATTAAAAAACAAAAAAATATGAATAATCTATTATAACTATTAAATTTCATAAAAAAAAATTGTAAGTGCAGTGTGGGAAATTAATAAGTGTTTGAAAGTAGTTCTTTGTAGCAGAAATAAATGTGCATACCTATTCGCGTCTTCTAGTTGTGAATGATGGTGGATTCTTTCTATGCGCGGCGACAAAGTGAGAAGGATACACCTGTAAGGTATTGCAATATTCAAGTTAAGATTGTATACTAGAAGATATATAAGTCAATAAGAGAAGACGCATAAATAAGTAGTTTAACCATGTATTTATAGAGGAGATTGTTTGTAGGTTACTAAGTAATATATGAAGGGATATTATTATAATGAAATTAGGATTAGTTAGTTGTTGATAAATAAAATCTTGAAATCTCTTAATATGTTAAAAATTTGTTAAGATAAGATATTACTTAGTTACACAGGTAGTAATTACCTATGAGGATTCTATAACTAGGAGTCACAATGACGTTAGTTGTGTTGAGTCCCTCTTGTTAGGCTTGGATCTGAGATGTCGGTCCAAAACAGTAATTAAAGTTTAAAATAAAATATATATTTTACAATTTTATCATTTTTTTATATTTCAATTTTAAGTATAATTAAATAATGATAATCTTGAAAAACACAATAAATTTTTTTTTCCCATTCACATTATTGTCCCTCTACAATAATAGTAAGTATAAGTGTTTTTTAAAAAAGATAAGACTTAAAGTGTATTTATCTTTAAAGTGAATAAATAATAATGTATTTATTATTAAATTTTAATAAGTTAGGATCATAATATATTTTATATTAAATTAAAAGTAGATACATCTTTATTTACTCACTTTAAAAATAAACTCATTTTAGAACAATTTTTTTCCCTTTTAAAAACCCACTTAGTGCATTTTAACGGCATCTCCAAACAAAGAAATCATTTTAGAAAGGAAAATATTTTTTGTTTTCTAGTTTGATAAATTAAGATTTTATTCCAACCCAAATGGCAAGGTATTATACACCTTTTACTAATCTTAATTAAAAGGTTACAACTAACTAGAACTCTTTAATAGTATTAAATTAGAATATTATTGCTAAACAACTATATTATCTCCTATGTTAATCCATATTAGCATATAGTTACACTTGAAATAGGCTTAAAAACGATTGCCTTGTGACTAAGAGAATTATAAAGCTAAGGCTCTATGTCTCATCTATTCTCCAATGACAATATTATTTCCAAAACTATTAAATTGTTGCATACTGTAAACTAAGTTTAATCTTTTGTACATGCTGCCACGTTAATCCATTCTTGCTACTTTTTTTTTTTCTTTTTACACTGATATAAAATCTTAAGTAGAGTTGAGGACTTTACGAATTTTCTAATATAAATATAAATTATTAACAAATCAACAGCTAGCATGAGTAATGATTTTGGCCTACGTGTGATATGGACACACTTGGATAGAATGACTTTACTCTTATGAATTCCATTATCTAGTACTAACATCCTTGATCTTATTCATTTGACAATGAACTAGTGAATCATTTAAATCTTAAGTCTTATTTGTACAAACTTCACAAATTAACTAACATTTCATAGTTAATTCCAACATTAACTAGTAACCATTTTTTTAACTTGAAACTAGTAACTAATTACAATTTATTTCCAGTAAAAATACAAGACTAATTATAATTCATTTCAACGTGTCTCCATGTACTTTATGTGTATAATTTTTTTTAATAATATTGTAAGGCTTTAGGTTTAATTTAATGTACTTCGTTAAAATTTAAAATATACTCATAAAAACTAAAGAGCCCACAAACAAGGTTAAAATCATTTAACTGTTGTAATTTTTTTATGCCGGTTACAATTAATTGTGATATTTTATTTTGTGAAAAATGAGTTGACGATATGATCTTGGTTGTAGACAAGTATGGTAAACTCAATATTAATATTTGATTCATATTGTGGGTTATGCATATTTATTATTGAGTTAATATAGTTAGGCAACAGTAATGTAGGCCTAATAACTGTTAATTCGTTAAGTTTTGTTCTTGATAATGTCTCTTAATATGAGAATCTCTTATGATTATAAATATGCAGTTAGGTGTCTTCTTTACTACTATTATATGTTATTTGATTTGCTTACTGTCTATTGAGAGAAGTAGATAAAAAGAAAGACCTAGCTTAAAAAAAAACTCTACGGAAACCTCAACTAATCATCTATAACCAACTCAGACACACTTCTTATTTCGAATTATTATTATTAGTGTCTTAAATTTCTATGATTCTACGTATATTTTATATGTGGTATCAAAGTCTCGTCATATAAATTCAAGATCCATTATATTGGATTTAAGAAATTTGAAGCAATATAAACCTATTCGTGGATGATTATGTTACTGTCGAATATCTTATCTGTGTTTATTCTCATGGAATTAATTTAGAGGTTTTGACGTTATTATTAGTAGGAGTTCACAGACTCCAAAATTGCTTGAATAGTTGGGTATATGGAACAATATTCAGATCATATATCATGAACTTTTGTGCGATGACGCACGATATCGGTTTTTGAAACACGAGCCAACTGTGATGATAAATATCAAAGCTCCTTTTTCTTTAGTTACTGCATTACGTAATTACTGAAGGAGACTGAACTTGTATAGCTTTCGCATGGTATAATGCCAGGAAGGCAAAACTTGCAGATTTGTTATTTTATTGATTGATTACCCGTCCTTTTTCTTTTCCGCTGCTATATATATTCTACATATTTTTTGTTTTCCTCTTCATGAATATCCTTAATTATTTATTATTACTCTCTTCCTAGGATGTATAGTTACATAAAAAATAATTATGGATATTTTGGGTTTGGATGGTAATATCATTTAAGTTAGACATATGTTGGTTGGAATGTACAAAATTGATTGTTTATGGAATGCATTTTGAGACTATTTTATGACCAACAGAGACACATGTTGATAAGTATCTCAATTTTTACTCGATCATATATTTAGTATGTTAGGCATTGTTTCCCTATATGATTTGTTTTGTGAATACATATAATATTTGTCACCAAAGTGGTTTGTTTATGTGAGTTCATTGAACTTGTCATCATGTGAGAGATGTTTTCCTGTTATTGCATACAATCGCCACTCCAAAGGGGTAATTGTGTGTTTAAATTAGGAATTATGTGAAGTATGTTGAAGTGAGTTTATTTATGATATTTGATACTATCATCCCAAAAGAGATATATTTTCTTCAAGTGTTGAAAATTTTCTTGTTGTTGACTGCACATAAAGGACATTCATATATTTTTGCTTACTCACTCTAAAGGGGGTTGTAACTTTATATTTAGGTTCTTGTTTTAGCTTATGCTGGTGGCAAGCTATTTTTTCTTTTGATGTCCATGTGACTAATATTTATTTTGTATTCATGTTATCTATTTGTAGAGTCTCCTTTGCTTTCAATAACAATGCTTCCATGAGTGAGGTTTTGACTGGATCCAACTATAAGAGGTGTAAACAAGATATTGATTTTGCTCTAAGAATTGTTGATATTGACTTGGCCTTGTGTGTGGATAACCCAAATGATCTTACTGATGATAGCTATTAAAAGATTCATCTTTGAACATCTCCTTAGTGGTTTACCAAATACTTATAATGCTAAGGAACAAATGACTGATGTTGAAAAAAGACACCTTGTGTCTAATAATGCTAAGTCTAGAAACTATATGAAAGAACCAACCTCTATGACATATGATAATATTAGGCGAGTCAGGGAATGCATTATGAAAATGGTACATCTCCAAACTGAACTTAAGGCCCTTAAAATTGAACTTGATGATAATTTTGTCGTTCACCTTGCCTTGAATTCTCTACCTATTAAGTTTTCCTAAATAAAAATTGCCTACAACACCCTGAATGAAACTTGGACCATAAATGATCTTATCACTAAGTGTGTTGTTAAGGAAGAGAAGAACAAGAAAGAAAGAGTAAAAATGCCCTTTTGACCTTTTAGCCCAAGCCCTTTTATGGTAAGGGTCCTACAAATCATGGCAAGCATAAGCATCAGCTTGGTAGATTTAATCATCATAAAGGTGCTAAAATGCATAGTAATAATCCTAGTTAGAACCACTTTGTAGGAGATCCTAAAGTTGCCATAAGTAAAAGTGTGAGATGCTTCCACTATAAGTAGAGTCATATGATGAAAGATTGCCCTAGGTTCAAGTATTGGTCGAAAACAAATTGAAACATGGAGGTATGTCCCTAGCTTGTTTGTTTTCAATCTAATATAGTTGATGTCTATTCTGGATTAGAATTTGGGACACTGGTCCCATGGGTCAACTCGACACGCATCTAGCTGGAGTCTGTTATTAACACTCTAGCGAGAATTCATTTGTAGCACTATTGAGATCCTGACACAACGAATGTCAGATCGTAACATTAGGTAGCAGTAACATTATCACGAGATTTACACATTGGATAAATCTTACGATTATTCGTAACTGTCAATCACGATTTTATGTAATAATAGTGCTCATAACCGCCTTTGACTGCTCATAACTGTAGTATCAACATTTCAATTTTATAGGGATCCTCTGCAACAATCAAAGGATCAAGTTTCTCTATTCATCCTCTATAAATATCAGACTCAATTACCTTCAACAGGTAACAATTGCTCTTTTGTTTAAACCTTACTTGTGCATAGTCTAACTTGAGTATTGGAGTCTCTTTGCAGGTATCAACCACCTTTGTTTCAACACGCTTCGCTGCTACTCAATGAGGAAAACACCCGTACGTGCCTATTTAGGTATATCTCAGTATCCACTACTGAAGATTAGCGTCGTCTGTGGGAATCTTTAAATTCTTATTCCTATTCAACCATGGTAAGTACAAGACAGAACTCAAAGAGAGGAGATGTTGTGTGCACCCCTGCAGGCCAAAGGTGAGGTCAAGCAGTGCCCTATCACCCTCACACTGTCACACCACCACATGATTATCGCGTCACCCAAAATCAACTAGTTACTGAAACCTCTGCCGTAAAGAACTAGGAGCCCAACACTAGGTACCCATGCAATGGGCAAGAAACCTCACTTTCTGATGAAAGCCCACGCCCATCGCGCAAGACTTCTGTAAGGGATCGACTTAGTTCTCGCGTGCATGGAGCCAATTCTAATGATCGTGGGCCCAAAATCCCAGTGCATCAATGCCTGGGACATAAGAACAACGATGCTGATGATCGCGCGTCCTGTCCAAAGGGCACAGTTCAATTCGACATGTCCAAAACTCATCTGCTAGACTTAGTGTGACAACAAGCAGCGGTGTTGGAGGAGCAACATCACAGAATAGAAAATCTGGAGCGATATGTGCATGAGGATCAATTCGGATCACACCAAGATAACGGAACACGGTTAAAGGCCAGGGAAGAATATCGCATGTTGAGGCTGAAATGTCCAATGTTCTTAATAATAACCCAAACCCCGACATTTTGGAGCAACCCTTCTCTACTCGATTGATGGAGTATAGAGTTCCTAAAAACTTCAAGTTCCCAGCCAATGTGAAACTCTACAACAGGACTACAAACCCTCAGGAACATATAGACGTTTATATTTAATCTATGTGCTTCCATAGGGGATCCCACAATTACTTTGTCGCGCCTTCCCCCTTTCCTTAAAAAATGCAGCCCTCAGATGGTTCGTAACCCTACCACCGGGATTCATCACCAATTAGCAGGGCCTCATATAGCGATTTTTATTGCATTATACCACCAGCAAGGAGCAACTCAGATCTATAGAATCTCTTTATGAGATTCACCAAGGGCACGACGAACCTATTTGCGAATACCTTAAGAGGGTCAATACGACTTGTATTAATATGGAGAACCTCAATGAAAAGGATTAATCTCCACTATGTCAAAAGCGGCCTCTGGTTGACTCCCAATTTTTCAAATTTTTGGCAAAAAGAAAGCCAGATAGTATGGAAGAATTTCAAGAACGGTCCCATAAGTACATAAACTTGGATGATGTTACTAAGGCTAAGAGGATCTTGGAGAAGGGCAAGCCCTCTCACTAAAACGGCAACCAGAATCCCTCTCAACCTTGAAACTCATCTAAGGACGATCCACCCCGGACCAAATACTCAACCTATACCCCTTTGAACACTTCACACGCAATGATTCTGAAAGAAGTGTTTTAGAGTTTTGGGATATTAAGAGATTGTCTTCTTTGAAGAAATATACACAAAAGGATTGCACAAAGCATTGTTCATGGCATAAGGGTTACGACCACAACACAGAAGATTGCTTTCAACTCCATGACACCATTGAGTCCCTAATTAGGGCAAGACAGCTAGATCGACACATCAGCGATGTCCAAAACAATGGATGCTGCGACAGAAGGAATAAGAGAAAACGCAATACTAGTCCTAGGCGAAGCCCGTCTCTGCACCAAAGGAGGAGATCCCAGAGTCCGCCTCGCTATAATACTAATAATTGACAAGATCAGAACCAAGACACTCCATCAAACGACAATGATGGCTACCAGCCCAGGTCAACCGAACCACAAACACTATTGATGGTTGTTTTGCGGCCGGGTGGTGTTAGCCATGGCAACCATCACCCAAGAGGGGGTGAATTGGGTGATTACAAATTTTTAAAATAACTTTGAAAAATTATGCATTTTGATATTTTCAATCAACACATGCAACGAAATAAATCTAGTAAAGGTACAACTATTAGAGATTTCTCAAATACCATTTGGGCTATAGGATAAACTAAGCAAATAAACTAGATATCAAATTCAACTCAAGCATATATAATTAAAGCACAAATGTAAAGGAGATAGAGTTGAGAAAAGCAAACACAATGATTTATCCTGGTTTAGCCACTGACCACTTGTGACCTACATCCAGTCCCCAAGCTTAAGTTGAGATTTGCTTCACTATCTCCTAGACTTCATAGGTGCTAGGAAAACTTTTGTACAAGTAAGAGCACTCCTCACACCTTCGGATACCTTACCCTTGTGCTAGAGCCTCCAACTCTTCAAGCTTCACAGATGCTTAAAAAATATTTACATTTAAAAGCACTCATAACACCTTTGGGATACCTCACCATTTGTGTTTAAGTCTCACTACAAGGGATACCTCACCCTTTTTCTCTCTTGAGGGATACCTTACCCTCTTACAATGATTTTAAGATGAAGAAAAAGATTAGAAACTCTCACAAGAGTAGATATACAACTTGAAGAACAAAGAAATAGAAGGATTTTACAATAAAGAGCTCAAAATATGATTTTGATGATTCACGGATCAAACCAAGTATTATAGAGGTTCTTATATATGTAAATGCTTCAATATACACTTATTTATAGAGATCAAGTGATAAAATAGTCGTTGGTAGTATTTAGAAATGATTTTTTATGAAAACTAGCCATTTATAGCCATTAGGAACGCTTATGGGCATGTTGTAATCAATTACATAGATGTTGTAATCGATTACATGGCCTCTACTAGAGTTGTAATCGATTACAGAACTTGTGTAATTGATTATACGACCTCTAATTTTGAAAACTGACTTTAAAAGGTCATAACCTCTTCATTTCTTATCCGATTAAAGCAAATGACTACTCATTAGAAAGATCTTTGAGTCTATTTTCAAATGACATAAGTTTCACAACAAAAGTCAAAGTATTGTGAAAGTTATGATCAAAATAGTAACCAAAAGTCAGTTTTTCAAAACTCAAACTTGACTATTTTTCATAGTTTAAAGCAAATTATCATAACTTCTTCATTTCTTATCCATTTAAAGGAAATAACCACTCAGTGGAAAGATGTTTGAGTCTATTTTCATATGAAAGAAGTTTTATAACAAAACTCAATATTTTGAAAGTTATGATCAAAATACTAACCAAATGTTAGTTTTTCAAAACTCAAACTTAACTATTTTTCATAGTTTTTAATTACCACCATGACTAGCTTTTCAAAATATGTTTCTTGGGCATTTTAGAATGTAAGAACCATTTGTAAAGATTTAAAAAACATATTTGAGCTCTTTTCTTGTAAAACCTCTATCTTTACATAGGAGAAAGCCTAAAAAAAATATATCAATTCTAGTCCTTAGGCTTCTTGATGTAATCCAAGCTTCCAAAAATTTCTTCTCTTCAAATCTTGCAAATGCTTGGATCATCTTATCATTCTCATTATTCTTGAGTTGAGCATGATTGTGATCTTTTACTTTTTTGTTGCAATGTTCACTCTTAGTACTTGCACTATCCTACAAAGTATTGCTCACTTAAACAAACGTAGTTAGTCCAAATTCATAATTCAATATCTTCATATGCATGATTCATAAATGTATAACTCTAGTTAGTTTAACATGCATATAAGACTTTCATAGACATATCCAAATAAGACATTTATCAATTATTAATAGATATGCTTTATATAGGATGCAACAAAAAACATTTTGCACATTTTCATTTAAGTAGAGCCAAATCTAATATTAATTCATTATAACTCATATAAAACAATATCGGAGATATTATATAAAGAATGTTACACATATCTCATTGCATAATTATTAAGTGAAATATAACTAGACAAAGTACATAATCATGCATGATACCATATAATCTATTAAGCACATCTATGTAGCATAAACATCATTTTTTTTGTCTTATATTTGTCATCATTAAAACTTAACATATTAAGCCATTGGGACAAACTTATTTCTACAGGTGGGTCATCCAACAGCGCCCAGAAGAAAGCATTCAGGATGGCAGTGTTGAGCGTGTCCCACTCTGCACACAAATCACAGGCCGAAGATCAGAAGGCACCCACCATCTCCTTTTCAAATGAAGATTACGATAAGATTATCCTAAAGCACGATGATATGTTGGTTGCCTCTGGGATAATTTCTAATGCTGACATAAGGCGAATTTTTGTAGACCAAGGGAGTCCAGCGGATATTATGTTCATGGAGCTGTATAAAAAGATAGAGTTTCCAGAGTCAGAGCTGATCCCCTACAATGGCGAGCTCACCAATTTTACTAGTGAAAAAATCACTCCAGTAAGGTATGTTGAGACTTACTTGACCCTGAAGAACAACAAACTATTTAGGACTGTCAATGTCAAGTTTCTAGTCGTGAACTGCCCCTTAACATATAACATCATCTTGGGTCATCCTGCGCTGAATGCACATGAAGCCATGGTGTCTACCACCCACTTGGCCATGAAATTCCTTAATAAAAACAACGAAGTTGTCACAGTTAAGGAGGACCAGATAATGGCACGCAAATGTTATAATGAGAGTCTCAAAATCAACAAAATCCCTAGGAAAGCAAAAGTCGACACATCTAGCCCAACTCTAGACCAAGTCCACATTCTCATTACTAAGTTAGATGTGTGTGAAGAAATTTGGGATACTAGACTCTAGCCGAAAGGTGAACTACAACCGCTCCAACTTGGTGTCAAGATAGATCAAGTCACCAAGATTGAAGCAAACTTGGATAAAGAAGAGATGCGCCAATTGATTGAGCTCTTTGAGAAAAACAAAGACATCTTCACCTAGATGTCCTCTAACATACCTAGGATTGACACCGCCTTTATTTGTCATCACCTATCTATAAAGAAATATGCAAGGTCGGTCTCCTAGAATAAAAGAAAGGTTGGGCCAGAAAGACAGCTGGTCATTGAAGAACAAGTTAAGGAGCTGCTTAATGTTGGCTTCATCAAGAAGATAGCTTACACAACATGGTTATCTAATGTAGTCCTGGTGAAGAGATCAAATGCGAAATAGAGAATGTGTGTGGACTACATGGATTTAAACAAAGTTTACCCTAAAAATCTATACCTATTTCCCAACGTGGATAACTGGTTGATAGCTCATCTAGCTTCCGTTTGTTGTCTTTCATTGACGTATATTATGGGTACAATTAGATCCTAATGTACCTCCGAAATAAAGACAAAACTACTTTTATCACTGAGAAGGCAAGTTACTACTACAGGGCTATGTCTTTTGGACTAAAGAGTTAGGAGTCATCTATCAGAGAATGATGAATAAGGCTTTTGAGGACTAAGTGGGGAAAATGCTAGAGGTATATATTAATGATATGATAGTGAAGTCCCCATAAGCTGGATCACACATCTCGAACCTTGAGGAGGTGTTCGCACAACTCCGAAAACATAACATGAGGCTCAATCTGGAGAAATGCATCTTCGTGGTCCAAGCTGACAAATTCCTGGGCTTTTTGTTAACTCACCGTGAGATTGAAGTAAATCTAGACAAATGTCAAGTGGTGCTCAACATGCGTAGCCCACAAAACATCAAAGAAGTGCAGCATGTGATAGGCCAAATTGTGACCCTTATATGTTTCCTTACCAAAGCTGCTCACAAATCTTTTCTCCTCTTCAGACAGCTCAAAAAGGGGAAAGACTTTGAGTGGACTTAGGAGTGTGAGGATGCCTTTACATATTTGAAGAATCTTATGTCCTCTCCCTCCATACTGACAAGACTAGAACCCGGTGAGATACTGTACATGTAGCTCTCAGTTCACGAAGAGGCTATAAGTTCAGTGCTGATCCGGGAAACGGCTGAGGGACAGAAGTTAATCTACTTTGTAAGAAAGGTGCTGCAAGGCCCCGAGCTCCACTACTAGAAAATAGAGAAAGTTATCTTTGCACTCATCACCATGGTCAGAAAACTCAGACAATACTTTTAGTATCATCTCATGATGGTGAGAACGGACTAACCCATCCGTTAAATATTACACAAGTTAGACCTAGTAGGAAGAATGATCGCCTGGTCCATTGAACTTTTTGAGTTCGGGATCGCGTAAGAGCCTTGGCTAGCAATTAAGGCTCAAGACCTTGGTAACCCTGAGAGAATTTCGTACACCATATTTGCCGATGGATCTTTGAACCTCAAGGGAAGTGGTGCTAGAGTGATCTTTCATCAATCTTTACTGAAGAACAAGAAGGTATGTTGATAGAAGTACTTAAAATGCATAAAAGTGCAATTGGATGGACATTAACAGATATAAAAAGCATTAATCTATTAATTTGTACACATAGAATACATTTAGAGGATAATGCTAAAACATCACAACAACCTCAAAGAAGATTAAATCTACACATGAAAGAGGTAGTTAGGGTTGAAGTTCTTAAATTACTTGATGTTGGAATTATTTACCCTATTTTTTATAGTCAATGGGTAAGCCCTATACAAGTTATGCCTAAGAAATATGGAATAACAATGGTTGAAAATGAAAAAGGTGAGTTAATACCTACGCGAGTTTCATCTAGTTGGCGTATGTGTATTGATTTTAGAAAATTGAATGCAGCCACTAGAAAAGATCATTTCCCCTTACCATTTATTGATCAAATTCTAAAAAGAGTAGCAGGACATCCATACTATTATTTTCTTGATAGTTATTTCTGGATATAATCAAACATCAATTGCATTAGAGGATCAAGAAAAGACTACTTTTCCGTGCCCCTTTGGCACTTTTGCATATAGAAGAATGTCTTTTGATCTTTGTAATGCTCTGATAACTTTTCAAAGATGCATGCTAAGTATTTTTAGTGATATGATTGAGCATTATTTGGAGGTTTTCATGGATGATCTGACAGTTTTTGAAAATTCTTTTGAAAATTATCTTGATAATTTGGATAAAAGTTCTTAAAAGATGTGAAGAAAAATGATTTGTTTTAAATTGGGAAAAATGTCATTACATGGTTATTTCAGGAATCGTGTTAGGTCATGTGATATCTTCTGAAGGAATTGAAATTGATAAGGCCAAAGTTGAATTAGTTGCTCATTTGCCTTCTCCAAAAATAGTCAGAGAAGTTCGTTCATTTTTAGGACATGCAGGATTTTATCGAAAATTCATTAAGGACTTTAGTGTCATATCTAGACCATTATGCAATCTTCTGATAAAAGATGGATTGAACTCAATAATGCCAAAATCTTTTAAAAAATTAATTAGTCTTCTGATATCGGCTCCTATCATGCAATCCCCTAATTGGTCTTTGCCTTTTAAATTAATGTGTGATGTAAGTGATTTTGCTGTTGGTGCTGTTTTATGCCAAAGAAAGGAAGGTAAGCCTCATGTGATTTGCTACGCAAGTAGAACTTTAAATAGTGCATAAATGAATTACACTACTATTGAAAAAGAACTACTTGCCGTAATTTTTACATTGGACAAATTTCAGGCTCATTTAATTGGTTCTTCTACTGTTGTTTTCACTGATCATGCTACTGTTAGATATTTAATGTCTAAGTAGAATGCCAAACCTAGGTTGATACGGTGGATCTTGTTGTTTCAAGAATTCAACATCACAATAAAAGATAAGAAAGGAGCCGAAAATGTTGTCGCAGATCATTTGTTCAGACTTACAATAGGCTCACTTTTTGATAGCACACTTATCAATGATTCTTTTCCTGATGAGTTTTTATTTTCTGTCAATTCTATGCCTTGGTTTGCTAATATAGTCAATTTTCTTGTGACAAAAAAGATGCCGCCTCAATGGTCACATTAAGACAAAAAAGTTTTTTACTGAGATAAAAAATTTTTATTGGGATTACCCATATTTGTTCAAATATTGCCCTGATCAAATATTTTGGAGATGTGTACCGGATAATGAGGTAGGTAATGTCATTAAATTTAGTCACTCAGAAGCATATGGAGGTCATTTTTCTTCAAAGAAAACAGTTGCGAAAATCTTGCAGTGCAGATTTTATTAGCCCACTTTATTCAAGGATAGCTATACTTTTTGCAAAAGTTACAAAAATTATCAGAAATTAGGTTCCATTTCTAAAAGAAATATGATGCCTCTAAATCCTATCCTTGTCATTGAAATTTTTTATTATTGGGAAATTGATTTCATGGGTCCATTTCTATTCATTTAGAGGTATATTTTAGTTAGCTAGTTGATTCTCAAAATGGATTGAGGCGATTCCATGTCGTCAAAATGATCAGTTTCAAATTTTTAAAAGAAAATGTCTTAAATCGATTTAGAATCCCTCGAGCTATCATCGGTGATGGAAACACATTTTTACAATAAACCATTTGAATCTTTAATTAAAAAAATATGATATTCCCATAAAGTTGCTACCTCTTATCACCCTCGACTGGACAAGTAGAATTAGCAAATAAGAAAATTAAACAAATTTTGAAAAAATGGTTAACCCAAATCATAAAGATTGGTCTTTAAGACTAAACGATGCACTTTGCTTATCTACTGCTTTTAAAACATCTTTAGGCATATCACCCTATCAGTTAGTCTATGGAAAACCTTATCACTTGCCTGTAGAACTGAAACATAAAGCATTTTGGGCCATTAACACTTTTAATTTAAATCTTGATGATGCTTGCAAGTTACGCAAATTGTAAATAAATGAACTTGAGGAATTGAGAAATGATGCATATGAAAACTCAAAAATTTATAAAGAAATAACAAAAGCTTTTCATGACAAATCTATTTTGAGAAAATCTTTTGAAATTAGTCAAAAAGTTCTACTTTATAATTCTTGTCTTCACCTATTCCCTAGAAAATTGAGATCTAGGTGGACTGACCCTTTTATTGTTAAACATGTATATCCTTATGGGGCCATAGACATTGAGAATCCTAGGAATGATAATGTGTTTAAGGTCAATGAACAAAAACTTAAACCATTTTTGGAAAATTAAGCTATTGAGGTAGAATTTATTTCTCTTTCTGATCCTTGTTATGAGAATAATTTACTTTAATTTTGTGACTTTATTTTGTTTTATAGTTCTTTAGCTCCCTGGTTAAATGGCGGATGACGGTACTCCGTGACTCTCAAGTCAGTTTATTTTTTTTTTCAGTTTGCCAAAATAATTGATTTCTTCTCTTGCAAAATGGATATCATTCTCTCAAACCTGAGAAAACATTTTCCTTCTCTTCCTCAAAATACTCTAACAAAAATTTGTAGGCCTTTTTGAGAAAAGCAAAGTCGATACACATCTAGCCCATAGCGTCCTCTAAGACCTAAGTGACACCACCTTACTACGTAATACTGACTAAAAGAAATTACTCGACCTAAGGTTAGATGTGAGAGATTGAGATTGTTAATGCACAAGAGTATACCAGAAGATGTACGTTGGATCATCGAAGCAAAAGTCTGACTAGCAGGTGAGTCTTCAATTTCATTTGACTCATACATGCCAGGTCTTGGTAGAAGTTCATATTCTAAAAGGAGAAGAGCAAAAAGATTACAAATCTGTCACAAATGTGCACGATTGAATTGTAACAAACAACGTCATTCTTTGGGGATGGTTTTCGTAAACAGAGAAGATAAAATTTTGTTCATTAAGAATGGACTGAGTAAGGAGTCATTAGATGATATCTTATTGACTTTTGATATGCATTCTTGTGATTTTGTGTATCGTGAACTTCTTCATTTGTGGAATTTCTTCAAGGAGGAACAAAAGCAATACAGTCTTAAGAATCTGACTCTAAAAGACCCTGTTTGTCAATTTATAAGAAAATTAGACGGGAAGCTTATCCTCGACTCATAGACGGCGTTTAAGTCGTTTTCTGGATGTGAAACAAAGGCAGATGTGAGCCACATCCACAAAAATATGTACATATTTTCTTCTTCTTCTTCTTTATGTTCATCAAAAAAAAAGAAAAAAAAAGTATATATAAAACTTGGGTTTAGCTTTGGTAACACAAAACGTGAATGGGGAAATGCACGCATCCTAATCCAGCCTTCTTAATTGAAAAATAAAGTAGGTAGATTGTATCCCACATGTGAGGCAGCCAGTCGCATTATGGCCACTTGTCCCTTTTAGGTGCCCTATGTTACGCTGGTCTTGAATGAGTCTAATACTGGTCAACAATGCTGTGTCACAAAGCCAAAAGAGTAGACTATCTCCATCCCAATCTCAAGTGAGTATATACTCACCTTTCCTCAAGTTTCTGGCAACTTTAAAAAAAAGAAGGTGAAACTACAGTTGTACTTAGTCTTTAATTAGATTAGGAGCCCCAAGCAGATGGCCCGTCCTGTCATAGACTAAGGAGAAGATCTTCACATGCCAGTATGTAAATAAGGTTCGTGTGTCATGCTCTGTAGAGAGTCGCATGCTATATTCCCAGTTCTTGGAACCAAGGCTCTGTAGTGTTGATAGACAGAAAGAAGCGTCCCGTCTTTACAGTGAACGAAAACTGTTAACTGAGCTGTATACTTACTTTAATTAGTAGGCCTCAATGGCTAGTTCTGACTGGCTGCGGTCAGGTACCATCTTCTTAGAATACAAACCTTTAATTAGGTTTGCAGGAAGATAAAGGGTTGTTATTCCGTAAGCAGGACGGAAAGGGTTCAAAGGTTCTTGTTGTCAGTTCGACAATTCTTGTAGAGTTCTTATGTTGCACTGGTGACACACAACTTAAACACATGCTACTACTGCACTCATGATGCGCAGTATAAAGATACACCATGAAAACTGTATATACATGTATGTCCTCATTTGTTATTATATTTCTTTTATTTTTGTATGATTTTGTTGTATTTTGGTTTTTGGAGACGATCCTTTAAGCAGGGTCTTTCAAGGGTTTATAGACTTCTTTACCCTGATGGTTTTCTTGAAGTTAAAAAAAATAAAAAAAAAAAGATTCTGTGTTTCTTAATTTCAAACTTTTCTGACAACAGCCAACCTACCCATATAGGTTCTATGATTACTTTTTCCCTTCTTTTCCCTATTTAAACACTCAATTCTCTTCACTTTCCTCCAACTCATAATCATTCAGAGGGAAGGTGAAATTATTGGACCTCCTGTTCGTAACTTTAAAAATGTTTGTGTTTTTTGTGGGTCAAGTTATGAGAAGAGTTTATAGTTTGTAAACGCAACAAGCGCTCTTGGTCGACTACTTGCTGCTAGAAATATTCATGTTGTATATGAGAGTGGTTGCCATGGGTTAATGGGGGGTTGTATCACTTGTAGCTTTTATAAGAGGCAGTCAGGTTTTAGGTATCATTCATGAATCTGTAGCTCAAAAAAACATTACTGGAAAGACAGTTGGCGAAGAAATTCAGGTATCATCTATGCATGGACGAATAAAAACAATGCTTAACAACTCTGATGCATTCATTGCCTTACCAGGTGGTTTTAGTACTTTGGAAGAAATTTTTTAAATTGTCTCTTGGGCCCAACTAAACATCCACCATAAACCCATTGGTTTGTTGAATGTTAATAATTTCTTTGATCTTTTGTTAATTTTTCTTGACAAAGCTGTGGAACAGAAATTTATCACACCTTCGATAAGAAAACTTTTTATTTTTGCCACCATTATTAATGAGTTGATTGATAAATTAGAAGCTTTTGTTTATGAACCTGATAAAGTAATAACTCAGATAGATTGGTCAGCAGGAAGCAGTGAGGGAGGCAGCATGCAAAGAAAGCCAGATTTAACACTTCATATTTAATTTTCGTTTACCTTTGATTTTATTTATTGTACTTTGTTTTTGTTTAAATTTGTGTCAGATTTTTCCGACAGGTACTATCTTCTATCCTTTACTCATCTATATTTTAACATTGCGGCAATGTTGTGATCTGGTTAGGAGGAAGGATAGTTTAAAAAAAAAGTAAGGAAGTATGATATGATTGTCATGAACTTACTAAACCAATGAATAATGGCAGAGTAAGGAGTAATTTTACTCTTGAGACGCATTTAAATTTGTAATTGGCTAGCTGCCATGGAAAATAGTTTTGATGATAACAAACATGATGAAGATGATGTATAGTTTAAGTACCAAGAGTGAGCATTGCAACAAGAAAGCAAAGATCTCATTTATGCTCAACTCAAGGAGAAGAAGGTTTTGATAACAACAAAATTATGTCAAAGACCAAGTCCAAAGGAAGATTAAATGGTATAGCTTATAGGACTTAGGGTCTTTTTGTAAGAAGCCTTCTAGATATCTCAAATATGTTTTCAAATATTTAAAAATGATTTTCACATGTTAAAATACCTAACAAATAAGTTTTGAAGGTCTAGTTATGATGGTAGTTCAAATTTATGAAAAATAGCAAAGTTTGAGTTTTGAAAATCTGACCTTTGGTTACTCTTTTGATCATATCTTTCAAAATAATTTGAGTTTTATTTTGAAACTTATTTCATTTGAAAATAGACTCAAATATCTTTCCAATGACTGGTCATTTGCTTTAAACGGATAAGAAATGAAGAAGTTATGACCATTTAAAGTTAGATTTCAAAATCAGAGTGGTGTATTCGAATACACCACATAGGTATTCGAATACCACACCCCAGAAAAGTTTCCAGAACGTGTTTTTAATGATCTATTCGAATACCTAAAGGGGTATTCGAATACCTCAACATAGAAAACGTTCCAGAACACGTTTTTGAAGGATCTATTCGAATACCAAATATGGTATTCGAATACCACGACCCAGAAATCACGTAACGGCTATTTTCTTGAGCTTTTAATGAATGAAATTAATACTCAATGGCTCTTTTTCTTGGAACACTATGAATACATGGTTTTGGTCATCTTTTACACTATGCCCAATGATCTGAATCATTCTTTGCTTGTGCTAAAACGTGATTTTCAATTTTACATATTTTCTGTGCTCTTTTTGCCAAAAACCTTGAGATATCTTAAGAGAGCTTCCTAGTGCTTCAAATTGTAATATTTGCTCTTTATGAGAGGTTCTCTTCATCTATATGCTATTTCTTTGTAAAAGGGTGAGGTATCCCTTAGTGAAATTGTGAGGGTGAGGTATCCCTCAGTAAAAGGGTGAGGTATCCCTTATTGTGAAGAAGGTGAGGTATCCTTCAAATGGGGGTGAGATATCCCTCTAGTAAATAGGGTGAGGTATCCTGTTATATAAAGGTTGCAAGCTTGGTTTTTGTTTTAAGCTTGTGTTGAATAGTGAAAAATCTCGAACCTTTGTGTTTCGAGAATTTGGGACGACGTAGCCACAAGTGGTTGAGTGGTCGAACCAAGATAAATATTCATGGTAATCTGCTTCTTCTATCCTTTATCTCTTTATTTATTGTAATTTATTTATTATTGCTTAATTATTTATTTACTGTTCTTAAGTCATTTTATATCTTTACACATATTCATTATATTGCTTCAAGAAATTTGTATTAAAAAGGATTTGCGAAAAAGTTTTTAATTACTCAATTCACCCTCTTGAAGTAATCGAACCCAGCATTTAAATTGGAAGTATGTTTAGTGAGATGACTGTCAGAAACCTACAACAAAACTAATTAATGATGACAGAGTAAGGAGTAAATTTTACCCTGGAAGTAATTTTACTTTTGAAACGCATCTTAGTTGAGGAAATAATTGTTTTAGAAGTAGCAAAAAGCATATCTTGGGTCATAGCATAAATTTTCTTCTTTCTTAAAAATCACATGTTTGAATATGAATGTTGAATTGATGGATTGAGAATGATAGAAATATGCCTTGTGAGATTTTGAGCCTATTGATGAATGGATTGAACATTTGTATCATTCTCTTCTTTCTTGTGTGATTTTCACTCATAAAATTGTTACTCTAGAACTTGCTTTGATTCTTTTTTAGACTACATTTTCACATGCATACATAAATATGATTGAGACATTTTGAAATAGTTACTTTGACCAAATAGTCATCCTTGTATATTTTCCCTTATATAACCCCTTTGAACTTATTTGATCTTTTCTTGTTTTTAGCTCATTACGTGCCTTTAAAAAAAACATATTTTTACCCAACCTTAGGGAATAAGATAGCATTGGCCTTGTTTTTAAACAAGTGTGGGGGTGTGTGTGCAAAATATTTAAAAAAAGAAAGAAAGAAAGAGCTGACCACCGTTGCAATCAAAGGATTATCAGAGTTTCCTAATACACCATGTGACATATCCATACTTAGAATAAAGATGGATGCTTGAAAATAACAGGAAGAAAAGGAGAAGGTTTATGCCTAACAATGAATTCAACTCACCAATTTGGGATTGATCTTCAACAAAACATTAGTCAAATATTGGTCATTGTCCTTTATGATGAATGTTCTCAAATATCTTCTTCACTCTAACTGTACCATAATGCTCTTTTATTCTCTTTGGTATTTATCTTCTCATATCCATATTATCCCCTCGCCTTTACCATGACCCCATTACAACCTTGAACAAAATCCTCATGATTTGTGTGTGCATGTGTTCTGAGTAGTGGAGAAATAGAAGATAAGCAAGCTTATAGTAGTGCAATTTTTTATGAGTTGAATTGAGTGAAATACTTACCTTTTTAATGCTTGAAAGATTAAGAGTGAATCTTGTGAGGATCTTTCATTCTTGATTTGTTCTTTTTAACTGAAGTTTCCTTACTTGATGGTTTGAGATGTGAAGAAATATTATCTCAAAAATGCTTTGATCCATTGAATGACTGGTTGCTCTTCTTGTTTCATTAAATCTTTTAGAGTTTTTAGTTTTTGAGTCTGTGTCGTTTTTCTTTGTTTCTTTTTTTTTTTTTTCTTATATGTTTTGCCCAGGAGTGCAAAAGTTTAGTGTGGGAGAATTTGATAATAATGTATTTTATTCATTTTATAATCCTCTCACTAGGCTTTTAAAGGTTCAATTTGGCTTAATTAAGTTGATTTTGTCACATTTTATGAAATTAAGCTTAATTAGATCATTGAAGAAATTATTGCTTGAATTATCATTAATTTAGGTGATTGCATTCTTAAGTAAAGTGACCACAATTTGATTTGTAATTATCTGATTAATGTGATTTTGGTCTTGTTGGAAAGTTTAGATAAATTTCTAATAACTATTTACTTGATAGCAAGAGTCACATTGATAGCAATATATTTCATTCATTGTATAATCTTCTCACTTGACTTTTTTAGTAAACTAACTATAATTTGAGTTTCAAATATCCGATGAAAGTGATTTTGGTCTTGTTTTAAAGCTAAGACAAATTTTTACAACTTTCATGAGGCCTCAAGACTGAATACACACGTTTGGATAACTCAAATTGGAGTTGAAACAAAATCTGAAGTTTTGAACCTGACAGCTTGACCTCTATTCACTCATTAGGCTATATCTCGGGCTATAGGAGTTCAACAATTCTAAAATTTCGACAGTGGAAGGTTAAGACCCATATTTACAACTTTCATGAATAACACAAAATTCAGTTCAGATTCCTTGAAGGTGATATTGAGCTTGGAAGTCAGAACAGAGGAGTTGAAGTTAGGCCTAGCCCATGAGCAGTAATTAGGCCATATCTCGGGCTATGGTTAGTGGATTTAGTTAAACTCAATGTCTATGGAAAGCTGAGACAATTTTCTAGAACTTTCATGAGACCACTTGGCTCAAAAATAACGCATGCCATGAGTTTAGAAGGGAAACGTTTTAGAGAAAAGAATCCACTCATCAAACAACTATTTTGGCATTTTGTTCTCATCATCCATCATCTCTTTTGGCATTTTGAACTCTTCTAACTCTATAAAAGGAGGCAAGGGCTGATCATTTAGTTGTGTTAGCTTAGAGTTTACTTTCATGTTTGTATGTTAATTGCTTCCTTTGTGTAGTTTTCTATTGTTCTTAATTGAAGTTATGTTCATCATCTTCTTCTTCTCTCTTTCTTTCTTCTTGTTTATGAGTAACTAAATCTTCATCTTGTTTGGGTGAAAGAGTGAAGCTCTTGGTAATGAAATAAGGTTAGATTATTCTACTTTTTGTGTTTGAATGATATATTTTTATGTGATCTTTATATGTGTTATATATTATTTCTGATTAATTTAAAAACTCTTCTTATATAATGAATATCTTGATTCATTGTAGACAAGACGTTGGCACAGTAGATGCTTGAGACCATTTACAAGTATTAGTAGATAATTATTGGAACCATAATATGATTACATGTATAATCTTAATTGAACTTTGAATGTTAAATCTTTCGATTGGAACATTCATTATGTATGATTTCAATTAAGTTATAAAAAGAAATAGTATTATCTTTAATTTATTACTAAGAGTGGATCTCCTAACCCAAACAATTTTTTTTTCATTTGTGAATAACTTATATTATCTTTAGTGTTGTGACAAATCTTCTCCTTACCTCAAATAATTTTCTCTTCATCAATTCCCTGTGGATCGACCTCGGACTCCCAAGAATTTACTACTTGAAACAACTGCACTTGGGTTTGAAACTTTTAATTATCCCATCACGTTGCTTGTAATACTAAATGATTTTTTTTACTTGAAATGACATTTTTACCCTAAATTAATTATATCTTTAATGGCATTTCTACCCTTATTTTCATCTATATTACAAGCAACATTGATGAGTTTAAAGATAGAAACTCAATTTCAAGGTCATTACTGGTTTCTTAACAACTTTGCTAGTTAATTTTAAGCTTATTGTGTTTAATTAGATTTATATATTGTATCAATTTTTCAAAATACAAGGGGTTTTTGTATAAGTATTAAGGGAATTTTTTATAACTTTTGAAAATAGAGAAGGTATATGAAAAATTAGACAAATAGAAGGGAGGTTAGAGTATTTTACTGAAATTAATATTTTGTGCAATAAAAAAGATTTAAACTCATTATATGAAAGAGTTGCCCTGTTACTATTAGAGATGAAAGTGTTTGTTCAAAAGCTCTCATTTGCACTTTCTTAATAATGATTTTTCCCCAATTGTGATTATTTTATATTTACTATCTTAATTGCTCATTTGAATTATGTTTTTGCATTTGAGCTATTGAGGATGAGGAGCTGACCCCTGATGGAAAGAAAATACATCTCGAAATAACTTCTAGCTTAATTTATGAGGTAACTAACTATAATGCTGCTCTCACCCAGAGGAAAAGACAGTAGGTATTCTTCATGAAAACGTGTAGCATTTTGATGGAATAATACTGATGGACTAGTTATTTTTGTTGTCAGAGCATTTGAATGAAGGCTTAGACATTTTTTTCTTTTTTTTTAATATTATTACCAATGAAGATTAGGAATATAATCAATGTCTAGGAAATAAAAAATTGCTTGTTTAAATATTATTTACCCTTGTTTTTTTTTTCAGTATATGGGTTGAATATGTTGTATCATATCGTTCTTCATTTTCTATTTGTATTTTTCTAAAAGAGAGTCCCAAAATTGTTCATCTATTTATTGGCTTCACATTTAAGAAAACATTTACTGAGTACTGACAAATGGGCATTGATTTTACTGAGAAACATGAAGTTATTGATGGAAGAGAACTCAAGGCAACATTTGAATGTTGGAGGAAAGAGTACTACATTGCCTTCCATCACTTGTAAGATTTCGGGTTATTATTCCTATTCTCAATAATTTTCTATTAGTGTCTATCTCTTTCTGCATGCCTCTGTGTGTGTTTGGATACTAGGTGGCGATTGACATTATGGTAGTTTCCCATTGACAAGATTTTCATATTGATTTACTGCAGAGAAAGATTGGGACGAAATCAAATTTGGAGTGGATAACAAAGTTGGCTTCTATGTTGTTTCCTTTGTTAAGGATGTACAAGTAATTCATGAACTAAATAATTATTTGAAAAGTAAATATCTAAAATACTTTTGGAAAAATATATTTTTTCTAAATAGTACATATAATTAGTTTTGCTACATATTTTGAAATATGATAAGTTTCCTACTCACTATTGCAGGCTGTGGAGCTGATATACATGTCATTGTAAAAATTGAAAGTGCAGACTCTATACCAAACTTGCATTCAATTATTACTACGTCTAATGGGTTGCTAACCAAATTCTTGCATTATTTCTTTCTGGTTACTGCTTGATTCTATGGGAAAGGGATAATTTAGCATATATTGTAAAAACAAATCTTTAATTTTGAATGGTATTGTGCTTAGTGGTTGTGGATTAAGTTTTCGGAGTACTTGTTTACCAATTGTTGATGCTGACTTGTCTACTTTGGCCATACTGTTTAGGCTATAGTTGCTAGAGAAGATTTTGGTGCAGAGCTCTCTATTGCAATTGTTGTTCGAGAACGTTCTGATAAAATAATGCTTTTTGGAGAAATTGCTCATGGAAAGTAAGTAAATGACTTTCCCTGCCTCCAAGTATCCAATTACCTTGACAGGCTTGTCTAGGGAGTTGGTAACTAGTAATCCTTTTTCCTCTCAGTTCAAACTTAGATTTAAAATATACGAACTAAAAAAGGCAAAAATAACAAAGTATAAACTAACTTTTGATATTTCTTCTATTGAGTTTCTTACAAGTTAATCACTTAGTTTATTAGCCACCCAAAATATTAGAAGAAAAGGAAAGAAATATCACACTCAAATTAGTGTGGCCTTAAGACAATTTGGGTTTCAATGATGTGCATTGTTAAGGGTAGATAATTGTGATTTCTCATACTTGAGTATTAATATTGGTTACTTAGTTATAATAATAGCATCTGAGTGACTTAGAAGACAAAACTAAAGCAAGAGCATGTACCAAATGTTGTGACCATAATGATACAATTCATTATAATGCAGATTCCCACTAAAAGCTATGAAAGTAATGCACATAGTAGCATCAAGGACAGAAGCCACTATACCAAGTGGTCAAATGCCACCTTATAATGGTCAAGTATTCAAGGTTTAAACTTTAAACTTGACTTGTTGCCATGATGACTTTTCTTTTTTATCATTGTGCTCTCCTGATTTTAGTGTCAGCATTGAAATATTTGATTTATTTATTTTGGTTTCTATGTAGAACCACATCAGCGAGATTTTGCATACCATTCAACCGATGTTGTTTAACACCCTTGGAACTTCAACTGTTATCTTCACTAGATCGGGCTTCATGGCTATCTTATTGAGCCACTATCGACCTTCTGGCACCATATATGCTTTTACAGATGAGTGAGCTCTTTTTCCCCTGTTCTCTTATTGATAAGAAACCTTTCTTTCTTTTTTCCCTCGAAACAGTGGATGCTAGATGACCATCAGATTAATTTAATTAGTAGGCAATGGCATGGAAGAGATTCTTCTAAAATGCATTGGGTTGCATTGTATGGATATTTTCTTGATTTGTTATAACAATCAAGCTTTAAGTTCTTCGTTTCTTGGTTGGATGTTGTAAGTTCCAAATCCTTCAAAAACATCTAAACTTGCTGAAGTTCTTTAGAACCTTCTGAGTTTTAATTATCAACAAACTTAAACTTTGAATGTAGTGCTATTAATATTTTATGTAAGTGTATCAAAGCACAGTTGAGAAGACTCCTACATGATCAACGCTAATCTTGGGTGAACAGTTGGAGTTCACTTTGAGAAAGTCTCAAGAGGATCGGAGTCTTCAAAATTTTTCTGAAGAAGTCTTTACACCAAGAAGCCATTAAGCAAAATCATTTTAAGAAGGACTAAGTATGAAAAGGACTTAAGAAGCACTCTTACTTCTCGCTGTGAAAATTTCAACAAGCCCATTAGAAGACAAAGTTCAAAAGACAAGTCTATCAGAAGATAAAGTTTAGAAGATAACTTCACCAGAAGACAAAATTATCATAAGAAATAGTTATTAGAATAAACAATTGTTTCAGAAGCATATAAGTTCAGAATTGCTAATGTATAGAAATAACTAAGTGAAAGTAAGAAAGCCTCAGAAGTTTGAATCTTCTGACTATCGCTGGAAAAAGACAAAAACAATTAAGGAAAAGCGACTAACTACTATAAGACAAGAAAACGGTAACTGTGCACAAAACAGTTACTGTTGGAGCTCAAAACAGCTAGTTTCAAAACACTTATAAATTCGAGAGGCCTAGAAGTTTGAGGATATGAAGTGAAATATTACTTTGCCAAAACTTCTTATCAACCTTCTGAATGCTTACTCTCACTTCTGAACCAAGTTTCTTATCTATGTTATGTTTCTGATCAATCTCTTAAAAGAGAAACTTCATCTCTCTATTGTGTAATTGCAAATATCCACTACTTGATTGTTAGAGAAGTTAGAATCATTTTACTATCTTTGTATTCATTTGCTTGAATCTACTTTTTGAGCGCTGAGAGAAATTACTTCTCATTGTAACCAGATCCGATAGTGATCAGTATGAAAATCTAGCTTGAAGAGGTTAGGATGGATTAAAGACTACTTGTAATCTAGTTTGGAGGAGTTAGGGTTGAAGAAACAATACTCATGGCAATATAAAATCCTAGTTTCTAAGTGGGGACTAGATGTAAGCATGTGGTTTGGCCGAACCAATATAAATATTTGAGCAATCTTTTCTAAACTTTATCTCTTAAACTTTCTGATTACAATGCTTGTCCATTTATTAACCTTCTGATAATTGAAACTGATATTCCAAGTTAAGATAACTAAGTTTTAAGGCCACTCTGATTTAAATTCAGTTTCTGAAAAGCAACATCTCTTTTGAACTCTTAAGCTCCTAACATTTGCTCTTATCTATCCAAGTCAAAAAACTTGAGAAGCTTTTAAATTTGCAGTAAATGTTCAAAAATTAGAAACATGATTCAACCTCCCTTCTTGTGCTGTTGCCACTTTCAGATGTTTGTGCTTAGTGCTTACTAACTAAAACTGCTTGATTGGTGATCTTATAAAATATAAATTCAAAAATCCTCTAGGGTTAGCAGATAAATATAATGAATCTACTACTTTAAAATATGATTCATTGTGACAACAACTTTTTCTAGTACCCTGCATAGTATCTCTTCCAGGTTATTTGATAATTGTGAGAAAGATACTGTAGAATATTAGAATACCAAATAGTAAGTAGCTTCCTTACAAGAAATTAATTTTTTTTATTAAAAAAAGGTTCTTAATCGCAAATAACAGTGCTCTTAACTGCAGTTATAATTGTGGTGAAATACTTTTTTGGCTGACATCTTGAATGTTGGGGGAAATACCGCATCTTCCTTTCAATCTTGTTTGAGCAATACCACATCTTAAATGTTGGGAGAATATCACATTTCCTTCTTCATAAACATGCATAAATACATATAATTAGAAAAAACATCAAATAAATCACACACAATGTTTAATGTTATTCAACCAATATGCCTACATCTGCAAATGAGAAGAATCAACTCTACTATCAAAACAAATATAGCTTGCAGGCTTACAAGACAATATCTCTCAAACTTTCATTCTCATTTAGTCATTCTTATAACATTTACAATTTTCCAACACAAGTATTTATAACTTATAAAATCTTGCTTAACTAGTCATTCCTAATTTCTTATTATAAACAAATCTCTATTAAATCTCTCAAATCTTTTGATAGATCTTTCAAATCTTTCATATCTTTAATATATTTTTACAAATTTTTCATATTTTCATAAAATATGAAACTAGTAATAATAATCTTTAATAAAATTTGAGTCAAACTCAACGCTAAATAGTTATATTTGTGGTAAGTACTGTAAAGAACATTTAGCCGCAATTAACAACTGCAGCTAAATAGCCAATTAGACTACGGGTAAATACTTGAATTTTTCTACTTAATGTATGCAAATAAATCCTCAATCATCTCATATGATATTCTAAGTTCATATATTGTTTAATGACTATCTTTGTATATTGGCTAGGTCTTCTCCAGTTCATATCCTAAGTACGTTCAGGCTGATAATTGAATATGATAAAGATTTTAAAGATAGCAAATCATTAAAGTAGTGAATTGTGCAAAGTGTTTACATTGTTTGATGATTACCATGATGACGACAGTGAATAGAAAATAATACCAAGTCATATCCAAACACCCAATTCATTTGTCGGAACACAAACTATGAAATATCTTGATTCTGTCTAATATATATGGTTGTGAGATAAGGAAAGAAACATGCACATAGTAATAATTGTCGGCCAACAGCAATACAAGTACGTGAAAACTGAGAGTATATTAATCATATGATATATAAAAAAAATGTACATGTTTTCAAATTATAATATATGTTACTTAGATATGACAGTATATGTATAAAATATATTACATGATAAATATATATTCTCAATAACTATCATGACGACATATCATGCTATAATTTAAATAAAAAATGCAAATGTGTGTCACCACATTAAAAAAATCATGTCTTTGAAAAAAAAAATAAAAACATGAAATAGTAATGAAATGAAAAAGATTCATTGAAGGAAAATTTGAAGACCTACTGATGCCCTTTTGGATTGAGCTTCTGGCATCGAATTTGAAGTTTATCTTCACAAAAGTTTATCTCTTCAAAATATTATAGTACGAGGGTTACCATTTAGATCTCTGTTTTCTTCACTGTTTTCAGTTGATGGGTCTTCATCCCTAAAAAGGATTAAGTTTCTGTGTATGATGGCACCGAGATTCCCATTTCCTTCATCGCTTTTGGTTGATGGCTCTTCATCTTTAAAAATGATTAAACTTCTGGGTATGACGACATCGGTGGATCTTCATTTCCTCAAAGTTCAGCTTTTACCTCTAAATCATAGAAATAACAAACGATGAGACCTTCAACATATATTCAAAGTATATCTCGGAGTTCATCTCAGTTTACTACTCTGCTTCACCACATACTCATGGTTCACCTTCTCCTTCATCCTTTAAAAGAATTGCTTCTAGCTAGCTCGTCGGAAGACCATATATGGCAATCTACCACCTCCTTCGCTTGAACTCTTTCCCAGTGGTCATATTGTCCAAAAAAATGGTTGCTCAGTTAAACTCCAACAAAACCTGCAACAAGTTCATGGCAAACTTAGAACGAACGAATGAGAAAGAGGTAATTATTTATTTTCTGAAAATGTCTATAAAATAGTTAATTGATGGATTGCATTTGAGGTTGAATTTTTTTTTCCAAAATTCAATTTTTATTTTATTGATTCCATTTTTATTCTGATCAATTATGATACTTTTAATATAGAAAATAATGATAATTTATTTTATTTTTCAATCACAATATTGCTGTAATTAAATTTGAAAATTTTTCAATCAATTATTTTAAATTGAATTAATTTTCATCTATTCAAATATGGAAAGATATTAATTAGGCATTTATTTTGAGTCAAATATGAAAAGTTTTGGTTAAATATTCTGGTTAAATAATTTTGGTAATTATCCGAATTGATTTAAAATTTATTTTGCCTAATTTGCACTCAAATTATTACTTAATACATAATTATAATTATAATTGTAATTGTAATTTCTAATAAAGGAAGATCATTTAAAAATTTGTCATGCCTTTTTTTATTTATTCTGTTTAGTAAAAATATTTTTTCATTTAGTTTTATTTAATTGTAGTAATTATATTATCAAATTTTTAATATGAAGCATTACCTTCAATTTCAAATTTATACGGTTATAGTCTTAAAAATTACAATAATTAATACATAATGTCACTCAATTTAATTGTAGAGTTTGAATTTTTATTATTATGAATTTTTTATATTTATGTCATGTTTTCAAAGGGAAAAAAATAGTTGTAAGGAGTACGAAAATAAATTTAATCTATCTCACCTCTCTTATTGATTCTTTTAAGTATGATTGACATTGGACTTCGTGATAAATGACATTCTTTTTAGTGTTGTGCAATATTAGTAAGTTTCTTACATAAAAATAAATTATATTAACTGGAAATATTATTATTGAATTAGCATTTATATCAAATTTGGTATTTATTGTGCACATTCAAATATTTTCTTTGTAGGTAATTTGGTATTTAGTATTTGTTGTATACATGGTCAATTTCTTTCTTTGTATCTAATCTCTTTTTGCACATAATAATTAGTTTTATTTATTTGAATCATTATTCTTGTTTTGATATTTAATGAATAATAATATTTTTTGAATCATATTGTTTTACATGTGATATCATTAAAATGCATCTACAAAGTTTGGATGACAGGTTCATATGTGCTGTTTGCTTTATGATTTTCTTTCTTTTTATGTTTGAGTGAATTCGTCTCATAACTTCTTAAAATTTTTATTATGATTTATGTTTTATCTTTCATATCTCTTTCTATTTTGCTATTCTACTATGCCATATTTTAGTTAATATTTATTTGTTTTCATGTCTATATTGCAAGGGGAAGACATGCTATCATTATTAAGTTGTTCAACTATTTTTTTAGTAATATGTATCATTATTGCATCTTTTAAATTTGATATTTAATTTGAGAAATTTCAGAAAGTGACAATATTAATGTTAAACACATGTTTTTTTACCAAATTTTGACCCATTCTATTGTATGTGTGATCGTTTAGCATATATTAATATTGAATAGATGCCTTTTACCACACATCTTTCATTTGTTTTTCTGTTTTGATTCTCTTTTATTTCATCTATTATTTATTATAATATATAAAAGTGATTATTTGTAAATCTCTTTTATCGCTATTTAATTTTATTTATTTTTTTATCAATTTTTTCTAATGATTTGAAACTAAAAATATCAACCATATTATTATCTATTTGTAGAGCAAAGTGATTGGAAGTAATTTTGAAAGCTTTTTATATAATTTTTGTTTTGCTATTTTTTTCCTTTTTATTTTATCTATTATTTATTATAATATATAAAATGATTGTTTCATTATATGAATTGTCTTATGTCCTAATTTCATTACATATTAATTTTTTTTCATAATGTCTGTTATTATAGAATTATACAATACAAAATGTAGTTATTATCTCATTTTGTGTTTTTACTATAATTATATTCATATTTATAAATTTATATATTTATAATACATATATGTTATTTAATATTATTACTTTTATTTATAATTATATTTATTCTTTTATTTAATTTATTATTCATCTCATGTATCACACAATGCAAAATCTAGTAAAAAATAAACAAAAGAAAGTTGATAAGATAAGAATCTATTCCCTTAATTCGAGGACAAGGAAACCTCCTACGAAATGCAAATATAGAAGAATTGGAATAATACTTTTTTACCTTTTCATTCATCAACATTGTAATTAAACTGATACATTAACCAATCATTGGTTGTCCTTAATTCTCGGTAACAGAATCCTATCAAATGGAAATAATAAAGCACATGGAAATAACCAACTGAATGGAATAATAGCTAATAGAGCTAATAGCTAACAACACAACCAACTGACTCAGCATGCTATGTAAAATGGTGCTATATGGAAACTAATAAACCATGTTGCTGCATCACACAAAGTCCTACAGGTAATTGGACCTTTTGGTAGCTCTTTTGGGATGGGCCACAATGTTGTCCTCAAGGCCTGAGTCCTGGGTTCGATTGCTATCATTATTGTCCTCTGGGAGAATCACATTGTCCTTAGGTGATAAGTGGAACACATAGCCTCCCATTTTTCCCAACCGGTGTCTTCAGGAGCAAGTCCAAGCCACTGGACCAGAACTAGCTTTGTTGGAGAAGTGGAATGGTCCAACTTGGATTCCAGTATGGACAAAGGTTCCACTAGTGGGTGATTATCAAAGGTCGATGGAGGTAAGGGGTCAAGAGCAGGGGCGAGGGGACTATGGTGAGGTTTTAGAAGTGAGCAGTGGAAGACAGGATGTATTTTTGAGGACTCAGGTAGGTCTAGTCTATAAGCAACAACTCCTATTCTAGCTGTGATTTTGTAGGGGCCATAGAAGCGCTTGGACAGCTTGTGATATGGAGATCCAGTGCAGATTGCTGACGATAAGGGTGCAGCTTGACATAAACATAGTCACCAATGTTGTACACCACGTCGCGACGTTTACGGTCAGCGATGAGTTTCATTTGAGACTGCGCCTTCGTCAGTTTCTTCTTAAGTATAGTCAGCATCTCTTGACGAGCAGAAAGCAAGGAGTCAACAGCCTTCATTGGGGATGATCCTAGCAAGTAATGTGGGATAATGGGGGGAGGTTTGCCATAGACCACTTGGTAAGGTGAGATGCCAGTGGATGAATGGATAGAAGTGTTATAGGACCACTCAGCTAGGGGAAGAAATTACACCATTGAGATGGTTGCGCATGCACAAAGGAGCGCAGGTACTGCTCAAGGATTCGATTAAGGACTTCAGTTTGCCCGTCGGTCCCGGGATGGTACGATGTGCTCATTCGAAGTTTAGTTCCACATAGTTTGAAGAGTTCACGCCAAAATTTACTGATAAAGATGGGATCCTAGTCGAAGACTAAACTCCGTGGTAGGCCATGATATTTACAGATGATGTCTAAAAAAAGAAGAGCCACTTTGAAGGCTATGAAGTGAGTTTGAAGAGCCCCAAAATGAGCCCCTTTGGAGAACCGATCAACCACAACTAACACAACTGTGTTACCTTGAGAGGGAGGCAGTCCTGTAATAAAATCTAGTGAGAGATCTTCTCATACAGCAGAGGGAACAGGTAGTGGTTGTAGAAGGTCGGCAGGACGCTTAGTCTTATATTTCGTTTTTTGGCAAGTAGGACACTGTGAAACATAAGCCTTGACATTAGCCCGCATCCCTTGCCAAAAGAAGTTCTCTTATAGGCAGGTCAATGTCTTAGATATCCCCATATAGCCACTTAGAGGGGTTTTGTGAAATTCCTCGAGCAATAGAGCCTTGAAATAGTTGTTATGGTTCAACCAAATCTTTTCTTTATAAAAGATTAAGCCCTAGTGAATTATGTAGCCAGCATAAGAGGTAGGGTGTTGTTGGATTTGCTGAAGCAACGAAAGAAACTCAGCACTAGTACCCAGAGACTGGCGCAATTGTTCTAAGAAAACGAAATTGGGCATTGAAAGAACGAAATATCGACCAATACCCTCTTTAGTGGAGCGGGATAAAGCATCCGCCACTACATTGTTTTTCCCAGACTTATAATTAATAGAGTAATCATAGCCCAACAGTTTAGACAGATAAACTTGCTACTCTGGGGTTTGCACAACATGAGAAATCAGTTCCTTCAAGCTTTTATGATCAGTAAAAATAACGAAATGATGACCCAAAAGGTATTGTCGCCACTTCCTAACCGCCATTGTGATAGCATGCAATTCCTGAACATAAGTCGAAGCTCGTTGTAGTCTAAGGCAGAGCGACTTATTAAAGAATGCAATTGGGTGATCGTGTTGCATCAAAACTGCAACATTGCTGAACTAGAGGCATCAATCTCAAGTGTGAAAGGGATGGTAAAATCTTCATAGCCTTTTTGAGAGTATCGAAAGTTGACTGAGCTTCAGAAGTCCATTGGAAACTATCCTTATGAAGGAGAGCAGTTAAAGGGAAGGCTATCATGGTGTATCCCTTGATGAATTTTCTGTAAAATCCAGTCAAGCCCAGAAAACCGCGTAACGCCTTGACTGAGTTGGGAACTGGCCAATCGACCATGGCACGGATCTTAGAAGGCTCTAGTTTAACTCCTTTGTGAGAGACAATATGTCCTAAGTACTCTAGCTGACGTTGGCCTAGAAGACATTTCGAGTGCTTCAAGAAAAATTTGTCAAACGAGAGGTTGCGAAAAACTCTTTCCAAATGGTCAAGATGCTCCTCAAATGAGTTGCTGTAAATCAAGATATCATCGAAGAAAACAGCCACAAATTTACGAAGAAAGGATTTAAACAATTCATTCATCGTTGCTTGGAATGTAGAGGGGGCATTACAGAGTCCAAATGGCATTACCTTGTACTCGTAATGTCCTTGATGCGTCCGAAAGGCTGTCTTCGATATATCTTCCTCCCTCATACGAATTTGATGAAACCCTTGCCTGAGATCGAGTTTCGAAAACCATGAAGCACCACCCAACTCATCTAGGAGCTCATCAATGGTGGGCATAGGGAACCGGTCTTTTATGGTAATGGCGTTCAAGGCCCTATAATCGACACAGAAACGCCAACTACCATCTTTCTTTTTGACGAGCAAGACGGTTGAAGAGAAAGGGTTGCGACTCGACTGGACCATCCCAAAGCGAAGCATCTCTTCAACTTTTTTCTCAATTTCGCATTTCTGAAAATAGGGATAGCGGTAAGGTCAGACATTTACTAGTGTGGAGTTAGGGATCAGGTGAATTTGAGGATTAGTGTCACACTCCAGGGGTAACTGTGAGAGAGACTAAAAGAGGTCTTGGTAGCAAAGGAGAAGGGTTTCAAGGTATTGGGTAGGGGAGCTGGGTGTCTGTTTCAGGTTCGGTTGCTATTGGGCCTAGTAAAAGTTGAATGTGGTAAAAAGCAGAAGTGGCATGTGTTTGAATGAAGCGCTTGACTTGTTGGGCCGAAATATCACCGGGTTTAGAAAGGGCATTAACCTTAACTATTACAGGCTTCCTATCTTGGTTAAGTTGCATGGTGAGTTTACCGTAGTCCGTAGTGACGGGTTCAAGTTCCTTAAGCCATTAGACTCCCAAAACGATGTCGGCCCCACTGAGAGGTAATACATGGAGGTCAACCTCAAATGACTGGCCATGTATTAAGATATTGACCCATGGGCACAGCTGATGACATTCAAGTACATTTTTGTTGCCCACCATCACTTTCAACGATTTAGTAGGGAGAGTTGACAACCCTAAAAATTTGGCCACCCGATCTTGCACGAAGTTGTGCGTACTGCCATCGTCAACCAAAATAGTGACTTGATGCTGAAGAATTCGAAATGTTTCAAGGGCTAGATAGCTCGAAAGAGCGTTGAGACTAACTTGTGCGTCCAAATGGTTCTTAGAAAACTCCCCAAGCATGTGTCCTCGGGGCCTGGATGTGGCGGCTCATCGTTGGGAAGGTGGTTGTCATCGTCTTCGGTAACTAGCAGGAAGAAACAACCCTTGCATTTATGGTTAGGGCCAAATTTCTCGTCGCAGTTGTAATAGAGCCCCTTCTCACGACGCGATGCCATTTTTGCCGATGTTAGTTTCTTGAAATGGACTTTTGGTGGTGATGGTAACAACGGCGGGCTGGGAGAATAAGAAGGAGATGATGTAATGGCGAAAGTGCTCTTCCCCTTAAACCCACAGCGGCAATCCTCCAATTTATCCTCTTATAATTTGGCGAGGGCAGTGGCCTGTGGCAGCGACATTGGTTGAAGAGCCTGGGCTTCCTACCTGATGTCAGGGGCGAGGCTGGAGATAAAGCAGCTCAAAAGGAACGTGAGAGGGAGTCTAACTATTTGATTGGCCAGCCGCTCGAACTCAGTGAGGTACTCATTGACAGAGCCACGTTGGGTGAGCTTAAACAGAGCTCCCTTAGGATCGTCGTAATAGGACAGGGCGAACCTAGTCTCTAGCGCCTGTAACAGATCAATCCATGAAATGATTAGTCCATTCCGAAACATCCATTGGTACCAGCTAAGTGCAGGGCCATCCATATAAACGATGCCAATTCCGGGTGTCCCTTGATAGTCGAAGAACTGAGATATTTTGAAAATCTAGCTCATCGCGTCTTCGCCATCAAAACGTGGGACTTCGAGCTTCATGTGAGGTTTAGTAAAATGGTTGAAAGGATGAGGTGGAGGAGGAGGGGGTGAGAGGTTGGTTTCTAAGTGGGCTAGTTGTTCTAAGATGGTATCGATTTTAGTAGAGAGGTCGTTGTGGTTGGTGGTGAGGCTGACTTGATGTTGGGTAAGTCGGAGAATGGCTTCCTCCAGATGGTCAGTGGTGGTTTTAGAGCGGGTAGTGTGTTTAGCCATGGTAGGTCAGACTAGTTGATAGGATAAGGATCTATTCCTTGAATTCGAGAACAAGGAAATCTCCTAAGAAATGCAGATATAGAAGAATTGGAATAATACTTTTTTGCCTTTTCATTCATCAACACTATATTTAAACTAATACATCAACCAATTATTGGTTGTCCTTAATTCTCAGTAACAGAATCCTATCAAATGGAAATAACAAAGCACATGAAAATAACCAACTAAATAGAATAATAGCTACTAGAGCTAACAACACAACCAACTGACTCAGCATGTTATGTAAAATGGTGCTATATGGAAACTGATAAACCGTGTTGCTGCATCACACAAAGTCCTGCAAGTAATTGAGCCTTTTGGTAGCTCTTTTGGGATGAGCCACAATGCTGTCCTCACGGCCTGAGTCTTGGGTTCGGTTGCTATCAAAAGAAGTCTTAAAAGGCTGTGTTTTGTGGACTAAAACCAGCATAGAAAAAGCATATATAAAGCCAGTTCAAGTGGGTGCCATCTACAGAAAACTCTGCCCCTTAATATAGCAAAGACAATTAAATTTTTAGTACATTTGAAACAAGCATATTTGTGTGCAATATGAGTCTGACCATTAATGGTTCGATGCTACCGCAACCAAACAAGGTATATATTTACATGCCTATGTAAACAAGTGCTCATTCTTAGGGGCCATTTGGTCTGCAATGAATGTATCAAAATGTTTGCGTCTTGGTATCTTTATGTATCTTGCGTAATATTTATATGATTATATTATGCCATTTGGATGGGAATTTTTGGTGGCGGACTTAAACATATAAAATGATTGTTGTCTGTAAAGCTATGTACGAAGAGCCTGTGACAACCAAATGAGAAAATGGTAATTATTTAGAGGAAAATGTAACACATTTACATCACCAATATCCGTGCAGGGTCATATGTATTCAAATGGGTGAAGCATTGTCACCCTGCACTAGAGAAAATTCTTAGATAGTATTAAAGGAATTTAAATTAATAATTTACATGTGTAAAATTGTACGGATTACATTAAAAATGTATCTATCTCTAAAATAATAGTCTTAAGTGCTTAGGGAGCAAGAGATTTCTCTTGCTATGTGTCATTAAATGTGTACATACTAGTTATAGTATTAAAAATTTAGTTAATGTGAGATACAATAATAATTTATATTGGATAAGAATTTAATGGTACAAGCAAGAAAAATATGTTTGCTCTGGAAGCATCCAAAAATTTCTCCTAAAATAATATTTTAGACATGCCTACTGTTTGGTGATTTGAATTCAAGTGGTATCTAACTAAATTTTCTTCATATTTCAAATGATTTTGCCTGTGCCAATAAAATTTCTAAACTCATTGTTGATAACATTGTGCTATTATAATTGTAGTCTACATCAGTCACATATGATTATTGAGTCCAAAAGGACATCATAAAAATTGAGTATTTTATTATAAAAGTACCTTTTAAATTAATTTATTAAAATAAGTATATTGAAGTTTATTAAAAAGGAATATTAGCAACTTTTTGATGAAAAAAGAAATTACATAATTTGAATCAAAATTAGGATCAACATAAAGTTAAGGGTTTTTTATTTTTATTTTTTTGGGATGAGCATAAAGTTATTTTTTTTAATCTGCTTAAAGTTAACATTATTGTATAGTGATATCCTACCGATTATATTTTATTCGATTGATTATTCTATGTAATGAATTTACATTACATCTACTTCAAATCATTGGAATTGATTATCCCAACGAAATAACAACATTTTTCAAAATGACTTTTGCACATTATTTTATTAAGAGTATCTATTACCACTCTTATTTTATCTATACGATCTTCATTGCACATCTTGATCAATTTAATGATTTTTTTGTAAATTCTTGATACGAAAGTTTTGTAAATGTGTTTCCAAATATTCTTTTAGCATTTCAAGAGAAACAGTTCCTCGAATTTTATGATTTTTTTTAATACTCTTTTCTTGAATGATATTAAAAAAATCTTTTGAATTTCTTAATATTCCACTATTTAATAACCCAAGACTCTAGACTTTTTTTAAAGAAAAATGATGTTCCTATATTATTTTTCAACAAACACCACTTTTTACATTATTTTTCATTGATTGTGATTAATTGAGAGAAAATGATAAGAAAAAAGTAATATAATTAATGGTATAGAGAGTAGTGTAAAAAGTGATGTGAGAGAAAAATAATGTAAAAAAATCATGGTTGTTTCTTAAATGTGAAATAAGATCTCTCTTTAATTCATTCTTTTTTCATATTTCTTCAAATGCCCTTTATTAAGCAGTTGAGTCAAATTAGTGGTTTATTACCACTCCTATATTTATCTAAATTTGTAATTAATAATTATAACAATTAATTTTAAATATAAAAATTATTTATTAAGTACAATACTAGTATTTTTAAAATTTAGTTTTGTTTTCTTTTAGTGTAAAAAAAGTTTTATATTGTCATCCAATGATTTTTTGCCACATGACTTAACGTGTTAATCAAAATTAAACTTTTTTTTTCAATGTACATTAAGCTTAAAAATAAAACAAAACACTACAATACTAGTTAGCTCAAATGAAAATAATGAGTAGGATTATAGAGAGTAGGGAACTTTCGAGACTGCACACTTCGAATTTATGATATATAGGATTTTTTTTTTGTATCTTCAATTATAAACAAAAATAAATTTCCATTTTTTTCATATTTTAAAAAAATAAAGATCAAATTTAAGTGTGCATATAACTAAAAGACATGAAATTAGGGCTATCAAATGGACCAACTTGATCTGTTTAAACGCGACTCATTTAACTCACGAGTTTCATTTAACCTACAAGTTTTGTTTAACCCATGGATTAAAGATTCAAGAAAAAAAATATTGATTTAAACAGGTTGGTATTTTATCAGTCTTACTCGTATACGGACAATCTAATAGACCTAAACAAGATGCTCGCATTTTATTTTTTTGGAATTTTCTTACATTAAATGCAATAATAGATCATTGTATAAGATCAGAATCATGAAGTCAAAATGAAATAAAAGTCCAAATGCCCATTTTAAAACAAAAGCAAATTCTAAATTTCAAGCACATCAAATTCTAAATTCATATTATTGGTAATTAAAAAAATAAGTAAATAAACAAGTTAATGGGCTGACCCTCTAGTTAAATAGACAAGTCCATTTAATACACGGGATAAACAAGTCAGTTAAAAATATATTAATTTAGATGAGTCAACAACTTTAAACCCCAACTCACCTAATTTTAGTGGATAAATAAGTAGTTAAACATGATTGAACTTTTTTTTTTATCACTCTACATGGAATTGAGGCATGCAATTTGGTATATATAGCTGGAGGTATATTTAGTGAGAGAAATTTTAATTTTGAGAGAGTGAAATAAATAAATCTTAATTATACAATCATATATGAATGATCAATATTAAAAGTTATTTAAAAGATCATATAATAACTTAAAAAAAGTCATATATTTATATTTTAATATTAATTATTTATAAAATCTAATAATCAAGATTCATTTTTCTCACCGTCTCACAATAAACATTCATTTTATTAGATATATTCCTTATATAGCCATTGAACACATCCACAAAGTCATCAACAGGCATTAAAATTTGCCAATACAACAATCTATTGCAACACCAATTTTACTCATTAGAAAAAAAAATAATGATTAGGATCAAAACACAAATCCCAACTCCCACGTGAATGGGGATAAAATAGAAGAATTTGATAAAGCCTCATTCCCATAATGAATACACTTCATCTTTCACTTTTTTTTGGTAAAAGTTAAATTTTAGGGTGAAGGGAGATTTTTCTTATTCTAAGGTTTAGACAAATCACCAACTTCAACGAGAATTTATAGTGAGATTACATATTATTTACCAATAAAGATCCTAAGATTTGAATCTAAAATTATATAATCATCATATAAAATATAATATATAAAAATATAATGTCATCAAGTAAATGTATTATTATAAAAATTCTTGAAATTCGATATGTCTTCCCTATCATCACGTAAATGTATTATTTATTTGATATGTGACAATTAAAGTAGCTAATATTTACCACATGTCCAAAAATCAAATAATAAATAAATTAAAAAATACAATTCAATAATCATAAAAATAACAAAAATGAAAAAAAATAGCTTATCTACCCAAATAAGTACAAAAAAAAAAATCAAAGTGCTTTATACAATTGAAAAACACAATAGCAAACATTCCCATGTTCCTCTTTCGGGTTCTCGAAGAATAAATTCTTTGTGTTCTTCGTCCTTAATAAATTGGTGTTCTTCATGGATTTAGAAGAATCAATGTCACCATCACATTGTCGCCTATAAGCGGTGAAAATTGGACTTCAAAGTAGTGGTTGAGTAAGTGCATGTGTGACTAGCCCCCTTAGTGCGACTACCATTGCCGCCACCAGCTCCTGCAAATTGAGCCATCTTCAAGTACCAATATGACTTAATGAATATGCTCTTGGGCAGCGATCGAACCGCTCCACTTTGATCTCACATTGTGATGGCGTTGTTGGCGGTGGAGCAACTACCATGGTGTTCGTGCAATGACAACGGGGGCTGCGATTGCGGAGGAGATGCAGTGGTTAGGGACTGCGATATAGGAGAGGATGCGGAAATTCAATGGATGGATGGGCTTATAGATCTAACGGCCGCTGCTATGGGAGTAGGAGTAGGAGCAACTAAAGAATTAGGGCATTCCTAACATAATTGCTTAGAGCATCTATAATCGTAAGTTCTTGTATTTATTGTATAATTCATAAAGTTGATTATATGATGTTTATTATATTCATTATATCTTGATTATAGTATCTCTTAATTTGATTTGACAATGAGTTATGATACCATTTATGCCAAACTTATTGTGTTACTCTTTAACTTCTCTTTCTTCTGTGTGCAGGTATAAATTGCCTTAAAAAAGCAACTTTGTAACACCTTCCATGTAACCTGAAAGCAGTGTTTTAAAAATTGGTTCAACTGGATTGGTTGGACCAATTGAATCGTGAACCAATCACCCCACCAATTCTAATTTATCCAAAAAATCAGATGAGTGATTGAACTGCCAAAAACTAGTAAAAAGCTAAGAAAATTAGTGAAAGCCAGTGAACTAATTGGTTGAACCGACTGATTTTTAATTTAAAATTTTTAAAATCATTTTTTTAAAAAAAGAAAACTAAAAAACTTATAAGTTATAATATTAGCGGTTTAATCACTAGTTGAACTACTTTAATCGATTGAACCATGAATTGCTCGCTTCACTGATTCAACGGTTCAATCGATTTTGAAAATATTGTCTGAAATGCCTATATCTAGATAATATATATTTGTTCATTTATATAGAGAATCAATACAAAGAGAATGTTTGAACTTTATTAACTTATAATGAACGTAACATGGAATAAAGGTAAAAATAAAGTTACACTGTTGTGATTTGGTGGATTTGATGGAGATCTATGAAGTAAGAGATTACAGGATATGACACGGAACGGATATAGGAACACATCAAATTTAAAAATTATAGGATACTGACATGACATATATATATATTTCAAAATTTAAGAAAAAGATTCATAATTCATTATTATCATTTCTAAAGCTTGAAGATTTATAATATTTTAATATATGTTATATGTGCTAATATTTGCTACCTAATAAGCCCCTCATAAAAAATATGAAACATAATTTCTATTGACATATTCTAAAAAATCTCCTAAACAAACTTTTCCTAATAACTAATCGTATACTACATGTGTATTAAAAAAAATAACTAGAGGGAATATTGATGTGAGGCAAGTTTCGGTGACAACGAAGTGGACGACTTGGTATGAGTAGAAGTAAAAAGAGTAGATGAAAATAGTGGTGTGTGAAAAGATAAAACTTAATAGTCTAATAATGACGTGTGAAAAGATAACACTTAAAATATTAGTATGAGAAAATAGTGGCTTGGGACGTCAATCATGTGATTGAGCTTGAGTGGGTTACGGACTTACTAATTGAACGTTAGTCATAGAAACTAATTTTTTTTAAAATATTAATGGATCGTGTTCAAGTCGTGTCCTAGTCGTGATATGATCCAAGTTGGATGCATATTATTTTTACGAATCGTCCTTGAGTTGATTTCGTGTTTTAAAGAATTAAACGACGGTTGAATAGTACGCTAACAAGTCTTTCGTGAACAGTACCATAAATAGTAACAAAAATAGAAAAGATGAAAAAAGAAATGGAATGGAAGGAAGAAGACGTCAACTCTTGGAGAAGTGATAAGTTCAGGATTAATAAAGGTAAGAAACCTTTGATAAGAACCAAGATAGTTCTTTAAGCTCTCAAAACTCATAAGGGAGTGCAATTATATTCTTTAAATTCAAAAGTGTCAAATAGTAAACACATTTGTTCATTTATATAGAGAAGTCATTTATAAGCATTAGGTATACAAGGTCTGCTAAAGGATGCAGCAAGCTAGCGCATTTTTAATGCAAATGTGGCCCAGCCCAATTAGAAGGCAACACATAACCCTAGCTCTTATACGCAAGTTAAGCCCAAACAACAGGCGCCTTATTACAAAATTATCCCAAAAAAGAAAATAATTTGAGAAAATTAAAAGGTTCAAATACATAATTAAATAAAATTGACTAAGAAGAAATCATCCCACATTGAGCCCTTCATAACTTGGATCATTTATCTTTGCTTCTTATTTATTTGAGAAAGTGGTTGACAATATTCAAGATACCTTTCTTACAGCTCTTGACCTTGTCATTAAGCCTCCAAGTTCACCCAGTGCATCTTTGAACTTGGGTTGCCATTTGAGCTTCTTTGGTCTATCAAAAAACGTAACATGGAAAAAAGTGTCGGCGTGTCGAGGCGATATCCAAACCGAAAAATTAATTTTTTAATCTCGGACACATTCGAACATCTGAAAATATGATTTGGTGTGATTCGATCTGAGTATCGACAACTGAACATACGCTCATGTCGACGTATCCGTGTTTCATAGATGGAGATGAACTGTTGTCTCCCTTGTTTGGTATGAATATTTTGGATGGAAATGAAAAAAAAAAGGAAAAAGAAAAAAGAAAAGAAAAATCTCTTATTTAATATTAATTTAAGAGACAAAACGAAAGAAAGATGATTGAATGAATTTCCATGGGCCCACCTCTTTTACTTTCTTCCCTTCTTGAATGGAAAGAAAGGGAAAAGAAAAGAAATAATGCATTTTTGTGGATCCTACAATATTTCTTTTTTTCCACTTAACCTATTTTATTAGTCTTTCATGCAAAACAATTTTAATAGATAAAAGATATTAAAATAATTTGATATTAATTTACATACATTTCTATTCTTTTTTTGATAAAATTAAACAAATTGATTGATACCAAACAACGGAATAATAACTCTTTTACTTCTTTCTTCCTTTTTTTCTTTTCTTTTTTTCTATCACATTTTCTTTCTTTTCCTTTCCCTCCGTAATATTAAAGAGAGCCTAAAACATTGGAATAGATTTGCACACTATCTAGCTATTCCTCAAATTTCACGGTTACTAAGCCAATACACAAGTAGAAGATGAAGTGAGCCCTCATTTATTTTCTCAAGACCTCTCTTTGCATTGCTACCCCAAAACTGTACTCAAAGACCTTGAGATCATGCACCTCAGTGACCTTAAGAAGCACAAGCGAAGGACCCAATTGCTGCACCTAGGACCTTGGGTTTCTAGACAATGTCACCAAAACAGTTGTGGAGAATGAGAAGGTACAAGCTTAGAGAAGAAATTCTTGAAATGGAGAAAGTATTTGGTGGGGAAGATGGACGGGATCGAGTTGAATCTTGAAGATTGAGGTTATGTTCAAGATTGCTTTTCTGTACCAACATCGGATGATTTTGAGAGCATGAGAAAAGGTTTGGAAGAGTTTTATGTGGCTCCTAATAAATGGAAAACAAGAAGCAAAAAAGGACTGCCACATTTGTAGAAGCACTAAAAAAAGATGATGTTTTCACTTGTGGCGTATGGTCCCACTTCCATTGGTATTTTTCTCTTGTCGTTTTCTTAAGTCATTTTTTAAGCTATTTTGGTTTATAACTCATTTGGAATTTTCATATTTGTTTGTTTCACAGCTGCTGACAGCAAAGTATGATTTGGGCAAACCATATGACTTATAATTTTATCATTTTTGGCGTCTTTACTCTAAATTAACCCAGTCTCATGTTATTAGGTCTGGTTGGAAGGATCTTTCCTCTTTTTTTTTTCACTCATATTTAAAAAAACTATTGATGATGATGACTTTAGTCATAGCAAAGTCATTAAGTTATTTGAGAGAATGTATGTTTTCTCATATAAAGAACTGATTAACTGTCATCACTTAAAAAGGCATCTAAATATTATGTCTTCAAATGCTTCCAATGAGATTGTACAACTACGTGTTAAATTTCACATAATTAACATCTAGAACATCCAGTGGAATTTGAACGGCTTCATGTTCATGATTAATGGTAAATATCTTCATTGAAGACAAATGTTTTCTTCAACGATATTTGAGCCGAGCATCTATTTAGTATCTACATAACCTCTCAAATTCCTTCATTGGTCCAGTTTTTGTTATCATTGACTAAGGTTTTTGAGAATTTATAGTTGTCAAAGGAACAAGATCACTTCAGAGAATCAATTATTTATTGATAAAAATCTCTATGTAACTTTTCAAATACTTTGGTAATAAAAATGTTACTTGAAAATTGAAATACGTACTTTAATAAAATATTTTGAATAATTTTTTCACCAGCGCAACGCGCGCATCTATTTCTAAATATTTTTTGAATTTAAGGCACATTGAAAAAAAAAAAAACTACCTTTGTAATTAGATTTTTATTTATTTTTATTTATTTTTTTATTAAAAATTTTATTATTATTATTATTATTATTATAAATGTTAATGTTAATCAATAATTTGGGTAAATCTAGAAGTGATAATAGACCACTAGTTTGACTTAAGTATTTAATAAAGGATATTTAAAGAAATTGAGAAAAAATTAATTAAAAAGAAGTTTCAATAGACAAATAAGAATAGTAATAAACAAAGATTTTTTTTTTTTTATAAACTTGAAACATTTAAATTGAGTGTATTAGTCTGATTACATTATTAATTAATAAATAATTATTATAACTAATCAATAAATAATAATTAGTTACTATAATTTATTATAATTTATAATGTAATTAATTAATAATATGATTGACTTAATATATTAAATATACTCTTTACACACTACTCATTCTCCTCACATCATTATTACACCATTTTCCTATAAAAAAAATTATTACACCACTTCTTTTTTAAATTATATATATGTACGAGGAGAGATGTTACAGGATTAAGTTTTTTCTCTTATACTTATTTTCATCCATTAATTCCACTTTCATCTAATGGTTGAGATTATTTCATTAAAGGTAACAATTAGATGAAAGTGAAATTATGATTGAAAATGAGTGTAAAAAAAAATTTCATTAATTGATTTCCTATATATATTATATATATATATATATATATTATTTATATTATAAAGACATATCTAATGAGATGAGTTTTTATTGTGAGAGGGTGAGATGAAAGTAAATCTTAATTACAAATACATGGATGGTCAAGATTAAAAATTAAAGTGTAAAAAAAAATTTATATTCTAATCTTGATATAAGATTGATCCTCCCTAAGATATATATATTTATATATACTATTTCAATCTATTTTTTATTTTCTATAAGTAAAGCGTAACCAATAAGTTATTTTTTATGTGGAAATATCATTTCACTAATAATGTCAAACAAGCCCTAGCTAGATATTCTTAACCATGCATTGGTTGGTTTTACACAAGCCCTAGAATTGTATTCGCTTCAACGCATGGGCCTATTTAATCCTTTCTTGAAAGAGATGCTCATCTGCTCTCCTCCAGAGAAGTGAATCATTCCCTTAGATCTCCAATAAGGATCATGGAGAATGACTCAGGACTTGATAGTGGAAATCCTGCTAAGGTTGCCGGTCAAGTCTCTCGTACGCTTCAGGTGTGTCTCCAAGTCATGGCTCTCTCTCATTTCCAATCCACACTTTGCAAAATCACATTTTGAGCTAGCTGCTGCACCCACCCATACTCTAATTTACTTAGCTCATTCTCGCTTCGAAGCTCGAGCCCTAGATTTTTACGCATCACTTGGCGATGATTCTGTTGTAGCAAAGTTTCGTTTTTCGCTTTGAATGCCATCTTCCGGTCTTATAATTAGGGGTTCTTGCAGAGGGTTTCAATTCTTAGACAAATACTCATATTTCTTTCTATGTGTTAAAGAATATTTTTAAATATTGTTATTGCTTAAATTCTAATTATACTATGATTTACATTATATAAGTTTATGTTAATAATTATTTATCAAAAATAAAATAAAATTACATAAAATAAATATGTCTTAATACAAAAATAAATTTGTACTAATAACGAAAAAAAAAAAAAAATCAAATCTATCATAAGAAATCATCTATGATACTATAAAATATTTTTAAGAAACAATAAAAATATTTTGAGATATTTTTTATATATTTTAACACTTCTCCTCAAGTTAAAGCTTCCTTAGCTTAAACTTGTAACAATTAAATAATTTAATAGAGTGATAGTGACTGAGACGAATGGAGACGGTGACTGACAATTACTTCCAGGATGAAGATGAAGACGAGACTAGTGCATCTGGATAGACAGAGATAGGACTAGTGCATCTGGGACAAAGAGCTGGTAGTATGAGTCATAACCAACATAAGTTACCATCGAAATGATCATTGATGAGAAGAGAAGTCACCACAAATATAATTCATCCGTGAGAGAGGAGTCATCACTGGAATGATCGTTGATGGGAAGAGAAGCCATTGGTATGATCCATTAGTGGGAAAAGAACGACATGACAAATATCGACATTGAAGTATATATAGAGATATATTTATTCTCATTCTCCCCTTCAATGAGAGCAGTGACAACGATGAAGGCTAATTGAAACTCAGCGATAAAGACTGAATCTAAACCTAACGATGAAAGCTGGTCTGATCAGGGATGAAAGTTGGTTTGATCAGCAATGAAGACTAATTGCAGCGGAAACAATAGAGGTTCTGAGATTGGCAACAACAAAACTAAATCTTGGTATGATGGTGGTGAATAATGCTAAGGAGTTCCAAGAACTCTACACTGTGAAAAAAAAATTCCTCAAGGTGGATACTATGTTTCTGATACTATGTGAGATTCTAACCTAAAATCAGTTGGCATTAAGTGAAATGGTCCAACAAATATATAAACTGTACACGAAAGATTGAGGTAGACGATATGAGACTCTTAACACCCTCCCTCCACAGATGCTTAAACAGAAAATACGAGTCTAGCCAAATAGGCGGGAGAAGCCTATCGAAATAGGCAGGAGAAGCCTGACGAAGTAAGGGACATAAATGATATTTTGACTCTGATACCATATTGAAAGAATATTTCTAAATATTATTATTGCTTGAATTTTAATTATATAAGCATGATTTACATTATATAAGTTTATATCAATAACTACTTGTATAGAATAAAGTTAAATTATAAGAAATAAATCTATCTTAATACTAGAATAAATCTATACTAATAATAGAAATAAGAAAATAAATCAAAAATGTTCTAAAAAATCATATATGATACTCTAAAATATTTTGAAATATTTTTCAAATAGTAATCCTTCAACCAGTTTCCTTCAACAAATGTCATACTCTGCTATTTCATCAAAATGCTATAGAATATCTATGCGTTCAAATTACTATACAGTTTTGGGTATGACGGATCCACCAGTGACTACTTGATTGTTATAGGATCTTTTGCAAATAATTTGGTGGCTAATATGGTAACCCACGTGGAGTTTTTCTCCTTGGGAACCAATTCATGGAAAGACATAGAGGTTACCCATTTTCCCTATAGGTTTCCCTGTGATCAGCAATATGGGTTGCTCTTTAATGGGGCTATTCATTGGTTGGTTTTCCGCGATTATGATCCACATGAAGGAGTAATCCTTGTCGTTGATTTGACAGACAAGAATTTATTTCAGGTACCTCTATCGGATGGTTCGCTTGAGTGTTGCTATGGTGATTTGATGGTAATTGGAGGATGTCTCGGTGTATGTAATGAGGGCGACTTTACTGAGGTATGGGTGATAAAAGAATATAAAGTGCAGTCATCTTGGACTAAGTCCTTTGTTGTGCTTGGCTTCACGTCGAGGAGTTTTACTTGATATGCTTAACCAAAGGTGGTGAAATAGTTGGATTAAATGAATCAAATAAATTAGTGAAACTTAATAATGGAGGGGAGTTGCTAGAGCATGGTGTATATTGTCATGAAGGCCAAATTGCTATGTATACACAGAGTCTACTTTCACTCTCCCCTTGTGATTGTGAGGAAGTAGAGGAAGATGACCAACAATAACAAACAAGAAGAATTAGGGTATGTAATATTCTCCAATCCTTTTGACCATTTTTTTCTTATTAATTTTGCACTATGAAGGATGAAAGTAATATGCAAAATGCATTATATATGATGTTCCAAGGAAATATGAGGTTTAGTAGTGGATCAAATTTACTAGGGCTGCACACGAGTCGGGTTAGTTCAAGTTTAAGAGAAAAAAAATTCAAACCAATTAGTTGAGGTCAAGTTAGGTTGGGTTGGTTTTTGGAAAAAAAAATTCGGGTAACCCGAACCAAACCAACTCGATTGTAATTACAATCGGGTTGGTTCAGGTCGAGTAGTCGGGTTGCTATAATAGGTTATATTAACCCTAACCTTAGCTTGATTTAGGTATTTTTTGCCAAAAGAAAAAAGACACATACAACACAACCCAGCGGCAACCACCGTGTTTGAGCCACCACAACACAGCCTGTGGCCCTGTGGGCCGACCTTCATTTTGATCATGCGCCTCAACCACAGCCATTTGCGGCTTTGCCTTATGAACCTCTTAGCCACCCAAAACCCACTAGATTTGACCAGAAATTGAACCTAGAGCCACCATGGTTAACCCTAAATCACCGTATAGATCAGTAAGTCACTCTAGAACAGAGCCTGTCATCATCCACTACCTCAGCCTGCGACCACAACTTCACTCCACCCATGGCCGCCACCGAACCCAGAATCTCATTGGAAACTGAATCCTACTTCATGATTGAATGAACCTGGTCTCCAGAGCCATGACGCCATCACTGGTTTCCATCCGGTGGCAGTGGCGTTGTCGCTTAGGGTTAAGGGAGGGTTCAATTTGGAGATTTTGTAGAAAGTGAAAGTGAGCAGCTATAACGAGTGAGAGAAAGAGATGGGGGCTGTGTCGGGAAGAGAGGAGGAGCAAAGCAATGAGTGAGAGAAAGAAAAGAAAAAGATGAGAGTTTGAGATTAAGGAGCTTAAAGGTTAGGGGAGGGATTTGGGAATTGAGAAAATAAGAGAGAGAGAGAAAGAGAGAGAGAGCGCTTCGGGTTAGAAACAGAAAGAAAAGGAAATGAAGCTGATAAGGGGTAAGAGCCGCGCCTTACAAAACGATGTTGTTTTCAATCGGGTGGTCGGGTCATCGGGTTGGTTTACTGAACTCATCACCCGAACCAATAAGTGGATGGGTTGATCGGGTTCGACCAGAATTGACTCGATGACCCGAACTAACCCATATATTTTATGTTGGGTTGGGTCTGGTTGGTCGAGTTCTCAAGTCATTGGGTCAGGTTGTGCAACCCTAGAAAAAATAATCAATGTCTTGCTTTATTATAGTAATCAAAGGCAATTTGAGTGGTTAATTATATAAGGAATATGGATAATGTTTTGTTACAAAAAAAAATAGAAAACTAGAGAATGTTTTTCTGAGAGAACAAAGGCAACTGCAAGAGAGAATAGTCTCGTTCAATTTCTCTTTTGCTAAAAAAACATATAAACTGTTACAAGCAAGAAAAATATAAGCCAGTCCAAAAGAAACTGATGTATCTCTTCACAAAATAAGGACTATCGCTCCTTTTTTTTCTACACATTTGACCATATAACCAACACTTCCTTAAAATAAGGATTAACACATATTTTCACCTAACCAAACTAGTCAAAATAGAAAAAAAAATAAACATAAATATCTAATATCATCTTAAAGTATCTAGAAAAATCTCAATTTCTAACACTCCTCCTTGAGATTTTTCTTGGATACTCCAAGCTTTGATCTTAGCACTTCAAACTTCCCCTTGGAAAGAGCTTTTATCATAATGTCTGTAATTTGACTTTCTGAACTGCAATGCTCCAAGCTGACTTCATTTGACTTCTTTGCTTTTCTAATTGCATGATACTTCACCTTGATGTGTTTAGTTCTTCCATGCTAGACAGGGTTCTTAGTTATAGCAATAGCTGATTTGTTGTCCACCCATATAATAGTAGCTTCATCTTGGAGCTGCCCGACATCAGATAAAATTTTTCTAAACCAAATAGCTTGATTTGCAGATGCTACAGCTAAAGTATACTCAGCTTTAGCTGAGGATTGGGCTACCACATCTTGTTTCTTTGAATTCCAAGAGAAACACCATTGCCAAATGAGAAAACATAACCTGAGGTATTCTTGGAATCATCTAGACTTCCTGCCTAGTCATTATCTGCATATCCTTGAAGTTTTCCACTTTCATTTTTTAAAAATCACAAGCCATAATCAACTGTACCCCTGATATATCTCAATAGTCATTTTGCTGCACCATAGTGAGCTTAACTAGGAGAGTGCATGAATCTAGAAAGTAAACTTGCAGCAAACATTATGTCAGGTCTGCTGGCTGAAAGATACAATAAACTTCTAATTAACATTCTATTCAATGAATGCAGTAAACATTATGTCAGGTCTGGTGGCTAAAAGATACAATAAACTTCCAATTAAGATTCTATTCAATGAAGCATCTACTTTACCATTAGCATCATTAATTGACAACTTCTCATTTACAACTAAGGGTGTGGCCATAGGTTTACACTTCTCCATATGAAACTTCTTTAATATCTCTAAAGCATTTTTTTTTTTTTTTGCAAAATGAAGACTCCACAATTTGATTGGTGGATTTCCATTCCAAGAAAATAATTCATTTTCCCTAAGTCAGTCATTTCAAATTCATTCTCCATATCATGCTTGAATTGTCTTAGGAAATTGTAATTATTCCCTATGACCAGTAGATCATCAACATAAAAGGATACAATGAGCTGAACTTCATTCATTGATCTATTCATATACAAAGTAGCTTCATTTTCACTTCTTTTAAAGCCTTTTTTTAGAAGATAACTATCGATTCTGCTATACCAGGCACTTAGTGCTTGTTTCAAACCATATAGTGCCTTATGGAGCTTGTAAACTTTATCTTCACTTCCTAGAACTTGAAAGCGTTCAGGTTGTTCAACAAAAATGTCATCCTCAAGCAAACCATTCAAGAATACTGACTTCACATCAAAATGATCGATTTTCTAACCTCATTTTGCTGCCAATGTTGCTAGCAACTTGATTATATCATGCCTCGCCACAAAAGCAAATGTATCTGAAAAATTAACTCCATGATGCTGATAATAGCCTTTTACCACCAATATGGCCTTAAGTTTATATACAGAACCATCAGGATAGAATTTAGCTATCAGGATAGAATTTAGTTATGTAAACCCACTTAACACCAATTACCTTTTAATTACTTGGCCTATCTACAAGCTGCCAAGTTTTGTTTTTCTCTATCATATTCATCTCCTCCTGCATGACAACTCTCCAACCTTCTATTCCAGCAGCTTCAGCATACCCTGTAGGTTCTAGTGTAGCTATGTTGCACCTTTCATAAATGTATTCCAAAGTTCTAGTACATCTAACTGCAAATTTAGTGTCACTGCCATAATTTTCTTCATTTTCAAAATCTTGTTCTTGGAGATTATCTGCTCCAAGTTGTTCTTTACTTGAGGCTTCTGCTTTGCATTTCTCCCAATTCCATTTGGAAAGACGTGGTCGATTGGAAGAGTTGATGCTCGGAGGATAGTAGATCAGATGCCTATAGTCACAGTGGAGAGAAAAAGAGGATGACCAGAAAGATGACACGGTCGAAAAAGCGGTGGGTTGAGGTGGAGACACAATCAACTGCAAAAAGTTTCATTGGAGGATAGTGGGTCCACCAAGTATGCACAATTTTAGGGTTACCTCTTTTTAGACTCTGATACCAACTTAAGAGAGTTTTTTGAAATGCTTGATAGATATCTCTCAGCCTCTTTGAATTGTATAAACATAGTACAACATCAAATCCCTCAATTGTAGTTGTAGGGGTTAAAGAATCAATCTAATTATGAGTTTCCTAATTTATTTACAGAAAGAATCAATACATATCTAAATAATAATACTATCAACAATGTTATGAAGTCAACCTCACCAATCTTGGCTTCCTTGCCCATTATAGGTTTTAATATTCATTTGGATGTCTTGATGAACACACAAATTATCATTTCCTTGAGTAAGACATGTTTGTCAATATAAAATCATGGTTATACTAAATGGATTGGAGTGAAAGAGGCAGGCTTATGTTAAAGAGGAGACTGCTCCTTCTGTTGTGTATTTGTTCATAGTAATCTTTGAAGTTATGTTCAGCTTTTTCGATAGACCATTGTTAATTTTTATTATTCATATGCTTAGGGCACCATATAACCTGTATGCAAGCACTCTTATCCATATGATATAGTTAGAGTAGTCTTGTCAATCTTATATAGTTTAGAGTTTTTTTTTTTGTAATTGGAATTTGTTTTGTGTTCAAAACTAAGTTCTGGGTGTAACTTGTATAGGTATGGAACGATGAGGCATTCTGTAGCGTAGCTACAACAACGACGAGCGAGGGGGTGAGTACCTGCAAAAAGTACTCTGACTCTCAAGTCAATAAGTGCGCAAAGAGAATATAGTGAGGTTTTGGGACTTAGCTCATACATTGTCTCTTTTGCTTACTGTATTTATTTGAGCGTTTTAGGGTAAGTGATGCCTGAACATTCAGTGCGCGCCAAATGCTGCTGCCTAGGATCGTAGAGACACGATCGTGGGAGACAGAGTCGTGGGGATAAGGTCGTGGAGACCGTTACTCCTTTGTCTTTATTCTCCTGCTTGTATGGGATACAATCAGGATATGTTCTTATCATTATGCTTAGAGTTTAGTCTGCTTCTTGCGCACTGTATGCTCGGTGGCTAGCTTGGCAAGTCGAGTTGTTCCAGTTCTTTGGGTCCGTAACCTGGTCTAGAACATTTTATTTTAATTAGATTGTAGATTGGGCATTGCTAACTTCTTTTCGAGTATGAAGAAACTCCTTACTGGAATTATTATTTCACATAACACTTAGTTATTACATCATGCTTTAGGTATTGTAAAGTTGAATTCCCACATATATGCACATATCTTCTAGGAAATTATCATTACATGCATGTGAATCCTATAACAAATTAACAGCTATTACTAACAACTTTTGTCAAGTTAACCAACTTCCATGTCAGCATGACCAATCAACTGCCTTATCAGCAAGAAGTTATGGTTGATTGCCCAAACTAACCAAGCTCTTAATCTTGAGTCCATCTATGTGACTTCCAGATTCTGCCACTACAGCTTCTGATTATATCAGCCATTCAAAGAGATTTTGATTGTATTAAATGAGTAGAATGCTAGAATTTTTCAGATTTATTAATCTCAATATTTATGACATATCAAAATATATAAATAGTTTTAGGGTTATCTTGAAAAGGCACCGATGAGGAAGTTATAGTTGAAACCCTTAAAATCAATCTCGATTAAGGAGATATACTATTCATATCCTACAATAGTCGCTCACACGTTAGTATTAATTGGGTAAGTGTACGCACTAAAGTGACTAGGAATAGAGGTCTTTCCCTATATATATAAAATAACTAAAATGAGTTAAACATATCCACTATTGCAAACTCATATACAGAACCTATAAAACAAAACTCATATATGAGCAATGCTTTAACAACAATAGGCCCATTAATAATACTAATAACAATTTGGCCTAAACAAAATGCTCTAATAATTTTGACATTCAATTAATTTGGATTTTATAAAATTATAATATGATTTATGCTGGTTCATAAAAAAATTCTAACATTATCCCACTTAGACGACATAAGTCATATTATATTATTTCAATAAGAAAATAATTTTTTAGATTAATCAAACAATATGCGGCCATAACATGATGTCAAAATTGAGCTAGCACTCTTAACAACTGGTCTAAAATGAGACTACAAGCATCTTAACAATGCAAGAAATCATACTTGAAGGAGTACTGATATCATATATGCAAGATACTCATATTTCGGTGACCCAACAAAATGTGATATACAGGTAATGGGAAAGCACATCCAAAATTACATGTCAATATATAATCAAAGTACATTTCCCAACAAAATGCCCCCAAGCATCTGCCCAAGATGCTTTTTGAGTTTTAAGAAATATCTCAGCACAAAAATAAAATGAGACTGGTTCTAAAATATCTTTACAATATGTCATAATATGAACAAATAATATTGCACAGATAATACTAATAACAATATTATATGGCAACGACAATAATAACAACATAGTTTTTTAAGGTCTCGAGACATAAAATGAGGTCACATTATAATCACAAAACAAACTCTCATTAACCCAAAATATCAAAAGACCTCACTATACCCATATGAGTCACACGATCAACAAAACTTTGACAGCTAAACCTTTGCTTAGGGGATTTGTAACCATAAGTTATGTAGGGATATACTCGACATGAGTTTGAAACTCTCAAATTTTCTCTCTAATAAACATGTACTTTGTGTCACAAGCTTTGAGCACTTAAAGCTCTTATTGATTTGAGAGAAGTATACTATGACATAGTTATCACAATAGATAATAAGAGGCCTGAAAATACTCTCCACAATACGAAATTCAATAATCAAATTTTTCAATCATACAACTTGACATGTAACCTCATAACAAGTTATATACTTTGCCTCCATAGTGGAAGTAGTTATAAGCGTCTGTTTAACACTCTTCCAAGAAATAGCTCATCTTGCCAACATAAAGATATGCCCTGATGTAGACTTGTAGTCATTTAGACAACTACTATAATCAGAATCAGAATAACCTATCATCTCAAGGTGATCCGATCTCCTATATGTAAACATATAATCTTTGGTACCCTGTAGATACCTCATAACTCGTTTTGCAGCCTGCCAATAAGCTATACCAAGTTTGCTCAAGTATCTCCTAAGTACACTAACAATAAACATAATATCAGAACGTATACAAACTTAAGCATATATAAGACTACCAATAACAGAAGCATATGAGACCTTCTCCATTTCAGCAATATCTTTATCATTTTTTAGGACACTCGGTATTAGAGAGTTTTTCACCCTTTTGAATGGGTGTAGCACAAGGATTACAAGATTTCATATTAAAATCTATTTAGAATCCTTTCAATATAAGCTTCCTGAGACAAGTTAAGAATATCACAAGATCTGTCACGGTTAATCTCAATGCCTAGTACAAAAGATGCATCATTAAGATCTTTATATCATAAGTGCGTTGTCAACATCTGCTTAGTCTTATTCAAAAAATCAACATCATTGCTAACCAACAATATATCATTAACATATAAAACAAGAATGATGAATTTGCTCCCACTAAACTTTAGATAAATACATTGGTCAACAATATTTTCTTTATAGCCAAGAGAGTCAACAATATAATCAACAACATCATCATTATGGATCAAAAGCGATGACATTATCCCTGGAAAGGGAACAACAGGAATAGGAATAACAACATGCTCCTATCTAAAATCAACAATACATGACTCAAAATAGGCAGCCTGATCGAATTCAATGACTCTAATAGTATGAGAATGATAATAGAACCTAGAACCTCTAGAGTTCATACAATAACCAATGAAGAAACTACTAATGATTTTGGGATCAAGCTTCTTTGAATGTGGGTTATCACTAAATAGACATGATATTGTAACTATTCAAAATAGGAATTAGAAACCAAATTCCTCCTCATAGAAGGCACATAAAGTGTATCTTTTAAAACTAAAACATATCTAGTACACAACTTTAAAGAAATATCACATATATACTCTACTTTGACACTAACTATATTTCCTACTATGATCATCAACTCTTCTTCACTTGGCTTTTGCCTATTTTTGAACTCCAACAATGAGCTTGTAACATGAGTAGCTGTACCAATATCTAACCAACAAGTGTTAGAAGGAACATTAACAAGATTAGATTCAAAACACATTAGAGCTAGGGGTTTAACTTCTTTTTCCTTAATCTAATTATTAAACTCTATACAATTAGCTCGTTTGAGCCAATCCGTAAATTTTGTGGCGCGTTCATGATCACCATTCACATCATCATGCTTAGTCTTGGTCAACACAAGGAGGTCACATGCCCTTCTAGATGTGTCAATAGCCTTACAAAATTGGTTGACATTATTCGCATTATGAAAACTCTCCTTAAAGACTTTATCTATGCTATACTTTATGGTCATGAGACGAACTTTATTTGAATTATCCCACCTTTTCATATTTCACCCTAGTTGCAGCGGAAAACATATTTATGGGCTTCAGGGCTCATCCATAGTGAGAGCAACATCAATATCAGAGATAGCCATAAATAAACTCATTGACTCAACTCAGTCCTCATAATTGGTACAACTTTATCAAAAACATTTATTTTCATAAACAAAACTGAATCAATATTTTAAAGGGAGATTTTCTTGTCAAGTATTTCAATAAACAAGATGAGCAAATGACCATAATGAAGCTTCCCCATGCAATTGCAATCCCGCCTAAGGGTCCTAAATTATAACACATGAGTAAACTCTCACGGACTTCAAAATCATGTTCCTAAAGTTAGTACTGAGATGATACTGAGAATTCTAAGGGGACAATCTTAATGCATTTAACAAATTATCAGGAATTACATTAATAAAGACAAACCGATAGAGTAAGCACATTATCAACATAATCACTAATGCCACAAAATAACAATATTTTATCAACAAAGTAGCACATTGCCACAATTGGTCATGCGAAAACGAGCTCACAATCATACAAAGTGCCCCAAAATAGTACTACTTAACAAATCATCAGGAATTACATTACTAAAGACAAACTAATAAGGTAAATGCATTATCAACATAATCCTCAATGTCATGTTATTAACAAAATATCAACAAAATGACAACTCGACATAATTACTCTCGCGAAGGCAAGCTCACAATCATGCAAAGTGCCCAAAAATAGTATCCCAATACTTAAAACAACAACTCTCAGAATCAAATCGTATAAATAACAACAAAATAAATAATTTTTAAATCATTACATATTAATTTATGTACAAAATAATACTGAAAATTATTTCAGTGACCAAACAATATCAACTCTGAGAGTGCACAATATATATCATGCTCAGAAACATCACAATAATACACAAAAATTTCTAGAGGCAAAAGAGGAGAGTACCAAATATTTTTAACAATTTTAATCTCTAGAAATTTTGGAATAAATAAGCATGAAAAAATAAATAAAATTCACTAAAAAATAAATCAGGGTGCATGGAGAATAATGCAAAAAATGGAATTGAAAAATTAATTTTTTATAGATCACACTCTCCTATACTCTATAGGACCGCTAGTGGGCATAAACATGGGTAGAATACCACCTTCTTCCTTACCCGTTTGACTAGAATTCGAGTTGTTTGATCCGATTTCTACCTAGTTCGCGGTGTGATAGGTTTTCTGCGATATCTCTTTTGGTTTATATCCATTTAACGCGATTCTTGCGTCGTTGGATTCGTAATTTCAAGATCTACTAAACCCTTTGAAAAAGTTTTAAAAATTTTGTATGAAATTTCTGAGCTTTTGTTCAAAAAAGTAAGGACAAAAATATGGGGTCAAACGCAATATTTTAGTGATTTCTCCATTGTTTCTTAACGAAAATCAACGATTCAAGTGTCATTAAACTCATAAAATTAATATATATATATATATATATATATATATATATATATATATATATAATATATATATATATATAAAGCCCCTAAGTCAATTTTTAGAAATAATTCACAAAATTTCTGGGTTGTTCGAACCCAATCCATTGCGGCTTTGTGGGCTTTCTATTACGAAATTCTCACTATTTTCTCAACTATTTGACACGAATCTTGTGTCTATGAAAATGAAATTTAGATATTTTCAATAACCCTAAATCAATTTTTTGAATTGATCATCGAAAGAAAAATCAAATCATAAAATTTAAACGTTTTAAGGTTCCATGGTTTGATCAAAATTCTTTGTAAATTCACAATATTATAATGATATATATATATATATATATATATATATATATATATATATATAGGAGACTCACGATAACCTGATATACAAAAGCCCTCATCCAATTTTCAAAAAAAATTAATCATAAATTTTTTTGAATTGAACATCATATAAGTTAAGATTTCAGATTTCTTCAATTTTAAATATCATATGATTTTTAGGTAAAACAAAAAATTGATAGTCATAATTAGGATTAAAACCTCCCTGATACCAATTGCTAGAATTTTTTGGATTTATTAATTCTAATATTTATGACATATCAAAATATATAAAGAGTTTTAGGGTTATCTTGAAAAGACGCCGATGAGGAAGTCATTGTTGAAACTCTTAAAATCAATCTCGATGAGAGAGACACATTATTTATATCCCACAGTAGTCGCTCACATGTTAATATTAATAGGGTAACTGTATGCACTAGAGTGGTTATGAATAAGGATCTCTTCCTATATATATATAGAATAACTAAAATGGGTTAAACCTACCCACTATGACAAACTCATATACAGGACCTATAAAACAAAACTCATATATGAGTAGTGCTTTAACAATAATAGGCCTATTAATAGTACTGATCACAATTTGATCTATACAAAATGCTCTAATAATTTTGACATACAATTAATCTTAGTTTTATAAAATTAAAATATGATTTATACTAGTTCATAAAAAAAAATCTAACATTGATACCACTTGTTAAATCATAAGGGAGCCCAAAAGTGGAGGAGATCTCCATTAATGGGTTAAGTGAGAAACCACAATAGTGGATATGATGCGACATCTTGACCCAAAATCTTAAGACAATGAGTCTATGGATTTTCCCACTTATATACTCTTCATTTAACTCATTCTTTACTAATGTGAGACTTCAACACTCACGTTTGAATTTTCAACAGTCTCCCATTTAAGTGTGAGTCTCAACATTAGTATACTCCCTCTTAAGCGGAACCGATTCTAAGTATTCATGAGGTTATAAATAAAGACCTAAGTCTTGTTAATGTACTCCACAATATGAGTTAAGGTTGAACTCGAGCACCAACTACCGTCTCCAAATACTCGGCCCAGACAAACCATCAGCTCTGATACCACTGTTGAGCCATATAGGGATCCCAAAATGGGGGAAATCTCCATCAATGTGTTAAGTGAAAAATCACAATAATTAGTCTGACGCCTTATCTTGATCCAAAACCTTAAAACAATGAGTTTATAGATCTTCTCACTTATATACTATTTACTTAACTCATTTTACCAATGTGGGACTTCAACACTCACACTTAAATTTTCAACATAGGATTATAATGCTTAAGATGTATACTTGCTATGAACTCTGGTGGTCAAGTCAAATCTTCCCAACACTCTCTGAGTAACCCTAACTAAAAAACAGAATTTTTTTTTCCTAATAACTAAAGATAAAGTGTTATTTAGGAGTATAAATGAGTTGAGTTAAGGCAATCACTTGAAGCTCAAGTTTGTCTTGTGAAAAAAAAATAGACTACTCAAGTTTGACTCATTTATATTTTAGAGAACCAAATTTAAAACTTGGGTTTAGTTTGTTTAAAAAATATAAAATTTAGGTTTGGCTTGTTTAGCACATTTATAATTTGATTATGATTTTTTTTTATGAAATCTCTGTTTAAATTATTTAAGTTTAAGGAAAAGAAGCATTATACTAAAATTAATTAAAGAGAAAGACAATTTAATCTTATCAAATAGACAATAATACCTTTAATGATATGTTTTTTTTTCCTTTTAATCCACTAGCATACTGTGTGTGCAATCGCTGTACATTAAGAAGCTAGGGCTCCAATTCCTTTTGCTTCGGCAACACTCTTTTCCTCTTTCATTGAACTTTTTTTTATGAGTTTCTTTCAACAATTCTTGGTTGCGCATGTGATTTTATATATTTAAATCTTTCTTATTAACTCTCACAAAAGAGCTTCTTCTCTTCCTAAACACCGGATACGGTTAGATCTAACTTTAATTCTAGCACATGAGCACAGAATGGCATATTGGCATTCCATCGGTGATCAGTAGAAGCTAATCATCTTCATTATCTAGTGTTCTGATCTTTTCACTAGCTTTGGAGTCTTTTCTTCAGACCTGTTGCATATAATTTAGATATTTACTAAAATTTTGAAATCAGACTGATAATCACGAAGAGGGAGGAGAGTTGGTGTTCATGAGATTATTGTAATTTCGTAATACTCCTAAATTACTATTAAAATAATTTGAATTCAATTTTTCTGGATGGTGCTGTTAGTGCTAATCTCATTATAATTCGGGAGCAATTGAGAGGGCTCAAGGAAAGTAAAGATAAAGCAATGTGAAAAGAGATAGAGGAACGAGGATTTTATTAAAAGTAATTATTATTAGATAAAATTAAATGATTATTCTCTTTAATTAAAATTAAATAGTTTTTTTAATAAGCTTAATTTTTTTGTCTCTTTAAGTTAAATATTATTTCTTAGTGGTGCTTAATATTAATTTTTTTATATTCTTAAGTTTATTAATTTAGTATTCAATAAATATTTTTATGTTAGAAAATAAAGTAAAAAATTAAAAATAGAAATAAAACTTATTTTATTCATAATCCATTATATACAAGGTTCATATCTTTTTTATTGAAGTTTTTTAGTTAGTAATAATAATAAATAAATTATTATCATATATATTTTTATTTAAAATTATAATTTTATTATTATTTAATTTTTACTATTTATACACAAAGAATAAAAATATATATAGACATATATGAAGTATTTATAAACTTTTAATGTTAAGTTTATAAAATTTAAATTTAATTTATTTATATAATCAAATATTAATAAATAAGTCTGATCAAATATTTAATAAGTTAAACTTTAATAATTTACAAATAATTCAACTCCAGTAATGTTATCAATTATTTTCGCACTTTGTGGAGGCTAGTATTGACATATGTGAAATCAAATGAGTGACATCAAAATTATTATCATCGAATAAGGACTAATGTGATGGCTACTAAATTCATTATTTTTATGTTATTTTTTATTTTAATATCTAAAATGCAACATGTACTTTCGATTTTCGAAGATCTAGATCCCTTGATATAAATATACTCATACTTATCAAACATAGTCACAATTTTCTTTGTAAAGAGTTCATATTTTTTTTCTGAATAAACAATGAAGATAAAATTCTCGAGTGCTGATATATGCACAGAAAAAAAAAATAGAGAAGTCTCACATACATTAATTCAAGGGACGAGAATTTTTCATCCATTCTTCTACACGCAGTCCCAAAATTTTTGGGTTACCGATTTCTCCTTCTGTGAAGTATTTGTACACCATATGGTGTGTGTGATTATATTTTTCCCAAATTTTTTTTGTAGCAAATCCAATGATAAGTCAGATCACTAGAGGACTATAAAAGCAGCTCAATAGAGAGAGTCTTAAAGTAAAATATCAAAATAAGGCTTTTTTCTTTAATTAGACTTAATATAAAAATTAAAAATTTAATTCTTTTAGCTTTTTGAGAAGATTATATGATAAATTCTAAATTAAATATAAAAAAGCTTAAAGTTTAGAATAATAGTACTTAGTTGTTGAATACTTATTCAAAGGAGATTGATAATCAACTAGTAGTCTTGTCCAAGAGTGTAAAGAGTATAATTTTCTGTTTTATAGACATAAAGATCACTTATATATAACCATAGAAAAAGATATAAACTGAGAAGAAAGAAAAAAAAAAAGAGGGATTGATTTATAGTAAAAAACTTGATAGATGAATAGCGCCATCTCGATCGACTTCTCTCCTCCAGCTTATAACTTTTACTTCATTTTCCTATAAAACTTTCACTAATTTCCCTAAATGTTATGTGCTAATGGGGATCGGGATCCTCGTAATTTTTGTTTTCTTCTCAAATGATTAATTGTAATAAAAAAAAAGACACAAAATTATAAAAATAAATTATAAGTTTTAACTGAATTTCACATTTAATTTTTTTTATAGCTTTCTCTCTCATATAATTAATTATTTGAGAGAAAAAAAAATTAAAAATATCCTAATCCGTGTTAACGGAGGTAGCTAATTTGCACTTGGCTCAATAAATGCTACTGTGAAGTTAGAAATTATTATTGGTTGAGCATTAATTGAAATTACAATAAGGGGAAAAATATAAAGATTTATTAGGCCCATAATTAGATAAAAGAGAATGTTAAAATATTTTATGATTGGTTATATTGAAGGATATATATCTTTAAATTTTAATACAAATTATAATTATAATTAATATATAATACTATAATTACAACTAAATCATGGGGCTTAAAAAATTGGGAGGTCTAAAGTAAAGGTTTTAGTGACATTACCAAGAATTACCCTTCAGACACTAAAAAGATTAGTTTAGAACTATTTCAAAAGTTTATGTTTGAGATAAAGAAAAATTTAGGTTCTTCATTTTTGAAATGAAACATTAGATTTTAATATTAGTAACATGATTATGATGTTTTGGAAATGATTTTCTAATTATGAAATATTTAGCATTTTTAAATAATAATAAAATACAAAATTATGATTTTCTTTAATGACATGAATGGTCATATATTTGTAACTTCACACTAAAATAAAATTCTCAAACTATATATCATATAAATAACAAATATTATAAAAGGTGTTAAATAACCCAACTAGTAATTTTTTTTACAAATGATTGTAAAAACCTATGATCAAATCCCACTTTTACCATTCTCCCGTCCTATGTGTAAGAGAAATCACTTGGCTTTTGTTAAGAATCTCTGGATAGAGCTTGGGTTCACTGCTATACAAGCCATCATGCTGGCCCGCTTGTCCAATGAATTTGATTTGATTTATTGCTGTAACCTCTTCTTCTATTAATGCCTTAGCAGTTTGCACCTAAACAGAGGATATAAAACATATTGGTTATATACCTAAAATATATATAATGATAATGTAACATAAATAATCTTTTATATACATTAAAGTTTATGTTTATTTATATTATTATATTTGTTTTAAGTTTATGTAACTGAATAATTTTTATAAATGATTTTTTTCTTTAAATATTTTTAGAAAAGTTATCACTTTACTACAAGAAATTATAAAACTTGAATTTTAAAAAATAATTACTCAGTAATTTAAAAACTGATAATATATAAACATTTTTTAAGAATAAAAATAAAAAAGTATGGTCATTGAGTTACATGTAATTTGTAAATAATTGAAAAAGTCTCATATAACCTAAAAATACTGAATATAGTGGATAAAAAATTACAGAAAATCTTGTTTGGTACCAATACATGCACCATATTCTAATTTTTTGTCATGTTTATTTTTTAAATTATTCTTTGCTATATAATAAACATAATAGAAAGTATAGCTAGCTAAAAAAAAAGTTATTATTTCGTTTAAAAAATTAGATAACACAAATTATAATCTTAATATAATTATTTTATTAATAAAAATAGTTATTTGAACTTTATTTAAAAAAGAAAATGATATAAGAAACAATAAGAAAAAATACTATGTTTATATTGATATTAAATAATATTTTTTACTAAAATTATTAATGCAAATAATATGATCATTTCATACTGTCTCTAGCCCTCGAAAGAGAGATATAAGAGAGAGAGAGAGAATGCATGCGTCACAATCGGTGAGCCACTGAACAAAACACAAGGACGGCATTGGTATTCCCTATTCCAATTGTATGGTTCACAATTTATATTATGTTGTGGCCAACGAGTATTCCACTTTTAGATTGTATTGTCCTTCAAAGGGCAGACACAAAAATATTATATAAAAGTTGAAGGATACTGTTTAAGTGAATAATATTTTTAATCCGAGTTTAAAGATGTGCAGATTCAATGTTATATAAACCTTCTAATATAATATCATATAACCTCTCAAAAAATATATATACTATCATATAAATTTAATAATATAAAAGTATATATTATCTATATAATATTATTTTGCATTATATTTATAAAAGAAAACTGCTAGACAGCATTGCAATTATTCATTTTTTGACTCTAAACCCAACGTAAACATATCAGTCATATCATGCATGACGAAGCCTTTAAAGCACAGTTATTAATTCTTTTTAGTATTTCCAACTAATAACTTAAATTTGGATATGGTTATAAGCTAACTGTGTTTTTAGAGAGTGAAACAAAATTCAAATATTTGAGAAGGTAAATGTTTGGAGGATTTTTTAATTGCGACACGGTTTGTCTTACAATAATATTGTGAGAATACTCTAATCAAAGACTCATGCTAACTGGTTAATACAAAAAAAAAAAAAAAGAGATGAATAAGTGATTTAAGAAAAATGGTACGCCAATTCTATTAATTGTAGGTTTCAAATATTAAACTAAGGTATGATTCTGCCACTCACGTAGTTTTACTGGATTCGTGGAAGAGGAGAGAAAAATAGAAGTGAAGAAAGATAAGAAATTAATAGTGTTAACGGTCAATATGTGCTTTTTGTAAAATAAAAAAAATAATTAGATGTTTCTAAGCTAATTAGCTAACTAATCATATACTGTTGTAAAACACAGTAGAAATTTGCATGAATAGAATTGAATTCAATTTAAGAGAGAGAAAGAGAGATTGAGTGGATGAGTGCATATGGCAATTCATTGTCGGTTTGACAGAACAGAAGAGACCCTTTGAGTAAAAACTTTCATCCCAAAATGTCATGCAGAGGGTATGTAATACATCATATATATCTCATTCACGAATCACAAACAAGACTCACAACCACAAAAGCAAAAAGCTAAAATCAAAATAGCATGCCAAAGTACCTAAGTATATGTCTGATACATGATGGATAAATAATGCAGGGCACAGAAACCATTGCTGAAACGATTTTAAGCATGACATAACCCACACCCCTGCAAAACATGACAAAGACGTGTGCAACCCATGAGATCAAAATCAAATATTGAGGAAGCAACAACAACATAAGACACAAGACACAGACATAGAGAAGAGAAGAGAAGGTGAAAGCAATTACCTTTGGATTTTTATAGGTATTAGTTTTGCAGACTCAAAAAATGAGCTTTGGAAGCAGAGGGAAACTGAAAGACACAAGCTTCTCAACATCAGCTGCAAACAACATGAACACCAACACCACCAACAAGAAGGACAAGGCACTTGCTCAGTACAGTGCAGATGCTGGGATTCTGGCTGAGTATGAGCAATCTGGTGTGTCTGGCAAATCATTTGACTACTCAAGGTCTGTTCTTGATCCTCCCAGGTTAGTGTCTGAAGAGAAAATGGCTGCATATTTGTCCAAAATCCAAAGGGGTGGTCTCATCCAACCCTTTGGTTGTATGCTTGCAATTGAAGAACCCACTTTTAAAATCATTGGTTACAGTGAGAATTGCTTTCAATTGTTGGGTTTGGAGAGGCAATTTGATTCAAAACAGTTTATGGGTCTGATTGGGGTTGATGCATCAACCCTTTTCACTCCCCCTTCTGGGGCTTCCCTTGCAAAAGCTGTGGCTTCCAGGGAAATTTCCCTTTTGAACCCAATTTGGGTCTATGCAAGGACAACCCAGAAGCCATTTTATGCTATACTGCACAGGATTGATGTTGGAGTTGTAATTGATTTGGAGCCTGCAAGGTCAAGTGATCCTGCATTGTCACTTGCTGGGGCAGTTCAGTCTCAGAAGCTAGCTGTTAGAGCAATTTCAAGGCTGCAATCTCTTCCTGGGGAAGATATTGGTCTGTTGTATGACACGGTTGTTGAGGAAGTGCAGAAACTTACAGGATATGACAGGGTTATGGTTTATAAGTTTCATGAAGATGATCATGGTGAGGTTGTATCTGAGATTAGGAGGTCAGATTTAGAGCCTTACTTGGGTTTGCATTATCCTTCCACCGATATCCCTCAAGCTGCTCGTTTCTTGTTCAAGCAAAACCGGGTGAGGATGATTTGTGATTGCAATGCAAAGCCTGTTAAGGTCATTCAGAGTGAAGAATTAAGGCAACCTCTTTGCTTGGTCAACTCAACCCTGAGGTCACCACATGATTGTCACACACAGTACATGGCTAACATGGGCTCAATTGCCTCTCTGGTGATGGCAGTTATAGTCAATAGAAATGATACAACAAGGCTTTGGGGTTTACTAGTTTGTCATCACACTTCACCGCGCTATGTGCCTTTCCCGGTTCGCTATGCTTGTGAGTTCCTTATGCAGGCTTTTGGACTGCAGCTTTACATGGAGATTCAATTGGCATCACAAATGGCAGAGAAGAGAATTCTTAAAACACAAACCTTACTGTGTGACATGCTCCTACGTGATGCACCATTTGGCATTGTGACTCAATCTCCTAGTATCATGGATCTTGTGAAGTGTGATGGGGCTGCCTTGTATTATGACGGAAACTGTTGGTTGTTAGGCACAACACCAACTGAATCACAGGTGAAAGACATTGCAGAATGGCTACTTAGTGACCATGGGGACTCAACAGGTTTGAGCACAGATAGTTTGGCTGATGCTGGATATCCAGGTGCTGCCTTACTAGGGGATGCGGTTTGTGGCATGGCCACAGCAAGAATCAATGCAAGACATTTCTTGTTCTGGTTCAGGTCTCACACTGCTAAGGAAGTCAAATGGGGAGGAGCCAAACACCATCCAGAGGATAAGGATGATGGTGGAAAAATGAACCCAAGGTCATCATTTAATGCTTTTCTTGAAGTAGTCAAAAGCAAAAGTTTGCCTTGGGAAGTGTCAGAAATCAATGCTATTCACTCATTACAACTTATAATGAGAGATTCATTCCAAGTCACGGAGAACAGTGGTCCTAAGACTCTAAATTATATACAAAAAATTGACACTGCAAAGGGTGGGATGGATGAACTCAGTTCAGTAGCATTTGAAATGGTGAGATTAATTGAGACAGCAACTGTCCCAATTTTTGGGGTTGATTCAGCTGGCCTAATCAATGGATGGAATGCAAAAATTGCTGAATTGACAGGTCTGCAGGCCGGTGAAGCTATGGGAAAATCCCTAGTAAACGAAGTGGTACATGTGGACTCAAGTAAAACTCTTGAAAATATTCTAAGGAGAGCCTTGCAAGGTAAGTAAGTTCTTGTAGAAAAGATCAATGGTAAATCTGGAGTTTAGACTTTATTTACTCACTCAAATGTTATATCCATGATTCATTACTTGAATAAATTATTCTGTAGTATAATAGTAGCTAAAGGGGCCATCTTTTAGAATTTTATTCCACCTTGATCATCTGAAATATTCAACTCATGAATTTCACCCTGATCATCTGGCCTGGTTTTCAATAGGTATTTAACTACCCTACCTTACATAGGTTCATATCCTATAATAAGATACAGGTGACCCTGTCTTTGTTGAAAACTTAATTATTTATTGTCATATCCTATCCTTTACTCCCTTGAGCTTCTTATCTTAAAAATTTAATTTTGATGTGACTCTGAGTCGCTGAACATATCAAGATTGAATGTTTGTGGTGTAAATTTATAGGGCTATGGACAAACAAATATCTCATGTTTTTCTAGGGTATGACTGTCATTTTCACCAATGTGAATGTGAAAATTAAATGACTGGTGTTATATGATTGAATAAGCTTGCTAAAGTTTGTGAAAATACTATTGATGACTTGGACTTGGAGTTTGGCTTGCAATCTTATTTTGTTTCCTTCTCCCTCAATATTATCTGGTTTTATATTTTTGTCATTCTTGAAGAAAAAATAAGCACCCATAGTGTATGTATTGATCACTGATGTGTTCTTCAGGCCAGGAGGACAAAAATGTTGAGTTGAAACTAAAACACTTTGGGCTTCATCAACAAAAGGAAGTTGTATATCTCAAAGCCAATGCCTGCACTAGTAGGGACTACACAAATGCTGTTGTTGGGGTATGCTTTGTAGGACAAGATATCACTCATGAGAAAGTGGTTCTAGATAAATTCATTAAGTTGGAAGGTGATTACAAAGCTATCATACAGAGTCTCAATCCACTGATTCCACCCATATTTGCTTCTGATGAGAATGCCTGCTGCTCTGAATGGAATGCAGCCATGGAAAGGCTAACTGGTTGGAAGAGAGATGAAGTCATAGGAAAAATGCTTCCTGGGGAAATCTTTGGAAGTTTATGTCGATTGAAAGGTCAAGATACACTGACTAATTTTATGATTTTACTGTATCGTGGAATAAGTGGTCAAGATTCTAAGAAGTTCCCATTTGGATTTTTTGATAGAAATGGAGAATTTACAGAGGCTTATATAACAGCAAACAAGAGGATTGATGCAGGTGGGAATATGATTGGCTGTTTCTGCTTCTTGCAGATTGTAACGCCAGATCCGAATCAGCCCTCTGAAGGACGCAGGTCTCAGGGCAGGGAAAGTATTTCTAAATCTAAGGAGTTGGCTTATATACTACAAGAGATGAAGAATCCTTTAAATGGTATACGATTCACACACAAACTTTTGGAAAATACAGCTGTCTCAGAAAACCAGAAACAATTTCTTGACACTTGTGATGCATGTGAAAGACAGATCATGGCAATTATTGAGGATACAGATTTAGGAAGTATTAATGAAGGGTAAGTGTTTTTGTTGCATTTTAATAGGCATGAATTCTCTGTTTGAGTTGTACTTTCCTTTCTTTACCTCTTATTGTTGATGTTCTAAATATCATATGTATTAATGTTCCATGCATACATATATGGACACATACATACAATCATATGTACAAATTAAGCAGACAAACATACAATATACTGATTAAGTTTCTCACATTTTATGCTAATAATAGCAGCACTGTGCAGCTAAACATGGAAGAATTTCTTCTGGGAAATATTTTAGATGCCATTGTCACTCAAGTCATGATCTTGATAAGAAACAAAAACTTGCAGCTGTTTCATGAAATTCCTGATGAAATCAAAACACTTGCTCTATATGGTGACCAAATTAAGCTTCAGGTGGTGTTGTCTGACTTTTTGCTTAATGTAGTCAGCCATACACCAACTCCAAATGGTTGGGTAGAAATCAAGATTTCACCTGGTTTAAAGATAATTCAGGATGGCAATGAGTTTATCCATCTGAAGTTCAGGTACACAAACAAAGAATTTAATTTGGTTGCTAATACTTATCCCTTCTAGTGATGTGTTTACTATTTATTGTACTTTCAGACTTAAGGATAGCTGATTATTCCCTTTTCTGTTATAAGTGCAATTTATGTTTGATTCAAGTCTGAATCAGTTATGGATATATGTTTAACATTTAGACCTTTTGGACAAGTGAAGTCCAACTTCCTCTGACTTGGATGTACCACCCGTTGCATTGCATGTGTTTTCTAGTTATCAAATTTTCTAGAACCATGAGTAACTCTTCTCTCCTATTGCTCATGTTGACAGCACTTATCCACTAGGGAAATTTAAATTGGTTACATAGGTGTAGGTAGACCTGTAGATTATATTAATGAAGAGCATCCTTTGTTGAACTACATACGTAAATCTAGGATTACAAAATTGTCCTATTGAGCCATACTAAAACCTACTCTATGTACCCCAAAAAAAAAAAACCTACTCAGTTACTGAACTAAATAAAATAAGACCAGAAAGGATTTTTGCCAGCCCAAAAAAATATTCCATCTAGTCATAAAATGGAGGCAGAACACGTTCAACAACAAAGGAAGCCCGCCATTGAGTGCCAAGAAAGAATGTGCTATCATGCATTGTAGGTGATCTTTGTACTCTTTCAGACATTTTCCTAGACCCTAGCAGTTTTGCTTTATTATTGGAGCTAATAACTGCATATAAGCTGTTGTCTTTCCTGTTGTATATAATATATAAGATTATGCATGCTGAAGCATCACAGTAGGTTGTGTTTGCAGCTTTTCTTGCATCAATTATGATGTAATCCATAAATCAATTATGTGTTTGCTTCACTTTTAGACCTGCTGGGCGTCTTGATCAGACATGTCAACCTTCTCAATTTCTTCTTCTGTTTGAATGGTTGATAATAATCTTCTTTGGTAGACAATCATGGCCTTTTCTCACTGAATATTGCTCAAATTTTGCGCCCACCTAGAAAGCTAATGTCATAAGTAGAACATTCCTGATATCACATGCCCTTCCAAATGCAAGTATGCCTATTCTAGTGCTAATATGACCATTTCATGGGATAATCATTTTTGTGCTTTAGAAATTGTCATAGTTTTTGCCTCCAATTGCTGTGATAATTATTATCATTTTACCATATTTTTCATGCAGAATGAGCCATTCTGGTCAAGGTCTCCCTTCCGTTGTTCTTCAGGATATGTTTGAAGGAGGGAATCAATGGACTACACAGGAAGGTCTAGGGCTATATATGTCCAGGAAAATCCTCAGTAGGATGAATGGTCATGTCCACTATGTAAGAGAACAAAATAAGTGCTACTTCCTCATTGATCTTGAACTTAGAACAAGAAAAGAAAGGCAAAGGAATTTGCAAGCAGAGACAAGCGTGTTAAGTTAGCTTTCTTCTCTAGTTGTTCCTACAAGTGCAAGGGATGTGGAGGGTCATCAGCAGGGAAGTCTCAAATCTAGCTTTGAAGCTTGACAGATATGGTAAGTGCTCATTTCAACACTGGGTTCAATCTATCGTATATTAAAGGGAAATTATTTATACATGTGCAGGCAAATTTTTAGCCTACATACATGCCTTTCTACTGCGGCTTAAAAATACTACAGTGACATGTACAGTAGAATAGGGAAAGGAGTTATGTATTCCCCCTTCCCCCAAAAAAGAGCATGGCTAATGATTGTTAATGCTATTAATTTATATCTTAAATAAGATGCATTCTTGTAAAGCAAGTGGTTGCAACTACAAAACCAACCCATTTTCTCATGACCAAATGGTACAACAACTCTCCCACCCAAAACCTTAAATTGAAGCACTTTCAGCAAACACCAAATTATATAAGGTGCTTTATTTGATTTGACCCATAAAGCACCAGTCATATAAGCATGCCAAAGTCACATTTTTATGCCTACTTAAGTTTGGAACCCCAAACTGAAATTTATCAATAAAAGGTTGAGAACTTTTCGAGTCCATGAACATATCAATAATTTTACATTCTTGATACTAGTGTAGAGTAGCCTATATAAGGTTTGTGTTTTTCTATTCTAATAAATCATAAAATCTAGGACAAAAGCACTGAGGTACAACATAAGAAATAAAGAAAACTACTTGCAGCTTTTAGCTTTTAGTATACACATGCATAATATCATCCATGATCAAATAAATACCTTAAACTTGTATTTCTTTACTAAATAATAGTGTCAAAACCCAAGTTCACCAAATCCCACTACAGAGGCAATAGTGGGGGAAAAAAGTAATTCAAATATGTACTAGATAGCAAGTCTAGATATCTAGATAATGGTAAGTAACAAAAAGGCATAAATGTTCCGAGAATGCTGCCCAACTATCTTCTACTTCTCTCCATTCATGTGGTTGAATAACTGAGCATAAAGCATATTGTTGTAGTCATCTGTCTGGAATCCATCTATTGGTGGTAGCAAGGTATCCATTGGTGGTGGCAAGGTATGCAAAGCTGCTCCTTGCTGCACATTCCGAGAGTGAGAAGGAATGTTCTGCAAAACTGGCTCATAAGGTAGACCAGCGCAATCCATAAGCTCACCTAGCTGACAAGTCCAATCCTCAGGTTCACCAAGTTGACTAGCCCAATACTCAGGTTCACCAAGTTGACTAGCCCAATACTCAGGCTCACCAAATTGATTTATAGAATCTACAGAAGTACCAATTTGTTTAGAACAACCCAAGGGCACATCAACTTGATTAGTAGAATCCACCATCCCATTATTCTTTGCCATCAATTGGATAAAATTTGGATCAAAGTGAGGCATTTGGGATTGAGAACCCATATCATGCTTAGGTTGGGAAGATGCTAGCTGGTTATTATCATCAAGTGGCTTCATAGGAGCATGAGAGATGTTCTGCATGAGATTGGGTTGGCTTGGGTTTGGGGCAGCACTCTCTGATTGAGCCATGTTCTGCATAAAACTGAAGTAGTTTTCAACTTGATGCTTGTTTTTCAACATTTTAATTCTTTTATTACAAGCTTCAATCTTAATATCCAACGTAGCAATAAAGTTCCTCAGCTGCTCCTCTCCTAGGTTATTGAAACTTGGATCCCAAGTTGGATACTTGATCTTGAAAATCTCTTTCCGCACTTTGGAAATCTCAGCTTCAACCATGTTCTTCCTATTCTCGAAATAGTTTTCGAGATCAAACTTCTTAGGAGGTCTCTCGTTCTTTTCACGCTCATACTTTTCAATGATAGCCTGTAGCTTTGCGGGGTCTTGGGGCCAAGTCATTGGTTGACCATCACCATCGCCATCATAGACAATCAAGGCAGCTTCAACTCCACACATGGTGGAAAATTCAGACATTTTCTTCATTAATCCCTTCCTTCTCTGCATGAAAGCTAATTTTCGAGCTCTCTCCTTTGGGATGCGTTTCATGGTTAATCTTGCACGACCCATTTTCTAACACATACATAATTAACAGAAATTAGTCAATACAACAGAACTTGGTTGGATAATATATATTATATAATTAAATCTACAACACAAAAATTTCTAACACATACAAATAAACAGAAATTAGTCAATGAAACAGAACTTGGTATGATAATATATAATTAAAACTACAACGCAAAAATTAAAAAGAAAATTAACAAGTAATGACCCTTGTTGCTGAAATTAAAAAAAATTAAAAAAAGAAAAAGAAATTATCTAACTTCCTTAATTCTCTCAGTCTCAGCTTGCAAAGACAAAGATAAGTATTACTGTTGTGTTAAGTTGGATTTAGAAGAAAGTTGTAGATAACCAAAACAACGTCCAAGAAAATAACACCGAAACAAAGAAAAAGCAACACTGTACGTGTAAACATACTGAAGCTAATCTTGCAAGCAGGTGTCTTACCTTCAATGGCTTATCTCAAACCGTGCCGTTAGATTCAATAACGAAGTAATGTTGGAGAGTTTAACAAGAATTGAATTTATAGAAAGTTTAGGCATTAACTTGTAACATTGTTAAGAAATAAATCGGATCTTACAATTTTGGAAACAAAATCAATATTTAAACTTTTTTCCCGTAATTTTAGTTTAGGAAACTTATTAGAATTAAAATTTTTCATTGTTTAATGATTACAAAAAATCTTAGATTGACCAAATTATACCCTACAATTAATATCTATTGTAAATTCAAACTATATTATTTGTGTTCAAAAGATTTACTCGGATTTAGGTAATAATATCCTACAATTAACTTGTGGCATTATTATGAAATAACAATGTTATTTATATAATTTACATATTTTTTAAAAAGTGCTATATTTTCATGAACAAAAAACATATTCGATCATAACTAGGGTTTGAGTCCAATGAGACCAAGCTCACCATCTCTGGAGACAAGGCCTCACTCATCCTACAAAGAAAATGTTCTTCCTAGGAAAACCAATGATAAGTCAGCAAACAACTCTGATATTCTTGTCACAAATAATGTATACATTTTTTTCACACCTCATTTAATATTATTTATCATACTTACTTGTTTTATCACTTTTTCTTTTTCAATTACACACCCTTAAAAAAGGTATGTACAATGCCTACACCTCTAAAAGAGGTGTAGAACTATCATTTTCCGTCAGCAAATAAGATAAGGACGGTGCTGAAAAGTTTTTCCATACCTCCTAAAATGACTAATCTACTCTCATTCACTACTTGGTCACAAGCATAGTTATACGAATCAGACCAACCCAACCGGTCCGATCGAAAAACATGCAACTCCTCCTTTGAGTTGGTCCAGTTCTTGACGACAACGAGTTTTCTCAATAACTCGGTTAAACTTGAGTGACCCACCCGAACAATTTGACTAAGGTTTCTATTTTTTTAAAATATTTTAAGCTTCAAAAGAAATAACTTATATGATTTGAATATGATTCCTAGAAGACTTTTTTTATGAAATACATTTTGCTATTAGATTACATGCTCTTATTGAGTAATGTTCTCAATTTTTTAATTTATATTATTATGTAACAAATTCAATTATAAAAAATTGAAACTAGATAATTATGCTGATTTGGTTCCATCATTATAGTAATTTTTTCATATGATGTATTTTCTCATATAGTATTTTTTTTAAAAAAAATTATTATTTGTTCGAATTTTCTGGTTCAACCATTTAATCTGCAGTTGGACTACTAACTCGTTAACTCAGCCTTATGATTGAGTCAACCTCTAGTCTAGGTTATACAATTATGTTCCAAAGATACTCTCCCTCCTATAAATAGTTCAATGTAACTTCATAATATGGATCTTTTTCTCACTCTCTACCATTCGAGCCCTAACTTACTTGAGTATTATAGTGTTTTATAGATACACAACGTCCTTCCTCCAACACTCGAAAAAAGCTACTACATAGAGGATAATCTGGGGAAGGAGCTTACAGCCTCCTCTTGACAGAACAATATTTAAGCCTCAAGATTTACTTGAATTAACCCTAAAAAAAATAAAGAATTACTTGGATTGGGAGACTAAAGTTCAGCACTCTTTTTTTACAGTGAAGTCTTATGGAGCTTGCTCTAATGACGAAACTAGAACCATTACTATATTAAAGCATGAAGTTATGTTGATAGATAGTGATCTTTCTATTAACGGTAGAAAATAATAACCTTCTTAAGAACGGAAGAAAATGCCTTACTTTCAATTGCTGATGATGGATCTCAAAAATCAAAACCATGCCGTGAGATTCAATAAAGAATGGCTGATGGATCTCAGAACCATTCTGTGAGATTCAACAAAGAATTAATATTAGAGTTTAACAGAAATTAAATTTTGTAAAAGTTAGACATTAACCTATGACATTATTATGAAACAAATGGGTCTTACAATTTAGGAAACAGAATCAATAATCAAAAAATTTTCCCCATATTTTTACTTTAAGAAACTTATTTTTGACGTAGGAATTGAAAACTTCCATTGTTCAGTGATTACCAAAAAACAAAAAAAAAAAATCTTTGATAGACCAAATTATATCCAACAATTAATATTTGTAGAATCAAATTATATTATTCACGTATAAATGATTTACTTGGATTTAGAAAATAAAGTTCTAATTTTTTTTTATATACATAGTAAAGTCTTTTAAAACTTATTCTAAGGATGACATCTGAACTTTGTCTGAGTTATCTTGTAAATTTACCTCAAGCATTACGACTTTAGTTTCCTAAAAATAACTTTAAAATCAATTTTTTTTAATTATTATTATTATTATTATTATTATTATTATTATTATTATTATTATTATTAATATGACCCCACGTATGGCAAAAGCTTTATGGCTTTAGGTTGCCTTGTTATTTGTAAAAATACACAATCAAATAAACATATTTATAATTGGATATAGTTTGATCATTTGATGTGATTGTGGAGATTATTTTATCTAGCCACCATTATTGTCTCGAAATTGTTTATGCAATAGGTGAAAGATAAAAAAAAAATAAAAAAGTACAAAGTCTGAAGGAACCCAAGTCTTATAGAAACTAAAAAAAAGATTCAAGGGGATTCATATATTGATCCCGTATCATTGCTTTATTTAGCAAACTAGTTGTTCTAAAAAATAATTCTCAAGAATGATTTTAAAGAAAAAAAATAAATTATTCTACAAATTTAAAGGAAAAAAAAAACTCCTCCATATTATATTGAAAATATCTAAATTATTATTCAAAGAGAGAAGAGTGCGTCAAGTTTAAGTCACCCCTAATCCTAAATTTTTAAGTACCAAACAAAAAGGAAGGAAAAAAATTACTTTTAGATAACCAAAACAAAATCAAAGAAAACAACACCAAAAAAGAAAAAAGAGAAAAAAAATAAAGCAACACAGTACATATAAAAATACTGAAGTTATATTGATTGATACTAATCTTCCTGAAAATGAAAGAAGTACCCTACCTTCAATGGCTGATCTGCGCCATGAGATTCAATCAAGAAGTAATATTAGAGTTTAGCAGGAGTTGAATTTATAGAAGTTAGACCTTAATATGTGACATTATTGAGAAATAAATTGAGTGTTACCATGCATTGTTGGTGATCTTTGTACTCCTTCAGACAATTTTCTGGACAGTAGCAATTTTGCCTTATTATTAGAGCTAATAACTGCAAATAAGCTGTTGCCTTTCTGTCGTAGATAATCTATAAGATTGGGCACGCTAGAAGCATCACAGTTGGTTGTGTTTTGCAGCTTTTCTGGCATCAATTATGATGTAACCCATAAATCAAATATAAGATTTTTATTTCAAGCCTGCGTTTCTTTGTTCATTCAGTTCTCCTAGATGTTGTTGCCCTGTGTATTTAACCATTTTCTCCTTCTCATAGTTGGCGTTTGTTATAATGCTTCACTTTTAGACGTGCTGGGCGTCTTCATCATAAATGTCAACATACTCTATTACTTCTAGTCCTCTAAATGTTTTTTTTTTATTTCTGTTTGAATAGTTAATAGTAATCTGCTTTGGTAGATGATCGTGGCCTTCTCTCACTTTAGCTTCTAAATTTTACTTTAAGTTCAGCCCCCATCTGGAAAGTTAATGTCATAAGCAGAACATACCTAATATCACATGCACTTGGAACGCAAGTATGCCTATATCAGTGCTAATATCACCCTTTTTTGTGCTTTAGAAATGGACATAGTTTTTGCCTCCAAATTGCATGGACAATTATTATATGTAGACTAGAGTCTCATTTAACCATATTTTTCATGCAGAATGACCCATTCTGGACAAGGTCTTCCTTCCACCATTCTTTAGGATAAGTTTAAAGGAGGGAATCAATGGACTACACAAGAAGGTCTAGGGCTATATATGTCCCGAAATATCCTTAGTAGGATGAACGGTCATGTCCACTATATAAGAGAACAAAATAAGTGCTACTTTCTCATTGATCTTGAACTTGGAACAAGAAAAGAAGGGCAAAGGAATTTGCAAGCAGAGACAAGCAAGTTAGCTTTCTTCTCTAGATGTTCCTACAAGTGCAAGGAGTGTGGAGTGTCATCAACAGAAGTCTTTAATCTAGCTTTGAAACTTGACAGATTTGGTAATTGCGGCTTTTTTACTATACTGTCATTTGTGGCAAAATTAATTATCAAAATACTACTTTGTTTAAATTATTTATCAAAATGTCACTCTTTTGAAACTATTTATCAAACTGCTACTCTTTTGTCCTACGTGGCATTTTTTAATTTTTTTAGGGTCATGTAAGATGCGTCAGCGTGGATACGCTATACTACATGGCGCATCCTATGTGGATACGCCATCATACATGGCGCATCCTACGTGGATACGTCATCCTACATGTCGCATCCATGTAAAAAACGTTATGCAGGATGGTGTATCCACGCCACGTGGACAAAAAAAATGTCACGTTTGGTGCGCTTCTAAGGAACTTAACCCATTCTACGTAGATCTCACATTCCTCCCAAAGGTACATACATTTCACATGCCTATTAGAGAGTGCACCATAACTTTAGAAGACATCAATATTTATAGGCTAAGTGTTTGCTTCTAATCCAAAAGTAGTCGATGTGGAACTTTAGTATTAGTAAGACAAAGCAACTAAGTAAGACGACAATGCACTTTTATTCGATGTAAGACTTTGGTAAATAAAACAAACATCTTATTGAATCAAATAAAGACTATACACTATTTTATAACTTATCCCTTCCCCCTACTTATTTTAAACATCAAAACAAGGGGAAGTAAGCCCCCCTCCACCCGTTCCCCTCTCCTTTCCCAAACATAGCATAACAATACCATAATGTAGCCCAATTTACATCAAAGATTTTCACCAAATTTGCACATCCCCCTTCAAACAACCTGATTCAAGCATGATGTTGATCAATACATCCACTAAACTTGATCTCCCTACGGAAGTTGCAAGCTAAGAGACAACTCCCTGGCTCAAGTGCCACCTCAGAAGCACCTTCATATTATGAGTTACAACTTTCTTGCACTAACGAGCACTTTAAGACCAAAAGAAAACCACAGGATGCAAAATGTAAAATGGTGAAAGGTGCATGGTGCACCAAACAGCAAACAAACATACTTGCACTACCTCAGTGGTCTAAGTAAAAAGCATCTTCAATTCCTCAATCCGTGCAGTTTGAACTTCTTGATCAGTCAAGGCACCAGAAATCATTCGTTGTTTACATGCTTGCACTGCCTCCATTCTCTCCTCAACTGTCCTCGTGATATTTAAATCTTGAATCTTTAAATGACAATGTGATACAAATATTTTGTTCTCAGACTAATTTATCCTCAATGAAGACTTGAGACAAGGTAATGTATTTGTTCTTAAAATTTTAAACTACTCTATAAAGTAACAAAAATAAACAAAAGTCAGAATTGTCTGTGCAGTGGGTAATAGTGATTTTTATTTTAATAGTGTTGGGAGATCATATATTATATACTCAACTCAACTGATGATCATGTGATTTTGGTCACTATTTTAATTTTTTATATACATTCAATGCTAGTAATTATAACTTTGTAAAGATGAGCTTTTCACAAAATCAATTGAATTAAAAGCTCTCATCATGTAGATCATACTCAAAATATTAATAGTAATCGAAATTCACTTTGCACTTCGTATTTTATGGGAATATTTTCAAATTAATGCATAATATACATTTGAAGTAAAAAAAAGTATTTTATTATATTAATTGATTTTAATTTTCTTAAATTTAACACTCAAGATAAAGATGAGTTATTTATATTTCAATAGTGTTAAGTGCATGAAGTTTTACATCAGTGTTAATTGAACTCTAACTATACTTCCCAACTTCAAATCAGTCAAAGAGCCATATCTAGATTATTATTATTTTAAGGCAGGGGTTCTATTATCTGAAATCTTGTTAGAAGATCTTGAGATGAATCTCAATACTTTGTTTATGAATAGCTAAGAAAGTACAAAAAATGGTTTTAGGTGTGTAAATAAGATGTTTGTTTCATTTATCAAATTATCACATCGAATAAAAATACATTGTTGCTTTACTTAGTTATTTTGTCTTGCTAATATCAAAGTCCCACATCAACTACTTTTGGATCAGAAATAAACACTTGGCCTATAAATATTGATGTTTTCCAAGATTATGGTGCACTCTCTAATAAGCATATGAAATGTATGTGCCTTTGGGAGGAATGTGAGATCCATGTGAAATAGGTTAAGTGCCTTAGAAGCACACCTAACGTAGTATTTTTTTTTTGTCCACGTGGCGTGGATACGCCATCTTACATGGCGTTTTTTACATGGATGCGCCATGTAGTATGGTGTATTCACGTAGGATGAGCCAAAAAGGCTGGCACATCCATGTAGATTGCGCCAACACGCTTGGCACAATCTACGTGGATGCGCCAGCCTCTTTGGCGCATCCTACGTGGCCCTAAAAAAATTAAAAAATACTACGTAGGACAAAATGGTGGCAGTTTGATAAATAGTTTTAAAAAGGTGATATTTTGATAAATAGTTTAAAAAAAGTAGTATTTTGGTAATTAGTTTTGCCACAAATGACAATATGGTAAAAAAGCTCATATAGTGTTAGGAAAATTTGACTTGACCACCAGAGCTCATAGCATCTCTACGACTTAAGCATTACAATCCTAATCATTTAATACAATAAAAATCTCTTCAAATGTCTAATCTACAATCTAATTAAAACAAAACGAGTTCCAATTACCAAAAAACAAAAACAAAATAAATTCTTAAACTAAATCAGATGGATAAGATTGCATGCATACAGGTTATATGGTTTCTTAAGCATATGATATTGTTATATAATTGACCACTCAAATTGCCTTTGATTACTATAATACAGCAAGACATTGATTATTTTTCCTAAGCATTGGTAAATTTGATCCGCTACCAAACCTCAACTTTCCTTGAAACATCATACATAGTGCATTTTGCATATTACTTTCCATCTTTCATAATGCAAACTTAATAGGAATGAAATGCTAAAAAAGATTGGAGAATATTACATACCCTAATTTTTCTTGCCTGTTATTGTTGGTCATCTTCTATACTTCCCCACAGTCACCAGGGAGTGAGAGTAGATTATCTATAAACATAGAAATTTGTCGTTCAATACAATATGCACCATTCTTTAGTAGCACTTCTTCATCATTAACTTTCATTAATTCTAATCTTTCATTTAATCCAACAATTTCACCACCTCTGGTTAAGCATATTATCGAGTAAAATTCTTTGGTAGGAACCTCAGGCACATCAATGGACTTAATCCAGGATGACTACACTTTATATTCCTTTATCATCCATAACATAATTTGAGACATCCTTCGATTATGCTCTAATTCAAACCACTATAGTAACATCTTAAATCACCTGTTGCCATCGGTACCTCTGATAAATTCCTTTTTGTCAAATCAAAGGCAATGATTATGTCTTCATTTGTTTCATAATTGCAGAAAACCAACCAATGAAATTAAAGAGTAACCCAAATTGTGTTGGGAAAGAAAGAAGTGTGTACACAGCGGAAGTAACACACAAATGGGTAATAAAATCTTTCCCACTTGAAAGAACTTGTAAGGAACAAAATATACAGTCAACCAAAAATATCCACCAAAAGAAATATCCAAGAATGCACACACAAAAAATAAGCAAAGAGAACACAAATAATTTTAACGTGAAAACCCCCTCAATGTGAAAAGTAAAAACCACAGGACCTAGTCCAGAAAAATCTCCACTATAAAATCAATGAGTACAGCAAAGTGTCTCCCAAATAAACAAGGATATCACAACGGCCACTACTCACTACCAACAAAGTGAAAATTAACAAAGTAACAAAGCTCAAAACCCACAAAGGAGTACAAACAACCTAACAAGTGGAGATGGAGAAATAAGAATCTGACCATACAAGTAGAAGCTCACAATGCAAGGAACAACATACTAAAAAATCATCCAGACCGAATCACAAATGACCACCCAATATGAACACGCAAGATCAGCTCAAAGACTTTCTCTTTCCTTCTACGACGACGTTGTTTCTCTGATGATGGAAGAAAAATAGGTTTTGAAACCTTTTTAAAATCATCCTATCTCTTTTTTAAAAAAAAAAAACTATATGGTATGGGCCCCACTTAGTTGGACTCATCCAATAAACTCCCCCTCCAACTCAAGTGGAGGCAAATATCAAACCGACAACCAAACTACAATTTTTAAACTTCCCCCTCGATAGAGTCTTTGTCAACATGTCTGAACCATTATCATCAGTATGGATCTTCTCAAGTTCCAACAACTTAGAGTGCAGAACATCACGTATCCAATGATACCTCACATCAATATGTTTCGATCTATCATGGAATGTAGAATTTTTGCCAAGATGGATAACACTCTGACTATCACAAAACAAAACATACTTCTGCTGAGTAAAACCAAGTTCATGAATAAAATTTTTCATCCAAAGCAACTCCTTACAAGCCTCGGTAATAGTAATGAACTCAGCCTCAGTAGTAGACAATGCAACACACTTTTGCAACCTAGATTTCCAAGCCACAGCTCCCCCCGCAAAGGTAATCAAATAGCTAGAAGTAGAGTTTCTAGAGTCAACATCCCCTGCCAAGTCTGAATCTGTATAACCACAAAGAACAGGTTTTTCAATTCCAAAACAAAGTTTCAAACTAGAAATACCCCGGAGATATCTTAATATCCACTTCACAGCTTTCTAATGCTCTTTACTAGGATTGGAAAGAAAACGACTAACCATACCAACTACATGAGATATATCAGGCCTTGTGCAAATAATTGCATACATCAAACTTCCTACTACAGATGCATAAAGAACACGTTGCATGTCTTGTTTCTCTTCATCACTAGAAGGAGTTTGTCTAGTGCTAAGCCTAAAATGTAAAGCAAGAAGTGTGCTTACAACTTTAACTTTATCCAAGTGAAACCGTTGAAGTACTTTCTCAATGTACTTCTCCTGAGATAACCACAACTTCTTGGCCACTCTATCACAAGTAATCTGCATGCCAAGAATATGTCTTACTGGTCCTAAGTCTTTCATTGCAAAAGACTTACTATGTTCCTTTTTCAACTTGTCAATTCTAGAAGAATTATGACTAACAATCAACATATCATCAATATAGAGTAATAAAATGATAAATTCATTATCAGAAAATTTCTGCACAAACACACAATGATCAGAAGTAGTCTTCTTGAATCCCTGCTGAATCATAACAGACTCAAACTTCTTGTACCGTTGTCTCGGGGCTTGTTTCAAGCCATACAAACTTTTCTTCAACCTGCAGACATAATTTTCTTTACTCTTCATCACAAAACCCTTAGGTTGCTCCATGCAAATCTCCTTCTCCAAATCGCCATGATGGAAGGCAGTTTTCACATCCATCTGCTCAACCTCTAAATCAAGACTGGCTGCCAAACTAAGAACAACTTAGATAGAAGACATTTTAACAACCGGTGAGAAGATCTCCTCAAAATCATTCCCATTTTTTTGACGGTAGTCTTTGACAACTAATCTAGCTTCGTATCTCAAAGTGGAAGTATTCTCATCATTCTTCAACTTGTAAACCCACCGATTTTGCAAAGCTTTATTGTCATTAGGCAACTTGACCAGCTCAAAAGTATAGTTGTCAAGCAAAGATCTTATCTCATCATTCATTGCTGCAACCCATTCTGCTTTCTACTCACTCTCCATAGCCTCTTCGCAACACTCAGGTTCTCCCTCGTCAGTAAGGAGCACATATTTATCAGATGAGTAACAGGTAAAAGGAATAAGATGTCTGGAAGACCTCCTAAGTGAAACAACAGGTTCATCAACAACCTCATGAGCAGAAGTATCTACCTCATCAGCAACATTATCAACAACATCCTCAACCTGATCACCCTGAATATGATTATGCACATCATCATGATCGCCAAAGCCAACTACATCAAGCATATGAGGCTTAGGAACTGGATCAATATCAATCAAACCATCAGTACTCGAAGACTCTGACTTCTTTACCTTATCAATATCTTCAATAGTCTGATCCTCCATAAAAATAACATCATGGCTTCTAACAAGCTTCTTCTCAACTGGATCATACAACCTATAGTCAAACTCATCATGACCATAGCCAATGAAGATGCACTGCCTAATCTTGACATCTAACTTGGATTTCTCATCTTTGGGCACATGTACAAATGCTCTATACCCAAAGACACGTAAGTGGTCATAGGAAACATCCTTTCCATACCACATCCTGTTAGGAACATTAGCTTGCAAAGCAATAGTAGGAGATAAATTAATAACATGTGCAATAGTATATAAAGCATCACCCCAAAAAGATCCAGGTAACTTTGCTTCAAGAAACAAACATCTAACTCTCTCCATCAAAGTCTTGTTCATCCTTTCTGTCAGGCCATTAAGCTGAGGAGTCTTAGGGGCATCTTCTGGTGTCTAATACCCTGCTGTCTACAGTACTCATCAAATGGTCAGCAATATTCACCACCATTATCAGTGCGAACACATTTCAGTTTCTTCCATGTTTCTCTCTCAACAGAAGCCTGAAACTGCTTAAAGACACCAAGCACCTGGTCCTTAGTCTTCAAGGCATAAACTTAAAGTTTCCTTGAATGATCATCAATGAAAGTCATAAAGTAAAGTGCACCACTAAATGTTCTAGTCCTCGTTGGACCACAAAGATTTGAATGCACCAACTCAAGCACCTCTGATTTCCTAGAAGGAGGATGACTCTTGAAAGAGACTCTATTCTGCTTCCCAGCTAAACAATGAGCACACTTTTCCAAACTTGCACCCTTCAAACCTGAAAGTAGATTCCTTTTGGCCAAAGTATCAAGTCTCTTCTCACTAATGTGGCTAAGTCTCTTATGCCATAACTTTGACTAGTTATTACACTAAACTATATTAGCAGCATCAACAGAAACTGAAGCCTTGGTCCAATACAAACTTGAATACTTCTTTCCATGTGCCACAACTAAAGAATCCTTAGAGAGTTTCTAATGTCCACCACCAAAGGTACTAAAATAGTCATCATCATCAAGAACACTAACAGAAATCATATGCAAACGAATGTCTGGTGCGTGTCTGACATTCTTCAAAAATAACTTTGTCTCATTACTGGTTTCCAAACAAACATTGCCAATGTCAATCACCTTTGACATACCATCATTACCCATTTTCAAAACCCCATAATCACCAGGAGTATAAGATGTGAAGAAATCCTTCTTAGATGTCACATGAAAACTGGCACCATTGTCAATAACCCAGTTGGTCTTATCACAGGCAACATCAATCAAATTTTCATCACAGATAATCACAAGATCTCCTCCAGTAGTGGTGGCAACACGATCATCATTGTCATTATGCTTCTTTTATTGCTTGTCCTTGTTACCCTTGTTCTCTTTTTTTCCATCGGTAGCAGAACCTTTGGACATGTCCTTTTTTACTACAATAATCACACTCAAGGTTTTTGTATTTAGACTTTGATTTGCTTCTACTCTTACTTTTTCCTTTATTGCCTTGTCCCCGATCTCTCTTAATGTTTCTCTCCCTGTTTTCAAGAACCAAAACCTCTTGTGAAGAGGACGCCGGCTAAGTTCGTCGTCTGACTTCTTCATTCAAAACAACAGTCTTTACATAATTCATGGTCATAGCACCTCTAGGAATAGAACTAGTCAAAGTGACTTTGAGATTTTCCCAAGAATCAGGTAGAGTATTAAGCAACCAAAGTCCCAAAATTTCATCTTCAAATTTCACACCCATGCTGGACAACTGGTCAAAGCATCCCTGAAAATTACTCAAGTGATCAGAAATAGAACTACCATCCTTGTAACTCAAGTTCATGGCCTGCTTCAACAAAAACAATTTATTGTTCCCAGATTTAGAGGTATACAAGGTCTCAAGCTTATCCCACAAAGTTCTGACATGTGAATCATTAACAATATGATTCAAAACATTATCATCTACCCATTGCTGAATAAAACCACAAACCATCTCATGCTCAAAAGCCCAATCTTCATCAAATTTAGCCTCATGTTTTGCAGTAGCAAACACCGGTAAATATAATTTTTTCACACATAATAAATCTTTCATCTTTCCTTTCCACTTATGGTAATTTGTGTCATTCAAACTAATTATTCTACTGTAATTTAGCTCCATCATTCAATCAAGCAAGCAAACAAATAAATTTCTCTGATGCCAGTTGTTGGGAAAGAAAGGAGCGTGTACACAGCGGAAGTAACAACACACAAATGGACAATAAAATTTTTTCCACTTGAAAGAACCTGTGAGGAGCAAAATATGCAGCCAACCAAAAATATCCACCAAAAGATATATCCAAGAATGCACAAAAAAAATAGACAAAGAGAACACATATAATTTTAATGTGAAAAACGCACTCAATGTGAGAAGTAAAAACCACGGGACCTAGTCCAGAAAAATTTCTACTATAAAATCAATGAGTACAGCAAAGTGTCTCCCAATAAATAAGGATATCACAACGGCCACTACTCACTACCAACAAAGTGAAAATTAATAAAGTAACAAAGCTCAAAACCCACAAAGGGGTACAAACAGCCTAACAAGTAGAGATAGAGAAATAAAAGTATGACCATACAAGTAAAAGCTCACAATGCAAGGAATAACATACTAAAAAATCATCTAGATCGGACCACAAATAACCACCCAATATGAACGCACAAGATTAGCTCAAAGACTTTCTGTTTCCCTCTACGACAACGCTATTTCTCTGATGATGGAAGAAAAATAGGTTTTGAAACCTTTTTAAAATCATCCTATCTCTTTTTTTTAAAAAAAAAACTATATGGTATGGGCCCCACTTAGTTGGACCCATCCAATAAATTGATTATTATTAAAAGTCTCACATCGTCTGTTTCAATATTTCGGGTGCAGTTTATATATCTGTTGGGTCACTCCACTTAATACCAATTGATTTTAGGTTGGAATCTCACATGGTATCAGAACTAAGATCTTATTTTTGTCGCCTACTTCGTTAGACTTGTTTCTGTCTACTTCATTAGGCTCGCCTGTCTCAATATTTCAAGTGCGATTTATATATCTGTTGGGTCACTCTACTTAATGTCAATTGGTTTTAGGTAGGTAGGTAAATGGGTACACTCAATTTCTTTCCATGTATTGGTTCTCCGGAAAAAAAAACTCCAAGTGGACTACCAAATTAGCACCTGCATGAAAATTAAATGGAAATGGACCTGCACCATAGTCTAACGATGCTATAACAATCAAGTAGTCATCCATGGTATGCGTCGTACCCAAAACCATATAAAAATATGAACTTATTGAAACTCTGATATAATTTTGACGAAATAGCATAGTATGATAGTTGTTTGAGGACACTGTTTGATGGATTCCATAGAAAGAGATATGGGTAATTCATTAACACTATGGATGATAAGTAATGAGGAGAAGGGAAAGGACATGAAGAGAAGGGAAATAACTTTTCTTATTTGAAAATTTTAAAATACATAAGAAAGAAACGAAATACATGAAGAATTATTTTTTCTCTCTTTCCCTCAAATATCTAACTTTTGTTCCTCTCAAAATTGAGATGAAATGAGGAGAATACATAGATAATGAAGTTTTGTTCCGTTCCATTAATGAAACTTCCAAATAGAGAGAATAGTAATTATATTTCATTCTTTCTTTCTTTTTTTCCGATCCATTTTCACTTATTCTGATCTGTTCCATGAATAAAAAAACATTCAAACACAACGTAAGAGTATAAACCCTCTGCAAGAACCCATAATGTTAAAAGAACCAAAAGACATTAGAAGCGGGAAATCCAAACTTTGCTACAGCAGAATCATCATGAAGTGATATGTCCAAATCTAGGGCTCGAGCTTGGAAGCGAGAAGGTGTTAAGTAATTAGTGTATGGGTGGATGCGGCAGATAGTTCAAAATGTGATTTTGCAAATTGAGGATCAGAGATAAAAGAGAACCATGACTTGGAGACACACCTGAAACGCAAGAGAGACTTGACGGGCAACCTCAATAGGATTTCCAATATCAAGTCCTCAGTAAGGTTATTGTCATTCCCCATGCTCCTTTAGTCCTGTTATTGGAATTCGAGCAGATGGTTGAGACGAGCATTCACAATTCACTTCTTCGGAGAATAGATGAGCATCTCTTTCAAGAAAAGATTGAACACGCCCATCTTTTTGAAAGCAATACAATGGCTGGCAGGTTATGAAAGCTTAGGACTTAGCGATTGCTAGTATGGCTATTTGATGATCTACAAGCAAACCATGCCTTGTTTAAGAATGAATATTGTAGCTTGTAACCAAATAATAAAAATAATAGTAAAAAAAATCGAATATTCTAGCTGGGGCCTGTTTAAATTATTAAAAATCATGTTATTTTGTTGGGGTATTCCATTCTAATGGTTTTATGTAGTTGTAATATAAATTCATGAGACAGAATTTTAGTATATTCTGGTAATATATATATATATATATATATATATATATATATATATATATATATAGGGGAGAATCCACTTTTACACCCAAGTATAAATAAAAAAGACTTACACTCAATCTTATACCTTTCACGTTATTGTGATCATGTGACTACCATTTATACCTTTCACTTTATTGTGATTATGTGACTATCATTTATCTCCTATCGTAACCACAAAATCACAATAAAATGAAAGGTGTAAGTTTGGATGTAAATCTTTTTTACTTATACTAGGTGTAAGTGGATCCCTTCCCTATATATATATATATAAATGAAATGTGTAAGATTAGATATAAGTCTTTTTTACTTATACTAAGTGTAAGTAGAATAAATCTAGTGAGAGGAGTTTTTATTGTGAGAGGATGAGAGGAATAAATCTTGACCATACAACCATACATGGATGATCAAGATTAAACGTTACTTAAAGATCATGTGACCACTTAAAAAAGTCATATGCATTTATGTTCTAATATTGACTATTCATATAAGATCTAATGGTCAACATTTACTCCTCTCACCTCTCACAATAAACACTCTTCTCACCAGAGTAAGATCCTATATATATATATATATATATATATATATATATATATATATATATATATATATATATATATATATATATATATATCAGCTTACACCAGAGTAAACATTTTACTCTTACACCCACTTTTAACCATTGATTTTAAGCGCATCTAACGGTGCAAAATAGTTCACTAAAATTCCTCACGTGACTTGGTTTTTCATTTTCTCCACTTTCTCTCTCCCCGATGACACAGCCTCTGTCACCTCCCCAAAACCCCTTTTTTCTTCCAAACCCTCTTTTTCTTCCGTAAAAGGCAATTCTCAACCGAAGCTTTTTCGTATATTTCATACACGACAATTCTCCAAGAGAAAACAACATCTTTTGTTGGACGAAAAAGAGGAAAAACGCAAAGCCAAACGTGAGTCAAAATTTTTTTGTCTTTTTTCTTTGGAAAATACTATTTGTCATGAACGTTTTTCGTGAAAACTCATAGGAACAAATTGAAAGAATTTCCATTTTGATTTGTGTCTCTTTATCATTTGTCTTTTCAAATATTTATAAGGAAAAATGGTTGGTTATAATTTTCCCACCTCATTCGTGATTCTGTTTGTATGACACCTTTCATACCATATAACATTGTTGTTTTGTTTTTTTATCTTTTAAATGTTTTGACTAACAATTTTATAATTAGTTTACCTTTTATATTAATTAATGTAATTTTAATTTTTGTTAATTTTCTTGAATTAGATCAATCCTTTGATAAGTTGTCACAAATTAGGCCAATCTTAATTTAATTTTTATTCAATTTATTATTTCAGGCTAGCAAATAATGGATATGAACTCAATCAATTTGTCTCACATGAATATGAAAACTAATCTCAATTCGGACAATAGACAGGTAATAGGTTCTGACTTTCTTGATATGCCACAATCTTTTATTATTGAAGAACACATTGTTGAGCCTCATGTTGGATTGGAATTTGATTCTTTGGAAAAAGTTGAGGAATTTTATACATTATTTGCTAAGGCAAAGGGATTTGGGATTCGTACTCGCTCTAGTAAAAAGAATTATTGTATTTTTGTATGTGTTAGGGAAGGTGAACACAAGGTGAAAAGTGGTGAAAATAGAAAAATTGATGGCAACATGGAAAAAGTTAAGAAGAAGTGTTCAACCATACGCATAGGATGTCAAGCATCACTTAGTGTGTCAAGGGATAAGAAGCGAGACATATGGGTTATAAAATCTTTTGACAATAATCATAATCATGTCATGGCTAGTCCTAAAAGTGTGTCTTATTTGAGATGTCATAGAAAAATGAATGATGCTGCAAAAAACCTTGTTGAAAAGTTTAGTGAAGAAGGTTTGCCTACTGGAAAGGTTGTTGCAATGTTTAATGGTAGTAATTTATCTTTTTCTAATAGAGACTGCTGCAATCATATGAGAAATGTTCGGATGAAGAATTTGGATATTGGAGATGCACAAGCTGTTTTTAATTATTGCAAACAAAAACAAGCTCAAAATTCTGATTTTTTCTATGCAATACAATGTGACGATGATGCTAGAATGATAAATTTTTTTTGGGTGGATGCTAGATCAAGGTTAGCTTATCAACATTTTGGAAATGTTGTTACTTTTGATACAACATATAAAACCAACAAATATAGCATGCCATTTGCCCCATTTACTGGGTTGAACCATCATCTTCAATCAATTTTATTTGGTTGTGCATTATTACAAGATGAATCTGTGACATCTTTTATATGGTTATTTCAAACTTGGCTTGAAGCAATGAATGGAAAGAAGCCAGTGTCCATTATAACTGATCAGGATTTAGCTATTGGAGCTGTTGTGGCCAAAGTATTTCCAGAAACTCGCCATCGTCTATGTCTGTGGCACATTAGAAAGAAATTTCCTGAAAAACTTTTACACATATATCACAAAAATTCAACATTCAAGCGTGAGCTGAAGAGGTGCATTCGAGAATCGTCAACTATCAAGGATTTTGAAGATGATTGGCAGCGTATAATGGTTGAGTACGAATTGCAGGAAAATGAATGGCTTCAAAGGTTATTTGAGATTAGAGAGTCATGGATACCTATTTATAATAGAAGCACCTTTTTTGCTAGTATGAATATTACGCAAAGAAGTGAGAGCATCGATTTTTTTTTATTCCCTTATTGATGCAACCACAACACTACGAGACTTTGTGATAAAATTTGATAAGGCAATTGACAATCGTTATGAGGTTTAAAGAATAGAGGACTTTGAGTCTAGACACAAATCACACATTTTGAGTATTGGTTCAAAAATTGAGGAGCACGTTGCATCAATCTATACTAGAAACGTGTTGGAAAGTATCATGATGAGCTTGCAAGTGTTAGTCATTTTACAAAGGAGAAGATTGACAAAATGGGTCACAATGTAAGTATCGAGTATCTAATTGTTTTAATGCTCGAGATGCATTCATTGTTGATGTAAATTTAGAGTCAAAGAATGCTACATGTGGTTGTCAACTTTATGAATTTATAGGAATACTATGTAGGCACATTTTGGTAATTTTCCAAGCAAAAAATATTGTTCGAATTCCTAGTCAGTATATTTTGCAGCGTTGGACAAAAGAAGCCAACATAAGTATTGAAGTGGGTGACATTGATATTCAAAATCATGAATCAGATGTTTTGCGAAGTATGCATGTGCAGCGTCAATTTAACAAATTCTCTGATTTGGCTAAAAAATCAGAAGATGCCTACAAGTTTATTATGATAGAACTTGATCATGTTTATAACATAGTTGCTGCAATGGAAACAAAAATGTCTGATATCAATGAAACTCTTCTAGAGTCAAACTAACAAAATTTGATGTGTGATACATTGCATGAGGTTTCAAATTTCAATATCAAAGACCCACACATATCACAAACAAAAGGTAGAAGAAGGAAGGAGTCTGATAAAGTGGCTCCAGCAGTAAGGTTTAAAAGTGGGCTTGAATTGTCAATAAACAAGTCCTTAGTTAAAAGGAGAGCATGCAAATCTTGTGGAGAATATGGTCACTATCAATCAACATGCAAAAAAAAAGACAACTTAGTGTAAGTAATATTGGATTGAATTTATTTATTTATTTATTTTGTTATTTAAACTTTCGATATTAGTTATACTTATATGCTTATAATGTTAGTCTATCTTTTGGTGCAGATGTGGAAGATTACAGTTGTGGTTGTTGGATTCGTGATAGCTTTTACATTGAGGATGCTTTCTATTTTGGGAACTCATGCTTTTTTTTTTGTCATATACTAGCAAACATATTTATTTGTTGGAATTATACTGTTACTAGTTTATTGTTTTATGGTCAAATGCTTCATTTTTATTGTAATGGTTTTATCCTTTCTCCTCATTTATAATGGGTTTAGAAGAGTTTGCAGAAAATCAGGTTGGGAATTAAAATTTACTATGTATCAATTGTCTTTTCGATTAAAATCAGATTGGGTACTTTTTGGAGTTGATCATAGTAGTTATTTGAGTGTAAAGATTACGTCATGTGAATTTTCTAGTTGGTTTGCTAATACAATTTATTGATCAACCAACATTTGTGCTAATTGGTATAATGACAGAAGAGCAAGATAATAGCCTTGCTTAGATAATGATACTCAAAAGGGTGGACAATAGCCTTGCTCTGATAGCAAAAATAAAGTCAATTCTTCAACAACATCATGATAGCAAAAATTGGTAATACACCATTTTCATTGTATTAATCAATTCTACTTCCAACTGGGGGAGAAAATCATAACTTGTGTAATCTCGTCTCTCTTAATATGTATAAAAAGAAAACAATAGGCCATAAGAATGAAGGCAAATACAAGACAGATGAAATTTACAAATTTAAACTATTCTAAGTTTCTAACTTCTAATCACTTTGCTCTTGGCAGCCTTGATCACTTTGCTCTTGGCATCCTTGATCAATATTTGTCTCTAACATCGTACTTTTCACCAATTTCTATCCCATAAAAAAATTACCTGCATATGAAACAAGACATCATGCAATTGATTAAAACTGGCACACAACATAGGTAACAAGTCACTTTTATTGCTGCTTTATACATAAGCTAATTGCACGAGTGTTGTGAGTGAGGTATATTTTCTGAGTGAGCCTTCAACTTTTGATGCACTAATTTATAAACACTAATTTGATGCACTAAATTCAATGTGATAATGATGGCTTTTCACCAGTGTGAAATCCCAAGTATATAGATTGCCATTGAAAGGAAAAGGGTATCATTCAATATAGGTCTTTTTGGCTCTAAAGTTTGGGTAAAGGTGCAAGCATGCTATGTAATCAGATACCAAATTTAAAGTTTTATGAGATGCAGACATAACAAATCATGGACTTAAGATTACTCACTACACCAGTTTTCTCATCAACAATTACCAGAAAAAAGTGCACCATGCACTCTCTAGAATCTCACTTTCTCTTTCAAAATTATTTTATTTACAATATTTTAACCTTTTATATTTTATTATGTTAAAACTTAAATTTGTTTTATTATTTATATTTATTTTTAGGCTAAAACACAGAATGTTTTTTTCGCAAGAAAACTTTCAAACACCTTTCCGTTCATTAGCAAAACTACTACAAAAGTTTCTCAAAGCCAAAAATACTAGCTTCGGAAACTCTTTAGTTCTCAAAGCCAAAAACAGATCCTAAAGCATCTACCACACAAACAGCTTTTGGTACTTGCGCTTTTTTTTTCATAAGCCCATCTAAAGACACTTTTTTAATAGTTTAAGTGCTTTCTTTTTTTAATGAAGAAAGTGTTTTTAATCCAAGAAAAAGTCAACCCAAATGGGCTCCTAAGACCATCATAGTTAACTAAATCTAATGAGATGTTCCTTGCCCCATAAAATTCTACATGTAAATAAATTTTAATCTACAAAGCAAGGGCTATATTTTCTTACCCAAAAAAAAAGCAAGGGCTATATTTTGGACAGCAACAAAGCTAGCTCCTCATCAGATACCTTAACTTCAACGTAAGCTCCCAATGATGCAGCAAGTCTTGCAGCTATTTGATGTTTACACTGGAATACCAAAAAAAAAAAAACACGCATATTGTATATTTAAGCATCAGAATAATAATAAAGATGTTTATAAGCAATTGAAGATAATCGAATAATGAATAAGGAAGTTTCTGGCCTTACACAAAGTTGTTCTCCTCTGTTCACAACATCATAGAAGAAAGAATAACAAGCACAAAAGTTTTCAGCAAAACAAAGATACTGGTCTTTCCTTCGGGATTCTCCCGTAACCTAAACAAGTGGAGTGGGAAATACATAATTTGAATCAAACATCTGAATGAATAATACATGGAAGCTCAGTACGCAACACATTTCAACGACTCAAGTTTTTCATCAAACAAGTTATATGCAATGATTCAAATACAATTAAGCCCATTGAATAGATTGCAACTGGTTACCCATTGATTGAGATTCAGGATGAAAACAATAATAAGAGAAGAACAGAATCACAAATGAGGTGGGAAAATTATAACCAACCATTTTTCCTTATAAATATTTGAAAAGACAAATGATAAAGAGACACAAATCAAAATGGAAATTCTTTCAATTTGTTCCTGTGCGTTTTCACGAAAAACGTTCATGACAAATAGTATTTTCCAAAGCAAAAAGACAAAAAAAAAATTGACTCACGTTTGGCTTTGCGTTTTTCCTCTTTTTCGTCCAACAAAAGATGTTGTTTTCTCTTCGAGAATTGCCTTGTATGAAATATACTAAAAAGCTTCGGTTGAGAATTGCCTTTTACGGAAGAAAAAGAGGGTTTGGAAGAGGGGAATTTTAGTGAACTATTTTGCACCGGTAGGTGAGCTTAAAATCAATGGTTAAAAGTGAGTGTAAGAGTAAAATGTTTACTATGATGTAAGCCGATTCCCGTCATATATATATATATATATATTCATTCATGAGATAGAACAAACAATCTAAAATAAATTTGCATCGGTAAGATTTACTATTTCAATAATCTTTTAATGTTGATACTATTTGTGATTAAAATTATATCTGACCAATTAGTCAAATGACTTAGATTAATCCTGCAAACTTCTGAGTCCCAACAACTCAAGCCATACGTTAAGGAAATGATTATGTCCTTCAGTTGTAAGTTCTTAAGATTACTAAAGAAAATTCTTAGTTGAAAAACAATCTGACCAAACTCTTGTTGCTTCGATTAACATTTGTAATTTTGAACGAAAAGCTAAAAACAATTAAACTAATAAATAAAGTAAGACATGGGATGCTGCAAAGTAAAACTGTGAGTCAAAAGAGTAGAAGCAATAGTAGGAAATGAACTTTAGAAAAAAAAAATAATATATTGAATTGATGATTGTGTTGTATGTACATTTGAATTTCTTAACATAATTTTGAATTACGGTTAACTCTCTCTCTCTCTTTACGAATCCTAACGCTAGTTACTTTTCTTTTCTTTCTTTTTCATCCACCGGAGGGGGGTGATTTGGGTCATTTTTTGTAGAATACCCCTCTAGCCTTGTATCTAAACACATAGATCATTCGTGTCACGCGCGGCGGTGTTTTTCTCATTTTGATGCTCGTTTGATATCTTGTTGCGGTAGTTTGTCTTGTTGTAATGTTCGTTTTTGATTAGATAGATCGAACATCCATTCTGATTCAATCAAGACTTGACATCAACGTTACGGATCCGGATGCGTGGGTATTCCTGGTCACTTTGATTTTGTCACATTTGTAGATATTTTGCCGTGTTATGGTATTAACCTGGGTGCTGTGAGTTTGTTCGCAGATTCATCCTTTTCAGTTTTTAGCAATGTTGAATTTATGTTCTTCTCGATGTATTATACCAATTTGAATGAATGAATATCTTTTTTAGTAAAAAAAAAACATTATTTATAAACAAAAATTGAGACGTTAGTAGCCTTATACACCATTTGTCACTTTCTATTAATGCTCCTATATTTATGCTAAATGGCTAATAACATACCCGCCCGCTAATTTGCCCTTGGCTGACCACTATGGGTGTGTTTAGTTTATAGTTGGAATATTTTAAAAGTAAATTTAGAACATTGAAAGATGTGTTAATATATTTGGTAAAAATTTTTGTTAGTAAAATTTAGTTAACTTCGATGAAAAATAATCTTCAAATTTCAGTTGGAGTGAAAGTAAAAATTTCTTACTTTTCTATTAGGCAGAAGTCCGTTGAAGAATATTTTCCCTTTCAATCTTGCTTCAAAAGTAATTTTAATCTTTAATTCAAACAACATTTATTTTGTCAAACTTATTTTTGAGATAAAAATTCTTAAACATAAATCACGTTACTATAAATTCACTTTCAACTAAACTTAAGTTTATAAAATCAAGTTGATTCAAATTTAAGTTTATCAACTTTAATCCAAACACACACTATAACTAATCTTGTCTAAATACAATGCATTAGTTAGCTATAGAACCAATCTGTTATCCTATAAATCCCAGAAACAGTTATTTTCACCATCCTTTGTGAAAATATTTAATCAACCGTTCCAAGCAGCTATCAACATTCTTCTTATCCACTTAAATTGGTTGTTCCTATTTTTAAGTAACTTAGCTTGATTTGGTCAACAACGCTTAATAGCTTCTTATCTACTCAATGCCTCCGAACATACTCCAACATATTTTGGGCCTCAACTGAGACGTTTTTTACTCCACAAACTCAGCTCATACTAGGCCCAAAATTAGTTTGTTTCTATTAGAGGCCCACTGAATTGTTTAAGCTAATTTCATCCATTTGCCTTGATCAAAAACTCAGTATTCTACATCGGCTAATTTAGTTTATCTAATATTTTTTAGTGTTAACATATACTAATTTTTTTTTTTAAGGTTTAGGAGTGTAAGACCCATTTTGTGGTTCTAGCAGAAGGGTCGCTTACTAGATCCTTAGATGACCTCTAACGAGATCTAAAAAAGGGGGTGAGAGATAAGAGAAGAGAAAGTGAGATGAAGAGCATTTGTGTAAATTAAACCTCGTTACTCTCCCCACTAATATTTTGATTTGAAATAATTTTAAGTCAAATTATATAGTGTTTTTTCTACAAAATGTAATAGTTGAGATCTGTTTATTATCTTGCCACACTTAATTTCTTTCATTTTAAGAAACACATATACAATATAGGACACATATATGACACAACAAATTTTGAAAACTATAGCACACGACACATCTACAGTACAACATATAAAATTAATACAAGATTAACATAAAAACATAAATTTTAAATATATTTAATATATAAACACAAGAACAAAACTTAACTTCAATTCTTTCTCTCCAAACCTTCTCTTCAACTCCTTTAATCACCTTTTATTTGTTTATTAACTCAATTAAATGAAGTTGAAAATAATAACTGGATGGTGATTAAAAGAATTTAAGTAAAAAGGTTGGAGTCAAGTTTTGTTCTAAATACAAATCTAAACACATGCACTTGTTTAAATTAGAAACATTACTACATAGTCATTCCTAACACAAATATTAAAGACAAAATTAAAACACCAACGTCAATCGGAGTATCTAAAAAGTGTCCAAAGAGTACTCGTCACAACACATTATCCTACATTGTTATGGTAACATTTGGAAGTGTTCGTGCTTCATTGCTTTCATTCCAAACAGTAGCGGATCTTGAAAATAAGTTTTGAAGTGGCCAAAGTAATAATACATTTTTATATTTTTTTTAGAAAATAACATTTTTATATATTTGTGCCTTCTCAAATTATGTTTAAAATAATTAACATTTACTATTTCATGTCTTAACAAGATCCGCCTTTGATTCCAAAAAAAAGGCCCAAAAAACCACTACTTGACAAATTTCATTGTCATTAGAATTTTGCAATAAATGATCTACCCAATACAATAAGGGGCAACATTGTAATGTTTCGTGATTTTTCATCAAAATGTATCTTTCCCGTCATAATTTACCCCGTATTTGTAACAAAATGTTTTTTCTTTTAACTATAAACTATAGATTCATTTAATCAAAAGTCAAGTGACACTTACAATTTTAATAAAATCAATAAATCTATTAAGAAGAAAAAATTAGATAAAATCTTCACCTAAAACTAACCCATAATATATAGCTTTTTTTCTTGGTCTATAAATTATCGACGACGACGCAGCTTCACCGTAAAGATTAAGTGTGTGTTTGGTTTGTAGTTAGGATTTTCAAAAGTGAGTTATAACGTAATACGATGACGTTATTTTTTTTCGGTTTCAACATACTTTTCCTTCCAAAAGTAAGTTGGGACCAAAGAATAATTTTTTTTTTGTGATTAAAAACAATCTTAACTCACTTTTGAAACAAAAGTTCCCAAACATAAATTAATATCGCAAACTCACTTTCAACCAAACTTAAGTTTGCAAACACACTTTCAACTAAACTTAAGTTTACCAATGCAATTTAACACATAACGTAATATCGTTTGAAGTGATTATCACATCTTTTATTTTAATAGATCTAAATGTATTACTATTATTTAAGGTCAAAGCATTAGATTGACTTAAAAAAATTAGGATTAAAAAATTTAAATTTATCATAACATAAAATATATGTGAAAAACTAACCAAACTTTTCAAGTCTTTCTTTGTGAAAGTAACTGCTACTTTTTTTTTACAAATAGCAAGATATATTTTCATATAGCAAATGGAGTTGCATGCACATCACAGTTGAGAGAGGGAAACAAAGAGAGAGAGAGGGGAAGAAAAATGATTGAAGTATTTTTGATCTTGGTTCGAAGTATTTCTGTAACCTCACAATAATTGTTGTGAGATTAATTTTTACATTAAGAGTAATAATTAGATAAAATTCTTTTCAAAGTGATAATTTGAAAATTCAAATTTTTAACATTGCAGATAAAATTTGCCTAAGAACACAATCTACTTTTACTGTAACTAATCACTCTTAGATAAATAACTCAAGTATTGAGTCTTATAAAATTAAATTGAATGTATAATTCATGGAAAAATGGTGCTCTATTGGATGAAGTCCAATAGGTCCTACAGGCTATTTGTTCAAAGGAACTCAACAGATATTTATAACGTATCATATTGTTGATTCCCCCCCCCCCCCCCCCCTCTTTCGAGGCTACTAGCGGGTAGCTTAGGAATCTCGGCTAAGAAAATGCAAAGGAGAAATTAGAGGTTTTAGTTAGCTACACAAGACACCCTTAAATTTTCAATCAAAGATATTTAGATGTCATCAACTAGCCAATTTTTTTTCATGTTAATTACTACTCTCGAATCCACAAATGCAATTTTCACGTCTTCATCATTAATATCATTACCATTATAATTTCTAACTCATTATAATTTTTATGGCGAAAAGGAAGCTAAGAAAAGCAGTGGTTTTTCACGTTTGAAAGGATCAATATTACATGTGTTGCTTTGTTGTTGCTATGCATATTAGTAAATAAGTGAGCTTTCTATGGAGCCCCATTGAAGCAGATAATACATCTATTAAGTGTTCAAGTAATTGTTTAAGGAAAGAAGTGTTTCAAGATCGGAGTCACTGGCTTGCATCAATATACGGAGAAATTTATAATTAGACTAGGAGCGAATCCCCCGTCGATTCAAATTATGGTTGTCCATAAATATGGCGTCATATGCCAGTTTTAATGAGTTAGACATGGTTTTATTGAGTTAGACTTATTCACTAGAGGTGTCAAGGACACACTAGTTAGTCTAGTTCCTGTCAAAACAATAATGTCCCGTGGTGGTTCAGAGAGAGCAACTTTGTACACCATATTTAAATACGCGTTTTACACTTTCATTTCAAGAGTACTGATACATTAGAGGAATATAGAAAGAAGTCTTTTTATTTCTTTCTATACAACTTTGCACCCCATGTTAACTTACCAACTCTCAATCTCAAACCTAACTAAACTCTAACCATATTAACATTTTCAAAAAAATACTCAATGACAAACCACCAAAACGCAAAAATGAGCAAAAACTGGAGAGAAACACTTCCCTATAAGGAAACTCTATTTGCTCAACCCTTCAGCCTTAGCTCCCACCTTGAATACATTAACAGATCAGCTACCTGTGCAGCAAATCAATCAAAATGCTCCAAGCTTCTGAAGCTTTGTGGCAACATACTTCGGAATATAACTATGGTACAAAATCTACTTCCTTCTGTTATCCTTCCTAAATATATGCAGCACCAGAGTCATACATGCAAATTTTAACATCAACAGCAACCAAGTTGGGCTTTAGTAACTCTGCATCTGATATAATGTTAATTTGTCTCCAAGCTCACAGGAGGGCCATCCTTCGGAGGGCTTCCAGGAGAATCACTTGAATGTAACTCACTTGGCCTAAGTGCCTGAATATTTAGATTGTTGGAGGGAAGATGCTCTTGTATGATCTACAGGGAAGTATGAACATACTCACAGTCAGTTAGGCCATTATTATAAGTAGTAGAAAAGAAAGAACAAAACGGTTAATTAATATGTTCAATCATCATTACACTTCAGGAGACAACAAATCTAAAGGAAAAAAGAAAGATAAAAACTAATAGTTCCAAATATAAATTTCCTGTGAAGAAAATCACACAAATACACCAGTTTATGTTTTCCAATCACTGCTCTATACACAGTTATATCTAACATTACCTGATCACCAGCGTCTGGACCCTCTGAGTGGAAGACAATAGGGCGGCAGCGCTTATCTTCATTCATCAAACTTGAATTTTGGAAGTGGCTCACAAGGGCAGTCTTTCCTTGGATTCTAGCATATGCCAAAGAAGCAACTTTTTCACTGTTAAACTTCTCCCATTTCTTCCCATTGAATGTCTGCAAAATCAAACACATTGATGAATCTGCCATTTAAATTAGGGGGGGGGGAATCATTAGGCTTTTCTAATTACCCTTTCTTTAATAAATGCCAGGATATCATTAACTGCTAAATTAATTATAATAAGATAAAGAAAAGGGTCAGAAAACTTGACCCAAACAAGACAATTTTCATTGAGGAAATCGATAGAAATATGGAGAAAAAAGTGCAGAGCCAAAAAAAAAATCCTATAAAAACCTCGTAGAATGGAATAATAAGCGAGGGTGACAGCATGTTGATAAATGCATAACCCACATTGCATTTATTCTGCAATTAGAAGCAAAAAAATAATCAGCTTCATAAAGTTTGAAAGAAGTCAGGAATCAAAAGGCAACTCAAGGAAAAAAAATAGACAACTCGCTAAAAGAACACAACATATACCTTAAAGTCAATTGGCAGATAAAGAAAATCATAGGTACCCCTGTGATTTTCATCAATGGCTGCTAATAACATTTTTGAGGTGTATCTGCAGGTTATCAACAAATAATGCATCATCCAAGCATCCAATAAAAAAAATAAGGTCAACAAACAGTGTTCTCAGAGTTAATCTTACTTATTAGGGATATTCTTTATCATTAATGTAGTCCTTGTATCTTCACCACTTTTAATCTTATCCAAGTCAAGCTGAAATTGCTTCTTGCTATCAGCCTGGCTCACATTGTTCTCTATCCATCTACTCCGAGCACGGTCAGTCAAACCCTCCATGGTGGTACTGGTAGGTGGCAGTCCTGGGTAAGGACCATTACTCAAAAACACAGGGCTAAGCCTAGGAGACGATCTCATTCTAAGGTTTGATGAACTATTATCAGACATATTTATTGGTATAGTAATGCCAGCATTAACAGATCCACTCACATTAACCATGTAATTTCCATCATTGTGCCCCAGACTCATCCCTCCATAACCAACGTTATTCATGAACGACGTTTCAGGTGACTCAGGAAGGAAACCGAAGTGCCTCTCAAAAGGCAAACCTGAGGGAGCAGAGCCAACATGATGATGGTGATGATGCTGGGATGAACCAACAAAGGAACTATTCTGACTTGAGTATGGGAAGGCATGGCTCTTTCCATTCGATGTAAATGGATGCCCCACAGATGGTCTTGGCCAAGCTGAAGGTTTGGTGTGCTCCGAATAGAGGGTTGGACTTCCCCATAGAAACTGTGGCCCAGACAAGGTTTCCATTGAGGATCCATTTGATGTTGATGGACCAAAAGAGGACAAAGGTCCATGATATTGGCTGAATTTTGGCTCTGGAAGTGAATGCGACTGAAAAGTAGCTCCATGTGATGAATTCATACTGGTAAATATGTGCTCACCATGACTACTCCTTCCTAAGTCCTTGCCAATAGTTGCACCCTTCAAAGTGTTTGATACCTGAGGTTGCAAAATTGAAGCCAATCCCGGTAAATGGTTGCCTCCTGTTGGGCTTATGATCCTAGAACCCGGAGAATGATTGATAGTTTGCATTGAATTCTGCTCAACAGGGCTGTTGAACTGCAACCAATTACCTGTTATGAAGGTTTTATTAACTTAATTCCATCAGAGAGAAAACAAATGCAAGGGGAACATGATTATGAAGTCAGTAACTAAAAGCTATGCTGCTTACAAAATGCCAATGGCACACCGGATATTTAGTACCTCAAAGAACCTACCTGGCGGAGAGTTGGCCACGGGTGAACCCACTTGATATCGGAAACTCCGAGATTCATCTTGGTCAAGTTCTTGATTTAGTTGGAGCATCAAACTACAAGGTGCAAGGTATTATCAATTATATATTTATGCATCAACCTTTGATGCTAGAAAACAAAGGCAGAAGATATATGAAAGTTACAGATGCAACAGTTAGTGATCAGAATTTTCCTACCCTCAATAATAATTTGAATGAGTTTCTCTACTCTCGCATAACACATTATTTTTATGACCCATTTGGTGAAACTCATTTTACAGGAATGCATTGCCAATAATAATTAATTTCAAATAGTTTCGACAGTGTTTAAGATGTCTCACAAGTACCAGAGAGAGATAAGCCAAAACATATCATTTGTGCTACTCTATTCAACAGTGGAAAGTCTCAAGTTTCCTCAGTTTTTTCTTATATTTAAACAATGCACGAAAATCAGCAAGCAGAAAGATGATTATCGTCATAAAGACAAAGAGAAAATCAAAATGATAGCAATCATCAAATTATTAGTGTACGCACTTTCGACGAGCTCCTCCAGGTCGACTAGGTTCCAGCTTTATGCGTTTACCAGCTATGTCACTCCTATTTAATGATTTAAGTGCTGCTTCCGCAGCTCTGACATCATAAAATTCAATAAACTTATGATGCCTCTTGTGAGGAGTTTCCCTTATCTGCAGAGATATTAATCATTAACCTTAAGTCAAAAGAAAACATATGACAAGGATGCAAAACAGTCAAAAAGGATAAAATTATCACCTCTTTGACCTCTCCATAAGCCCCAAATATTTGACGGAGGTCTTCATTTGAAACAGATGGATCCAAATTAAAAACTACCAAGGTTCCTTGGTTGATATCCTTGTCTGATGGATTGTCCTGGGATGTACAAGAAGGGAAACACAAAAGAATAAGAATGTCAGGGCATTTAATTAACAAAAGAATAAATCACAAGAACTTTGAAGTTGGTAAAAAACCTTTGGTATTGAGAAGTGAATGTCAAGCTTTCTGCGCCGGAGAGGTTTGTTTTGTAATGCACGCATAGCTGTTCGAGCAGCACGGATGTCATAATAGGATATCATTACAAACCCCCGATGTTTACATGCAGTATAGAGGGTTCTAATATCACCGTATTGCTGAAAATAAAAACATATAAAAACACAATAATTTGTATAGAAAATGTGAAGAATATTAATATCAGTTAATTAGCATTCCACCAATGCACATGGAGCCTTCCACCCCCCCCCCCAAAAATCTTCACACATAAATACACACACGTGCACTGACATTTCCTCAAATTAAAATATTTTATGGCTAGAATCACAATTTTCCAAAATGATTTAGTACAAATATGGTACTGATAATTTCTCTCAAACAAAGAAGAAGATAAGTGTGTTTGTAAGTAAAAATTTTGGGCAACATAAATTTGAAGGAATGAAGAGCATTTTAAAACCAAAGTTGGATCACATACCTAGGTTTACTTCGGACCATGTATGATATAACTATTGGCAAAGATAAACACACCACAGAAATAAAAAAAAAAAAATAAAAAATAAAAAAAACGCAAGCAAAACTGTTTACATTACAATTACACAATTGGTCAACATACAAGTTAAGCACTTGGTTTCAGACCCACCCCTTCCTCATCACTCTCAAGTCCCATTAAACATAATCCCCATAAGTAGTGAAAGCACCCAACTCATAGCCACGTTCACCAAAAAAATTACAGTAAATTTTATAGAAACTAGGTATATGCCAACCAAAAGCTATTTATTAAGAAACGAAGACATAGACTACTACATATATATAATCTACAATGCATTTCTGAACAATTGAAAATTGGGACCCTAGTCTTCCATATAGATTGAGGGCGACAGGAACAACATTGAAGTGTGGATAATTAAAAATAAATGAACCCTTCCCATCATCAGATCAACCACAAAAATGCAATTTCACCTACACTTGTGATTAAAAAAATGCACACTTATGTAATGCCATGTTATTTCACAACCACTCCAGGGGAAGGGACTATCAGATTGGCAGAAACACAAATCATTCTGAAACATAGATGCTACCATAAGTTTTAATCAGATTTCAGTTTTACAGTAAATAGGTTTAAATTCTAATCATTTTTATCATGTTTCACATAAGTTTTCAACAAAGATATGCTAATATCCATTAGATGCAATGAAGAATTATAGGCACTATAAGTTATATTCATTAAACATACATAGAATACTAAAATATCAAAGCAAAAGTTTATACTAACTTCTAAATTGAGCTTGCCCTAACTTTGACTCACCTCAAAAAGAGCTTTCAGCTCTGAATCCTCGACGTTACTGTTAATATTTCGAACAAATAATGTTCGAGAAGGATGCTCTCCAAATGGATGTTCTCCCGCAACAGTCCCCACACCATTAGGAAAAGAATAATGGGGCAAACCATTGCCAACAGTAATATCAGAGAAGCTTAACTTAGACATACCCACACTAAGACTTTCCTGTGGATCAGTTTCTAGTTCCATACCTCCACCACTACCAAAAAGATCATACTCTTCCAAGTCCTCAAGGGAACCAGGCAAACCACTCAGGTCAAAATCATCCATTATGCCAGCTAAAAGCTCCTCCTCATCATCAGGAAGCATGGTTCCAATTGCATTATCAATATCTTCAAGTGAATCATTGCCCTCTACATCTTGACCAAGCTTTGTAAAGCCAGATGAGATGTCGTCAACTGATTGATAACCATTTTCAGTGTCATTTGAGTTCACTGCAGGTTAGCAAAACCAGGTCAAGAGATTTTATAAAAAATGTAGTACACAAATGACAGCTGTTAAGAAATAACTATCACATACATTTTTCATGCGGAAGAACAGGTAATGAGCTAGAAAAGAGGCTAGCATCAGATGAGGCATGGTAGTAATCAGATCCAGATAAAACCTCCCACGCACCGCGCCCCGCTTCTCTAGGTATATTTATAGATGGAATCTTGGAAGGACCTATAAGTAATAAAAAGATTATATTTAATTCAATATGGTAACCCATTATGATAACCAAAACAAAGTAAAAATAAAATAAAATAGGAGAATTACCCAAAGATGAAGGATCCAAAGACTGCTTCATTGCATCACCCTTCTCTGCCTCATTCACAAAACAATAAGATATTAAGTAATTTTGTTTTTTCTATAAGCAGATAAATCATAACTCCTTGCAAGAGATATGTCAATCATCACAAAACTTAGAAAACTGCTAATAAAACCAGAATTGGGAATAATTAAGAAAAATCTACATTTACAAGAATAGTGAGCTTTTGGAGAAATCTGCAATAACCAATTACACTGGTAGAGGCAGAATTCCATTTGTTTCATATTTCTTTTTTTTCCCTCTGAACAAATAAGGGGAACCAATGCAGACAGATATCATCTAAACCCGCCAAACCCCCCCCCCCCAACCCAAGGCTCCCGAAAAATATAGTAGGCATAAATGTTTGTGCAAGTAAATCTAGTTTAACTCCAAAAATGGGGAACTGACAACTGGACACCAAATTCAATCTAAACTCCCCACCTGTACAATCAAAGAGTACAAGCTAACACATCCAACCACACAACATTCCCGGCTCCCCGCCCACATTTAGCAGCAGTTGAAGAGCAGCAGTTGAGCTTTTATGGTGAAATGTTAAATGAACATAAACCCGACTTCAAATACGTAGGAGCAATGCTATCATGGTCAGGTCTCGGGTACGTGCATATTGGCACAGAACTGAGACATATCAGCGTGGCAGTCACCAGTCTTACCGCAAAGTGAGCAGAGATATATACAGAGAGACATTCATTAATCTCCTCGAAAATATGAGAAGGATCCCTTGTCATTAGCTCTAGTTCCTCAATCTCCATGAAGAACCCTTCACCCATTTCGTTTTCATCTTTGCAAGTCAAGAATGGTCCAATTCCAACGATTTGGATGTCCTAAACCATCTTATTCAACTTGGTTTTGCAGCAATAAAGGCAATCATCTGGTATTTGCAGGTTCTAGTTGAACTTGAAACCCATGATAAAAATTGGAAAATAAAAATAAAAATCGAAAGCAGGATGCAGGATGAAGGAGACAGCAAACAGTGTCCCTGCTGCAGTGAAGAGAAAGAACTGAAAATCAAACCCAATTATGGACTACAGAGCAAACCCATGTGCAAAAGTCAGTCTCTATAAATTCAAGTCATCCAAGACATCATAATGAAGATTAAGTCCCCAGATATAGTCCACAAACAAAAAGAAAAAGACACCAATTTCCCCACAATTTCTCAGCATCCAAACAAGATGCTGCTTCACTATAATCCATCCAAGGAAGAACAAAGAAAGTGACTTTGGCAGAAATCAAATTGAAGGGCCCCATGTAGTTGTACTGGTGTCTGCAGACCGTGATAACATTACTCATACGTAAAATCATAAATCAAGCTACCATTTTTTTTCTTTTTTTTTCCCAAAACATATTTGGAGAAAAAAATTAACTGTTACCTATCAATAAAGCAAGTGATGGCAACTACAAAACTAACCCAAATTTCTCATTGACCAAATGGTATAACAATCCTTCAAGCCCAAAACCATAAATTGAAGCACTTTCAGCAATATTAGACTTCAGAGTAACCATAACTGAAACCCCTCAATCACCATAACCGCTGCACTCAAAGTTAAAGCAAATTCAACTCAAAAACTTGGGTGATCAATTCAATCAATCAACCCCAGAAAATAAAATGTTCAAAAGACTCAAAATTTGGCATTGGAAAATCCAGAAACAGTGAATCAAAAGAAAACCCATGAATTACCTGAAAACCCTAAAGGCTAAAAGCTTTAAGGGAAGAGAGAGAGAGAGAGGGGGTCCTGGGACACAACAACTTGGTCCTTGGCGACCTAAAACCAAATGGGTATGCAACAAATTGAAGAGAAACCTCCTCTTGTAATCCCAGAGAGTGAAAAGAAAAGAAGGCACACTGTATGTTGTTTCATGCAGTGTTTGAGATGGGAGCAGAATGGGGAATCTTTTGTGAGAGGGAGAGAAGGGTGCAGAGCAAGAACGAGGCGATGATTGGCCCCTGAACCCAGAGGAGTGAAAAGGAGTAGAGAATGATTGAGAGAGAGAGAGAAATGGGCTTCAATGTTTTTGGTTTGGGACTTGGGGGAATGTGGAGGATTGAACTGTATTTAAAGGTCATTTGGTGTCCAAAAAGGTTTATTTGCATTTATTAAACAAGCTTACATAAAACAATTATTTAAGATTAGAGATGGATAAAAGGTGTAGTTTATTGATGATAAGGAATATGGAATTATTGTTATTGATACCAGGGTATCCATAGACGTGATTGTCAATTTAATTTTTTTATAATTTTATTATTTATATTTATTTGATAAATACTTTAAAAGACACTAATTAAGAAATAAAATAATAATAAGTATTTAATTAAAATAAGTATTTAATGTATTAGACTTTTATTTTACTTTTTATTTAATAATTTTTATTTTTTATTCTTTAATATTTGATAGAAAAATTCTTATTATTTTAGTAAATCGTCATTTTAGTATTTGAATATTTCATGACACAATAATTTTATCTTTAAAAATAAGACACACACTTTAATCTTTGGTAATTAAAAAAATAACATTTTAATCCTTAAAAAGGATGAATGTGGTAGAGTTTTGAAATTTTTAAAGATTAAAGTGTATGTTATTTTTTTTTGTAGAGATTAAAGTTTTATACCACAAAATATTTAAAGACTAAAGTGTGATTATTATTTTATTATTTTGTTTAGAGTTTAATTTTGATTTCCTTCAAGCAAAAAATATTTTTATAATTAATCTTATATTGATATCTTATAGGTGTTTATGGAGTAAGAAATTTTTTTTTACCATTAAATATTTGTTATATTAATTATAGTATTAAAAATATAATTAAAATAAGAGACATTGATAATCTACAAAATTAATGTGTCACATATTTAATAATACATAATAAAAGATTTTTCTTATTTTGAGAGTACATAAGAATCTCTCTTGATTATATTAACAATTATGTGATATATTAAATTTATTAAATGATTTAACAACGCATAATTAAATGCAAGTGTAAAATATTTTCTTTTTATCCTAACACTGCATCAAAATTAAATTATTTCATTTAACTATTGAAGAAATTATATTTAATTATCTAAAATTAATAATTTTAAAAAAGTTTGAGGCTATTAATATGTTTGGTAAAGGTTATTTTTTGGGAAAATAATAATTTTTTTCAAAAACTCTCTCACATAGTTTTCGATATAAATTGTTTTAAATACAAATTAAATTAATTCAAACATATACAATATGTTTATAACAATGTTAACATAATTTAAAATTTGAAAAGAGAAATATAATTCCCTTTAAAGTAAAAAGCATTTGAATATTTAAGCAATTATAATAGCAAGTAGTAATATAATTACTTTATTATTTTGTCTATTTTATTTACTTTTTAATAAAATATATTGATATTTTAAAAATAACTAAAATTTAAAAAATTCCCTTAGATTGCAAATAACCATTTAAGCTCTATTTGGTATACATGATAGTATAGTATAAGATAAGATGACAGTATAATATAAAGCATAATAGTATAACTAATAGGATAAAACATAATCCTATCATTTGTTTGATAACAAAATGATTAATTAGCTGATTGTATAACATCTTCTTTTATAGACCAAAATGTCCTTTAACATAAAAGTCAAAATAATTAGAAAAAAAAAGCCTTCGGATCCACCACCAAGATAGAGCCACCTTCTGCAACTCGATGTCTTCACGCCCACTCCTATGAACCACCACCAAGCTCCAAACCTTAAGAACATCCTTGTATTTTACAACCCAAATCGAAATATGTTTCTCGTTTCACACAAACACGAAGTCAAAATTACGAATTACCAAACCTACACCCAGTGAATCCACCCGGCAACCCACACAAACAAAGAACCTCAACCACCAAAAAGAACATAAATTAGACCCCCTGAGACTTCAAACATGGCACCTATAGTCTCAACACCTTATATACTTTGCACTCATCCCCTGAGCAAAGTCGAATGGCCAACCAAGACAACCCAAAGCCATCATTGATGGACATCACCGGACCCACCGTTCATCAAAGTCACTTGTAGCTGCTCCTCGCCTCTATTATTGAAACCATTACCATAAAAAACCACAAGCTGATTGCTTGATTGCTCAGTCAGTGCAACACTGAACCATTCGCAACCTACCACATCACAAACCCATCATCAAGCAAAAAAACAACCCAGAGCCACCAAGCTTGGACTCCTTCCCGTCGCAAAAACAGAACCTTCCTTTCCTCTGCCACCACGCACACGCAGAAACCCCACGCCGTGTAGCGAACCAGCCACCACCACGCAAATTCGCTCACCAAGGCGTTGTCCTTGAGCCACCACCACAAACCCAGATCTGTACGCGCACCTATCTACCGCCACGCTTCTCCCCTGCATGTGCACCTCTCCCTTGTGCTCGCACCAGTCCAGCCAGTTGCGCCTCCACGCCGTGCGCAACGTAGAAACCCCAAGCCACGGTGGGCGACGACAACAAGGAAGAAAGTGGTGATGTGGGGTCAAAAAGGTGGAGGAGGAAGGATGGGGTGGTGGCAGTGGGGTAGGGGTAGAGGAGTGAGAAAGATGAAGTTAAGGATATAATAAAAATAGAAATTCTATCAGGTCTTATCATGTACTAGAGAAAATGATAGACTTATCAGCTTATAATAAGATAAAATGACTTGACCTGATTTCACTATACTATAAGGTAAATGCACAAAACATTAAATAGGACTTGATAGTATTAACTTATACTATTAGATCTTTATTATATAATGTACCAAACATAACCTTACTTCAATTACAACCTGTTAAGGAAAATTTGAGGTGTAACAAAGATTTTGTGAGTTTAATTGCTTAATCATACTTGATCGAATCCAACTCAAATTGTTGTCATTACTTTAACCCTCTTCCTTAACTTAGGCTTTAAACTATGTCTATAATTAAACAAGTGAATACATAATTATAGGACCAATAATATCTGTTTTTAGTAAAAAAAAAAATATAAAGATAAATATAGAATAATTTATCAAATTACTCTCTAAAAATTTTGGTGGGATCAAATTAGTCCTGATGAAAGTTAAACTCTCTTGTAGTCTTTCAGTGTTTTTTTAGTAATTAAAATTTGAGTATCTAAGAGACAAAATTGCACCAACATCATTTTTTAAAGGAAAAAAGTATTAGAAGGACTTCAACTTTATTGCGATAATTAATTAAAGATTTTAACTTTAAAAATTATTAATTAAGGATGTAAATTTTATTTTGATTAATAATTAAAATCATCAACTTTAATAAAAATATTTTTAATAATATTTATCAATTGAGAAAATAAATTATAACATATATATGATGTTTTTGTTTATATTATTAATTATTTTCATTTATCAAATCAGATATTTTGTCTTTTTGCCATTTTTTATTATAAAAATATATTTTAATAAAATTGAAGTTCTCAATTGATAATAATAAAAGTTTAATTTTATTATAAAAAGTTTAGATCCTTATGTTATACTTTACTATTTTTCATAGGGATAAGTTTAATATATAATATGTTAAAAATAAAAATGATCAATTTGAAGTAACTTTAAACACTGGAGGACTACGGGACAAGATAATAAAAAGACTAATTAGTTCCCACAAAAATCTTCTAAAGATTAATTTGGTAGTTTACATAAACATATATAACAGGACTATCTTATAATATTTTATTAAATAAATTAGATTTTTTATATGAAAATAATTTTATAAAGAGGTTTTATTATAATAATTAGATTTAACTCCATCCTAAAAGTTAACTCAAGGGAGAAGGTTGTTCAAGTCATTGTAAAACATACCTTGTTCATATACTCGTTTGTTGTGGTACTTAACACACTACTCCTCACGCTTAAGATTAGACATCTAAAGTGTGAAGTTTATAAGACTGAACATCTGCAAGTGGCCTAACATCAAGATTGAGAATTTGGGATAAACTCTGATACCATATTAAAATAATTGAGTCTAATTTCACCTCAAAAGTTAACTAAAAAAGAAATGATTACCCAAATCATTATAAAAGATATTTTGTCCATATACACATCTGATGTAGGGATGGCAATGGAGCGAGGCGGGGGCGGGTAGTGCTTCCCCCGCCCTCGCCCTCGTCGCGGGTACCCATTTATGATCTCCGGATGATTGATGGAATATTCGTGGGTAATTAATAATTTAAAATAAAATCTTAAAAATTACAGAAAAAACATAAATAAAATAAATTTTAACACAACATAATATAATTTTGTTCAACAATCTAACATTCTTACAAAATTAAAAGAATATTATAAATAATAAATTAAATATAGTTATATTTTATAATAATCAATTTATATAAATAACTATTACATAAATAGTATATATTTTTTCAACAAGTTTTATCATTATAGGCTCATTCAATAAAGAAATTATTTTAAAATAATAAAAATATATATATTTTTATCTCATCTCAAAGTTAAAAAAAAAAAATGATATATATTAAATAAAAAAAATATACTTAACGAGTTTGTGAGAAGACATCATGGACGATACTATAATCTTTGCCCCCGTTTCCATTTATTAAACTAGTACTCATCCCCCGTCCTATCCCGGATAATTCCCACTGATCCTCGTGGATATGAGTAATTTTGTTATCCCTAATCTGATGAGATTATGTTTTGACGATGAGGTATAATTTTTAAAATTTGTTAGTATGTAAAAAAAAACAAAAAAAAAGTTGTACTGTACAAATTAAGTTAACTAATAAGAAATATTTTCTTTAAGCATGCACTTACAGAAAAATCGTTTTAGATAAACTTATCCTTAGGCATCAACTGTGGCATTTACCATGTTGTATAATTGTCATAATTGTATTTTCTTCCCTATGTAATTAGCTATTTTTCCTTTATCTAGCCGATTTTTATTTTGTTCTAATTTATATATAAAATTAAGAAGTTACTATAATGATAATAAAATCTAAAGTTTTTTTTACTTAATTATCACTCTTGACTGAGAAGTTAGCCTTACAATAATGAAAATAACTTCATCGAAAAAAAAAAGTTACTTTTTTTTTTGGTAGGTAAAGTATAAGGTTGCTAACAAGCTTAAATCTCACTATGATGTTAATATTGAATATTTGGTCTCTTATTGGATCATATTTTTTCATTATAAGACAAATAACATAATTAATGAATTGATTGATAACATGGTTGATGGGCATAAAGAGAAATTCTTAAATAAATATGATTAATCATATTGTCTCTTAATTACTCACATCATTATTTTATATGTGATAAATATATTTTGAAAGATAAATATATTTTTAACATAATTTTTATAATTATGTATATGTCTAATAATAATTTAAATGTATATAACAAGCTTAAAAATTACTCCAGCATAAAAGGAAAGTATGAACAAGTAGATGAGTGCTAGGATTTATATAATGCTTCTTATGAAGTAATTATAATATTAAAACTTTTGTAAACATAATATATATATACAGAGAGAGGGAAATATATATATACAGGTGTTTTTTTACTTATATCATTTTATGATATTTACTTTCATCTAATGGTTGAGATTATTTCATTAAAATAATATTATGAAAGTGGATCTATTAAAAATGATGTAAGTCAAAAAAGACTTAAACTGATGTAAGTTGATCCTTCCTCATATATATATATATATATATATATATATATATATATATATATATATATATATATATATATATATGAGAGAAGATCAACTTACATTAGTGTAAATTTTTTTTCTTACACTCATTTTCAACCGTTTGTTCCACTTTCATCTAATGGTTAAGATTATTTCATTAAAAGTAACTATTAGATAAAAGTAGATCTAACAACTGAAAATGAGTGTAATAAGAAAAAAACTTACATTAGTGTAAATTGATCTTCTCTTATATATATATTGTAATTAGTCAATGTAATTCTGATTTGTTGTTTAAACATGATTATTAAGATCTAAAAATTGAAACAAATATATTTTTTGTACTAATAAGTATTTTTTGAATTGAAAAACATTTTACTAAACATCAAGAAGGTCCAAATTCAGTACATGAGAAATGAATTATGGTGGAGAATCCACCCAAGTAACTAGATTGTACTCCGAAACATAATTTGCTAAAACATCAGCTACTCAATTACATTGTCTAGGAGTGTCCAAGTAATCAAAGCAATCAAACCATGAAACATACATAAATATATCCTTAAAGATGTTACCATTGTAGGATCTGTCCACCTCTCCACCAGTAATGCTTTTAATCAAGTTTGGTGCATCACCGCAAGGATAACCTTTTTCATGCCACGATCCCATGCAAAAAGGAGCCCAGCCCAAGCTAGTTGAAGCTCTCCTAAATATGGGTCAATATCACCATGTAACCTTTAAGCTCTCTGGTAGCCAGGAATTGGCCTTCACTGTTTCTGATTAGTATTCCCAGTACATACGAGTTCAACGTTGGAAATTTTGGAAAATCAACATTTACCTTTACAAATCCATGATTTGGTTTTTTTTTTTTTCACTTGCATTGGCTTCTATCTTCCACCTTCTCCTTCATAATTATCCTTTAATTTAATGATTAAAGAGGTAATTATATTGACTTTCCCTCAGGTGTGATATAATTATAACTTTTGTAATTAGAAGTTAATTTACTACTTTTATACCCCCAATACCCATATTCTTTGAAAATTACAACTTCCACTCTCATTTTAAGTATAATTCTTACACCATTACCTCTCATTAAATGATAAAGGGTAGGATCTTTTTCTGAGGGTTTCTGTGTGGTCTCCCTAGGTTTCTGTGCGGCAGTACTAGACTCTCATATGGAAGTAGAGATGACAATTTTATTTGCGGGTGTGAATACTCATAAGTAATATCCATGACAGGCACGGATAATATCTATTTAATTTTTTTCACGGATATAAATACCCATTTAAATTATCTCCGTTTAATAAACGGGTAGCGGAAAAGGGAGTAGTTTCCTTAGTACCCACGGGTACCCGAAAAAAAAATATAAAAATATTTTATATAAAATTATTAAAAATCTTATTATATAAATTAATATATTAAAATATTATATTTTTTTTAATTTTTTATTTTATTTTTTAATTTTATTTTTTTTTTATAATTTGTTGGATATGAATATCCGTGGGTACTGCTTACCTACGAAGAATAATAAACAATACCCGCACGGACATGAAAGGGACGAGGGTAGATATTATATAATGAGACGGGGCTACTACCCGCCTTAGGGGTGGAAATTATATAAACTGAATTGCCTATAAATAAGTCAGTCAAAACTTTTTAAAAGTCTTAGTTAAATTTAAAATTATTAGCTCGACAGTGCCAAATTGTTTAATTATATATTATTATGATAATTATAATTATTAATTTATTATAATATATTAATATTTTTTAAGTAAATTTTAATAAAAATAAAGGCTTAGGTCTGTTTACTATTTTAAGCGCTTTTTAATTGCAATATATATAAAGCCTATTAGCCTATTTAAAGATAGGTAATAGTCTATTTAAAGGCCTTTTTGTAAAGTAGGCTTTTAAATAGCTTACAGTCAAAGCTGCGCTTTAAAAAGGGACAGGCCTTGAAAATCGGCCTATTACAGCAATGACTGCTCAAGCCTTATCTTTGTGATACTGGTGGGTGAAAAAATGCCCTGGCTGGCACTCACTGTTCCCACCTCTACTCGCCCCTGCCCCGCCCCGTTGCCATCCCTAGATGGAAGAGTAAAGTCTCAGTTCTTGTAAGTGTTTTCCTTCTTTTAGTGGAAAAGGGGAGTTATTCTGGACGCTAAGGCAGAGACAGATTTAAGGGGAGGGAAGCATGGACTTTGACTCTTTTTTTTATTAATATTTTTTGTATTAATAATTTAATTAAATTTATTAAAAATAAAAACATAATTATATTATTTTTTTTATAAAATTAGTATTTATTATATTGATATTCTTATTTAAAAGTTATATTCATATCTTTAATTTTATATATTGTTATTACACTCTAATATTCTTCTTTATTTTACAAAATTACAAATATATTTCTTATTTTATGTATAAATATTACACAAAGTCTCATTAAAAATATAAAATAAGGGAAGTATGAGTAATTTCTCAAACAAAAAGAGTGACAATATTATAAGCACAAACTTCAGGGAAGGTCAGTATAATTATACCAAAGATAAAAATAGTGAAATTAAAAGAATTTATACTTGATATGTATTTGACATGTGATTTATGATTATTTTATATATATTGATATTACAATTTTAACTTATCTTTTTATTAATTTTTAGTCTTTATATAATAAACTTACTAGCTTCTCGCACTTTTATCTTCACTCTCTTCCCTTTTTAAAAATTTATATATATAAAAATTTTATTTTGCTTATAAATCATGATGTAAAAGATAACAACTATTGTGATGCATTTAATATCTCATATAAATATTTTTTTATTTTTTTCACTTTATTCATAAATCTTCCAATATAATGAAAGAAAAATATTATTCTAAAGTGAGCAAATAAAAATATATTTATCCTCAATTTAAAATAGTGCATTTTGATTTTAACTTGTTAAATAATTTAAGGGTGAATACAACTTTATTTGTTAACTTTAAATTTTTTTTTATATTTAATAATATGATTCATGATTTTCAGCTCCTTCACTCAATAATTTCTGGATACGTCCTTGTGCTAAGGGTGAGAGATAGCTGATGATTTAGTAGAGAGATGGAGGAAGTTTTCACTCACAGGAGAGGACACAATAGCAACAAGGATTCTTGGTTGCTATCAAGGCTTATTGTCAACCTTAAAGAAGTATCTTTTGTTGGGTAAACTTGTCACTATTTGACCCTTTAATGTTACGACTTTAAGGAAGATGATGGAGAAAGTATGAGATCGATCAAGGGTTTTAAATTCAGGTGAATTAAAGATAATTTAATTCTCTTTGAGTTCGTTAATAGGAAAGATTATGATAGAACGATCAAGGGTAGTCCTTGGTCTTTCAACAAGTTTTTATTGAATCGGTTGAATATGATGGGAAAAAGTGACCATTAGAGGTTGTTTTTAACAAGTGCCTATTTTGGATTAAGGTTTTGGATCTACCTTTTAATGCAATCTCAAAACAGCTGGGAGAGGCGATAGGTGCAGCAATGGGAGGATGTATTGGGGTTGACGTGGAGGAATACAACAAGGGTACGAGAGTGAGTATCAAGATCATGATTAACTTGGATATTACTAAGCCTCTTAGTTGTGGTGTCATGTTGTAAGTGGAAGATGGAGAAGAGCCACAGTAGTTCCGCATACGTTATGAGAGGATGCCAAACTTTTGCTATGGGTGTGGCATGTTAGGACACCTTTTAGACAACTGTGAAGTGTACAAAGGTGAGAATAATGTGGACCATCCTTTTGGTGATTGGCTTAGATGGAGAATGGGAGGGAAAACTAAAACCCAAAAACCTACATTCATGAGCACTGGAAGTTTTGACACGGCGTTGGTAGAAGGTAGACTTATAAAAGAAATGGTGGAAGTTTCGAGCTCTTCAAAGGAAGTTACTAGTCCAACAAAGAAAAAAGAAATCCAGAATGTGGGAGAAAAAGCAAGTGATAGGCAAATCATTGGTGATCAAAGTGATAGTAATATATGTACTGGTGTTCAAGGGGTAGTAAGAGGAGCAGTAAAAAATAGAAGAAATTGGCTTGCTCAATGCAATCTAGTTATGAGAAAAATAATGGTCAGGGGGTTGTGAAAAGATCTCTACAGGTATGCTTGGAAGGTGAAGGTGATATAGATATTGATGTTGGACCTATCCTTCAAAAGACCAAAGTGGGTGATAAGGAAAACTCGGAGGTGATTTTCTCTGGGATATAGGTGGAGGTTGAGGTGCAACCCCACTGAGAACCATGAGGATCTTAGTATGGAACTATCATGGTCTAGGGAATCCACGTGTAGGTCTGGCTTTACGCCTCTTATTGAGACAAGTAAATCCTTATATGGTGGGCCTGATAGAGACGAAATTATCCAATGAAAAGTTCTCAAATTTAAAATGGAAGCTTGGCTTTTCTTGTGGCTATAGGGTTGACAGTCAAAACAAAAGAGAAGGTGTTAGCATCATGTGGAAAGAGGACCTAGATGTGTCAATAGAGTCCTATTGTTCTCAGTATGTTGATACTAGGATAATGAGGGCGTACATGAGGAGGAATGGTGGTTTACATTGTTCTATAAGGATTCAATGGTTTCTGAAAGACTAAACTTATCAAATCTAATGAAAGGCCTGCAAATGGGTTAATCAACTCCTTAGGTGATAGGTGGTGATTTTAATGAAGTTTTGGAAGCTAATGAAAAAATCGTAAACCCAAGAGCAGATTGGTGGATTCATGGATTTAAAGAAGCTGTTAGTTACTGTGGAATAGAAGATATTGGCTTTAATGACTATAGGTTTACATGGAATAATGGGAGGAAGGGGGACTATAACATGCAAGTAAGGCTAGATAGGTTTATTGCTAATGGTGAATGGATTTCTAGATGGCAAAACTCTTAGGTTCAACATCTAGTTTCAGTATATTTGACCATCTTCCTATTTTAATTGATATGGATATTACATGTTCAGAAAAGTAGGATAGGAATAAAAAACGCCTGTTTCGATTTGAAAAAATATGGATGAGAGACTTGAGTTGTGAGGGGTTAGTTCAGAATTGTTAGCAAAACAAATCTGATGGTGATGTGCAAAAAGTATTGTCCAAAAAGATCCTTGAAGTTAGCCAAGTTTTGTCTACTTGGAATTGAACTACCTTTGGCAATGTAAACAAGCAGATCGAAAAGCTACAGGTCCAGTAGCAAGACTTGCTGTCCAGAGTGCAAGATGATAAAATAGTTGAGGAAATAAAAGATGTTAGGCAAGATTTCAATGAAGTTTTGCATAGAGAAGAGGTTATGTGGAAACAAAGATCAAGGATCTAGTGGCAAAGAGAGGATGACCTTAATAGTAAGTTTTTTCATGGTAGAACTTCAATGAGGAAAAAGAAAAACAATATAGTTAAAATTAAGGATGCTCATGATAATTGGCAGCAGGGTCCTCAAGTTATAGAGATGGTGATTAATGGTTATTTCTCAGACTTATTCTCTACCTCAATACCAAGCAAAATTGATGAGCCAGTAGTTGGTCATTTTAACAAGCTTAGCAAAGATATGGTTGAGTTCCTTTCGTTGCCTTTCACGAGATTAGAGGTCAAAGAAGCTTTGTTTTAAATGAGCCCAACCAAATTCCCAGGACAAGATGGCTTACCAGCTTTTTTTTTTTGTAGAAGTACTAGCACATTGTAGGATAAGATATGGTTGATGTAGTGTTGAATGTTCTAAATGGAGGTGAGTCTGTTGATGATCTTAACAAGACTTTTATAGTTCTTATTTTAAAAGTGCAAAATCCAGAATGTATGACTCAATTCAAACCTATATCGCTTAGCAATGTCATGTATAAAATCATTAGCAAAACCCTGACTAACAGGTTGAAAATGTATTTTCCTTCTCTAATTTCAGAATCTTAGAGTGCTTTTGTTCGGAATAGATATATTTTAGATAATCTCATAATAGCGTATGAGCTCATTCATACTTTAAAGCAAGTGAGATCAAGGAAACAAGGCTATCTTACAATGAAGTTAGATATAACTAAAGTATACAACAAGGTTGAGTGGAGTTTCCTCAACGTAGTTTTGGCTAAAATAGGCTTTTCAGAAAGATGGATTGAGTTAGTGATGAATTGTATTTCCATAGTCTCTTACTCTACATTGATTTAATGGGTACCCAAGATCAGAATTCAAACCACAAAGGGGTTTAACACAAGGTGATTCGGTCTCTCCTTATCTCTTTATTATTTGTGTAATACCTTGGAAATTGCTTGTTTTATGTTATATATGTTTTTTACAATATTTGTGATTTTTATGAATTATTTAGATGATTTTGATTATTTTATTATATTTTTCAATTTCCGTGCTCATTAAGTGGGGCCGAAAAAATAAAATATTTTTCTGAGACCGAAAAAATTTGGACTGTGAAACGGGGTCGGGGGATCTTACTAAACCCGAAGCCAGATACAGTTTACGAAATTTTTATTTTTCGAGATTTTATCTGATAAATAAAATCACGGTACGTTTTATTATCCATTGAACGATAGATACTAGTTTTGGGTTAATTGTAACTTTTGTCCATTGGGTAATAGCTTGTTGTGGATGGTTCTAGATGTGATCTTACTCATTTTTTTTAAAAAAACTTTCCTTGATGGCATCATTCATGTGACACCACTTAGGTGATATCACCTTTGACTTTCTAAAAGGTGAAATTTGGCTTCCTCAACAAGCTTTGTAACAAGCTTGTTAGAAAAGCCTCTTTTTCTCTCACCTTGGGGGAAGCCCACGGTTTTGGGGAGGAAAAGATGACAAAGTTGTCATTTTTTTCACTTAAGCTTCATTCATAATTTTATTTCAAAAAGTTTCATTTTTTCTCTTCTCATTTTCTCTCTACACCTCACGGCCACCACCCTCCAAATTTCATCTTCCATTTTGATTGTTATAATCAATTATACTCCTTGAATCTACACACCCTTTGGATGATTTTCTATGTTGTGATCATCATCTAATTATCTCATCTCCATCATCTTTTTTTTTTCAAGCCCTAACTTGAAGCTCTTAAGGTAAGATTCTTTATCTTCATTTTTCTCTTCTCTTTTTTGTGTTGAGGCCATTATCTTGACCATTGGTCTTCTCTTTTCAAGCTTTAGTTGTTGGACGAAAATTCCAAGAGCATCAAGGAGCTTTCTTTTCTTGTCATCTCTTTAGGTAAGAGGGAGATTTATCCTCTTCAACCATCCATGGTGGTGAAAAATGAATTTTATGTGTGTGAATAATCCATGTGTGGATTCATTCACTTGTTATATAAGTTCAATGCTTTGTGATTATTTACTCTATTTGATTTTATTGCTTAGAATATTATGCATGACTTGCTAGATGATGATTGTTATATGTTGTATGATGTGAATCACTTGGAAAGGAAAAAGATTTTTAGTTCCATGGACCTTGAGGCTCACGGCCAAGTAGGTAAAAATAGGATGTCCTAGACAAAATTTAGTATCAATTGGGAATTTAATAAATTAAGTGATTAATGATTCATAAAATGAAGGAAATTTTGGGTTCCTAGACCCTTAAGGTTCATGGCTATGTAGGAAATCTAAGGCTAAGAAAATTTTGTATCAAGTTGGAACTTAGATAATTAGGTAATTAGGGATATAATTAGGGACTCATAAAATGGATAAGAGGAAAATAAAATTTTATCCTTAAATCAAGAATGACTTTCGGCCAAAGTGGTTAAAAATGGATTTGAATGATGTTTAAGAACTCAATAAATCAAGTGATTCGTGATTGATAAAATTTAGGCATTCTAATCAAGAGAGTTTTCTAAAAGAAATGGAAAAGGGGTTTTGTAAATTAAATTAATATGGACTTTGGTGAGTAATGTTAAAAAAATCTTTCCTTGAAAAGTTTTATTATGATGGACATTGGAAATTGAGGTTGACTTCTATATTGAGTTTTAAAAGTTTCAAAATGGAGTTTTAAATTTGCAATGACGATGTTGCGTAACTAAAAATAAACGTCGGTTTTTGTTGTCGTGTCCACAAGGCGGGACCCAGACTCATTGATGATTGTTATGGCCAAGTCGTGGTGCATGACTACGGAGAAATCATAATCTTGTTGAATATGCATACATTGAGTCATTCATCATACATTGTGAAAGTCCGTTGGACTTTTTTTTATAAGGTTATATGCCTAGGAGATGAATTACACCTTTGTGCGGGTGTGATATGCATAGTGTAGGTCATTGGTTGACCTTGGGGGCGTCGGGGTGCGGCTTATTCCACAAGTGGCCAGTTCGTAGCTCCACTGCGTTGTGGTACAGACCTATTCAAATGCACCAACGACCCGGACTGAGACACTATCCTTAATCACGATCTGGTGTACACTGTCTTATATAAGCCATGTTGCGCAAATTGAGAAAAATCAAAGCACAAGAATTGAGATTGACGAGATACAGAAAAATGCCTTCTAGATCATTCTCTTTGATGTTGTTTTAGCTCCATGGAGCATGGTTTAGTACATTGTGCATATGCATAGTCAATCGACATCTCATTATGACATGTACATATCTGTTAAATTATCTGTTGAATTATCCATTGGAATACTTATTGAATTATCTGTTGTATGAAACAATGATGATATGTGTATTTTTGTATTTTGAATGACATTACTGTCATTGCTATTTCTATACTGCCATATTAGTATTGTTGTAGGATATCTCACCTCTTTATCATGTTATTATGTTGTGTGGGTGTGTGTGTCTATATATATATATATATATATATATATATATATATATATATATATATATATATATATATACTTGATGAAGATTGAGAAGAAAGCGAAGTGGATCGCATCTTTCTGTTGTTTTGTTTTTTGTGATGGCATCTTGGAGAGATTTCATTAGTTTTGTCAAAGTACAGTTCCTTGATGACACAAATGCGTGGCGTATTGACTAGGCTGCTGAGAGCGTTAGATATATAGGGGACATGATTATATCTGTTCGAAGGACCCGTGATGGGGACCCTTTCTTTTCTCTTGATGTTACATTACGCTTGGAGTTTAACATGCCCATCAGAGAGTTGTAGGGTGACCGCTTTTATACCCCTCAAGGGGACTTGTTTGTATCTTCTACTGATGCCCCTGCCCGTGAGCCTGTGGCTCCTATCAGGATTACATCTTCTAAGGAGGATCCGTCTATGGGTCATTCTCAGTAGCTTTGGGGGTCTCTGATATATTTTGTCGCTTTGGTGCTTGTTATTTATAATCTTTTAGGATATGTAAAGCTTATACTTTTATTTTGCTAAGAACTCATGATGTATATGTGCCTATAATATGTATATTTTTATTTCGTGTATAGAATGTTCCTTGTATCCTTTTCCACAAAGTTATGTTTTCTGCATATATATATATATAAAGAAAAAAAAAGAATTCAAGGATAAATCGTTTTATAAACAGGTTGTTATATTGAACAGTTTCGTTGCATTTTCTGTCAGTGTGACGCCCGTTGCGAAAAAGGACGTTACACTAGTTTTGGTATTAGAGCCCAAGTTAGAGTCTTTTGGGTTTGTGGTTAGGTCTGTCTTGTTTGTGTTATGTGATTCTCTATGATTGATTTCCGAAAGGAAACACTATTGTTTGAGATGATTATACTTGACTTTCATTTTGTATTGTTTAGTTTGATCTCGAATAAAAGTGATGGCTGGCGATAGACGTGGATGTATAAAATCCGAACGCGGTAATGAAAGTATGGATGCAGCTGCAGAAGCTATGCAAAGGATTGCATACGTCATCGTACAATAGAACCAAAGAGTTGCACAACAATAGGAAGTGGCCGCGGAAGCTAATAATCTGTCAGAGTTTCGCTAAAACAAATCACCACTGTTTAGAGGAGAATTTGATCCCGTGAATGCAAATCTTTAGATCAAAGAATTGGAAAATATATTCCGAGGTATGGGCTGTATCAATGAGAGGAAGGTAACTTACGCTACCTTTATGCTTGTCGGGGACGGCGAACATTGGTGTGCTGGAACACAAAGACTGCTGGAACCAGAAGGAAGAATGATTACTTGGGATGTCTTCAAGAATAACTTCCTAGAAAAGTATTTTCCAGCCAGTGCCAGACATGCTAAGGAAATGAAGTTCCTTGGTTTAAAACAAGGGACCATGTCAGTCAGTGAGTATGCAACTAATTTCGAAAACTTGTCGAAGTTCTCGAGGTATTTTCAGCTACAACTTGATGAGGAGTAGAAATGCCGCAAGTTTGAGGAAGGACTGAGGCATGACCTGAAGAGAGCAATGTTGCCGTTGGGGATTGACTAGCTCCCAACTCTTTTGGACAAGTGTCGAATGATCGAGGAGTTGGACCAGTCCCGAGACACTAGAAGTCGCAACTTTGGACCCTCTTGGTTCCAAAGAGGAAATAATAGTAATGTCAATCGTTTTCAAAGGAAGTCATATTCCCAACCGCCCGAGAATAAATCTCAACAACAATCACATAGTGGAGGTCCCAGTGGTAATTCTGGTGGTAACAAATTTGATCATAACGTGGCATTTTCGCCAAAATGCTTGAAATGTGGAAAGGATCACTTGACCAGAGAGTGTGCAATCAAATGAATCATTTGCTTTTGATGCAGGAAGCCCAACCATATCTCTAGAGATTGCAATCAACCAATGGCAGAACCTTCTGTTAGCAACGTACGTGCTGCAAGACCTCAAACAGGAGGAAAGGTGTATGCTATGAGTGGAGCAGAAGTCTCCCAATTCGAAAATCTGATTAAGGGAGATTGTGTCATAGAAGGTAACTTTTTAACTGTATTGTATAACTCAGGGGCGAGTCATTCTTTTATTGCCTATGATTGTGTGCATCAATTAGGATTACCTGTGTCTTCTTTACTTTTTGACTTGATTATTTCTACTCCTACTGCTGAACCCGTTGTTACTGCTCAAGTTTGTTTAAATTGTCCTATAACTATTAAAGGTCGAGTCTCTTCTGTTGATTTGATCTATTTACCTCTTTCTCAAATAGACATAATCTTAGGAATGGATTGATTATCTTCTAACCATATCCTGTTGGATTGTTCCAGTAAAACCCTAGTTTTCTCTAAGACTGGAATTTTTGGATTTTTGACGGCCAACCAAGTTAAAGCTTTCTTGAGAGAGGGAGCTCAGAGATACATGCTATTGTTTTCCTTGGAGATCAAGAGTGAAGAGGATGTGAAAGATATTCTTGTAGTGAATGAGTTTCCTGAAGTTTTTCCTGACGATGTACCTAGATTACCACCACAAAGGGAAATAGATTTCTCTATTGATCTTGTACCAGGAGCTGGATCTGTATCAATAGCGTTGTACCAGATGCCGCCATTAGAATTAGGAGAGCTCAAGAAACAGTTAGAGGAATTGTTGAAAAAGCTGTTTGTGAGACCCAGTGTGTCACCGTGGGGAGCTCCAGTACTGTTGGTTAAGAAGAATGATGAAACTTCTCACTTATGCGTAAACTATCGCCATTTGAATAAAGTTACAATTAAGAATAAGTATCATCTTCCGATGATAGATGATTTGATGGATCAACTGAGGGGAGCTGTTGTATTCTCCAAAATTAACTTACGGTCTGGTTATCACTAGATTCGAGTGAAGATGGAAGATATTCCTAAGACAGCTTTTCGGACACAATATGGATATTATGAGTATATTGTGATGTCATTCGTAGTAACAAATGCTTCTGCAATATTCATGGATTTTATGAATAGGATCTTTCGTTCTTGCCTTGACAAGTTTGTCTTTGTCTTTATAAATGACATCCTAGTCTATTCTCGAAGCCCAGAGGAACATATGGAACATCTCTGAGTGGTTCTCCAGATTTTGAAGGAGAATAAGTTATACGCTAAGCTATCCAAATGTGAGTTCTGGTTGAGCGAAGTTTAGTTTTTGGACCATGTAATTTGGAGGAAGGAATTGAGGTGGATGCGTCAAAAGTTGAGACAGTTCTTCAATGGGAAAGACCGAAGACTGTATCGGAGATCTGTAGTTTCATCAAATTAGCCGACTACTATCGAAGGTTTATTGAGGGATTTTCCAAGATAGCAGGACCTCTCACCTAGCTTACATGAAAGAATCAACATTTTGTATGGACTGATACATGAGATGAAAGTTTTCAAGAGTTGAAAAGACGATTGACTACGTCGCCAATGTTGATTCTACCTGATCCCAATGAACCTTTTGAGGCGTCTTATGATGCTTCAAATCAAGGTTTAAGTTGTGTGCTTATGCAAAATCAAAAGGTTGTGACATATACTTCAAGACAATTAAAGATGCATGAGAAGAATTACCCTACTCATGATTTAGAGTTGGCAGCGGTTGTGTTTGCATTGAAGGTCTAGAGACATTTTCTTTATGGGACGACGTTCAATGTCTACAACGATCATAAGAGCCTAAAGTATCTGTTTGATCTGAAAGAGCTGAATATGAGGCAGAGGCGATGGTTAAAATTTTTGAAGGACTATGATTTTCAACTACAGTATCATCCCGGAAAGGCGAATGTCATAGCAGATGCCTTGAGTAGAAAGATGCTTAGTGTTTCTGCAATGATGGTTAAGGAAAGTGAGTTGATAGAACAATTAAGGGATATGAGGTTGTTTATAGAATTGACGCCTAGGAAAGTTTGTCTAAGTATAGTCACTATTTCTAATGGTTTAATGGAGGAAATCAGAGAGAAACAGAGAAGTGATCAGTATTTGCAAAATGAAAAGGAGCTGGAAAGCAAGGTGTTGAGTTAACATTTAGGGAAGGACTTGATGGGATCCTAAGGTTCGGAGATCAGATTTGTGTACCCAGTGATCTGGAACTCAGGAGATTGATTTCGATGAAGCCCATATGAGCAAGTTGAGTATGCATCCAGGAATGACTAAGATGCATCAAGATTTGAAGCGATTGTATTGGTGGCAAAAGATGAAGAGAGATGTTGCTAAATATGTATCATCCTGTTTTGTTTGTCAGAAAGCTAAGGTTGAACATCAAAGACCTTCTGGAATGTTACAACCTTTGGCTATTCCCGAATGAAAATAAGATGACATCGCAATGGATTTTGTTGTGGGACTGCCAAATACTAGAAAAGGGTTATAATTCTATATGGGTAGTTGTTGATCGGCTTACGAAGTCTGCACACTTCCTACCGATTAACATAAGGTATTCGATGGAGATGTTGACTCAACTGTATATTGGTGAAATTGTTAGACTTCATGGTGTGCCTTTGATAACAATGTATTTTATGCATTTTATAATCCTCTCACTAGGCTTCTTAAGGTTCAATTTGGCTTAATTAAGTTGATTTTGTCACATTTTATGAAATTAAGCTTATTTGAATCATTGAAGAAATTATTGCTTGAATTATCATTAATTTGGGTGATTGCATTCTTAAGTAAAGTGGCCACAACTTGAGTTGCAATTATTTGATTAATAAGATTTTGGTCTTGTTGGAAAGTTAAGATAATTCTCTAATAACTATTCACTTGATAGCAAGAGCCACATTGATAGCAATATATTTCATTCATTGTATAATCTTTTCACTTGACTTTTTCAATAAACTAGCTATAATTTGAGTTACAAATATCTGATGAATGTGATTTTGGTCTTGTTTTTAAGCTAAGATAAATTTCTACAACTTTCATGAAGGCTTCAAGACCAGAAACACATGTTTGGATAACTCAAATTGGAGTTGAAACAAAATCTAACATTTTGAACCTGACAGCTTGACCTCTATGCACTCATTAGGCTATATCTCGGGCTATAGGAGTTCAACAATTCTGAAATTTTGATAATAGAAGGTTAAGACTCATATCTACAACTTTCATGAAGAACACAAAATTCAATTCGGATTCCTTGAAGGTGATATCGAGCTTGGAAGTCAGAACAGAGGTGTTGGATTTGGGCCTGACCTATGAGCAGTAATTGGGCCATATCTCAGGTTGTGTTTGTTGGATTTGGCTAAACTTGGTGTCTCTAGAAAGCTGAGACAATTTCCTAGAACTTTCATGAAGACTACTTGGCTCAATTCTGATGCATGCCATAAGCTAAGAGTAGAGACATTTCAAAGCTAAGAAAGTCCATAATTTCAGCTCATTCATCATCTATTTTGATTTTACTTCTCATCATAAAAAAACTCCATTGTCTTCTTGCACTCTTTGAACTCTATAAAAGGAGGCAAAGACTGATTATTTAAGGGTGTTAGTTTAGCTTAGAGTTTAGTTTATGCTATTGTGTTATTAGTTTTCCTTTGTGTAGTTTTCTATTGTTCTTAATTGAAGTTATGTTCATCATCTTCTTCTTCTCTCTTTCTTTCTTCTTGTCTATGAGTAACTAAATTTTCATCTTGCTTGGGTGAAAGAGTGAAGCTCTTGGTAATGAAATAAGGTTAGATTATTCTATTTCTTGTGCTTAAATGATATATTATCAAATGGACATTATATGTGATGTATTTTGTTTCTAATCAATTTATAAACCTTCTTTGTATAATGAAGATCTTGATTTATTGTAGACAATAGGATTGGCATAGTGAATGCTTGAACTCATTTACAAATGTTGGTAGATAATTAAAGGAATCATAATATGATTGCATATTAATTTGAACTTTGAATGTTAAATTTTTCGATTGGAACCTTCATTATGTATGATTTCAATTGAGTTGTAAAAAGAAATAATCTTGTCTTTAATTTATTACCAAGAGTGGATCTCCTAACCCACGTAAATCTTTTTTATTTGTGAACAACTTATATCATCTTTAGTATTGTGACAAATATTCTCCGTACCTCAAATAATTTTCTCTTCATCAATTCCCTGTGGATCGACCTCAGACTCCCAAGAATTTACTACTTGAAACAATCTGCACTTGGGTTTGAAACTTTTAATTATCCCATCAAGTTTTTGGCGCCATTGCCGGGGACTTGATTTGAAGTTCTAATATATTGAGATTCTCTTTCTATAAGTAAACTTCACCAACAAGTATATTCTTCCTCTACTCTTTTCAATTTCTAATTTACTAACTAACTTACTAATTAACTTACTACTTACTAACTTATTAACTAACTTTTATATTTATGTCATTTATTTTTACTTTTTAATTTTTTTTCGTCATTTATTTACTCCTTTTTTATTTTTTTTTTTTATTTACGCTATCTAACTTTTAATTTATGTCATTTATTTTTCGATATCTAACTTTTAATTTATGTCATTTATTTTTCGTTATCTAACTTTTAATTTACGTCAATTATTTTCTGTTATCTAACTTTTTAATTTCGTAATTTATTATTACTTTCTAACGTAATGAAATAATCTTTCTTCTTCTCATCTTTCGAAATTTGTGACTCTGTGAGGCTCTACCACTCTCTCGATTTTCATATTTTAAATTTACTTTCTACACTTTATTTTACGTATTTTATTTTCCGCACTTTATTTTTCGCATTTTATTTTACGTATATTATTAACTCTCTAACTATCGAAATTTTTTATTTTATCAGTTATTTAACTTTTTAATTGTTATATATATATATATATATATATATATATATATATATATATATTATAAATATATTTTTGGGTGGTTGGTTTATACCACATCCTTCTTAATATTTAACAGCTGATTTATACCGTCTACTTGTACATTATTTTTATTTTATGTCACTTATTTATGCTTAACTGGTATCGTAATTCAAATTATGGTCGTTTGGTTAAAATTAATCTTAGTACTTTATATATTAATTTATTTGAATCACAATCACACACAATTGACACAATGGCTGAAATTGAAGGTGCACATGTTGAACATGAAAATCAAACACAATGAGCTGAAAATGAAAGTATACATGATGAAGAAAGAAATCAACCGTTGCGAACTATGCGAGCATATTTGCAACCACCTCGAAATGTTAGTCCATCATGTTTTATCTTTCCACTCACTGCTAATAATTTTAGATTTAAAATAGGTATGATTTTTTTACTTCCTAATTTCCATGGTTTAGAATCTGAAAGCTCTTATTTACATCTAAAAGAATTTGAGGAAGTCTGTATTACTTTCAGTGATTAAAATTGCACTGAAGAGATTGTTAAGCTTAAATTATTTCCTTTTTCTTTGAAAGATAAAGCAAAAACTTAGCTTAACGCTTTGAAACCAAGATCAATTGGCACATGGCAAGAAATGCAAAGTGAGTTTTTAAAGAAATTTTTTCCAACACATAAAATCAATGCTTTGAAAAGACAAATCCAAATTTTTTTCCAAAATTCAAATGAAGTGTATTTTCAAAGTTGGGAGCGTTTTAAAGATTTGTTAAATTCTTGCCCACATGATGATTTTGAAAAATGGCGGACTATAAGCTTCTTTTAAGAAAGTTTAACACCTAAAACTAAATAATTTGTGGAAACAATGTGTAATGGCAAGTTTCTTGATAAAGAACCTGAAGAAGCTTTAGATTATTTAAACCATTTGGCTGAAAATTCTCAATGTTGCTATGGTACTAATCCTTCTGAAAATTCAATTAGATATAACCTTGCAAATGCTGGTCAAGGAAAATATCATCTTAATTAAGAAGAAGATCTAAATGCAAGGTACGCTAGTTTGGCAAGAAAGGTTGAATCCATGGAATTAGGCAAAGTAAAAGAAGTCAAATCTGTGAAAAATGCAGAAATTTGTGGCATTTGTGATGAATTAGGACACTCAACAAATGAATGTCCTAATATTCCTATTTTTAAAGAAGTTGTGCATGAGCAAGTAAATGCAATGAACAATTTTAAAAAGCCATTCACCTCTTCTTTTTCAAATTCTTACAATCCAGGATGGAGAAATCACCCGAACTTCAGTTAGAGGAATAATAATCAAGCACAATTTATGCAACCACCGCTTTCTCAAGAATAACAGGATTCTCAAAATTCTCAAGGATATACACCTTATATCCCACCATATAGGAAAAACTTTGAAAGAACATTGAATGCATTCATAGAAAAGCAAGAAGCCATCAATAAACAAAACACTCAAACTATGATTGACATAAAAGATGCTCTTTCCAAACTTACTTCTGCACTAACCATTCACGAGAAAGGAAAATTTCCTTCTCAACCTCAACCGAATCCTAAAGGTCAATATAGTCTAAATGAGGATAGTTCAGAAAATTAACAAATAGATTAACTCAATTCTATGATAACTCTTAGGAGTGGAAAAGTTGTTGAAAAAGAAATTTCTGAACCTTGTGATAATGATGGTGAATCAATTTCCCAAGATAAGGAAAAGGTTGATAAGTCATCTGCCTAAAATAAGATCAAACTCTCGTCTCCTCCACCTCCATTTCCTCAAGCATTAAGCAAACCAAGGAAATTGGACTACCAAACTGAAATTTTTGAAAATTTTAAACAAGTGAAGATCAATATTCCGTTGTTAGATGCTATCAAATAGTTTCCTTCTTATGCTAAATTTTTGAAGGACTTATGCACTGTTAAAAGGAAATTAAATGTGAAAAAGAATGCCTTTTTGACCGAACAGGTAAGTTCCATTATTCAAAGCAATAATGTTTTGAAACATAAAGACCCTGGTTGTCCTACGATTTCATGCATTATTGGAGAACATAAAATTGAACAAGCTTTACTTGATCTTGGTGCTAGTGTTAATTTGCTTCCATATTCAGTTTATCAACAACTCAACCTTGGTGAGTTAAAACCAACTTCTGTAACTCTTTTACTTGCTGATAGATCAATTAAAATTCCAAAAGGAATAGTGGAAGATGTGTTGGTATAAGTTAATAAATTCATTTATCCTGTGAATTTTATTATCTTGGAAACTTAACCTATGATTAATAGTTCCAAGTCAATTCCTGTTATTTTAGGTCGTCCATTTTTAGCAACATCAAATGCTTTGATAAATTGCAGAAATGGAGTGATGAAGCTAACATTTAGAAACATGACACTTGAGCTTAATGTTTTCAACATATGCAAGCAACCACATGAAGTCAATGATGAAAATGAAGAAGCTGACAGGATTGAGGTCATTGTAGATGATCATCTTCTAAAAGGGAGTTCTTCTGACCCATTAGAAGTTTGTTTAATTAATTCATTTGATTCAGATTTGTAAGTAAATGATGATATTTCTGAAATATGTTCTTTGCTTGATTGTACACAAGCAATGGAATACAAAAGATGGAAGCCAAGATTCGAAGAGCTCTAACCCATGAATGATAATATTCATGAAGAAGTACCCACATTGGAACTAAAGTCATTACCGGCTGGGTTGAAGTACACATTTTTGGGAGAAGACCAAAGCTTTCTAGTAGTAATTTCATCAATCCTTACTGAAGAAGAAGAATGTATGTTGATAGAAGTACTTAAAAGACATAAAAGTGCAATTGGATGAACATTAACAAATATAAAAGGCATTAATCTATTAATTTGTACACATAGAATACATTTAGAGGATAATGCTAAAACATCACAATAACCTCAAAGAAGATTAAATTCACACATGAAAAAGGTATTTAGGGCTGAAGTTCTTAAATTACTTGATGTTGAAATTATTTATCCTATTTCCGATAGCCAGTGGGTAAGCCCTACACAAGTTGTGCCTAAGAAATTTAGAATAACAGTGGTTGAAAATGAAAAAGGTGAGTTAATACCTACGTGAGTTTTATCTAGTTGGCGTATGTGTATTGATTTTAAAAAATTGAATGCAGCCACTAGGAAAGATCATTTCCCTTTACCATTTCTTGATCAAATTCTAGAAAGAGTAGCAGGACATCCATACTATTGTTTTCTTGATGATTATTCAGGGTATAATCAAATACCAATTGCATTAGAGGATCAAGAAAAGACTACTTTTACATGCCCCTTTAGCACTTTTGTATATAGAAGAATGCATTTCGGTCTTTGTAATGCTCCGGTAACTTTTCAAAGATGCATGCTAAGTATTTTTAGTGACATGATTGAGCATTATTTAGAGGTTTTCATGGATGATCTGATAGTTTTTAGAAATTTTTTTGAAAATTATCTTGATAATTTGGATAAAGTTCTTAAAAGATGTGAAGAAAAATGATTTGTTTTAAATTAGGAAAAATGTCATTATATGGTTACTTCAGGAATTATGTTAGGTCATGTGATATCTTCTGAAGAAATTGAAGTTGATAAGGCCAAAGTTGAATTAATTGCTCATTTGCCTTCTCCAAAAATAGTCAAAGACGTTTGTTCCTTTTTAGGACATGCAGGATTTTATCGAAGATTCATTAAGGACTTTAGTGTCATATCTAAACTATTATGCAATCTTCTGATAAAAGATGCACCATTTGATTGGACTCAAGAATGCCAAAAATCTTTTCAAAAATTAATTGGTCTTCTAACATCGGCTCCTATCATGCAATTCCCTGACTGGTCTTTACCTTTTGAATTAATGTGTGATGCAAGTAATTTTGCTGTTGGCGCTGTTTTAGGCCAAAGAAAGGAAGGTAAGCCTCATGTGATTTGTTACGCAAGTAGAACTTTAAATAGTGCACAAATGAATTATACAACTACTGAAAAAGAACTGCTTGTTGTAATTTTTGCATTGGACAAATTTCGAAATTGGTTCATCTACTGTTATTTTCACTAATCATGCTGCTGTTAGATATTTAACGTCTAAGCAAGATGCCAAACCTAGGTTGATACGGTAGATCATGTTGCTTCAAGAATTCAACATCACAATAAAAGATAAGAAAGGAGCCGAAAATGTTATTGCAGATCATTTTTCCAGACTTACAATAGGCTCATCTTTTGATAGCACACCTATCAATAATTCTTTTCCTGATGAGTTTTTATTTTATATCAATTCCATACCTTAGTTTGCGAACATAGTCAATTTTCTTGTAACAGGAAAAATGCTGCCTCAGTGGTCATATCAAGACAGAAAACAGTTTTTGACTGGGGTGAAAATTTTTTATTGGGATGACCCATATTTGTTCAAATATTCTCCTGATCAAATCTTTTGGAGATGTATACCCGACAATGAGGTAGGTAGTGTCATTAAATTTTGTCATTCAGAAGCATGTGGAGGTCATTTTTCTTCAAAGAAAACAGCTGCGAAAATCTTACAGTGTGGATTTTATTAAACTATTTTGTTTAAGGACAACTATACCTTTTGCAAAAGTTATGAAAATTGTCAAAAATTAGGTTTCACTTCTAAAAAATATATGATGCCTCTGAACTCTATCCTTGTCATTGAAATTTTTTATTGTTGGGGAATTGATTTCATGGGTCCATTTCTATCATCATTTGGATTTGTGTATATTTTAGTTACAGTTGATTATGTCTCAAAATGGATTGAGGCGATTCCATGTCGACAAAATGATCATAAAACTGTTCTCAAATTTTTAAAAGAAAATGTCTTAAGTCGATTTGGAATCCCTCGAGCTATCATCAGTGATGGGGGAACACATTTTTGCAATAAACCATTTGAATCTTTAATGAAGAAATATGGTATTACTCATAAAGTTGCCACTCCTTATCACCCTCAGATAAGTGAGCAAGTAGAATTAGCAAATAGGGAAATTAAACAAATTTTAGAAAAAACGGTTAACCAAAATCGTAAAGATTAGTCTTTAAGACTAAACAATGCACTTTGGGCTTACCGTACTGCTGTTAAAACATCTTTAGGCATGTCACCCTATCGGTTAGTCTATGGAAAACCTTATCACTTGCCTGTAGAACTGGAACATAAAGCATTTTGGGCCATTAAAGCTTTCAATTTAAATCTTGATGATGCGTGTATGTTACGCAAATTGCAAATAAATGAACTTGAGGAATTGAGTAATGATGCATATGAAAACTCAAAAATTTATAAAGAAAGAACAAAAACTTTTCATGATAAATCTATTTTGAGAAAATCTTTTGAAATTGGTCAAAAAGTTCTGCTTTATAATTCTCATCTTCACCTATTCTCTGGAAAATTGAGATCTAGGTAGTCTGACCCTTTTATTGTCAAATATATATATCCTTATGGGGCCATATACATTGAGAATCCTAGGAATGGTAATGTGTCTAAAGTCAATGGACAAAGACTTAAACCATTTCTAGAAAATCAAGCTGCTGAGGTAGAATTCATTTCCCTTTCTGATCTTGTTATGTGAAAAATTTACTCTAATTTTGTGGCTTCATTTTGTTTTGTATTTCTTTAGCTCCCCAGTAAAATGGCGGATGACGGTACTCTATGACTCTCAAGTCGGTTTGCTCTCTTTCAGTTTCCCAAAATAACTGATTTCTTCTTCTTCAAAATGGATATCATTCTCTCAAACCTGAGAAAATATTTTCCTTCTCTTTCTCAAAATGCTCTAACAAAAATTTACAAAGTTAGATGTGAAAAATTGATATTGTTAATGCACAAGGGTATACCAGAAGATGTACGTTGCTTAATCGAAGCAAAGGTCCGACTAGCAGGTGAGTCTTCAATTTCATTTGACTCATACATGCCAGGTCTTGGTAAAAGATCATATTCTAAAAGAAGAAGAGCAAAAAGATTACAAGTCTGTCACATATGCGCACGATGGAATTGTAACAAGTGATATCATTCTTTGGAAATGGTTTCCACAAACAGAGAAGATAAAATTTTCTTTATTAAGAATGAATTGAGTAAGGAGTCATTAGATGATATCTTATTGACTCTTGATACGCATTCTTGTGGTCTTGTGTATCGTGAACTTCTTAACTTGTGGAATCTCTTCAAGGATGAACAAAAGCAATATAGTCTTGGGAATCTGACTCTAAAAGACCCTGTTTGCCAATTTATAAGAAAATTGGATAGGAAGCTTATCCTCGACTCATAGAAGCCGTTTCTGGACGTGAAACCAGAGGCAGATGTGAGCCACATCCACAACAACATGTACATATTTTCTTCTTCTTCTTCTTCTTCTTCTTCATGTTAAAAAAAAAAGTATATATACATCTTGGGTTTGGCTTTGGTAACACAAAACGTGAATGGGGAAATACATGCATTCTGATCTAGCCTTCTTAATTGAAAAACAAAGTAGGTAGATTGTATCCTACATGTGAGGCAGCTAGTCGCATTATGGCCACTTGTCCCTTTTGGGAGCCCTATGTTGCGCTGGTCTTGATTGGGTCTAATACTAGTCAACAATGCTTTGGCACAAAGCCGAAAAAGCAAACTACCTCCATCCCAATCTCAAGTGAGTATACACCCACCTTTCATCAGGTTTCTAAAAAAAAAGGGTGAAACTACGGTTGTACTTAGTCTTTAGTTAGATTAGGAGCCCTGGGCGGATGTCTGTCCTGTCATAAACTCAGGAGAAGACCTTCACACGCCAGTATGTAAATAAAGTTCGTGTCTCATGCTCTGTAGAGAGCCGCGTGCTACATTCCCAGTTCTTGGAACTAAGGCTCTGTAGCGCTGATGGACAGAAAGAAGCGTCCCGTCTTTACAGTGAATGAAAACTGTTAACTGAGTTGTATACTTACTTTAATTAGTAGGCCTCTATGGCGAGTTTTGACTAGCTGCGGACAGGTAACATCATCTTATAATACAGACCTTTAATTAGGTTTGCAGAAAGATAAAGGGCTGTTATTCCGTAAGTAGGATGGAAAGGATTCAAAGGTTCTTGTTGTCCGTTTGGCAATCCTTGTAGAATTCATATGTTGCACTGGTGACACGCAACTCAATTACATGTCACTATTGCATTCATGATGCGCAGTATAAAGATACGCCATGAAAACTGTACATACAAGTATGTCTTTATTTATTATTATATTTCTTTTATCTTTGTATAATTTTGTTATATTTGATTTTTGGACAGACAATCCTTTGAGCAGAGTCCTTTAGGGGTTTCTAAACTTCTTTACCCTGATGGTTTTCTTGAAGTTAAAAAAATAGTGAAAAAAACATAAAAAAATAAAAAAAAAGTTAAAAAAAAAAGATTCTGTGTTTTTTATTTTTAAACGTTTCTGACAATAACCAACCTACCCATATAGGTGCTATGATTATTTTTTTTTTCCTATTTAAACACTCTATTCTCTTCACTTTCCTCTAACTCATAATCATTCAGAGGGAAAGTGAAACTATGGGACCTCCTGTTCGTAACCTAAAAAATGTCTGTATTTTTTGTGGGTCAAGTTATGGGAAGGGTTTAAAATTTGTAAATGTAGCAAGCGCTCTTGGTTGAACACTTACTGCGAGGAATATTTATGTTGTATATGGGGGAGGTTGTCATGGGTTAATGGGGGTTGTATCACTCTCTGTATTTGTAGGAGGCAGTTAGGTTTTAGGTATCATTCCTAGACCTTTAGTTCAAAATAACATCACTGGAAAGACAGTTGGAGAAGAAATTCAGGTATCATCTATGCATGGACGAATGAAAACAATGCTTGACAACTCTGATGCATTTATTGCCTTACCAGGTGGTTTTGGTACTTTGGAAGAAATTTTTCAAATTGTCTCTTGGGCCCAACTGAACATCTACCATAAACCCATTGGTTTGTTGAATGTTAATAATTTCTTTGATCTTTTGTTATTTTTTCTTGATAAAGCTGTGGAACAGAAATTTATCACTCCTTCGGCAAGAAAACTTCTTATCTCTGCCTCCACTATTGATAAGCTGATTGATAGATTAGAAGCTTTTGTTTATGAACTTGATAAAGTCCTAGCTCAGATAGATTGGTCATTAGGAAGTAGTGAGGGAAGCAACAAGAAAAGAAAACCAGATCTGACACTTCATCTTTAATGGGTTTGATTTTATTTATCGTACTTTATTTTTGTTTAAATTTGTGTTAGATTTCTCCAGCAGGTACTATCTTCTATCCTTTACTCATCTATATTTTAACATTGCGGACAATGTTGTGATCTGGTTAGGGGGAAGGATAGTTAAAAAAAAGTATGGAAGTATGATATGATTTTCATGAACTTGCTAAACCAATGAATATTGACAAAGTAAGGAGTAATTTTACTCCTGAGACGCATTTTAGTTGAAGAAAGTATGTTTAGTGAGATGACTGTCAGAAACCTACAACAAAACCAATTAAGGATGGCAGAGTAAGGAGTATATTTTGTCCTGGAGGTAATTTTACTCTTGAGACGCATCTTAGTTGAGGAAATAAACTATTTTAGAAGTAGCAAAAAGCATATCTTGGGTCATAGCATAAATTTTTCTTCTTTCTTAAAAATTACATGCTTAGATATGAATGTTGAATTGATGGATTGAGAATGATAGAAATATGCCTTGTGAGATTTTGAGCTTATTGATGAATGGATTGAACATTTGTACCATTCTCTTCTTTCTTGTGTGATTTTCACTCATGAAAATGTTATTTTAGAACTTGCTTTGATTCTTTTTTAGGCTACATTTTCACATGCATACATAAATATGATTGAGGCATTTTTAAATAGCTACTTTGACCAAATAGTCATCCTTGTATATTTTTCCTTGTGTAACCCTTTTGAGCTTATTTGTCTATTCCTTGTTTTTAGCTCATTACGTACCTTTAAAAAAAATATTTTTACCCAACTTTAGGGAATAAGAGAGCATTGGCCTTGTTCTTAAACAAGTATGGGGGTGTGTGTGCAAAATGTAAAAAAAAAAAAGAGCTGACCACCTAATGCACTACGTGACATATCCATATTTAGAATAAAGATGGATGCTTTGAAACAACAGGAAGAGAAAGAGAAGATTCATGCCTAACAATGAATTCAACTTATCAATTTGGGATTGATCTTCAACAAAACATTAGTCAAATATTGGTCATTGTCCTTTATGATGAATGTTTTCAAATATCTTTTTCACTCTAACTGTACCATAATGCTCTTTTATTCTCTTTGGTATTTATCTTCTTATATCTATATTATCCCTCCTTCTTTACTATAACCCAATTACAACCTTGAATAAAGTCCTCATGATTTGTGTGTGCATGTGTTCTGAGTAGTGGAGAAGTAGAAGATAAGCAAGCTTATAGTAGTGCAATTTTTCATGGGTTGAATTGAGTAAAATATCTACCATTTTAAACAGTTGAGAGATTGAGAGTGAATCATGTGAGGAACTTTTATTCTTGATTCGTTCTTTTTAACTGAAGTTTCTTTGCTTGATGGTTTGAGATGTGAAGAAATATTACCTAAAAAATGTTTTGATCCCTTGAATGACTAGTTACTCTTCTTGTTTCATTAAATCTTTTAGAGTTTTTAGCTTTTGAGTCTGTGTCGTTTTTCTTTGTTCCTTAGTTTTTTTCTTATGTGTTTTGCCCGGGAGTGCAAAAGTTTAGTGTGGGGGAATTTGATAACAATGTATTTTATGCATTTTATAATCCTCTCACTAGGCTTCTTAAGGTTCAATTTGGCTTAATTAAGTTGATTTTATCACATTTTATGAAATTAAGCTTATTTGGATCATTGAAGAAATTATTGCTTGAATTATCATTAATTTGGGTGATTGCATTCTTAAGTAAAGTGGCCACAACTTGAGTTGCAACTATCTAATTAATGAGATGTTGGTCTTGTTGGAAAGTTAAGATAATTCTCTAATAACTATTCACTTGATAGCAAGAGCCACATTGATAGCAATATATTTCATTCATTGTATAACCTTCTTACTTGGCTTTTTCAATAACTTGACTATAATTTGAGTTATAAATATCTGATGGATGAGATTATGGTCTTGTTTTTTAGCTAAGATAAATTTCTACAACTTTCATGAAGGCCTCAAGACCAGAAACACATGTTTGGATAACTCAAATTGGAGTTGAAGCAAAATCTAGCGTTTTGAACCTGACAGCTTGACCTCTATGCAGTCATTAGGCTATATCTCGGGGTATAGAAGTTCAACAATTCTAAAATTTTGATAGTGCAAGGTTAAGACCCATATCTACAACTTTCATGAAGAATACAAAATTCAATTCGGATTCCTTGAAGGTGATATTGGGCTTGGAAGTCAGAACAGAGGTGTTGGATTTGGACCTAACCTATGAGCAGTAATTGGGCCATATCTTGGGCTGTGTTTGTTGGATTTGGCTAAACTTGGTGTCTCAAGAAAGCTGAGACAATTTTCTAGAACTTTCATGAAAACCACTTGGCTTAATTATGACGCATGCAATGAGCTAAGAGCAGAGACATTTCAGAGCCAAGAAAGTCCATAATTTCAGCTCATTCATCATCTATTTTGATTTTACTTCTCATCATCAAACAACTCTATTGTCTTCTTGCACTCCTTGAACTCTATAAAAGGAGGCAAAGGCTGATTATTTAAGGGTGTTAGTTTAGCTTAGAGTTTAGTTTATGTTTTTGTGTTATTAGTTTTCCTTTGTGTAGTTTTCTATTGTTCTTAATTGAAGTTATGTTCATCATCTTCTTCTTCTCTCTTTCTTTCTTCTTGTCTATGAGTAACTAAATCTTCATCTTGCTTAGGTGAAAGAGTGAAGCTCTTGGTAATGAAATAAGGTTAGATTATTTTATTTCTTGTGTTTAAATGATATATTATGAAATGGACATTATATATGTTGTATTTTGTTTCCAATCAATTTATAAACCTTCTTTGTATAATGGAGATCTTGATTTATTGTAGACAATAGGATTGGCACAGTGAATGCTTGAACTCATTTACAAATGTTGGTAGATAATTAAAGGAATCATAATATGATTGCATATTAAATTGAACTTTGAATGTTAAATTTTTCGATTGGAACCTTCATTATGTATGATTTCAATTGAGTTATAAAAAGAAATAATCTTGTCTTTAATTTATTACCAAGAGTGGATCTCCTAACCCAAGCAAATCCTTTTCATTTGTGAACAACTTATATCATCTTTAGTATTGTGACAAATATTCTCCGTACCTCAAATAATTTTCTCTTCATCAATTTCCTGTGGATCGACCTCGGACTCCCGAGAATTTACTACTTGAAACAACCTGCACTTGGGTTTGAAACTTTTAATTATCCTATCAGCCTTCTAGTATTATTTCTGATAGAGACCCGAGATTTACCCCAAAGTTTTGGCAAAGTCTACAAGAAGCGATGGGAACGAAACTTTGTTTAAGTTTCGCTTATCATTCGCAAACAGATGGTCAATCAAAGAGGACAATTCAATCGCTGGAAGATATATTGAGAGTTCACCTACAACAACAATTTTCACTCAAGCATAGGGATGACACCCTATGAGGCTCTATATAGACAACGATGCAGAACACCTTTGTGCTGGTACCAAGATGGGGAGCATCTCACTTGAGGACCTGATCTTGTGTAACAAACAACGGAAAAGGTTAAGATAATTTAGGAAAAGATACGGACGACTCAGAGTTGACAGAAAGGCTATTCGGAGAAAAGAAGAAAACCTCTTGAGTTTAAAGAAGGGGAGCATGTGTTTTTGAAAGTCACACCTATTACTGGGTGTGAACACCCAATTTTGTCTGGGGTTTTTTTGTAAAAAATGAAAAAAATAAAAATAATGATCCAAACTATGACCCAGTTAACCACCCTTAACCCACTAACCCATTATCCAACCCAATTGACCCATCAACCTATAACCTGACCCATTAACCCATTGACCTATTCTACTATAAATCAAACTCATCATCAACAAACTCATCCTAACCAAATCTCATCAGTTATCCTAAACATATTCATCCTAAACAAATCTCAACACTCATCCTAAACTAATTCTAATCCTACTTTAACTCAAACTCTTCAACCTAATTTATGCCTATAAAATCTATAAACCACACACAGAAAAGAACCTTAACTTATATACTTTAGCTTTTAACACATTTAAGCCTACAATTTTCTTTTCATGTGCCTTTGTTTTGGCAGCATGCTCATCATTATCAATCCCTCTTCTAATAGCTTCATCTTCAACCACCAACAACCTCAAACTATTTTCATCTTCTCCATAACCAAAAACCACCATCTTCCTCCAAACCTCCACACCATCTAACCAAGCACCAACCTTCCCTCGATAACCACATCACCACCCCAACGTCCAATTTTGCCGTCGGAAGAACCATCACAAGTACGCCCATTATTTTCAAACCAGCCGACCACCGCATCACTGAATCTACACTCACTACACTAGCCACCATGAAGTCGCGGCTCCGTCGAGCTCCCTTCCGCCTGAGTCTTCTCCTTCAAACATATCCCTTTTTTTTTTTTTTTTTGTTTGCAAGCAGCAACATTGTTTCTTTTGTTATGTTTGTTTATTCCTTTTTTTGTTTTATTTTAAAAAAAGAAAATTTTTTTTTTTTTTTGGGTGAAGTGGGCTTAAGGTAGTAAGCTTGTTGGGGTTAAAAAGCTAAAAAAATAATAAAAATAGAAATTAAAAAAAAAGGAAAAAATGATGAAAATGATATAAAATAATACATATATTTTTTCTTGAAAAATAAAATAGAATTAACTAAGTTGTGACAGCTTGTTGATCTTGTAATCTTTGTAATCATTTGAGTTGTGACAACTTGATGATTCAATTTTTTTTTCAAAGTTTAAAAAAATAATTAACCTACTATCATTAAACATTTCTTTTTAAAGAAAAAAATAGGATTAACTGAATTATGACAACTTATTAATCCTATAAGTTTTGTAATCATCTGAGTTGTAATAGCTTGATGATTCAAAATTTTTTAAATTAAAAATAACCAACACATAAAAAATTTATAAAGAACTACGTGACTTTGAGTTTCTCATTACAGCAGAGGATATGTAGGAGCAGAACTTTTATTCTGTCAAGTCAAATTTTAAATTTTCACAAATTATTTATTTATTTTTTGTTTTTTTTAATAAAAGGGGTAAAACAAATATATTATGAGATTATTAAGTTTTTACATAACTAATTTAGGGTAACCGTTTTAGGATGGATGTGTTAGGGGTGTTGTGGGGTTAAGTCTCTACCTTTCCCTATGCATAACCAACTCCTGAATTCAATCTGATTTCAAAAATCATTTTCTAAAAGGGTTTTCTATTTTTTTCTAATTTAAATAAAATTAGTGGCAACTCCTAACAATTTGTTTTGTTCGCCGCTCCCACCGCTATCTCGGTCGCAACACTGGGGTCGGTCGAGTTTTTAAGTAAAAAAAACTCACTCTTAAATTCATTGGACCTTATCAAATTCTTTGTCGGATATGTCCCGTAGCCTACCAAATAGCTTTATCACATTTTCTTTCTAACCTTCATAATGTTTTCCATGTGTCGCAATTGCGAAAGTATATTCCTGATTCAACCCATGTCATAACACCGGATACAGTACAATTGAAGGAGAATTTAACTTATGAGACACTTCCTGTAAAGATCAAGGATAGGAGAGTGAAGCAACTCAGAGGAAAAGAAATTCCATTGGTAAATGTGATCTGGAATGACGTGAGTGGAGATGTAACGTGAGAGCTAGAGGACAAGATGAAGGAACAATATCTATATATATTCTAAAGTATGACAAATTTCGATGAGAAAATTTCTTTTTAGAATGGGAGATTTGTAACACTCTAAAAATTGCTTGTTTTCTATTATATATGCTTGTTATAATATTTGTGATTTTTGTGAATTATTTGGGTGATTTTGATTATTTTATTATATTTCTGGATTTACGTGCACATTAAACGGGGCTGAAAAAATAAAATATTTTTCTGAGACCGAAAAATTTTAGACTGTGAAACGAGGTTGGGGGATCTTACTAAACCCAAAGTCGGATACAGTTTACGAGGTTTTTATTTTTTGATATTTTATCTCATAAATAAAATTACAATACGTTTTATTATCCATTGGATGATAGATACTAGTTTTGGTTAATTGTAACTTTTGTCAATTAGGTAATAGCTTATTGTGGATGGTTCTAGATATGATCTTAGTTATCTTTTTCTAAAAACTTTCCTTGATGACATCACTTAGGTGACATCACCTTTGACTTTCTAAAATGTGAAATTGGGCTTCCTCAACAAGTTTTGTAACAAGCTTGTTGGAAAAACTTCTTTTTCTCTCACCTTGGGGGAAGCCCACTGTTTTGGGGAGGAAAAGATGACAAAGTTGTCATCTTTTCACTTAAGCTTCATTCATAATTTTATTTCAAAAAGTTTCACTTTTCTCTCTCACTTTTTCTCTTCTCATTTTCTCTCTACACCTCACGACCACCACCCTCCAAATTCCTTCTTCCATTTTGTTTACTCCAATCAATTATACTCCTTGAATCTACATACCCTTTGGATGATTTTCTATGTTGTGATCATCATCTAACTCTCTCTTCTCCATCATCTTATTTTTTCAAGCCTTAACTTGAAGCTCTATCTTAAGGTAAGATTCTTGTTTTCTATTTTTCATGTTCAAGGCCATCATCTTGACCATTGGTCTTCTCTTTTCAAGCTTTAGGTGTTGATCTTATGAGCTTGAAACTTGTAGAGTTTGGTTGGAGGTGTTGGACGAAAATTCCAAGAGCATTAAGGAGCTTTCTTTTCTTGTCATCTCTTTAGGTAAGAGGGAGATTTATCCTCTTTAACCATCCATGGTGGTGAAAAACGAATTTTATGTATGTGAATAATTCATGTGTGAATTCATTTACTTGTTGTATAAGTTCAATGCTTTGTGATTATTTGCTTTATTTGATTCTATTGCTTTGAATATTATGCATGACTTGCTATATGATGATTATTATATGTTGTATGATGTGAATCACTTGGAAAAGAAAAAGATTTTTAGTCCCGTGGACCTTGAGGCTCCCGGCCAAGTAGGTAAAAATAGGATGTCTAAGACAAAATTTAGTATCAATTGGGAATTTAATAAACTAAGTGATTAATGATTCATAAAATGAAGGAAATTTTGGGTTCTTAGACCCTTAAGGTTCACGGCTATGTAGGAAATCTAAGGCTAAGGAAATTTTGTATCAAGTTAGAACTTAGATAATTAGGTAATTAAGGATATAATTAGGGACTCATAAAATGATAAGAGGAGAACAAAATTTTATCCTTAAATCAAGAATGACTTTTGGCCAAAGTGGTTAAAAATGGATTTGAATGATGTTTAAGAACTCAATAAATCAAGTGATTCGTGATTTATAAAATTTAGGCATTCTAATCAAGAAAGTTTTCTAAAAGAAATGGAAAAAGGGTTTTGTAAATTAAAGTAATATGGACTTTGGCGAGTAATGTTAAAAAAATCTTTTCTTGAAAAGTTTTATTATGATGGGCATTGGAAATTGAGGTTGACTTCTATATTGAGCTTTAAAAGTTTCAAAATGGATTTTTAAATTTGCAATGACGATGTTGCGTAACTAAAAATAAATGGTGATTTTGCTGTCATGTCCACAAGGGGGGACCCAGACTCATTGTTGATTGTTATAGCCAAGTCGTGGCATATGACTATGGAGAAATCATAATCTTGTTGAATGCGCATACATTGAGTCATTTATCATACATTGTGAAAGTTCGTTGGACTTTGTTTTGTAAGGTTGTATGCTTAAGAGATGAATTACACATTTATGCGGGTGCGATATGTGTAGTGTAGGTCATTGTTTGACCTTGGGGGCGCCGGGGTGCGACTTATTCCACAAGTGGCCAGTTGGTAGCTCCACTGCGCCGTGGTACAGACCGATTCAAACGCACCGACGATCTGGACCGAGACACTATCCTTAATCACGATTTGGTGTAGACTGTCTTGTATAAGCCATGTTGTGCAAATTGAGAAAAATGAAAGCACAAGAATTGAGGCTGACGAGATACAGACAAATGTCTTCTAGATCATTCTCTTTGATATTGTTTTAGCTCCATGGAGTAGAGTTTGGTACATTGTGCATATGCATAGTCAGTCGACATCTCATTGTGACATGTACATATCTATTAAATTATCTGTTGAATTATTCATTGGAATACTTATTGAATTATTTGTTGTATGAAACAATGATGATATGTGTATTTCTTTATTTTGAATGACATTACTGTCATTATTGTTTTTATGCTGCCATGTTAGTATTGTTGTAGGAGATCTCACATCTTTATCATGTTATTCTATTATGTGTGTGTGTGTGTGCATGCTTGATGAAGACTAAGAAGAAGGTGAAGTGGATCGCACCTTTCTGTTGTTTTATTTTTTGCGAAGTCGGCTAGGAGAGATTTCATTGGTTTTGTCAGAGTACAGTTCCTTAATGGCTTGATTGCGTGGCGTATTGACTAGGCTGTTGAGAGCATTAGATATATAGGGGACGTGACTATATCTATTTGAAGGACCCGTGATGGGGACCTTTTCTTTTCTCTTGATGTTACTTTACGCTTGGAGTTTAACATGCCCATCAGAGAGCTGTGGGATGACTGCTTTTATACCCCTCAGGAGGACTCGTTTGTATCTTCTGCTCGGGAACCCTGCCCGTGAGTCTGTGGCTCCTATCAAGATTACCTCTTGTGAGGATGATCCGTCTATGGGTCCTTCTTAGCTTTGGTGGTCTCTGATATATTTTGTCATTTTGATAGTTGTTATTTATAATCTTTTGGGATATGTAAAGTATATACTTTTATTTTGCTAAGAACTCATGATGTATATGTGCCTATAATATGTATATTTTTATTTGGTGTATGGAATGTTCCTTGTATCCTTTTTCACAAAGTTTATGTTTTCCGCATAAATAAATAAATAAATAAATAAATAAATAAATAAATAAATATATATATATATATATATATATATATATATATATATATATAGAGAGAGAGAGAGAGAGAGAGAATTCAAGGATAAATCATTTTATAAACAGGTTGTTATATTGAACAGTTTCGTTGCGTTTTCTGTCAGTGTGACGCCCGTTGCGAAAAGGGACGTTACCCTTTGTGCGGAGGCTCTTTCCTTTTTGTTATATCAGGCCGTGGTAAGCCAATCTTTATGGGGATTAAGGGTGTGCTGGCCGGCTCTAATGGTATCACACATTTTCTTTGCAAATAACAATCTAATCTTTTCCAAAGCCACTCAAGAAAATAGCATAGTTGTGGATGATATTTTGAACTTGTATGGAGAAGCCTTAGGCCAATGTATTAACCATGATAAGTCGGCAATTCTTTTCACTCTTAATGTTGGCAGGGATAGAAGAGAGGAGGTTATGGAGTTGGTGAACATTCATAATATTGTTTTCGAAGAAAAATATTTAAGGCTCCCTTCAATGGTTGGAAGATAAAAAAAAAAAAATCAAGCTTTTCAATCCGTAAAAGATCGGGTTTGGAAGTGTGTGAAAGGATGGAAAGAAAAGTGCCTATTTATGGGAGGTAAGAATGTACTAATTAGAATGGTGGCACAAGTAATGGCAACCTACTCAATGAGTTGCTTCAAAATTCCATTGTCTTTGTGCAAAGATCTTGAAACTATTATGAGCAATTTTTGGTGGGGGCAGCCAAATGGATGCAAAGAAGATTTATTGGGTGAAATGGGAAAGATTGTGTTGGCCTAAAAGGTGTGGGGGTCTTGGCTTTAAGGATATCCATACTTTCAATTTGGTGACGTTGACAAAGCAAGGATGGAGAATCTTATGCAATCCCAATTCCCTTATGGTTCGTATACTTAAAGCAAGGTATTTCCCGGCTTGTAACTTCCTTGATGCTCACATGAGGGCAAACCCGTCCTTTACCTGGAGAAGCATTATAGAAGGCAAGAAAGTTCTAGAGCAAGGAGTTCTTTGGAGAGTTGGAGATGGCTCTTAGATTGGACTATGGGAGGACCCTTGGATTCCTCTAAGTTCGGGATTTAAAGCCACTCAACCTTGCATTTAGGATCTAACGCTCCAGGTGGTGGCTAATTTACTTCATGCAGAATCTCGTACATGGAACGAGGAACTCATTAGAGAAATTTTTTTCCCAAAGATGGCTGAATGTGTAAGTGCCATTCAGCTGGGCGACATGGCTAGAGAAGATTCCTTATGTTGGTTTTATGATGCAAAAGGAGTGATCTCTGTTAAGAGTGCATACAAGACAGCTTATAGTAGGAAATTGCATGAAAAATGTCAGTAGGGAGCTCAAGGATGCAAAAACTTTGCAAAATTCATAGAGTGGAATGGTTTTTGGAAGAAATTATGGAAAATCAAAGTTCCTCATAAGGTTAGAATTTTCTTGTGGAGGATTTGTAGAAAAATAATTCCCATAAGATCAAAGTTACAAAAGAAGGGGGTCGAGGTGGGGAATGGATGTTATTTTTGTGAGAACCAACAAGAAGATGTGGCCCATCTTTTCGTAACTTATCCTACAATGCAAAGTATAATGGCGGTTTCTCACCAGAATTGGCCTTCGACTATGACAACTAATTCATGGCTGCAATTTGTTGATTCTATATTCAATCAGTTATCTGAGGAGGAGGTACAACTTGTTGTCATGGTATGGTATGAGTTATGGTTTGAAAGAAATAACATGTGACAAGGAAAGAAAGCTAGATCTGCAGATGAAATTCTCCACGTCTATGTAATAAACCAGTTGATTCCCTTGCCAAGTTGGTTAAAGATGTTGGGTCAAATACTTGGCTTGAGGAACCATGACTTGTATTACTTCTTTGTTAGCTTTGGAGTTGAGTGATTTATGAAATTCGTAGTTCACATCAAAAAAATAAAATGATAAAGGGTAGGACTTGGAAGGTAGATATAACTTCATAAACAAAAGAATGTAAATGTCAAGTATAATTATGTCAAACCTTAAAAGAGTTTTGTGCAATTGTTTCAAGAAATTAAAGATTTTCCCTTAAAGTTTTGGCTTATGTAACATTTTTTAAAAAAAAAAAATTGTTTGATTTTGCCTAGATTGTTTGTTATACCTTTACTTTAGTATATCTTTCATTTTTTCACAAAATTCTAAAATTATTATTTTTTAAATATCATAAGATATCCCTACAAATTCAATTCATTTGAACCACGTTATAATTAAGGTTTTTTTTTGTTTTAATTTAAGGATAATTTATTTTTATATATTGAATTGTCATTTCCTTACAGAAAAATATTTAAACAAAAGTGTAAAAAAAAAATATTTAAACAAAAGAAATGATAAAAGAAAAGGAAATTAATTGTACATTATTCATTAACTTTTATATTTTTTTAAAAAATACAAAATTTAAATAAAAGTTTTTAGGTGTTTGTGATGATATTTTTTAATAAAATTATGATGTATATATTACTACTTACACTTCATCTAAAAAACTTTAAAAAAGATAAAATACTTAAAAAATAATATACATATTATAATTTTATTAAAAAGTAATACTACAAACACAGAACTTTCACTTAAATTTTTTTCTTTTAAAAATAACTTTAAACATTGCAAAATTAGAGCGATAAGTAGAACGATACACCACATGTGGGAAAGTGACAAAAAGACAAAAAGTAACAAGGCATCATAACAAGTTGAAATGGTTTATGGCTGAACACAAGCAAGACAAGGCATGGAAATATGGATTCAAATCATAACAATAATTATAAAAAAAAAAATCATAACAATAAAAATAGTCCAAGTGGATTAACTTCCCAAAAATAAATGAAAAAAAATCCATAAACAAAGAATAAAAATAGCTACTACGATAACATGGAAGTTCAGGGAAAGTGAAGGAGCAGCAATGAATTATTTGTGTAGAAACTTTTTAATGTGATCAGGAAACATGATTAGGAATATGGGTGAGTTTGGATAAGTTTTTAAAAAATAATTTTAAGAAAACGAATTTTTTTTCTCTTTCTTTTATTTTTTAAAATTTTTTTCAAAAGCAATTCATATTAATTTCTTAAAAAAAGTAAAAAATTTAATTATTTTTGGATTTCACTTATTTTAATAATTTTATCTAAATAATTAAAAGTATTTAAAAAATAATTTTTATTAAAAAAAGTACAAATAAATGCATCTTTTGATCTTTTGATGCCATGCTATAGTCACACAAACCGTGTTTCATACTATGAAGCATTTAATTATGAACCAAATTTAAAAGTTTGGAAAGACATTATTAAAGTAGTATCAAATATTTAATTAACCCTATATGTCCTATAGCACATGACAAGATTTTTTTTTATTTTCTTCCTTAAACGTGCTATTGTTTTGAGTTTTCAGTAATATTTTAATTTCAAGTAATATTATTTTCATAATAATATATTAAGATTACAATTATGCATACTATACTATATATATATATATATATATATATATATATATATATATATAAAAGGAACCTATTTAATAAGATAAGTGTTTATTGTATGAGATAAGAGAAATAAATCTTAACCATTAGATTTTACATGAATAATCAAAATTAGAATATAAATACATATAACTTTTTTAAGTAGTGTACGACTTTTAAATAATTTTTAATCTTAATTATTTATGAATAGTTATATAGTTAAAATTTATTCTTCTTATTTTCTCACAATAAAAATTATTTTCACTAGATATGTCATATATATATATATATATATATATATATATATATATATATATATATATATATATATATAAAGTTCAAGAATCTTAGCTCAAATGACATTAAATTTTTTAAAATACCATTTAATCATAAAATCAAATCTCAACTCATTAATCTCCTTCTCCTTAAATTTGTGAAAAAATGTAACACAATTTAATTCATAAAAATGTTAAATACAGTAAATTAAATGAAATAACATATATGTCAATTTTCTACATTTGTACATTACAGCTTGAACATTGCATACATTTCTCTTTTTACGATAAATATTGCATATATTATTATTATTATTATTATTATTATTATTATTATTATTATTATTATTATTATTATTATTATAAAAATAGAAAAAGTGGATGAGGTGGGGGTATGGAAGATTATAAAAGTCAGGGATATTCCCCTCAGCATCCACCACCACAAGATTACGTGAAATTCTCAAAATTGGTTTAAAGATTAAAGAGTCGTAGTGACTAAGGATATGTATATTTATATATATAACAATAACAACATCAATTACTAAACCATTTTTCTATTAGTAAGGTGGACTATATACATTAAAAGATATTATTCTATTTTGTTATAAATTAAGTCATCAGAAAATTTATTTAGTTATAAGCTATGTTTAATGATTTTTTTATAATTTTTTTCTACCTCTAGTCATTTGATGATCTTCTATCTATTCCATTTTTTTTACTGAAATTTTTAATAGTCTTCTCTTTATATAATCAAATTATTTAAGATAAAATTCTATTATCCTTTCTTCAATGGATATTATTCATATTATTTTTAATACATTTATTTATAATCTTATAATATATATTTATTCGTTCATATATATATATAAGGACAATAAAAAATATGAAGGATACACAAATATCAATGTTCGTAAATGTGAACCTTTTGACCTTGAGTGATGTTATTGTGAGGTGTAACTAAGTTACGTTTGAACTCAGTACTCCTTTGCGTACGTGTAAATTCAATCCAAATAATTGATTTGCATGGTCAAATCAATTCTATAGAAAGGTTGTTGAGGTGCAAAATTTAACAGAATTTACATTTATGAATACGTGAATAGATTCCTTTTTTGGTTTTAATTAGTGGTTAGATTTTATATGAAAAATATTTAAACAAAAAAAAAATTAAATTTTTAATATTATGATCAGATAATGATCAAATTAACTTACACATATTTTTATTAATTCTACACATATTTTTATTAATTCACTTACCTAATTCAACTAAAGATAAATCATTTACATCAAAATTATAAAATTTATATTAAAAAAAATAAGTGTCAAATGATAATAAAAAAGTCCACAAAAGTATATCATGGTGAAGAAAAGTATATATCATGCTAAAGTTTAATCACATGAAAAAAAAAGTATAATCTAACAGCACTACATTTTTTTTTACAACAGCACTACACATTTGATTACACTCTATTTAAAAATAATACTCAAAGAGTTGGATGCAATATTAAATAAACTAAACTCGTAAAAAAAGATAAAAGTTCAAGCGTTGAAGATGACGTTATTGTAGAGAAAGTCTTCATATATGAAAGAATTTAGTTTCAGATTCAAAAGATGTGAAAATGTCCGTAGAAAAAAATCACTATAGCAAGGACCATCCAAGTACACCAAAATATTCGTATCATGGTACTTGTGATTTTGAGTAAAATATTCTCATTTTCTTATATTTCTGTTTAGTATATAACTATCATTTTTTTATAAAATCACATATCAATTTTTTTTAATTTATAACTAAATTCAAATATCATTCTTACTATTGTTTAATCTTATATATCGAAAAAAATAAGAACATATTCATTTTGTGTTATACAATATCATATCATACCATATAATAATCCAGGCATACTTGATTTTGACGAGAATAATTTTGGACCATTGAATTATCAACATTTTAGATTTTGGTCATTAGATCTTGCACCATAAATTTGACCATCCAAGATGCTTGACTTTTTATATAATAATACTAGAATAGCACTTGTTCACGAGATTATAACAAAAATTAAAATAAAATATTTCAAAGTAATATCATAATTATTTATTATTATAAAAACATATTTATACTATTTAAATAAATGATTAGGGACAGAGTCAGAAATTTTATATTAGAGCTCAAATACTAATTTTATCATTTTGAAATCGTGAAATATCAAGTTTAAATATAAAGTTTTTAGAATATTTGAAAAAAAACCCAAAGATTAATGAAAAAGTGTTTTGAGCTTAAAAAATATTAAGGTTGTGAATAATCTTTCAATTTTCTTAAAATATTTTAAAAATATCTTTTTATATATTATATTGATCAATGATTAATATTGATTTTTCTTTAATAAGATATAATAATAAAATTTAAATTCAAATTACATTTGTGACACAATTTAAAAATGACCTATATGATAATATTTCACAAACCTAAAATTTATATTTTTCTTTAATATTTCTTTAATAGAATAATAATAAAATTCGAATTCAAATTGTATTAATGACAATCTAGAGATGACATGCCAGAATTTCACAAATCTATAATTTACATTTTCTTTTAATTTTGCTTTAATATGATAATAATAAAATTTAAATTCAAATTATATTACTAACACAACTAAAAAATGTCACCTGGTAAAATTTTATAAATTAAGATTTTCTTTTTATATATTATTATATTATTATATTATATTGATTAATTTATTAGCATAATTTTTCATGGTTATGGTGATAATCATTGTAGACCATTATATTATCAAATTTTTAATTTTTTATGATTAGATCTTTCTCCATAAATTTGGCCATTAATAATGCTTGACTTTTTTCCTTATCATTTGTTCTTTTTTTCTCTTTAAGTCTTAGGAGAACATTAATTAATAAGATGATTAAATTTTTATTTAAAATTAAATGTTATTAAAAAATAAATTTAATAAAAAAAAGTAACATAAAGGAGAGTAAAAAACACAGCATTAAATAGTACAAGTCAAATAATTAGTTTAACTTAATGGTTGAGTACTATAATGAACCTCCAATTCAGCTGCAAATTTAATTAATAAATGTGTTTTTTTTCTTATTGAGAAAATAAAACATATTATTTTTTGTGTACTTCAACATTTGACTTAACGATTGAGTAATAAAATAAACTTTATTTTAACAATTCAAAATGAATGTGATTTTTTTTTTGTAATTATCATGAAAATAGAAACATTTTCCTTTGGTATAAAAGTAACGGTTGAGTAATAGAATTAATTTTTGCTCAACAATATAAAATGAATGACTTAATTTATATATATTATTAGTGTAAAAAAATTATATTATCATTCCATAATCGATGTGTTGTTATATTATTTAATAAGTTTAATATTTTATATAAGTTTCAAGTTATTAAATAATGTAATAATATATTATTAAATATCAGTGTAATTTTTTTATATTAATAATATATTAAAATTAAAATTGAAAATTGAAAATAAATATATTTTTTTCTGTTGAAAAAATAAAAACATACTCCTTTGGCATCATTAAACATTTAACTTACTCGTGAGCATCAAAATGAACCTTCAATTCAAAGGCATTGTGGTGTAGTGTCCAATGTGGATCTGGTTCGAGTTTCTTGGGATCGCCTTATCCAAATCTTGATTCTTTGATGATCAGGTACCTGAAAGGAGGAAATAGGCGGGAAAGTTTTGCTTCCACTTTGATGTCTAATCCTGTATTTGGATGTTTTCTCATTAACGGAATAGAACGGAATAGGTGGGGAAGGATCGAAAAAAAAAAAAAGAAGAATGAAACATAGTTTTCTCCCTCTTTGTTTGGAAGATTCATTAACAGAACGGAACGGAACATGTGTTCCCCCCATTTCACCTCAATTTTGGGGGGAACAAAATTTGGTCATTTGAGGGGAAGTGGAGGGGAATGATTCCCCCTGTATTCCGTTCCGTTCCTATGTATTTTAAATGTGTGTTTGGATATTTTTTCATTAACGGAACAGAACGGAATAGGTAGGGATGGATCGAAAAGGAAAGGAATGGAATGGAACATAGTTTTCCGCCTCTTTGTTTGGAAGATTCATTAACGGAACGGAACGGAACATTTGTTCCTCCCATTCCACCTCAATTTTGGGAGAAACAAAAATTGGACATTTGAGGAGAAGAGGGGGAAATGATTCCCCATGTGTTCCGTTCCGTTCCTATGCATTTTAAAACTACCAAACACAAAAATTTATTTCCGTTCTCCCCATTTCCTTTCCGTTCCTCTCATTACCTGTCATCCAAACATGAATTAAAACTCTCAAGTACAAAAAATTAATTTTGTTCCCCTCATTTCCTTTCCGTTCCTCTCTTTACCTGTTATCCAAACATAGTATAAGTCAGTATCAAGTAAAGGGTATAATGCTCGGAAAGGAGTAAGAAGAAGAGATAGCTAGCGTGACTTGAATTAGGGGAATATCTGGTATTTATAAGGGAGCCTTTTATTATAGATCATTTAAGAAGTAGTATATACATAAATTATATTTTTTTATTTGATAGTATTTATATATAAATTTAAATGTATATAAAAATTATTAATTAAAATTTATAAAATTTTTATATGTATAATTATATTAAAAAAATAATAATTTGATTAAATTTGTATATGAATTTAAATATTATTAGTTAAAATCTATAAAAATTTAATATTTTAATCTCAACTATTAATTTATTTTAATAATAAATTAATAATTAAAAACTAATTATACTATTTATAGACCACTTTACCAGGTTTCATATTAGACAAATCCATTTATAAGTGGAGTAATGTTATATCTTCCTACAAAATCATCCTAATAATCATCTTAATACTAAATAAAGAAAGTATTAAATGAAAAAGTAAATACATCTATTATCTTGAAAATATAAAAAGTATTTAATATTTTCTTCATTTAGTAATTAAGAAGATTAGTAGGAGAATTGGGTATGAGGATAAATCATTTTTGTTATAATTGTTAGAGATGTGAATAGAAAAAGCACGTTGACCGGGAATAATTGGTTACAAGGCTTTCCTCTACTTGGGCTAAAGGGCCTCTGTATTTGGTGAACATGATAAAGATGACTTGATAGTATTAATTAATATTATCAGGTCTTATCAAGTGTCTGGTGATTTAACCTAATAGTATAATTAAATCAGGTCAAACTTTTTTATCCTATTCTAACCTGATTACTCTATCCTCCTTCCATCCCCTGATTAAATTTGATGGGATATCTTTTCTCACCATACCCTTCAACTTCATCTTTCTCAGTCTATCACCACTTCTTCCCCATCACCACTACTCATCTTCCACTCCTTCACATTCCCACCCTCTTCGAACCCTAACCTCCATCGTCGCCACTACCACCACTCAGAACCACCTCTGCTGATTCTCCTCTTCCCCAAAACCCTCCTCCTCTGTCGTCGATGCCGAAACTTGCAAGTACTTGGGCTACGTTGCCCTCCTCCTCTTTGTGGCGCCGCCACCTACTACTAATTCTTCCCCTTGCTAGAAGATGCCAGGCACAAGAAGACCTAGATCTTCCGCTACGCCCTTTTGCTGGAGGAACTCCACATCATCTCCAACTAGAGCGACACCCAAGAGGTCCAGACTTGCAACTTCCACCAGCCTGAGAACCTAGAGTAGTTGGAGAGCATGGTGAGGGAAGATGTGCAAGCGACGACGATAACATGTGAGCGGAAGCGAGGCTTCCTAGAGGGTGTGAGCAGTGGTGAGGGTGCAAGCGGTGATGAAGACGATGGTGCAGGTGATTTTAGGTTAGAACTATGGCTAATCTTGAAAGTAGAGCATGCGATGGATCGCCGATGGGAAGTTGCCGATTTGAAAGTGCCTATACGACATTGTTCTAAACATTCTTCAACTCCACATACACCTCCAAGCTTTACTCTTCCATACCTTTGACTTGTCGTGTCTCAATCAGTTGAGGTGGATTTCAAGAAAATGTGCTAGATTTTCCATCGCTATGGTTTCTGTATTGAATTTCTCCCCCAATACTTTGAGCTGATCAAAGGTACATTTGAATTTTTTTTTTGTTTTGATATGTGTGGACAATAATAAAGTTGGGAAAACAACAATATTATAATTTACTGATCTTTATTTAAATTTTTGGTTGTTTTAATATTTTGATCTTCAAATTTCTGGAATGATTTATCCATCTCAAATATGAGAGTTTCAACACAGGTTGACACAGTGAAAATAGTGTAATAATGAATAGGGACAAAAGTACAATATGATGGTTGAGGAGAGTTGTGGCCAATGGAAGTGATGAATAAAGTAAAGGATAATATGGTCAGAGTAGATAGTTATATATATTATCAATTTGTTTATACTATATACATTAAATATTTGATAATATAAGATCTTATCAACTTATTTATATTATCAGATCTTATCTTATTATCTTATACTATCTTATTTTATATTATCAGATATATTAAATACAACCTTATTCACTGCCAACTCATACACTACACATAGTTCCGATGGAGGATGGCTCTATGAAAATGAAACAATCCTTCTGTTTGGAAGAATAACCTTGGTTAATTATGTAGCTATTTGTGAAAACAGTACTTTGTAATTTTTTCCATCCAGTGATGTTGAACTTCTTTTATGGTCGTATCTTATTTTTTTTTTATTTTTTCATAGAAATTTTTGCATAAATTAAAAATATTTAAGTAAGTAAATTAAGGTAATTAATACTTAATATTTTTATAAAATTTTATGTTACATAATTATAAACATAAAATTTTATAAAAATATTATAATATTTAATATTTTCATAAAATTTTATACTATATAATTAAAAATATAAAATTTTATAAAAATATTAAGTATTGATTGACATGACACAATTAACTTAAGTATTCCAAATTTAAACAAATTTTTTTATGATTCAATGGTTATGGGATTTGATATCTTGCGGGCTTTTGTGCTTCGCGTTGCTTGCTCTCATTGGCTACAAATTGCTTACATTAAATGTTTACCCTTGGGATCATGCACGCTACCGCAAATATGTTGTATTTTCAGCTTCACGTTAGGCAAAGTCGTCAATTTTGACTTTGTAACGAGGTGATGATTTATTTTTCAAATATTTCAAGTTGATTTTTCTGGAGTATGTTTTCTCCTATATATAGGTGGGCTTGTTTACTTCAGATGTTTTCCTGCGATTCTGCTCCTAACTTCCTTCCTTACTTAGCAACTATCATACCTTGGAGCTTTTTCCTATCTGCTTCTTTCTTTCTTTCCTTCTGGGGACAACCCATCATTGATCTTGCTCTTTCTCCCCTTTTTCCACTGAGGGATGAGTCCTTCCCGAGGGGTTTTAGCGGTTAATAATGCATGGGCATCATGTAACTCATTTAAGAGAAGATCTATGTTCCTCTCGAGGCCATTATGAGATAACTTGTGGATTTTTAGGTTGTGCATTCAAGGTTTGCGAGTTATCTTCCTAAATGATTTCCTCTCAGTTTGGCTGGGTGAGTCGTTTGGACTGTGCATGGTAGGTGCAGATAACGTTATAGGAAAGTATACATTATCGCAAAACTGGTGGAACAAATCTGCATTGCCATTGAATCAATTGGACTTTGCAATTGTTCCTTGTTGTAATAACTGCTTCTGGTATGCAATCTTGGACCTTATTTTGGTATATTGTGTTCCCTTACTGTGATGACATGAGTCTAGTTGTGATGGCGGCTTCATGCTTCCATCAAGTTAGACTCGTATATTAGGGGAAGTTCGCCAAGCTCCTAGTGATCATCATGGTGCTTCTTCAAAGATCCAACAAGGAGTTTAGCGAAGAATGTTGCACCCTGTTAAGAGTCTTACATTATCTATATCAATATTTTAAATACGATTTATATATTTGTTGAGTCATTTCATTTCACTTAATATTAATTAATTTTACGTTGAAATCAATTGTTTCTGCATATTTTGATAGGATCATATGTTCTGTCCAAACATCTGTAGAGAGAGAGTGTTAAGAGTCTCACATCATATGTTTTAATATTTTAAGTGTGATTTATATATTTGTTGGGTCACTTCATTTAATACCAATTAATTTTATGTTTGAATGTAACACACCCCAATCTTCAGAAAATGAGGGAGCTTATGGTTGGGCTTTGAGTTTCATGCATAACTTTCTATTTGAGCTAAAGAGGAAGATTAGAATTTGTGCTTAACGCTTCGACAGAATCATAACTATGTCTTGTTGATCTTAATCCACTACTAAGGGAGATCTTAATCCTTTTCTTAGATATAGAGATTCTCTTAAATATACAGAGTTGTTATTGACTGTAGTTTGTAAAAAAAAATATTTAATGTAAAATTCATTTTTTTTACTATTGAACATTCTACTCTTTTTCTTCTCCTTTCATCCTCTTATCTCTTCTTGAAAAAGTGTTACTAGTATTTCTTTGTTCACTTTGTTGGCCATCAAATGGTTAGTATTGTTATCTACCGTGACCTGAAATGAAACAGCAAAATCGTGAAGTCTGTAGCGTACTTAGCACTGCCTTCAAGAATTATTTTGGTATAGATGAAAATCCCTCAAGGTATAGCAGACTTTTCTTGTTTGACAGGAATTCAAGAACTACAAGAGATTTTAGAATAGCAAGTAACCCAAAAGTGAAGAGAGTGAACACTACCAGAAAAACAGACTTTAGCCACGGTTAAAACCGTGGCAAATTCACAAGAAAACCGTGGCAAAAGTAAGGTAGCCACGGTTACTAACACCGTGGTTAATCATGGCGTCGCTTCGACTTTAACCACGGTTGAACTGATCGTGGTAACATTCATTTAGCTACGGTTACTTTTTTGATTAGCCACGATTTTAATCGTAGGTAATTATTACAAAAGAATAAAAACACTCAAATATAGCCATGGTTAAATCATGGCTAATTTAGTCAGTTTTCAATTTAGCCACGGTTAAACCGTGGCTAATGTTATTTAAATCATAACCAATTAAATATGCGACCAAGCATGTCCAGTGAGATAGGAGTTTTTAATACATATGGACATAAGCAAGAAGAGAAGAAAGGTATTTTACGTGTACTTTTGAATATAGAGAATAATAATAACAAAGAGTTTTATACCTCTCCAGTAAATTGCACAGTTGTAAATTCATTGTCAATCCCAAATGTACCTTCAAAGACTTGGTTAATAGTTAAAAAAAGGTGAATAAACTTTAACCTGCTATTAATGATGCCAGCAGAATGGTAAAACTAAACAGTAACAAAATTATTTGTTGTTGAAGTCACTACAGCTACATGAACAAAGTAGACAACAGTGAAGGAATTTCTTACTAAGAAAGCTGCTCACAGAAATTGAGAGGGCAGGGGAATATTAGAATACTTTGGTTGGTGTGAAAAATAAACACAAATCTTAAAGACAACAACTTAAAGATAAGAGGCAAGTACAGAAGAGGATGCTCTAGCCACTCACCTGAACAACAACCTTTTCGCCATCAACCTCTAGAACTTGTCCACGTTGAGTAGTTCCATCACCTAAGCGAATATTAACAATCTCTTGATATCTGGGTTCCTGATGCAGTTGATCATAATATAATTTGGTCATTCCATGCATAAATCAGAACATCTATATTAAAAAAATTAAAAAAAATCAAAGTATTAGACAACACAAGTTCATTACCTTAACTTTATCAAGAATGACCAATGGTCCAACAACTCTAGATACAATTCTGTATTCTGCAACATTAATGAACAAACAAATAATTTCTAATGTTTATTTTCATTTATTAATCATCAATATCTTCAAGTTATGAATTCGTTTACAATTCATGGTCCAAAAGTAGGCAAATTATTAGCAAGCACATCCAAAAGATGTGATTTGTTTGGAAAAAATATGGGTGGTATGACAGTTACTGCTTGATCTGACTAAATTTAATGAACTTCTGTCCACATAAGAGTAAGGCTATACAAAGCAGGCACATATAAGAGTCCAACTTCCTGAAAAAGAATGATGGATAAATCCCTTTCTTGCATATTAAAATGACATTGACTATATTAGAGTTTTATAACTAATGAAAATGAAAGATCCAATTTGTTCATTGTCGGTGATGATCATTTGGGTCCCACAAATAGAAAATTTTGTAGTTAACATTAGGGATTAACAATTCTGATTAGATTAATGTGATTGATATTGGCATCTAAGTTAAGTCATAAGATTGAAGTGACTGGATAAAGCTAAGTGTTAAAGGGCAAATACATTGTATTCTTGATCAAATTGGGGTGGACCAACGTCCTACTATATAAAGACAACTTAAATAGAGACACTTCAAGGGGAAACATCAAACAGAAAAATGCACTAGAGGATTTGGAGTTGGCGGGTAAGGTAGCAAAACTAGCTGCTTTATCCTCAAATACCAAATATGTTTATCTGCATTATCTTTGATTATCATATATCATTTTCAATACTATCCCTTAAATTGAAAATAGTCCTCTTCTACATTTAATTTGGTTTGATTTAAGGCTTTTAACTCTAACTAAGCCATTGATAGAATAAGGGTCTCCTTGGTATGTCACTGATAGAAGTTTTGTCCAGGCATTCAACTAAAGATATTTACCTTGAACAGAGAGATACTCATGACTAGACTTTTGATGTTGAACCATTGGCAGCATTCGAGAGATTTACACAGAAACTGTTGGAAATTGAGAACAATATCATATAAAGGAACAACGACAAAAGATTGAAAAACAGAAATGGGCTAGTGAAGGTAACTTATACCTTGCTATATCCCAACACCTCAGATTAATAAAACAAGCAATTTTTAAATAGAAGAAATAGATCAGGAACAAACAATATTAACAGCTCAAACTAAAAGACAAAGATTTACTTGAACACGAATTTCCACAAATCTAGTAGAAGTAAATAGTGATTAGAATTCGCCAAAAAACACCTTGCAAACAATTTACAAATAGAAGTTGTTTGTTTAAACATAACACTGATAAATTTACAAAACTAGCATAAATTCATTAAAACTAGCATAAAAACCAAGATAAAATGGCTAGTAAATATCTATATTATAATGTCAAAATTTGTTTTTAATGTTTAGTCTCCCCTCTATGTAAACTTTATCCCGAAAGATAGAAGTTATCATCAATGTAGTAGATATTCTATTTCTTTTTTTCTCCTCTAAATAAAAAATGAAGCTAAGGCTCAGGGAAGGCATTCAACAAGGTCACAAAAATGGAAGAAGAGCAGAGTGACAGACATCACATTGTGTGATGATTTTCTTACTAAGATATAGAATACGACATCACATCCGAGCAATTAGTTTACACATACAACAACTCACATAATTATTACAGCAGTACATTAAGTCAAGAACACAACATAAACAAAATGCTTCCTTGAAGATGAATTAAAATAATTTAGACTTATGATACCTAAAAGGCTAAAACAACAACACTTGTATTAGTTGAATCAATTCTGCTAATATCATGTCAACAATAACTCTATCAGTCAGTTTGGTATTTCAAACAATTCTTCATACAAAACTCATCCCTAATTTTTTCACCGGAGACACCAAACGGACCCATGTTTGAATTGGATATAAGAATTAAACAACCAAAATAACAAGAGAAAGCCCTAAAAATGATTTTATTAAACAAAAAAAACAAATGAAGGGAAGGGAAATGGAGCACCTGAATAAAATCTTCCAATCAGATTCATCAGCGCATTTGCAGCATGATCTTCCTCTTATACACACGAACACGATATCTATGAAACAAAATAGGAAAAACAGGGACACCATAGAATAACAACATCAGTGGACTGCGAACAGCATGGTAGAACAATAATGAATGAAATAAAATGCACAAAATGTAATCATTCATATTGGAATATTAATCTATGAAATGTAACCTTCAAATTGAATGCAAAGAGGGAGAAACTTAGAGAAAGAGAGAGGAGAAATTTTACAAAAATGGAAGAAAGCTTCCAATGAGCCATGGAACGAGGAACGATTGGGGCTCATACCTGAATAAGGAATGACTGTAGCAGAGGTAGCATTGGCTATAGCGACGACCGATCGGAGAATGATGGGGTTTCGGTGAGATTGGGGGAAGAGAGAAAATAGGACAAAGAGTGGTTCGTGGGAGATGGAAAAAGAAACGAAAAAAAAATAAATGTTGAAGAGGGAAATGGAAAAAGAAAAAGGAGGGAGTAGAGTGTCATGCTACTTTGCTACGATGGCCTAACTTCATAGTAAATTTGGACAATTTCAGTTGGGTTTGCCACGGTTATTATAACTGTAGCTAATAAACCGTGGCTAAAACCAATGTTTTTGGCAGTGGAAGAAGCAGAGAAAAGAAAAACAATGTGCGTAAAACAACAGTAAGCAAACTGTATTTATAGAAAATAGAAAGAGTCGGTAGTAGCAAACTGAAAGTAACGTTGGAAAATATGTCAGTTGGAATAATAATGTTGGAAAACAAATTTGTCTGTTGAAAACTAATATGTCCATTAGGAACTAATTTGCACGTTAAAACAAATATGCCCGTTGGGAAGACCAAGTCAAATACGACCAAATCGATTTTGACCTCTTCAAAAACTCATTTTCTTGGTAAACTCAAAATTAATTAAATATTTAACAAAAAGATCTGGGCCTCATGATATCACGTGCAGGGGCAAATCATCGATTTACACTAGTTATAAGCTTTCAACCTATTTTTGTGTGCGCGAATCCACCACTTTATTTGTTTCTTACAAAGCTCAAAACATAAGTTGATATAAAAACTCTTCAAAGACTTACTTCCAACTAATGTGAGACTTTATTCTTTTGAAAATCCAATACTTTTTACAACAATCCCCCACATATTTCAAAAGAATATTAAAATAAAATTAATAATTTAAAAACAGAATCTGGGTTACATCATCAGTGCAAACGTGTCGAATCTGGTGTCTTCTGAACTATGAATCAGACCTAGATAAATAGGACTTTAACTTATAATGTAATTAGTGAAGTTTAAACTTCTATGAACCAAAACATTTTTCATGTAAATTAGAATCTCATTTGATCACATTTACACCCTCACTTATCTCTTGTGTTAACGTCGTTTTGCACTTTTCAGCCATGCGCATGCCTAGTTGTTCATGAGTGCTCTAGAGACTATGTCATTATCTCATAGGAATGACCCCATTCCACACTCATATAAGTGATTTCATCAAGTGTATACTGCACATTATACACCACCCGTAAGGAATATGAGATTCATTAAAAGCATTTAGCTTATCCTCACAATAAATGCAATCTAGCACTTCTCATGCTTCTCACACCATAGGAAGGGACACACAAAGTGCTAGCAATACTAAGAAATGACTTGTTATTATCCATATGAACTTTTTCCATGGGATCTCCACTCATAAAAGTTGGGTTACCATCACTGTTAGTTTCAAATTGGCTTAAGTCTCATTCCCCTTGATGTGGTTTATATTAAGTTCCTTCCCAAAGGCTTAGTTAGAGGATCGGCTAAGTTCACTTCTGACTTCACATAATTAATGGATATAATTCTATCTTTCAGTAGCTGCTTTATTAATTCATCTCTCAACCTAATATGTCTGTTCTTACCATTAAATGTTTTATTATTTGCAATAGATATTGCTGCATTATTGTCACAATGCACAGACACAGAAGGTGTTGGTTTTATTCCCAATAGAATATTTTTTAAGAGATTTCTCAACCACTCGGCCTCATTACTAGTCTTTTCTAGAGCAATAAACTCTGACTCTATGGTGGATTTTGCAATTATTGTTTGTTTGACTAATCTCCAAGTCACCGCACCACCACCAAAGGTGAACACATAGCCACTAGTGGATTTAATCTCATCTGAATATGCAATCCAGTTAGCATCACTGTATCATTCTAATACGGCGGGAAATCCACTATAAACAATACCAAAGTCCATGGTACTTCTCAAATATTTCATTAGTCTAGCCAAAGTGGCACAGTGATCATTATTAGGATTATGTGTATATCTACTCAATCTGCACACAGCATATGCTATGTCAGGTCGAGTGAAATTCATCAAATGTAACAGACTCCCAATAATCTGTGCATACTGAGATTGGACAACATGATCACCTTTATTTTTCTTTAATTGAGTGTTAGCATCATAAGGGGTACTCTCAAGTTTGACATCAAAATGTCCAAACTTCTTTTAAAGTTTCTCAACATAATGTTCTCGTGATAGTATTATACTATCACACTTCCTTATGACTTTAACACCCAGAATTACACTAGCTTCACTCATGTCTTTCATGTCAAATTTAGATGCAAGAAAACATTTTGTTTGATGCACTATGTCATGGCTAGTACCAAAAATTAACATGTCATCCACATATAGACAAATAATCACACATTCATCATTTACTAATTTTGTATATACACATTTATCAACTTCAGCAGAAGAAAAACTATCACAAATTAAAGTTTGATCAAACTTTTCATGCCACTGTTTAGGTGCTTGTTTTAGACCATACAAAGATTTGAGAAGCTTACATACTTTATTTTCTTGTCTAGGAACTACACACCCCTCAGGTTGTACCATGTAAATTTCTTCTTCTAAATCATAATTTAAAAAGGTTGTTTTAACATCCATTTGGTGAATCACCAAATTATATACAAAGGCTAAAACAATCAAAACTCGAATAGAAGAAATTCTAGTTATAGGAGCAAAGGTATAAAAAAAGTCAACATTTTGTTTTTGAGTAAAATCTTTTGCTACTAATCTAACCTTATATTTTTCAATTGATCCGTCAGGGTTATATTTCCTTTTAAAAATCCATTTGCAACTAATTAGTTTTGCTCCAGGAGGTAAATATACCAAAACCCAAGTATTACATTTTAGAATTGAATCAATTTCAGATTTAATGATTTTTTTTCTAAAAAGGTGCAACAGGTGAAGAAAAAGCTTCAGAAATAGTTAAAGAGTCATCATCAACAAGATATGTGTAAAAATTATTTCCAAAAGAAGTTTTTTTTTGTCTTTTACTTCTTCTCAAATCCTCATATAAAGCATCAAATAAATTTAAAGCTTCAGAAATGTTTTCTAATTTTAAGGGAAAAACATGTTAAAAAAAATCAGCATTTTTTGTCTCAATTATAGACTTGCAATTAAGCACATCACTTTTTAAAACTAAAAATCTATATGCAGCACTATGATCAGCATACCCAATAAACATACAATCTGAAGTCTTAGAACCTATTTTCATCTTTTTAGGTTCAGGTAACATCACTTTAGCTAAACACCCCCACACTTTTAAATATTTCAAGTTAGGCTTATAACCCTTCCATAACTCATATGGCGTTTTACCTATTTTCTTATAGGAAATCCTATTTTGTAAGTGACATGCAGTTAATATGGCTTCACCCAAAGGTTATCAGGTGCATTAGAACTAATTAAAAGGGCATTCATCATTTCTTTTAAAGTCCTATTTTTCCTTTCAGCTACACCATTGGATTGAGGTGAGTAAGGGGGTGTAATTTCATGAATTATTCTTTCTTTTTCACAAAAGTCATCAAATAAAGTGTACTTATCACCTCTATCTGATTTAACTCTTTTAATTCTTTTATTTAATTGATTCTCTACTTCTGCTTTATATACTAGAAACATATCAAATGCCTCATCTTTATTTCTAAGTAAATATACCTTAGTGTACTTAGAAAAACCATTAGTAGAAGTTACATAATATTTTTTACCACCTCTAGTTATAGTTTGTTTTAAGTGTTCTAAATCAGAATGAATTAATTCAAGAATTTTAGTTTTTCTTTCTACGGATAAATAATATTTTTTAGTTATTTTTTATTTTGCACATATTTCACATTTATTTAAGCATGTATCACTAAAATCAAAAATTAATTCAAGATATTGCATTTTCTTAATATAATCAGCACTAACATGTCCTAATCTAGCATGTCACATATTCATAGAGTCAATCAAATACGCAGAAGAAGATGCATTTTCATTAATTTTAGCAATATTGAGTACAAACAGCCTCTGATTATAATAACTATTTCCTATAAGAACATTATTTTTTGTCATCACTATTTTGTCAGACTCAAAAGATACCTTAACCCCAACCTTTCCTAGTAAAGCCACAGAAATTAAATTCGCCCTTATGCTAGGTACATGAAGTACTTCGTTGAGAGCTAAGGTCTTGCCAGATGTGAGTTTTAAAAGAACTTTTCATTTCCCAATAACTTTAGCGATTCGGGAATCACCAAGATAAACATGTTCTTCTTCATCCCCTACAAAATTGTAGAAGGTAAACATATTTCAGTTTGCACAAATATGTCTAGTAGCCCTAGAGTCTATCACCCAATCATTCACAGTGGTCATTAATAAGGCTTGAGAAATGACCGCAACAATTATATCATCTTATTCGACCAAATTTGCCTTAGGAGGATTGTCATTTCTCTTCCTATGTCTGCATTAAACCACCCAATGACCTGGCTTGCTACAAACATAACAATTTCCTCCACTATTTTTGAAAGTGGGATTATTCACTCTTGGCACGTAGTTAGGTTTATTGTAATCAGACCTTTTGTTGGGTTTATTTTCGTACCTTTTCTTATTGACTTGTACCATGTTTGCCCTCGAAGCTAATGATTTTGCCCTTACAACTTTGATCTCCTTCCTGTTTGTGTCCTCAATGATGATATGGGTGATGAGATCAGTAAGGGACAACTGTTTGTTTTTGTGTTTGAGTTGTTGTTTGTAGTCCTTCCAAGATTGTGGTAATTTTTCAATTAGTAATCCTGCAATGAACTTATCAGCTAATGTGATGTTCTCAGCCTTCAACTCTTCTAACAGTTTGTGGGTATTGGTTAATCTAAGTCTTGATATCATTTTCATCCGTCATCTCCCATCGGTAGTAGTTTCCAATGACAAACTTTTGTTTGCCAGCGTCCTCAGCAGTGTATTTGAGAATCATAGACTCTCAAATTTTGTTGATTTCCTTGTATGAACAATAGACATTGAATAATTCGTTAAATAATGTGGTAAGAATTGTGTGCCTACAAACCTTATTAGCATAAGTCCAATCGTCAAGTTTTTTTTGGTCAGCAGATGTGTCTAGCGTTTGATCTGTGAGTGCCCTAGCAACGTTGTGCATGCCTAGAATAGAGTAGACTTGCTCCTGCTACCTTTTGAAGTTCTGTCCTCCAAATATTTCGATTTTGGAAACATCTGGGAAAGGTTTGGCGTAGGTAACTACGGCAACAACTGGAGGCGGGTTTTGTGTGGTAGCATTGTTAGACCCGTTGTTGGCTGAGAGTGTAGCGTGTTGTGGTTCCATAATCCTTGAGATTGTTGTCTACTATGACATGAAATGAAATAAAAAAATCGTGAAGTCTGTAGCGTGCTTAGCACTGCCCTCAAGGATTATTTCGGTATAGACAAAAATCCCCCAGGGTACAATAGACTCTTCCTGTTTGACAGGGATTCAAGAACTATAAGAGATTTTAGAACAACAAGTAACCCAGAAGTGAATAGAGTGAAAAAGCAGAGAAGAGAAAAGCACTGTGCGTAAAACAACAGTAAGCAAATAGTATTTATAGAAAGTAGAAAGAGCTGTTAGCAGGAAACAGAAAGTAACGTTAGAAATATGTTCATTAGAATAATAACGTTGGAAAATGAATTTGTCTGTTGAAAACTAATCTGTCCGTTAGGAACTAATTTGCACATGAAAACAAATCTGCCCATTGGGAAGACCTAGTCAAATACGACCAAATCAGTTTTGACCTCTTCAAAAACTCATTTTCCTGGTAAGCTCAAAATTAATTAAATATTTAACAAAAAGATCTGGGCCTTATGATATCTTGCGCGGGGAGGCAAATCATCGATTTGCACTAGCTATAAGCTTTCAACCCATTTTTGTGTGGGCGAGCCCACCACTTTATTCGTTTCTTACAAAGCCCAAAATACAAGTTGATATAAAAACTCTTCAAAGACTTACTTCCAACCAATGTAGAACTTTATTCTTTTGAAAATATAACACTTTTCATAACAAGTATTGGGTTTTATGACTAAGGCATATATTTGGATTTGGGATGCTAGGGTTAAGGCCGTGCTAATCATATAAAGAGCTTGATATGTGAAATTCCCAAGGGAACGAAACTGATAATGTAATTAAGTAGTGAATTAGATATCCTTCTCTTAGATAATGTTTAGTAATTGTCAAAATTATAATAACTCTACTATTATTTAAATTATTAAAAGAAATTTTAATTAAATTAAAACTAAAAAATTAAATTTAATGAATTGAATTCAAACAAGACAAGAACTAACAAGAGATGAAGCAATGTCAATTAAATTAGGGTATTTTGATATCACTTGAACTAATCTTATTTAACTTAATTTATTGATAATTATATTTTAGTCATCTCATGCAAGGGGTGGTAATTCTAAATTATTTAATATTCTAATTCGAGTTATACTAAACATATTGAAGAGTATTTATTACCTATTTCCCAATAGCAATAATAACCATTGATCAACTTATTAAGATCTATGATTAACTAACGCAATCCCTCACAAGACAAATCTTTATTCCCGTTTTGATTATATACTTATGAAATTTATTACTTATGTCAAATCAAAGAATTTTCCTTGCAGTGTGATTCCAAGATACAAATAAAAAGAAATTAAGAATAATAATAAACTCTTTCATAGATGAAGAAAACCAATTCAATAAGTATAAATACTCGTTTATTCAAACTACGTCAAAACCCCTAAAAAAATTTAATTCATGATAAAATTAACTAATAATATAAAAAATTTCATCATGCTCATCATAATTCATAAGCAATGGAAGAAGAAAATAAAATAGAAACCTAGATAGTGTGCTTCTCTTTCCTTGCTCTGCGTTATGTCCCAAGCCTCCGCTCCCATCTCGCTCACGTTATTTGTGCTGCTTAATTCTCTACGTCTCTGTTGTGGTGTCAATTCTCATCCAAAAACTACGTTGAAGGTATTTCAATTAGGTTCTTTTTAACCCTTAACTGCACCGCCTCCCCCTCTACTTAACAATTAGGTTTCATTATGGGTGTCAAAATGGGTCAAGCTCGATTGATATGGCCTGAAAAACTCTTCGTCCGCTCTTTTAAAAATTAATGAAGAGCCAAAAAATGATTATTCATTTTGACACTGGACTGTCCCATTTTGACACCCCTAGGTTTCATCTCATAATTTCCTCTCTTCCAGCACGCATCGTTTCACTAATAGCCCAGCAGCCAAAATTAACTTGTGGGCCAATACACTTATTCAAATCTCCAAGAAAAATGATATTTTTATAATTTTTTTTCATACATTTGTTAATAATTATGATTAAATAAGAGAAAGTGATAGAAAAAAAGTGATATGATTAATGATATAAAGAATAATATAAAAGTGATATGAGAGAAAATTGATATAAAAAATATTGAATTTCTAATAGGAAAATGTTGTTATCACATCATTTTTTATATTACACCACTATTCACACTATTTTTGAATGATTGTGATTAAATGAGAGAAAGTGATAAGAAAAAAATAATATAATCAATGGTATAAAAAATAGTGTAAAAAATTATATGATAAAAAAGTGATGAGAATATCATTATTATTTTCGATATTTAGCGTATGAAACACATGTTTCCTTCTCATGATGGCCCCACGTATCATTGGCTTGAAATAAAGTGGAATGGGATAAACAAGCAAGTGGAGCCTATTCAATTATTTAAGCCTCCACAATTCAGCCACATGATCCTTATGCACCTCTTGATTCTAGTAGATAACCCATGAAGAAATTTCTATCAATTCTTCTTAGTTTTAGTATAAACAAGAATGCTAGGCAAGAGCTTATAATTTCATAACCCTATCACTTTAAACCTAATTGATATAAGTGATATAGAGCAAATGACTTGCCATTTTTATCCAAATTGTTGTACAAAATAAAATAATTAAATAATGAGGTTAGATTGCTCTAAGCACAAGAATAACAAAATTATTAAGTTTAAATATATATATATATATATATATATATATATATATATATATATATATATATATATATATATATATATATATTATGCACATCAGAACCAAAGGGCTCCACTCAATTTCAAGCATAGGAGTCGAGGCCACAATGGTTAAATAAGTAGCCAAAGGACTTGACTTTGTTTTTGTGACGCAGGGGCTGAGGTTGTGCTAGTTATGCAAGGAGCCAGAGAGCTTGACCTAGTTTTGGAACATAGGGGTCGAGGCCCTATTGGTCATACGATGAACAAAAGGCTCGACTCAATTTCAAGATGCAGGGGCCAAGGCCACATTGGTCGTATACGGAGGATTTTAGACGACTCAAGGATAAAGTCTGTTATATTTTCTCAAGATAGAGGAATGTTAGCTCCAAAATCTTAACACCCTTTTCTGTGCTTAATTTTTTAATCTATCTTAGTTTTGATGCTTAACAAACTAGTGTTTTTCTGACCATATATTGTGCTTTCATAAAAAAAACTCATTACACTCTTATGATTTTAATCACTTATATTATTTGAATATGTCTATTAGCTGAGCCTTGCTAATATGTATTTTGAAGTGTGTTAGATTGTCAAATTCAATTCTTATATGTAGAACACTACTAACTTTAAACACTTGGCTAGTCAAAAGTTTCATTAGAAAGATACTTAGAAAGGCATCAAAAAAGTTGATCAGAAAATCTATCAAAAATGAGGACAGAAATCATCAGAATAGTTAAATCAGAAAATTACATCAAGGACAACTCTAATGGACATTCCAATTGCTTCAAAACAAGTCTCATCACCAAACAAACATTCTTGTATTGAAGAAGAATGTTGGCGAGATGCTAGAAAGCTGTTCAGAAAAGACAAAATAATGGTTATTTTTTTCTGATGTACTAGAAAAGCTACCAGGTGCATTTAATGCACCCTTAATGGTTAGAAATGATCAAGGATTATAAATTGAAGTTGTTTCAAATCATTAAAAGCTAGAAGACTTGGTTGGTGATCAATTTATTGTTGAGAAAAGTCTTGCTGCTACTCTCTAATAGTTTTCTCAACTCTGTTTTACCTTTTTGATCTACATAAAGTTCTTATACTCTTACTCATTATATATTCTTACTAGTTTGCTTGAATTCTAAGTGATTGTATCCACTTTTTGAGTGTTAGTGAGCGCAAATACAAACCAAACAGTCTTTCTTTGTAACTTGACCCAATAGTGGTTTTAATATTGAGCTTGGAGAGGCTACTTGAGAAAAGAATACTCTGAGTGTTATCCTAGAAATGTTATATTCCAAAAAATACTCTATTGTATTTAGCTTGAAGCGACTGTGTTCCAAAGAATACTCTGTTGTATTTAGCTTGGAGAGGCTGCGATTCAAAGAATACTTAGAATATTGAAGATCTTGGTGTTCTATAGGAGATTGAATGTAGGCCAAGTGGTTAGGCCAAACTAGTATAAACCCTGAGTGTATTGCTTCTCTTCCCTTTTTCTTTGTTTTTTGAACTTAATATAGTTTTATGATCATTTGCAAGTTCTTTATGATAAAGAGAAAAGTTTATGAAAAACTATTTTCTAATTAGGTGAATATTAGTAAAAGTTTTTCAAACCAGTTAAGAGAAGTTTCCTAAGCATTCTAAGTATCATTCTAAACCATGCTACCTTTATGATCTTATCTTGCTAACACAATGCTCTATCCAAGTTCTATACTTTAGAAAGTTGTTTTAAGTTTCAAAAGAGTTAGAAAAGTTTTCCAAGAGGCACAATTCAACTCCCTTTCTTATGCACTTAGCCTTCTTCAAGGAATTCACCTCCAAGTTTCTATTATGTTATCGCTACGCTCATTAGGTAACACTGTGTGGTTACCCTTTGATTTGGTCGGACTACTCTAACTGAGTTGTCTGTGATGGGGAACTATAAAGTGAGATGGACTGTAGAGACTATAGCACCTACAATATTTATAAGCGGGCTCCTGAATATATTGAGTTGCCTTCCATGACCAGATACATTACATTCATAGTTTTGGTTCTTGGTGCTTACTTAAGTGTTGTTCTAATATCAATGATTCCTTTGACTTCCACTTTCCCACAGACGAAGCTAATGGGGGAACATATGGAGGGTTTAAGTTCCTCATGTATGATTTCTAGCATGTTAAAAGTATAGAGGTATAGAATATATATTGAGCTTCCTTAGTTAATAAGGTCATTTCTAATGATGAAATTCTCGATCATGGTAGAGATTACTATTAGGTCATCTTGCATTCCTTATAGGTAAGCCAGGTCTTCTCCAGAAAATGTTATTAGCAGTCGTGGGGGCTTAGGTTTACTAATGTAGATGATGGCGACCATCTTCACCGTTTACAAATGTCTTTTCTTGGCAATTTTTATACACCTCCACTCACGAAACCTCCAGTAATAATGTTGATGACTCCTTTAACTTCCTCTTATGCCTTAGAAATCATAACTTGTTGATTACTTTCTCTTTTTAGGGTGCTAGTTAGGCTTGGCAATAAGGTAGGCAGAGACGAGTTTTTGCTCAACCCGACCTGACCCGACCCTGCAACCGCCTTGCACATATACATATTTTAAATTAAATTTATACAATAATCAATCACTATCTTAAAATTATTTCATTATCTCATATAAACTAAAAATATATTCATAATAAGCATTAAACTAGCGAAAATAATTAATATAGTTAACTTTATTAGTAACTAAACTAAGCATAATTTTCCTATACCCCAAAAAAACTAAGCAAAATGTTTCTTCTTTTTTTTTTGGTCTTCAAGCACAATGTTTATGGTCCAAGTTCTATTCTGGCGAGGCAGGTTGCTTCAATCCCGTGGACCCAACCCGATCCAGAACAATTTTTATCTTGTTGTGAAATATTTTTTCCTCCATTTCTTTTAAGTAGATTTGGTTGTGTTATTAAGCTATTTATGGTAATACATTTACATATATAAAATTTGAGTTATAATTAAGCCCTTAGAAGAAAAGTAACTTGATTTCAATATATTATTAGTGAGTAAGTTGTTGAGACTTGGCAATCCTATATCAATTTTAAGGATCTTTGTGTAATATAATTTATAGTCCTTTCCTTAAAAGGTAATTATTGTAGAAAAGTTGGCTTTACTTTTTTCTCTTGGCTTGTGTTTAACTAAAGCCAAAAGAATTTCATCAACAATTTTTTTTCTGTGAGAAGAATTTCATCAACAATAACCAATCATATAAGAGCCATTTCAGTTTAAATTTTGGTATAATTAGTTTTAAAAGAATGGATGTTGAAAGAATTAATTTAAAAAAAAAATTGATTTGTGTTTGGGAATGATATTTCAAAAATGAGTTTAGAAGAATTATTTTCGTTTGGATAGGATAAAGTAAAATTATTTTTAGAGATAAAATTACCAAAAAGGAGGGCAGGACATGTGGGAGTAAGTTGCAATAACTGGAGAGTAAAATGAAAAGTAAATATGGGCAATACGGTAAGGTGAAAAATAAACACGGGTAGTGTGGTAAAAATTATAATTATAAAACTTAAACTAGGAGTTAAACTGGTTAGAAGGTCAGGCCACTAAGCCAGCGGTCCAATTGTGGGTCAAGCAGTTAAATCGAAAAATTTGATATAAAAAAAAAAAAAAGAATGTAATATGAAAAAAATACTTCATATAAAAAATTCTATATTAAAAAATAATGTAATAAAACATACTATATGAAAAATAATAATTCATATGATAAAATATTTTGTGATGTAACCAAACTAATAATGATAATATTTTAGCATCAAGTTCGAAAATTAATTTGATTAGATAATAGTATAAATTAAAAAACTAAGAACATAACATAATAAAAACATATATGGTCTAATGACATAATGGACTTGAACATAAGGGTATTTTATGTGCCAAGTTTAAATCCTACAAGTAGACATTTTAAAATTTATATTTCTGCAAATCCAAGTCAGCGGGTCACCTAAGTTTAATTGGTTCATTACGAAACCCATAATGAATAAGAACCAAATCGATCCAAAGAGTCATAAATTTTTCGATCTAACTAAACGAGTCAGTCCAAGTCAAACAATTACGGTAAAGACCCATTTCATGTTTGAACAGTGTAGAATGGCTGAACATCATCCATGAGTTCGCTTTGGCTGTGATGAAAATTCAATAATAAAATACAAATGACTCAAAACTTTGAGAGGGCAACAACCACCCCTTGCCCCAAAGAAGCTTCGCCACTGGTGGAATGAAAAGTATCTTTTTGGTAGTTGTGGGTAAAATAAGTTTTTCAGAACAAGTAACATGTTGGCCAGAAGTGAAATAATACCCAAACAAGAAATACTATTTAAACCTATGAAGTATAGACATGCCATTTGTGAGGCATGTTAGCGTGTCGGACACGTGTCCAACACAGACACACAAAGACACGAGTACAGCACACATTTCCTTCTTGTTTGAATGTATTCAATTTTAAAAATCATTTTTTCTGGCTCAGACACGACTTAAACACAGTTCAGACACACTTGGACACGGCCTAGACATGACCTGGACCCGACCTATTAATATTTTTAAAAAAATAATTTTCATGTAAGCTCGTAACCCACAAGCCCAACCACATGAAGTTATCATCACCCAGACATCCATCTTAAAAAAAACCTACTTCTCAATATGATGTATATCATTTTGCCATTTATGGCTTACATGGAGTAAAATGAAGTTTACATTCAGATATTCCATCTAGTTAATTTTTTTTATACACATGTACTTGTACATGATTAGTTCTATTAAGAAAAGTTGATTTAGAAGATTTTTTAAAAAATGTCAATAGAAATTATGTTCCATATTTTTTAGAGGGCTTATTAAGTAACAATTAACAAATATTGACACATATAATATATATTAAAATATTGTAAATCTTTAAACTTATAAAAATGATATTAATAAATTTATTTTTTTAATTTTTTAATATATATATATAATTTAAATTTTTTTAATATATATATATATATATATATATATATATATATATATATATATATATATATGTATCGTATCTTATAATTTTTTAAATTTGATATATTTCATATTCGTATTTGTGGTTCAAAAGTTTAAACTCTATTTTATCGGCCGAAAACGGCACTTTGAGGCATAAAAATATAAAACAAACAAGCACTAATTCACTTTCTAAACCAAGGTAAGCACGCTAACAATTAATAAACTATGAGGTATTGCGAGTAACTTAATTTCACAATACCAAGTCAAAAAAAAAAAAAAAGGCCTTAGTTTCACAGTACATAATTTAAGTTTATAACTGTCCGTAACTATGTCAGAACGTGATTATAAGTATCTCATGAGTACAATTAACCTGACTTAATTTAATTATTGTTAATACAAACACAAATTCAATTTCTGCCAATATTATTAGCATCATGTAAGCAAGATCACTTCATATTTAGAGGAACTAACTTCAATAAAATTATTTAAATCTAACTTTAAATTGTTGATCTTTGATCAATTACTCACGTAATTTTAATTTGAAAATAGTAATTAAGTAAATTTAAATAATAAAATTTAAATCTAAGTTTAATTTATTATTAGCATAAAAATTTGTACGATACTAGTAAATCATAAAAAGTATTATGTAATTATTTTAGATAATAATAAAGTTCTATGTAATCATATTCATGGTAAGTAAAATTTCTCACTTTTAAAAGTTTTTAATAAGTTTCTAAATGAGTGGCACTATATGTTTTAGTAATAATATAAAATTACTTTCATTGTTAATAATCAAGATGAAATCTATATTACTTAACAATTAAAATTACAATCATCATGTACACAAAAAAAATTACAATCCTCATCATCATTATATATATAACTAATATTTTTTAGTGAGACTATGTGGTATCCCTACGTATTCAGTCTATTTAAACCGATCATAAGACTTATCCTCATTCTATCGTAGAAACATGAAAATTATGCGATCTCACAATAAGAATTGCTTCTCTGAAATTTCAACTCACGTCTTCGTCTCAAAAAGTATATGTTACTTATGTAGATTGTCACTTTAGTAATAAAATTAGAAATATAAATATCTAGCAAAAAAAATAATGAATCACATATTATTAGGAAAAGTACATAAAAAATCTTAAATATTGACCCATTTGCAATCAACCACGTAAACTATAAAATCTTTTTATTTAAACTTTTAATTATAACAATTATTATAATAAGTAATTCCATCTAATTTCTGCTAAATTGGTAATGGTTGTAACTACTTGTTGATGTGGCAAAATCTAGACTTGCCATATGTTTTAATTAATGGTTTATTGTATTTTATTTTCATCCTCTTTTACGTAATTAGTTAATTTTTAGAAACAAAATTATAAATAATGAAATAAAAAATTAGGACTGCACATGGGTCGAGTTAGTCAGGTTTCAGGGAAAATAAAATTTAAACCAATCAATTAAGCTCAAGTTGGGTTGAGTCAATTTTCTTGAAAATTTTTCGGATAACCTGAATTGAACCAACCCGACCTATAGACGGGTTGGATCATCGAGTTGTTCGTTTAACCCTTGTGATCATTCTTTCTTTTCACTTTACATTTCACTGTACCAACCCAAACCTTATGCCTCTTTTTTAGCCTTCCCTTTCCTTGCGACGCCAGCGGCTGGACGAGTGATGATTGGCTACGACGGTTTTGGGCGGAGGCACGACGGGGTGGTCCTAGGCTCGCAGTGGAGGACAGTGGGTTTTGGGCTTGTGGGTGGAGGATGACACTTTTGGGCTTGTGGGTTTGCGATTTTTTCTGGGTCACGACGTTTCTGGGTCTCGACGTTTCTAGGCTTGTGGGTTCTAGGTTGCGGTTGTGAGTGGAACAGGGCTGCAAAGCGATGGCTCTACGTGGGTGGGTGAAGCTCGCGATGGAGGATGGCAGTGCGTGGGATCTAGGTCGCGGTGCTGAGATTTGTGATGATTGGTGCTACGACTTTGGGTTTCTTCTCCAGAATGTTGATGGGTAGTGTTGGCAAGGTGGTTCTGGGTTACTGGATGATGGTCATATAGTTGTGATGGTTCAGTGGGTTTGTGTCTTTAACATCCTGGGTTGAATGGGGTTTCTTTCTGAGTTGATTTGGAAAATTTGTTAGGCTGAGGTTTGATGATAATTGAATGAGTAAAGGTGGTTCTGAGTTTTTCCTTGATTTTCGAGTCATCGGGTCGGGTCTGCAAGTTAATTTTTTGAACCCGTCACCTGAACTAATATTTATATAGATTGATCGAATTTTACCCGAACTAACCCGATGACTCAAACTAACTCAAAATTTTTATATTGGGTTGGATTATGTTGATCGAGTTAACCCAGACTCGGATGCAGCCCTATAAAAAATGAGATTAGGTAACTCTACTGGGTGACTCTAGTGAGTGGGATTCTTGCCGTAGGATAGGGAAGACCACATCAGAAAATGTGATCTATTTATGTTCTTTTATTATTTTGTTTTTCCTTTCTTAAATTTATGATGAAATAATAAATATATAAAATTAGGTTAAATTTAATTTAATATGAACAGTCGCAGGCTCTGATCATACCACATAGCTCCTCCATTAATAACTTAACATAGAGTTGATAAAAAAAAAACTCTGTCTTTGTGTGAGCTTTGTTGCAAATCCCCTTACATAGCCGGTCCCAAGCCTGGAAAAAAGAGGAGGATTGTGTTAGGCTATCGACAGCCAACGTAAAACGTTGTCGAATTTTTATGACATGGATCAAAGATGTGATTGTGTTAATGCTAAGTCGTTGCCCCTAAGCAACACGTTGTATAGCTCAAGTACAGTGTTAAATGAGCTAGAGCCGTTGCATCGCCACTTGGGTGGAGTGAAAAATAAGCAAGGGTTCCCTCATTTTCGTGAATGAGTGGGGGTAAAGAAGCTAGTTCACAAGAGTATGATGCGTTTTGGAACTTAGAATATATGCACACTTATAGGTAAATCAATGAAAATAATTGATACCATGATTAGGAGGAGGATTAATTTTATGTGCCTACAAGAAACTAAGTGGGTTTGAAAAAAGGTAAAGGAACTTGACATTTCAGGTTTTAAGCTTTGGTACGCCGGTAAGGTAAAATCTAGAAATGAGATAGATATAATAGTAAATAAGAATTGGAAGAATAATGCTGTGGATATGAGAAGACTCAGAGATAGGATCATAGCTTTGAAGTTTGTTGTGGAATAAGAGACTTTTAATGCTATCAGTGCATGTGCACCCAAAGTAGGGTTAGACGAGCGCTACAAGATAAAATTTTGGGAGGATTTAGAAGGTTTAATTCAGGGAATACCTTTAGGAGAGAAGATTGTTTTAGGAGGGGACCTAAATGGTCATGTGGGGAGTGAATCTAGGGGATATGAGGGTTTGCATGTGGGTATGGTCTAGGAGTAGCTAATGCTGAGGACAAAGCGATTCTAGATTTTTTGGTAGCTTTTGATTTTACAATAGCTAACACTTATTTTAGGAAGTAGGAAGATCATCTTATCACGTACAGAAGCAGGAGTTCTTATTCTCAAATTGATTATTTTCTAATAAAGAAATCAGATAGAAAGCTTTGTATGGATTGCAAAGTCATCCATGGAAAGAGCTTGACTACCCAACACAGGGTTTTGGTTATGGATGTATGGGTTAATATGAGAGTAAGGAGAAATTGTCGAGACAGAGTCCCAAGGATTAAATGGTGGCAACTAAAGGGAGGAAAACAAATGTTCTTTTAGAGGCGGATTATGGAGGAAGAGATTTGGGAGGTACAAGAGAGTGCAAATGATATGTGAGACGAGATGGCTAAAGGGATTCAGAAGGTAGCAAAAGAGACACTAAGTGAATCAAGAGGCTTTGGACCAAAGATAAAGAATTTTGGTGGTGGGATGCAAGTTTACAAGATAATGTTAAGGTTAAAAGGGAATGTTATAAAGCTTGACATGTGTGTAAAAATGATGAAAATTGGGAAAAATATAAGGCAACTAAAAAAGATACTAAAAAGGCGGTGAACGAGGCGAAAGCTAAAATGTTCAACGAATTATATCAATCTTTGGGCACTAAAGACGGAGAAATGAATATTTACAGGCTTGCTAAAAGTAGGAAAAGGATGACAAGAGACTTGGATCAAGTGAAATGCATTAAGGATGAAGATGGTAAAGTCTTAGTTACAGAACAAGACATCAAGGATCGATGGAAGGATTATTTTCACAAGTTATTTAATGAGGGACATGGGACTTTAGGGGACTCAGACATTCTAAACACTAGAGAGGAGGACCAAAATAAAACCTTTTATCGTAGAATTAGGAGTTCGAGATAAAAGAAGCTTTGAAGAGGATAGATAATTGAAGAATAATATACCTATCGAGGTGTAAAAGTACTTAGGAGAGAAAGGTATAAGCTGGCTCACAAAACTGTTTAACGAGATAATGAGATATAAGAAAATGTCAAATGAATGGAGGAGAAGTACTTTAATTCCTATTTATAAGAACAAGGTAGATATACAAAACTGTGCAAGTTACAGAGGGATTAAGCTCATGAGTCATACCATGAAGTTATGGGAAATAGTGATTGAACAGAGATTAAGACAAGAGACTCATATTTCAGATAATCAATTCGGTTTTATGCTTGGGAGGTCAACCATGGAAGCAATTTATCTTCTACGAAGATTGATGAAGAGGTATCAAAGGAAGCAAAAAGACCTACACATGATTTTCATTGATCTGGTAAAAGCCTACGATAGGGTACCAAGAGAGGTTTTGTGGAAGGCTCTGGAGAAGAAAGAAGTTCGTATCGCTTATATTTGAGCAATCTAAGATATGTATGATGAGGCTAAAACTAGTGTGAGAACACAAGGTAGGGTTACAAAAGATTTTCTTATAACTATAGAACTGCACCAAGGGTTAACTTTGAGTCCATATCTTTTTAGTTTGGTCTTGGATGTGCTTACTGCGCATATCCAAGAGCTGGTGCCACAATGCATGTTTTTTGTATATGATATAGTCTTAGTTGGAGAGTCGATAGAGGAAACAAATGGGAAGCTAGAGCTATGGAGAAGAGCTTTGGAAGAACATGATATTTGTCTAAGCAAGAGTAAGACGGAGTATATAGAATGTAAGTTCAGTAAGAAGTGTGCTAATATTAGCTTAGCAGTGAAAATTGGAGACCACATCATACCACAAGTCACACGTTTTAGGTATGTTGGATCTATCATATAATATGACGGAAAGATAGAGGGAGATGTAAACCATAGGATTCTAGTTGGATGGATGAAATGGAGGAGTGCTTTAAGAGTGATTTGTGATAGAAAAGTGTCTCCCAAGCTTAAGGGTAAATTTTACCGCACAGTTATAAGGCCCGCAATATTGTATGGTACTGAATGTTAGGTGATAAAAAGCCAGCAAGAGCATAAGATCAGTGTCGTAGAGATGAGGATGTTGAGTTAGATGTCTGATCATACAAAACAAGATAAGATTAGGAATAAATGCATTAGAGAGAAAGCAGTGATAGCACTTATTGTAGAAAAGATAGTAGAATCTCGCCTTAGGTGGTTTGGACATGTAAGCAGAAGATCCTTAAAAGCCCCAGTTAGAAGAGTAAAATAGGTGAAAGATAATCTAATAACTAGAGGTAAAGAGAGACCAAGAAAGACTATATGTGAAACAATTAAAAAAATTTAAATTTGAATGACATTTCTAAATACTTAATTTATGATAAAATATAATGACGTCGTTTGATTCATGTAACCGACCCCACATAATAGAAAAAAGCTTGATTGTATAGAGTTGATAGAAAGATGTACTATAATAATTGTTATAGTTTAAATATTAAATAAAAAGATTTTATATATAGTTCAGGTGACTTATTGTAAATGAGTAAAAGAGTCCTCGATGTATTTTTTCCTATATTATTTAACTTTGATCCGTGTGCAAATTTGATCATGTGTTTGAAAATGTATAAATAATTTTCTAAACTTAATTAACATTTTTGTGTTAGAAAAACCTTTTATTAACTAAATCGTTCAATATCCAAGGAAAGTATTATGTGATCTGCGCCATGCATGTGACAGTAAAAAAATTAGTGAGGACATCACAAATAAGTGAAAAATAAAAAAATGGATAAAAAATGCTTTAATATGTTTGGATAATAAAATTAGAATTGATTAAGAATCTTGATTTTATGTTTCTAATAAATAAAAATTTAAGGTATAAAATTATAATTTTAAATTAAATTAGAATTCTATTATTTGAATATTTTACTAAGAATATCTAAAGTACAATTAAATTAAATTAATAATAATTTTAAATCATTATAAATAATTTTAAATAGAACTTACGGTGTCTAATTGGTAGGAATATATGTCTAGTGGTGGTGATAGATGTCAAAAAATGTTTATTGATCGTGTTGGCGACAACAATGATCAGAGACAGTTGACAACATAATGATGAAAGAAACATCGCCATTGATGGTGGTAAGATGATGTCGCCATTGATGGTGGTCGGAAGATGCTACCAGCAATTTGGCTACCATCGACAATAATGGTTGCTATAATGTGCGACAAAGATAATGAACAATAATTATAATGTATTGTGTTTAACTTTTATACTTGAAATTATAATTCTTAAAATTTAAGTTAAGAATTGAAAAAAGTATAAAATAGTTATTATCTGATTTTATATAATTTTAATTCCAAGTCCCAATTTCAAGCATAATTCCATGCTCCAAATGGCATCTTAATAATATTTTAATTCAGGGAAAATCAAATTTAAGTGAAAAATTGACATAATTAAGACATTATTTATATTTTATCATTAGTACTTTTCTAAGTAGGGATGAAAATAGGATAAGCAACTTATGACTTAACCTATTTTGAGCTTACATAAACTTGACTTATTTAATAAATAAGTGAGGTTTAGACTTTTTAAAAAACTTATTTAACTATATAAATTAAGAATTAAACTTTAAAAAAGATTATTTAGCTTATTAGGTTGACTTATTTCTTTAATATTTATATATATAATTAAAAAATTATAATTTTTACATAATTTACTAATTATATATTAGTATAATATATTTATTTTTTATTTCAAATATAATAATTTTTCAATAATTATACCTATTTAAAAATTTAAAAAATTTAAATTTTTTATCCTATATAAAAGCTTTATGTAATTTAAGCTTTCAAACAGATTTTTAGAATAAGTAAGACTTCTATGTTTTTAGAAACATATCAGGTCAAATCTAAAAAAAAAAATTTATAATACAAAATAGATCAAGTTTAAACCCATATATCACAAAACAAATTTAAACTTATTTAAATAAAATCTAGCTTAACTCGGTGAATTTCTACTCTATAAGTAAGTCATATAACAATTACGTCAGATATTTAACATTTGCATAAGAACAATTTCGCATGCTGTAAAATCTAGAAGGTCATTTATGTTTTTTTGACATCATAACGTTTAATCTACTCAATGATCAAAATTAATTAATGGTGTAGTACAATACCATAAATCTCTCTCTTCACGGAATGGTGTTTATTACTTTTTAGTTTTCACTCAATTCTTATTTTCAAATAATTTTTCTCTCTTCTTAAAATATACTAAAATAAAAAATCGAAATGTATTATTTTGTATCATAAAAGTTAAGATTATTTTTTTATATATACTATTCATTTAAACAAAAGTCCAACAACCCTTACAGTTTTAATAAAAATAATAGTTTTATTAAGCATAAAAAAATAGATTCAATTTTTACAAAAATCAATAATTTTATTCTTATTTTATAGACTACTAATAATGACACATAACATATAACGTGTTTTCATATAAAAAAAATCATGTTTCATATATCAGTAAATAGATTTGAAGATTTTATTATTTTATAAAAATTAAGTATGAGATTAATTTAAAAAAATTAAAATTAAAAAAATTTAGATCTATTATAATATAAAATAATTATGAAAAATTTAAAATTAAACTTTTTTTTCCATCCTATAAGTAATATATTTAAAAGATATGAATAATTTTATTAAAAAATACTAAAACACAAATAAAAAAGAAAATGAAAAGAGTCGAAAGATAAAAAAAAAAAAAAAAGATCAAAACAATCCAAAATAAGAAAGATCACCACGTGAGACAGAGAAGTAGGGCCAAAGTTAAAGATTATTAATTAAAATAAAAAAAATAGGAGTAGGAGGAAGTTGGGACGTAAATATCAAATTGTGGTGTACACGTAAGCAAGAAGTCCAAATTGGGGGCTCAGTTTCAACATCAACAAAAAGTGGACGACGTCATCGGCGCTTAATACTTATCGTTTTGCTGGTTGCGCATCAAGGTGCCGCCATTTCCGCCGCTAACATCTCGTTGGGCTCCATCTGGGCCTCTGGGCCTACGAGCATAAAAATCTGGGTCTTGGCCCATTTGAGTAAATGTCCAAATTCATCAAATTATTGAACCCATATTATTTTTTTTAATGCCTTGCTTGACCCAGAAAATGTCTAAATCGTTTGGTCTCTAATTTCTTGCTTTTGGGTTGAAGATCTTCGATTGACTATGATTGAATGAGGAACGTGAATGAATTGTGATTGAAGTCAAAAAGAGGCAGAGGTTTTGGTGTGGTTTGCTTTGCTATATGCTGGTCCCTCAGTGTGCATGTTTCATCTCCATCTTTTGAAGATAGAATGGCGATTGGGAATGCAGGTGAATGAAATTGACTGACTTGTTTATTCTAAACCACAAAAAAATACTCCCATTACAGATTTGGTTCACTTCAATTACTAATTGTAATTAATAATTATGGATTTCTATTACTAATGTGGCTCTAAGTTTTAAACACTCTGCTGTGCTTTTGGAACAGACTCTGTTAGCTGTCAAAACTATAAACGGTGCGTTATTTTTCCATAAGCATTCACTATGATATTGATATATTTTCCCCTTCTAACACTAGCTTTAATTCAAATCAGCTTGATGATCGTGAACCACATGTACTGTCCCTATATTTTCTTATTTACTTTTTTTGTACCATTGCTTGAGAAAAACGTATATTATCAAATAATTGTGTCCTGCTCCACTTTTCCATTTAAGTTGAAGTGGTTAATCTTGGAAACTCATTTTTTTGGGTTTTTAGTATCACAATAAGAGATGTCAGTTTTTCCTTGTAAATATGGTTGAAACTTAATGTTATTATGGAAATGATATAGACTAATAATAAATTGTTGTAATTAAGAATAATACATGCCTCAATGGTAATATTATGGGGAAAAAGTAAGCAATTAGGCACTCAATACTTTTTACTAATTCTTATAAATTCAAATAATGAAGTTAGAATTAGTATTTGTGATGCGAAATTGGTATATAGAACTTGGTATTCTACGTATATTATTGTGACTGTAGCTGGATTTTGGTCATAGGTTGCTGCCATAACGAGTTTCTCTTCTCACATGTGTCTCTTCTGCCATTGTATCGATTGCGAGGAACATATATAGTAATGTTGCTATTAAAAATTTGTTTTATTCAGATATCACTACCAACTACCAAGTACCAACTTGTCCAATGTATTAGAGAAGGGGTAAAATGTGCTCTCCTCCCCCCTTTGTTTTTTGGTTTTATTTGTGTAAGTTAGGTTGACCAATTTAACATTATCTGATTATCTTTCTTGAAACTTGTCTCTCAGTTGCTTGTCCATTTCAATATGACTATCTTATACATATTATTCATAACAAAAATATTACTATCCTATGCAGTATCATCTTTCGTAAAAATGGGTTCACTTGCTGCTTTTCTTTCTTAATGTTTGGCTGTCCTAAGTTTTATCAATTCCGAGTTAAAATTACCATTTCCCACATGTTTGGTTTTGCTTAATTTCTACACAAAATAGTTCTATAGCTAAAAGCTCTCTGCAACATTTTGATAATAAGCTTTTCTGTATACAAAATAAGGTAATCCAAACACACAGTGATTGTTTCCTTATTCTATCACAGAAAAATGGTTGTTGCTTGAAGAGTATAAGCAGTTGATCTCTATCCCTGGATTAAGATTCAATAGTACTTTCAGGAATTTATGTAGATTTTGTATTGGAATTTATGTTTAATATTTATACTATAGTCATTTTGAAAAATATGATAAAATGAATAAGTATTACATTTATATTGCGGCAAGTTAAGCATTTACTTGTATTTAATGAACACATTAATGTGTAAACATGTAGAACTCATCAGGTTTTACTTAAAAGCTAGTGTCGATATTATCTTTTGCATTTAAATTTTGTGTTTTTCCATCAAAATAATGGCAACTAACATCATCAAGCCATGTTACATACTGACATGGTCACATCACATGTATATGTACAACTATTGCGGATAAGGTAGATTTATCTAAAGTAACCTTCTGAGTATAGCTGATATTAGTTTCAGGTTTTGTCTATGGAAGAGAAGTTCTAAATGTAAGTAGATAATCTAATAATTTATTGTGCTAATACTGTAGAAAAACTGTCTACAAGAACCTATAAATCTTTTTGGCTCTACCACTTTCTTGGGCTTTATGATCAACTAAGGGGATACATAGATGTAAGGTAGTACTCAATTTAATGGCGAGACTTCAGATGACAAATATGGCATTGTTGACTCTGCCTCCTTGAAGTGTCGCAAAAGCAGCTGGAAGACTGAGTGAATTCCAGCGTATCACATAAAGAATGACTTGAGCCTTGTTTTTCATCTAGATGTAATTTTCTACATGAAGTGAAGCCCAGAGGCCAAATAAGGCAAACAGCAGCAGCACGGAATAAGAAGCAGATGTCGCTATGTTCGGGCTTCCTGCTGGTCCTGAGCCATAGACTGATGCTCCACCAGGAATTGTCATGCTTGGTGTAGTTGGGATCATAGTACTTGGTGCAGTTGGGGTCATAGTACTTGGTGGACTTGGTGGAATTGGTGGACTTACATATGTTGGTGGACTCATGCTGCATGGATAATATATATTAGAATGTATAGGATTTATATATCATGTTTTATTCATTATAGGGGTGAATAAGATATAGGTGCTACAAATTCTCACCTTGGTGTTTTTGATGATGCATAGTGGCAGTTCCCATTACCTGAAACAATGTTAAAAGTTAAGGTAGAGAAGCCCATGTAACAGACATGATAAAGTAGGATTTTGTTGACAGTATAATCCCACTAAAAAAACTGAAATAAGTACATGAAGCCCACAATAGCTGGAGTCATAAATAATGATATTGGTATGATTTAACTTGGTGAGAAGGTCATTGTGCTAGGTAGCGAGCAGAATTTTTCTGGACACTCATCAGTTACTGACAAAGGGATTCAACAGTCAGGGGCTGGACCTTGATCAGCTAGTGAAAGAGATATATGATTGGAGTGGGTTCTATGGGAAGGGTATTATTCTGTTCATAAATAAATCAAGGGTTAAATTTAGTTTTCCATGCTTTTGTTTGACCTGATTTCAATGTGTCATCTTGTGGTTTAAATTTTGTTACTGTTCCCCCTTGAGTTTGTCTTTCACATGTTATTTCTGTTTAAAATGGATAGAAATAGTAGTGTGGTTATATGATAACAGAACAAACCACAATGGGCAAAGTAACAAAGTTCAAACCACATGGAAGCTCATTGAAATAAGGTCAAATTGCATGATGGGAAACTAAATTTAACCATAAGATTCTATGAAATGACATCAAGTGATGCCTTGAAGGTATGTTGCAGTAGCGCATGCAAGTATGAATTCCTGACCAGGTACCATGTGCGGGATACAGCAATTTGAAAAGTCTTGGATATGGGTAATGCAAAATATATGGTATAGATTATTTGAAATAATAATTATATACATGTAAATAACAAAATCTGAATTAGCAGAAGCATCGTACAAGTTGTACTGCAAAGGAATTCTATAAGAGATTGCTAGTACGATAAAGGTATATTTGAGATAGAAACATGAGAGGGGATGCTCAAACTATAGCGTTTGGGCAAATGAGGTTTCCCCGCCCCTCTGATTTATGTGTTTTAGAAATACTGCATAAAAAAATGCATTTGTTTTTATGAAATTTCTTTTGAATTATGCAAATGCCCATATACTGGCTTTACCCGAAGTACTGAATCCATTTGTATTGGGATGTGATGCTTATCAGGTATGGATACAACATAATTTCTGGACTACTGATATGTCATAGCCTTGAAGATTTGAATGCGAAATTTCTCGTCTATTTTTAAGACACAGAAAGAAAATTATTTTATTTTTATCAAGCTCAACAATAAAATGATCATGAAGAGGCACTAAGGCTTTATGTTTGATGAAAGTCTTACTTGGATCTTTGTTTGTAAGTGTTGCTGTTCCTCCAAATGCACAGCTTGTAGGTGCTGGATTCTTCTGGTAGTAATCATTGAATGCATAAGAAGCATGGTCTCTGAGAGTATTTGGGTTATAACAACTTGCTCCTGGTTGAATTACTGAACAGTCTGCTCCCCCATACCCACAAGCATAGTCAAGTGCCACCTTTAGAGCTTTGTCTGCAGCTGATTGGCTTGCAACACACCATTGACCCCCTGCTGATGCAGGAGTGGGAGTGGTTGGGTTTGTGGGAGTTGCAGTTGGGGTGGCTGGAGTTGAAGTTGGGGTTGTTGGGTTTGTGGGGGTTGTAGGGTTTGTGTATGGATTTGTGGGGGTTGTAGGGTTTGTGTATGGGTTTATGGGGGTTGTGTATGGGGTTGTGGGGTTGTTGGGGTTTGCCCTGTTGTGTCAGGTGCTTGGGGAGAAGTTGGGTTTAACGTAGGATATGGATTTGCTGTGCCTGGAGTTGTAGGGTTGACGATAGGAACTGCATCAAATTGAGTACTAAATTCATATGATGAGATTACCTGGTTTTCTTCGTCTTTTAATATTATGGCTGTACCTCGACCTGTAAAAGAAACCAAGATCCTTTCAACTCTTCAGCAGGACAAATGAAAAGAACTTGCTGAAATTGAACTAGTAAACTTGAATAAATTCAACCAAAATTTTTTTTGTGATTGCTCCCAAGCTGGCATAGCATGGATGAACTGATGTGGTTTCTGGGCTATTCGATGAATACTTTTTTGATGCATGTATGCATGAGCTATATATACCTTCCTACAGCTACCATCAGTTCATCCAAATTGAACAATCAGGTTCATTGCAATTGAATCTTAAAAGTGTATGTGACTATGATCGTGGAATGGGAAAATATCATCATTCATGCCTGAAGATCAACTTCGATCATTTTTGCTATTGATAAATTCTGTCTACAACTCTACAGTACTTCATGGCTTCAATATTGTATCTTCTTAATCAAACATTGCTATTCTTTATTAATGGTCAGCCTCTGTGGCTCTGCATCTTTGTTATACACCTCAAGCAATCTTGTTTTGGTTGTTAAGCAATGCATGTAACTAAGTAAAAGAATATTAGGTAAACGGACCAAAGTTCTAACAAAAATTAAATCACCTGAACTGAGGAAAAGACACAACGAGAATAACATAAGGCGCCAACTTCTGGCTCCCATATCTGCAGGTTGGTTTCTATGCTTGGCTTCTAATTTGTCCTTCTTCGTTATGAGCAATGTTTGAGAAGCTAAGTTTTATTAAACAAGAGAAGCACCTCTGGTGTTCCAGTGAAGGAGAATTTTATCTTTTTAGTCTTCATCTTTTATATATATACTAAAACTTGAGAATCATAGCTTTCTTGGATCAAAGAGAGAAGGAAGAATATAAGAAAACTTGAGAAAGGAGGCAATGGATGGTTGAAATTAGCAAGCAAGAGAAGGTTCAAAAGGAGAAAAAAAAAATGCATGAAGGTAAAAGGCAAAAGGGTGATCTGTTTAATATTAAATCTGATACTTAGGAGCTGAAATATATATAATTAATTAGATGGTGATATCTGCGCAATGTCGTTGCTCTTTTGCGCTACTCTTTCCACTGTTTCATGGGACTGAACCAAAAGCTAAAGCTGATACGCTGGGGTACTGTACTTTGTTGCCTTTCAGGGTTTGTAATGGAGAATACTGTCTCCCTTCTATTCTTCTACCCGTACACATTTCTCAACACAAGCTGTTTTATTTTCGTTTGAATAAATACTTTTTGTGGAATACTTAGTACGATTTCTTTTCTGGGAATTCTCTAGTTGTGCTTACTGCCTTCTCCAACAAGAACTTGGCTTGAATATGTCATCCTTAAGTTACCTTGTCTCCATGCTTTAATTTATCTTGCACAGATTTATTATAAATTCCAGGTGTCTCAACTAGAGGTGCTTGTTGCTCTTTTTCCCTTTATTTATGTAAGATCTTGTGGATCAAGAAGATCGAGTGTACGAAGATGGCATTTTAATATAGATATGTTAAATTTTCAACTTTTTAGATGTTTGTACTAGTTATTTTCACTCCGTATATCTTCCAAGTTGCATTAAGATATAGAACCAAAAATGTTTTTTTTTTTTAATATTCAGAATATGACATCTACTTGAGACACCATGTTATATATGAGTGTAATGTATTATTCTTATATATTGTTAAGCTAGAATAAATGTATTATTGTATGCAGATATGAGTGAGGTGTAATATGGGTATCATAATGTAGTATACAAACTAACTTGTACATTTCAACTAACTCACTTTTTTGGATCTGATCAAAGGCAGTCTATCCAAATTGAGACTAGGAGATTCACATACCAAGTGGCAAGTAATTTACATAACTAGAATTCAAATTTGTGAGAGTGTATTTACTCACACATCACTTGTTTGCCAATCACTAAAACAACCTATTGGGGTTAAAAAAAAAATCTAGTATAACAATAAAACATGGATTTTTTTTTTAATGCATTAGAGTTAAGGAATTTTATTATTTGAACACCTAAAATATGATACTTCTATGACATCTCATTCACATGTGGATATGGTGTAAATTTTGGAATCTTAAATATAGTATACGAAAACAAGAATCACATTCACATGCGACACAATGTCTTAAACAAGTGTCATATTTTAGGTGTACAAAAGACATTTTCCATTTGGAAAAATAAAATTTGTACACTTAAGATATAACACTTGGATGACACTATATTCAATTATGAGTATGTCTGAATATTGTCATATATCATATATAAAGATAAAATGAATGTATTATATACAAATATGAATGGGAGGTTGTCTAGGTGTCATTTCTGACTGTTGAAATAACATAACTCTTCAATTTGTATCATACCATAAGGCAAGGGTCGACAAAAGGAATAACAACTTTTGTGCAATAATTAATCTCAAGTATATGCTGATTTTGGGGTTAGTTTTAAATTTTCTAATTTCTGAGTTCTCGGAACTCGCACTTCTTATTTCTTATTATGCTGTTGGTTCCTTTGCAGGATTCAAGAAATTGACAAAGTAGAGAGTTGTGGAATGATTAATTAATTATGTGTGCTATGGGAATAAGGAAGAAACTGTGTATTTGTTTAAAATGAGTTCAACAAATACATTTATAAAACAAAAGGTAGCTTTCTGTATCAATATAATGAGAAATTTTCCTTATCTAGGTATTGGCTTTACTTAAACTTGTCAATAAAGTTGTAATTGATTTTTTATTCAATTTATCAGAAAATATTTGTGAAAAACTTAGGCAGTATCAACAGGTTATGAATTGTTCTAAGTCAATTGGTTCATGTTCATTTAATTCTAACAGTAGTCACGTACGGTATTAATATATTTAAGCTAGGTTGTGACAAAGTTGTTATCGTAGTCATAAGATTATGTAGTCTCTACGAGTCTTGAGTGTCTGTGGTCTCATGTGTTATTTGTGTATATGTTGGTATAAAAATAAAAACTTTTCGATTCAGATAATTTTAAGGTGAATTCGAAAACTTAGTATGAATGATATTCACTAAGGTTATATTTGGTATGTCGTATAAGGATAACTTGATAGTATAAGTTAATACTATCAGGATTTATCAAGTATTTGGTATGTCCACCTGATAGGATAGTCAAATCTGATCAAAGTTTTTTATTCCACTTTAATAATATAACATCATCCTCCTCATGACCTCCTGATATAACCTGATAGAATGTTCCTTCTACCACTATCCTCCACTTTCATACCTAGAAATCAAACAACTCAAAATTGAAACACATCAAGATTAGAAACCCTCCCACCACCACGTTCCTCACCACCATCACTCTGCCTCACTACCCTAATCGTCGTTTCTTACCACCACTTTGCCTCACTCCTCCCTCACCTAAGCCACCGTCAATAGCCAACCTTGGTCGCCATCACTACCGTGCAAGGGTCATCATCTCCTGCCTTGTCCCTCACCTAAACCACGTCGCCACCTCAAGACCAGTCGTCAGTGACCCAATCAAAACCGTCCCCATGGCTAACCACCTAGACCCGCCTCATCCTCAACCATTCGAAACCCAAACCCGTAAAGCCACCTAATCCGAACCACCTCGGACCCCCTCGCCACCTCGCCTGCAACCCGCAAACTCCACTGCACCAGATCTGTGACCAACCTTGAAATCGTTCTTCGCCAGTAGTGGCAATGGCTGCAAATCACCATGGACCACCCAGACCTGCTTACGGCAGTGACCCAAACCCATAAGCACCAAATCTCCCCCAAAACGAAGCCATGGCCCAACACGAAGAAGTTACAAATTTGCAGCTTGATGATGTTGGCGGTGACCCAAACTAGTTTGCACCAGATCGCCCCCACCAAATTCCTACACTTAGTGATGCATAGTTACAACAGATCTATAATTTTTTTTTTTGAAAATTTTGCTTGGTGGCTGAACCCACAAATCTAATTAGAACAATGTAGTTTATTTTTTATTTTTTTATATTAAAGGGTATTATAGACATATTAAATAATTATTATACTATCAAGGTTCTTATACTATTAGACACTAAATATATAATTGTATAAGAGCTAATCAGGTTCTTTATACTATCAGTCTTTATCTTACTATTTTATACTATCAGGTCTTATACTATCATGTGTGCCAAACGCAGTCTAAGTTATCATGAGTGACGTGAACTTAATAGATACAAAGATTCTGATTATATTCAAATCTAAATTGTGAAATTTAAGTTACCAAAATAGTAATTTCAATTTGGTCTCGAAATTTGAGATCTAGAACGTCAATAACTACATGGATTTTATGAAGATAGAAGTAAATATTTCGACAAGAAGACAATAACTATTTGAAGATTCATATTTAAGTTCGGATAATATAGCATTTGAATTTAAATCAGAAGGTAGTAACAATTATAAGTGTAAGATCCAGACAATACGATGATTGCTGACAATGATTAGATAGTTACTTTGATTTTAGACACCTGTCAAAATCTTGTAAAAATGATAGTTACTTAGGTTTTTTTATAAATACTAAAAGGATGAAAATATTTAGGGGTTGGAATTCATTTTACTTGTAAATATTCTCTAAACAAGCTCATAAGTCATCCTGGATACACGAGTAATTTGAGATAAAGCCTAATATGTTTCCATCCTGTTTTCTTTCTGTAAACTTTATAATTTCAATGCAAGTTTAATTCAAGTTTATTTACATTTTCAGAAATTTACATTCCTGCAATTTCTTTTCTATTCTTGGTTGAGTGATCTTTTCGAGATTATTTGATTTCTTTTACTTGATTTTTTTATTTTCTTTCATTTATCATTTTGCAATCTATTTTTTTTTGTTAAGTTTACTTTACAATACTTTATTTCTATGCACTTTACTTTTCATATAATTTAATTCAACGGCTTTTATGTGCTTTCTTTACTTTTACTTGCAGTTCTTTATTGTTATAAATATTATTACACTTTCATTCGATATTTACGTCTTTTGAGTTTTACTCGAAATTTTTTCTTAGATTCTTATTGAAAAATGAATCAGCAAATACTTAAGAATCTCTTGAAGAAGAGATTTTCTTCTTAGATTGAGAACTAGAATCAAATTTATCACAAAAATCACACTAAACATTGCTTTCAGTACCAAGGTATATTTCGCATGCTAAAGACTATTAGAGCTTGATCCCAAGCAGACTCCTATGGAGGGATATCAAACTAACCGTGGTCGCTATATATATAGATTGCTACTACCTTTAGTGTGAACTTTCGTTAGTTCAGTAAAAATGAGAAGATTGAAGAACCCGTGCGGGTTAAGGCTATATATAATAGAATATGGTCACTCGGTGGGTTAAGAGGATACTTGTGTGTCTATCAAGCTATGATGTTGTGAAGAGAGGGATATCTTATAAGGAAAAAAATGATTTTATATTTTTTTTAAAAATGTAAATATTGTATATATTTTTTTATGAATGTGTGATTAAAAAAATAATAAAAAAATAAATATAATAAATAATATTAAAAAATATATAAAATATATATATATTATTTATAATAAGAATATTAGAATTGATCGTACAATGCCTACCTACCAGGCTATGAAGAATTTGTGAAGAGAGCAGGCAAGGGGGTCCTACAATGTCCTATCTATCAAGCTATGAAAAAGAGAGGGGTCCTACAATATGTCCTGTGAAGTGGTTCAGGTTATTAACTGTCTTTATAGATCGAGAACTGTATGATACTACATGACATAGAGAGGTAAAGAATGACGGGGACAAATGAATGACCAAATAAGTATACTGTCTTTATATCTCGTGTGGAAACTCGTAAGCCTCACGTATTGCTGAAATTTGAGTGGTCTGCTTATGGTTATGGTTATGGTTATGGTAGCAGACAGCAGTGCTTGTCTAAGTATTTCTTCGTGATAAGAGAAGATCCAAGCCAATGGAAATAGATATGGATGGTTATGGTAGCAGACAGCAGTGCTTGTCTAAGTATTTCTTCGTGATAAGAGAAGATCCAAGCCAATGGAAATAGATATGGCAAAATTATTGACAGAAATTATTCGCGATGAGGCGAGAGATAAATATTCATTTAATAAATGAGAGCGGGGCAAAGGTGAAGATTATAATATCCGTATTCCTGTGAATCTTCAAACTCGTTAAATATATATTTTTTATTTAATATATATTATATATTATAATTTTTTTTTTAAATTTAAAATGAGATAAAAATACATATATTTTTATTATTTTAAAATAATTTTTTTGTCGAATGATCTATAATAATAAAACTTGTTAAAAAAAATATATATTATTTATGTAATAGTTATTTATGTAAACTAATTATTACAAAATATAATTAAATTTAATTTGTTATTTATAATATTCTTTTAATTTTATAAAAATATTAGATTGTTAAACAAAGTTATAGTATGTGATGTTAAAATTTATTTTATTTATATTTTTTTTAATTATTAAGATTTTATTTTAAATTATTAACTATTTACGGATACCTATGAATATTTCGTTTACCTTTAAAAATCATAAATAAATAACTGTGACAGAGGCAGAGACGGAGGCGAAGGCAAAGGAAGCACTATCCACTCCCATCCCGCCTCGCCCGATTGCCATCCCTAAATGGAAAGGAATTACATCCTCTAAGGAGGCAACTTCTTTTATAATAAAGGAGAAAATGGGATATTCTTAAAGGATAGGTAGTGATGTGATTTATGAAAAAAGCAAGGAATGAATTGTTTGGTTGGACAAAGGCTAAGAAAATTATGCACGAAACATAGGATGAAGTTATAAAGTAGAGATTGCATATACAATTTGGTACACATACAACACATTTACTAAGTTGGATAATATTTTTTTACTAACCATCATGTAACTCTTAAAGTTTTGATTTTTTTTTTTGGGCAAATTATCTGTCCTCGTTAAAAAATGTGAGGTATGTGAAGCTATTATATATGCATATATCATTGAAAAATAATTATTTTATACCTTTTTTAGAATATAGATACTATTCATATTATTTTTAATAGATGTAATTAAGTAAAAAAAATAATAAAAAAAATATGTATAATAAATAATATTAGATGAAATATAAAAAATAATATATATTATTTGATATAAAAATATAAGAATTGTATATCATTAGTAGAGAAAAGTGAAGCCTACCAAAAAAAGTAAAGAAAAATGAATGGTGTGTTTAACCATTTTATACTATCTAACCTTATCTCACCCCTAAATGACATAAAAATATGCAAAAAATATGAAATAAAAATAGAATTCAGATAAACTGATTTGCTTATATGATCCGATGTATGTACTTTGTAAACATTCTGTATCTAATTCTTTCCAAAAAGCCATGTTGATATGTGCTTGCACTTATTCGATATGTTATACTTCCTTTCGAATCCATTTGTAATATAATTTTTATATTCTTACATTAAATAAGTATATATTTTTTTTTCATACTTTATCTAATATATTATTATATATATATATTTTTATTTTTTTTTCACTCAATCATATCTCTTAAAAAATATGAATAATATATACACCACTAAAAATAATATATAACTATATTTTTCCTTTGTAATATAATAGGTTTAGCATCCTTTGCATTTATATGCTACTTTATTGTATATATGCATTTTGGTAATCGAAATACACAAATAATCTGTTTACATGATTGAATTTGAACTAAAGTTGAGAATTGTAATTTCAATTTTAATTTTATTAGAATTAGAATTAGAATTAATTAATAATCTTAAATTTTTAAGTTTGTGAAAATAAATAATTAAAACATAGATTTATAGTTCTGAACTGAATGAGAAAAATTTTATTTAACTACTACTTTGACTTAAAATTAGTAAGAATAATTTATATTATTTAAATAGTTTATCAAAAATATTTAAAAGTAATTGATTTTAAATTAACAAATAGTAAGAATTAAAATTATTATAAATAAAATTTTCAATATGGCTTACATCATCAACTCACAATTGTGTTCGCGTCGATGTTAGTTGTAATATGTCTTCGATGGTGATAGATGTCAAACAATGTTAGCGGCATTGGAGCATGTTATGGGTGACACGGTTAGAACACAAGTAACGACAAAGTTGATTCGAGCATGCTTGCGGCAAATATGGTCGGACACATTAATAATAATTTTTATATTTTTACATTAAAAATATATATATATATATATATTTTATATTTTATTTAATATTATTTATTAAATATATTTTTTCTTATCAAACAACGCATATACTCTTATTCTAATGACAATAATTGTTAAGAGTATGCAAGCAGTAATAACAATAAGATAATTATTTTGTTTATGATGCTTGAAATTTTAATTTTTAAAGTTTAAGTTAAGAATTAAAAATAATATAAATTAATTATTTTTTAATTTCATAAAATTACACTCAAAATTTAAATTTAAATTTAAATTTAAATTTTAATGTACATATTAAATAAGATAATTAAAATTAAAAAGTTTAATTTTAATTTCAAGGCTTAATTTAAAATGTAATATGTCTAACGAAACTTAAATGTAATATGATTAGTCCTTCATTTATAAATACATTAAAACAATGTAGACATAATTTTATTTTTTTTAAGATTAATTTTTTTTACTTTATTAAAATTCAATTTGATGTCATAAATTGAATTGAAGACAATAATATTATTTACATAGAAGTTTCTTTTACTAAGACATTCTCTATAAAACTTCAAATTAATGGATGAAAACTTTCCACCCATCATTTCGCAAACGGCCCAAACAACTTTGGACCATTAATTTCATTTACCATGACATGACTTTGTATGCCAAAGTTTATGCCCTAGTGTCAATAAGGTTGGTTTACTTAATCGTCTGTTTATAACAATGGTAAAATTTAGGTTTGATTTATGAATCTATATTGTCAGACTATCTTTATTCTTCTCATTATAAATTCTTAAAGTTAATGATTTGTTATGACATCAAAATAAAAAAACTTTCTTTTATTATCAATTTTTGAATTTTTATAGAGCACTTGTTAAAGAATTTAAAATATAAAATTTTATATAAAAAATAATTTTTTTCAATTATTAATATATTAAATACTCTATTTTTTCATATATATATATATAAGAAGTATATCAATTGAGAGAAGTATTTATTATGAGAGAATGAGATGAATAAATTTTGACCATTGGATCTTACGTGAATAGTCAAGATTATAACATAAATGTATGTGCGACTTTTTTTTTTAAGCCATTACACGACCTTTAAGTAACTTTTAATCTCGACTATCTACGATATAGTTGTATGGTCAAGTCATTCACTCCTCTCACCTCTACTCCTCTCATTAGATGTGTTATATATATATATATATATATATATATATATATATATATATATATATATATATATATATATATATATTTATATATATTTATTTTAGATCTTTAACGATTGGCTTTAAAATATTTTGTTTAGCAAAATTCTAAACTTTTTAGGACAAAATGACAATCTAAGTGCAACTAGCTTTATGAAATAAAAAGATAAGATACTTTGTGGTATGAGCCAAACTTAAACGAGAATTAATCCTATTAACACTAATGCTTGCATAGCAGATGTAGTAATTGATTACTAACTAATCAATTAAACTCTCCTAAACATTGTTAATCAAAATTTTATATGTTATTAACACCGGTATAAAATTGTCAATAAAATGGTATGTAAGTATTATTTTTCTAGTCCTATTTCTAACATGTATGATGACTTATTTTGACTAGGTTTGACAATTTTATCCCACCTCATGAATACTCAATCTGTCCCACCTCACATGAAATGCTTTAAAGATTCATTTGATAAACTTTTAAAATAAAATAATTTTTACGTGATATTTTTTTCAAAAGAAATATCTTTTAAAGAAATAAATGCCATTTTATGTTGAAAAATGTTATATGTCCAGAGAGTTTTGGTCTCCCGGGGGTGGCACGGAGAGTGTAAAGTAGTTTTACTATTCTAATTTTAATTTTATATAAATTAAAAAGACAATTATAACTAATGTAGTTTCTTTCATACTTTAAATAATTTTATTATTTATCTAATTTTTATATATTTAAATTTTTTTAATCTTCTTACAATTTTATTTTATATTTTATAAAAATATTATAATTATATATAATATGATTTGATATTTTTTTCACATAAATATATAATAAATATACATATATTATATTTTGAATGGATAAAAAATACATTATCCGTGATTTTTTTTTTTGACCCAAACAATAGCCGTGATTTAAACATTCAAGATTCCTCCGTGCTTTAAGCATCCGAGACCCCCGGCATGGTCCTTTTATATTTGGATGTCATATTTGATAAGCATTGTTTTTTTTAAGAATCATGCTACAAGTTCCAGCAACTTACAGTGACGACTGAGGAGTAGCTCAGCTTTTAGAACTGTAGTATATATAAGTTTTTTTAATTTAAATAAGATAAAAACTAAAACTAAAAATACTAAAATACGTTGTCCGTGATACGCGGGCTACTATAAGGCCAGCAACATATAACATTTTCCTTTTTTTTAAATGCTTAAAGAGCTTCTTCATGTTGTAAAAAAATATTTTTGAGAAATATTAAGATTTAACTAAAAAAATGATTTTTTTAGTACTTTATTTTTTTTAAGAAAAACTTATCTAAATATGATAAATATGTAAAAGTTTTTTTTAATAAGAATAATTAAAAAAAACTAAAATGAACACATTTAAACAAATTCAAAATCTCATCCCTCTGCACGACGGGATATGTATGGATTTAGGATCAATTTGTCTTACTTCGTGTGCACTACACCCTTAAACATTATGTAGAACTTAGCTACTAAATAAATTTTAATTATATTAACTAATTTAACATTTATCTTAAATATATTCTTTAATTTATATGAGAGGAAAAATTAATTTTGTTCTTTAATTTATATGAGAGGAAAAATTAATTTTAAGTTGTACAGAAGGAGCATTAATTTTAATATTAAAATCCCGACAAAGTCAGAGACGGACTCATTGAAATCCTGTATAAGCGCGATCCTAACTGACCTTATTAAGAGAATTCAAATCATTTCACAATATATATGTCGCTAAGTTAACCAAAAGGGATCAAGTCTTTACTATTATTCTATTAGCTTCAACTTTCTTGGTCATGCTTTTAAAATTTGCATTAACTATGCTTCTTTACATAAGGAGGAAACCACCACGTACGTACCTATTTCAAGTACCTTCTAAATCCATTTCAGAACAAATTTCAAGTTGTACATGAGCATTAATTTTAATATTAAAATTAATTATTGTATAAACTTTTATTTAAAGTATTTAAGGCGAAACAAGTTGGATGCATGTAAATTTTAATATTTTTTTTTAAAAAAGACAAATACAAGTTTTAATTATAAAAGGATGGAATGAGTTAAGTTTAGATAAATTCACTCCTATACTTAGTTTAAAGTGTGTTTGAGTAATTTTTTTTAAATGATTATAAGTTACTAAAATAATTAATTATTTTTTAAACATTTTTATAAAAAATAAAAAATATTTTATATTTAGATATAATTATAAAAAATATCTTTTATTTTCTCATTATTATATCTTTTTATAATTGATTATTTTTTAAAAAAATTATTTTTACTTATAAAAAATTACTTTTTAACATCTTACTTTTTTTTAAAAAATCTTATCTAAACATATATTTATATTTTAAAATTAATTTTTTTAAATAAAAAAATATTTTTCTTATTAAAAAAAAAAAAACACAAATAAACACACTCATAATTTTGACTTTCCTCTTAAAATAAAGGCAACCCCATATTGATAAGAAGGAGAAACAGGGAACAGGCAGCAGAGAAACAACAGTGAGTCTCGTGAGTGAGAAAGTGAGACCATGGATTCAATGTTTACCTCTGAATTTGAAAACATGCAATTCGCACTTCGCAAGTGATGTTCACCTTCACTTCATGTTGACGACGTCGTTGCCGAATCCACCCAATTCCCCTTCCATGTTTCCTTTCTTTCGCAAACCCATTCTTCTTTTTCCTTCTCTTCTTCGAAAATCTTTTCACCTCTCTCCTCCGCTCCAATGGAAGCTTCGAGAAGAACACCACCACAACCTCCCCCACCCCGAACTCCTCGACCGAATCTCCCGCCTCCTCCTCCTCCACCGCACCAACGCCCTCACCCGCCCCTCCTTCCAATTCTCCGACCACCTCACCGACGCCCTCCTCCGCCGCCTCCGCCTCCACCCCTCCGCCTCCCTAACCTTCTTCCAACTCGCCTCCCAACACCAACACTACCGCCCCCACTTCAAGTCCTACTGCCTCCTCGTCCATATCCTCGCCCGTGCCCGAATGTACCCCGAAACGAGGTCGTTTCTGCACCAACTCGTTGTCCTTCACTGCAAGAACAATTACTGGGCCTTCACAGTTTGGGACGAGATCGTTAGGGTTTATAGGGAGTTCGGATTCTCGCCCACCGTTTTTGACATGATTCTCAAGGTTTTTGCCGAAAAAGGGTTGACTAAGTATGCACTCCACGTGTTTGATGAAATGGGAAGGTTGGGCCGGACCCCGAGTTTGAGGTCCTGCAATTGCTTGTTGAGTAAGTTAGTTAACGTCGGCGAAGGAAGGATTGCTGTGATGGTTTTTGATCAGATTGTGAGGATGGGGATTGTGCCGGATGTTTATATGATTGCGATCGTTGTGAATGCGCATTGCCGGGAGGGGAGAGTGGATAAGGCGGTGGGGTTTGTGGAAAAGATGGAGAAGATGGGTTTTGAGATTAATGTTGTGACTTATAACGGTTTGATTAATGGGTATGTTTGTCAAGGGGATGTGGAAGGAGCTGAGAGGGTGTTGAGATTGATGTTGGAAAAGGGTGTTGAGAGGAATGTGGTTACTTTGACGTTGTTGATGAAGGGTTATTGTAAGCAATGTAGGATGGATGAAGCGGAGAAGTTGCTTCATGATGTGGAGGAGGATGAGTTGCTGGTTGTGGACGAGCGTGTTTATGGCGTGCTGGTGGATGGGTATTGTCAAATGGGAAAAATGGATGATGCTATTAGGATTCGAGATGAGATGTTGAAGGCAGGATTGAAAATGAATATGTTTGTTTTTAACTCCTTGGTTAATGGGTACTGTAAGCACGGTCAGGTTTGCAAAGCTGAGGAAGTGTTTAGGGAAATAGTGGATTGGAATCTGATGCTGGATTCTTATAGCTATAATACACTGTTAGATGGATACTGCAGAGAAGGTCAAATAAGCAAAGCTTTTATGCTTTGTGAGGAGATGTTGCAGGAAGGAATTAATCCGTCGATTGTGACCTATAATACTGTTCTCAAGGGGTTAGTTCATGCGGGTTCATATGACAAGGCTTTGTGCCTTTGGCATTCGATGGTAGAAAGAGGTGTGGCTCCGAATGAGATCAGCTATTGTACTCTGCTTGATTGCTTTTTCAAAATGGGAGATTTGGATAGGGCTATGATGCTGTGGAAAGAAATTTTAGGCAGGGGATTTACTAAGAGTACAGTTGCATTCAATACGATGATTGGTGGATTATGTAAGATGGGGAAAGTGGTGGAAGCAGAGGCTGTTTTTGACAGGATGAAGGAACTTGGATGCTCACCGGATGAAATAACCTATAGGACTTTGGGTGATGGATATTGTCAAAATGGTAATGTTCTTGAAGCTTTTAGAATTAAAGATGTGATGGAAAAACAAGCAATTTCCCCTTCTATTGAAATGTACAATTCCCTTATTAATGGACATTTTAAGTCTAGGAAATCAACTGATGTCACTGATCTCCTTGTTGAGATGCAAACAAGAGGATTATCACCAAATGCTGTTACCTATGGAACCCTTATTTCTGGTTGGTGCAATGAAGGGAAGTTGGAGAAAGCTTTTAATTTATACTTTGAGATGATTGAAAGAGGGTTCACTCCCAATTTGGTGGTCTGCAGCAAAATTGTCAGCAGCCTTTATAAAGCTGATAGAATAAATGAAGCAACTGTAATCCTAGACAAGATGGTGGATTTTGATCTTCTTACAGTTCATAAGTGTTCTGATAAGTTTGTCAAAAATGATGTCATAAGTCTAGAAGCTCAGAAAATTGCTGATTCTCTTGAAAAAAGTGCTATGTGTAATTCTCTTCCCAATAACATTGTGTACAACATAGCTATCACTGGGCTTTGTAAGTATGGGAAGGTTGACGAAGCAAGAAGTGTTTTGTCAGTTTTGTTGTCTAGAGGTTTTCTTCCAGATAATTTCACATACTGTACCTTAATTCATGCCTGTTCAGCTGCTGGCAATGTGGATGATGCATTCAACTTAAGGAATGAAATGCTAGAGAGGGGTCTTATTCCTAATATTACTACATATAATGCATTAATAAATGGTTTGTGCAAAATAGGAAATATGGATCGAGCACAGAGACTTTTCCATAAACTTCATCAAAAGGGCTTGGTTCCTAATGTTGTTACCTATAATATACTAATCAGTGGTTACTGTAGAATTGGTGATGTTAATGAAGCCTCTAAATTGAGAGAAAAGATGATAGAAGAAGGGATTTCTTCAACCCATACTCTGCCTTGATCAGTGGCCTTTTGGGAAGATACTTTAAAGCTTTTGGATCAAATTATTTTGGCAGGTTTTAATTAAATTCTTGCCTGATACTTACTCATATTTTTGCTATATGGAAAGCTGAACTGCAAGCTCAAGACTAAATTACGACACACCTGCCGCCATGTTCTGATGCATCAATTTCAAACCAAATTTGCCATAGAAAGAATCATTCCTTCTTATGAATGATCTAGAGGTTGGAAATGGCCCTATGCTCTTGCAAATTCATGCATAAGCACCATAATTGAAATTCTAGAGTTTCATTCTCTTTGTTGAAGGTGGGGGGACTGTGAAGTGGTTATGACAGATTTGAATGAATTGGAGGCTTGTATGGCTGGTCCACTAGGACAATATTGTTTGATGTCACTGAAAACCTTGGAAGTTTTGAGCATTGGAAAGCAAAACAAGTTAGAAGGTGCTCAAATATTCTTGCTCATAATACAGCTAAATGGGTTGCCATCTATAATTGTAAGGGTGATGTCATCAATCTTATTCCTCCTGTTGATGTTTTGTATAGAGAAGACTTTATATCCTTTCATTGGTTTATCAGTTCAGCAATAAAGAAAAATAGAGGTTTGTCGGTATGCAGACTCATATGCTGCATATGTTACCTAACTCTCAGGCAATATGTTGAAGAAGCCAGATAGCATCTGTCAAGCTGTGGCTTGTAATGTGGTTGGACGCTGACTTTTCATAAACTTTGCATCAGCATCTCATCCATTTAAAGGGAAAAATACCTCATTTCTAGAGGAAGCTTTTGGATGCAAGGTTCTTCAAGCACCATATTGGTTCAGATATATCCCACCATGTTGGGAGGTAAAATTGCTAGGTCAACTACCAGTGTAAGTGTGGCCTATAAGGTACCCTTCAGGCCTTCACTATATCTGGATGACAGAAAGCTTTCTGCATTGAAGATTCTATCCTGAAGTACTATGCTGCCAAAAAAAAAACCAGAATTTTGACAGAATTCAGCTTTATGTAAGGGTGGTTGTTGGATAAGATAAAATGTCAGGGACCGCTTATCCATCCAAGAGTTAATAAGCATGCCAACTCATTTCGTTAGAAAATCCGACAAAAAAATTCTGGGTGTGTAGCATTTTCCTAGTTCATATTCCTTGTCATTCTTTTGATAGACATAGTTTGGCCTGAAATTGTTAGAGCTTGAGGCTAAACCACTTAGAAATAGCTTTGACAATGACATGATTTTTTTTTTTTTTACTTTTAATTATTTATTACTGTTTTGGACATGTTGAATAAAATCTCATTTTTCTAGGCCCTTTGCATCAAAATAAATTATTATTATTATTATTTTGGTTTCTTCTCTGATCTAATACTGGCACACTGGTATACCACCGCCACCCCACAAGAAAAATAAATAAAGAAAGAAAAAACACTTTCTAGCACTATCTAGGGATTGAGTTTTGTAATTCAAACTAATAGGAGCATGAAAGGATCCTAAATTCCTAAGACAGTCTGATGTTTCCAACTTACCACATTTTTCTGTTAGCTATTCATCTCAGAGCATTTGAGGCTTTATTTGAGTTGATCAGGATTCAAAGGCCAAATGTAGAGAGAGTAAGCAACAATCCGATCAGTATGAAGAGGCACTGCGTATGAAGCTATGCTAGTAGTGGTAAAGAATCATGCAGTGTGTGAAGCTGATGAAATAAGAGGAGGAAGAGAGAAGGTTGTGACAAGGATGGAGGAGAGCAGAGGGTGGAGGACTGAAGGTAAAGATGGTTTCCCTTGCAGGTTAAAGCTGGGCAGTGGAGGTCTAGCTGAATTTCTGTACTTGCTAAAATTATACAGACTTCTACAGCCATCGATTTTGGATGACAGTATCATTCATATTTTGTATGTATATTTTTAAGAAGCCAGAGACTTTCTTTTCCATTGGACTTACTGGTTCTTGTACCAAGCATGCTAGAGTTAGTTTATCTAGCACCACAGGAAATTCATCTTTATTGTTTTCTGTAAGGATAAAACCATTACAAAGTGAGATTGGATTCTGCATTCTTTTTGCTCGAAGATACTAAAGCAGTTGAAGCATCACCTCTTTTATTTTGTACAGTATTCTGTATTATAATACTTAATCAGTTCCAAGCAATAACACCACTCCGAAGGCATATACACTCGTGTTGATAGTGACCATCGCTGCCTGCAGATACTATGGTCATTGTGTCGTTAACGACTTCAATGGACTTTAAAATTTGTGGTACATTGATGGACCTAATTTTGAAACTGTTGATTTAATAATTAAAAAATAAAGGGTAGTGATTTAACACCTGGAACATACTATACCAGTAATGGAACGTAGTGATTTGGCGTCTTCATAGTCCTTTCCTTCTATCTTATTCACTTTTTTGTTTTTTAAACAATCCAATGAATCCATCTTCTTCACTTTAATATCTTGTTCAATGTGTATCCAGAAACTTTCATCGTTAATTCATTATTCCAACCCAAGACTGCCATCCTCCATAACTGATCCCTTATAGTTGTGCTCTTCACTTAGTATTTCTCTCTTCACTTTCTCTGCTTTTTTGCAGCACAAACCCTTCCCTTCAACCACCTTCACTGGTAACATTGCTGGCTTCCATAGAGGCACCGCTCCCGTCACCCCTTGCGTCGCCGAAACATTTTGTACAACCTCTTGCTTGGGCATTACAAATCCCAAATCCAAAACTGCCTCCAACACATTTGTCGTCGTTACCCCTTTTGTCAGCATCTTCTGTAACCAACTCATCCTTTCTGAGAAGAAGGTGTAAACTCCAAAGCCTTGCTTTTAGAAGCATTCACTTGTTGAAATTCTTTAATAACTTCTTAATTTTAATCATCAACAAACTTAACTTAACAAACTTAACTTTAAAATCTTTTCTTGTAACTTTTTATCTTTAAGTGTTTGAAAGAACATATTAAAAAGATTCTTAAACTCGTTTTTTCAGAAATCAAGTTATCCAAATATCGTTTGATGAGAGTCTCATTAAAGTCAAAGTTGTTTTCAAAAGTTTATGAAAAAAAGACTAACTAAAGAACTGTTTTCATGAGAAAGTTGTGAAAAACTCTTCGAAGGTAAAAGTTGTAAAAGAAAAGATTTTTTGAAGATAAGTTTTTTGGAATCCAAGTTCATCAAAAAGACAAGTTTCAAAAACCAAGTTCATCAGAAGACAAGTGATAATCTGCTAGATTATCTGTTTTTCCAAAGCCTTTTGAGGGGATTTCACCGCTTAAACCCAACTTTTGACGTTGTTTTGACCTTAAAAAAAGTTTTGTTTTGTCTTTTTAGTTAATTTATGTTAGTTTGTTAGATTTCATTTTGATTAGAATTAAGTGCTTTAACTCATTTATCGTTGTTTTGATTGCGGAAGCACCAAGAGAAATATGATGAAGACTCAATGTGGCAAGAAAAGACTCAAGAAGAGAGGACTTAAAGCCTCCAAGGAAGATCAAGAAAGCAAGTCTCTGAAATTTCCTTTCAGGCGCTACTGAAGAAAGCGCCTTAAGATCTTCAAAGGAGACACGCTGGATGTTGAAGGCGCTCAAATTAGCTTCTAGGCGCTCACGCTCATGACAACAAATGCGTTACGGACATATAGCGCCCAGGCTGGCTCAGAAACCAGCGCCTGGCGCCCATACCGAAGTTTAAATTCAAGACCTAAATGTGGTGTTTGCGTGGAGAGAAGAGTGGGGAAAAGCAGAGAAACACCCTATCTTGGGAGCTCTACGGTGGATTTTGAAAGAAGAAGAGTGGAAGCTCAGATTTTCTTCAATCTTCCATGGAGTTTTGCATCTTCTTCCCTATTGTTCTAGTTTTTACATTTATTTCCATGTCTAGCTAAACTCTCCCTTGTTGGGATTAGGTGGATTTTGATGGATCTTGATTGTTATTGATGTTGGATTTAATTAATATAAGTTGCTATCTCTATTTTGAGTTTATGATCTCTTCTCTTAATGCTTTCTAAGGATTGATCCTCTTTGGAATGATTTAGGGTTGTATGTTGAATGGAAATTTGATATATGATTTGTGTTATGAGATTATGAACCTTGCTTATCTCAGAAATTTAGGAATAGTCATTGATTTGCTTGTTACCTCTTTGAATTCTAAAGTAATGTTTGTTTTCTTAGATTCACCTAAGGAATTAGGGTTTTTAATTGGGAACAAAAGTCAATCAAAAATTAGGGTTTGATTAAATTAGAGAATTCGGTAACAAAATATGAATAGTAGCTTGTATTAATTCCAATTGATATGCAACAAGTGAAATCAAATGAAGCTTGATCCAAACTCTTTCATTAATTGATTTTTTTCATCTTGCATACCAAGTGTTTGATAAATTGCCAACTAGAAAAACCCAAAAATATTGTCAATGCTTTTGGTTCTTTTGATTTTGTTATTGTTATTGAAACCCATTTTAATTCAAATCTTGGTTTAAATAGTAGCTAACTTCGTGAATTGGTACTTGGCCATCGATCCCTGTGAACGATATCCGGTTTCTCACCGTTTTTATTACTTGACGATCCGGTACACTTGCCGTGGTCCCATCAACAAGTTTCAAAAACTAAGATTATCAGGAGACAAGCTTCAGAAACCAAGTTCATCAAAAGACAAGTTTTAGAAATTAAGATCATCAAAAAATAATTCTTAAGAAACAAAGTCAATCAAAAAACTACAATGAGAAAGGAACACCATCAAAAGATAGACCTATAAAAAACATTAAGCATCAGAATAATGAATCTTTTCAAAAGCATTCAAATTCAAAAAATGAATCCTATACAAAAATAGCAAAGTCTAAGTCAGAAAGAATTAGAAGTCCGAAACTTTTGTCTATCATTGGAAAAAGACAAAAGCTTTTAAAGAAAAGTTGACTATTCACTATAGGACAGGAAAACAGTAATTGTACTATGAACAGTAACCATTGGAACCTCAAATGACTACTTTTTGAATGCTTATAAATTGAAGAAACCTAGAATTTAGAAGACATGAAGCTAACTATTATTCTACCAAACTTTTGAACGACCAAAACAAGCTTATGATTAAGTTTCTCTACTAAAACCTACTTCTATTCAATCTTCTGAAAAGAGAAACTCATTCTCTCAAGTTTTTATTTACATGTATCCACTCATTGAGTGTTAGAGAGTTAGAATCTCATTCCTATCTTTGTAATCATTTGCCTAAATTCACTCATTAAGTGTTGAGAGATACATAAACCTAACGTTCTTTTTGTATCCTGATCCTTTAGTGATCTTTGTGAGTATCTAGCTTGAAGAGGGTACAGTAGAATAAATACTACTTGTAATGTAGTTTAGAGAAGCTATGAATGATTAAAGAATACTCGTGGCAATATAAAATCCTAGTTTCTGACTGGGGATTAGAAACTTCCTTCTTGGTTGGATATGCGCCTAAATCTTCACTCCTTCATTGGATTTGCCTCCTTTCTTCACTGAGTTTCAGATCTATCAGGATAGTAAAAGTTTAATTTTTTTACATGGTTTGCGTTTGAGATTTGACCTATTTGGGTCTTATTTTTTATTTCCTAGATAAGAACAAAACAAAATTTTGGTCACTCTTGAACAATAAGGTACTACAAACTTGCAAAGAACATGATTGCATTGTGTAACATGTTCATCTTTTTTTTAATTTTTTTTTGTCAATGTTGATTTTTCAATTCACATTTTCTATCTGATGAAAAAAAATGGATAATCCGAAGAACCAAACTGAACCAACCCGATCAAGCATGGGTTGTTTTGGTTCAGCTTACTCAATTTTTTTTTTCCAAATGTGATCTAAACCAATTCGACAAAGTTTGATTGGTTTGGACATTTTCCCACTTAAATCCAAACCAACCTGACCTGTGTACACCCCTAGTGTTTCCTAACGTCAGTATCAGCACCTGTTGGTTGTTCGAGTGTGGTCGATCCTTTTCAGTTTCACCATCGTTTGGGTCTTCTTTATAGTCTTTAAAGAAGTTGTGTCCTAGTTTAAGTCATTTGTCTATTTTAGAGTGTTAGTCATGTCAGTTGGCTAAACACCATAGGAGTTTTTTTTTTCATAAGTTAATAAGCAAGTTGCATCCCCATTTTGACTTATTCATTCTAATGTTTTGGGTCTTTGTCTAGTTACTTCTAAGTATGTAATCTTGGTATTTTATGACATTTGTTGATGATTTTATAAGAATGACTTGGTTATATTTTATGAAATCTCACTATGAGTTATTCTCTATATTTATTACCTTTTGCTTTAAAATTAAAACTCAGTTTAGTACTTCAGTTCGTATTTTGAGAAATGACAATGCAAAACAAGTATTTTTCCCATGATTTTAATTCCTACATGTGTTAGCATAGGATGATCCATCAATCTTCCTGTGTGGTTACCCCCTATAAAATGGGGTTACTGAACGCAATTAAAGACATCTTATGGAAGTTGGTAGAGGCTTGTTATTTCATATGTTTGTCCCTTGAGAGCTTTGGGTTGATAATGCCTCTATTGCTTTTTTCTTGATTAATTGAATATCGTCTTCTATCTTACTAGGTCAAGTTCCTTATTCAGTTCTTCTTCCTTCTCAATCTTTGTTTCCACTTCCTCCCCGTATTTTTATATGTACATGATTTGTGCATAATGTTCGGCCTTAACACTCCAAGCTACACCCTTGATCACTCAAGTGTGTCTTTCTTGATTACTTTGCCATTAAAAAATATAGATGTTTTTCTCCTGATTTGGGCAGATACCTAGTTTCTGCTAATGTTACTTTCTTTGAATCCATTTTTTTCTTTTCACAGCCCTCATTTCCTCATGCCATTGAAGAAGATGAGGGAATCCTTATTTATAAAGAGGTTTGGTCTCCTAAATCTGTGTCAACTTTATTTTCTGTTGTTCTAACTCTGCCTTATCCTCCTCCTAAACCACCCATTTGATAGGTGTATATTCGTTGTACTTGTGATGCGCCACCTACCTTAGATGAAGTAGTCATTGATGTACATGGTCCCTCAATTGAGTTACCACCTCTGTCTACCTCTTCGTCACAAGATCCAACTTTAGATCTTCCCATTGCCATAAAAAAAGGTCAGTAGTCTTGTGTCTCTCACCATCCTATTGCTTCCTTTATTCAATATTCACATTTTTCTCCTTCTCCCTAATCTTTTGTTGCTTTTTTTGATGCTATCATAGTTCCTATAACTATTTCTAAAGCTCTGGCTCATGATGGGAGGAGAATGAAGGTGGCAACAACACGAAATAAGGGTTGAATCATGCTTCCAACTTTCTTAATTTTTCTACTAACACAAAAGCTTCTCAAATGTTTCTCACTTGGATAAAGAAAAGTTAGCTCATAAGTATTAGTAGATAAGAAGTATTCGCAAGGACAAATTCTTAGAGACTTATTGTAGATGAGAAAGAGATTTTTAACACTTTAGCACTTAAAATAATTAGTTTGAAAAATAAATTATCAAAACAAAAGTACTATAACTTAAATAAGAAATGAGTTAAGTTCAGAAGATAACACACAAGATATTTATATTGGTTTGGCCAAAACCACATGCCTATGTTCAGTCCCTAGTCAGCAACCAAGATTTTATATTTCTTCAAGTATTATTTGATCAACACTAGCTTCTCCAAGCAAGAATACAAGCGTTCTTTGTTCAAACTTAGCCTCTTCAAGCTAGAAACTCTCAATGATCACTAACGAATTAGGTTACAATGAGATGATAAAGAATTTGGTTTTTCTCACAACACTTAAAGAATGGATTTTCTTATCTAAGCACAAAGAAAGAAAGGTAGGAAGTCTCTATATCATTCAAGTAGTGGATTTTTGCAAATACAAAATAGAGAACTTGATTTCCTACTAAGACTATAATTCAAAAACTAATTTTTGATGAGAGATTTCGGTTTAGAAGCATGAGAATCAGTTCAAAAGTTTGATCAGAAGGTAAGCAATATAACAATTTTCATCCATTTGCTTTGATTTGAGTCTTCAACTATTTATAGCTTTCTAAGGGATTGCCTTGACCTTTCTAACAGCAACAGAGTAAAAGGACAGTTACCATTTTCTTGTCTTGTAGTGGTCAGACACCTTTTGTTTGAAGACTTAGTTTTTTTTCTAGCGGTATCAGAAGCATTGCATTTTCTGAACTTTTTGACTTTGTTGCTTTTGATTTTTTGACAAAGCGATGCTTTTGAATTCCAAAACTTCTTTCTAAACTTCTCTTCTAGGTTCGACTTATAAAAAAAACGATTCTTCTTAAAAAGGCTTCTTGCTTCTGAGTTTTAACTTTGAAGTTATATTTTAGTGATATGCACTTGAAGCTTTTCTTGAAGAACAATGACCTTTTTTGCGTCTAGATGTTACTATAAAGACTTAGACAAGATTTTTTTAAAGCACATAACTCAAAAATAGGCAAGGAACTTGAAGTCTTTCTATCTGTTAGAACTTTTCATGAAGTGTTTCACGAAGATATGACAAGTTCCAAATGAATGTGTTTCTGTACTATGATATTCATCAGAACTTGTCTATATTGATGATATAGTGATAACTGCGAGCGAAACCTCTGAATTTCAAATCTCAAGAACTTCCTTCAAATTGAATTCCAGACGAAGGACCTAGGCCCTTGGAAGTATTTCTTGGGAATTGAAGTAAGTAGAAGTAGAAATAACATTTTCCTCTCTCAATGAAAATATGTTCTCGATCTGCTTCCCCATGTTGGTATGTTAGTGTTGGGGATAAAATCACAAGTTCCAATTCGATGAAGATATTTTCAACAGTCAGATGATAATATTGAGATATTCGATGAAGAAATTTTCAACAGCTGGATGATGATATTGAGGAAATTTTCTAAGTCCTGGACCAACATGAGTGTTAATAGTCAGGTGTTGGTTTTTGTCGAAATTTTTTTATAACTGCTCTCAGTTGAGCAAAATATTAGTGTTGAACATATGGCATAACTGCCATATACGTGCCTAGATTTTAAGAGTCAGTTATTTTCATAGTTTGCCTATAAATATTAGTATTCACGATATACAATAGGTTGGTTGCTAGATATACAATCCTAATATCTCACTCAAGCAGATTAATGAATTTGATCCAAGTATGCCTTTCATTTTCATTTCAAGTCATTTACTTTAATGCAATGTTCTTTTAAATTCCTTTATTTTAAGTCTTGTTCTTTAAATTTCTTTATATTTTCTGCATTTTATATTTCTTGAATTTTAATTCTCTGTACTTTACTTTCCTGCACTTTAATTTTATGCACTTTAAATTCCCGTCCTTTATATTTTCTGCATTTTAATTTTCTGCAATTCTTTATTTTTCTGCAACATTTTAAAGCTTTTATAAACTTTTACTTCTTTCCTTTCACTTCTGCTATTTACCTTTAATTTGCTTTCAAACGCTTTTTCAAAATGAGATTATCACACAACTCTGAACCTACATTCGACTGAAAATATATCTTTGTTTGTTGGAATTTGTCCTAACTAAATTTCACCATAAACAAATTGGCACGCCCAGTGGGATGAGTTCAGAGTAACTCGTAGTGTCACGAATCTCTTTGCATAAAAGATGATTTTATGCATTTAAGAAGTGGAAAGGTAGTCTATTCTTGCCCTTCTCAAAATACGCAAATCATGAGTGACGCAAGCAACTAGGCGTCGAATGCACTTGCGATTGATGTTAGTGTGCTACTTTCGACAATTGTTACTGTGCTACCCTCAACCATTGTTAGTACGGGTCCTGTGGTGGATGCAATAATAACTGGTACTCTCCGGGATAATCCAGTGATAGAACAAGTGGTACTTGGAGTGACTCAGTAATCACCAAGTCAACCAAGTAATCAAAGTGTAATAAATTCAAATTTAAGGTTTATACCACAATATCGTTTGCCACTTAACTATGCTCCTCCTGTGTTGACAGAAATGAAACTTAGCTCTACTTTGGCCAATACCGTAGGCTAAACAGCGATTTCATAAGGCCAACCATAAATAAGTTCAGCCTTGGTGAATTTCAATGGTCAAGGAGTAGGGGTTGCATGTTCAAGTAATCCAACTCCTATTCAACAGGAGAGATTGAATTTGAGACCAGTGTTCCCAAATATGTCGAGAGATATTCCTCAAAATGTAACAGGACTAACTATGAATTCTTTGGCCAGTTTTCGACAACAAATGGATGAAAGCAACCATGACATGGTGCATATGTTCACTCAGTAAATGAGTATCGTAATTATGCCAATCATGGAAACTACAAATAATACTTGTAACGCATTGGCTCAACAAATGACAAGGCTAAACCAAGCTTTGTGAATAGAAGGGTTGACCAATGATAACGCTCAAAGAGCCCAACCTGGGACAAATGCAGGAGTAGCTGCACCCCAAGAAAACATGAGACATGACCAGCAAAATCTTAGTCAACCTGGGCAAAATGATCAACCGCACTTAGAATATGACAATGTCCATGTGCTCCATCGAGGTGATAAAGATCAAATGGCTAGGAATGATGCAACCATGAGATTGCTTCGACGGAATCTTGGGGGGCACCAAGTGGTTGAGCAAAATGTAAATCAATTGGTGGAACAAGTGCTAAATAGGTTTGGGTTTAATGTTGGATATGTAAACCAACACTACTTTGTTTCGACCTTTCCCTAAGGCTACAACAAGCAGAATTGCCCAAAGGAATTAAAATTTCCAAACTTTCTAAGTTTACTGGTGAAAGTGAAGAATCAACCGTCAAACATATCACACGGTACACTATAGAAATGGGGGAGTTGGTCACTATTGAAGGCCTTAAAATAAGATTCTTCCCAAGTTCTCTTACTAAAAATGCATTCTCCTAGTTTTCGACATTGAGGCCAAATTCAGTTCATTCTTGGACTCAATTAGAAAGAAGTTTTCATGACTAGTTCTTCAAGGGAGATTTGAAAGTCGGACTTACAGATCTCTTCAATATCAAGAGAATGTACAATGAAACCGTAGATGATTATCTTGCTAGGTTTCAACAAATGAGGAGTAGATGTTTTACTCTCATACCTGAAGTAGAGATAGTGAAAATTGCACTATTACATAAGGAAAAAGCTAGTGAACTAACATTTAGTTGATCTTGCCTAACTAGGTGAAAAGGTTAGGTAAATAAAACAACTAAAAGCTGAAAATGTTCAGAAACAAAAGAGATTCCTTAAAAGAGAGAAAATAACATTCGTCGGATTAGGTGAATCCGACAATGAGACTAAAGATAACAATGATGAGTTTGAAGTCAACATTGCTGAACTTCAAAATGGTCCTCTTTATGTGTGTCAGGCTCTACAGCCTACAAAAAATAAGGAGAAAATGAATTATATAAATAGAAAAACATATACATTCGACGTAACAAAAACTGACAAAATCTTTGATTTATTGTTAAAAGATAAACAGATTAAACTGTCGGAAGGTCATAGGTTACTAAAACCTGATGAAATAAAAGACCAAAAATATTGTAAGTTTCATAATAATTTTAGTTATGTTATTAATGAATGTATTTGTTTCAGATATTTAATTCAAAAAGTACTAATGGATGGGTGTTTGAAGTTTGTTGACAAGCCTAAGGCGAATATGAAGGTTGATACAAATCCGTTTCAAGTTGGAGTTTCCTATGTCGACTAGCAAGTTCCTTTGAATGTTGGAATGATCAACATAAGGAATTTGCAAGAATTTGACATTGATGTGGAAGATGCAGTTGACATCTATCCAAAGCCAAGAGAATCTCTTGAAGTATTCCTTGAAAGGAAGAAAGAGAAAGGCAAAGTAAGGTTTTGTCCAAGATGCAATTCAGTATATGATGAATTTGCTGCGAAGAAGGTTACTAAGGAACAACAGAGTAACTCACAGGGTAAGAATAAGTTTTACGATAGAAAAGCTTGGAAATCAAAATAGCCCGTTTATACTCTAAGACCAAGGTCGAGTTATACACCAAAGTCTAACATGAATGGTTGGTTGGTTGAATTATCTGGTAAGTCTGTAGGAAGCAATTCATTTCCTAGGGGTTATGTCGAACCAGCTAGGACCAGAATGCCACCTGCCAATGTTATTGTGGAAAGATGAGTTAAAAATTCTGCAATGTCATGCCACCCACAACTAGAAATGAAACTCGGGCGGGACGAGGGCGGGGAGTACCTCCCTACTCCCTATCCCTGCACCCCAACTTTCTCCCTGTCTTTGTCCCCATTCCCCGTCGCGGGGGAATTTTCCCCCTATCCCCATTCCCGAATCCCGGATACTGCCGGGGATGCTATATCAAAAAAATTTAAAAAAATGAAATAAATTATTTAAATATTTTTATTTTAAATAAATATAAAATTTAATAAAAGATGAAATTATTAAAATACATATATATATACATATATTATAAAGGATATTTTAAAAATTTAACGGGGACGGGGACCCCGCGAGGTGGGGAGTATGTCCCCGTCCCCATCCCCGAATATACCACGGGGAGATTTTTCTCCCCGTCCCCATCCCCGCAAGGAGAAATTCCCCACATTTGGGGCCCCATTCGAGGCGGTCCCCACGAGGATCCGTGTCCAGCGGAGAGTTTTACCATCCTCACCCACAACTTCGATGAAAAGTGGCTGTCAGGAAGAATAGCTTTCAAAGAGATCGACCATTCTAGAATGAAGATTATAGAAATGGTAGGATCAGCCATGATGAAGCTATGATTAGTCAGAATGTAGCAGGGCCATCAAAGTCTTTACCATTATCGAAGAGTCGAAAGAGAAGGTTGCAAAGGTTGAGACAAGCATAGAAAAGAAGGAACATGGTTGAGGGTTTAGTTATCAAAGAACAACCCATAGAAACATGGTGTTTAGTAGTCAAAACTAAGCCAACACCAGATAAAAATAAAGATGACAAGAAATTAAGGAGTATTGTCAGGAAAGAATCCACAGAAACAAGGGGGCAATCCCATTGAGTCGATGACTACTGCAGTTAGACGACTCGACGGGAATGATAGTTTCTGACAAGAAAAGCTTGCAGAAATAAAGAAAGGAAAAGAGGTGTAAGGATCTGTTCCAAGTAAAATTGGAAGAAAATGACTAATTGAGCTAGTAGCGGCAGAAGAAGAGACAAAGAAAAGTAATCTAGCAGTTAAGGAACACAAGGAAGTGGCTAGATTAAAAGTTGAAAAGATGATAATGAAAGTAGCCGAGATCAAGGACTTCAAAATTGAAAATGGTGAAGATGCTGAAGATTGGTTGAAGAAAGAAATCATGGAGGTCCTGAAAGATCTAAACCAAAATATTGAATGGAAAAAAAAAATGTTTGGCATAATCAGGGAGAAGAGAGAAATGGCTAAACCCAACCGCCAAACCTCAGACATAGATTTAACAGGTGATGAAATTATTGAAGCCTTGAATGATCCTGATGATCTTTTAGGCTTTGGTGATAATGATCAATTCGACTTGGATTTCAATTTGGACAATGATCTGAATGACATTATAATGGCTATGAATAGCATTTTGTCATTGGATGGGTCAATTGACAAAAGTTACTTCAGGATTGGAGGGTACAGAAGTAAAGAGTTAACTGATGAAGAAAAGTTCTTAAAGTCAATAAGTGTGAACTTGATTTCAGTTTTGCCTGCTGAGTTTGAAGGGTATCATGAAATTGAGTATATTGAAGAAAATGAAGAAGACATGGATGATCTTAGTGATTAGTGACTTTTCTGTCAGGATAACATGTTTACTATATTTGACGATACAACACAATTTGAGAAGCCAATAAAAGAGTAGAAAGCTCATCTCTGCCCGTTACACATCAAGGCTTTGTTAGAAGGCAAGCCGACAAATAGAGTCTTGATAGACCGACGGGGGCAGCAATCAATTTGATCCCAAGGGCAATGTTTAAGAAGCTTGGAAAGAATGAGTCTCATCTGATATCGACTAACATGATTGTCATTGACTTTAGTGGCAAGACATCCCCGTCAGATGGAGTAGTAATGTTGAATATGCAAGTCGGATCCATTGTGAGATCAACATTGTTTGTTGTAATTCTGACAAAATCTAGTTACAATCTTCTGCTGAGAAGAGATTGGATATATGTCGTCAGAGCAATACCATTGATGATCCATTAGAAACTCATCCTTTGGAATGCTGATGATTAGGTAAAAATAGTAGAGGCAGATGATAACCCTTGCTATTTGCAACAACTTCATGTTGATTTTAAAATCTATACTCCAAATGTCAAGCCAGTCACGACAAATGATGGAGTCTTCGACAAAGATCCACTTAAAGCATGCTTGATGGACCAATTTGGCATTCAATTAGTGAATAAGGCCGAAAAGGATCGACCAAGCACTAGTCATGAGTGTTAATAATCAGTTAGATAGACTGTCGACTTATTTGGCCGACAGAGCAATATACACCATTGAAGGTGTATTGTCGGATTGCATAATAGATGATAATCCTTTGGGATTCGAGAAAAGACTTGATGAAAAGCAAAGTGTAGAGTTCGAAGATCATTTGGAAGAGATAAACTTGGGCACTGAAACAAATAAAAGGTCTATATTTGTTTGTTTATTTCTATCAAAGGAGTTCAAGGAACAACTTGTCAACCTAATTAAGGAATACAAAGATTATTTTGCATAGGACTATAACAAGATGCTTGGGTTGAGCAAAGCCTTATCGAACATAGACTGCCATTGAAAAAAGGATGCAGACTTGTCAAGCAAGCCAACAGCAGATTTGCACCTAAGGTGGTGTTAAAGATAAATGAAGAGGTCAAAAGGTTGCTCAGAGCCAAGTTTATTAGAACGACCAAGTATATCGAATGACTGTCTAATATAGTTCCTGTAATTAAGAAAAATGGTATGCGTAGACTTTAAGAATTTAAATGCTGTAACTCCTAAAGATGAATATCCTATGCCCATTGCGGACATGTCAGTTGATGCCGCATCTGGACATGAATTGTTAAGTTTTATGGATAGCCATGTAGGTTATAATCAAATCTTTTTAGCTGAAAAGGATGTGTCGAAAACTGCCTTCAGATGTCCAGGAGCCATTTAGATATATGAATGGGTAGTCATACCTTTCAGTTTAAAGAATGCATGAGCCACCTATCAAATAGCAATGAACACCATTTTCCATGATGTCATTAGAAAGTTCATGAAAGTGTACATTGACGATGTAATTGTCAAGTCAGAGACAAAGGAAAGTCATTTAACAAATTTGAGGTAGACATTCGATAGAATGAAAAAGCACAACCTCAAGATGAATATGGAGAAATGTGATTTTGGAGTGTTGGCTACCAAATTCTTAAGTTTCTTAGTTCATAAGAAAGGTATTAAAGTGGACAAGAATAAAGTCAAGGCAGTTCTGGAAGCCGCACTGCCGACAAATAAGAAGGAACTACAATTTTTCTTGGGAAAAGTAAACTTTTTTAGAAGATTCATATCCAATTTGTCAAGAAGAACCAGAGTCTTTACCTCATTAGTCAAGTTAAATGCTGAACAAGACTTTGTGTGGGAGCCTTGCCACCAAGAAGCCTTCGACTAGATAAAATAATACTTGACAAATCCACCGATAATGATGCCTCCAATGCCTTGTAAACCGTTGAAGTTGTACATATCAGTGTCAAATGAAACCATAGGGAGTATGTTGGCTCAAGAGGATGAAAATGACGTCGAGAGAGCTGTATATTATCTTAGTCGAGTTTTGAATGATGCTGAAAGGATATATAGTGCATTAGAGAAACTTTGTTTAACATTATATTTCTCAAGTATTATATGATGCCTTGTAATGTATTGGTTATGTCAAAGACTGATGTAATGCAATATATGTTGTCAAAGCCAGTGCTAAATGGACGCATTGCTTTATCAGAATTCTCTTTACAATATGTTCCAATAAAAGCTATCAAAGGCCAAGCAATTGTTAATTTCTTGGCCAATCATCCATGTTTGGATATTAATAGTATAAATTTTGTTGGATTAAAACCTTGGCGTTTATATTTTGATGGCTCAAGACATCAAAATAGAGTTGGAGTGAGAATTCTAATTATTTCTCCTCAAGGTACTCCAACTAAGTTCATGTTTGAACTTAAGTATATATGCTCAAACAACGAGACTGAGTATAAAGCCTTAATTGTCGGGCTAGAAATACTAATAGAAATAAAAGCACGGAATGTGCATATTTTTAGGGATTCATAGTTGGTCATCAAACAGCTCACCCAAGAATATAAATATGTCAGTTATAATCTGACCAAATATTGCATTGTGCCGAGCAAGTTGATAAAAAAGTTCGACGAAGTTATTATCGAACATATCCCCATAAATTTGAATGAAGATGCTAATGAATTGGCACAGATAGTCTCTGGGTATAAAATTTCATCAAAGGTTCTAACAAACTTAATGGAAATCGGGAAACTTTTATATCTATTAGAAGAAAGAGACGTACTACAAAATGATATTTCGACAACTAATGACTAGAGACAGTCAATATTAAGCTATTTGAAAAATTTGAGTCAAAACGTAGATAAGAAACTTAAACACAAAGCATCGAAATTTGTGGTACTATGAAGAGCATTGTATAGAAAATTCGTTGATGGAAATTTAGAGGCTTGCTTGAATGAAGCAGAGGCTTATATTGCCTTAGCAGAGGTCTATGAAGGAATTTGTGGAGTTCATCAAGCGAGTGAGAAGATGAAATGGGTCCTTCAACGACAAAGATATTATTGGCCTACACTAGTCAGAAATTGTATAATGTTTGTCAAGTCTTGCGAAGAATGTCAAAGGCATGACCATATACAAAATGTTCCAACTAGTGAATTACATTTTATAGTCAAACATTGGCCTTTTAGATGATGGACTTTAGATTTAATAGGCCAAATTCATCCTACGTCATTGAAGGGACATAAGTACATTTTAGTAGGAGTTGATTACTTTACTAAGTGGGTTGAGGTTGTAGCCTTAAAAGATGTAACCCAACAGGATGTAATTAACTTTATAAAAAATAATATAGTTTGTCAGTTTAGAATATTGCAAACTTTGACAACCGACCAATGGACAGTGTTTATTGGAAGGAAAGTTGTCGAATATGCTAATTCGAGGAAAATTAAAATGCTTACATCGACTCCATATTATGCTCAGGCAAATGGCCAAGTAGAGGCCATGAACAAAATAATCATAAGTTTAATTAAGAAGCATATTGGTTGAAAACCTAGAAATTGACATAATACCCTTGACCAAATTCTATGGGCTTATAGAAATTCATCAAGAGAATCAACGAGCATTTCACCATATAAGTTAGTTTATGGTCATGATGTTGTGTTACCAGTCGAAATTAATTTTCAATCAATTCGTATTCAAAAACAAGATGAGTTACTACTTGAATATTATTGGGACTTAATGTTTGATGAATTAAACGAATTAAGTGATGAGAGATTGATTGCTTTAGAAAAATTGATTCGACAAAAAGAAAGAATTGCTAAATTTTATGACAGTCGAGTTAAATACAAGTCTTTTAAGGTAGACGACTTAGTTTGGAAAGTAATTTTTCCCATGGATAGGAACTGTCAAGAATATGGGAAGTGATCTCCAAATTGGGAAGGACCATTTAAAGTTACTCAAGTATTTTCTGGAAATGCTTATGCACTTGTCGGAGTTAATTCGTGTTTAAGAATTAAGTCTATTAATGGCAAATATTTAAAACCATATAGGCCGATAATGTATAAAGTAAAGATTGACAGGGAATGATTAAAAATAAATTTCATTCATATATTCGAGAATTACAAGTTATATGAAAATACTTGTGATATTACAACTTGTTTAAGTTGTCAAAACTTATACAAAGAAAAATAAACCTATTATAAATAAACCAGAAGCTTCTCCCCAGCTAAGGCATGTGTTTTGTTTGCACTCGTGGGAACTAAGGAAGAGGAAGAAATAGACGGCCTTTGATTTGTCTTAGGTGAAATGATAGTTGACTGTCTACTCCCTAATGAGTCATCCTTATCATAACAACTGTGTTTTAGAAACACCAGGTTGTTACGATGATTACTGAAGCTCATCAGGAATATTACGATTCTTACTGAAGCTGAAGATGAGTATCACCATTAATACAGAGTCTTTCTTTCAATAAAATAAAGTTAAACCATTTTTCCCATGGAGAGAAGAGGAGATTATCTGAAAACATGGTGAAAAATAAGAAAGAATGGGTCAGATTGCATTATTTGGATCATAGTGTCCCAAAGAACACTATTTATAGGGGATTTTGCTGATGAAGTTATTACGCAATGTTTTGTAACTTGCATTATAATTAATTAAGATAGTTATGATGCATAGTTACGAGATACATTGAAAAGAAACGAGTCAAAAAAGCATTTAAGCGTATAGTGTAACACCCCAAAATTTACTAATTTACAGTAATGTCTGAATTGTACTGTTTTGTGATTTTTGTGTGCTGTAAATTTATTTTGACTGTTTTGTAACTGTATTTGATTGTTGTGTGTGATTTATTCCGAGTTAGGAAAATAATAATTTTCAGATCGTAAAAAATCTTTATCTGATTATTCACAGCTGAGGGATCTTACTAAACTCAATTCCGAGTGATACGTGTATCAATCTTTTAATTTTTAGAATTTATCTGCGAAATTAAAATATTTTATATTTTAATATTATTTTATTATCTGTTGGATAGTACCTACTGATTTTAAAGCAGTAGCTTCTGCCCAATGGACAATAGGAACTAGAAAAGTCTTTGTGACTTACAATTCGGTGATCCAATAGAAATTGCTCAACGATGGTAGCTTGATTTTCTAGACCAATAGAAAGTGGTCTATATTGGTGGTTGGACTAGTTAGTTTAATAACTAGAAAACCTAACTAAGTTAGCCTAAACTTAACTAAACTAATCTAAAAAGCCTAAGTAGTAACTAAATGGAACAAACCTAGTTTGCTACCCATTAGAGCCTTAGTTACAAGAAGGTTCTAGCATATTCAAGAAATGGAGGATTCATTCCTAAGTAACTAGATGGTTAGCCAAGTAACTAAGAAATCTAACTAGAATGGCTTAAGCATAACTAGGAAACCAAATGAACCAAAACTTGGTTTGCTCTCCCATTGAGCAATTCGATCATGGCACCTACAAGAAACTTCAAGAACTAAATGACTCAAGCAGCTAAGCCTATAGGAAACAAGCTTGGAGGCAAAGCTTTGAAGATCAACCATTGATTTCATCTAAGGCCATTAGGAGGTCTTGAGTGATCAAACAAAGTGGCCACCTCCTTTGGGAGCTCCACGGCCATAAGGCTCTAGGAGGAGCTAAGGATGACACTTGGTTAGTTCATTTCATCTTCATCCATTTTCTAAAGCAAGCTTCCCCAAAATTTTCTCCCTTTCTCTCTTGTGAACCTCACGACCTCCACACCATCTTCATACTTCTACTCTTCTATAATTTCATCCAATACCACTTCTTAAACCTAAACACCATTCTAGACATCTTTCATGTTGTAAGTTTCTTCAAAATCATTCATCTTGTGCTTGGAAAACAAGGTTGAAGTTTCTTCTATACAAGGTAAAAGTCCTTGTTTCTTGTTTCTAAATTGAATCTTAAAGTCCTAAGCCATGATTGATCTATGGTTTTTCTTTTTCAACTATAGTTTATGACTTTGTAAATTGTTTAAGTTTGCTAGGATTTTTCTTTGGAGCTACACGAAATCCATAGAATCAAGCAAGAAGGAGATTTGTCTTCCTCAGAGGTAAGAGGGAGATTTAATCTCATCAACCATGTATTGCTGGTGAAAAAATAGATGTGTTTGTGGTGAAGAATCCATAAGGATTCATTCACTTGGTTGTTTAAAGTTTTTCCTATTTGTGATATTTTTTATGCAAGCATGTCTATAGCTTTGATATATGTTTTAATATGTGTTTATGGAGGCATGATAGTTATTGTATGTAATAGGATGTGAATAACAAGATGAAGAATTGTATGAGGGTTCCAAAGAACCCAAGAAGCTCACGGCTTCAACATCACCAAGAGGACCAAGATGTCCTAAATTATTTTCTAATCATGGATTAAGTGATTTAACAATAATAAATTGGATTAAGAATTTTTATAAGAGATTAGATGATGGAAAATAAGTAAATATGATTTATAAAGCATAGAATGATTTTTGGTCAACATGCCTACTTATGATGTTTTTAATTTAAAATTATTTCCTAAATATAGAATTATGTAAATTAAAGAGAACTCAATTTAATGGGTTCTAGAGAATAAAATGAATGAATTTAATTTTAGAAACTTAATTAGAGAAATTAAGTAAGGATGAGAAATAAAATAAATACTTGAAAAGTACTAACGATAGCTCACCCTTTAGGTTTTGAAGGCAAGTTAGCAAGTTTCAAGCTATAAATATTGGTTAAATCCAAGAAAGGTAATTTTTAAAGGAAACAAGAGAAAATACTACTTAAAGGATTTTCAAGAAGAAATACTTGTAAATAAAGCTAAAAAATATATATAATAGAGAAAGTTTCAAAATTTAATTTAGAAAGTAAAGAAATATTTTACGTAGTTAAAAAATATTAGAAATACCTTACGCGTATTTAAAATAATGATTTTTAAACTACGCGATTGAGAAAACGATTTAAAAATGCTACGCGATTGAGAAAATGATTTAAAAATACTACGCGATTTTAAAAACGTCAAAAAATATTTACGCAATTTGAAAACATTGAAAAAAGGTGACACAATTTCAAAAATACGATAAAATATTTATGCGATTGAAAGGAACAGTAGTTTACTGTCGGGTTAAAGTGGTGGACTCGGCTATGTTAAAATATGGTATTGCCAAGTGATGGCATATGGTTGTGAAAAGTAACAATATTGTGATATGTGTATTTTGGCTCATGCACCATACATAGAGAAATGTGTCAATTTGGTTGATGTTGGCAAGTTGCCTAAGAGATGAATTACACCGTAGTACGGGTGTGATAGGCTTAGTGTTGTTCATTGAATGAACTTGGAGGCATTAGTGTGCGGAGAATTTCACATGAGGACAATTGGTAGCTTATCTGGGCCATGGTACCGAGCAACGGACTAGCGATCTCGACAAAGTACTATTCTTAATCACGATCTAGTTTAGACTGTTTGGAACAATGTATGTTGTACACGACGAATAGACTGTATAATATTTGAATGGGCTAGCCGGAGCTATAGGCAGATCTACTAGATCATTCTCTCTAATGTTTGTGGTTAGCTCCATGGAGTAGGAACGAGTCTATGTATATCTGCATATGTGGTCTGCATCATGATGTGATATTTACATTGGTCTGAGATATTATGTATGATGTGATAATATGATTTGACATATTGAATGTTATATCTATATATACTGTCATTTTCTATACTGCCATGCTGGTAATGATGTTGATTGTCTCACCTCTTTGTATACATTTCTATATTATTATTTATGTTTGATAAAAGACTTTGAGGAAGGAGAAAAAGAGTAACCTCCTTATTGTTAGTACAAGGAGGAACAACGTCTGATTGATCAGTGCGAAGAGGGTGAACCTCTAGATCATCCTTACCATTTAGATTGATTCTGACGCGATATGACGCTACCAAGTTTTCTGGGGTTTGTGAAACTAGAGTTTCATGGAGGTTCTAAAGCCTGGCGTCTACAAGCATATAGGGAGTCAGTTGTTTATGTGGGATGGTTGACTGTGTCCCTTAGTAAGGAATGTGATGGTGTTCCGATGTTCTCTACTACTGTCTATGTACATTTGGAGTTGCCCTTGTCTATTAGGCACTATTGGGGTGGACATTTCCAAGCCCCTAGTGAGCTTAGTAGTGTGTCGACAACATGGACTCCTGTCCGTAGGACTACACGACATCTAGGATTTCTGTCTTCCGATGATCTCCCAGAGGAGGATCCTTTGGAGGATCAGAACTTCTAGATGTATACTTAGGCTAGTTCACAGTTTGTTATGAGTCAAACAGTTTACGACTTTATTAAATAGTTTGTAGTGTATGTATTTGTATCTTTAAAGACAAAATCATATGTATAATTATGGTGTGTATTTAATAATTTGTTTTATTTCATATTCTGTTTATTTTATTTAATGATATAATGTACAAAATTTTTTTTTTACAACTTATATTATCATTATAATAAATGATTTATAACTTGGTAAGGTATTATTTTAATTCTTCGTAAATGTAACATCCTAAGGAGGGTGTTACATATAGAGTTCCGAAGCAATAAAAAAAATGTGTTGGAATTGATCAAAGGAAATGTTTATTAGGTGTTGGCCTAGAAGGCCATACAAATCTTATCGGATTATACATTCAAGTTCTTTTCAAAACTTCCCAAGAGTCTTCCAAGGATTGTTTGTCGGCACAAGCTATGTGATATTCTGCTTCAAGGGAGTTTATCTTTGCCAGCACTATTTTGGCTTCGACAACCCATTGTTTGGTGTTGTTGACAATGCTTTGTTGTTTAGCAGCCCCTTGTTGCAAAGCAGCATTAAGCTTTTGCTTCCGATGACGAGTCTCTTCAAGCTTCTTCTCCAAATCTTCAATTTCTTTGTCAAGTTCTGCCTCTTTATTTTTTCCTTTGACAAGATAGTCTTTTAATTTGGCAATCTCGTCCTTCGTGTCGATCAACTGCTTCAAGATCTTGGCTTTTTCTTGAATTTCTTTGTCATAAGCAGGAATGACTCGACGGATAGCAGACATTTTTTACGATAAGTTTTGGAGAAAATCTTGGACAGTCATGGGAAGAGCTCGACTGGCTATTGGCAGCTGTTGAGAGAGGGGTTCCAACTCGGTCACGATAGCCGTCATCTTTTCTTGGAGAGGTTGGTCAGAAATCAAGTGTTCAAAAGAATAAGTAAAGGCATTCTTTAGCTCAGCCAATAGTTCAATGACATAAGAGTCACTGGAATTTTGTCCATGCTGAGTAGAAGAGCGAGCTGATCGTGGAGACTTCTGTGGCTGCCTGATAGCATGGATATTAATTTATCCAAATCTAATTCTGTGTCTTCAATATTTTCTAGCCCTACAGCAATTGAAGTTGTCAGAGAAGGTGAAGGTGGATTAATAGGTGCAACTTCAACAATGAGAGTGTCCATGTCAAGTTCTTCTGTGGAGATTCGGATGAGGTTGTCTTTATCAGCCTAAGAGGGGTTCTCAACACCCAAAAGGGTTTGAGCTTCTTTCTCCAAGTTCGTGGTAGTTTGAATCTCTATCGGAAGAGGTAGAGAGATAGCAGGCATTGCCGAAGTTAGAGTAGTTGGAACTTCCAAAAAAGGATTCTCATTACTTTGTCTGGAAGGACTGACGAGAGGTTGTTGGATTTGTTCTTCAGTGCTTAATTCAAGGATGCGCCTTGAAGGATTTTCAGTAGTAGGCTTGGCTTTTAGGTCCTGAAAAGGAAAGAGAAATCCAACTTTGAATGAAATCCTAGTCTCAAAATACTTGAAGAAAAAGGGTAAGTCAATTTAAAATTTACCTTGGATAAGACTGAGGTGGTTTCTGTCTCAAGTTTAGTGGTGGGTTTCAAGCTAGAACTTGAAGATTGAGTCTTTTTCTTTTTCTTCTGCAAAATTAAAATGAGGTGAGATTTTACCAAGAGATAAAAGAGGAAGTAACAGAAGACATACCTTTAAAGGGTACTCAGAAGATGGGCTTGGAGACTCAATGATTTCGACAGAAGAGGTGGAAGTGAAGTCACCAATCTATATTCGACACAAGGTTTAGTTTTGACGAGTTTATAGACTTAAGTTTTAAATTCTGGTCATGAAAGATATCTTGGGAGTTCTTGCTCTTGAAGGCTTAGCAGTAGCCTTGTGTTTAGCAGGACTTTTCGTCGTTTTGGTTGTCTTGGCCTTCGGAGCTTTGGAGATAGGAGGATTCTGAGTTCTCTTGCCTTTTTTCTTTTTTTGAGGAAAGAGCTTCTTCTTCTTCCTCTTCCCTCTCTTGTGGCTGTTTGTATTCCAAAGGCCTCTTTAATGGAATTGCTGCTAGAAGAAAATAATAATTAGCAGATGGGATAAGAGTCAAACAACAGAATATGAAAAGAAGTACCTTTGGGTATCTTAGTGATGATTCGGGTATCCTTGGCAAATTGTTCGTGCGACAAAGCAAACCGACAGGCAAAATTAACTTTTGGAGTTCTTGTAAGAAAGACGTTGCTCACAGAATAATTTCTATCAAGAATAGGGAAGTTACCAGCCCTGGTAGATTTACTTGGGAATTCGTTGGCCAAATCAAAACGAGCACAAGGAAGAGACACTAGTTTTGGAAAAGGAACTTAAAAAGGTTTAAGTCGTGCCAAAGGGTTTTTTATGGAAACCGCAAAGAAGTTAGTGGAGCATTTTTTCTTTTGTATTTGTTTTAGTTTAGCCACGACTTCTTCACAGTGTCGAACAATTAAGCCAGGATATCCGAAGACCCATTTGATCTTGTAGTACTTCTCAAAGCTCTAATATCTTGAATATTCTTACCTTTGGTTTTTGTTGAAGGCTCTTGATCCTGCACAGGAATAAGAGTTTCAGTATAATATGGCTTCGACAAACCTCAATATTGGCATGGTAAGGACTATAATATTTAGTCCACCATTCGACAAAATCTTTGGTAACGCCTCTATAAGGACTGAATGCAGAAATTAAGAAATGATGCTTGTATCTCTCATTCTTCATAGCCACGAGAACAAGATCTGCCATGTCTAGTAAATGGCCATTGATTATGTGCTCTTTGGCTTTTGGAGAGAATGGTGCTGGAATGGCCTGACAAAAGCCTAGTTGTCAAGCTACCATATTTGGCAGGTGTAGCTCTAAAGATTTATCCATCGACCCAGGGAGACCAGTAACTAGGATTTACCGACAAAGAAAATTAGACCAGATGAAAATATTGTCGGCCTGAGTGGAAGGATCATTGGAAACTAGTGGTCGAGTAAACCACTCAAGACCAAGAGAACGATCGGCGAATGACACAAAATAGATGTCTTCAGTATTAAAAGAGATGGAACGAAAAATGCTAAAGAAATGCATGAAATTCTCTAAGTTTTGTTTATGATTTCTTTCATGTTTAACATAGCAAAGTTTTATGTCATGGGTAGCAAAAGAAACTGTCGGGGGCGAAGTGTCGACCAGATAATCTCCTAAGATAACATTTAGCCAGAGCTGAAGTAGCCATATTGGGCCACTAGCATTGGTTTTCTTTATTTGAGGCCGAATGCTTTGAACAATTTCGCCAATGCTAAGGTAAAGATTGGGAAGGAGGAATTGACTGAGAGCCAATTTTTTTACCTTTATGAAGAAGATTGGTAAGATGGAGATAAGATTTGGACACTTGAACTGATTTAGTACACAGAGCATAGGCCGACAACCAGAGAAGAAGAAAAGCCACATGTTCTTCGTCGGATACAGGGCCTTTTTCTGTAGAGTAGAAACTAACGAAGTTTGAAAAAGATGTTGGCGTTTTTGAATAAACGTTAATGGTATTCAAAGGTTGGAGGATAGGAGTTATGATTTCCCTGTCTGGTCGAAGACCAATTATGGCAGCTACGTCGAAGAACGTAGGTCTAATCATGCCATAAGGAAAATGAAAAGAATTGGTGGTTTTGTTCTAGAAGAAGAATGACACACCTAACATGCAAAGAATCCATTTTTATGGGGTAACAAGAGAGTTGAATACAATCAAAGATACCTATGTTCCTCCACAAAGTTTCTTTAGATGCTTGAACTTTATTGAGCCAATCAAGATACCCATTGATTTGACCAGGAGGGGTTCTGAAAAGCTTCTTAGACTTACTGAAATAACTGATAAGAATGGAAGGAAGAGAGACCAAGATAACTTCTTCTCAGGGATTTTTACAAGGAAAAAAGCTATGAATTTCTTTAGTGATGGACTCTTTGGCTAAAACTAGGCCCAAGAAAGCAGCTAGGGGATCTAAAGAAAGTGAAGAATCTTCGATAAGGAGAATTACCTTAGAGAGATTCCACAATTCAGATTTCTCCATAACTGGGTCTTGTACAACTGTGTGGTTGCTCAAATCCACTAAAAGTTCGTTAGGAGATCGAGAGTTGGAAGCCATTGTGGAGAGTGAAGTTTTACAGAAGAGGGGTGTGATTTTAAAGTGAAGTTTTAAAGATGATGAACAATAGAAAAAGGAGTGAAAAGGGGTGTGATTTCATGAATTTAAAGAGATAATGAACAGTGAAAAATGAAGTGAAAAGACGCGTGATTTTTGCAAATTCAAAAAGCTATTTCTTTTAGATAGGGGTAATTATAATCCCTATTTATTAGGAAATGACTATTTAATGTTTGAAGTGATAGTTTCGGTTGTGGGTTTCGAGAAATTTACAGAAGATTTTTACTGGATTTTTGAAAAATCAAATTGAAAACTTAAATACCTTAGGATGTTGATAAGGTATTGGCGTCGGATTGGAACTAGAAGATGAGATTAAAATTTGTCTTTCTTCCAATAATGTCGAAAGAAAAATTTTGGGGGGGCATCTGTAGGGGATAAAGTCACAAATTCCAATTTGATGAAGATATTTTTGACAATCAGATGATAATATTGAGATATTCGATGAAGAAATTTTCGATAGCTGGATGATGATATTCAGGAAATTTTCTAAGTGTTGGACCAACATGAGTGTTAATAGTCAGGTGTTGGTTTTTGTCGAAGAATTTTTTATAACTACTCTCAGTTGAGCAAAATATCAGTGTTGAATATGTGGCATAACTGCCATATACGTGCCTAGATTTTAGGAGTCAGTTATTTTCATAATTTGCCTATAAATATTAGTGTTCACGATATACAATAGGTTGGTTACTGGATATACAATCCTAATATCTCACTCAAGCAGATTAACAGATTTGATCTAAGTATGCCTTCCATTTTCATTTCAAGTCATTTACTTTAATACAATGTTATCTTAAATTCCTTTATTTTAAGTCTTATTCTTTAAATTTCTTTACATTTTCTGCACTTTTAATCTTTTGCACTTTACATTTCTTGCATTTTAATTCTCTGCACTTTACTTTCCTGCACTTTAATTTTATACACTTTAAATTCCTATCCTTTATATTTTTTGCATTTTAATTTTATACAATTCTTTATTTTTTTGCAACAGTTTAAAGCTTTTATAAACTTTTACTTCTTTCCTTTCACTTATGCTATTTACCTTCAGTTTGCTTTCAAAAATTTTTTCAAAACGAGATTATCACATAACTTTGAATCCACATTCGATTGAAAATATATATTTGTTTGTTGGAATTTGTCATAACTAAATTTCACCATAAACAGATGGGAACCACACCTTGTGATACTTTGATGACTCCAAATGTGAAGCTCACTACAGATGATGGAGAATTACTATTAGATCTAGAGAGGTACAAGAAGTTGGTTGGTGAATTGAATTACCTTACTGTGACTCTTCCAGACATCTCTTTCCCAGTAAGCGTAGTCAGTCAATTCATGTCATCCATTCAAGAGTCCAACTAGGATGTAGTGGTACATATCCTAAGGTATTTGAAAGGAGCCACGAGACATGGGATTCTTTATAAAGACAATGGTCATTATAGATTAGAAGGATATTTTGATGTAGATTGGGCTGGGTGTCTTGTAGATTGAAAATCAACCTCTGGTTATTATGTGTTCCTTGGAGGGAATTTGATCTCTTGGAAGAGCAAGAAACAAAATATAATAGCAAGATCGAGTGCAGAATCTGAATATCAAGCAATAACCTAAATTTCCTATGAGTTATTATGGGTGTATCATTTACTTGATTAGATTAGGTTCAAGGCTTCTTCACCCATAAAGTTGTGGTGTGACAACCATGCTACTTTTCATATTGTCTCGAACCCGATATTTCATGAAATGACAAGACACATAGAAATCGACTGCCACTTCATTCAGGCAAAGATTTAATAGGGACTCGTGTCCACAAGATATGTTAGAACTAGTGATTAGATAGTTGACATTCACACGAAAGACACTCAATGGGAGAAGGGTTAACTATCTTGTAACAAGTTAGACATGATTAACATCTATAACCCAACTTGAGGAGAAAGTGTCAGTAGTATACTAAGCATGTGTTTAATGTGTTTGAGGGTATTCTCGTTTGTTGTACTATCTTGTACTACAGTGTATTGTTCACTTATTTTACTACAGATAAATACATGAACTGCACCACATTGAGTATGATTTTCACTTATTTTCACACTCCTTATTACTCATTTTCGACACCTATTGTGATGTGGGGGGAAACACAAATGATAACCATCTCTTGACTAAGCCTCTTTGTCATCACTGCTTCCATAACCTTGCCTATAAAATGGAGAAAATATTAGATGCCAAAGAGTCTAACTAGGATTGTACTTACAGAAATTATTTCATGTGTAATGATATTATACATATATTTTGCCTCACATATCATAACTTTGAATATATATTTTTTTACCATCCATTATAACTCCTCACTTTTGCATATGTGGTGGAGGTGGTAATCTTTCCAACTCAAGATATGTGAGGAATGTGAAGCAAAATGCATCTGTAAATACAAATTTTCTTGTTTCATTATAATAACTTAGCAACAAGAAGGTCATATCAATTTGAAGGTGGAGGAGCAAGACCATTTCTTTATCCATGTCTGTATTACAAAATCAGTAGACGAGTAGAAATGGCATTTCATTGGGGGTACATGGCCACTTTGATAAAATGGTCAAGATTTAACAATTTGATTGTCTCCTTAGAATCCTTGATCGATGCAATGAACCAATCCTAATTGGAGGAGATTTGAATGCCATTTTAAGTCTTGAGGAGAAGGAGGGAGGCGTTGTTTTCCATCCTATTATGGCGAGTGACCCACAACACCTGGTTTATCAAGGGGTTGCTAGAATTTGGTACAGAGGGGCATACTTTTACATGGAGTAATAGGTGGGATGGAGATGGAAATGTTTGCAAAGTGCTCAATAGACTTCTAGCCAATGCTCGATGGATGCAGCATTTTCGAAACCATCGAGTAGCCTATTTAGATGCAATTGGGAGTGATCATTGTTCAATTTTTCTACAAGATAATAAGGGAACAAAAACAAAGAGACATTTCTTGACAAACGGATTTTAGACTAGAGAAATTAGAGAAGATGTTAAACTTACTTGGGAAAAAAAGGTTCCTAGCACTAATCAATTTCAAGTGTTTACTAAGCTGAAAGAGGTGAGACATGGTATAGTGCAATGGAATCAAAGACATCCTCATAACTCACATAATAAAATGAAGGTGATCAAGGAAGAGTTATCACAGATAGGGACGGTCGCATCCTATCATGGAGAAAATCATTTCTAATAAGCAATGTGCTTTTTATAGGCAGGTTGATCTCATATAACATTCTCATTGCACATGAGATTATGCATTATTTGAAGACAAAACAGAATGGCAATCTTTAGGAGATGGCGCTCAAATTAGACTTGAGCAAAGTTTATGATAGAGTTAAAGGGGCCTATAATTGGAAGGTAATAGTTATTTGGGTTTTAATGATAAACTCATTAGCTTAATTTTAGCTTGCATGTCTATGGTGTTATATTCAATGATCATTGGTGGAGAGATTTTTGGCTATTTTAAACTTGACAGATGACTCAGATAAGGTGACCCACTTTCACCTTAACTATTCTTATTTAGTGGAGAAGGCCTAACTCATATGTTATCAAATCTAGAAACAGAGGGACGGTTTAAAGGAGTCCAAATCAGTAGAAGGTGCCTAATTATATCCTCTTATTTTTTGCTGATGACTCTATTTTGTTTAGTAAGGTTGATGAAGAGCATACCAACAAGATCCTAGAATTGTTACATAACTATGAGAGCTTCAATGGTTATAGTTAACATTCAGAAGTCAGCCATCTTTTTCTCAAAAAATACTTTTCATTCAGTGTGCAGATAGTTAGTAAACAAACTAGAGGGTATTGGTGAGAATAAGGGATATTGGTCCCCCCACTTAAATTTTGCCAAGTGTAAAAAAAATTAAAATGCAAGATAAGTACTTAGGTTTGCCTTCTCAAGTTAATAATGCTAAAAAAGAAACATTTACCATCATAATCTAAAAGGTGAAGGACATGATAGAAAGATGGTGAAATAAGCTCTTATCTAAGGCAAGTAAGGCAGTATTAATCCTACATGTACTATCAGCTCTTCTCATTTATACTATGTCATGTTTCTGCTTACCTAATAATGTATGCAATGATACACACTTTCTTATCAATAAATTCTGGTGGAAGAACTTTGTTGATCATGCAAATATACATTAGGTGGTGAAGGGGGACTTAGATTTAAGGACATACAAGCAATAAACATGGCTCTTCTAGCTAAACAAGGATGGAGGCTAGCGGTAAATCATAATTCCCTCTTGTTTAAGGTGTATAAAGGCAGGTATTTTCCTTATTCCTCCTTTCTAAATGCATAACATGGATCCGACCCATCTTGGGCTTGGCAAAATCTATTACATGGAAGACGTGTGTTACAAGAAAGAGTGAGATGGGAAGTGGGAAACAATTCTTTTCTGAACATTTATAATGATCCTTGGATTCCCATTGAACCATTATTTAGACTCCCAGGTCTTCAAAATATGCCGCAGGAGCCTTGTATGGTTAGACAATTCATTAATAGTCAATTAGGAATGTGGAAGTCTAATGAAGTGCATACTTTCTTTCTTTGATGAAAAGCTAGCAGAAGTCATTCTTAACATTCTAATCTGGAATGGTCATGATATGATGCGATGACATTATCATGCTTTTGGCAAGTATCATGTCTAGTTCGGTTATAAGATTGCTAGAAGTCTTATAGATGGGGAAAATGATCAAAGAGAGAGGGAATTTCCTTGGAAAAAGTTGTGGAAATTACACTTGCCGTCTAAGGTTAAGTATTTTCTATGGCGATTTCTCAATAATACCTTGGCTATTAGAAGTAATTTACAAAAAAAGAAGCATAGCAAAAATTGATCCAAATTGCCCTCTATGTGGCCAACATCAAGAAATGGAGGACCATTTATTTATGCACTGTCAATATGCAATGGCCATGTGGGAACAAATGCCCCTCTCATTCTCATCCTATGGGAATCACTCCACTATTTGACACCACATATGTGTGCTCATCCATCACTATAAGAAAGGACACATACTTGCAGGTAATATCAAGTTAGCTATGTGGTTGCTTTGGCAGCTAAGGAAATCTCAAAATGCAAAAGTCTTTTCATCTCAGAGCCTATCCCCATTAGAAATTTTCTCAATTGCTAAGGAGAGAAGAGAGGAATATTTGATTGGAAATAACCATTGATCTTTTTTCATCCCTCCATTGGTTGTTTTGGCCGTTTAGCTAGTCTTGTATTTCTTGGAGCAGCATGCTTATCTCATTTTTAGTAATGATTATCTATCTTTTGGGGAAAAGAAAACTTAGCAACTAGAAGTTGGTTAAAAATGTGGCTTTAAGTGTTTGAAAGTGAATAAATAGAAGTAAGTCAACCATAATTAAATAAAGGTATTTTCTACGATATTCTTAAATTTGGAAAGGTTTAGAACCTTTCTTAGTTAGCCCAAATAAATTTAAACACATGTATTAATAATTGTATACCAAATTTCCTTTGCTAGAATGACATGCCAAACCATGTGTGATAAATAAGATTTTAATTAAATTAGATTCTTCTTGATTACGGGTTGGACATACCCACCCGTCTCAACAAGAAGGGGTTGAAAATCTCACAATTGGTGAAAGCATAGGATCAAAGATTTCACCGAGAAGAAAAGGTTTTGCAGGATGAGCTAATTTGGCGGTAAGAACAGACGCAAAGTTGTACCCAGATGAGGTCATTGCAGTGCTTTCCATGCTATTGGGGCTAGGGATGCCAATAAAGAGGAACTAACAAGTAGGGTTGGCCATTCTGAACTCGTCAAGAATGGCAATTGTAGGGTTGTCGACGGTGTCAGCAATGGTGAAGACCACGCAAAGATTGTCAACAGTGACAAGACTTATAACTTTGTGGAATAGAACCCTAAACTCATTTTGTGTCTTGCCATAGCCTAACTTTACAGAGCAACAATTCTAAGTACAATTATTTGCTAGTGTCATGGCCTAATATGTTTACCTCTGATATTCTCATTCTTTTGAAACTTTTATGTGATTTTTTGCCAAATCTCTTTAAACAAAAACAAAAACACAAAAAAAATGCTAAGAGGGGGAAAAGAGATACGCCCAAAATTGAAGATTGTTAGCACAGTTGAGGAGGAAAAAAGGGTCTTGGTGGCGTGGGTGTAAAGATCACCAAAGATTTAGTTTTGAGAGAAGTGAAAGAGAAGATAAAAGGAGAGGAGAAAGTAAGGATAGAGAAAGTGAAATTCTACATGGAATACCAAATAGTTATTATTTCGGGCTAAATAGTATTAAAAATACAATTATTAATAAACATGTGTTTAAATTTATTTGGGTCAATTATAAAGGATTCTAAACCTTTTTAAATTTGAAGATACCATAAAAAGCACCTTAAATAAACTGATGTAAATTTTTTTTTTCTTTTTTAACCTGCTGAATTGTAATGAATTGATTAATGTGAATACACCCACGTACTTAATTGCATAAAGTTTGGGAAATTCTAATATACTGGAATGCATTAATTGCACCCTGGCCCAATATAGACGGTGACCTGTGGCATTCATTCGTGGGAAAAAGTGGGGAGAGAGCGATAAGAGAATGAGATTGTGGTCATTTTTCTTCTGAGTGTGAGGGCTTGAGTTCTGTGTAAGTAACTGAACTCTATAATATATTGACATTAACAAAGCTTTATTGCTCACTATTTTGCATATTGTAAAGCCATAGTGACTATAATTGATACAAAAAATGAAAAAAAATAAAATAAAGCAGCATCTGCTTCCAATTGTGATAAGAATGATTAGTAAGGTCAGGAAACAGGCACAGTCGAAGGAATAGTGCTCAAACTCTGCATGTAAAATCTGTACCTAACTAATCATGCTGATGGAGACCACCTAATAGTCATCTATAAAACACATGCACTCCAAGCCACATTGAGAAAGAAAGATTATTCTATTACCAGAATTAACTGTGTGTTTGGATTAAAGTTAGTAAATTTAAGTTTAACTGAAAGTGTATTTATAAATTTAAGTTTAGTTGAAAGTGAGTTTGTGGTAATGTAATTTATGTTTGAGAATTTTTATCTCAAAAATGAGTTTGATAAAATAAATATTAAAAAAAAATTTCTAACTGAATTTATTGTATCATAAAAGCAAAAAATTCTTACTTTACCACAAACGTACGTTGGTAAGAAAATTATGTTGAAATAGTACCAATAAAAAAAAATCCAAATAATCATGGCACAACATTCAAAACATCAAACACACATTTAAAAAAGATAAACGGAAAAACAAACACGCACTAATTAACCAGTGGTGAACAGCATTCAATTTAGGGCGGAGGCATGGCTGATGGGCATCAAATCCCAAAATGGACAAGGTTGAGGATCCTGGCCCGGGGCAGATGCTGGTATTCTCTTTCCAGTATGATATGAGAAGATGGGAAGGGGCCAGAAGCTAGTAGGGACGGGCTAAACCCATTAGGCTTGCTTATTTACATGCAAAATTGGGTAGATTGGGTTTTAATTTGTTGACTCGTTTAAATTAATATATCTTTAATTCGATTTATTTAACTTATGAATTAAATGAATTGATCCGTTTAATTTGTGAGTTAATGCGTTATTCCATTTATTTATTTATTATTTTGAATTACCAATAATATAAATTTAGAATTTGATTTTATGGATTTGATATACTTTGAATATTTAGAATTTTTTTATTTTGAAGTGAAGATTTAAATTTTTATTTCATTTGGATTTTATAATTTTGATTTTATGCAATAGTGTGTTAATTTTTACATAATTTTTTTTCAAAAAATAAAAAAATAGAAAGTGAGTAACTTATTAAGACTCTTCAAATTGTTCATATTCAAGTCGAACCCATTTAAATAAACATATTTTTGACTCAATTTGTTTAACTTGTGGGTTATCAGGCCGGCCAAGTTGGCCGCTTAATGGTCCTAGAAGCTAACTTTGGTGATAGAATGGCATGAGAACTTCTGTACCAACTTTGAAAATTGGCAGTGATAGTTTTGAAGAGATTCACAATTGTGCAGCTCTTACCCCCAAGGTTGGTTTGGTTTGGTTTGATCATTCAACAGCTATTTTGTTGCGAACATGTTACAGCCATGTTGAAATTTCATCTATCACAAAAAAGAAAATTGAAATAAATATATAAGGAATAAGTGAAAGAATGCAAGGGTAAAACAGTTATGGTGTTAGAGAAAGCGAGCTTTGACCTGCTTTTGCTTTTTTGTTAGACACATGATAAAGGGTTTTTATTTTTCATGTGCAAAGGCCATAAGAAACAGTCTAACGTGTTTGTTTCTGCTGGTTCATTACTTCATTTAAACTGCCAATGATTTTGCTTTTCATCTCCCGTGTGATCATATTAGTTTAAGAGCAATTGAATAGCATGTTCTAAATTAATTTATATTTCATAACACTTACCAGTAATTCAGCGCAAAAAAAAAAAAGTTAAACTTATTCCCCAAGGTTTCTCAAAGTAGCGCAATTAAATCCAATCAATAACTAACTGTTTAAATACTGCTGAGTACACTATTCTCAATTTTAAGAAATCATATAGCAATCAAATAAACTTGAGATAGTACGAGGTATAAAATGAAGACCCCGGCCCACTCCATCACATTTCTTGAGGACAAAACTGTGACACCAACTTCATCCAAAAAAAAAGAACTGTGACATGATCAATATATATTAAAAAAATATATTCATACATTATTTTTTTTATATATATTATTTTTTAATAATTACGATTAAGTAAAAAAATAATAAAAAAATAATATAATTAATAATATAAAGAATAGATAAAAAATGATATAAAAGATATATAAGACAAAGTAAATACTATCTTGCTTGAACACATGTTCTACCCCACGGTCAAACTTATACAATCAACCATCATACCATATATAGTAAACTACCCGTCAAATTAGGAATAAAAAAAGTTTCATTATCGTGCACCAAAAAAAGAAGAAGTGTCATTATGAAGTATCTTCGGTAGTTAAGTCACTATTTTTTTTCTTGCTCAAAGGTGCTTCAAATAATAACACTTCATACATGACTAAAATATACCTTCTTATAAATTAGATTGAGTTCACTTCTCCAAGCATAAGAACCAAAAAGATCTATTTTGAGTTTCGAATCGAAAACATACTTGAAAATGAGGCAACGTTAAGATGTTTAATTGACCACGTACATTCGTTGTGTAATGTAGCTTTCACTCATATACCGACAGAAATTTCTTTTTCCTCTCCTGGATGCTTGTGAAACTACTGTTTATGAATTGTGCCTTTTTTGTTATTTGTTACTATGAAACTATATATAATAATATTATGCAGAAGTCCTCATCTGTATATGTGAATAATGGCCAAAGTCATGTGTATGATGCTCTCTTATGATGTCTGGAATCATCCGAACCATAGAACACATAAAATTAAGCATACATATGTATTTTTTAGAGTAAATATATAATTTAGTCCCTAAGATGTACGTTGTGTGTCTTTTATCCCCAAAAGTTTGCCTGTATACAATTTAGTTTTTGAAATTGGGAAATTATCAATAAGTTCATCTTTAAGGCTCATGAACACGAACTGAGGGAAGGGTGAATTTGTTAACAAGTTTACAACTTTAGAAACTAAATTGTACACATGTATATTTTCAAAAATAAAAAATATATAACGTATATTTTTTAAGGACCAAATCATTATATATTTACTCTATTTTTTTGGTTGAAGATACATCTGTATTTTAATTTATAGCAATTGTTGTATTCCTTGTGCTGTAATGTCATTTACACAGACAATCTTTTCTCATAGATCTCACAAAAATACAATCATCATCATTTATTTATTTTATTTCATTTTTAATTTTTTTTCCTTCTCCTCATCACCCACAAACTTACTGTTAGCTTTCTGAACTCACTTGTTTTTGTGTAAGGATCATTTCTCTTCCTTGTGACATTATTTTTTGTCTTTTCATGGCACTACATTGCTTCCTATCAATATATATCGTTGTCTCATTGTCTGATAGTATCTGGACTAATATTTGGACTAAGTAAAAGATATATTAAGTAAAGGAAAATAAATGTTGCACACCAAACTTTTCTACATAATTTTTATATAGGCTAACGATACTTTAATTATTGGTTAAAAATATGTATAAATCGGTTAATGGACAAATAATCTATTGCTGAGTAGTTGGTAGTTGATTATTAGTTCAATAACCAATTTATATATATTTTTAATTAATAAGTGAGTCATCTTGATTAGTGTAAAATTGGTATGAAAAACTTAATGTGCAAATAATCTCACTGATTAGGTATTAACTTAGCTAAAACAAAATATATTAAGTAATAACAGAAAGAAAGTCTAATTTATTATAATTTAAACTTTTAAAACTAATCCCTTAGTCTCTTTGTTTCAAAATCTAAATTTAACTATATTCAATTTGATTCAAACTAGAATATTCAACTTCATTAGCCAAAAGAAGGTGCCATTTCATTCTTTGATGATGTCACCATTCTTATTCAATAAGAGAATATTGACCATCATACTAAATATAAAAATGAGTAGGAAGTTTCCTTAAATATTTTGCTGGGTACAAAGAAAGATGAATCTACCCCTACAGTCATTAGTCCCTTTATAAATAGAAAGAAGAGTCTTCAAGATTTTCCCTACTCTACCTCCTTCATCCCATACTTATTTGAGCAATGGAATACTTTGCAGGTATACCATTGACCTCACTCCACCACATTAAGGAGACGCAGCTATGAGCAACCGTTCAAAGCTTAATCCACTTCATTCAACTTGGTAAAAAACCCAATTTATTACCTCTAAAATTTATGCTTAATTATTATGTATTTCTAAATAAATAGATATACATACATTGTAGTGAATTGCAAGAAGCTTGTTGATCTATATATTCATTAATAATTATCTTTATATTGTGAAAATTTAAAATCAGTCAACTCACAAATTAATAGAGCACTAATGTTTTTGGTGAAATATTAGAGCATTATTTGGAATGACTCTTCTCGGCATTTTGAGTTGTTCCATTGCCTTAAGCAGCCTTTTTTTTAGAAAAAATTGTATGGTTACAATATTTTATAAGCAGTTTTGTGTTAATTAAGTTTCTATCCGGCAAATCTTAAGAGTGTACACTAGTCACATCTATCTGATACATTTAAAATTAATTACCTTAAATGCTAACCCAAAATTTGAGCTGAGCAGCCATTTTATGACTCTTAAACCGGCAAATATAGTTTAGAACAATTTTCTGCAGGCTTATAAATTTCAACTGAGAGCTCAATTTAATGGTAAAAGTTAAACGAGAAATACTATTTTCTACAAAATTATTTTCTCATGAACGAATATGAATGAAGTTACAACTAATAAAACAAAGAGTCAAACGGAAATTACGGGTGAGTGATAACTTAAAGTGAGAAAAATAAAAAAATATGTCCAATAAAAACTGCTCGTGGAGAATCTATGAATTTCTATTCGTGAAAAACAACATTTCTTAAGCTAAACAATTTCTGAAGACACAATAAATAGGATATTACAAAAGGAAAAAAAAATATACATTACTTTTAATTTTTTTTTAAATTATTATCATAAACTTTAAAATATTTTTAATTAATTTTTAAATTTTTGTTAATGTTCTAATAAATTATTTTATTTAATTTGAATATATTAATTTATTAATGATAATATTACATATTGATATCTTATCTTTTAATCCATTAATTTTAGTTTGTTTATTAATTTATTCATTAAAATTTGATTTTAAATATATTTTATCCTTAATATAAAAAAATATTTTATCCTTTACAAAATAAATTAAAACAAATTTTTTTTTAAAATAAATGTATTTTTATTTTTTATAAGTAATAAAATATATTTAAAATTAGTTTTGATGAATGAATTAATAAACAATTCAAGTTTAATATAAATTGACAGATAAGATATTGCTATGTGACATGTTAGTAGATGTTAAATAAAAAAATCTATTAAGATTTAATTAAAATTTAAAAATTAATTAAAAACTTTTAAAATTCATGAATGATAATTTTAAAAAATAATAATCAAAATTTAGGAAGTTTCATACTCTTTTTCCATTACATAATATTGTGCAACACCTACTTCCAAATCCGAAAAGAATAAGGGAATGTAGCAAGCACATTTTGCTGAGAAAAATTGCTAGTAACATATTACTTTTACACATATTTCTTTTATATTTATTTATATGCTAGAATTAAAGTATTAAAGCATGCAAAAATCAAAATAAATTTAATTATAATCTGATAATAAAAATTATATAAATATAAAATAATATGTGTATAAATCTATATAAGTTGCATTATTCTTTTGTGGAAGAATTAATGTTGCTCGAATTGACAGTTGCACGGATCACTACTTTGTGTTAAAATCACCTTTTTACATTATTATACTTGCACAGGGGTCACCTTATTCTGTAATCAATCTTATGTAAGTATTAAAATGCGGTGTAAAGTGATCTACAAAATTGACGTGCAAAATACCCATAATATTATTAACACATGACTAGGCTGGAAAACATAACCTGATAGCTTTTTATGAATGGCATGCACTTTAGGCCAGATTGACAAGAGCATTCTATCAGTGAACATCAACATCTAATGGGCCTATTACAGAGGACTAATTATATTGATAGATGATTATCTAACATCATCAGTTTTTAATTGGACATGGTCCCTTTACCTACCACACCAAGTAGTACAGGTACTCAGTTGATGTCTGCATTATGTTTTTGGACAACCACATAATATGGGAGGCAAACCAAGTTTTGTGGTCTAATAATAAATTAATAATAAATTAGATACTTCCCTTCATATTAAAAGAATTATTTTATATTGCTAAATACGGAACACCACCTCATTGTTCTGCACAATTCTATGCGTTTAAACAGCCAAACAAATAAAAAAAAACACAAAATAATAAAAAAAATATTATAAAAAGAGTTTTTTATATTATCTTATAAATTTTTTTAATAATCTTTCTAATACTAAATAAAAAAAATTACATAAAAAAGAAATATATCTAATATTTTATAAATATAAAAAATATTCAATACTTTCTTTATTTAATAATTAAAAATATTAATAAAAAAATTAGAAAAAAAATTTAAAATTATTCTTATAAAAATAAAAAACTAGACAATCATTTAAGCCTCTCAGTTGGTTGATGATAGTCTCACACTCTCACTTGAAATGCATTGATTATGATCTCTAAATGGAAATTTAAAGTAGAGGATAAGCCTTAAAGCTTCTGATCTCAAATCAATTTGGTAATTACGAGGAAGAATAATATTTAAGAAGATTAATAAAAAAACTAAATACAAAAATTTAAAATTATTCTTATAAAAATAAAAAACTGGACAATCATTTAAGCCTCTCAGTTAGTTGATGATAGTCTCACACTCTCACCTGAAATGCATTGATTATGATCTCTAAATGAAAATTTAAAGTAAATGATAAGCCTTAAAGCTTCTGATCTCAAATCAATTTAAGGCATGCATTGTCCCCTGTTGAGGTATCAACCATCCTTTCCCTCACCTGCCCCGTTAGCAACTTTATCTTCAGCCATACACATAAATCCACACTTCTGACGTTTTCATCTAATTCCCTCAATTAAAAGCAACTACTAGAGGATACTAGAGAGTGACAACATCTCAGGATACTCACACACGTTAGTTTCCTTGAATGAATTTCATCCTCTTACATACACTCCATATCATGGCTTTACAAATTCAGAGCATGAGGACAACCAAAAGGGTAAACACGGAACCACTTGCCCCACCAAAAAGAAAATCAAAAGCATAATGTAAAGGAAGGGAAATAAAAAACATAGCATCATTCACAAAAACAAAAAAAAAACAAAAAACAAAAGAAAAGAAATAAAACATAGCATCCATGATGATGTCTGTGGGGGCTTCAATTCCAGCCTAAGCATCTTTCCAGCTAAGCAAAGCAAGTTTACCCATTTCACATTATCCCACTAGGCCATTATGCATTTCCCCTTCACTTATGACTAAAATCATTCACAGAAACCAAAAATAATGGTAAGATGCAGAAACTAAGCAACCTGCTTTGCTTACTTGACTATATAACTCATATTAGTTCACAAACATTTTATCGAAATTTAAGCCCAAAGAATTTAAGTAGACCATAAAATTATTCTTATATAATTGGGAGGTATAAGAACGAAGAAGTATGAACATTGACATTATATTTTTATATGTACTAAAAGAGTGTAAAACTTAATATACTTATATCATCTCATAACTTCTTATAACATGTAATTTTTATCGATCAAACTATTAAATTATAACTATCTAACTTCTTAATCATTTGTGTCAAACATTAAAAATGTAACAAATCTCTTTATCTTTTTTCTTTTAAATGTTCTTCAACTCTATATATAAGCTCAAGCTACACTTTGTTTTTTTTCCAGTGAATATTCCGGCTAGTGGAGCGAAGAAGATCACCGAAGAAACTCGCCGGAAAATGGACGAGTCGTGGAGAATGCGAATGGGATTAGCGGCGGGCCTCCCTCGCCGGCGATCCATGGAGGACCGGTCATCTTCCCGCACAAGGCGGTCCATCTTCGCCGGCGCCGGCTCCTCCGAGACGGAAACCTTGGACCCGGCCTACTTTGCCGACGTCTTCGGGGGTCCACCCAGAAGCCTCCTCGCTCACAAATTCTCAAGGTCTAGTTCGTTCTACGAGGAAATTTTCCGGCAGCCGGAGTTCGTGTCTCCGGCGCATCCGAAAAGTGGCCGAAGCTTGCCGGTGTTCCGGATTCCGGTTAAGAATGAGGCGTTTTATAGCGATATATTCAGGTCCAACGATAACCGGAGATCGCGAGAGCGGTCGGGGTCACAATCCAGGGCAAAATCAAAGTCGAATTCATCGTCGGTGCTGAGTTCGGAGGAGCTGAGCCCTCTCCGGCCGGCCATTGGCGATGACGTGGCATTGTATGGCTTTGCTTCAAAGCTCAGGTACTAATAGCCCAACTAACTAACTGTTTGTGCTTCAGTCTGTTATGTTGTAAATTGACATTTGTGCCCTCTGTGATTAGCTATATTTGCTTGTGGATACACAAATGGTTAGGAAGAGAGGAACTGGTTTTATATCTTAGTTAACTTAAAGGTGGATTTTTGATAAACTAGGAGATTATAGGGAATAAATCATAATGATTGGTTTTCTCAGTAGATTTGGGAGCTAAACTTTGATATGATTATATGAATATGTAATTAGACTTTTATGCAGTTAGTGCACGTTTAGTTTTGATTAATTTCTAAGGAAAAATCGTTTTTTTAATAAAATTTTTATTATAAGATTTTAAATATAATAAGCTAATCCAAACATATACTTAATTCGGAGGCAAACTAAATTATTTGAAAGACATATTTTACTGATCTATAACCCTGAGGTAGCCTACTTGAAGCTTTCAGCTTCCCCTTCTGGCCAAGAAAGTAACAATTGACAAAATCATTTGTGGCAAACATTTCATTGTCAATGCAAGTTATGCTTGAACCTGGGTTGTTTTCAAGTTGCTTTGTTCTCCAGCTAGATTGGCTTTACACAGTATGCAGGGTGTTTTTGCAGAATTGTATGGGATTTAATGACTTCTGATACTATGGTAAACTAGTTATGGGGATTATAAGGCTTCTTAGTGATTGTTACAGGCCAATCAATGTCCCATGTAAATGGAACTCATCCACTATGATGCCTGAGGAACACCCAATGAAACAAGGGAGGCCACTTTTTCCATGCAATGGTCAGTCATTTGAAATTCAGGATAATGAATACATGGAGAACTTCAAAAGTTCACATTTAGGCATCTCAAGAAGAGTATCATCCCCAGAAACAATTAGTCTTGAATCCAATTCATATCAAAGCATCAAAGTACCCACTGATGACTGGGAATTCAGTTCCCCATTTTCTGCTGTCTCTGGACTTTGTCAAGAACCTGAGGCAAAATCTACAGCTCATGATCATGTGCTTCCAGAACTAGTTATAGAACAGGATGATGATGAAGTTATGAGCTCCTATGTCATAGAGGTCAACTCTAACCTCAGAGAGGAAAATTGTGGAACAGCAGCCGTTGATGAAGCAATTGCATGGGCCAAAGAGAAGTTTCAATCACGAAATTCAGATGAAGAATCAAGCTTGGGAAATGATGGCAATGAGCAAACTACTGGGATGGAAGGTGATTGTCCTAACTAGACAAATAAAAGGTCTCATACAAATTTAATGCATGATAGGTCCTGTAACAGACAAAAGCAGACACTTCATATTTGTCTTTGATCATATAATGCAGGAAGGCCTGATGCAGGTGAATACCATGATGATGGGATCGGAAACGGAATAGTTAAATCGCCTTGGGTAAGCATAATTGCATAAATAACTAAATATAAGCATCTGCATCATATTACTGATACAAAGCTAATAATGATTCTACTAACATAAATGGCTTGAAATATGATCTCGGGTGGTAAAATTTTTAAGAAAAAATTGTATTAATACAATAACAATCAATCTCTATTTGCTCTGGTTTCATTTTTAAACACTCCAATCACACTGGCTCAATTTTTAGATTTGTCTATAAGGCCTTTATAAGCTATTTCTAATAGTACTTTTAAGTTTGAAGAAGTCAAAAGTACGTGAAAAGTTTGATGACACCACTTTCCATTTTGACAAGATCATTCTACATGTTGATAAAAACACTGGTTCAAGAAAAGAAATAGTAAAAATTTATTCAACTATGTATGATGAATGGACAGGGAGTGATTAAAAAAATCCATAATAAACTAAATGAAATGAAAAGAACAATAAACTGAGTGTGTGATTAGAGAAGAGTAAAAGTTTAACAGGATATGATCTACTCTCTGTCCAAAAATAACATGTTTTATTTTCTAAAGCAGGTGAAACTTCCATACTTTGTATAGTCCATGGTTCATACTAGGATTTTCCTTTGCTTCCATTTCTTTTACCTGAGAATAAAGATTTATATTGATTGTTCTGCTGTTTCTACAGAAGCTACAGACAGAAACAGAGAAGTTGGACAGAGATATAAGATTGTGGTCATCTGGCAAGGAAACTGACATCCGGTTACTGCTTTCGACACTACATCATGTATTATTTTCATCGTTGTTGATCTCTTATCACTGACAATTTATTGAATCTTCTGTAGTTTTATACCCCTTTGATGCATGCAGATAACACGAGATTTGACATGGTTATATGTTTTCATTAACAGATTATATGGCCTGAGAGTGGCTGGTACGCTGTTCCTCTTATGAATCTAATAGAAAGCTCACAGGTGAAGAAGGCTTATCAGAAAGCACGATTATGTCTCCATCCAGACAAACTGCAGCAAAGAGGAGCAACACTCCTACAGAAGTACATCGCAGAGAAGGCTTTCTCCATTCTTCAGGTATGCAAAATATATAGCATATATATATGGATAATTTCTACCGTTAAGTTTCTCAGAGGCAACAAAGTATAGACTGAGGATCAATGCGGAAATTAAGTTCACATCTTCTATGTTGGAACAGGATGCATGGACTGCATTCATTTCTGAAGATGTTTCCTTCTAAACAGCGGATGACTCTTAATTATTGATAATTCAGTTTTGGTTTAAAGCTCGTGGACAAACACCAGGCTAGACGTTTGGAATGATGGAAGTGTTTGTTGCCATGCAGCAAATACACGTCAAGTACATGGAATTTGAAAATAGCATCTCCTTTGTACAAATAGTTGACTGATGGATCCACTGTTTTATGTCTGTTTGTATCATAAGTTGTTTGATGCTTTTGTAAGTATTATTTTGGGAGTAGTTAAGAGGAAGTTATTTGATTGGTTTCAGTATTTGACTTGTATATGATGACATGGAACCAAGAAATTAGTTTTTTGTTATCCTTATGGAACCCTATTCCATTCCCATCTCATCAACTGCAGTCATTCTCATTGAGTACTTTCTGCTAGATAAGCTTATCCTTACACACTCTCTCAGATTACTTAGCTTGTCTTCTAAGGGCAGAGAATTCATTTTGTGTCTACATATGGTCAAATTGTAAAGCTGAAATATTTCAGGTATCTGGTATCGGTTACTGCTGTGAACAAGGCCTTGGTCCGGCAGCAACTTCCATTTAAATTTCCATTTTTACATCTACTGATAGAAAGAAAGATAAGGAAACTTCTTACACCTATATCATCTAATATTTTCTTCGTTGTTGATCTCTTATCTCTGACAATTTACTAAATTTCCATTCTTGCAGATATTGCTTTGCTAAGTTCCAAGTTCCATTGAAAAATATGAAATTACTTAAACTTGTTGCTCGTAAGATTACATTTCATCTTTCTTTGCTTTCCAGTATCATCAATATAGTGAACCACATAAAAGGGCAGCAAAAGATTTACAACAGTAACTTACGACAATTTCAGTTAAGTCGCTTAAGGAGTTTGTACTAGGGGATTCGAAAATACACAGCATATAAACAAATTGTCAAAGGCAACTTCCTAGGAAAATTATGCATTTACATAAATAAATACACAGATCATAATGCTCCTATCACAGTCATCCAGCCCCCGGATTTATCAGCTCCCTAAATTCTTCATCAGTGCTTTTAAGCATCACTGACAAAGGTAAATTGATCCCACTTTGCACAACTTCCATGTGTCTAGGCTTTATCCTTTTCTCCAAACTAAAAGAAAAATACTGAGGAAACTCTTTCAGCTCCTCTAATTTTTTCCCCATTTCCCCAGCAAAATACTCAAACTTTGGCTGAAAATTATTTTCAATGCTGAAAGTGAACAATGCTGGACATCTCAAGACCATACTCCTAGCCTCATCCTTGGAAAACCCCAAATTCTCCAAATACTTCAGCTTAGGGATGAGGGTCCTTTCTACATTAGACACCAATAAAATAGAATCTTGATAAGCCAAGGCTGCCAAATCCTTGAACCCAAGTCTCTTAAGGTAAAACAAAGCTGGCTTAAGCTGGTCCATCACACTTGAAGTAAGCAGCCTTGGGCACTTATTGACAACCTTCCTGAAGCTGTGATCTGGGATTTTGAGGTCTTGTAAGAGAAAATCAAAAATTGGGTTAAGATCAGTTTTGATGTCAGTGGTAAGAATCTTGGGGCACATGCCAAAGATCCTAGGTAAGTCCTTGTGCTGGATGCCTTTGGATAGAAGGAAGGAGATAATGGAATGAATGGATTCCATGGTAGCTGTGCGGAGGTCAGGGTTTTGGGACAGTGCTTTACCTGCATCAACACCCATGATCTCAAGGCACAGTATTTTCTCTTTGAATTGAAGGGAGAGTTTTGCATCGGTTGGTGTATAAAGTGGGTGGTTTTGGAGGAGGCTTTTGGGTTTGGCAGCCATATGGACATGTGTGTTTGATCTAGAAGAAGGAGGTGATGGTTTATCAGAAGAGATGGTGCAAAGGGAAGAGTGTAAAGCTACGGTTCCAGCAGCTGGAGACATGGTGGAGGGTGGAAAGAGTGGAGAGAGAGTGAGAGATACAGAGAAAGATTGTGGCCAGTGGGTGTCCTATTATGGCGATGTCATGCCATTGTGGCACGACACGTGGGGATATGTTTGAAATTTGATTGGCTGTAACTGGATTTCAGAGATTGTTACGACGATTGAATAAGTATGGTCCATGCACTTGTTCTGTTCGAACTGTCATTAATATTAAAAAAAATTATTAAAATGTTATTTTTTTTAAATAATTTATCAAAATGTCATTTTTTTAAAATTATTTTTTAAATTATCATACTTTGATCATATGTGATATTTTTTATTTTTTTTGAACCACGTAGAATGCGTCAAAGAGCCTGACACATCCAAATTGATCGCGCCAACATGCATGGCTCAACCTACGTGACGCGTCAGATTTCCATTAATCCTGCTATTCACTTTATAGTATTTTGGCGTCTTGTACTGAGATAGCCAAATTTATTGGCTTAACCTAACTAAAATATTAATTTTATAATAAAAATTTAAAAAATAATTAATAATGAATAAAATATTTAACAATTTAGTATATGTATCATATCTTTTAAAAAATGAGTACTATAATGCTATAGCAATAAGTGATGAAAAATAAAAGTAGAAAAATTGTCTTGAAACATGTGTTTTTTTATTATAAAAAAAGTAATATAAAAATGGCGTAAATTATTTTTGTTGTTTAGTATTTAATAAAAAAGAGTTGTAATAGTCACCAACTCATATGATAGGCAGTATTCTCTGGTCATATACAAAGTGAATGACACCAATGACATCTCACAATCTCATTTGTTACTTGGACATGAGATTAACATACTTAACAATTAATGACATGAGATTAAGGTAATAGCTAACTAGGTGTCCTTTCTAGTATTAGATAACCACCAAATATTATAAATTATTATTTTATTCTCCCTTCGACTTTTTGACATCCATACTTTGCTATGTATTTATTTTTAAATTCCCTATGAGCGTCGTGTTATACATTATTAGATTTTGCTAATATAAACTTGAGTGTTATAACATAACATTTAGATTATTTAAATTATAATAGGATGCGTGCTTATTACTTAAAAGTCAAGAAATTGTAAAGAAAATTGTGAGCGTTAAAATCTAAATGTTTATGCATTCAGACATTCGGATTCTATGAAATTTTTGACAGAATTTTCCCTAAATATTAACCTCCCGAAAAGCACACAAACCTGTTTAATTCCACCATAGTACCAATATCAGCAATATAAATGAAACAACAAACATGTTTAATCCAACAAGGGTACCAAAATCATAATTGAAAATCATAAACAATAATTTAGTTAAAGCCACTAAATATAACATTTTGATATATACATCAATGAGATGGGCCAGCATCGGAATGCGGTAGTCTGGGAGAAGGATCAGCTGAAGGACCTGGCTGTGATAGGTATGGTGGGTAACTCGATGGCGGATAAGGATATGAGGGGTAAGGGTGTGGTAGGTACGGGTGTGGTGGGTAAGAATATGGTGGGTAACCCGACGATGAGTAAGGATACAGTGGGTATAGGTGTGGTGGGTATGGTGCGTGATATGTAGGTGGTTGCTCAGTGGTTGGATATGTAGTAGTTACATCTGGAGTGGTAGCAGTGGTCACAGTGGTAGGAGGCCGAGTCGTGGGCTGACTCGTAGAAATAGAGTCATCGGGATGCCAAAGTCGAGTCCGAGTGCTCGCTAACCCTCTTCTCCTTCTACGTCACGTCCCCTGTGCACTGGACTCCTCAGGTGGCCCTGCAATGTCATCTGCTGCTGGAGCTGGACGAAGATTTTCCATGATAATTCGATCATGCTCCTGCAATGAATGTAGGATCTGCACAGCAGCTTCTCGAGCGACATCGTCACTGGTCGAACTGAACCAATGCTCTGCAATGTCCGCCTAAGCAACAGAGTAAAAGATATGTCATTATAATCACTACAAAATGCATATAGTAACTAGCAAATTGGTAAAGAGCTTATCACATTCCCAATAAACGCACCGGTAGTAGACACTCAGCGTCTAGTAATTCTTTTATACCAACGCATGTACTCAGAACGCGAGGTGAGCGGTGCTTCCAATGGGGTTTCCCTAACAAGCTTCTCCCTTCGACTATCCCATGCTGTTATGTAAATAACATGTGTCACTGGCCAATTTTCATCATGCCTACCTGCCAATGTAACTGCGTGCAAACTGTCAGGTTGGTGCAGTGTTCGTGGGATGGGCTGGTCAAGACTAAACTGGCGCATCACCCGGTCTGGCTGGTGCCACTCAACAATGTAAAAACATATGAGAGAGACAACTGTCAGTGTTATGTCCCTACCAGCCACACAAGCTGGTGGAAGTGATGCCACCCTGTTATCAGTGTAGGGTTGCCATATAATCTACAAAATAATATGGACACTGACTTAAGAAACCATATACATAAGTAATTAATTCAAATAAATGTAAAATAATATAAACCTCATCATTCTTAAGCTGGTCGAAAAACTGACGATAATAATTAAGTATGCCGATCACAGTATCACTCAAAACTTTGTGCTTGCGCTACCTATTTATGAGTCAAAGTATTATGAATGTAAATGAGAAATAAAACAAAGTAAGCAATAGAACAAAGAAATGTAAAAAAATGATATAAAAAGAACTTACTGCCAGCCTAATGGAGGGAATTGAGTACGACCAGCAATCGTATAAAACACATCGGGCTCACGATGGTTCGCCAGTGAAGGGGCAAGTCAGGGGAATCTGTACTAGGCCCAATACTGCAATAAGATGCAAGCTCCTCCGATCTCGCGCGTCCGGTAGTCCGTAGCTTTGCAAAGCTTTCTATACAAGTACGCCAAGACTGCAGACCCCCAACTGTATGTCCCGGCAACAGCAAAGTCCTTCAACAGCGGAAGGAACATCAAGTGCACAGACCTACCTGTATGATCCGGGCATAAGAAACCCCCAATCACTCTAAGTATGTAATGTCGTGCACGTTGCTGCACGACCTCGTCAGAAACATCGGCGGCTAACTCTGTAACAGTTGGCTGCCACAAATATGTCATATCAATACGTCCGCCGCATATGAGGTTCTCTATGTCATCAAGACCCAATAGGGTTCTACACAGAACGAGCCAATCACTACGGTGGGTAAGGCCAATAATAGCAGCGTTGTCGATAGGAAGACCTGATATGATACTGATGTCCTCCAACGTAATGGTGCTCTCTCCGGTAGGCATGTGGAATGTATGTGTCTCCAGGCGCCATCTCTCAACCAACGCACTGATCAATGAGTGATTGATGCTGCAGTAGCCCATATGAGCAACCCTTGAGAAGCCAGCTAGCTCCACAGATGGAATAATGCGTGCAGGTGGGTCCATATGTTTTGTTTTCTGAGCACGTCTGACACGCAAATGTCGGTCCTCATGTCCCTTCCAAACGTGCTGAGACACATGATACTCCTGCAACTCCAATACTGATCCATCTTCTAGGCCTGGGTTTACATAGAAATGCAGTTATAGGTATATTTCTACTACCCTTCAACACTCCATTGATGCACTCTGACAAATTAGTAGTCATATGACCGAATCTGCGGCCATCATCATACGCCAAACTCCATTTTTCCTTTGGAATTGCATTAATCCAATTTGCTATCTCAGTAGTGGCTATCAACTTCTCCAGTCTAGCATCGAATTTCATTGCAATAGGTTCATACCCTGATACAAGATATGGATTGAGTTGGTATTAGGAACTAAATATTAGTATAATAATTTAGAATACAAGTAAAAATTTTGAGTACCTGTGTTGATTAAATATCTTTTCAACTCCTTATTTTGGAACCTAGAGTTAAAATTTGAACCAATATGTCATATACAAAAGACATGATACGCATTCGGCGGCTGCCATCCAAGATGTGGATTATCCACTGAATGTATGATACCTTTATGTTGATCAAGTATCAAGCACAGACCCTTTTGTTGTTTGACATGTTCCCGAATGTGGGCTAGGAACCAACTCCAGACATCCTTTGTCTTCCCTTCCACAATGGCAAATGCAATTGGCAGAAGTTTTCTATCTTCTTCTTGGGTTGTTGCAATTAGCAATTTATGACGGTATTTTCTATATAAATGAGTAGAATCGATTTGAATAATGGGCTTGCAATAACGAAAGCCAACAACACATGGTCTAAATGTCTAGAATAACCGAGAAAACATTCTTTTCGACTGATCAAGTCGGTTATGCACAAAACATTCCTCATCTTGCAACTCCATCACTGTGCCTTCCATGTCTCTTCTCATGGTCGCTAGCCATCTAGGCAACACTTCATAAGATTTGTCCCAATCCTCGAAAACCTTCACAATGGCCAATTGTTTTGCCTTCCAAGCTTTCCGATATGAAACTTGGTAACCGAACTGGCTTCGAATCCTCTCAACAATTAAGCATACAGGTGCATCGAGTCTTGATCTAACCATCTCCAAAATGCAAGAGCAGATCATACGGGAGTCCAACTTACGGTGATCTAATGACACAATTGTGTTCACGCAGGTGTGTGGTCCATTATATTTTATAATCTACCACACGTTCGACCTCTTGCTTTGTATGGCCCTAACTCTCCAATTACAACCTTCATCAAATCTAGGACACTTAGCAGTTAGTCTTCGTGAATCAGAATCTTCAATCTTGTACTCCTGATGCCTGCGGATCGCATAATGTTTGAGGGCTGACTTCACAGCATCTTTTGATGGAAACTGCAAACACTGATATAATTCATCATTTTTGCTCTAAGTCCCACGACGATCTAATTCAGGCAAGTTATCAGGATCCTCCAATGCATCCCAATTGATCTGAGAGAATTGAGAGCATGGTGGCACAAACACAGATTCAGGGCCTGAAGGCACAACCATGGATTCAGGGGCAACCGAAAATAGAGGGTCATCTTCTTCTAAATTTTCTTCAACATCAAAGTTTTTACGCCTCTATGTCAGTATCCGAATCATCAACCTCAGCTATCTGTTCTTCATCTTCACTTGTTTCCCATACTGCATCTCTTACAAGTGGGTTATCAGCTTCAATCGTTGCACCACCAATAACAATCATATTGCATGACTCAACTGGATTAGAAGGACCAACTTGAGATTCTGTTTGACCAGGAGCTTCAACAAGCTCTTCATGCCCCATTGTTTCTGCCTCAACATACAACTCCATCGAGGCCATGTTCGAAGTTTGAGAGAAATAATCTATCATGTATTTTACATCATCATCGTCTTCTAACCCTAAACCTATCCATCTCCATGGATTGTAGCATTGTGGACATCGATAGATAACCTTTGATACATATACACTTGCTTGGAGCCTCAACTTTGAATGCATCTTATTTTTTAATCCATCCAAAGTCATATCGGCTGTGATCACAATAGGCCTGGGAGGAGGACCTTGATATATGAGACCCTCTTCACCATCATACATTGTCTCATTGAAATGAGCACATTAAGGGGCTTTGCCATTTCAATCTCACTTCTGAAGAATAACAGTTCAACACACATGCGTGTCAATTATTTTACGTACAAATAATTTCCTAAACCCTACTAATTTGAATTAAACTATATTTAGTTAATTAAAACATGTTAAGTACTCAAGAAAAAAATCATACTTTTATTCTACGTACAATTAATGCATACAATTGACACTACTTATCATATTAATTATATTATTAATCAGTCAAGCAAAAAAAATAATTGTAAAAATATTAAATACGTATAAAATAATATAAACATATAATTAACATTATTACATAGCTAACAAATTATAACAAACAAATATTCAAATATTAAAATCGATACTTACATATAAGGAATAATATCTGAATGAAGAAGACACCACTTCTAGCAACAATTGAGAGCTGAGAGAGTTTAGAGAGAGAGAATTTGTAGAGAGAGAGAGAATTTTGAGAAAATAGGGTGAATGGCACGGATGGAAAGGGGTGGGGAATGTATATAGCTTGGTTAAGCCAACAAGGTTGGCGTATCTGTATAGAATACGCCAAATACTATAACGTATTTAGTGTCATGGGCAACGTAGACTGCGCCAACATGCATAGCGCATCCACGTAGGATGCGCCAAAGAGTCTGGCGCATCCACGTAGGTTGCGCCATGCACCAGGCTCTTTGACGTATCCTACGTGGCCCAGGAAAAAATAAAAAATACCACGTAGGATCAAAGTATGGCAGTTTGAGAAATAGTTTTGAAAAGATGATATTTTGGTAAATTGTTTAAAAAAATGGCATTTTGGTAAAAATTTTTGCCATTAGTGGCAATTTGGTAAAAAAGCCTTCTGTTCGCTTGTTCGATCTCCTTGTTTTATTTTATGCAGATTTAAGTTAATAAAAAAAATTTAAATATATTTTTATTTTCCATAAATATCTACTTTTTGGTTTTAGTCTCCACAAATTTCTTTTTTAAATTTTGATCTAAGTTTTCCTTAAATTGTTGACTTCAGTCTCCACCGTTAGTGAATATTTGTTAAGTAATGATTTGGCAGACAGTGATCCAACTCATTCATGCCATGTGGCATACTCATCCTATATGACATCCAATGTAACTAGTGAGACCCACTTGTGTCTTAAAGTGATGGCATATGAGAAGCACATGATCCCAATTTTATCATCCTTATCGTGCTCAATCTCTCTCATTTCCCACATTTCTCCTATTTTGGAACCTTAGGATTACAGAGTCAGTATAGCACTACAATAATTGCCACATCTTGTGCGGAGGCATCAGCTTTGGGTTCTTCCTCACAAAGGAGAGTATGTGGGTGCGAAAATACGATGGTTGCTATCAAATTAAGTACGAAGAAGAATCTTAGAAGATGGTTTTGGTGATGTCCAAACTAGAGAGTGAGTTGATTTTTCAAGTTTAATGGTAGCTGATAAAATTTTTAATGGTAGTTTAAAGGTATAGAGTTTTTTTGTTGTTTGCAAAAGGAGGGCACTTGTAATTTCTTTGAATGAGTTGACGATGCAATAGTAGAGATTGAAGTTGTTCAGTCATGCTATCCTATTATTATGGTGGAGGAGGAGTTCAGGCAAAGAATTGAAAAGTTGGAGAGGAAACTTTGCAAGGAGAGAAGTAGAGTGAACTTGTTGTTGTATATGATTTTGTTTTCACTGGCAATGACATTTGTGTTGTCTCTGTATTGTGTTGTGAAATGTCATTGCCAAGGTTAAGGGATGTTTAGGGTTTAGGGTTGTGTGGGGAGTTGAATATGTTGATGAATAGGTATACTAGGATGGATGAGAGAAAAATATCAACTAAGTGATTGTAACTTGTTACATTTTGGGAATGAGAAATAGAGCTTATGTTTTCATGTTCAATTGCTATAGCATACTTCTTGCCACTTTTTCATATTGGTTTGCACAAATTCATAGTTGAAGTAAAGTTAAATAAGTGCAGCAAGTTATGCATCTCAAATGCTGCATGTTGTACATATCAAATGCAACAACTTATACATCTCAAACTTATTGATAAAGCAATGTTATAAAACAAATGCATGTGATAAAGCACTCATATAAGTAAATGATGCAAATGGATTAGTCAGTAAATGGACTAAAGTAACAAAAGTAGAGAAGGACAAAGAAATAAATGAAGCACTATTGAAATTGAGTGAAAATGTACTTGTCATTACTGATATAAAGGGTTAATACATCAAGTTGTTCCATAGACTTAGACTTGCTAGTAGGTTTCAAAAGGTATGCCTAAATACAAAGTTTCCTATACATCATTCTAGCTTATACCAACGATGTATACCAACAAAAGTTTCCTAAGCCAAAAATTATATTGCAATGTGGTACACAAGCTATCCACAAAAGTTCTCTATACATTGCACACTGTCATATATTTAAATTAACCATAAAAGACAAAAGGTCAAAAAATAAAGAATTGTCTCAGATTAGATTAATTAAAGATTACAACCCAACATCAGCTCAAAAAGCCTAGGTATTTCGACCAATGATGATAATAAACTTTCCTAACCTTCTACCCCTAACACTGAGTCTTCCTCCCTTAATTGCAGTTCTACTTGTCTGACTTGTTTGGCATTGGATCCATTTTTCTAGCTTGTTTGGACTGGTGGTGCACTTCCAAGACTTTGACTTGTTCTTCCACCTTTACCACTACTAACTTCACTTGCATATACTTGGCTTGCAGCAACAAACTGATTTGCAGCATATTAACTTGCCCTATCTTAGCTTCCAATAGGATGACTTGAATCAGCTTGACTTGAACCAACTTTACTTGCATCAACATCACTTGTAGCACTTTGGCTTACATCAAGTTAACTTGCACCAGTTTTCCTACCCTTTCCTCTAATCCTTGTCTACATCATATTTATCAAGTTTAGACATCTATTAAGATTGAATAATCAGTTATAGAGTTAGGTTAGGGTTTACCTTCTGAGATTGTGGTATAGTTACTCGACTAGTTCCAGACCCCTGAATTGCAGTAGTTGCAATAAATGCCTTTATTGCATCATGTCTTACATCTTATGTGGTAGCATTTGTGCCTACCTTTATGGTGGCATTTGTGCCAGCCTTAATGGCATTTCTACCTCCTTCCTCATTCCCTAAACCCTCATTAGTTGCAGGAGGTCTTTTTCTCCCGTATCTACCTCTTGTCTACAACTAAAACAAGTTAAATGAGAACATTAAAATAAACAAGTAATAAGTACGAACATAGGAAAATAAAAGACACTCACCTCTTCCCTGTAGGACCCATAACCGCTTTCTTGCATGACTATCCATTATGCCCATACTCATGACATTTTCCACATCTATTAGTGGTGGCAATTCTTCTCAGATTGGGTGGATTTAGGTTTTCATCAAGCTCTCTTCTCTTGAAATTTTTTAGTCTACCAGGTTTTTTTTTAAAGTAGGGTGGCAAGATTGGCTCATGTTCAGTTCTAGGCCATCTATTCTGCCCATTGATAGGACTAATTACTTGGCCATAACACTGCTCATAGGAAACCCTCTTATAGCATATATGGACATAGGACTTAGGGTCATCACCCCTGTAGCAAATTCTTGCCACAACATGTCTACATAGGATCCCAACCAAATCCCAAAAGTTACAAGAACAAGATTGCTTGTTCAAGTCCATTATAAACATCTCAATAAAAAACATGTGTCACCTCACATTTTAGGTCCTCTGACCAAGTAGCAAACCAATTCCACTATGTTCCACCTCCCTATCAAGTCTCCTTCTTGGTTTAGACAAAACAACACTAGGGTACTTGGACACTTTTAAGGGTTGCAAACCTTCCCATTGGGTATGTCATAAACCACTCAAACATTGTTATAATTGGCTTATCCCTAACTAATAAGATTGTGCTATTCAATGCCTTTGCCAGGTTATTCATCAGGACATCTCATTTAGGGTAATAACTCATTGTATTCTTACACCATGTAGTTTTAGGGACAACTAGAAGCCAAGCTAAGCTCTCTCATCAATGTCTTTTATCTGTTCCATCTTTTCCTCCCAAGCCTCAAGATAGGTGGCCTTGGCAACACTCATAATCAAATTTCTCATCAATGTCTCTCCCCCATTTTTTTTCTTAAAATTATTGTACAAGTACCTAATGCAAAACTTGTGTTCAACATCCTTTAACAGTTTATCAAAAGCAAATATCAAACCCTAGTCAACAAGATAAAACTCAATGTGCAAAAATTAGTATTCAATGACAAAAAAAATAAATAAAAAAGTAATGGTTTATTCACATAGAATTTGTGGAAATAAGCTTGCCCCAAATGGTTTAATATGTTAAGTTTTGATGATGACAAATACAAGACAAAAAGAATGATGCATATGCTTGATAAATGTACTTTATAGATGACAATTGCATCACAAAAGAATATTGATCATATTACATAAATGTGCTTAAAGAGATATCTGTAACATTCATCATATAATATATCCAATAATATTTTATATGAGTTATAAATGAATTAATATTGGATATGTCTATGAAAGTCTTGTATGTATGTTAGACTAACTAGAGTTATACATTTATGAATCATGCATATGAAGATATTGAGTTATGAATTTGGACTAACTATGTTTGGTTAAGTGAGCAATACTTTGTAGGATAGTCCAAGTACCAAGAGTGAGCATTACAACAAGAAAGTAAAAAGATCACAACTATGCTCAACTCAAGAAGGATGAAAATAATAAATATGTTCCAAGATTGTGCAAGACATGAAGAGAAGAAAATTTCGGAAGCTTGGATTATATCAAGAAGCCAAAGGATTGAAAGTGTAAAGATTAAGTCCCAAGGTTCTTCAAGAATAGCTTATAGGACTTAGATCTCGTGTAAAGGTAAAAAGGAATCACACTAAGCTCAAAACATGTTTTAACATCTTTAAAAAGTGTTTTCTAAAAAGTTTAAATGTCCAACAAAGTGTTTTTGGAAAGTTAGTCTTGGTGGTAGGCCAAACCATTGAAAAATAGCCAAGTTTGTGTTTTGTAAAATTGACCATTGGTTACTCTTTTGATCATATCTTTCAAAATACTTTGAGTTTTGCTTTGAAACTTATATCATATGAAAATAGACTCAAAGATCTTTCTAATGAGTGGTCATTTGCTTAAAACGGATAAGAAACAAAGAAGTTATGATCGTTTAAAGTTAGTTTTCAAAACCAGAGTGTCCTAACCGATTAGGGACTTTCCCTAACCGATTATTCACTCTACCAGAAGCCATTTTCACGTTTCTGAAATGTCCTAACCGATTAGGAACTTGTCCTAACCGATTAGGAACTTGTCCTAACCGATTAGGATGATAAAAAAGAGCCTTTTTCATGTTCTAAAAGCTCCTAACCGATTAGGCAATTCACCTAACCGGTTAGTGTGAATGTTAAGAGTATTTTTCATGTTTCTAAAGCTCCTAACCGATTAGGCAATTCACCTAACCGGTTAGTGTAAAAGAAATGAGCGTTTTCGTGTTTTTATAAAAGCTCCTAACCGATTAGCAACTCCACCTAATCGGTTATTCTAAATGTCAGGAGCCAAAAATCAAAGCTCCTAACCGATTAGGATAATTTCCTAACCGGTTAGCTGGGAAATCAGAAAACACGAACAACGGCTCTATTGCAGAGCATTTAATGTTTCTATCTACCTCCAACGGCTCTAAAATGCATTGGGTTATAAATGCAAGTATTTGGGCATCAAAGAAATGTTGGAGAACAATCTGAAAATGATCATTGAGCATTAAATTCGTGTTTCATTATCTATTTCTCCAAACCTCTGTTTTAAGCTATACTTGTGTGAATCCCAAATACCATAGTGCTTCAATTTGTAATACTTGCTCTAGAGAGAGTTTCTTCCATTTAAATCTTATATAATCTGCTTAGTGAGGGTGAGGTATCCCTCAAGTATTGTAAGGGTGAGGTATCCCTTGAAAAATAGAGGCTCAAGCATTAGGGTGAGGTATCCCATAGTGTTGAGTGCTCAAGATTGTAGTGGTTGTCAAGCACCCATTGAAGCTTGAAGATATAGTGGAAAATCTCAAGTTGTTGCTTGGGGACTGGACGTAGATCACAAGTGGATTGGTGATCGAACCAGATAAACTATTGTGTTTGATCTTCTAAACTTTATCTCTTTACATTTGCACCTTAATTATATATGCTTGAGTTGAACTTGATATTTAGCTTATTTGCTTGATTTATCCTATATTTCAAGTTACAGTTGAGTAATCTATAATAGTTGTACATTTATTATGCATATTCCGCTGCATTTATTTATTGAGTGATTTAAAATGCATAATTTGTCAAAGTTGCATTAAAACTAGTCATCACCCAATTCACCCCCCCTCTTGGGTAATGGTTGGCATGACTAACAGAATTATACCTTCTGTTGGTCTGAAATAAACACCCATCTATTTGTCTACACATATTCAATGTCCTCTAACAAAAAGTCAGAAACCATCTCAAACTTTCCTTAGACTCAGTCTTAACAACAACAAAGGCTAATGGGAAGTATTAGTCATTTGGATCCATTCCCACAGCTATAAGAAGTTGTCCATCATACTTAGTTTTTAAATGACAACCATCCACTCTAATGAATGGTCTACATATAGCAAGAAAACCCTTCTTGCATCTATCCAAACACATGTATAAACTACTAAATCTAGGCTGCACTGAAGGGTCATGCCTTTTCCAATTGTATCTTGCATGTATTCTTAGCAATTATCATTCTTAGCTTAGTACTATAACTCCACAACAAATTATATTGCTTGCATGCATCTTCCTCTACCAAATCCATGGCCATTTGTTTTGCTTTAAATGCCCTCCATATGATAATACTAGCATAATATCTTGTTCTCATTTTAGCAATAATGTCTTTCAAATAAACATTAGAATTGCTCCTAAACTTGTCAACAAGAACCTTGACCACCCACTTGGAGATTGAATTTTTGTTATTAAACACCCTGCCATAAGTATATTTGGCCACTAGAGTCTTTAATCCATATGTGTGAGTCCTTTCTACCTTACTAACATATGCTTCAAAGTTGCACTTGCCCTTGCCCTTGCACTTAACTTTACTCCTTGTAGCATCATTATTTACATACTTGATTTCTCTTCCATTCAATGTTGAATGTTCCATTATAGCTTCCTTGAATAATGCCAATGAAAAAAACTTCATGCCTAGTTTAAATTGAAATTTTTTAGAAATGTACTCCTTCTTATACATAGGATACTTAGGTTTTCCTTCTAAGTCAAAAGCATACTCCTCATCACCATTGTCCAAGTATTCACTCATGTACTCATCATCCAACACATTCATATCATCATTGTTTGTTAGTATAGATGTCTCAGCCTTACACCCTGCAGCATCCTCATTAGGATTGTATTCCATATCAGAATCACTGATAGGGTCATTCTGATAAGGATTGTGTTCCATATCAGCCTCACCCTCACCTGCAACCTCACCATTTACTTCAGCAGCACACTCATCAAACTGTTGGTTTAGATACCTCTTTTTTTCCCTCCCCTAAGTGGCAATTTTTTTCTGTTTAGCCTTTTTTGGGGACACCCAAGCCGTACGTGCAACTTTAGTTTTCACTCTATTCCTACCACATTTGGGTTGTATTCCAGGTCCTTCATCCACAGCAACCCCTTTTCCTTCCTCAGCTCTTTTATCACTTATTGCCTCAAATCCATCATCTAATCCTAAATTCTTTTCCTTGTCACTGTCATCAAAATATATTTTATTCACAAACTCATCACTACTATCATTGTCCCTATCATCTTGGCCCTCACCTCCCTATACCTCACTTACATGAACTTGAACACTCTTAGCTTAGACAACATTAATAGCATTCTTAACTTGGCCCACATTCTCAGTACACTGAGCTTCAACCACATTGTCAGCTTGGGCCAAATTATTAGTGCACTGAGCTTGGGCCATAACCTCAACTTGTGCCTCAGCCCCAAACATTAATTCTTTAATAATATTAGGCTTTGCAATAGTTGTATGTTCAATAAAAATATATATCTCACACCTATTCTTTTTAGCATAATTAGCCACCTCTAAAGCATGGCTATCCCAGCTAATTTGTTTTAACACATCCTCAAATCCTTTTCCAGGCTCAGCCTACCATAGTTTCACATAACTAGAATATCCTAAGTCTCTAACTAGTCCTAAAGCCTCAAAGTATGACCATTTATCAATGTTTAAGTTATGGACTGCATGTACTTCCCCCCTTTATGAATGGGTGTGGGTTCATTCACAAAATGACCCCATATGGTGAGATACAATAGTGAAACCCATCCTACAAGTGTAAAGAAGACAACAAACTAATTTAAAATTGCTAAATCAGCAGTACACAACACAAAATGAAAAGCATTGCAGTGGATGAAATAGACAATCCTAAACCCATTTAGTCCCCACACGAAATTAACATTCGAACCTAACAACCATCATGTGCAAATAGCTTTTTCAAGACAAAGATTTCAACACTTACCTTGAAATGTTGTCTCAGCCTTCACCCATGCTCTTGCAGTGGAGAATGTGATACACGAGCCCCTCAGCAATGTGTTGTCAACTATAACATCAGAGTGAAGGTGGGGTCTCATCTCAATGAGTATAGGAGTGAGAGAGTAAGAGAGAATATGGGAGGTGAGAAAGAATATAGGGTCCTTACAATATCTGGTGGAGGGAAATGAAATTGAAGTCATATGCTTCACACATGCCACCACTTTAAGACCAAGTGAGTCCCACCAGTCATATTAGATGCCATATAGGATGAGTGCGCCACATGACACGAGTGAGGTGGACCACCATATGCCAAATCATCACTTAATAGACCTTCACCAATGGTGGGGACTAGAGTTAACAATTTAAGGAAAACTTGGACAAAAAAAAATTATAGGGGCTAAAACCAAAAAGTGAGATATTATAGGGATTAAAAACTTATTTAAGTCAAAAAAAATCATATATTATCTATAAATTAAATTGATAAAATTAAATAATTAAAAATTTTATATAATTTTTTTATTAAATAGTTATTCTAAATTTAATTCATTGAGATTGTTTTTTAGAATCTAATTTGAAGGTTTTTAATTCAATCGATAAATGTGTAATTTTATTTGTTGGTTTAACAAAAGTAAACATCGTGTCTTCAGTAGGGGAGAACAATGTTATTTCCGGAATTAGACTACATGTCAAAGTTATAAATTTCAAAAGAGGTCAATGTAATTTTTCTATATATAAATGTTTTATCTACTCAATCTATGCAAATTGTGTATACCAATTACTAAGTTATAGAAAAGTTATGACTAGTTTCAACTTCCTTTGCTCTGATACTTGCTTACTTGATCGAGCAATGGTAGTTAATATCCCTTGTAGTATGATGGCAAATAGTTATGACGAGTTTCAGAGCTTCCTTTGCTCTGATACTTGCTTACTTGATCGAGCAATGGTAGTTAATACCCCTTGTAGTATGAGCTGATATTTGCCGTCATACTACATTCATGTTGGTGGATAACAAATTAGATTGAATTTTATATATATATATATTGATCTCGAGAAAGATGTATTATCACATTAATAAAAATCTAATGGTAGTTACAAATTCAATAACAAACATCAAATGTAACAAAAGAAAGAAATAAATAAATACAATTTATATTCTGATCTAAAATCAAAAAGAAAGTTCTTATCTTTACTTAAAGGCTATCGATGATTAAGTATTTTTTCCAACGAAGACCCACACAAATAGTGTTAAAGTTTGAAAATGGTATCTCATCCCCTCTCAAAGTAAATATGAATATCTCTTTTACCTGTAAGACCCTAGAAATAGAAAGAATTCATAAAGGGACTCATAAAAATCACTCAAACAAAAAGAAAAGTTCACTTAAAAAGAAATAAAAGACAATAACTCAGATTTGAGCAAATTATTGAAAAGAAATGTATAAAAACAAAGAGATGACGACAATAAGGGCTATCATCATATGAAAAAGACGATAGCCCTACTGCTTCAAAGAAGTCGCAGAAAAAGACAGATATAAGAGAGAAACAAAAGAATTAAACTATACCTTAATTTGTTAGGAAAAGTCTTTAATTTCTCATGATGTAAGCATTTTTATTATGGAAAATGATGTTTACTCAAACATCCTTGTAAAAAACTCACAAAAGATATGTAAGCCGTTGAATGTAGAGAAAAAGTGAAAAAAAATATAATGATTATGATGAAATATTATGATGTGTGTGAACAACTTTATATAACATTATATAGTCTGGGTGTAAGGTATAGTCTTACACTAACTTCAAGCTAATGATAATTATTTAATTATTATCTTGGACTCTAGGTCTTATACTAACTTCAAGCTAGATATGATGAAACTCACAGTTTAAATAAGATTAGGCATGGTAATAAGTAAACTCCTGGATTAAAGACAACTGTGAATACTAGTAGCATACTTCAGAAATTACATGCCGAGATAGTTATAGCATTTTGGAGGATACAAATTTGTTTATTACTGCAAATATGCCAATAAGGTCTGTTTTATATGCCTGTATCTTATATGCCTGCAAATATACAAATTTTTCGAGTGTAGCAGCTAAGATTGCTACATTTTAGGAGTTACACAAGTTGGTGAAATACCAGACAGACCAAAAATACAAATTTGTGTGCATTGAGAGCAACAACAAATCAAAGAAATTAAACCAGCAAATTTCCATTATTACTTTTTTAAATGTTTGACAAACATAATCTTATTTCATCCAGGAAATTGGGGAAAAAAAAAAGCCACAATATATGCCATGACAGATTCAATCATCCCAGTGAATTCTGATAACAGTGTCAAATAAAGGCTAATTTCTATATACGGAATCCTTCAAGCAATTGCCCGCTCTTAGCCGAGATCACAAGTAGGTGTCTGTACAAATATGAAGATTTGGGGAATAAAATTATTTTGATGCACTGGCACCTGTACACAGAAATTGAAAGAGATATTACATTAGAAGTCCAAATGAATGAAAAAAGGGAAAAAAAAAAATCATTGCAGAAAAGAAGTAATGGAAAGACCTTGAAAAAAGGAGAAAGAAAATAACGAATGAAAGAAAAAACTTCTCCATCTATTTTAACCAACCAAAACAATTTTACAGTGGTTTCTAAAAATATTAGTTTCCAAGTTTAACTTTTTCCCTACTTAGTGGAAAGTTTCTTAAGGGTTATTCAGATTTCAAAGTTCTACCAAGACCATTTTACTCTACAAGCATAGATGCAGATATGGTAAGATTTTGAAACCCCAAAAATCATGTCTTAACTACAAAGCATCTTTGTTCCTTGTATGATTAAACTTTTTAAGAATACTGTTTTTCTGTAATTAATATCAAATGGAACTTTTCAAGCAACTCTAGTACCCAACAAACTTCGTACTGCCCTTCTGACAGCACTAACAAAGACCGCATGGTAGCAGACACAAAAAATACACAGGTTAACAGTATTAAACTCCTCCAATCATTAGAAATCTACTAATGATATTTATGAAACCACAAATAATAGCAAAAATGGTTAAAACCATCGAACAGAATACAAAAAGGTTCAAAACAATATTACCACCACCAAGAATAATTTGTTAAATGGCTAAATTCCTCACTTTGTCAATTTAAGTATCATGATTGCTAGAAAACTAACCATCTTTTTCTTTTTCTTCATCGATAGGCTCTGCTTTCCAAACGATGTCTTTCAGCCCAGTGGACAGATTCTTGTAGAACTGCAAAGAAAGACAACTTAGTCCAAGCAAGCTAATAAAAAAGAAAAAATATTTTGTAAGAACATGAGCGAAAAAGCGATGCTTTTGTTCCAGCACACCAAAGCTGAGAGGAGTTTCATACTGTGTAGGCTTTATTGCTTTAATAGTTGACAGGATTCACTACTGCATACACATTTATTCTATTTAGAAATAATTGAAGGAAGCAGGCAACATAATTCAGTTGATTCAGCTCATTTATGGGCAACTAGGATAGCCTATGGCTGGCTACTCTTGAAACCACAAGACAGGAGGTAGAGAAAAATACTGCTTTAATGGGTGAAACACAACTAGTAATAATGTAGGGGAGTTAATTTCACACCCATACACAAATACATATATATAATAATTTGTGCATTAAACTTACCTTGTGAAATTCCAGAGTATCTCCTTCAGACTTACGCAGCTCAACCATGTAAAGTGAAGGGGCCACCTCAAAGATCTGGAAAACAACACTTAAAAAAGCATTAGAAACAGTGCCGACTACAAATAAATTAACATGAAGGACACCCCATGAAAGCAAACTGGGAAAAACATATACCTCAGTGGCTACAGATAGATGACCTTTCCGTCCAGTCTTTTCCCCTTGAATCTTTAACTGAAATGCAGAATAAGAAATATTATCAGAAGTAGAAACTTAACAGCAAGTTATTATTGTTAGAAATCAGCCCTGATAAGTATATTGACTAAGAAGTAGACAAGTAATATAATGTTTTTCTGCATGCACGTGTGTAAATAATATATACAGATTAATAGAAGGGCATGGAGAGCAACAAAGAGTATAGCTGCTTCATCTATATCTATTTACATTTATTTAAAGTTGGCTCCTGCAACTATATACTTCCACCTCCTTTAAATTGCTGATGTGGCTTCCTAGTAGAACTGTCAAAATGGACCAGCTCGGCCAGGGACACTTTGTGCTGGAGCCATTTTCAGACTGGGCCAAGTCAGGCCCAGTATGTTTTGGGCTAGCAACATCCGTTGCGGGCTGTGGGTTGAACATGCCAGCCCACTTGCCCGCCAACAGTTTTGTGTTTTTTTTTAAATAATGAATTTAATCTTTAAAAAATTTAAATAAATGAAAAACAGGAAATTTGGGCCAAGCCCGATGGAAGAAATAACCCCACTTTCTTTCTTTCACCTTTATTTATTAGGTGCTAATGTGGCACCCTAGAAACAAGCAACATTTACATTCTCTGCAATTTCTACAATGAAGAATAAAGACATAATTATCAATTATTGGTAATGCATAATTAATATCAATTAAGTAACCTAACCAAAACATTAAGCACACAACATTTTATTTATATGTATATAGATTGATATTGATATACTAGATACCTTAACACATTAAGGAATATCTCATTCAACACTATCTTTTTAACAACACTAACCACAAATATTAACATGCAAGCGCCTAAGTAAAACGCAGGTTAATCAGCTAGTTATCATTCATTTGTTACTCCATTGCTTGAAACCTTAAATACCCAAAACATTGAATGATGGAACTAATTTATTGGGTTAAAATTGAAACAAAACAAGAAGTAAATTAGAGACTAGAATAAGTATAGCCTTTTTTACCTTACAGTTGTTCTTCTTAACATCAAAACCCAGAGGCCCTGCAGCTTGCTCAATTTTTGAAATAATCTCATTTGCTGAACATTTGGATGTGAATCTTGTTTCCCGTTTAACAAGTCCCTAGTTGCCAAAGAAAAAACTAATCTTAACCATTATATTCAAGAACAAATTCAATTGTGTATTCTTCAATCGTGCAACATGTAATCAACAAACAGCATGACTTACTAGTTTCAAAAAGGAAAATGAACAATACTTGTAGTTCTTGTGATCTGATCTCGGTGTAATTTGATAAGTCCCCATGAGACATCTAAATTTATTTTTTTCATTCCCTCAACCCATTCCATGTCAATTTTCTAGGATGCGAAGCTCTAATAAAAGAAAAGCATACAATTCTTTTTTCTGATAAAGATAAACATACCATTTGCTTCTCGAAAAGACTACTAAGGTTGAGACCCTGTGATGTTGAGATAAGCTCAAATGCATTCAAGGTCACAGGTGCCACAGGCCCCTCTTCACGCCTCTCAACAACAAGATTTTGTGAATCCTGTGCACCACAATGAACATTGACATCAAGGTTAGAATCCAAAGCTCAGATGAACAAAATTTAATCAAGATAACAGCAAAACAAAAAGTCTTACCACTGATTCACTGAAAATAGAATTTATATCATCAAGACTAACATTAGCCTGCTCAAATCTAGGAGGCTTATATCCCTTCTTGAACCACTCATTCTCAATGACCTCAGCAATTGTAATCCGCTGTTTCATATCATTAAAAGAGACATACATGTTGGTTTGACATAGTTGGTGAGATGGAGGGAAAGATAAAGAGTATTTGCTAAATACCAGATTAGTAGCATAGCAGAATGAGATTAAACAAAAATAACACAAGTCAAGGGCATACTGTGGCAGGATTGGGATCAAGGATTCTATTGATTAGTTTCTTAGCACTTGAAGAGAACCATGGAGGACATGTGAACTCAGCCTTGAAAATCTGCAAGTCATAATAAAATAAAAACCATATAAGGCAGCACTATCATGAAACAGAAAATATACGACTGCATCCAAGGAAAGATGCTAAATTGTTTTACAGTTTTGCAGAAACTCATTTATAATATTTTATTTGTATGCTTAGTATTAAACTACATAACCAAAAGCTTATTCTTTAAAACAATATATCAAAAACTCCAAAAAAGCTTAAGTTGTCAAATGCAAGTGCAAGAATGGTTTTATCTCTAAAACACTGTTGAATACAAGAACCTTTTGGGCTTGAAGAGATTATAATACGTAAGTCCACTTTACTTTGTGCTGAAATCAAAGTTAAATATGAAGAATGGTAGTGGCAAGAGACGAACTCCTCACCACTTAGTCAAAGAGGCTTTGGCCCTACTGTCAATGACCAACTCTCCCAAAAGCTTAAGTAGTTAGGTTCAAACAGACGAATGGCATGTCTTTATCAATAACTATTAGAATAGGGAACATTAATATTTTTTATTGGACAATAAAGAATGCTAATAGTTGAGGATAAGCTTAGCATTGCAAAGATGAGGATGTTGCGTTGGATGAGTGGACATATAAGACAAGATAAGATTAGAAATGAATGTATTAGAGGGAAAATAGGGGTAGCACCTATTGAGGAAAAGATAGTAGAATCTAGCCTTAGGTGGTTTGGCCACGTGAGGAGAAGATCATTAGAAGCTCAGTAAGAAGGGTAGATAAACTAGAGGATAGCCTAATAGTTAGAGGGAGAGGGAGACTAAGAAATACTATATGTGAAACTATTAAAAAGGACATCAATTTAAAAGGCCTTTATAAGGATAGAATTTATGACAAAACACAATGGGATTGTTTGATCCATGTAACTAACCCTTCCTTGTGGGAAAAAACTTTGTTGTTGTTGTTTTAAAGAATGCTAACAGTTAAATATTAAAATTATTTGTTATTTTCAATGTAAAATGTAATTCTATTGAGCTTCTTGTCAATTTATAATTTTTATTTGAATAATGAAGTGTACTCTTTTAAAAATTTTCTTTCAGTAATGGTCTGTATTTCAGCCAAAGATGTAGAATGATTTGTACAGTTACTTTAGTCTCATAATATGAAAGCTTTTCTTCTCCCATTATGTATAAACTAAATATCATAATATGCAAAACAAAGACCACAAAAGCACGACTAGCTTGTTGGTAAGGCTATATGCTAGCAGCTAGGTGAGCATAGGTTCGAATTATGCTTATGCTCCAGCTTGTCAATTTTTTCGGTAACTAAGCAAGATATCAAAGAAAAATGGTGGAATTATTTCTACAAGTTATTCAATGAAGGGCATGCAACAATAATAGACATGGAGAGTGTAACCAATAGAGAGGATGATCAAAATTATACTTTTTACTAAAGAGTTCGAGAATTTGAGGTCAAGGAAGCACAAAAGAAGATGGACAATGGTAAAGTAGTTGGACCGGATTATATACCTGTTGAAGTTTGGAAGTGTTTAGGGGAGAAAGGTATAACTTGGCTTACTAACTTGTTCAATAAGATAATTATATCTAGGAAAAAGCCGAATAAGTGAAGGAGCAGTAATTTGATACGTAATTACAAGAATAAATCAGAAATACAAAATTGTGAAAATTACAGAGTGATCAAACTCAAAAGACACATTGAAACTGTGGGAAAATTTGGTTTATGAGATAAAACTTATATGGCTTGGTTTGTTGTCGGTGATGTGGCTGTACATCACCCAATCAGTCAACCTGGCTGCAGGTCAATCAGTTAGCTAAAAGCCAGCTGGTCTAGCCAGTTGCCAAAATGTTCTTATAGCATTGGGTTACAATTTACAAAGGAGAACCAAACTGAACCATGAACCATTTCTTAGTTCAACCAGTCAAACCAACAGGCTTGGTCCAGTTTTCAGAACAGCAAATAAATCTCCTGATTGAATGATTGAATGTCATAAAAAAATTGATGGTGGTGGTGGTGTTATTAGTAGACATAGAGTAGAGGTTAGATTTCATATCGGCACTAGTAGTTGGTCTTAACAAAAGACATGTAGGGAGAAAAGCAAAAAATGAACCAAGGATCATTTCCATTCAAAATAGTCAATACGGTTGGTTATTCCAAACAATTTCATGATATTAAATAAATTATGCTTATTATCTAATTCTTAAACAGTATCTTTTTTTAAAAAGAAAACAAATAGAATTATGAGCATGCATACATTCTTAAAAATTCCTTTCATCATTAAGTAGTGCACTGCATCAAGGCTGAGATTTTTAAGTTTCTGTTAGAAGATATTAGGGTCATTAGGTTCTTAGTCTTATTGTTAGTGGGCTTGGGCTTGTACTAGTAAAACTAGTACTTGACCTAATTATTAGTATAAAAAGGAGTATTAGGTTATTGTATTAGATCACACCTATTAGTCATATATTCAATTTCTATTGCCATCTTTCTCTCTCTCTTTTCCTCTTTCCATAATCGTAAACCTATAGGGGGCGTTTGGTTCAGGATTTGTTTTTACATTCCTAAGAATCTTAAGGTGGGAATGTTTTGTTCCCATGTTTAGTAAGAGATATAAAAAAATAATCCCATCCATGCCTCATACCCAAGAATATTTATTGACCACTACTCCCATCAAATCATTCCAAAGGAAGGAGGTGGGTTGAGATGATTTGCATGTGGTGGTAATAATGATAGAGTTATATAAAATGACACTCTTGCCCACCCTTACCCTCAAATTTCTAGGAACCATCAAAGTTAACCAAACATAGGTTTGATAGATTCCTCGGAATACCATTCCCAAGAGTTCTATTCCTGGGAATGAAAAATCAACTCTTGAACCAAATGCCCCCATAATTCTTAACACATTCTAATCAACAAAGATTATAAAGATAACATACGTTCAAGAAGATCAAGTTGCTACGCTCACCAACAGTAACATCAGAAACATGAACTGAGTTCAGTCAGGATAACGGAGAGAAATGGACATTGAGTAAAAATCACCTTTTTATATAAAGCCATAAGGTTGTTTTCTTCAAAGGGTAAAAAGCCAGCCATTAAAACAAAAAGAATAACGCCACATGACCAGAGATCTGCCTTTGCACCATTATAGCCCTTATTGTCGATCACCTAGACAATAAGGGAACAGTGATAAAATAATAATAATAATAATAATAGATTTATGAGATAAAAGATATGATAACTACCAGCAAAAGCTAATATACCTCTGGGGCAACATAATTTGGCGTACCACATGTTGTATGAAGCAGCCCATCTTCCTATTAACAATAAGATAATCAGCTGCCAATTGGACATAATTATATTTACTCTTTTTTGAAAAATTAGTCAACATACTCACCCGAACTTGTTGAGGCAACGCACTCAATCCAAAATCTGATACTTTAAGCACTCCATTAGCATCCAGTAACAAATTCTCAGGCTTTAATAGATAAAACATAGTAACATGTTAATTTTTTATTCTTTTTCCTTGCTTCTCTCTCTCTCTCTCTCACACACACATACACATTCACACACGCACACCCCTGGTTGGGTAAGTACATTCCCTCTTGAAAAAATAAATTCTTTCACTGAGAATGCATTACTAAAATTATTCAGAAACCTATAATTTGAGCCGCAGTCTGTCACTCCCTCTTTAAAAAGGGAAACAAAGGAAAACATGAATGACATAAGAGATATACCTTTAGGTCTCTATGGAAAACACCTCTACTATGACAGTAATCCACAGCACATATAAGCTGTTGAAAATATTTTCTTGCTTCATCTTCTTTTAACCTCCCATTGCGTGCCTGGCTCAAGTTAACAGCAATAAAAGCAACAAAATAGCAGGGTTACAAAAAAAACAATGCTAATATACAGGAACCTGATGATGATAATCAGCCTTCAGAAGCAAACAAAGGTAAAAATTGCCTTACAATTTTATCAAACAGCTCCCCACCAGTCACAAATTCCAATACAATGTATATCTTTGTCTTGCTCGCCATCACCTACACCAGGAATTTGTCACTTACAATGCAGAAGACACTTAGGAAAGACTGAAAGAATAAAACTCTGGAAAATTTGAAGACAGAAATAAATCATGCAAAGATAAAATACATGGAAGCAATCATTTACTGCCTTCTAACCTCATGCATACGTATGACATTTGGGTGTCTAATCAGTTTCATTGTTGATATCTCTCGTTTTATCTGCATAATGGTGAATAACAGAAAATATCAGGTAAGCCTAGAGTATTCATGAGTCAAAGAATACATTCAGAAATTTAGCAAAAGATGAGCTGTTCACACCAGGATTTATGGCCATGCTACCATGCTGAGTGCGGAGGAATTCACCAACAATGTTAAAGTTAAAATTTAACTCCAAAACTTTTGCCAACCAACTAAACTATTTTGTTTCCCCCAAAAAATCACACAAAACATGCAGTATGAGACTTAAATCATTGACCTTTTTAACTGTTGCCACAAAACTTAAAAACAATAATAAAAACAAGTGATACGATATAGAATTTTCTTATTAATAATATATATAAGCAATAAAACAAGTACTTTATATAATTAGTCAGGATCAAATCATAATAATAGCATAGTTGTCAGAATCGCACAATTCGCGAAACACACAATTTGTGATTTGATACGATTCAACAAGTGAGTGATTCATATCATGTAGTGAAGTGACTAGCGAGCCAATTTAGATAGGAGATTTTGGAATTTGAAAATCCTTCCTTCAGTTTCTAACTCACTTTGCTAAACCATCAAAGGCTCCTTCTTACAAACACATTGGAAATCCAAAGCTCCCTCTAAGTTTGAATCATTGCAGTTTCTCCGATATGTGACATATGTATTGTCGCAGAATTAGCTCAGAAAAAGTAAACTGTTTATTTTTGCATTGTAGCATGGCTACTTTTGTATGGAAGAACCTTTTCGGGGTTTTATAAAGGTCTTAGTATATCTTGCATCACAGGATTAACCTTTTCTTTGGGTGTTTTCTCATGTAAATCTTATTTTCAGTTCTTGACTCATTCTCCTAATAGAGACAGTTTTCTTCTTGATAAAACCATCTGGAAATCTAAAGCTCCCTCTAAGGTCAAATCTTTTGTTAGGACGGCTGTTCTCAACAGGATTAAAACTAATGACTAGCTCCAGGAGCATAGACCTTTCACTGCTTTGTCTCCTAATATGTGTATGTTACGTGTTCCAACTCAGAAACCAGCCTCAACTCTTTTTGCACTGTTTTGCAGCAAGTTTCCTTTGGAATAAATTGTTTGGGATTTTTGGAGAATATTGGGTCTGTCCCAGGGATTTGCATCAGTTTCTCCTGTTTGGAGGGTTTGGCTCTCGGAAGGAAACTAATATTCTGTGGCAGTGTTCTGTTTTTGCCGTACTTTGGTGCCGATGGCTGGAAAGGAATGTTAAAATATTCAAGAGTTCCTTTTGAAGCCTGGACTTCATTTGGGATAGAGTTATTTGTTTAGCTTCACTTTGGCGTTCAACTCATGGCCTCTTTAGAGGTGTCTCTTTGTTAGATATGTAGAGAGATTGGCATGATATTTTACATGACTCAATCTCATAGGTTTTTTGTGTTTTTGCTGATTCTTGTGAGGATATCTTATCCTCCTCATTTGTACTTTTCTTTTTTTCCTTAATAAAATTTCTTTTTTTATAAAAAAGAATAAAGGTCTTAGTATAAATAAGGACACTACATTTTGTGGCTATGTGCAGTTTATGCAATCCATTGGTGCATTTGGTTGGAGCACACTACACAAGTCACAACTCTAAGGGAGTCGTTTTTTCCCTAAACCTGTTAAGGACAGGGTTATTTTAATGACCTCTCTATAGAGAGACTGGGCAGCCTCGCTGCATTCTTCAATTTTTCATGTTCCTTATTGTTTCTACTTTCTAGGTTTCTTTCCCTCAAATTGTTCTTTTCCTCCTTTCTCTTTCATAAAATGTCCTTTTCTACACAAGAAAATAAATGAATCCAACAAAAATGACTATGTAAATGAAAATCTCCATAATTTCTATTTTCCAAAACAGCAAAAGAGAAAACAGAAAAGTAATAACAACAAATAGATACTTTAATTACAAAGACAGGATCACAGAACACTATCCCAACAAGCAAAACGTAGAAACTCTAGCCTGCTCAGAAAATGACAAACTTATTATTACACATAAAACAATTGCAAATTTGACATCTGCCCATTATCTTAAAGAATAAAACAAACACAACAATCAAACACATCAAATTGTACTAAATTTGACTCCTACCCATTTTCCTACAGTGGAAGAAAAATAAGAGTAGAAACAAATCAAACGCGTGAACCCCTTCTCGATTTCCCAGAAACCCAAATCATCCACCCCAACTCCAAAACAAAAATTAACCAAGACCCAAAAAGAGGATGGCAAAAATCACATAATAAATCATCTAATACCATAAACAACAACAAAACAAAAAACCTTGTCGGCTATATAGATCAAACTTTTTTTATCGTAAATCACATAATAAATCATCTAATAACATAAACAAAAAAATAAAATAAAAATTAAATTGTTGAACAAGCAAAGTACGGTACTTGCAAATTACAAAAAAAAAAATTGTTGAAACCCAGATAAAAATTACAACACTTCATATCGATTTTCAAAAATCACATAATAAATCATCCATCTAATAACATAAACACAAACATTACAAAAAATAAATTTTAAAATAAAAATAAAATTGTTGAAACCCAATAGTACCTGGCCAATCATTTTGTGCTTGAGAACTTTCTCCTTGTCAAGAATCTTGATGGCCACATTTTCACCAGTTCCAACGTGCCTTGCAAACTTCACCTTAGCGAAATTGCCCTCACCAAGGGTCCTACCCAGCTCGTACTTCCCCACACGGGTCCTTCCAGTGCTACCACCACCACCACCACCACCTTGCCCTGAACGTGACGTCATCTTTGTTCTTCTCCTTCTTCTTGTGTCACTTTCTCTCTCTAATATCCTCCACTTCTTTCTCTCTCTATCAAAACCTCTTCTTCTTGCATGGTTGCCACACCTGAGACTTGGCCACCCTCATTTTCTCTTTCCTTTGTTTCCTTCTCTGGATCCAAGCAAAGGAATTGAGCCACGGAAGGTCAACCCCGTAATCTGACTGCAACAGAGGCAAAGGTGAATTCAATCTTTGTGCTTGGAGAAGGAAAGGGTTGGGAGGTTGTTGACCGTTGGATCAAAGGAGGATCCCATGAATTCGGATGAATCAACGGAGGGGAAAGTTTAGAGGAGAGTGGAAAATGAATTCCGAGAAAAGCACAGTACCTATTTTTTTTTCTTTTTTTTTGAGCGAGTGGGAAGAAAGAAAGGGAAATAAATTCAAGTGTGGATTTTGATTTTTCCCCTTTTGGGAGGAGAACTTCTTGTACACTCTCCGAGCAAGGAATCGAATTGATTGTGTGGTGGAGATCTCAAGGGCTTGTTTTGGAGAGAGCGAGGTTGGTGATTTTTTTTTCCTTATTTTATTTATTTCAAGGGAGATAGTCTTTTTCTTGTTTAAGGTCCGCTCTGAGGAATACTTGAAGACGAAAAAGAGAAGTGAATAGGGGTTATGATTGGTTTTGTTCAATACTTCAATGTGGGATGGGAGAGTATGGATGCTCACATAAATTTGACTTGGTATTATAGGTCAGTCTCTTGTTTCTTTTTTTATTATTTTTTTAATTTATTCTTAACTTTATATTTAAATCTTTAGTTTTTTTATTTATTTCAATTACTTTGACCGAGTTTTATTTTTGTGACAATGCATCATTTTTTTTAATTGAATTGATGATTGAGTTGATGATGAGTCTCAACCTGACTGATTTTCTTTCAATAAAAAATAACAAGAGAGAAGATAAAAACTACTCATACCAACATGAATTGAAATAAAAATAGGGGGAGGAGAAAATAAGCATCAATTTTTAACCTTATATTGTTCATCTTCAACTTTTGATGAATAGTGAACTCCAAAAAAATTGAAAAGTTAAATGAATAATAATAATTCCAAAAAAATAAAAAAATGATAAAATTGCAAGAACAAAACTGAGAAGAATAAGGTGAGTTGGATTCAAAGTAAAAGAAGTAAGTGACAAGATGATCGTGGTTTGGGTTCTCTTGAAAGTGCAAAATAGATATAAGAAAAGAAAAATCAAAAAATTCTCAAGCCACCTCCCAACTTATAAAAGGAAAACAAGATTAAAAAAAAAAGGTAAGGATAAGGTTCTCGATTAGGAAGGAGAAGGGGAAGCGGAAGAGAGGTGGTGTGGGGTGTTTTGCAAATATCATTGAAGTAATATCATTTAATTAGAGGTCTAAGTTTGTAAATATTTATGCTAACCTGTTCAATAATTTGCAGGTAACATATCTCCACCTTTTGAATTTTTAAATCATTAATCAGTGATTTTAGATTCATACCCCCACCATATTTGTGAGCATTGAAGACAATCCCTTTAATGTGAGCTTTGGGTGTCTTATGGGGAAGGCACATCTACCGCAGGGGAAGGGTCAAAAAAGGTGGGATTGAACTTGGTGATTCTTTTGAATTTGGAATGTGCGAATTATATTATGTTAAGGAGTGTGTAACTTTATCTAACTAACAGTCCCGTGTCTCTTAATAGAATTTTTATTTTAGTTTTTAGTTTTTATTTTTTTGCAAAGATGAAGAATTTTCACATTAATAAAATTTTAGTAGCATTTAAAAATTTAAGAAGAAATATCAGTAGTCTGAGTAAGAAATAAATAGACTGTAATCTAGAAAAAAAAATTCTGCTCTTCCTTTGAAAATTATAAATGACTAAATATATTTTTTAATAGAGTCCAACATAAATAATGTTATAGTTTATAGATTGTATCTCTTTTTTTTTATAAAATAAATCTGAATATTTCCTTCACCTACCATTAGTTTAATGTACACCAGAGATATGATAATGATATTAAATACGGCTTAGTGAAAATAAAATATTATATTATAACATTTATTAACATTAAAAATATGCTAAATGTCCTTCATTTATTTTTCAAAAAAAAAATTGAACATAATGTTTTTATATTTTATTTCTTATTTAAAAAATTTAATTCCAAATAATAATATGTAAATATTTTTTATAATACAAAATCATATTATATAAACATCACTTATTAATATAATATAAATATATTTTTTATTGTAATAAAAATATATATATATATATATATATATATATATATATATATATATATATATATATATATATATACGTATGACTTTAGGGAGTGTATGTGATCTTTAAGAACTTTTAATGTTTATTTTATAGACAGATAGATCAATATTTACTTCTTTCACCATTTTACAATAAATTTTTTTTGATTAGATATGTCATCTATATATATCTAGTAAAAGGAGTTTTTATTATGAGAAGAGTAAATCTCGACCATACAATCATATATGGATGGTCAAAATTAAAAATTATTTAAAAGTCATGTGACGGCTTAAAAAAGTCACATATATTTATGTTCTAATATTAATCATTCATGTAAGATCCAATTGTCAAGATTCATTATTCTCACTTTTTATAATAAACACTCCCCTCACCAGATACACTCTCTATAAGTATGATTTTCTACAAAACTCATATTGACAACTTTCCTTAACTCAGCTGCTCTTAATTCAAATATTGTGCCCCAATTTGCGGCAGAGCAAGGCTTGACAATATGCTTTCCTAGGTTGTCCAAGATTCTTTGAAGATTATAAATAGAGGGCAAAGTCAAGGATTATGAGAGCTTGGGTAGAGGCAAAGACTCCACTTTGGAGGTTAAGAGAAGTTCATTATTGAAGAAGTCCAAGACTCTTCTCTTCTAGGATTTCTTCATGATGTTTCTTCTACCTCTTAATTTGTTTTGTGCTTTCATTGACATAAGTAGTTAAATTCTTTATTTGCTAGGTTAAAGATGTAACTTGGTTTGACCATGATGTATTTGGATTCTTTTGATTTAATATAAGTTTTTTTTTATTCAATTGAGTGTTTATCAATATTCTTAATGCTTTTATGAATTGATCAGTGATGAGTGTAAAATACATTCATCTTTTGGTTTATTTATTATGATTTTAAATTTATATTTATTTTTTTGTTTATTTTTATTTAATTTAAATTTTTAATTTATTTTTAAATAATTATCTCTTCACCTAGAATTATTTGAAATTTTAGGATAAATCATCAGATTTTATTAAAAAAATAAGAATTATCCTAAAGATAAAATATTTGAAGGATCTGAGCACTTTGAGATAAGAATTATGCTATTATTTATGATATTGAGTGAATTATGGGCCCACTAAATTAAATATATTTTTATTGTGTTTTGTAGGAATTTAAGGAATGATCAAGTTAGATTCTTAATTGGAGTGTAAACAATCTCCACTTGATGACCAAGTATCTCTGCGTTTAATGTAAGGATCTCAAGGAGTTTCTTAATTTGAGTGAGATATTTGTTTCTTAATTTATATGGATTCAACAAAAAGAAATAGGAAACAAAAGATTTGGTCAAAGATTAATTAATGAAAGTATCGCTATCAAACCTGTCTTAGAAAATTAGAGATAACTTTTTTTATAAATATGTGATTTACCTGATTCTGGTGGCATTTGAAAACTAAGAAAGAGATCTACAAATCTCATGTTAATAACTTTTTGTAATTAAGCTACCATTAATATTGAAGATTGGATAAAAATTCTCAAAGAGATTCGATTCTAATTCTCGCATTATCCTTATCATTCTTCATTAATTGAGTCATATCTTGAGTTACAGAGATCAGATTAATGTGCCATTTGCGGCATTTAAAATCTAACAGAAAATCCTACAAATTATCTGTTGAGATCAAGGGCAGATTTGGTCATTTGAAAGGTGAAAAAATCGTACAAGTTAGATACAAAAAGCTATCATCTTTTCTATAAAAAAAAAGGAAAACGAGTTTAGAAAAGGAGCTATCTCTTGATTCAGAAAACACACAAAAAAATGTAGACTTTTTGAGGCTCAAAGGCAATGACGAGATAAGCCCTAGGAGAGAAGGAGGAGACGTTATGGAGCTCTCATGGAGTTGGAGATCGAATCACCACTAAAGACGTCTTGGTTTCTTCTCTACAGTTCTATCATGATGAATTATCTTTCCTCTATCTATCTCTTATTCTCTTTTTTCATGAGTAGCTAAATTCATGTGTTTCTAAGGTGAATATGTAACTTGATTCAATCGACATGTATTATGTAACACCCTTTTTTGGAGAGGGACAGTCACACCAAACACTAAACAAAACTCAAAAGATAATACTAAGACCTGATTCATTTATATATAGATGATAACCTGTTCATTTATAAGCGTATAATAATTTGGTGATTTTTTTTGTAAGTGGATAAAACATAAATTTAACGAAAATTAACATGAAGATTAAACCACACATTTATGCAAAAGATATGAGTCATAAGTGTTTAGATACATCAACGGATTTAGCGAAAGAAAATAGAAGCTTTACATGCCTAAGAGGATAGACATATTACAGCCCACCAAAAAGATAAAACATCAAGCCCTCAAAGCGATGTACAAACAGCTACCAAAAAGGCTACCAAAAAGAGTTATGCCTCCAACCACTACTAAGAAGGAGCCTCAGATGGGTCCTCCTCATGATCTTCCTTAGAAGAGGAAATTCTTATAGGAGCGACAGACTCACGAGCAGGAGCTCGTGCAAAGGACAGAAACGAATCTGAATCCTCACGTGGAGTATACACACGATCACCCCACACCTCCCGTATTGGCATGTAGAACTCCAACCACACACGAAGATCAAAAGAGAAGACAAGTGGGTCATAACGACCCCACTATGAGATTATTCACATTAAGTGAAGTAGACAAAACGTTCGGTATTAAGTCGATGTGTTTATATCAACGCCTCCATGGTTTCGCATACCCAAGAAAGCCTCGTTGGGATGTCATCGCAAAACAGAAGACTAATTTGACGAAAATCCCACGCAGGCTCTTCCATGCCTTGGTCTTTACAGAAACACAGATACATCCTGAATAACGAAACAAATATGTGAGATATCCAATATCATTACCAATTATAGCAGTAAAGAAACATAAACGATGCATATCGGCAAATAGTGTAGTAAAACAGTAAACAACATCAAGATCATATAATAAACAATTTAAAAATCCAGGCAGTCATAACATCAATAAAAGACACAGTTTCATGATCATATTAATAGAAGCTAATTAAATATGATGACTGACCATGTACATGCACAAAGTACCAAAATCCTACTCCATAGAACTAAATACAACATCGGAGAGAATGATCAAGGAGACATGTATGTATCTCATCGGCCTTAAATCAAGTGCTTCAATATCAATAAATTGTGCAACATGGCTTGTACAAGACATTCTTCACAAGATCGCGATATAAGATAGTGTCTCGGTTCGGATCGTTAGTGCGTTTGCATCGGTCTATCTCACGGTACAAAGGAGTTACCAACTGCCCATTGCGAGATACTCGCACCTTGATACCCCCAAGGTCAACAAGTGGCCTACACTAGTCTATTCGCACCCGCACTAAGGTGTGATTTATCTCCTAGACATAAAGCCTTACAACAAAGTCCATCGGACTTTCACAATGCATGATGACTCGATGCATATTCATGTATATCTGACAATAATATAATTGTTTCATAACATGCCACAATTGGCCAATTTGATTTCCAACAAAACCTTGGTCCCACTCATAGACCCACAACAACACATTTTCTAATTCTCAAATATGAAAACACACCTTTAAGGTTTATTATGAAGTTTCGTTTTATCTTCAACGTTTTCTATAAAGTCTCTCTAGGGGAATTCTCTTGCATTTTTCACCTAATCTTTATTACTCAATTTAGACAAGTTCATAACTTAATTCTAAACCTAATTTCACTTAGGATAATTTAATTTAGTTTCTCAACATCTCACTTACACTCATGTTCTTTCCCTAGCAAAAAATCACACTAAGTTATAGAATAAAATTCTATTCTTTGTTCTTTCCATTTTATGAACCCCTAATCAACATCTAACCATCTAATTAATTTAGCTCACATTTTAACATAAAATTTCCATTATTTTCCCTAAGAGGCCATGAGCTCTAAGGAGACTAGGGGCCTAAATTTTTTTTATTACTCCATTAATTATTAATCACTTGACTAGTTTATTTCCCAACTTGTTACAAAATTTTAACCATGGACACCCCATTGGAGGGTGTTTGGCCGTGAGCCTCAACAAAGAGGGCAAAAGCCCTTATTTTCCATTCATGATTCCAATCCATCAAGATCAATCCAAAGTCATCAAGATATACAAATACAACTAATAAAATCATATAAAATAAAATCAATACAAAATCATCAAAATCATACATTAAAGAGAGTAATCTTAACATGTGTTCCTCACAACCAACACATAAATATGTCCTTCACTACCAAGATAGGTTGAAGTGGATGATCTCCCTCTTACCCAAAGAGATAAACAAAGAAAAACAAGCTCTTTTTTGCCCTTGAAATTCGTCCACCACCACCAAAAACCCTAGGATGATCAAACTTTCACAATAAATAACCAAAGCTTGAAAAAAGGAATCCTTGATCACCAAGGTGACCAAGGATCACGAAAATGAGAAGAGAAAATGGAAAAGTCATGAACTTTACCTCAAAGCTTCAAACTTTAGGGTTTTATGGAAGAAAATGAAAATGGTAGATTTAGGTGATGGTCATAAAAGAGAAAGGCTTCAAGATGATGAGAAGATGTAGGAAACAAGGTTAGTTGAACAAAAAAATGTGGATGGCAAAAAATGCTGGTTTTGCTGTGGAAGAGGGAAGAAAATGGAGAGGAAATGTGAGTCTTTAAAGATGGGTCCAACAAGAGATGAAAATATTCAAAGGAAAAATAGCTTCAAGCAAACTGGTTGCTTGAAATCAACCATTCATGGAGGGGAAATGGATGGTGATTGCTAGTGGAAAAGAGTAGGAAGAATGAAGAGAAATGTGTGAGAGAAAAAAGTGAGAGAAGAAAAATGTGGAGAGAGACAATGATATAAAATTTTTGGGAATTTTTGAAAAGTGAAATGAATGTGTGATATTAGTGAAAATGTGACAAAATTTGTCACATTTCCCTCCTCATTGTCGTTGAGCTACATGGAGGAGAGAGGGAGAAGCTTCCTCTAGAAGTTTGGTGCAAAGCTTCCTTGAGAAGCTTTGTGCAAAACTTCCTTGAGAAACTTTGTGCAAAACTTCCTTGAGAAGCTTTGTTAGCTTTTTGCAAAAGTCAAAGTGATGATGTCACTTTGATGATGTCATTAAAGTGTTCTTCTAGAAAAGATGACTAACACTCCACTACAACTATTATCTAGTAGACAAAAGTTATAGTTAACAAAATTGATATTTATTATTCAATGGATAATAAAACGCACTGCGATTTTATTTATCAGATAAAATCTCGAAAAACGAAAACCTCATAAACTGTGCCCAACCTCGGGTTTAGTAAGATCTTCCGTCGACGTTTCCTCAGTCTAAGGTTTTTCCAGCCTTGGGAAAAATATTTTATTTTCCCGGCTCTACTCAGTGTGTACGCAAATTAAGAAATATATTAAAATAATCAACGTTTCTAGAAAAATTCATAAAAATTCATAAAAATCACAAATATTATAAAATAACTATTTATCGTAAAACAAATAATTTTTGGGGTGTTACATATTAAAATTATCTTTTTAATTAATTTATTTTCTATTCAATTTAAGTGCTTATTATGGTTCTTAATACTTTTATGAATTGGCCACTCATAAATTGAACTAGTGAGATGTGTGTAGAATCGAAAGGTTTGCATATAGTCTAGACCATAAATAATAAGTGTCATGATTTATAATCATATAGGGATAGAGGTCATAGGTTGTGTGAAAGAATTGTGGTAATTTCTATGAGAATCCATAGAGCAAAAAGGTCACACCTTTAAGAGTTAGGATTTAGATTAAGGAATTGATTAGATTTTGATAATTAAAGAGAATTAATTCGCCAAGGAATTGAGTTTTAATTAATTAAGGGATTTTCTCTATCAATTGAATGACTAGAAATTAATTAGAATGAAGATCCCAAAATTACTTTATTGTTTATGATAGATTGTTAAATTAAGTGATGTGGTGTCCTGGGGCCGACGAGGGCGGGGAGTGGACGCCGGTGTAAGAGAAACACGTACAAGGAGCGGCTCTTGCCAGGCTTCTAGGCGAAGGGTCCCATGAATGGGCGAATACGCACTTAGGAATGAGAGAGATTAGTCGGGTATAAGAGCATAGTTGAGGATAACTTAAAGGAATTGATTAGGCGTAGTCATATCAATAAGTTACAACTTCTTTTCGGGAGCTTAGAACATAAGAACTCTATGATTAAGCGTGCTTGACTTGGAGCAATTGTGGGATGGGTGACCTCCTGGGAAGTTTCCTAGGATGCGTGTGAATGAAGACAAAGTACGCTGAAAAGACCTGTGTTGGTTTATGGAGACACTCATCAATCCTACAGGCAGTCCCAGGATGTTACAGATGGTATCAGAGACGGGACCTTTCCCAGTACGGTGTGGTTCAGGGATGAACCAAGCGAAAGTTGGTGAGCATGTGGTGTCCCGGGGTCGACGAGGACGGGGAGTGGACATCGGTGTAAGAGAAACACGTACAAGGAACGACTCCTGACAAACTTCTAGGTGAAGGGTCCCATGAATGAACTGAATACGCACCGGAATAAGAGGGATTCAGAGACTGTGCAGGTATGAGACTGCATAGTTGAGGATGACTTAAAGGAATTGATTAGGCGTAACTATATCAACAAGTTGCAACTTCTTTTCAGGAGCTTAGAACATAAGAACTCCATGGTTAAGCGTGCTTGACCTGGAGCAATTGTGGGATGGGTGACCTCTTGGGAAGTTTCCTAGGATGCGTGTGAGTGAGGACAAAGCATGCTGAAAAGACTTGTATTGGTTTATGGAGACACTCATCAATCCTACAAGCAGTTCCGGGATGTTACAAGTGAAGTCAGATCCCTAGTGTTTTAATTTTGTGTGTTTACATCCCTAATGTGTTTTACATTTGTGTGCTTTGTTCTTTTTTTTTTCCTCTTAATTTTGTGCGTTCTTATGTGTTTTTATCTTCTTTTTTTTTATTTTGTGTCTTTAATTGTTTTGAATCACTCTTAATTATTAGTTGCCTAGATAATATTAATATTAGAGAAGTGGTACTTAGTAAACTAATTCTTCATGGGAATGATATCTTACTCAGCATTTATTATTTTTGTGATTTGGTACACTTGTCAGTATCACAACAATGACTCATAAATTGATCTTATGGGTTGTGTAAGAAATTGAAAAATTAGAGCATAACTTAGACCATGTGATAAATATCTTAATCTCGACTATCTGTGAATAGAAGCTATTGGTTTTGGGTTTTGCTTAAGATTTCATAGATCGCATAATACCTTTAAATTTTAGGATTCAATTAAGGGATTGGTTAGGTTTCTAGAATTAAAGAGGATTGATGCACTAAGTAATTGAGTATTAGTTAAATTAGGGAATCTCTCCATCAATTAATTAATTAAACCTTAATTAAGTTGGAATTCTAAATACTAGTAGGAAAAACTAAGTGAAGTCGGATCTTTAGCGCTTTTATCATTGTGCGTTACTATCTAATTTGTTATTATGACTTCTTTGCTATTTTGAAGTTATTTGAGTTTCCTTATTTTGCTTTTCTTCTTTTGCTTGGGAATTCTCTTTGTATCAAGTCTTTGCCTAGATAGTAGTTGAATTAGTAAAGTGATAATTGGAAATTCAATCTCTATGGGAATGATACTTTTTCATCGCTCTATTACTTTTACGATTTAGTGCACTTGTCAAATTAGTCAACAATATACTAAGGTTGGGTTTGGTGTATTATATAAGGAAGATATGATAGTATAAACTTATAATATCAGGTCTTAACATGTGTTTGGTGCTGACACATGATAGGATAGTCAAATCCGGTCAACTATTTTTATCCTATTCTTACTAGATAACTCTATCATCTCTCCTACCCTATGATAAGACCTGATATGATAATTATTCTCACCCTACCCTTCAAGATCATCTCTCCCACTCTAACTTCTTCATCTCACCGTACTACCACCAACCCCACCCTCACTATGGTTATTCTATCCAACCACCACAAGACCACTGTTGGACCACTACCAAACCACCATCACCATGATCAAACTCTCCAAACTCCAGCCAACCACCACAGCCATTCTATTCGGCCACCAACTTCTCCGGTGAAATCCCGACGAGCCTCGATCATCTTCCACACCCTGCAAGCCATGACCACCCACCTTCGACGAGGCCCATGACCAACTACAGCCGACGACGAGACGCAGTTGTGGGCCATCCACAACCAGCACCACCGACGAGGCCAATGAATGGAGCCCCTTCAACGGTGGATCTAGCCTCTAGTTCAACGATGGCCACAGATCTGGTTCACTTATGGTCTTCAGGCATGACAATGGCCATGGATCTGGCCTCTGGTTTTACGGCGGCCATGGATTTGGCCTCTGGTTTGATTGTGACCTCTGTTCTAACTGCCCAAACAACCCAGATCCACACCATCGCACCTCTAAATCGAGCCACCATACACTGAGTTTCCACATACATGATTCTCAGCAACACCAAGCCATCAAACCCAGCATCCTCATCTCGGATCTCTGAAAAAAAAAAGGTTCATAACCCATCATGGTAGAAATGACAACCTTGAATGGTGGTATGTTGGCGCATGCAGAAATAGTACATGGCAGAAAGGTTCACAACCTGTCTCGACTCTGTTGGCGCATGACAGAAATTGTGGTATGGTTTGAGGTTTTGATCCAACCTTGAATGATGGCTATTTGATGGCTTGGTGAAGTTGAGGCGGACGTGGCCGCTGGTGAGGGAGAGAGGGCGAAGGGCCGAGGAGGAAGGAGAGGGAGAGCCAGAAGGATGGGTTAATGGGTATGAAGGAGTTGTTGGGGTCACAGTGGTGATGGTGAGAAAGATGAAGGATAGTATAATCATAGTAGATAATTATATATACTATCAAGTTATTTATGCTATGTGCATCAAATATTTAATAATATAATAGTTTATCAGTTTGTTTATACTATCAGACTTTATTCTATTATCTTATACTGTCATACCTTATACTATCAGGTATACCAAACACTGCCTAAGTTGTAAGGTTCTACTTGCTTGCTTCAACCTTAGGGTAGATGATTGTTGCTACTATATACATGTTCCTTTTTGTTGTTATTTTGTAGGTTGAGGGTAGTTTTCTTAGGTTTTGTACAGGCTTGTATACTCCTTTCACATGTTTCGCCATCACTTTACCTCATACTATTTTTGGGCCCTATACTTGAGCTTATGCGAACCCGAGGATTAGGAGGGTTCTTGACATTGTTATTATGGGACCTTCTGCTCCCTTGCCATTTCTTAAAATATTATTCAAATTATTACTGGTACCATGAATTAGTCATATTAAGAGGCTTTATCCCTACTTGTGGTCAAGTTCATAGACTGGGTCCTTATCTTATGGATAAGGGGAATCTGGGAACCATGGTCTTTAGTAGTTTAGATTTGTTCTAAAAAATCATACACTGGTAGAAAGAGCCTAGTGTCCACTCGAATTAGGGTCTTGACCTTAGAGATACTTAACCATTAGGCTTTACCCTACCTAGGATAAAGGGAGCATACTCTCTCTCTTTCTCTCTCTCTCATTACCTCTAACATTATAGTGCAAGAGCATGAGCATAAAATTGTCTTATATCTGCGTAGTACAAAGATATTAGTGGCCCATCGTCACCCTAAGCTTGAATGATATGTCAAAGTATTGTGGCCGATACCTAGTATGTCTATCAACACTATGCGTTATGGGTCTCTGACCCTACAAAGGCATTTGCATCAATAAAGGAAACCCTTTGTTTTCCTAACCGTAGTTGACATTTACACATAGAAATGGAATCTTTCTTGAGGGTGCACTTAGCATTTTTTCTTTATACAATATTTTGCATGCATGCTTATTTTTATTCGGTCATATTGATATTTTCATATATACATCACATTTTTGGGTTGTCAGAATACCAACCAATATAGCAGGGAAGTAGATTTCGTGACACACTTATAGGTGATAACTCTATGAAAGAGTTATTATCTCCTATTTTTGTGCTTAAATGTATGCTAAGTCCTTGATTTCTTTAGCAATTGGAAAAGCTTGTGAACTTATTTGAATATCTTGAATTCCTTGTGTTATATTACTGAATAAACTTGATTATGACCTAAATTGGTTTAGTTATGTATCATTCATAATTGGTGACTTATTGAGGTACATTTTGATCTTAGAATATAGGTTGATAACCCAAGGAGGGCCAAGCATGAAAGGAATCAAGCTAAGCTAAGAAGATAAGGAAGTTAAGTTTAGAGCTTTGCCAATCATAGGAGACTAATTGGAGCGAATTTGAAGATGTAGACCTTTAACCGAAACAAGATTAGAGTTATTAGAAACCTAAGAGATATATCTATAACTTTCATATTGACAACTTTCCTTGATTCCACTGGGTTGACTATGTAAACTTTAATGGAAATTTAGGCCAATTAGTGAGTTGGCATCCTGACTCTGCTTTGGTATTTTTTTTCATAACTGCAGTAGGCGACCTTGTTTTGGGATGATTCTAGTGGCATTGGAAAGTTAAGAGAAAGTCCTACAACTTTCATAAAGAGTCTGAATCTAATTCCAAGGTTTTGAAGGCGAAAAATGACATGGAAGCTTAGTATAATAAAAGAAAGTAAGAATTTCAAGAAGAGAAGCATTAGATTCATAGTGGATCAGGTATGCCTAAGCCTACTTGTCTCTATATAATCAGCTGAGAGGACCACGCTTAGGCGTGGTTGGCTAAGCCTAGACATGGTTTAACTTCCCTTTGTACTTGTTTCACACACCTAGGCGTGGCTCAAGCACGCTTAGGCATGGGTTAACCGAAACCTTTTTTTTTATGTTTTTGACTTCCTTTTGTGTCATATTTGAAGGAGATTTCGTCTTCCACCTAATTTTAGTGAGAAAAAGTGTGTTTTAGGGTTCTAGTGAGAGGTTCCATTGAAGACTTAACGATCAAGATTAAAGAGGTGATCAAGACTAAGGACCTACCATCCTCGCTCTTCATTCTTTTTCCTTTTTTTTATTTTTCATGTTTCTCAATGGGTTTCTATCTAGATCTTGTTTATCTATTTTGTATGAATTTCTAGATTTATACCTAAGGGATCCTTTGGATCTCTCTATGGATCTTGAATAATATATAAATTATTGGATGTTTTACATTAATATTATGGTTTTCTTCATTCATATTTGTGCTTAATGCTTATAGTTGCTTGATCACCAATTGCATGATTTGGGTGTTTTCAAATGAACTAGATATAGGGATTTGGAAACATTAACATGGTACGAATGATACTTGCTCAATTACACTTGTATAAGTTGGGTGTATCGATTAGTCAATGGGATGGATACATACCCATTGACATTGCATAGCATGCGTTAGATACTTAGTCTTAATGAGTGAAATTATGCTAATTCACATGGATACATAATGAATTAGGCAATGACATATTATTAATTGTCCTAGACATAGACATTTAACTAAAAAAGAGTATTAGCTAACAAAACCTAGGTTTTAATAAGAATTCCCATTATATGCATGTGTCCAAGTGAAGTAAAAGGTGAAAAAAGACCCTTAGGCTCTTTAGCATCAATGGCTATAGCTAACAAGATGCCTCCCTATTGTCCTTTCAAGTGATAGCCATCAATGCCAAACCAAGGCCTGCATCTTCTCATAAAGCCGTTTTTCATGGCATCCAAATAATCTTATAAATTCGGAGTTTTGGTTTATTCATGGTTCCACCTCTAGTTTGATTAAACTCCCAAGGTTTGTTTCCCTAGCAAGTGTAGCCCGTGTTGATATCTTCATGTAGCTTGCTACATGACTACCCTTGTTGTCTTCCTTGACCCTCCTCCACGCATGATATAATTACATCTTATTACTTGGCTCTAAGCCAACCCATGACAACAACTCTTTCTTCGTGCTTGAGTAACTCATGTTAGATCAACAACTAATTTACTTTTCAATTTATTAGCAATCCATGTAGAAGTTACATTAGAGTTCTTGGTTGTCCTTATGCATGCATGTAGCCTATTATATATTTTTATCTTGTAAGTTATCCTATCAGATGTAAGGGAGGCATGACATCCCTCAGCAACACACTTAGTCGTGACCCTAACCTTCTCATTTTTCAGCCTCACAATCTAGAACCATTCCTGTATTACATAATCTTTAAGCACTTGCCTAAACTCATGCACATTTTACATACAACAGACCCTTCTCCAATCTCACCCTTCTATCAGCTTCCCCATCAAATTGTTTGTCTTTCATTTCCTTGACAATGTAAATTTCATTCTTATCCTCATCAGAGTGGACATCCCTAATTATGTCATACTTTTCCTTATAATCACTTAACTCATCACTATTATTCCCACGATTAGTCTCTTTTTCCATAACATAATTAGGATTTGGATCAATCTCAGATCCACTATTTACATCATTATCACCATCTTTTCTTTAAGTTCCCATGTGGGTTCCATTCCAGATCTTCAACAGATGAACTAAGCACAACCTCAGCATCTAAATTCTCAGCTCCTACATTCTTAGTCCTTGCATTGTCACTTTACATTAACAATGCTAATAGAATACACATGAATGTACATTGACTTACTATTGACTTCAAACATCTTGAGAATGTTAGAGTCACCCATAATAAGGATAAGGACCTTACCATCCCAAGGAAGAAACTCAACACTAAACGACGCCCCTTGTCCAAACCCCATTGTATCAGCTAATCCATTAAGATCATCCACAAAGTTAAAATATTCATACTTATCTAAGTCAATGTTGCAAATAGAATGAGGTTCTCCATCTCTGTCAACAAAGTGAACCAAGATATCCACATTACCAGGGTCTAGACCAACGTACTTGGGGTTCTCCAAAACCTCACAACATACAAGCCATGGTAAGCACGAAATCAACACAACAAAAATTTCAACCCAAAATACAATAAGAAGAACACAAGAAAAATCAAAAGGGATTTGTGAACTAAACTTCTTTCTCAAATTGCTTTTCACCTTCTTCTAATTGCAGTTTCTTGGCACCACTGTAGCTTCTAGGGATTTTACGTTCTTCTTTGATTACAGATAGATGGGTGGGGTGACCGGGGGTGAGTTAGATTTAGGGTTTTTTAATTGTTAAAGGGGTTTTTTTTATGTGTTTAGTGATTTGTGATAGGGATGGTAAAGTCGAGATTTCATCCCTTACATATACGGTAGCTGACGCTATTTCTCTTAGGGGAGGTCCATGTAAGTGTGCAAAATAGAGAGGTATAGTGTGTAATTAAGGCAAATCTTGAAAGAAGTTAGTATAATTTCTCCTAAAATTTAAGCTATTCCTGTTTTATTTCTCCTCCAATTTTCTTTTTCCTTGTGTTTGGATGTTGAAAAATAGAGGAAAAATCATCAAAGAAATATTATTATTCATATTTACTTATTTTTTTCATGTTGACTAAATTCTAGAAGTTGTTAACATTTGGGAAAAAAAAAAGGGTTTTTTTTTAAGGAAAAATAATCTTAAGGTGTTTATTTTAATCCTGATAAGTTACCAAATCATGATATTTCTTCAAAGCTACTTTTTTTGTTCTTTTTTTATCTTGAAATGATGGGTAAAATTCATGTTATTAACTAACTTTTGAAAGACCATATTTTTGTTATTCATTAACCAACTTTGTTTTTTTGAAAAAAACATCTAATCTTAGACATTAATTACATATGAAGTTGGTTAATACTAAGAAATAAGTTGGGAAGAACAAAAAAGCTTTAGAGAAGTTGGTTAATTTTTTTTGTTTTATTTCCTTTGATGATGATTGAGGTTCTGCAATTTTTTTTTTGATAAGTATGTCAAAGACTTTTATCTTGAAATGATAGGAAATTCATGAAAGAAAGATTCTTTATTTTTTAAAAACATCTTCTTAGACATGTTAGACTAAGAAGGGAAGAAAAAGCTTTTCTTTTTTTGTTTTATTTCCTTTGATGATGATTGAGGTTCTGATTTTTGTGTATGTGCTATTTGTTGGATTTGAAGGAATCAATTGTAAAAGGTTACATAGTGGATTAGTTTGGCTTGTTGAGGCAGGACATGCAGGCTGACAACCCGAATGGGTTAGCACATCTCTCTACCCATTTAAAAGTGGGTTGTGACAGGGTGAGACCAGACCGGACGAGGCAACTTATATTGATACCTTTACATGTATACAAATTTTTTATATTATTAGGTACATGTATTACTTATAGGTTTTTTTTTTGTTGCCTTCTTAGTTAGTCCGAGAACATGTTTTCTAGTATAAATTAACATATTTTACCTTTATATAATATGGTGTTTACAATATTTTACGATTGTATAGATATTATTACATGGTTTACTAATTTAACCAACATTAAGTAAGAAAATATATATTTTAAGGAATTGATATTCTTATTAATGAAGATTGAGTCAGTTTATGAAATATTGATTAGGGTTAATTACTATGGTAAGAATGAGGAATAAAACACTTGTTGACATTAAAAATTAAGTAAAATATAAAAAACATGATTCATTTGAAAATTAATTAAGAAAAAGATATAATAATAGAATAAAAGTAAAAGTAAGTTCATTATCATCACGATGTCTAATAATAGAGGCATATGCAAGATGTAGGGTAGCAGTCATTTATTGTTGCCGAGAAGTGAAAAAAGATATGATAAAAGTCATCCCATATCTATGTTCAAACATTTGTTATTTCATCACGTAATTTTATTATTACATCTCACATTTATGATTTTAATTTATATAGTTTTATATTTATTTCTTTTTATCACTAATAGTTAAGGTTAATAATTAATTAAAAAATAAACATAAATAAATATTATTAACCAAACATCAGAACTGAGAACTAATTTATTGTATATTAGTATTTGTATTGGAGAAAGCAAAATCATGTAAAAAGCTGCTTTTGCTGCTGGGACAGAAAAGGACACAAATTACAAGAAGAATCACCCCCAAGAAAGACATGGGACATTTGGAATACACAACGAGCATGTCCCGTGTGCATTTTTGCATGATGCATATATTTTCTCTCCAGCAGGAGCGGTTATGTTAATCCCCTCCAATACTATGTTGGTGCAGCCTACGGTTTGGTCACAGTTCAGTTGGATTACCTCTACAGAACCCGAGGTTCCCGTCACGTTGCGGTAGGTAACATGACTCACTTTCACTGCTTGTGCACTATCATAACTTTCATAAGGGTCATATTGCTGGTCAATAATCACAGGGTTCTTAGCTGCGTAGACTATAATATCCTCAAATGTGATCTTCCTAGCATACCCGGATCCTCCCTGATTTAAAGAACACAAAACATGAATATGATTTAATCACTTGCTTTAGTGACAGTAACTCATCCAACCAATTAACTAGCTAGAGCCAATTCTTACCCTCCATGTCTTTATTCTGACTCCATTTGTAGTTCCTTTGAGGGTGCAATTTCGCACATGTATCTCTTCAACTGTATCACGAGCTCCATTTCTTCCAAGGCTCCCAATACTAGATTGATCACCAATACATCCCAGAGAGAGAGTTTCAATATATTGATCAAACAGTTTAATAATGTGGAAACACAAGAAATTTACTAGAGCTGACCTGATGCCATGGCCAGGTCCACAAATAACACCAGTTACGTTGATGAAGGAGCAACCATTATTGATGGCAATGCAGTCATCACCTATAATAAATAATAATTAAGTAAAAGACGCAAATCCTAAGAAATTGACTCCTTTTTTAACTTTAGGTTAAATTATAGGTTTTTATAATTTTATTGAGTTTTTAATTGTTCCTATAATTTAAAAATTTGTAACGGGTCTCTATATGTAAAATTTTTTAAATAATTCACTATAGTTTAATTAAATTTGTAATTAAATCTCTTCGAATTATAATTTTTTATAAATAATTTTTTAAAATCTGTAACAACAACACAAAGTCTATAAATAACGTATGTCAGAAAGGATTTATTTAAAAACTTTTACAAGTTTAAAGACTATATTAAAAATTTTAAAATTAGAAAAAATATTTGAAAATTCAATAAAACTATAAGAAGTTACAAATTAATTTAACCTTAACTTTATGATCAACATAGAAATAATACATAATGATGGGGTAGGATAAGAATTTAAGACTCTGTCGGACTGTGAGTTACCAGTTTCCATCTTAGAATTCTGAATGACGACATTGGATGATTTTGAGATATCAATCCCATCGGTGTTTGGGCTGTCCTCTGGTGCAATAATATGAAGACCGGACATGCGTGAGCCATTGCAAAAATCTATGCTTATATGGTTCTTCGGGCTGTTGATGTGAGTCAATCCACTAAGTTCTAGATTTTTACAGTCATGGAAATATAGTGCCTGCACATGTTATCAAGCAATTATATATATACTTAATTCTAAGGGGATTAATTTGAATCCGCATCTCTAAATTGAAATATTCAGTGCATGGTCAAGTAATTTTGTTTGTCATTCATTTTAAATTTCATAAGAAATTAAGAGGAGTAAGTATTGTCTACCATGTTTTTCAACTTACAGTTGGCCTGTCACAGTTGCCATTGGAATTGCAATTCCACCATGCAGCACCTTGGCCATCAATTTGTCCTCCCCCTTTGATAACAAGACCACTTATGTCCAAGAACTGAACCCATGCTTTCCTATCATTATTTGGCCATTTCCAAGCCTCAACGCTGTTTGGGGCAATGATGGTTCCCTCAAGCTGCCAAGCCAAACAATACATTGAACATTGTAGTTAAACAAAATAAATAACACATTTATATTGACCGTTACAGGAATAAATGGAGCAATTATATGGTTAGGATTTACTAACATAAAGGAAGATGTAATACAAATGAGGATTAGTAGGTCATATGTGTAAAAAATCATATGATGAAAAATGCTAACAACACACTATTTTGACACTAATTCATTTTATTTAAAAATACATTATTTTAGATACTTTTTTTAATATTTATTTTATTATTAATCCATTGTATTATTATTAATCCATTGTATAGATTTAAAAATATTATTAGAAAAAAATATTAACAACAATTGCTTTTGACAAATAATAAAATAAATATTAAAAGGAGTGTCTAAAAGAATGTGTTAGTAATATTTTTGATAGTATGATTGGCTAATAACTTAAATACGCAGATGTCAAACATGCTTCTTTGCTCATGCACGTGAAGTAAGTAATTCATTTATGATTTATTTACCTTAATGTTAACAGTTGCAGGCTTGCAAGGACCTTGGAACGACACAGGCTGCAACAAGAATGTTTTCCCTTTAGGTATGAGAAGTGTTGGGGTGCCCTGAGTTGCACCACACACGTCTTGCCATGCTTTCACAAAAGCCTTTACAAGTTAACCACATAGTGACAAGTTAACCACATAGTTAAAACTGGTATTAGATGAGAGAAACTTTAGACTCATGAAAAATATATGTGAGAAGATAATTATATGAAAAAAAGATAAAACTGGCAAACATACTTGTGAATCATCAGTATGGCCATTCCCTTTGGCACCATAGTTAATAACATCGAAGCTTGGACATGGCGTTTTTCTAGCACTCAAGCAAGGTGATGCAACAGCAAACATTAAAAGGACAACAAATAGGCAATTCATCTTTGAGATAAAAAAAATAATACCATACTACTATAACCAATGATCAAATCTAACTAGATAAGAGAGGCTAGCTAGAATGTCCTTGTGAAGAGAAAAGTGGAGAAAGGATGCCAATTTATACCTTGTAAAAGCACTACTAATGGAGGAAAATTATAATCAGCCAAAATGATATTGCTTATAGTTTACACTATGAATTAGAGATTCAATAAAAAAAAAAATTCAATTTTTAACCTAGCAAGGAATTTGCTAATTATTTGTGTTCGCACTTCCCTTTTAAACCTTGTAACCTCTTATCTTTGGCCTTTAATTTCTAGCAACTTCTGTCTGAAATAAAATTAGCATTTCTTAAATATGTAGAACTTTCATTTTTATCAAAGCTTGCAATGATATTGGTTGCAGCGAATACGTGATCCGCAATTAGGGCAATAATATTTGAGTCGTTACATATGTCCATGTTTTAGAGATGTATTGTATCAATAAAGTTTTAGCTTTTATAAAAGAGAATCTGATCCACTAATTCATGATTGAATGTACCAAATAAAACTAATCATTTGTCAATTGGAAATTTGTTTGGAAAAAAATAATCTTCAGTATCCTTTAAAAAAAAAAGTGTATAAATATACGAAATTATTGATCATTTAATTTAGTGAGATACAAATGAATGTATAATAATCTCAAGTATTAATTTTATTCCAAATGAATGTTTAATTAGATTATTATTCCATATATATATAGAAAGCATATCTGGTTAGATGAGTATTTATAAGAGGTGAAATAAGTGAATTTTGATATTAGATTTTACATGAATGATCAAGATTAAAACATAAATACATGTTATTTTTTTAAGTGATTACATGACCTTTAAGTAACTTTTAATCTTGACCATTCATGTTTGACTGTATGGTCAAAATTTACTCCTATTACCATCTCACAATAAAAAATTCTCTCACTAAATATGTCTCATATATATATATATATATATGAGGGGGGATCGGTTTACACCAGTGTAAATCTTTTTTTACTTACACTCATTTTTAATCGTTAGATCTACTTTCATCTAATGATTGAGATTATTTCGTTAAAAGTAACCATTAGATAAAAATGAATCTAACAGCTGAAAATGAGTGTAAGTCAAAAAAGACTTACACTAGTGTAAATTGATCCTGCCTCTCTCTCTCTCTCTCTATATATATATATAAAACTAAGGGTGCCCGCTGGGTGAGTTGAGTGAGTTTAGCAACATTTTTAGACCCGACCCACTTACCAGAGTAGTGGGTTAAGTTAGGTTAGATTGAGAGAATTTTTCCGCTTATCCCGACTTAATTCAACCCGCTCAAGAGTGAATTGAGTTGGGTCGAACTCGTAGGTCCGACATATTTTTCTTTTCAGAAAAATTTTGAAAAAAAGTCAAAATACAAAATCTAATAAATTAACACTATAAGTTTCAATCTCAAACATAATAAGTCTAAATCTAACAAATTAATATCATGAATCTCAATCTCAAACATAATAGGTATCAATATACCAAATTAACACTATAAGTCTCAACCGACCTTACTCAAACATAATAGGTCTCAATTTTAAATAAACTAAATACCTTAAGTCAATAAGTGTATAACAAATTAACAACTAATAAGTCTTACTATATCTAGAATAAACTAAACAAATCTATTCATTACTCAAATACTTGTAAGAAAACTTCATCTACCTTACTTTTGTTCTCTAGTTTTTTTGAAATGCATTATAAGTCTATTATCATGTAAATTTTTCTAATACGTAGAGAACCTCTTCTAAGATCCTTCATTCAGTTATGAAATTTAAGTAAAACAAACATATTATTTTATTTGAGTTATATTTATTCTCTTTAATTTGTTTATAAACATAAATATATACAATCTACAATTCTAATTCTATGTTTATTATGTTCTTTTAATCCTTCTAAAGAGTTTGTTATCAAGAACACAAGTCAATGTTATAAATAAACTTAATAAGTCTTACTAAGCTAACTTAAATTTAAAATAAACTAAAATAAACTAACATGTCCTAAAAGTTATAAATAACAAATCACATTAGCTGATTGAAGTCAATGTTATATAGAATATGGATTGACATAATCATTTACTTCATTCTCAATTTTCTCATGATACTCTTTGTCATTCAAGTAATCAATTAGATTTTCATCGCATTTGTTTGTCGGATGCTTTATGCATTTGTAATCATTATTTTCTTAGTCACATTCTTAATGTAACTACAATGCCTACACCTAAACTTAATTAACAGTATAGAAAAGTCATGAAAAAAATAATATAAATTGTTACAATGGCTAAATGGCTTTTACAAAAAAAAAAAAAAACCTACTTGGGTGAGTTGAGTTTGTGTGAGTTGAGTTGAAAAAAACCTATTTTCAAACCCGTTATTCGACCCGTATCATATAAGTTAGAGTGTTTGTCAATTCGAACTAACCTATATTTTGTAAGTTGGATTAAGTCAAAACTCGTGGATTTATGGGTTGACTCAATCTATTTGACACCCCTATATAAAACTATATCCTATATATATGAAATAAACTTAATACTTTATATTATTATATATTAATTTGTTTCTTACTAGAAGGTATGCTTACGATAGGGAAATCAAGATCCTTGGTTTCCAAAGCCGCCATTTTTTACTTGGCAGGAACACCATATACATGGAATAAACTTAATACTTTAGATTATTATACGGGAAATTTTTAGGTGCATACAGAGGAAGACATTTATCTTGTTCTGTATAATTAAATGTGTCATATTAAATTTGTGAGTTATCATTATCTCCCATATGAACTATATTTTTAATTACACTGTAATGATTGCATTAAAAATGTGTTTTAAGTGAAAAATAAAAATAACCCATAAATTTGACGTGACATTTATTTAGTGGTACAGAGCAAGAAAAATGTCATGGTCTGATTGCATCTAAGAATCTCTCTTATTATACATTCATTTGTTTCATACTAGAAGCTGTGCTTAGGATAGGGAAATCAAGATGATCCTTGGTTTCCATAGGCACCATCTTTTACTTTAATTCGCAGGATCATCATATACATGGAATAAACTTAATACTGTAGATTATTATACATTCATTTGTATATTGCTAGAAGGTGTACTTAGGATAGGGAAATCAAGAAGATCCTTGGTTTCCAAAGGCGCCATTTTTTACTTGGCAGGAACACCATATACATGGAATAAACTTAATACTTTAGATTATTATACAAGAAATTTTTAGGTGCACACAGAGGAAGACATTTATCTTGTTCTGTATAATTAAATGTGTGTCATATTAAATTTGTGAGTTATCATTGTCTCCCATATAAACTATATTTTTACTTACACTATAATGATTGCCTTAAAAATGTGTTTTAAGTAAAAAATAAAAATGATCTACAAATTTGACGTGACATTTATTTAATGGTACAGAGTAAGAAAAATGTCATGGTCTGATTGCATCTAAGAATCTCTCTTATTATACATTCATTTGTTTCATACTAGATGCTGTGCTTAGGATAGGGAAATCAAGATGATCCTTGGTTTCCATAGGCACCATCTTTTACTTTAATTCGCAGGATCATCATATACATGGAATAAACTTAATACTGTAGATTATTATACATTCATTTGTATCTTGCTAGAAGTTGTACTTAGGATAGGGAAATCAAGATAATCCTTGGTTTCCATAGATACCATCTTTTACGTCGCAGGAACATCATAACTAGAAATTATGTACCTTCATAGTGATAGCTTCAACTAAAATATTAAATATGAGAAAACAAAATTTAAAGGTTTTGTTTCCACTCTGCATAATAAATAGTAAAAGATTACTTTCAACCCATTTTCATATATTAGAAATGGTCAACATTTATGAAAGGCAATAGAGATGAGTTGCATTTTACTTTAAAAAATGTTTCACGTTTCTTGTTGTAACCAAATATGAGCGTGAAATAATTTTTATCCTAAAGAGTAATGATACAACAAAATAGTTAGAATTTTGACAGAATTGGATAGTTAATATTGAATGGAATATAATTCTAAGGACAATTGATTCAGTTAAGAGTTAACAAATATGTCATATTATTTTAGCAAAAGTCTTGACAAATAAATTTCTGGTTGTCTAGCATTTTTTTGTCCTAAATTTTCTACGTTCCAATTTCATATCTTCCAAAAAAAAGGCTTACCCTTATCTTAGTCAAATAAAATCTTTTATACCATAAGGTTTGGACATTGGATGGAAAATTAATTTTTCTAGATACATTAAAGTGATACGAGGACTTTTATACTGTCAGTATAAACAAATTTTAAATTGTCATTCAATTATGTACTATCACATTATTAAAAATATTTAACTCTCATAATAACTACCTCAAAAGTCACACATATGATAATGTATTATTGGTTAATAGTGTAAAAACTTTACAAGTATACAATGGCAACATATTTATATTTATATGTTGTTAATATTAATTAATGATTTATATTATTAATAATTATAATTTTTGTTTTAAGACGATGATGATGGTTATTATTATTATTACTAATTGAAACAAATCAAATCTAAAATTAATATAAAAAAAATTATTTTTTATTATCTGTAATTTAAAATCGAATATGAAATTAATTATAAATTTTGATTGATTCACTAATGAGTTAAAATAGGAAGGGAATTTCAATTTTTATTGAAAAAAATTCGCATCCTAATTGAATATTGCATGATATGCTACATAATAGTTATTGGGAGCAAGTATTTGCTACATGACAGTTATTCATAGTAACACATGTTATGATTTGAATGCATGTACATTCTCTTTATATATTATATATGATGATTATTATTTTGACCTATGTATTATTAATAACAAGGAAATCGCAACTAAAAATCAGTTAGGAACATTCCATTATGATCTTAGCAGCTGTTAAAATCGTAGTTAAATGACTCAAATTAACTATGGCTAAATTCTTAGGCTACGTTTGGTACACTTAATAGTATAAAATAGGATAGTATAAGACAATATGATAAGAGCTGAAATTATAAATAAGCTGATAAACTCTTATATTATCAAACATTTGGTACACATAGTATAAATAACTCGATAGTATATGTAACTATTTTACATGACCATACTATCATTCATCTTCCTCACCATCTCTTTCTGTTTCTCACTCAATTCCACCGTTAAGGAACTTTACCATCCAGCTAAGAAACATAAAAATTCTATGGCAAAGGAGGAGTTCTCATCGTTGGAGCATATGTCAAATTGGGAATAATGGCTGCCATTTGGAACTGAAGGTAGATAATTTTCTTTTCCTCAAATTGGGAATTGATACGGATTAAATGATACAAATTCAAGTGCATGTTGTCTCAAGTAATAAATTATCAGGAGTTCGAGGTCGATCCACAGGGAATTGATGAAAACAAATTAATTGAGGTAAGAAAAAGATTTGTCACAACACTAAAAGTAATAAAAGTTGTTCACAAATAAAAAAGGATTTGCTTGGGTTAGGAAATTCACTCTTGGTAATAAATTAGAGGCAATATTATTTCTCTTTATAACTCAATTCAAATCTACATATAAAGGAAGTTCTAATCGAAAAATATAACATTCAAAGTTCAATTATATATACAATCATATTATGATTCCTTCAATTATCTACCAACAATTGTAAGTGAGCTCAAACATTCACTATGCCAATCCTCTTGTCTATAATAAATCAAGATCTCCACTATACAAGGAAGGTTTTTAAATTAATTGGAAACAAAATACAACACATGTAATGTCCACTTTACAATATATCATTTAAGCACAAGAAATAGAATAATTTTACCTTATTTTATTACCAAGAGTTTCACTCTTTCATCTAAGCAAAATAAAAATTAAGTACTCATAATCAAGAAGAAAGAAAGAGAGTAGAAGAGAAAGATTAACATAACTTTAAATTAGAACAAAAGAAAATTACAACAAAAGAAAACAATATACAAGCATGAATATAATTTCTCATAATCAAGCCTAAAACCAAAGTCTCCTAAATGATTACCCAATGAAGCCTTTTATAGAGGATTAGAGATACAAAATGACAAGGGGTCTGATTAACGAGTGGGTGAGGAGTGGGTGGATGAGTGGAAAATGCCAAATGGTGAGTGAAAAATTATTGAGATTCTTTGTCTCCGAAATCATTCAGTGTTGATCTCATGGATGCCATCAGATTTATAAAACATGGTATTCATGAAATTGTAGCATTTTGTCTTATCTTTCCAATGACACCAGTTTCAGCTCCAAAGGTCACCTACAACTCGAGATATAACTCAATTACTGAACAATGTTCAGGTCCAAGTACAACACCTTTGTTCTAACTTCAAAGCCCAATATCACCTTCAAGGAGTCCAATCTGAGTTTTGTGGTCTTCATGAAAGTTGTAAATATGGATCTTAACTTTCAAGTATCCAAATTTCAGCCTAAGTAAGTTCCTACAGCCCGAGTTATGCTTTGATTACTGTACACTGTTCAGGTTCCAATCACAAAACTCATGTTCTAACTTCCAAGCCCATTTAGCTCTACTAGATGTCAGATTGAGCCTTGGAGCTCTCATGAAAGTTGTAGAGCTCTCTCTTATCTTTCCTACAAGGTAAGATACATAATTATAAGACATCTAGAACTCAAGATATGGTCGAAATAGAGAAATAGTGTAAGACCAAAATAATGCTGAAAAAATCAATTAAGTCCAATTTGAGTCCAAATTTACAAAACATAACCAGGCTTAATCAATTAAGTACATAGAGAGTGTAAATGACTAAAAATGAGGGTTTATTAATGTATAAAATATGTAATTATCAAATTCTCTAACACTTAACTTTTTATACTCCTGGACAAAACACATAAGACCAAAGCTAGGAAACAAAGAAAAACGGAATATAGTCAAAAATTAAAAACTCTAAAAGACTCGATGAAACAAGAAGAGTAACTAGAAATTTAAAGGATCAAAGCATTAATGAGGTAACATTTCTTCACATCTCAAACTAACAAGCAAAGAAACTTTAGTTGAAAAAGAATGAATCAAGAATGATAGATCCTTACAAGATTCACTCTCAATTCCTCAAGTATTTAAAAGGTAGGTATTTCACTCAATTCAACCCATGAAAAATTACACTACCATAAGCTTGCTTATCTTCTACTTCTCCTCTATTCAAAACACATGCACACAAAAATCAAGAGGACTTTATTCAAGATTGTAATGGGGTCATGGTAAAGGAGAGGGGATAATATGGATATGAGAAGATAAATACCAAAGAGAATAAAAGAGTATAATGGTACAGTTAGAGGGGAGAAGATACTTGAGAACATTCATCATAAAGGACAATGACTAATATTTGACTAATGTTTTGTTGAAGATCAATCCCAAATTGATGAATAAAATTCATTGTTAAGTCTAAACCTTCTCCTTCTCTTCTTATTGTTTCCAAGCATTCATCTTTACTCTAGGTATGGATATGTCACATGGTGTATCAAGGGACTCTGATAATCCTTTGATTACAACGATGGTTAGCTCTTTCTGTTTTTTTTTTACCCCCACACTTTTTCAAGAAATAAGAGAATGATAAAAATGTTCAATTCATTCATCAATAAGCTCAAAATCTCGCGAGGCATATTTCTATCATTCTTAATTCACCATATCAACATTCATATCTAAGCTTGTGATTTTTAAGAAAAAAGACAATTTATGCTAAAATCCAAGAATTCATTTGCTACTTCTACACAAAATAATTATTTCCTCAACTAAGACGCGTCTCAAGAGTAAACCTACTTCCAAGACAAAATTTACTCCTTACTCTGCCATCCTTAATTGGTTTTACTACGAATAGGTTTCTGATAGTTATATCACTAAACATATTTCCCAATTTAGATGCGCCTCAGGAATAAAATTATTTATTACTCTACCATCATTCATTGGTTTAGTAAATCCATGACAATCATATCATACTTCTCAAAAAAGAAAATATTTTTTTTGGTCAACTATCTTTCCCCCTAACCAGATCACAACAATGTCCTCAATGTTAAAAAATAGATGAGTAAAGGATATAAGATATTACCTGTTGGAGAAATCTAACACAAATTTAAATAGAAATAAAGTACATTAAATAAAATCAAAAGTAACGGAAAGTTATAAACGAAGTGTCAAATCTGACTTTCTTTTCATCCTATTTCCCTCACTGCTTCCTGCTGACTAATCTATCTGAGCTATTGCTGAGTCAAGTTTATGAACAAAAGCTTCTAATTTATCAATCAACTCATCAATAGTGGAAGCAGAGATAAGAAGTTGTCTTGCTGAATGTATAATAAATTTCTATTCCACAACATAGTCAAGAAAAAGTAACAAAATATCAAAGAAATTATTTACATTCAATAAATCTATGGGTTTATGGTAGATGTTCAGTTGGGACCAAGAGACAATTTGAAAAACTTCTTCCAAGGTACCAAAATCACTTGGTAAGGCAATGAATGCATCAGAGTTGTCAAGCATTATCTTCATTCGTTTATGCATAGATGATACCTTAAGTTTCTCCCCAATTGTCTTTCCAGTGATGTTCTATTAAGTTAAAGATCCAGGAATGACACCTAAAACTTGACTGCCTCATATATATGCAGCAAGTGATACAACCACCATTAACCCACTGCAACCTCCCCCATATACAAGATGAATATTCCTCATAGCAAGTGATCGACTAAGAGTGTTAGCTGCGATTACAAACTCTAAACCATTCTCATACTTAGACCCACAAAATACACATATATTTTTAAGTTGACGAACAGAAATACCTTCCATTTCTATACTCATATTTCTCTCTAAATGATTCTGAGTTGGAGGAAAGTGGAGAAAATAAAATGTTTAAATAAGAACAAGAATGGAAAAGGGTAATAATAGCACCCATAAGGGTAGGTTGGCTATTGTCAGAAAAGTTTGAAATTAAGAAACACAGAATCTCTTTTTTTGTTTTGTTTTTGTTTTTGTTTTTTTGTTTTTCTTTTGTTTTTTTTTTACTTTAAGAAAACCATCAGGGTAAAGAAGTCTAGAAACCCCTGAAGGACCCAGCTCAAAGGATTGTCTATCCAAAACCATAATACAACAAAATCATACAAAGATAAAAGAAATATAATAGCAAATGATGACATACCTTTATGTATAGCTTTCATGACGTATCTTTATACTGCGCGCCATAAGTGCAGTAGTGACATATTTTTTATACTGCATATCACCAGTGCAGTAGACACTCACGTCCGTTTATTCGAAGAAAAGAGAAAGAAGAAACCATCGTGGGTTTCCATCCTGGGTTTGGAACTTGGAGAACTCACACTTAGGCTCGTAACATCAACAAAGATGCTAAAATCTGAAACCCATAATGTCTGAGATCCAGAACGTCCCATCCCAAGGCGCTGAGATCCTCTTCTAATAAAAGAGAGGATCAAGCTCAGATGCCTCATACGCTTTAGCAACCGCGGGTTACTTCTTACTAATAACCAGAGTGGGATGCTTCTACCTGTCCATCAACTCCACAGTGCCTAGATGGTAAACATTGGGTTATGGAGTGCGGCTCTCTACAGAGCATGGTACACGAACCTTTTTTAAGGACCAGCATGCAAAGGTCCACCCGAGTCAATGATGGGTCAGGCAAAGGCTGGGGCTCCACAACTAATTAAAGCCATGGTACTCCTTTCGGATTGCCCTTATTCAAACATTTTTTTTAAAGAAAACATAAAGAAGAAGAAGATAATATGTACAGATTGTTGTGGATATGACTCACATCTGCCTCTGATTTCACGTCCAGTAACGGCTTAAACGCCTTCTATGAGTCGAGGATAAACTTCCCATCCAATTTTCTTATAAATTGGCAAATATGGTCTTTTAGAGTCAGATTCCCAAGACTGTAGCATTTTTCTTCATCCTTGAAGTGATTTCACAAATTACGAAGTTCAAGATGCACAAATCCACAAGAATGTGTCTCAAGAGTCATTAAGATATCATCTAATGACTCCTTACTCAGTCCATTCTTAATGAAGAAAATTTTATCTTCTCTATTTGTGGATACCATCCCCAAAGAACGACATCATTTGTTACAATTTCATCGTGCACATTTATGATAGACTTGTAATCTTTTTGCTCTTCTCTTTTTAGAATACGAACTTCTTCCAAGACCTGACATGTATGAGTCAAATGGAATTGAAGACTCACCTGCTAGTCGGACCTTTGCTTTAATTATCCAGCGAACATCTTCTAGCATACCCTTGTGCATTAACAATCTCAATATTTCACATCTAGCTTTGTAGATTTTTGTCAGAGCATTTTGAGGGAGGGAAGAAAAATATTTTCTTAAATTTAAGAGAATGACATCCATTTTAAATCAAGATCGACTTAAATTGTTATTCAAACAAATCAATATATAAAGTACCAGGAGTAATTTTAACTAAACGACTAGAATTTGAATCACGATACTAATTAAGCATAAATAAATGACTTAAAATAGAAAAAATAATGTACTAGTCGATGGTTTACACCAACCACTAAATATTAACAAGGATGTGGTATAAACCAATCACCCAATAAATATTAATAAGTAAAAAGTTAGATGACCGATAAAGTAAAAAGTTAGATAAGCGATAAATTAAAAAGTTAGATAATTAGAGAGTTTAAAATTAGTAAGTTAGAAAGTGCGAGAAAGTAAAATATAGAAAATAAAGTGAGAAAGTAAAGTGCAAAAAGTAAATTGCAGAAAATAAATTTAAAATATGAAAATTGGAGAGAAAGAGCGAGCCACCAGGTAGTGGCGAAAAGAGAAGAGAAGAAGAAATATTATTTCATTACGTTAGAAAGTAATAATAAATATGAGAAATTAAAAAGTTAGAAACAGAAAATAAATGATGTAAATTAGAAGTTAGAGTGCGAGAAAATATAAGTTAGTAAACAAAAATAAATGACATAAATTAAATGTTAGTAAACATAAATAAATCACATAAATATAAAAGTTAGAAGGTTAGTATGTTAGCAAGTTAATAAGCTAGCAAGTTGGTAAGTTAGATAGTTAGAAAGTTAGTAAAGAAACCGAAGGACCAGCAAGTCGATCTTTTGCTCCGCTGAGGGAGAAGAGAGAATAGATTTTATTAAAGAATAAGAAATTCAATAAATTAAAACTTCAAATTAAGTCACTGGCAACGGCGCCAAAAACTTGATGCAGATTAAATGATGGAAACCTAAGTACAGGTTGTCTCAAGTAATAAATTCTTGGGAGTCCGAGGTCATTCCACAGGGAATTGATGAAGAAAAATTAATTGAAGTAAGAAAATGATTTGTCACAACACCAAAAGTAATAAAATTTGTTCATAAATGAAAAAGGATTTGTTTGGGTTATGAGATCCACTATCGGTAATAAATTAGAGGCAAGATTATTTCTCTTTATAACTCAATTGAAATCTACACATAAATGAAGTTCTAATCGAAAAATATAACATTCAAAGTTCAATTATATATACAATTATATTATGATTTCTTTAATTATATATCAACAATTGTAAGTGAGCTCAAGTATTCACTGTGCCAATCCTCTTATCTATAATAAATCAAGATCTCCACTATACAAGGAAAGTTTCTAAATTGATTGGAAACAAAATACAACACATATAATGTCCACTTTATAATATATCATTTAAGTACAAGAAATAGAATAATCTTATTTTATTTCATTACTAAGAGCTTCACTCTTTCACCCAAGTAAAATGAAAATTAAGTATTCATAATCAAGAAAAAAGAAATAGAGTAGAAAAGAAAGATGAACATAACTTCAAATTAGAATAAAAGAAAATTACAAAAAAGGAAGACAATATACAAGCATGAACATAATTTCTCCTAATTAAGCCTAAAATCAAAGTCTCCTAAATAATCAGCTAATAGAACCTTTTATAGAGGATTAGAGATACAAAATGACAAGGGGACTGATTAATGAGTGGGTGAGGAATGGGTGGATGAGTGGAAAATGCCAAATGGTGAGTTGGTGAGTGGAAAATGCCAAATGGTGAGTTGGTGAGTGGAAAATTATTGAGATTCTGTCTCTGAAATCATTCAGTACTAATCTCATGGATACCATTAGATTTATAAAACAAGGTCTTCATGAAAGTTGTAGCATTTTGTTTTATCTTTCCAATGGCGCTGGTTTTAGCTCCAAAGACCACCTACAACCCGAGATATGACCTAATTACTGAACAGTATTCAGGTCCAAGTACAACACATCTATTCTAACTTCAAAGCCCAATATCACCTTCAAGGAGTCCGATATGAGTTTTGTATTCTTCATGAAAGTTGTAGATATAGATCTTAACTTTCAAGTGTTCAAATTTCAACCCAATCAAGTTCCTACAACCCTAGTTATGCTCTAGTTACTGCACATTGTTCAGGTTCCAGTTACAAAACTCGTGTTCTGACTTCCAAGCCCGTTTAGCTCCACTAGATATCCAATTGAGCCCTGAAGCTCTATAAAAGTTGTAGAGCTCTATCTTATCGTTCATACAAGGTAAGATACATAATTATAAGACATCTGAAACTCAAGATATGGCCGAAATATAGAAATAATGTAAGACTAAAATAATGCTGAAAAAATCAATTAAATCTAATTTGAGTCCAAATTTACAAAACATAACCAGGCTTAATCAATTAAGTACATAGAGAGTGTAAATGACTAAAAATGAAGGTTTATTAATGTATAAAATATGTGATTATCAAATTCTCTAACACTTAACTTTTTATACTCCTGGAAAAAACACATAAGACCAAAGTTAGGAAACAAAGAAAAACAGAATATACTCAAAAATTAAAAACTCTAAAAGACTCGATAAAACAGGAAGAGCAACTAGAAATTTAAAGGATCAAAGCATTAATGAGGTAACATTTCTTCACATCTCAAACTAACAAGCAAAGAAACTTTAGTTGAAAAAGAATGAATCAAGAATGATAGATCCTTACAAGATTCACTCTCAATTCCTCAAGTATTTAAAAGGTAGGTATTTCAATCAATTCAACTCATGAAAAATTACACTACCATAAGCTTGCTTATCTTCTACTTCTACTCTATTCAAAACACATGCACACAAAAATCAAGAGGACTTTATTCAAGGTTGTAATGGGGTCATGGTAAAGGAGAGGGGATAATATGGATATGAGAAGATAAATACCAAAGAGAATAAAAGAGCATTATGGTACAGTTAGAGGGGAGAAGATACTTGAGAACATTCATCATAAAGGACAATGGCTAATATTTGACTAATGTTTTGTTGAAGATTAATCCCAAATTGATGAATAAAATTCATTGTTAAGTCTAAACCTTCTCTTTCTCTTCTTGTTATTTCCAAGCATTCATCTTTACTCTAGGTATGGATATGTCACATAGTGTATCAAGGGACTTTGATAATCCTTTGATTACAACGATGGTCAGCTCTTTCTATTTTTTTTTTTTTGATCATTTTGCACACACACCCCCACACTTTTTCAAGAACAGGGTCAATGCTTTGTTATTCCTTAAGGTTGGGTAAAAACATTTTTTTTAAGACACGTAATTAGCTAAAACAAGAAATGGTCAAATAAGCTCAAAGGAGTTACACAAGGGAAAATATACAAGGATGACTATTTGGTCAAAGTAGCTATTTCAAAATGGCTCAATCATATTTATGTATGCATGTGAAAATGTAGCCTAAAAATGAATCAAAACAAGTTTTAGAGTAACAATTCCAAGAGTGAAAATTACACAAGAAATAAGAGAATGATAAAAATGTTCAATTCATTCATCAATAAGCTCAAAATCTTGCGAGGCATATTTCTATCATTCTTAATTCACCATATCAACATTCATATCTAAGCTTGTGATTTTTAAGAAAAAAGACAATTTATGCTAAAATCCAAGAATTCATTTGCTACTTCTACACAAAATAATTATTTCCTCAACTAAGATGCGTCTCAAGAGTAAACTTACTTCCAAGACAAAATTTACTCCTTACTCTGCCATCTTTAATTGGTTTTACTACGAATAGGTTTCTGATAGTTATATCACTAAACATATTTCCCAATTTAGATGCGCCTCAGGAATAAAATTACTTATTACTCTACCATCATTCATTAGTTTAGTAAATCCATGACAATCATATCATACTTCTCAAAATAGAAAATATTTTTTTTGGTCAACTATCCTTCCCCCCAACCAGATCACCACATTGTCCTCAATGTTAAAATATAGATGAGTAAAGGATATAAGATATTACCTGTTGGAGAAATCTAACACAAATTTAAACAGAAATAAAGTACATTAAATAAAATCAAAAGTAACGGAAAGTTATAAACGAAGTGTCAAATCTGGCTTTCTTTTCATCCTGTTTCCCTCACTGCTTCCTGCTGACTAATCTATCTGAGCTATTGCTGAGTCAAGTTTATGAACAAAAGCTTCTAATTTATCAATCAACTCATCAATAATGGAAGCAGAGATAAGAAGTTGTCTTACTGAATGTATGATAAATTTCTATTCCACAACATAGTCAAGAAAAAGTAACAAAATATCAAAGAAATTATTTACATTCAACAATCTATGGGTTTATGGTAGATGTTCAGTTGGGACCAAGAGACAATTTGAAAAACTTCTTCCAAGGTACCAAAATCACTTGGTAAGGTAATGAATGCATTAGAGTTGTCAAGCATTATCTTCATTCGTTTATGCATAGATGATACCTTAAGTTCCTCCCCAATTGTCTTTCTAGTGATGTTCTATTAAGCTAAAGGTCCAGGAATGACATCTAAAACCTGACTGCCTCATATATATGCAACAAGTGATACAACCACTATTAACCCACGGCAACCTCCCCCCATATACAAGATGAATATTCCTCATAGCAAGTGATCGACTAAGAGTGTTAGCTGCGATTACAAACTCTAAACCATTCTCATACTTAGACCCACAAAATACACAGATATTTTTAAGTTGACGAACAGAAATACCTTCCATTTCTATACTCATATTTCTCTCTAAATGATTCTGAGTTGGAGGAAAGTGGAGAAAATAAAATGTTTAAATAAGAACAAGAATGGAAAAGGGTAATAATAGCACCCATAAGGGTAGGTTGGCTATTGTCAGAAAAGTTTGAAATTAAGAAACACAGAATCTTTTTTTTTTGTTTTGTTTTTTTGTTTTTCTTTTGGTTTTTTTTTACTTTAAAAAAACCATCAGGGTAAAGAAGTCTAGAAACCCCTGAAGGACCCAGCTCAAAGGATTGTCTATCCAAAACCATAATACAACAAAATCATACAAAGATAAAAGAAATATAATAGCAAATGATGACATACCTTTATGTATAGCTTTCATGGCGTATCTTTATACTGCGCGCCATAAGTGCAGTAGTGACATATTTTTTATACTGCATATCACCAGTGCAGTAGACACTCACGTCCGTTTATTCGAAAAAAAGAGAAAGAAGAAACCATCGTGGGTTTCTATCCTAGGTTTGGAACCTGGAGAACTCACACTTAGGCTCGTAACATCAACAAAGAAGTTAAAATCTGAAACCTATAATGTCTAAGATCCAGAACGTCCCATCCCAAGGCGCTGAGATCCTCTTCTAATAAAGGAGAGGATCAAGCTCAAATGTCTCATACGCTTTAGCAGCCGCGGGTTACTTCTCACTGATAACCAGAGTGGGACGCTTCTACCTGTCCATCAACTCCACAGTGCCTAGATGGTAAACATCGCGTTATGGAGTGTGGCTCTCTACAGAGCATGGTACACGAACCTTTTTTAAGGACCAGCATGCAAAGGTCCACCCGAGTCAATGATGGGTCAGGCAAAGGCTGGGGCTCCACAATTAATTAAAGCCATGGTACTCCTTTCGGATTGCCCTTATTCAAACATTTTTTTTAAAGAAAACATAAAGAAGAAGAAGATAATATGTACAAATTGTTGTGGATATGGCTCACATTTGCCTCTGATTTCATGTCCAGTAACAACTTAAACACCTTCTATGAGTCGATGATAAACTTCCCATCCAATTTCATTATAAATTGGCAAATATGGTCTTTTAGAGTCAGATTCCCAAGACTGTAGCGTTTTTCTTCATCCTTGAAGTGATTTCAAAAATTACGAAGTTCAAGATGCACAAATCCACAAGAATGTATCTCAAGAGTCAATAAGATATCATCTAATGACTCCTTACTCAGTCCATTCTTAATGAAGAAAATTTTATCTTCTCTGTTTGTGGAAACCAACCCCAAAGAACGACATTGCTTGTTACAATTTCATCGTGCACATTTGTGACAGACTTGTAATCTTTTTACTCTTCTCTTTTTAGAATACGAACTTCTTCCAAGACCTGACATGTATGAGTCAAATGAAATTAAAGACTCACCTGTTAGTCGGACCTTTGCTTTAATTATCTAGCGAACATCTTCTAGCATACCCTTGTGCATTAACAATCTCAATTTTTCACATCTAGTTTTGTAGATTTTTGTCAGAACATTTTGAGGGAGGGAAGAAAAATATTTCCTTAAATTTAAGAGAATGACATTCATTTTAAATCAAGATCGGCTTAAATTGTTATTCAAACAAATCAATATATAAAGTACCAGGAGTAATTTTAACTAAACGACTAGAATTTGAATCACGATACCAATTAAGCATAAATAAATGACTTAAAATAGAAAAAATAATGTATTAGTCGATGGTTTACACCAACCACTAAATATTAACAAGGATGTGGTATAAACCAATCACCCAATAAATATTAATAAGTAAAAATTTAGATGACCGACAAAGTAAAAAGTTAGATAACTGATAAAGTAAAAAGTTAGATAATTAGAGAGTTAATAATTAGTAAGTTAGAAAGTACAGAAAGTAAAATATAAAAAATAAAGTGCAGAAAGTAAAGTGCAAAAAGTAAATTGCAGAAAATAAATTTAAAATATGAAAACCGAGAGAGGCAAGAGCCCCACTAGAGCCTAAGCAAAAGAGAAGAGAAGAAGAAATATTATTTCATTACGTTAGAAAGTAATAATAAATAAGAAATTAAAAAGTTAGAGAACGAGAAAATAAATGATGTAAATTAGAAGTTAGAGTGCGAGAAAATATAAGTTAGTAAACAAAAATAAATGACATAAATTAAATGTTAGTAAACATAAATAAATCACATAAATATAAAAGTTAGAAAGTTATTATGTTAGCAAGTTAATAAGCTAGCAAGTTAGTAAGTTAGATAGTTAGAAAGTTAGTAAAGAAACCGAAGGACCAGCAAGCTGATCTTTTGCTCCGCTGAGGGAGAAGAGAGAATAGATTTTATTAAAGAATAAGAAATTCAATAAATTAAAACTTCAAATCAAGTCACTGGTAACGGCGCCAAAAACTTGATGCGGATTAAATAATGCAAACCCAAGTGCTGGTTGTCTCAAGTAATAAATTCTAGGGAGTCCGAGGTCATTCCACAGGGAATTGATGAAGAAAAATTAATTGAAGTAAGAAAATGATTTGTCACAACACCAAAAGTAATAAAATTTGTTCATAAATGAAAAACGATTTGTTTGGGTTATGAGATCCACTATTGGTAATAAATTAGAGGTAAGATTATTTCTCTTTATAACTCAATTGAAATCTACACATAAATGAAGTTCTAATCGGAAAATATAACATTCAAAGTTTAATTATATATACAATTATATTATGATTTCTTTAATTATCTATCAACAATTGTAAGTGAGCTCAAGTATTCACTGTGTCAATCCTCTTATCTATAATAAATCAAGATCTCCACTATACAAGGAAAGTTTCTAAATTGATTGGAAACAAAATACAACACATATAATGTCCACTTTATAATATATCATTTAAGCACAAGAAATAGAATAATCTTATCTTATTTCATTACTAAGAGCTTCACTCTTTCACCCAAGTAAAATAAAAATTAAGTATTCATAATCAAGAAAAAAGAAAGAGAGTAGAAAAGAAAGATGAACATAACTTCAAATTAGAATAAAAGAAAATTACAAAAAAGGAAGACAATATACAAGCATGAACATAATTTCTCCTTAATAATCAGCTAATAGAACCTTTTATAGAGGATTAGAGATACAAAATGACAAGGGGACTAATTAATGAGTGGGTGAGGAATGGGTGGATGAGTGGAAAATGCCAAATGGTGAGTTGGTGAGTGGAAAATTATTGAGATCCATTTCTAGATGAGCAAATGTGCTTCACCTTCTCATTCGTCATATTATCTCCAATGATCCTCCATCACCACTATCCATATGCCCTTAGTCGTCTGTGATCTGGCGTCAACTATGACCCTCATCTGATTTAGGCTCAAATCTGAAAAGGAAACCCCAATCGTTGTCTGTTATCATCACAAGTTAGAGATCATTGTCAGCACCCAACGACGGTTGGTTTCTTGTAATTGCCACATGGCCCTTTGTTGGCGTGACTCCAATGGTTGTAGATGGTTGCAGATCCAGTGGTTGTAGATCTGACACAGATGGTGCTTCACGGTACGGATGGTTCCAGATCTGGAGCAGTGGCTGTAGATCTGGCACGAATGATGCTTCATGGTGCTTCACGGTGGTTGTTCCAAGTGGTGGGGATGAAGTTCTTGGCAGAGAAGGAGAGGTTTGGATTGAGAGAGATGAGGTTGAGGGGTAGTGCGAGAAGAAATATCATATCAGGTCTTATCATGAGATGAGGGAGATGATATTGTTATCAGGTTAGAGTAGAATAAAAATGCTTGACCTGATTTGATTATACTATCAAGTTAAACCACCAAACACTTGATAAGACTTGATAGTATTAACTAATACTATCAGATCCTCCTTATCCTCTCCACCAAAAGCAACCTTATGTTTGCTAGTGGTTAACTAAAATTGTAGGAATCATTCATTTAGCTGTAGTCATAAATCGTGGTTAAATGCCCAAAATAATCGTGGCTAATTGTTTAAAATTTTGTAGTGATTGTTATTATTAGTAGTATATAAAATTATTAAATAAAAATGATAACATAGAACAAAATTGAGATTAATTTTCAACATTATATTTATCTATATTTGAATTTTTTTAACAAGTATATTTATGATTTTAACTCATTCAAAATAATCATATATATATATATATATATATATATATATATATATATATATATATATATATATATATATATATATATATATAACTTTCTTAAACCCCATAAAAGCATCTAACTTTCTTAAATAACCCCATAAAAGTATCTATTTCCTTCAAAATAGGAAATTATTTATAATTAATATTCAATGACTTTGAGTTCAATCAAATATCAGGCATTAAATATACTTAAAACGATACTAAAATATAAAAGTTTAATCAATATTAATACAAAAAATTTGTTTTGTGCTATATAATACAAAAGTTAATAGTGGTTGCATGAACTAATAATTAATGTAACATCCCAAAAATCCCATATCTCTTAAGCAATAACTTTGACAGTTAACAGAATTTTACTATTTAGTAATTTTTGGATACTGTAAAATTATTTTGAATATTCCGTCAGCATATTTGATCGTTTTGAGTGATTTACTACGTGTCAGGAAAATAAAAATTTTCGGGCCGGGTAAAACTTTACGTAATTTAATTTTTACCGTTAGGTAATTATTTTACGTAATCTGATTTAATTTTTATACGTTTTCTAATTTTTGTGATTTTATGGATGATTGTGAAAATTTTTACTGTATGTGGGCCCAGGTGACCTTACGTGGGCCCAGGTGGGTCCCGCAAAGCAAAAATTTTTTTACGCATAAAAAAATTTGTACTGTTTAGACGGAGACAGGGATCTTACTAAACCCGAATCAGGAAACAGCTTTTAAAAATTTTTTATCTTGTGTTTAGATCTTGTATTAAATTTATCGGATGATAAAAATACAAGAATATAATCTTTTGTGGGGTTTTTAGCAGATAAAAATAAATATTATTGTTAAGTCAACATTAGTGGTTATGACAACTTTTGACGGACCAATAGGAAGCAAGTCTTCTAATATTGAAGACTTGAATATCAACTGTAGATTTAATCAACGGTAAAGACTTGATCTTGATTTAATCAACAGTGTAGGATAAGTTTAATAAAATGGCTATGACCATTTATAATCATTGGATTTAGAATTGATCAAGGGTGAAGATTTGGTCTCAAAAAGTGACAAAGACCATTTATAACCATTGGATTTAGAATTAATCAAGGGTGGAGATTTGGTCTTGTAAAGTAACAAGGACCATTTATGACCATTTGATGTAAATTTAATTAATGGTGAAAATTTAGTCTTAAAAAGTGACAAAGACTAATTATGACCCTTGGATTAAAAGTAAGAAGGAGCAATCTTAACCCTTAATTTTTGGAGACACATCCAATGACTAGAATTTAAAGGAGAAAGATCCAATGCATTAATCAATGGTTAGAAATGGTCATAACCATTGAATTAATCAATGGTTAGAAATGCTTCAAATGGTGGCAAATAATGAAGACAACTTTATTGAATGCATTATGAAGAGAAGGTGATGGTTTTGGAGTGTTTAGAAGACAAAGAGACATGCCTTTATGTCATTTTTGCATGTCTTGGTCAAGTTAGACATCATAATGGCTTACTTTTGATTTTTTGCACTCCAAGGAGAATGCTTGAAGGGGGGGCACGGTTTTGGTGCTGCATGAAGGAGTTTGGAAGACCATAATTTCATGCTTTAGTCATTATTGTCTTCCTTGGTCTTCATTGATTCATTTTCAAGAAGGAAACTTAGAAAATTTTCTCTCCATCTCCTTTCTTCTCTAGATTTCGGCCAAGCCCTCCAAGAGCACCTTCCATCACTCAAAAATTTCATCCAACTTGATTTTCTAAACCTAAACATCATTCTAAGAACATCTCTAGTTATGAGTTTTTCCAAAATCATTCATCTTGATCTTCAAATTCAAGTTTCAAGTTTCTATCAAAAATCAAAAATTCCATCTTTGTGCTTCAAGAGAAACCATTCGGTCAAGACACTCAAAATCACTATCCAATCTCTTTTATTTTCATCCAACCATAGATCTTGAATCTCCATGATATTCTAAGCAACTTTCATGTTGAAGATTTCTTTTAAATCATTCATCTTCAAGGAGTTTCTTCAAGATCAAAGTTATTGGGTTTTTGAGGTGAAGTATAAGGAAACTTCATTTTCTTCTCTCTTTTTCATGATCTAAACCATGTTTGATCCATGGTTCCTCTTAATCAAGCTTGATATGTTAATTAACTTGTATTTTGTTTTGTATTTGAGAAGCCCTTGGTGGTGAAGGACTTGGAAAAAGAAACAAATCAAGAAGCTTTGGAGGATCTTCAAGAGGTAAGAGGAGATCCATCTCACCAACCAAGCATGGTGGTGAGAGATGAGTATTTTATTTGATGGATGTAGAATCCATGTGAGGATTCATATCCATGGTCATGTAATTAATTTGTGGGTGTTTATGAGCTTTGATTAATTTTCTATACTTGATATGCTTTGCATGATTTTATAGCTTTGATGATATGCTTGATATGCTATACATGCTTTTATGGCTTTGATGGTATGCTTATATTATTTATGATGAAATATATATGTATCTGCCATGATTTGATGATGGAAAGAAAATCAATTTTTGGCTCCAATGGCCAAAGAATGACTAGGATTTTGGCACCCAAGGTTAGGGTTTCATGTTGAAATTTTTCAAGAATAAGGTAATTAATTTTTGATCCCTAGAACATGGTGAATTTTAGTCAAGACACCTCAAGATAGGTGTTTACAAAATTAATATTTTCTTGAATGATGAAAATGGATGTTTAGAAAAGTAAGGAAAATAAACAAAGAGTTTATTTTTCAAAGAGTACATGAATACGGTTTTAGAAGGATTTTTATTGATTTATTTGGTGTAAAAAGTTTCTAAGTGTTTTACTAAACATGATATTTAAATGAAAATAGCAATGATAATTTTAAGGATTTGCAAAGAAAGTGAAAAAGGATTTGTAAAGAAAGTAAAAATGAATTTGAACAAATGGGTTTGGTTTTAATGACCATCGGTATTTTGGTTTTGAAAACAAAGAATTTTTAATGGTTTTGCTTGTGTAAAATCATATCAATTTAGAAGGAAAAATGTTTTGATGATTTCAATAGTCATGTCCACGTCTTAGAAGGTTTGTAATGCCTTGATTTTATAAAATAAAGTAATTTTCAAAGTAGAAATATAGTTTGGTTTAATACAAGGATTTTGGAAAGGGAATCAGAGTGTTTTATCACTTGAGAAAATTTTGTAAACAAAAAGCACAGAGAGGTTGAAAATGTTTTAACTTCAATTTATTTTGAAGAGAATTGATTTTAAAATTGATTTGAGAAAAATGGAGAATATAATAGTATTTTGAGAATTCACTAAACGTATAACTTATTTTCGAGTTTTAAAGTACGTTAGAACATGTTAAGTTTTGAAATATTGATTTATATCAATGAAAAAGTGATTTTGTGAATTATATTTTGAAAAATAATTTCTTGAGTAAAGAAATGTGGAAAAATATTTTCTTGAGTAAGAAAATATATTAAATGAAGTATAAAGTTATATTATTTTGAGAAAAGTTGAAAAGGAATTTTTGAAGGTTAAGAAATATTTTCTGTAATGAAATTGTGATGAAAAATGTTTTACGTATCTTAAAAATGTGATTTTTAAGCTACACAATTTTGAAAAATGTGTTAAAAATGATATTGATTTATTTAAGTCCAAAATAATGTTTGGAATATTGAGGAATATTTTATGTGATTGAAAAATGTTGAAAAATATTTTACGTATCTTAAAAACGATTTAAAATACTGATAAATTATTTCTACGCGATTTGAAATATAGTAAAATATTTCTACGTGATTTGAATTACGTTTAAATATTTTGAGAATGATAGAAAATGATTTATGTGACGTAAAAGAATGATTTTTAAGTTACGCGATTTTGAAACAGTGGAAAAATATTATGTGATTTGAGAAACGTATATTTTTACGCGTTTGAGAAAAACGTTGAAAAATTAGTATGTGGTTTTAAAGTGCAACAAAAGAGTTGCAGTATTTTGAAAACGTAACAGAAATGTTACGAAATTTTGTAAACGTAATAAATAGTGTTGTTACAGTATTGTGAAAACATTATAAAAATGTTTTGGAATTTTAAAACGTAACAAAAGTGTTACGGTATTTTGAAAATGCAACAGAAGTGTTGTGGTATTTTGAAAAAGTAACAGAAGTGTTACGATATTTTGAAAATGTAACTGAAATGTTTTTGAATTGTGAAAACGTAACAGAAATGTTACGCGATTGTGAAAATACGGCAAAAAGTATTTTATAACTATGAAAACATGATAACATGATTTTGTTATTGAAAAATACAGTATGATTACTGTAGAACCAGTGTCCATACACTGTTTGTGAAAATGAAGTATTTCGCCTGTGATTGGCATTTGGAGTATTTGGTGCATTTTATATGCATTGGAAAGAGATGCATATGATTGGATTTGGTGCATTGTATGTGCACTGGAAAAATATCCGTTGAGGCATATGATTACACTGAACAAATGAAATTGAAAAGATTTGGCCCATTGGGGTTGGACTTGCACTGATATATTCGTGCATTGTATAAAGTATAGCTAATAAGCTATTTTGGCCCTTGTGGTTGAAGAGGGAATGAGAATTGATAATGAGGTCTATGATGGATCTTGGGGGCGTCGAGGCACGGCGGTCGACCAGTGGATAGCTGGCGAGTACCCTGTGCCACTTGGCGATGCAGTCCGTTGCAACGCATTGACGATACCCGACAAGAACACGATTCTTTTCTACAACTGGGAGATTGTCTTTGGGCTAAGACTGACAATTAACCAGAGCATTCTTCTCGAAATTGTGAAAACCTCCATGGAGTTGTTTTTGAAAAACTGAGTCTATGTGTACAAGCATGAAACTAAGCATTTATATCTTATGATATATTAATTGAGGAATATTGGCTATGACAATTGTTTTGAATACCTGGATGATGATGATGATAATTAGGACATTATCGTAATTGTTGTTATGATAATTGAATTGATAAATGATTTGATGATGATAGTTGATTAATTTTAAATATATTATTGGAAGTCTGGTATGATATCTCTGTATGATATTGCTGTTTGTGTTATCTCTGTGCTGCCATGTTGGTACTGGTGTAGGTGATCTCACCTCTTTGTTATGTTGTTTTATTGTGTATGTATAAAAAAAATATAGAAGGATCGAGTTGTCTTAGACATAACGGGCGGTAGCTGTTCTAAGATTGGTGACAATAATAAGGAGTGAACATTCAGGACTCGAAGGTGTACAGTGTTGACAAAGAGCAGATGAACAGATGTCTGATGCAACAAGATGGATACACAACAGAATAAGTATGTTAAGTTTTAACGTTAGTGTTATACCGTGCTATTATGTAGAACGTGTCATAGGGTTACTACTGTTAAAAAAAAAGAAAGTCTGTTAATTTTATATTTCTCTTCAAATTGTTAAATATTAATTGGTGTCAATGTTGTATATGAATCAGTTTCAATATATTTTTCAGTATTACTTATAAATTACAGTAAGTTTATATTTCAGCAAGAAAGAAATTTTTAAACCCACGTTTTTAACTCAAACTTTTTATAAAAATATTTTCAGATTATGAGTCGGAAGTCAGACATGTGATATCCTAGGGAGGATGTTACAATTAACAATCATAGAATTGTAGATATAACAAAATCCATTCAACTAATGTTAAATTTTTAATTTATTTAATATTTATTGGTTAGTTTTCATTTGAGTTTAAAGTTTTAAAAGATGTTCATTTGTAACAAAAAATCAAATAGTCATTTGATGTTAATATTTATTTTAAAAAACTATTTAATATTCATTAGAGATTAAAATGACTATTAATAATATTTTAAATTATTTACACTAAATTTGCGTCTCATTTAAATTTTGAAAAGATATTTAATATTCATTTGAATTCTTACATTAATTTTAATAGATAATTATCTATCTATTATATTATAATACTTTTTATTTGTGACTAGATATTAAAATACTTAAAAGAGTAGAAAGAATGAATTAAGGAATTATCAATTATTTTAAGAAATTAAAAAAATAGTATCATTGTTTTAAGAAACCAATAAATAAACTTAATCAAATCTTTGTTATTTAGGCTAAAAAATATTTTATTAATTAATAAATTCAATCAATCAATCAATTATTATTATTATTATTATTATTATTATTATTATTGAATTCAATCAATCAATCAATCAATTATTATTATTATTATTATTATTATTATTATTAATAAATTCAATCTGTAACACCCCAAACTCTCTATTTAATGTATTAATTTTGATAGCTAATGTAATTCTACCTGCTTGTTTAGTGATTTACGTGCAGATTGTAAAATTATTTTGAATATTCTATCTGTATATTTGATTGTTTTGTGTGATTTACTCTGTGTAAGGAAAATAATAATTTTCGGGCCAGAAAATGTTTGCGTAATTTAATTATTACTGAAAAGTCTTAATTATTTTACGTAATCTGATTTGATATTTGTGAATTTTTTAATTTTTATGATTTTGTGGATGATTATGAAAATTTTTACTATTTGTGGGTCCCGGGGATGTATGTGGGCCCAGGTGGGTCCCGCAAAGTAAAAATTTTTCTACGCATAGAAAAATTTGTACTGTTTAGATGGAGACAAGAGATCTTACTAAACCTGAATCCGGAAACAGTTTTAGAAAATTTCTTTTATAGTGTTTTGTATTGTATTTAATTATCGGGGGATAAAAATACAGTAAAAATATTTTTTTGTATTGTTACAGCAGATAAAAATAATAATTAAACTGCTTGGTCAACAATAGTAGTTATGACCACTTAAGGACTTTGAATATCAACCGTTGATTAAATCAATGGATGTGATTGATCTTATAAAATGGTTAGGACCATTTATAACCGTTGGATCAAAATTAAATCAAGGGTAGAGATTTAGTCTTATAAAATGACTATGACCATTATCAACCCTTGGATGTAGATTTAATCAATGGTGGAGATGGATCATTAATGACCATTGGATTTGGATTTAGATCAATGGTGGAGAATTGGTCATCAAAAATGACTACAACCATTTTGGACCCTTGGATGTAAGGTTTGAAGGTGTAATCTTGACCCTTCATTTTGGAGACACATTCAATGGTTATGATTGCAAGCCAAAAATGATCCAATGGCTCAAATAAAGTCTTCCATCTATAACCTAAACCTAATAGTTATTTTAATCCAAACCATTCTTTTAATCAAGGGTTAGGATGGCTTAGAATAATGGTTATGAAATTTGTCATATTTTTATGAAGCATGGAAGGGGGGACGGTTTGGAGATGCAAGGGAGAGGGGAGACAACTTTGAGTAGGCTTTTTAGGCCAAAGGAAAAGATGAAGGCAATTATCTATCACTTTTTCCATTATTGCAAGTTTGCATGCAAAATAACTTAGCAAAAATTCTCTCATTTTCTCTCCAAGAAGCAAGCTACGGCCACCACCTCCAAACACACCTTCCATCACTCAACAATTCTAAACAACCATATTCTTGAATCCTTTCATCATTCTAAGAACCTTTGTTGTTCACACCAAGTTCTAATTCTTCTATCTTGAAGGACTTTTCTCAAGATCAAGCTTTAAGGTTTTGAAGTGAAGCGTAAGGAAAACTTCATTTCTTCTTTTCTTTTTCATGATTCTAAACCATATTTGATCCATGGTTCTTCTTATTCAAGCTTGATATACTAATTTTCTTGTGTTTGTTTCATGTTTAAGAAACTTGTGTTGGTGGAGATCTTGTTCAAAATACAAAGCAAGGAGCTTTAGAGGATCTTCAAGAGGTAAGAGGGAGATCCATCTCACCAACCAAGTATGGTGGTGATGGATGTGTTTTCTATTTGGTGGTTGATGAATCCATGGGAGGATTCATATCCATGTTATGTAATAATTTGTACGTGTTTATGTGCTTTGGTTATTTGTTTATATTTGTTATGATTTGCATGATTTTGCATGGTTCTATTGCTTGTGTGATATGCTTATAATATGCATGATGATGTATGTTAAATATATTATGATGGATGCATGTTGAAATAAGCAATTTTGGCTCCAAAAGCCATGGAGGAGTTCATGGTTTTGGGCTTCCAAAACTAGGGTTTCTATTGAAATTTTTCAAGAACAATGGAGTTAATTTTTGGTCTTTAAACTTAAGCAAATTTTCGGCAAAGACACCAACCAATTTGGTGTTCACAAAATTATATTTTCATGAATGATAAAATTGAATGATTTGAGAAGTAAAGAAAATAAACAAAAGGGTTTGTTTTGCAAAAAGAATGCACACAGTTTTGAGTTGTGTTTTCATGAATTTATTTTGTGTAGAAACAAGAATGGAATTTATTTAAGTTAGAAGAAAAATATTTCATGGTTTCAATGGCCATCTATAAGGTTTTGATAATTTATAAAAAAATGTTTTGATATTATAAAATACAAGAATTTTCAAATAAGGATTTGGGAAAGGGACTTAAAGTGTTATCAATTAAGTGAAGTGGAATTTTCATAAATAAAAGAAAAAGGAGATTGAAAGTGTTGAACTTCAAATTATTTTAAAGATAATTAATTTTTAGAAGTGATTTAGAACTATAAAAGAAAATGTTTGTAACTTAAATTTACTAACGTAGAATTTATTTATTGGATTTTGGAAAACGTTAGAAAATTTAAAGTTAGAAACTGTAGTTAAATTAACTAAATGTGATTTTGTAAGATTAAATCAATAAAAAGTGATTTTGAGAAAATATATTACGGAAAAGATTTTTGACTAAGAATAAGAAGGGAATAAAGTAAGAAATTATATTATTGTAAGAAAAGTCCAAAATAATACTTTTTTAAAGTTAAGAAATATTTTACTTAAGGGTAAAAACGGTGAAAAACGATTTACGTAACTCAAAAACGCAATTTTTAAGTTATGCGATTTAAAAAATGTTAAAATATTTCTACGCGATTTTTAAAGCGTTTAAATATTTTACACGACCGAAATGTTGTAAAAAAATCGCTATGCGATTTAAAACCAAAAGAATATTTTTATGCAATTTAGAATACAGTAGAAAATAGTTACGCGATTTTTAAACGTAATAGAAAATGTTACAAATCATTGTTTACGTAACAAAATATTACGTGACTGTGAAAACGTGACAAAAATATTTTGCGAATGAGAAAAACACGGTAATGTGATTTCGCTGTTCATTATACAGTAAACTTTATAGTTAAAATCAGTATATGAATACTGTATAAGAAATTGAGAAGTTTGCCTGTAATTGACGTTAATACACGAACGTAAAACAATATTTGAACCTGGTATGAGAAATTATGTGATTTACCTTTGGTTGGTAATTGATGCATTACATATGCATTGAAAATGGTCCGATGGACTGTATATGGCTAATTGCCTAGGAGAAACGTACACCTCTTGAGTGGGTGCGATACGCATAGTGTAGGTCACTCGTTGACCTTGGGGGCATCGGGGTACGGGTTGCTTGCAATGGACAGTTGGTAGCTCTTTTGTACCGTGGGTTAGACCGATGCAACACACCGATAATCCGGATCGAGACACTATTCTTAATTGAGATCTGACAAAGACTATCGTGTATGTGCTAGATGTGCAAGATATAATTATAACATTTGGTCTGAGGCACGTGGTACCGACAGATCTTTTCGATCAATTTATCCAACCTGAGTTTAGCTCCATGGAGTAGGAAAATCGAGTCTATGTGTTCATGCATTAACATAAATGCTTACATCTGTGAGACATAATAGTTGTGAAATATTGATTATGACAATTGTATTTTTTTTAAATATCTGCTTAGTGTAGATGACATTTCTTTAATTATTAAATGTTAATTTTGATTGATAATATATTGTTGCCAAATGTATAATATGACGTGTTTATATGGTATGCTGTTATGTTATCTCTGTGCTATCATACTAGTATTGGCGTAGGTGATCTCACCTCTTTGTATGTATATTTGTATATTATATTTATAATTGACTGAAGACGTTGAAAAAGAAACAGTACTAGAAGGAGAAGAAGAATTACTTCTCACGTATGGGAACGCAGAATTTTGAGAAGATGGAAATGCCCAGCTTCCTAGGATATGTGACGTTACAATTTCGCGGAGGCCCGGAGGCGTGGCATGTTCATTTGGATCGACAATGTATATTTTATATAGGGGATCTGAACATTACCTACAATAGGCTTTAACAAGGGAACCCCTACTTTAGTGTCAATATTTATGTACAGTTAGAGTTTCCACTATCCATTAGGCAGTATTGGGGAGCCTACTACCGTACTCCTAGTGCGATAAGTATCGTGTCGTCTGCACGAACTAGGGGTGGGCATGGTTCGGTTCGGTATGAAAAATCGAACCGAACCTATAAAGAGGTTCAGTTCAAAAACCGAACTGGTTTCTTTTTGGATCTGAACCAGTTTTGGTTCGATGAACAGGTTTAGAACCGGTTCTGAACCGGTTAAGAACCAGTTTAGATTTAAACCGGTTTCAAAACCAGTTTGGGTTTAAAACCGGTTCAGAACCGATTTGGAGAATCGGTTTGGATTTAAAAAATTGGTTCAGAACAGGTTTGGACTTAAAACCGGTTCAGAACCAGTTTGGACTTAGAAAACTGGTTCAGAACCGGTTTGGAGTCCACGCAAATAGTGTGCATCCCTCTCTTTCTCAATGAAAGCAAGCCCTTTGTTGTACTGTGGATCCCTTAACAAAGAGTATCCACTGCAACACAAAATCATACAGAAACTCAGACTACAATTTCATCTCACAGATATTTACTCAAAGTCTAAAACCCATCCCTTCCCAAAATGGAAAATAATAATATTAAAAACATAATAATAATAACAAACAACTTAGCTAAGTAAGAATGAAAAAAGAAACAAAAACGAAGAAAAGGAAATCAACTGTTAGAAAGACTTAAAAATACTAATGATCAAAAATCAGCATTAGCAATCCCATATGCTACGTTTGGATAGGATTTACTTAGATTCACAAGTTCAAGGAAGTAACCAATATAAAAAGTCTCAAATATAGTCCATAACTAATTGAAGCCATGAAGATCAAAAAGCTGAGAAAGTATGCAAAATTTGAAACGTTAAACTGCTTGTGACTACTGACCTGGCAACTGAGAAAGTCCACGGGGTGACAAGTTGGTCCTCGGTGGCGCGATCCTCACCGTAGACATCCTCACCGCCGCCACTGACGGTGGATCTTGGGCTGAGATCAAGCACTGACTCAGTAACTGGAAAGAGAATTTTACTTGACCACACGACAATGAAAGCATGAAGATAATAATAATCCAAGTCAAGCGAAGAAAAATCAGCAAGTGGCTGTGTCGTTTTCAATTTGAGAAAGAGAATATCAAACCATGTGAAATTGACAAAGAATAACTACAGTGGTTAACGTACTTCTACTTCATTACAGTGAATGGAGAAGTCAGCCTCCCAAAAAAGCACAAAAAATAGGTGTTTGCAGCAATTAACAACTAAGTAATAACAACTCAGTCCAATACACAATTATCCTAAGATATAAAATAGCAGTAAAACAAAAACAAGAAAATATATCCCCTTCAATCATCAAGAGAAATAGCAGAAGAACAAGGAACATCTCTTGGAGAAACCATCTCTGCAAAAAAGTAGAACAACATCTCATTACTGATGAAAACATAATATAATAAGCAATAAGTAATAACATAAATGTGGAACATTAATATTAACTTACCTCGCTCAAATCTCTTAAGCTGCTCAAAGTCATCTTTAGAAAGCAATGAGAAGGGTGTTCCTTTCAGCCAATCTTGTGTGCAGACAAGTGCTTCTACCATTTTAGGTGTTAGGGAACTACGATAAGGATCAAGCACCCTTCCTCATGTACTAAATGCTGACTCAGAGGCTACAGTGGAAACAGGTATGGCTAGCAACTCCCGAGCGATGTTTGCACGGATCGGAAATCGACTTGAATTTAGCCTCCACCAACTTAGAATATCCAAGTCTGAATTGGTCTCTAAATCTTCCTTCAAATACTTCTTTAGCTCAGATTTGGCATTAGATTTGCACCCGGTTGATTTTAAAAATTGATTCCAACAATAAGGATCATCATCATCAGTTTCAACAACTTGTGCTTCTTGTGTATCACTTTGAGACCCCCCTCCTGACTATTATATTCCTCAAAAAGTGACTCCAAACAAGAATCCAACTTATCTTGCAATTTAACCGCCTCGTCCAAATCAAATATCTGATTAATTGACCAATTGACATATCCTTGTTTATACCTAGGATCAAATACAACAGCAATTAACAACAATAAGTTTAGATCATTGGGATTTCCCCAATATTTGTCATATTTCTTCTTCATCCTTTCAGCCATCATACTTACACTTATATCCTCGGAGCCACAGGATTGGAGGATCCTCTTCCCAATTCCAAATACCTCTTGCATATATATATTGCTAGTAACATAAGAAGTACCAGAAATGCGCAAAGTAGCATCATAGAAGATCTTCAAAAATGGTAAAATTAAGCAAGCATAATCCCAATCTTCATATGTAGGCACACCCTTTCCGTTTTTTAACTCATCAATATATTTCTTGTCTAGCATCTCAAGCTCCTCAAATGTATTTCGGTGCTTCAAAGCTGCCTCCAACATAAGATAGGTCGAATTCCACCTAGTTTCAACATCTAAGCAAACTAGACCCTTATATTCAATCTTCTCCTGCTCAACACATGCCTTGAATTTATTTAATCTAGAAGGAGAAGATCTTATGTACTTCACTGCACCGCGGATTCTCAAAACAGAATCATCAATCTCTTTCAACCCCTCCTTCACAATCAAATTCAGAATATGCGCACAATAACGCATATGAATGTAATCTCCCTTCAGAACTAAGCTGTTCCACGATGCTAGCCTCCTTTTTAGGTGTTGAATCCCAACTTCATTTGATGAAGCATTATCAACTGTCAAACTAAAAACACGATTCAACTCCCAACGACTCAAGTGCACCTCAATAGTCTTGGCCATAACCTCTCCTGAATGATTTGTGACTTGGCAGAAATTCAGAATCTTCTTATGAAGCCCCCAATTATTATCAATGAAATGGGCAGTCAAACACATATAACTCATATTTTGACATGAAGTCCATGAGTCAGTAGTGAGGCAGACTTTTCGACAATGTTGCGAAAGAAACTTCTTCAAGTTCGTTCTTTCTGTATCCCATAGCGTGAAAATGTCACGCGCTAATGTAGTGCGTGAGGGGATACTGAATCTTGGTTGCAACACATTCGTGTACTTCCGAAAAGCTTCATTCTCCACAAATCGAAAAGGGAGCTCAGCTGCCACGAACATCTTCACAAGTTCATTCCGACAGGCTTCTTGGTCAAATTTGGCATATAAAGGAGAACAAACAACATGCCCTTCTGCGGTTGCCATTGAGGATGAAACCGTTTTTTGCCTTTTGTTTTCGTCTTTATCTGGATTATCCTTGCATCTCTTCAAATGAGTACGCATAGCACTTGTTCCGTTATCATACTTTATCAAGATACTGCAATAGTTGCATCTAGCTCTCTTATCTAAACCGGACTCTGCAGAAAAATGTTTCCAAGCCTCAGACCGATTTCTACGCCCATCAGGGCGAGGCGGTAACACACCAGCAGTGTCAGAGACAACTGGTGGAGTAGAAACCAAATGCTCTGTTGTATCCGAGACTGAAAAGTCATTCAGATCACCCATTGATGACATCTGTATGTAAAATAAGAAATCAATTATTAACCTCAACATCAATTATTTCCAAAATCTCCATCTCCTTCTTAACAAAAAAAAAAGGACAGCATTTAAACAACTTGAACTGCAACTAACCAGTTTATACTGCTATGGCAGCCATCCATGTACCTACACAGTCCAAAGCTACAGCTAATTCCTAAGTAGAAGTCAATCGCACAAGCACTAACACTAAGTAGCTCCCCCCAAGTGACTCGATGAAGACATAGCAGAAGAAAATCAATGAAGAGTTGAAGACGTTGATCAACGCAGAGAGATGAACGCAGAATGGGAGATGAACGCAGAGAGAAGAACAATGAATAAAGCGCAATCCAGATCGGGAATAGATTATGAGGTGCGAACTGAATGGAGTGATGGTAAGGTTCTTCATAGATGGTAGAAACTAGATTATCAATTTGTTACCATATCTTATAATTTTATAATTCAATAGGATTCATGAAAAAATAAATAGCCTTCTGATTCTCAAGACATGATATATAACTCAAAGTGACAACTATGCTCAGGAGTCGAAAAGTGTGTCTAATAAAATGAAAAACTTGCTAAATCCAAGTTTAAAAATGAATATAAAGTCATTCGATAAACAAAACAAATAAACTAAGTATGATAATTCAATGATGTGTCACCGAGGAGGAAAACAACATTAATGGAGTGCATACAAACAATAAACTGCACATTGAAAAGTGCAAATGTTTTCAGATGAAAGAAAAAGGATCTTATGGGTAGCAAAAGACCCAACCTAATAATTAAGAGTTAAAATTTAACAATATTTACATTTATAAATCCATTCACCTGTCTTCACCCTCATTTGCTTGATCATAATTAAGGTATCTCAAACAACATGCACCTATTAATCACATATTTCATATGGTAGTTGATGTTTAGCAGATGCTGGCAAGCTAAAAAATATGTTTTGATGTTGATTACATTTTCCAGATGAATATCATATAAATAAAATAGAATTACTGCAAGCAAAATTTTAATAAAAAAAGAGAAAAAATTGATTACAAGGTTGTAATCTTTGGATGTCGAAATGGATAAATGATGAACCGTAATACGAGTCAAGTGAGCACTACAAAGACTGCAGACAAGTCTATATTCAAAAGAAAATGAAAAATAAAAAATAAAAAAAATCAATACATTGCCTCCGAGTTTGATGAAAAATATCTGACACTTATTAAAACCAGTTAATCACACAATGAAACCCAAAATGTATTACAACATTTAATCAGTAATTGGGAAAGGTGCAAGATGCATATTATTGCATCAAAAGACATCTTAAAAACACATGACTGTAACAGAGACCGTATCATAGCATTTTGCAAACTTCTGATGGTTGTGGAAACATTCATCAGTTAACCCCAATTTAAAACATATAATAATCTTTATCTGTTATTAAATTGAACAAGCTCTTTATACAAAACGAGATTTTTCAAAGAAGGTAACGACCAATTAGCTTTCTTGGTAAGGATAGCCTAATTGCTACTCCAATATAAGTATATAGCAGAAATGCTTTAAGCTGAAATAATTTGCCTACAAATGAAGTTTCTCGACCATGACCAGATGTCTGCCAGTGTAAGTGTTGTGAATAAATGTGAACAAAATCTCTATGGCATCTTGGAAAAGCCAATCAAGAGAAGTTATTTGGCAACCCAGACTTTCAAATAGTATAAATAATGGCAACCCTTCATCCCAAACAGTTAAACTTGTTCAAGCTAAACATTTGACAACTATGAAGTGCCTAAAGCACTTTCTATTTCACATATACAGAAAACTCAAGAAACTTCAAAAAACTAACATCATATTCATCTAGCACCAAGCATAATCATAAACCTAGTAATGCATGAAGTCTTACCTAGGTTAGGAAATTGAACCCAACTGAGAAAACCCACAATCTAGCAAGTAGCAATAACCTGGTAGCAGGACAAAAAACACCTTAGCAACTGGAATTCGAGGGAAGCATAAGGAGAATCTAAGAGAACCTTACCAAAACGTTGCACACACAGACCATAGAGAAACGAACGATGGGGCTAATTCAACGAGAGTGAGAGACTAAAAAGCCGCACACGATCTTCAAACGAAATCAGCGAACGAGAAGCCACACGAGAACGAGAATTTGCAATGGTGAATCCCCCACACTTAGCTTTTTGCACTCCTGGGCAAAACTCAAGACCAAAATTTTACAATCAAGAAGAACAACCAAAGGTTCAAGGGATCAAAACATTCATGAGTTAACAATTCTCCACATCTCAAACCATCAAGCAAGGTATCTTCAACATGAATCGAGAATGATAGATCTTCACAAGATTCCCTCTCAATCTCTCAAGTGTTTAAAGGGTAGGTATTTCACTCAATTCAACCCATGAAAATTGCACTACCATAAGCTTGCTTATCTTCTACTTCTCCACTACTCAAAACACATGCACACACAAATCATGAGGACTTTATTCAAGGTGTAGTGAGGTCAAGGTAACAGGAGAGGATAAAATGGATATGAGAAGATAAATACCAAAGAGAATAAAAGCAAATGAGAGCTGAGTTCAAATAACAAGCATAAAAGTTCATCCCAACTCTAATGTATATCCCTTTACATATTCATTTCCCAATCCTTTTCTTTTTTTAAACACTTGGTTTTTTTTTCTTTTTTTGTCTTTCTTTTTATATATATGAACATAACTATATACATACATTTTTTTTCTTTTTGGGTACTTTTTTCTTTTTCAACAACCATTTTGTACACACACCCCCACACTTGTTCAAAAACTCATCCATTAACCAAGCTAATGTTCTTTTATTCCCTAAGGTAAAGTAAGAACACGATTTCTCATTTAAGGCACATGATGAGCTAGAAACAAGGAATGGTCAAATAAGCTCAAAGGGGTTAAGCAAAGGAAAATATACAAGGTTGGCGGGAATCGAGAATTTTCAAGAAATCAAAAGAGTGCTTGATATCATATTGAAAACAAGGTTGACTATTTGGTTAAACTAGCTAATTAAGAAAGAGGGCCTCAATCATGTTCATGCATGCAAGTGAAATGTAGCCTCAAAAAGAATCAAAGCAAGTTCTAGAGTGGTCATTAACACAAGTGAAAATCACACAAGAAAGAAGAGAATGGCATAAATGTTGAATCCATCCATTAGGCTCAAAATCTCACAAGGTATGCATCCATCAAACTCAATTCATCAATTTAATCATCCATCACCAAGCATATCGGTTCAAGAAGGGAGAAAAGTTATTCAATCATGCAATGAACCCCTTTTTTTTTTTTCTTTTTTTTCTTTGAATTTTTTTTTTTTTACAAAAAGAACATCTGAAATCTCTCCCCACGCTTAATATAACATTGCCTTCAATGTGAAAGAGAGATATAGAAAAGAGCAACACAACCCGATAAGAAGTGAATCAACGCCAAGCGTAAAAAACACACCGTTGTCGATCGCATCGACCCGAAAAGAAATCAAACAATAAAACTTTAGTACTAATTAGTTACTACCTAAAAAACTCCTTACTCGCCACCAATTAAGATGCGTCTCAAGAGTAAAATTACTCCTTACTCGCCATCACTAATTGATTTAATAAGTACATGACAATCATATCATACTTTCCAAACAAGACAACAATTTTTTTTTTTTTTTTTTATTTTTTTATTTTTTTTTTTTTTTTTTTTTTTATTTTTTTTTGGGTCAACTATCCTTCCCCCCAACTAAATCACAACATTGTCCTCAATGTTAAAATATAGATGAGTAAAGGACGAGAAGATATTACCTGTTGGAGAAAGTCGACACAAATTTAAACAGAAACAAGGTACCATAAAATCAAACCCATTAAAGATGAAGTCGCAGATCGGCTTTTGTTTCTTGTTACTTCCTTCGCGCGCTTTCGTTGACCAATCTATCCGAGCTAATACCTGATCAGGTACATACTCAAAAGCTTCTAATTTATCAATGAGCTCATCAATAGTGGAGGCAAGATAAGAAGTTGTCTTCTTCAAGGAGTGATAAATTTGTTCCATGACTTTGTCAAGAAAAGATAACAAAAGATCAAAGAAATTATTAACATTCAACAAACCAATGGGTCTATGGTGGATGTTTAGTTCGCCCAAGAGACAATTTGAAAAATTTCTTCTAAAGTACCAAATCCACCTGGTAAGACAATAAATGCATCGAATTGTCAACCATTGTTTTCATTCGTCCATGCATAGATGTTACCCGAATTTCTTCTCCAACTGTCTTTCCAAAGTGATGTTATTTTCACCAAAGGTTTAGGAATAACACCTAAAACCCGATCGCCTCCTATAGAAGCAAAGCAAGTGATACATGCCCCCATTAACCCACGACAACCTCCCCCATATACAAGATGAATATTCCTCGCACAAGTGATCGACCAAGAGTGCTAGCTGCGTTTACAAACTCTAATCCCTTCCCATAACTCGACCCACAAAAAACACAGACATTTTTGAGGTTACAAAAGAAGGCCCCATTCTATACTCTTCCTCCCTTTGAGTGTTTCGAGTTGAAGGAAAATGGAGAAAATGGAGTGTTTAAGTAGGAAAAAGAATGGAAAGGGAATAATTGCACCTATGAGGGTAGGTTGGTTGTTGTGTCGAAAAGGTTGAAATTAAGAAACACAGAATCTTTTCTCCTTTTTTTTTTTTTTTTTTTTTTTTTTTTTTTTTTTTTTTTTTATTTTTTTTTTTTTTTTTTTGTTTGACTTCAAGAAAACCATCAAGGTAAAGAAGTCTAGAAACCCCCCGAAGGACCCCGCTCAAAGGATCGTCGTACAAAAATCAAAATACAACAAAATGATACAAAGATAAAAGAAATAGAAAATGATGACATACCCGTATGTACAAAGTGTCCATGGCGTATCTTTATCTTTCCAGCGTCATGAGTGCAAAGAGACATCACGTCTCTTTTTTTTTTTTTTTTTGAAATTGTTAGAAAAACTTGATGAAAGATGAGTGTATACTTACTTAAGATTGGGATGGAGGTAGTCTGCTTCTTTCGGCTTTGTGCCAAAGCATTGTTGACCAAGATTTGATCCATTCAAGACCGGCGTAACATAGGGCTCCCAAAAGGGACAAGTGGCCATAATACGATTGGTCGCCTCACATGTGGAATACAATCTACCTTCTTTGTTTTTCAATTAAGAAAATTTGGATCGGGATGCATGCATTTCCCCATTCACGGTGTGTGTTACCAAAGCTAACCCTAAGAAGTATACATTTTTTTGTTTTGTTTTTTTTTTTTTAGAGATGACATGAAGAAGAAGAAGAAGAAGAAGAAGAAGAAGAAGAAGAGAAGATGATGATATGTACAGATTGTTGTGATTGTGGCTCACATCTTCCTCTGGTTTTACGTCCAAAAACGGCTTAAACGCCTTCTATGAGTCGGGGATAGGCTTCCCATCCAATTTTCTTATAAACTGGCAAACAGGGTCTTTTAGAGTCAGATTCCCAAGACTGTAGCGTTTTTCTTCATCCTTGAAGAGATTCCACAATTTAAGAATTTCACGATGCACCAATCCACAAGAATGCATCTCAAGAGTCGATAAGATATCATCTAATGACTCCTTACTCAGTCCATTCTTAATGAAGAAAATTTTATCTTCTTTATTTGCGGAAACCATCCCCAAAGTATGACATCGCTTGTTACAGTTCCATCGTCCACATTTGTGACAGACTTGTAACCTTTTTGCTCTTCTCCTTTTAGAATATGAACTTCTTCCAAAACCGGGCATATATGAGTCAAATGAAATTGAGGACTCACCTGCTAATCGGACCTTCGCTTCAATTATCCAGCGTACATCTTCTGGCATACCTTTGTGCATTAACAGTCTCAATCTTTCACATCGAACTTTGTATATTTTTCTCAGAGCATTTTGAGGAAGAGAAGGAAAATGTTTTCTCAGGTTTGAAAGAATGACATCCATTTTGAAGGAGAAGAAGGATTCAGTTATTTTGGGAAACTGAAAAATAAACCGACTTGAGAGTCACGGAGTACCGTATCCGCCACTTAACCGGCAACACAAAGAACTCAAGAACTTGATTTTCCAGGAATGGTTAAGTCTTTGTCCATTAACTTTACGCGCATTACCATTCCTAGGATCCTCAATATTTACGGCCCCAGAGGATACACGTGTTTGACAGCAAAAGAACCGCGCCACCTAGATCTCAATTTTTCAAGGAGTAGGTGCAGATGATAATCTCAAAGCAGAACCTTTTTGACCAATTTCCGCAACTTTTGCAAAAGGTGTAAATGAGACCTTGAATAAAGTAGGCCAATAAAATCCATACTGCAAGATTTTCGCAGTTGTTGTCGCTGAAGAAAAGTGACCTTCACATGCTTCCGAGTGACAAAATTTAATGGCACTACCTACCTTATTGTCGGGCACACAGCTGCTTTTTTTTTTTTTTTAGAGATTCAAATGCTTACAACCAACAAACAGATAAAAACATAATCTAAGGAACTAATGAAAACACAAAATAAAAAGGGATAAAGAGAGCAAATCTGGTTGGGTTGCCTCCCAATGAGCGCTTAGTTTATTGTCCTCAGCCCGACATGATGATACTTTCACTGCTCCTCATATTGTGGAAGGATGAGGGTCATCACTTCCATCTCTGCACTGTCAGGAAGTTCATGATATGGTTTGAGACGATGACCATTGACCTTAAATGTTTTGTCAGAATTTTCACTCCTGATCTCAACTGCACCAAAAGGAAAAACATTAGTTACCACAAACGGCCCAATCCACTTAGAACGCAGTTTACCTGGAAATAATTTGAGTCTTGATTGGAATAGCAGGACTTTTTGTCCTCTGTGAAATTTCTTTCTGGAAATCAATTGGTCGTGGAATGCCTTAGCTTTAGTCTTATAAATCGGGGCATTCTCAAAGGCCTCATTTCTTAGTTCTTCTAATTCCTGTAACTGGAACTTCCTTTGCTTTCCAGCACCTTCCAATTCCATATTAACTTGTTTAATGACTCAGTAAGATCGATGTTGCAACTCAACAGGCAAATGACAGGGCTTTCCATACACCAACCGAAATGGTGACATGCCGATGGGAGTCTTATAGGCAGTCCTATAAGCCCATAAAGCATCTTCAAGTCGAGTGCTCCAATCCTTTCTTGAGGGATTCACTTTGTCTTTTCAAGGATTGACTTAATCTCCGGTTGGACACTTGGTTTGCCCATTTGTCCGTGGATGGTAAGGAGTGGAAATTTTGTGCATTACTCCATATCTCTTCAATAGAGCATCAAAGGTTTTCTTTGCAGAAATGGGTCCCTTGGTCACCGATGATAGCCCTGTAGGGTCCCGAACCTGGAGAAAATATGTGACTTAACAAAATCTGCAACACTTTTAGAATCATCGATCGAGTGGCTTTTGCTTCCACCCATTTAGACACATAATCAACAGATAAAAGAATGTATGTGAAACCAAATGAAGGAGGGAATGATCCCATGAAATCAATACCCTACACATCAAAGAGTTCCACAAAAATGATCGGAGTCTGAGGCATTTGATTACGAGGACCAATATTACCTGTTTCTCGACAGCGGTCACAAGACTTACGAGAAGTTGTAAGCGTCTTTGAAAATTGAAGGCCAATAGAAACCACCTGTCAAGCACTTTATTGGTCTGTCCTTTATCGCCAAAGTGTCCTCCACATGCATAGGTGTGGCAAAAGGAGAGGATGGAGTGTGTCTCGAATCAGAATGCACCTCCTAATGACTTGATCCGCACAATGCTTCCATAAGTACGGGTCATCCCGATATAGTATTTACAGTTACTCCTTAATTTATCTCTTTGGGCCTTGTTCAAATCCTCCGGAAAGTCCTTAGTAACCAGGTAGTTAACAATGTCAGCATACCAAGGGATTATGGTGTTGACAACCATCAAATATTCATCCACCACTAGTATAGTGGTGAGTATTCCCGCCTGTCACGCGGGTGACCCGGGTTCGATCCCCGGCAACGGCGCCAAAATTCTGATGCGTGCGGATGTAGTGATTAAAATTAAGATAAAAATCAGTTGTCAGGCCCACCAGAAAATAAAAACCTTACAACTAGTTGTAGTTAGTAAGGGTCGATCCACAGAGAACCAATTCAATTAACACTATTAAACAATTCCCAATTTAGACTCTGATTAACAATAAACAAAAAGGGGTTTTGGAGTTTTGATGAACAATGAACAGCTTCAAAGATAACAATAAACAAACTGAAATCAACAATATAAGAAAATTGGTTAAGAGATTGAATCTACCACTAGATTTATATGATAATGTAAATCCACATATCCTTTTTATTCCAACATGCTCAATTATGTTTTTATGCAATTGTGATATTAAATCTCTGTTTTCCTTACGTGTTGGCCAATTTAGCAACCGCTCAAATCAACTCCTAATCACTGATTAGTCATAAAGCAACCGCTCTTACAACTATCCAACAATTGCATTAAGATTTAGAAAACCAATTACACTAAGGTCTAATCACACAGGGATTAAATTACTTAGAACATATATTTCTCTAGATCTAATACCGCAACACAAGCATAATAAACCCAGATCTACCACTTTTATAACGGCAAATAGCACAAAGATAATTATACCCACATGAACATCATACATCCCACTAGATCTACTACGCAACACGCGCATAATAAACCTAGATCTACTACTTTGAAAGTAGGAACAAGTACAAAAACCTTCATACCAACAATAGATTGAAATATATGAATAAAAACATAAGCTGTGTTGAAATAATCAAATATGCAAAGTTTACAACATTAATACTAGCGGTTTCATCACCCCCTTAACCAAGGGAGGTTTAGTTACACATAGCTAGAAAGAAATCACAAGAAAAACTATGAAGAAACAAGAAGAAACTATGAAGAAACAAGAAACTAAGAGAGAAAATGAAGGAGAGTTACATCTTGTTCATGATAAATGGTGCCTTTTATAGAAGTCTAAGGTAACAAAATGACAAAGGGAAGTGGGTGGATGAGTGGGTGAGTGAGTGGAGTGTTTGAGTGGATGGATTAGTGGGTTGGTTTAGTGGATTGGTTTAGTGGATGAGTGAGTGGAATGGTTGAGTGGTTGAATTAGTGAAAAATGCCAAAGGACTTTTGGTGAGTGGGAAATTATGGACATGAATGGGTGAGTGGATGGATGAGTGGATGGATTAGTGGATGAGTGGGTGGAGTGGTTAAGTGGTTGGATTAGTGTATGAGTGGATGAATGGGTGAGTTAGTGGATGAGTGGATGAGTGGATGGATGAGTGGATTAGTGGATGGATGAGTGGGTGGTTGAGGATGAAAATTTCGTGTCTGACTTGGAAGCCAAAAACGACCCACTATACTTCAGAACCACGAAAAGTGTTCTTCATGAAAGTTGTAGATCCTTGTCTTGGCTATAAAATGGATAGCTGGTTCGTCCAATTTGGCTTCCTTAAGCCCAAGATATGTCCCAAATACCGTAGGTTGCTCAAACCCAACTTCAGCACCTCTGTTCCGACTTGCAAGCTCAAAATGACCTACTAGACTTCTTTTTCTGAAAATGTGTTCTTCATGAAAGTTGTTTATTTGGATCTTGACTATCCACTGTCCAAATTTCAGCCCATCTCCATTATTACATCTTGAGATATGATTTTATGAGTGCACACTGTTCGGATTCTACTGACAGAACCCGTATTCTGATTTCCATGTAAACTTAGGTCCCTTAGACATCTGAATCGGACTTCGAGCTCTTCATCAAAGTTGTAGAGCTTCCTCTTAGCTTTCCTACAATATAAAATTCATGATTTTCAGATATCAGGAACTCAAGTTATGACCAAAATACAGAAACAGTGTAAAATCTCAATAATGCTGAAAATATTCAATTAGGACCAATTTGAGCTCAAACTCACAAAATCATGTCAAACTCAATCAATTAAGAATATGGAGAGTGTAAATGACTAAATATAAGGGTTTCTTAATGAATAAAATATGTGTTTATCAGTGAACAAGAACCCACAATCGCGCAAATATTATAGGGTTCGTTTGGTGGCAGAAATTAGGGGTTAGGGTTCATCACGAAAGGGAATGGATTTTGCTATTTTGATTCTCTGAAAGAAGATTTCAGAACCAATTTGATATGGTTATTTCAGAACCAAACTTTTTTGTTTTATCAGATAACCGAACCATTTATAAAAGTAAAATTTGGTTCAGTTATATGAACCAGTATTATTAAAATGGATTTTACAATCCGGTTCGGTTCAGTTTATGATACAATTTGGTTCATTTGGTTTTTTTGCACACCCCTACTCACATATAAATAAACCAAAGCTATAAAAAACAGTACCTGTGTCCATTCAAGTTGTAGATAAGTTTCCCAAGTTCCGCATCCCATAGTTTTACAGTTGAGTCAAATGAAGCACTGCACAAAAAGATGACTACGTAGTTTTGAACATGAAAATAAACTTGTCCAATAGTACCTAACAAAAAGAAAGAGCATGCAGGCATTGGTCATCATAATCAAACCATAAGATGACAATATTATAATCAACTGGAATCAGTAACATGCCAAAGGTAGCAATTCATTCTATATATTTCAGTTAACACCAGACACTGTGCAAGGCCACTCACAACATTACCAATTTTAGTTTAAGAAATGCAGTCGTGACCTATCAACTAAGATTCAGGTGTCAGGAAACAGAGTAAACAATAATTCTAACTTTCAAGAAATCATAAATAAATGTATGTACATAAATCAAGACTAATGAATCTAATCAAGAAAGTAGGGGATGAACCCTTCCTCCCAATAGGGTATAATTTTAGCAGGGCTGTTTCAAAAGAGATTTTAAACCACTTAATAAGTAGCATACTCCATTTTGGTGAACTAATTGTTGTCTTAGAGTTAGCAGCACCCAAACAAAAATAGTCCAGAACCAGTGAAAGTCCAGAACCAATCCATATCCCCTTTTTTTCTAAAGAAAGAAAACTAGCCAGATATCACAGATTAATATTCAAATTCGGTTTTAACTTCAATAAAAGAGAATCAAAAGCTTCAACAACAATAAAAGAAAACTCATCTCTTTAAATAGATGTTGGCATCAAAGCTAGTAAAACAATGTCATCAATTTTAGAATAACAACAAACAGAATTTGTTTTTTCAAATAGCACAAGTTTGACAAGAGTCAAACTCAAAACTTCCAAAAGTTGATAACAGCAGGACAGAGTTATAACAAGATCAAATATAAGTCAAGCATGTCATTTATAAAGATTCAATATAGTTGTCTAAGAATATGTATTAACAAACCCCAGTTCTAGAGCATTACAAAACAAACCCACAAAAAAAAAGATAATAAAATCAATCACAAACAGAGTACCCCGTTGAATCTATAAATCTCCATCATATGCAGGATCCACAACAACCAAAATTCAACATAACAAAACATCAAATGTCACGAGCTCAAGGTGACCATGAAAATCAACAGCGAAAATGTGATATTCAAAAAAAAAAATCAAGGGTTGAGGTTGAAGAAGGAAATCGATGAAAACGTAGATCAAGGACTCTCACCAGATGAAGACGCAACACTACAGCAGAAGCTAATCAATGGCACGAGCACGCAGCGATTTCGTCACATTCGCAAGTGAGGAGAAATGTACAATGCAGTGATTTCCTCTCACCACACAGAAGCCTGAAGATGTCGCCGATTAAAGAAGTCGTGGTGCTCGATTTGGGTTTAGGGTTTAGTAATTTGGGGATTAGGGTTCAGTAATTTCAGGATTTGGATTTTTGAAATTTCAGTGGAAAACTGGAAATGGGAGAAGTCTGATATAGTAAGAGAGAGATCTGGTTTCGTAAGTTTTGGGTGTGAAATGTGAAAATGGATCGGTTTGGTTATATTGTGGTTATCTGAATTGGAATAAAAATCAGTTAACCGAACCATTTTATTAAAACAAACCGGTTTAGGTTTTTATAAAATTAAACTGGTTCAGGTTATTTAAAAGTGGTTTGGTTTGGTTTATGGATAAGTTTGGTTCATTTGGTTTTTCTGCACAGGCCTAGCACGAACACCTGTTCATAGAGCTTCACGTAGTAACGGATTCCTATCTGCTGAGGAATCTGAGGAGGACCCGTCTGAGGGTTCTGCTGCTTAGTTAAACTTGGACAAGTTTGAACTCTGATATAAACTATGTGTGTAATTATTTAAGTATATTTGTAGTTTTGAGACATGGTCTGTATATAAATAATCCTGACAACACTTTTGTAATAATTTTATTTTCCGCTAAGTTTATTTTATTGTCATCAAAGAAGAAAGAAAAAAATTTACAACTCGTATTTTTATCATAACATCACTTTTTATGATCTTGAGGGTATTTAGGTAATTAAGTAATATAAATGTGGCACCCTATGGTGGGTGTTACACAATCAATCAATCAATTATTATTATTATTATTATTATTATTATTATTATTATTATTATTATTATTATTATTATTATTATTATTATCATTATTATTATTATTATTATTATTATTATTATTATAGGCAATCAATTAAAGGACTCGATCAAATTATTATTATTTTTAAGTCAACTAATATTGTCAATCGATTAGGATAATTGCTTTACCATCAAAGAAACATATGTATGAAAAATGTTTCATTTTGGTCCATTCGTTCAATCTCATTTCCATCTTTGCTCGGATGACATTGTTGATCTGATTTTCTCCTCCATTTGTTCGTGAAGTTATCAATTATTCTTATTTTCATTTCAATTCCTCTATGCTTGTGTTAGTTTACTGAAACAGTAATTGTAATGCCGCTATGTAAGTTTATTGTGTTTTTAGTGCAAGATGTGACAATTTTTTTAGACTTCAAGATAGTTGTGTTTTTAGTGCAAGATTTGGTATTTTTTATTGTGTTTAATTGAATGTTATTTATTATTAAGAAACAATATTATTTTGTTATATATTTCATAATATTTTTTGTTTATATATACATATGGAAATATTTTTTTGCAATATTGTCCGAGATCACAAATTTATATGAAAATAGAGATAAAAAAGAAATTTTATATAAAAATATATTAATATCTCTATATATAGAGAGAAAATTTTATATGAAAATATGTTTGGGTCGGATAATCGAATTGCATGTTTTTGTTTTTTTTTTCAATTCTATCAAAATGATATTGTTTTATATTAATTTTTTTAAAAAATAAAATAATATTGTTTTATATTTAAATATTAATAAAAATATAAAATTAAAGTAATTAAGTTGGTACGAATCTGATAAAGTTGAAAAAAAAATGAAAATCTCATACCTAAATTGATTGGTGTCAAGTTAGTTCCACCGATTTGAACAAAAGTCAACTCAATTACTTAACCTAACGTATATTTTATAGAAAGATATTGGTCAAGTTAATCGAATCATCCATATGAAAAAAAAAATATTTTAACACTTTTGTATTGTATAAGTTTGTGCACATCCAAAATTGATACAGAAAAATAGATATGCACGCAAAATATTATTACTCTGCACAATGTATAAAACTTTTTAATAAAAGATATAGGCATCTTTTTGCATATGTTTTAATTTTTTTGAGATTATATTAATTGTTATATAAATAAATTCTTTAATCATTTTAAAACTAATTCATTGTGCTTTGCATGGGCACAAATCTAGTAATTAAACATAATAACACTTTTTACTATAAATTATAAATATAAAATATAGAATAATTTAGAAATTATTAATATTATTAAATTCATAAGATGAAATTGTTAATAAGAAAAATAATTTTAAATAAAAGTAATAACATATAATATGTTGGAATATTTTTATAAAAATATGTTCTTAATTAAATATATGATATTGTTTGTAAAAAAATATGATATTCTTTAATTAAGATGCCAACGGTTACAATAATAAAATCATGCTTTAAAAGAGTTATAAATGGCAATGAAACTAAAAATGAATTTGTCCAAAATGAGTTTAAGTGGATTACCTGAAAATATCTTTGGTAGGTTGAAGGTGGTGTTTTCCTTCTTAGTGGAAGAGAAGAGTGTTTAGGGTTCAAAGAGATACTTGAGTGATTTAGCTTGTTATTTATAAATTGAGTTTGCTTAGTAATTAAGCTAGATAGGGGGGAAATCCTCATTTGAATTAAGTATTAGTGAGTAGTTATGGCCATAATAACCGTTCATAAAAAAGGAGGATATGCTGGAGAGATTGGATCCGAATCTATGTAATCACTGGGGAGAGGGGGCTACATGGGATTGGAGCCGGGATCTAAGCTAACAAGGGCCGAGTTGCTCTGTATTGGGTCTAACCTAGATACCAGTCTAAAATAGTTGTCCCAAGTTTGACATTCTAATGTAATAGTTAAGTATCAAAATATTTAGTCTGAGGCCCATAGGAGCAAGAGCACACCCTCGACACGTTTCCCAAAATAACTTTCATAAAAAATGAATGCCCAATCCTGCGAACTACAGTTACCACACGACGACTTTGTATGACTTGGAGGCATCATGGTACCACTCAACGAACCCCGAACAATGATCTACATCTTCAAAAACATCCTGTGTCTTATAATGGACCACGATAAAATGCCTCATCACTGCAAGAAATTAGTTGAAGGATTCTCTATAACTGTTTACAGACTTACAATATCTTTAATGTGGCCTTGTTAAGTTTGGCTTAAACATGGATCTATTGCGAGACGTTTGAAATGAGAATATTGAAGACGATTAGCACGGCCTCTTCTAGCACCACCATGACCATGACTTACACTATTCACTACCAAAACTTACAAAATTTGCAGCAAGACATTTACAGCAAATGGGTCAATGTTGCTATTAACTATTATTTTGCAGCAACTACTCACTAATATCGAGACAGTGATATAATGTGATGGGCTTTTAATAGCAAGAATGGACCTTGCTTATAAAAGGGGAAAATTGGCTACGATAACCTAAAGCAAAACGCGCCAAACATCTCCCTCCATTTCTTTTTTTTTTTCACTTTCGCTCTAAAAACCAAAAAGGAGCCACACAATATGATTAGTTTGTAGAAGGGAAAATCCCCAATTTCTTTGTCAAGGAAAACCCTCAATTTCTTCAAAGACCACCATGAATTAGTACAGCCCTCTCGTCGGGCTTCCAACATCACAAAGTCTGCTCGTGTGGTCACCAGGTCCGTTGTCTCTGGCGTGTGGTCACCAGGTCCGTTGTCTTTGGCGTGTGGTCATCAGGTCCATTGTCTCCGGCATGTGGTCATTAGGTTCATCGTCCTCCGACATTGAAGATTTGCTGGTGGGTTTGGTCATAATTTGAAGTGATGTCATCTTCATTTTAGGTGAGCTTTCTTTCTCTTGCAACACTAATGGTGTGGCCTTTCTGTTTCTCTCTCTGTATGTCTCAGAGTCTTTCCTTCTGATGAATGGGTGTGTCTTTAAAAGAGCTTACTTTCACCCTAAAAAAGCTAAGCCTTTTGCCCCTCAATGTGAGTAAGAGAGCATGTGTATGAGAGGAACGTGAGTTTGAGGGAACAACAGTGGTTCCTGTTCTAATTATTTTATCTGGGAGTAATTAACTTTAGCATTAGTAGACATAACTATATGAGCATTGAAAAAAAAAATGATCTTTTGGATATTTGGAAGATAGGCTATTGTAGTGTATCATAAGGTAAAGTTCTTCTGCGTCTTAATTATATATTTTCTAACTACATGATTTGCCATGTTATATTTTCAATTTTCAATTTTGTGGGTGTCGTAAAGTTCTTCCTTGAAGTGAGAATCTCTCATGTTTGTGTATATCATAGGGTCCACCACATGTTATTGACAAAGTATTAAAACATGTCTTGATTGATTTGGCACACTGCTATATTTATATCATTAACAATTGCCACACTCTATAAAATCATGGGACAAGTTGATTTGGTGGTATAGTTATATCATTAACAATTATCAAACTGTTATATCATTATAGAGTGCCAAACTGCCTATGTAAAAGAATGTGACTACTAGTTAAGATTACCATAGAAGAAAATGACCATATATATATATATATATATATATATATACCCTGATAGGGGACCGAACTGGGATACTATTTTTAACCAGTTAGTGTTTAATGGCATGCTCACACGCACATCATCACATGCTTCTTGTGCTATTTGTGTGAGGTTATACTTATTTCTGGTATGGCACAAGTCCTATTTCACTATATAGCAAAATATATCATAAATAATAAATGTGTATTTCTTAGTTTGCTTCTAATTTTGTTTTAAGTTAGAAAGATCACAGTTTGAGACTTGCCAAATTAATCAGGATTTTGATACTTGATGCATGAGTTCCATTATTAGCTAGAGTGTGACTGAGATTATTATTTTCCTTTATACTCATGAGTTCCATTATACTCAATGGACTGTTATTCCTTTTAAATGTCATGGATATCTATATTTGCCACCATTTTTTTTAAAATATTGACCATATTTCCTTATAAAGACCATCTCTCAGTCTAGAAGAGAAAAAAAATTGTATTATTACTTGTATTCTAGTTTCAACTTCTCTATATATTAATTTTTCTTTTTCTACATGACAAGATTGCAAAGGATCCTTGATTTGAAAGAATACCCTGTACTCATAAAGGGACATATGCTGATGACTGCCTTGTTAAGAGAGTTATTGAGGTGTGGTTTATTTTTTATTTTTTGTTAAATGTTCTTTACAGAATCATCAAGGAGCAACTTGATTATTAAGATTAAATGTGTTTAAAATTCTATTTCAGATGTTAACAGAATAGAAATGAAAACAACTATACTTGTTTACTTGTTTAGCTTGTGAGTCTCAAAGCTTGTTTCATTTTCTATGAGATTATGCAGAGTGTAAATTTTTACAAAACAACACGATAATCTGGTTATATTAGAATAATTATATGCAAAGTGACTTTGAGATTATACAGAGTGTACATATTGGCGAAGTTTTATGTGTGTTTAAATATTTAGATACACTATTGAGCACAACTACACTACATTAGCAGTGGAAAGCAAAAGATGGGGGAAAAATGTTGAATAGTTTTTTGTTTTTGGGTGGGAGTTATAAATAACTACTGATTTCCTCCTATTTCGCTTCTCCCCTCTTCCCTCTCCCTTGACCCTGTTAAACCTCCCACCTAACTCGATTTTGTACCAAAATCTATAAGTCAGAAAACTAAAACTGAGGTGAGTCGCAGAAGACCATCATCGAACCATGAGAGGACTAGCATTGGTGAGTCACTCAAAACTCCAAAATTGCTTGCTCTGTGTGGTTTCATTCTATATTCTTCAAGAATAATTTCCTTTCTCAAAAGATTAAACAATGGATACTTTATTTTTATCAATGCCTGCTTTGTTGAAAAGATTTGTCGCATTAAAAGATATGAGAAGTGGTTAGTGGTTTTTATTTGACATGATATCCAGGTTAAAGTTTAATATGTAGATGCATCTTAGTGCTTGTAGTCAATAAGTGTTGATATAGTTAATTGTCATGAATACTTCTGGTTTTGTTGTATTTGGAATGGTATGGTTTGTATTTGGAACTTGTTGATTCTGCCATGGCTGGCTAGAAACAAGGTTTTAACAAGGAGTAGCAATTCAAATCAACCATCGTTTTTTAACATAATCCACACAAACCTATTAGTTAGATAGGATTAATGTCTTTGCCATGCATAAACTAATTCAAAAGCTGGTGATATGATAGCTAAAAAAATATCATATCATGAGGTACTTCTATTTTTTTTCTTTGCTTGTTTTAATTTTTTTTCCTTTTCAATTCAAATTAAACTTTATCTAATTTATGACAAGCTAAACTTTCCCAGTTACAATCAAGCTAATTGGGGTGAGCATCTCCACTCTTTATTGAAGCTTAATTTTGTATTTTAGATGTGTAGCATGTGTTGGTTTGAGTAAATTTGTTCCGGAGCTAGGTTGTGTTTGATTCATTGGTTTTCATGTGCATCTAATTATCTATTTCCAAGAATCATTTTTTTGTATCTTGCTCTTTTCTTTATGCTGCAATTGCTTAGAATATATATTTTGTTTTTTTATTTTGGGTCTTGACTGTTGGCCAAGAAATTGTGGGGCTGTGAACATTGATTTATGGGCATAAAATATCTTTATACCATGTTACCAACTAGAATCTCAATTTTGAAATATTTGAACATGTACCTTAAATATGCTATACGGTAGAATGCTTACAATGCCCAAGTCTTCATTACCCATGTTAACAAAATGCTGTAAAAAATTAAGGCTTAAAACTCTTTGCTAGAAAGTATATGGACACAACAAAAAAGAAAAGAAAAAAAACCATTGGATTGAATTGAACAGGAGTAATGTTAGAGGAGCTAATTCACTATTCTTGTTTCATATAATGGCAAACCATATATCTTCACTAACTTATTAAGTAGACAAAAGTAAGAAACATATTTGGTATTAAGACTTTAACAATTAGACGCTATTGTCACACACTTGCACCTTGTTATCATGTTCCAAGTTTGTTGCTTTGACAATCTTGTTTGAAATTTAACTAAGTTGTATGCTAAGACGCTGAGACATGAACAGTGACAGGGCCATCGCAAACCACTGAGCACGATGAACAATGATAGAGACCAAAGTTAGAGCGTGCTACTTGTTGTTATGCTAGCTATTTACTTTGTTTATGGCATTAACCTTTCAAGTAATATGTTTGCTTTAGTATAGTAGTTGAACTCCTTTAACATGTACTTGAGAGCTATGAATCTCTAGGTTACATTAGCATAGCCTTGTACTAATTTATTTGAACCACTTAAAGAGAAAGCAATACGAATGTCTTTGTATTATCTATCTTATTGTTCTATGCTATAAAATCCAATTTGGATCCTGTTGAATGTCCATAATAATGTGGTGTGGATTATAATTAAATGAAAATTCATGTTTTTAGTCTTTGTGTTCTTATGGTAGTGGTTTTATATAGAAGAAAAGATTAGCATAGAATATTATAAGATGAAATACAAGTTTTTTATAACACTGGGAAAGTCACAATGGAAGAAGAGAGGAACCATAAGAGTTAGATGTTCATAGGAGATAGGCGGTTACCAGAATATTTAAGAAGAGTGGATGAGTTTCTTAATATAGCCACTTTAGTTGCAGACAATGAGGATAACATTAAGTGTCCATGTTGTAAATGTAACAATCGCCTAAACAAGTAAAAGGAAGAAGTAAAGGGGCATTTACTTAGATGGGGAATAGAGCCAAGTTATATAAAGTGGGAATTTCATGGAGAGTGTTCTTTTGATGATGAAAGCATAAGTGACAGCAATGATCAAATAATTGATGAAAGAAATGATAATGGTCGAGTATATTCAATGTTAGATGACATGTATAGATGTGATAATGCTGATAACATGAACAATGAGTTTTATGAGACAACATCTAGTCATGAATTTGAGGAGCCAAATAAGGAGGCTAAGAGGTTTTATAGATTGTTAAAAGATGCTGAACAGAAGTTGTATCCAGATTGCATTAAGTTTACAAAGCTATCATGTGTTGTCCGACTTTTCCAAATGAAATGCTTGAATGGATGGAGTAATACTTCATTTGATTCGTTCTTGAAACAACTTAAGGAAATTCTTCCAGAGGGCAATGTACTTCCCAAATCATTTTATGAGGCAAAAAAAATTATTAAAGATCTTGGGCTTCATTATGAAAAGATAAATGCATGCATTAATGATTGCATACTATATAGAGATAAATATTCTAATCTTGACAAGTGTCCTACATGTGGGGAAAGAAGATGGAAAACAAGTAACAAAAATGACTTTGATGAAAATGCTTCCAATAATTTGAAAAGACAAAAAAGGAAAAAAAAAACCTATTCCACGAAAAATCCTTCGATATTTTCCTTTAAAAGATAATTTGCAAAGGTTATATATGTCTCCCAAGACAGCTGAGCTTATGAGGTGACACAGTGACAATAGAGTTGATGATGGAGTGTTAAGGCACCCTGCAGATTCAATGGCTTAGAAGCACTTTGATTGAGAACACCCATTCTTTAAATTTGATTCACGAAATGTCAGACTTGGTCTTGCAGCTGATGGGTTTAACCCTTTTGGTAATATGAGTACTGCATATAGTATATGACCTGTTATTCTCATTCCATATAATTTGCCTCCATGGTGTTGCATGAAACAATCTTTTTCTATATTGTCCATGATAATCCCTAGTCCAAAGGGCCCTGGAAATAATATTGATGTATATCTTGCACCATTGATTGAAGAATTAAATGACTTGTGGAGTGCTAGAATTAACACATATGATGCATCGAAGAAACATAATTTTAAGTTGCATGCAGCTTTGTTATGGACCATTAATGACTTCTCTACATATGTTATGTTATCTAGGCGGAGTACAAAAGGAAAACTAGCATGCCCATGTTGTCAATCAGATACTCACTATCACCGTTTAAAACACGGTAAAAAGTATTGTTATATGGGTCATCGTAGGTTCTTACCTTCTAACAATTCTTGGCGTAAAAATAAATCTTCCTTTGATAATATTGTGGAAAGTAGGCCTGCACCAAAACCTCTCTCTGGAGATGATGTGCTTGCACAATATGATACATTTTCACTAGTGTTTAGTGATAGTAAAAGGAAAAGAAAGAGAGATATTGATGTGCATCATAATTGGAAAAAGAAAAGTATTTTCTTTAATTTGCCATATTAGAGAACACTTTTGTTGAGACATAACTTGGATGTTATGCACATTGAAAAAAATATATCGGATAGTGTGTTAGGAACATTATTGGATATCAAAGGCAAAACAAAAGATTCCTTCAATTCTCGGTTAGATCTTAAAGTTATGGGAATTAAAGTAGCACTTTAGCCTACAAAAAATGGGGATAAATATGTGCTTCCTCCAGCTAGATTTACCTTGTCACGTGAAGAAAAGTCTCAATTTTGCCAGCGAATTAAGGATGTTAAGTTTCCTGATTCTTATGCCTCCAACATAGCTCGTTGTGTCAATATTAAGGAATACAAAATTATAGGACAGAAAAGCCATGACCATCATGTCTTGTTTGAGCGAGTTTTGCCTCTTGTCATCAAGGATCTAATGCTAAAAGATGCAAGTAATCCATTAATTCAATTATCTTTATTTTTCAGCCATTTGAGCTCCACGGAATTAAGAGTTGATGACTTAGACCAACTACAAAGCAGCATTACAGTAACTCTTTGTAAGCTAGAGCAAATATTTCCACCAGCATTATTTGATATCATGGTTCATTTGCCAATTCATCTAGCTAATGAGGCAAAGATTGGTGGTCCAGTGCAATATCGTTGAATGTATTTTATTGAAATGTACAACTTAATTTGAATAATATTTTCCTTGAATTTCATTGTTTTTGTTTTCATATATATATATATATATATATATATATATATATATATATATTAATTTTGTTATTATATTTTTTTCAGAATTTTACGTACAGAAAAACATTATGTGCGTAGCCCATCCCGAGGGCTCCATTGTTGAGGGCTATATCTTAGAAGAAGCCATGACACTTTGTGAACGATATTTGAATGATATGGATACAAAGTTATCTCGAGCAGATCGTGATTCTTACTCTTGTCCTGATAATGCTCATGGCTGCTTGTCCGTGTTTGATAAAAATGGTAGAGCATTAAGTGGTGAAGAATGGATAAGTTTGGACTTGAATGAACTTAAAAAAGCCCATTTTTATATACTTGAAAATTGTGGGGAAGTCAGACCAAGGATTGAGTAAGATATCTAACATTTTTTTTCATTTATCTTTGCCACATTTCCCTACTAGTATGATGTCCTAACTTGTTTGAGTTTTCTCTAACATTAAAATGTTCTAGGGAACATAAAGAAGTACTTAAGAGAGAAAATAATGGAAACGTAGAAAGAAGACATGACGAGGAATTCATTTCCTAGTTTGAAAAGGAGGTACAAGTTGTTTAAAATTTTATTATCATTATACTAAAAGTTCAAATAATATGGATATATTATGACTTTGAATATCTGGATTTTAATTTATACAGGTGGTACATTTACATGTTGAAAAAGATTTTCGAGTGACTTCACAATTGCTAGCATTAGCTAGAGGACCAGATTGTCGTGTTTGTTCTCATAAATGATACATTCTTAATGGTTTCAGATTTTGCACAAAAAAGAGTGAAAAAAAAATAAAAACTCAAAATAGTGGGGTAATAGTTAAGAATGATGAACTCAGTGAGAATCTTGAGTACTATGGTGTAATACAAAAGATATATGAGATATGATATGTGGGAAGGGTTTAAGATTCCACCTCAAGGTTTAACGTATTATGTAGCTATTCGGTCTTTTGGTATTTAATCTTGACCATGAATTTTTTTCCTCTATGGAACCTTGACTGATTTGATAATTTATATGGAGTAAAAGAAGAAAAAACTAATTTCCTTTATTTATGGATTAAGCTTAATAGTTAGTTCACAAACTTAATGTGCTTGGTCTATTCCTTTTTTCACTTCCAATGTTTATGACATCATTTTTTTTATATATTCTTTTGTTTTAGAAAGAGGTTGTGAATCTCTAGCTTATGGTTTAAATTGGTATTCTCTATAAATGAACCAATAAGCTAGTGATTACAATAATGGATTATAGGAAATTAGTTTAATTTGCTAATTGGAAAATCTATTTTGTGAGATTTATTATTGTCTTTTCCATATGTCAGCTAAAGATAGTACCTGATTACTCATCTAAAGACTAGGCTGCTGATATTTGGTTTTTCTATTCTTTGTTTTTCAACATATAGCATATGACTTATGATTTATAGTACTATAATTGTGACTTCAGAATAAATATTTAATTTAAGCAAATATGGTGCAAGTTTTGCAAATGTCAAGTTGGCTACCTTATTCTAAACTATTTTGTGGTTGGTGCATATTTGATATAGTGAAGATAATATTACAAGGTTGTTCTTCAAACTTTTTGCTGGGAGGTTGAAAGCATTTGGTAGAATACATAACTGGTCTTGAGTTTAGCTTTTTTGGAAGCAATGTTATATCATTTGTGTACCGCAAGTGCACGGGTCATTCAAGTAATACAGATACGAAGTAAAAGTTCGTTCCCACGAGGATAAGGTTTCCATTACTAAGTAACAACCAATAGCTTAGTTAAATTCTATCCAAGGACATATAAAATAAAGAAATGCAAATAATCTAAATCTAAACTACAAAAGCAATAAAGATAATGGTTTAGAGATCTAGGGAATCCTTCTTCACCTTCTACTTCATACTAATGATATGCAATCCTTACAAGCAATATCAATGATTAGTTAGTTTAGCTTGAGAATCTGATTTAGTCAAAAGCCTATGTCTAGGTCGATCAATCCTAGTGTCATTTACCTAATCCACTATGGTTCTTATGGTTGCATGAGGACTAGTATAAACTCCACTAATGAACGATCTATTCTCAAACACACGCTAATACATGGCTAAAAGGTATACTTCTATCCCGTTAGCGAATCAACTCATCCAAGCTAATTGAACTCGTCGAACATGTATCAACCATACCATGTCTATCTCCACAAATCCCTATGTCTAGTTCATTTGCATCAATTAAGATCATGTAATTGTTGATCAAACAGAAGCAAGCATTAAGTATAGGCATGGAAGAAGAAAGCTAAACATCAATAGAAACTCAAAAGATAACATAAACATCAATAATCATATAAAGATCTAAAGTATTTCTTAAATACAGTTACCAATCCATTGAACACGAATTTACAGAGCAAAATAGCGCTCAAAAGATAAAGGAGAAAAGAAAACTCAGGGAGAAGAGGAATGATGCCATTGATGAGATCATTGAAGCTTGAATCCTCTTTATTAAGGAAGAAGACCTCCAACCTTAGCTCCCCAGGCCTCCAATCAACCCAAAAATGAAGTTCAGGCCGCAGCCTCTCTAAAACCTACGAAGCTCTCTAAACTCTCTTTACAAAATCTATCAAAATCTATTTATAGACTCAGGAAAACAGAGGCACGCCGCGGCATTGATATGCCTACGCCGCGGCGCGTTACAAATTAGTTCATGAACGTCGCGGCACTGTTTTCCTTGCGCCGCGGCGTTGAATGTTTCGTACCCTCTGACTTTGGATGCAGGGGATTCTCACGCCGCGGCATTCACATGCCACGTCGCGGCATTGAGATCTGAAGTGTATATTTGGCTTCCTGATAATTATATATTTTATACATTAATAAACCCTCATTTTTAGTCATTAACACTCTTCATGTACTTAATTGATTAAGTCTGGTTATGTTTTGTAAGATTGGACTCAAAATGGACTTAATTGATTTTTTTAGCACTATTTTGGTCTTACGATATTTCTATATTTCGGCCATATCTTGAGTTTTAAATGTCTGATAATTATGAATTTTACCTTGTAGGAAAGATAAGAGAGAGCTCTACAATTTTGATGAAGAGCTCAAAGTCTCATTCAGACATCTAGTAGAGCTAATTAGGCGTGGAAGACAGAACACGAGTTTTGTGTTTGAAACCTGAATAGTGTACAGTAATTAGAGCATAACTCGGGTTGCAATAATTATTTTGGGCTGAAATTTGGATATTTGAAAGTTAAGACCCAGATCTAAAATTTTCATGTTAAATACAAAACTTGATTCGGGCTCCTTGATAGTGATATTGGGTCTGAAAGTCAAAACAGAGGTGCTGAAACTGGGCCTGAATAGTCTGTAGTAATTGGGTCATATCTTGGGCTGTAGGATGAATTTTTGGGTGATTCCAGAGCCATTGGAAAGCTTAGACAATTTACTAGAAGTTTCATGAAGACCACTTGGCTCAGAAATGACGAAATCAATGACTTAAGCAATGAATGATTTCGGAGACAAGAAATCTCAATGATTTTTCACTCTTATCTTCACCGTTTAGTATTTTCCACTCATTCATCTACTCATCCAACCACTCCTAATCAGCCCCCTTGTCATTTTGTATCCCTAATCCTTTATAAAAGGCACCATTGGCTGATCATTTAGAGCACTTGGTGTTAGGCTTAGTTTGTTACAAGTTGTGGTTATGCTTGTTTCTTGTTTTACTTTGTTATAATTTTCTCTTGTTCTAAAGTGAAGCTATGTTCATCTTTCTCTTCTTCTCTCTTTCTTTCTTCTTATCCATGAGTAACTAAATCTTTATCTTGCTTGGGTGAAAGAGTGAAGCTCTTGGTAATGAAATAAGGTTAGATTATTCTATTTCTTGTGCTTAAATGATATATTATCAATTGCACATTATATGTGTTGTATTTTGTTTCCAATTAATTTAGAAACCTTCTTTGTTAATGGAGATCTTGATTTATTGTAGACAATAGGATTGACACGGTGAATGCTTGAACTCATTTACAAATGTTGGTAGATAAATAAAGGAATTATAATATGATTGCATATATAATTGAATTTTGAATGTTATATTTTCTGATTTGAACCTCCGTTGTGTGTAGATTTCAATTGAGTTATAAAGAGAAATAATCTTACCCTTAATTTATTGCCAAGAGTGGATCTCCTAACCCAAGCAAGCGCTTAAATTCATCTATGAACTTGCTTTATTACTTTTGGTGTTGTGACAAATCCTCTTCTTACCTCAATTAATTTTTCTTCATCAATTCCCTGTGGATCGACCTCGGACTCCCGAGAAATTTATTACTTGAGACAACTTGCACTTGGATTTGCATCCTTTAAAATCCCGCAGTCACTTCTTCTTCCCATTTTAGCTCAAATGCTCCATATATCATCTTGTTTGGAGCCCTTCCTGTGATAGAGAAAACACCAAATCAATAACAAATATAAATTCACTTAATCATATATCAAATATGCTCAGTTTGCTCAATATCATATAGGAAAGGTATCAGAATTGATATAACAAATAGAAGCGTAAAACCTTCCAAATATGCATGAATACAAGGACTTTAGCACTCTTTATAACTCAGATATGGGGCACACATAACTTCACTTTGTGGAGTTATCACACCCTCAAACTTAACCTTTTGCTTGTCCTCGAGCAAAACAAAGTATGACCAAGTAAATCCTCTTAACAATGTAGACTCATCATGCATTCAGCAACTAGCAAGTTTCAATCTTTCTTTCCTTCAATTAAACCAAAACTACTAGCATGTAATGATTACTTCAATCCATAAAAAGTACATATGCCCCAAAACCAGCTGCACTCATACACAATCTTTCACATGTTAACAATCCAGCTTCTTTCCATGCAATTCACATTATTCACGAACATGCAAGATAAACTTCTCCTATTCAAATCATACATATCCAGATAACTTTATAAATATATATGCCTATGAATCATATAATCCAAAAAATTGATCCTAAACTCTCTCTCCACTAATGTAAACCACACACAACTGAGGATCAAAAGGGTCTTTATAGCTTGTAATGTTACGCCATGGTATGGGTGTAAGACAAGATGGGAAATGATATATACAAACATTGAGACACATAAATATATGATTTCAAGACTTGAGAATTAGTGAACTAGCGGGGTATTCAATAGTGAAGGATCACAACTTGTCAGAACCATGCAATGCTTTTCATTTTTTAGCTCTTTTTCTTTCTTTGTTTGCTTTGCTTTTCTCTCTTTTCATATTTTTTTCTTTTACAAAGCAATTCTTTTTCTTTTGATTACATTTAGTTCCTTCAGGCTCATTTTTCTCAAATATACATACCCCTATTCACTGGACTCACTTCAAGAAATAACACATCATGTACTCAACAGACATAAAGGTAGGAAGAAAATGCAATGCTTTCACATGTATTAGAATGGTTAACAGGATAAGGAATACAATGAGTGATGAAAAACATATAAGGCCAAACAAATATCAGGCAGTAAAATGGGACCTAAAGATATCATCATTCAGGGTAGGCTTTTTAAGGCTCAATCGGTCCAAAGAATGCCCTAATCATTTCTTCAGTCATGCACAATCTAAGATTTCACCTCAAGAGAGTTTAAAAACAATTTCTAGGATAATCGAAACTCTACATGTACATTCATAAAGTTTCTCTAAACATGCATTCAAATCATATTCAAAGTTATACTTGCATCTAAGTGGAATGTAAATCATACATCAATAGCAACTGAACTGTTTCACATGCTTCAAGATCACTTAAGGTTTCACTCACAAGGGGGCAAATAGTAACCTTTCATATCATGAACAACCAAAACAACACCAGTAGTCTTTTTGCAACAAAGCATGCATTCAAATAGATTCAACTTTTCAATATGACATGCATACATCATTTGTATAAGAGGAAAAAGTGAAACTGCTTTACAAATCCATCAGTAATAACCAAATCAAATAGATACTCATTGAAACTTAGTGGCTATCACAACTGCATCAACAAAATATCATCACATGCATTACATAATACATCATACTAATCCAAAGCATGTAATAACACTCCCCTAAACTTAAGTGAGACAGCCTCCTCACTTTCCATGATACTTGAGGGTACTTGAGTCTAATAGATACTAAAAAATGAGAGAGCTAAATAATAAAAACAATAATATTAACAAAAGAATGAAATATGAACAAGAAAAATTGAATATAAACAAAATATGAATAAAATATATACAAAGATCAAGCATCACTCTCTCTCTTTTTAACAAGATAGGTGAGCGCCACGGCGCAACAACTTGTCTATAGAATTCTATGGAAAAATATTCAATGGCGCCGCGGCGTTAAACATGACAACACCGTGACGTGATAAGCCAGACTGTTAAATTTAGCAGCCCACACAGTTTTGTTGCTGGAATTGGTTCAAAGTGGCCTCCAATAGCAGCAAAACTTGTCCAAAAAGCTATTTTACAAAATGTACAACTAAAAATTATAAAAACTACAAAATCAACATATTTAACTTATATATGACTAAAACAAAACTAATTAAAAACATAAAACTAACTAAAATCAAAACAATCAAACATACTACTATATACAAGAATTAAAAACTAACAAAACTACAAAATCAAACATACTAAACTAACAATAACACAAAATCATACATACTAACTTATTTAAAACTTAAAACTTACTAAACACATACTAATTAACAAAAACAATAAAACTTGGGTTCCCTCCCAACTAGGGCCTGAGTTATAGTCCCGGCAAGACTTTCACATGGCAAACCCGTCAACTCTTTCGATTATGGCCGGTTTGATCCCAAAATTCATGGATTGGATGGTAGGCCTTCCTTCGCCTAAATAGAGATTCTCCATTGGGGGTTCTTGAGCTCCCTCAAAGGCCTCGAATGATTAAGCTCATCCTCTATTTATTGTTCCGATATACAAAGAATGAAGACTGAAATTAACATAGATTATTTACAACTTGAATTAGAACTAACCAAACTCATTGTTGATATTAGTAATATGGAATTAAACCGTTATCCCCCAGCAATTGCTAAGGAATAAGGTTAAACTCTTTGGAAATACACCATTATCCCCGGCAACGGCGCCAAAAACTTGTTAGACCATTTGTGTACCGCAAATGTACGGGTCGTTCAAGTAATACAGATACGAAGTAAATGTTTGTTCCCACGAGGATAAGGTTTCCATTACTAAGTAACAACCAATAGCTTAGCTAAATTCTATCCAAGGACATATAAAATAAAGAAATGCAAATAATCTAAATCTAAACTACAAAAGCAATAAAGATAATGGTTTAGAGATCTAGGGAATCTTTCTTCACCTTCTACTTCATACTAATGATATGCAATCCTTACAAGCAACATCAATGATTAGTTAGTTTAGCTTGAGAATCTGATTTAGTCAAAAGCCTATGTCAAGGTCGATCAACCCTGGTGTCATTTACCTAATCCACTATGGTTCTTATGGTTGCATGAGGACTAGTATAAACTCTACTAATGAACAATCTATTCTCAAACACACGCTAATACATGGCTAAAAGGTATATTTCTATCTCGTTAGCGAATCAACTCATCCAAGCCAATTGAACTCGTCAAACATGCATCAACCATACCATGTCTATCTCCACAAATCCCTATGTCTAGTTCATTTGCATCAATTAAGGTTATGCAATTGTTGATCAAACAGAAGCAAACATTAAGCATAGGCATGGAAGAACAAAGCTAAACATCAATAAAAACTCAAAAGATAACATAAACATCAATAATCATATAAAGATCTAAAGTATTTCCTAAATACAACTACCAATCCATTGAACACGAATTTACAGAGCAAAACAGTGCTCAAAAGATAACGGAGAGAAGAAAACTCAGGGAGAAGAGGAAGGATGCCATTGATAAGATAATTGAGCTTGAATCCTCTTCCTTAAGGAAGAAGACCTCCAACCTTAACTCCCCAAGCCTCCAATCTGCCCAGAAATGAAGTTCAGGCCGCAGCTCTCTAAAACCTACGAAGCTCTCTAAACTCTCTTTACAAAATCTATTTATAGACTCAACAAAATAGAGGCATGCCGCGACATTAACATGCCTACGCCATGGCGCGTTACAAATTAAGTCGTGGATGCCGCGACATTGTTTTCCTTGCGCCGCGGCGTTGAGTTTTTCATAGCCTCTGACTTTGGATGCAGGGGATTCTCACGCCGCGGCATTCACATACCACGCCGCGGCGTTGAGATCTGAAGTGCATATTTGGCTTCCTCTTCCCATTTTAACTCAAATGCTCCACATATCATCTTGTTTGGAACCCTTCCTGTGATAGAGAAAACACCAAATCAATAACAAATATAAATTCACTTAATCACATATCAAATATGCTCAGTTTGCTCAATATCATATAGGAAAGGTATCAGAATTGATATAACAAATAGATGCGTAAAACCTTCTAAATATGCATAAATACAAAGACTTTAGCACTCTTTATAGCTCAGATATGGGGCACACATAACTTCACTTTGTGGAGTTATCAAGCAACATCTTATGTAGTCACCAATCAATGTTGTCTTTTAACTTAGGATCATTTCAAGTAGCTTAGGGACTATGTATGTAAACTTATTGAATAATTTGTAGTGCCACTAAGTCTTATATCCAGAACTAATTTTGAACATTTGTCTTGAAATGTTGAAGTGAAGGTAATGTATGACTATATATACACATATATTAAATATTTTATGTTATTTGGCTAATTCACATTTTTTGGGTACAAAAAAATCAATAAATAAAAAGATAAATTTAATTTTTTATTTATTGATAATTTTGTTACATTTATACTTATACATAAATGATGCTAAATAAACCTAAGTAAGTTGATTAATAAGGAATTATCCTTTTTATGCTTTCTTGTAAAAAAAAAAATTTTCGCGACATTATTCTTCCAAGGTTTTCTTAAATACTTACATCATTTTTAGTGTTTGAAATCGAAGCTAGTTTCCATTCAAAGGGTTAATATATGGCAACAACAATTTAATTCCTAATCATTTGCTAAAAGGTGTTTCAAATCTATCAAAAGTGCATGAATTGAACTTTGGACTTAAAAACTTAAGATTAACAACATCATCCAAATTCTGCCAAAGGCTAAATTTATTGCAACGAGTAATATTAAAAAAAAGAATCAAAAAAAACTCAGGAATTTTGCTGCAAATTTATGTATATTAGCAGCGACATCTTTTTGCTGCAAAATCATCGACTTTTGCAGCAACAACAAAAAGTGGTTACATGAACCTTTTGCAACAGCATTTTTGTCAGCGGCTGCAGCCACTCTATATGTGCGAAAAGTATTAGTGAAATCTTAGTAGTTTAGATTTTTTTCTCTGGAAATCTCATTTTAATGTAGTGATATTCATCATATTCTTCCAACGAAACAACCACACAAGGTTTTGGATCAAAGGAACAAATGACATCATCACCCCCCTCATCATGCTCTCTAAAGACACATACTCCTCCAAAACAACCTGTGCTTTCTCCGCTGGATCCAAATCAGAAACTAACCCACCCATCCTTCAGCACAGAGTCTTTATAGGACATCTTATGAGACTTCTCTTCTAGATCAACAACCTTGTTCTCCATTGATTCTTTTATAACCTTTACCTCAACGGATTCCATCACCACTTCTTCTCCCTCAGCCACCTGCATCATAACTTTCTTAGTATTCATGACAATCTGCTCCTCCTCCTCCTTTGACCTCCTCTCATTGGAACCCTTAGTGATCTCACCACTCCTTTCTTTATGACTATCAATTGGTTTAGGATAAAATAATGATATACACGCACAACTTAACTAAAACTCTTCATACATAAATATTTATCTTCATATACTAAAATCATTTTAGCTTAAATAATAACCTTAATTAGAAAGCTAAGTTAGTGTATAATTTTTTTTTATCTATCAACACATGATATTAGTGATAATTCAAAAACAAATATTAAAATATAAAAATAAAAATTCTTAAAATATTCAAATTACTGATTCCAATACTCTAAAATATTATTAGCAATTAAAATATATATTACTCAAATTACGTTTTCCATGCATTCCTCCGTTTGTTTTAAATCTAACATTTACAATTATAAGCTAATTATTTGTCATTAAAATATTTAATACGTGACTAAATGACCTTTGTCGAGACGCAACTATTCATAATGTTGGCACCCATCCCTAATCATTTTAATTTTGAAAAAATTAGCTCCACATCAATATAAAATAAAAATTAGCGATTACAGTTTACTAATAATAATCAATTAAGAACATGAAATATTTATAATCAAATTCAATTTACTAAAAGAATTTTTAATACAATACATGGAAGTAATAAAAGAAACTAGTATCAAGAAATTAAGATTATGATTAATTTTTTTTATTTTTTCTAAAATATGCAACCAATAATATCAACTTCACATACTATTCCTTACGGTTCCAAAAAACTAATATACCTAGGATTCAATGTTCTCATCTTAGTTTAATGTAGAGGATATAATTCTCAATCAACAATGCTTGTCATGCTAATAATTAAATGGCATAAAATCACTTGGCAAGCTCAGCCGAGTAATTATCGTCAAGATGAAGTGCCAAGGCATGACCAATGAAGGCAATTGTGTCATCCTCGAACCCGTAATTCCTACATTCAGATAAACCATGAAAAACGTTGAAAAGGATAATGAATCAGAGTATTAAAGTAGGTTAAGATAATTGCTAATTCTTCTATATCATATACTAAAGGAACATTGAGCCACTGAAATGAATATGACACAGATATAAATCAAAATTAATCTTAAAATTGTTAAAAAAAATAATCTCAGTTAATTGGTCCTGTATCATTCAATTGTGGTGCTCTAGTAATAGCAAGTTAGACTATGAAAATGGTTTAGTATATTAACTATGAAGAAAGAAAAATTCTCATTTCTCAAATATTGTGCTCAAAATTTCATTTTGGTGATTTCTCAAAAATTTCTTCATATTTGTTTTTTTATTCGTTGACTTTGATGTGCTTTGTGCTAAGTTCATATTAAGGAAGATTTTTTTTTAAAAAAAATTTAAGTTAGATATAAAGGGATGCAAAAACAATAAAAATAAGATCGATTTTCAAAATTCACTGAGGTGTTATGGATTCAAATGAAAAAGAAAGGAAGTGGATACATCCGATATCAGCTGCCTTGCTCTAACTTGGTTCAAATCTAGCCCTTCATGAGATTTTGGATCATTTGCTTCATAGTCTTGGACAAAAATGAAGAACTTTCGAGCATCTCAAACAGTCCCATCAAAGGTGACTTCAGTGCTTCAACGTCTGTTGCTGGAACTTTGTAAATCTAAAAATAAATATATTTCTGTTATAAGATTTTACTTATATGCAAGATATTTTGTAATGTAAAGTTGGCAATATAGAAAAGTACCAATTATGAAGAGTTAAAAGAAAATGAAGTATATAATAACTATGGTGCATAACTACATACCTTTCCCTTATTATACACAAAACTTCCATCTACAACTTTAGAGTTTTAAAACTTTGTAACATCTATGTGAATGAGAACACGGACCAAAGCTCCATTGGCCATCATAAACCACAAAAAAAGCAGATGAAAAGTTGGTTTGTACAATAAATGAATAGGAAATGGAAAATTACATCTTCAAGCAGAAAGTATAGTCAACAGGATGGACATCCAATAAAACACGGGAAAAAAAAACAAAAATAAAATTCACTTACTACATGGAAGAGAACTTGCATCAAATTTCGCTTTGTTTATTAAAGTAATATTGTTTTACGAAAGCGTTGTGTGATCAAGTAGAAAAGAAGCAGAAAAACTTGGTTTAAATATCATAACACTTGGGAAGCAAGAACCAAGAATTAGTATACAAGCATAGATGTTTGTTGCCCAACTAAAATTTAATAAGTAAATTTAGAAAAGTGAGGAATCCACCTAATGTAGAGGTCCAACATACATAATTGCCTCAACAGTAAATGAAGGAAATAATATAAAGGAAAATAATCATCTTACACCTCTTTTAGAGGTGTAAATGCTATTCACATAATTTTCAATAGATGTGATTGGGTGAGAGAAAGTGATTGAAAAAAGTATGTATAATGAATAATATTAGATGATGTGTGAAAATAAGTGTATATCTATTTTATTTGATGTAAGTCTAATAAAACTTTATTGTGTGAAGCTTTTTAAACATAAGAGTTGTAATATAAATTTGATATGCATGTCGGATTTTTTACGTTGATCACTGTTTAAGGCCATCTCATAAAAGTCCATAGGTTCAAACCTTAGGAATCATATCAACATTAAACTCTCTGCTTTTGAACCCATGCTCTTTATCTATCATTTTTTTTGATCATCTCCCCAAATCTTTCTTCAAATAAAGCTATATAGTTTTGAGAAAATGAGTTTTAAAAGGAAAAGTAAACAAAACATGAAATAAAAAGAAGATGTTAAGGATAATAACCTGTGATAAATGTGTAAAACCTATAAGGGTACTTTAGTCTTTTGGGTATCCTATAATTGCTCCATGTATACACATATATATAATTTGTGCTTGACACGTGTGTTATGGCTTACCAACTTTTTCTCTTTTCATTTTCATCACATGATATGTAGAGCTTGAATTCTTTTTTCTTCCCTATTTTTTTCATTTCTTCTAAAAATATAGAACAAAATAAAAAATCAATACTTTTTAGAAACCCTTTCTCCCTTTCCCTTGGTGCGCCACCTTTCCTCTTTCCTGGCAGTAGCGCCCCTTCTCCTCCATCTGGCAATTCTTCCAACGCAAGGACCAATGGCAGCTCAACCTCCAGCAACTTGGGTCACGTGTCATAGGTACAGGTTTGTGTGGATCTCTTCGTGGGTTGGCTCAGTTGAATGTGAGAGGCAATGATCTGGCCTGCATGCTGGGAGGGTGGTTGGTTGGCGACATCTAAGGCAGTTTCTAGCCAGATTTGTGTTTGTTAGCTAATCTCCGACGAGGTTTGACGTCAGTGTTGGTTTTTTGGCTAATTTGGTGGTTTTACCTTGTCATTTGTGGCATTTTGAAGTCGGATTCATGAGCCCTAGCATGGTATTGTGTTTTCTTCTAGTTTGGCATCATGTTGGTTGGTGGTGATATTTTCGATCAAATTTGGCTAATTTTTTAGCGACCTGTGGCCTTCTGATTTGTTGTTGATGTGTGTTCCCTCTATCTGAATATTCTTTAAGGGTGTTTCTTTCTCCACTTCCTTATGTGAATGGATTTGTGGTGACTCTTGGGTCTATGTTTTCATGAGTTCAGTGGATTCTATGGCAATTAACATAAGAGGTGGCCAGAGAGGTCTTAAGGGAGGTCGAAGTGGTCGCCATTCTAGTGGTCTGCCTACCTATTTTGGTTGTGGTGAGGCTGGTCATATTCATAGGTTTCGCCTTACGGTTACTAGCACATCCTTACATATAATTGTTTAACGTGCTGCTCATGTGACTGCCCAGGATGGTTTATTGCCTACTTGCTCTAGTGTTACTGTGTTTCCTGTTGCTTACTCTATCTCTAGTAAGCCACAAGTGGCCTTATCTGTGGATGAGTATGCTCGTCTTACTCGCCTACTTTAGTCTTAGCCCTCCATAACTACTACATTGGCCTAGACAGGAAATCCTACAACTTTTCTTTCTACTACCTCTCACCATTGGATCATTGATTTAGGAGTGATAGATCATATGACTAGTGATATAGGTATCCTTTCCTCTTTTATCCTTTACACTTCATTACCTAGTGTCACATTAGCTTATGGCTCTATTGCTACCGTTAGTGGTAGTGTTATTGCTTATCCCACTAAATCTCTGAATCTATCCTTGGTCATATGTTTATCTAGTTTTCCTTTTAATTTGTTGCCTGTTAGTAAACTTACTCAGTCCCTTAATTGTGTCATTCACTTTGTGTCTTGCAGGATCTTGGCACGAAGCAAGTTATTAGTAAAGGTCGTGATTTTGGTGGCCTATACATCTTGGATACCTCGCAGTGTATGCCACGCTCTATTACTTGAATTGATGCTCATGATCCTTTTGTTCTTTAACTTCACTCTCATTTTGGTCATCCATCCTTGGCCAGCTTGAAGAAATTATGTCCCTCTTTACCCAATATTTAGGGTTTATGTCCTATTTCATCAAAACTTAGTTTTAGATATTTTGTGACCTTTATTGATGTTTACTTTTGAGTAACTTGGCTTTATTTTATAAAGCATCATTTTGATTTGTTCTCTATTTTTTCTGCTTTTTGTGTTGAGGTGAAAACATAAATTGAGTGCCTTATTTGTATATTGCACAGTGACAATGTTAAAAAATATTTCTCTTTGACTTTTTTTTTTTACTTTTCTTTCACAATAGGGTATCATTCATCAATCTTCTTGCAACGTTACTCCTCAACAAAATATGGTAGCTGAATGAAAATATTGTCATTTGCTTGAGACAACTCGAGCCTTGTTATTTAACTTTTGTGTTCCTAAGGTGTTTTGGTCGGAGGTTATAGCCACTACTTGTTACTTGATTAATCATCTACCATCCTTTGTCTTAGATGTTGCTATACCTTACTCTACCTTGTTTCCCTCCTACACCTTACTTCCTCTGTCTCCTTGTATATTTGGTTGCACTTGTTTTACTCAAGATGTAAAACTCTCACCTGACTAAACTTGATCATTTATCTCTTAAATACGTCTTCCTTGGTTATTCCGATCATAAAAATGGAAATAGATGTTTCTACACTACTTTTGGTAAATTCTTGGTCTCTATTAATGTTACCTTTTTTAACTTTACTTCTTTTGATTTATCTCTGAGTTCTCCTGCTCCTGTTAAGTTTGGGAATAATTTCCTTGTCTATGTCAAGTCATCAGCTCCGTTTGTTCCACCTCCTATACTCCCTCTTGCCCTTCTATTACATAGGTTCTTACATGTCGCATCCAACAATTGGTTGTGGCACCCATTGTCCCCTTTAACTCATCACCTCCACATGCTGCTTCGTCTGTGGATCCTTCTGCACCATTACCACCACCACCACCACCACCTGATCCTAGTCTTGATTTTCCCATCGCTCTCCACAAAAGTAAACACACCTATACTTACCACGTCTTTACATTTCTTTCTTATAATACCTTGTCACCATTTTTCCTGTCTTTTGTTGCTTACCTGAACTCTATTGTAGTTCTTAGGTCCGTGTCTAAAGCTTTGGCTCACTTTGAATGGCGTTCTGCCATGGACGATGAGATGAGAAGTTTTGAAAGGAATCATATGCAGGATCTTGTTCCTTTACTTATTGTCAAACGAGTTATTGGTTATAAATAGGTCTTTGCTGTTAAAATGAATACTGATGGAACTGTGACTCGCTTGAAAGCTTGATTGGTAGCTAAACGGTATGCTTAAACCTATGGAGTTGACTATTCTAAGACTTTCTCTCCAGTGATAAAACTCATATATGTTCATTTGTTCATCTCCCTTGCGGCTATTGACCCCTTTATTAACTAGATGTAAAGAATGCCTTCCTCCATGGTGACCTCCAAGAGGAAGTATATTTAGAGCAACCACCTTGGATTATTTCTCAAGGGGAGTCCAACAAAGTTTTCAAACTAAATAAATCTTTGTATTGGTTAAAGCAGTCACCTATAGCATGGTTTGGGTGGTTTAGTACATCAATGACTGAATTTGACTTTAAGAGGAGTGCATATGATCACTCTATTTTTTATTGATAGACGAGATTTGGGTGCATTCTTCTAGTGGTGTATGTTGATGATATTGTGATAATTGGTAGTGATAGTTTAGGTATTGGAACCCTTAAAATTTTTCTTTAGAGTTGATTTCAGACGAATGACTTACGAGGGCTGAAGTATTTTCTTGGGATCAATGTGTATAGAAGAAAGAAGGGTGTTTTCCTCTCCGAGAGGAAGTATGTACTAGACTTGCTAATAGATACTGGAGTTACAGAATGTAAGCCTTCTGATACTCCTATGATAGCTAATATGAAGTTAAATAATGAGGATGGAGATTGTTGAAAAAACTAGATAGACATAGGAAGGTTGTGGGAAAATTAAACTCCTTACTGTGACAAGACCAAATATTGATTTCGTGGTAAGTGTAGTTAGTCAATTCATGTAATCACCCATAACTACACATTGGGATGTAGTTGTTCACATTCTGAAATACCTTAAAGGAGCACATGGTTTTGGGGTTATTTATCAAGATCAAGGTACATGCAAAGTGGAGGGATTCTTTGATGCAGATTGGGTAGGTTTACCAGTTGAAAGGAGGTTCACAACTGGATATTGTATCTTTGTTGGTGGTAATCTCGTTTCTTGGAAAAGTAAAAAGCACGGTGTTGTTTCTCGCTCTAGTGCTAAGTCTGTGTATAAGGCAATGGCTCAAGTTACAAGTGAACTCATATGGATATCTCATTTATCAAAGGAACATGGTGTTGTGATCCCTCATCCAATGGATATATGGTATGATATCCAAGTTGCTATGCATATTGCTAATAATCCTATATTCCATGAAAAAGAACAAAACACATAGAAATGGATTGCCATTTCATCTGGGAAAAGCTTCAACAAGGACTGATTTTGTTAAAGCATGTTTGAACTAGAGACCAGTTAGCTAATATCTTCACTAAAGCTTTAGTAGGGAATAAAATGAATATTATCCTGTAGAGTAACTCGTAGCAGGCAATCAATGGGATCCCCACCAAAGGGATATTTGGGTTTGTAAAGACTTGGTTCCTAATAGACTCAAAATCCTTATAAAGATCAAGGAGAACAAAAACTATGTACATGTTACCAAGCTTGTCCAACACCTTCTGGAGATCATCACTAGTCAGGATCAACTTGATTTGTTAGATGATGGTCTGTGCATTGTTGAGATAGGAATGTAGGTCATGATTTATCATTTAGAGGGTTGCCAGGTTATGGGTTGAGTCATACAAATGCTGTATATCATTAGTATAGACACTTCGAGCCTTTTTCTATATGTCATAACATGATTTGTAGGAGTGATAGTGCACCAATAACTTTAGATCAATGGACTGCCGTAATAAAGACTTTAACTAATAATCGGCTTTCTGTCATTCTTCTTTTATACTAGCATCCATTTCCTTAGGATTCTTGGTTAGATGATCATAAAGTCCCTAACCTAAAAATCATATATCAATAGCAGCAAACCAATGTAAATAATTCTTACCGTTTAGTTTCTTAGACATTATTGTGGAGTGCCTGAGAAAGCAAAGGAAATACGACTCTTTTGTGCGGATTGAGAGATGACAAATGATGCATTTGACAAGGTTGTGGAGGATAAGGTTGAGGAATTAGTTAGTGAAGCCATGAGGTTATAAAAAATTCAAAACACAGAATATATAAGCAACTACGTGCATATGTATTTGGCAACTCAGGCTATGAATGGAAGAGGGGAGGCCAAATCTAGACAGAGGAGATCAATACGAGTCAGACGATGTTGACAACAGTCAAAAAAGGTGCCAAACGCTCCCTCATGTGTTGTTAGAAGCAAACTAACACTAAGAGCTGGTGGTAGCACGTGGCAGCTTCATTAGTGGCGTAGTTTCGGGCGTTGGTCGATCTGGGGCAGGCGAGGATGATGGTGTGGTCGGCCGGCAGAGTTACCGCTCGGAGGACTGTAGATCGGTGGAAAAAGAAAGATGATGACCAGAAGGACAACACGACAAGAGAGGCAATGGACTAGGGTGGAGACATAACAAGAGAGGCAAAAATCTTTCACCGGAGGACAGTAGGTCCACCAAGTATGCGCAGTTTCAGGGATGTCTATCTTTATGCTTTAGATACCAACTTAAGATAGTTTTCTAAAATGCTTAAGAGATAACCCTCAGTCTCTTTGAATTATATAGATATAGTACACCATCAAATCCCTTAATTGTAGGGATTGGAGAATCAATCTAATTATGAGTTTCCTAATCTATTTACAAAAAGAATCAATACATATCTAAACATTAATACTGTCAACAAGAACAAAGAACTTTGGCAATGACACAAAACTTGTGAGATAAACAACATAAACTTAACATCAAAATACAAATAGAGCAAACAACCAAGTCCCATAAATCACAAATATGACCCAACCTATTTTTCTAACCATCAATAACACACAACAAACTATAACAACACAAAAGATTCTCAACAAAAAAAGAGTAGCGTAGAACACTGAATCCAAAAACCACCAACTCATTAACCACACCCAACTAGATCAAGGCCTCTCGTTCACCACTCATCCTAGCCTTATCAAACTATAAAGAATCTCACCACCCACGCCACCCTCGACCCAAATCCAACATCTCAACCACTTTGAACTCACCACTTGTCAACAACCCTGAATAGCCATCACCGCCCACTGCTATGACCACTATCTCAACCCAACTACTAGAACACAACTCATTTGCAAACCCAAAATCTCTCCACCCAAAGCCACCATCTTCGAACCCCAACCCGTGACCACCTGCATGGATTCGAGACTAGATCTGAGCCAAATCCAATACCACGTATTCCATGGCCGCCACTTTACTCATATGTTCCTACTATTCCTTTGAATTGCTGGCGACCTGCTCCCATGGTCGAGCCCTGACTGAGCGCTAAACTCAATCAAAATTGTAACCGAGTTATACCTATAGCTTGTAGTATAGGAAGCAACATCATATTGTCTCTCAAGGATTATAAATGCAATTTGATCAGATCAAGCTAAAATTGGGGGAGGAATATGAGAACTCAGAACATGTAAATAACAGAATTAAAGTGAGAAATTCAATTAAGAGAGCAATCAATTCAGAAACCTATTTGAAATTTGATTGATTTTATCATAGATCTTTCAACAAACATTTGAAGTGCATTTGAATGGTTAATTTAGATTTAATCAAAGTCTTTGAATTAAATCTAGAATTCATATTAGATAATTATCTAGAATTCAATTAACAATTGACACACAAATTTGCAATCACACAATTCATGTTAGATCTATGTTAATTTGATCTCCGAATTCAATTAACCTAGGCACAAATCAGTAATATAATCTCTGTAATTTCGTGATAAATTCAGATCAATCAACCTAAATCCTATCATAATTCTCAATCTTAAATTAAGATCCAATAAGATCAAATATAAATAGAATCATCATTCATGCATTCAAGATCAAGAAGAAGAAGAAGAGGAATCCAAATACAATTCAAACACAAAACAGAACCAAGATCTCAAGAATCCAAACCACAACTTCTTCAAGAATATTTGAATTAATTATAGAAGTTTAGCTCTCCATAGTCATCACCATGAACGTGCTTGAGAAAGAAAGAGGAAGAAGGAAGAAGAAAAGTCTAGAGAAAAGGTGAGAAGTGTCTAGAATGAAAAGTGGCCTCAGATTTCTGCCCTCTTTCCCCATAACTAACCCCTCTTTTGGCCTTTCCTCCTTCAAAACCTGATGGGTACAAAGTTGGGTCATTTATGAGCAATTGGGCCTAAACCTCATGTTAATTGGAGATCTCCAACTCAAGTTATGGACAAATCATTCTCAAAGGGTCTCTGATTCTGTTGGCTGACTTCAAGGAATAAAAACTTCATTGAAACGTCATAGTTTGGAGAAGTTGTCTTCATATGAATTGAAGATATATGTCTTAGCTTCCATTTGCCACTGGTTTCAGGCCCAAATCACATTCACAGCCCCAAGTTATGCCCTGATTTGTGCACAGTGCTTGGGTTCCATTAACAAAACTTGTGTTCTAACTTCCAGGCCCAATTAGCTCTATTAGATGTCCGAATTAGCCCTGGAACTGTCATGAAAGTTGAAGAGATATTTTTTATCTTTCCTACAAGGTAAGATACATAATTTTTAAATATCTAGAACTCAAGATATGACCTAAATACATAAATAACGTAAAATCTCAATGATGTTAGAAAAGATCAATTAAGCCCAATTTGAGCCCAAACTTACAAAATATGACCAAATTCAATCAATGAAGTACATGGAGAGTGTAAATTACTAAAAATAAAAGTTTATTAATGTATAAAATATATGATTTTCATTACTATGCCTTGCACTTTTCGTGAATATACTCCCGACTCTCACTTTTCTACCCTTTTGGTTTATTCTTTCTTATTTTTATTCATGTTTTTATATTTTTTTATTTTTGAATTGATGACTTCTTTTGTTAATCCTTTGTTTTGACTAAAGCTGGTTGGCTTGGGCCAATTACTTGTGTTTTATTGATTAGTTTGTTTGTATTACTAAGCTAGGCTATCTCTTGTGTGCTTTTGTGGATATGGCTTAGAATGTTTAATTAATCATTTGATTAATACTAATTTGGGCCTATTAATCTTCTGATTAATGAATAAAACAAATAAATAAATGGAAAGAACAAGAGCACACAATTCTGATTAGTTGTGTTCTAGTGTCTTCTATATTTATTTTAGGCATTTAATTTTCTTGCCAAAATTTAAAAATGAGATAAGATTCTAACGATGAAAAATCAAGATTAATCACAATGGTAGTTATATCCTGACTTTCTTGAGATGAGGAGAAATCTTATAGTTTTTCTAGGAGAGCTAGCAGAGCTATAAAAATCCCCAATAAAAATCTTATTCCACATTCTAAGTTATTTCTTTTGACCATATCATTATACATTTGTAGTAGCATTTTAATTTAGCTACTTCACGTTCGCATTCATGCATAAATCAAATAATTTAAAACTAGCTAATGATGGAAAATTTGGGAAAGTATTAGGGCACTGATCAGATAAACTTTTCCTAATATACTTGAGGCATTTATATTAGATTTTGCTAGAAGCGCTAGCGATGTCTAATACTTTGTAAATTGAAAAATAAAACATTTTTTTGTAGAAATAAGAATGTTTAAAAAAATTGGAACAATTTCATTTACCCCTAACATTATGATTATGGTGGATCAAAAATCCTTTTAATTATTCATTCTAAAAAAAAAAAAATTTCTTTGTGAAATCCATTTCATGAATAGCTCATTTTGCTTAAAACATATTTTTTCAAAAATGAAATATTTTTGAAAAGTCTCCTTTTTTGGAAAATTTAACATTTTTATCTCACCACTTTCATACAATGTGTTGTAAGCTTGAATTCTGTTCCATAATAATGGCTATCTAGCCACATATTCCCTATCTAAATCATTTATCACTTTTAATAATATGTTGACAAAATGAAACATGTATAAATAAAAAATAATAAAATTTTGTTTTAAATATTAAAGAACCTTTTCAAATGACATTATATTAAATAGGTAACCATTCTAAGAACGGACAACGTAGGGTGCTAATACATTTTATACCCATAATCAACCTCTGAACTCGAACTCTGAAGCATAGATCATTTTTTTAGGTGTCCGATCAAACTATTCCATTCTTAATGGATAAATTGATTGGTGGCGACTCCATCTCTTACATTTGTTTTCATCATCATCATTCGTATTTCGCAATGTTTTTAGTTTTCCTTTACAAAAAATACGAGTCTCGCTGCTTTATGTAGTGCTGTTCTGAAAGGGACACTGTAATAGTAAATAAGAACAGAGAATTGGAAGTAACTGTTACCTGGTGTGCCAACGATCCTTTTTGCAAATCGGTTGGAGCTTCGGCTTTCAATAAATCCTTACGATTAAGATTAGCACTTGAATCGCCCTTTTGAGCTATTTTGGGAGCATGTTTTGATGCAAAGAGTTTTAAAGATGAAGTTAGGGTTTAAAAAAATGAAAATGTGGAGAACACTGGTAGTTATAAGAAAAGTATTTATAACAAGAACTTGAAAAGGCTAACGAGATAGGCACTGGTTAATGGTTGTGTATATTTAGGGAGTCGTGCAAAGCGTTGTCAACATTTTCTTAAGCCATGATTACTAGTTTTTGAAATACATGGTGAGAAGGCATGGCCCTAAGAGGAAACATGCGTAAGAATACATGCATATTTGTATCTCATACAAAAACCAACTAGTTTTGATTAATATATAGCCAACATAATTGGAACCAAGTAGAAATAAGTGGTAAAACTCATAAAAGTACATTGGCAACATTAATATATAGTAAATGCTAAGTACTAAGATACAAAGAAATATAAAATACAATCATTGTTTCAACAAAGAAGAGAACCGAGCTATCGACTCTAACTAGGTTTGCTTTATGTTAGCTTGGAGAGTTTTGGCTCCATTGCCATACTTTCAATCTTAGTAGAAATCTTTAACCTTTCTGTTATTTCTTTAGCAATTGAACATTCTTTGGATTTGTTGACTTCCAAATATTTTGAGAAGTTTTCAATCTGGATATGCTCTTAGGTAATGTTACCTTGAATCAAGGATAAGCGAGTCCTCGCAGTAGCCAACTTTGACTTTAAATCTTCAACTTCTTGGACCATGTTATTTTCCTTCTAAAGTTCCATTTCACAAGTGACCTTGGCCATATTAAGACCTAGAGTTATAGCGGAATGTTCATTCTTGGTTTGAAAGGACTCTTGGACTAAGTCTTCACCCCGTTTTCATAAAGGCACTGTATTGGCCGATTGCCCCTTGTGCAGATTGAAAACTTGACAAATAAAAAATCAACTTGTGCTCTCATAGATAGCAGCTCTTCGCCGGAAGAATAATCCATGGCAAAGGCCATGAATGAAATTATAGATGACAACATGTACCACGTATCAATCTCGATAATGACTTTGTCTAAATCCAAAGCTAAAAACCATCTCAACTCTTCAAAAGGCGTGAGAAGCCTTTGGCAACTAGGTTCTAGAGAAGGTGATGATTCAAGATGTTTAGATATGGCATCAAAAGTGCCATCATCTTTAGTCTATGGCTCATCATCGTCATTAGAAGGTTCTGAATCACACTTACTGAATGGAAATTCTTGTTAGCTCCAAATCCCTTTTGATGAGTGCTTTGATTTGGGTTTTGATAATTAACAAACTATTTTGAAAATATGTCATTATTGCTCTTACTCTCTTAAAGTGCATTAACTTGGTTTTTGTAAGTTTCTATTAAGTTTTTATATGCAGACCTATGTTCTATATATAAGAAAGATCAAGTGGATGGTTGGTTGATCACTAATTGTGATTAGAAGAGTCACAAAAGGTTTGAGAAGAAGCGTAGCAAGCTTGAAAAGAGTGATCAAAGCCTCTATATTCAAAGTCATAAGTTAAGCAAGGTGAATTCAAACCATAAAATCTCAAGAACACGTAAGAACAGATCAATGGAGTGAAGAATAGTATAAGAGCATGTTTTTCTTGTGAGGAACAATATGATCAAATCATGTTTGCATGAGAAAATCAACCAGAGAAGAACCAAGATTTGAGTTAATTCAAAGCACCAGATAAGCAAGGTCATCTTAAGCTACAAGTTAGAAGAACTCACAAGACCAAAATCAAATCATGGAGCACTTTGGAAGAACATGTATTCTCATGGAAAACAATAAGAAAATATCATCTACACATGAGAAAACAAGTCAAGAAGAATTGAAGTTAGTTGAGCAAAGTTGAAGTTGTATAGAATAGAAGATGAGTAGAGTGGCAAGGAACCTTCTCAAGTCAGCTTCAAAACAAATTTCAGAATGGAAAAAATAACAGCTAGTTTGTGTCCAATGTGCATTAGAAGCTCCAGAATCATAACTAGTTTTCCAAGCCCATAAAAGGTTCCAAACTTGAAAAATCATAGGTTGAAAGAGCTGGGAAATGATCTAACAATGTCATTCATGAACTGCACCCTATTCAACTCTATTATTCTTTACCTACCTGTGTTATCTTAGCAAATTTTTTGTTGTAGGTGTTTCATCTGCTCTATAAACTGTGTATATGCACTCTTTGAGTGATTTTGGAGAGCTAACCATTTCTTTCTTGTACCTAAACTGTGTCTGTCCACTCTTTGAGTGTTGTTCGAGAGCTACCCATTTTCTTTTATATCTTAAACACTTAAACCTTGAGAGGTGAGTGTTGGTGAGTTAGTGGGTTGTACTAGCCACTATGACAAAGGTGAAAGTGTAAGCTCCAAAGTCCTTTGGTGCTTAGTAGTGCATATTATGTTTTGATTATAACTAACTATGTTGAAAATTAGATATCACTGCTCTTACACTACAAGAAATTTGTGATTTAATGACGGAATTTAGTGAAGGAAAATTTCTTCTATTAACCTCACTAATTGGCTAGACAAATTAAAATAGGGATTCCGGGTGATTAGGAAAATTTATCCCTTGCTAATTTTGAAAACATATTTAAGGTGGAAAAAATTAGTGACAAGGTGAGGGATTAACATAAAATTTTTCTCGCTAAAAAAAAATTAGTGATTAACAAAGGATTTGAGAGGATTTTGTCTCATTTAAAATTCAAGGCCAAAACAGATTTGCAAGGAAAAGCCATCTAAATCATCAAAAATAATCTCAAGTGATGGGATTTGAATATGAGGATTATTTTCCTTCTCAAATTTTAGCAAGAATTTACGATGAAAAGTTTTCCCTCGCTAAAAAATGAAATTCGCGATTTCATATTCCCTCATACTAAATTTTCACATTCATCTGAAAACCTCAATTTCATATTCCCTCACACGAATGTAATTAGAAATTCAACAACTATATTCTCGCCCTCCTCCTAAAAGAAACTCTCTTGCCTTGATTTTTATGAACTCTCGCGCTCTCAACAATACAATCTCGAACCTCCTCTATCTCTTACCTCTCCCTTAACCATAGTTCACCCTCTACGATGATGGAGTGCCACCACATCCTGCGTATACCGACGCAGTGCATATCCAATCCTTCAGTGTTTTTTAGAGCTACATAACTGATAAAACACCCATTTCATTATAATATTTAGAGAAGCTATGCTTTTTGCGTGAGAAAGTCATATCTTACCATTGCTGAAGAGGTTGTTGTTGATGGCTTCTTCTTATACTTGGAGAGGTTAGATTGTTACTCAACTTAATGGAGTTTGAGAAGTTAGGTATTAGAACACACGTAGAGGTATAGTACATACGAGGCTTGATTTTTTTTTCTTAAGATTTCATCTTATTCAATTTGGAGCTTGGATTTCATTTTTACTGCGAGTTTGATCTTTGATTTTTGTATTATTGGGATAATTTTGTTTTTCTTGGTTTGATCTACATTCATTTTTAATAACCAAGTTTATTTGATATTTCAAAAAGGTTTTTTTTTTTATTTTGGTTTAATTATTGTTTTTTTTAGAAGGAATCTCAGGTTTGATTTCAAAGGAAAGTTAACATTTAATTGTTGTGAAAACTACTATTGGTCTTTTAGTTGGAGTATTCTGGAACAAGAGGGAACTTATGGTACAAACTTGTTTTGGAATTATAGGTTTTTACATCACTACTAGTAAAATTCCTTTTAAAATCAAGATGGAACTCTTCATTGATATTGCTCAACTTAAACCGAGAATTTCTCACTATTTCTTTTCTATTATTTTCTTCATTTTTTTAATTCTTTACAAAATTTCAGTGAAAGATACTTGGAAATTTTGTGAAATTTATAGCTTTGAATAAGTGAAGTGTTGCTTGGAGTGCAATGATAACTTCACAAAGTGTAGTTATTTATGCCTCATATTTGTATTTCTTGATTGTTAAAATCCTTGTATTCATGCATATTTAGAAGTGATTTGGTTTATACTTACTGGTTTTAGTTATAAAGAGTTGAGGATTAGATGATATCTTTCCGTGACTTATGACCAATGGATAAATTGTGGTCTTAAGTGATATTGATTAAGTAGACTTTACATTTACTAATACTTTGATATAGCTACACATTTACCCAACAAGTTTCTCCAAGCTATTGCATAAACTTTGGATTGATAGAAGTTTTGGACCAACATCTTATAAGTCAAACAAGATAAAAACTAAGTCTAATGCAACCAAGTTTTTAAAACTAAGATTTTTGGTATTTAAGCTACTGCCAATTAAAACCTATTCAAAGCATTTCTTCAGGTGAATCATTTACAAGCTTGGGAAAAGTGTTTATGGAAGATCCCCCCATCCAAAAGTTTTTTTATTAGTATTGAACTTGTTGGTTATATTTGAAAACAATGTCGAGACGAGTAACCTCAAGTGATCAACTACATTATGATATTTGTTGTATGACCCTTTTCAACTGAGTTATAAAAAGATTTTGTTAGATGTGTTTTGCAGAAAATTTTAGGTTTTAGGACAGGTTGAAACCCCCTTTTGAGCATTTGAACTTCAGTTTCATACACGGGTAGATTGAAGCCTGGGGAGGCTAGGTATTGGAGGTCCTCTTCCTTAGGGAAGAGGATTCAAGCTTCAAGGATCTCATTGATGGCATGCCTTCTCAAAAATCTAGGTTACATTTCTTCGATTCTCGCTTATCTTTTGAATCCCTTGTTGTTGGAGTTGTAGAATAAGAGTATTCAATGTTTGCTCAAAGATGATTACGTCGAAATATTTTGGATCTTTATATGATTATTGATGTTTATGTATGAATTTGAGTTTTATTGATGTTTAGCTAGTCGCTTTCGTTACAGTCTACAATGCTTAATGCTCCATGCTTTTGTTTGATCAAGAAGTGATCTTAATTGATGCAAATGAACATACATAACGACGTTTTGGAAATGGACATGGTACCTTAGGTTGATGCTCATTGTGCCAAAAAGTTCAATTACTTGGACATTGACTTTGCTAACGGGATAAAATATACCAATTAGCAAAATACATTAGTGAATGTTTGACTGAATAAATCGCTCATTAAACAATGTTTAAAGTGACTCATGCCATCAAACTATAAGAACCATAGTGGATTAGGTAAATGACAGCTTCTGGGTTAATTAACCTAAGACAAAGGTGTTTGACTAAATCACTATTTAAATGGCTAAACAAAAACTAATCATTAATGATTCACTTATAAGGATTACTAAATCGTTAGAATACAATTGTTAAGGTGAAAAAAGATTCTCAATGAGATCTCTAGAAAATCATTATGTTATCTACTTTTGTAGTTTAGATTTAGATTAGTTGTTTTTTTATTTTATATGTCCTTAGATAAAATTTAGCTGAAGTTATTGGTCAATGCTACTTAGTAATGGAAACCTATAAAATGTAATTAATAACATTGGATTTTCAGGTGCATTCCCAGAAAAAGAAGAAGCAAAGAAATACCTGTGTGCTTAATAGCAACAATGGGATTCTTCATAGGTTAAATCATGAAAGGATGAGATGTTATCTTGCTGACTTGGAATTGTATATTTAGTTGAAAAAATAACAAAAATCAATGAACAAGTGGGAAAATGGTTCGTTGGGTGGTTGTTTTATGAATGATCAAGATTCAGTGAATTGGAGCAAAGAAGTAAATAAAAAAATAGATGATGATGAGGAAATGTCATATAGTACAAGATAAATGCAAAGGTCATTATCTTGAAGCTAATGATCATTCCATTGAATTAGAGCTTATCATTATATACCCAAATCTAATTAAAGGTTAGTATAAATGTTGTTTTTGTTCATCTCTACGACCTTCTAATAATATGTTAATTTAGTGATTATTAGATAAAACACCATTTTGAATAGTAAGTTTTGACACTTCTATGAATCAAGATAACATAATTTTCGAATATGAAATCGATACCATGAACAATTTGATGAAATTTATGGATTAGATTAGATGATGAAAAATTGGAGAAGTGATCAAGTCGAGCAAGATCTATTGATCCATTCAGATAAAGTTTCGCCTCCACCATAATGAAAGCTAAACTTAAGCTACAAGTGTTGAAACATCTATTAACCCTACTAAATGGTTTAATAACTATCAATTGTTAAATACCATTTTGATACAGTAAAGAGAATGCAATTGACAGTAGATTATCCATCCAAAGATTGGGGAACTTGATAGTAGACCATCCTTTGAATGCGATGAAGCCCGCTAAGCCCGTCTTGGAGGAATCTTAGGAACAGATGGATAGACACTTGGACCCACCCACTCTTCCATTACATGAATGAAAAGGTGGGCTCCTTATACATGTTGGAGAAGAAATTTAATAATTGAGTGGTTGATTGGGAATTTTAAAGGGTTTTAATAGCCTTATACATATTGATGACATGAAAGCCATATCATTTAATCTTTGAAACTCTAATAGATATTCATGTTCTAAAATTATATGAATCCTTGTAGAACAAGACAATTGCCATGAAAGAGGATTTCGATAAAGTCCTATTTATAGCATCTTAATTATCACCTGAAGGTGTTATTGGTGGGTTAGAAAATGCATATAAATTTAAAATTGAACAATTTGGAAACATGAAATAAAACCCTCAATACTTGAACAAGTGTTGCCTGGGTGAATTGGTGAATGACTCAATAAATAACCTAACATTTTAGTTATAAATTTTCATTTTATCAAACATAGAAATAAGAAAAATATGGAACTGTGAAATCTCACATGGAAAAATAGAATGTTCAAACTATCTGTCAACGAAGATAGCATTTACAGAGAAGAAAGTAGTCATAGTTTGACAAAGAAACAGGGAAGTTTAAGAGATGGGGGCAATGTCAACTTAGTGGAACATGAGAATGATTCAAATAAAAGCAAAATGAAATCGCATCATAAGTAGGGCATTTGGAACGTGGAAGGTTTGAGAATTGACGCCTTTCTCCATTATTAACAGAGAACATTAAGGGCATTACTTTTAAGCATTTTTCTTTTCTAGTTAGAAGTTGGACTTAGAATGGAAGCAACTTGCAATTTTTCGGCGGAGACAACACTTGTAATTCTGTAAGTTGCACTCTTATCCCTTTTCTAAATTCACTTTAGATAATGACTTGTTCAATATTACAATCACAAATTTGCACATTTTACAAGGATTTCAATTCCTCTAAGTTCAAAGATAAATTCATGCAAGGTGCGTACTTAACTAAATTATGATGAAATATATAGTTCCACTTTGAGAAAAGATTACGCAAGTAATTATCATCTATTATTAAGTCATCTTGATGATTAGACATTTAGGATAGAAATTGAAGTGTCAAATTTTCAAAATTAGAGCCATATATCTATATTCCGCCCTTTTCTCTTTCTTAAGGTGAAATTGCACTCTATCTTTTCACCTAAATTTAATAAATGGAACCATGTTTCGGGAAGTAGGAACATGTCTTTTAACATGCAAATAAGAGTCATATTGATATTGTCCACAATGCTTGGCCTCGGGTTGATGCCCAAACCTAATTAAATCAGATGGTATCACATCTCATTTCTTATTGTAGATCAACAAATTAAAGGCACATAAGTGCACGTGTTAGCAAATTGAGGAGGCAAATAGGCAACCTGGTTTGGCAATTTCTTTTATATGTAACTAAATTATGCATGGTTATGGCTATTACCTATGGTTTGCATTTGTAGTTAGGAGATGAATGGTGTGTAGAGAGTTTTGATGGAAATTAAAGTTTTCTCACAAGTAAGCATGAGAGGTAACCTAACACAAGGTATATATATATATATGAGTCATTATCGTTGAAAGAAAGGATTTTAATTTTGTTCGTGACCACCATTATCTTAGTTATCCAATTTTGCAACTTCCACTCAATTAAGTCAAGTGGCTCTCCAACCTAACATCTCTAAAGTTTGCATCAATTAATTTACAGATCTCGTAATCTCATGTGCCATTCAATAAGTTTCAAAAATCTTGAAAAACTAATGATGATTGATTATATAAATAAAATCAAATCACCATAGACAACAAATACTAATTCAAACAGACATACATACATACGTATACATAATCATACCTATCGCACGACATTGTCAATATATTTTGATTTTGCACAAAACCTTGTTAAATGCGAAGGTTACATGAAATCACAGCGGGCGTATGCAAAGGTAGACTACAATGGCCTACAAAAACACATACAAAGCCAATCACTGAATTTAATTAAATATAACCATGAACCTACAAATGTTTAACAATTACTCTAAATATCAAATCTCATAAAACAAGCAAGGTGAAAAAATGATAATAGATTAATCCCCAAACTCACTTGATCAAAGTTAGAACAAAGCTTCATAAAAATATGCTTACGATAAATAGGTTAAGTTACCCAGAGATCATACAAAAAACAAAGCGTTTAGGATAAGATTCTGCAAATAGTCAAATCAAACACTCTTAAAGATAAATGACAGTTATAAGTCTAAAGAAAAAAATGAAACACAACAAGAAGTAGTCCTCGATCCACGTAATGACTTAAAACTAACCGCTTGAACCTACTTGTTTCAAATGATCCTTTGAAAATCTTAAATGGACATGATGTGATCACGCATTACATTGTTTCAAAGGCATTGAACTTCAAGTTCAAAAAAAAAAGAAAAAGTCCTAACCACAAATATACAATAAAATAAAGAGAAATAAGCTAAACCTAATATAATCAAGCTTTCTTGGGAGACTTGATGGCCTTAGAGGGAGATTTGGGCTCAACATCGAGTTAGATCGAGTTAGACTCAAACGAAAGATTTTTTGGGGCATACCCGTGGATTTCAATTTAATTTTCATAGACTTTGAATTTTATGGAAATCGTGAGCTCGTGTTGGCGTGGACAAGCCTTTGGATAAGAAAGGCAGAGGTTGGGCAGGTCGGGATATAACCTACGAGCTCGTGAAGGTTGCACGGTGCTTTGGGGCAAAGTTTGTAGGCGTTTTAGAGGTTGATTTAGGCATCGAGCTTTGAGTGAGAATAAGTTGGTGAGAGTGAAGCTTGGATGAGAGAGAGATTTCTTCAAATAATTTGGGGCTTTTAAAGAGAAAGGTTGAACAAATCAAAGCTTTAGTGACCAATAAGCTTCATCAATTTGAGCACGACAGAGAGAGAGGTGAGAGTGAAAGTGAAAGTGACGGGGGAGAGTGAGAGGGAGAGCATGAGGGAGAAGGAAGTGAAAATGACTTTTGTGAGTGGGAAGCCCGATTTTTTTTAAGAAGGAAGTGAAAATTTAATTTTTAAAAAATATTTTAATTAAAATTTAAAACTAAAAGGTGGTCTATTCCTGCTCCTCTGTTTTATTCATTCAATTTGTCATTTTTTACTTGTAAAATAAAGCAAGTGCGTACCATTCCATATTATCCCTGCATATTAGGTAGTTGATTTTTAGAATCCGCCATATTAAACAATGAATTTAAACATGCTTTTTTTTTGTAGTAGGGACTGATTATCCATTGGAATAAACTTATTTGGAAAGGTTGTATTCCTCCATCAAAGTCCTTCATCATTTGGAGAATTATGCATAACAGGATGCCCACAGATGAAAATCTTTGGTCTAGAGGTTGCATTGTGGTTTCTGTTTGCAGTCTTTGTGGAAAAGCAGTAGAATCTACTAATCATTTATTTCTTGATTGCCCGTTTGCTCAATATATTTGGAATTGGTTTGGTAGTATCACTAATACCAGTTTTGATTGCTCTAGCATTCTATCTATTCTCTCTTTATGTAGCAAAGGTTGGAGCTCGCAGGTTCATGATATGGTTGCAGCAGCTGTTATAAATGTATTGTGGACTATTTGGTATTACAGGAATAAGGCAAGGTTTAACAATAAGCAAATCCATGTGCAGACTGCTATAAATTTAATCATTTCTAATGTGTCTTTAGCTGGCAACACTAGTGCTGGCCGTATGTCTTCTTCAATTTCAGAATTCAAGCTAATGAAGTCCTTTTTGGTTGATGGTCATCCTTGTTGTGCTCATAGCATTAAGCAAGTCATTTGGAATCCTCCTATTTACAATATGATTAAGTGTAATACTGATGGAGCTGCTATGAGATGTCCAGGTCCTGTTGCTTGCGGTGGGATTTTCTGAGATAGGAGTGCTGCTTCTCTTGGCTGCTTTTCTGGTATTAATAATGCTTTTCAAGTTGAGCTTATTGGTGCAATACTGGCTATTGAAATAGCTTTTAAAAAAGGTTGGCATTTCCTCTGGCTAGAGTGTGATTCTCAACTTGTGATTTTTGTTTTCAACAATAGCAAATTGATTCCTTGGAAGCTTAGAAATAGGTGGAATAATTGTATTGAGTTAACTAAACAAATGAACTTTGTTTTCTCTCATATTTATAGGGAATGAAATACTTGTACAGATAAACTTGCTTCTTATGGAATTTATATTACTGGGTTTTTTTGGTGGGATTTAATCCTCAGATTCATTTCTGAGGAATTCTTCAGAAATAGAAATAGTCTGACGAGTGTTAGATTTAGATGATTCTTTCATGAGTCAGGTTGATGTCCCCCTTGTTTTCTTTTCTTGTATTCTCTTTACTTATTTTTATAAAATTTTGGTGTGCTACAGATGATTGATAGTGGTTAGGGTGCCAACTTGATTAGAATGTCAGTCATTATTGTGATGCTATTGCATGCCATCTTTGTCCAAAAAAAAAATCTTGTAATACTCCATTCAAACACCACCTCATGCAATTATCAGAGTTCCAGTTCGTCATATTTCTTGCATAAAACACTTCTTGAAATGCAGTTACTTTTGGTAATGATATTTACCTTATTTCAGATTGCGTTAGATAACAATCCTAGTTTATTCAATAAACTATACTTGAATAAATTCTTTTATTATCAACTCGGGTTCAGTGGAATCCTAGTCTAGCAAAATGTCTTTACATCTGCCATCTCCACACTGCCAAAAGCTCATATGTATCTTTTAGTGTGGTATCACCATCACCAATTACGGAGCCACATGCAGTTCTCTCAAGATAGACTATGACTACCATCAAAACATCCAACAAGCACCATGTTGCCCAATTGCCCGAGATCCCTCACCCCACCAGCGTAGCAATCGTCATATTGCTGCCATAAACATCACATGTGCCGCATTGGGGAGGGTATACAAGGTAGAATAAAACTTCAAAGGTTGAAGGAATAACTTGTAATATGTAGGGCATTCTTAGGATTAGTTTAGTTTACATGTAACAACTTTTCTAAAAACTTAAGTTATTAGATGGAGACATATAAATATTTTTATTATATTTTTAATACATTTTTTTATGTAAGAGTCCTTTGAGTTTAGGTGTAGACAATGCACATGTCTATCTTTACTATGTGCTAAAGTTCAACTTCTATTTAAAAAAATTGAGGTGATAAGAATTGAACTCCTGATTAATTAATTATAGAAACTTTAATACTATATCATGAACTAACTTAAAAACTTTAGCTTAAGGCATATAAATAACTTTATTATATTTATCATATAGAGTCACATAAAAGCAACCATTGCAATCAATCATAAGAGAACAAAAGGAGTTGCCCCTTCCCATCAAATATTGACTTATGAGGAAAACTGAAAGCGAATCAAAGGGATAATGTTAAACTTTGCATTTATTTCATAAAGCAAGTCATGCAAATGGAGCCAATTTCTACCTTTAAGTCTTCAACACCGTTCCCACATCCATGGACATGGATAAATTAAGACTTAAGTACCTCGGAAATCTTCTACGATCTTGCTCAAAATTATTACATGCATTGATCTAACTATGACATTATTATGGCAAGGAATATGCCAGGGTACCTCCAACCTTTTCCTTCTTGAAATTAATAACCATTTCAAATAACATAGGACAGGTAAGTTTACCAACAAAGGCCTCATAGTTAATTAATCAGCTGGTGAAATTCAGTAATTTACCCTTCATAAAATATGCTTTTGCGCAATTTGTTAACATTCCATCAAAATATGGTGGGAGAGGAACTATCACATTTTGTAGTTCTTTTTTTTCTTTTTCTTTTTTGACGAGATAGTTCAAATTTTGATTAAAATTATAGAAATTGGTTTATATTTGACCTGAAGTTTGTTAATATAAATCCAATAAATTTGAATCCATCAATAAATTACTTCTTTTTTTAATATGACATTATTTATATATAAATTTAGATGTATAAAAAAATTATTAATTAAAATTTATAAATTATTTATATATACAATTATTTATAAAAAATAAATTAATTTAACTAAATTTTTTTATGAATTGAGTGTTATTAATTAAAATTTATCTTTTAATCTAAATTATTAATTTATTTCAACAATAAATCAATAATTTAAAAATCATAATTCATGTATAAACTACTTTACAAGTTATCTATATTAAAATTCTTCATTTGAACTTATTTCTAAATGGGAGCCAACGCTTATACAATATATTCGTAATTTACACCATTTATTAGATGCACCCGTGCAAGCTGACGGTGTCAACTCAACGTCAAGATGTGGAATATTGTGTGACGAAAAGTAGGGTCAAGCTTTAAATGTTAAATAAAGCGCACATTGCTCCCAGCTGAGAGTTCACATCAGTCGGCAAAGTAGAAAATAAAGCAAAGAATCTTTATAAATTCTTTTAGAATAAACTCTTATTTTCGTCCTCTGAAGATGTAACTGTTATTATTTACTAGTTCTTCTACTCGTGTGATGAATGGACAGAATATATAAAAAAAATAAAATAATTAAAAATAATTTAATTAAGAAGGAAACGTTTATAGATAAGAGAAATTAATAAGAATTTTATTTGTCACCAACATTTAAGAACACAATAAAAAAAAAATTGCTATCCAACAATGCAGATTTGTAGTGGTAGAAACAATATATCATCTCAACAATAATCATATTTAACCATGACTTTTGTACGATTAAAGAAATTAAGTATTAGAGTAAGACATACAAATAAATACAAACTAAATACGTTACACAATATCATTAATAATAACGACAACAAATATCAATTCATTTTATTTATTTATTTATACTATGTAGATATTCTTTCAGTCTTTATATACAGTTATTGATATAAAAAATAAACTTAGTTGTAGATCATATTTCTTTATGAGAAACATGATCCACAATATTTGGTAGCAGAAGTATTATAAGAGGTGTCTTTATTGACAGAGTTACAATTTCAGGCCTTGTCAACTTACAGCAAAATTTAAGGCTTGATAATATTAATTGACAGAAATGTTTGAAACGACAACTATAGAAATGTTTATTTAAAATGTGATGTTTAACCACTAAAAAATGAAGGTATTTAAAGGCGACTAAACCTAAAAAGAGCCACAAATTACAAAATAAATGACAAAAGTTAAGGCAAAAATAGAAAAAAGAAAAAGCCAAAAGAGTGCATAAACGACATTTTTTTAAGCTTAAAATGGCCTCAACCTGGTTAACCCATTGCCACGATGACGCTCTCTTCTTGAGTTTTGTGTTGATATATAATGCTTTTTTTTACCAAATTATCCTTGATGGCAAAACTTTTTACTAAAATGTCACTCTTTTAAAATTATATATCAAAATGTTACCATTTTGTCTAGCGTGACATTTTTATTTTTTTTTCTGTTCACATAGATAACGTCATCTACATGAAAACCCCAACGTAGATGTTGTTTTAAAGCTAATAATGTCATATAGTCTGACGTTTTCTATGTAGTAGCGCCATTACACTTGGCGTTTTCCTTGTGGCCCACTATATATACATAGCTCCAAGTGTGGAATAAGCACAACTCTTCATTTTGTCAAATTTCACTCTCTCTCTATACAAATATTATCTCTCTAAACTCTCTCAAGTCTCTCCCACCTAATAGATTTGGCAGTTGCTGGTGGAGATGGTGCCTGGATCTCATGTTTGATCATATTTAAATATTATTCCTTATATATAAGTATTTATTATAATGATTGAATTTTTTTATTATTTGTTGCTTATTTTTTTATTGTATTAATGTTAATTATATATTTTTGTTAGTTTATACATATTTAGAGGTTTTAGAATTTTTTTTTTGCTTGACTAATTAATAATGTAATTAATAGGATACTAAATGTGAAAAATTATTTGTAGGTAAAATAATAGTATAAATTCATTTGCACGTGTCAATTTTTTAGAAATCTTTTTTTTTTGTTTGACTACTTGACACATTTTAATTAACTATATGTCAGTTTATTAAAATTAGTAAGGCGTACAAAATTATTTATACGTAAAATAATAGTATGAATTCATTGTTAGAGGTGCAATTTTATTTTAATTGACACATGTAAATTGATTGCATATATGTTGAATTGTTATTGTTCAAAAATGTGATTCACATGGCAAAACCCCTTACTATGCTCATTTTCTTCAATAAGACAATGTATGATGGTGACGATGGTCTAATTTATAAAGATTCTCCTCCTAGGCCTATCGTGATCAATTGTAATATGACTTTAGACGCCCTAAAAAATAAAATTCATTTAAAGTTAAGACTCCAAGTAAATCAATATGTGTTAAAGGTTGTATATTGATTCTCACAATTCAACAATCCATGGAGATGGATAGCTCTTCCATTAGAAGACGATGATGATGTTAAATGCATGATAGATTGCTTCTGTCAATATCTGAACATGAGCTCGATAGAGTTATATGTTGAGGCAGAAACGAGTGGGCATAATGAGCATGTTGAAGCTCCTGCTGAAACAAAATTTCAAGTTGGTCCTTCTAATATTCTTGAATTCTTACAGCCTATCAACACTCAAATGTCCATGACACATGCGGCTTCAATTAATCCAGTTGAGCCGTGTAGTATGAATGTTATTGGTTCAGCAACAGTTAAAACTGATGACCCACTTGTTAGAGATACATTATCTGACATAAGTGAATTTGAAAGACAGGTACCTGAGGCTGATGATTCAGACACTGACATAGAGACAAAAAACTTTGTTGTTGAATAAAATTTGCAAGAAGAAGGCCCTTTGTTGTTGGTTTCCTCTCAATCTATGTTTATGCCTCCAGGCCATCAATCTATGTTTGTGGCACCATGCCCTTAGTTCTCTCAGATCAATTATGATGCATTGAGTAATCTTGATAATTTTCCTAAATTAGATCATCGTGGGATATAGAGCTTAGATGATGAATTATATGTTGGGTTACAATTTTTATCTAAAGATTCCGTGAAGTTGGCCCTCCAACATTATTCAATTCGCAAACATCAAGAGTACAATGTTGAAGATTCTGATTCACGATTACTAATTATTAAGTGCCTTAGATATGACGATAATTGTAATTGGAGATTTAGGGTCATATAAAGCAAGAGGTTGCATGTGTGACAGATCACAAAATATAATGGACCTTACAGCTACATCAACCCAGTTGTGTCATTAGATAACCCCAAGTTGGACTCTCGTATGATCTGCTCTTGCATTTTAGAGATGGTTAGATCAAAATCCAGTGTACCTATATGCTTGTTTGTTGAAAAGATTCGAAGCCAATTCAGTTACGAAGTTTCATATTGAAAAGCCTAGAAGGCAAAATAATTGGCCATTGTGAAGGTTTTCGAGGATTGAGACAAATCTTATGAGGTGTTGCCCAGATGGTTAGTAGCCATGAGAAGAGACATGGAAGGCATAGTGGTGGAGTTTCAAGACATGGAACGTGTTGTGCATTACCGAGTTGATCATTCGAAAAGAATGTTTTGTCGATTATTCTAGACATTTAGACCATGTACTGCTGGATTCTGATATTGCAAGCCCACTGTTCATATTAATACTATTCATTTGTATGGTAAATACTGTCATAAGTTGTTGATTGCAACACCATAAGATGGAGATAGAAAGCCTCTGCCAATTGCATTTGTCATTGTGGAAAAGGAAACAAAGGATGCTTGGAGTTGGTTCCTAGGAAACCTTCGATTACATGTCACACAACAATAAGGCTTGTGCTTGATATTTGATCAACATCGAGGCATCTTACAGTCAGTGGCAAATCCATATCTTGGATGGTAATTGCTGAATGCGTATTATGTCTTATGCATACGACATATTGGTAGCAATTTGTACTCCAGATTCCATAATAAGGAGTTGAAGAGATATCTGATTAACATAGGTATCAGGGTATGAACCAATTACATACAAGTTTGATGTTAGGCTAGAGAAGTTGTCAGCTACTACTGAGATGACAAATTAGATTAATGTGATACCAAAAGAAAAATGGAGTTTGACATATAATGGTGGCCGCAGATTCGGTCATATGACTACCAACTTATCAGAGTGCATCAACGGAGTGTTGAAAGGTAGTAGAAATCTACCAATAATTGCATTGATTTAGATGACATGTACCAAATTGGTAGAATACTTTGTGAACCGAAAAGATTAGGTGAACAATAAAATGATGAATGACTAGGAATGAAGTGATGATTTTTTGAAAGACTGGAGAATCAATGTGCGAAAGGCGAGCTCCCACCAAGTTCGTCAGTACGATATGCATCACACCAGATTCATGGTTGAAGGGGCTCTTAACCCTGTAACACAACTGAGTGGAATTTCTTATACTTTAAACTTATAGGAAGGTTGGTGTGACTGTGGGATGTTTCAAGTGTTGTATTTTCCCTGCTTTCATGTGATTGTTACGTATGCTTCTAAGGCACTTAACTCATTCCAATATGTGCATAGGGTTTATAGGATGAAAAGTATTTACAAAGCTTACAAGGTTGATTTTGAACCTATTCAAGATAAACCATGGTGGCTAATAGCTCCTGATATAACATTGGTGCCTGATCGTGCATTGTTTAGATCTAAAGGTCAACCAAAATCAACTCGACTTAGAAATGAGATGGATTGGCATGAAACAGGGTCGAGACAAAGGTGTACAACATGCTGTCAAGTTGGACATAATTCTCGCAGTTGTCGTATTGGTGAATCGAGTTCCTTGAGAGATGATGGAGAAGGGCCATCTAATTGAGCTAGGGCATAATTTCTTAATCAGACTCTTGTGTTAGCTAACCATCAATATGTATTTGAGGACTATTATTATGTATTAGTTCACTATGATTATGTATTTGAGTACTATTAATATATATTAGTTAATTATCAATGTGCATTTCATTACTCCCATATAATTTGATTCTTACATTACTTTTAATTGTGTCTTCTCTTCTATATTTGATAGCTCATGTTTAACATGTACATTATTTTTCATTTTGTCTTATCAATTGTTGTTGTTGTTTGAAATACAATGTGACATATGGCATTTTGTGTAAATCCAGGCCCAGAGGATGGCTCGATTTTGGAATTGTAAAAGTATCATGTTTCTCAGCATGTATGACAAGGATATGAGGACCAATATTTGTCTGTTAGACATTCTTAGAAAACAAAGCATATGGAGCCCCCTCTGCTAATTCTTCCATGTCTAGAGCAGGTTGGCTTCTTGGGGGTTGCCCATATAGGCTATTATAGTGTTGATCACTCCTTGATTACTGCTTTGGTTGAGAGATAGCTTCTAGAGACACATACATTTCACATGCCTACTGGAGAGTGCACCATGACGTTAGAGGACATCGGTATCATATCGGGTCTTCCTATTGACGGCGTTGTTGTTACTAACCTTACCTATTGTACTGATTGGATCGATCTATGTGATCAGTTATTAGGGATTAAGCCGATTCCATCACAGTTATCTGGTGGACATATTGATATGACATATATGTGGCAACCAACTTTTAGATCACTCAGGGAGGATGATGATGACGATTATGTGCAACAGCGTGCACGACATTATATACTTAGGTTGCTTGGGGTTTCTTATGCCCTGATCATTTTGGTAAGTATGTACATTTGATGTTCCTTTCGCTATTGGAGGACTTTGTTATTGTTGGGATATATAATTAAGGGTCTACGGTCTTGGCGTACTTGTATAGAGAGTTTTGCAAAGCTATAGACTACAAGGTGCACGAGATCGGAGGTACTTGCTTCTTATTGTAGTATTGGGCATGATATAGATTCCCTCAACTTGCCCCTACATTGGATGAGGATCTTGATCATGTGTTCTATGATGTTGATTGTGGTCATTTACATCCGTTGGGATGACAGTAAGTTTTTTAATATATCATTTCTTTATACTACTTTGCTCTATTGCTTACTTGTACATATATAATTAACTTTATCCTCATTTTATTCACAATATAATACGTTGACTTATAAATAGGTGGCGTAAGCATAAGGTTTTGAGTGATATTGTGACTGGCGTATTTGACTATTATCGCTAATTCTTTTATCAGCTGAAGAATAATGAAGTATATATCATTTGAATTAATTATTTCTGTATATGGCTTCTTAATTTTGTGTAGATATCATTTTACATCAATTATAGTAGAGACATAGCACTAACAGTGGTCCCTCTCATATTTTTTTCATATTGTTGAGAGGCAACAACTAGACAAGGGTGATGACATCGCTTCTACCTTTATAGATATTTGCATACAAGAATGGAGAAATCTTGTTAATTTACATTGCCACATAGGATATTTGAAGGGAGAAGCTTGTTACTAGAACCCCATTGCAAGCACCCCTCACTTCGTGTTCTGAGTACATGCGTTGGTATAAAAGAATTACCAGACGTTGGATTTCTCGCACCGGTGTATCTCTTGGGAGTATGGTAAGCTCTTTACCAATTTGCTCATTACTGAATGTATTTTGTATTGATTGTAATGACATATATTATATTTGTTTCTTAGGCGGACATTGCAAAGTGACTGTTTGGTTAGACTACTAACACTACATCAGGCTTTAGTATGGCGACCTTTCGAAAATCTACTGAGCAGATCTTACATTCATTGCAAGAGTATAATTGCATTACAATGGAACAACTTCGTCCAGCTCTAGGAGCATGTGACATTCCAGGGCCACCCGAGGAGTCCAATGAACAAGAGACATAGTGTAGAAGGAGGACTGGGTTACCGAGTACTCAAACATAACTTCGACATCCCGAGGACTCTATTTCTACAAGCAAGCACATAGCTCAACCTCCTACTATTGCTACCGCCCTGACTATATCTACTACATACCCGACATCTCTGCTATCACCTACATATTACCCACCATATCTAACTTACTAACCATACCCTTACCCGCTGTATCCTTATCCACCACCGAGTTATCTACCATATTCTTACCCACCACAGGGTTACCCACCATATCCTTACCCGTCACTAGGTTACCTACCTTACCCATCACAACCATGACCTTCTTTTGATCCCTCTCATATGCCACCACATTCTAATGCTGACTTATCTCATTGACGTGCAATATTATATGTCATTAGTGCTTTTTAGAATGTTATATTTAGTGGTTTTTATTATATTACTATTGATGATTTTCTATTATGATTTTGGTACCCTTGTTGAATTAAACACATTTTCTGCTTTTCTATCAATGATCTTGGTACCATGTTTGAATTAAACAGGTTTATGTGCTTTTAGGGAGGTCCAATATTAGGAAAAATTTTGTCAAAATTTTCATAGAATTCAAATGATTAAACTTTGGTTGAACTATGTCAAACAAGTTTATGTGTTTTGGGGAGGTCTAATATTTAGGAAAAACTCTGTCAAAATTTTCATAGAATCATAATGATTAAACTTTCGTTGAACAATGTCAAACAAGTTTAGCTTTTGGGGAAATCCAATATTTAGGGAAAACTCTATCAAACTTTTCATATAAGTGTTGTGTGTGGGAGGCAGTGGAAGTGTGCTTGAGATAGCAAGGGAGGAGACTAGAGAGTACAAGTGAGGGACGAGTGTCTCCACAAACCAACAAGTGCGTCTTTGTTCACTCACGCAAGAAACTTCAGGAAACAAGCACGCTAACAATGAAGTTCTTATTTTGCTCCCGAAAAAAGTTGCAACTTATATGTATGCCTAATCAATTCCTTTAACTATGCAGCCCCATTTTTATCTTTGAATCCCTCTCATTAATTCAATTCATTCATAGGAAGAACAGAGCCGCTCCTTGTACGTGCTTCTCATGCACCGGTGTCCACTCCCCGCCCTCATCAACCCCGGGACACCACGACAAGTGTGCTTCAAAGTTCAAACTCTTTGATATATTGTTTGTGTAAACATTTTTATATTGTTAACCAATTAAAGATCATTACATGTATGACTTTAAAGGTAATTGTTTTAAGAGTTAAATATTTTTTATGATATGACAATGCTTAATTGCATGATAGTATAAAAAACTTTTACATTAGTAATGTATCAAAATTATATTTTTTTTAATATCAAGTAACATAATAATAGTTTGATTCGCTAGCCTAAATAACCCAACAAAAAGTGTGAGTTGGACTAGTAAAATTTAAGCTCATATTAAATTTGACCAGACACAACCCAATCTGATTTGGCCCAGCCTAAAATCAGGCTAGCTTGTTGATAACATAGTGTTTTGAAAGTGTCAATACACTTGGCATTTTCATAATAAAAGCACCACGTGGCGCTATGACACTGACAATGCCACATGGTTTGGCACTTTCTATGTCATAGCGCTATAACATGTGGCGCTTTTGATGCTGAAAACGCCATCCACTTTAGTGTTATACACGTGGATAGAAAAAAAAAATACCATGCTATAAAAAGGATGACATTTTGGTATATAATTTCAAAAGAGTGACATTTTGATAAATAGTTTTGCCATCATAGGTAATTTGGTAAAAAAACTCGATATATGATAATAATAATTCTAATGTCTAGATCAAAAGTTATGTCCAATTAAAGTTGCGTCGACCTAGTGGAATTTTGACGATTAATCTGCTCCAAATAATCTTCTGCCACATGTTCCATGTCAGTCCCTAAAAATATGGCACTGAATGGTTATTTGTTTTTGGTTCTTTATGTGATGGGTTTTTATTTGGTTATTTGGGTTTTAGTGTTTGCATATGTGTTGTCCACATGTACAAATAGGTCAACACTATGTTGTAATTTTTCCTTATTTATAAAACACATTGCATTAAAATAGGTAGGTAATTTGACACATGACAGAATTTTAGGTCATGTATCTTCTTTTTCTATATTATATTGATTGATTTCACTTTTTTTTTAAAAAAAAACCTAATTTTTAGTATTTGTATATGTGTCGTCCATGTGTACAGACATGTCAACGTTGTGTTGTATTTTTTTCTTATTTATAAAAACACATGGCATTAAAATAGGTATACAATTTGACACATGACATAGAATTAGAGCTTTGCTTGCTAAGTAAGATTGACACATGGTAGAATTTTTGGACATGCATCTTCTTTTTCTATATTATATTGATTGATTGATTGATTCTTGAAAAATTTTGTTATTAATCTAGTTCATCAATCATGCAAAGTGTCATCAAAATAGTTATTCTTTGTTGGATTGAGATAAATAAGTGCAATGGAGCCATAATTTAAGAACTAATTTGATGACGTTAAGCATGATTGAGAGACTAAATTAATAACACTATACATTATTGAGAAACTAAATTGATGTAAAAATTCTTTAAAAGATCAAAGTAATGACACTTTATATTATTGTTGAAAGACTAAATTGATGACAAAAATCTTTTGAGGACCAAAGTAATAACGCTTGTATTTTTGGAGGATGAAAATAGGAGTTTACTGAATTCTTATCTATTCCCAGGTATATCAATTCAATAAAAGCTAGCATAAGATATGATAAAGAAAACGAATTTGTTCAATGAGATTTTGCTTAACTAGTAGGATCGAATATTGTTTATAGAAAGGTCTTGTGTTTAATATTGTGTTCAATTCCTGTTGGTAGTCCTTCATTAATAAATCATATATAAGTACTAGAATAGCATTTGTACGACACCACGAGATTATAAAATAAATATTTAAAAATAATATATAATAATTATGTTATTATTATAAAAAATATATTTATAATTTTTATAAATAATCATGGGTGATGTAGAAGTTTCTTGTTGAAGTTCAAATATTTCTTATACGTCAAATATTTTATATGTCAAATATCAATATATATTATATATATATATATATATATAAAGAATATTTTAAAAATTTCAATTAATATTAAAAGAGTGTTCAAAAATATTTTTATTCTAATAAAAAATTATCTCAAATATTTTTTCATATATATATAATTACATTAATAAGATAAAAATAATAAAATTTAAATTTAAATTTGTAATAAAGTTATTAATAAAACAACCTAAATATGATACTTTAAAGAAAAAATCCTTTAAATTTGTAAAAAATAATTTATATTTTTTTTAAAAAAATAATATTAAAATTCAAATTTAAATTACATTAATGACATAACGTAAAATTAACACTTGACAGAACTCTACGAACAAACTTTTATATATATATATATTAATTGATTAATTACTGTAAATTCTCTCTGAGATTTGTGCTATATCTTGACCATGAAATGAGACAAGTTAGACAACTTCTTCTCGGCTCCTAAACTTCTATCCACCGAAAAATCCAAAAAGAAAATGAATTGTGTTGTCACTTTAAATTCATAATATTATTTAATGAACTTTAGATAAAATTAATCAGTCGAGATTGTTACTTTCCAAGTACATAAGTATTTTTTGAGATTTTAAGGTGCAATGGATGTAAGACAATTATCTTACGTACGCTGCACCATTAAATCAAATAGTGTTGTCGTCAACTGCACACATTAAAAAAAATGTTCTAAAACTAATTACTATTGGTTTGTGGACAATGAAAGATGAAAATGACCCATATATACAGGTAATGTAACACATTCAATGAGAAAAATATCAAATAATTGTCTTATACTCAATGTACATAAAATCCCTCAAAATTAGGAGGAAGTAACTTTACTTTCATTTCCACTATTTGGATGTACCCAAAGAATGTCCACTTTGTGGGGAAAAAAAAAAGTGATGTCAACATCATCGTTTTTACAATCACAAATTACATACTGACAAAAATATTACAAGAAATTTTTGCGTTTTTTTTTCAGGAAGTTTGGAATCCAGTTAAAAAAAAAAGAATGAAAAAATTATAAATGAATGTTATATAAATTGATGTCCATAATTTTAAAAAGATAATATAGAGTTTCATAATTATACCAAAAGAAATTATATTCATAATATAGGTGCCACAGCATGTGAGGCTCACCGAGAAATTTTAGTGCAACAAAGTGAGATTCTATCAATAAAGACGTGTACTTATTTGATTATTTTTTAAAAATATTATACATCAAATTTTATATTTATTTAAAATTTAAAAATTAAAAGTATGCTTTAAGTCAAGTAATGATTAACAATCGCCAAGAAATAATAGGAAAGTGCTATAAAAACTAATTGCAACCAAGAAGAAAAATGATAGTGTGGTAATTATCAAATTACAATATTTTGATTGCAATTGTAATTATTTAAAATATTAGTTTGTTCCCCTGAAATATTTTATGGTCAAACATAATTACGTTAATAAATTGATTCTACTTTTATTTTTTCTCTTTAGACCATAAACTAAAATTTATTCAAACAAAAGTCTAATGTGCTGGCTCTTATAACTTCAGGAAAAATAATAGATTCATTAAGTAGAAGAAAACATATACAATTATTACTTAAAACTAACTTATAATTTATAACTTTGCTTCCAGTTCATAGATTATTATTAATGACAACGTATTTTTTCCTATCGAAATCAACACATAATGTGTTGTTGTATAACAAGAGTATCACGTTTCTTATTTATTATTTTATTTTTGTAAGGTAAAAGTATGATACCAATATGAGAAAAACAAAGCTAAAGTTTTAAATTTACTGTAACATGACTCAATCAAACTTTTCAGCTATATCCCAAGAATAATAAATTTAAAAGATCTAAATAATTTTATTATAAAAAAACTATAAAAACAAGTAAAAATATGAAGAGGGTAGCCTCTCCATTAAGAAACATAAAAAAAGGAGGCTAAATTACCACAAAGAAGGAGAATACACATAAGGAAAAGAGAATTATGATTTCTTCTTTTATAAAAATAAATCAAAGTTATTTGTGGACCATTTTATCATAGTTGTAAAATTCGAATCGGTCTAGCCGATTCATCGGAAAATCAGCGAATTGGGTCCTCAACTGGTCCGGTCATAACCGGTTAAATTAATTAAAAATAAAAGATGAAAGAAAGATGTTAGGTCTTTTATGTGAGACAAAGCTGTGAGGGCTTGAAGTTGTGACTCTTTGAGTTCTCAGCGTCGAAATGGTTGAAGTTACAATTCGAAGTGGAGACATGGCTGCCGTACACGGTTGTTTCTAGTGCTCTGCGTCGCTCCTATCCGGTGAAGGCTGTGGTGCAAGGCGTTGTGTGTTGCTACCATCCGTTGAAGGCTTCAGCTGTTTGTGTTTTGGTATGTATTATAGTTTTTCTCTAATCCTCCACCTTGTGTGCTTCCCATCATAATGTAACCAAAGTTCAGAGATTCACTTTTAAGTTTCAGCTTACTTTGCTTAACACTGAGCAAAATTAGTAGAAAAGGAAAAGTTATAAGAATTGTAGTAGTTATAAAAAATATAAAAATAACGATGCTCTAGGCCTAATGATTTCACGTGAGTGATGTGACTTTTCAAATTGTTTTTTAATGTATTGGATCAGACAATAGTATGTACAGTTAAAAAAAAAAAGGCAGTTTCAAGAGTAATTTATTAGATTAAAGTAAAGGAAATTATCGGTGGGCGTGTCTTATTGTTACTTTTTATTATTAAATTATATATCTTTTAAACATTAAAATTACATTATATACTCTTTAAATTTTTTAGTCAAAATATCAACTTATATATATATATATATATCTGATTTGATCTGATTTAATTCATAGTTAAATCGTTGATATATTAATCTAATTTTTTATGAATAAATTTTTATTTTAATCTAAAATTATATGCATTTATTATATTCGTATCTGAAATATAAAAAAATTATATTTTAACTTTTAAAATATCAATTGTATAATTAATTTAGTCTTTATTAAAAATTAATGTGATAAAATTTTAAAAATCAAATTATACAAATTGATATTTTAAAAATTAAATTAAATTTTTTATATTTTAGATAAATATAATCAATACATATAATTTTAAGGACTAAAATAAAAATTTATTTTTTTTTCAACCGAATCAATCTTTGATCTAAATTATACAATTATCTTTTTTACTTTTGATTTCTTCCATTAATAGTTAACTGAGTGGGCGTGTCAACTTAAAATTTAGCATTCTTAATCCCATAATAGAAAAAAGCTATTATATTTCTATAACTTTGCAAATAAATAATTACAGTAAGAATAAACGTTCATTCAAAATAGTTATTCAGTTTTTCGATAATTTTTTGTTTAAATTTAAAGTATTCAAATTAAGTGTATTAAATTAATTAATATTTAATATTTTTATAAATTTTTATATATTTAATTATATAATATAAATATTTATAAAAATATTAAATATTAATTAATTTAATATATTTAACTAAATATTTTAAAAATTTATACAAAAATCTCTCTAATTTAAAAATAATAATATCTTTTTGTACTTATTTATGAATAAAATAAAAAAAAAAAAATAAAAAGACACTAGCAGAATGGCATTATTACAGTTATATGGACAAAAAGGGCCACTTTGATTCATGGACGCACCTCTGATTATATAAAAGGACATACAGGGCAGACCAAATTCGATAACCAAATCGATCCTTCTAATTGAGCAAAAGCCAGTAAGAATGGCCAACATCCTTAACATGCCTTCCACAAACTCCAGAGTCATCTCCAACACAACTATATGCCCGTCAATCACCGGAACTTCATTTTTAACTCCATTCTGCGCAGTCGCCCCTCATTATTTGGTCACTGTTACCAAGATACAAATCCAAATAACCTTGGAAACAATCTATGAAGAAGAAGATGAAATGGAGACAACCTTTGAGACACCTGCATCCTCTTCACTACCAATCTTGCCAATGCAAGCAGGGACTTGTTCATCCCAAGTGCCCAAGCCTCTGCTGTCGTTTGGTCATAACTTCCAGTGTGAATAGTGGTTATATAGCTTTTAATGTAATCCATGAAGGTGAGAATTTGTAATCAAATCTTTTTCATGGTTTGTGTTTAATTTTCAGGGTGACTACAATGGTAGTCATTAGTCAACTACATATATGTAATGTCTACTTTTCTTCTTCTTAGCTGTCACGTTTGGTTTGCTGGAAGCTTGCAATCCAAACGGTCTCTGTTCACCTTTATCCTTGTATTTTTTTAATAGAAATTACATTATTTTTAATATATTCTATATTATTAAATCATATTACACATTAAAATATATATTTAATTTTGATTAATGTATAATTAATTCAATTAATATGTAATTAAATTTAATTTTATACTTTAATGTATGAGATAATTAAATAAAAAAATATATTAAAAAATATGATATAAAATATATTTTTAACATTTCTCTTTTTTAATAAAAATATGATTAACCATTTTTATCTTCTTTCTAAACATTATTCCAAGTTTGAAGAACAGTATCATATATCAATACTTTTTCATTTTTGGTTGTGAGTCATACATCAATATATCACACTAGTAATGCAATCAGAGGCCCGTGATCGTTCAGAAAGAAAATGACAAACTTATTAGGATCTCACGAGGCGTGGAAGATTATCCGTAATTCTGTCTCCATCTAGGGTCTATGAAAAAGTCATATACGTTAAAAAGATTTTTTTTTGTTTATTTTTTTACTATCTTTTGGGCATCACTCAAGTACCCTACTTTTTTTTGGGTACTTGTACCTGAATTACTTATCAAATATTTATTAATTACTGATTGTATAAGGCAGGCTTCAAATATTATAATTAGAACCAAAAACTAAAAAATACTTGATAACGCATAAAAGATAATCATATAAATAAATAAATAAATAAAACCTGGGTATTGTAACATGTCTCGCACAAAGGTGAGGCTAGCTATTAGCACAGTTAATTGTTCATTCTACTAATTACTTACATTTCTAATTTTCTAAATTACTCCTAATAAACATTAGTTAGTTATATTCTTATTTTTTTCATTTACATTTAATAGAAGACAATTTAGAAAAGTATAATTAATGAGAGAGTGAATAAAAAATTAAGACTATCAATTCTCTTAAAATTAAGAACAATAACGACTCATATTTGATATAACACATGTTGAATGATGTTACTTAAGATAATACTTTTATCCTAATTATATTTAACAATTTTTTATTTGAATATATACGTGATTATAAACCCTTGCCTATGGACGAATTAAAAATGAACATGTGAACATATAATAAAGCTGTCATCCCAAACAGTATAAATGTTAAATTTCCTTTAAGAAAATCAACTTAACAATCTTCCTAAATTTTTAAGTAGTAATGAAAATACTAAAGTTATTTCTATTATAAGTTGCGTGGCCTCATAAGAAATGAGTTGGGTGGCTTTGTAGTTGGTTTTATGTGCAATATGGGCACCTGCACTATAACTATGACCAAGCTCCGGGCCATCATTTACTATGGGTTGAAGATGGCATACGATAGAGGGCTCCAACACATCATAAACATGTATGCAGACCTCTTGGGAAACAAAGCCCATTCCATTACCATTGGCCTCCAGGTCCTATAGACACCACTCCCCCTCCCTTCTTGTCTATTGCTCTTGTAGCTTATTTGAGTGGCGTTCGCAGGGAATGTCTACTTGTGTGCTAGTTTGTTTGTTTCTTTGCCCAACTTATAAAATAAAAAAGTTAATTTTATTATTTCCATAAATATTAAATACACATGCCTTTTTAATCTTTTATTTTCACCGTTAGATAATAAGAGGCTTGTTACACTGATTATTTTCAGTGAATTTAGCACTTCTTTACTCAAAATTGGAACTTCTTTTGTCCTTAGTTTTGGCATTGTGCCTCATCAATAAATCTGGGTTCGGCGTCTCATCAATAATTGGCTGGTTTTGTTTTGATTTGCCATCTTCCACTGACATTCTGCTTTTTATTTATTTATTTTTTAATCCCACCATTGTCTTGAGAAGGTTTGAGAAAAATAATTGTTATTTATACACTTTTTTTTAACGGTAAAACTTTACCCTTATTTTTAGTTAAAAAAAAAGAATTATATTTTTCAATATTCATTCCATCTTTTTCTTTTTTAAAAATTGAATGTATAAAATCTTAGTGTAAAAAAAGCGTGCAAATAACATTTGTAACTAAGAAAACGCGGATGAGTAGTTAATTTAGAGGCGACATGGATTCGGAGGCTTAATTCCCATGTCTCCTAATCGAAGGGACTAGCTTGGGTTCAAGGGTTACCTCAAGTTTTTGATCAATCAATCGTAGGCACTGACTAGTAGTTGATTATATGGTCACTAGCTGGAGTACAAAGAGTTGGTGGGGGGAAGCATAAACGTGTCAAATAAAGAATTAAACATTTGATATTAACATCACATTAAAGTCTTAAATATTTAATGCCGATGTAAATTGAGCCACAAATCGGTTAACTTGTTAATACTCTATTTTACTTTGCAGTCTTGAGTAAACGTTGCGGGCCCATTTTCGATTATAATTTTAGCTGTTGGTGGCTGCTTATCTTTGACCTAGATATGCTTTCAAAAAGGCTATTATTTAGTGGAAGAAGGATTGATTTATATTAGTGTAAGTTTTTTTTTATTTATACTTATTTTTAACTGTTAGATTTACTTTCATCTAATGGTTATTTTTAATAAAATCATCTCAATCATTAGATGAAAGTGGATCTAACGATTGAAAATGAGTGTAAGTCAAAAAAGACTTACACTGGTATAAATTAATCCCTCCTCTATTTAGTATGTGTTTAGATTAAAATCGATAAATTTAAATTTAAATGAAAGTGTATTTATAAATTTAAATTTAATTAAAAATAAATTTATAATAACATGATTTATGTTTAAAAATTTTTATTTCAAAAGTGAGTTTAATAAAATAAATATAAAAAATAAAAATTATAAACAGAAAAAATATAACTTAAAAATAAGATTTTTTTACTTTTGAACAAACATAAATTTGCAATAGAAAGTCAATTAAAATTTACAAATAAAAATAAAATCAAACAAATTTTTATACCATTCAAAAAAGTTAAACGTATGTTTGAGACTGTCAATTGAAAATCAAACGTGCACCTAGCGGCCTTAATCTTGTCCCTGACTTGGTTTGTTTCGGGGGCTATGACTATGGATGTTCACAGTTCAGATGAGTTATATTTGAAGAAAACTTGCAAATCAAACAAAAATTTTGAGCAACCCAAATCAATCTACGGGTCAGGTTGATCGGTTTCGTATTTTTTTTTCTTTTATAAAATTAACGACCAAACTGTACAAATTTGGATGTTAGAAATACAAAGAGGATAGGTTGTAAAGTGATATAACTAATTAAAATCGAGTGTTGGATGGTTGATGAGATTGAAGACCATTTATCTGTTGTCCCTCGACCCAAGACTCACAAAATGCCCTTTATCTAACATACTTCTTCCTTTTAGTAAAATAAACAATCATTTAAGGCTTAACAAAACGCCATCCTTTACTTGGCCAACATATCTATTTATGGATGTTTGGTTTTGATTAATGTTGGAAGAAAAAATATTTTTTTAAAAAAAAAATCTCTCAGTAAAAATTTAATTACAAATATTTTGAATATAAAATAAACTAATTCAAACATGCATATTTAATAAATTTGCCTGCTATTTTTACCCCACCAAAATTGTTGTACTTAGGTTAATTCTATCATAAACTCTTCAGTGTTAGATGTATGATGCACGGACTTTACCTAATATAGCCCTTTTTTTTAATTTTATGTGTTTTTTTTTCTTTGGCACACTCCTCTCCACCCTTAGTTTCCCCTCCACCCACCCTCCCTTTTGCCCGCAGCCTCCTCACTGCCAACGTCATCGCCACCGCTGCCAAACATGAAGTCGCCACAAGCTTTACCATCCACGAACCTGCAAACCCAACACCTAACCACTAGGATAAATGCCCATCCGAAGTTGCCAGCTTCTAGATCCGAGCTGAACCCCAAGCCAAAATCGTTGTCCAGCCTCATCCGCGTCATTTTCCCCAGCAAACCCAGCACCATTTCTTCTTTGTGTGCACCCCCCATACCCAAGAATAAAAGACCAGCATCTAAAATATGGTTCTTTTTTTTTTTGAATTTTTTTCCATTTTTAATAATCAAGTTGAGATTTTTGAGAGAATAAAAAATCTTGAATTCTAGAACCAGAAAGACGGGCTCGCCATCCTTCATCTCTGGCACGACCAGATCCACCATATCACTGCTGAAGAAGAAACGCATATCTAACCAGATCTACTATTGGTGTATGCCTTAGAGGCCAATTTATTTTAACCGTACAAGCTTACATTGTATTATGTTATTTATTTAATATATGAGGCATTTCATTTATTGTGTGTTATTTATGATAAACATAATAAAGTCCTTAGAATAGTAAGTTTTATGTCATAGGACATCAAGTGGATGACTTGATCGTGAGATCCTATTGGATAGAATCAAAACACTATTCTTAAATGTCTCTAGTCAAGTATTATTGTTAATCAGGATGACAATAATGCATTGAGACTAGTATGTGCATAGACTGATGGCCACATTTCACGGGTCATGGATATGAGATATCGATTCTTCATATAGATACATATTAGAGTAATAATGTATTGGACTGACCTGCATGAGAATGTTGCGTGGATCTTTACGTGAGTGTCATAAACGATTATTATAGTGATAATGGTATGTATTGTTCTTTGACCTGAAATCACTATGATTCATACATAAGGAGTTGTATGTTTTAATGCCATCAAATGTCATTTGTAACAAGGTGATTATAAAGTTGGTTATTGGATATACCGCGAATCATGCAGAGCGATGTGAGTGACCTAGATACAAGTTTCTCTTCTCTTCGTAGTTAGCACTGTGATAGAGAGGTCAGACTCCAAGACTGCAGATGTTAAACATTTTGCAAGTTTGTTCATGTGGATATCGTACATGCATCATCGTTGTTGTGGTGCTTGTGATTTGCTTGATTATTTATCCATCTTGCTTCAAAAGGTAAACTCAAAAAACATGAATTATGGTCTTTTTCGCATGGATTCTTAATGGCAATTTTTGTTTTTTTGTTGCGTGATATATCTGCAATTCCAAACATCTACCATATCACTGTTGAAGAAGAAATACAAATTTGACCAGATCCACCATAAAGACGGGCAACATAACCATAAAGATGAATCATCGTCTTTCATCTCCTGCGTCACTAGATCCACCATATCATCGCTGAGGAAGAAACGTAGATCTAGCCAGATCCATCATAAAGATAGGCAACAGAACCAGAAAGACGGGCTCGTTGTCCTTCATCTCCAGTACCTTCAGATCCACCATATAAGTGGTTCCTGACCACGAAAGGAGGAGCCATCAGGAGTCGATTGCCGATCTTGGAAAGCCCAATGATGGAGGCCAATACTGGAGAACCCAGTCGAGCTCAATAGAGAGAAGGGAATAAGGATCAATTTTTAATTTTATAAAACATGTTTAGCAGATATCCAATCGAGGAAACCTTCACTTTACTCCTTGAAATCGTATGCACTAGTTACATTCGTCTCTGACTTTAAAAAAATTAACAACTTAATCTTGAAACCTCAAAACATCAGTCACATTGGTCCCTGCATCAGTTGCCATAAGTTAAACTTGACAGAGATGCACGTGTGATACATTAAGTTCCAACGTGGATCCTACGTGGTAAACAACTCTTCCCCCATCAAAAAATACGTTGTTTTTAAAAGAAAAAAAATGAACCTGCTACACGACGTCATGGGACCCATCTTCCTTTAAAACAATTTCCCCCTTCTTTTTTATCTTCATGATCATTACCCAAAGAGTAGATTCTTTTGCAAATCCAAAAATTCGAAAACCCTAACCTCCATTTCCTAAGTTGTTTGCTTGGTTGAGATGATGGGTACTGGAAACTAACCCCAAATCACATCACACACTCTGAAGGAAGTTGGTCTTGGAGTGCGGGTTTCAAACATAATGCTCCTCATTATAGAGGAGGTAGGGGTAGGTGATGGGATATAATTATATTTACAAGTTTCAAACCCAAGTGTAGGTTGTCTCAAGTAATAAATTCTCGGGAGTCCGAGGTCGATCCACAGGGAATTGATGAAGGAAAACTAATTAATTGAGGTAAAGAGAAGATGTGTCACAAAATTAAAGATAATATAAGTTGTTCACAAATGAAAAGGATTTGCTTGGGTTAGGAGATCCACTCTTGATAATAAATTAAAGATAAGATTATTTTTTTTTATAACTCAATTGAAATCATGCATAATGAAGATTCCAATCGGAAGATTTAACATTCAAAGTTCAATCATGTAATCATATTATAGTTCCAATAATTATCTACCAATACTTGTAAATCATCAAAAGCATCCAATGTGCCAATCCTATTGTCTACAATGGATCAAGATATTCATTATACAAGAAGAGTTTTTAAATTAATTGGAAACAACATACAACACATATTATATTTGCTTAATAATATATCATTTAAGTACAAGAAAGAAATTAATCTAACCTTAATTTATTACCAAGAGCTTCATCTTTTTACCCAAGCAAGATAAAGATTAATTACACATGAAAAAAAAAGGAAAAGAAAAAGGAAAAGGAAAAGGGGAACAACATAACGGAAATTCTCTGCTTCCGAACGCACCTCCTTCAGAATTTGATTGCCTATTTATAGGCAAATTTGTTACAGGAGCTACAGTGCTACAGTGATGCTACAGTGACGCTACGTGATGCTGCAGTGTTACAGTGCAAGCTACAATGACGATTTGTTGACATCATCCATGACATCATCCATCAAGCTTTTTTTTTTTTTACAAATCTTCTATGTAATCACCTACATTCTTCGATTCTTTGCATTTACCTAACAAAAATACATAGAAATACATAATTACAACATAATTTAAAATACTAAAAATATAACAAAACTCAAGAACAAACCCAATTAAAAAGATTAAAAAGAATGAAAAACACACACAATGAACCATAAAAATTATAAGTTTTGCAGGTTCATCACACTCCCACACTTGAGCTTTTGCACTCCTGGGCAAAATATATAAGACCAAAGCTAGGAAATGACACTGAACTAAAAAAACTAAAAACTATAAAAGATTTAATGAAACAAGAAGAGCAACTAGTCATTCAAAGGAACAAAGCATTTTTTTTAAATATTTCTTCACATCTCAAACCATCAAGCAAGGAAACTTCAGTTAAAAAGAACGAATCAAGAATGAAAGATTCTCACAGGATTTACTCTCAATCCCTCTAGTGTTTAAAATGGTAGATATTTCACTCAATTCAACCCATGAAAAATTGCACTACCATAAGCTTGCTTATCTTCTACTTCTCCACTACTCAGAACACATGCACACAAAAATCAAGAGGACTTTATTCAAGGTTGTAACAGGGTCATGGTAAAGGAAAATGGATAATATGGACATGAGAAGATAAACACCAAAGAGAATAAAAGAGCATTATGGTACAGTTAGAGTGGAAAAGATATTTAAGAGCATTCATCAATAAGGATAATGACCAATATTTGACTAATGTTTTGTTGAAGATTAATCCCAAATTGATGAGTTGAATTCATTGTTAGGCATAAATCTTCTCTTTCTCTTCCTGCTATTTCAAAGCATCAATCTTTATTCTAGATATGTTTATGTCACATAGTGTATCAGATGGTCAACTCTTTCTTTCTTTTCTTTTCTTTTTTCTTCTTTTTCATTTTTTTTACACACACACACCCCCACACTTGTTTAAGAACAAAGTTAATGCTCTCTTATTCCCTAAGGTCAGGTAAAAACATGTTCTTTTTTTTTTTTTTTTAAGGCACGTAATAAGTTAAAAACAAGAACTGGCCAAATAAGCTCAAAGGGATTATACAAGGAAAAATATACAAGGATGACTATTTGGTCAAAGTAGCTATTTTAAAATGCCTCAATCTTATTTAAGGATGCATGTGAAAATGTAGCCTCGAAAAGAATCAAAGTAAGTTCTAGAGTAACAATTTCATGAGTAAAAATCACACAAGAAAGAAGAGAATGGTACAAATGTTTAATCCATTCATCAATAAGCTCAAAATCTCACAAGACATATTTCTATCATTCTCAATTCATGAATTCAACATTCAAATCCAAGCATGTGATTTTTAAGAAAGAAGAAAATTTAATCAATTTTGGTATGATCCCTGAATTTCAATTGCTTAAAAGGATATGAAAGTGCATTCATTTGATATTTTTTTTCAAAAGAATTTAAAAGACAAAAACTTTGTTACTTCCACAAATCAACACTAATTAAATACTAACTAAAAACTCCTTACTCTGCCACTAATTAAGATGCGTCTCAAGAGTAAATCACCGCAAGGGCAAAAGTACTCCTTACTCTACCACCCTTCATTAGTTTAGTAAGTTACTGACAATCATATCAAACATTCCACAGCTGTAAATTTTTTTTTAATAAAACTATCCTTTCCCCCAACCAGATCACAACATTGTCCGTAATGTTAAAATATAGATGAGTAAGGATAGAAAATAGTACCTGTTGGAGAAATCTGACACAAATTAAAATAAAAACAAATGACGATAAATAAAATCAAACCCATTAAAGATGAAGTGTCAGATCTGACTTTCTTTTTTTATTGCTTTCCTCGCTCCTTCCTGCTGACCAATCTATCTGAGCTATTACTTTATCAAGTTCATACTCGAAAGCTTTTAATTTTCAATGAACCCATCAATAGTAGAGGCAGAGATAAGAAGTTTTCTTGCCGAAAGAGTGATAAATTTCTGTTCCACAGCTTTGTCAAGAAAAAATAACAAAAGGTCAAAGAAATTATTAACATTCAACAAACCAATGGGTTTATGGTGGATGTTTACTTAGGCTCAAGAGATAATTTGAAAAATATCTTTCAAAGTACCAAAACCACCTGGTAAGGCAATGAATGTATCAGAGTTGTCAAGCATTGTTTTCATTCGTCCATGTATAGATGTTACTTGAATTTCTTCTCCAACTGTCTTTCCAGTAATGTTATTTTAAGCTAAAGGTTTAGGAATGACACCTAAAACCTGGCTGCCTCCTACAAATGCAGAGAGTGATACAACCCCCATTAACCCACGACAATCACCCCCATATACAACATGAATATTTCTTACAGCAAGTGTTTGACCAAGAGCGCTTGCTATATTTACAAACTCTAAACCCTTCCCATAACTTGATCCTCAAAAAATACAGACATTTTTAAGGTTACGAGCAGGAGGTCCCATAATTTCACCTTCTCTCTGAATGATTATGAGTTGGAAGAAAGTGAAGAGAATGGAGTGTTTAAATAGGAAAAAGAAGGGAAAAAGTAATCACAGCACCTATATAGGTAGGTTGGCTGTTGTCAGAAAAGTTTGAAATTAAGAAACACGGATTTTTTTTAATTAATTTTTTTTAACTTTTTTTTTAACTTCAAGAAAACCATCAGGGTAAAGAAGTTTAGAAACCCCTGAAGGACCCTGTTCAAAGGATCGTCTATCCAAAAATCAAAATATAACAAAATCATACAAAGATAAAAGAAATATAATAATAAACAGGGACATACCTGTATGTACAGTTTTCATAGCGTATCTTTATACTGCGTGTCATGAATGCAGTAGTGGCATGTATTTAAGTTGCGTGTCACCAGTGCAACATATGAATTCCACAAGGATTGCCGAACCGACAACAAGAACCTTTGAATCCTTTCCGTCTTGCTTACGGAAGAATAACCCTCTATCTTCCTGCAAACATATTTAAAAGTCTGTATTCTAAGAAGATGGTACCTGACCGCAGCCAGTCAGAACTCGCCATAGAGACCTACTAATAAAGTAAGTATATAGCTCAGCTAACAATTTTCGTTCACTGTAAAGACGGGACGCTTCTTTCTGTCCATCAGTGCTACAGAGCCTTGGTTCCAAGAACTGGGAATGTAGAACGCAACTCTTTACAGACCATGACACACGAACTTTGTTTACATACTGGCGTGTGAAGGTCTCCTCCTGAGTCTATGACAGGACAGACATCCGCCCGGGGCTCCTAATCTAATTAAAGACCAAGTACAATCGTGTTTCGCCCTCTATTTTTTTTTTCAAGTTGTTAAAAACCTGATGAAAGATGGGTGTATACTCACTTGAGATTGGGATGGAGGTAGTCTGCTCTTTCGGCTTTGTGTCAAAGCATTGTTGATCAGTATTAGACCCATTCAAGACCAGCGCAACATAGGGCTCCTAAAAGGGACAAGTGGTCATAATACAACTGGCTACCTCACATGTGAGATATAATCTACCTTCTTTGTTTTTCAATTAAGAAGGTTGGATCAGGATGCATGCATTTTCCTATTCACGTTTTGTGTTACCAAAGCTAAACCCAAGATGTATACATATTTTTTTTTTGGCTGACACTATTTACCTCCCCATATAAAGGCTCCAAAATTTGGGAGGCACTTAAGCCGACTCAATAAAAATACAAACAAAATACTAAAAACTTACTTTAGCTTTGGTAGACAAGATCTTCTACCAAAGTCTCGACTACATCTGTATCCTTCATCTCAAGTTATGGCTTCAACTGCTGACCATTTACCTTCCTCCAATTTAATTTCATGAGAATAGACCAGGGGATGACCACATTTTTTATCAAAAAAACTCCAACATTTATTAAACAACTTCTTAAACTTTGGATTCCATCCTTGAATGTCTTGATTCTGAGTTAAATAAAAGTTAGTACAATTATCAAATACATTAGATGGATTACTGATAAAATTAAACTCAGAATTAACAAGAAGATTCTCAAGGGAATCAAAATCAAAGGTTGTAGAAAGTCCCTTCTCCATGATTGAGTCAATCATGTATGATTGGTGACCCTTGTCTTTATTTTCCGGCTTAACAGGATTCTTTGTCACCTCAGGTTCCTTGGGTAACTCGACATCACTACTATCTTGATTCTTTTTTTTACATCTTCTAGCTTATTCACACTCAAGGAGTTCATCATTCTAGATACTTGACTCTTTATCTCCTTACTTTCTTCAACAACCTTTCTATTCCTAAGAGTTATTACTGAATTGACTTGATCTATTTGTTTGCTTTCAGAACAACCCTCATTTAGACAGTACTGACCTTTGGGATTTAGTTGAGGTTGAGAAGAAAATTTTTCTTTCTCGTGAATGGTGAGTGCAGAAGTAAGTTTAGCAAGAGTTTCTTTTAAGTCAATCATGGTTTGATTGTTTTGTTCATTAATGACATCTTGCTTTTCTATAAATGCATTCAATGTTCCTTCAAGGTTTTTCCTATATGGTGCGATATAAGGTGCATATCCTTGAGAATTTTGAGAATCTTGTTGTGCCTAAAGAGGTGGTGGTCGCATAAATTGTGCTTGATTATTATTCCTCTAACTGAAGTTCGGGTGATTTCTCCATCCTGAATTATAAGAATTTGACAAAGAAGATGTGAATGACTTTTTAAAATTGTTCATTGCATTTACTTGCTCATGCACAACTTCTTTAAACATAGGAATATTAGGACATTCATTTGTCGAATGTCCTAATTCGTCACAAATGTCACAAATTTCTTCATTTTGCACATATTTGACTTCTTTTACTTTCCCTAATTACATAGATTCAACCTTTCTAGCTAAACTAGCATACCTTGCATTTAGATCTTCTTCTTGATTAAGATGGTATTTTCTTTTTCTTGCATTTGCAAGGTTATATCTAATTGAATTTTCACAAGGATTAGTTCCATGCCAAGATTGAGAATTTTCAGCCAAATGATTTAAATAATCTAAAGCTTCTTTGGGTTCTTTATCAAGAAACTCGCCATTACACATCGTTTCCATAAATTGTTTAGTTTCAGGTGTTAAACCTTCATAAAAGAAGTTTATAGTCCGCCATTTTTCAAAACCATGATATGGGCAAAAATTTAACAAATCTTTAAAATGTTTCCAACTTTGAAAATACGCTTCATTTGAATTTTGGGAAACATTTTGGATTTGTCTTTTCAAAGCATTGGTTTTATGTGTTGGAAAAAATTTCTTTAAAAACTCACTTTGCATTTCTTGTTATGTGCCAATTGATCTTGGTTTCAAAGTGTTAAACCAAGTTTTTGCTTTATTTTTCAAAAAAAAAGGAAATAGTTTAAGCATAACAATCTCTTCAGTGCAATTTTGATCATTGAAAGCAATACAGACTTCCTCAAATTCTTTTAGATATAAATATGGGCTTTCATTTTCTAAACCATGAAAATTAGGAAGTAAAGAAATCATACCCGGCTTAAATTTAAAATTATTAGCAGTAAGTTGAAAGATAAAACATGATGAACTAGAATTTCGAGGTGGTTGCAAATATGCACGCATAGTTCGCAACAGTTGATTTCTTTGTTCATCATGTATACTTTCATTTTCAACTCGTTGTGTTTGATTATCATGTTTAACATGTGCACCTTCAAATTCAGTCATTGTGTTAATTGTGTGTGATTGTGATTCAAATAAATCAATATATAAATTACTAGGATTAATTTTAACCAAACGTCCAGAATTTGAATCATGAGATCAGTTAAGCATAAATAAGTGACATAAAATAAAAATAAAAATAATATACAAGTAGGTGGTAGACACCAGCCGTTAAATATTAAGAAGAATGTGGTATAAACCAGCCACCCAAAAATAAAAAATAAAAATAAAAATGCAGAAAATAAAGTACGAAAAATAAAATAAAAAAACAAAAATTAAAATGTAGAAAATAAAATACAAAAAGTAAATTTAAATATGAAAACACGAGAGTGGTAGAGCCCCACAGAGTAGGTGAAAGAGAAAAGAAAAAGAAATATTATTTCATTAAGTTAGAATGCGAGAAAAATAAAAATGAGAATTTAAAAGTTAGATTACAAAAAAATAAATGATAGAATTTAAAAGTTAGATTGTGAAAAATAAATGATAGAATTTAAAAGTTAGATTGAGAAAAATAAATAAATAAAAAATGTTTACAAAGATGGGATAATAAACCAACCACCAAATAAAAAAAATACAAAAAGTAAATTACAATAAAATAAAAGGGAGAGTTACCCCATTTGAGTTAGTATATACAAAAGGTTAAATTTTTTATATTATTATTTTTTAAATTTTTTTACTATTCACATTACTATTTTACTATTTATATTACTATTCACATACTATTTATATACTATTCATATTACTATTCACATACTATTTATGTACTATTCATATTACTATTCACTTACTATTTACGTACTATTCATATTACTATTCACATACTATTTATGTACTATTTATATTACTATTCACATTATTCGCACTATTCACACAAAAAAAAAATTTATTAGTTAGTGCGTTAGTAAATAGATAAATAAAAATAAAAAGAGTAGAGGAGGAATATACCTGATAATGAAGTTTACTTACAGAAAGAGAATCTCAATATATTAGAACTTCAAATCAAGTCTCCAGTAATGGCGCCAAAAACTTGATGGGATATAATTATATTTAAAAGTTTCAAAGCCAAGTGTAGGTTGTCTCAAGTAATAAATTCTTGGGAGTCCGAGGTCGATCCACAGGGAATTGATGAAGGAAAACTAATTAATTGAGGTAAAGAGAAGATGTGTCACAAAATTGAAGATGATATAAGTTGTTCACAAATGAAAAGGATTTGCTTGAGTTAGGAGATCTATTCTTGATAATAAATTAAAGATAAGATTATTTCTTTTTATAACTCAATTGAAATCATGCATAATGAAGATTCCAATCGGAAGATTTAACATTCAAAGTTCAATCATGTAATCATATTATGGTTCCAATAATTATCTACCAATACTTGTAAATCGTCAAAAGCATCCAATGTGCCAATCCTATTGTCTACAATGGATCAAGATATTCATTATACAAGAAGAGTTTCTAAATTAATTGGAAACAACATACAATACATATTATATTTGCTTAATAATATATCATTTAAGTACAAGAAAGAAATTAATCTAACCTTAATTTATTACCAAGAGTTTCACCTTTTTACCCAAGTAAGATGAAGATTAATTACACATGAAAAAGAAGAAAAGAAAAAGAAAAGAAAAAGGAAAAGGAAAAGAAGAACAACAGAACGGAAATTTTCTGCTTCCGAATGCACCTTCTTCAGAATTTGATTGCCTATTTATAGGCAAATTTGCTACAGGAGTTACAGTGCTACAGTGATGCTACAGTGACACTACGTGATGTTGCAGTGCTACAGTGCAAGCTACAGTGACGATTTGTTGACATCATCCATGACAGCATCCATCAATTTTTTTTTTTTATAAATCTTCTATGCAATCACCTCCATTCTTCGATCATTTGCATTTACCTAACAAAAATACATAGAAATACATAATTACAACACAATTTAAAATACTAAAAGTATAACAAAATTCAAGAACAAACCCAATCAAAAAGATTAAAAAGAATAAAAAATACACACAATGAACCGTAAAAATTATAAGTTTTGCAAGTTCATCAGTAGGGTTTGCTATTGTGATCTAAGAACGGTGGTTTGAACATCCAAAACAATGATAAATCCTGGAAGACCATTTTATGGCTGCCCAAAGTTCAAGGTAAAGGTAAATGGTTTGGTTGGGTTATGTAAGGGGAAACTTTTACTGTTATTATACTTATTTTTTAGTATGCTTGATGTGTTATATGTTGCAGAATGGTGACCACTGTAGATATTTCTACTAGGTTGAGAATGGATCAAAGGATAGTGGAATTGGTAATGGAAGTGTTAATGAAGTTACTTATGAAGGTGCATATGAAGTTGCTGTTGTAGTTGATATTGGGGTTGCTATAAGTGAGAATGAAGATTGAAGAATGAATGTTGCTTAAAAGATTGGTAGTTTAGAGGCTGAAGTTAGGACCTTAAGATTTTATGTAATTGACCAATGTATTATGATACTGGTTTGATCATTATGTGGGAATTAGTTTGTTTGGGGAAGTAGGCAATTGAGACAGTAATGTTAGTTTGTAATGCTGTGTAATTGGCCACTTAGCCTTTGAAATAAAAGAATATGAGTTTTAATTATCATTTTTATTTAATTTGAATTAGAACAAATTGCATAAATAACTTAATATGAAATGAACACAATTGGACAGAACCTAATCAAGCATATTTCATTGATCTTTCAATGGGCCTTACAAGTATGGACATGAAGAACATTTACAAAAAAAAAATATTGCCTCAAAAGTATAAAAAAAGGTCTGTATAAACATTATGACTATTTACAAAACAAAAGATCACTACTAACATTAACTTATCTAAGAACACACTCCAAAAGCACATGTATCATATCAAAATAACCATTTATTTGTAGCTTCCAAAAAAACCTATACAGTTTCCAAAATAATCTATAAACCGGTCAAGATAAACCTATACATCTTTAAAAAAAAAAAAAAGACCAAATTCTATGTCCAAAAAAAGGTCCAAATCCTATGCAGCTTCACATTGTCATCATTTGTTAGTCTTTGGTGGAGCAGGCTTGAGACCAGGTGTGGGCATAAACTTGAGGAACCTTGATGTTATTGCAGTACTTATTGCAACAATGATTTCTGCACTAACACAATGTTGTGGAGGTGGTGACCCAGATCTTACAGTTAGAGCTTGAGCAGGTGTTGTAGTGGCAAATGGTGGTGGAACAGAAATTGCAGTGGTTGAAGGTGGTGAAACTAAAATTGTAGTTGGGGGAGTTGGTGATGGAACTGAACTTGAGGAGGCAGAGGGTGCTGGAATTGAAGTTGCAGCAATTGGTTTTGGTGGCCTTAAACTAGCTGGCCTTATAAGAGTTTAGCCCTTAAACTAGATGGTCTGTTAGGGAGTGGTTTGACAATTCCCTACAACATATGATGCACCCAAGTAAGTGATAAATCAAATATATTATATTAACTATGCTAAAAAAAATAACAATAATGGTTTGGTTGTTACTGTTGGAGAATTTGGGATAGTTGAGGCTTCATTTGCAGCTTAAGCTTGAGTGGATTATGATTGAGAACCCATTGGAGTCTATGATAGGTCAATCTCATCTGGTATCACAGGAGATATTGGTGCCCCAAGCTCAATTCCTTCTCAGCTGCTAGAACCTGTAGGTGCAGGTTTGGGTGTCCAAATTCATTCATATCAGTCCCTATAATATACACATCTAATTCATTTTAGTCTCCATAACTTATATATCCAATTCATTTTAGTCCTTATAATGAATAAAATGTATTCAAATTAGTCTTTGTGAACCAAATCATTTACCTTTTGCATATCTGATATAAAGTTTCATTCATGTTATTTGTAGTCCCCTAAGTCCTTGTGCAACAGGGTCAATGACCATTTCCAAGTTTCTTTGTTCTTCACCCCCACAATAGCATATGCTATGACAAAAATGTCAATGTTGGCATACTGTCCCACAACAACCAATATTTTCCCCGCATAATATCCTTTTAAGAAAGCCCCATCTAGGCCTATTAATGGCATGCACGTACCCTGCCTTAAACTCTCTCTGCATACCTTGAAGGGCGCATACATAAAATCTTTCAAACATAGGTGAGGAATGAGGAATAAAGATGATATTGAGCTTGACCGTAGAACCGGGGTTACCAAGTAAGGAGACCACAGATACCAAAAAGAGAAGACAAATGCATGAACCACAACACCAAATAAGGAGCAACATAATGCACAAAAAAATAGGGAATATTTGTGGTTTAGGGTTCATACTTTTTTCAATTTTGTGAGTCACGTTCAAGATTTCGTACTAATTGCACTTTGATTGAGAGCAAATCCCCTCGAATTTCACAATAGACCACATTAGATATTAGGATCAAGAATATTTGTGGGGTGGATTAAGGTTAAGAAGGTTTATCTGCTTGCAATTGGGGAGAAATTAGGTGTCTCCCCCCCCCCCACCCACCCACCCACCCAAAATGCATCGTTTTGGTTAATGCCTAGGGTTAGTTTTAGAGTGAAACGACGTCATTTTCTGATGGAGGGAGGAGTTGTTTTCCATGTAGAATCTACATTGGCACTTAACGTGCCACACATGCATCTCCGTCAACTTTAACTGATGATAACTGATACAGAAACTAACATGACTGACGTTTTGAGGTTTCATGGATTAAGTTGTCAATTTTTTAAAATTATAGGTGAATGTGACTGGTGCATATAATTTTAGGAACTAAAGTGGTAGTTTACTCTATCCAATCACTCAATATAGCTATTAATATTTTTTAATTGTAAATTACTGGCTCAAATAAAAAGTGCATCATGCATCCTAAATTGAAGGATGTATAATAAAATTAGCCTATAGCTTAATGTAACTTGTAACAAGGTATTGCGAAACTCCTAACAAGCATGGAGTGAAGACAATAGTCAAAATTATTGATTTGATTAAAACTTCATTGCCCTTATCATGTGACTTGTTTGACCACCCGTAGATATTCATTTCCTTTCTCTAAGATGACCTACCACTAGCCCTTGTTCTCTTTACATTTTATTTGTATGAAAATAATAAGATTACTTGTATCCTTGTCATATTGACATTTTTGAGTATATAATCATAAAAATAATATATTTTAATCTAAGATTATTTTCATTTTCACTTTATAATTATACACCATCAAGGTACAAAACATTAAGCATTATCATTATTTTACACAACTGTTTCGTTAGAAAAATTTAGAAAACTTATATGTAACAGCAGAAAATGATGAGTATGCTCAGTATATAGTCAATCTTTTTATTTTTTCTTTTGGTACAAACATAGTCAAACTTTAATTAGCTTAACAAACCTATCAAAATTTTGACCAATTGGATTATTTCTTGATTTATTGGAATGAAATGACTAACTGTTTAATTTTTCATATTACTATTATAAGAATGAAATTAAAAGTAAATCAAATCCAAAAGAGATCTAGTACTGCATGCCATGTTGAGAGAATCGTGTATGAATACATAATTTTCGAAGACATTTATTCAATTGATAGCACAGCCACGGATATGCTTGAAATTTATACGGTTAAAACTTACAAACATGGAGTGCTTTTCTGCAAGCGTGTGGGTAAAAAGTTGCTCAGGAAGATTACTGATTTACTTTATTGGATATTAATTAGGTGTTAGATTGTAGTAATGAACCATATGAAATAACAGAGACTAACTATAAATAAACATTTAATAAACCCACACTTAAGGTTAAAAGAGAAGGGAAGAATAAGAAGATAAACGACAGCGATGGGAACAAAGCAAACAGAGATTACCTTCTCAAAAGTGCAATGCTCGTTGTGCAAACTTTCGCTTCGGTACAATTTCATCTTATAGGCATTATGATTAGCAACAGCTTTATCTTGATTGATTGACCAAGAAAGGAATTTTTAAGTTTATCAATATTATTATATAAAACATTGGCAAAATTCTTTCATATTGCCAATCCTCTACATAAGAAAATGTATAAAAAGCCCGAGAGTAACAATGGGAAAGAAACAAAAACACCCTTGTGCAATACTTGAGACACTTGTGGCTCTTCTTCGATAATGGGCTCTAAATTGGAAGAACGTGAGGATCTCCGATAATGTGATGGTAGGAGGGCTGGTGCAACTTCACCCCAGTTGTGGATGGATTTCACCTTATTCACCATTTGAGAATGAAACTTAAGCAAATCCTTTGCTCTTTAGGAAAGTAGGGTTCTGTTAAAAAATGTTTGTAGTGGATGTAGGAACGATAGAGGAAGATTGTCCAATGATATTGAAGGCAGAAGGTAACTGAATGAAGACAATAGGAAGGAAACATGAGTTCTATATAGGGGTGCAAAGAATCTATATTTGGTTTGAACCCGGAAATGGAGGACATGACAAGGGAGCTTCAACATTGTCGGATGGGAGCACTAAATTTTCAATGATGGAAATAACTCCTCTGGAAACTAGTATTTGAATATGTCTTGCACGACAACTAAATATTCTGTTTTGGTTGTTAAATTATTTTTCTTTTTTAGTAAATCCAAAATGGCTAAGAGGATCATAACTTACAAATGGATCAAGGAAGATTGCACTCAATGTTAATATCAAAGTTGTTACATTCTAGAATATTGTTTTTTCTCGACAAAATGCATATAAATGCACAGCCAGTCTTAATTCTTTTACACATTATTTCTTTTTAATTTTGCTTTACTTTATCCAATTTATTTTTACAGATTAAAAAATAGGAGCTACATTATTTAAGAAATATATAAAATGCTTTACGTACCTCTGAAATACAATATGAACATGGAAAACTCAATGTGCATTTGGAAGTAGCTGAAAACTCCTAAATCCTTTAGGATTGTTTTTTTCAAGCTCATTTAAGGGGAAACGAACAGGCACAAAAGTCAAAACATGTCCAATTGAGTAGGATACGTTTTCCGGTTCAATGACCGGTTCAATTATGAAAACATTAGATCATTAAAATGGGCTAAATCAGTCAATTGGTCTGATTATCCAATAAAATTAAGTGTATTGGACTTCAAAAATATTGACTTGTTTAATTCAATTTATTTTTAGTCCGACTTGTTTAACTCTTAGGTTAAGTGGGCCAACCCAAGTTGGTCTGCCTGACTATTTTTTTGGGCAATGGATTTTGTTATATTGAATGTGTTGTTATGTTGAGTTTGATACGTACTTTGAGTTTGCTTGGGATTGAATATATATTGAAGTACTTTGAATATATCACAAGCATTAGCATGTAGAATCAAAAAGCCAAAAAAGGCCGCTGTTAGGTTTTGACCCATTAGTAGTTAGAAGAAGAGAACTGAAAAGAGGAAAGAGGCTGATACATTGGTCACAGGAGAAGAAATGGGAGAAGTTCTGACAGCTATAGGTAGGCCGTGCATGCCATACATTATTTATCTCTTCGTTTTTTTTTAAAAAAAATTTCTATGTTGTTGAAGTTTAAAACTCGCTATGTTACCCTTTAGTATGAGCCAATTTCTTGTCACTAGGGCAATAATGTAGCCTACTATGATACTTTAATTTTGAGAATTAAGTCATGATGCAAGTTTAAGTTTTGCCAATTTGAATACTAATTACTATGCTTAATTCTTTTAAATGCATGGTCAATTTTGAAAGATACGTTATTGAAACAGAATGGTGATAAATAATGTTAGCTTCTTGGATTGAATATCATCAATTCGTTGGTTGACTGAGAGGTGTTGGTGCAAGGAAATTAAATAGTCTGAATTTCTTTATTATAATTGTTGCTGGAATGAGTTAGCATTATTATTTACTCTTAGATAGATTAATAGTTCCTTAACACTTTGACTAATTATCCAATAATTACCTTAGAATGTTAACAAATTTCAGGTAAATTTTGTCAATCCACTTTTCATATTGAGATTATTTAAAATATATGATTTCAAGTTTATTTATTCATTTATTTTGAACTTTGGAATAAAGAAGGCCTTACCCACATATATAAAGAATTTAGGTAACTTGCTGATCAAGCGTGAAGTCAAGTGAGAAGGAATGGGTAGTCTCGTTGAAAGATTTATTCTTCCTCTTCTATGAGATGACTCATTGAAAAAGGATTATTGAGACTCTGATCTAAGAGTAGCAGAAGCATCAAGCATTTTTCGTTTGCCTTCTGTAATGAAATAACAATTTAGTTCTTTGAACTGCATTCACGTTCAACGTTGTATGTATGGTTATGATTACTTGTTATTGATCAATTCTAAGAATATATGCTTATTAATTAAAGCCTCTCTGTCGTCTTTTTTTTTATTATTATTATTGTCAAATTTTGCAGGAAACTAATGACAATAAAAGCTGCTAGCAACATGAGGTACCACAGAATATGGTCTTCCCTTAAATCAATATAATTTGCTTAGAAATGCACTACCGTTGGCTTGTCATCTTTGACATGAAATTTATCTTGCTTCTCGTTTATGCTTGGTCGTGAGGTTGTGCCACAGCATGAGGAGCAATTGCGTTTTATTCTTGTAATATTTGCGACTTTTTTTTCTGAAAAAATATATTACAAAACAATCATTTCCCCACATAACTACTAATTTTTTTTTATAAAAGCTATTTTATCACATTATGCTATGTTCTAATAAATAGATAAGAAAGATTGTAATCCATAGCTTATTTTATTTATACTAGAAAATGCTTTCTTTCAAAAGTATCCTTTTTTAGCATTATAATTATAAGTAGAAATTTTACCAAATTAACCCACTTACAACCCAAATATTTTTGTATCACTATGTTGAGTGCTTATGTAGATATCAGCCTTGGTTATGATATCTTTCTTCAAATGTTCATCCTCTACTAGTTTAGGATGGCAATTATAAGATAAAAAAAAAAAAAAAAGGTCTCCAGTGATTGCTCCCTTTATTGATCAAGGAAAAAATTCGCAAAATGAGATGCTAAAACTAATGAGATTTTAAATGATATTGTTCTTGAGCAAGCAAATCAAGGTGAATGCAATGACAATAACTTCACAAAAGTAGGGTGCAGGGCTGGTAAGGTAAAATACATGAGTATGATTGGGTTAAACTACGGTGATTTTCAAATTAAGAACAAGTGGGTGCACTTAAAAGAAAGTGATCAGTTTCATACCGACTCTTTGGAAAGGAAACTAGTCTTATTTGGAATAATGAGAAAAATAATGTTGAAGCAACAGATGATTAGTGGGACAAAAAGATTTTGGCAAGATTTAAAAAAGAGACTTGCTTAATGTGATATTTGTTTAATGTTGTTATTAATAATTGTATGATTGATCTATGCAGATCTTAGACCAACACAATTTTGATATAAGGGTTTCAAATTTGCTTCAAAATTGATTGCCCTATTTGCTCCTAGCATAACCACCGGTGAATTTGCGTTGGCACCATCTGCTAGTGTTTTACTTGAGGGTCTAGAAAATTTGGATTCAATTGAAGGTTCAGGGGATAGTAAAGAGTCAAAACTTAATTTTTTGATGTATGAAATGAACTAGACAAAGAAGTAGCATGTAATATTTAGACTACAGGTGATTTCCTTTAATATTTAAACAGATTAGCCCAATCTTAGACATATCATGTAATAGTAAATTGCTAAAATTAAAGAAATAGAGCAAAAGGAAATAAGACCCCATAAAAATTAGAGATAAAATATTTTTATGTACTCGACATCATTACCATAATTATAGAACTCAAAATAGGGAATCAGTTGTACAATGAAAACCATCCCAAATAGTCAATGGTCAAGACTGCCAATTACTAAATTATTCATCACAAAAAAACTTTTATACATAATACACCACTTAGGTTGAGTTTTATCTTAATACTCTAAATATTAATTACATGCTAATTTTTTTTCAAGCTAATTTCATACATCTAAAAATCTAGCTTTGACTCTTCATCCATGAGAGTTACAAACATTTGCTTTATTACTAAGTCTTTCAAGATGTGGCTACACTTAGCAGACAACTTGGAACCGGGTGTCATACACGACAACTTCTTAACCGTTTTTATAACAATGAAGGTCATTTGCTTACGTAGATTGATTTTTGCTCACCAGCAATAGGATATCTAAACAATATTAAATTAGAATTTAATATTTTGAGCTCAGGTGATTTTCTTCAATATCTAAACATATTAGCCCAATCTTAGGCTTATCATGTAATAATAAATTGCTAAAATCAAAGAAATAGAGCGAAAGGAATTAAGACCCCTGATAATAATAAAGATTGGGGTGAAAATCGTCAAAATTGTTTGCGCCTTTGATCTTCAAAATAAGAGCTAGAAAGGTGTCGTTTATACCTTTTGGCATAACTCTCTTCTGGTAGAATTCAGAAATCAAATCCATTTAGTATTTTTTTAGAAGATTCCAACATTTCTTGAAAAAAATTAAAATTGAACCCATCAGGTCCAGGTGCCTTCGAACCATCGCAACTCCAGATGACATTCTTAACTTCAAGTTCAGTAAAGGGACCCCTCCAGGTCCATTGCTAAGCAAGAATCAATCCGACAAAAGGGAAGAGTCCCCAAGGATGGCCCAGAACGGTACCATTATCCTGAATAGACAAGATTGAGTTGTGTCACACCCGGTTACTGTTAGAATTTTCCTATAAATTCTAGTGGGCTGCAATCAATTGTGACATTTTGTTTTGTTAAAAATGAGTTAATATTATGATCCATTCTATGATACTTAAATCCACTAATAATGTGATTAATTACTAATGAGCTTTGGACACTTAATATTGATGTGTGTGGGAGACAGTGTGGGCCTAACCACTAGGCCCATAATGGGAGGTGCCTAGGGTTAATAAATAGCGTGGCTAGGTCCCTTTTGCCATCACGTCTTTGGATTGCTCTTTAGATTTGTCCCATTGAAAACCTAGAATTTGGAGCGTGTGATCAGGCAAAGGAAGGCTTGACTTCTCGTTCCGAGGATACGTGCAACGCAAGGGCAATTCCCTGTTCATCCAATCATGTCTTCAACAAGTAAGTAATTGAATCGGTGTTCTAATTTCATATAAAGCGTGCCTTTCATGGATTGTTATTCTTACATTTGGTATCAGAGCCAGGTTTTATATGATTTAGGACCTGATTGTTAATTATTATATGTTTCTTTGATTTCTATTGAATGGATACAAATGTAATCAAAATACGAGAATTAAATCGGGATGTTCTGCAATTGCTATAATTGATAAACTTCGATTTATCATGATACTGGGTGTTCACATTTTTTGAAATACTGTTTTGTTTTTTGTTAATTGTTTAAATGCAATGCACCTGTTATACGGATTGGCAATTGTACGTGGTTTCTTGTTCTTTTTTTTTTAAAAAAAAAGGGTGTGAATTGAATTACTATTATTGTTGCTGCTCTGTTTACACTATTAATTGTTAATTGCTATTGAATGCCACGCTGCTACTATTGTTATGCGGGATTTATATTTCAATTGAGTGCAACGGTGCTACTGTTGGTATACGTTTGAGATGCAACTTTTACATTGTGTTGCAATCGAATTCCTTTGCTGTTTATGCTTCTGTGATTTTAAAAATGAGAGATAAAATGGGGCCTTAAAATTGTATTACTGGGATTGGAGCTCAGATGCACAAGGTAACATGGCCGAGCTAAGCCACTGAGCCACACTGCTTTATTGTTATAATGTTGCGCTGAATAATATATAAATGCACGTTGACAATTTGAATAAGCTTTTCCAGATTGTTATTTATTCATGTATTTATTTATTTGCTTTCCCTTTCTGCTGCTGTGATTTTATTGTTGATGTTTATTTATTTTTTTTATTTTTTTTTGGTTTTTAAAATTAAAATGCTTTAATAATCTTTTAAGACTGTTTAAGTGCAAAACATGTTGGGAATGCTGATACATGCTTCTGAGCAAGAGGAAATGATGATTCCTGTGCAAAATTTTTATGGATTGCTATGAGTCGTTACCGCCAAAGTGGAACCACTTGTATCAGTTCATGAAAGTCTCTTTGTAATTTGAGGAATGCTTTTGGCCATTGCATGCAATTACCTGCCCAAAGGAGGTTATTGTGTGTAGTGATTGAAAGTTAATTTGGGATGGAGTTATTGGAGAATATATTGGGTTAAAGGGACTTGTCTGCCCAAAGGAGACAACTTTCTGAACCCAGTGTATACTCATGGATTAACCCATTTGAGGTTTTGGCCTAGGTTGTGACCTTGGTTTGTGCATTCTGCCCAAAGGAGAATGTGCTATGATATTGGCCTCACTATGATAGCTTGTTTGCATTTTGAGCTATATCTTGCCTTGTAATATGTTCTAATGCATTCTGTTTTGACTTAACGGTGAACTTTTCGTGAACAAACATTCGCTTCCATTGAAATCCTTCCTGGATCAAACTATGGCAAATGGAAGCAAGATCTGGAATTCTCTTGGGAATTGTTGATCTTGATTTAGCTCTTGCGCGAGAATAAGCCTGTGATCAATGCGGATAGCACGCCTGAACAGAAGGAACTTTTGGCTAAGTGGGAGAGGTCTGATAGGTTGAGTCTGATTGCTATCAAGAGGACTGTCTCTGAACATCTTCTGAGTAGTCTTCCGGAGAAAGGGACAGCTAAAGAGTTCCTCACCGCTCTAGGAGAGAGGTACCAAATATCTGATAACGCTGAGTCCGGATGTCTGATGAAACAGTTAACGGACATGAGATATGACAACATTGGGGGTGTAAAGGAATTCATTATGAAGATGATTCACATCCAAACCAAACTGAAAGCCCACCAAATTGACCTTAATGAAAAATTCATTGTTGAACATGCCCTAAACTGCCTACTTGTTGATTTCACACAAATTAAAACTGCCCACAATACTATTGGTGAGAAATGGACTATGAATGACCTTATTACCAAATGTGTTGCCGAAGAAAAGAAACTCAAGAAAGAAAAGAGTGACATAGCCTTATTATCTGTCCATGGCAAACCCACTTCTGGCAAGGGAAATTGGAAATATACGAAGAGTACATCTAATGCTTCTCATAAATATCGAGGTTCAGGAAAACCGGGTAAGAGTCAGCACCACAATGTGGAAGGTCCTTAGGTGGGAGGTCCTCAGCCAGCTATCTTTAAGAAGAATATTTGGTGCTTCTGGTGTAAGGAGAAGGGGCATAAGAAAACTGATTGTGGTAAGTTCAAGGCTTGGTTAGAGAACAAGCAGAAATCAGGAGGTAATAACGTAGCTTTTGTCTGTCTTGAGTCTAATCTAGTTGATGTTCCTATAGATTCTTGGTGGCTTGATAGTGGTTCTATAACCCATATTACTGTGTCTTTATAGGGATTCAGAAATCTAAGGGAGCCCAGTTCGAGGGAAAGCAAGCTAAGGGTAGGAAATGATCTTGAAGTCTTTGTAGAGAAAGTGGGAGATCTCAGCCTAGTTTTAGGTTCTGGATTTGAATTAATTTTGAAGGATACTTTTTATGTACCTTCTTTTAGGAGAAATTTGATTTCTGTTTCTTGTTTAGACAGACTTGGTTTCAGTTTTACTTTTGGTGATAGGAAAATAAATCTGATGTTGAACTCCCAAATTGTTGGTTATGGATCTTTAGTGGATGATTTATATAAATTATCTCTGGCTTCTGATAATATTTCTTCATCTTTAGTTGTTGAAAATTATGTTGCTAAAAGGTCTAAAGTTGAGGAAAAATCCTTTATGTTGTGGCACAAGCGCTTAGGTCATATTTCTAGAGAAAGGGTTGAAAGGTTGACAAAGGCAAATATTCTACCTTCCTTGAATTTTGATGATTTGGGTACTTGTGTGGATTGCATTAGGAGAAAGTTTACTAAGACCAAAAAGGTAGGTGCAACGAGAAGTTCAGATCTCTTAGAGATCATTCATACAGACATTAGTGGGCCCCTGACTTCTACAATTTGTGCTAACAGATTTTTCATTACATTCATTAATGATTTTTCCCGATATGGCTATCTTTATTTGATTAAAGAAAAATCTGAAGCACTTGAGAAATTTAAAATTTTTAAAACTGAAGTGGAAAAGCAATTAGGAAAAATGATCAAGATTGTAAGATTTGACCGTGGTGGAGAGTATTATGGTAAATATGGTGTCGCAGGGCAACATATGGGACCATTTGCTTTATACTTGCAGGATTGTGGAATAGTTCCACAATACACCATGCCTGGGAGTCCTGAACAAAATGGTGTAGCCGAAAGGCGTAACAGGACACTTAAAGATATGATGAGAAGCATGATGAGTAGATGTAACTTGCCAGAATATTTGTTGGGAGAAGCCTTAAAAACAGCCCTTTATATTCTTAACAGAGTTCCCAGTAAATCCGTTCCCAAAACTCTTTTTGAACTCTGGACAGGAAGAAAACCCAACCTGAACCATCTTCGAGTCTGGGGTTGCCCAGCTTAGGTCAAAATTTATGATCCCTTGCAGAAAAAGACGGATCCCAAAACGAGTCGTTGCTTTTTCATTGGATATCCAGATCGCGCTAAAGGATACAGGTTCTTCTGTCCCAGTAAGGGGAGTAGAATTGTGGAGTCTATGAATGCTAAATTTCTGGAGCTTGATGTAGCAGATCCCATTGTTCAACCGAATGAGACTGATGTTCTTTTGCCTAAGACTGTTTCCTTGCCACTACCTATTCCTGTTAACACTGTTTCGTCTATTGAGACTAGGGTCCCGGTTGTTCCAGTTGAGACTGAGGTTAGGACTGAGGATATAGCTGGTTCTCAAGTTGATGATATGCTTGATCCTCCTGCTGTGGTTGAGATTCCACAACCCATTGAGCCAATGGCAGAGATTCCTTTGAGAAGGTCAACTAGACAGAGGCGACCAACTATAGGTAATGAGTTTATGGTCTATCTAAGTGAGGATGCATATGACATTGGCGATATTGTTAATCCGAAGAGCTATCAGGAAGCTGTGTCTAGTCCACAGTCTAGAATGTGGAAGCATGCGATGAATGAAGAGATGCAGTCTATGTCAGTTAATGGTGTGTGGGAGCTTCTTGAGTTGCCTGAGAATTGTAAGGCAATTGGTTGTAAATGGGTTTTCAAAACAAAGAAAGATTCAAAGGGTAACATTGAGAGATTTAAGGCCAGACTAGCGGCAAAGGGTTTCACGCAGAAGGAAGGCATTGACTTTAATGAGACATTTTCACCTGTATCAACAAAGGATTCCTTTAGGATCATAATGGCTCTCGTAGCTCACTTTGATTTGGAGTTGCACCAAATGGATGTGAAGACTGCTTTTCTGAATGGTGATTTGAGTGAGACAGTATACATGCAGAACCTGAGGGTTTCCATATTGGTAGTAATAAGGACCTAGTCTGTAAACTGAAGAGGTCAATTTATGGCTTGAAACAAGCTTCCAGGCAGTGGTACTTGAAATTTGATAAGGTGGTGACTTCTATGGGATTTGAGGAGAATAAGGTTGATCAGTGTATATATCTTAAGGTCAGTGGGAGCAAATTTATCTTTCTTGTGCTATACGTGGATGATATATTATTGGCTTCTAATGACCTTGGCATGCTGTGTGAGACAAAACAGATGTTGACTAGATCTTTTGACATGAAAGACCTTGGTGAGGCTTCTTTTGTGTTGGGGATTGAGATTCACAGAGATAGATCACATCATATACTCGGGTTATCTTAAAAGGCCTATATCGATAGAGTCTTAGAGAGATTCAATATGCAGAACTGTAAACCTGGAGATGTTCCGGTCGTCAAAGGTGACAGATTTAACAAGGATCAATGTCCTAAGAACGAGATTGAGCGAGCAAAAATGAACGATAGGCCTTTTAGGAGTGCTTTGGGCAGCCTCATGTATGCTCAGATATGCACTAGACCTGACATCGCTTTCATAGTTAGTGTTCTTGGTAGATACCAGTCAAACCCTGGGAATGATCACTGGATAGCTGCTAAGAAGGTGATTAGGTATTTGCAGAGGACCAAAGAGTATATGCTTGTATATAGGAGAGTCGACAACTTGGAGATCGTGGGGTACATAGATTCAGATCTTGGTGGGTGCCCTGATGATAGGAAATCGACTTCTGGGTACATCTTTATAATGGCTGGGGGTGCGATATCCTGGAAGAGTAAGAAACAGACTATTGTTGCCTCCTCTACTATACAAGCAGAGTTCATTGCTTGTTTTGCTGCTGTTACTCATGCCGTTTGGTTGAGGAATCTTGTGAGGGGACTTCGCATTGTGGACTCCATTGCTAGGCCACTGAGGATTTTATGTGATAATAGTGTTGCAGTGTTCTATACAAAGAACAATAGGAGTACTAATGGATCTAAGCACTTGGAGCTGAAGTACCTGACCGTTAGAGATCTTGTGAAAGATGGTTCTATAGTGGTAGAGCATATTGACACAGATTCCATGTTGGCTGATCCCTTAACTAAGGGACTCAGGCCCGTTGTTTTCAAAAGACATGTTGACAACATGGGCATTGTGAGTTCTTTTCATGTGTTTGGCTAGTGGGAGCTTTAGTTTTATGTTATTTCTTCTTTTATGTTGTTGAATTCTTATTTTGAATTTTAGGAAATAATGTATTGATAACATTTTACATTTGATTTGATGAAATAAATGATGAGATGAATTTTATTATAACATTTTTTAATGTGTATATCAAATGTGAAATTGTTAAAGCTCGGTGTTGTTAGAACTATTGTGCCCATAGTTGATACCGATTTGGAGCTGAGGCATGATGGTTTAGTGATAAACCATGTAATTTCTCTGGCTTCTATGCATTTGAGAGAAATTAAGGACTGACAAAGAAAATGATGGTATGGCTATTTAATCACGTTGACACGTCATTTTCTTGCCACACTCCACATTCATGACTAGTCGACGGAGTCGGTGATATTTGTAACCATGGAAGGTGTTGCATCAATAAGGGATGCAATTACCGTCATGATTCGGTGTTACATGACTTTTGTTGGATGGAGTTTTAATTAGGTGTTGTATCTTGGGATCATATGTGTTGTGGCCACAATATGCTATTAGCTCGAGAGTCGTTTTCAAAATATTTTTTCAAAATTGAAAATACACAATTGATTTTGCCCAAGTGGGAGAATGTTAGAATTTTCCTATAAATTCTAGTTGGCTGCAATCAATTGTGACATTTTGTTTTGCTAAAAATGAACTAATATTATGATCCATTCTATGATACTTAAGCCCACTAATAATGTGATTAATTACTAATGGGCTTTGGACACTTAATATTGATGTGTGTGGGAGACAGTGTGGGCCTAACCACTAGGCCCATAATGGGAGGTGCCTAGGGTTAATAAATAGCGTGACTAGGTCCCATTTGCCGTCACCTCTTTGGATTGCTCTTTAGGTTTGCCCCATTGAAAACCTAGAATTTGGAGCGTGTGATCAGACAAAGGAAGGCTTGGCTTCTCGTTCCGAGGATACGTGCAACGCAAGGGCAATTCCCTGTTCATCCAATCATGTCTTCAACAAGTAAGTAATTGAATCGGTGTTCTAATTTCATATAAAGCGTGCCTTTCATGGATTGTTATTCTTACAGTTACACGCTGAAAAGTGAAAGAATATTGTGTTCTTGTCCCCCAGCTTACACCATATAATTCATTATTTTTGTCTCCAAATACATTCTTGTTGATTGAATTTTAATCTGAACTCAAATTTCCATTTTGCAAGATCCTCGTGTTCTTGATCAAAAGGAGTCATGTTTTCACCAAGAAGTTGAGGAAACCAAACTGCTCTTTATTCCACTTCTTGAGACAAGATCTCAACAACCTGAGTTTCTTCATCAATTTAAAGTTCCCGACCAATTTCAAAGAAATTTCATTCCAGCGATAGTTAATGATATTACCAAAGTTGGGATGAGACCACCAGCAGTCCATAAAGCGAAAAGGCCTTGTACCCCAATTTAAAGAGTCGGTTTTAAGAAGGATGGGGTAGTGATTTGAAAGCCCTTTTGAAAGCACCCTGAGCTAATAAAGGGAAAAAAGGAAATCCAGTCAACACCCACCATAGCCTTATCTATTCTGCTAGCAGATCTAATGTTGGACCAGGTGAATTTTCTGCCCAGGAGGGGAATATCAACTTGCTGACATTAATCTAAGAAACCCCGAAGTGAATTAATTCCCCTCTTAGAAATTCTACCACCCCTTCTTTCATCAAGATAAAGAACTTCGTTGAACTCACCCATCACTGACCAAGGAGAAGGAAAGAAAAACTTAAGGGAAGCAACCTTCTCCCACAATGCACACCTATTTTCCAAAATTCAATGCCCATAAACACCAATGAAGGTCATATTACAGCCCCTATTCACAATAATCCCATCAACAACAATCTAGTTTTGACCATATGAGGTATTAGAGCAATTGAAGAAATGCAAATCCCAAATGCAAAGCAAACTCCCAGCAGACCCAATAGCTTAAACTCCACACCATCCTACATTATTAGAGCCCCAAAGTCTTTGAACAAAGAGGTCATCAACACCACCAATTTTCATCTCAAAAAGAAATACAAAATAGGCATTAGATTCATGAATCAAAGACCTAACTTGTCTTATTTTTTTTGGGCAGCAAGCCCACGGACATTCCTGGCAGTGGCAGAAAACATCAGCACTGAAGAGAATCCCATAAGCCAAACAAGGAATCAATGCTCAGAATGAGCTCGAGACCAGTCGAAAGCTTCATTATCTACGAAATTGGTGATTAACTCGGTGGTGATTGCCAAATCCTCCGTTGGCTTCCATCCAATAGCTTCACCGAAAGTTGTTGTCTTCTCGGCTTCAATAGTAGAGTTTGATGAGATCTAATTAGTTGTTTTGAGAAGAATAATTCTGAAGAATCCTATTATTAGCATTAGCAATACAGCTATCAGAGATCTCATGGCTATCTGAAGACATAGAAACTACACTCCCTTTTGAATTGATCTTCTTTCACTTTTTTTTTCTGCGTTGTTCTAGAGCTACAATGAGAGTCATCACTTTTTTCAATACTCAATAGAGAAACATCACAATGCTTGAGTTTTGGTTTGCCAAGACTGCCCTTGTTAGATAGAAAAGAATTACTCACAAAGGGGGGCGACCTAATCGATGCAGGAGATGAGATCATAGAAACAAAATTGATCGCAAGCTGTGTTGTTGTTTTAGCTTTTATTATGATATTTCAAAAGTCTGTTTTAACTTTTATTATGATATTTCAAAAGTCTAAAAGTTTCACATTGTTTGGTCTTCAAAGTTTTAAAGAGTTTATAAGATAACTTATGTTTTGGGCTTGTTAGATAAGCTTGTGAGATGAATGAGTTCGCGCGTACAATGTTGGGCCTCGTTTGGGATAAGTCAGTGCAAATCATTCGATTTGCCCTCCCTGCGCGCACGATTATGAGGCCTCACAAGTTTTTGCTCCAGTTTATTTACCGTAATTATTTTGTACTAATAATTAAGTTTCTTAGAAACCTTATCTGGAAACGACTATTTTTTGGTTCTATTTTTCTGACTTGGTCTCCACGTTCTTAACCTCACATGTTTCAATGTGAGGCGGCCACGTTCCAACGTGAGACGGACACGTTTAAACGTTCTGATGTCTTTATAATCAGATATTCTTAACACACATAAATATTTTTTTTTAAATTCAAACACTTTTAAAACAAAAACGCTCTCTGCTTCTTTTCTTCCTGGGTTACATCAAAAGTTCTCTGCTGTTCTGCTACTTCGGTCTCTACCGAGACGAGCCTGTTGAATCTTAGGGGATTCGTACACCCGTGCGATAAAATCCTTGAGGAAAGTGTCTTCTGACACGCCTCAGGCTTTACGTTTGATTGTGTTCTTCAGCGTTGTCACCTCATCATTTACATAGCTGACAATAATGCTGACAACCAGGCTCCCGCTCCCACCAACGGTGAGGCTGTTCTTTCACCGCCTCCACCTCCGGTCACTTACGCAAAGCCATTTCCATATATCTCAAAGATTGAGCTTTTCGGTGGCCAAAACTTCAGAAGGTGGCAGGAACGTGTTCACACAATCCTCGACATGCACGGAGTCGCATCTGCACTTACCGAACCCAGACCTCCGTCAACAGTCAATCTGAAACTGATTTAGGATTGGACACATACAAACAAGGTATGCCGTCAGACAATTATTAGCACACTTTCTAATGACTTGTTTGATGTGTACTATTCTTACAAGGATGCGAAGGAGATATGGGACTTCATGACCATCAAGTACACCGCTGAAGATGCTAGGAAACAGAAATTCATCATCGGAAACTACTACCACTGGGAGATGACCGACGACAAAGATATCAAAGTTCAGATCAATGAATATCATAAGCTGTTGGAGGATCTCAAGGCCAAAAACATCACCCTCCCAGACTAATTTGTTGCTGGACTCCTTATCGAGAAGCTGCCTCAATCGTGGAAGGACTACAAGCAACAGCTGAAGCACAAGCACAAGCACAAGCAATTGTCACCCTCGAAACTGATAACGCACATATCATTGAAGACACCAACTGAAGAGAGTGTCAGGCTGCAAGGGCGAAGGCTTTGGCTTCTCGAGCAAATCTGGTTCAAAATAAACCACCGAAAAAAAGGTATGTCAATAACAAAAAGTCTTCTGATCACTTTCCTAAAATTACTAATCCCACTTTCAAAAGGAAAGCTGCTTGCTATGTTTATGGAAAGCCAGGTCATCATGCTCTTCAATGCAGGCATAGAGTGAGAAACGACAATCCTCCTAAGCCAAAAGCAAATTTGGCGGAAGGAGATGATATTGTGGTTGCGGTCGTTTCTCAAATTAACATTGTGACCAGTGTGAACAAATGGGTGGTAGACTCTGGTGCTATCAGGCATATTTGTGCGAACAAAGATGCTTTTACCTCCTACACTTCTGTAGGGGATGATGAAGAACTTGTATATCTTGGAGATTCTCGAACTGCTGCAGTTTCGAGAAAAAGGAAAGTTCTTCTAAAGCTCACATTTGGGAAGACCTTGGTTTTGAATGATGTACTCTATGTGCCTAATATTAGGGCCAATTTGATTTCTGTTTCACTATTGGGAAAAGCTAGGATTAAAGTGTCATTCGAATCTGACAAGATAGTAATGACAAAAAATAATGTCTTTGTGGGAAAGAGCTATAGTGATCAGGGACTTTTTATACTCAGTGTTTATGAAATTATTAATAAAATTGCATCTTCTTCTGCTTACTTGATTGATTCCGTTGATATGTGGCATGCTAGATTAGGACATGTTAATAATTCTTATATAAAAAAAATACGATGTCTTGGTTTAATTTCTGCTACTAGTGACGTATGCTTAAATAAATGTGATATTTGTATTGAATCTAAGTTAATTAAAAATCTTGTCTTTCAGTACAACAACATGAATCTGAATTACTTAGTTTAATTCATACTGATCTAGGAGATCTAAAAAATACAATGACTAGAGGTGGTAAAAAATATTATGTGACCTTTATAGATGATTTTTCTAGATACACTAAGGTTTATTTAATTAGAAATAAAGATGAAGCTTTTGAAATGTTTGTTTCCTATAAGGCAGAAGTAGAAAATCAATTAAATAGAAAAATTAAAAAGGTTAGATCCGATAGGGGTGGTGAATATATCTTATTTAATGAATTTTGTGAAAAAGAAGGCATAATACATAAAGTAACTCCCTCTTATTCACCTGAATCTAATGGTGTAGCTGAAAGAAAAAATAGAATATTAAAAGAAATGATGAATGCAATGTTAGTTAGTTCCTCAGCACCCGATAACCTTTGGGGAGAAGCCTTATTAACTGCATGTTTTTTACAAAATAGGATATTTCATAAGAAAACTGGTAAAACACCCTATGAATTATGGAAAGATTATATGCCAAACTTAAAATATTTGAAAGTGTGGAGGTGTCTAGCTGAGGTAATGCTTCCTGATCCTAAGAAAAGAAAAATAGAAACCAAAATTTCTGATTGTATGTTTATTGGTTACGCTGAACGTAGTGCTGCTTATAGGTTCCTTGTTTTGCGAAGTGATGTGCTTGATCATAATACAATAATGGAGACTAAAAATGCTGAATTTTTAGAGTATATATTTCCTTTAAACTATGGAAATAAGCAATCTTTAGAAAATATTTCTTCAGGAAATAATTGTGAAAACTCATATGAGGATTTGAGTAGGAGTAAAAGACAAAGAAAAGAGACATCTTATGGAAATGACTTTTATACTTATCTCATTGAAAATGATCCTTTGTCTTTTTCTGAAGTTATTTCATCTTCTGATGCTCAATTTTGGAAAGAAGCTATTAAAACCGAAATTGATTCTATTTCAAAATGTAATACTTGGATTTTAGTTGATTTACCTCCTGGAACAAAACCTATTGGTTGCAAATGGATTTTTAAAAGGAAATATAATCCTAATGGTTCGATTGAAAAATACAAAGCTAGATTAGTAGCAAAAGATTTTACCCAAAAACAAAATATTGATTATTTTGATACTTTTGCTCCTGTGACCAGAATTTCTTCAATTCGGATTTTGATAGCATTGGCTTCAATTTACAAACTTGTTATTCACCAAATGGATGTAAAAACTGCTTTTTTAAATGGTGATTTGGAAGAAGAAATTTATATGACACAACTTGAAGGATGTGTAATTCGTGGTCAAGAAAATAAAGTATGTAAACTTCTCAAATCCTTATATGGTTTGAAACAAGCACCAAAACAATAGCATGAAAAATTTAATCAAATATTGGTTGATGATGGTTTTACTTCTATTGAAGTTGATAAATGTGTTTATACTAAATTAATGAATGGTGAATGTGTAATCATATGTTTATATGTGGATGACATGTTTATCTTTGGTACCTGTAATGATATTGTGATAAGAACAAAATCTTTTCTTGCATCTAAGTTTGATATGAAAGACATGGGTGAAGCAAGTGTAATATTAGGAGTAAAGATCATAAGGAAGGGTGATATTATAACACTATCCAAAGAACATTATGTAGAGAAACTTCTTAGAAAGTTTGGTCATTATGACTCGAAACCAATGAGTACCCCTTATGATTCTAACTCACAATAAAAAAGAATAGAGGTGATCATGTTGCTCAATCTGAGTATGCCCAAATTATTGAAATTTTATTACATTTAATGAATTTTTCGAGACCAGACATAGCATATGTTATGGAGAGATTGAGTCGATATACTCAAAGTCCAAATCAGGATTACTGGACTGCACTTGTTAGACTCATGAGATATTTGAGAGGTACCATGAACTATGGTATAGTGTATAATAGATTTTCCGTTATATTAGAAGGATATAGTAATGCTAACTGGATCTCAGATTCAGATGATACAAAACCCACTAGTGGTTATGTATTCACACTTGGTGGTGGAGCGGTTACTTAGAGATCAACCAAACAAATTATAATTGCAAGATCCACTATAGAGTCAGAGTTTGTAGCTTTGGAGTTGGCTGGTAGTGAGGCTGAGTGGTTAAAAAACTTCTTAGTAAATATTCCTTTAGGAATAAAACCCACACCGTTAGTGTCAATGCATTGTGATTATCAAGTGGCAATAGCCATTGCAAAGAATAAGACCTTTAATGGTAAAAACAGACATATATAATTGAGGCATAATGTGGTAAAGCAGTTGCTAAAAGATGGAACAATATCAATTGATTATGTGAAGTCAGAAGTGAACTTGGCCGATCCTCTAACAAAGCCTCTTGGGAGGAAACCAATATATGAAACATCGAGGGGAATGAGACTTAAGCCAATTTGAAATTAACAGTGATAGTAACCCAACCTTTGTGATTAGAGATCCCATGAAGAAGGTTCATATGGGTAAAAACAAGTCATTTGTTAGTTCTGCTAGCACAAATAATATTGTCCCTTCCTATGGTGTGAGATGTGCTAGACTACATTATTGAGAGGATAAGCTTAAAAACTTTTAATGATTTTCATATCCCTTATGGGTGGTGTATGATTTGCAACATACACTTGATGAAATCACCTATATGAGTGTCAAGTGGGGCCGCTTGTATGAGATTATGGCATATCTCTAGAGCACTCATGAATTACCAGGCGCGCGCATGGCCTATTAGCGCAACACAACGACAACAGCAAGAATTGTGGGGGTGTAATGTGACTGGTAGATCTCTAACGTACACAAAGTGTTTCTGGTTCATAGAAATTTACTTCACCAACTCACTGTATGTTATGTTTCATCTGTCTAGGTCTGGTTCATAGTCCAAAAGACACCAGATTCGATGCATTTACACCCATGATGTTAACCCAGGAAAAATCTAGTTTTTAAATTTTCTTAAATATTCTTTAAACTTTTGAAATATATGGGGGATTGTTGTTGTTTTAGCTTTTATTATAATATTTCAAAAGTCTAAAAATCCCACATTGCTTGGTCTTCAAAGTTTTAAAGAGTTTATAAAGTAACTTATGTTTTGGGCTTGTTAGATAAGCTTGTGAGATGAATGAATTCGCGCACACAATGTTGGGCCTCGTTTGGGTCAAGTTAGTGCAAATCATTCGATTTGCCCCCCTGCGCGCACGATTATGAGACCTCACAAGTTTTTGCTCCAGTTTATTTACCGTAATTATTTTGTACTAATAATTAAGTTTTTTAGAAACCTTATCCGGAAACGGTTATTTTTTTGTTATGTTTTTCTGACTTGGTTTCCACGTTCTTAACCTCCCACGTTCCAACGTGAGGCGATCACGTTCCAACGTGAGGCGGACACGTTTAAACGTGAGGCGGACACGTTTAAACGTTCTGATGTCTTTATAATCAGATATTCTTAACACACACAAACATTTTTTTTTTTAAAAAAAATTCAAACGCTTTTAAAACAAAAACGTCCTCTGCTTCTTCTGCTTCTTTTCTTCCTGGGCTACATCAAAAGTTCTCTGCTGTTCTGCTATCTCGGTCTCCACCGAGACGAGCCTGTTGAATCTTGAGAAATTCGCACACTCGTGCGATAAAATCCTTGAGGACAGTATCTTCTCACACGCCTCAAGCTTTACGTTTGATTGTGTTCTTCAGCGTTGTCACCTCATCATTTACAACAGGCTGGACATCCACAAGGGGTATTGGGCTAGAGAGATGAGTGGGCTTGGTAGAGGAAATGGCCTTAGTTGAATCGTGGACATCAAAATTATGATCAACAGGATCTTCAATTACGTAAACTTGATATTGACAGGAATTAATTGAAATAATGAACTTACTGTTAATTGTACTTTTAACCATAGTGACAATAAGAATCTTCCCAACATCAAGACGGGAACCATTTGTAGTGTTAGGGTCAAGGCAGACAAGGTTGCCTACTAGACAAGCGAGGAGCCTAAAGAACTCCATCGACCAAGCGTGAAAAAGGACCCATAAATATTTAGCCAGTATAATCTGTCTCTACTTTGATCAGAAGGTTCCCACGGTCTAATGAGATCGAACAAAGAGGACATACATTGGGATCCATTCTGCAAAAACTGAGTGAGTTGATCAACAGAAGGAAATGTTAATAAAACCATAGTGCCACCTGCCTGAGAGATAGTGCAATTTTCAATTTCGTTGTTTAAGAACAAATTATGGATATCCTTTATATGAGTTGGCTTAGATAATACCCCAATAGCACTACGGTGTAGCCAATTTAGATTTGAAGCAGGGGGATTGAATGTTAAATTTAGGAGCGGGTCGGGTTTGCTGGAAGAACTTGGTTTATGAAGAGATTGACCTTTAGTAACTATTTCCTTATAGGTCCTATTGTCTTTGAGAGAGGGGACAAATTTGGAATGATGACCACCAAGGCCAGAGTTGGCTTTTAGACCAATAGAAGGAGTTTTCCCCTTATTGTATTTGGCAATGTTGGCCCTTAAAGTGCAATTACAAATCCTAAGATTGTTTATCTGGTCAATGATATGGTTGATACAAGTATTCACCTCAAATCTCACGAAACCAAATCTAGCTCTACTACGGAACAACTTATTTGGGAGATAAATGTCTAGAACGCCACCTAGCCTTGAAAAACACCTATATGCTTCAACTGGACTCCAGTCAACCGGAAGGTTCTCGACATAGACATTTACCACACTAAAAGAAAAGGACATAGCCTTAATTTGCTTCTGGTTTAGTTTGGAAAAATATAGAGGTTTAGACGGTAGCAGTGAGATGGCAGGAGGTTGAGGCCAATGATGATAAGGAACAAGGGGTGAGGAGTAGGATGGCCAAGGGTGGATGAGTGGCTTACATGTTGAAGGGAGAAGAGGGGATATGGGAAGGATTGGGAAGGTGGAGGACATGGGAGAAGAAGGGAAGATCCAAAGAGACGCCATTAGCATTCACCTGGGTATCAGTTAAATACACTCTATTGTTTTATATAAGCTATACTATTGACTTATTGTACACACTTTTCACTTGATGACTCATCAAATCAATCTAACTAACTTCAAACAAACACTAACCACGCTATAACCAAACTTTAGCAATGGTAACAATATCATATGTAGATTAGTAATTAGCGTGTATTTGTATGCCATATTTTGTTGTGTTGCGAGATAGAACTGTGATTGTTGGTATAGTTATCTTTATTTATGCGTAGATATATTTTATATAACACAAGATGTTTCAGAACTCATTTTCCTGGGTTGGTCATTGTCAGGGTAGGGCTCATGTTAGTCTCTGTTGAGCAGTGTTGTTTCGTTGTTTTTCACTTTGTTGTCTTGCTTTGTGCGTCTCTAAGTACGTTGTACTCTTTTATTTTTTCTCCTTGTCCTAGTTATTCCAGGAATTATCTTTTTGAGTGAAAAAATATGGTACACCCCTAAATTTGAACTTAAATAAATAAAGAACAACAAAATCCATAAACAAAATTGAATAAAAAAAAAAGTGAACACATAATTTTGTCTAAATCATTAAAATTTTTTAATATATTTTTTTTTATCTAATCTTTTGCTTTGATCAAATTTTTATTAGGCCTAAACATACAATTTATCTTAGTTTAGATTTCAAAAAAATAAAAAAAAAAGACAAAAAAAAATTCAAAATAATAAAAAATAATAAAATAAAATGACTCATCTTTCTTATATGCATAAAACTTAACTTAATTTTTCTCAAACTACTCACCTTGAGTTGAAATTTCAAATTAATTTGTGACTCATTAAATATGGATCAACACAAATCTATCACTTTCATCCAAACTATCTCCATCCTTCATTCAAACCCTAACCTCCTCCAACAAGAACCCTAACCATCCATAAGTATTCAAGACCAAGACATCAAATAATCAAAGTACTCAATTTGTACCTCTTGTACCCCTTTCAAATGGTAAGTTTCCTTTCATGTTTAGCATCTGACAAGATTTATTTTTCTATTTTGCTTCCAAGACAAATCAAGAATTGTAGAACATAATTTTATGAGAATTGACAGAAAAGACACATATTCAACTCTATAAATACCCAAGCAAATAGATCCACACATGAAGCCAACACATTCAGACACCCTACCGCAAACCACTTCATCCTTCACCTCGTACAGCAGCACATGCACACAGATTTTCCTCTGGAATTCTCACCCACTTTTTCACCCGTTTTGTCGCACAACTTCTTCCCCATTCACCAACACAGACCCTCATTTTTTCATTCTCTTCTTATTCTCCCTAATTCATCATTCTCTTCTTCATTGAAACCATGACCATTTTACGAGATCATTGACAAGCTACCCACGACCATCCCCAAAATCTCAAAATTACCTCACAACCATGGACTTCTATAAGCCTCCATGACCCACAGCTTCTGCAACCATCTCCATAGGACTTCCATTATCAACACTTCTTCAACCTCAAATCACTTTTAAAAACACCATCAACACCATGAAAGCCTATAACAACACAGAGCCATGATCAAGACCCACGGTGCCACACCAACACACTACCATTATCTTCAACCCAGCATCAAACCACTACGAATTTTCAACCTCGAACACACATCCCAACAGCAACCCACCACATTCTAGCAAACCTGCAAAACCAAACACCCAAAACTGAATTACGTCCTCCACTGCAAGCCGTCACCACCAACGGAATCCCCATCTGAAACCACAGTTCCATTACTGTCAACCCTTGCAAAACCACCATCGCCATCCCTGAACTGCGACCCGTTATTTTCGTCGTCAGCCAACCAACACCACACGACCCCATCCCAATCGCGCCGCACGCCACCATCATCGCCTAGCCCCTCTGCGATCTGCTGCGCCGCCCATCGCCATCGACCACCGCTAGCAGCAGCACCAGATTCCTGTTATCTCCATTGCGAACTAGTCCGCTTGCCGTGAAGCAATTCGAGCCCCTTCGCGCTCCACCGTGTCACCTAACCCTTGTCATTCCTCCAACCACCAGATCCATCCGCGTCGTCTGCGCTGCCCACCGTCGTCCTCCGCCGCGAGCTCAGGACCACCCTGTCGCAGGCCCGTCCATCTCCACCGCGCCGTTAACCACGCTCACCAAGACCCGTGACCCAGATCGCAGCCTCGGGCCGCCACCACGCCACGTGACCTCCGCCCAGATTCGCGTCTTCCTGTCGTTGTCCTCCACCGCGAGCCACCAGCCTTCACCGTCCGAGGTTGTCGTTGGGAACCCCACAACCTGTGTTTGCCATCTCCCCTGTTTCTCTGTTGCCCCCTTTTTTTTTTTTGTTTCTTTATCTGATTTCATTTTATTTTTTTATTTTTGTTTGTTTAGGTTAGCGTTGGGGGAAATGGACTTAAATTAATAAGTGTGTGTTTGGATTAAAATTAATAAATTTAAGTTTAATTGAAAATATATTTATAAATTTTAGTTGAAAGTATATTTATAAATTTAAATTTATAATAATATAATTTATATTTAAAAATTTTTATCTTAAAAATAAATTTGATAAAATAAATATTAAAAATAAATTATAATCCAAAACTCAAAAGTAACAATTTTTCACTTTTACTTTAACTTGAGTTAGAACAAAATTTCCGTTAAAATAATATCAACTAAATTTTATCAATTTTTATCCAAATATTTTTTCTCCATTCAATGCAAATAAACTCACGTTTGATAATCTAAATGGATTCCTAAACACGCTATAAGTTTAGTGGGCTATGTTTCTTTTAGTTAGTAGGCTGAAATCATTTTTTTTTTGTTAGTTTTTTTTTAGGTTTAATTGTCACAAGACTCAACCAAATACAAACAAACAAATTGAATTTTTTTTCCTCCTATATTAGAAATTATAAAATAAAGGTTAGGATAATGAAGATAATAGATAAAATAGGAGTAGGAAAGTAAATAAAAAAATAAAAAAATGATAAACACAAAAAAGAGGAAAAAGTAAGAATCACAATATATATATATATATATATATATATATATATATATATATATATATATATATATATAATAAGGGGATAATAGATAAAAATGATAATAAAAAAAACATCTTAAGTTCCTCTTATGGACTGTATTGAGGTTTTGTTTATTTTATTGTGTATTTATGTTTATCTTATTTGTCAGCATGTTTATTTTAATTATGTTACTAACATTATCTTTTCTTAATTGTTGAAACAAAATTAATTGAGTTCTGACAATTTGTTAATCTTGTAACTTTTAGAATTATCTAAGTTGTGGCAACTCAATAATTCGAAATATTTTTTTTCCTAAACATAAAAAAAATAAATAAATTTTCAAAACAAAAGTCTTTTCAAAATTAAAAATAATCAACTCACAATCGTTTTTTTAAAGAACGACTTGACTTTGAATTCCTTATTACACCAGGGGATATGTAGGCGCGCAAGTCAAGTCAAAAATTAATTTTACTTAATTTAGTATTTCTTATTTTATTTTATTAAAAAGGGGTAAAATAAATATTTAAAGATTTTAAATTATTACACAATTATCTTAGGGTAATCGTCTTAGGACTGATGTATTAGAGATACTTTGGGGTTAAATTTTCACCATTCTCTATGCATAATTAGATTCTTGAATCTGAATTTTTGAATGTATACCATTTTCTTAGGTTTTCCCATTTATCCTAATATAAAAAATAAAATTGGTGGTGATTCTTAAGATTTTTTAAGTTGCTATTCCGCTGAAATTTCAGTCGCGACAAATAATTTTTGATTAAATTTAAGTACCTTCAAGAAAAAATAAAGGATAATCTACACATTGTTCCCTTAAAGTTTAAACCATTTTCACTTTCATACATGAACTTTATTTTATAACATATAACCCCCTAATTTATAAGTTTAGAATATTTCAAAATAAAGGTGACTCCAAATCCACATAATCGTCATCTTTGGTTGCTAGAATGATGAACAATTGCTCTTATTGCAAGCAAGGTCTACCATATTTCAAGAAGTTATGTTATATTAACAACGTTAAATCACACTTTAATCAAATAATTTTTAGCTAGTCACTGTATTATGACATTTGGTGCATGAAATTAGGTATATATATATATATATATATATATAAGATTTTGCTAAAAGGTGTCCTAAGTGTTTAAGAGATGGGGTCTAATATACACTCTCTCTCTAAAAGAGGGTGTATGATACACTACTAAATCTAAGCTATTGATTTATTCATAAAATAAATCAATGACTTAGATCAATTACAAGAAATTTGTTGAGCAGGTTTTTTTTTTGGGTTTTCTCTTTTTTTTTTTAGTTTTATATATATTTTTTTACATACTATCACCACTGTAACACCCCAATTCTTGGAAAAATATTCTGAATGTCCTGTTTGCTATTTTTCAATCTTTTGTGTAAATGACTGTTGTGTCTCTGTTTTGCTGTTTCTTGTTTTCTGTATGAAATACAAATACGTTTTACAAGCTAAAATTTTATTTGGTCGTTTTACGTAATTTGTTTCGAGATGGTAAAATAAAAATTTTCTCAAGCTACTGTTTTAATTTTTCTGGAAAATATACAGACATATAATACTGTCTGTAATTTTATTTGAACGTTTTGGATGATTTACTTCGTTGTGGGGAAAAATGAAAAAATAACCATTACGTCCCGATTGTACTGTTTTTAATTTTTCTATATGTTACAGTGCTTAATATTACTGTCTGTGATTTTATTTGGACTTTTTGTACGATTTGCTCCGGGACAGGAAAATAATATTTTTCCAGGTCGGGGAAATCTTGTTTTAATTATTCAGACTGGGGGATCTTACTAAACCCAATTTTGAATGAGACGATAATTAATCTTTTAATTTTTAGGATTTAACTATCCAACAAAATAATTTTGTATATTATTTTATTAGTCAGTATAATTAGATGATAGTGGACCCGAAAATATTTTGCGGGACCCACGTTTAGTTAAAACAGTTAAGTTAGTAGCTTAATTAAGCATCATTAGTGAAGGAATTCTCTAGAACATGATGACTAAGTGTGGTGACTAGGATAATTAGTGACTAAGCATGTGACTAGGTTAGATGACTATGCTAAACTCAACCAATGGGAGACAAGCTTGCTAACCAAGTTTTAATCTTGGCCTTTGATCCATTCTAAGGCTTGGATGGAGTCAAATCCATGGACACCTTGCATGGCTTTGAAGTCCACGGCCAAGCCACCTTTGAAGGCCATTAATCACTTTGTCTTCATGCCATTTTCTCTCTTCTCTCCCTTCCAAAATCCCTAAACACCATTGAAGCTCTCTTGAAGCTCCATTCAGCCAAACACCATCCAAGACCATCCAACCACCCAAAAATTTATCCAACCAAGTTTTCTAAACCTAAACACAATCCTAAGAACATCTCTAGTTGAGAGTTCTTGAAAAATCCTTCATTTGAAGCTTGGAAACCTACTTGGAAAATTTTACCAAGAAGGTGGAATTTCTAGTTTTCTATTTCTAAACTCTTTTTCAAAGTTCTAAGTCATGATTTCTCCATGGTTTAAGCTCTCTTTTATGGTTAGAAATTTGTAGTTTTGTTTAAGCTTGATAGGTGACTTGGTGGAGTGAAAACTGAAATCTAGAGGAGGTGTGAAAGTGAAAACCGAAACCCTAGGAAAGGTGTGGAGGAGTTTTTGTCTTCACTTAAGGTAAGAGGAAGACTAATCTTATCATCCATGGGTGGTGGTAAGAAGATGGAGATTGATTTGTTATGATTGTAGAATCCATAAGGATTCCTTGTTTATGTTTGTTAGTAGTTTTGTTTGTGTTTGTTAGTAGCTTTCCTATTTGATATTTGTAATAATTTGTGTGATGTTGCATGTCTACAAGCTTTGATTTGCATGTCTACTAGCTTTGATAATTTGTATGTGTTAGAAATGCATGATAAGTTATAGGATGTGAATAACATGCTAACGAAATGCATGAGTGTTCCAAAGAACACCACACCAAGGCTCACGACCATTGACCAAAAGGAGAACCAAAATGTTCTCATTATTTTCTTAAAGTATAATTTAATTAACTTAGGGAAATTAATAAGAGAAAGAATTGTTTAAATCAAAGAAAATGAATTTAGAGATCAAATGGCATAAGTATATATGTTTCGGCCAACATGCCAAACCAAGTAACAATGATTTCTAAAATCAATTCCAAACTATTTTTAATCAAAAAGAAGTAATATATGTTAAAAGGAAATTTTCTATAATGAGTTTTAAAGAAACAAATTGATTAAAATTAAGTTTAAGGATTAAAACTAATGATTTTTACTGTTAGAAATGAAATACGGTAACTTTTGAAAATTTCTAACATATAGCTCATCTTATATTTTGAAGCATGTTAGTGGTTTTCAAAAGGATTAAATTATACGGTTTCAAAATTAAGTAAACAGAATTTTTACGAAAAAATTAAAAATTTATTATTATAATTTTCTAAACAAAATACTGTTAATTTTTAGTAAAAATGGACAAATAAGATAGAAAAGATGTCCAAAAGATAGTATACGGTATGGAAAATATTTTACGTAGTTTAAACATATTATATATTATTTCTGTTTATTTAAACAGTAATTTTTAAGGAATTTGGTCAAGAAAATGATTTAAAAATCTTACGCGATATAGAAAACGTATTAAAAACTCTACGCGATTTTAAAAACAGAAAAATAACTTTATCCGATTTAAAAACGTTTGTAAAAACGACGAGATTGTAAAAATGCGATAAAATTTCTACGCGATTGATCGCAACTGTATTTTTATACCAATGACGGTATTCTGTAATTTTTCTGCTGTCGAGCTATGAGGTGAACCCGTACAGGCTTTGGAACAGTATTTGTCTGGTGGGACTTACTGTATCTTTTTATCTTTGAGGAAATATTTTATTGAGTTTTATGCCAATTTTTGGTGGATTGGTTGACGAGGTGAATCACATCGTGTTGTCGATGCGATAAACGTAGTGTGGTTCATTGTCTTTATGAACTTGGAGACGTTAGTGTACGGGATCCCATATATGGACATGATCGGTCGCTCCATTGGGCCGTGAGTAACCGATAGCACACTAATGGACTCGACACGCACTATATTTAATCGAGATTTCGTAAAGTCTAATAATACATTGCCTGTAGTGCCACAATGTGAGACCGTGAACTACACCACGCCTTGGATAGTGGATTCCATGTGACGTGGGGCTATAGACGCAACGTGTGACAGCGCAATAGTTTGGTTGGGCAGCCGTGGTACTAATAGATTTTGCGGGTCATTCTCTCTCTGATATCTATATGTGTTTAGCTCCATGGAGTAGGATCGTGTCATATTGCATTTGATTATGTCTTGAACATTATTTTATTTCATCTGTTTATTTTTATCTGGTTATTATTATGATGAATTGTCTATTTCTTATTTTATTTTATCTGTGATATTGTTTGATCTGTGATATTGGTTTATCTGTGATATTATGTGATGTTATGATATTTAAATCTTTACACTATTCTGTTATTAAATTAACTGTTATAGCTTTTCATATTGCATGAACTGTATATCTGTTGTTTGTCGTTTTCTTATTTGCCATGTTTGTGATGATTTTAGATTGTCTTACCTCTTTATTGTATGTGTTTTCTGTATATTTATTTTACGTGGTAAAGAGTTTGAGGAAGAGGACCAGCCTCTTAAGATTTTGTATCCTGAGGAAGAAGAAGAGCAGCAAGCCGAAGATCAGTACGAAGATCAAAAACCATCTGATCATCCATATCCATTGGACTGATTTGTTTGGGTATGGCGGTGCCAGGATTTTTGGGGTTTGTGACACTCGAGTTTCACGGTGGTTTGTTAGCTTGGCATATGCGGGGAGACAGAGACTCAGTGACGTATGTGGGACGGCTGACTGTGTCCCTACGACATAGGTTTGATGAAGAGCCAGTGATGACGACTACTGTGTTTCTGCACTTAGAGTTACCTTTATCTATTAGGCGTCATTGAGGTGGTGTATCCACTGAGCCTAGTGAGATGACACTCGCATCGACTGCGCGGTCTCGTTTCCGCCGAGAGTCGAGACATCCTGGATATTTATCTTCTGATGAGTTTCCTGAGAGTGATCCATCAGAGGATTAAATGTTTATGATGTGTGTTTTTGGGCGCGTCTGCGTATGTATATATTGACTCTTTATTGTTTTTCTTTACTGTTTCTGTTTAAATATTTATAGATATAGTTGTAAATTATTTGTACAACTTATAACTTGGACCATATGTATATTATGAGTGATGTTGTTCTGTTTATTTTATGTTTCCGCGTTATTATATTTTACAACATTCTGTTTGACAGGAACTATTTTACGACCCGTATTATTATGTAACAAATGTTTTATAACTTGGGTAGATTTTATTTATCTTTCTTTTATTTTTCTTTATATATGTGACATCCCCACAATGGTGTTACATTAGTTAGTATCAAAGCCCAAGTTAGAATCTTTTGGGGTTGTGGTTGGGTCTGTTTTTGTTTGTGCTGTGTGATTCTCTGTGATTTCTGTGATTTAATTTCGAAAGGATGTATCTAATTTTGTTTTGTTCTGTTTGAAGAAAGAAGATGTCTGGACGAGGTAGAGGACGTACGAATGTTAATCGGGAAGTGGACCCTATGATTGCAGCTGCTGAAGCTATGTAGCGGATGGCTGAAGTAATGACGCAGCAGAATTTGAGAGCAGCTCAACAGCAAGATACTACTGCTGATGCCTTAAATTTATCTGAATTTAGGCGCCACAATCCGCCACAGTTTAGAGGCGAGGTTAATCCGGAGAAAGCAAGTCAATGGATACAAGACTTGGAGAGAATTTTTGAAGGAATGAGATGCACAGATGATAAGAAGGTGACTTATGCTGTCTTTATGCTAAGAGGAGATGAAGAACATTGGTGGAGAGGAACTCGCCGAGTTTTACAAGCTGAAGGGACTGAAATTACGTGGGAAGTATTTTCTGATGCTTTTCTGGGAAAGTATTTTCCTGCGAGTGCTAGGCATGCCAAAGAAATGGAATTTCTTGGTTTGCGACAGGGAAATATGACGGTGAATGAGTATGCCACAAAGTTTGAGAATTTGTCTCAGTTCTCAGATTATGCTCAAACCCGGCAAGACGATGAGTGGAGATGTCGGAAGTTTGAATCTGGCTTGAGAGTGGAACTGAAGCAAGGAGTGATATCCTTAAGGATAATCAGTTTCATGCTTTGGTTGATGCATGTGCTCGACTTGAGGAATTAGAGCCGTCGCGAGATCACAGGAATCGTAACTTTGGACCGACAAGATTTCAGAGAGGTGGAGGTAGTAATACGAATCAGTTTCAGCGCAAGCCGTATTCTAGACCACAAGGGAGTCAATCTCAACGACCGCCAGTTGGGGGAAGTACAAGTGGTAGTGGAGCTGAACAGAAAGTGGCGTTCACGCCAACATGTTTTAAGTGCGGAAAGAAAGGCCATATCTCTCCGGAGTGCACGATTAAGGGGACAGTTTGTTTTAACTGTAAACAGCCTAGGCACATGTCGAAGGATTGTACTCAGCCGGAAAGGAAAGCTGCTATTCGTTATGTTCGTGCTAATTAGCAGAAATCAGGGAGTACTCAACCGAGATCTGGAGGACGCGTATATACTATGACAGGAACTGAAGTTTCTAGTTCTGATGATCTTATACAAGGAGAAGGTGACATTGGAGGTAATCTTCTGACTGTATTGTATGATTCTGGTGCTACACACTCATTTATTGCATATGATTGTGTGGAAAGATTGAAGTTGCCTGTGTCTTCTCTGAATGTTAAATTAAGTGTATCTACGCCGACTGCTAAACCTGTTGTTACATCTAAGATATGTTTGGATTGTCCTGTTGTTGTGAAGGGCCGTTTGTTTTTGGTCAACTTGATTTGTTTGCCTCTTGTTGAGATAGATATAATCTTAGGGATGGACTGGTTATCTTCTAACCATATCCTTATAGATTGTGTAAGTAAAACCATAGTTTTTCCTAAGGAAGAAAAATCTGGATTTTTTACTGCTGTTAAGGTCAAATCTTTGATAAGAGATGGAGCTCAGGGATATATAGTATTAAGATGACGTACCCGGTTTGCCACCTGAGAGGGAGATCGAGTTTTCAATTGATTTAGTACCAGGAGCAGGTCCTATCTCAATTGCACCGTACCGTATGTCGCCAATAGAGTTGGAGGAGCTGAAGAAGCAATTGGTGGAACTGTTGGAGAAACAGTTTGTGCGACCTAGTGTTTCACCGTGGGGTGTGCCAGTGCTTTTGGTCAAGAAGAAGGACGAAACTTCTAGGCTTTGTGTGGATTATCGTCAGCTGAATAAGGTGACTATCAAGAATAAATATCCGCTTCCAAGAATTGACGATTTGATGGATCAGTTAAGAGGAGCTGTGGTGTTTTCCAAGATAGATCTGAGATCGGGTTATCACCAGATTCGTGTTAAAGGGGAGGATATACCCAAAACCGCTTTTCGAACTCGTTATGGACATTATGAGTATCAGGTAATGCCATTCGGGGTGACGAATGCTCCTGCCATATTTATGGATTATATGAACAGGATTTTTCGTCCGTACCTAAACAGATTTGTCGTTGTCTTTATCGATGACATTCTGATCTATTCTCAATCTAAGGAAGAGCATGCTGAACATCTTGGTATTGTTCTTCAGATTTTGAGAGAAAAGCAGCTGTATGCGAAGTTGGCTAAGTGTGAATTCTGGTTGAAAAAAGTTTAGTTTCTAGGTCACGTGATTTCCAAAGAAGGTATTGCGGTGGACCCATCAAAAGTGGAAACTGTTTTACAGTGGGAAAGGCCTAAGACAGTAACAGAAGTTCGAAGTTTTGTTGGACTTGCTGGTTATTATCGAAGGTTTATTGAAGGTTTTTCGAAGATTGCTGGACCGCTGACACAACTTACGAGGAAAAGTCAAGCTTTTGAATGGACGGAAGAACGTGAAGCCAGTTTTCAAGAGTTGAAGAAGAGGTTAACAACTGCGCCGGTGTTGATCTTACTAGATTCTAATAAATCTTTTGATGTGTATTGCGACGCTTCTTATCAAGGGTTAGGTTGCATTTTGATGCAAGACCGGAATGTTGTGGCGTATGCTTCTCGACAGTTGAAGGTTCATGAAAGGAATTATCCAACGCACGATTTGGAATTGGCCGCAGTGGTTTTTGCTCTGAAAGTGTGGAGGCATTTTCTGTATGGAGCGCTATTCAATGTCTTTAGTGATCACAAGAGTCTAAAGTACTTGTTTGATCAGAAAGAATTGAATATGAGGCAAAGGCGATGGTTGGAATTCTTAAAAGATTATGATTTTCAACTTCAATATCATCCGGGAAAAGCTAATGTGGTAGCTGATGCCTTGAGCAGAAAGGTGCTTAGTGTTTCAGCAATGATGATCAAAGAGGAAGAGTTGATCAATAAATTCCGAGATTTATGGTTGTCAGTGGAATTTATACCTGGAAGGATTCGTTTATTCAAGGTTGTAATCTTGAATGAATTGCTTGATATGATTCGAGAGAAACAGGAAGAGGATCCGTTTTTGCAGAATGAAAGGGAATTGTTGAAGCAAGGTCATAAAACGACAGTAGAGGAAGGAGCAGATGGATTTTTAAGGTTCAAAGGAAGAATTTGTGTACCTGATGATTCTGAGCTTAAGAAGGGGATCCTAGATGACGCTCATACTAGTGATTTCAGTTTGCATCCTAGAATGACCAAAATGTATTAAGATTTGAAGAAGTTGTTTTGGTGGCCGAGAATGAAAAGAGACATAGCGGAACGTGTAGCGTCTTATTTGGTTTGTTAGAAAGTAAAAGTGGAACATCAAAGACCAGCTGGGATGTTGCAACCGTTATCTATTCCAGAGTGGAAATGAGATAGTATCTCGATGGATTTCGTTACTGGTTTGCCAAGGACGAGGAAAGGTCATGATTCGATATGGGTTATAGTCGATAGGCTTACTAAATCGGCTCATTTCTTACCAATTAATATTAAATATTCATTGAAAAGATTAACCCAGTTGTACATCAGTGAGATTGTCAGATTACATGGTGTACCTACATGTATAGTTTCTGACCGAGATCCGAGGTTTACGTCAAGGTTTTGGCGATGTTTGCAAGAAGCAATGGGAACTAAGTTGTGACTGAGTTCGGCATATCATCCACAGACTGATGGTCAGACAGAGAGAACTATACAGTCTTTGGAGGATCTATTACGTGCTTGTGTTTTGGAGCAACGAGGAAGTTGGGATGAATTTTTATCTTTGATAGAATTCACCTACAACAATAGTTTTCATTCAAGCATAGGGATGGCACCCTATGAGACATTGTATGGGAGAAGATGTCGGACACCGTTATGTTGGTATCAAGATGGGGAAAATATGACTGTTGGACCAGATCTTGTACAACAGACTACAGAAAAGGTAAAGATGATACAAGAGAAGATGAGGACGACGCAAAGCAGACAAAAAAGTTATGCGGATAAACGAAGATGACCTCTTGAATTTGAAGAGGGTGAGCATATGTTTCTAAGAGTGACTCCTACGACCGGTGTCGGAAGAGTTATTAAGTCTAAGAAGCTTACTCTTAAGTTCATTGGACCATATCAGATTATCCGACGTATAGGTCCTGTGGCGTATCAGATTGCTTTGCCGCCTTTTCTATCAAATCTGCATGATGTATTTCATGTGTCTCAGTTACGGAAGTATATACCGGATCCAACGCATATTATACAACCAGACGACGTACAGTTGAAAGAGAATTTGACTTACGAGACCTTACCTATTAGAATCGAGGACAGAAAGGTAAAGCAACTTCGAGGAAAAATGATCGAGCTGGTGAAGGTCATATGGAATAATGTGACAGGAGATGCTACCTGGGAGCTGGAAGATAAAATGAGGGATCAGTATCCTTATTTGTTTTGATGTGCAGGGAATTTCGAGGACGAAATTTTTATTTGTTGGGGAGAGTTGTAACACCCCAATTTTTGGAAAAATATTCTGAATGTCCTGTTTGCTGTTTTTCAAGCTTTTGTGTAAATGACTGTTGTGTCTCTGTTTTATTGTTTCTTGTTTTCTGTATGAAATACAAATACATTTTACAGGCTAAAATTTTATTTGATCGTTTTACGTAATTTGTTTCGAGATGGTAAAATAAAAATTTTCTCAAGCTACTGTTTTAATTTTTTTGGGAAATATACAGACATATAATACTGTCTGTAATTTTATTTGAACGTTTTGGATGATTTGCTTCGTTGTGGGAAAAAATGAAAAAATGACCATTACGTCCTGATTGTACTGTTTTTAATTTTTCTATATGTTACAGTGCTTAATATTACTGTCTGTGATTTTATTTGTACTTTTTGTGCGATTTGCTCCGGGACAGGAAAATAATATTTTTCCAGGCCGGGGAAATCTTGTTTTAATTATTCAGACTGGGGGATCTTACTAAACCCAATTTTGAATGAGACGATAATTAATCTTTTAATTTTTAAGATTTAACTGTCCAATAAAATAATTTTGTATATTATTTTATTAGTCAGTATAATTAGATGATAGTGGACCCGAAAATATTTTGCGAGACCCACGTTTAGTTAAAACAGTTAAGTTAGTAGCTTAATTAAGCATTATTAGTGAAGGAATTCTCTAGAACATGATGACTAAGTGTGGTGACTAGGATAATTAGTGACTAAGCATGTGACTAGGTTAGATGACTATGCTAAACTCAACCAATGGGAGACAAGCTTGCTAACCAAGTTTTAATCTTGGCCTTTGATCCATTCTAAGGCTTGGATGGAGCCAAATCCATGGACACCTTGCATGGCTTTGAAGTCCACGGCCAAGCCACCTTTGAAGGCCATTAATCACTTTGTCTTCATGCCATTTTCTCTCTTCTCTCCCTTCCAAAAACCCTAAACACCATTGAAGCTCTCTTGAAGCTCCATTCGGCCAAACACCATCCAAGACCATCCAACCACCCAAAAATTTATCCAACCAAGTTTTCTAAACCTAAACACAATCCTAAGAACATCTCTAGTTGAGAGTTCTTGAAAAATCCTTCATTTGAAGCTTGGAAACCTACTTGGAAAATTTTACCAAGAAGGTGGAATTTCTAGTTTTCTATTTCTAAACTCTTTTTCAAAGTTCTAAGCCATGATTTCTCCATGGTTTAAGCTCTCTTTTATGGTTAGTAATTTATAGTTTTGTTTAAGCTTGATAGGTGACTTGGTGGAGTGAAAACTGAAATCTAGAGGAGGTGTGAAAGTGAAAACCGAAACCCTAGGAAAGGTGTGGAGGAGTTTTTGTCTTCACTTAAGGTAAGAGGAAGACTAATCTTATCATCCATGGGTGGTGGTAAGAAGATGGAGATTGACTGTTATGATTGTAGAATCCATAAGGATTCCTTGTTTGTGTTTGTTAGTAGTTTTGTTTGTGTTTGTTAGTAGCTTTCCTATTTGATATTTGTAATAATTTGTGTGATGTTGCATGTCTACAAGCTTTGATTTGCATGTCTACTAGCTTTGATAATTTGTATGTGTTAGAAATGCATGATAAGGTATAGGATGTGAATAACATGCTAACGAAATGCATGAGTGTTCCAAAGAACACCACACCAAGGCTCATGGCCATTGACCAAAAGGAGAACCAAAATGTTCTCATTATTTTCCTAAAGTATAATTTAATTAACTTAGGGAAATTAATAAGAGAAAGAATTGTTTAAATCAAAGAAAATGAATTTAGAGATCAAATGGCATAAGTATATATGTTTCGGCCAACATGCCAAACCAAGTAACAATGATTTCTAAAATCAATTCCAAACTATTTTTAATCAAAAAGAAGTAATATATGTTAAAAGGAAATTTTCTATAATGAGTTTTAAAGAAACAAATTGATTAAAATTAAGTTTAAGGATTAAAACTAATGATTTTTACTTGTTAAAATGAAATACAGTAACTTTTGAAAATTTCTAACATATAGCTCATCTTATATTTTGAAGCATGTTAGTGGTTTTCAAAAGGATTAAATTATACGGTTTCAAAATTAAGTAAACAGAATTTTTACGGAAAAATTAAAAATTCATTATTATAATTTTCTAAACAAAATACTGTCAATTTTTAGTAAAAATGGACAAATAAGATAGAAAAGATGTCCAAAAGATAGTAAACGGTATGGAAAATATTTTACGTAGTGTAAACATATTATATATTATTTCTGTTTATTTAAACAGTAATTTTTAAGGAATTTGGTCAAGAAAATGATTTAAAAATCTTACGCGATTGAGAAAACGTATTAAAAACTCTACGCGTTTTTAAAAACAGAAAAATAACTTTATCCGATTTAAAAACATTTGTAAAAATGACGAGATTGTAAAAATGCGATAAAATTTCTACGCGATTGATCGCAACTGTATTTTTATACCAATGACGGTATTCTGTAATTTTTCTGCTGTCGAGCTATGAGGTGAACCCGTACAGGCTTTGGAACAGTATTTGTCTGATGGGACTTACTATATCTTTTTATCTTTGAGGAAATATTTTATTGAGTTTTATGCCAATTTTTGGATTGGTTGGTTGAATGAGGTGAATCACATCGTGTTGTCGATGCGATAAACGTAGTGTGGTTCATTGTCTTTATGAACTTGGAGACGTTAGTGTACGGGATCCCATATATGGACAATCGGTCGCTCCATTTGGGCCGTGGTAACCGATAGCACACTAATGGACTCGACACACACTATATTTAATCGAGATTTTGTAAAGTCTAATAATACATTGCGTGTAGTGCCACAACGTGAGACCGTGAACTACACCACGCCTTGGATAGTGGATTCCATGTGACGTGGGGCTATAGACGCAACGTGTGACAGCGCAATAGTTTGGTTGGGCAGCCGTGGTACTAATAGATTTTGCGGGTCATTCTCTCTCTGATATCTATATGTGTTTAGCTCCATGGAGTAGGATCGTGTCATATTGCATTTGATTATGTCTTGAACATTATTTTATTTCATCTGTTTATTTTTATCTGGTTATTATTATGATGAATTGTCTATTTCTTATTTTATTTTATCTGTGATATTGTTTGATCTGTGATATTGGTTTATCTGTGATATTATGTGATGTTATGATATTTAAATCTTTACACTATTCTGTTATTAAATTAACTGTTATAGCTTTTCATATTGCATGAACTGTATATCTGTTGTTTGTCGTTTTCTTATTTGCCATGTTTGTGATGATTTTAGATTGTCTTACCTCTTTATTGTATGTGTTTTCTGTATATTTATTTTACGTGGTAAAGAGTTTGAGGAAGAGGACCAGCATCTGGAGATTTTGTATCCTGAGGAAGAAGAAGAGTAGCAAGCCGAAGATCAGTACGAAGATCAAGAACCATCTGATCATCCATATCCATTGGACTGATTTGTTTGGGTATGGTGGTGCCAGGATTTTTGGAGTTTGTGACACTCGAGTTTCACGGTGGTTCGTTAGCTTGGCATATGCGGGGAGACAGAGACTCAGTGACGTATGTGGGACGGCTGACTGTGTCCCTACGACATAGGTTTGATGAAGAGCCAGTGATGACGACTACTGTGTATCTGCACTTAGAGTTACCTTTATCTATTAGGCGTCATTGGGGTGGTGTATCCATTGAGCCTAGTGAGATGACACTCGTATCGACTGCGCGGTCTCGTTTCCGCCGAGAGTCGAGACATCTTGGATATTTATCTTCTGATGAGTTTCCTGAGAGTGATCCACCAGAGGATTAAATGTTTATGATGTGTGTTTTTGGGCGCTTCTACTTATGTATATATTGACTCTTTATTGTTTTTCTTTACTGTTTCTGTTTAAATATTTGTAGATATAGTTGTAAATTATTTGTACAACTTATAACTTGGACCATATGTATATTATGAGTGATGTTGTTCTGTTTATTTTATGTTTCCGCGTTATTATATTTAACAACATTCTGTTTGACAGGAACTATTTTACGACCCGTATTATTATGTAACAAATGTTTTATAACTTGGGTAGATTTTATTTATCTTTCTTTTATTTTTCTTTATATATGTGACATCCCCACAAGGGTGTTACAACCACTACTGTCGTCAATTGGTAGACCATTGTACGCTGCTTGCCGGTCATCACAAGATACCTCTAATTTTTTTAAAAATTGTATAACTGTATAAATATTGTCATTTAAAATTTATAAAATTTTTCAACAAACACAATTATAGTTTTAGGAAAATCGGTCACTTCTAATTTTTTTAAGTTGTATAACTGTGTAAATATTATCAATTAAAATTTATAAGATTTTTCAATAGTTATAGTTTTAAGAAAATATTTTTAGTATGTACAGTTATTTATGAAAAAAAAGACTGATATAATTTCAACGAGTATTATTTATATAGTTATGTAATTTTAAAAAGTAAATAGTAATCAGCCGGAGGTTGGCCGACAGCGGTAGCCAGAGGGTGGCCGGCGGCGGTAGCCAGAGGGTGGCCGGCGGCAGTGGTCGGAGGATGATAGGCGGGGACGGCGGTGGTGGCCAGAGGATGACCGGCGATGGTGGCCGAAGGGGTGGCCGGCGGTTGCCTGAGGGGTGGCCAATAGCGGTCGAGGGGTGGCCGGCGGCGGCCTGAGGTTGGCCGACGGCAATTTCTTGAAGTTTGGCCGTAGTCTTGGTGTGGCCGATAATGGTGGCCCTGAAAAAAATATAAAAAAAATAACCTGTAAAAAAAAAAACTTACTATTATAAATAAAAATTTAAGTGTATAATATACTTAAACTTAACCGAATACACAATAACACCCGCCGTATTTAGGTTACTTGTTAAGAAATTACATTTAAACTTTTTAAGTTTTCAACGTATTAAATCTTTTCTTTTCATTTAATACTTTATTTTGAATCTTTAACAAACAGTCAAACAAACCGAAAAAAATAATAATGGGCCTACCTTTAATAAAAAAAAGAGAATACTTAAATTTAGTTTTAATGAAGAAAGAGAATCTGACTTTCCTATTAACTCTGTCCATTAAATTTTAATTATTAAATTATATATTTAAATGTGTTAAAATATTTAATACATATGAATTTATTCATTAAATAAAAAGGATAAAAAAGATAGAGCATATAAAGTAATTAGAAAAAATGAATTTTGAAAGGAAAAAGAATTGAACACGTTAGACATAAGTTGATTTGTTTAATTTATTTATTATTTAAATAAATTATAAATTGTTTATATAATTTTATAAAATTACCTTATAAATTAATGTACCAAAAGAATTATCATATAAATTTTTCATGAATACATAATTTTTATTTTATAATAGGGAATTTCAAAACTCCAACAAATTAATTATTTTATATGTATCTTTTTAATGATAAGTTAATTATTTTTTATGTTGTATCTTTTTTATCCTTTTTATTTAATGAAATAATTAAATCATTCCAATAAAAAAATTAATAAAAGAAAATACACAATTAATATTGAAACGGTATTTCAATTTTTCAGTAATTAAGAATTAATTGTACTGTAATTGTTATCATTAGTATATTTTTAAAAATAAAAGATATTACCATTTCTATTAAATAGACTCAAGAATTGGAAATGTACCTAAATGTTTATAAAAAAAAATTTAAAAAATAAAAATATTTATAATTAATACCCAAATAAATATTTGATATCCGTTTCTTTCAATTCTTTCTGAATTACTTTGCCAACAAGTATATGAATATAAAATGAGTGGTTGAGTTGTTTTCTGTTTTCATTTTCAATTTATATGTTTTTACTAAAAATTATAAGAATGCTATCATGTTTTTATTTTGTTTTGTGTTTTCAATCTTTTGTGAAGGAAATGATAAAAAGTAAAAATATTTTCTTATTTTTATTATTTCATTCACAAAAATTTAAAAATAATTAAGAAGCAAAGAAAAAATAATGTGACATTTTAGTAATTATTGTTAAAAATTACATAGCTATTGAAAATAAAAATAGAAAATAAACCAAATACTACTGTTCTCTCAAGTGCTCACATTTTTCTCCCTCTTGTTGTTGATGACTAATGGAGTAGAAGAAGAAACACTAAGTGACAGTGATCAATTAAACAAGTTATCGGATGAGATGAAGCGGTGCAAATGTGAAACCGATGAGACACTAACAAGTGACAATGATCAGTTAAACAAATCTATGGATGAGATGAAGCAGTGCAAAAGTGAAACTGACAAAGATGAAGCGGTGCAAATGTGAAACCGACAAAACACTGACAAGTGACAGTGATCAATTGAACAAATCCACAAATGAGATGAAGCGGTGCAAATGTGAAATCGAAGACCATCCATCCTAATGTTGAACTGAAACTCTTTAATCAAGAAGCTTCCTAGCTAGCTAGGGAGGTTTCCTTGCTCTCTCTCTCTCCCCCTCTCTCTATTTCCCTCTCTACAAGCTTCAATTCAAAAAACCCTGTAAGTTTTCTATCAAGGTTATAATTCATACATCCCAAGGACTCTCTCTTGCTCTCTCTCCCTTTCCTTCTCCGTCTCTCTGCAAGCTTCAATCCAAAAAATCATGTAAATTTTTTGTCAAGGTTATAATTTGTTCATCCAAAGGATTTCACTTTTAGGCTTGGGTAAAGTTGAACCCATTCCTTTATCTTCTGCTTCAAAATTATACGTCACCATGTCAACTAGATTTGCCCTAGTAAGGTTTCAAACTTGAAGTTGAAAAGTTTCTTTTTTATTTTTTATTTTTTTTGTTTATAGATTGAGTGAATTTGGCTATATCTCATGAAAATTTGTTGTTTTGATATCTAAACTCTTTGTTTATAGCACTCTTCAGGTTGGTTATAGATTTTCGTATGAGATACTTAAAGTTGAAAGCTTTAGTACTTTTTTTCTTTAATATTGAGTGAACTTGTTTAGATCTAGTATAAAAGTTTCTGTTTTGATATCTGTGCACAATTTTTTAAACTCTTTCTTGGTTGATCTAATTCATTTATGGGAAGCTAAAGTAGGTTTTTAGTAGATTTGATTTACTGTAAATTTTTTGCCCTAACTAAAATCTCCTAGATCAAATTGCACTGTCTTAGACTTAAATTGTTTACTAGAAAGAAATTGTGTCACTCAGTGTCTTAAAAACCTAGTTCAACTCTACCAATGAAACTATCGATTAGACCCATACCGGTCTAAGTTACACCTTAAAATCACTTATACAATTCAACCACCTAAAAATGGATTCAACCACCTAAAAGTTAGTTTTGAAGAATCAGCCTGTTCACTACAAAATTATTTTTTTGGCTAAATGAGTCAGACAAGAATTGAGTTGCCAACTTTTCTAATGGCACATGTGATTTCAAGTTCAGTGTTGCTATATGGCCTGAGAGTTCACCCAGGCAGACACGTGGTACCCATTGGTGGGAGAACCACTTTTATGTCTGGCTGGGAATAGTTCATTTGGTTCAACTGTTGGTTTAATCAATTTGTTCTTAAACCATTTTCCTCTGTAGTTTTCTGGTGTGAACCTTGTTTTAAAACATTGGTGTCACCTAGCTCATAAATACTTATTTTAACAAAATTAATTTTTTAACATTTGGAAATTATTAGATGCTTTGTGAGTATGTTTAAACTCGTACCAAATGCATCTTATATATGGTTTCACATAGTTATTGAAGTTTACATATTTATGTCATTGTTTAACTTTCATCCAATTGTCCTAACTTAGATATATGCTTCGTGTTTGTGTTTCAAATTATGTGGCTAGTGTCTGAAGGTACCTTCAAAAAGGATTAAATAGTTTGTTTGTTTATTTATTTTAATTATTGTTTTCTACTTATTAATGGAATCCTGACACCATATCAAATTTTGTGTTAAGAAATAGCTGTTACCCATGGATGCAAACGTTGTGACTCTAAACAAATTTTTGAGATCATCAAGTGTTACTTAAGGTCTAGATTTGATTAGACCGTGCAAATATATGACTTTCCTTTATCTGTCACATTTCAATTTACAATGAAATGTGTCTTTGTTCTAACTACTGTGCAAGCCCCCTACAGAGGATAGGCTGGTTCACTTGAAGAAAATATTTTCTATGATCAGACTCGATCATGTCCTGCATGAACAGGCTCTGTAAGATCTAATAAAATAAGTGATGTAGTATAATCCATATTATGTCTTATATATTTCACTTGACTTAATAGTATGGAAATGCATTTATTTCATATGCATTAACTCGATTTATGATACTATCGGAGTGAAACAAGTAGATCTAAAGAAGAACAGAGGTTAAATTATATTAGCAACAAGTAAATCCTTTGTATGTAAAAGTCTCGAGATTCTTTTTTTTTTGGGTAGGGGGATAACAATTGCAAGGTCTGAGATGACCCAGAAAGCACTATCAATTTTGAAAGCCTACTTGGATATTGAGCTTTTACTTAATTTACTTAATAAGAATTGAATTTTTTGCAATGGATAGTTGTAACTCTAGAAAAGAGAATTAGGTCCGTCTTCTTACATAGTTCTCTGGCTGAAGGCATTTTAACCTCTATAATGTCTTGGATTCCAACCAAAGATGCAGTTCGGACAAGTGTCTTGTCTACAAAATGGTTTGATCTATGGACATCCATCACCAAAGTAGATTTTGATGATACTTTGTTCCAAGACATAGGGAAAATAGACAAGGAAAACTTGGCTAGGTTTGTGAACTTTATGTATAGAGTACTTCCTCACCTTGACAACTCATCTATCTAAGTTTTCTCTCTCAAGTTATCAAACCGACAATATGATCTATGTGTGCCTAGTTCATGGATATCAGCTATGTTGAAAAGCAGATAATGCCTTCATCTCATTTAGCCAAGTTTTCTCTCTCAAGTTATCAAACCTTCACATTCGAAATGCAGATAATGCCTTCATCTCATTACATTCCCTAGCCAACTGCAACTCTCTTGTGCAGTTAGTGCTTGAGATCAAGGTTTCAAATCTCGGAACGATTTCCCTGTAGTGGCAGCAACAAAACGGTCGCGGCTGGCACGTTTTCGTTTCAACCCGTAACACGAAGGAGATTGGAAATCACAACGTTGCAGCTGCGACGGACGCGATGTAATGGCGTTTCAGCCGCTACACATCTTACCGAACCCAGATCAACATACAAGGCCAAAAATCACAAATCAGCATACACCAAATCAAGGTTCTTGGCGGCAAGCAACTTACCGAACCCAGCGCCGGCTTACTTTCGCTGTCACTGCCCTTGCGTCATCGGCAATCCCTGCCTTGGCCGAATCCAGCATTTCGCCACCCACCACGCCACCATCTGAGAATGACCGCCTGCGACCCGTGCTCATCATCCCAACCCAGTACCACGTCACCGGAAAATGGCAACAATGCTACCCAGAATCGTCGTCGCGGCGTTGCCACCATCCTCCATGGGCGCCCCTGTTTCTGCGTCTCACCCCAATACAGAGGACCAGAACCCCCTTTTCGTTCTATTGTTTTTTTCCTTTATTCTTGTTCAATTTTGTCTTACTTATTTTGGGTTTTAAGTTTGTGTATGCGCCTTAGTTATTTTGTTTTAATTCCTTCAGCCAGCTATTGGGTCAGTATTTGGGCTTGCTGTTGGAGTGGTTAATTACTATTGACTTTGGTCCATGATATTTTTTTTTATTCATAAAAAGATTAAAAAATATGAAAAAAATGATCACCTGACCATGCATGAACTTTGTTTAATATATTAGTAGTTAATGATTTATTTATATTAAAATTGAGATAATCACTCATGTATAAACTTTGTTAAATATATGAGTAATTATTAATTTATTTATATTGAAGTAATCATGTATATATAAACTTTATTGAATATATGACTAGCTATTAACTTATTTATGTTTTAATATTTGTCAATTAATTTATTATTTTTAATTAATTAAAAAAATTATAAATTATTAGTTATGATACATTGTATAATAAAATAGTTAATTTAATTTAATTTGTGTCAAATTGTAATAAATTCACGCCGCAACAACCGCAATCCGCATCGCAGCACTCGCAACGCCCGCAATCGCAAAAATCGCAACGCGACCGTGACCTCGACCGCGACCGCAATTTAAAACCTTGCTTGAGATAGATTACACCATCAAAGTTCCATACATTTATTACCTTCCAAACCTACAAGTCCTTAGGCTTGATAGGGTTAGATTTGTCAAGAATATTCCTACACATTCAAAATATATAGTTCTTATCTTCCCATTCCTCAAAGTGTTTGAATCTAGACAATGTGTATGGTTCAACATCATTCTACTTGCTCTAATGCTGGAAAGCTTTTCCTTCACGTTATTTGACCATTTGTTGTCAAATAATGACATACAGGAGTTACAAAGTTTTGTTTTCAAGATTCGTGCTTCTCCTTCTACAAAATTTTAATATCATGGTCATCTATTGCATAATTTCATTCTCCTAAACCCACCATCTACTTTTAAAGCTTCTGCAGAGATCTTCATTGACGAATTTATTGAGGAGAGAGTTCAAAAAACATCTTTCCGATGGCATATGCTTCTCAAGCACTTCCATGAAGCCGAGTGCTTGAAACTAAAGCTTAACAAGGTATGCTTCTTTTTCCTGACACTGCTTTAAAAATTTCTAGCTAAGATGTATGTTAGTTACTTGTTGGCACTTGTATACAATATATAAGTTAATATGATACGAGAAGCCTCATAACCTTACCTTATGTGGTACACTAAATCCTTTTGGCTGCTAGACTCGTATATCACACACACACACACACACACAAAATTTTAAATTTAATAAGAAAATATTAGCATGGTGATTATTAAACTTCCATTATTATAATTAAATGTTTAAAAATATCATATAACTTATTAATCCTAAAGTAAATATTGGAAATTAGAAGTACTAACTCATTGTATCTAGATTGGCACCTGATATATAAGAGATATTTGAGAGATTTTGTTATTGATTTAGAATGACTAAAGAGTCATATATAGAAGTTGTAAGATTCTAATTCACGATTTGGTTCTAAGTAGTGGCGCAAAACAATTTTAACATGAATAGTAAAATGTCAACTATTCGAAGTATCTTCTCGGTATATGTAGATTAATTTATATGACATGATATGTGAATTTCCCTTTTATAAGCATTTGTACTTTGTATTGCACATTTCACTAAGGAAACATATGTTATTTATGATGTTTATTCAAGTGAGAAGATGTTTTATAAAACTTATACAACACAAATTGTTAACTAAGGTTTAGCTTCAATGGCAACCATCATGTGGATTGTGGATGTTATTGGTTTCACCGACCGTCATCGTTAGTTCCAGACTTTGGTTGCTTTTGTCTCACAAGTTAAAAATGGGTTCTCTGGTGGCTTTTGTTTGAAACTTTATAGATACAAATAAGTAATAGCATAAATGTACATCGAAACTATTCTACATCTAATAAGGAAAACTACTCCATAGTTTTTTCATGTTAACAAGTTTTTATTTTCATCCTGCTCCTCCAAAGTGGAAATGATCATTATTTCCCAAATCTACCTATATTTGGAAGATTGGTTTACCTAGAAGCAGAGGCAGTTGGAGTAGAAACTACGTTGAACATACTCAACAATTCAAAAAATCACAAGACTCTGGTTATAAAAGATGTAAGTTTAGTTGACGTTCAGGTTATGTCATTTTTTCTTCAATTTTGCTTAGAAATTGGTGGTTGATTGACCAAATACGTTTTTATTTTTCAGGCAACACTTTCTTTAGATGAAAATGTCATGACTTCTGCAGTAGTACCTCCATGTTTTGAATCTAGCCTCAAAGATGTTCAATTCAAACAATTTAGGCAGATTTTATGTGAGTTTACTCTGGCTAAATTTGTGTTGAAAAATGCTGCAATCCTGGAGCAGATGATTATCTTCTCATATTGGCTGCTATGTGATTCAGATATAGGATTCATGGAAGTTAAAAAGAAGATATTGTCATTTCATAGGAGATCCAGTGTTGTTTCAATAGAATTTTCTGTTTGATGTTTAGGGTATGAAACTGAGGCTTTGTGCAAAAACCTATGTTATATAGTACGCTGTCTATCTAACAACTATTTCATGATTGTTCTTCAAATATGTCATGGTTTTCAGGTATTTCCTGGTAATTATGTAGTCCTTATTTTTGTCCTTATTTCTTAGTAAAAATTGCTAAAATCAAAGGTGCAATTCCTTTTGTGCCACCAATCTTTTGATGCTTTGACATTATTTTGTGATTGGTCATTGACTAATGAAGAACTTAGTTTTGATGATAACAAATATGAAGATGTATCAAGATCTTATCCAAGATCTTCAAGACTAGTTATAGGCCTTAGATCATTATGTAAAGGTATAAATGATTCACCTAAAGCTCAATAAATAAATTTTCAAAGAACTCAAATAGCTCACATATTCTTGAGACTTCAAATTGGTTTTTGGTTTTCAAAGAAACAAATACAAAGTGCCTAAAAGCTTACTAGACCATTTGAGATTAATTGGCAATATTCAAAAGTTATAAGAAATGATTTTTCTAAAGGCTTATTCGAATAACAACTTTTGTTATTCAAATAACTAATGCCAGAGAAGCCAAAAATAATCTTATCTGAGTAAGGGTTATTCAAATAATGTCCCTTGTTATTTGAATAACAGTTCAAAATTATCAAGACGCCTAATGTATTATTCGAATAACATAAGTGTTATTCGAATAACACACTTTCTCAGAAGCATTTCTAAAATGGCTTATTCGAATAACCATAATGTTATTCGAATAGCAAGCTTTTCCAGAAACTAATCTATAAGTTGTTATTCAAATAACACTTATTCGAATAACACGTTCCGGAGGCAAACTTGCCCCTGAGCTATTTGAAGTCTTATTCGAATAACAAAGTTGTTATTCGAATAAGAACACAAACCAGAAGAGGAAATAACGGATAGTAAGCTACCATTAATGCTCCCAACCACCCTCCAACGGCTCTATTCTTAAATGGGCTTTAAATACAAGTTGTTGGGCATTTATAGGGGTTAATCAATTAAGCTGAAAAACTGAGTTGAGCATTAATACGAGTTTCATTATCATTGTTCAAAAATTCTCTGTTTTGATCTTTATCAAGTGAATCATTAATACCCATAGGACTTCAAGTTATATTATTCACTCTTGAGAGAGCTTCTATTCATCTATATCCTTGTTTAATCTATAAAGAGATGGTGTAGCATCTCTCAAAGTTGTAAGGGTGAGGTATCCCTTGGAAATAGAGACTCAAGTATAAGGGTGAGACATCCTAAGGTGTGTTGAGTGCTCCATCTTGTAAAGGTTGTCAAGCACCTGTTTGAAGCTTGAAGATATAGTGGAAATCTTGAGTGTTTACTTGAGGACTGAACGTAGATCACAAGTGGATTAGTGGTTGAACTAGGATAAAGCTTTGTGTTTGTCTTCCTAAACTCATCTTATCTACTTTGTATACTATTTTATTAGTTATCTTGTATTGTATCTTGCTTGATTGATTTACTTGTACGTGTAAGCCCTCTAATCTCTCTATTCATTCACTTCCATCAAACAATAGCTTCAACGAAAATTGGTAATCAAGCTTTTTACAAGAGATTTGCGAAAAGTTTTTATAAACTCAATTCACCCCCCTCTTGAGTATTGAAGCTATTTGGTAACATATTTTTGTCATTATTCCAATGAAGGCCAATTTCTTATCCAAAGAGTTGGAACCACACTGACCATTTGTTTTTCAACACATCCTACTTCTTCTTAATTTGAAGATCATCATAGTTCAACCTAGTCATAGTCTTAAATCTCACCTTTGTAGCCCTCCACCCAACTTTAGTCAAGCTATTGCCATTGTGTTCACCTTGATTTGCTTGCTCAAGAATAATATCAATTAAAATATGCGGTTTTGTCATCTCATTGTGCTTTTTTTTTTCCTTGTTCAATAGAGGGACCGATCATTGAAGACCTTTTTTAGCTTGTATATTTGTCATTCTAAACAAATAACATATCAACATATGAAGAAATTAATGCCTAGGCTCAAATTTACATAATCCAAGCTCAACAAAGTGATATGAAAATATTTAGGATGTAAATGTGTTAAATACAATCATGAAGTAGTAAGATACATGGTTATTCCATGTTTTGATAAATAAACACAAATTTCATAAGGTAAAATACAAGGGTTTTGGATATGACCGTGTAAATAGCAAATGATTGGTTGTTTACAAGATTGCCAACATGTGAACAAAAATGGATTTAAGAGACATACGTATCCAAGGGGAAGAGCAAGGAAAGTGAATAAAAATTCACAATGGATAAAGGGGTTCCTATGTTTGAACTAAGTGAAGGTGATCGCTCTCGTATAAGCTCTTTCAACAATTTTCAAAGAGAGAGAAAGAGAGGAAGAAAACCTACAAATAAACTCCTATAGAAAGTGGTTGGTTAAATTGAAGATCCTATTTGTTACTTTCTGTAATACCCTTGTTCATATAAGCTTTTCAGGATACATTTAAAATTTCTTACGAATGTCTTGAGCCTTTAGGATTGACCTTGTGAGTCATTCTTCATGATTATAAACTTCTTTGGTTAGTTTTATTTTGTTAAAATAGTATTGTATTCATTGGATTAATTTTAGTAACTATCATTTTTGAAGTTTGTAAGTTTGCACCTCCTTGGAGGGCTATGTAAAATATGCATTTTCTTGAGACCGAAAATGGTGGTAATTAATCTTTAGATATTAATAAGTTACAAAATGATTTTTAATAAATTTTTGAGACCCTTAAACATACTCAGTTTGAAGAGGGAAAGTTTTAAAAGTCTTATTTTGAACTAAAACTCGAGTTTTGACTTTTGATTCTTAAGGATTTTAATTTTTTTTGATATTTTAATTGATTCCAAATGGGTGATATTTCCTTATTTTACATTCATGTTTTAGACATTAACTTAAAAAAAATGTAAATACGTAGTGTGTTTAGTAAGATACCAAAGTGTGCTGAGTAAGCCCTATGATAAAAACGTTGCGCCTAAGCCTTCTGCGCAAACCACGACCCGAAAACAGAGCAACACACAACAACTCTTCTTCTCCTTTATCTTCTCTTTGTTTTTCCTTCCTTTGACCATGGATTTCACTTGGTTTTCCCATGGATTTCATCATTGACGCGCCCTTCTTGTTGGTGAGGTGCTTATTTGTGAAATGTAAGAGGTGGGTGCTGCGTTTTTGGGAGAAACATAAGCTATCTACTTGCTTCCTTCTTATGTTTTGGCTTGACGAGCGCCGAACTCAGTCAAAATTATAACCGAAGTTATTATCTAAATTTGCAGTATAGTGAAAAACACCGGATCGTCTCCTTAAGGATCGTAAATGCAATTTAATCAAATTAAGTTAAGTTAGAAAAGGGGGTTTTGATGGTTCAAGGATCACAGTGACAAGATTTAAAAAGAAATAACAATTAGAAGAACAGTCAATTCAGAAATTTATCCGAGATTGGGTGGATTCAATCATAAACCTTTCAACAAACATTTGAAGCACATTTGAATGGTTAGCTTGGATCTAACCGAGATCTCAACATTAGGTCCAGAATTCACACTAGACCATCGTCCAGAATTCAATTGACAAGTGATAAACACAAATCTGCAATCGCACTATTCATGTAGATATATGTCAATTTAAGCACCGAATTCAATTAACCTAGGCACCAATCAGTAACCTAACCTCTTCAATTACGTGATTAGTTTAGATCAATCAGTTCTAAGTTTCATCACAAATCTCAATTTTCAATTGTGTGATTAATTTAGATCAATCAGTTCTAAATTTCATCACAATACTTAATCTTAAACCAAGATCAAATCAGATCAAACATAAACAGAATCACCATTCATGTATTCAAGATCAAGAAAACAGAAGAAGAAGAAGAGAAGAGGAATTCAAATATAAATCAAATACATTACATAACCAAGGTCTCAAGAATTCAAACCACAATCTCTTCAAGAGTTTCAAATTAACCGAAAGTAGCTTAGCTCTCCATTACAATGAAGGAAATCATCAAAATATACAAGAGCTATGAGAAACTACGAAAAAACAAGAAGAAACTATAAGAGAATTGTAGGAGAATACAACTTGTTGTTAATGATAACCAATGGTGCCCTTTTATAGAAGTCTAGGGTAACAAAATGACAAAGGGGAGTGAGTGGATGAGTGGGTTGGTGAGAGGAGTGATTGAATGGGTTGGTGAGTGGATTGGTGAGTGGAGTGGTTGAGTGGAGTGGTTGAATGGGTTGGTGAGTGGAGTGATTGAGTGGGTTGGTGAGTGGAGTGGTTGAGTGAGTTGGTGATTGGTGTGGTTGAGGACGAAAATTTCTCGTCTGACTTGGAAGCAAAAAACGACTAACTATACTTCAGATCCACGAAAAGTACTCTTCATGAAAGTTATAGATCTTTGTCTTGGCTATAACATGCATATCTGGATCATCCAATTTGGCTTCCTACAGCCCAAGATATGGCCCAAATACCGCAGGTCACTCAAACCCAACTTCAGCACCTCTGTTCCGACTTGCAAGCTCAAACTGACCCATTAGACTTCATTTTTTCAAAAAGTATTCTCATGAAAGTTGTTTATTTGGGTCTTAACTATCAACTGTCCAAATTTCAGCCCATCTCCATTATTACAGCTTGGGATATGATTTTATGAGTGCACACCGTTCGGATTCTAGTGACAGAACCCGTATTCTGACTTCCATATAAAATTAGGTCCCTTAGACATCTGAATTGGACTTCGAGCTCTTCATCAAAATTGTAGAGCTTCCTCCTAGCTTTCTTACAAGGTAAAATTCATGATTATCAGATATCAGGAACTCAAGTTATGGCCAAAATACAGAAACAGTGTCAAATCTCAATAATGCTGAAAATATTCAATTAGGATCAATTTGAGCTCAAACTCACAAAATCATACCAAACTCAATCAATTAAGAATATGGAGAGTGTAAATGACTAAACATAAAGGTTTCTTAATGAATAAAATATGTGATTATCATGGCTTCTTAAGGTACTTGATGGGATATAATTATATTTAAAAGTTTCAAATCCAAGTGTAGGTTGTCTCAAGTAATAAATTCTCAGGAGTCCGAGGTCGATCCACAGGGAATTGATAAAGGAAAACTAATTAATTGAGGTAAAGAGAAGATGTGTCACAAGATTAAAAGTGATATAAGTTGTTCACAAATGAAAAGGATTTGCTTGGGTTAGGAGATCCACTCTTGGTAATAAATTAAAAATAAGATTATTTCGTTTTATAACTCAATTGAAATCATGCATAATGAAGATTCCAATCGGAAGATTTAACATTCAAAGTTCAATCATGTAATCATATTATGGTTTCAATAATTATCTACTAATACTTGTAAATCGTCAAAAGCATCGAATGTGTCAATCCTATTGTCTACAATGGATCAAGATATTCATTATACAAGAAGAGTTTCTAAGTTAATTGGAAACAACATACAACACATATTATATTTGCTTAATAATATATCATTTAAGTACAAGAAAGAAATTAATCTAACCTTAATTTATTACCAAGAGTTTCACTTTTTTACCCAAACAAGATGAAGATTAATTACACATGAGAAAGAAGAAAAGAAAAGGAAAAGAAAAAGGAAAAGGAGAACAACAGAACGGAAATTCTCTCTAGTTTCGAACGCCTGAACGCCTCTCATTCATAATATGATTGCCTATTTATAGGCAAATTTGCTACAGGAGCTACAGTGCTACAGTGACGCTACAGTGACGTTTCGTGATGATGCAATGCTACAGTGATGCTACAGTGACGCTACAGTGATGCTACAGTGACAATTTGATGACATCATCCATCAAGTATTTTTTTTTACAAATCTTCTATGCAATCACCTCCATTCTTCGATCCTTTGCATTTACCTAACAAAAATACATAGAAACACATAATTACAGCATAATTTAAAATACTAAAACTATAACAAAACTCAAGAATAAACCCAATTAAAAAGATTAGAAAGAATGAAAAACACACACAATGAACCGTAAACATTATAAGTTTTGCAGGTTCATCAGTACTCCTAAGGCTCACACCATCTTCTATTACATGGATTTAGTTAGTTTTACAAGGGGTATTGGGATTTAGAGGAATTACTACTACAACCTAGGGTTTGAAATTGAGACTTTCTTGAATAGAAGCAATTACTGACTTTCTTGTGATTCTAAATGTTGATTATGAGTATTTATGCCTTGTTTATCGGCTTCTTGAGTGAGTTCATAATTTAAGCTATGACATGTTTTCATGAATTTTGTATATTTATCATGTATTTACTTAATCATATATAGATTCGTATTGTTTAATTGAGGTACTTTATGAACATATTGATCTCTTGATATTTTAGATCACTTGCATTTTAGGACAAGCTCTTTGAAACCTTTGATTTTTTAAAAGGATTATGTTTATAACACCTTATTGACATGAATGATGAAGGTTGAGCTTGCTAATGATGTTTGGGAAGTTACAATGATGTTTGGAAATTGAACTTCTCTATGGATTTTTCAGAAATTGTGAATTATGGACATATTGGAATGTTGGAATACATATTGAAATACATATTGGAATATTAGAATACATATTGAAATATTGGAATACATATCACAACATTTGGATCCAAATAAAATATGTTTTCTTAGGAGAAAACTCTGACAGAATACAGTAACTAATGACAGTAGACGTTAGCCTTAGTGCACCTTAGGTCGAACTCCAACTAGCAGGGGAGTTACTAGCTGACGTGTTTGGCCACATGGTCGCCTTGGACTTAACCCCAGGATGTGGGTAATTATTGGACCATTTGAGAGATATGTTCATTGATGAATTGATTTGATATTTGATTCTGGATAAGGGACCTTCTAGTTTAAATTTGCTATATGACTATTTTACATTGAGCACTCACATTTGGTTTACACTATGTATTATGTTTATTGATTATTATGAAATTACGATATTTATGTCACATGATATTTATAGTGCATACTTTGAAACTAAGAGCATGTTGGATTCAAAAAAATCGTGTTTATGTTTGTCCCAATTCCATTATGATTTATGTTATCTCTCATTGAGTCTTATGACTCACCTCCCCTTTATTCCTATGTTTTTCATATTTTAGTGTTGAGAAGGCTCCTGTTTCCTCCATCGGATAGGAGGTGTTGCTTACTTTTGTGAGCCCTACACATGTTTATGTGGGCAACTTCTTTTGCTACCTATATTTTGTTATTTTGGGTATATTTGGATAATTGTATAAATATTTAGATGTACTTCCTCATCTACAGGCAGGATCCAATTTCTGTTGTGTTGTTTATATTGGAATATGTGTTGGACATGTATTTATCACTAATAAGCATCAAGTGGATGCTACAAGTGTTGGAAAATTAAAAATGTAGTTATGTTGTTTTACATGACATGATATATTTTCCACTTTTAGAGGAGACTCTGTCAAATTTTTGAAACAATCTTTATATTCAATATGCTATGTTTAATAGTTTGATTAGGCTTGTTAGGTTGGCTAGTCCACCTATGCGCCGGTCAAGACCTCAGGTTTGGGTTGTGAAACTTTCCATCAGAGTATTGAAGATGCTCAAGGGCTTTGTGGGTTGATTTAGTAAAAATGTCACAAACCCAACATAATTACCTTCCACTTCCAATTATAATGCTGATAAACGATGCCTATGGATTATAATCAATATTATCTATTTTTTTCCAAACCTAGTATAATATGATGAAATAGTTTTTACAAAAAAAAAAAAACACTTTGTAGATGATGGTGTAAATTCCAAATGTTGGTTATTTGCAAGATTAGCAACATGTGAGTAAAAATCAATTTAAGAGACAAACATATGAAAAGGGAAAATTTAGGAAAAGGAAAAGAAAATGAGGCAAACAAATGCAAGGAAAATAGAAAATCTTCATGATGGGTAAAGGGGCTCCTACCTTGGAACTCAGAAAAGGTGATTGCTCAACTATAAGTTCCCTCAGCAATTATTCAAAGATGGAGAAAGAGAGGAAGAAAACCTACATAAAAACCTTGTAGAAAGTGGTTGGTTGCATTGAAGATCCCATTTGTCACTTTCCATTTGCAGCTTTGAAGATGTTCAATGGCTCCGTGGGTTAATTTAGTAAAAATCTCACAATCCCAACATATTAGTTTTTTGCTGATTTGGAAATGGTTTTCCTCATCCTCTTTATTTTGTTGAGTTTGTTCTTGTGTATAACATAAGGAGCATTTAGTGGAATTGCGACATCTTCTTTTATAATATTCAGTGATCATTCAAAGCATCATTCAATTAATTAGTAAATATGGAAAGTTGAGTTCACTAGGTTTTGCTTTCATTAAAAAGTTTTTTTATTAAGTAGAAGAAATACAAGAATAAAAGAAAAGTGTAGTTGGCCTCCTTGCTTTTAAGCTTTGTCTTGTATATTGTATGGTGAGTACTATCCACTTTTCATATTAAGATGATGTACAAGATATGATTTCATGTTTATATATTTATTTATTGCTTAAATTAAAATTTTAGTCCCTATACTTTATATTTATTTTCAATTAGTCCTTATAATTTTTTATTTTCAAATCACTCCTTATACTTATAAACATTTTCAAATTAGTCAATATTGTTAATTTATGTTATAACATCATTAACTTAGTTCCTACTAAACATTTCATTAAAAAAAAAAGCATTTTAAAGAGTACCTAGTTAAAAGAAAAGAACACTTATAGGAGCACTTACTGAAGTGCAAAAACATTTACTGGATGTTTAACATATAAAAGAATATCTAAAAGAGCACTTACTGGACAAAAGAACACTAACTAGGTTAGCTAATTGATGGTATTATAACAGTATTATAGCGGAAGTTGATGGTAAGGACTATTTTAAAAATGTTTAAAATGTGAGAACTAATTTGAAAAGAAGAAAAACCTATGGAGACTAAATTGAAAATGAGTAAAAAGTATAGGGACCAAAACTTTAATTTAACCTTATTTATTTGTTTGAAACTTTATGATAAAGAAGGTCTTGCCCATATATATAAAGAAATCGAGTAACATGTTGATCAAGCATGAAGTCAAGTGGGATGGAATGGGTAGTATCGTTGAAAGATTTATTCTTCCACTTCTTTGAGATGAGTCATTGAAAAAAGATAATTGAAACTCTGATATGAGAATAGCATAAGCATCGACCATTTTTCGTTTGCCTTCAATAATGAAATAACAATTTAGCTCTTTGAGCAACATTCACGTTCAAGGTTGTATGTATGGTTTTGATTGGTTGTTATTGATCTTTTCTAAGAATATATGCTTAACAATTAAAGCTTCTTTATTGTCAAAATTTTTTTTATAGCCAAATTTTACAAGAAACTAAGGATAATAAAAGTTACTACCTGCATGAGATAGCACAGTAAGGGCTTCCCCTGAATCAATATAATTTGCTTAGAAATGCACTGTCATTGGCTTGCCATCTTCGACATGAAATTTATCTTGCTTTTCATTTATGCTTTCATGTGAGGTTATGTCACAGCATGACGAGAAATTGTGTCTTATTCTTGTAATATTTGTAACTTTTTTTTCTTAAAAAAATATTGCAAAACATTTATGTCCCCACATCACTACTTTTTTTTAATAAAAGCTATTTTATCACATTGTGCTACGTTATGATAAATAGATAAAAAAAGATTGTAATCCATAACTTATTTTATTTCTACAAGAAAATGCTTTCTTTTAAAAGTATTGTTTTTTTAGCATTATAATTATAAGCAAGAATTTTGCCAAATTAACCCACAAGCAAATGAGCATCTTCAATGCTAATGGAAAATAATGAGTGGGATCTTCAATGCAACCAACAACTTTCTACAAGGGATTACCTGTAGTTTTCTTGCTTTCTTTCTTTGTCTTAGAGAAATTGCTAAAGGAGCTTATATGAAAGCAATCACCTTCTTTGAGTTCCAAGATAAGAGCCCTTTTACCTATAATGAATATTTTTCTTTTTCCTTGCATTTATATGTCTCATTTCCTTTTATGCTCCCTTAGATATGTATGTCTTTTAAATTGATTTTTGCTCATATGTTGTTAATCCAGCAAATAGGCAATTCTTTCCATTTACATTTTCCTCTACGAAACCCTTCTAATTGAATTATGAGATCTGAGTTTCTTTATCAAAACTTGGAATAAACCTATGTATCCTACCTACTACTTCACAAAGTTAATTAACCCACTTACAACCCATATATCTTTATATCACTATGTTGAGTGCTTTCATGGATGTTAGCCTTGGGTATGATTTCTTTATTCATATGTTCATCTGCAACTGGGTTAGGGTGGCAATTATATGAGCAAAAAAAAAAAAAACTCTAATGATTGCTACTTCTTTAGAACAAGGAAAAAAGTCAGCAAAAAGGGATGGCAAAACTATTGAGATTTTAAATGATGTGTTCTTCATCATGTAAATGAAGGTGAACGTAACAAAAATAACTTCACAAAAGTAAGGTGGAGGGTTGGTAAGGAAAAATTCATTAGTATGATTCAGTTGAACTATAGTAATCTTCAAATTAAGTACAAGTGGGTGCACTAAAAAAAAAGTGGTCACTGTCGTACCAACTCTTTGGAAAGGAAATTGGACTTATTTGGAATAATGAGAAAAAAAATGTTGAAGCAAAAGATGATTGGTAGGACAAAAAGACTTTGGCAAAATTTAAAAAAGAGACTTGCTAAATGTGATGATTTGATATTTGTTTAATGTTGATATTAATAATTGTATGCTTGATCCTTGCAGGAGGATCCTAGACCTACACAATTTTCTTCTAAATTGACTACCCTATTTGCTCCTCGCATAGCAATTGGTGAATTTGCATGGGTACCATCCACTAGTGTTTTACTAGGGTCCAGAAAATTTGGATTCAATTAAGGGTTCAGCGGATAGTGAAGTCCCAAATGTTGGTGCTAGAGTTAGTGTGTTAATGTGCAAGATGGCACTAGTGTCAGTGGCAATATTAATGCTGGTGGTAATTCTTATTTTGAAAACTTGACATTGAATAATTCTAAATGTAGTTCTTTAAGTAGAAGGAAAGGAAAGAGAGATGGATAGAGGATAACAAACGGGGGCAAGTAAATGCAACAGAAAAAGCTAAATATTTACATTGATAGAATATGTGGAGTAGTTGAGTCACGCACTTCAAATGCTCATGTCGCTAGAAATGATGATTTAAGTAATCCTTGTGCCATTATCAATGTTATGAAAAAGGTCAAGAAAGTTTTCTTGCTAAGTGTAGCCACATCTTGAAAGATCCAGTAACAAGGCAAATGTTTGCGGTTCTTGAGGATGAAGAGTCAACTTATTTTTTTGATGTATGAAATAAGCTTAACAAAGAAGTAGCATGTAACATTTAGACCTCAAGTGATTTCCTCTAATATCTAAATAGATCAGTCCAATCTTAGACATATCATGTAACAGTAAATTGCTAACATTAAAGAAATAGAGTGAAAGGAAATAAGGCCCCACATAAATTTAGAGATAAAATATTTTTATTTAATAGACATCATTACCATAGTTACATAACACAAAATAGGGACATCAATTGTACAATGAAAACCATCTCAAATAGTCAAAGGTCGTATGACTCCCAATCACTAAATTATTAAAAAAAAAAGCATTTATACATCATACACCACTTAGGTAGAGTTTGATCTAAATACTCTAGATATTAATTACATGCTAATTTTTTTGTCAAGCTAATTTCATACATATAAAAATCAAGTTTTGATTATTCATCCTCAAGAGTTACAAACATTTGCATGTTATTGGGTCTTTCAAGATGTGGCTAAACTCAGCAAGCAATTGGAATAGGGTGTCACGCATAGCGGTTTCTTAACCTCTTTCATATCATTGACAATAGCATAAAGATTTCACAAATCATCATTTGAAGATAAATGAGCACTCCAAGTGCGTACTCCACAAATTCTTTCAAGGTACGCATTTAGTTTTTTTTTTTTTTTTATGTTTGCTTACCCCCTTTGGTTATCCTTGGTCCACTTATCTTTCTTTTTCTTCTACTTAAAGAACTACCTTCAGAGTTATTTAATGAGAAGTTTCCAAAATCAAAACTAGCACCAGCACTAATACCGCCACTAACACCAATATCATCTTGCAGACTAACACCAACACTAACATCAACACTTAGGTCTTCACTATCCCCTGAACCCCTAGTTGAATCCAGATTTTCTAGACCGTCAAGTAATTCACTTGATGGTGGTGCCCATGCATATTCACTAGTAGCTGTGCTAAAAGGAAATAGGGATATCAATTTAGAAGCAAATTTTAAACCTTTATATCAAAATTGTGCTGTTCTAGGTCCACTTGCAAGGACCAAGCATACAATTTTTATTATCAACATTAAACCAACATAAAATCATCACATTTAGCAAGTCTCATTTTTAAATCCTACAAACTCTTTTTGTGTCGCTGATCTTCTAATGCTTCAACATTATTTTTGTCATTATTCCAACCAAGATCAGTTTCCTTTCCGAAGAGTGAGTACCACACTAACCATTTGCTTTTCAATGCATGCCACTTGTTATTAATTTGAAGATCATCATAGTTCAACCTAGTGAAGTTATTGTCATTGCATTCACCTTGATTTGCTTGTTCAAGAATAATATCAATTAAAATATATGGTTTTATCATGCCATTATGATTTTTTTCCCTTGATAAACAAAGGGATCAATTATTGGAGACCATTTTTGCCCTGTATATTTACCGTCTTAAACACATAGCAAATCAACATAAGAAATCTATGTCTAGGCTCACATCTAAATAAGCTAAGCTCAACATAATGATAAGGGAATATTTAGGATGTAAATGAATTAAATAAGATCATGAACTAGTAAGATACATGCATGTTACAAGTTTTGATAAATAAACACAAATATGATACGGCAAAATACATTGATTTTGTATATACAATGTAAATAGCAAATGATTGGTTATTTGTAAGATTGTCAACATGTGAGCAAAAAATGATTTAAGAGACATATGTATCCAAGGGAAAAAGCAAGGGGGAGGAAGAGGAAGAGGAAGTAAGAAATACAAAATGCAAGGAAAATGAAAAAAATTCAAGATCGGTAAATGGGCTCCTACCCTAGAACTTAGAGATGGTGATTGGTCTCCTATAAGTTCCTTTAGCAATTTGTCAAAGACAAAGAAAGAAAGGAAGAAAACATGTAGATAAACCTTTAAGAAAGTAGTTGGCTGCATTGAAGATCCCTTTCGTTGCTCTCCATCGGAAACATTGAAGATGCTCAATGGCTCGGTGGGTTAATTTGGTAAAAATGTCACAATCCCAACATATTGGCTTTTGCTGTTTTGAAAATGGTTTTCCTCATCCTCTTTATTTTGTTGAGTTTGATCTTGTGTATAGCATAAGGAATATTTAGTGGAATTGTGATATCATCTTTTATAATATTATGTGATCACTGAAAGCATCATTTAATTAATTATTAAATAAAGAAGTTTGAGTTCACTAGGCCTTGCTTTCATTAAAAAAAAAAAAATTAAGTTGAAGAAATATAAGAAGAAAAGAAAAGTGTAGTGGGCCTCCTTGCTTTTAAGCTTTGTCTTGTATATAGTATGGGGAGTACTATCCAATTTTCATATTGAGATTATGTAAAAGATATGATTTTATGTTTACTTATTTATTTAGAACTTTATGATAAAGAAGGCCTTGCCCATATATATAAAGAATTCTGGTAACATGTTGATCAAGCATGAAGTCAAGTGAGATAGAATGCGTAGCCTCGTTGAAAGATTTATTCTTCCACTTCTTTGAGACAAGTCATTGAGAAAAGATAATTGAGACTCTAATTTAAGAATAGCATAAAATTTTTCATTTTCCATGCATCTATATGTCTAATTTCCTATGGCACTCTCTTTGATATGTATATCTCTTAAATTAATTTTTGCTCATATGTTGGTAAAATCATTTACTATTTGCACCTTCCTCTACAAAACCCTTGTATTTGCCTTGCAAAATTTGAGTTCCATTATCAAAACATGGAATAAACCCATATATTATGGCTACTACTTCACAAAGTTAATTAACCTAATTACAACCCACATATTTTGTATCACTATGTTGAGTGCTTTTGTAGATGTTAGCCTTAGGTATAATTTATTTCTTGATATGTTCATTTGATTGGTTTAAGATGGCAAATATATGAGCCAAAAAAATAGTCTCTAGTGATTGCTTCCTCTACTGAGCAAGGCATCCACGTAACTTAGTTAATAACACTTCATTCAGTGAAGATCACAACTCTGATAGAGGTGCTACACCTAGTGGTGAGGCACAACCTGAATCCAGTGTCTCTCTCACTCGGGAGTAATACCAACACCTAATGGCCTTAGTTCAATGGTCCAATTCCACTATAGCTGACAACACCAAGGGCACACATTCTCTCAACCTTGTTCATTCATCTATTGTAAATAGCTCAATGATAACTCTTGAGTCTTAATACCTCAAGAGTTACAAACATTTGCCATGTTACTGGGTCTTTCAAGATGTGGCTAAACTCAGCAAGCAATTGGAACAGGGTGTCACGCGTAGCGGTTTCTTAACCTCTTTCATATTATTGACAATAGCATAAGGATTTCACAAATCATCATTTAAAGATAAATGAGCACTCCAAGTGCGTACTCCACAAATTCTTTCGAGGTACGCATTTAGTTTTTTTTTTGTTTGCTTACCCCCTTTGGTTATCCTTGTTCCACTTATCTTTCTTTTTCTTCTACTTAAAGAACTACATTCAGAGTTGTTTAATGTGAAGTTTCCAAAATCAAAACTAGCACCAGCACTAATACCGCCACTAACACCAATATCATCTTGCAGACTAACACCAACACTAACACCAACACTTAGGTCTTCACTATCCCTTGAACCCCTAGTTGAATCCAGATTTTCTAGACTCTTAAGTAATTCACTTGATGGTGGTGCCCATGCATATTCACTAGTAGCTGTGCTAAAAGGAAATAGGGATATCAATTTAGAAGCAAATTTTAAACCTTTATATCGAAATTGTGCTGCTCTAGGTCCACTTGCAAGGACCAAGCATACAATTTTTATTATCAACATTAAACCAACATAAAATCATCACATTTAGCAAGTCTCATTTTTAAATCCTACAAACTCTTTTTGTGCCCCTGATCTTCTAATGCTTCAACATTATTTTTGTCATTATTCCAATAAAGATCAGTTTCCTTTCCGAAGAGTGAGTACCACACTAACCATTTGCTTTTCAACGTATGCCACTTGTTCTTAATTTGAAGATCATCATAGTTCAACCTAGTGAAGTTATTGTCATTACATTCACCTTGATTTGCTTGTTCAAGAACAATATCAATTAAAATATGTGGTTTTATCATGCCATTATGCTTTTTTTTTCCTTGATAAACAAAGGGATCAATTATTGGAGACCATTTTTGGCCTGTATATTTACCATCTTAAACACATAGCAAATCAACATAAGAAATCTATGCCTAGGCTCACATCTACATAAGTTAAGCTCAACATAATGGTACGGGAATATTTAGGATGTAAATGAATTAAATAAGATCATGAACTAGTAAGATACATGTGTGTTACAAGTTTTGATAAATAAACACAAATTTGATACGACAAAATACATGGATTTTGTATATACAATGTAAATAGCAAATGATTGGTTGTTTGCAAGATTGTCAACATGTGAGCAAAAAACGATTTAAGAGACATATGTATCCAAGGGAAAGAGCAAGGAGGAGGAAGAGGAAAAAAGACATACAAAATGCAAGGAAAATGAAAAAAATTCATGATGGGTAAATGGGCTCCTACCCTGGAACTTAGAGATGGTGATTGGTCTCCTATAAGTTTGACGAGCGTCGAACTCAGTCAAAATTATAACCGAAGTTATTACCTAAACTTGCAGTATAGTGAACAACACCGGATCGTCTTCTCAAGGATCGTAAATGCAATTTGATCAAATTAAGTTAAGTTAGAAAAATGGGAGTTTTGATGGTTCAAGGATCACAGTGACAAGATTTAAAGAGAAATAACAATTAGAAGAACAGTCAATTCAGAAATCTATCCGAGATTGGGTGGATTCAATCATAAACCTTTCAACAAACACTTGAAGCACATTTGAATGGTTAACTTGGATCTAACCGAGATCTCTGCATTAGATCAAGAATTCATACTAGACAATCGTCCAGAATTCAATTGACAAGTGATAAACACAAATCTGCAATCGCATCATTCATGTAGATATATGTCAATTTAAGTACCAAATTCAATTAACCTAGGCACCAATCAGTAACCTAACCTCTTTAATTGTGTGATTAGTTTAGATCAATTAGTTCTAATTTTCATCACAAATTTCAATCTTCAGTTATGTGATTAATTCAGATCAATCAGTTCTAAATTTCATCACAATACCTAATCTTAAACCAAGATCAAATCAGATCAAACATAAACAGAATCACCATTCATGTATTCAAGATCAAGAAAACATAAGAAGAAGAAGAAGAAGAGAAGAGGAATTCAAATATAAATCAAATACATTACATAACCAAGGTCTTAAGAATTCAAACCACAATCTCTTCAAGAGTCCTGAATTGACTGAAAGTAACTTAGCTCTATATTACAATGAAGGAAATCATCAAAATATACAAGAGCTATGAGAAACTATGAAGAAACAAGAAGAAACTATAAGAGAATTGAAGGAGAATACAACTTGTTGTTAATGATAACCAATGGTGCCCTTTTATAGAAGTCTAGGGTAACAAAATGACAAAGGGAGTGGGTGGATGAGTGGGTTAGTGAAAGGAGTGGTTGAATGGATTGGTGAGTGGGTTGGTGAGTGGAGTGGTTGAGTGGAGTGGTTGAATGGGTTGGTGAATGGAGTGGGTGAGTGGGTTGGTGAGTGGAGTGGTTGAGTGGGTTGGTGAGAGGAGTGGTTGAGGATGAAAATTTTAACATCTAACTTGGAAGCCAAAAACGACTAACTATACTTCAGATCCACGAAAAGTACTCTTCATGAAAGTTATAGATCTTTGTCTTGGCTATAATATGCATATCTTCATCGTCCAATTTGGCTTCCTACAGCCTAAGATATGGTCCAAATACCGCAGGTCACTCAAACCCAACTTCAGCACCTCTGTTCCGACTTGCAGGCTCAAACTGACCCATTAGACTTCATTTTTTCAAAAAGTGTTCTTTATGAAAGTTGTTTATTTGGGTCTTAACTATCAACTGTCCAAATTTTAGCCTATCTCCATTATTACAGCTTGGGATATGATTTTATGAGTGCACACCATTCGGATTCTAGTGACAGAACTCGTATTCTGACTTCCATGTAAACTTAGGTCCCTTAGACATCTGAATTGGACTTCGAGCTCTTAATCAAAGTTGTAGAGCTTCCTCCTAGCTTTCCTACAAGGTAAAATTCATGATTATCAGATATCAGAAGCTCAAGTTATGGCTAAAATACAGAAACAGTGTCAAATCTCAATAATGCTGAAAATATTCAATTAGGACCAATTTGAGCTCAAACTCACAAAATCATACCAAACTCAATCAATTAAGAATATGGAGAGTGTAAATGACTAAACATAAGGATTTCTTAATGAATAAAATATGTGATTATCAAATTCCCTCACACTTAGCTTTTTGCACTCCTGAGCAAAACTCAAGACCAAAACAAGGACATAAGAGATTAACAAAAATTTAAATTCCAACGACATTCAAGAGCTCAAAATTTTACAATCAAGAAGAACAACCAAAGGTTCAAGGGATCAAAACATTCATAAGTTAACAATTCTCCACATCTCAAACCAACAAGCAAGGTATCTTCAACATGAATCGAGAATGATAGATCTTCACAAGATTCCTTCTCAATCTCTCAAGTGTTTAAAATGTAGGTATTTCACTCAATTCAACCCATGAAAATTACACTACCATAAGCTTGCTTATTTTCTACTTCTCTACTACTCAAAACACATGCACATACAAATCATGAGGACTTTATTCAAGGTTGTAGTGAGGTCAAGGTAACAGAAGAAGATAAAATAGATATGAGAAGATAAATACCAAAGAGAATAAAAGCAAATGAGAGCTGAGTTCAAATAACAAGCATAAAAGTTCATCCCAACTCTAATGTATATCCCTTTACATATTCATTTCCCAATCCTTTTCTTTTTTTTTCTTTTTTTTTAAATATATATATGAACATAACTATGTACATACATTTTTTTTGTGTTTTTTTTAGGCACTCTTTCCTTTTTCAACAACCATTTTGTACACACACCCCCACACTTGTTCAAAAACTCATCCATTAACTAAGCTAATGTTCTTTTATTCCCTAAGGTAAGGTAAGAACACGATTTTCATTTAAGTTACATAATGAGCTAGAAACAAGGAATGGTCAAATAAGCTCAAAGGGGTTAAGAAAAGAAAAATATACAAGGTTGGCAGGAATCAGAGAATTTTCAAGAAGTCAAAAGAGTGCTTGATATCATATTGGAAACAAGGTTAGCTATTTGGTTAAACTAGCTAATTAAGAAAGAGGGCCTCAATCATGTTCATGCATGCAAGTGAAATGTAGCCTCAAAAAGAATCAAAGCAAGTTCTAGAGTGGTCATTAACATGAGTGAAAATCACACAAAAAAGAAGAGAATGACATAAATGTTGAATCCATCCATTAGGCTCAAAATCTCACAAGGTATGCATCCATCAAACTCAATTCATCAATTCAATCATCCATCACCAAGCATATCAGTTCAAGAAGGGAGAAAAGTTATTCAATCATGCAATGAACTTTTTTTTTCTTTTGATTTTTTTTTACAAAAAGAACATGCTGAAATCTCTCCCCCACACTTAATATAACATTGCCTTCAATGTGAAAGAGAGATATAGAAAAGAGCAACACAACCCGATAAGAAGTGAATCAACGCCAAGCGTAAAAGAAACACACTTGTCGTCACGCATCGATCGATCACGAAAAGAAATCAAACAATAAAACTTTAGTACTAATTAATTACTACCTAAAAAACTCCTTACTCTGCCACCAATTAAGATGCGTCTCAAGAATAAAATTACTCCTTACTCTGCCATCACTAATTGGTTTAATAAGTACATGACAATCATATCATACTTTTCAAACAAAACAACAATTTTTTTTTATTTGGGTCAACTATCCTTCCCCCCCAACTAGATCATAACATTGTCCTCAATGTTAAAATATGGATGAGTAAAGGATAGAAGATATTACCTGTTGGAGAAAGCTGACAAAAATTTAAACAGAAACAAAGTTCAATAAAATCAAACCCATTAAAGATGAAGTTGCAGATCTGACTTTTGTTTCTTGTTACTTCCTTCGCTGCTTCCTGTTGACTAATCTATCTGAGCTAATGCCTGATCAGGTACATACTCAAAAGCTTCTAATTTATCAATGAGCTCATCAATAGTGGAGGCAGAGATAAGAAGTTGTCTTACCGAAGGAGTGATAAATTTCTGTTCCACAACTTTGTCAAGAAAAGATAACAAAAGATCAAAAAAATTATTAACATTCAACAAACCAATGGGTCTATGGTGGATGTTTAGTTCGGCCTAAGAGACAATTTGAAAAATTTCTTCCAAAGTACTAAAACCACCTGGTAAGACAAGAAATGCATCAAAATTGTCAACCATTGTTTTCATTCGTCCATGCATAGATGTTACCTGAATTTCTTCTCCAACTGTCTTTCCAGTGATGTTATTTTCAGCTAAAGATTTAGGAATAATACCTAAAACCTGACTGCCTCCTATAAAAGCAGCAAGTGATACAGCCCCCATTAACCCACGACAACCTCCCCCATATACAAGATGAATATTCCTCGCAGCAAGTGATCGACCAAGAGTGCTAGCTGCGTTTACAAATTCTATTCCCTTCCCATAACTCGACCCACAAAAAACACAGACATTTTTGAGGTTACGAATAGGAGGCCCCATTCTATACTTTTCCTCCCTTTGAGTGTTTCTTAGTTGAAGGAAAATAGAGAAAATGGAGTGTTTAAATAGGAAAAAGAATGGAAAGGGGAATAATTGCACCTATGAGGGTAGGTTGGCTGTTGTCAGAAAAGGTTGAAATTAAGAAACACAGCATCTTTTTTTTTTCTTTTTTTTTTCTTTTTTCTTTTTTTCTTTTTTTTATTCATAATGCGGATGGAGAAGGTTCATCACCTCCACTTCTGCATTCTCTGGAAGTTCATGATACTGTTTGAGGCGGTGTTCATTTACGATGAAAGCTTTGACAGTGACCTCACTTTTAATCTGAACAGCACTGGAAGGAAAAACATTAGTAACAATAAATGGTCCATCCCATCTAGACCTTAATTTGCCAGGCATGAGTCGGAGGCGGAAGTTATAGAGGAGAACTTTTTGACCAATCTCAAATGTTTTCCTCAGAATCAACTTATCATGGAAGACTTTGGTCTTCTCCTTATAAAGTTTGGAACTTTCATAAGCCTCCAAACGGATCTCCTCCAATTGCTGTAGCTGCAGCTTCCTCTCCATACCTGCTTGATCTAGGTCCAAGTTGCACCTTTTCACCGCCCAGAATGCACAATGCTCAATTTCCATCGGCAGGTGGCAGGCTTTTCCAAAAACAATCCGATACGGAGACATCCCGATTGGTGTCTTATAAGCAGTCCGGTAAGCCCATAAAGCATCCTCAAGCCTCTTGCTCCAATCCTTTCTGTTAGGTTGAACTGTCTTCTAGAGTATCTGCTTGATCTCCCTGTTGGAAATCTTGGCTTGCCCATTAGTTTGGGGATGGTAAGGTGTAGAGACTCTGTGCAAGACCCCATACTTTTTCATCAAAGCTTTCATGCTTCGATTACAAAAATGTGAACTCTGATCACTGATGATGGCTTTCGGAACTCCAAACCTGCAAAAAATCTGTGATCTAACAAAATCCACAACAACTTTGGAATCATCAGTCCGAGTAGCTTTCGCCTCCACCCACTTGGACACATAATCAACAGCTAGCAAAATGTAAACAAAACCAAAAGAAACAGGAAAGGGTCCCATAAAATCAATACCCCATACATCAAAAATCTCACAGAACAATAAGGATTTCTGGGGCATCTCATCCCTTCGAGAAGTGTTTCCTGTTCTTTGGCATTGATCACAAAATTTACAAAACACATATGCATCATGAAATAGAGTGGGCCAATATAATCCAGATTCCAAAACTTTTCTAGCAGTCCTTTGGGGACCAAAATGACCGCCACATGCAAGTGTATGACAAAAGCTAAGAATAGAATGGAATTTATTATCAGGCACGCATCTCCTAATGATTTGGTCACTACAAAATTTCCATAGATAAGGGTCGTCCCACACATAATATTTTGACTCACTCTTCAATTTATCAATCTGAGCCCTAGTAAAATGTGCAAGGAAAACACTAGCAACTAAGAAATTTATCAAATCAGCAAACCAAGGAATGTTACCTTGCAGCTTGAAAAGCTGCTCATCAGGGAAGACATTATGGATAGGAAAAGTATCTGCTTCCCTTTCAATTCGGCTTAGGTGATCAGCCACTAAATTCTCTGCTCCACTTTTATCACGGATTTCAATATTGAACTCTTGGAGGAGCAAAATCCACCTAATCAACCTAGGCTTTGCATCAAGCTTCTTCAGGAGAAACTTTAGAGCTGTATGATCTGAAAACACAACTACTCTAGAACCAAGCAAATATGATCGAAATTTGTCTAAAGTAAAAACAATTGCTAAAAGTTCCTTTTCAGTGGTGGTGTAGTTGATTTGTACAGGATCTAAAGTTCTTGAAGCATAGGAGATGACATGAGATATTTTGTCGACCCTTTGTGCAAGAACAACTCCCAAAGCATAATTAGAGGCATCACACATGAGCTCAAATGGGAGTGTCCAATTTGGGGGATGGATGATAGGTGTACTGGTCAATGCTTGCTTCAAGTGATTGAAGGCATCCTTGCATTTCTGGTTAAAATGGAACTCCACTTCTTTTTGTAGCAAGTTGGATAGTGGAAGAGCAATTTTGCTGAAATCTTTTATGAATCGCCTATAGAAACCTGCATGACCAAGGAAAGAACGAACCTCCCGCACGCATGTGGGGTAAGGTAGGCATGAAATAACATCTATTTTCGCAGGATCTACCTCAATACCCTTGCTAGATATTATATGCCCTAAAACTATGCCTTGCTCCACCATGAAATGACATTTCTCAAAATTCAGAATAAGGTTAGCCTTAATGCATTTATGCAAAACCTGAGTCAAACTATCCAAACATGCATCAAAAGAAGAGCCATAGACAGTAAAGTCATCCATGAATACATCCATGCAATTTTCTAAAAGGTCAAAAAATATACTTACCATACACCTTTGAAAGGTGCCTGGAGCGTTACCTGAGACCAAAAGGCATCCTTCGTATAAACAAATGTGCCAAATGGGCAAGTGAAAGTAGTTTTATCTTGGTCTTCTGGGGCTATATGGATCTGAAAATAACTCGAATATCCATCCAAGAAACAGTAATACGACTTGCCAGCTAGTCTATCCAACATCTGATCAATGAAACGTAATGGGAAATGATCTTTCTGGTGGCTTGGTTAAGTCGTCTGTAATCAATGCAAACCCTTTTGTTTTGAATTCTTGTGGGTAGTAGCTTATTGTTCTGATTTTCAACTACTGTGACCCCAAATTTCTTTGGAACAACCTGCACGGGGCTCACCCATTTACTATCAGATATGGGATAAATAATGTCAGCTTGCAGTAGCTTGGTAACTTCTTTCTTTACCACATCCCAGTCGGGGGTTCAATCTCCTTTGGGGCTGCCGTACTGGTTTAGTATCTTCCTCCAACAAAATCCTATGCATGCATGTGGAGGGACTGATACTAGGAAGATCTGCAAGTGTCCATCCGATGGCTTGTTTATTCTGCCTTAAAACCTGCAGTAATTTTTCTTCTTGATCAGGTTGCAAATTTTTAGCAATAATCAGGGAGCCTTCTCACCATCTTCCAAATATGCATATTTAAGATGGTCCGGCAAAATCTTTAATTCTAAGGATGGAATTTGTCAGATAATGAGGCAAAAAGTCATTTGTTTGAAACAACTAACTCAGCAACACTAAATTCATCATACTTCTGACTCTTGTTTTCACATGCTGTATCATTCAAGTCAGCAACTACATCACCACTCATAACTGTATAAATCTCAGCACATGCAGCACATGGTACAATATCACAGCCATCACATGTTTCACAGGTAACAGAATCCAGAAAATCAGCAATATCAGGAAATTCAACATAAATATCAGTATAAGTATCGTCAACTAGCATATCAATCACATCAACATGGAAAACAGAATGCTCCTCTAGGGGATGACTCATGGCCTCAAAAATGTTAAATTGTACTACATCGTCGCCAAATTCCATGGAAAGGGTGCCAGCATGCACATCTATCTTGGTCTTGGCTGTCTTAAGGAAAGGTCTGCCTAGGATCAATAGAGCATGGTTTGTTGAAGACTCATCTTCCATGTTCAGAATATAGAAGTTGTTAGACCATTTGTGTACCGCAAGTGCACGGGTCGTTCAAGTAATACAGATACGAAGTAAAAGTTCGTTCCCACGAGGACAAGGTTTCCATTACTAAGTAGCAACCAATAGCTCAGTTAGATTCTAGTCAAGGACATATAAAATAAAGGAAAGCAATTAATCTAAATCTAAACTACCAAAGCAATAAAATAGGGGTTTGGAAATCTAGGGAATCCTTCTTCACTTCCTACTTCATACTAATGATATGCAATCCTTACAAGTAACATCAATGCTTAGTTAGTTTAGCTTGAGAATCTGATTTAGTCAAAAGCCTATGTCTAGGTCGATCAACCCTGGTGTCATTTACCTAATCCACTATGGTTCTTATGGTTGCATGAGGACTAGTGTAAACTCCACTAATGAACGATCTATTCTCAAACACACGCTAATACATGGCTAAAAGGTATATTTCTATCCAGTTAGCGAATCAACTCATCCAAGCCAATTGAATTCGTCGAACATGCATCAACCATACCATGTCCATCTCCACAAATCCCTATGTCTAGTTCATTTGCATCAATTAAGATCATGCAATTGTTGATCAAACAGAGCAAGCATTAAGCATAGGCATGGAAGAACAAAGCTAAACATCAATAGAAACTCAAATTCATACATAAACATCAATAATCATATAAAGATTCAAAGTATTTCCTAAATACAGACTTCTAATCAATTGAACACGAATTTACAGAGCAAAACAGTGCTCAAAAGATAAGGGAGAAGAAGAAAACTCAGGGAGAAGAGGGAGGATGCCATTGATGAGATCCTTGAAGCTTGAATCCTCTTCCTTAAGGAAGAGAACCTCCAACCTAGCCTCCCTAGGCCTCCAATCAGCCCAGAAATGAAGCACAAAGCCGTGGCTCCTCTAAAACCTAAAGCTATCTACGGAGCTCTCCAAACTCTCTTTACAAAATCTAATAAAATCTATTTATAGACTCAGCAAAACAGAGGCACGCCGCGGCATTGATTTGCCCACGCCGCGGCGCGTGTTAAATTAGGTCAGGGACGCCGCGGCATTGATTTGCCACGCCGCGGCGTTCTATATTTCGTAGCCTCTGACTTTGGATGCAGGGGACCTCCACGCCGCGGCATTGAACAGTGCACGCCGCGGCATTGTCTGCTGAAATGCTGATTTTGCTTTCTCTTCCAATTTCAGCTCAATTGCTCCACATATCATCTTGTTTGGAGCCCTTCCTATGATAGAGAAAACACCAAATCAGTAACAAATATAAATTTACTTAATCACATATCAAATATGCACAAATTGCTTAAATACATACTGGAAAGGTATCATAATTGGATATAACAAATATAAACATAAAACCTTCCAAATATGCTTGAATACAAGGACTTAAGCAATCAATAAAACACAGATATGGGGCACAAATAATTACACTTTGTGTAGTTATCACACCCCCAAACTTAACCTTTTGCTAGTCCTCGAGCAAAACAAAGTATGACCAAGTAAACCTTCTAAACAATTTAAATATAACATTCAGCACTTTCAAGTTTCAATCTTTCTGTTTTTTTCAATTAAATCTAAGCTACTAGTATGTAATGATTACTTCAATCCATAAAAAGTGTGCAAATGCCCCTAAACCAGTTTCACACATATATAATCCTTCACATGCTAACAATCCATCTTCCTTCAATGCAATCCACATTAACCACGAACATGCAAGATAAACTTCCGCAATTCAATTCATACACATCCGGATAAATTTATAAACATACATATAAATGAATCATCAAATCCACAAAATTGAATCTAAACTCTCTCTCCACTAATGTAAACTACACACAACTGAGGATCAAGAGGGTCTTTAAAGCTTGTAATGTTAGGCCATGGTATTGGGTAACAGAAAAGAAGGGAAAGGATACACAACAAACATCGAAATACATGAATATGTGATTTCAAGACTTGAGAACAAGCGAACTAGCGGGGTATTCTTCAGTGAAGATCACAACTTGCCAGAACCATGCAATGCTTTTCATTTTTAAGCTCTTTTCTTTCTTTTTCATGCTTTGCTTTTCTCTCTTTTCATTTTCTTTCTTTTCACTTTTACAAGCATTTCTTTTGCTTTTCTTTTGATTGCATTTAGTTCCTTCAGGCTCATTTTTCTTTTACATACATACCCTAAATCACCGAACTCACTTCAAGAAATAACACATCATGTACTCAACAAACATTAAGGTAGGAAGAAAATGCAATGCTTTCACATGCATTAGAACGGTGAACAGGTTAACGATGGCAATGGTTTGAAAAACAAATAAGGCCAAACAATCATCAGGCTTCAAAGGGGACCTAAAGATATAATCATTCAAGGTAAGCTTTTTAAGGCTCAATCGGTCCAAAGAATGCCCTAATCATTTCCTCAGTCATGCACAATCTAGGATTTCGCCTCAAGAGAGTGTAAAAACAATTTCTAGGATAATCAAAACTCTACATATACATCCATAAACTTTCTCTAAACATGCATTCATCTCATATTCAAAATTACACTTGCATCTAAGCAGAATGTAAATCATACATAAAAAACAACTGAACTATTTCACATACTTCAAATCACATAAGGTTTCACTCACAAAGGGGCAAATAGCAACCTTTCATATCATGAACAACCAAAACACACCAGCAGTCTTGTAAAAATTGAAACTTCTTTTGAACCCCGCAGTAATAACCAAATCAAATTAAAACTCATTGAAACTTGTTGGCTATCACAACTGCATCTTTAAAAGTATCATTACATGCATTCATAATACATCATAGTATTCCAAACATGTAAAGACACTCCCCCAAACTTAAGTGAGACAAATTCCTCACTTTCCATGATTCCCGGGGTCTTGAGTCTAAAAATAGATTAAAAAAAAATAAGAGAGCTAAATAATAAAAACAATTATATTAACAAAAGAATGAAAAAAAAAAAAAAATTGAAGAAGAAAAATGAATAGAAACAAAATATGAACAAAATATACACAAATCGAGATTCACGCCGCGGCATTGAACAAGACACGTCGCGGCGTAACACTCGTCTGCTGCAGAATTCTGCAGAAAAAAAATTCACTCACGCCGCGGCATTGAACAAGACACGCCGCGGCATGAGAAGCCGATCGCTAAATTTAGTAGCCAACACGCTTTCTTCTTGAAATTGGTTCAAAGTGGCCTCCAAAGAAGAAAAACATGTCCAAAAAGCTATTTTACAAAATGTACGACTAAAAATTATAAAAACTACATAATCAACATATTTAACCTATACATTACTAATAACTAAACAAAAGCATATAAACTAACTAAAATCAAAACAATCAAACATACTAATATATACTAGAATTAAAACTAACTAAACTACAAAATCTAACATACTAACCTATTTATAAGCTAAAAACTTAACTAATGCATAAAAACTAATTAACTTACTAAACTCTAATATACTAACATATTTAAGACTCTAAACTAAACTAACTAACATACTAAATCATAAATACTAACTACTTAACTACGAAATTAAACTTACTAACATATTTATAACACTTTAAACTAAAGAAAAACATGAAAACTAACTAAAACTACAAAAACTAACATACTAACATATTTATAAATTAAAACTTACTAATTACATACTATTTAACAAAAACAATAAAACCCGGGTTCCCCTCCCAAGAAGGGCACTCGAGTTATAGTCCCGGCGGGACTTTCACAAGCAAACCGCCGAAATGCACTTCAAGATGCATTTCCTTGAGTACGGTGGGTTTGTTCACAAAAGTGATGGATTGGATGGTAGGCCTTCCTCCGCCCTGAATAGAGGTTCTCCATTGGGGGTTCTCGAGCTCCCACAAAGGCCTCAAATGATAAAGCTCATCCTCCACTTATTGTTCCTATAATTACAAAGAATGAAGACTGAAATTAACATAGATTATTTACAACTTGAATTAGAACTAACCAAACTCATTGTTGATATTAGTAATATGGAATTCAACCGTTATCCCCCAAACAATTGCTAAGGAATAAGGCTAAAGACTTTGGAAATACACCATTGTCCCCGAACAACGGCGCCAAAAACTTGTTAGACCATTTGTGTACCGCAAGTGCACGGGTCGTTCAAGTAATACAGATACGAAGTAAAAGTTCGTTCCCACGAGGACAAGGTTTCCATTACTAAGTAGCAACCAATAGCTCAGTTAGATTCTAGTCAAGGACATATAAAATAAAGGAAAGCAATTAATCTAAATCTAAACTACCAAAGCAATAAAATAGGGGTTTGGAAATCTAGGGAATCCTTCTTCACTTCCTACTTCATACTAATGATATGCAATCCTTACAAGTAACATCAATGCTTAGTTAGTTTAGCTTGAGAATCTGATTTAGTCAAAAGCCTATGTCTAGGTCGATCAACCCTGGTGTCATTTACCTAATCCACTATGGTTCTTATGGTTGCATGAGGACTAGTGTAAACTCCACTAATGAACGATCTATTCTCAAACACACGCTAATACATGGCTAAAAGGTATATTTCTATCCAGTTAGCGAATCAACTCATCCAAGCCAATTGAATTAGGTCGAACATGCATCAACCATACCATGTCCATCTCCACAAATCCCTATGTCTAGTTCATTTGCATCAATTAAGATCATGCAATTGTTGATCAAACAGAGCAAGCATTAAGCATAGGCATGGAAGAACAAAGCTAAACATCAATAGAAACTCAAATTCATACATAAACATCAATAATCATATAAAGATTCAAAGTATTTCCTAAATACGCTTCTAATCAATTGAACACGAATTTACAGAGCAAAACAGTGCTCAAAAGATAAGGGAGAAGAAAAAAACTCAGGGAGAAGAGGGAGGATGCCATTGATGAGATCCTTGAAGCTTGAATCCTCTTCCTTAAGGAAGAGAACCTCCAACCTAGCCTCCCTAGGCCTCCAATCAGCCCATAAATGAAGCACAAAGCCGTGGCTCCTCTAAAACCTAAAGCTATCTACGGAGCTCTCCAAACTCTCTTTACAAAATCTAATAAAATCTATTTATAGACTCAGCAAAACAGAGGCACGCCGCGGCATTGATTTTTGCCCACGCCGCGCGCGTGTTAAATTAGGTCGGGACGCCGCGGCATTGATTTGCCACGCCGCGGCGTTCTATATTTCGTAGCCTCTGACTTTGGATGCAGGGGACCTCCACGCCGCGGCATTGAACAGTGCACGCCGCGGCATTGTCTGCTGAAATGCTGATTTTGCTTTCTCTTCCAATTTCAGCTCAATTGCTCCACATATATCATCTTGTTTGGAGCCCTTCCTATGATAGAGAAAACACCAAATCAGTAACAAATATAAATTTACTTAATCACATATCAAATATGCACAAATTGCTTAAATACATACTGGAAAGGTATCATAATTGGATATAACAAATATAAACATAAAACCTTCCAAATATGCTTGAATACAAGGACTTAAGCAATCAATAAAACACAGATATGGGGCACAAATAATTACACTTTGTGTAGTTATCACACCCCCAAACTTAACCTTTTGCTAGTCCTCGAGCAAAACAAAGTATGACCAAGTAAACCTTCTAAACAATTTAAATATAACATTCAGCACTTTCAAGTTTCAATCTTTCTATTTTTTCAATTAAATCCAGCTACTAGTATGCAATGATTACTTCAATCCATAAAAAGTGTGCAAATGCCCCTAAACCAGTTTCACACATATATAATCCTTCACATGCTAACAATCCATCTTCCTTCAATGCAATCCACATTAACCACGAACATGCAAGATAAACTTCTGCAATTCAATTCATACACATCCGGATAAATTTATAAACATACATATAAATGAATCATCAAATCCACAAAATTGAATCTAAACTCTCTCTCCACTAATGTAAACTACACACAACTGAGGATCAAGAGGGTCTTTAAAGCTTGTAATGTTAGGCCATGGTATTGGGTAACAGAAAAGAAGGGAAAGGATACACAACAAACATCGAAATACATGAATATGTGATTTCAAGACTTGAGAACAAGCGAACTAGCGGGGTATTCTTCAGTGAAGATCACAACTTGCCAGAACCATGCAATGCTTTTCATTTTTAAGCTCTTTTCTTTCTTTTTCATGCTTTGCTTTTCTCTCTTTTCATTTTCTTTCTTTTCACTTTTACAAAGCATTTCTTTTGCTTTTCTTTTGATTGCATTTAGTTCCTTCAGCTCATTTTTCTTTTACATACATACCCTAAATCACCGAACTCACTTCAAGAAATAACACATCATGTACTCAACAAACATTAAGGTAGGAAGAAAATGCAATGCTTTCACATGCATTAGAACGGTGAACAGGTTAACGATGGCAATGGTTTGAAAAACAAATAAGGCCAAACAATCATCAGCTTCAAAGGGGACCTAAAGATATAATCATTCAAGGTAAGCTTTTTAAGGCTCAATCGGTCCAAAGAATGCCCTAATCATTTCCTCACCATGCACAATCTAGGATTTCGCCTCAAGAGAGTGTAAAAACAATTTCTAGGATAATCAAAACTCTACATATACATCCATAAACTTTCTCTAAACATGCATTCATCTCATATTCAAAATTACACTTGCATCTAAGCAGAATGTAAATCATACATAAAAAACAACTGAACTATTTCACATACTTCAAATCACATAAGGTTTCACTCACAAAGGGGCAAATAGCAACCTTTCATATCATGAACAACCAAAACACACCAGCAGTCTTGTAAAAATTGAAACTTCTTTTGAACCCCATAAGTAATAACCAAATCAAATTAAAACTCATTGAAACTTGTTGGCTATCACAACTGCATCTTTAAAAGTATCATTACATGCATTCATAATACATCATAGTATTCCAAACATGTAAAGACACTCCCCAAACTTAAGTGAGACAAATTCCTCACTTTCCATGATTCCAGGGGTCTTGAGTCTAAAAATAGATTAAAAAAAAAATAAGAGAGCTAAATAATAAAAACAATTATATTAACAAAAGAATGAAAAAGAAAAAAAAAAAATTGAAGAAGAAAAATGAATAGAAACAAAATATGAACAAAATATACACAAAACTGAGATTCACGCCGCGGCATTGAACAGTACACGTCGCGGCGTAACACCTCGTCTGCAGAATTCTGCAGAAAAAATTCACTGACGCCGCGGCATTGAACAGTACACGCCGCGGCATGAGAAGCCGACGCGCTAAATTTTAGCCAACACGCTTTTTTTTGCTGAAATTGGTTCAAAGTGGCCTCCAAGAAGAAAAACATGTCCAAAAAGCTATTTTACAAAATGTACGACTAAAAATTATAAAAACTACATAATCAACATATTTAACCTATACATTACTAATAACTAAACAAAAGCATATAAACTAACTAAAATCAAAACAATCAAACATACTAATATATACTAGAATTAAAACTAACTAAACTACAAAATCTAACATACTAACCTATTTATAAGCTAAAAACTTAACTAATGCATAAAAACTAATTAACTTACTAAACTCTAATATACTAACATATTTAAGACTCTAAACTAAACTAACTAACATACTAAATCATAAATACTAACTACTTAACTACAGAAATTAAACTTACTAACATATTTATAACACTTTAAACTAAAGAAAAACATGAAAACTAACTAAAACTACAAAAACTAACATACTAACATATTTATAAATTAAAACTTACTAATTACATACTATTTAACAAAAACAATAAAACCCGGGTTCCCTCCCAAGAAGGGCTCGAGTTATAGTCCCAAGCAGACTTTCACAAGGCAAACCGCCGAAATGCACTTCAGTATGCATTTCCTTGGAGTACTACTAGGTTTGTTCACAAAAGTGATGGATTGGATGGTAGGCCTTCCTCCGCCTGAATAGAGGTTCTCCATTGGGGGTTCTCGAGCTCCCACAAAGGCCTCAAATGATAAAGCTCATCCTCCAGTTATTGTTCCTATAATTACAAAGAATGAAGACCTGAAATTAACATAGATTATTTACAACTTGAATTAGAACTAACCAAACTCATTGTTGATATTAGTAATATGAATTCAACCGTTATCCCCAAAGCAATTGCTAAGGAATAAGGCTAAAGACTTTGGAAATACACCATTGTCCCCTGAACGGCGCCAAAAACTTGTTAGACCATTTGTGTACCGCAAGTGCACGGGTCGTTCAAGTAATACTGATACTGAAGTAAAAGTTCGTTCCCACGAGGACAAGGTTTCCATTACTAAGTAGCAACCAATAGCTCGGTTAGATTCTAGTCAAGGACATATAAAATAAAGGAAAGCAATTAATCTAAATCTAAACTACCAAAGCAATAAAATAGGGGTTTGGAAATCTAGGGAATCCTTCTTCACTTCCTACTTCATACTAATGATATGCAATCCTTACAAGTAACATCAATGCTTAGTTAGTTTAGCTTGAGAATCGATTTAGTCAAAAGCCTATGTCTAGGTCGATCAACCCTGGTGTCATTTACCTAATCCACTATGGTTCTTATGGTTGCATGAGGACTAGTGTAAACTCCACTAATGAACGATCTATTATTCTCAAACACACGCTAATACATGGCTAAAAGGTATATTTCTATCCCGTTAGCGAATCAACTCATCCAAGCCAATTGAATTCGTCGAACATGCATCAACCATACCATGTCCATCTCCACAAATCCCTATGTCTAGTTCATTTGCATCAATTAAGATCATGCAATTGTTGATCAAACAGAGCAAGCATTAAGCATAGGCATGGAAGAACAAAGCTAAACATCAATAGAAACTCAAATTCATACATAAACATCAATAATCATATAAAGATTCAAAGTATTTCCTAAATACAGCTTCTAATCAATTGAACACGAATTTACAGAGCAAAACAGTGCTCAAAAGATAAGGGAGAAGAAGAAAACTCAGGGAGAAGAGGGAGGATGCCATTGATGAGATCCTTGAAGCTTGAATCCTCTTCCTTAAGGAAGAGAACCTCCAACCTAGCCTCCCTAGGCCTCCAATCAGCCCAGAAATGAAGCACAAAGCCGTGGCTCCTCTAAAACCTAAAGCTATCTACGGAGCTCTCCAAACTCTCTTTACAAAATCTAATAAAATCTATTTATAGACTCAGCAAAACAGAGGCACGCCGCGACATTGATTTGCCCACGCCGCGGCGCGTGTTAAATTAGGTCAGGGACGCCGCGGCATTGATTTGCCACGCCGCGGCGTTCTATATTTCGTAGCCTCTGACTTTGGATGCAGGGGACCTCCACGCGCGGCATTGAACAATTGCACGCCGCGGCATTGTTCTGCTGAAATGCTGATTTTGCTTTCTCTTCCAATTTCAGCTCAATTGCTCCACATATCATCTTGTTTGGAGCCCTTCCTATGATAGAGAAAACACCAAATCAGTAACAAATATAAATTTACTTAATCACATATCAAATATGCACAAATTGCTTAAATACATACTGGAAAGGTATCATAATTGGATATAACAAATATAAACATAAAACCTTCCAAATATGCTTGAATACAAGGACTTAAGCAATCAATAAAACACAGATATGGGGCACAAATAATTACACTTTGTGTAGTTATCAGAAGTCTGCTGGGAAAATTAGCTCATTCACCCGAACTAACACATCTTCTAGCACTCCTACAGGATGAGCAGTGGTCCTATTTGCCAACTGAATCACTATACCAGTAAGTTGCAAAGTGCCAATGTTCAAGGACTAATATATTGACATAGGCATGACATTAATCAAAGCACCCAAGTCTAGCATTACATGTTCAAATTTAGAGTTACCTATCGTGCAAGGAATTGTGAAAGTTCCAGGATCTTTGTATTTTTGTGGCATGCTTGGTAGAATCATTGCAGAAACATTTTTGCCCATGCTTATTTTCTCAGTACCCTTAAGTCTTCTCTTGTGAGTACACAACTCTTTGAGGAATTTGGCATACTTGGGAATCTGCTTGATTGCATCAAGGAGGGGAATATTGATTTCCACCTTCCTGAATGTGTCCATGACTTCTCTTTCTATTTCTGTTTATGCAGCATGCTTGGACTGTGTGACTCTGTTTGGAAAAGGTAGTGGAATGGCCAGATTTGAATTCTCTGTACATTTCTTCTGTGTCACAGATTTTTGGACTGAGCTATCCACTTTCTTCTGTTTCTGGTCACCTTCTGGTTGCTGCACTTGTAGTTCAGGTTGTGGTGGAGTAGGACCGTTAACTTCTCTGCCACTTCTCAAGCTAATGGCACTTACATTACCTCTTGGGTTATTGACTGTTTGTGAAGGCAATTGGTTCGACCCTTGACTTTTCAGCTCACTCAGAGTGGTTATCATCTGCCCAATTTAAGTTTCTAAATTCTGGATGGTGGCATTGACATTCTGCTGAAACTGTTTCATCAAGTCTTCGAGAAGTGGCTCAGCTGGAGTAGCTGCTGGAATAGGTAGCTGCTGCATGAGTGGCGGCGCAGGTTGTGCTTGCCTAAATGCAGGTGGTTGGTACTTGTTGCTAGGGCCTGTAGCTTGGTATCTAAACTGTGATTGCTGCTGTTGGTAGGGCTGTTGTTGTTGTTGACCAGAATTTCCATATCTCAGGTTGGGATGGTCCCTCCAGCCAGGGTTATAGGTATTAGAAAATGAATCATACCTGGACTGCTGCTGTGATTGCTGATATTGGGGTCTACTAGGAAAAATACCAACTGCTGCAATAGATTGCTCTGGAAAAATAGAACCACTATCCTGAAGTGTGGGGCATGTATCAGTAGGATGAGATGAACAAGAGCAAATGCCACACACAGTTGCAGCCATCTGCATTGGTGCTTGTTGTCCCACTGCTAACTACCTCACCAAAAAAGTCAATTCATCAAGTATGTGTTCCACTCTCTGTTGGTCTACATGAGATGATTGAATCTCATTGACTCCTCTGGTTGAGGTAATAATTCGTGTGCCAAATTGTTGGGTGTTGGCTGCCATGTTTGCTATCAAATCTCTTGCTACTGCAGGGGTCTTGTCTACTAAGGCTCCTCCAGAGGCAACATCCACCATACTTCTGTCATTTGGCAGCAAGCCTTCATAGAAATATTGAATTAAGAGTTGATCGGTGATTTGGTGGTGGGGACAGCTCGAGCACAGCTTCTTGAATCTTTCCCAATATTCATGCAAGGTTTCTTCTGTCATTTGTCTTATGCCACATATATCTTTTCTAATGGCAAAGCGGCCTCTAGAGGCAGGGAAAAATTTCTCTAAGAACAACCGCTTCATGTCATTCCAACTTGTTACTGAACCTGGTGAAAGATAAAATAACTAATCCTTGGCTGTATCAGCAAGTGAGAAAGGAAATGTCCTCAGCTTGATGTGCTCTTCTGAGATCCTATGTGGCTTCATGGTTGAACAAACTACATGGAACTCCTTTAGATGCTTATGGGGATCCTCACCTGCAAAACCGTGAAACTTGGACAACAAATGTATCAATCCAGATTTTAACTCAAAATCAGCATCAAGATCTGGGTATTGAATACATAAAGACTGGTTAGTTATATCAGGAGCAGCAAGTTCCTTAAGAGTTCTATTTTGCATGTTATTAGCCATGGTTTCAGAATTATTCAAGATCTCAAGTTCATTCCCAATATTAAGATCAAATTCAGAAGCAGTTCTTGCACTTAGCCTACGAGCTCTAATCAACCTATGCAAGGTTCTATCAATCTCAGGATCAAAGTCAACCAAGTTATCAGGCTCGGACCTAGTCATGCATCACACAAAAATAAATAAATAAGCAAAATACACTAGACAATGGATAAAAATATTAGAAAAGTTATTAAAAAGCAAAAGTTAGTAAGAACACTTAAAAGGAAAAGATTACACTTACTAATCCCCGGCAACGGCGCCAAAATTTTGACGAGCGCCGAACTCAGTCAAAATTATAACCGAAGTTATTACCTAAACTTGCAGTATAGTGAACAACACCGGATCATCTCCTCAAGGATCGTAAATGCAATTTGATCATATTAAGTTAAGTTAGAAAAATGGGGGTTTTGATGGTTCAAGGATCACAGTGACAAGATTTAAAGAGAAATAACAATTAGAAGAACAGTCAATTCAGAAATCTATCCGAGATTGAGTGGATTCAATCATAAACCTTTCAACAAACACTTGAAGCACATTTGAATGGTTAACTTGGATCTAACCGAGATCTCTGCATCAGATCAAGAATTCATACTAGACAATCGTCCAGAATTCAATTGACAAGTGATAAACACAAATCTGTAATCGCACCATTCATGTAGATATATGTCAATTTAAGCACCGAATTCAATTAACCTAGGCACCAATCAGTAACCTAACCTCTTCAATTGCGTGATTAGTTTAGATCAATCAGTTCTAAGTTTCATCACAAATTTCAATCTTCAGTTATGTGATTAATTCAGATCAATCAGTTCTAAATTTCATCACAATACCTAATCTTAAACCAAGATCAAATCAGATCAAACATAAACAGAATCACCATTCATGTATTCAAGATCAAGAAAACAGAAGAAGAAGAAGAAGAAGAGAAGAGGAATTCAAATATAAATCAAATACATTACATAACCAAGGTCTCAAGAATCCAAACCACAATCTCTTCAAGAGTCCCGAATTGACTGAAAGTAACTTAGCTCTCTATTACAATGAAGGAAATCATCAAAATATACAAGAGCTATGAGAAACTATGAAGAAACAAGAAGAAACTATAAGAGAATTGAAGGAGAATACAACTTGTTGTTAATGATAACCAATGGCGCCCTTTTATAGAAGTCTAGGGTAACAAAATGACAAAGGGGAGTGGGTGGATGAGTGGGTTAGTGAAAGGAGTGGTTGAATGGGTTGGTGAGTGGGTTGGTGAGTGGAGTGGTTGAGTGGAGTGGTTGAATGGGTTGGTGAGTGGAGTGGGTGAGTGGGTTGGTGAGTGGAGTGGTTGAGGACGAAAATTTTAACGTCTAACTTGGAAGCCAAAAACGACTAACTATACTTCAGATCCACGAAAAGTACTCTTCATGAAAGTTATAGATCTTTGTCTTGGCTATAATATGCATATCTGGATCGTCCAATTTGGCTTCCTACAGCCCAAGATATGGTCCACATACCGCAGGTCACTCAAACCCAACTTCAGCACCTCTGTTCCGACTTGCAGGCTCAAACTGACCCATTAGACTTCATTTTTTCAAAAAGTGTTCTTTATGAAAGTTGTTTATTTGGGTCTTAGTCCAAATTTTAGCCTATCTCCATTATTACAGCTTGGGATATGATTTTATGAGTGCACACCATTCGGATTCTAGTGACAGAACCTGTATTCTGACTTCCATGTAAACTTAGGTCCCTTAGACATCTGAATTGGACTTCGAGCTCTTAATCAAAGTTGTAGAGCTTCCTCTTAGCTTTCCTACAAGGTAAAATTCATGATTATCAGATATCAGAAGCTCAAGTTATGGCTAAAATATAGAAACAGTGTCAAATCTCAATAAAGCTGAAAATATTCAATTAGGACCAATTTGAGCTCAAACTCACAAAATCATACCAAACTCAATCAATTAAGAATATGGAGAGTGTAAATGACTAAACATAAGGGTTTTTTAATGAATAAAATATGTGATTATCAAAGTTCCTTTGACAATTTGTCAAAGACAAAGAAAGAGAGGAAGAAAACATGTAGATAAACCTTTAAGAAAGTAGTTGGCTGCATTGAAGATCCCTTTCGTTGCTCTCCATCGGTAACATTGAAGATGCTCAATGGCTCGGTGGGTTAATTTGGTAAAAATGTCACAATCCCAATACATTGGCTTTTGCTATTTTGAAAATGGTTTTCCCTATCCTCTTTATTTTGTTGAGTTTGATCTTGTGTATAGCATAAGGAATATTTAGTGGAATTGTGATATCATCTTTTATAATATTATGTGATCGTTGAAGCATCATTTAATTAATTATTAAATAAGGAAGTTTGAGTTCACTAGTTATTGCTTTCATTAAAAAAAAAAATTAAGTTGAAGAAATATAAGAAGAAAAGAAAAGTGTAGTGGGCCTCCTTACTTTTATGCTTTGTCTTGTATATAGTATGGGGAGTATTATCCAGTTTTCATATTGAGATTATGTAAAAGATATGATTTCATGTTTACTTATTTATTTGGAACTTTATGATAAAGAAGGCCTTGCCCATATATATAAAGAATTCTGGTAACATATTGATCAAGCATGAAGTCAAGTGAGATAGAATGCGTAGCCTCGTTGAAAGATTTTTTCTTCCACTTCTTTGAAACAAGTCATTGAGAAAAGATAATTGAGACTCTAATTTAAGAATAGCATAAAATTTTTCATTTTCCATGCATCTATATGTCTCATTTCCTATGGCGCTCTCTTTGATATGTATATCTCTTAAATTAATTTTTGCTCATATGTTGGTAAAATCATTTACTATTTGCACCTTCCTCTACAAAACCCTTGTATTTGCCTTGCAAAATTTGAGTTCCATTATCATAACTTGGAATAAACCCATATATTCTGGCTACTACTTCACAAAGTTAATTAACCCAATTACAACCCACATATTTTGTATCACTATGTTGAGTGCTTTTGTAGATGTTAGCCTTGGGTATAATTTATTTCTTGATATGTTCATTTGATTGGTTTAAGATGGCAAATATATGAGCGAAAAAAATAGTCTCTAGTGATTATTTCCTCTACTAAGCAAGGCATCCACGTAACTTAGTTAATAGCACTTCATTCAGTGAAGATCACAACTCTGATGGAGGTGCTACACCTAGTGGTGAGGAACAACCTGAGTCCAGTGTCTTTCTCACTCGGGAGTAATACCAACACCTAATGACCTTAGTTCAATGATCCAATTCCACTACAACTGACAACACCAATGGCACACATTCTCTCAACCTTGTTCATTTATCTATTGTAAATAGCTCAATGACAAGTATGAGTCTTAATATTGAGTGGGTTCTCGACATGGGAGCCATTTACCATATTAGTTTTAGTAGGTCCAATTTTGTGTCCTTTCATGCAATTAAACCCATTTACGTTTCATTACCAAATGATGCTAGAGTGGTAGCTAAATTTTCTGGGACTGTTCATTTTTCACGTCACTCGACACTTTTCAATGTTCTGTACATTCCTCAATTTTCCCTCAACCTCATTTCTATTAGTAAATTGAGATCGCCCTTTCATTGTTACTTAGTATTTTCTAGTTCATTGTGTCACATTAAGCAGGTGAAGATCAAGAGGACGATTGGTACAGCTCAATAAAGGAACGAACTATACCACATGGTCACTCAAAGTTCTTCAGACGACCCTGCAACTGTTGAACTAAATAGGTCCATTTGTACCATTTCTACTTCTTTGTGTAAAGATTCTTCCCAAAGTTACCTATGGCATCTAAGACTAGGCCACGTTTCCAATAGTAGATTATAAGAAATTGCTTCTAAATTTCCTTTCATTCCTTATAATAAAATTGAGCCATGTGAAGTTTTTCAATTTGCAAGAAAAAAGAAACTTCCTCATTTTCTTAGTGAATCCAAAACAATTTTTTTTTTAAATTGATACATGTAGACATTTGGGGTCCTTTTTCAATTCCATCCATTCAAGGTTGTAAATAATTTTTAACAATAGTTTATGATTTTTTTAGGTTTACTTGGGTTTGCCTTATGAGACATAAAGGTGAAACAAGGCATAGCCTTCATAATTTTATTACAAGAATGGAAAATCAATTTGATAGAAGAGTCAAAATTCTTCTAAGACAATTATCTTATGTACAGTTCACCGTTAAGAATGTGTATTTATTTGTTTGATATTGTGGTCAAATAGTGTTGCGGCCAACTTGTGCACACATAAAATAAAATGTTCTAAAACTAATTATTATTGGTTTGTGGATAATGAAACATGAAAATGACCCAAAGGCCTATAGAATTCAAAGAAGAAAAACATGTATTCCTTATAGTCATTCCTACTACAGGAGTTGGTAAGGTCATAAAGACCAAAAAGTTGAACCATAGATTCCTTGATTCTTTGCAGATCCTAAAAAGAATTGGACCGATTGTCTACCAAATTGCTTTGCCACCTAGCTTGTCAAACCTTCATGATATCTTTCATGTTTCCCAGCTCTGGAAATATAATTCATATCCTTCAAATATTATAGAAACTGAATCAGTACAGTTAAAAGATGATTTAAGTTATGTAGTTAAACATGTAAGGATCTTGCATAGAGTAGTGAAAGAGCTTAGGGGGAAACAAATTCTTCTAGCGAAGGTGTTATAGGAAAGTGGTGACTCGGAAGAAGCTACATGGGAGCTTGAATCCAATATGATGTAGAACTATTCAGAACTTTTTGAATAAGGTAAACAAATTTTGAGAACAAAATTTTTAAAAGGGAGGAATAAATGTAACATCATCCATAACCTAATTGTCCTAATCAGAGTTATAGAAACTTAGTAACACTGGTAGGAATTATCTGTTAATTTAGGTAATTTTTTGAACTAGATTGAATATAATTCTATAACACTGAATACAATGAAATAATCAAAGTTTCTGCATAAGCACTTGATATAATGGAAATAAACATGGAGAATTTATTTTCTAGTTAAAAATAATTAATAAAAGTTGTGGTAAATTTTTGAGAAGCAATTGAACTAGTTTGGTATTTTTAAGGATACCGAAAAGGAATTAATGGAATAATAATGAAATAGTTAAGTATCTCAGAAAATTATGAAATTACATGGAGATGATAAGTAAGATATGGAGAATAATTTGATATAAAATACTAAATAAAATAAATATCGGTAAGCATATTGACTTAATCTTTCGGTTTAATTTAATTTTGGACCGAGTAATGAAGCTTAACTGATAAATAGCAGTATATGAAAGATTATGGAAAGAGAAACTCAAGGACTAAGATGAATTCTAAAATTTTCCATAATACTTATGGACATTTAAAAACTTAGCTTTAAAAAATTAAAGTATGCTTAACAGATACAAAAGTCTCAACATGATAAATTTTGGTCATTTTTGACCAAGTCTTTGCCGTTTCTTTATGTCTAGATTTGTCTAGACTTTTCTCATCCTTTCTCTCATTTTTTTGCACGGAAAAATAGAGGAGAAATAAGGCAAGAAATTGCAGCAGCACCATGAGGAAGAAAAAGGAAAAGAGAAGAGAGAAAAAAAAATAAAAACAAGAGAAAAAGCAATGAAGTTCAAGGGCTCAAGGCTAGGAGTAAAGGTAGGGGTTCTTCACCTTCATTTTACTCTTCATTCTCCATTATTTTTTAGCTAAGATCTAGTTCATAGAGCCATGAATGGTCACGGCCAGAACCATTAAATAGGAGGTGTTTTTTTTTTCTTTATCCTTTTTGTGCTGTTGTTTCTATCACTCTCTAGTTCTATTTCTTATATGATTTCTTGTGTAAAAGATTGTGATATTCATTGTATTTTGAAACCCTATGATTCACAGCTATGATGGGTTTTAGAGCTAGTTGTGTTCTTTTAAATTGTTCATCTATTTCTATTAATGTTTGTATTGAATTGTGATGTTGTATTGATGAAAAAATGGTTGGATTTTGGGGCTGAATTGTGTCACAGTTGTGTTGCCTTATGAAACCATACTTTTGGTGTTTTTGATGTGAGAAATTATGACTTGAATGGTGTTGAATGTTATGGTAGAATGTTGTCTATTGATGGCTAGAATTTTGAAGAATTTGTGCATAAAAATAATACTTGAATGATGCATGAAGGTCACGGCCATGTGGGTTATAGGAAGGAACCATGTTTGAATTTTATATGTTATATATCTCTAATCAAGGATTTAGTTATTGAAAATGAATAAAGGTACTTGTTCTTGTGATTTATTAACATGGTTGATGACTATGACATTTTTTATTAGGGTTGGAAAACCTAGAACATGGATTCTTACATTAAACATTTTGGATGTTCAATATTGCTCTTTGGATGTTCAATATTGTTCTAATTAGTTACATATAACCCTTGATATGTTGTAATGGCCATGTAGGCCTATGTATTACTCAAAGTTAAAGTACTTGAAATAGTGTCTGAATTATTATTGTTTGGGAATTTCTTGGAAAGAAATTATACTGTGAAGTTGATGAAAAGATATGAAATGAGATAAGATATGTATGAGTAGCCCTTTTATTTGGCCAATGATTGTTTTGGGAAAGGATCCTCATCCTAGGTTAGAATCGAAGTGTGAGAATGGACATTCCCTCCCTTCTAGAGTAGTTGAGGATGAGGATGGACATATCCTCACTCTTTACTCAAATTCTTTCTAGTTGTTATAGGTGATCCTATTTTGTTGATAGTGTGAGGATGGATGATACCCTCCTTATCTTAGTAGTTGAAGATGAACATTCCCTCTCTACTCATAACTCTAAGTTGAGGATGGACATTCACTTACTAGAGGTGACATGGGTTACTCATTATTCCTAGTAGTTTTATGTGACTAGTGAATCGTCATGAATAGATTGGAGTGTACCAACTTAAAAGTAGACTACTGCCAAGTGATTTAAATGAGCATTATGATGAAATTGGAAGTAATTGTTAAATTATGATACTTGTTTAAAAATATGTTTATGAAAATATTTATGGATGAAAATTGTGATGTTTTATAATAAATGTTTTAAGAAATTATTAAAAATTGAATTTCTGTTTCAAGAAGAGGAAGTACTGAATTTAACTTTTGTCATATTCCTACGTTATAAAATGAGTTTTAAAAATTATTTTTTCTCAAAATAGCTGAAAATATTATGATGTCACTGATTTTAATAGTATTACTGAGAATTCTTTGAATTATCACCCCTCCCCCTCTTTCCCTTCTTGTCTATTGCTGTTGTAGCTTATTTGAGTGGCGTTTGCAGGGAATGTCTAGTTGTGTGCTAGTTTGTTTGTTTCTTTGCCTAACTTATAAACTAAAAAAAGTTAATTTTATTATTTCCAAAAATATTAAATACACATGCCTTTTTAATCTTTTCTTTTCTCCTTAGATATTAAGAGGCTTGTTACACTGATTATTTTCAGTGAATTTAGTATTTCTTTACTCAAAATTGGAACTTCTTTTGTTCTTAGTTTTGGCATTGTGCCTCATCAATAAATCTGGGTTCGGCGCCTCATCAATAAATCTGGGTTCGGCGCCTCATCAATAATTGGCTGGTTTTGTTTAGATTTGCCATCTGCCACTGGCATTCTGCTTTTTATTTATTTATTTTTAATCCCACCATTGTCTTGAGAAGGTTTGAGAAAAATAATTTTGTTATTTGTACACTTTTTTTTAACGCTAAAATGTTACCCTTATTTGTAGTAAAAGAAGAAAGAATTATATTTTTCAATATTCATTCCATCTTTTTCTTTTTTAAAAACTGAAAGCATAAAATTTTAGTTTAAAAAAAGTATGCAAATAACATTTGTATTAAGAAAACGCGCACGAGTAGTTAATTTAGAGGCGACATGGATTCGGAGGCTTAATTCCCGTGTTTCCTAACTGAAGGGGCTGGCTTGGGTTCATGGGTTACCTCAAGTAGCTGATCAATCAATCATAGGCACTGACTAATAGTTGATTATATGGTCACTAGCTGGAGTACAAAGAGTTTTTACAATTTTTTTCAGTTTTCTTTTCCTTTTTGTTAAGTAGCAAGCAGCTGGTCAGTTGGTCGGGGGAATGATAAAGGTGTCAAATAAAGAATTAAACATTTGATATCAACATCACATTAAAGTCTTAAATATTTAATGCCGAAGTTAATTGAGCCCCAAATTGGTTAACTTGCTAATGCTCTATTTTACTTTGCAGTCTTGAGTAAACGTTGCGGGCCCATTTTCGATTATAATTTTATCTTTGACATTGATATGCTTCTAAAAAGGCCACCATCTAGCCGCTGTTTACAGTGAAATTTAGTTTAGATACATTTTAATAAATAAATATATATTATTAATTGACTGTGAGTTTAAAGTTATATAATAATTTTATTTTAATTTTTTTAAAAATAAATTGAAGATAAATAACAAAAATTTATAAAACTAAATGTAAGAAATTAAAGAAAAGAAGTGAAAGTTCATAAAAACTTTAAAATGTTGTAGAAAAATAAAGAAACTGGTGAATATTTTGTAAAAAATTAAAAATACAAAAAATATAAAGTGTAGAAAATTAAAGGAAAATAATAAAATAAAGTATGTAAAGAATGTAGTGAAATATAAAGAAATTTAAAGAATAAGACTTAAAATAAATGAATTTTTAAAAAAAAATTACATTAAAATAAATGACTTGAAATGAAAACAGAAGACATACTTAGATCAAATTTGTTAATCTATTCGAGTGAGATATTAGGATTGTACATCCAGCAACCAACTTCTTGTACATTATGAACACTAGTATTTATATGCAAATTATGAAAATAACTGACTCCTAAAAATTAGACACGTAAACGGTAATTATGCCACATACTTGGCTCTAATATTTTGCTCAACTGAGAGCAATTATGATTCCTTTCGACAAAAACCAACACCTGATTATTAACACTCGCGGCAGTCCAACACTGGAAAATTTCTTCAATATCAACATCCAGTTGTCGAAAGTTCTTTATCTTTTTTGTTCGTCAAATTAGAATTTGTAATTTTACCCTTAACAGATGCTCCCCAAAATTTTTCTTTCGACATTACTCGAAGAAAGATAAATTTTAATCTTTTATCTTCTAGTTCCAATTTGAATGCTAATATCTCACCAAAATCTTCTCGAAGGTATTTAAAGTTTTAATTTTCAAAAATCCAATAAAATCTTTAGTAAAATTCTCGAAAGCCACAACTAAAATCATCATGTCATGCATTAAATAGTCGTTTCTCAATACATAAGGATCATAATTACCCCTATCTAAAAAATAGCTTCTTAAATTAGCAAAATCATGCGTCTTTTCACTCCCTTCTCTACTGTTTATCGTCCTCAACCTCACTTTCGCGTCTCTTCTGCAACCTTCGCTTTCTGTAATGGCTTCTTACTCTCAATCTCCTAATGAACCTTCAGTAGATTTGGGCAACCACCCTATTGTACAAGACCCAATTATGGAGAAATCTAAACTATAGAACCTCTCTAAGGTAATTCTTCCTATCAAAGACTCTTCGCTCTCTTTAGATCCTCTAGCTGCATTCTTGAGCCCAGTTCTACCCAAAACATTCATCACCGATGAAATACATAGCTTTTTCCCTTATAAAAATCCCCAAGAAGCTATCTTGGTTTCTTTTCCTTCCATTCCTATCAGTTATTTCAACAAATCTGATAGGCTTTTCAGAACCCCTCTTGTCCAAATCAATGGGCATCTTGATTGGCTTAATAGAGTTCAAGCCTCTAAAGAAGTTTCATGGAGGAACATAGGTATCTTTGACTTCATTCAACTCTCTCGTTACCCCATAAAAAAGGATTTTTGTATGTTGGGTGCGTCGTTTTTCTTTTGAAATAAAACTACAAATTCTTTTCAGTTCCCTTATGGCATGATGGGACCTATGTTCTTTGACGTAGCTGCCATAATTAGTCTTCGACTAGATGGAGAAATCATAACTCCTGTCCTCTAACCTTTGAATACTATTGATGTTTATACAAATGCCCCAACTTCTTTTTCAAACCTTATTAGTTTCTACTTTATAGAAACATGCCCTGTATTCGACGAAGAACATGTGGCTTTTCTTCTTCTTTGGTTGTCGACCTATGCTTTGTGTACGAAGTTCGTTCAAGTGTCCAAGTCTTATCTTCAACTTGCCAATTTTCTCCATGAAGGTTGAAAGTTGGCTCTCAGCCAATTCCTCCTTGCCAATCTTTACCTTAGCATTGGCGACATTGTTCAAAGCATGCAGGTTCAAATAAAGAAAACTAATATTGGTGGCCTAATATGGCTACTTTAGCTTGGGTTAAATGCCATCTTAGGAGATTATCTAGTCGACATTTTACCTCCGACAGTTTCTCCTGCTACCTATTGCACAAAGCTTTGTCATGTCAAACATGAAAAAATCTATAAACAAAACTTAGAGAATTTCATGCATTTCTTTGGCATTTTTCATTCCATCTCTTTTAATACTGAAGACATCTTTGCTGACCGTTCCCTTGTTCATGAATGGTTTACTCAACCACTAATTTCCAATGATCCTTTTATTCAAGTAGACAATATTTCTATCTGGTCTAATTTTCTTTGTCGACAAATCCTAGTTGTTGGCCTCCCCAGTTCAACAGATAAATCCTTAGAGTTGCATCTGCCAAACATGGTAGCTCGACAATTAGGATTCTGTTAGGCCATTCTAGCACTATTCTCTCCAAAAGCCAAAGAACACCTCATTAATGGCCACTTACTAAATATGGCAGACCTTGTATGTGTGGCTATGAAGAATAAGAGGCACAAGAAACATTTCTTGATTTCTGTATTTACTCCTTATAGGGGGTTACCAAAGATTTTGTCGAATGGTGGACTAAATATTATAGTCCTTACTATGTCGATATTGAGGATTGTTGAAGTTGTATTATTGAAACCCTTATTACTATGCAGGATCAAGAACCTTCAACAAAAACCAAAGGTAAGCATATTCAAGATATTAGGGCTTTTGAAAAGTACTACAAGATCAAATGGGACTTTAGGTATCCTGGCTTAATTGTTCGACACTGCAAAGAAGTCATGGCTAAACTAAAGCAAGTGCACAAGGAAAAATGCTCTGCTAATTTCCTTGTAGTTTACATAAAAAAATCCTTTGGCACGACTTGAACTTTTTCAAGTTCCTTTTCCAAAATCAGTGCCTCTTCCTTGTGCTCCTTTTGGTTTGTCCAGCGAATTCCTGAGTAAACCTACCATGGCTAGTAACTTTTTTATTTTTTATAGAATTTGTTCTGCAAGTAACATCTTTCTTACAAGAACTCTAGAAGTTAATTTTACCCATCGGTCTACCCTGTCGCATGAACAATTCGCTAAGGATACCCGAATCATCACTAAGATACCCAAAGGTATTTCTTTTTATATTCTGTCGTTTAATTCTTATCCCATTTACTAATTATTATTCTGTTCTCGCAGCAATGCCATTAAAGAGACCTTTGGAGTATAAACAGCCACAAGAAGGGGAAGAGGAAGAAGAGGAAGAGGAAGAGGAAGAGAAGAAGAGGAAGAGGAAGAGAAGAAGAGAGAAGAAGAAGAAGAAGAAGAAGAAGAAGAAGAAGAAGAAGAAGAAGAAGAAGAAGAAGAAGAAGAAGAAGAAGAAGCTTCCTCCTTAAAAAAGAAAAAAGAAAAAGGTAAGAAAATCCAGAATCCTCCTATTCCCAAAGCTCCAAAGGCCAAGACAACAAAAACAACTTCAACAAAAGGTCATGCTAAACACAAAGCTGCTGCTAAACCTTCAAAAACAAAAACTCCCAAGGTATCTTTTGTGACCAAAATTTAGAACTTAGTCTTAAACTTTATTGAAACTAAATCTTGTGTCGAATATAGATTGGTGATTCCACTTCCATCTCTTCCATTGAACTTATTAAGTCTTCAAATCCATCTTCTGAGAACCCTTTAAAGGTATGTCTTCCGTTACGTCCTCTTTTATGTCTCTTGGTAAAATCTCACCTCTTTTTACCTTTATAGAAGAAAAAGAAAAAGACTCAATCTTCAAGTTCCAGCTTGAAACCCACTGCTGAAACTTAGGACATAAGCCACCTCAATCTCATCCAAGGTAAATTTTAGTCAATATAATTCTTTTCTTCAAATACTTGAGACTTGGATTCCATTCAAAGTTTGATTTCTCTCCCATTTCAGGACCCAGAAACTGAACAAACTAATGAAAATCCTTTAGGGCCCAATGTCGAATTAAATACTGAAAAACAAATTCGACAATCTTCTGAGGTAAAATACTTTGAATTTTAACTGTAATTTCTCATGATTTTATTTGTTCTAATATTTCCTTTGTTTGTCTATAGAAATTGACAAATCTTGTTGTACCCGATAGTCCTGCTAGGCAGGATAATGAGAATCTTTTTTCGAAGGTTCAAACTTCTTCGACTCCTGCAATACCTGTTATCTCTCTGCCTCTTCCGATAGAAATTCAAACTCAAACCCCTTCGGGCACTGAGAGTCCTTCTCAGGCAAATAAAGGCAATCCTGTCTAAATCTTCATAGACGATTTTGACATGGACACCCTTATAGCTAAAAATGCACCTATTAATCCACCTCCACCTTCTTCAACAAATTTAATTGTTGTAGGACCAGAAAGTGTTGAAGAAATAGAAGTGGATTTAGATGAACTAATAACCATGTTGTCGAGTAGTCACAAAAGCTCTCCATAGTCAGCTCCCTTTACTACTCAGCATGGACAATATTCTAGTGACTCTTACGTCACCGGACTATTGACTAAGCTGAAAAATGTCTTCACTTATTCTTTTGAACACTTGAATTCTTATCAACCCTATCGAGAAAGGATGATGGCCATTGTGACAGAATTGGAACCCCTCTCTCAACAGCTGCCAATAGCCAGTCAAGCTCTTCCTATGTCTATCAAAGATTTCCTCTAAAATTTATCATAAAAAATGCCCACTATCTATCGAGTCATTCCTGCTTATGACAAAGAAGTTCACGAAAAGGCCAAGATCTTGAAGCAGTTGACCGATACGAAGAACAAGATTGCTAAATTAAAAGATTATCTCATCAAAGGAAAAAATAAGGAGGCAAAACTAGACCAAGAGAATGAAGATTTGGAGAAAAAACTTGAAGAGACTCGATGTCAGAAGCAAAAGCTTAACATTGTATTACAATAAGGGACTGTGATAACTTTACAAAATATAGTTATTTGTGCTCTATATCTGTAGTTAATAGATTGCTTAGTTCTTGTATTTATGCATATTTGAAAGGTTTTAGGCTTAGATTTGTCAAATGCAATTTGGACACCTTCCTATATGATCTTGAGCAAATTGTGCATATTCTTAAGTGATTAAGTGAATTTATAACTTATATTTGATTTGGTGATTTCTCTAATGTAGGATGGGCTCAAAAGAGATGAATTGATGCAACCCAAGATCTAACATTGGAGGATAAAACTAAAGAAGCATTCCAGCATAGCATGTCGCAGTGCAAGGAAGTGCACGTCACGACATGAGCGCATCACCTGCTTCTAGTACTTACATTCGAGTCATGGACACCGCGGCGCTGGGTAATGCACTCCGCGACGTGATGCGCCTCACCTGTTGTTAGTACTTATACCCGAAGCATACGCGTCGTGACGTAAGAAAGTGCACACCAAGATGTGACGCGCAGAACTGAGCCTATAAATAGATTTTTATTAGATTTTTAGGGGATAGCCATTTAGGGTTAGGAAAACTGCTGCTTTGTCCTTCATTTCTGGGCAGATTAGAGGCCAAGAGAGCCAATGTTAGAGGCTATCTTCCTCATGGAGGGAGATTCAAGTATCAATGACAACATCCATAAGTCTTTCCTCTTTTCTCCCTTTTCTCTCTTCTCTTCCTCATTGCTTGAACATGAATTTTTGATGTATATTTTCATGTTCAATGTTTAGCCAAAGCTGTATTTAAGAAACTCTTTGGATCCTTTTGTGATATAAATGATTTTGCCTCTTCTCTGAGTTTATATATATGCTTGATTTTGTTCAATCATATTGTGCTTAATGCTCTTGAGTGCTTGATCAACATTTAAGTGATTTGTTAAAATTTGATGACCCTAGACATAGGGATTTGGATTTAAGATTATATGTATGGTTGATGCATGTTCGATTCCATTCCAATGGTAGGATGAGTTGATTCGCTAATGTGATAGATATATACCTCTTAGTCATGCATAGCGTGTGTTTGAGAATAGATCTTAATGAGTAGAGTTTGCGCTAATTCTCATAAAAACATAGTGGATTAGGTAAATAAAGTCATGGTTGATTGACCCTTAGACATAGGCTTTCAACTAAAGTCGATTCTCAAGCTAACCTAATCATTGTATTCATATTTATGAAAAGGATTGTATGTTGTTGATGAAATAAAGGGCGAAGAAGGATTTCCCTAAACTCTAGTCATTATCTTTATTGCTTTCTAGTCTTTAGTTTATATCCCATTTCTCTAATTTTATGTTCTTGAATAGAATTACTTAAACTATCGATTAATAATTAGCATTAAAAGTAAATTTATCCTCGTGGGAACGATATCTTACTCATCATTTTTATTACTTGAACAACCTGTGCACTTGTGGTACACAAAAGGTCTAAACAAGTTTTTGGCGTCGTTGCTGATCTGTCAATTATTTCTATATCTTGAGTGTCTTATGTTTAATCTAGTTGGACTTCATATATGTTTAATTGTTAACTTTTAGTTAAGTTTATGGATATGAAGTTTAATCAGATTTTTATTGTGAAACTATGCTTAAGTATGTTTATAAGCACTCATAATTGTATTATGTTTTTCAGGAGATCAATATCACCCCTAGAAGCAAAGAAAGAGGAATTTAAAGAAAGTAAGTGACATGGCCCGTGTCACATGACACGGGGTGGGTCGTGTCCTTCTCTAGATTTTCAACATGGACCTGATAAACAACACGACCTGTGTCATTTAACATGGGGTGGGCCGTGTTTCTCTCTGACTTGCAAAACACTTGAATTTGTGTTACCGGAACTTAACACGGGGTAGGCCGTGTCAAACGACACGGCCCGTGTCGTCGCATCATAATATTAGATACGAATTTTAATGATGTGCTAGGTCTCAAAAGTTATAAATAGGGTTGCCTAAGGTCCTAAAAAGGAGAGTCTGGACTGGGAAACTGCCAAGAGGCTGAGGAGAAGACCAAGAACAAGGGAGAAGGAGATTGGATCGAAGATTGGAGTCTTGGGTTCAAACAATTGAAGATCAATCATCCCCAACCTTTGGAAACTAGTTTGATCTTTAGTTTTCTTCTGCACTTCTATTCTTGACAATGTTGTTCTTCTATTATTCTTTTGGTTTTGAATTTGTCATGTGTAGCTAGTTTTCTTATATGGTTAAGGGAAGATGAAACCCTAGCTTTGATTATGTGATTCTTGCATATTTCCTTATATCAATATAATTGTGTTTTAATTCATATGTTTCTGTTCTTAATTTGGTATAAAGGTTTTTATACTCTTTGCCAATTTCGAAAGTGGTAAAACTAGGATGGTTATGCATGGTTGCGGTGATAAAACTAGTGAAACATATGATCTAAGTAATTTAATCCCGGTGTGTGATTAGATCTTAGTGTGATTGGTTTTCTAATTCTTAATGCAATCATTAGGTAGGTATAAGAGTGGTTGCTTTATAAATAACTAATAGTTAGGGTTTGATTTCAGTGGTTCCTGAATTAAGCAAAACATAAGGAAAACAAGGGATTTATCTCACAATCACATAAAAACATAATTGACCATGTTGGTATAAAGAGTATGTAAGTTAGCATAATCATATAAATCTAGTGGTGGATTCCATCTCTTAACCAATTTCTTTAACTTGATAATTCAATTTGTGTTTACTGTTTTGGTTTAAGTTTAATCTCCTTTGTTAGTCTTAATTAACAAAAACCCCCTTTTAATTTTATTGTTTATTTTTCATCAGAGTTTAATTTAGGAATTGGATTGATAGTGTCAATTGAATTAGTTCTTTGTGGATCGACCCTTGCTTACTACAACTGGTTGCAAGATTTTTATGTTTTTGGTGGAATTTGGCAACTGTTTTTGATATAATTATTAATCGTATTCCACACCACATCAAAATTGGTGCAAATACCCCCACACTTAGCCTTTTGCACTCTTGGGCAAAACATAAGACCAAATTAGGGAACAAGGAAAAACAAAACAAATTCAAAAGCTTAAAAAAAAACTTAATTTCCAATGATATTCAAGAAAGACTAAAGATTGTAAGCAAGAAGAGCAAGAAAAGATTCAATGGGTCAAAACATTCAAGAGATAGCAAATCTTCACATCTCAAACTAACAAGCAAGGTATCTTCAATTTGAAAAGCATGAATCAAGAATGATAGATCCTCACAAGATACACTCTCAATGTCTCAAGTGTTTACAAGGTAAGGATCTCACTCAATTCAGCCTATGAAAAATGCACTACCATAAGCTTGCTTATCTTCTACTTCTCCACTACTCAAACACATGCACACACAAATCAAGAGGACTTTATTCAAGGTTGTAATGGGGCCAAGGTAAGGGAAGGAAATAATATGAATTTGGCAAGATAAATACTAAAGAGAATAAAGGAATATTTGGGAGGAACTCAAATGACAAGTAACAAGCATGAAATTTTTCTCCCAATTCTATATAATGCACATTCTCTTCACATATTCCTTTCTTTTTTCTTTCTTTCCTTTTACAACCTTTCTTGCATTGATTCTTTTTCTTTGTATTTTTTTTCAACCAACACTTTGCATATTGTACATCAATTTGCACAATGATGGGATATAATTATATTTAAAAGTTTCAAACCTAAGTGTAGGTTGTCTCAAGTAATAAATTCTCGGGAACCCGAGGTCGATCCACAGGAAATTGATGAAGAAAAACTAATTAATTGAAGTAAAAAGAAGAAGTGTCACAAAATTAAAGATGATATGAGTTGTTCACAAATAAAAAGGATTTGCTTGGGTTAGGAGATCCACTCTTGGTAATAAATTAAAAACAAGATTATTTCGTTTTATAACTCAATTGAAATCATGCATAATGAAGATTCCAATCGAAAGATTTAACATTCAAAGTTCAATCATGTAATCATATTATGGTTCCAATAATTATCTACTAATACTTGTAAATCGTCAAAAGTATCCAATGTGCCAATCCTATTGTCTACAATGGATCAAGATATTCATTATACAAGAAGAGTTTTTAAATTAATTGGAAACAACATACAACACATATTATATTTGTTTAATAATATATCATTTAAGTACAAGAAAGAAATTAATCTAACTTTAATTTATTACCAAGAGCTTCACCTTTTTACCCAAGCAAGATGAAGATTAGTTACACATGAGAAAAAAGAAAAGGAAAAAGGAAAGAACGCAGCGAAATTCTCCTCCTCCCGAACGCTGCAACGCCTTTAGAATTTGATTGCCTATTTATAGGCAAATTTGCTACAGGAGCTATAGTGCTACAGTGATGCTACAGTGACGTTACATGATGCTGCAGTGCTACAGTGATGCTATAGTGACAATTTGATGACATCATCCATGACATCATCCATGACATCATCCATGACATCATCCATCAAGTATTTTTTTTTTTTACAAATCTTCTATGCAATCACCTCCATTCTTCGATCCTTTGCCTTTACCTAACAAAAATACATAGAAACACATAATTACAACACAATTTAAAATACTAAAACTATAACAAAACTCAAGAACAAACTCAATTAAAAAGATTAAAAAGAATGAAAAACACACACAATGAACCGTAAAAATTATAAGTTTTGCAGGTTCATCACACCCCCACACTTGAGCTTTTGCACTCCTGGGCAAAATATATAAGACCAAAGCTAGGAAATGACACTGAACTAAAAAAACTAAAAACTCTAAAAGATTTAATGAAACAAGAAGAATAACTAGTCATTCAAGGGAACAAAGCATTTTTTTTAATATTTCTTCACATCTCAAACCATTAAGCAAGGAAACTTCAGTTAAAAAGAACGAATCAAGAATGAAAGATCCTCACAGGATTTACTCTCAATCCCTCTAGTGTTTAAAATGGTAGATATTTCACTCAATTCAACCCATGAAAAATTGCACTACCATAAGCTTGTTTATCTTCTACTTCTCCACTACTCAGAACACATGCACACAAAAATCAAGAGGACTTTATTCAAGGTTGTAACAGGGTCATGGTAAAGGAAAATGGATAATATGGACATAAGAAGATAAATACTAAAGAGAATAAAAGAGCATTATGGTACAGTTAGAGTGGAAAAGATATTTGAGAACATTCATCAATAAGGACAATGACCAATATTTAACGAATGTTTTGTTGAAGATCAATCCCAAATTGATGAGTTGAATTCATTGTTAGGCATAAATCTTCTCCGTCTCTTCCTGTTGTTTCCAAGCATCCATCTTTATTCTAGATATGTTTATGTCACATAGTGTATCAGATGGTCAGCTCTTTCTTTCTTTTCTTTTTCTTCTATTTCATTTTTTTTCTTTTTTTTTACACACACACACCCCCACACTTGTTTAAGAACAAAGTCAATGCTCTCTTATTCCCTAAAGTCAGGTAAAAACATATTCCTTTTTTTTTTCTAAAGACACGTAATAAGCTAAAAACAAGAACTGACCAAATAAGCTCAAAGGGGTTACACAAGGAAAAATATACAAAGATGGCTATTTGGTCAAAGTAGCTATTTTAAAATGCCTCAATCATATTTAAGTATGCATGTGAAAATGTAGCCTTAAAAAGAATCAAAGCAAGTTCTAGAGTAACAATTTCATGAGTGAAAATCACACAAGAAAGAAGAGAATGGTACAAATGTTCAATCCATTCATCAATAGGCTCAAAATCTCACAAGACATGTTTCTATCATTCTCAATTCACCAATTTAACATTCAAATCTAAGCATGTGATTTTTAAGAAAGAAGAAAATTTATGCTATGACCCAAGATATACTTTTTGCTACTTCTAAAACCATTTTTTTTTCTCAACTATGATGCGTTTCAAGAGTAAAATTACCTTAAGGGAAAACTTTTCTCCTCAGAAGTAAAATTACTCCTTACTTGGCCAATATTAATTGGTTTAGCAAGTTCATAAAAATCATATCATGCTTCCCAAATTTTTTTTATTATTTTTAAAAACTATCCTTCCCCCCCAACTAGATCACAACATTGTCCGCAATGTTAAAATATAGATGAGTAAAGGATAGAAGATATTACCTGCTAGAGAAATCTAATACAAATTAAAACAGAAACAAAGGACGCTAAATAAAATCAAACCCATTAAAGATGAAGTGTTAGATCGGGCTTTCTTTTCTTACTGCTTTCCTCGCTGCTTCTTGATGACCAATCTATTTGAGTTAGGACTTTCAAACCCCTGTTTTTACATTTTCTGTTTATTTTATGTTTTTTTCTTTATTTATTAATGTTTAGTTCTAATATAGTTGTTATTTTGACAAGCTCATGTACCCTATAGACCATGAACAACAAGGACACATCTTCATTTTAGTTTAGGGGAGTATCATTACATATTTTTTCTATTTTAATGCTTAATGTATAACATATTTTGATATTTAAAGTATACAGTTGTGATAGTCATCATACTATCATCATTATATCTTGCTTTGGCTATTACTGATGCGTTGTTGATACAAATTTTCAATTTTCAATATTCTACACATGATGTTATGCATGCTTGAATTGAAAAGGACGAATCTTTTGAATGCATGTTATTGCCACTTACTAATGTATGATGGTTGTCCAATGAAAAATATAGATGCGATTTAACCTCAATTCTTTTGTGAATCCATATGCGATCTTTGAAGCATGTTCAAGCAATATAGTTTGTTTTTATGCATGATGTGTTTTTCACTTATATGTTCATGTAACTTTGAAAGGATGTGAATGCTTATCTAGAGAATGTTTATGTTTTGTACATGTGGAAGTTTTATACTATCCTTGAAGTTATTTTGCAACTTTCTTGAAGTAAAATCCTAGATTGTGCATGATTGAAGAAATGATTAGGGTATTGTTTGGACCGATTAAGCCTAAAAAGCTTACTTTTACATGATTATATCCATAGGTCCCCTTTTGAAGCTTTACAAATGTTTAGCCTTATATGTTTTTCATCACCCTCATCTTCCCTACCATATAACCCGTCATATGCATGCGAAAGTATTGCATTCTTTTCCTTCCCATCATTATTTGTTAAGTGCATAATGTGTTATTTCTTCACTTGAGTCCAATGAGTAAGGTATTTATGTTTATGTCAATATAGAAGTGGCTTGAAAGAACCAGATGCACCAAAAAGAAATTGGTTTAGAAAGAGAAAAAAAAATCAAAATAAAAAAAAAGAAAAAAATAAAAAGCAAAAATGCATTAAATGGTTCTGGAGAGTCTTATTAGTTTATTTTGTATACCCTTGTTGTATCATTTAGTGACTCAAGTCTTGAAATCACATGTTATGTTTTTCAATATTTGTGTTGTATCTTTTCCCCTTTGATCTTCACCTCATAATCTTGGCTTTACATTATAAACTATTGAAGACCCTTTTGATCCTTAATTGTATGTGATTTACATTAGTGGAGAGAGAGTGAGATTACAATTTTGTGGATTCTTTGATTTGCATCCATGTGTATGCTCAAAAATATATCCGGAAGAGTATGATTTGAAAAGATAAGTTTAGCTTACATGTTTGTAGGAGATGTGATTTGCATGGTAGGAAGCTTGATTATTGGTATGATAAGGATTGTGTATGTATTGAGCTTAATTGTGAGGTATAAGCATTATTTGAGGGCTGATACAATCAGTGTGCACTAGTTGTAGTTAAAAGAAAATTGAAATTATCATATATGTGGAATGCATATGAGCATGATTAGTTAATGTAAGTTTACTTAATCATACTTTATTTTGCTCGAGGACTAGCAAAAACTTAGGCTTTGCGGTGTGATAACTTCACAAAATGTAGTTATTTGTACCCTATATCTGTAGTTCATAGATTGCTTAATCCTTGTATTTATGCATATTTGAAAGGTTTTAGGCTTAGATTTATCAAATGCAATTTGGACACCTTCCTATATGATCTTGAGCAAATTGTGCATATTTACTAATGTAGGATGGGCTCAAAAGAGATGAATTGATACAAGTCAAAGCCAAGACCCAACATTAGAGCATAAAACTAAGGAAGCATTCCAGCATAGCACGTCGCGACGCAAGGAAGTGCACGTCACGACATGAGCGCATCACCTGCGGCCAGTACTTACATCCGAGTCATGGACGCCATAGCGATGGGTAATGCATGCCATGGCATGATGTGCCTCACCTGCTATCAGTACTTATACCCAAGGCATGCGCACCGCGGCATAAGGAAGTGCACATCACAGCGTGATGCGCAGAACTGAGCCTTCAAATAAATTTTTACTAGATTTTTAGAGGATGACCATTTAGGGTTAGAGAAGCTGCAGTTTTGTCCTTCATTTCTGGGCAAATTGGAGGCCAAGGGAGCCAACGTTGGAGGCTATCTTCCTCATAGAGGGAGATTCAAGCATCAATGACAACATCCATAAGCCTTTCTCATTTCTCCCTTTCTATCTTCTCTTCTTCATTGCTTGAACATGATTTTTTTATGTATATTTTCATGTTCAATGTTTAGCCAAAGCTGTATTTAGGGAACTCTTTGAATCCTTTTATGATATTAATCCTCTTCTCTGAGTTTATATGTATGCTTAGTTTTGTTCAATCATATTGTGCTTAATGCTCTTGAGTGCCTGATCAACATTTAAGTGATTTTTTAAAATCTGATGAGCATAGATATAGTGATTTGGATTTGAGATCATATGTATGGTTAATGCATGTTCGATTCCATTCTAATAGCGGGACAAGTTGATTTGCTAATGAGATAGAAATATACCTCTTAGTCATGCATAACATGTATTTGAGAATAGATCTTAATGTGTAGAGTTTGCGCTAGTTCTCATGGAAACATAGTAGATTAAGTAAATGAAGCCATGGTTGATTGACCCCTAGACATAGGCTTTTAACTAAAGTAGATTCTTAAGCTAACCTAATCATTACATTAATATTTATGAAGAGGATTGCATGTTGTTGGTTGAAATAAAGGGTGAAGAAAGATTTCCCTAACCTCTTGTCATTATCTTTATTATTTTCTAGTCTTTAGTTTATATCCTCTTTTTTTATATTCTTGAATAGAATTACTTAAACTATCGGTTAATAATTGGCATTGGAAGTAAACTTATCCTCGTGGGAACGATATCTTACTCATCATTTTTATTACTTGAACGACCCGTACACTTGCGGTACACAAAAGGTCTAAATAGACTACTAAGCAACAGAGCATTGTCAACAACACCAAACAATGGGCTATCGAAACCAAAGCAATGTTAGCGAAGATAAACTCCCTTGAAGTAGAATATCACGCAGCTTGCGCTGACAAATAATTATTGGAAGATACTTGGGAAGTTTTTACAAAAAGCTTAGATGTATCTTCTCTTCCCCCTTAGTTAATTGTCAGTTTATTTTTTCTGTTAGGTTCTGACAACTTATTCAAGTTGTAATGTTACTTTTATTGACTTTTGTTTGACAATATAACTTATAATTGTCAAATATATGAATGAATTTTATTTTTTATCATTCTTTGTCAATCTTTACTTCACACTTTGTCAGCCTATATAGCTTCAAATATTTGCCATTAATAGACTTAATTCTTAAACCTGAATTAATTTCGACAAGTGCATAAACATTTCTAGAAAATACTTGAGTAACTTTGAATAGTCCTTCCCATTTTTTAGACCACTTCCCATACTCTCGACAACTCCTATCCATGGGCAAAATCACCTTTCAAACCAAGTCGTCAACCTTAAAAGACTTGTACTTAACTCGACTGTCATAAAATTTAGCGATTCTTTCTTTTTGTCGAATCATGTTTTCTAAAGCAATTAATCCCTCATCACTTAATTCGTTTAATTCATCAAACATCAACTCCCAGTAATGTTCAACCGGTAACTCAACTTGTTTTTGAATACAAACTGATTGAAGATTAATCTCAACTGGTCACACCGTATCATGACCATAAACTAACTTATATGGTGAAGTGTCTATCGATTCCCTTGGTGAATTTCTATATGCCCATAGAATTTGGTTAAGGGTATTATGTGATATGTGTGAAACAACATCATATTTTGGTCATGTTTTGCATACATTTTTATGCATTTTACGTATTTTAGTTTCCCTTTTATTTGTTTTTCCTTTAATTCGGATAACTGTTGTATTTGTGGTGTTGTTGTGCAGGATTGAGACTAAATCGACTTAGAAAAAGGTGGAAAGCTTGCATAATTGAAGTTGAAGCTTAAAAGATAGCAATTTGGGACAAAATGATCATTCTAGAAGCATCCACGGCCTACCCGTGGAATTTTCCATGGCCATGGATCGAGCAGCTGTGTAAAGAAGCAAAAGGATTTTTCCAAAGAGTTCTATGGCCTGGCCGTGGAATTTCCCACGGCCTTGGAATTCAAGAGCATGTCCAGAATACATATTCCAGATAGACCCATGGCCTACCCGTGGAATTTCCCACGGTCGTGGATCGTAGTCTGAGACAATTTTTAATTTCGTTTTTATTTCTTTTTATGGGCTTAGACCAAGTTAGACCCTAGGAGTATTTATAGATGTTCTGAATACAATTTTAGGGTGGAAATTTTTGTTTGAAGGAGGCACATTTGGAGGCTTTAGATCTTTATCTTCCTCTTCTCTTCTTTCATTGCTACTATTTTGGATGTTCTTTATTATGTTTTCTTGTTTCTTCTTCTCTATATCTGAATTGTTTCTTTTGTTTCAAGGATTAGGCAATGCCCTTTGATACATTAATGATGATTAATTGACTTGGTTTACCCTTTTTATTAATCTTGAATGTTCTTTGATTCAATCATTATTGCGCTTATTCTTGTGGATTTGCTGACCACATATTTGCATCTCATAGATATTTAGGGACGTACTGAGTGGTGAACCTAGGTGTTGGAACCGTAAGAATTTAACTTAAGATTTAAATTACGAGAGTAGGTTTAGCCTTTCGAGGATTTAATGAATTACTATAAAGCGTAATGGGCTCAATTTAAATTCAATTACCACGAGAGTAGGAATTGGTTTAATTGGGCACGACTCTTATCTCTTGAGAAAGAACATTAATTAATTTAGGGAAATTCACCTTTAATTGAATTTGAATCTTAATAAAAGGGTTGTCAATTAGGATTTGTCTTGTATCATTGTGGTTACCCCCAATCCTAGAAGCTTTCTTGAATTTGAAAACCTTTCTTAACAACTTGCTATTTTTTTGTTCTTAACTTTTCACTTTAATATTTATTTATTTAATTGCTTGGTTACTACGTTCTTATCACTCAACAATTATATTCCCTTTATTTAATTTAATTGAATTAATTAATTAATTGGTATTCATAAATATAATCCATGTAGATTCGATCTTTTTATTACTTGACGACGAAACCGTACACTTGTGGATTTCACACAACAAGTTTTTGGCGTTGTTGCCGGAGAGTGTGTTTTTCTTGAATATCAGTTTAATCCTTAATTTAATTATTTTAAACCTTTTTCTTTAATTTATATTCTTACTTTCTTGTTTTCTCTTTGACTCTTTACAGGTAATTTCTCTTGTTTATGCGAAGTACTAGACATTCCGGGACTCTTATTGAAGCAGATCCTAAAATTGAAAGAACTTTTCGTAGAAGGAGAAGATAATGAAGGCAAAGAGCGAGAGAAATACTTGAACAAACACCTATCATGGTTGAACCTATGGATAATAAATCGCTAAAAGAATATGCAGCCCCAAATGCTCGGGGTTTACGATCTGGAATTGCGCGGCCAACCATTGAAGCTAGACAGTTCACTATACCACCTGCCCTACTCTCTATGATAAGGCAGAACCAATTTGGAGGATTGCCATCAGAGGGCCTGACTGATCATGTGGATATGTTCTTAGAGTTCTGTGAGAGCCTCAAGATTAAAGGTGCCTATGTTGATGCTATTCGCCTTCGCCTATTTCCATTATCACTAAGAGATAAAGGTAGAGCTTGGTTAAAGTTTGTTCCAGCTGAAACAATCACTACTTGGGACCAATTGGAGCAAGCTTTATTGGACAAATTCTTCCCACTTTCCAAAGCTACTCATCTTAGGATCCAAATCACAAGCTTCATTCAGAAAAATAGAGAGTCATTGTCGGAAGCTTAGGACAGATATAAGGCTTTGTTGGAGGCCTGCCCACATCATGGGTCAGAAAAATGGTTTATTATCCACACCTTCTGTAATGGTTTAGAATATTCTTCGAAGATGTCTCTTGACTCCGCAATTGGTGGAGCTTTGATGAACATAAGGCTAACAGAAGCATACGATATCATTGAGCGTGTTGTTGCAAATCATCACCAATGGGCAAATGAAAGAGGGCATAACCCGAGAAAACTCTTGGGAGGTAAGTTTGAGGTAGACGGTGTTGATTTGATTATGTCAAAATTTGATTCTTTGAAAAAATGTTTTGACATGCTTGAAAAAGCTCATATTAATGCCATAAGTGCTTCTAACAATTTTTGTGAGATTTGTGGAGCACAAGGACACGTGGGTGCCGATTGCCAAGTTGGAATTGGCTCCTCACAAGGTGCACCAATGGAGCAAGTGGAATCATGCCATAATTTTCATGACTTCAACCAAAAGGGGAGGAATGATCCATATTCTTAAACTTACAACCTCAGTTGGAAGTTACATCCTAACTTCTCCTATCGCAATAGTCAATACCAAGCTGGGCAAGGTAATGCTAAACCCTCTTCTGGATTCCAACAGATACAAAAATCTAGACTTGAGTCTCTTCTTGAGAATTTTGTTAAGAGTCAATCTAAGCAAAATGAGGAGTTTAGGCAACATAGGTAAATTATGACTGAGGCCTTTAGAGAGTTGTCAGCTAAGGCTGACAATTTGGGCATTTATAATAAGATGTTAGAAACTCAGATTGCCCAACAAGCAGCCACTTCACATAGGCAACAGGGTAAGTTCCCTGGTCAACCTAAAATAAATCCAGGCAATAAACATTGCAAGGCTGTTAGTTTGAGAAGTGGTAAGAAATTAAAGATCCCAAGGGTAGGGGGAGAGTGACAAAGATGAGGGAAATGAGGAAAAAGAGACTAAGACACAGCCCTTAGAAGAGGAGGAAACTAATGAGAAGGTGTCAAAGTATGTACCCCATGAACCATACTAACCCCCAGTGTCTTTCCCTCAAAGATTGGCTAAGGCCAAGTTAGATTGGCAATTTGGGAAATTCCTAGAGGTCCTTAAGAAATTATACATTAATGTACCCTTTACTGAGGCGTTGCAACAAATGCCTATCTATGCTAAATTTCTTAAGGACATTTTGTCTAATAAGAGAAAGTTAGAGGAATATGAGACAGTAGCTTTAACTGAGGAGTGCAGCGCTTTAATTCAAAATAAATTGCCTCCTAAGCTTAAAGATCCAAGTAGCTTCTCTATTCCTTGTTTAATTGGTAACACAAATTTTGATAAAGTTTTGTGTGATTTAGGGACTAGTATTAGTCTTATGTCCCTTTTTGTATGTAAGAAGTTGGAGGTGGGTGAGCTAAAACCCACAACTATCTCACTTCAGTTAGCAGATTGGTCCGTCAAGTACCCCGTATGCATCTTGGAGAATGTTCCTATTAGAGTTGGTAAGTTTTTCATACCTGCTGATTTTGTTGTGCTTGAAATGGAGGAGGATTCCTAAATCCCCGTTATTCTTGGTAGGTCTTTCTTAGCCACTACTGGTGCTATAATTGATGTTAAAAATAATAAATTATCTTTCACTGTTGGTGATAATAAGGTTGAGTTTGATCTTTCTAAATATATTAAACAACCTTCTTTTAAGGACTCTTGTTGTAGGATTGATCTTTTACACCAGGTGGTGAAAGAAGAATCCACCAAGATTCATTTTGAAGATCCATTAGAAAGATGCTTGGTTGGTGGCGGGTCATTTGATTCTGGAGGTGAGGTAGCCGAGTATGTCCGCTTGTTGGAGGCAACGTCGAAAATTCCACCTTATAAAACCAAAGTGGAAAAACTTGAGTCAAAGCCTAAGTCTGAAGATTGGGAAGAGAAAAAGGCTCCTAAGGTAGAACTTAAAACGCTTCATCCCACTCTCAGGTATGAGTTTCTTGGTCCCAATTCTTCTTATCATGTCATTGTTAGTGCTAGCTTGAATGAGTTAGAGACTGAGAAATTGCTTAGAGCTCTTATAATGCATAGAAAGGTCATAGGGTACACTCTTGATGATATTAACGGCATTAATCCTTCTTTTTGCATGCATAGAATTTTGATGGAATCTGACCATAAACCCTCTGTTGAGCGTCAACGTAGGTTGAATCCTAATATGAAAGAGTTTGTTAAAAAAAAGGTTCTTAAGTTGCTTGACGCTGAGGTAATCTACCCAATTTCTGATAGTGAATAGGTTAGTCCTGTACATGTAGTTCCTAAGAAAAGGGGGATGACTGCAATTGAAAATGAGAAAAATCAATTAATTCGCACTAGGACAGTCACAGGTTGGAGGATATGCATTGATTATAGGAAGTTGAATAATACAACTAGGAAAGATCATTTCCCCTACCCTTCATTGATCAAATGCTTGAGAGGCTAGCTAGGCATACATACTTTTGTTACTTAGATGGCTATTTGGGATTCCACCAAATCCCCATCAATCCTAGTGACCATAACAAGATCACATTTACTTGCTCCTATGGCACTTTTGCCTATAGGAGAATGTCTTTTGCTTTATATAATGCCCCTGCTACTTTCCAATGATGCATGACTGCAATATTCTCTGAATTTATCGAAAACATTATGAAAGTTTTCATGGATGATTTTTTGGTATATGGAACAAACTTTGATGATTGTTTGTTCAATTTGTCTAAGATTTTGCAGAGATATGAAAAAGTAAATCTTGTCTTGAATTGGGAGAAGTGCCATTTTATGATACAAGAAGGCACAGTGCTTGGACATTTGATTTCTGGAAAAGGAAGTGAGGTGGATAAGGCAAAAATTGAAGTAATTGAGAAATTGCTTCCACCGGTGAATGTGAAGGGAGTGCGAAGTTTCTTGGGACATATCAGTTTTTACTGGAGATTCATTAGAGATTTTTCTAAAATTGCTAAACCTTTGTCTAATTCTTTGTAAAAGATGTTCCATTTAATTTTGATAGTGACTGTTTGAATGCCTTTTGCAGGTTGAAAGAAGCTTTGATCATCGCTCCCATTTTGCAAACACCAGATTGGAATCTACCATTTGAGGTCATGTGTGATGCCAGTGACTATACCGTAGGAACTGTGTTGGGGCAAAGAAAAGACAAGAAAGTGCATGCAATTTACTATGCCAGTAAGACACTTGATGGAGCTCAAGCAAACTATGCCACTACAGAGAAAGAATTGCTAGCGGTAGTCTTTGCCTTTGAGAATTTCAGGTCCTATCTAGTGGGATCAAAGGTGACTGTGTACACTAACCACTCGGCACTAAGGCATCTCATGAGCAAGAAGGAAGCAAAGCCTAGACTTATCCGTTAGATCCTTCTTCTACAAGAGTTTGGTTTGGAAATTCTAGATAGAAAAGGAACAGAGAATCAAGTGGCAGATCATTTATCCAGGCTTGAGCAACCTATGATTGGGGAGACTGAATTATCTATTGATGATTTTTTTCCCAGATGAGCAATTGTATGCGGTTTCTGCAGAGAATGCTCTTTGGTATGCTGACTATGCAAACTATTTGGTTAGCAAGGTTCTACCTCCCAAGCTTAATTATCAGCAGAAGAAGAAATTTTTCTCAGACCTGAAGTGTTTTGTGTTGGATGACCTATACATATACCGGAGGTGTGCTGATGGTATCTATAGGAGGTGTGTCTCAGAGGAAGAGGTTCCGAGTATATTGAGTTACTGTCATTCCACATCGTATGGAGGACATGCTAGTGCCTCTAAGACGACAGCCAAAGTTCTTTAATATGGTTTCTTTTGGCCTAATATTTTCAGAGATGCTCGGAATTTTGTGCTAGACCCATGTCAAAGAACTGGCAGTATCTCCAACGAGATGAGATGCCTATGAATATTATTCTTGAGGTGAAGATCTTTGATGTTTGGGGAGTTGACTACATGGGCCCTTTTCCATCCTACTGCAACAACAAATTTATTCTTATAGCTGTTGATTACGTATCTAACTGGGTGGAGGCTATACCACCCCCATCAAGTGATGCAAAGACTATAATCAAGCTATTTAAGAATATCATCTTTCTGAGGTTTGGAGTTCGTAGGGCTGTGATTAGTGATGGAGGTTCACACTTCATTGAGAGATAGTTTGAAAACCTCTTGAAGAAATATGGAGTCACTCATAAGGTTGCTACACCTTACCATCCTCAAACTATTGGCCAAGTGGAGGTATCTAATAAAGAGATAAAGAGTATTCTAGAGAAAACTGTGTCTAGATCAAGAAAGGATTGGTCATTGAAACTTGATAATGCTCTCTGGGCTTACCGCATCATTTATAAGACTCTTATTGGGATGACATCGTTTAGATTGATTTATGGGAAGCCTTGCCATCTACCCATTGAGCTTGAACATAAAACCTTTTAGGCTATTAAGCTTCTAAATTTTGATTTAAAAGCGGCAAGAGAAAAGAGAAAGCTTCAACTTAATGAGCTTGATGAGCTGCGATTGGATACTTATGAGATCGCCAAGTCATACAAAGAAAGAACCAAGAGGTGGTATGACAAACATATTCTTCATAGAGTGTTTCATGAAGGAGACTTAGTGCTCCTTTTCAATTATAGGTTGAAACTCTTTCCCAAAAAGCTTAAGTCAAGATGGTCTGGGCCATTTCTGGTGAAGAAAGTGTTTCCTTATAGTGTAGTGGAAGTTTGTAATGAAGAGCAAGGGACTTTTTCAAAGTTAATGGTCAAAGATTGAAGCATTATCTAGCGGAGGAACAACTTGAGAAGAGGATCAACATTACCTTCCATGACCCAACTAAAGAAGGATGAAGGCAAAAGAGTCAAGCTAATGACTATAAACAAGCGCTTCTTGGGAGGCAACCCAAGTTTCTTTGTTTTTCTTTTTTATTTCTTCTTTTCCTTTTGATTTTTGTATGTCGGATTACTGGTTTGATCTTTATCTCATGGATCTTGTCTAGGTTTGACCCTTTTTGAAGCTCAAATTAGTAGGAGAGTGAAGTCAGAAAGTTCCACACCCAGGCCACAGAAAATTCCATGGCCATGGATTAAAGATCAAAAGAAAAATTTTAAAGTCAGAGAGATCCACAGCCAGGCTGTGGATCCAACCATGGCCGTGGAATTCAAGGGGTCCAAAAAAAAAAGGTTCATCAGCAATGTCCACGGCCTGGCCATGGAATGGCCCACGGTCGTGGATCGTGCCAGAGTTACATTTTTTAAAAAACCACGGCCCCCTTTCTTCTCCTTCATTTCACCATTTCCTTCTTCCTTCATCTCCTTCCTCTCTCCCTCTACTTCCATACCCATCACCCCAAACCTCCATTACTCCTTATTTCCCTCACAACCACACATAAACCACCTTTACCCACACTCTCAAACCTTCTCCTCCAACTCTATTCTTCCTCCTTCTCCTTCTTTGTTCTACCATAACCACCATAACCACCATACCCAAACCTTTAAAATCACCATTTCACTCCATAAACCATACTTCTCTCCTACTTTTTCATCATATCCAACCCACCTAAACACTACCCAACCATCAATTCCTTTAAATTTGAAAAGCCCCAAATTTGACAAACCCTACCCCAAATGTCAAAAATTAGCTCTAAAAGGAGGGGTTTTGCTATGTTGATTGCTTTTGTAGTGTGGAGGAGCATTATGAGACCCAAGCATCAGAGGACAGAAGCTGCTTCGAGCTCTAGGACATGGGGAAGAGATACTGGTGCTTCGAGAGGTAATCCCTATGGCTTTAATTTTAAAAATAATAAGCAGAGGGATAGGTATAATGTGCTTGTGAATAGAAGAATTGTTAGCATTAGGTACATGGACGGCACTGTCTTAGATACCTTAGGCTTGCGGGATGACTTTGATTGGATGCTTGAAAGGGCGGGGTGGACTATTTTTTTTTTATTTAAAAAACCCCCACATACACTGAGCTTACACTAGAGTTCTTGAGTTCTATTGAGGCTAATATTATACAAGGGGAGGGATGCACTGAAGGCCAGATCACTTTCCGGCTATTTAATAATGACCACTGCCTAAACTTGGTAGAATTTAATGAGATTTTTGGATAGCCTACTGGGGGGGATAGGAAGCACTCACGTGGTTTTTCTACAATATCTTTTTGGGCTGATATCTCTGATGCGTCCGGTAGGTATGATTCCTCCAATTGTAAGGCATCATTTATGCCCAATCCCAGCCTCCGTTATCTCCATTGTATCATGTCTCATACCTTATTTGGGCGTGGGGATAGTAATGGCAATATCCGTTTTGACAAGCTTGCTTTTATGTGGGCCATTCCTAATAATGTCAAAATGGACACAGGGTCTTTTCTTGCTAGGCATCTGCTTAGGGTGGGTAGAGCCCAATCAGGGACCATTGTTGTAAGTGGGCTTATCAAAGTGATAGCCCATTTCTTTGAGTATGACTTGGATGGTTTGGAAGCAGTTAAAGGTAATTCTAGGATTGATCTAGAGTCATGTTTAGCTATTAAGATGGTCTTCAAGGAGGACAGTAGTTACTACCTCTGCTTGTGCAATAGAGAACAACCTCTACCCCTTCCTAACCCTTAGGGTATGTTTGGAAGTTTAGAGGGAACGAGAAGGGAAGGGTTTAAAGGGAAAGGAAGGGAAGGAAATTGGGAAGTTTACCCTCCTCCTTGTTTGGGAGTGTGAAATATAAGAGAGAAAAGAAATGGAAGGTTTAGGATATATTTTTTACCATTTTACCCTTTAGTCTAAAAAATTAACATAATTAATATTTTAATAAAAAAAATTAATGACAAAAACTTAACAAAAAATCAATCTAAAATATCTTTCATTATAATTTTTATCTGTCTAAAAAAATTATCTCTGAATATTTTTCTTCTATAAAAAATTTCGTAAAATTATTTCTCTCTACAAAAGTTGAAAAGTTATTTTTCTAGAGAGAAATTTTTTAAATAAAATATTCAATCTCTTTAAAAATATTCATTTGAAAAATATTTTTTTCTCTATAAATATTGACTCTCTTTCTCAAATTATTATCTCTTATTTATTTAAAAATTCATTTTATTGACACATGTGAGTCTTAAATCCATTTCTTAACTTTAACTATTTTTTTAATTATTCAAAAATTATGATTTATTATGGGAACTTTTAATATATTTTTTAATTGTATAGAAGTGTAAAAATAGTAAGAATCCTGTAATAACATTGTGCTTCTCAATTCTTAATAACTTGAACATTGGATAATTGAGTTTTTCATAATAATAGGAAATATACACCAAAACATAAAATTATACATAAGGAAATAAGTTGTCTATAATAACATACATATACATTATCCAAAAGCATCAAAATTATCCTGAGTTCAAACTTGATGAGCACTGCATAACTGCCACCAGATTTTTTAGTCCTTTTTTTGTTGGTGAAGGACCACACTAGATTTTGTTCAATACCTGCAAAATGAAAATATTGCTAAAGTAATTTCAAGACCACCATATATTATAATTAATTGTAATTCATTTTAAAAGACCACTATAGTTATGCTATGACATTTTACATACAATTATCCACAACCATGTTGCAATAGCTCCTAAAATTAGAAAATAAGGAAGTAACATGAAAACACAAAAATAATCTAACAAGAGAATAGTAAAAAAAATCCCAAAATGATAAGTAAAAAAAACAAAATGAATATTCAGTATTACAATATTATTTTCACCATCAAGTTTAAGATTAAAGTATAATTAATATTGCAAAAGACAAGTTCACATGAATATGAATCAATGACACAACACAAGATAGTTAGAACAATTATCTCGACGAACCAGAGGGACCAATAGGACTAAGCACCATCTCTAGTAGCAACTCTTTGCGTTTGTCCGGAGGACAACCAATCACTCCTCTAATCCTCTCAGGATTATCAAGAAGATAAAGGTATGCACGGGTGAACAAGTGCCTCTCAATCTTCAAATCCTCCAGAAGCTTCCAAATTTCAGATTCAGGAATTGGAAGTTTCTGCTGAACTCTCTCATACACAACAGTACTCTCTCTAAGAGCTACATTACCCTCTCTAAGAGCTCCGGCAATATCTTGAAGTGCCACCTTTATCCCTTCAATTTCATCCTCATCCTTTGTCCTTCTAGACCTTTTACATTTGCTCTCTTGATTGCGAGTTCCATTTTTGTCAGGAGATGTGACTTCAATATCATTCCCAACCTCTTGAACACTGTCGAAGGTCACCTCATTTGTTTCAATAGACTCAGATTCTCCAATAAATGGCCTTTTGTTTCTAATGTCTTTTGCAGTCTCAGCATGTTGTCCAGTAGCTCTATCCTCTCCGCATACAATTATCATCTTGTCATAATTTGGAAAAGGCTTTGTCATCCACTCTTTAGCTTCAGGCTTAGCCTATCATATAAACATTGTTGAACATGGTAAAAAAAATTATTAAGGGAAGACATAAGAGGGATAAAATCAAATAAAATTATTAAGAGAAAATATACCTCAATTAGCTTTTGCCAAACTTCAGGTTCAGCACACCAATGCTTTGTGATTGGGTCCCAAGCAAATCCACTCAATCCATTTTTGAACAAATCATAACATTTAGAAAATCGTCTCTTTAATAACTTCCAACGACCCTTGACTTTTTCCTTGTCAAAAGCTCTTTGAAATTTATATTGCAACTCTTTAGTTATGGCTTCATAAGCTTTTGAAGTAAAGGTCCCATTCATTTTATTTCCCTCGCATTGTTGATGCAAGAAAGCATCAACAAGAACATTATCCATCTCTTCTGTCCATGTCTCTCTTTTAGTCTCAGACATGATTCCTAAGCAGAGTATGTTAATTTAATTTCAATATAAAGAAAAAGAATTTAATATATGAAAAAATGTTATGAATAAACATCATAATCTTAATGAAGTCATAATATACATGTTCAATGTAAACATAAGAATGAAACAAATCAACATATATAATCTCTCCACATAGCATCGGCTATAGAATTTCTTAAATTGTCTCCTAAACGGGTATGTTCTTCATCCTCATCATCATCTACTGAAGCATGGCCATGTTGTTGAGGTATGTTTTGATTGGCAATTTCTTCATCCACATCAGCAACCAGCTCTTCATCAGGATCTACTATCATCAAATAATTATGCAAAATGCAACATACTATGATAATCATATTTTGAGTCTTGATTCCATATGTTGGTTCAGTGCCACTTGCAATGATAGGAAACCTTTTTTTCAAAACCCCAAAAGCCCTTTCAACGGCATTACGCAATGATGAATGACGATGATTAAATAATTCTTGAGGTGTTCGAGGCAGATTTCTTGATGAAAATTCTTTTAAATGATACCGTGTTGATCTATTAGGTGTGATTAGTCCCTTTCTCAACATCAATCCAGCATCAGGACATAATATTTACCTATTAAAAAAATCAATGCTAAGATGTAACTAATGGAAGAAGAGAAAAATGGAAAAATTTTCTATTAATTACCTCTAGGGATTCTAAGATAATCTGGTCTGCGTAATGCATCTTTTAATATTCTTGAATCGGATGCAGTGCCCTCCCATCCAGGTAAAACGTAAGTAAATCTTAAGTCAAATGAGCACGCAACCAACACATTTTGTGTTGGAAAATCTTTCCTACCACGATATTTTGAAGCTTCAACCGAGGGGACTTTCACACGAACATGTGTACAATCAATTGCACCGACACAATCCTATCATTGACATTTTGTCATCATATATATTTTTAATTATACATGTTTCTTAATTTCAATATGAAAATAGATTTTACCTTAAAAAATGGGTTAAAGCGGTTGCTTCCAAGAATTTCTATAAGAATTTGTGAACCATCAGGTTGTTTGAGATATTTCTCTTCTAACTCCACTATTGATTGAAGCACACGATGAAAATGACGACTAGTAGTCTCTCCAGACCGTCTAAACCAAAATTGAACCTCTTGGTTTCTAACATTATGTGTTAGAATGTAGAGTGTTTTGGCAACTTGTTCTTCTACAGTTACCCGTTGTGTTGGTTGGAGACCACCCTCTCGTTTTAGCATAGCACACAAGTCCAAAAAGGTTTTAGGCCCCATTCTTATTATCTTACGACCTTCACTACTACCAATTCGCATCATTATCTTTTCTCGTGCTCTCTCCTTCTCTAAGGTCAAGGTACGATCAATTATCCTACTCCGAGAACGAAGTCTAATTATGTAATAATAAACTACAAGACATATGACATGAACAATAGCCAATCGACGTCTTTCTCTCCATATTAACAATCCAAGATTTCTTTGTTGTCCTTGATCATCCATCTATAAAGATAATAATATTTATATCAACAATCAGTTAGCCTTGTTTAATACAAACTAGGATTCATGGCAATTTATTACAAACAATGAGAAGAATAAAAGGAGATACAACAAACAATTCAAAGGAAAATATAGTCCAATAAAAGAGACTGTATAAGTCAATCCATTAGCATGCATTCAAATTGTTTAATGGTTTCTGCTCCAAATATCATTGCTCACGTTTGACACTACTATAAGGAAAAAAAATTCCTTAAAAAAAGAATATATTGGTGGAAAACAACAACATTTTCTCAGAATTTAAATCAATAAAGCTGCATAGAAATCAACCCAATTGGACACTGATCACAAGCTTGATAATGATGGGTTCTAGCCAGTTACGAAACAACGAAATCCGCAAAAGATTTTCATGCTTAGCTTTAAAGTTAAAAGTAATACAACCCAAAAAACATCAAGAGAAAAAAAAAACCTCAAGCAAAACCCAGCACAGAAATTTGGCGAAACGTTAAAAAAGAAACTCTAGACTCCATAGTTTCCATATATAATAAGAAAAATGACCAACTGGGAGCAGAAGTGTAATGCTCAAAGAAAATAAATAAAAATGAAGATGAAGGGACAGAAGTCAATCTCAATTGGAAGCATATCATGTTCATGTTCATACCTACCAGACCCAGAAGTTGTTTCTCATTCTATGAGTAACTATTTGAGAGACCAAAGTAGATTGCATGACAAAGAGAGTAAAACAAGTAGAAGCAGATAACAAGAAAGGAAACAACTAGAGGGTTAAGCTAATTAAAGAGATCTGAATGCATGTGTGGGTGTGGAGTGGGCACTACAAGAAACACACTTTACTATATCCTCAAAGATAGAACCCCCACATATGACAGGAACCACCCAACCAAACCCAAAAGATCACCCTTCAAAAAGACGAGTTGTTCCTCATCTTTGACAGCCACCACAGGTACACAAACACAAAAAGTCAACCAAGATCAGATGTAAAATTAAAATCGTCACTTATTCCTCATAATGGGTTTTAACTTACTAAAAAGAAATCACTGCATAACAATCTCCCAATTTCAATACAACTAGTGAAAGAGAGAACATAACATTTGAAAATCTTTTTAAACAAGCAGAACCATGTTAAATATTCACCAAGTTACCAAGCTGACAGTCTAAATTTAGAAGAAAAATTAGTGACAAGAATCATACTTGTAGAAACAGGAAAGAATCACATGGTTTCATCCAGTGCTCATCATATTTTCAGACAAAAAAAATAAGTGGAAACACAGAGGAAAATTTGACTCAGTTCATTCATCAAACACAAAGCAGTGTTCATCACATTTTTAGGCAAAAAAAAATTGAGTGCAAACACAGAAGAAAATTTGACTCAGTCCATTCATCAAACACAAAGAACTCAGACAAATCATGCACTTAAATGTAGCTAAAAATTAGCCAAAAATTAAATAAAATTAGAGAACCAACCTTCTTTTTTGAGGCAGACCCGAACCTTCTTCTCTGAGAATGGAGTTGTTGGTGATGACAGTGAGGGCAGAATTGATGACTCCAGGAAAACAAGAACGAGAAATAGACTGTGTAAGCATAAATGGGAGAGAAGATTACTGAAATTTCCATGAAAATTGAAGGAAGAACAAAAGTGTATTTCCATCATGAAACAAATCAAAGAAAAAAGGGCAGAGAGCTTACTGTTGATGAAAGGCAGAGACAAGTACGACTATATGAAATCGATGAGCACGAGCGAATGGAGGAGCGTACACCGGAGAAACGCAGTGACGGTGGAGGCTGGGAGGGCAAATACGAGCAGACGTACAAACCCAGATAGACGAACCAACACAAACAAGTGTAGAGAGACGAGGCTGACCGCAGGGAGAGGAGGTTGAGCTCAGAGAGAAAGGGTTGGGCGGTAGGAGACGAGCCCACGAGGACAAGCTCAGCGAGACGAGGTTGAGGGGTGCGGGATCAGCTGAGCGCAGGAGAAAGTGGTAGGTCGGGGATGGGGTGGGGTGGGTTGGGGATTTGGGAAGGATAAATGGGTAATTTGCTTTAAAATCCTCCAATTCGAGGGAACCAGAATTAAGAGGGTTTGGAGGGCATCACATAATCTTCCTTCCCTTTCCCTCTTATTTTTAACACTTCCAAACAAAGGTATACCCCTCCCTTCCTTTCCTTTCCTTTTTAAATCTTACTCCCAAACACATCCTTAAGCTATCACTGTGTGCAACCCTAAAAATTGGCGCACACCTGGGAGTGAAGCTGATGAGTCAATTGATGTTCAGTGCCCCATTCGCCCTCCACTAAGGGCAGGAGCCTCTCGTCCTACTTCCTCTTCTCTTGCAAGTCCTTCGGAGGATGCACTCAGTCAGATTTATACCTCTCTGGAGGGACTTCACACTGAGCAGCTGTAGCAACGCCACATGATAGAGGAGCTTCATCAGCAAAGTCAGGCTACTGATAGCCGCCTGCAGGCCTTGGAAGGCACGGTTCAGAGCATGGTGAGCATGGTCCAGGCCATCCATAGTTGGCATCTGAGTCAGCACCATTTCCCACCACCGCAATGAGTTCTTTTCTTTTATTCCTTCTCCAATTATAGATTTTTACATTGGGGATAATGTAAGTTCTAAGCTTAGGGGTATTTTTATTTTTTATTTTCATTGTAGATCATTGCTCTCATGCATTCTCATATCTCATATTGCATTGTATATTCTTATTGCATTTTCACACCATCATATTTCTCGACTTTTTGGCTAAACTTTGTGCCTCTCTCTTTTGAGGATTTTGAGATGATCTTGATTTGGAATTCAATTTGTTGATTTTTGCGGTAGGCAACAGGCATTGTTTTAATTGATAGTGGAAGTGATTTCTTGATAGTTGATAATTAGCCTATATTCTCTGAATTTGTGTTTCTCATTAATTTTTGAACTTTTAAAAGTGAGTTTTGAGCCTGTATAGGATTTATGCATTATGTGATTTTTGCTCCCATTCTTTGTGTTGAGTGATAATTTCTCATCGATTTGGTGCTCTAGAACATGATTTGAAACTATTGTGAGGCGAAATTTTTGTGTGCATGCTTGAATGTGATTAAGGCATCTTAGGTATTTTTCTGGCCTTCTAAAGTAATTGTTACACTTTCATCCACTAGTTGCCCATTTTGAGCCTATTACATAATTTTTTTTCTTGATGCATATGATGATACATTGTCGGTGATCATTTAGAATATTAAATGGAGTAAATTGGGTTTGAATGTTGTATTGAGAATCATATGTTTTTAAGAATAAAGTCTCTCCCCTATGTTAAAAAAAGAGAGAGCAAATATAAGGGGAAAAGGAAAAAAAATAAAAGAAAAGCATGAGATGAAAGTTTGAAAAGAAGGAAAAGAAAAGGAAGAAAATGCGGAGTTATGCTCTTGATGAAAATGCCTTTGCTTCATTTATGATCTATTAGATTTCTTGTACTTATTTAAAATTTTGTTAGCCCTTTGTGCATACCTTCCTTTCTTTACCCTACCTAACATCATTCCCATGGCGCCATTATAACCCTTCAAAAGACCTTTTGATTCTTGCATGCATGTTGATTATTAGTGAAAATTTGGTTTCTTATCAAGCTTATAGAAGTGTTGTTTCTTTGAGGAATCTTGAGCGCATTGTCTTCACCTTTAAACACTTTGAGTGTAGTTAGTAGAGTGAACTTAATTTAGTAAGGAACATGATTTCTAAGAACTTTAGTCTCTAATTGGACTTGATTTTGATTACCTCTCTAATTCTTAGTTTGCCTTTGTCTATTGTTTGGTTGGATGTTTTCTTAGGTTCCTCATTCCTTATTGTCTCTTGATTCCATTTCTTAGTTTGGTCTTAGTTATTGCTTGGGGGCAAGCCAAATCTTAATCTTAGGGGGATTTGATGCGTGTGAAATAGTAACATATTTTAGTCTTGTTTTGCATGCATTTTTATGCATTTTAGGCATTTTAGTTTCCCTTTTTTATTTGTTTTTCCTTTAGTTTAGATAACTATTGTGTTTGTGGTGTTGTTGTGCAGGATTGGGACTAAATCAGCTTAGAAAAAGGTGAAAAGCCTGCATAATTGAAGTTAGAGCTTAAAGGATAACAATTTGGGACAAAATGACCATTCCAGAAGCATCTACGGCCTGCCCGTGGAATTTTCCATGGCCATGGATCGAGCAACTGTGCAAAGAAGTAAAAGAGTTTTTCCAGAGAGTTCCACGGCCTGGCCGTGGAATTTCCCACGGTTGTGGAATTCAAGAGCATATCTAGAATACACATTCTAGAGAGATCCACGGCCTGCCCGTGGAATTTCCTATAGTCGTGGATCGCAGTCCGAGACAGTTTTTATTTCATTTTTATTTCTTTTTATGGGCTTAGACCAAGTTAGATCCTAGGGGTATTTATAGATGTTCTGAATACAATTTTAGAGTAGGAATTTCTGTTTGAAGGAGGCATATTTGGAGGCTCTAGATCTTTATCTTCCTATTTTTTTCTTCCATCGCTACTGGTTTGGATGTTCTTTATTATGTTTTCTTGTTTCTTCTTCTCTATGTTTGAGTAGTTTCTTTTGTTTCTAGAATTGGGCAATGCCCTTTGATACATTAATGATGATCAATTAACTTGGTTTACCCTTTTTATTAATCTTGAATGTTCTTTGATTCAATCCTTATTGCACTTATTCATGTGAATTTACTAGCCACATATTTGCATCTTATAGATATCTAGGGACGTATTGAGAGGTGAACCTAGGTGTTGGAACCATAAGAATTGAACTTAATGTCTAAATCACGATAGTAGATTTAGCCTTTCGAGGATTTAACGAATTACCATAATCTCCGTTAAATTTTTAGAACCTTAGACGAAATTTTATACCTAGAGGCTATCTATGTCAATTCATTAGCCTCTTCATTCAAATTTCTAGGGATGTGTTCGACAGTCACTTCGTCGAACTTTTTTATTAACTTACTTGTCACAATACAATATTTGGTCAGATTATAATTGACACATTTGTATTATTGGGTGAGCTGTTTGATGACTAGCTGTGAATCCTGTAAAATATGTATATTACGTGCTTTCATTTCTATTTGTATTTCTAACCCGACAATTAAGGCTTCATACTCAGCCTTGTTGTCGGAGCATGTATACTTAAGTTTAAACATGAACTTAGTTGGAGTACCTTGAGGAGAAACAATTAGAATTCCTACTCCAACTCCATTTTGATGTCTTGAGCCATCAAAATATAAATGCCAAAGTTTTAACTTGATGAAATTTATACTATTAATATTCCAAACATGGATGGTCAGCCAAGAAATTAGCAATTGCTTGGTCTTTGACAACTTTCATTAGAACATATTGTAATGAGAATTCTGACAAAGCAATGGTACACTTACCAATACGTCCATTTAGAACTGGCTTTGACAACATATATTTTATTACATCAGTCTTTGATATAACCAATACATTACAAGGCATCATATAATACTTGAGTTTAGTACATGAGAAATATAATACTAAACAAAGTTTCTATATTGCATTATATCTCATTTCAACATCATTCAACACTTGACTAAGATAATATACGACTCTTTCGATGTCATTCTCATCTTCTTGAGCCAATATACTCCTCATGGTTTCATCCGACGCTGAAATATACAACTTCAACGGTCTAAGAGGCACTGGTGGCATCATAATCGGTGGGTTCGTCAAGTATTGTTTTATCTGGTCAAAGGTTTCTTAGTGGCAAGGCTCCCATACAAAGTCTTGTTCAGCCTTCAACTTGACCAATGAGGCAAAGACTTTGGTTCTTCCCGACAAATTGGATATGAATCTCCTCAAAAAGTTTACTTTTCCTAAGAAAGATTATAATTCCTTCTTGTTCGTCGGTGGTGCGGCTTCCAAAACTGCCTTGACTTTATTCTTATTCACTTCAATACCTTTCTTATGAACTAAGAAACCTAAGAATTTGGCAGCCGACACTCCAAAATCACATTTCTCAGGATTTATCTTGAGGTTGTGCTTTCTCATTTTGTCGAATGTCTGCCTCAAGTTTGTCAAGTGACTTTCTTTTGTCTCTGACTTGACAATTACATCGTTAATGTACACCTCCATGAACTTTCCAATGACATCATGGAAGATAGTGTTCATTACTCTTTGATAGGTGGCCCCTGCATTCTTTAAACCGAAAAACATGACTACCCATTCATATGTCCTAATGGCTCCAGGATATCTCAAGGCAGTTTTTGACACATCCTCCTCAGCTATGAAGATTTGATTATAACCTGCATGGCCATCCATAAAACGTAACAATTCATGTCCAGATGCGACATCAACTAACATGTCTGCAATAGGCATAGAATATTCGTCTTTAAGAGTAATAGTAAATTCCTAAAGTCTACGCATACTTTTAACTTGCCATTTTTCTTAATTATAGGAACTACATTAGATAGCCACTCAACATACCTAGTTGTTCTAATGAACTTGGCTCTAAGGAACCTTTCGACCTCTTCATTTATCTTTAACACCACCTCAGGTGTAAATCTCTTGTTGGCTTGCTTGACTGGTCTATATCTTTCTTTTAACGACATTCTATGTTTGATAAGGTCTCTGCTCAACCCAGGCATCTCATCATAATCCCATGCAAAACAATCTTTGTATTCCTTAATTAAATTGACAAGTTGTTCCTTGGACCCATTTGACAGAAACGAACTCACAAATATGGGCATTTTATCTATTTCATTGCCCAAATTTATCTCTTGCAAGGATCTTTGACCTCTACACTTTGCTTTTTATCATTTCTTTTCTCAAATCCCAAAGGACTATATTCTATTATGCAATTTGTCAATACACCTTCAGTGGTGTATACTGCTCTGTCATCCAAATAAGCAGACAGTTTATCTAACTGATCATTAACACTCATGGCTAGTGCTTGGCTAATCCTTTTCGACCTTATTCACTAGTTGGATGTCAAATTGATCCATTAAGCATGCTTCAAGTACATCTTTGTCAATGACTCCATCATTTGTCAAATTGATAGTTGCCCCTCCCCCCCCCCCGTCTATTAAGACTCTATTTGTCGGCTTACCTTCTAACAAAGCCTTGATGTATAATGGGCGGAGATGAGTCTTTTGCTCTTCTGTTGGCTTCTCAAATTGTGTCGTATTATCAAACACGATTAACATGTTATCCTGAAGAAAAAACCAATGATCACTGAGGTCATCAAGGTCTTATTCATTTTCTCCAATATACTCAATTTCATTATACCCTTCAAACTCAGCAAGCAAAACTGAAATCAAATTCACGCTCATCGACTTTAAAAACTCTTCCTCAGTCGACTCTTCATCACTTCTGTATCCTTCAATCTAGAAGTAACCTTTATCAATTGAACCTTCCGACGACAAATTGCTATCCATGACCATTATAATGTCATCCAGATCCTTGTCCAAATTGAAATCCATATCGAATTGATCATTATCATCAAAACCTAAAAGATCATCTAGATTATTCAAGGCCTCAATAACTTCATCAGCTGTCAAATCCATGTCTGCAGCTTGGCAGTTAGGCTTTGCCAATTTTCTACCCTTGATTATGTCAAACATTTTCTTTCTCCACTCAATATCTTGGTCAGGATCTTTCAAGACTTCCATGATTTCTTCCTTCAACCAATTTTCAACATCTTCAGCACTTCCAAGTTCAATTTTAAGACCCTTGATTTCGACTATTTTCATTATCATCTTCTCAGCTTTCAATCTAGTCATTTCCTTGTTTTCCTCAACTGCTAAATTATTTTTCTTAGCTTCTTTCTCTACTGCTACTAGTCCAATTGGCCATTTTTCTCCAGTTTTATTTGGAATAGGTTCTTGAACATCTTTTCCTTTCTTTATCTCTACAAGCTTTTCTTGTCAGAAATTATCATTCCTGTCCAGTAGTCTAATTCTAGTTATTGGCTCAACTGGGGTTGATCTCGTCGTATCTGCGAATTCTTTTTTGAGACAATACTATTCATTTTCTTGTTATCTTTATTTTTGTTTGGTGTTGGCTTAGCTTCGACTACTAAACATCCCGTTTTTGTGGGTTGTTCTTTGATAACTAAACCCTCAGTCATATTCATTCTTTTCCGCGCTTGTCTCAACCTCTACAACCTCCTTTTTCGACTATTTGACAATGGTAAAGACTTTGATGGCCCTACTACATTCTGGCCAATCATAGCTTCATCTTGGTTGATCCTCCATGTCTGTAATCTTCATTCCATATTGATCGATCTTTCGGATACATATTCTTCCTGGCAACCACTTCCCGCCGATTGCAGAATTTTTAACCCACCTGTCCACAATAACATTGCAAGGTGGCATTTTGGTCCTAGCTGGTCCGACATAGCCCCTGGGAAATGAATTGTTTCCCACAGACTCACCAGATAACTCAACCAGTCAGCCATTCATGTTAGGCATGGGCGTATAACCCGGCGTTGGTCTTGGAGTATAAAAAGGCTGTTGTGGTTTCCAAGCTTTTTTGTTAAAAAACTTCTTCTTACCCTGTGAGTTACTTTATTGTTTCTCAGCAACCTTCTTCGTAGCAAATTCATCATACACTGCATTACATCTTGGACATAATAACCTTACCTTGCATTTCTCTTTCTTCCTCTCAAGGAATGTTTTAAGATATTTTCCTGGCTTTGGATAAATGTCCATTGCATCTTCTATATCAATGTCGAATTCCTACAAATTCTTTATGTTGATCATTCCAACATTCAGAAGAACTCGCTGATCGACATAGGAAACTTTATTCTGAAACGGATCTATATCAACCTTCATATCCGCCTTAAGCTTGTCAGCAAACATCAAACGTCCATCCATTAGTACTTTCTAAATTAAATCTATGAAGCGAATACATTCATTAGTAACATGGTCAAAATTCTTATGAAACTTACAATATCTTCAGTCTTTTATTTCATTAGGTTTTAGTAACCTATGACCTTCTGACAGTTTAATCTGTTTATCCTTTAACAATAAATCAAAGATTTTGTCAATTTTTGTTACGTTGAATGTATATGTTTTTCTATTGACATAATTCGTTTTCTCCTTATTTCTTATAGGCTGTAGAGCCTGACACACATAAGGAGGACCATTCTGAAGTTTAGCAATGTTAACCTCAAATTCATCATTGCTATCTTCAGTCTTATTGTTAGATTCACCTAATCCGATAAATGCTACTTTCTCTCTTTTAAGGAATTTTTTTTGTTTTTGAACCTTTTCAACTTTCAATTGTTCTATTTGCCTAACCTTCTCATCTAGTTGGGCAAGATCAACTAAATATTGGTTCATTAACTTTTTCCTTATGTAATAGCCTAAACCTTCTGTAGCAATTTTTACTATTTCTACTTTAGGTATGGGAGTAAAACATCTACTCCTTATTTGTCGAAACCTAGCAAGATAATCATCTACGATTTTATTATACATTCTCTTAACATTGAAGAGATCTGTAAGTCCCACTTTCAAATCGCCCTTGAAGAACTGGTTATGAAAACTCCTTTCTAATTGAGTTTAAGAATGGACCGAATTTGGTCTCAATGTTGAAAACCAAGAGAATGCATTTTTAGTAAGGGAACTTAGGAAGAATCTCATTTTAAGGCCTTCAGTAGTAGCCAACTCCCTTATTTCTATAGTATACCATGCAATATGTTCAATGGTCGATTCGCCACTTTCACCAGCAAACTTAGAAAGTTTAAGAATTTTAATTCCTCCGAGTAATTCTGCTTGTTGCACCCACTCGGGAAATGCCAAAACAAAGTAGGGTTGGTTGGCATATCCAACATTGAAACCAAACCTATTCAACACTTATTCCACCACTTGATTTACATTTTGCTCAACCACTTGGTGTCCCCTAAGATTTCGTTGAAGCAATCTTATGGTTGCATCATTTATAGCCATTTGATCCTCATCACCTCTTCAGAGCACATGGACATTACCATATTCCAAGGCGGTTGATCATTTTGCCCAGCTTGAACAAAATTTTGCTAGTCTTGTCCCATGTTTGCTTGGGGTGTAGTCACTCTTGCATTTGCCCCAGGCTGGGCTCTTTGAGCGTTATCATTAGTCAATCCTTCTATTCCCAAGGCTTGGTTTAGCCTTGTCATTTGTTGAGCCAATGTATTATAAGCATTATTTGTAGTTTCCATTATTGGCGTAATTGTAGCACCCATTTGTTGATTGATCATATGCACCATCTCATGGTTGCCTTCATCCATTTGTTGTCGAAAACTGGACAAAGAATTCATGGTTAGCCCTGTTGCATTTTGAGGAGTATCCCTCGACATATTTAGGAATACTGGTCCCAAATTCAATTTTTTCTATCGAAAAGGAGTTGGATTACTTGAACTTGCAACCCCTACTCCTTGACCATTGAAACTCACCAAGGCTGAACTTATTTGTGGCTGGCCTTGTGAAGCTGCGGTTTGGCCAACGATATTGGCCAAAGTACAACCAAGTCTCATTTGTATTAACATAGGAGGAACATAGTTGGGTGATAAACCATATTGTGGTATCAACCTTGAGTTTGAATTTATTACACCTTGAATACTTGGTTGACTTGGCGATGTCTGAGTCACTCCAGGCACCACTTGTTCTAATACTGGATTACCCCGGAGAGTACCAGTTACTATTGCATCAACCACACGACCCGTACTAACAACGGTTGATGGTGGCGCAGTAATGGCTATCGAAGTTGGTGCACTAACATCAATCAAAAGTGCATTTGATGCCTGATTATTTGCGTTACTCATTATTTGCATATTTTGAGAAGGGAAAGAATAGACTAACTTTCAACTTCTTAAATGCATAAAACCATCTCTAATGAAAAGAGGTTTGTAACATTACGAGTTACTCTGAACTCATCCCACAGGACGTGTCAATTTGTTTATGATGAAATTTATATTAGATAAATTTTAATAAATAAATATAAATTATTAGTCAACTGTGAGTTTAAAATTATATGGTAATCTTGTTTTGAAATTTTTTTTGAAAATAAATTGAAGATAAATAACAAAAATTTGTAAAACTAAATGCAAGAAGTAAAAGGAAAGAAGTGAAAGTTCATAAAAGTTTTAAAATGTTGTAGAAAAATAAAGAAACAGATGAATATTTTGCAAAAAACTAAAAATGCAAAAATTGTAAAGCGCAGAAAATTAAAGGAAAACAATAAAATAATGTAAAGAATGTCGCGAAATGTAAAGAAATTTAAATGACAAGACTTAAAATAAATGAATTTTAGATGAACATTGCATTAAAGTAAATGACTTGAAATGAAAATAGAAGGCATACTTGGATCAAATTCATTAATCTGCTCGAGTAAGATATTAGGATTGTACATCTAACAACCAACCTCTTGTACATTGTGAACACTAGTATTTATAGGCAAACCATGAAAATAACTAACTCCTAAAAATTAGACACGTATACGGCAGTTATGCCACATACTTGACTCTAATATTTTGCTCAATTCAGAGCAACTATAAATCCTTTCGACAAAAACCAATGCTTGATCATTAACACTTGCGGCGGTCCAACACTTAGAAAATTTCTTCAATATCAACATCCAGCTGTCGGAAGTTCTTTATCTTTTTCCTTCGTCGAATTAGAACTTGTAATTTTACCCCCCAACATCGCCTTAATCTTGTCCCTGACTTGGTTTGTTTCTGAGGCTATGGCTATGGATGTTCACGGTTCAGATAAGTCATATTTGAAGAAAACTTAGAAATCAAACAAAAATTTTGAGCAACCCAAATCAATCATCGGGTCAGGTTGATCGGTTTAGTATTTTTTTTCTTTTTTTTATAAAATTAACAACCAAACTATACAAATTTGGATGTTAGAAATACAAAGAGGATAGGTTGTAAAGTGATATAACTAATTAAAATTGGGTGTTGGATGGTTGATGAGATTGAAGACAATTTATTTGTTGTCCCTCGACCCTAGACTCACAAAATGCCCTTTTTTCTAACATACTTCTTCCTTTTAGTAAAATAAACAATCATTTTTGGCTTAACAAAATGCCATCTATTACTTGGCCAACAAATCTATTTATGTATGTTTGGTTTTGATTAATGTTGGAAGAATTTTTTTTTTCAAAAGTTCTTTAAGTAAAAATTTAATTAAAAATGTTTTAAATACAAAATAAACCAATTCAAACACATATATTTAATGAATTTGCCTATTATTTTTACCCCACCAAAATCGTTGTATAGCTTAGGTCAATTCTATCACGCACTCTTCTATGTTAGGTGTATGATGCACCCATTAACTTTACCTATTGTTGGAATAAAAATAAGTACTTTTTGATTTAAGACAATTTCGATGATGTATTATAAAGCTTAGTATAATTGAAATTTACTAAGTCATGAATATGCACATTCTCTGGTTTTATTGGAGTCGAAGTTGTAGTAAAGACTCAAAGTTATCAAAATAATAGTTTCGATTTGATATCAAAAATATTACTTTCGATTTCATATCAAAAGTGGTGACTTCAAGTAGGTCTCAAAAATTGAGACTTAAAGAGTAACTACAATTGGGGATTTCTAAAGATAGAAGCAAGGGTTTCGACCAGAAGCCAGTAACTGATTGAAGATTCAAATTTAAATTCATACAAGAAGATTTGAATTTGAAATAAAAGTTAGCAACAGTTATAAGTGTAAGATTAAGACAATACAAGAATTGCTAACAAAAATTAGGCAGTTACTTGTAGCACGAGGATTGTTGACAAGGATCTGACAGTTACTTAACAATGATCATTGACATTTTCTGGCTCAAGGCCTATTGCATATAGTTTATTGGCTCAAGGTCCATCGCATTCAATTTTTTATTTTTTTTTTTGTTCATGGCCCATTGCAAATTGCTTTCTCAAAATTGTAAGCCCATATCTAGTTGGTTTGCAATTGTTTTTCAAAATTGTGAGTCTATACTGAGTTTACTTGCAAATTGCCTTTTTTTAAAATTTTGTAAGCTCATATCAAGTTAGTTTGTAATTAGTTTTTTTTGTGAGTCTGTATCCAATTGACTTGCAAATTGCCTTTTTTAAAACTTGTAAGCTTATATCCAGTTGGTATGTAAATGTTACTCAAAATTATAAGTCTGTATCTAGTTGACTCGCAAATTGCCTTTTTCAAATTTGTAAGCCTATATGCAGTTTGTTTGCAAATGTTTTTCAAAATTGTGAGTTCGTATCTAGTCGACTCGCAAATTGCCTTTTGTAAGCCCTTATCCAGTTAGTTTGCATTTTTTTAAAATCATGAGTCTGTATCCAGTTGACTCGCAAATTGTCATTTTCAAAATTTGTAAGCCCATTTCTAGTTGGTTTGCAAATGTATTTCAAAATTGAGTCTGTATCTAGTTGACTTGCAAATTGCCTTTTGTAAGCCCATATCCAGTTGATTTGCAATTGTGTTTTTTTTTTCAAAATTATGAGTCTGTATCCAGTTGACTTGTAAATTACCTTTTTCAAAATTTGTAAGCCGATATCCAATTAGTTTGCAATTGTTTTTCTAATTGTGGGTCAGTACCCAGCTGACTCGCAAGTTGCCTTTTTCAAATTTTGTAAGCCCATATCCAGTTGGTTTGCAATTGTTTTTTTTTAAATGTGATTCCGTATCCAGTTGACTCACGAATTGCCTATTTTGAAATTTGTAAGCCCAAACTCAGTTGGTTTGCAAAATTTTTTTCAAAATTGTGGATCCATATCTAGTAGATTCACAAAGCTCATAACTCATTGCATTTTCATGACATCTTTTCATAACATCATCCCATTTTTGCTCTCTTGCATTGTCTCATGCATTCTTGGCAAAATTATTGAGTTCATGTCTTTACTCGTTCCTTACTATGAAAATATGAAAAACTATGGTCATTCATACTCTTTAGTAAGAAACAAGTAAAGAATGATAACTGTGAACACTATATTTTGATCAGGCCTATATCTAAAAAAATTTGAATAAAGAAGGCAAAAATGAAAAAAAAAAGATTTTTTTTAATTGCCCAATAATGGATGGATAATGGAAAAAGAAAAAAAATCTCTTGGAAAATTCTGGATAATTGAAATTAAGAGAGAAAAAAAGACTTTTTGGATAAGTGAAATGGTATTAAATAAAATAAAATGATTGAGTAAATATGAAGAAGTTGAGAAAAGTGACAAGTAATAAGATGCAAAAAAAAAAAGAGCTTCAGGCAGTTGTTTAAATTAAATGAGAAATAAGATGAAAGAAAGAAATAAAATAACTCTAGATAGTAACCAATCTCTAGGTGATGAGAAGTTTGGTGAGAGAAAATTGAGTTGTTTCAAAGAGGTAAGATGAAAGAGTGAATTTAAGGAAGTTGAGATAAGTGATAAGTGATAAGATGAGAGAAAGAGAGAGAGAGAGAGACGAGCTATAGATAACAAATAAATCTCAAGTGATAGAGATCAAATGAGAAATATTAGAGTTGAATAAGACTGAGTTGGTTCAATGGTTGTTATCAAGAGGGATGTGCACTTAGACTATAAATACAAGCCTAGATGGTGAAGGAAAGGGGGACGTAATTACACATAATAAAATACCAGTTACTCACAGAAAAGAGACACAATTAACACATAGTGGTCTTGTCGTTCTACCAACTATGTTTTTATGCCATTTTGAATAGGTAAGTCTCATTGATTTCCTTTTCATTGTTATATGCAAGTTGTTGCCTCATTGGATGGGTATCTTTGATGTTTCTTTATTTTCATTGAATTTTGTCAAATTCTCATTGGATGATTTTTTTGGGTAGTTAAAATTCACGTATTTGAAGCATAAATTTTGGTTCAGAATCACGATTGGATCTTTTTGCTATGAGATCTAAAATTCATTATTGTCCCCTTATGAGCCACTTTTACATAAGTTAATCTACTTAATGTTATGAATGGTTGAGCATGTTGTTTCAATAGTATGCAGTAGTAATGCAAAGCATGCTTTTGGGGCTTCAAGCAAAAGATAACATGTAATTATCATTTTAATTTTTTGTACAACTTTGGTTTTTACGTGATGTATAAATGGCTTTCAAGAAAATTTGGGAAAATTAAAAATTATGAATTGTCATTGTATATGAAAAAAAAATTAATTATGAAGTGTCATTTAAATTGTAACAACTTGTTGACTTATGAGTGATGTCTTCAGTGCGATGCTGAGCTTCACTTATTTAAAATTTATATTCAAATGAATTAGTTGAGCTGTGGCGGCTTGTTAATTCAAATTTTTAAATTAATTTTTTTTAAAAATAAGTCACTTTTTTTAATTAAAATTTCAAAATGATTTTTTAACAAATAACTAAAAGATACAAAAGGGTCCTTTGAATTGTAACAACTTGATAACTTATGGATGATGTCCCTAGCATGAACAGAGCTTCTCCCATTCAAATTTTAAATAGATTAGTTGAATTGTGACAGCTTATTGATCAAAAATTTCAAATTGAATTAAATTAATTTTTTTAATATAAAATAAGTCACTTTTTAAAAATTAAAATTAAAAATGACAAAAAAATTAAAAATGATAAAGGACAATTTGAATTGTAATCGCTTGATAACTCTTGAGTGATGTCTCTAGCATGACGTCGAGTTTCATCTTTTCGAAATTAATTGGATTACCTGAGTCGTGACGGCTTGTTAATTCAAATTTTCAAAATCAATTTTTTTAAAGAATTTTTTTTAGTAATTAAAATAAATCAATACACAAGAATTTTGAGTTTTGCATTAAACCAGAGATACGAAAGAGCACAAGTCAAGCCAAAATTATATTTTTTTCTCAATTTAGTTTTATCTTTTTTAAAGGGATAAAATAAATATTTAAATATTATTAATAATTTGCATATCTAACTTAGGATAATTGTTTTAAGATGAATACATCAGAAATACAGTAAAATTAAGTCTCTGTCATTCTCTTTACATAATCAAATTATTGAATCTAATCTTTATAACATAGACAATTTTTCTTTAATTTTTTAATTTAAATAAAAATTGCTGACTTCTAATTTGAAAATTTAGTTACCATTTTCATTACAATTTTGTTAGCGACACCTATTGCTTTGGTTTTAAAACAACTTATTCACCTCTAAAAGTCCTTTTTTTTCTGCTAAAAATAATATATAAAATATAAATTTAGGTGCCATTGTCAATTATTTGTAATAAGTCATAAGTTATAAAATAATAATAATATTATTCACATACACTTACATTCATATCATTTTATATATTTATAATTTTTATCATTAAATTATATTTAAATTTATTTTAATTTTTATATATTTATACTCTAATTCTATCATGTAAATAAATATTCATTACAGTAAAGCCATGTTTCTGTTCTGCGGTGACAAACACAAGGCCGTCATTATAGAATAAGTCATCCCTCCGAAGTCCTAACTAACTCTGACACATTTGTGCCCGCCACAGAAAATTCAAAGGAAGCTACAGAATACTAATTTTGTTTGGAACATGTCTCAATTTCCTAATATCTATGACATGATTCCGACGATTTATCTGACAGACAACAGGGTATCCATCTTAGAATATAGGAGGATTGTGACTTTTCATGGAGTCTTAAACATATTCGTAAGTGCATGAAGTTAATTTTAAATAAAATTAAATTGAAGTATACTTATTTATTATATTGAAGTATAATTGAATAAGTATGAAGTTAATTTTAAATAAAATTAAAATTAATTTTAAGTATTAAATTTTTTTATAATTTAATTACATAAATTAATGAGTCAAAATGTAAAAATTAAATTAAAAAAATAATTAAAATAGGAAATAAATTTTAAAAAAAATAAATAAATTTAGTTTTAACCAAATATAAAAGAAATAACGATCAAAATTTAATAATATTAATTTTAACATTAATTATATTAAATTATTATATCTAAATAATTTATTACATGAATATCTAGTGATAAAAATATCGCTCACAAAAAATTTATCAATAAAGTATTAAAAATATTAATTAAATATATAATAAAAAAAATTTAATTAATAGTAAATTATCAATCATCAAATATATTCTCCACAAGAAATCACAATTAATATCCAATAATTATCACTAATAATCAAATAATACAAATAAATTATAAAGTATAAAAAATATAACTAAATTCATCTAAAAATTTATTCATATAATCTAATAAAAAAATAAAATTTATAAATAATTAGATAACAATAATTTAATATAAGAATACCAAAATAATCAAAATTTTATCACCTCCTTAATATAAAAAAATTTAACAAAATATAAAAAATTAAAATACAATAAAATTATCTCATTAAAATTTTCTATTGAAACTAATCTTCTCTTCTATGTCACTGTCGTACTGTTCTACCAATTCTCCACGGCGCTGTGCTCTCGATCCTCCGCTGTGTTCGTCCCCGCGGCGCTCCCTCGCTCACTATCAGCTCACGTCCCTTCCTTCTTTTACAGATACGAATTAGGTCACTTTTCTTTCATAAACCGTGGGACCCAACCACTTGACTTTTCCATCAATTAGAAGTCCATTCAATTGAAATAAGCTTCACGTGGTCAGCTAACGTCGGCCAACATCTTGAATTTGCATTCTGATAATCACCAATTGCATAACTATGTAAAGATGGACCATTTAATTATGGTCAGTTTCAAGGCATTATTATTTTTTTATTTTATATATAATGGGCCTTAGCCATTATTACATTGTCGGTTCTTGTGCTAGTAAGTCATATTAATTCAAATTTCATTATTTTTTATTTAAATTAATTATTTAAATATGAAATTTATCACAAAAATTAAATTAGTGAATATCTTTTAATAAAGAAATTAATTGTCTCAAAGTCACTAAAATCAAATATAATAAGGTATAATAATATCTATTTTTTATAAAAAAAATATAAAATTAAACTATTATCACAACATCTAATTAATTTACTGTTAGTCGATTTAAAACAAAACCCACAATAAAAATTATCCTATTTAAAAATATTAATCATGTATCAGAACACCACAATTGTCACAAAAATTATACCGTCATCAAGTTCAAAGTGTACGAATAATATAGTTATCACGACATATACCAATTGTCTTCAAATATCACAATTAGAATCCCCATCAGAAAACATCTTTTAACTATATACAATCCTCACAAGAGTTACACTCAACAATGAAAATCATTCATAAATATGGTGTTACTCATAACAAGCATATGTGAGTAGAGTAGTATGTACAAATCAAAACAAATAGTTTACATATAAAATGATAGAAAAAATGATAAGAAAATAGAACAAATATCGTTTCATGAAAAGATGACAAGAAAAAAAAATTTACATCACACATTAAGATTAGACATGTACATTGAAAGAACCATGCAATCCCCTAAAATCAAATAGGACTTTATTAAATTTATAACGTGTGTAAAGGAAAAAAATATGAGAGCTAAAGAAAATAATGAAAATCAAGTGTTTCAAGAATATTTAGAAACATAATTTCTACATTTTCAACACAATTTTTTTATCCTTCTTTAAATCACTTTTTTTAAAACTCTCAAGCCATACTTTTTTCTCTTTCACTTCTTTTCTCAATTTTTTCCAACTTTGTAGCTTTTGAGAATTTTCTTTCTTTCTTTTTTTTTGGCACTTTCACTTTGCCTTTTTTTTCATTTTTCTCTTTTTTTTTTCTAGCCTTCTCATATTGCAATAATATTGATTCTTTCCTGAAATACTTTGAAAAATAGTTAAGAAAGAAAGACTCAATAAATAGGCTCAATGGGGTGATTAACGGCATTATGTGAAAGAACAAAAAATATTATTTCAATGCTTAAAATAAGAAGCATGACTTAATATCATCTCTCAAGGAAACACACAATTCTACCAACTTCCATGACATCAGATTAAATGCAAGTATGATATAAAATTTCTCTTTAGTCAAAAATAACAATAATGAAATGATCTAGTGAAAGGAAAAAAAATTATGAATACTAACAAGAAGTATTGGATGGACAAGAACACATTCTCACAAAAAAAAATGAATGACTCAAAACTCACTTGGTAAAGATATGGTATCTACATGCTTTTATCAAATTCTCTAATTATTTCAATTTTTCAACAAAGTGACATGCATAAACAGTTATGAATAATGTGAAATAAGCTGAGTAAGATGATAGAAAAACTTTCCTCACAAAAGTGGCATAATGATAACATGACTGAAACTCAAATAACTTCTACCCCCAATCAAAACCACACATTGTCCTCAATGTTTCAAATTAAATACAGACTTAAGAAATAATCACAAATATGCATCAAAGAAATTATTTGGACAAAAATAAATAGAGTAATGGGGAGGAGTCACATACCTGAAATGCTTAGCAATGAAAAAGAGAAGACGAGAAAAGGATAACTACACCCTAACAATGGTTAGCAATGACAAAAATAACAAAAACAAAATAAAGTAAAATGAAATAAATAAGTATGCAAATTAAATTTTTTTTTGGGTTTTAAATTTTTTATCCCCATACAAAGGTTCCGAAATCTGAGAGGCACTTAAGCCGACTCAATAAAAACAAAACTCAAATTAAAAACTTACCTCAATTTTGATAGACAGGATCATCTACCAAAGTCTCTTCTACATCTGGATCCTTCAACTCAAGGCATGACTTCAACCGCTGACCATTTACCAATATTACCATCCTTGAGATTCTCTATCTTAACAGCACCATGAGGGTAGACAGTTCTCACAACATATGGGCCAAACCACCTGGATCTCAATTTATCATGAAATAAATGCAAGCGAGAATTGTACAAAAGAACTTTTTGACCAGGTTGAAAAGACTTCCTAAAGATGTAACTATCATACACTATTTTCATCCTATCCTTATAAGACTTTGCACACTCATAAGCATCATTACAAATTTTTTCTAGTTCATTGAGATGAAGTTTCCTTTGATTACCTACCTTATCTAACTCAAAATTAAGATATTTGATAGCCCAATATGCTATATGCTCCAACTCAAGAGGGAGATGACAAGCATTGCCATAAACAAGTCTATATGGAGAAATCCCAATAGGAGTCTTAAATGTCGTGCGGTATGCCCTCAATGCATCATCTAGACGTAAAGACCAGTCTTTCCTAGAGGGGTTTACAGTTTTTTCCAAAATTCTTTTAATCTCCCTATTATATACCTAAACTTGACCACTAGTTTGCAGGTGATACGGGATAACTACCTTATGAGTGATGTCATACTTTTTCATTAAATGCTCAAATGGCCTATTGCAAAAATGCGTACGCCCATCACTAATGATAGCCCGTGGTATCCCAATATGTGCAAAAATATTTTCTTTCAAAAATTGGACAACCACCTTGTGGTCGTTGCTTCTACATGTTTTTATCTCAACCCATTTAGAAACATAGTTAACACCAACAAGAATATATAGATAGCCAAAAGAGTTAGGGAATGGTCCCATAAAATCAATACCCAAAACATCAAATATATTTATAATCAAAATATGATTCAAGGGCATCATATTTTTCTTACCAATACTCCCCAACTTTTGGCATCTTTCATAAGCAGAACAATAAGCATGAAAATCACGAAAAATAGAAGGCCAATAAAAATCACACTGAAAAATTTTTCCTATTGTTTTCCTAGAGCTAAAGTGCCCACCATATGCATGATCATGACAAAAAGATATGATACTTTGTTATTCTCATTTAGGAATGCATCTCCTAATAATCTGATCAGGACAGTATTTAAACAAGTATGGATTATCCCAAAAGAAATACTTTACTTGAGACAAGAACTTTAATCTATCTTGTTTAGACCAATGTGATGACATTTGCAAAGTAACCAAATAATTCACAATATCAGCATACCATGGGGTTTGTGAGACATGCAATAACTGCTCAGCCAGAAAAGATTCTACAATAGGAAAAGTATCACGATCATGCTTAACAACTAATCTAGACAAGTGATCAGTAACCACATTATCAGCACCCTTTTTATCCTTGGTTTCAATGTCAAATTCTTGTAGAAGTAAAACCCACCTAATAAGTCTAGCTTTTGGATTAGCTTTAGCAAACAAATATTTCAGTGCAGCATGATCAGAATATATCACAACTTTTGATCCAACAACATATAATCTAAATTTTTTTAAAGCAAACACAATAGCTAGCAATTCTTTCTCAGTGGTGGAATAATTCAATTGGGTAACATTCAGAGTCTTACTAGCATAACAAATCACATGAAGCAACTTATTTACTCTTTGTCCAATGACAACACCAATAACATAATCAGAAGCATCACACATAATCTCAAAAGGTAAACTCGAATCAGGTAGCTTAATAATCGGAGCAGAAGTCAATTCAAGTTTAAGCTTATTAAAATATTGCAAGCATGCATAATAAAAAAAATAAATGGAACATCGTTACCAAGAAGGTTGTATAATGGCCTTGCTACCTTGCTAAAATCTTTGATGAATCTCCTATAGAAACCTGCATGTTCGAGAAAAGATCTAATTTCTTTCACAGATTTAGGGGGAGGAAGGTTAGAAATCAAATCAACTTTAACCTTATTAACCTCAATGTCATCTTTAGATATGACGTGACCAAGCACAACAACCATTTTAATCATGAAATGATATTTTTCCCAATTAAACACAAGATTCTTTTCTTTACACCTAATTCTTTACACCTAGTCAAAACCAAAGATAAGTGATGCAAACAATCATCAAAAGTAGATCCAAAAACAAAAAAGTCATCCATGAACACTTCCAAAAATTCACCAATCATATCAGAAAAAATACTAATCATACATCTTTGGAAGGTAGCAGGTGTGAACACCTAATTTTGTTTGAGACATTTTGTAAAAAAAAAAAAAAAAAGGAAATAAGAGGAAAAAGGACATATCTTTAACTCAGTGACCTCTTATCCAACCTATTGACCCATTAACCCATAACCCATGATCCAATTTATTGACCCATAACTTGAGCCATTGACCCATTATCCAACCAACCCCAGCATTTATCCTAAACAAACCCAACAGTCATCCTAAACCTTAAACTCATCCTAAACTAACCATAACTCATCCTAAACTAACCATAACTTATCATCCTAAATGATTCTAATCACACTTCAACTTAAACACTTGGTCTAATCCTCTTCTATAAAAACCCATAACCCACACACAAAATAGGAACTTGACTTTAACTTACAAACCTTAGCTTAGTCCCTTAATCACATTAAACACTCTTCATAGCAAACCCATAACCATTTTTTTCCACTCCTTCATCTTCATCCCCTTCTCCACCTTCACCACTTCATCTTTACCACTGTAACCCAACCTTCCCCACCAACAACCACTTATAAAAATTTCCTTCGCCACACACAAACCTTCCACCCTTGCTAACATCTTCACCATAGAATCACCTCACTACACAACACCATTGAACTAGGCCTCCATCCTCACCATTCCATCACCTTCATTCTTATAATCTTCAACCTTACTTTATCTTCATCATCTTCTACTTCCCAACACCCACCATCAACCGGACCAAACACAACCCACCATACCAAACCAAGCACAACCCACCACCACCAAACCGACCCAACCAGTCGCCCAACACCAACCGTGCCACCTACCTTGCGCGATCCTCACAAAGCCACACAACCCAGCCATACCTGTCGAACCCATCACGCCAACGAACTCATATCTGATACCCACCGCACCAGTAGCATCCTCTATTCTGTTTGAGTCTCCGAACCCACCGTTAGTGAGCCTCGATCCATGCTGCTTCATCTTCTAAATCGCACCGTGCTGAAGCCGATCTGAATGAAGCCATCGTCGACCTAGCGCCCAGGACCAGCGAATCGCACTGTGCCAGAATCAAGTCGCCTGATCCAAACCGTCAGGCACCACTCGACCCGCACCGCCGACCGCACCACCGGACCGAGAAACAGCGGCTCTACCACTTGACCGGCCTTCATCTTCTTTATACTTGTTCCTGCAAAAATATCAAACAAAAAAAGAAACAGAACCCCCTTTGTTTTTTATTTTTTTCATAATCTTGTATTTAGTATTTGTTTATTTTTTATTTTGTTGTTTTAAATTTTGTTAGTTCATTTTAGAGGGCTTAAAAGAGTGAAGCTATTGGGCTGAAAACTAAAAAAAGATAAAAAAAAACAAAAAAAAATGATAAAAGTAAAACAATTGGAATATTTTTTTAAGGAATAAAATGAGATTAACTGAGTTGTGACAGCTTTTTAATCTTGTAATTTTTATAATCATCTGAGTTTTTTTTTTTGGTAGAAGAAGAAAATAACCACAAAAAGCAGCAAAAGAAAAATTACACCCTGGGAAACTCAACACCACAGCTATCAGCAAATAAGAAGATGTTAATACCAGGTGGGGCTGAATCTATGATCTTAATTCCTTCCTCCTAAGAAGTTCCCATCTTTGCCAAAAAATCAACACAATAATTACCTTCCCTTAGAGTGTGATGTAAACTGACAAACCACTCATTCTCCAACAAATCTTTTAGAGACTGAATCAAAGATGCATGTTGATGAAACTTAGGAATGGATTCCTTCATCAGGGAAATGACCATTTGAGAGTCCGAGTAACAAATAATATTCCTAAACCCATAATTCTAAGCCAAAGAAAGACCATGATATATCACCCAAATCTCAGCTAGAAGACTAGTGGCAATACCAATGGAACCGATGAAACCAGATAACCAAACACCATCGGAGTTTCTAAAGAGACCCCCCAAACCCAGCTTGACCAGGATTTCCCATGCTGCTACCATCAACATTAATAACCGTGACATTCTGCTTAGAAGGGTGTCATCTGACCAAATGAGTAGTAGCAGAAACAAAAGACTTAGTTGCATGGAAACAAGCTTTAATAGTTTCATCTGAGTTGTGACAACTTGATGATTTAAAATATTTTTTTAAAAAAAAATCTAAATGAATTTTTAAAATAAAAAAATAATTGAACCCCTTTTAAAAGGAATAAAATAGGATTAATTGAATTGTGACAGCTTGTTAATCCTATAATTTTTATAATCATCTAAGCTGCAACAACTTGATGATTCATTTTTTAAATTAAAAATAACTAACCCACAAATATTTTATAAAGAATTACGTGAATTTGAGTTCCTCATTATAGCAAAGGATACGTAGGTGCGGAACTTCTATTCCATCAAGCCAAATTTTTAAATTTTCACAAATTATTTGTTTCTTTTAGTTTTTTTTAATAAAAAATGTAAAACAAATATACTATGAGATTATTAAGTTTTGTATAACTAATTTAAGGTAACCATTTTAGGATAGATGTATTAGGGGTGCTGTGGGGTTAAGTCTCTACCCTTCCCTATACATAACCGACTCTTGAATTCAATCTGGTTTCAAAGACCATTTTTTAAAAGAATTTTCTAATTTTTTCTATTTTAAATAAAATTGGTGGCGACTACATAATAATTTATTTGTTCGCCACTTCCGTCGCGATCTCGATCGCGACAGCAAGTGCATTATATAACCCAAAAGGCATGTGATGATACGCAAAAGTACCAAATGGACATGTAAAAGTAGTCTTTCCTTGATCCCTAGGTGAAATAAGAATCTGATTATACCCTGAATATCCATCTAGAAAATAATAATATGCATGACCAGCAAGTCTTTCCAACATTTGATCAATAAAAGGGAGAGACAAATGATCTTTTCTAGTTACAACATTCAATTTCCTATAATCAATACACACTCTCCACTTCGTTTGCACCCGAGTTGGAACTAACTCATTGACCTTATTTTCAATTACAGTAATGATAGACTTCTTAGGCACAACCTGCACAGGACTAACCCATTTACTATCAGAGATAGAATAGATAATCCCTATATCTAATAATTTTAACACCTCTTTTCTAATTACTTCCTACATAATTGGGTTCAAACGTCTTTGGGCCTCACGAGTAGCTTTAGCACCTTCCTTTAAATGAATCATATGTATCACTACTGAAGGACTAATATCCTTAATATCTGCAATTGACTATCCTATAGCTTTCTTATGCTCTTTCAACATGTCCACTAACTGATGTTCTTGGGACTCATCTAAATCAGAAGCTACAATGACAAGTAATGTCTCATTAAAGCCTAAAAACACATACTTGAGAGTGTTCGGCAAGGGCTTCATATCTAACTTTGGTGGCTCTACAATGGATGACAAAGGTGGGGATAAAGACAAGGTGATTGGCTGGACCATGGGTTGCCACCTATCTACTTTCATCAGAGGAATAGAATCTAACAAAGAATTTGTATCCCTAATGACTGAATCAATATCAAAATCAACATTAAAATAATTCAAACATGCCAATCATGGATCATCACTACTAGAATACATAAATGAGTCATGAGCCAAACTATCAATTAAATTCAATTCATGCACCTCAATATCATTATCTTTAGGCATCTATTTACTGATATAAAAAATATTAAGTTCAATAGTCATGTTTCCAAATGATAGTTTCATCACACCACTCCTACAATTAATCAATGCATTATATGTAGCAAGGAATGTAGAAATTCTCAATCTTTATCAACACATCCTCAACAAATGCCTCTAGGATATTTAACAGATCTATCAGCTAATTGAAGAGTCATCTTAGTTAGTTTCAACTCCCTTAAACTCAATTGCAAGTAAACAGAATAAAGCAACAAATTAACACTTGCACCTAGATCTAGTAAAGCTCTCTCAATATGATGATCTTCAATTTTACAAGTAATAATGGGTGATCTAGGGTCTTTATGCTTAACAAGATATTTATTGAGAATCACAAAACTTACTTGCTTTGTCAAAAAGGTTTTCTTGGGAACATTAGCATTCCTCTTCACAGTGAGAAGATCCTTCAAGAATTTAGCATACACAGACACTTGTCTAATAGTATCAAGAAAAGGCAAGTTAATTTGTACCTATTTAAAAATCTCCAAAATATCACCTGACTACATAGTACTATTATGATTTACTAATCTATGAAGAAAATAGGCCCTAGGTACATACTCCTTAACTTCAGGCTCTACAACTTTAGGAGTAGACACATTAAGCTTTGATGACACATCATCCTTATTTGAGTTATTCTTATTCCTAGAACCACTGTCTGCTAACTTCCTATTATCCCTCATATGCTCTACAACATGATTATCTATTTGCTTCATAGACATGAGGGTGGTGATAGATTGAACCTGCTCATTTTCCTTATTAGAGCTAGATGTCTCATGAAGTGCATAATATCATTTAGGATTAGGGACAGGCTAACTAGGGAACTTTCCTCTCTCTCTCTCTCTCTTTCTGCCATCTGACTAGCTAACTGACCTACCTGAACTTCTAACTTTGCTATAGCATTAATGTGCACTTGGGTAACATTCTTTATCTCTTGAATAACATTGGTAGTCACTTGACTGATATTTCTTATCTCTTGCATAAATTGACCAAGAGTCTTCTCTAGTGATGATTGTTGCCTTGACTGACCTGCTCCTGAATTTGGGAAATATGAAGGCTGTTGATAACCTTGGTTTGACTGTTGGAACTGAGTCTGACGCTCCATAGGTTGACCACCTAAGTTACTTGAAAAGTTATTTTACTTTTAAGAAAAACTAGGGTGATTTCGCCAATTAGAATTATAAGTATTTGAAGAAGTGTTAGCAAAAGATCTCTCTATTGCGTTTCCCTGCTCAACAAAATAATCATTATTAGGTACAAAAGAATAGCACATAAAAGAAGCATGCATATTATTCTCACAAAATGCACAATTTTCCTGTTGGACACTATTAACCTAGCTAACTCATTTATTGAGTGATAGGGACTTTACTTATCATGCAATAGCATTTAGCCTAGCTTTGATATCAATATCCTCACTAACCTCATATAAACCCCCCTTCCTAGGTTGATTTAATCTATTCCTACGATTAGCAAAGTCCCACTGTTGAGAATTTTCAGACAAATCCTTAAAAAATTGATAATCATTCTGTGCATTCAAATTCAAAAATGTGCCACCATTCATAGACTCAACCAAACTTTTAGACTGTGTCAACCCATTATAAAAATATTGCATAAGGCACCATTTTTCAAAGCCATGGTGAGGGCACCTCACAAGCAAATCTTTAAGTCTCTCCCAACTTTCAAATAATTTTCATGGTCTTCTTGACAAAAATTTGAAATTTTCCTTCTCAAAAAATTTGTTTTGGACATGAGAAAAAACTTAGATAAAAACTTTTGACTCAAAATTTCCCATGACGTAATAAAATTAGAAGGTAAAGAATTCAACTAAGTTTTTGCTTTATCTTTCAATGAAAAAGGAAAGAAACACAAACGCATAGATTCTGCAGAAAAATTTTGAATTTTAAATGTTTCACAAATTTCTAAAAAATCTTTGACATGCAAGTATGAGTCTTCCCTATCTAAGCCATGAAAAATTAAAAGCAGATTGATAACTTGAGGTTTAATCTCAAAATGAGTAGCAGTAATAATAGCAAAACAATGCATGAGGGTGGATTCATAGATATTGGGCAAAATAATTCCCTAAGTGGTCTAACATCATCTCTTTGCATAGCCACATTTGTCTCTACTATGTTTTCAACATTAACTCCTTGCACAGTCACATCCATCTCTGTTATGAGTTCTATAGCAACTCTCACTAATCAATGTATATGATCATGAACCCAAGCTGTCATGCAATGCTCAAACAGCAAAAAATAAAATTAAAGAAAATAAAGCAATTAAAAAATGAAAAATAAAAATTAAACAAATAAAAATAAAAATAAGATAAAACAAATAAGAAAAATAAATAAAAAATCAACTAGTGGAAAAGAAAAATTTAACAAATACTTAACTTTAACTAATTAAGGCTCCAAGAACAACGTCAAAAACTTGTTATGACTTTTTATCGAGCCTTAAAAATACTCGCATAACGCATCTGAAATGGCGTCATAGAAATGAGTTAAGAAATACGAGGTTGATCTCATAGAAACTTAGAATTAATTTTAAATATTGAAAAATTCTTTCAAATCTAGTCGCACAAATTGATGAGTCAAAAATATAAAAATTAAATTAAATAAATAACTAAAATAAGAAACAAATTGAAAGAAAACAAGTAAATAAATTTGGTTTCAATCAGATGTAAAAGGACTAAGAGTCAGAATCTATCAAGATTAATTTTAACATTAACTATGTCAAATTTTTATACCCAAATAATTTATCACATGAACATCTAGTGACAAAGTATAATGCTCACAGAAAATTTATCAATGAAGTGTTAAAAATAATAATCAAATATATGATAAAAAAAATTTTAATTAATAGTAAATTATCAAATTATTAAATGTATTCTCAACAAGAAATTATAATTGATATCTAACAATTATCACTAATACTCAAATAATACAAACAAATTATAAAATATGAAAAAAAACATAACTAAACTCATCTAAAAATTTATTCATATAATCGATAAAAAAATAAAATTAATGAGTATTAAATCTTAAAATTAGATAATAATAATTCAATATAGTAATACCAAAATAATTAAAATTTTATCACCTCCTTAATATGAAGAATTTAATAAAAACATAAAAAAATTAAAATACAATAAAATTATCTCGTTAAAATTTTTCATTGAAACTAATCTTCTCTTCTCTGTCACTGTCGCACTGTTCCTCCAATTCTCCACAGCGTTGTGCTCTCGGTCCTCTGCTGTGTTTCTCCCCGCGGCGCTCCCTCGCTCCCTATCCGCCCACGTCCCTTCCTTCTTTTATAGAGACCAATTAGGTCTCTTTTCTTTCATAAACCGTGGGACCCAACCACTTAACTTTTCCATCAATTAAAAGTCCATTCAATTGAAACACACTTCACGTGGTCAACTTCTCAAAACGTGGGCCAACATCTTGAATTTGCATTCTAATAATCACCAATTGCATGACTATGTAAAAATAGGTCATTCAATCATGAACAGTTTTAAGGCATTATTATTTTTTTTATTTATAATGGGCCTGATCATTCTCTTAATATAAAAAATTTAATAAGATATAAAAAAATTAAAACATAATAAAATTATCTCATTAAAATTTTTCATTGAAATTAATCTTCTCTTCTTTGTGCTCTCGGTCCTCTGCTGTGTTTCTCCCCGCGGGCCGCGGCGCTCCCTTGCTCCCTATCCGCTCACATCCCTTCCTTCTTTTATGAAGACCAATTAGGTCTCTTTCCTTTCATAAATCGTGGGACCCAACCACTTGACTTTTCCATCATTTAAAAGTCCATTCAATTGAAATACGCTTCACGTGGTCAACTGCTCAAAACGTGGGCTAACATCTTGAATTTGCATTCTAATAATCAGCAATTGCATAACTATGTAAAGATGGATCTTTCAATCATGGACACCTTTAAGGCATTATTATTTTTTATTATTTTATTTAAAAAAAAGTTCAAAAAACTCTCTATACTATAAATTATGTACACTTTAATATTGTTATTTAAAAAATAAATAAAAAGGACCTATTACTTTTTTATTTGTGTAAACTAATACAAAATGATAACGGACGTTGAAATTTGGATAAAAACGCGTACATGCATCGCACGTGCACGTCTCATGATCAAATTTCCAAACGCTTTGCAATAGATGATGGGGGTAATTTGAGTAAGAAACTTGCATTGTTTATGAAGTTCCTAATTATGAATCCTTAATTTCGTCCCCAAATCAACCTTATTTTCCCAATTCCCTCCATCCTAATTTCGCCCCCAAACCAAAGCTTGAAGGAACGCCTTTATTCATGCTATCGAACCGTGGAGGAGCACCTTTGTTCGTACCATTAAAGCTTGAAGGAACGCCCTTGTTCGTGTGACCAAATCGTGGAGTAAGGGCTTTGTATAGTAAGTCCAATTGAGGTAAGTATTAGTCAGACTTGAGCGACATTATGTTGAAATTGTTTTTTAGGTTAGGGTTAGTGCATGTTTATTGGTGATTTTGGGTTTGTTCGATTGGTAGGGGATGTATGTGGTCTATGGTCCCCAAATGTTGTTGTTATCATGGTTCTTTGTTACTGTGTGTGGTCTTAATTGTTATCCCATTTGTGTGTGAACTTGCAAGTGTTACTGTGTGTGGTCCTAAATGTCCAATTTTTTATGTGGAAACTTAAAATAAAAACCCTGAAATATACATGTGATCTGCACTTTGTATAATGTGCTTTATAACATTCGTAAGCTTTATGAATGAGTAGCAAAACATGCTTGTAATAATAACATGCTTCTTTACACTCTACAGATGACTTTGATAACAGTTCTAATACATTATGGAGGGAAATTGCAATTTAGCTCACCTATGAGGTATGTAGGGGTGTGTGTCATAGGGTTTACAACTTTGATAGTGACCTGCTATCTAGCACACACTTGTCTACCTATGTAAGAAACAATGGGATTGGGATGGGAGAACCTAAATGTCTGTGGTATAAGTTTCTTGGTCAGCCTTTTACCCATGGACTAACAAAAATATTTGATGACGATGATATTAGAAAGATATGTAATATTATGGAGAAAAGACCGAACCTAACCCTTCAAGTATATATTGAGCATGAGAGTGACCATAAAACAAACCCAACCCACTTAGAACCTAACCCCAAACATGCATGTGAGTTAGAACATAACCCAATTGCAATTCTGTCTGATCCTACAAATGAGAGTGAACCACACCATGATGACCATCTTGTTAGTCAAAAAAGGAAAAAGGAAAAGGGAAGCAAGTATAAAAAGGAAAAAAAAAGCAAAAACTAACCCATAAGAGAAAAATCAGATCTGTAAACCTTGAACAAGATGGTGATATTGACTTAACTAGTTGTGATTTTGAGGACAGTGATAAGGAGATTCCTGACCTATTTTTTGAGGACCATGCAAGGGAAATTGAGGAAGAGGAAGAAATGAGAGATTGCATGGGTGTTAATGATGAAGTGAATGATGATGGTCAAGAACATGAAGATAATGGTGAGGGTCAGGGACATGAAGATAATGGTGATGCAGGACTGGCCAACAAGGACAAACATGTTGCAAGTCCTAATACTGGACCTCATTGGGATGAGGAGTATCAGTCTGAGTATGAGGACAGTGATACTTTAATTATTCCCATTGGTTCTGATGTAGAAGAACCAGAGGTAATGAGGAAGAAGAGGTTTCCAGAGTTCAACCATTACACTGACATGAGAAGGAATGTAAAGTTGCAACTGGGAATGAAATTTATAAGTCATAAAGTTTTTAAGGAGGTTATAAGACAGTTTTGTATTAAGAATGAGATTCATTTTGAATTCTTAAGGAATGAGAGCACTTGAATATCAATACAGTGCAAGAGGGGTTGTGGATGGAAAATGTATGCCTCCAAGACTCATCAAGGAGATGCTTTCCAAATTAAGTCATGGTATAACCATGAGCATGCAAGCTGTGGATGGAGTAACAAAAATACCAAGGCCAATTCAAGGTGGTTAGATGCAAAGTACAAAGACTGCATCTGAGACCACAAAGGGAGATGGGAAAATGAAGCTTTCATTAATCAAGTGACTAAAGAACATAAGATTTTTGTGTCAAGGTTCCAAGTGTATAGGGCAAACAAGATGGCCATGAAACACCTTCAAGGCAGTGCAGCAGCTCAATATTCTTTACTACGAAATTATGCTATAGCAGTCTTGCAATACAATCCTGGTTCAACAATGCTGATCATGAAGGACAACAATGACTATTTTCAGAGACTCTATGTATGTTTGGATGCTGCCAGTCTAAAGTTTAGTAGGAGTATAATCTCATTGAATAGGTGCTTCTTGAAGGCTGGCTTCGGGGGTCATTTGCTAGTGGCAGTGGCAAGGGATACTAATGATAACATGTTCCCTGTTGCTTATGCTGCAGTTGAGGCTGAGTTGAAAGATAGTTGGATGTGGTTTTTGGAGAGGTTGTTTAAGGATATTGGCTCAATTGAGGAGAATGGATGAGTGTTCATGTCAAATAAACAAAAGGTAACTAAAACTAGACATCTTACTTTATTTAATTTTGTGTTGCATAAGTTTGAACTCCATACTTATTTTCTGATTTCTTACTTCATGTGCTTACAGGGTTTGAACTCTATACTTGAGGACATTGAGGTTGAACACAGATTCTGTGTTAGGCATCCATATGCCAACTTCAACCTCACATATAAAGGACAAGTGCTGAAAGATCTTCTATGGAATGCTGCAAGGGCCACTACCAAGCCTGAATTTGACTTTCAAATGCAAAAAATAAGAAAGATGAATGAAGGAGCAGCCAACTGTTTAGTTGCAAGAGATGCTAGCACATGGTCAAGACATTTATTCACTCTAAGGGCTAAATCAAGTAGTCTATTGAACAACATTGCAGAGTCATTCAACTCTGCAATACTGCCTGCTAGAGACAAGCCCATAATCACAATGATGGAAACCATAAAGAGGATGTTAATGAAGAGGTTTGCTGCAAAGAGAGATGAGATGCTCAAGTATCAATGGCAAATCTACCCACGAATTCAACAGAAGCTTGAAAGGTCAAATGAAGAAGCTGTGTTGTGCATTGCCTATATGAATGGCAATGGAAAATTTGAAATTGACACATGGCAAAGAAGCAAGAAGGTAGTGGATTTGGTGAGCAGGACTTGTTCTTGCAGAAACTAGGATATAACAAGTATAAAACTAATTTGAAATATATGTTATTGGTATCTCCTGATATGAAATTTGATTGGTTTTTGTGTATCTCCTGCAGGTATCCCTTGTGCACATGTTGTGAGTGTCATTTATGCACAAAAGGATTAACCTGAGAACTATATTGATGACTGTTACAAGAACGAAACTTTCTTGAAATGCTATGAAGTGATGATCAACCATGTACCTTCACAGGAAGAGTGGCCATATCTTGACTATGATTCAATCCTCCCTCATTTGGTTAGGACCTCTATTGGCAGATCAAAGAAGGCTAAGAAGAGGGCCACTGATGAGCAACCTCAAAACCTAAACAGGGTATCCAAGGAAGGAAATCAATGCCAATGTGAGAATTGTGGCATGTGGGGTCACAATGTTCATAGGTGCCCAAGATCCCTAAATCTAAATAGAAAGATACATAGAAAGAAGAAGAAAACAAGTGCAGGCAGTGGATCTGTTCCATCTGCTCCATCTAAGGCTCAAGTGCAGATGCATCAATTGGTCCGAGTGCTGCAATTCAAAGTGGTCCTAGACCTGCTGTAAGTGACCCACGGGCACATGGGAGTTGTGGTCCCAGCCAACCTGGTTCCCAAAGCTCAATATCCTTATTTAGGAGACACACACATACTTTGACAAGAATGTGCACCCTGACTCAGCCTAGTGAAGGGGCATCAACACCAGGGGAATCGACATTAAGAATGAAGATAAGGAGGAGTAAGGCACGACTTACACAGTAACTTTCCGCACGGGGCCTTAAGTTTTTTTTTTCTTTTGGCCGGTATTGGGGCTAGTATTGGACTGTGACAACTATGCCTTGTCATATGCCATTTTTTTTATATATATCAGGGCCAGTGGGTTGTATGGACCTTGTTGGAAAAAAATTGTACTAAGATCTTATTTTGTGAATGTTGACTAAGATCTTATTTTGTACTCAGATCTTATTTACTGATTAATATAAGTTTATATATTCCCCACATGGTCCAATAGTTTTAGTATATTTTTTTCTATTTGTTTTTCTGATTATTGTTGAATGTTGAATGTTTGTTATTGTGATTGTGATTGTGGCAGTGGTATGTTCCTCAGAGGTCTATTCTGGTATATTGAAATTGTGCTTCCATTAGATCTAATTACTTAGTTATAATGAAATTGTGCTTCCATTAGTTCCCCACAAGTTTATTCTATTGTAATGAAAATTTGGTGGTCAATTAAACTGATTGAAATTGTGCTATTATGCTGTTACGGTGATTGTTCATATCAATTGCACAAATTCATTGTCAACTGAGAAATGTTGCAATAATTTCATTGAACAAGGTAAATTACATTGCTTGACACACTAACTCCTTACATTCAAATTCGTTACATATAGCCTTTGCTAACTCCATCTTACTTACATTAAACATCCCTCCAATCCTACACTAAACATTCCAAAATACATTGTAGCATTCATCAAATATTTCCTTTGGCAGAAACCAATAAACCAACAAAATGACTATAGCAAGCATCATCCAATGCATCATATACAATTGATACTTCTGTGACTTTAGCTTAGCCTTTTGTGATTCAACCTTAGCATTTAACACACATAACTGAGCATTCTTTACTTCTAGTTCCACATTTAATTCATTGTTCCTTTTGAGCAAAGTGTTGAAGATTTTTTCAACTCTTCTCTCTGTAAGTAGATCATACCAAGAAAAGAAATGGCTGTCATCTTTGGTACCATACCTGCTACAATCAAAGAACCTCTATCCTAGGTTCCTTTTAGTCCACGACGTTTGCAACTGACAAGGAAGGCTGCAATTTCAACTTCGAGTATGGCCACCAAAGCATGTTGAACTCTCTGAAGATTGGGCCTGTGTCATTTTCTCCATCAGGTTCGACCTCAATAGCTGTTCCCTCTCTTGGGTCAATTGTTGCAGAGCAGTAATGGAATTTTAGGGTTCATAATAGGCCAATTCAAAAAGAAGAACACTTTCTCCTCCATCTGCATGTCATGTGCAAGTTTCCTACTCAAATAACCCCCATAACCTATTGCAAAGCGTTTGACAATCTAATCATGAGATGTGCACGTGCGTATTTCCATCCAAATTTTAACGTTCATTATCATTTTGTATTAGTTTGCACAAATCGAAAAATAATAAGTTCTTTTTGCATATTTTTGAAGTAACATGATTAAAGTACACATGACTTATAATACAAGATTTTTTTTTTAAGTTTGCCCTTTTATTTATAATGAGCCTTAGCTATTATTATATTGTGAGTTCTTGTGTTAGTAAGTAGTATCAATTCAAAGCTTCATCACTTTTTATTTAAATTAATTATTTAATTTGAAAATTTATCATAAAAATTAAATTAATAAACATCTTTTAATAAAAAATTAATGATGTCTCAAAGTCATTAAAATTAAATATATTGAGATAAAATAATACTTAATTTTTATAAAAAAAATATATAAAATTTAACTATTATCAAACAGCAACAGAAAAGCGTCACAATGTCAGTGCCAAACCTCCAGAAATACTTTCGCTCGTATCTCTCATTTGCCTGCTACCTCATACTATGCCTGGGGCCATTACACTTGATGGCGAAGGAGGTCATGATACCAATAGGGGTAGTTCTTGATTTGAACTCCCCAATTGGAAGTATGGCTAATAGCTGCATCTGGATGGCATATCATGACTTCTATAAACAGTATCCTCGTTTCCAAACCAGACTTGATCTTCGAACCAGAGACTCTGACCGTGATACAGTCACAGCAGCATATACAGGTTTCATCATTTTTTTTTAGCTCCCAATTCTTTGTTGAGCCTCTGTATTTTTAGTAGCTTAATTATTCAAGTTTCACGGCTCATTATTTATTTGCGCAGCTTCTCATTTAATGAATGAAAAGGTGCATGCAATTATAGGACCTCAGAGATCAGGACAAGCAAGGTATGTAATAGAACTTGGGCGCGAACATCACGTGCCCATCATCTCGTTTTCCGCTACAAGTCCATCTCTTTCCCCAACTCGGAGCAAGATTTTCATACGAACAGCACAAGATGATTCCTCTCAGGTCGAAGCAATAGCTGCTCTTGTTGAAGCTTATGGTTGGCGCGAAATCATCCTTATATATGAAGACACTGAATATGGCAATGGTCTCATCCCATATCTCACAGATGCCTTGGAAGCAGTTGACACAAAGGTGCCTTACAGAAGGGTCATTGATCCCAAATCTGAAAAACCCCAAATTTTGGAAGAGCTTAAAAAGCTTAAGCGCAATTCATCAGGAATATTTCTTGTTCATATGACGGCTGAACATGGACTGAAGTTATTTTCTGCTGCAGAGAAAGCTGGAATGATGAGGGAAGGGTACGCATGGATAGTCACTGAAGGGTTATCGGTTAAGCTAGATCCTACAGGTCCGGAAGGGATGGACTCCATGCAAGGTGTCTTGGGATTGAGGCCGAAAATTGACAGGACTAAAAGGCTTGAGGACTTCAAGAAACGATGGAAAGCCTTTTCAGTTAAAGAAAACATTAAGTCCCCCTTAACCTTTTTCGGGTTGTGGGCTTATGACACAGTCTGGGCATTAGCCATGGCAGTAGAGGCTCAGATAGCAATTTCAACCGATGAGAAGCAGAATGTTACCCTTCTAAACACAATCCTGGCTACAAAATTCCCAGGCCTCTCTGGCTATTTCAGTTTGACAGGAGGACAACTAGAGCCATCAGTGCTTGAAGTGTTCAACGTGGTAGGACACAAAGAGAGGGTTATTGGATATTGGAGCCCAGAAAGAGGACTATTCAGAGATGACCAATCAAATATTGCCCAAGACAGAGAGAAACTGAAGCAACCGATTTGGCCGGGTTACACAACAGTTCAGCCACCCAAGTTGAGAATTTGGGTCCCAGTGAGGAAGGGTTTCACTGAATTTTTAAAACTGGAAAACAAATATCCCGATAACACAGCAAAATTTTCTGGGTTCGTTGTTGATTTGTTTTTAGAGGTGGTGAATGTTTTGCCTTTTCCCCTATCGTACGAGTTTATCCCCTTGGAAAGCTCTAACCATGATGAGTTTCTTACACAGATTAGGTCCCAGGTAAGTTCAGCTAACAAATGTTTTTTTCCCCTTTGTCATTTTAGTTTTCTTTCAACTAGTCACTTTCGTGATCCCTGCAAATTAATCCTGGCAGAAGTTCGATGCTGTGGTCGGAGACCTAACAATTGTTTATTATCGCTCAAATCAATTTGATTTCACATTGCCTTATTTAGAATCTGGTGTGTCAATGGTGGTTTCAATGAAGCATGATCAGAGAAGAAACATGTGGATATTCTTGAAGCCTCTAAGTTGGGGTCTTTGGTTGGCTACTGGTGCAGCTTTTGTCCTCACAGGTTTCGTCGTGTGGTTTCTTGAGCGCCACTCAAACGCAGACTTTAGGGGCACCCCGGACCAGCAACTTGGCATGATCTTCTGGTTTTCCTTCTCAACACTTGTCTTTGCTCATAGTAAATCCATCCTCTTATTTATACTCTTAGATAAGCAAAAAGTCCTTCATTTCTATGACACGAAGAGACCAGTTTTGATTAATTTACTGTTTGATTATGCCTGCAGGGGAGAGACTAGTGAATCATTGGTCAAGACTTGTGCTGATTGTATGGGTATTTGTGGTGCTCATCATTACCCAAAGTTACACTGCGAGTTTAGCTTCAATGCTAGCAACAGAAAGCCTTCAACCTGCATTCATCGATATAAATGAGATAAAAAATAATAATTACTTTGTGGGATATCAGAACGAATCCTTTGTGAAGGGGCTTTTAATAAATCAATTAGGATTCAGTGAGTCCCAATTGAAGGTTTATAATACTGCTGAAGAATATCATGAAGCACTTTCAAATGGAACCAACAATGACGGGGTAGCGGCTATCTTTGATGAAAGTCCCTATATCAAGCTCTTCCTCACAAAATATGGCTCTAGGTATGGCATTGTGGGACCAACTTATAAAACAGACGGATTGGCCTTTGTGAGTCTCTCTCTCTCAGTCTATCTAAATATATATATATGGGTAAAAATAAGTTATACAACGTAGCACTAATAGAGTTACATCAAATCTAGTCCTTTATATTTGTACAAAAATCTAACTGCCTATAATTTTTCGCTAAACCACAGCCACTCACGTCACCCTACTCCCCCAATCCCCCCTCCTCTCTCTCTCTCTCTCTCTCTACCAAAAGTCAAGTGAGAAATGTTATCTACTGTGACCTAAAATGAAAAAGCGAAAAGTAAAGTTTGTAGCATGCTAAGTACTGTCTTCAAAGATTATTTTGGTATAAACGAAAATCTCTCAGAATACAACAACTCATCTTGTTTGACAGAGATTCAAGAATTATAAGAGATTTTAGAATAGCGAGTAACCCAAAAGAGAAGGCGAAGAGAGTATAGAAGCATAGAAGATAAAAGCAGTGCATAAAACAATAGTAAGTGAGAAGGCGAAGAGAGTATAGAAGCAGAGAAGAGAAAAGTAGTGCATAAAACAACAGTAAGTGAACAGTATTTATAGAAGACAGAAAGAGTCATTTAGAAAACAGAAAGCAATGTTAGGTTGTTAGAAATATGTCCATTGAAATAAAAACGTTAGAAATATGGCTGTTGGAATAATAATGTTAGAAATATGACTGTTGAAAAATGAATTTGTCTGTTGAAAACTAATTTATTAGTTGAAAACAAATCTGCCCGTTGGGAAGACCAAGTCAAATACGACAAAATCAGTTTTGATCTCTTCAAAAACTCATTTTACTAGTAATGCTCAAAATTAATTAAATATTTGATAAAAAGGTTTGGGCCGCATGTTATCTTGCGCAGGGGAGGGGCAAATCGATGATTTGCACTATCCAAGCCCATTTTTGTGCGCGCGAGTCTACCACTTAATTTGTTTCTTATAAAGCCCAAAACACAAATTGATATATAAACTCTTCCAATGACTTACTTCCAACCAATGTGGGACTTTATTCTTTTGAAAATATAACACATTTCATAACAATCCCCCACATATTTCAAAAGAATATTTAAATAAAATCAATAATTAAAAAATAGAATCTGGGTTACATCATTAGTGCAAACGTTTCGAATCTAGTGTCTTTTGGACTATGAATCAGACCTAGATAAATAGGACTTTAACTTACAATGTAATCAGTAAAGTTTAAACTTCTATGAATCAAAACATTTTTCGTGTAAATTAGAATCTCATTCGATCACATTTACAATATCACTTATCTCTTGTGTTAACGTCGTTTTGCACTTTTCGGCCATGCGTGTGCCTGATTGTTCATGAGTGCTCTAGAGACTATGCCATTATCTCATAGGAGTGGCCCCACTCCACACTCATATAGGTGATTTCATCATATGTATATTGCACTTTATACACCACTTGTAAGGGATATGAAATTTATTAAAAATATTTAGTTTATCCTCACAATAAATGCAATCTAGCATTTCTCATGCTTCTCACACCATAGGAAGGGACAAACAAAGTGCTAGCAGTACTAATAAGTGACTTGTTATTGTAACGCCCCTTTTTGAGAGGGAATGTCACATTGTCAAATAAAAGAAAATGCGAAAATTAAATTTTTAAACGACAATTAAGACCCGGTTCATTAGTTCAAACTTAACTTATTCGATACTTAAGTACGTGAGTAAAATAGCAGTATATTATTATTTTTTAATTCTTTTAACAATGTGGAATTTGGATGACAGTAAAGACTAAAACAGTATACAGAATTCGTGCCTGAATAGCATACACACACACACACACACACACACACACACACACACACACATATATATATATATATATTAATACGACTATATTGTAACTACAAGCCTGACCATCACCAAAAAGCAAAACTATACCTGCCCCAAGGAATCATGCATATACATCCCCCAGAAATAACAAAATATACAGCCCACCAAAAGTAATACATCAGGCCCCCAAAATAAAAACCACTGGCAGCCATCAGTAGCTACCAGCAAAATCAATCCCTCAGAGGAGGAGGAACCGTATCAGGATCCTCCTCTTCCGAGGAAACCTCCATGGGAACCACAGAAGCACGGGACGGAGCCCGAGCGGTGGAATCAAAGGAGTCCTCCCGTGGGGTATAGTAACGATCGCCCCACATCTCACGGATGGGCAAGTAAAACTCCAGTCGCAGGCTAATGTGACAGGTGAGGACAGGCGCCTCATGACGTCTCCAGGCTAGGGCTATCGACACATCTCCCTGGTAGACGCAGCGATCAGAATTCAAGTTGATATGCCAACACTCTGGCCCTCCGAGGAAGGTCAGACGCACATCACCAAGAAATCCGCGCATACGTGCCTCCATCGTCTCAGTAGAAGTCAATCTTGTTCGGGCCAGAAGCCGGGGAATTCAGGATCTTCCGTCTCTTTACCGTCGTCTTCGATCAATACAGTGTACACACATACAGCAAGTCATAGAGATACAAGGAAAGAGGTAAGACATACTACCATCATTACCAATTATAGCAGCTAGAAACAAAACGGCGCAACGCGCCCAAGTAGCAATTCAAAAACAGCATATCCAAGTAATAGACAGTAAATTCAATAGTAATTCAGATAAACAGCTTCTAGGCAGATATTCTTTACAGTAACAGTCAGACAAGTCTCAGTTATGGAAAATGATGATTTATAATGACAGAATATATATATATATATATATATGATACACATGCATGCTTTCCCCAATTCCTACTCCATAGAGCTAGACTCAAACAGTCGGAGAGAAAGATCAGGAGACGTGTCCGCAACTCGGCTGCAGCGGCCAAAGTGCTATTCATCAACAATTTTCACGTGCACATCAGGCATTGTACGGACAGTCTAGACTCGATCACGATATAGGACAGTGCCAAGTCCGGATCGTCGGTGCGTTTGCATCGGTTTGCCCCACGGGCAGAGGAGCTACCAATTGCCCATTGTGGAGGACCCGCACCCCGACGCCCCCAAGATCATAACACGACCCACACTAGTCTACTCGCACCCGCACAAAGGTGTGTTCAATCTCCTAGACAACTTGACCTTACAACAATCCATAGGACATCACAATGCATACGACACTATGCATGAACATGTATGATTCTCAATCTCACACAATTCCATAATATGCCACATTAGGCCAATATTAGCACCAATATACAAATGGTCACTCACATGGACCCATAACATCATAATATAAAGATCAAGTCAACTGATGCGTCATTAGGTTCATTATGAATCCTAACTTAGAATTTGTTTCCCTTTTCAAGGTTCATGTTCAAAATCGATTCTTGTAATCAATTTAATATTCCAAGGCAATTCAACTTCCCATAACTTGCATTTTGTTTAAGTTCTTAGGCCTCACATTCTCATGTTCTTCACTCACTTAGAGTTACCTTAAGTCTTGTGATAATTTTACTCTTAGTCCTTTAAAATTTATGAAGTCTTGATTATATTAAATTCTTCTATTTTATTAATTGTCCATTTCATTACATAGGATTTTAATTACCTAATTACTTATGCTTCCAAACTACCAAAATCACATACTTACCTACAAATACTCTAGAGGCCGTGGCCTCACAATGGCTACAACTTCCAATCCTTTCAATTCATCTTACTACATGTCATTCCCTTAATTCATTTAAGTTGTTCACTTGTTAAATTAGATCACTAAGAACCCTGATTCTTGGCCTCAAAACCGTAGACATCACATAGGCTTCACTTCCAATTTTCTTCTTCCATTAAATTCCATCTTGTTACTTAATTAATTCTAGTCTTATGCTTGTTACACATTAACCATAATTTGTCCAATTTTTACCCTAAAAATCATAGCCCTTCAAGAGGGGTATTCAATCATTTTTCATCCATTTCAAATTATTCAATCCAATCCAATATTCCATTATATACAACAAATCAATCCAATAGCATAAATCAATTAAAATCAACACATAAGCATGCTAATCACAAAATCAAAGGATAACCCTCATTAGGGTTTTTCCACCAACAACACAATCAAGGTTCCTAGATGCTAAGAGTGGTTGAGGAGGAGTGTCTTCCTCTTACCCAAGTGAAGAAAACAAAAGAAGAACACCAAGAACCTCCTTTGGATTTTCAGATTTGAGCTCCAAGAACCCTAAAAATGGTGACTTTGTTAGAATAACATAATGGCTTGGAAAAATGAAGCATGGATGGTCATGAAAGAGACCATAATCACGAAAATGGAGGAGAAAGAAGAGGAGTCTTGAAACTTACCCAAAAAGCTCAAAGCTTGGAGCTTGGAGAAGATGGTGAAAATGGAGGAATTTCAAGAAACTCCAAGAAGAAAAGATGTTTAGAATGATGAGAGGATTAAGAAAATATATTTAGATGAAATTTTTGTGAAGATTGAGTGGGGAGAGGAGAGGCTGGCCGTGAAGCATGTAGGGAGAAGAAGAGAAAACGAAAATGGAGAAGAAGAAGAAGAAAGAAAGAAGAAAGAAGAAAGTGTTTTTGATAAGTAATGGAATTATGTGATAAAAGAATAAATGAAGGAAAATAATTTCCCCACCCCCATGGACTGCTTCCAGCCGTGTAGAGAGAGAAGAGAGAGAGAGAGAGAGAGAGAGTTGGCTTCCAAGAGAAGCCAAAGGCATTTGGGTCAATGTGTGGTCAAAGCTTCTCAAAGAAGCTTTGATTAATTTATCATTAAATTTGAATTAAAGTAGATTGATTAGACATAAAGTAGATTTTATTTAGATAATGTGATAGGATTTTTATTACACACTGTTATCTAATGGATAATAGTTATAGTTGACAGAAGTCAGTATTTAATTAATTTGACAGATAAATTTTTCGCAGTATTGTTTTGTTTTGTCTGTTAGAATTTTTCGAAAATCGTGAAACTTCGTAAAATGTGTCAAGTCTCGGGTTTAATAAGATCCCCCGTCGACATGTCCATAGTCCAAGGTTCTCAGAGAAAACATTGCGTTTCTCTGGTTCTGCTCAGCGCGCACGCAAAACGAGAAATATATTAAAATATTCAACGGTTCCGAAAAATTCCTAGAAAATTCTCAAAAATTGCAACTATTATAAAACGACTATTTGTCAAATAATTTTCTAATTTTCGAAGCGCTACAGTCGTTTTCCCGACTCTGCTTAAGTTTCACGCAAAACAAAGAATATATTCAAATATTCGTCGTTTCTGAAAAATTTCAAAAAAATTCACATAAATCACTAATATTAGAAAATGACTATCTGTGGTGAAATAAACAATTTCCGGAGCGTTACACTGACCTCAGCAATTCTCAGCTCAGTGTGCACGCAAAACGAAGAATATATTAAAATATTCAACGTTTCCGAAAAATTCTAGAAAAATTCCTAAAAATCAAGAATATTATAAAATGATGATTTATGATTAAACAGGTATTTTTCGGGATGTTACAACACTCCCCTACTAAAAGGAATTTCATCCTCGAAATTTTACATACCTTAAAATAGTTCTGGATGTTGCTCCGTCATCTTGCCTTCCAGTTCCCAGGTTGCATCACCAGTCGTCTCATTCCAAATCACCTTTACTAATGGAATCTCTTTGCCTCTTAGTTGCTTTATCCGTCGATCCTCGATTCTCGCAGGAGACGTTTCATAGGTCAGGTTCTCTTTTAACTATACTGTGTCCGGTGCTAGAACGTGACTTGGATCAGGCAAATATTTACGAAGCTGTGACACATGGAAGACATTGTGTATGTTTGAGAGAAAAGGGGGTAAGGCTATCTGGTAGGCTACTGGACCTATCCGGCGAAGAATTTGGTAAGGTCCAAGGAATTTCGGAGTGAGTTTTCTAGATTTCAAAGCCCGACCGACCCCAGTCGTGGGTGTGACTTTCAAGAACACATGCTCACCTTCTTCAAACTCAAGAGGCTTTCTCCTCTTGTCTGCATAGCTCTTTTGCCGGCTCTGAGCAATTCTCATCTTCTCCTGAATCATCTTGTTAATCAGTTCTCATATTGTCCGACACCGTCTTCCATATAGGGTTTCATATGGTGCCATCCCTATACTCGAATGGTAACTGCTGTTGTATGTGAACTCTATCAATGGCAAGATTTGATCCCAACTCCCAGTCTGTTCAATAGTACACGCTCTAAGCAAGTCTTCTAGAGATTGGATCGTTCTTTCCGATTGACCATCGGTTTGTGGGTGGTACGCTGAATTCAGACGTAACATTGTTCCTAACGATGCCTGTAGACTCTGCCAAAATTTAGAAGTAAATCTCAGATCCCTATCCGAAACTATACTCGTAGGCACACCATTCAGTCTGACAATATCTCCAATATACAGTCGAGTCAGCTTCTCTAGACTGTACTTTACGTTGATCGGGAGGAAATGAGCTGACTTGGTGAGTCGATCAACTATTACCCAGATCGAGTCATGTCCTATCCTTGTCCTTGGCAAACCCACAACAAAATCCATTGCAATGCTGTCCCATTTCCATTCAGGAATAGACAATGGTTGTAGCAGTCTAGCAGGTCTCTGATGTTCCACTTTGGCTTTCTGACAGACTAGACAAGTCGATACAAATCTAGTAACGTCACTCTTCATTCTATGCCACCAGAATAATTTCTTCAAGTCCTGGTACATCTTTGTTATGCCCGGATGTATATTTAGCATGCTGGTGTGAGCATGTTCCACAATATATTGCTTAAGCTCTTGGTCACGGAGAATGCAGACTCTATCCCGAAATCTCAGAATTCCATCCGTTTCTTCCTCGAATTCCGTTTCCTTGCCTTGTTTCATTTGCTCTCTCACCTCTTGCAAGAATTCATCGACCTTCTGCTTTTCTCGTATGTCCTCCATTAGCTCGCTTGAGATGGTAACCGTATTCATACAAATTTTTCCTGGTCTCAACTCTACAAACGACCACACATCTCTAAACTGTTCGATGAGCTCCTTTTCCTTTATCATTAGGGCAGAAGCACTGATAGTCTTTCTGCTTAAGGCGTCAGCCACGACGTTCGCCTTGCCAGGATGGTACAACAGTTGAAAGTCGTAGTCCTTCAGGAATTCTAACCATCTTCGCTGTCTCATGTTCAGCTCCTTTTGATCATACAAGTACTTCAAGCTCTTGTGGTCACTAAAGATGTTGAACGTTGCTCCATAAAGGAAATGTCTCCATATCTTCAGAGCAAAAACCACAGCTGCTAGCTCCAAATCATGTGTCGGGTAATTCTTCTCATGCACTCGCAACTGTCGCGAAGCATAGGCCACCACTCTCCTGTGTTGCATAAGAACAGATCTCAATCCTTGGTATGAAGCGTCACCGTACACCTCGAATGGCTCATTCGGATCAGGTAGTACCAATACGGGTGAGGTAGTCAACCGTTTCTTCAACTCTTGGAAACTCTGCTTGCAGCTATCAGTCCATTCAAAAGCTTGATTCTTCTTTGTCAGCTGAGTGAGCGGTCCAGCAATCTTGGAAAACCCTTCTATAAACCTCCGATAATATCTGACTAAACCCACGAAACTACGAACTTCCGTCACTGACTTCGGGTTTTCCCACTGCAGCACTGCCTCTACTTTGGACAGATCCATTGCAATCCCTTCCTTTGAGATCACGTGGCCTAGAAACTTCACCTCATTAAGCCAAAACTCACACTTCGACAGTTTGCCATATAGTTCTTTCTCCTTCAAAATCTGAAGAACTATGCTGAGGTGTTCAGCATGATCCTCATGATTCTGAGAATATATCAGGATATCGTCAATCAAGACGACAACAAACTTATCCAAGTACGGAAGAAAGATCCTGTTCATGTAGTCCATGAAGATAGCAGGTGCATTCATAACACCAAACGGCATCACAAGGCACTCATAATGACCGTATCGTGTACGAAAAGCAGTCTTGGGTATATCCTCCGTCTTCACTCTTATCTGATGATACCCAGACCTCAAATTGATCTTCAAAAATACCGCTGCTCCCTTCAGTTGGTCCATCAAGTCGTCGATTCTTGGGAGAGGATACTTGTTCTTGATTGTCAACTTGTTCAACTGCCTATAGTCCACACACAATCGTGTAGTACCGTCCTTCTTTCGAACTAGCAACACTGGTGCTCCCCACGGTGACACACTTGGTCTGACAAATTGTTTCTCCAAAAGCTCCTCTAGCTATTTCTTCAATTCTGCAAACTCTGTCAGTGACATCCGGTAAGGTGCTATAGACACGGGACCAGCTCCTGGTACAAGGTCAATAGCAAACTCTATCTCACGCGCCGGTGGTAAACTAGGTACATCTTTGGGAAAAATTTCAAGAATCTCCTTCACCACTGGAATAGTACTCAGATTAGCCTCGCTCTCGACTTTTAAAGAAGAGAATAGCATCTATCCCTGAGCTCCTTCTTTCAAGAAAGCTCGTGCTTGGTTGGCAGTCAAGTATCTAAAATTCTCATCCACAGGGAAGACTATGGTTTTCCTAGAACAATCTAACAGAACATGGTTAGAAGATAACTAGTCCATCCCTAAGATTATATCTAGTTGTGAAAGAGGTAAACAGATCAAATCGACAGAAAAGATTCGACCTTCAACAGTTAAGGGACACTTCAAACAAACTTTGGTAGTAACTACCGGTTTATCAGTGGGGGTTGAAACAGTCAATTTAAAAGGTAGTTCAGACACAGGTAAGCCAAGTCGTAGCACACAGTCATATGATATGAAAGAATGGGTTGCCTCAGAGTCATACTGTACTTTTAAAAGATTACCTTCTATGGCGCCTTCTCCTTGAATCAGGTCATCGGATTCAGAGGCTTCAGCTCCGCTCATAGTGTAAACTCGACCTCCGGCTTGCGGTTTCTTGGCTCGAGTCGCATTAACTGAAGGTTCAGCCTTTGTCTGATTGCAGTCTCTGGACACGTGCAATCTCTCGTGAGATGATCCTTCCCACATTTCAGGCATTTAGAAGGATATGTCGTATTTTGGCCAGTTCGGTTCCCAGAAGATCCTCCACCGAAACTCCCACCGGTTGGTTGTTGGCTTCCCGCTGGTCGGGAATAGGGCTTCTTTTGGAAGCGGTTTGAACCACTGCCTCCACCTCTTTGGGACCGTACAGGCCCAAAACCCCTATTTCTCGAGTCTCTAGCCTGTTCCAAGGCTTCAACTTCACAGCAAGTGTCTAACAGTTCTGAGAACACCTTCATCTTCAGGGTGATCACAGCTTTCTTCACTTCATACCTCAGTCCTTCCGTGAATTTCCAGCATTTCCAGGCTTCATTAGTTTGATGCTGGTAGTGGGTTGAGAACTTCTCCAGATTCTTAAATTTGGCTGCGTATTCACTGACGGTCATGTTCCCCTGTCTCAGGTTGAGGAACTCCATCTCCTTTGCATGTCTTGCATTAGCAGGAAAATATTTGTCCAAGAACTTGCTCTTGAACACATCCCATGTGATGTCAGTTCCTTCGGCTTCTAGTGCTCTTTGAGCTCCGTTCCACCAGTCCTCGGCGTTGCCCACGAGCATAAAGGTAACATAGTTCACCTTCTTATCTTTAGCACAGTTCATGTCACGGAACACCTTCTCTAGTTCCTTGATCCACAGACTAGCCTTGTCCGGATCAAATTCTCCTTTGAATTGCGGAGGATTGTGACGTCGAAATTCTGCTAAGTTTTGTGCGTCGGTAATTGCCTCGACCTGTTGAGCAGCTCTTTCTTGTTGTTGAGCAGCATGTTCGTTCTGTTGGGCGATGACTTCAGCCATCCTCTGCATCGCTTCTATAGCAGCTGCCATTTCTCCACCTCTTGCCATCTTGTTTTTCTCTTAAATCAAATTGCTGAAAACATAAGAAAAGTAAGAGGGATTCATTCAAAAACACCAGTCACAGAGATCCACACAGCACAAACAAGACAGACTCACACACAAGACCCAAAGAAACATAAACCGGGGCTCTGATACCAACTTAATGTAACGCCCCTTTTTGGGAGGGAACGTCACATTATCAAATAAAAGAAAATGCAGAAATTAAATTTTTAAACGACAATTAAGACCCGGTTCATTAGTTCAAACTTAACTTATTCGATACTTAAGTATGTGAGTAAAATAGCAATATATTATTATTTTTAATTCTTTTAACAATGCGGAATTTGGATGACAGTAAAGAATAAAACAGTACACAAAATTCGCGCCTAAATAGCATACATATATATATATATATATATTAATACGACTATATTGTAAATACAAGCCTGGCCATCACCAAAAAGCAAACCTATACCTGTCCCAAGGAATCATGCATATACATCCCCCAAAAATAACAAAATATACAACCCATCAAAAGTAATACATCAGGCCCCCAAAATAAAAACCACTGGCAGCCATCAGTAGCTACCAACAAAATCAATCCCTCAGAGGAGGAGGAACCGTATCAGGATCCTCCTCTTCCGAGGAAACCTCCATGGGAACCACAGAAGCACGGGATGGAGCCCGAGCGGTAGAATCAAAGGAGTCCTCCCGTGGGGTATAGTAACGATCACCCCACATCTCACGGATGGGCAAGTTGTGAACACCCAATTTTGTCCGGGTAAAAAAAAAAATAAAAATAAAAATTTAAAAAAAGATAAAAAAATAATAAAAAAAAAGGAAAATAAAAAAAGGATAATATTTTTGTTTTTTTTTTAAAAAAAAATTAAATTTGCCACTCACTCACATCACTACAGTACAATCACTTTCACTCATTCACTTTTTTTCACTTCTCACTCACTAATCTCTTTGCACAATTCACTCAGCACTCAATCTCCCCACTTCATAGCACACACGCAACACTCACTTTCACTCTGACGTTTTATCACTGCACACACGTTTCACTCTACACACACAACCTTCTACAGAGGACAACCATCTCACCCTCACCATTGGGATCTTCACCTTTCTAACCTTCAGTTCACTCACTAATAGGAGAACCCACGGTTCTCACTGAGTGGCACAGCACACTTTCATACACACACTCTCAGGTAGAAAAAGGAAGGAAGAGCTCATTCACGTAAAAGGAGGGGAGGGGACTTCTTTTTTTTCTTCTTCATTCTGGTTTCACCTTGTAATCACTCACTATTTCCATTTTCATCCACCATCACCACGTTAGCATCACCACCAAACAACTACTGAGTTGACTCACCCCTTCCATCTTCAACCCTCCAAGCTCCCTCACACAAGCACTCAACCTTCATCACCACAAACCAGCCAACCTTCACTATTCATCGTCTTCCTCCTCCTTCCATAAACCACCACACACAACCACTGAACCGCAGCCCAGCCACCATAGCCACCGCTCCAAGCTCTCTCACGCAGCCACCCCTCACAGCAACCATTCCCAGCAGCTCCACGCCGTTCGTGCCACACGTCCTCAGCCCGCAGACCACCACGGCACCACCGTCGTCCCAGCCGTTCCCGTCTTGAGCCCGCAAGCCACGCGACCCAGACGCACTGCCAGCCTCGCCGTCGAGCCCGAGCCCCAGATCAGCCAGCCGCGACGCCGCTGCACGCCGTCGACCCGCACCCGTCGTGCCGCGCGACTCATCGCCGGAAGCCGCACCAGACCGCAACCCGAGCCAGGAAACGGACCCAGATCCGCAAGCTGCCGTTCGCGCATAGCTCCGCGGCACCAGATCTGGCCGACGCCGTCTCACACCCAGCCGCTCGTCCGCTGTTCACGTTCCGCCCCACGTGGCTGCCGCCGACCAGAGGTTTGAACTCCACTTTCATTCTCTTTTCTCATTTGCTTCCACCAGGCATGATTTTTGTTTTCTGTAGCCTCTTTTGTTTCCATACCTTTTATTATGTATTTGTCAGTTTTAAGTTTTGAAGTTTAAATCACAAAAAAATATATATAAAGGTCTTTGTGTTCAGTTGCCTTCTTTTTAGGCTTAGCTTTTATTTAATATCATTTGCTTTTTTTTATGTTATGTTGTTACGTGGTGATTTGTGCTTAAAAAAAATAAAAATAAAATAAAAATGAAAAAAACTGAAACTTGTTTGTTTGGAATTATTTGGTTTATGATGTTCTCTTTATTTTACTTTGGCTCATGAAAAAAAATTGTGTTTATTTGTTTATCTTTTTACACTCCTTCCAAAAATAAAAATAAAAAGCAAAAATAATAAAAAAATCTTTAATAAATGCAATGACCAATAATAATGGTGATTGAATAGCGGATGCTATCTTCAGCGTTATTTGGATCATATGGGTTTATTGAGTAGTTTTGTGCTACCTTAAATCTTGTGCAAATTTTTTTTCAAAAAATCTTTTAATTAAAATCAATCAACTCACACTTGATTTTATACGAACTACGTGACTTTGAGTTCCTCATTGCACTGAGGGTACGTAGGAGCAGAATTTTCATTCTGTCAAGCCAAAATTAAATTTTCATAATTAGGTTTCTTATTTATTCTTTTCTACGAAATAAAAAAAATAAAAATAAATAAAAATAAAAATAAAAAATAGAAAAATAAAATAAAATATTTGCAAGGTCTTTTAAGAGGGGTAAAAGAGATAAATTTGAGATTATTAAGTTTTTGCACAGCTGACTTAAGGTACCGTCTTAGGATGGATGTGATAGGGGTTATGTGGGATTAAGTTTCCACCCTTCCCTGTCCATAACCGACTCCTGAATCCGATTTGGTTCCAAAGACTATTTTCTAAAAAGGTTTTCCAATTTTTCCCAAATTTAAATAAAATTGGTGGCGACTCCATGTTTTCAATTTTTAAAATCACGCGAGCTGCTATTTCGCCGCGATTTCGGTCGCGACACAAGTAAAACTCCAGTCGCAGGCTAATGTGACAGGTGAAGATAAGCGCCTCATGACGTCTCCAGGCTAGGGCTATCGACACATCTCCCAGGTAGACGCAGCGATCGGAATTCAAGTTGATATGCCAACACTCTGGCCCTCCGAGGAAGGTCAGACGCACATCACCAAGAAATCCGCGCATACGTGCCTCCATCGTCTCAGTAGAAGTCAATCTTGTTCGGGCCAGAAGCCGAGGAATTCGGGATATTCCGTCTCTTTACCGTCGTCTTCGATCAATACAGTGTACACACATACAGCAAGTCATAGAGATACAAGGAAAGAGGTAAGACATCCTACCATCATTACCAATTATAGCAGCTAGAAACAAAACGGCGCAACGCGCCCAAGTATGGAAAATGATGATTTATAATGACAGAATATATATATATATATATATATATATATATATATATATATATGATACATATGCGTGCTTTCCCCAATTCCTACTCCATAGAGCTAGACTCAAACAGTCGGAGAGAAAGATCAGGAGACGTGTCCGCAACTCGGCTGCAGCGGCCAAAGTGCTATTCATCAACAATTTTCACGTGCACATCAGGCATTGTACGGACAGTCCAGACTCGATCACGATATAGGACAGTGCCAAGTCCGGATCGTCGGTGCGTTTGCATCGGTTTGCCCCACGGGCAGAGGAGCTACTAATTGCCCATTGTGGAGGACCCGCACCCCGACGCCCCCAAGATCATAACACGACCCACACTAGTCTACTCGCACCCGCACAAAGGTGTGTTCAATCTCCTAGGAAACTTGACCTTACAACAGTCCATAGGACATCACAATGCATACGACACTATGCATGAACATGTATGATTCACAATCTCACACAATTCCATAATATGCCACATTAGGCCAATATTAGCACCAATATACAAATGGTCACTCACATGGACCCATAACATCATAACATAAAGATCAAGTCAACTGATGCGTCATTAGGTTCATTATGAATCCTAACTTAGAATTTGTTTCCCTTTTCAAGGTTCATGTTCAAAATCGATTCTTGTAATCAATTTAATATTCCAAGGCAATTCAACTTCCCATAACTTGCATTTTGTTTAAGCTCTTAGGCCTCACATTCTCATGTTCTTCACTCACTTAGAGTTACCTTAAGTCTTGTGATAATTTTACTCTTAGTCCTTTAAAATTTATGAAGTCTTGATTATATTAAATTCTTCTATTTTATTAATTGTCCATTTCATTACATAGGATTTTAATTACCTAATTACTTATGCTTCCAAACTACCAAAATCACATACTTACCTACAAATACTCTAGAGGCCGTGGCCTCACAATGGCTACAACTTCCAATCCTTTCAATTCATCTTACTACATGTTATTCCCTTAATTCATTTAAGTTGTTCACTTGTTAAATTAGATCACCAAGAACCCTATTTCTTGGCCTCAAAACTGTAGACATCACATAGGCTTCACTTCCAATTTTCTTCTTCCATTAAATTCCATCTTGTTACTTAATTAATTCTAGTCTTATGCTTGTTACACATTAACCATAATTTGTCCAATTTTTACCCTAAAAATCGTAGCCCTTCAAGAGGGGTATTCAATCATTTTTCATCCATTTCAAATCATTCAATCCAATCCAATATTCCATTATATACAACAAATCAATCCAATAACATAAATCAATTAAAATCAACACATAAGCATGCTAATCACAAAATCAAAGGATAACCCTCATTAGGGTTTTTCCACCAACAACACAATCAAGGTTCCTAGATGCTAAGAGAGGTTGAGGAGGAGTGTCTTCCTCTTACCCAAGTGAAGAAAACAAAAGAAGAACACCAATAACCTCCTTTGGATTTTCGGATTTGAGCTCCAAGGACCCTAAAAATGGTGACTTTGTTAGAATAACATAATGGCTTGGAAAAATGAAGCATGGATGGTCATGAAAGAGACCATAATCACGAAAATGGAGGAGAAAGAAGAGGAGTCTTGAAACTTACCCAAAAAGCTCAAAGCTTGGAGCTTGGAGAAGATGGTGAAAATGGAGGAATTTCAAGAAACTCCAAGAAGAAAAGATGTTTAGAATGATGAGAGGATTAAGAAAATGTATTTAGATGAAATTTTTGTGAAGATTGAGTGGGGAGAGGAGAGGCTGGCCATGGAGCATGTAGGGAAAAGAAGAGAAAACGAAAATGGAGAAGAAGAAGAAAGAAAGAAGAAAGAAGAAAGTGTTTTTGATAAGTAATGGAATTATGTGATAAAAGAATAAATGAAGGAAAATAATTTCCCCACCCCCATGGACTGCTTCCAGCCGTGCAGAGAGAGAAGAGAGAGAGAGAAGAGTTGGCTTCCAAGAGAAGCCAAGGGCATTTGGGTCAATGGGTGGTCAAAGCTTCTCAAAGAAGCTTTGATTAATTTATCATTAAATTTGAATTAAAGTAGATTGATTGGACATAGAGTGGATTTTTATTACACACTATTATCCAACGGATAATAGTTACAGTTGACAGAAGTCAGTATTTAATTAATCTGACAGATAAATTTTTCGCAGTATTATTTTGTTTTGTCTGTTAGAATTTCTCGAAAATCGTAAAATCTCGTAAACTATGTCAAGTCTCGGGTTTAATAAGATCCCCCGTCGACATGTCCATAGTCCAAGATTCTCAGAGAAAACATCGCGTTTCTCTGGTTCTGCTCAGCGCACACGTAAAACGAAGAATATATTAAAATATTTAACGATTCTGGAAAATTCCTAGAAAATTCTCAAAAATTGTAAATATTATAAAACGACTATTTGTCATATAATTTTCCAATTTTCGAAGCGCTACAGTCATTTTGCCGACTCTACTTAAGTTTCACGCAAAACGAAAAATATATTAAAATATTCGTCGTTTCCGAAAAATTCTAGAAAAATTCACATAAATCACTAATATTAGAAAATGACTATCTGTGGTGAAATAAACAATTTCCGGAGTGTTACACTGACCTCAGCAATTCTCAGCTTAGTGTGCACGCAAAACGAAGAATATATTAAAATATTCAACATTTCCGAAAAATTCTAGAAAAATTCCTAAAAATCAAGAATATTATAAAATGATGATTTATGATTAAACAGGTATTTTTCTGGATGTTACAACACTCCCTTACTAAAAGGAATTTTGTCCTCAAAATTTTACAAACCTTAAAATAGTTCTGGATGTTGCTCCGTCATCTTGCCTTCCAGTTCCCAGGTTGCATCACCAGTCGTCTCATTCCAAATCACCTTTACTAATGGAATCTCCTTGCCTCTTAGTTGCTTTATCCGTCGATCCTCGATTCTCGCAGGAAACGTTTCATAGGTCAGGTTCTCTTTTAACTGTACTGTGTCCGGTGCTAGAACGTGACTTGGATCAGGCAAATATTTACGAAGCTGTGACACATGGAAGACATTGTGTATGTTTGAAAGAAAAGGGGGTAAGGCTATCTGGTAGGCTACTGGACCTATCCGGCGAAGAATTTGGTAAGGTCCAAGGAATTTCGGAGTGAGTTTTCTAGATTTCAAAGCCCGACCGACCCCAGTCGTAGGTGTGACTTTCAGGAACACATGCTCACCTTCTTCAAACTCAAGAGGCTTTCTCCTCTTGTCTGCATAGCTCTTTTGCCGGCTCTGAGCAGTTCTCATCTTCTCCTGAATCATCTTGACTTTTTCAGTTGTTTGTTGAATAATATCTGGTCCAATCGTGAGGCGCTCTACGTCTTGGTACCAACACAATGGTGTCCGACACCGTCTTCCATATAGGGCTTCATATGGTGCCATCCCTATACTCGAATGGTAATTGTTGTTGTATGTGAACTCTATCAATGGCAAGATTTGATCCCAACTCCCAGTCTGTTCAATAGTACACGCTCTAAGCAAGTCTTCTAGAGATTGGATCGTTCTTTCCGATTGACCATCGGTTTGTGGGTGGTACGCTGAATTCAGACGTAACTTTGTTCCTAACGATGCCTGTAGACTCTGCCAAAATTTAGAAGTAAATCTCGGATCCCTATCCGAAACTATACTCGTAGGCACACCATTCAGTCTGACAATCTCTCCAATATACAGTCGAGTCAGCTTCTCCAGACTGTACTTTACGTTGATCGGGAGGAAATGAGCTGACTTGGTGAGTCGATCAATTATTACCCAGATGGAGTCATGTCCTATCCTTGTCCTTGGCAAACCCACAACAAAATCCATTGCAATGCTGTCCCATTTCCATTCAGGAATAGACAATGGTTGTAGCAGTCCAGCAGGTCTCTGATGTTCCACTTTGGCTTTCTAACAGACTAGACAAGTCGATACAAATCTAGTAACGTCACTCTTCATTCTATGCCACCATAATAACTTCTTCAAGTCCTGGTACATCTTTGTTATGCCCGGATGTATATTTAGCATGCTGGTGTGAGCATGTTCCACAATATATTGCTTAAGCTCTTGGTCACGGAGAATGCAGACTCTATCCCAAAATCTCAGAATTCCATCTGTTTCTTCCTCGAATTCCGTTTCCTTGCCTTGTTTCATTTGCTCTCTCACCTCTTGCAAGAATTCATCGGCCTTCTGCTTTTCTCGTATGTCCTCCATTAGCTCGCTTGAGATGGTAACCGTATTCATACAAATTTTTCCTGGTCTCAACTCTACAAACGACCACACATCTCTAAACTGTTTGATGAACTCCTTTTCCTTTATCATTAGGGCAGAAGCACTGATAGTCTTTCTGCTTAAGGCGTCAGCCACGACGTTCGCCTTGCCAGGATGGTACAACAGTTGAAAGTCGTAGTCCTTCAGGAATTCTAACCATCTTCGCTGTCTCATGTTCAGCTCCTTTTGATCATACAAGTACTTCAAGCTCTTGTGATCACTAAAGATGTTGAACGTTGCTCCATAAAGGAAATGTCTCCATAACTTCAGAGCAAAAACCACAGCTGCTAGCTCCAAATCGTGTGTCGGGTAATTCTTCTCATGCACTCGCAACTGTCGCGAAGCATAGGCCACCACTCTCATGTGTTGCATAAGAACAGATCTCAATCCTTGGTATGAAGCGTCACAGTACACCTCGAATGGCTCATTCGGATCAGGTAGTACCAATACGGTTGAGGTAGTCAACCGTTTCTTCAACTCTTGAAAACTCTGCTTGTAGCTATCAGTCCATTCAAAAGCTTGATTCTTCTTTGTCAGCTGAGTGAGCGGTCCAGCAATCTTGGAAAACCCTTCTATGAACCTTCAGTAATATCCAGCTAAACTCATGAAACTACGAACTTCCGTCACTGACTTCGGTTGTTCCCACTGTAGCACTGCCTCTACTTTGGACGAATCCACTGCAATCCCTTCCTTTGAGATCACGTGGCCTAGAAACTTCACCTCATTAAGCCAAAACTCACACTTCGATAGTTTGGCATATAGTTCTTTCTCCTTCAAAATCTGAAGAACTATGCTGAGGTGTTCAACATGATCCTCCTGATTCTGAGAATATATCAGGATATCGTCAATGAAGATGACAACAAACTTATCCAAGTACGGATGAAAGATCCTGTTCATGTAGTCCAGGAAGATAGTAGGTGTATTCGTAACACCAAACGACATCACAAGGTACTCATAATGACCGTATCGTGTACGAAAAGCAGTCTTGGGTATATCCTCCGTCTTCACTCTTATCTGATGATACCCAGACCTCAAATCGATCTTCGAAAATATTGCTGCTCCCTTCAGTTGGTCCATCAAGTCGTCGATTCTTGGGAGAGGATACTTGTTCTTGATTGTCAACTTGTTCAACTACCTATAGTCCACACACAATCGTGAAGTACCGTCTTTCTTTCGAACTAGCAACACTGGTGCTCCCCATGGTGACACACTTGGTCTAACAAACTGTTTCTCCAAAAGCTCCTCTAGCTGTTTCTTTAATTCTTCTAACTCCGTCGGTGACATCCGGTAAGGTACTATAGACACGGGACCAGCTCCCGGTACAAGGTCAATAGCAAACTCTATCTCACGTGCCGGTGGTAAACCAGGTACATCTTTGGGGAAAATTTCAAGAAACTCCTTCACCACTAGAATAGTACTCAGATCAGCCTCGCTCTCGAATTTTAAAGAAGAGAATAACATGTATCCCTGAGCTCCTTCTTTCAAGAAAGCTCGTGCTTGGTTGGCAGTCAAGTATCTAGAATTCTCATCCACAGGGAAGACTATGGTTTTCCTAGAACAATCTAACAGAACATGGTTGGAAGATAACCAGTCCATCCCTAAGATTATATCTAGTTGTGAAAAAAGTAAACAGATCAAATCGACAGAAAAGATTCGACCTTCAACAGTTAAGGGACACTTCAAACAGACTTTGGTAGTAACTACCGGTTTATCAGTGGGGGTTGAAACAGTCAATTCAAAAGGTAGTTCAGACACAGGTAAGCCAAGTCGTAGCACACAGTCATATGATATGAAAGAATGGGTTGCCTCAGAGTCGTACAGTACTTTTAAAAGATTACCTTCTATGGCGCTTTCTCCTTGAATTAGGTCGTTGGATTCGGAGGCTTCAGCTCCGCACATTGTGTAAACTCGACCTCCGGCTTGCGGTTTCTTGGCTCGAGTCGCATTGACTGAAGGTTCAGCCTTTGTCTGATTGCAGTCTCTGGACACATGGCCCAGTTTGCCACATCTGAAGCAGATGATTCCCTTGATCGTGCAATCTCTTGTGAGATGATCCTTCCGACATTTCAGGCATTTAGAAGGATATGTCGTATTTTGGCCAGTTCGGTTCCCAGAAGAACCTCCATCGAAACTCCCACCGGTTGGTTGTTGGCTTCCCGCTGGTCGGGAATAGGGCTTCTTTTGGAAGCGGTTTGAACCACTGCCTCCACCTCTTTGGGACCGTACAGGCCCAAAACCCCTATTTCTCGAGTCTCTAGCCTGTTCCAAGGCTTCAACTTCACAGCAAGTGTCTAACAGTTCTGAGAACACCTTCATCTTTAGGGTGATCACAGCTTTCTTCACTTCATACCTCAGTCCTTCCGTGAATTTCCAGCATTTCCAGGCTTCATCAGTTTAATGCTGGTAGTGGGTTGAGAACTTCTCCAGATTCTCAAATTTGGCTGCGTACTCACTGACGGTCATGTTCCCCTGTCTCAGGTTGAGGAACTCCATCTCCTTTGCATGTCTTGCATTAGCAGGAAAATATTTGTCCAAGAACTTGCTCTTGAACACATCCTATGTGATGTCAGTTCCTTCGGCTTCTAGTGCTCTTTGAGCTCTGTTCCACCAGTCCTCGGCGTTGCCCACGAGCATAAAGGTAGCATAGTTCACCTTCTTATCTTCAGCACAGTTCATGCCATGGAACACCTTCTCTAGTTCCTTGATCCACAGACTAGCCTTGTCCGGATCAAATTCTCCCTTGAATTGCGGAGGGTTGTGGCGTCGAAATTCTGCTAAGTTTTGTGCGTTGGCAGTCGCCTCGAGCTGTTAAGCAGCTCTTTCTTGTGGTTGAGCAGCAAGTTCGTTCTGTTGGGCGATGACTTCAGCCATCCTCTGCATCGCTTCTATAGCAGCTACCATTTCTCCACCTCTTGCCATCTTGTTTTTCTCTTAAATCAAATTGCTGAAAACATAAGAAAAGTCAGAGGGATTCATTCAAAAACACCAGTCACAGAGATCCACACAACACAAACAAGACAGACTCACACACAAGACCCAAAGAAACATAAACCGGGGCTCTGATACCAACTTAATGTAACGCCCCTTTTTGGGAGGGAACGTCACATTGTCAAATAAAAGAAAATGCGGAAATTAAATTTTTAAACGACAATTAGGACCCGGTTCATTAGTTCAAACTTAACTTATTCGATACTTAAGTATGTGAGTAAAATAGCAGTATATTATTTTTTTATAATTCTTTTAACAATGCGGAATTTGGATGACAGTAAAGAATAAAACAGTACACAAAATTCGCGCCTGAATAGCATACATATATATATATATATATTTTAATACGACTATATTGTAAATACAAGCTTGGTCATCACCAAAAAGCAAAACTATACCTGCCCCAAGGAATCATGCATATACATCCCCCAGAAATAACAAAATATATAGCCCATCAAAAGTAATACATCAGGCCCCCAAAATAAAAACCACTGGCAGCCATCAGTAGCTACCAGCAAAATCAATCCCTCAGAGGAGGAGGAACCGTATCAGGATCCTCCTCTTCTGAGGAAACCTCCATGGGAGCCACAGAAGCACGGGACGGAGCCCGAGCGGTGGAATCAAAGGAGTCCTCCCGTGGGGTATAGTAACGATCACCCCACATCTCACGGATGGGCAAGTAAAACTCCAGTCGCAGGCTAATGTGACAGGTGAGGACAGACGCCTCATGACGTCTCCAGGCTAGAGCTATCGACACATCTCCCAGGTAGACGCAGCGATCGGAATTCAAGTTGATATGCCAACACTCTGGCCCTCCAAGGAAGGTCAAACGCACATCACCAAGAAATCGGCGCATACGTGCCTCCATCGTCTCAGTAGAAGTCAATCTTGTTCGGGCCAGAAGTTGGGGAATTCGAGATCTTCCGTCTCTTTACCGTCGTCTTCGATCAATACAATGTACACACATATAGCAAGTCATAGAGATACAAGGAAAAAGGTAAGACATCCTACCATCATTACCAATTATAGCAGCTAGAAACAAAACGGCGCAACGCGCCCAAGTAGCAATTCAAAAATAGCATATCCAAGTAATAGACAGTAAATTCAACAGTAATTCAGATAAATAGCTTCTAGGCAGATATTCTTTACAGTAATAGTCAGACAAGTCTCAGTTATGGAAAATGATGATTTATAATGACAGAATATATATATATATATATATATATATATATATATATATATATATATGATACACATGCATGCTTTCCCCAGTTCCTACTCCATGGAGCTAGACTCAAACAGTCGGAGAGAAAGATCAGGAGACGTGTCCGCAACTCGGCTGCCGCGACCAAAGTGCTATTCATCAATTATTTTCACGTGCACATCAGGCATTGTATAGACAGTCCACGCTCGATCACGATATAGGACAGTGTCAAGTCCGGATCGTCGGTGCGTTTGCATCGGTTTGCCCCACGGGCAGAGAAGCTACCAACTGTCCATTGTGGAGGACCCGCACCCCGACACCCCCAAGGTCATAACACGACCTACACTAATTTACTCGCACCCGCACAAAAGTGTGTTCAATCTCCTAGGCAACTTGGCCTTACAACACTCCATAGGACATCACAATGCATACGACACTATGTATGAACATGTATGATTCACAATCTCACACAATTCCATAATATGCCACATTAGGCCAATATAAGTACCAATATACAAATGGTCACTCACATAGACCGATAACATCATAACATAAAGATCAAGTCAACTGATGCGTCATTAGGTTCATTATGAATCCTAACTTAGAATTTGTTTTCCTTTTCAAGGTTCATGTTCAAAATCGATTCTTGTAATCAATTAATATTCCAAGGCAATTCAACTTCCCATAACTTGCATTTTGTTTAAGCTCTTAGGCCTCACATTCTCATGTTCTTCACTCACTTAGAGTTACCTTAAGTCTTGTGATAATTTTACTCTTAGTCCTTTAAAATTTATGAAGTCTTGATTATATTAAATTCTTCTAATTTATTAATTGTCCATTTCATTACATAGGATTTTAATTACCTAATTACTTATGCTTCCAAACTACCAAAATCACATACTTACCTACAAATACTCTAGAGGCCGTGGCCTCACAATGGCTACAACTTCCAATCCTTTCAATTCATCTTACTACATGTCATTCCCTTAATTCATTTAAGTTGTTCACTTGTTAAATTAGATTACCAAGAACCCTGATTCTTGGCCTCAAAACCGTAGCCATCACATAGGCTTCACTTCCAATTTTCTTCTTCCATTAAATTCCATCTTGTTACTTAATTAATTCTAGTCTTATGCTTGTTACACATTAACCATAATTTGTCCAATTTTTACCCTAAAAATCGTAGCCCTTCAAGAGGGGTATTCAATCATTTTTCATCCATTTCAAATCATTCAATCCAATCAAATATTCCATTATATACAACAAATCAATCCAATAGCATAAATTAATTAAAATCAACACATAAGCATGCTAATCACAAAATCAAAGGATAACCCTCATTAGGGTTTTTCCACCAACAACACAATCAAGGTTCCTAGATGCTAAGGGAGGTTGAGGAGGAGTGTCTTCCTCTTACCCAAGTGAAGAAAACGAAAGAAGAACACCAAGAACCTCCTTTGGATTTTCGGATTTGAGCTCCAAGAACCCTAAAAATGGTGACTTTGTTAGAATAACATAATGGCTTGGAAAAATGAAGCATGGATGGTCATGAAAGAGACCATAATCACGAAAATGGAGGAGAAAGAAGAGGAGTCTTGAAACTTACCCAAAAGGCTCAAAGCTTGGAGCTTGGAGAAGATGGTGAAAATGAAGGAATTTCAAGAAACTCCAAGAAGAAAAGATGTTTAGAATGATGAGAGGATTAAGAAAATGTATTTAGATGAAATTTTTATGAAGATTGAGGGGGGAGAGGAGAGGCTGGCCGTGGAGCATGTAGGGAGAAGAAGAGAAAACGAAAATGGAGAAGAAGAAGAAGAAAGAAAGAAGAAAGAAGAAAGTGTTTTTGATAAGTAATGGAATTATGTGATAAAAGAATAAATGAAGGAAAATAATTTCCCCACCCCATGGGCTGCTTCCAGCCGTGTAGAGAGAGAGAGAGAGAGAGAGAGAGAGAGAGAGTTGGCTTCCAAGAGAAGCCAAAGGCATTTGGGTCAATGTGTGGTCAAAGCTTCTCAAAGAAGCTTTGATTAATTTATCATTAAATTTGAATTAAAGTAGATTGATTAGACATAAAGTAGATTTCATTTAGATAATGTGATAAGATTTTTATTACACACTATTATCCAATGGATAATAGTTACAATTGACAGAAGTCAGTATTTAATTAATCTGACAGATAAATTTTTTGTAGTATTATTTTGTTTTGTTTGTTAGAATTTCTCGAAAATCATGAAACCTCGTAAACTGTGTCAAGTCTCAAGTTTAGTAAGATCCCCCGTCGACATGTCCATAGTCCAAGGTTCTCAGAGAAAACATCGCGTTTCTCTGGTTCTGCTCAGTGCGCACGTAAAATGAGGAATATATTAAAATATTCAACGGTTCTGGAAAATTCCCAGAAAATTCTCAAAAATTGCAAATATTATAAAACGACTATTCGTCATATAATTTTTCAATTTTCAAAGTGCTACAGTCGTTTTCCCGACTCTGCTTAAGTTTCGCGCAAAATGAGGAATATATTAAAATATTCATCGTTTCCGAAAAATTCACATAAATCACTAATATTATAAAATGACTATCTGTGGTGAAATAAATAATTTTCGGAGCGTTACACTGACCTCAGCAATTCTCAGCTCAGTGTGCATGCAAAACGAGGAATATATAAAAATATTCAACGTTTCTGAAAAATTCCAGAAAAATTCCTAAAAATCAAGAATATTATAAAATGATGATTTATGATTAAACAGGTATTTTTCGGGATGTTACAGTTATTGTCCATATAAACTTTTTCACGGGATCTCCACTCATAAAAGTTGGGTTACCATCACTGTTAGTTTCAAATTGGCTTAAGTATCATTCCCCTCGATGTGGTATATATTATGTTCCTTCCCAAAGGCTTAGTCAGAGGATCGGCCAAGTTCACTTCTGACTTCACATAATCAATGGATATAATTTTATCTTTCAGCAGTTGCTTTATCACTTCATGTCTCAACCTAATATGTCTGTTCTTACCATTAAAGGTTTTATTATTTGCAATAGATATTGCAGCTTTGTTGTCACAATGCACAGACACAGAAGGAGTTGATTTTATTCCTAATGGAATATTTTCTAAGAAATTTCTCAACCACTCGACCTCATTACCAGTTTTCTCCAAAGCAATAAACTCTGACTCCATGGTGAATTTTGCAATTATTGTTTGTTTGACTGATCTCTAAGTCACTGCACCACCACCAAAGGTGAACACATAGCCACTAGTGGATTTAATCTCATCTGAATCTGAGATCCAATTAGCATCACTGTATCCTTTTAATATAACGGGAAATCCACTCTAAACAATACCATAGTTCATGGTACCTCTCAAATATTTCATTAGCCTAGCCAAAGTAGCCCAGTGATCATTATTAGGATTATGTGTATATCTATTCAATTTGCATACAACATATGCTATGTCAGGTCGAGTGAAATTCATCAAATGCAACAGACTCCCAATAATCTGTGCATGCTGAGACTGGACAACAAGATCACCTCTATTTTTCTTTAACTGAGTGTTAGCATCATAAGAGGTACTCACGTGTTTGACATCAAAATGTCCAAACTTCTTTAGAAGTTTCTCAACATAATATTCTTGTGATAGTATTGTACTATCACACTTTCTTATGACTTTAACACCAATTACACTAGCTTCACCCATGTCTTTCATGTCAAATTGAGATGCAAGAAAACATTTTGTTTGATTCACTATCTTATGGCTAGTACCGAAAATTAGTATGTCATCCACATATAGACAAATAATCACACATTCATCATTTACTAATTTTGTATATACACTTTTATCAATTTCAACAGAAGGAAAACCATCACAAATTAGAGTTTGATTAAACTTTTCATGACACTATTTAGGTGCTTGTTTTAGACCATATAAAGATTTGAGAAGCTTATATACTTTATTTTCTTGCCCAGGAACTACACACCCCTCAGGTTGTACCATGTAAATTTGTTCTTCTAAATTACGTTTAAAAAGGCTGTTTTAACACCCATTTGGTGAATAACCAAATTATATGCAGAGGCTAAAGCAATCAAAACTCGAATAGAAGAAATTCTAGTTACAGGACCAAAGGTATCGAAAAAGTCAACATTTTATTTTTAAGTAAAACCTTTTGCTACTAATCTAGCATTATATTTTTCAATTGATTCGTTGAGGTTATATTTCCTTTTAAAAATCCATTTGCAACTAATTGGTTTTGCTCCAGCAGGTAAATCTACCAAAACCAAAGTATTACATTTTGTAATTGAATCAATTTCAGATTTTATAGCTTCTTTCCAAAAAGGTGCATTAGGTGAAGAAAAAACTTCAGAAATAGTTAAAGGGTCATCATCAACAAGATATGTGTAAAAATCATTTCTAAAAGAAGTTTATTTTCTTTGTCTTTTACTTCTTCTCAAATCCTCATATAAATCATCAGATAAATTTTATGCTAGAGCTTCAGAAATATTTTCTAATGTGAAAGGAAAAACATGTTCAAAAATTCAACATTTTTTATCTTAATTATAGACTTGCATTCAAGCACATCACTTTTTAAAACTAAAAATCTATATGCAGCACTATGATCAACATACCTAATAAACATATAATCAGAAGTCTTAGAACCTATTTTTCTCTTTTTAGGTTCAGGTAACATCATTTTATCTAAACACCCCCACACTTTTAAATATTTCAAGTTAGGCTTATAGCCCTTCCATAACTCATATGGTGTTTTACCTGTTTTCTTATAGGGAATCATATTTTGTAAGTGACATGCAGTTAATATGGCTTCACCCCAAAGGTTATTAGGTGCATTAGAACTAATTAAAAGGACATTCATAATTTATTTTAAGGTCCTATTTTTCCTTTTAGCTACTCCATTGGATTGAGGAGAGTAAGGGGGTGTAATTTCATGAATTATTCCTTCATTTTCACAAAAGTCATTAAATAAAGTGTATTCAGCACCTCGATCTAATCTAACTCTTGTAATTCTTTTATTTAATTGATTCTCTACTTCTGCTTTATATACTAGAAACATATCAAATGCCTCATCTTTATTTCTAAGTAAATATACCTTAGTGTACCTAGAAAAATCATCAATAAAAGTTACATAATATTTTTTACCACCTCTAGTCATAGTTTGTTTTAAGTCTCCTAAATCAGAATGAATTGATTCAAGAATTTCAGTTTTTCTTTCTACGAATAAACAAGATTTTTTAGTTATTTTTTATTCTATACATATTTCATATTTATTTAAGCATGTATCACTAAAAATTAGAAATTAATCCAAGATATAGTATTTTCTTAATATAATCAGCACTAACATATCATAATATAGCATGCCACATATCCATAGAGTCAATCATATACACAGAAAAAGATGTATTTTCATTAATTTTAGCAATATTGAGTACAAACAGTCCCTTATTACAATATTCCTTTCCTACAAGGACATTATTTTTTGTTATCACTATTTTGTCAGACTCAAAAGATACCTTAACCCCAGCCTTTCGTAGCAAGGCCACATAAACTAAATTCACCCTTATGCTAGGTACGTGAAGCACTTCGTTGAGAGCTAAGGTCTTGCTAGATGTGAGTTTCAGAAGAACTTTTCCTTTCCCAAGAAGTTCAGCGGTTCAGGAATCACCAAGATAAACATGTTCTTCTCCATCCCCCATAGAATTGTATAAGATAAACATATTTCTATTTGCATAGATATGCTTGGTAGCTCCAGAGTCTACCACCCAATCATTCACATTGGCCATTAATAAGGCTTGAGAAATGACCGTAGCAACTTTATCATCTCCTTCGACCAAATTTGCCTTAGGAGGATTGTCATTTCTCTTCCTAAGTCTGCATTAAGCCGCCCGATGACCTGGCTTGCCACAAACATAACAATTTCCTCCACTATTTTTTAAAATGGGATTATTCACTCTTGGCACGTAGTTAGGTTTATTATAATCAGATCTTTTGTTGGGTTTATGTTTATACCTTTTCTTGTTGACTTGTACCATGTTTGCCCTTGAAGCTAATGTTTTTGCTCTTGCAGCGTTGATCTCCTTCCTAATCGTGTCCTCAATAATTATGTGGGTGATTAGATCGGCAAGGGACAACTGTTTGTTTTTGTATTTGTGTTGTTGTTTGTCCTTTTTCCAAGATTGCGGTAGTTTTTCAATGAGCAATCCTACTATAAACTCATCAGGTAAGGTGATGTTCTTTGCCTTCAACTCTTCTAACAGTTTGTGGTATTGGTTGATTTGAGTCTTGATATCATTTTCATCCATCATCTCCCATCGGTAGTAGTTTCCACTAACGAATTTTTGTTTGCCAGCATCCTCAGCAGTGTATTTGAGAAGCATAGACTCCCAAATTTATTGGTTTCCTTATACGAACAGTAGACATTGAACAGTTCGTTAGATAATGTACTAAGAATGGTATGCCTACAAACCTTGTTGGCATAAGTCCAATCGTCTAGTTTTTTCTAGTCAGCATTGGTGTCCAACATTTGATCCATGAGAGCATTAACGATGTCGTGCATGTTAAGAACTGAGTAGACACGTTCCTACCACCTTTTGAAGTTCTGGCCTCCGAATAACTCGATCTTGGAGACATCAGGGAAAGGTTTAGCATAGGTGACTACGGTAACAACTGGAGGCGGGTTTTGCGTAGTAGCATTATCAAACTTGTTGTTGGCTGAGAGAGTGACGTGTTGTGGTTCCATAATCCTTGAGATTGTTGTCTATTGTGACCTGAAATGAAATAACAAAAAGTGAAGTTTGTAGCATGCTAAGCACTGCCCTCAAGGATTATTTTGGTATAAACGAAAATTCTCCAGGGTACAGTAGACTCTTCTTGTTTGTCAAGGATTCAAGAACTACAAGAGATTTTAAAATAACGAGTAACCTAGAAGAGAAGACGAAGAGAGTATAGAAGCAGAGAAGAGAAAAGCAGTGCATAAAATAACAGTAAGTGAACAGTATTTATAGAAGGCAGAAAGAGCTATTTAGAAAACAGAAAGCAACATTAGGTTGTTAGAAAAATGTCCGTTGGAATAAAAAATGTTAGAAATATGGCTATTGGAATAATAACGTTAGAAATATGACTGTTAGAAAATAAATTTGTCTGTTGGAAACTAATTTATCCGTTGAAAACAAATTTGCTCGTTGGGAAGACTAAGTCAAATATGACCAAATCAGTTTTGACCTCTTCAAAAACTCATTTTTCTGGTAATTCTAAAAATTAATTAAATATTTGACAAAAAGATTCAAGCCTATGATATCACGCGCAGGGGGCAAATTGATGATTTGCACTAGCCAAGCCCATTTTTGAGCGCACGAGCCCACCGCCTAATTTGTTTCTTACAAAGCCCAAAACATAAGTTGATATATAAACTCTTCCAAAGACTTGCTTCCAATTAATGTGGGACTTTATTCTTTTAAAAATATAACACATTTCACAACAAGAAATAAGGAGCCATATGGTTCATTGGGTCTCCACCAAAAATAATGTTACTCGCGTGGGTCTTTGTCTCTCACCCTTTAGTCTCATGGGGCCTCCACCAAAACTCAGTTGTATAGTATGCTATTCAACATTGATGATATGCTATTGATTTTCCCTTTGGGCAGCATTGTTGATATGTGCAGAGCTGTACCCCCACACAGAAGATTAGGACAAGCACCACTACAGGCAGCCACAAACCCACCAGAACCAAGGACGGAGCAAAGAGAGCAAGTTCAATTTGTTTTTAAAGTGAGAGCCACGAAACAGCAAGCTAGACCCCATGCCAATGTTGTCTTCTTATGGGTCGGTGCAAACGAGTGAGAGAGAGATATAAAGGGAGGGGGCCAAGGAGGAGAGAAATGAGCTCACGTGATTGTTTAAGTGAAAAAAATGAAAGCGGTTGGCGTTTGTACAAATCAAAGGGTCAAATTAAGTGTAAGTTTATTAGAGATACACTTGTGGATTTTTAGGGTAAAAAGAACGAGTATTGGGTTTGCGATTCAGAAATAACTCGTTTAACTAGAGTTGAATTTTGGATACTAATGAGCATTTTTTAGATAAATAAATATACTTATTTATGAAAAATAAATCTCTCATAGAATTTCTCATAAATAGAAGAAATAGTTATAAAAGATAATGATCTTAGTAGATTCTTATATCAATTAATAGTATTTATTATTCATTAATATATACAACAACAACAACCAAGCCTTTTCCCACTAGGTGGGGTCGACTACATGGATCAAACGACGCCATTGTGTCCTATCATGAACCAAGTCTTCAGAAATATCATTCAAATCTAGATCTTTTTTAACCGTTCAACCTATAGTCTTTCTTGGTCTTCCTCTACCTCTAGCTATTGGGCTATTCTCCACTTGATCTACTTTTCTTACAAGGGCTTCTAATGGTCTTCTCCTTACATGTCCAAACCATCTAAGGCGAGATTCTCTCATCTTTTCCACAATAGGTGTTACTCCTACTTTCTCTCTAATGCATTCATTCTTAATCCTATCTTGTCTAGTATGACCACACATCCAACGCAACATCCTCATCTCGGTGACACTGATCTTGTGCTCTTGTTGGCTTTTTACCGGCCAACATTCAGTACCATACAACATTGCGGGCCTTATAGCTGTGCGGTAAAATTTACCCTTAAGTTTGAGAGGCGTTTTTCTATCACAAATAACTCCTGAAGCACTCCTCCATTTCATCCATCCAGCTTGAATCCTATGGTTTACATCTCCTTCTATCTCTCTGTCATTTTGTATGATGGATCTAAGATACCTAAACTGTGTGACTTGTGGTATGGTATGATCTCCAATTTTTACCGCTAAGCTAGCATTAACATATTTCTTACTGAACTTACATTCCATATACTCCGCCTTACTCCTGCTTAGACGAAAGCCATGATCTTCCAAAGCCCGTCTCCATAACTCTAACTTCTCATTTATTTCCTCTCTCAACTCTCCAACTAAGACTATATCATCTACAAAAAGCATGTATTGTGGCACTAGCTCTTGGATATGCGCAGTAAGCACATCCAAGACCAAGGAAAAAAGATAAGGACTCAAAGCTGACCCTTGGTGCAGTCCTATAGTTATAGGGAACTCTTCTGTGACCTCACTCGGTGTTCTCACACTAGTTGTAGCCTTATCATACATATCTTGGATTGCTCGAATATAGGCGATACGAATTCCTTTCTTCTCCAAAGTCTTCCATAAGACCTCTCTCGGTACCCTATCGTAGGCTTTTTCCAGATCAATGAAAACCATGTGTAGGTCTTTTTGCTTCCTCCGATATCGCTCCGTCAATCTTCGTAGAAGATAGATTGCTTCCATGGTTGACCTCCTAGGCATAAAACCAAATTGATTATCTGAAATATGAGTCTCTTGTCTTAGTCTCTTTTCAATGACTCTTTCCCATAACTTCATGGTATGGCTCATGAGCTTAATCCCTCTGTAATTTGCACAGTTTTGTATATCTCCCTTATTCTTGTAAATTGGGTTTAAAGTGCTTCTCCTCCATTCATTTGGCATTTTCTTAGACCTCATTATCTCGTTAAACAGCTTTGAAAGCTAACTTATACCTTTATCTCCTAGGCACTTCCATATCTCAATAGGTATATTATCCGGTCCAACTGCTTTTCCCTTATCCATCCTCTTCAAAGCTTCTTTTACCTTAATCTCCCGAATTCTACGATAAAATGTTTATTTTGATATTCCTCTCTAGTGTTTAGAATGTCTGAATCCCATAAAGCCCCGTGTTCCTCATTAAATAACTTGTGAAAATAATCCTTCCATCGATCTTTGATGTCTTGTTCCGTAACCAAGACTTTACCCTCTTCATCCTTAATGCATTTCACTTGATCCAAGTCCCTTGTCTTCCTTTCCCTACTTTTAGCAAGCTTGTAGATATACCTTTCTCCCTCTTTAGTGCCCAACGATTGATATAACCCGTTAAACGCTTTAGTTTTCGCCTCGCTCACCGCCTTCTTAGTATCTTTTTTAGCTGCCTTATGTTTTTCCCAATTTTCATCATTTTTACACACGTGCCAAGCTTTTTGACGTTCCCTTTTAACCTTAACCTTTTCTTGTACACTTGTGTCCCACCACCAAGATTCTTTATCCTTGGGTCCAAAGCTTATTGATTCACCGAGTGTCTCTTTTGCTACCTTCCTAATCCCTTTAGCTATCTCGTTCCACATATCATTAGCACTCCATTGTACCTCCCAATCTCTTCCTCCATAATCCTCCTTTGAAAGAGCATTTGTTTTCCGCCTTTTAGTTGCCACCATTTGATTCTTGGCTCTCTGTCTCGACAATTTCTCCTTACTCTCATCTTAACTCGTACATCCATAACCAAAACCCTGTGTTGGGTAGTTAAGCTCTCTCTAGGGATGACTTTGTAATCCATGCAAATCTTTCTATCAGATTTCCTCAATAGAAAGAAATCAATTTGGGAGCACGAACCCCCACTTCTATATGTGATAAGCTGCTCTTCCCGCTTCCTAAAACAAGTGTTAGCTATTGTAAGATCAAACGCTACCGAAAAATCTAGAATCTCTTTGCCCCCTGTATTAACTACTCCTAGACCATAACCCCTATGCAAACCCTCATACCCCCTAGATTCGCTCCCCACATGACCATTTAAGTCCCCACCTAGAAAAATCTTCTCTCCCAAATGTATTCTCTGAACTAAACCTTCTAAATCCTCCCAATATTATTCATTAATATATAATTAAATATAATTTTTATCTTTTATGACACTCTTATAAATATCACACAAGGTAGTACAAGTATATTTCTAACTCCAAATACTCTACCCACCTTGTACACGGTCTAACTTGAGCGTTGGAGTATCTTTTATAAGTACTCTCCCCTTGAACCACCATCACTGCCACAATGTTACGAAACAAACCACCTTTAACGACCTTAATCAACTGATCCTCTGAAGCCTACTCAAAACATTGGCACCGTATGTAGGAATGATAAACTTCAATTTCTGTCACCACCACCATGGTTACCACCAAGTAGAATCGCGCCTCCATTGCTCAAAACCGGCCATCCACTAGCACCCGTCTTACTTGTGCCCCTGCCTAGGATCCAGTTGCTGCTCAACCGAAATCCAGGCGTGATGGGCAAGAGACTTCTTATTCCATTGAGAACCTTTTCTCCTTTACTGCAGCGTGTTCTGGCGACATAGCGACTTGGTTCGTGTGGAGCCCCATCAAGTGAAGCCAGACCGCGAATATCGGCATTGTAGCGCTTAGGTACTAGAGGAAATAGAGAGGTTGCTCGGTCCCAATAGGGCGAGTCAACCCTCCCAGAACAATCACGAGAACAGTTGCTTTCCTTGGTCATATTATAAGATGACCACATCCACGAGTTAGAAAGAATGGCTAATGTGGAAAGGCAAGAGAAAAACTGGGTTCTACAGAGAAACCATGGTAATAGGAGAGAACTAACCCAATACAGAGACCTCTAGAAATCTCTAGGATAACGAAACCCAGACAAAGGGCTGAAAACCCAATTAAAAAAGCTCGAAGAAAAGATGAACCTAAAAAATGAAAGTCGGTAAAGCAGAATCAATCCTTCTCTAATGAACTGATGGCTTACAAGACCCTTAGGCGTTTCAAATATCCAACTAATATTGAAGCCTACGATGGGACCACGGACCCCTCAGAGCACTTGGATGCCTATGTTTCTACTTTGATGTTTGCTAGAGGTGATGATCCACTCATGTGTCGTGTTTTTCCTTTCTCTCTCAAGAAAGTCACCTTGAGATAGTTCACCATTCTAGCTCTAAAATCTGTTGATGATTGGGATGAATTGTCCTTGAGATTTTTGCTGTATTTTATCACTAGTAAGGTGCAGCCGAAATCCATTTCATGTCTCTCCCACATCAAGTAGGGTAAATAGGAAACCCTCTGAGACTATATAGCTCAGTTCAACAAAGAAGTAGTGAAAATCTGTGACTGGATGAAAGGCTTGGCCTACATTACATGAGGGAAGGGCTCCATCCTAGTGTAATCTTCTTTTCACTCACTAAAAAATAGCCCAAAATGATAGACGAGTTCCAAGCTAGAGTAGAAAAATATATCAACGCAGAGGACATTATATGCGTTAGGAAACATTTGGAAAAATGAGAGGAAGCCAAACTGAAACCCCAACCAGGCTCCCCCACAGCCCCGAAACTCAAAACTGTCGCCAAAAGGGAAGTATGAGAACTATACCCTCTTAATAAACCTTAGGCACAAATTTACCAAGAGATGATGAACACAGAGTTCAAAGATGTACAAAAGCCTCCTCCATTAAGAAAACACGTACAAAAAGACAAGTCCAAGCATTGTGTGTTTCATGAAGGCTGTGAATATACCACTAAAAACTGCGTCAACCATCAAGATGCTATTAAATCCTTAATCTGGGATAGTCGTCTAGGCCAGTATGTTTTCCAATCTCAGAATGATAATTAGAGAGAAGGAAAGAATTATAGGAAGAGAAGCTACAATCCTCGCAGATGTTTGTCTCCATCAGAGAAGGTGATCACCCCCAAGGAATGAAAATCTCGAAGTGGGTCCATCTCGGGATATTGCCCAAAATCAAGATAGTGCACAAGCCCAAGATCTTCCCTCTCAGGATAATGAACACTAGATCCTCCCTCTCAGGATAATGAACACTGCAACACAGAAGCAACCTAGACAATCAACACAATTTCGGGGGGTTTGCGGGTGGTAGTGAATCAGGAAATACAAGAAAGAAAGCTTTCTAAGTTGTGTTGAGTGTAGCTTCCTATCTGTTCTAAAAAATTAAAGATGAACATAAGAAGACCCTACTGTTATTTTTTTTTCTTATGAAGATTATGGTAGCATTATCCTGGACTATAATGATCCCATGGTGATTTTGGGGATAATAACCAACACCAAAGTCGTATATTTATTAACCAAGGGAGCTTGACTGATATTATGTTCCTAGATTTGTTTGAGAAGTTAGGAGTTTCGAAGAAAGACTTGATCCAATATACTGACGAGTTGATTGGATTCATAAGAGACAAGATCATCCCAGTAGGATACATTGAGACTCATTTAACTTTGGGGAAGGACCCTTTGTTTAAAACACTTATGGCCAAGTTTCTTATAATGGATTGTCCTTTTGCTTACAATGTGATCCTGGGTTGCCCTTTACCTACCGCCTTTGGGACCGTGATCTCCACCCCCCATTTGGCCATGAAGTTCCTTGACCAGTATGACAAGGTTATCACGGTCAAAAGAGATCAAGAAACGACTCGAAAATGTTACAACGAGAGTCTAAAGATTGCGAAGAAACCACGGACTAGCATAATAAATCAGCCTCAGTCACTACGGACCCTGTCAATGTCCTATTGATTGAACTAGACGTTCGCAAGGAGATCTATGATACACATTGTTCGCTCTTTTGCTTACCATAAGTGCACGGATCGCACTTGTAATATAGCTAGGAGTCGGATATCATTCCCATGAGCACTAAGACTAATTCAGAACTAACTATTAACCAATAGCTTAATAAATTCTGTCTAAGAACATTCAAATTAAAAAGAGGTGTGTGTAAACTAATGAAAAGATTTAAATACTGGCTAGTTGGAATTAAAGTTGATGATTAGAAAATAGGGAATCCTTCTTCACCTTCTACTTCAATTGATGTTATGTAAACCCCTTTATCAACATACATGATATGGAATTTGTTAGCTTGAGAATCTTAGTTAGTTAAAAGCCTATGTCTAGGTCATTTAACCCTGCTTCATTTACCTAGTCACTATTTGTCCATGAGATCTAGAGTAAATTCCATTCTTTAAGAACAATTCTCAATAATAGCCATGCATGACTAATAAGTATATTTCTATCCTATTAGCTAATCAACTTATTCAAATTAATTGAATGAAATCAAACATGTATTAACCACACCATCAAATTCACACATATGTACTCATCAGCATGTAAACATTCAAAATCCCTTCGTATGCAGATCACATCTCCCACTAGCATGCAAGTTAAACTTGTCCTAATCAAGTCACAATTATCCGGATAAGTTTATGAACATACATGCTTAAGAATCAAATAATCCACAAAATTGTATGTTAACTCTCTCTCCACTAATGTAAACCACATATAATTGAGGATCAAAAGGGACTTTAACAACTTGTAATGTAAGGCCAATGGTTATGGATTAAAGAATAACATGGAATGGATATAATACAAACATTAAGACACATAAACATGCTATTTCAAAACTTGAGCCTCCAAGTGACAATATTAGGGTGTTCAACAAAATTGAAAGATTAGGACTCTTTTAGAACCATTCAATGCCTTTTTGATTTTAGCTTGTTTTTTTTTCTTTCTTTTTAGACTTACACAAAGCTTTTTTTTTCTTTTACAACAGATGGTTTTTTCAAGTTCAATTTTATACTGACACAATCACCCATATCCTTTAAACACATGACTCAAGTCAAGAAATAACCTATTATGCGCTTAACAAACTATGATGGTAGGATGGAATTACAATGTTTTCACATGCATTTAGGATAGTTACATGGAAAGGAATATATAGGTGATGAAAAACATAGAAGGTCAATCATATATCAAGCTTCAAAGGGGACCTATGAATATACTCATATTAGGGTAAGCTTTTTAAGGCTCAATCGGTCCAAACAACACCTTAATCATTTCCTCAATTATACACAATTTAGGATTTCGCCTCAAGAGAGTTTAAACACAATTTCAAAGATAATCAAAACTTCAACATGTACTATTCATAAACCTTCTCTAGACAACACTCATATCATGATCAAAGTTGCACAAGCATATAAGTGGGATCTAAATCATGTATTTGAAAAGCGACTGAATTGTTAAACATGCTTTTTGATTGCAAATGGTTTCTTTGAAAGGATGGCACTTCGCAAGTAATGATATCATGGGACAATCAACACTACACTAGCAATTGGCACATGGTACACCTTAAGTATTTTCAACATTTTCAATCATACATATAAACATCGTGTGCACAAGAGTAACATACATCTGACATATCATATGAAAGGGAACGACAATTGTATCTTGAATGAGATTTTCACATTTATATGTTCCTTCAAATGTTATCATACTTACAAGTATTTAGTTGGCCCAATGTAATGCATTTTAACAGATTCGACTATGAGTTGAATATTCTACACATGCATTCATTTGGTCTATAGGTATTAAACCATGAAAACTAAATACTCACAATATAATTAATCTAAATACTAAATATAGACATAATAATATAAACATGATATCCACTGATCATCAAAACAAAAATGCTCACATTATAACATGCTTTTAAACATTAAAATCATACACTCCAAAAACATACATGTTATAATGCCCTCCCCCAAACCTATGGGAAATAGTGTCCCACTGTATGAAAATAGAATGAACGACAACGAAAGAAAGTGCCCTATATGAAATAGGGCTAGTCATCTATGTCTTCATCATCGTCAACTGCATCATCATCCTCTTGGGGAGCCTGATGTGGGTGTGGATCTTGCCGCTGAGGAGGAGGGACTGCCACCACCTTGGGTGGGATATCAGGAGCCGGAAAGTCTTCCATTGGCAGCCCCAATCGCTTTACCATCCATCGGATAGTCTGGATCGTATAGGTCTGCATAGCGGACAGATGCGCTATATGAGCGCGCAAGTCATCTGGTGGAGGAGCCACTCTAGGCTCTCCACAAACCTATCTCTGCCTGCCTGGCTGTGGGGCTACTGTTGCTGCATCCACCCTCTCAATAAATGTATCATCGAGGGGCTGTTTGACATCCACAAGCTCCTCATGTGGTCCCCACTGCACCCTCTGCCAGCTGCAAAGTGAATGGATCAGGAATGGAAAGAAGAGGCTCATCGGCTCTCGTATGCACTACCTGATTTGATCAAAGATGATCTGGGCGACATCTATCGATCAGCACTTCATGATGCAGTAAACAAGAATGGCCCGATCGAGTGTCACCTCAGATAGGTCACCGGAAGGCAAGATACGGGTGCTGATAAGGTGATACCAAACCCTGGCCTCAGGTGTCAAATGGGTTCTAGTAAAGAACCATGGCCTATTCGTCTGGACACTCAGAGTCTAGAGAACAGGCTGAGACTCTGCTCTGCAAATCCAAGCAATGACTGTGCTAACATCAATGCCCTCCTATGGCTAAAAGTAGCGTAGTCACAGATATCAGGGGGCTCAGGTAGAGCAAGAACAGTCCGAATAGACGCCATGCTATAGGAGACATTCCTCCCGCGAACTTGTACTATAGAACTACCCTCGGGGGCAAAGGCTATGTTCGCATAAAACTCGCGAACGATTGAAAGAACTGCACCGGACTCTGGGTGCTGAGCAAATTGGCTCCAGTTAAGATGGTTGAGGAGCCCCTCAATGTCTCTATGGATACCCCAGGAGAATGAGAATCCACGCTCCACAATGAGTGGTTTAGTAATTAACATCGTATACTTTTGAGCAGTAGAAGCGAAAATGAATTTGCTCTGGTCGTGCTGAGCCGGAGGGGGGGAAGGCTCCCTATGGCCATGGATGCTCTCTCTTCGTTGACATTTAGGACCCATAGCTGAGGTTATGTACCTAAACTTGTCAAAAGACACATTGTCAGAATTGAATCAATAATAAAAAATAGGCATTTAAAACTATCAATTCTGTAAAAATTGAGACCATGCGCCCTGGCATTCAACCCTATGCTGCGACATTCAAAGATATTAGTACACACACTGCGGCATTAAGTACTCACGTCGCGGCATCCATCAAAATTTAAACACAACGCCGCGACTTTTAATGGTCACGCCACAACATTTATCCTCATTTAAGCATAACGTCACGGCGCTATCAGGGAACGTCACGACGTATATACAAAAATCAATAGAAAAGAGAAAATAATAGAAAAATAAGAACAATATATTAAAATAAACTAAGTTAACTTATACATACATGAACAGAACTTATAGAAATAAAGAGTAATGAGTAGGGAGGCAAGAAATCAGGAAGAAGAAGGTAAGAAATCTCATAGAAACAGAGAATTTGGAAAAAAATGGGGAAAAGATAACCAAACGCCACAACACTTAAACCAAAAGCCCGCAGCACACCGCAGCGTGAATTAAATGCCATATAATTTATTATTATTATATTTTTTTTAAATCCACCATGTCACAGCGTGCATTATTTTACACTACGGTGCCATGTTCTCTGGATTTTAGTTGATGCACCATGGGCACCGCGGCGTGACGAACGCCGAACTCAGTCAAAATTATAACCGAAATTATTACCTAAACATGTAGTATAGTGAACAACACCGGATCGTCTCCTCAAGGATCGTAAATGCAATTTGATCAAATTAAGTTAAGTTAGAAAAATGGGGGTTTTGATGGTTCAAGGATCACAGTGACAAGATTTAAAGAGAAATAACAATTAGAAGAACAGTCAATTCAGAAATCTATCCGAGATTGGGTGGATTCAATCATAAACCTTTCAACAAACACTCGAAACACATTTGAATGGTTAACTTGGATCTAACCGAGATCTCTGCATCAGATCCAGAATTCATACTAGACAATCGTTCAGAATTCAATTGACAAGTAATAAACACAAATCTGCAATCGCACCATTCATGTAGATATATGTCAATTTAAGCACCGAATTTAATTAACCTAGGCACCAATCGGTAACCTAACCTCTTTGTCGCGACCGAAATCGCGGCGAAATAGCAGCTCGCGTGATTTTAAAAATTAAAAACATGGAGTCGCCACCAATTTTATTTAAATTTAGGAAAAATTGGAAAACCTTTTTAGAAAATAGTCTTTGGAACCAAATCGGATTCGGGAGTCGGTTATGGACAGGGAAGGGTGGAAACTTAATCCCACAGCACCCCTATCACATCCATCCTAAGACGGTACCTTAAGTCAGTTGTGCAAAAACTTAATAATCTCAAATTTATCTCTTTTACCCCTCTTAAAAGACCTTGCAAATATTTTATTTTATTTTTCTATTTTTTATTTTTTTTTATTTTTTTTATTTTTTTTATTTCGTAGAAAAGAATAAATAAGAAACCTAATTATGAAAATTTAATTTTGGCTTGACAGAATGAAAATTCGCTCCTACGTACCCTCAGGTGCAATGAGGAACTCAAAGTCACGTAGTTCTGTATAAAATCAGTGTGAGTTGATTGATTTTAATTAAAAGATTTTTTGAAAAAAAATTTGCACAGGATTTAAGGTAGCACAAAGCTACTCAATAAACCCATATGATCCAAATAACGCTGAAGATAGCATCCGCTATTCAATCACTATTATTGGTCATTGCATTTATTAAAGATTTTTTTTATTATTTTTGCTTTTTATTTTTATTTTTGGAAGGAGTGTAAAAAGATAAACAAATAAACACAATTTTTTTTCATGAGCCAAAGTAAAATAAAGAGAACATCATAAACCAAATAATTCCAAACAAACAAGTTTCAGTTTTTTTCATTTTTTTTATTTTTTTTTAAGCACAAATCACCACGTAACAACATAACATAAAAAAAAAGCAAATGATATTAAATAAAAGCTAAGCCTAAAAAGAAGGCAACTGAACACAAAGACCTTTATATATATTTTTTTGTGATTTAAACTTCAAAACTTAAAACTGACAAATACATAATAAAAGGTATAGAAACAAAAGAGGCTACAGAAAACGAAAATCATGCCTGGTGGAAGAAAATGAGAAAAGAGAATGAAAGTGGAGTTCAAACCTCTGGTCGGCGGCAGCCACGTGGGGCGGAACGTGAAGAGCGGACGAGCGGCTGGGTTGAGACGGCGTCGGCCAGATCTGGTGCCGCGGAGCTATGCGCGAACGGCAGCTTGCAGATCTGGGTCCGTTTCCTGGCTCGGGTTGCAGTCTGGTGCGGCTTCCGGCGATGAGTCGCGCGGCACGACGGGTGCGGGGTAGACGGCGTGCAGCGGCGTCGCGGCCGGGCGATCCGGGGCTCGGGCTCGACGGCGAGGCGGGCGGTGCGCCCGGGTCGCGTGGCTTGCGGGCTCAAGACGGGAGCATTTGGGACGACGGTGGTGCCGTGGTGGTCCGCGGCCGAGGACGTGTGGCACGAACGGCGTGGAGCCGCCTGGAAATGGTTTGTGAGGGTGGCTTCGTGAGAGAGCTTGGAGCGGTGGCTATGGTGGCCGGGCCGCGGTTCGGTGGTTGTGTGTGGTGGTTTATGAAAGGAGGAGGAAGACGATGAATAGTGAAGGTTGGCTGGTTTGTGGTGATGAAGGTTGAGTGCTTGTGTGAGGGAGCTTGGAGGGTTGAAGATGGAAGGGGTGAGTCAACTCAGTAGTTGTTTGGTGGTGATGCTAACGTGGTGATGGTGGACGAAAATGGAAATGGTGAGTGATTACAAGGTGAAACTAGAATGAAGAAGAAAAAAAAGAAGTCCCCTCCCCTCCTTTTACGTGAATGAGCTCTTCCTTCCTTTTTCTACCTGAGAGTGTGTGTATGAAAGTGTGCTGTGCCAATCAGTGAGAACCGTGGGTTCTCCTGTTAGTGAGTGAACTGAAGGTTAGAAAGGTGAAGATCCCAATGGTGAGGGTGAGATGGTTGTCCTCTATAGAAGGTTGTGTGTGCAGAGTGAAACGTGTGTGCAGTGATAAAACGTCAGAGTGAAAGTGAGTGTTGCGTGTGTGCTATGAAGTGGGGAGATTGAGTGCTGAGTGAATTGTGCAAAGAGATTAGTGAGTGAGAAGTGAAAAAAGTGAATGAGTGAAAGTGATTGTGCTGTAGTGAAGTGAGTGTGTGGCAAATTTATTTTATTATTATTTAAAAAAAAACAAAAATATTATCCTTTTTTTATTTTCCTTTTTTATTATTTATTTTTTTATCTTTTTTTAAATTTTTATTTTTAATTTTTTTTTACCCAGGACAAAATTGGGTGTTCACACTCTTCAATTACGTGATTAATTTAGATCAATCAGTTCTAAGTTTCATCACAAATCTTCAATCTTCATATATGTGATTAATTCAGATCAATCAGTTCTAAATTTCATCACAATACTTAATCTTAAAACAAGATCAAATCTGATCAAACATAAACAGAATCACTATTCATGCATTCAAGATCAAGAAAACAGAAGAAGAAGAAGAAGAAGAAGAAGAAGAGAAGAAGAATCCAAATATAAATCAAATACAATACATAACCAAGATTTCAAGAATCCAAACCGCAATCTCTTCAAGAGTTCCAAATTGACTGAAAGTAGCTTAGCTCTCCATTACAATGAAAGAAATCATCAAAATATACAAGACTATGAAAAATTATGAAGAAACAAGAAGAAACTATGAGAGAATTGAAGGAGAATACAACTTGTTCTTCATGATAACCAATGGTGCCCTTTTATAGAAGTCTAGGGTAACAAAATGACAAAGGGGAGTGGGTGGATGAGTTAGGTGGTTGAGTGGGTTGGTGAGTGGAGTGGTTGAATGGAGTGTTTGAATGGGTTGGTGAGTGGAGTGGTTGAGTGGGTTGGTGAGAGGAGTGGTTGAGTGGGTTGGTGAGAGGAGTGGTTGAGGACGAAAATTTTTATGTCTGACTTGGAAGCCAAAAACGACCAATTATACTTTAGATCCAAGAAAAGTATTCTTCATGAAAGTTGTAGATCTTTGTCTTGGCTATAACATACATATCTGGATTGTCCAATTTGGCTACCTACAGCCCAAGATATGGCCCAAATACCGCAGGTCACTCAAACCTAACTTCAGCACCTTTGTTCCGATTTGCAGGCTCAAACTGACCCATTAGACTTCATTTTTTCAAAAAGTGTTCTTCATGAAAGTTGTGTATTTGGGTCTTAACTATCAACTATCCAAATTTCAGTCCATCTCCATTATTACAGGTTAGGATATGATTTTATGAGTGCACACCGTTCGGATTCCAGTGACAGAACCCGTATTCTGACTTCCATGTAAACTTAGGTCCCTTAGACATCTGAATTGGACTTCGAGCTCTTCATCAAAGTTGTAGAGCTTCCTCCTAGCTTTCCTACAAAATAAAATTCATGATTATGAGATATTAGAAACTCAAGTTATGGCCAAAATACAGAAACAGTGTCAAATCTCAATAATGCTGAAAATATTCAATTAGGAACAATTTGAGTTCAAACTCACAAAATCATACCAAACTTAATCAATTAAGAATATGGAGAGTGTAAATGACTAAACATAAGGGTTTCTTAATGAATAAATATGTGATTATCATGGCGTGGCAAGTATCACGCCGTAGCGTGAGAGGCCAACTTGCAGAATTCTGTAGAATTTTGCATTCTGCAGTTGTTTTTGCATCTATCCAGCCTTCAACATATGCAAAACTTGCCTAAAGAGTTAAAACACAGTTTGTACAATAAAAACTTAACCAAACAACAAAATCAACATATTAACATACTAATGACATAAAACAAAGAAGATTAAAAATTTGGATTCTCTCCCAAAAAGGACCTTATTTATAGTCCCGACAGGACTTTACAGACCTCATGTTGGAGTTGTCAAAGTGAGAGAGGTCTTCCCCTTTTGAATCTCTCCTCCATAATAAGATTTTAGGTGTTGGCCATTAACCTTAAAGCTTGATGAACCATCCAGTGGAGCTATCTCTACTGCTCCATGAGGGAACACTCTCATTACCTCAAAGGGCCCTGACCACCTAGATTTAAACTTCCCAGTAATTAATTTAAGCCGAGAGTTGTAAAGGAGAACCTGTTTACCTGCTTCGAATCTCTTTTGCACGATCTTCTTGTCATGCTAGAATTTCACCTTTTCCTTATACAACTTAGCATTCTCATATGCTTGATGCTTAAATTCATCAAGTTGGTTGAGTTGCAATAATCTCTTCTCCCCAATAGCTTGTAAGTTGAAGTTCAATTGCTTGATTGCCCAATATGCATTATGTTCAAGCTCAACTAGTAGGTGATATGCCATCCCAAATATCAGCTTATATGGGGACATACCAATAGGGCTTTTATAGGCAGTCCTATAAACCCAAAGTGTGTCGTCCAGTCTTTTTGACCAATCCTTCCTAGATAGACATACTATCTTCTCCAAGGTTCGCTTAATCTCGCGATTGGAAACCTCTGCCTGCCCACTTGTCTGTAGGTGATAGGTAGTGGCAATCCTATGGGTTACCCCATACTTAGCGAGAAGAGCTTCAAAGGACTTGTTGCAAACGTGGGACCTTCCATCACTTATAATGACCCTAGGTGTTCTGAAACAGGTGAAGATGTGTTTCTTGATGAAGCCTACGACTACCTTAGCATCATTGGTACGAAAAGCACATGCTTCCACCCATTTAGACACGTAGTCCACTGCCACAAGAATATATAAATTTTCATAGGAGGGAATGAAGGGCCCCATAAAATCTATGCCCCAAATGTCAAAGACCTTAACTTCTAAAATGGAGTTTAAGTGCATCTCATTCCTCCTTGAGATATTCCCCGACTTTTGACACCGCTCACACCGTTGCACATAAAAATATGCATCCTTAAAGAGAGATGGCCAATAAAAGCCAGATTGGAGCACCTTCGCAACTGTCCTCTCACCACTGTAGTGTCCACCATATGGAGAAACATGACATTGGTTCATGATCTACTCTATTTCCTCCATAGGTATACACCTCCTCAACATCTGGTCAGAATACTGTTTGAACAAAAATGGTTCATCCCAAATATAGAGTCTGACGTCATACAAGAATTTCTTCTTCTAGTTAGAGGTTAGATCATGAGGCAACACACCACCCACTATATAGTTCACCATGTCTGTATACCATGGACATGATTGAGCGATGGTTGCAAAAAAGTTGCTTATTTGGAAATGTCTCTCTAATCGTGAGTGGTTCAACTTGATGGTTTTCATTCTAAGAGGATTGTAAGGTTGCTCAGCTCCAGGCGCTGAGGAGGAGGTCCCTTGATTGTCCCTCCAGGAGAAGTTCAGATGGTTCCTCCACCCAGGATTATATTGATTCGAGTATAGGTTATTTTATGGTGATTGGTAGTTCCCCACATAATCTGCACTTTCAGAGGTGGTAGGGCACCTATCACTAGAATGGTTATCGCCATATTTGTCACACAACACAAATGGGCTTTGGTGAGCTTGATGTTCTATATTGTCCATCTTACTTGCTAATGTAGCAACCTAAGCTAACAACGAGGTTATTACATCCACTTCGTGCACTCCAGCTACCTTCCGTGGAGTATTTCTTACTGAGGGCCATTGGTAGCTATTAGCGTCTAATTCCTCTAATAGTTGGAAGGCCTCATCAAAAGATTTGCTTAGCAAGGAGCCTCTAGTTGTAGCATCTACTATTGGGTGGTGGTGCAGTAGCAGGTCCTTGTGAAATGAGTAGATTTGGTGTCGAGGTAATATCTCATGATATGGGCACCTTCTCAATAGATCCTTGTACATTTCCCAGGCTTTGTGCAAGAATTCTGATTCAGTCTAAGTAAATGATATAATATCATTCACCATCTCCGCAGTCTTAGCAGGGGAAAAATATTTATTAAAAAATTTAGTATATATCTCTGCCCAAGTTATAATTGATCCCGCTAGAAGAGAATGCAACTAACTTTTGGCTTTATCTCTTAAAGAGAAAGGGAAAAGCCTTAGGTGAATAGCATCATCAGACACTCCGTTGTGCCTAAACGTATTACAAATCTCCAGGAAGTTTGAGAGATGCGCATTGGGATCTTCATTAGATAAGTCGCCAAACTGCATAAAAGTTTGAATCATTTGGATAATTGTCGGCTTTATCTCGAAGTTATTTGCTCGAATGGCAGGACATCTAATACTAGATTGCAGATTATCCATCTGAGGAGTAGCAAACTCCCTCAATGGCCTTGTGTGACTATCGTCCTCCACCTCGTGAGTAGCATTTTCTTCTGCCATCCTAGAACTTACTTGAAACAATTAAAGATTTGAAACTTAAATTAATATGCACAAAAGAAACTTAGGCTAGAACTAATTAAACTCGTTGTTAATATTAGTTTTACTAAAATTAAGTCGTAGGTCCCCGGCAACGGCGTTAAAAACTTGTTTGCTCTTTTGCTTACCGCAAGTGCACGGATCGCACTTGTAATATAGCTAGGAGTCAGATATCGTTCCCATGAGGACTAAGACTAATTTAGAACTAACTATTAACCAAATAGCTTATTAAATTCTATCTAAGAACATTCAAATTAAAAAGAGGTGTGTGTAGAATAATGGAAAGATTTAAGTGCTAGCTAGTTAGAATTAAAGTTAATGATTAGAAAATAGGGAATCTTTCTTCGCCTTATACTTCAATTGATGTTATACAAACCCCTTTATCAGCATACATCATATAGAATTTGTTAGCTTAAGAATCTTAGTTAGTTAAAAGCCTATGTCTAGGTCATTTAACCCTGCTTCATTTACCTAGTCACTTTGTGTTCATGAGATCTAGAGTAAATTCCACTCCTTAAGAACAATTCTCAATAATAATTATGCATGACCAATAGGTATATTTCTATCCTATGAGCTAATCAATTTATTCAAGCTAATTGAATGAAATCAAACATGCATCAACCATACATATGATCTTAAATCCAAATTCCTAAGTCTAGGTTCATTAGATTTAATCAAAACATATTAAATATTGGCCAAACATTCAAAAGCATTTGGAACAATAAGATTGAACAATCCCAAATCATATATATTAACTTAAAGATTTATAAAATCATCAATATTCATAGAAGGATCCAAAGAAATCCCTATACACAACCTAGCCACTCATGACAAATAAAAATATAACATAAATACTCATTGTCATGAGAAGAGAAGAGAGAAAGATAAAGGAGAGAAGGTTGCAAGCTCAATAATGGAAATCTTTGATGCTTGAATCCTCCTTGTAGAAGGATTTGGCCTTTAACTTTGGTCCTTTTGGCTTCCTTTCAGTGTTACAAATAAATCCTAGCAGCTGTGTTCTAAAAGAAAAAACGTTCCCCTTGTGAAATCTGATTGAAAAGTATTTATAGGCTTCAGATTTCTGTTTCACACCGCGGCGCGTGTTGAAATTAGGTCAGCACGCCGCGACGTTTAGATAACTTGCCTACGCCGCTGCGCTGAATGCTGAACTTCACCTGGTGCTTCCTCTTCCAATGCAGCTCTAAGTCTTTAACAATTTTACTCATTTTGAGCCATTCCTATAATTACGAAGTCACCAGATTAATGACAATAGCAAGTTTACATAATCATAGGAAGAATTATACCAATTTGCTCAAAAAAAATATAAGAACATGTCACAATTGAAATTAATGAATATAGCTTAAAATCTTCTAAATATGCCTGATAATAAGGACTAAGCAATCAATAAAGCACAGATATAAGGTCACAATAACACTATTTCATGGAGTTATCATACGTCCCCAACCTGAAGGAGAACTTCAACCCCTTCAACTTAGTACTAAGCCGTACCAGATAACCAAGATTGGAGGGCAGTTGAATCATAGAGAGAAATCCCAGCTAATTAAATTTCTTAAGAAGAACAAAGACCTCTTTGCTTGGACGTCATCCAACATGCTAGGACTGGACCCTAAGTTCATCTCTCACCGACTTTCTATAAAAAAAGATGCGAAGCTAGTGGCACAAAGGAAAAAGAAAGTCGAACCAGAGAGGCATGAGGTGATTTAAAAACAAGTGAAAGAAACTTCTAGACACCTAGTTTTTCCGGGAAGTTTCCTACACGACTTGGTTATCCAATGTGGTCTTAGTGAAGAAAGCCAATGGGAAGTGGTGTACGTGTATTGACTACACAGACCTGAATAAGACATGTCCAAAGGACCCTTACCCGCTTCCCAACATAGACAAACTAGTGCATAACTCATCCGGATTCTAGATTCTTTCATCTATGGACGCCTATTTTGATTACAACCAAATTCCCATGCACCCAGACGACGAAGAGAAAACTGTGTTTATAATTGAGATAGGAAGTTATTGTTACCGGGTTGTGCCATTCAGGTTGAACGATATAGATGCGACTTACCAACGAATGATGAATAAAGTATTTGAAGAATATATTAGCAAGATGCTGGAAGTTTATATGGATGACATGATTGTCAAGACAATAGAGACTGGTAACCATGTGAAAGACTTGGAAAAAGTTTTTGCTTAGATACGGAAGCATAACATGAGGTTAAATCTAGAGAAATGTGCTTTAGGGATTCAAGCTTATAAGTTTATAGGATTTTTATTAATGAATCGCGACATCAAAGCCAATCCAGAGAAATGTCAATCCGTTCTTGATATGCTTAGTTCACAGTTAGTGAAAGAGGTGCAATAATTAATAGGAAGAATAATGGCCCTCACTCGTTTTTTAGCCAAAGTCGCTCACAATTCTCTCCCCTTTTTCAAGTTACTCAAAAAGGGAAAAAATCTTGAGTGGACTCTAGAGTGCGAGGCTATGTTCCAGGAACTAGAGACTATGCTGGAAACACCTCCAATTTTGACAAGACCAGAGCTTGGAGAAACCTTATTTGCCTACCTTTTAGTTCATAATGAAGCAATCTGCTAGGTCCTAATCATGGAAACTGACGAAGGTTAGAGGTCAATTTATTTTGTAAATAAGGTCTTGAAAGCCTTGAACTCTAGTATCAAAAGATCGAGAAACTGGCCCTAGCATTACTGACCACAACTAGGCAATTGTGCCAATACTTCCAATGCCATGCCATGATTGTAAAGACGGATCAACCAATTTTTCAAGTGATGCATAAGCCAAACCTTGCCGGAAGAATGATCACGTGGTTCGTGGAACTTTTGAATACGGTATCACCTATGAGCTAAGATAAGATATAAAGGCTCAAGTGCTATCCAACTTCTTAGTAGAGCTTACATTGGATCCTGGCCACCCCGACAGGAATTCATGGACCATTTATGTTGATGGCTCCTCGAACCCTAAAGGAAACAGAGCCGAAATCATTTTAGAAAATAGGGTTAGGCTCACTTTGAAACATTCCTTAAGATTTGAGTTCCTGACTTCAAATAACCAGGTAGAGTATGAAGCATATATCACGGGCATTACCATAGCAAAGGAAATAGGGGCCACAAATATAGTACTATATAGTGATTCACAACTTGCGACATCCCAAATCCGAGGTGATTATTAGGCTAAAGAGCCCTTGTTGCAAAAATACCTAGCTAAGGTGAAAACGCTTATGGAGAACTTCGATGATGTTAAGGTAGAACACATCCCCAAGGAACAAAACTCAAGAGCCGACATCTTATCAAAGCTTGCTAACACCAAAAACCCTAGTAATAATAGGTCTGTTATCCAGGAAAGAATACTGGGACCTAGTATTACAGACCCCAAGGTCCTTCTACTGGAAGACAATAAAACTTGGATCATACCCATAGTTATCTATCTTCATAATGGTACCTTACCTGAAGGCTAGAAAGAAGACCAAAACCTAATACAGACAACAGTATAGTACACTATCTTGGATAATTAATTATACCATCATGGATTTTCTTCCCCCTTCCTTATATATCTCAGCCCAAAAAAAGCAATGTATGTCTTAGCTAAAATCCAAGATGAAAGTTATGTCCACCATTTCAGAGGAAAGTCACTAGCACGAAATGCATTGAGAGCTGGGTACTATTAGCCTAGCATGGAAGTCGATAGTATGGAGCATGTCCAGATGCATGACAAATGTCAATGGTTCTCGGACACCTACTCAGTTTTACTAGAAGAACTATCCATGATGTTCGTACTCTGACCTTTCTATTAGTGGGGTATGGACATTTTAGGTATGTTCCCTATGCCCCTGGACAAGTGAAATACTTAGTAATAGTTGTGCACTACTTCATTAAGTAGATAGAGACAAAACCATTGTCCATCATCATCTCAGCACGTATACAGAGGTTCACTTATAGGAACATTATCAGTAGATTTGGTGTCCCAAAGTCCATTGTAACGGATAACGGAACCCTGTTTACTGACCAAAAGTTCAATAATCTCCTCACTAGGCTCAAGATCAAGCAAAATTTTACCTCAGTAGGACATCCAAAGATTAATGGACAAGCTGAGGCCGCAAAACGGGGTTATACTTCGCGGGAAAAAAAAAAGAAACTCTATGAAACAAAGAGGAATTGGAAGGAACAGTTTGACCACGTCCTGTGGACATACCAAACCACGCCCCACTCCTTAACTAGGGAAACTCTCTTCAAGCTAACTTATGGTTGTGAAGTCATGATCCCAGTCAAGATTAGAGAACTGAGCTGGCAAAGGCAGAATTTCTCTGAAGAAGTCAACCCAGACCTCATCTGCTATAACTTGGACTTGTTGGAGCAACACTGCCACATTGTCCATATTTGCAAAGCCGTTGTAAAACAAAGGACCATAGCCTAATACAATTCCAAAGTGAAACCACAGAGGTTTGTGCCTGGTGACCTTGTTTTGTGCAGGGTGTATATCGTGCAAAAGAAGGGAAACTAGCTTTGAATTGGGAGGGAGCATACTAGATCACTTTCAAGACAAACATTGAAGCCTATACCTTGGAGACCCTCATTGTAAAAAGTATTAAGAATTTCTGGAATGCTGATAAACTTAGAAAGTATTATAGTTAATTATCTTCATCTTCACAATTTTATCCTTTAAAAACTATACTTGTATAATGTAAGTAATGTATTTTGACATAAATAAATTGATGGATAAATTTCCAGTACTTAGTTGTTTTACCTTATTACAATCATTGCAACCCACAAGGTTGTCGCACCTTGAAGAGGTCCGAGAAATACAAGTTACCCTTTGGATCAGATATTCCAATGCAAAAATGAAAGTAAAAAGGGTAACCCACTTAACTGTACTCCATGGTCTCGAAGCGAGGTTAAGGGTTTTAACCCATGCCCTAACGAAACTTACCTTAACCAATAAACTTAAAGCAAGTTTAAAATGGTTAACAGTATCTGACTGAGGTCTGAGTTACAATAGTAACACTTGATGGTATTCGAAAAAAGGACACTATCCTAAAAGGCTTTCATGCCAATTTTACACTTGAAAATTTAGTTAAATGTTACAAGACTTTGGTAATGATTAAGTTATAAGTTCTTTATTCATTCCTCGAGATTTGTGATCATGTTAAATGACATAATCTGAGATCTGTGATTTTTCTTTATAAGATAGAAGTACAAAACAAAACCATCAAAATCTTATTATATGGAAAACAAATTACCAAGCAAAGGTAAAAGTAGACAAATATCTGCCAAATGTTTAAAAATCACCAAGATAAGGTGTTGGACCCATCCCGGATAGAGAAGTAAACGAAACAATATATAAATATACAAGTAGAAGCAAAAAAAAATCTAAGTTATCAAATGTGGAATTATGCACAAAGTCTGAGACTTGTCCATACATATATTTAAAATTAACCTTACACAGGGATTAGAACATAAATTGAAAAGAAATTAGGCATTCGAGCTGGGCTCTCCATGGTTGTTCACCTCCACCTTGGCATCTTCCTCCTAGTTGGCTTCCTTGCTCTCCTCACCGGCATCTACCATAAGAACCTGGTTTACAGGGGCAGCTTCAAAGATAGCATCCATAATGATACCATCTTTGACCACCTTCTGTGATCCGATACCTTCAATAGCAAGATCAAAGGTTCAGCAGGAGAAGTTAGGCAAGTGCATTGATGAAGAAATCATCCACAAAGGCAACCCACTCATCTTCAAGATAGACCATATCATTCTTTAACTTCGCCTTGGATTTCCTGAGGATTTCATTCTCTATCTGGAGGGCGATTAGGCTGGTCTCAGTGGAAGAGATTTGGTCCTTCAAGGTCCTCTCTTGAGCTTTGCCTTTTTCCATTTTCTTCTGGAGCCCAATTATTTCAACATTCTGAAGATTGAGCTCCTCTTTAATATAGGCCAATAGCTCATCCTTTTGAGTCATTACCATCTCCAACTTTGTTTTTTCACCCTGGAGGATGTCAAGCACTTTTTCCAGCTCCCAACTCTGGCACACTTGTTCAAACGTCGACTCTAGGAATTGGAGAATGGAAGCATTGTGTAGTGCACGGACCTAAGCGTCCCAGATGACTTCAATCAAGTCTTGCTTAATTAAGACATCTTGATCAGCTTGAGTAAGAAGGGCAATGTCAATGATATACCCCAGATCGACCCCTCTACCCTAAACAGATCTAGTAGCAAATTAAAGAGGGGCACCTTCTGGGATCTTAACCTTCCAGCCGATGGTGAGGTCGATAAGAGCCACCTCGATCATTGACCTCTTTCCTTTTGGCTCCCATCAGTCGTCTCCCTCCATGAGGTGAAGATACTTCTGCTTGCCCCAGACATCCTCCAAAGTCTCGATGCTTGATGGAGTCCTCAAAACTTCGTAGTCAACCTATTAGTACAGGTTGACGTCCCTTGGGTATACATACTCCCTCAGTTCGGATTTGGTCGTCCTCTACCATCCCATCTCTCTATTACTGATGTTACCTATAGAGGCCATACTCATATCAGAATCAGAAAAGGTTTCATTATAACTCTCTAACTTCCCTATGTTGGTATTCATGCTAGACTCCAGATCAATGCTATTTTATTATTACAAAGTTATAATACGGATCACGAATTTCACTTTAAGAAATTCACAATTCATAATTAGATCCCACTCCAAAACTAACATGGGGTAACTCAATATGAATCCTGGACAACGGTACAACAATTTTAAGGCAGAGTTATCTATATCAGATCCCGACCTAATTTATCAATACTAGGGTGATCTCGATTTATATTTTGCATCATAGACCTCGGCATTTCAGTAGAGACAATGTAAGATTTGGTATCTGTGTCATAATTTGGATCCTTTTGTCCCACGTGCACCATTTGATCCTGATAATCTTGAATATCTTGACACTCAACTATCACATCTAAGCGCCAAGCTAGGATCAACTGTTCTGAACTGGGTTCTAGGTTAGCAGTTTAGGAGTAACTCGGCCGGTTAGAATTGGATCCCAAATAATAATGAGCGCTTTTAGATATATAAATATACATATTTATTATGAGTAAATCTATCATAAAATCTCTCATAAATAGAGGAGTTAGTTATATGAGATAATGATCTTAATAGATTCTTATCTCAATTAACAGTATTTACTATTTATTAATGTAGATTTAAACATGATTCTTATCGATCATGACACTCTTATAAATACCACATAAGGTAGCAAAGGTATATATCTAATTCCAAACACTCTATCCACCTTATGCACAGTCTAACTTGGGTGTCGGAGTACCTTTTAGAGGTATTCACCCCTCGCACCACCGTCGCTGCCACCGTGCTACGGAGTAAACCACCGTCAACGACCTTAATCAAGTGATCTTCTAAAACCCACTCAGAACGCACTAGTAATAGATTAATTTCCCCACCTTTTATAAGAAATTTGTACATTGTTAAGTAGTGTAAAAATGATGTACAAAAAATAATGTGTTTGCATCATTTTTATATATATATATATATATATATATATATATATATAATATAGGCTCATTTCGTATGCATGATAGGATAAAACACGATAGTATTTGACTAAATAGTATAAGACCTAATAGTATAAGACTTGATAGTATAAAACTTGATAGTATAAAACTTGATAGTTTAAGATCTGGTACAAAAGAATTCGGGTATCGGGGTATTAAGATTGTAATAAGAAAGTTTTTACAGAAACTTATTCATCAATACTTAATCATGCTTTATCCCACCCCCAAAGCATGATTAAGTTATCTATTATTTTAATATATAAGAAGAGTTTAATGGATAAACTTATACAATACATTGTTCACACCAAACAACTAATAAGGTCATAATGTATTGTATTAACTTATCCTTCATGTGAAGGTTAGCAACCTCCACATTTTATTTGGGACAAAATGTTCAAAATCTTTATTTAGAAAATTACTTAGTCTTAAGGATATTTTAGTAACTTACGATTATCAAATTTAATGAAGAAAGAGTATACTAACATACATTTTAATGATGTGAGAAAATTTGACTCTTTTAATTAAATTAAAAAATTAAAAAAAAATCAAATTTAATCATTTAATAAGAAATCAATTAAAATAAAAGTAAAAATTACATCATTTTTTTAACACATTGAAATTACAATTTTGGATGGCTTTCTTAATTTTTTATATTATTACAGTTTTTAATGTGTTCATTGACTCTTTTTTTTTTTTTACCGAATACATAATTGTATAACGGGATCGAAAGTTTATCGATCAATTGGTTGGGTGTTCGGGTTAGCGGTTTGACCACAAGTCAAGTGGTCGAATCAGAAAACCCAGACAAAAAAAATTACTTTATGAAAAAATACTTCATATAAAAAATACTATATGAAAAAATTATATAATAAAATAAAAAATATGAAAAATAGTTTATATGATGTAACCAAACCAACAATGATAATAGTTTAGTTTCAAGTTTGAAAATTAGATTGATTGGATAATAATATAATTAAAAAACTAAGAACGTAACTCAATAAAAGAACTTGGTCTAATGGCATAATACACTTAATCACAAAGGTCTTTCATGTAATGCCCTAATATTGATACTTGGATATATCTAACATATCAGAAGATAAATAGTACCAGCTACGTTAGTTCTTACTTAACTACCTCATAAATATATTCATAATCACAATTAAGTCATTATAAAGAGTCTTAAGAGAATGTGGAAAACATAAAACTCATACATATAAATATATAACACTAGCCACAAAAGGGCATATTGTACTACATAACTCTTTAAAACATTACAAAGCAAATATAAACTATATACATAAGCTCTGTCTAGGAAGCAATAAAACAAAACTAGTCTTCATGTTTCATCTTCTATCCCTTAGAAGGGTCTTGACCTGAATTTACATGGAAACACAATCGGGGTGAAAATTATAATTCTCAGTAAAAACAATTCCAATACTAGTTAGCTATAACATTCTATAAACAATCTCTAATAACTAACATAAGAATTTTCTCCACTATTACTCATAACTGCACACTTCGTTGTAGTCTGGTTCAACAAATAGCCAACATACCGTAAAAAATATACAACCGCCCATACAATTATAAATATCAATAGTAACTGACAATTGCTCATACAACTATCGTTCAAATGCAATTCTTGTAATATGCAATATGATTATGCCTAGATAATGTCCTATAGTTATGCCGATGCAGAGTTTTATTTTGAAATCTATGCAGAGTTTTGTTTTGAAAACTATGAATGCCTGCTCATTCCAAGAACCTGAACACTCCATGTATTTCTTTTATGGTAGGGAGGGAAAGCTCATCCTCACTCTACCTATAACCCTTGGCTCTATGAGATAGTATAGGGAATATTTGATTCCTACTATTCAGGTCAAACGATTGTGCACATCATTGGTTACTATACATTTGGAAGAGCAAGCAAAAATTTGCAGTGTTATATTATAAAAACATACACACCACAAACTGTTCCTATAGACTCAACTCAGCCTAGTGAAAGAGTCTATCATAGGTAATGATTCATTTTAATCCAACTTATGGAGATAAATGAACATTTCTCTAGAACTTTGCATACTTAACTCAACTCTAACTGCAAGTTAATAATTCATACATCTAGATAAGTACAATATACCTATCCTGGTTGTATCTAGCTTGCCTTATCATCACATCCCTAGTAGTAACTTATGCTACACTAGAGTGTTCAAGATCCTAAATACCTATCTTAGTAATTCCTAACTTATGGAATGCTTAAGGACTTAAATTTTCATACTTAACTGCGTATTTAAGGAAGTAAATCTCATTCATCATGCAATTCCAACTCAACCTTACTAATAAAGGTGTTAAGCATGTTTCTGCTACACTTCATGAATGTGACAAGCTTACAAGTCATAATTCCTCCTATTGTGTATTTAGTAATGTACAAGATACCACTTTCTAGTGAACTTAGTACACAAAATATCCCCTCACTTAGGAACTAAATACACAACCCTATCTCCACTCAAGTAAAACTAGTGCAAGAGTGGTTAGCAATTGCAACACTTTGTTGCTTAAGTTCCTAAGTACCTTCCTAAGATAATCCACTACTTTTTGTTGCTATAAGGTTCATACCATTCATATACTTACTAGATGGTCATTTCCTTCATGTAATACCCCTAGTAATATCTTAACGCACACTAAAAAGCATCTATAAGAGATCCTAACAAGTAGGAAACCTCATTTCAACAAGAAACATATCTTGACATTTTCTGGTTTGGTCGCCTAGAAAGGCTGATTTTCATATATACACCAAATGTATATCCTAACTTCTAAAATTCTGGAATTTCATACAAAAATAGCCTTATCTCATATCTTTCAGAGGAAATAAACCTCACTTCATTTAACTTAGTGTAGCTAAAGTTATGCAACAAAATGTATAAGCTAAAATAAGGCAACTAGCTAACTTATAAGATTCTGACCTTACTTTAAATTGAAATTGGGAACGCATAGAGAGTACAAAATTCTTGAAATTTTTACCACTCATAGCCTTACATGTTATTTTGAAAATTCCACTAGTCTCATGTAATTTACACCTCTGAGCAAGAAGCTATGCAATCTAGTTTACTAGGTGTCAATCTTCTTGTTTCTACAGAATCTGACTCAACTTCAAATTGAAACTAATGCTACTTGGGTTGCTCTAAAAATCTAAAATTTTTACTACATGAAACCTTGTATCTTAATTTTCAAATGCAATAAGAAACAAGTAGTTTTGATACCTACAACTCAAGTTATGCTACAAATACTACAGGCTGTCAGCATGCTGCCGTATCTCATGCCTAGGCATGAACCTCTCACGCATAGGTGCCACACTCTCTGTCTGGTCTGGACTGAAAGTTTTTCAGTCCACACCTAGGCATGGAGACCCTACGTCTAGGCGTAGCTCTGTTGTAGAAAATTTTGCAGAAGACGAGCTACTATTTCATTGGTTCTAAACCAATTTCTAATCTTCCAATCTTGGATTCTAAGTGTTTTCCAACCCTAATCATGGTCTCTAATCATGTTAGAATCATTAACAGTAAATTCAACTCATCAATCATGGATTTAAACTCAATTAAGTAAGAAAAATGTCCATTTACCAACTTGTTCTTCAAAGTGGCCTATGGACATCTACCAAGCAAAAGCAAGCTACCATGCATCCAACAAGCTGTAAATACTCTAACTCAACTCTTGGAACCAAGAATCAAGCCAAGAATGCAGATTTGCTCAGCAAATCCATTTCTTCCTACTCATATGACCTAGATTCATACAAAGTGAAATTTGAAGAAATAAGATGAGTAAGAACTCCCCTACCTCAAGAACTTGATGATTATAATCCTCAAACTTTGTGATTCCCTCTTCTTTCTCTCCTCATCCTCCTTTGCTTTCTCTTCATTTCTTTCTTTGTTTCCTTCCTTTGTTGCTGCTACTTTTGGTTCACGTACAAGAGAGTGAGTTGTGAGTGAGGAAAAATCAAGGAAAAGTCAATATAGTAGGTTGCAAAACGTGAGTGACTTGTACACTTAAGATATTTTGTAACAACTTCTTAATCTGTTAAGAATACTTTGATTTTACGAAATCAAGTTCTTTAACTTCCAACAATTTTAGAATAAATCCTAGGATTCATCTAAATTATTATTTTACTATTATCCTATTTTTTCATATCTGCGACTAATCAATCTGGCATTAAAACATACTCACAGTATGCTTAAAAATATCAAACTGACTCTAATTATCCTCAAATTTTAACTATATTTTATTTCATACATTTGTGACTTAGAAATAAATTATCCATATTTATTTCCCTTTTCTAAGCAATTTATGTCATTATTTGAGTCATTTTAGGCTACTTTTTACCTTCTAGATTGCAGCAAAGTACCTAAACTAAGTTAGTTTATCACAAAATTAAACATACATGTCAAGCAAGTAATATACTACCTTTGTAACTATATACAAGTCTAACATGTTTAAGAGGATATTACATTTCATGTACTAAATTCAAATCCTATAAGTAGGCATTTTAAAATTTTATACATGCAAAAACCCGAGTCAACCTGGTCCTCGTGGCTCACCCAATCATCCGGGTTTGACCGAGTTTAATTGGATCGCTATGCTAACCTGCAATACCTAAGAACCGAGCCGGCCCAAAGACCAGATCATAAGTTTCTCAATCCGACTAGTCGGGTTGGCTCGAGTCAAACAACTATGCGTAAATGTGTTCATTGAATTGAATCATTTGTTATGTTAAGTGTTCAACCTTTTATTTATAAATGGTACTTTGTTTTTATTATTTTATGTAGACATGTACTGTATCTTCTTTTTTTATCTTTTAATTTTTATTTATTGAATAAATTCATAAATATTAAATATTGTAACATATTTTCATATAAAATTTAATAATAAAAAAATATTTAGTAGGATTTATAATAAATTTATATTCCCTCTCCTAATTAAAGTTGAAGTTAAGTATTCTCTCTTTATTAAAAGGAAAAAACTTAGGTTTATTTCTCTATATCCATTACATTCATTTCACCAATCAAACTATGACATATGTACAATTTACATTTATTAATGTTCTCTCTCTTACTCTCTTTTTTAAAAAATTATACAGATATCATAACTTGATTAGTAAAATGGGTGTAATGAATATAAAGAAATTGACCTAAGTTTTGTCCTTATTAAAATTAGCCTCCATTATTCTCTTTCCTTATTAAATAAGTTTATTTCAACTATTAGATCAAAACAAAATCAACAGTTAGATCTTAGTGTAAAATTGTGAATGACTAAAATACCAAATAGATCTTAGTGTAAAATTGTGAATGACTAAAATACCAATAAGTATAAGTTATTTTTAAATGAAACATGTGGGTCTTTTTGTCTAAAATAAAATGTGAAAATTACCAATCTTCATATATATATATATATATGTATGTGGGGGGGGGGGTTAATTACTCATTTGGTCACTATAATTTTCAAAGAATGCAAAATAATCCCTATCAAGTTCCTATAATTCACTCTAAATAGGAAACAAATCCAACAAATAAAGATAATTTTGCATTATTTGAAATTATATGGACTTTTTTAAAGAGTTTGATTTTGATACATTATTGGTGTAAAGTTTTTTACACCACCAACTAATCACACATAACAACTTGTGTGACTTTTGATATAGTTATTATGAGAGTCAAATATTTTTAATGATGTAATAATATATGATTAGATAATAGTGTAAAATATTTTTACACTGGCAATACATTAAAATTAAGTCATTTTTTAAATAGTTTTAAATTATACGAATTAAATTGAATTTTGAGCAAAAATATAAGGTCAAAATCATTAATTTAACCACTACTGATGATATTAAAATATCATATATATATATATATATATATATATATATATATATATATGATATTTTAATATCATCGGTAGTTCATTCACCTACATGTATGATCTAAAATATTTGTTATTATTCTGTTAATTATTTTGAATATGCATTATACTCACGCATTTAAATTATTTTTTAAATTAATTTTATGGTTCATATTTAATTATGTTGTTACTTATTTTACTTTGTATAACATAAATACAATACTGTAAAAATATATAAGAATTTTTTAGTCCTCCACAACTAGAACCTTATGCTAAGAGTCTTGTGATATATTATATGTTCAGGCATTCCCACTAAAATCCCCTCTGGTGTCACATTTTTCGAGGGCAATCCTAAATGTTACCGAAGATAAAGACAAGTTTGAAGGGATTAAGAAGAAGTATTTCTCCAGTGGAATCATATTCGAAGATCAAAGTGCCTCAATCACTTCAGACAGTCAAAGTCTTACAGTGTACAGCTTTGCGGGTCTTTTCATTGTTACAGTGGTTGCTTCATTGTTGTCGCTCTTGTTTTATTTGTTTAGTTTCTTATACTCTGAATGGCCTACTTTGAGAACCATTCATTCTGAACAAACAACCTTTTGGTCAATGGTGATTCAATCAATAAAGCATTTTGATCGCAAGGATAGCTCTTTGTATCTCCCAATGGACAGAACTGAATCCAGAGAACACCCTGCAGCAAGTCCAAATAGAGATGGATCTTCCCACGCTGCTGGTGGCGTAGACAAGCACTCAAGAACTCCCTCTCACAGCGAAGAAGATGATGTTGCCATTCTAAATGAAGACAACCCAATACATTTTCCATTGCATAACAATGCAACTCCGCACATGCATCACTCAGCGTAGACTATAACTATGATTGAATCATATGTAAGTTGTAAATATTTTGTAGACAGACATAACTATGACTATGTACAACAATATCTCTTTAGATTCTTAATTTTGTATGTCTTACAAGTGGGTACGTTTTAAATGCTCCAAAACGTTAAAGGAGTTTGGATCCTCCTAAAATAATAACCGTTGATTTATACATTTTAATAATCAATAATTTAGATTGAAGATTTGTAATCTGTATAACAAATTAGTTTTATCACAGACTTTGATCATACTTTCTTCATTTGTACCTCACATTCCAACAACGAAGGCTTCATCGGAATTTGGACTATGTGGTGGCTAGAGTTTGCCGGAGCTTTTCCAAACAAATCAGGAATCAAACTATTAAGATTATTAGATGAAAGATCTAAGTAAGTGAGATGTCAAAGGTTTGAAAATGATGATGGAATCTCACCACTAAAATTGTTCCCTTCAAGCTCAAAATATTTTAGTTGCGTGATGTTCCCCAAAAACAAAGGAATGGGTCCTTCAAAGTAGTTGTTTGAAAGATTAAAAGAAGTGAGATTCCATCATCTGGGTGATTTATCGATTTCTATCCACCAACACCAACACCAATACCTTCCAACAGATCTGTCGAATCCTGACTATGCCGGTCTGGTAATAACTAAAACTATCAGCAAAAATATCAAAAAAATTAAAATTCTCAAGAAGGTCGTCATTTCCATTTACTTCTCCTCCACTAGTATTGGTCATAACATAACAGTCCGCCATAAACTTGTCAGACTCCGGGACTAGTTGGCGATGATTTGCCGGAGCCACCATAGTAGCTTGCTTTTGAAAGTGGAAAGAAAAGAGAATTAAAAAAAAGGGGAGTGTGATGGTTTTTTGTTTGAAAATAAAAAAAAACTTTTATAAATACTTTTTTTCAAGTAATAGTCAACACAAGTTACCTATAAAAACAGGTAAATTCTCAAGAGCATTGATGCTCAATTTTTTTACAGGAGTATTGTAAAAGCTTCCTTTACAAGTTTGTTCTTTTCTTCTATTAATTTCAATTTAAAGCATGTGTACTTTTCTTTTCTTTTTTTTCTTTTTTCTTTTTTTTTTTGCTACAAGGGAGGTCCAAGGCATGGTGTGGGAGAGGAAAGGTAAGCTAAAGTTGAGGGAAAGCGACACCCACGACAAGTGAACCCAAGATCAAGTAGGCTCTAAATAGACTTCATGCAACTTGAGAATGCACAAGTTGTTAGACTTTGGGTTATTAGTTTTTTAAATGTACAATCCTTGGGTGTGTGCTTGTGTTATGTCCAAGTCCCACATTACTTGAGAAGGCTCTTAATGAATCCTTGCACAAAGTTACTCAATTGCCAAATATCTAACGATATATGACTATAGTGTGGACTTGGGCCTAGCCATATCATGTGTGTGCCCGCTTGGTTCTCTCTGTGGACAAATTCTTCAATACACTCACATCTAATCAGGATTTCGTATCCAAAAGTTATTTTCCAACAAATCTTAAAAGTATATTATGGATGCTACTCTTTTAATCGCTGCTAAGATCATTCCTGATACTACAGTGATAGAGTCTTTTGATAGAAAGAATATTAAAATATAGTATAATTGGGTTTTGAAAACCCTTGATTTTAGTATATTTAATCCCGATGAAGACTCAGAATTTGCAAGAAGTCTTGAAGATGTGTACACATACAATTCTCGGTGCCTTATCTAATGATTTATGTGTTATATTGTGTACCTTTTTCTAGCTAAGGACATTTCGGATGCAATTAGTTAAAATATATATTTTTGAGGAAGAAGAGAGTTAAAATTTCCTTATTCATAAATTTTTAACGATTTTCAAATAGTTAATTATAAGAGTATTATCTCAATATTTATGATTTTACTAAACTAATTAATGATCTTGCCAAAGAAGGTTACGTTTTACCTGAAAGATGTGTTACCCAAATTTTGATATGTATATATTGATTTATTTCTGAAAGGAATATCAATTGAGTTTTGTGCTAAAGAGAAAACTAATGTTTTTGAAAGAAACTACTGTCATATATATGATTTTACTAAAGTTGTTGATGATCTTGCTAAAGAGGGTTATGTTTTACTCGAAAGATCTATTACCCAAACTTTGACAGATATATTGACTAATTCTAGAAAGTAGTATCAATTTACTTTTATGTTAAAGAGAAAACTCATAAATTTGTGAGATTATTGTGCATTTTAAAATTGAAGATAAGAATAAGAACAAGACAAATGACACTACAAAAAATATTGAATCGCGATGGAACCTTAGTAAAAAATTTGTCCCAATGATATTTTGCGACGAAATTTTTGACAAAAAGTATTTTGTCGTGATTTTGCTCATCGCAATTTACTCATAATAACTTTATATTCGATCGCAATCTTGTGATAGAAATAGCGATAAAAAAAAATATATTTTTATCAATGTTTTATTTCAAAAAAAAAAAAAGCGGCAAAATTATTTCAATGAATTCCATTGAAATATATATGGCAATGGAATGTGAAAATTAATTTTCGTCACAATAATTTATTGAATTATGACATAATTAATGATAATTTTCCGTCACAAGCTTTTATTATTGCGTGTCACACTTTAAAATTCCATCATAGTTTTTGTCTAGTTGCCGGGGAATATTTTACTTAAAATTCTGGTGCTATTATTATTTGTATCTTTTTTTCTTTACTTTTCTTAAAAAATTGTAGCAACATGATAAATATGATAAATTTTCCAAATTGGACAACACAAAATAATTTATAAGTGTCTTTAGGATGCTCAAAATCCATATTCAACCAAATATCAGATAAAATTGTGTTATTGGTTTTTCGCAAGCGCACGAATCATACAAGTAGTAAAATAAAATCGTTTTTACGAGGATCGATTGACTACTAATTCTTATGGTAATTTTTATTGTTTAAGTGAATAAAAGTAATAGTGAAAGTTATATTAAAATAAAATAAAAAGAAAAGCAATAAAGTAAATAATTGAAACTAGAAAATATGAGATTGAACAAAGATTTAAAAGCCTAAGACTCGAAATCCAGTATACTACCTCCTACAATAAATTATAATCCTATCTTTGTTAATGTTCAATTATGTTTTTTAAGCTGATTTGTCTTAAATTATTTAAAGCACAATTTCTTGGCACTAAAAATGCACTAAAACTCCACTAATCTTATTCTCATGGCAGTTATTCCAAGTTCCAACCCATTAAGATTTATGACGATTATTTAACCCTCAAAGGATTTAAGTCTATGTCTAGGTTTCAATTCTTAAGTTTAATTTTTGGATTATCAAGCAATTAGGTTTCATCTTTCGATCCTTCACCTAAAGCCTAAGATCATGTAAATATAGCACGCAATATACCACAAGCATTAAGCATACCAAGAATGAATCAAGAACAATAATTTTACATTAACAAAGAATCAAATTAACAATTCATCATAGAAAAGTAAAGAGTTACATCCCAATCCTAAAAAAAGGGATTTAGCCACTCATAACTAATGTAGCACAATCTACAACAAATGTTAAAGAAACAACCATGATTCCAAAATAAAAAGAGAAAATGAAGAAGATGAAGATGGAGAAGATGTCTTCAATGGTTGAACTTTAATGACTCTTGTTCTTGCTTTCCAAGCCCTCGCCTCCAATTCTCTGCCTTTGCCTATCAAAATCAGTCGTCACATAAGTTTCTGCCAAAAATCCCTTTAAATTTAGTGTTTTTGCCCAATTTATAATGATTTGGGGGGGGGGGGGACTTCCTTTTTTCATGTCAGGAGGACAGACACGACCGTGTCTTCCTTTGACACAACTGGCAAGCGCTGAACTCACCAAAATTGTAATCGAGTTATGCCTACGGCTTGTAGCATAGGAAACAACACCAGATCATCTCTCAAGGATTATAAAGCGTAATTTGATCAAGTCAAGTTAAAATGGGGGGGTTAGGTGAGATTAAGAAACAGAATTAAGAATCAAAATTAAGAATCAGAATTCGAATTAAAGGGTAAATCAGAATTAAGAAAGCAACCAATCCAAGAAAGTTGTCCAAACTTGATTTTAATCCACCATTGATTACTAAAGGATCGTTCAATTATTAATCAAGTCCTTGGTCTTAGATCACTTCAAGATGCATCTCAATGATCATGGATCTTCTATTAGAAATACTTCTAGATTTCAATTAATTAAGATTAGACAAGTTAAGCACTCATCCAAAATTGAAATCAACTTAAAAGCCAAGATCCAACTAAGTTAAACATTTCATCAAACACCTTCAATGTCTTGTTTAATCTCTGAGTTCATCTCTTTGCACATGGTAATTAATCAATTAACATATGAAAATTCCAATTAAGCAACCAAAATTAACAAAGAGAAGAAGAAGAAGAAGATAAACTTGATTAATAGATGAACTTAAACATTAAAAACGAAATCTCAAGATTAACAACCAAGCATGTTCAATCTCTTGGATTGATCTAAAGGCCCTACCCGTCCATGAGAAGGGGAGAACTCAAAAACATTAAGAAAAAGGAGAAAATCGAAAATTAGAGAGAAGGGAGAGAAGAGAATTTTAGAGAGAATGAGGAAAAGTGTCAAAAAATGAGGTGCCTCGATTTCTGACTTGCCACCCCATAAACTACCCCCTATTTTGGCTTTACATAATTAAAAACACATTAATTACAAAGTTGGGTCAGTTATGAACAATTGGACCCAAACCCCATGCAATTTGGAGGTCCACAACTCAAATTATGACTAAAACAACATCAAAGGGTCTTCTTGACTCATATTCTGACTTTCAGGCCCAATTAGGCCTACTAGACATCCAATTGAGACTTCGAGCTCTTCATTTAAGTTGTAGACAATTAGGCCTAATTTAAGTCCAAAATCACAAAACATGACCAAACTTAATCAATTAAGAATATGAAGAGTGTAAATGACTAAATATGAGTTTATTAATGTATAAAATATGTGATTATCAACAATCGTGTAAGCTTAAAAAATAACATAATTTTGACGTAGAGGGGAGATACGGTCGTGTCTCCAAGTCAGAAGCTTCATTGAAGTTAGACAGGGTCGTGTGAGCTTGACAGAAGCATTTTCCAAGTTAGACACAGTCGTGTCTAACTTGTCAATCGCTTAGATGTTGGAATTTGGATAAGTGGTCTTCATGAAAGGTGTAGCTTTTTTTCTTAGCTTTCCAATACCACCAGAATCACCTAGTTTCGACCTCCGTAGCTCAAGTTATGCTCATTTTATCGCGCAAATGTCAAAAACTCAGCGAATCTTAACCATATAAATTCCGAGCTCAACTCCATTTTAATGAATCCATTCAAAGCTTTATAGAGTCATGTCAAGACATCTCTTTTGGACTTAAAAACATAGAGAAAGATCAATCATAAGATACCCAAGGATAATTAGATTAAATGTGTTTTAACATAAATCAATCAAAGCACACATAAACCCACCTCAAATCAAGCACAATAAATGAAAGGAAAAAGATGAATAAAGGTAGAGAATGTTTATGGAAAAAGCTATACAAAAAAGAATTAGGTTGAAAAGATGATTAATAGAGCATATTGCACAAGGTCATTCTGACTTTCAACCAAATTATTCTCACAATTCTTCACCAACAAACCCTTTTTATTTCTTCTTCATTTTCATCATTTCATTTTGACTCTTGGGGCAACTAAGGGATTATTTATCAAAGCAACTCTGAAAGTCGTGAAAGAATTAAGCCTAAGTACCTTAATCATGTTCAAGTATGTATGTAAATCAATAAAATCTCAACAGGATATCAAATCAAGTTCTAGCATACATAAATCAAGAGAAAATTCACTCAGAAGAAGAATATAATTTTGTGTATGAAAAATCCAATCATTAAGGGCACAAATCTCACTTTCTAGCTTAAATTAGTAAGGAGAATAAATTTCAAGCAGACATAGCTAATTTCTCAAATAAAATGCAAAATTTGTCAACATTCAATTGAAAAAATTGCCTTGCACAAAATCAGTTCATGAGTAGTGGATTTCCCTTTTTCAAACATAATTTCTATCAGCTCAGAAATAATCAAGAAATCAACACACAATTCCTTCTTGATTCAATGCAATACTCAAGTGTTCATTGACTTAGAGTAATCAAAAGGATACCCCCCCCACAATATTGTCCTCAATGTTGAAAAAATGATAAAAAATAATAGAACAAAGGACAATGAAACTTCCCTGAAAATGGAAACACAAGATCACAAAGGTGGTAGGAGAGGTGGACCTGGAGGAAAAGCGTGTAGGCATGAGCTCGAACATCTGAAAAACAAGAAAAACAAAAGCAAAAGCTGAAAAACAAAATGCAAGAACTAAATGCGAAAATAAAGTGACTAAAGGAAAGAGAAGAAAAATCTTTTTAACTGCCGACAGCTATATACATCCCCCTAGAAAGGCTCCAAACTCAGGGAGGCACCTAAGCCGACTCAACAATAGCTAATTACAAAATAAAAAAAGCAAAATGATAATAAAATAAGTAATAACAAAATAAGAACAAAATAAAAAATAAGAGAGTAAAGAAAAATAGAGAAAATTTAGGTTCTCTCCCAAGAAGCGCTAAGTTATAGTCATTAGCTTGACTATGGGTTAGTTCCATGCTTAGGTGATGTTAATGGAATCGTGCTCAGTCCCCACTCCTTCTCCATAATGTTTCACTCTCTGGCTATTAATCAAGAATGTCTTTTGGCTTTCTTTCTTCACCTTAAGCACTCCATACGATAAGACTCGCACAATCTCATATGATCCAGACCTCTTTGACCACAATTTACTAGGATAAAAACGTAGAAGTGAGTTATCGACAAGAACTTTATCTCTAAGCTTGAACCCACACTGCTTATTACCAATGTCATGCTGCTTCCTTTGTCTCTTCTTGTAGAGCTTGGTATTCTCAAAATCAGTGACAACCTTGGGCAAGGTCTCCTCTAACATATCATCAGTCACAGATTCTCACAGATATGAAAGCACAGGACTATCCACAACATGAGGAGCATCTATGTGATTACATGAATCAAACGAACTAGGATTTTTGACAAAATCAAAAACATGAAAAACCATTTCTTCATCATTTAATCACAAGGTCAACTTCCTTGATGGACATCAACAATGGCTTTGCTAGTGGCGAGGAATGAACACCCAAGTATGATTGGGATTTGAACATCTACTTCCATCTGAAGCACAACAAAATCGACTGACATGTAAAACTTTCCCACCTTTATTGGTACATTCTCTAATATGCCAATAGAATGTTTGATTGACCTATCTGTCAATTGAATCTGTCAATTGAAGAGAGATGGTGGTTAGTTTAAGCTCCTCAATATCATGTTTCTCATAAAAAGAACATAGCATCAAACTCACACTTGCCCTAAGATCACACAAGGCCTTGTTAATATTCATGTTCCCAATTGAGCATGGAATTGAAAAGCGATCCTTAAGCTTAGGAGGAAGCTTATTCTGAATGATAGCACTATATTCTTCAGTCAAAGCAACAGTTTCATAACCCTTAAGCTTCCTTTTATTAGAAAGAATCTCTTTTAAGAACTTAGCATAAGAGAGCATTTGGGAGAGAACTTTTGTAAAAGGAATATTAGTGTAAAGCTTCTTAAGTACTTCCAAAAATTTTCCAAATTGATGATCAAGCTTTGCCCTTTGATACCTTTGAGGGAAGGGCAAAGGTGGAACATATGCTTCTAAAGGAATATATTTTTTAGTGCTTTTTGCATCTCTTCTTTATCATTGCTCTTCTCATGTTTCTTCTCCTCCTCTTCATGGGTTTCCTTTTCTTCAAGCTTTTCTTCCCTTCTAGGGCCTTCAAGTTGCTTTCCACTCCTCAATGAGATTGCTAGAACTTGCTCCCTCGGATTAATTTTCAGTTGACTTGATATTCGCCCCTGAATCATGTTGAATAAGCTTGCTTGTTGGACTATTTGAGTTTCAAGCATCTTTGAGTGAGTAGCAATTTGATCTATACGAGTATTGATTTGCTTGATGGACTCCCCATGTTGTTGCACTTGTGCTTGAATGGCTTGATTATGCTCCTTCTGGGTAACTATGAAGTTCTCAATGAGGGCTTTTAAATTGGACTTCACTCCTTGAAAAGATTGTTGTGGTTGGAATCTGGGTGAAACCCCATTGTGTTGTTGGGTACCATATGAGAAATTCGGGTGGTTTCTCTAGCCGGGGTTATATGAGTTGGAGAAAGAGTTACCTTGAGCCTTGAAATTTCTATTCTGCACAAAATTCATTTGCTCCAAAGATGGGTCTTGAGAATAGGTTTCCACTGCATTGCATTCTGAAGTCAAATTCCCTCCACCACACATTTCACAAGCTATATTAGGAGTAGTGATAGAATTAACATTCAACTTCTCAAGTGACTTAGTCAAGGCATCAAACTTGGCATTCAACATAGTTATAACATCAAGCTCTAGCATCTCGGCTTACTTCTTTGAAGTCGATCTATCACTTTGTCACAAATAAATATTCGAAGTCATTTCATTGATCAAAGCTCTTGCCTCGGTTGGAGTCTTGGCCATCAAAGCACCACCAGCTACGACATCAAGAGCTGCCTTTGTAGAGAAAGTCAGCTCAGCATAGAATATTTGGATGACAACAAAATCCTATAAGCCATGATGTGGACACTAACGAATGAGATCATTATACCTCTCCTATACTTCATAAAGAGATTCATCGTCCTTTTGAGAGAAGGCAGTGATGTCTTGGTGGAGCTTGATTGTCTTTCTAATCGGATAGTACTTGTCCAAGAACTTGGGGCCAAGTTCTTGTCTTTCCAGGTGGTGAGTGGATTTGGGGCCTCTGAGTGAATCCACTTCTTGGCTTTCCCCTAAGAGAAAAGGGAAAAAGTTTGATCCGTATAGCATCTGTTGAAACCCCATTAATCTTTATAGTGTTACATAACTCCAAGAACTCATCCAAATGCTGATTTGGGTCTTCAGTTGGTGACCCGTTGAATTATAATTGTTAGACCATCTGGATCAATGGCGTCTTAATCTTGAAGTTGTTGGCCTCTATTTGTGGTCTAACAATGGAAGAATGACGAGCATTAGCGTTGGGAGTTCCATAATCCCTCAGCCTTCACTCTGGATTGGCGACTTGGTTAGTGTTGTCTGCAATGTTGTCTTCCTCAAATCTCTGTGTTCTTCTTTTTCTTCTAATACCACGAAGCGTCCTCTCGATCTCAAAATCAACGGGGATAATAAGATTTCCTTGACTACTCGTTCTATGTATAAGAAAGAAACAACAGCTGAAAATTCAAAGAAAAATAAAAGAAAGTTAAAATAAAATAAGATAAAAATAAAATAAAATAAAATAAAAATTACTTAAATCAACCAAATTGCCACTCGTGTTAATATCAACACGATCCCCGACAACGGCGCTAAAAACTTGTTATTGGTTTTTCGCAAGCACACAGATCATACAAGTAGTAAAATAAGATTGTTCCCACGAAAATTGGTTGACTACTAACTCTTATGGTAATTTTTTATTGTTTAAGCGAATAAAAGCAATAGTAAAAGTTATATTAAAACTAAGATGAAAAGCAAAGCAATAAAGTAAATAATTGAAACTATAAAAGACGAGATTTAACAAATATTTAAAGGCTTAGGACTCAGAATCCACTACACTACCCCCTATGATAAATTATAATCTTATCTTTGTTAATGTTCAATTACGTTCTTGAAGGTGATTTGTCCTAAATAATTTAAAACACAATTTCTTGGCACTAAAAATGTGCTAAAACTTCACTAATCTCATTCTCATGGTAATTAATCCAAGTTCCAACCCATTAAGATTCATGACAATCGTTTAACCCTCAAAAGATTTAAGCTTATGTCTAGGTCTCAATTCCTAAATTCAATTCTTGGATTATCAAGTAATTAGATTTCATCTTTCGATCATTCACCTAAAGCCTAAGATCAAGTAAATATGGCGCATAACATACCACAAGCATTAAGCATACCAAGAATGAATCAAGAACAATAATTTCACATTAACAAAGAATCAAATTAACAATTCATCATAAAAAAGTAGAAAGTTACATCCCAATCCTAGAAAAAGGGATTTAGCCACTCATGACTAATGTAGAACAATCAAGAATAAAGGTTAAAGAAACAACCATGATTCCAAAATAAAAAGAGAAGATGGTGAAGATGAAGATGGAGAATATGTCTTTAATGGTTGAACTTCAATGACTCTTGTTCTTGCTTTCCAAGCCCTCGCCTCCAATTCTCTGCCTTTGCCTCTCAAAATCAGCCGTCACACAAGTTTCTGCCAAGAATCCCTTTAGGTTTGGTGTTTTTGCCCAATTTATAATGATTTGGGGGTAAAACTTCTTTTTTTCACGTCAGGAATACAAACATGGCCGTGCGTCCCTTCAGAACGGTCGTGTCAGCTTAAAAAACAACTTAATTTTGATGTAGAGCGGAGACACGACCGTGTGATCAAGACACACGACTATGTCTCCAAGCCAGAAGCTTCATTGAAGTTAGACAGAGTCGTATGAGCTTGACAGAAGCGTTTTTCAAGTTAGACACAGTCGTGTCTAACTCGTCAATTGCTCAGATGTTAGAATTTGGATAAGTGGTCTTCATGAAAGTTGTAGCTCTTTTTCTTAGCTTTCCAATGCCACCAGAATCACATTTCGACCTCCGTAGCTCAAGTTATGTTTATTTTATCGCGCAAAGATCAAAAACTCAGCAAATCTTGGCTATATAAATTCCGAGCCAACTCCATTGCAAAGAATCCATCCAAAGCTTCATAGAGCCATGTCAAGACATCTCTTTTAGGCCTAAAAATATAGATAAAGATCAATCATGAGATACCAAGGATAATTAGATTAAATGTGGCATAAATTTCAAAATAAATCAATCAAAGCACACCTAAATCTACCTCAAATCAACCATAAGATGTGTGTATTTTATCCACACATCAAATTGTTAGACATAACTATAATGATCTCCAAATAAGATACAAATATGTGTTATAAGTTTCATCAAAACATCCAAATTAAATATGTTCTAATAACCTTGGTCCTCATCATTCATAATGTCATCATGTTAGTCGTCAATACAGGCATCAATTGTAGCATTACCTCTACAAGGATCATCTCCATCCACATCCATGTCATCCAAATTTATGTTCACATGGCACGAAAATCAGGCCATGATTCGATATGTGATTGATGTGTGGTTTGTTCCTACTCTACAATCTTTTGCCTCAGCCTCGCCTTGACCTCAACACTCATACCTCGGGCAATATCACTATAGTTAATGTTCTGGAACAGGTCATGGGTCCATAGATTTAGAGCAATCTGACTCGTGAGGCTGACATCCAGACATTATTGAGCGCATGAAGTAGCTTATACACTAGGTGTAACATCCTTAACAAAAAGGGATATCACTACAAAAAAAAAGTAATTTATGACAATTTTAATACAACAATTCTTAAAAACTGTCGCAATATACAGTATAATACGACAGTTTAAAAACTGGCATAATTTAAATTTATAAAACGACAATTTGGTTCTTAAAACGATAGTTTGAAACTTCCATTTTTTTTTAAATTTTAATAAAAATATTTCATCTTCCCTCACTTTTTCTATTGCTCTCACCCTATTTTTTTCCTAACATTTTCTTCTTCCCTCACTTTCCCTATTGCTATCTGACCCACCCAGCACCCACCCAGCTCTCTGACCCCCATAACCTCACTCGCACAGAAGGAAGAGACAACGAGAGCGAGCTATTGAGACTAGCAAGGTCGTGCCTGTGTCGCGGGACCTGGGTTGACGGATCTGGGTGAAGGCTCTATGTGGGTGGTTCACGTGAGGTGGTTCGCGCGAGGTGCATCTAAACAGCATGTTATGGCTGCATCGCGGGTTCGGGGTTGCGCTGTGATGGGTGTGGTGACTAGTGCAGTGGTGCACGTGGTTGGGCTCAGTTGCGGCTTGGGCAAAGGTTGAAGCTTTGGCAGTTCAGATCGGTGAAGGACGACGGCGTGTCACGGTGGAGGACGGATTTGCTCACGATGGCTGGTTGAGGACGGTTTAGCGTGTCACGATTCAGATCTGTGAAGGACGGATTGGCATGTCACAGTGGAGCACGAATCAACGTGTCACGTTCAGATCTGCGGTGGTTGGGCTCGGTGGTCTTGGCCGGGAACGATGGTGGTGGTTAGTGGCCATGGGTGAAGAAGGGTGGCTATTTGATGTGTGTTCGAGGTTGAGTTCATGTCATGGCTTCTTAAGATGCTACATGCAGATCTTAAAACTTCAAAGAAGAATGTCAGCATAATTTATGAGTGTTTTCAGGTTCTTTCTTACCCACTCTAATTTTCTTTTCTTTTGGTTGATGTACTGTTGTTGGCTGCAACTATCCATTTGAGTTGTGTTTATTGTTTAATTTTCTGTGCTTGCAGGGTGAACTTGAGGTTGTAAACCAGATTCCTAACAAAGTGATCACTAATAAGAAAGAAAACAGTGAGGACCAAAACAACAATGAGAAACTTTCGGATGGTGGAGCTAAACGAGATGCATTTGTCACAGAAACTTCCAAAATGCCATTCATAATATTAGGGCTGGACTTGCCACCACCTCCTCTTTTCAAGAACGTGATGGAGAAAAATACAATACCTCAGGTACTACTTCACTTAATGATACTTTGCTTCTTGCATATAAAATGCTCCAGTTGATATAATTTACATTGAGGTGGTCCGACATTGGAGTTTGGATCTTGTTATTATGGTTGTAACTGTTATATGAGAGACTGATAGGAAATTGGAACTGAATAGACTGTATATTACTGAATTCACTTTCTAAAACACCTTCCTAGCTACTGATATTCAGTGGATATCACTATCAAGGACAAGGAGGTTTGCACATAGAAATAAGAAGGAAAACACTCAAAACAAGAAAATATAGAGATAGGGCAGCACTTCGAAGGGCTTATATCACTTATGTGTTTTCTCATAATAACATGTGGTCACTATCTGTGTTTGATTCCAATGTCTGAAATTGTGCTAGATAATGTTGCTTATAGAGTGTCAGCAGGAGTAACAAACCCTTTTTCTCATATGACTCTTTTTATTAGTTTGGAGTGCTCAACTTCTTGCAAAGAAACTAAACTGTCAAATCATGGTCAATAGTAAAATTGAGACAGGCTATTGGCCTTTTTTCGTTTTCTATTTCATTTTTTTTAAATGTGGCAAATATGGAATAAGCAGCTATACCTTAAAAATCCAAATCTTGTAGTTCAAATATCATTGTTTAGTGATTCATATGAATGTTTCACGGGTCTTGAGTGTAAATTTCTTTGCTAAATTGGTCCCTATTTATAATTCTTTCCTCTTGAATTTGCAAGTGCTTGATGAAATCATAGGGTGATTTTTTTTTTGTTAATTTTAGGTAAATTACAGCAGTTTTAATTGTCATTTTATACATTTTTTTTGTTAGTTTTAGGTAAATTACGTAAGTTCTAACCACCATTTTATGTAAATTTTTTTGTTAGTTTTAGGTAAATTATGGCAATTTTAATCGCCATTTTATGCATTTTTTTGTTGGTTTTAGGTAAATTATGACAGTTTTAATCGCTGTTTTATGCAACAATTGAACCGTCATTTTATACATGATAAAATTGTGGCGATTGTGGTGGTGGTTAATGGAAAACCGCCGTATTATACCGAACGGCAAAAATAATTATGTCAATTTTGGAAACTGCCATTGACGCGAAAAATGGCAGATAAAACTGCCATAATATGCAAAAAAAAAATGTTGTAATTTACTCTCTCTTTTTGTAGTGTATTCACCAAACCTAATATAAATAGGAGATTAATCATAAGAAATAACGGTTTTCCGCAATTCCAGGTAACATCATTCAATACACATTAAATGCTTAGATTCTTCACACTTTTTAACGCTCATATACATACTACACTCAATGGAGTGAAAGATGTATGACCTAATTCCTAATTAGACACACTACCCTCTTTGTGCACATACTGACTTGAGCATCGAAGTGCCTTTTGCAAGTACTTACCTCCTTGCTCCATTGCTGTTGTTGTTGCACCATAGAAGGATTCATTGTAACGTCCCAAAACTAATACTAACGACATATCCAGCATTTCACATTAGTAATTAGAATTAGATACGTCACTTCTATCCTAATAATAAATTTTTAAAAACATTTATAACGTATATGACAATAAGAGCCTGTTGAGGGTGGAATAAAATACATAACATTAAGAAAGGAAATTTATACAAGATTATAATTCATAATACATTAATTACAAGATAAGCCTTTAAGGCATAATTTCATACAAATAATATACAAGTCCTTATCCAAAATCTAAAATAAACTATTTCTTCTTAGCCCTACTCTTTTCCTCTGCTAGCTGCAGACTTCATTCTTGGAAATATCATGGAAATACAATAAAATAGGAGTGAGAATTCTAAAAATTCTCAGTAGTTCTATCAAAAGCAATGTCATCACAATACTTTCAGCTATTTCAAGGAAAAACTCATTTTAAAACAAGAGGTATAAAGTAGAAAGGTGGCAAATGTCAAATCAAGTCCTTTTTCTTCTTGAGGCAAAAATCCAATTAATAAATCATTTATCAAAAGAAATCATCTACGTAAATAATTGTATCTCATTATCATATCAATAAATCCAACGATAATAAGCTCAAACACGTAAAACTATTAAGTCAAATATTAATCATCATTTATCATATATCAGGAATCAAACACGTAGAGAAGAAATGTTCATCCTCATATTACCTTAATAATGAGGGAATCAACCTTCCTCATCATTTTCAATCATCTAGGATAAGGAGTGAATCATCCTTCCTCATACTACCCATCATTTAAGATAGGGAGGGAATCATCCTTCCTCACACTATCAATCATCTAGGATAGGAAGAGAATCATCCTTCATCACACTACCCATCATTCAAGATAGGGAGGAAACCATCCTTCCTCATACTATCAATCATCTTCTATATCATTCTTCAATCAAATCAATCAATAAGTTACCCTTTCAAAACGTAAAGAAACATCTCAATATATTTAATCTTATCTCTCAACTCAATGAATGAACATTGTCAAAGTTTATCATTAACCAAATACAAATCATTCTTAATTCATAAGCACGTTGAATGCACATTGATATCAATTCTTCATATGTATATCAATATGTATTTACTTCATAGTATACTTTTATATGTGCTTTACTTCACATCATACAACATGGAATGAGAATACATTATGTAACGTTCTACTCTAATTTTATTAATTTCGTTAATTTAATTTAATTACTTAGTATTCAAACTAAGTTAACACATCATACTATTATCTCTAAAAGTTTGATATACAATATATTACATTAAGGGATTATACCCCCTCAAAAGTTAATTATGTACATACAATCAATTTCTAAGTTAAGCACCTATTTATTCCAAAATGAGGCTTACATATGCCTTCACAAGGTGCTATTATTTACATTTTTTTAAACATCAATTACTATATATACTCTTGTATTTCCAAAATAACAGTGAAGATTTAATCTTCTGGCTCTTGACATATAAACTTATCGCACACGAATATCATTCAAAATTCTTTCTGTTGGCATTATCTGAAAAGGTTTGCCACAAAAGAGTGAGATACGAATCTCAGTAGGAAAATAACAAAAACATTTATACATTTTTCACTCTTTTCAATTCTCTATTACAATAACCATATTTGAGAGTCCAAAAAAAATAAATAAATCATTATTTAAAAAATAAACTGGGTGAGTAGTACATTATTTAAAATATAAGAGTAATAATTCCAAATAAAAATATAATTCTAGATAAACAAATCAATAATGAGTAACTCAAAGAGTAAGAATCTCAAAATTTTCTTCTTTTCATCATTACTCAAAATGTTCTTGTCATTATCATCATCATCATCATTAGAATTTTCTTTTGATCATCTCATTTCAATACTCTCAATCAAATGTGCATCTTTCTCTATGACAATGAGAAGTCCCCCAAAGTCCTCTTATTATGACCATAATAATCTCTAATCAGGGCATCCTCTAATAATCTCTCATCATGGTCATAATATTCTCTTATTGAGGAATCCTCAATATTCTCTAACAAAGAGGCATCCCTCAATGTCCTCTAATCATGCCCACAATAATCTCTAATCAGGGTGTCCCCTAATAATCTCCAATCATGGCCATGATATCTTTCTGCACATTGATTCATTTTTATTCATGGGATGATATCTCAAAAATAATTTTCTTCATAAAAATATGTTCTCCGAGAAAACATTTATCATAAAATAAATTATATTATACAGATATCTAATAAAAATAGGAACATTAATAAAGGACTGTAATAAAGATGATAATTAACCCAGCATAATATAAGAACTAATTATAAGAAATTTAAAGAATAACTTGTACATTAAATCTTATCAACAAAAATAGATGTAATGGAAATAATTAATTTAACTAAAAGAATAGTATATAACCCAAAAATATAACTAATGAAAATAATTTAGAATCATTTACGTTTTCTGAATTATTCGAATAAACTATAGTCTATTCGAATAAACTTGCTTGAAGTGCTTTTAGCAAGATTTATTCGAATAAACCTATGTTTATTCGAATAAAACCATCGAATTGCAGCAGTTGTTAACTTCCTCTGTTACTGTTTTATCAACCAAAATCCAACAAAAGGAATCTTAAAAACAAGGAATTAATATGAGAGATATGATTGATAGAAATAAAGAGAAAAGAGTGGTCTTTTTGCTAATTCCTACCTATTTTGCTGAGTTTGGATTGGTAATGGTGAAAGAGTAATGTTGTAGAAAAACAAAGCTTAGATGTTTTTGTGTTTGTTGTGTCGAAAATGGGACGATGATGAGGTATTTATAGGGCTAAATTTGAGCTTCCTTACATGTGAAGAGTGTTAGGTGTCATAAGGAGATTAAGTCTCCTCAAAGTCTTCATCTATAATCATTATTTCTGACTTGATATTCATTCATGAGTTACCACACGTTTCTACTTACCTCATAAGCTGATTTCACCTATCATTAATATTGGACACTTGTCTTCCTCTTGGCCATGGTTCATCATACTTAGTTCTAGATTTTTCTCATGCAACATGCTTCCAAGATTGACACATGTCTCTTATAATCATTTTTTCAAAGTCCAAGTCTTCCAAGAGTCTCTCCTCTTGCCACTTGTTCCATATAATTTTTGCTTCAAATCCAAGCTTGACACATGTTGTGGTTAATCATAGTTTCTTCTTTAGTCAAGATGACTCTTGTCCCTTGCCGATTTCATCTTTCCACCTCATCAATCTCACTACATCAAGTTGGTTTTGTTAAAACTAGTTGAATTGAATCTCCATGAGAGAAAGGAACCAGATAATAATTTAGATTTCTACTCTGTTACAACGTAATAGGTTTTCCATTCATATTGATGTTTGTTGGTTTATTCGAATAACAAGAATGTTATTCAAATAACATTCTTGTTTCCACCTGTATTTTTGCACATTAGAAACTTTTATTCGAATAACTATCTAGTTATTCGAATAAAGGGTCTTTTATTTGAATATTTTGATTGTTGTATTATACTTAGATATAATATTATTTATTATTTATTTTAGGGATGTTACACATTAAGCCAAGGACTCTGTTTTCACACAATAAAATTACATAGAAGTCTCTTCCTTTGGGCAATTAGGCACCCAAACAGAGCTCCTCTCTACCACTGACTGATTGATCGGTCAGATTCTAGGTAACTAATCGCCCAGTGGTAGAATGCCTAGATTCCAGTCATTTGAATTTGTAACCCATTCCTATTTTCCTTACTTGACTCCAAAGAGATTTTCACCACAAAACATAATCTCAAAATGTATAAAACTATTGTCTATTGTGTATTCTTCCCAACATCTCCAATTCACATTTTTGAAATCACAAATACATGAGGTTCGAAGCATGATTATGACTTCAAAATTCATTACTATGCTAGCCATGGCAACCATCACTCAAGAGGGGGGTTAATTTGGCGATTACAAATTTTTAAAACAACTTTTAGAAATTATGCATTTTGATATTTTCAATCAATACAAGCAGTCGAATAAGTCTAACAAAGGTACAACTATTAGAGATTTATCAAATACCACTTGGGCTATAGGATAAATCAAGCAAATAAGCTAGATATCAAATTCAACTCAAGCATTTATAATTAAAGCACAAATGTAAATAAGATAGAGTTGAGAAAAGTAAACACAATGATTTATCCTAGTTCAGCCACCAACCATTTGTGGCCTACATCCAGTCCCTAAGCTTAACTTGAGATTTTCTTCACTATCTCATAAACTTCATGAATGCTAGGAAATTCTTTGTACAAATAAGAGCACTCCTCACACCTTGGGATACCTTACCTTTATACTAGAGCCACTAACTCTTCAAGCTTCACAGGTGTTTGAAAAACTTTAACATTCAAGAGCACTCATAACACCTTTGGGATAGCTCATCCTTTGTGTTTGAGTCTCACTACAAGGGATACCTCACCATTTTCTCTTTTGAGGGATACCTCATCCTCTTACAATGATGTTAAGATGAAGAGAAATATTATAAACTCTCATAAAAGTAGATATACAACTTGAAGAACAAATTAGTTGAAAGATTTTGCAATAAAGAGCTCAATATATGATTTTGATGATTCCAAGATCAAATCAAGTGTTCTAAAGTTTCTAAAGATATAAATGCTTCAATCTATACTTATTTATAGAGCTCAAGTGATAAAATAGTTATTGGTAGTGTTTAGAAATGATTTTTTTTATGAAAACTATTAGTTTATAGCCGTTGGGAGCGCTTCTGGGCTCGTGGTAATCTATTACATGGATGTTGTAATCGATTACATGGCCTCTGCCAGAGTTGTAATCGATTACAAGACTTATGTAATCGATTACATGTACTCTGATTTTGAAAACTAACTTTAAATGATTATAACTTCTTCATTTTTTATTTGTTTAAAGCAAATGACCACACATTAGAAAGATCTTTAAGTCTATTTTCAAATGAAATAAGTTTTAGGACAAAAATCAAAGTATTTTGAAAGTTATGATCAAAATAGTAACCAAAGGTCACTTTTTTAAAACTCAAACTTGACTATTTTTCATAGTTTAAAGTAAATGGTCATAATTTCTTCATTTCTTATCCGTTTAAAGCAAAATAACTACTCATTGGAAAGATATTTAAGTCTATTTTCTAATAAAATAGGTTTCAAGATGAAAATCAAAGTATTGTAAAAGTTATGATCAAAAGAGTAACTAAATGTCAACTTTTCAAAACTCAAACTTGACTATTTTTCATAGTTTTGAGCTACTATCATGACTATCTTTTCAAAACATGTTTCTTGGGTATTTTAGCATATAAGAACCATTTATAAAGATTTAAAAACATATTTGAGCTCTTTTCTTGTAAAACCTCTATCTTTACATAGGAGAAAGCCAAAAAGAAAAATATATTAATTCTAGTCCTTAGGCTTCTTGATGTAATCCAAGTTTCCACAAATTTCTTCTCTTCAAATCTTGTAAATGTTTGGAACATCTTATCATTCTCATTCTTTTTGAGTTGAGCATAATTATGATCTTTTGATTTTTTATTGCAATGCTCACTCTTAATACTTGGACTATCTTACAAAGTATTGATCACTTAAAACAAACATAATTAATCAAAATTCATAATTCAATACCTTCACATGCAGATTCATAAATATATAAATCTAGTTAGTCTAACATACATATAAGAATTTCATAGACACATCTAAATAAGACATTTATCAATTACTAATAGATATGCTCTATATAGGATGCAACAAAGAACACTTTGTATATTTTTATTTAAATAGAGTCAAATCCAATATTAATTTAATACAACTCATATAACATATTATTTGATATATTCTATAAAAGATTCTATAAAAAAATATGCATGATTCTTATATGAAATATAACAAGATGGAGTACATGATCATGCATGATCCAATATAAACTATTAAGTACATCTTGTAGCATAAACATCATTCCTTTTGTCTTATATTTGTCATCATCTAAACTTAACATATTCAACTATTGAGGCAAATTTATATCCACATACTATGCATATACCAATTCTAGGATACCAAAATCCTCAACTTCTAACCAAGTCACCATACAATTTTTTTTAAATGGAATAAATAGGATTGAAAACACCAAGCACAACTTTGTGGAATCTCAAAGCTAATCATGAGTTCAATACCAAATATATAGTGAAACAAACGTCACGTAGCTTCAATCCTCCATTCTTTCATATCAAATTCCTCCATACAACTCTTAGAAAATCATAAGAGAGTAAGATGAAGAGAAAGAATCAAAACAAACAACCCCTACCTCAATTTCTCTAGCTTGTTGATGCTAGTTTCCTCTTCTTTTCCTTCTTTCCTTCTTCTTTTTTTTTGCACTTCCTTTCTTTCGCTTGGTTTTGCTTCTTTTCGTTTCTCTTCTCTTGCTACTGGAACCGTGTGGAATGGAGGGCAAAAATGAGAAGAAAGAATAGTCAAACATTGAGATAAAGATGAAGGAAGAAAAATGAGGTGGAAGTGAGGAAAAGATAAGGATAAAAATTGTGCTGAAACTTCTGTATCTCTTAAGAATACTTTAATCTTCCAAGGTTGAGTTTTCTAGCTTCTATAAATATTATAGAAAATTTTAGAACTTTACTTACTCCTTATATCCATAATTCTATAATTTTTAATATACTGCTATTTATCAGTTAAGCTCCATTACTCTTCCTTGAGTTAGGTTAAACTTTAAAAACAAGCGAATAGGCTTACTAATATTTAGTTAAATGGTATTCCTTAACAAAATATTCTTCAACCTATACTTGATATCTCCACAAAATTTCATGATTTTCTAAGCTACTTAACTGTCCAATTAAGGCTTTAAACACTTATTCAAATGTCATTAAAAGTGCAAAATCAATTCATTTGATCCCCCAAAAATTATCGTATCTTATTCTAATCATTTGTGACTTAGAAATAATTTTTTCATATTCATTTCTATCTTTTCAGCTATTTATGCTAAAATCTGAGTTTTTTCAAGTTGTTTCTCACATTCAATGTTATAGTATCATGCTCAAACTAATTCAAGAAGTTACCAAAATTAACAGGTTACTTATACCAGTATTATTGAGCTTCTATAACCCTGATTAGAACTATTAGGTTAGAGAGGATGCTACAATTCTCCCCTCCTAAAAAAAATTGTATTCAAAACTTGATTACCTGATATGAGAAGTTCCAAATAATATCATATCATACTAGAATTTAACTTATAAATAACTTTAAGTTTCTCACATAAAAGATTGATTCTAAGTTATGTACTCACCTCACTCTGAATCAGAGGATTAGGTTGTCTCTTTGCCTCTCAAGATGTACACTCTCCCTGTGATTTTGAGTCTGGGATTGGGCGTTTCCCCTTGCCTCTGAGGGTAGTCTTTGGCATAATGCCATAATTTTCCACTAGTATAACATATTATGTGGTCAATCATACAAACTTCATTACCATGGTATCCACCACATTTCGCATATTTTGGCCCTCGATCTTTTACCTGATTCTACGTTCGTTTTTCTTGTTGGTCCTTGAAAAACACTTCTTTCAAATTTATCATCCACTATTTTCCTTTTATGGAAATCTTGTTGTCTTTGCTCTTGTTGTGGTTTTGATTCATCAGACTCTATAATTCTGCATTTATTTACTAATGTCAGAAAATCTTTGATCTTAAGGGGTCTTACTACCTTCCTAATATCATTCCTTAATCTTGCCTCAAACTTTACGCACTTCTAATTCTCATCCAGATTATATTTAAAATAGGGTGAGAATTTGGACAATTCTTCGAACTTTGCCACATATTGCCCTACAGACATACTTCCTTGTTCTAATTTTAAAAACTCTAATTTTTTTTCTTTTACAGATTCTTCGAAAAATACTTATCTAGGAAAGCAGTCTTAAATACTTCCCAAGTTATCTTAATTCCAACAACTTCCCTTAGTATTCTGGCATCATCCCACCAATACTCAACCTCCTCTTTCAACATATAGGAAGTAAAAAACACCTTTTCATCATTCGTGCACCTCATTACTATAAAAATCTTCTCTAACTCTCTTAACTAATCTTCAGCCTTTACTGGATCATTGTCCTCTCTGAAAGGTGGGGAATCTTTCATTCTAAACTTAGACAAGTCATGAAAATGTTGATTTCCAACCAAAGCTGCATTGTTTACCGGTGGTGGAGTTGCATTACTTCACATCTCTTCCAAAATTCTATTTGTCATGGCTTCTTGCTCTCTCACAGCAGCGGCCATTTCTCTAAAAGTTTCTGACATATTTGGTGTATTATTACCAGCAAGTGCTCTATTATCTCAGGTACACCTGATTGATGTCATAATCTCATGTACACACAGAACAATACATATTGAGTTGATCAGGCTCAATATTATGTAACAGTGCGACAGTAACCATTAACATTCAAACTCAAGGTTGTTTTGCAATTCTATCTATACATCTCATCATCAAGACAAGAAAATGCATAACACTTTCATACTGAAAGCATAGCTAGTTTATACTCCAGCTCAACTGGATGAACTTCTCTGATACCATAATGTAACGTCTCAAAATTAATACTAATGACATATCTAAAATTTTGCATTAGTAATTAGAACTAGACACGTCACTTCTATCCTAATAACAAATTTTGTAAAAACATTTATAACGTATATGACAATATGAGCCTGTTGCGGGTAGAATAAAATACATAACAGTAAGAAAGGAAATTTATACAAGATTATAATTCATAATACATTAATTATAAGATAAGCTTTTTGGGCATAATTTCATACAAATAATATACAAATCTTTATCCAAAATCTAAAATAAACTATTTCTTCTTAGCCCTACTCTTCTCCTCTGCTAGCTGCAGACTTCATTCCTAGATATATCATGAAAATACAATAAAATAAGGGTGAGAATTCTAGAAATTCTTAATAGTTCTATCAAAAGCAATGTTATCACAATACTTCCAGCTGCTTCGAGGATAAAACTCATTTTAAAACAAGAGGGATAAAGTAGAAAGATGGCAAATGCCAAATCAAGTCTTTTATCTTCTCTAGGCAGAAATCTAATTAATAAATCATTTGTCAAAAGAAATCATCTACGGAAATAATCTATATCTCATTATCATATCAATAAATCCAAGGATAATAAGCTCAAACTTATATAAAACTATTAAGTTAAATATCACTCATCATTTATCATATATCAAGCATCAAACAGGTAGAGAGGAAATGTCTATCCTTATACTACCTTAATAATGAGGGAATCATCCTTCCTCATCATTTTCAATCATCTAGGATAGGGAGGGAATCATCCTTCCTCATACTACCCATCATTTAAGATAGGGAGGGAATCATCCTTTCTCATACTATTAATCATCTTCTATATCATTCTGCAATCAAATCAATGAATAGGTTACCCTTTCAATAGGTAAAGGAACATCTTAATATATTTCATCTTATCTCTCAACTCAATGAATGAACATTGTCAAAGTTTATCATTAACCAAATACAAATCATTCTTAATTCACAAGCACATTGAATGCATATTGATATCAATTCTTCATAAATATATCTATATGTATTTACTTCATAATATACTTTTATTTGTGCTTTACTTCACATTATACAACATAGAATGAGAATACATTAAGCCAAGGACTCTGTTTTCACACAATAAAATCACATGGAAGCCTCTACCTTTGTACGGTTAGGCGCCCAAAAACTGGGTGTTTAGTTTTCCTTACTTGACTCCAAAGAGATTTTCACCACACAACATAATCTCAAAATGTATAAAGCTATTGTGTATTCTTCCCAACATTTCCATTATGCATTTTTGAAATCACAAATACATGAGGTTCCAAACATGATTATGAGTTTAAGAGTCATTGCTATGCATATACCAATTCTAGGATACCAAAATCCCTAACTTCTAACTAAGTCACCATACAAAAAAAAAATGAAATAAATAGGATTGAAAAGACCAAGCAGAAGTTTGTGAAATCTCAAAGCTAATCATGAGTTCAATACCATAGATATTGTCAAACAAACATCACATAGCTTCAATCCTCCATTCTTTCATATCAAATTCCTCCATACAACTCTTAGAAAGTCATAAGAGAATAAGATGAAGAGAAAGAATCAAAACTAATAACCCCTACTTCAATTTCTCTAGCTTATTGATGCTAGTTTCCTATTATTTTCCTTCTTTCCTTCTTCTTTTTTCTACACTTCCTTTCTTTCCCTTAGTTTTTATTCTCTTCTTTTTTCTTCTCTTGTTACTGGAACCGTGCGAAATGGAGGGCAAAAATGAGAAGAAAGAATAATCAATCATTGAGATAAAGATGAATGAAGAAAGAGGAGGTGGAAGTGAGGAAAAGATAAGGATAAAAATTGTGTTGAAACTTTTGTATCTCTTAGGAATACTTTAATCTTCTAAGACTGAATTTTCTAACTTTCATAAATGTTATAGAAAATTTTAAGACTGCACTTAGTCTTTATATCCATAATTCCATAATTTTATGTACACTGATATTTATCAGTTAAGTTCCATTAATCTTCCTTGAGTTAGATTAAACCTGAAAATTAATCGAAATAGGCTTATTGATATTCACTTTAACTGGTATTCCTTAACAAAATATTCTTCATTATGTACCTGATATCTCCACAAAATTTCATGATTTTTTGAGCTACTTAACTGTCCAATTAAGGCTTTAAACACTCATTCAATGTCATTAAAAATGTCAAATCAATTCATTTGATCCCCCAAAAATTGTCGTATCTCATTCTAATCATTGTGACTTAGAAATAAATTTTTCATATTTATTTCTATCTTCTCAGCTATTTATGCTAAAATTTGAGATTTTTCAAGTTATTTCTCATATTCATTGTTATAGTATCATGCTCAAACTAATTCAAGAAGTTACCAAAATTAACAGGTTACTTATACTAATATTATTGAGCTTCTATACCCCTGATTAGAGTTATTAGGTTAGGAAGGATGCTACAATTCTCTCCTCCTAAAAAAATGTATTCAAAATTTGATTACCTGATATGAGAAGTTCCAAATAATCTCGTATCATACTAGATTCTAACTTCCAAATAACTTTAACTTTCTCACATAAAAGATTGATTCTAAGTTATGTACTCACCTTGTTCTGAATTAGAGGATTGGGTTGCCTCTTTGTCTCTCAAGATGTACACTCCACTCATGGTTTTGGGTCTAGGATTTGGCGTTTCCCCTTGCCTCTGAGGATAGTCTCTGGGATAATGCCCCAGTTTTTCACTTGTATTGATGGGAATTGCAGAAACATCATACAGCGGAAAAACGAAAAATTTCCACCAAGCATCCATGCGAAAAAACCATAATCCGTGTTTTTTGAGTTTACCTCTTAAAGCGAGATGGAAAAATAGATGACGTGAGTCACCAAAACTGTAACAGCGACGATGTCTCTGTGGTATCCACATGAACAAACTCACGAACGTCCAATGTCTGCAAAAAGGAGTTCCACATCTCTGACATAGTGCTGATAATCACATATTTTATTCATTAAGAAACGCTTATGTTTAGTCATTTACACTCTCTATATTCTTAATTGATCGAGTTTGATATGATTTTGTGAGTTTGAGCTCCAATTGTTCCTAATTGAATATTTTCAGCATTATTAAGGTTTGACACTGTTTCTAAATTTTAGCCATAACTTGAGTTCCTGATATCTAATAATCATGAATTTTACCTTGTAGGAAAGCTAGGAGGAAGCTCTACAACTTTGATGAAGAGATCGAAGTCCGATTCAGATGTCTAAGGGACCTAAGTTTACATGGAAGTCAGAATACGGGTTCTGTCACTAGAATCCAAATGGTGTGCACTCATAAAATCATATCCCAAGCTGTAATAATAGAGATGGGCTGAAATTTGGACAGTTGATAGTTAATACCCAAGTAAACAACTTTCATGAAGAACACTTTTTGAAAAAATGAAATCTAATAGGTCAGTTTGAGCCTACAAGTCGGAACAGAGGTGCTGAAGTTGGGTTTGAGTGACCTACGGTATTTGGGCCATATCTTGGGCTTTAGGAAGCCAAATTGGACAATCCAGATATGCATGTTATAGCCAAGACAAAGATCTACAACTTTCATGAAGAGTACTTTTCGTGGATCTGAAGTCTAGTTGGTCGTTTTTGGCTTCCAAGTCTGATGTCAAAATTTTCATCCTCAACCACTCCTCCTACCAACCCACTCAACCACTCCTCTCACCAACCCACTCAACCACTCCACTCACCAACCCATTCAACCACTCCACTCACCAACCCACTCACCAACCCATTCACCAACCTACTCAACCACCCAACTCAGCCACCTACTCCCCTTTGTCATTTTGTTACCCTAGACTTCTATAAAAGGGCACCATTGGTTATCATGAAACACAAGTTGTATTTTCCTTAAATTCTCTCATAGTTTCTTCTTGTTTCTTCATAGTTTTTCATAGCTTTTGTATATTTTGATGATTTCCTTCATTGTAATGGAGAGCTAAGTTACTTTCAGTCAATTTGGAACTCTTGAAGAGATTGCGGTTTGTATTCTTGAAATCTTGGTTATGTATCGTATTTGATTTATATTTGGATTCTTCTTCTCTTCTTCTTCTTCTTCTGTTTTCTTGATCTTGAATGCATGAATAGTGATTATGTTTATGTTTGATCAGATTTGATCTTGTTTTAAGATTAAGTATTGTGATAAAATTTAGAACTGATTGATCTGAATTAATCACATAAATGGAGATTGAAGATTTGTGATGAAACTTAGAACTGATTGATCTAAATTAATCACGTAATTGAAGAGGTTAGGTTACTGATTGGTGCCTAGGTTAATTGAATTCGGTGCTTAAATTGACATATATCTACATGAATGGCGCGATTGCAGATTTGTGTTTATTACTTGTCAATTGAATTCTGGACGATTGTCTAGTATGAATTCTGGATCTAATGCTGAGATCTCGGTTAGATCCAAGTTAACCATTCAAATGTGCTTCAAATGTTTATTGAAAGGTTTATGATTGAATCCACCCAATCTCAGATAGATTTCTGAATTGACTATTCTTCTAATTGTTATTTCTCTTTAAATCTTGTCACTGTGATCCTTGAACCATCAAAACCCCCTTTTTTCTAACTTTCACTTGATTTGATCAAATTGCATCTACGATCCTTGAGGAGATGATCCGGTGTTGTTCACTATACTACAAGTTTAGGTAATAACTTCGGTTATAATTTTGACTGAGTTCTGCGCTCGTCAAAATTTTGGCGCCGTTGCCGGGGATTAGTAAGTGTAATCTTTTTATTTTAAGTGTTTTTACTAACTCTTATCATACTAACTCTTTCTTTTTCTTTTTCTTTCATTGTCATTGTGTTGCATTCTGTTGCATTTTAAGGATACAATGGACCATGCATAATGGAGTCAAAACTTGAGGAGTTGACTTCTTTGGTAAGACATATAGTAGTGAGACAACAATCACCTGTGCAGGAAACTACACTTGTGTGTAACATTTGTTTTTGTTCATCTCACCCCACATATGCATGCCCTACACTTCAGTATGGTAGTTCCGTTTTTCCAGATCAATTTGTTGCAAAGAAATGGTTATTTTCCGATGAACCACAGTTCAAAGAAGAAGAACAAAGTTATGATCCCTTCTTCAACACATACAACCCTGGCTGGAGAGACTATCCGGATTTGGGATATAGCAAACCGGCATCACAACAGTAGCAATCATTGCAATATGAGCAGCTATTTCAACAGATAAAAAGTCCAACAACCACAAAACTTGAGCCTTCATAGAGGACTTGATTGAGTTCCAACTAAATTTCACTGCCACTATTCAGGATTTAACAACCCAAATTGAGCAGTTGACAATCACTGTTAATGCATTGAGAAGTCAAGAGTCAGACCAACTCTCTTCCCAAATAATTCCTAACTCCCTGCATTCTAATTGTCATATTAATTTACCTGCAGATTTAGTTGAGGAAACTCATGATGAGTTATGTGCTGAATTTTCTGATTTTATTGGTTTTAATGATTCTATCAATTGCAACTCATGTACTGATTGTGATGGTAATATAGAATGTGTTGCATGTGCTGAGATTTCTGCATATTTGAAAGTTGATGATTCTGTTTACGCAAAGCATCTAATGATATTGAAGTGGTCTATCAAGAATGGTTGCAGAGTCTACAACACATAGGGAGGTGGAGTTGAAGGCCATTGAGGAATTTTCAAAGAAGGAGGAAAGGCAGCATATGACAGTAACTACTGAAGTGGATTTTGTTTTTGGGTCATGGTCCAATATAATCAATGAAAGCAGAATTGCCAAATTACACGTGTTGCATGCCATTGGTGAAGTCAAGGAAATTAAGAAAGACCAATGGGAACCCAATGGGAACCATCATGCTTCAAGCTTAACTTGGTCATTACACTTCAACCAAGGGGACCCTAGTGAAAGCTATCATGTTGTGTCAACCATAACTTGGTCATTACGTTTCAACGAATGGGATCCTAGTGGAGTCTTTTCACCAACCTCACTTAATAAGACCAATGGACACCGTCTCAAGCCGAAAAATGTGGAAGTGAAAGTGATGGGCTTTTACCATCCACATTATAAAGATCACTAAGAAGTGTCCCAACATCGAGCTAACGACGTTAAACAAGCGCTTATTGGGAGGCAACCCAACTAGATTTGCTTTTAAGAGCTTCGGGGATGGTTTTCGCAAACTGAGAGGATAAAGTTAACTTCATTTTGAATGGCTGAGTAAGGAGTCAGTAGGTTATACCTTATTGACTCTTGAGACACATTCTTATGGATTTGTGCATCATGAACTTCTTACTTTGTGGAAATTCTTCCTTATTTTTCTTCTTCTAGCTGTTTTTGTATTTTTGTTTCAAATGCTACTAATGTGTTTTGTGAGTTTTCAGGTTCTGTTGCAGCTTTAATTCTTACGCATCTTTTTTGCTTGCCATTATCTCGCCCCTCATCAGGTTGTGTTGCTCTTTTCTTTCCATTTTATTTATCACTTTCACATTGAGGACAATGTCTATATTAAGTGTGGGGGAGAAATTTTAGCATGTTTCTTTTTTGTTAAAAAATAAAAAAAAAGGGCTCATTGCATGATTGAATAACTTTTCTCCCTTCTTGAACTGATATGCTTGGTGATGGATGATTGAATTGATGAATTGAGTTTGATGGATGCATACCTTGTGAGATTTTGAGCCTAATGGATGGATTCAACATTTATGTCATTCTCTTCTTTCTTGTGTGATTTTCACTCATGTTAATGACCACTCTAGAACTTGCTTTGATTCTTTTTGAGGCTACATTTCACTTGCATGCATGAATATGATTGAGGCCCTCTTTCTTAATTAGCTAGTTTAACCAAATAGCCAACCTTGTTTTCAATATGATATCAAGCACTCTTTTGACTTCTTGAAAATTCTTTGATTCTTGCCAACCTTGTATATTTTCCTTTACTTAACCCCTTTGAGCTTATTTGACTATTCCTTGTTTCTAGCTCATTATGTGCCTTAAATGAAAAATCGTGTTCTTACTTTACCTTAGGGAATAAAAGAACATTAGCTTGGTTAATGGATGAGTTTTTGAACAAGTGTGGGGATGTGTGTACAAAATGGTTGTTGAAAAAGGAAAGAGTGAAAAAAAAATGTATGTTTATAGTTATGTTCATATATATTAAAAAAAAAGAGAAAAAAAATGAAAAAAAAATGAAAAAAAAAGGATTGGGAAATGAATATGTAAAGGGATATACATTAGAGTTGGGATGAACTTTTATGCTTGTTATTTGAACTCAGCTCTCATTTGCTTTTATTCTCTTTGGTATTTATCTTCTCATATCCATTTTATCCTCTTCTGTTACCTTGACCTCACTACAACCTTGAATAAAGTCCTCATGATTTGTGCGTGCATGTGTTTTGAGTAGTGGAGAAGTAGAAGATAAGCAAGCTTATGGTAGTACAATTTTCATGGGTTGAATTGAGTGAAATACCTACCTTTTAAACACTTGAGAGATTGAGAGGGAATCTTGTGAAGATCTATCATTCTCGATTCATGTTGAAAATACCTTGCTTGTTGGTTTAAGATGTGGAGAATTGTTAAATGTTTTGATCCCTTGAACCTTTGGTTGTTCTTCTTGATTGTAAAATTTTGGGCTCTTGAATGTCGTTGGAATTTAAATTTTTGTTAATCTCTTATGTCCTTCTTTTGGTCTTGAGTTTTGCTCAGGAGTGCAAAAAGTTAAGTGTGGGGGAATTTGATAATCACATATTTTATTCATTAAGAAACCCTTATGTTTAGTCATTTACACTCTCCATATTCTTAATTGATCGAGTTTGATATGATTTTGTGAGTTTGAGCTCAAATTGTTCCTAATTGAATATTTTCAGCATTATTGAGGTTTGACACTGTTTCTGTATTTTGGCCATAACTTGAGTTCCTGATATCTAATAATCATGAATTTTACCTTGTAGGAAATCTAGGAGGAAGCTCTACAACTTTGATGAAGAGCTCGAAGTCCGATTCAGATGTCTAAGGGACCTAAGTTTATATGGAAGTCAGAATACAGGTTCTGTCACTAGAATCCAAACGGTGTGCACTCATAAAATCATATCCCAAGCTGTAATAATGGAGATGGGCTGAAATTTGGACAGTTGATAGTTAAGACCCAAATAAACAACTTTCATGGAGAACACTTTTTGAAAAAATGAAGTCTAATGGGTCAGTTTGAGCCTGCAAGTCGGAACAGAGGTGCTGAAGTTGGGTTTGAGTGATCTACGGTATTTGGGCCATATCTTAGGCTGTAGAAAGCCAAATTGAATAATCCAGACATGCATGTTATAGCCAAGACAAATATCTACAACTTTCATGAAGAGTACTTTTCGTGGATCTGAAGTCTAGTTGGTCGTTTTTGGCTTCCAAGTCTGACGTCAAAATTTTCATCCTCAACCACTCCTCCCACCAACCCACTCAACCACTCCTCTCACCAACCCACTCAACCACTCCACTCACCAACCCATTCAACCACTCCACTCACCAACCCATTCACCAACCCACTCAACCACCCAACTCAGCCACCTACTCCCCTTTGTCATTTTGTTACCCTAGACTTCTATAAAAGGGCACCATTGGTTATCATGAAACACAAGTTGTATTTTCCTTAAATTCTCTCATAGTTTCTTCTTGTTTCTTCATAGTTTTTCATAGCTTTTGTATATTTTGATGATTTCCTTCATTGTAATGGAGAGCTAAGTACTTTTAGTCAATTTGGAACTCTTGAAGAGATTGCGGTTTGGATTCTTGAAATCTTGGTTATGTATCGTATTTGATTTATATTTGGATTCTTCTTCTCTTCTTCTTCTTCTTCTTCTGTTTTCTTGATCTTGAATGCATGAATAGTGATTTTGTTTATGTTTGATCAGATTTGATCTTGTTTTAAGATTAAGTATTGTGATAAAATTTAGAACTGATTGATCTGAATTAATCACATAAATGGAGATTGAAGATTTGTGATGAAACTTAGAACTGATTGATCTAAATTAATCACGTAATTGGAGAGGTTAGGTTACTGATTGGTGCCTAGGTTAATTGAATTCGGTGCTTAAATTGACATATATCTACATGAATGATGCAATTGCAGATTTATGTTTATTACTTGTCAATTGAATTCTGGACGATTGTCTAGTATAAATTCTGGATCTAATGCTGAGATCTCGGTTAGATCCAAGTTAACCATTCAAATGTGCTTCAAATGTTTGTTGAAAGGTTTATGATTGAATCCACCCAATCTCGGATAGATTTCTGAATTGACTATTCTTCTAATTGTTATTTCTCTTTAAATCTTGTCACTGTGATCCTTGAACCATCAAAACTCCCTTTTTTTCTAACTTTCACTTGATTTGATCAAATTGCATCTACGATCCTTGAGGAGACGATCCGGTGTTGTTCACTATACTACAAGTTTAGGTAATAACTTCGGTTATAATTTTGACTGAGTTCGGCGCTCGTCAAGTGCTAGCTGTGAAGAAAAGATAAACCTGTCACTCTCTCACTCACTGTTTCTGTAGGTGCGGCTAGGGTTCTGTTATACGTGCATAGCAGCCCCTTTAATAGTACTATTTATAATAATGATTGCCTTAAGTAAGCGTGAGCAGTAGCAGGGTTAGTTGTGCAGCCTTTGGACTCATCTGTTATAAGTTAGGCCCACGATAGAATCCCAGTCCAACTTAGATTCTCATTGCTCTAATTTAATTTATTCTATGTATGCGACCCTGCAAGTTCTCATGACGTTTACAGTAATATTAAAATCTCATTTTAATATTACAAGCAGTGAGCGGTATCTAGCAACACATCATTGCTACCCAAGTAATGAGAATGTCAGTGATTTGATCTAACCTTTTCGTGATCAAAGATACTATGTAGTTTAGCTTTTTTGCCCAGATATCTAGATTGAACACAAGGCATAGAACGTGTCACCATTGTGTAGTTCAATCTTCTGTTTCTTGATACTCAAGTAGACATAGTAATAACAAATGAAATCAATATCTCATATTGACTCATTTGAGTATGGTCATGCATTTCGTAGTCTCACTCAATTAGCGGGCCTGAAGATATCACTCCTCTTATGTAGGAGGGACAAATCCCATCTAAGTCACTCACATCCATCTGCATGATTCGCGGTATGTCCAATAACTAACTTTATAATCACATTGTTATAGATGACGTTTGATGGCATTAAGACATACAACTCCTCATGTAGGAATCGTAGTGATTTCAGGTCAAAGAACCACATACATCATCATCACTATGAGGATCGCTTATAACACTCACGTAACGATCTATGTAGCGTTCTCATAGCAAGTCAGTCTAATACATTATTACTCTAATATGTACCAATGTAAAGACTTGATATCTCATATCTATGACCCGTGAGACGTGGCCAACAGTCTATGTACATACTAGTCTCAATGTGTTATTGTCGTCCTGATTAACAATATTACTTGACTAGGGACATTTAAGAATAGCGTTCTCTTTCTATCTAATAGGATCTCATGATCAAATCATCCATTTGATGTCCTATGGCATAAAACCTACTATTCTAAGGACTTTATTATGTTTATCAATATCAACACACAATAAATGAAATGCCTCATATATTAAATAAATAGAATAATACAATAAAAGCTAGTACGGTCAAAATAAATTGGCCTCTAGGGCATACACCAACAAGTATAACATATTATGTGGTCAATCATACAAACTTTATTACCATGGTATCCACCACATTTCGCACATTTTGGTCCTCAATCTTCTACCTGAATCTGCTTTCCTTTTTCTTGTTGGTCCTTCAAAAACACTCATTTCAAATCTATCATCCATTATTTTCCTCATATGGAAGTCTTGTTATCTTTGCTCTTGTTGTGGTTTTAATTCATCAGACTCTAAAATTCTATGTTTATTTACCAATGTTGAAAAATCTCTGATCTCAAGAGGTCTTATTACCTTCCTTAAATCATTCCTTAATCCTGCCTCAAACTTTACGCACTTTCAATTCTCATCTAGATTTTATTTAAAATAGGATGAGAATTTGGACAATTCTTCGAACTTTTCCACATATTGCCCTATCGACATACTTCCTCGTTCTAATTTTCCAAACTTCAACTCTTTTTCCTCTTGTAGATTCTTCGAAAAATACTTATCTAGGAAAGCAGTCTTAAATATTTCCCAAGTTATCTGCATTCCAATATCTTCCCTTAGTCTTCTGGCATTATCCCACTAACACTCAACCTCTCATTCCAACATGTAGGAAGCAATGGCACCTTTTTATCATCTATGAACCTAATAACTGTAAAAATATTCTCTAACTCTCTTAACCATTTTCAGCCTTTATTGGATCATATTCCCCTCTAAAAGGTGAGGGATCTGCCTTTCTAAACTCAAACAAGTCATGAAAATGTTGATTTCCATGCAAAGCTACATTGTTTACTAGAAGTGGAGCTGTATTACTTCTCATCTCTTCCAAAATTCTATTTGCATAGATGCCTGCTCTCTCACAGCAACGACCATTTCTCTAAAACCTTCTGACATATCTAGTGTATTATTACTAACATATGCTTTATTATCTCAGGTATGCCAAGTCGATGCCATAGTCTCCTGTACATATAGAACAATATATATTGAGTTGATCAAGCTCAATATCATGTAACAGTGCGATAGTAACTATTAACATTCAAACTCAAGGCTGTTATGCAATTCTATTTATACATCTCATCATCAAGACAAGAAAATGCATAACACTTTCATATTGAAAGCATAGCTAGCCCATATCTTGACTCAATAAGATGAACTTCTCTGATATCATAATGTAACGTCCCAAAATTAATATTAATGACATATCCAGAATGTTACCCAAGTGGCTTCAGTACTCAAGAGGGGGGGTGAATTGAGTAATTAGAAATTTTTCGCAAAAGCCTTAAACAAATGAATTATACTAAATTTAAATAATAAAGGCGAGAATGAGATAAAGATAAGAAGAACAAATAATAATTAAATTGCAAGAATAAATAAAGTGCATAAAGATAAAAGATTAAGGGTAGAAAAGCAGCAGCACGATATTTATCCTGGTTCGACCACCAACCACTTGTGGCCTACGTCCAGTCTCGAAACACAGTTCGAGATTTTTCACTATTCAACACAAGCTTAACAACAGGTGCTTGCAACCTTTACACAACAGGGATACCTCACCCTATTTACTAGAGGGATACCTCACCCCCTTTGAAGGATACCTCACCTTCTTTACACCAAGGGATACCTCACCCTTTTACTAGAGGGATACCTCACCCTCACAAATTCACTAAGGGATACCTCACCCTTTTACAGAAGCAGAGAATAGATGAAAAATAAACTCTCACTTAGAGAAGATATTACAACTTGAAGTGCTAATGAGCTCTCTAAAGGATATCTCAAGGTTTTGGCAAAGAGAGCATAGAAAAATAAAATAATCACGTTTTAATCACAAGCAAATAGTTCAAAATGGTTGGGGGTTTTCAGAAGAGACCCAAGGTCTCTATTTATAGAGCAATGGAAGAAACTAGCCGTTGGAGCAATTAAAGGCAAGTAATTATTGAAAATATGGCCGTTCTTTGCCATTTTCGAAAGCTTCGTGAAATCCAATTACGGAGAACGGTATTGAATACCTTATGAGGTATTCGAATGCCTCTTGCCAAAACTCTTTTAAAAAAAGCGATTAAAATTTGGGTTATTCGAATACCAGTTAAGGGTATTGAATGCCTCATTTAAAAAGGTTCATTCTGAATCTAGGGTATTCGAATACCATATGGGGTATTCGAATGCCTCTATTTTGGCACAACAGAAATATCGGTTTGAAACAAGTTATTCGAATACCATAGATGGGTATTCGAATACCACTTTGAAAAAAATGAAAACGTTCAAACTTGAAAAACACTCTATTCGAATACCTAACGGGGTATTCGAATACCTCTGATTATAAAACCAGTTTTAAATGCTTTCAAATGACCAGAAAATGGTTGTTTAATTTTGGAAAAACAATTTTGAAAACATTTCTTTGCAATGCCAATTAATGAGATATCCAATGAGGCTTTTACAAGGATCCTAAGTCCTAAAGCTTATTCTTGAAGATCTTGGACTTGGTCTTCTCATCATCTTCATGTTTGTCTTCACGTTTGTTATCATCAAAACTATTGCTCATGATAGCTAGCCAATTACACAGAATTTCGCATTAGTAATTAGAATTAGGTACGTCACTTCAATCCTAATAACAAATTTTGTAAAAACGTTTATAACGTATATGACAATATGAACTAGTGGTGGGTGGAATAAATTATATAACACTAAGAATGAAAATTTGTACAAGATTATAATTCATAATACATTAATTACAAGATAAGCCTTTAAGGCATGATTTCATGCAAATAATATACAAGTCTTTATCCAAAATCTAAAATAAACTATTTCTTCTTAGCCCTTCTCTTCTCCTCTGCTAGTTGCAGACTTTATTCCTAGAAATATCATGGAAATACAATAAAATAGGGGTAAGAATTCTAGAAATTTTCAGTAGTTCTATCAAAAGCAGTGTTATCACAATACTTCCAGCTGCTTTGAAGAAAAATTCATTTTAAAACAAGAGGGATAAAGTAGAAATGTGGCAAATTTCCAATCAAGTCCTTTCTCTTCTTGAGGCAGAAATATAACTAATATATCTTTTGTCAAAAGAAATCATCTACGTAAATAATTTGTATCTCATTATCATATCAATAAATCCAAGGATAATAAGCTCAAACTTATGTAAAACTATTAAGTCAAATATCAATCATCATTTATCATATATCAAGCATCAAACAGGTAGAAAGGAAATATCCATCCTCATACTACCTTAATAATGAGGGAATCATCCTTTCTCATCATTTTCAATCATCTATGATAGCGAGAGAAACATCGTTCCTCACACTATCAATCTATTGGTGTATGCCCTAGAGGCCAATTTATTTTGACCATCTTACATACATTATATTATGCTATTTATTTAATATATGAGGCATTTCATTTATTGTGTTATTTATGATATACATAATAAAGTCCTTAGAATAGTAAGTTTGATGTCATAGGACATCAAGTGGATGACTTGATCATGAGATCCTATCGGATAGAAATAGAACACTATTCTTAAATATCCCTAGTCAAGTATTATTGTTAATCAGGACGACAATAATGTATTGAGACTAGTATGTGCGTAGACTGATGGCCACATCTCACATGTCATGGATATAAGATATCAAGTCTTCACATGGATACATATTACAGTAATGATGTGTTGGATTAACCCGCTATAAGAACGCTACGTGGATCATTATGTGAGTGACATAGTGATTATCATAGTGATATTGGTGTATATGGTCCTTTGACCTGAAGTCACTACGATTCTTACATGAGGAGTTGTATGTTTTAATGCCATCAAATGTTATTTGTAACAAGGTGATATAAAGTTAGTTATTAGACATACCGCGAATAATGCTGAGGGATGTTAGTGACTTAGATGAGATTTGTCCTCCTACATAACATGAGTGATATCTTCAAGGGCCCTGATTGAGTGAGACTACGAAATGTATGATCATTCCCAAATGATTCAATATGAGATATTGTTCTTATTTGTTATTACTACGTCTACTTGAGTGTCAGGAAATGGAAGATTGAACTATACAAAGGTGACACGTTCTATATCTTGTGTTCAATCTAGATATTTGGACAAATGGACTAAACTGCACGGTAACATTGATTACGGAAAGGTTATGTCAAATCACTGGCATTCTCATTACTTGGGTAGCAGTGATGTGTTACTAGATACCACTCACTGCTTGTAATATTAAAATGAGATTTTAATATTACTACCAATATCATGAGAACCTATATGGTCACACACATAGAGCAGACTAAATTGGAGCAATTAGAATCCAAGTTAGACTAGGATTCAATCGTAGGCCGAACTCATAACAGATAAGTTTAGGGTTACACAATTTACTTTACTACTACTCTCACTCGTATAAGCCAGCAACTATTATAAATAGCACTGCTAAGAGACTATCAAGGCATGCATTACAAACCTTAGCCACACTTGACAGAAATAGTGAGTGAGAGAGTGATAGGTTTCTCTTCTCTTCGCAGCTAGCATTGTGCCAGAGACGTGGGACTCCTCTTTGCAGACGTTGGACATTCATAAGTTTGTTCGTGTGGATACCGCAGAGACATCGTTGTTGTTACGATATTGGTGATTCATGACATTTGATTTTATCACGTTTCAAGAGGTAAACTCTTTTAAAACACAAATTATGGTCTATTTCACATGGACCCTTTGTGGGAATTTATGTTTTTTCACTACATGATAAATCCGTAATTCCTAACAGTGCTATCAGAGTCACTTGCGAAACCATGATTCGGTTTTCTGTTTACATGTTGTTTGAAATAATATGATCTTGAATATGTTATTTTTGAAATCGAAAGAATGTTTTACGAAAAACGTATTCTATTTGATTTATTGTATATGAAACATGATGATGTTTTCAAAACCATGAAGATGTTCATATGGTTATGTGAAAACCATTTAGTATGCTATCTATTTTTTGCATCTTTTCTGGTATATATATGATATGTATAGTGCAGCGCAACGCAAGCAGGGGTGTCAAAACGGGTCGGGCCAGCCCATTCAAGTAATATAAATTTTGGGCTGACATTTTGCTAGTCCAGCCCAGCCCATTTAGCCTTATATAGTGTTAAAATAGCGTGCTGGCCCGACCCATTCGGGCTCAGCCCATTTGGCCTATGTAAGTTTCGGGCTGGCATTTTGCTTGCCCAGCCCGTCCATGTTGTCAGGCTATTCGGGTCAGCCCATCGAGCTTGACCCATTTTGACACCGCTAAACGCAAGGATTCTAGAAACCTTGTTTCTAGTTTGCGGTGGCATCAAGTGTTGATGTCAAGCAAACCGTGTTTTTGGATAACGGCGCGATGCAAAAGTTTTGAAAATAGGATTCTGGACAGTGGCGCAAAGGGTTTTGGAAACCTGGTTCTTAGTCTGCGGTGGTATCAGGTGTTGATGTCAAGCACACCTTGTTTCTGGACAACACAGCAACGGCGCAAGGGTTTCCCGCGATGCATGAAGTGTTCACGTGTTTGCAGGTATTAGGGTTCAAGTGTTGATACTCTAGCCTTCAAGGGAGGCGCAAGAGATTGAGCTCTTGTTTACGATTCAAAATTTCAATTCGAGGCACTACCCCGAGCCCCGCAAGGGTTTGTACCCCCGCCCACTGACCGGGCAGCAGGAGCCCCGTGAATCGGGGTGCTGCCCTGAACCCCGTTGCATAGCGTGTGTTATTCAAAAACGCATTTTTCAAATTTATTTCTATAACTCACAAAATAATAATGTGTTATTGTTTTGAGTTTGTATATTCTTTGTGGTGTATGGTTATGGCCTTAGTCCTCTTTTTAAGCTATTTTGGTTATTTTAAAGTATAGTCTATGTGTTGTGCATTTCTCTCTACATTCTGGTTGTACATTCTTTTCTCACATAACTCCCTCATATGTAAAACAAGTTTTCTATATAATGTAATCTTGATGTGGAGGCAAGAAGACGACATCAAATGAGAACATTGGTGGGAGATGCTTGGTGAAACGGGGAGAATCAATGTGTTAAGGGTCATAACCATGTCACATTTATTATATGCTTTATATGTATGAGATGCATGGATATTTATGTTATGTTAAACAATTTAATAAATAGTGAGATCTAATAATAATTATAAAATTCCCTCAAAGCAAATATTAAGTCATTATGTGATGTCATCCAATGTGTGGCACTCGTCAAGACTAGTATCGATTAAGTGTAGGTCTGCCAAAACAGGATGCCTTTATCTATATTAGTAAGATGCGATGGGATAAGGGTAATATCCAACTATCAACCATTGGGTCTGACTTAACTAGGCCATTTCAATAGGATTGAAGGCTTAAAGGCATGGAGTTGGCCTTTAGTCCATTAGATGGATTAAAATAAGTGTTATTCACTAAACTATCCAAGAGTTGCATGAGATGTAATTGGAAAGAGTTTCCCACTAAAATAGTCGAATTTTGAGTGATCAGCCAAAGCTAACTCAAAGCTAGGTGAAATATGGATCTTAGCCCACTAGAAAATCTTTCGATGGGATTTTATGAGTCGATGTTGATGGTGTTTGATTTGAGTAAAACAGTGGGAGGCATATTTGATTAAAGACCTTATTAAATATATTTATGGCATGATACTTATACTTTGCATATTTTATGTTGATAGATTACCATGACAACAAACACTTCTAGTAGCTTATCATTGTGATCTGTCCTTAAGAATGAAAAATTGTCTGGGACAAATTTCTTAGACTGGTACAAGAATATGAGGATTGTCCTCAAGCATGAAAAAAAGTTGTATGTTCTAGAGCAGCATATTCCTAAGCCACCAGCTACAAGTGCCCCTAGAGCTGAAAGATATGCTTATAAGAAGCATCAAGATGATGCCTTAGACGTCAGTTGTCTCATGCTAGCCACCATGAACTCTGAACTACAAAAGCAACATGAGAACATGGATGCACACGACATGATCATTGATATGTGAAATCTGCAAGCGTATAATTTCGTCATCAAGTAATAAAAAGATCGAATCCATATGAACTATGTCTATGAATATCAATTAATTAATTAATTCAATTCAATTAAACAAAGGGAATATAATTGTTGAGTGATAAAAACATAGTAACCAAGCAATTAAATAAATAAATATTAAAATACAAAGTTGAGAACAAAAATAGCAAGTTGTTAAGAAAGGTTTTCAAATTCAAGAAAGCTTCTAGGATTGGGGGTAACCACAATGATATAAGACAAATCCTAATTGATAACCCTTTTATTAAAATTGAAATTCAATTGAAGGTGAATTCCCCTAAATTAGTTAATGTTCTTTCTCAAGAGACAAGAACCGTGCCCAATTAAACCAATTCCTACTCTTGTGATAATTGAATTTAAATTGAACCATTTACGCTTTGTGGTAATTCATTAAGTCCTTGAAAGGCTAAACCTACTCTTATGATTTAAACCTTAAGTTTAATTCTTATAGTTCAGACACCTAGGTTCACCTCTCAGTACGTCCCTAAATATCTATGAGATGCAAATATATGGCCAGTGAATTCACATGAATAAGCGCGATAAGGATTGAATCAAAGAACATTCAAAATTAATAAAAATGGTAAACTAAGTCAATTAATCATCATCAATGTATCAAAGGGCATTGCCCAAACCTAGAAACGAAGGGAACTACTCAGACATGGAGAAGAAGAAACAAGAAAACATAATAAAGAACATCCAAACCCGTAGCAAAGGGAGAAGAAAGAAGGAAGATGAAGATCTGGAGCCTCCAAATGTGTCTCTTTTAAACAGAATTTCAATCCCTAATATTGTATTCAGAACAACTATATATACCCTAGGGATCTAAACTAGTCCAAGCCAAAAAAAAAACAAATTTTGAAAATTGTGTCAAACCGCGATCCACGGCCATGGAAAATTCCACGGCTAGGTCGTGGACTTTTCTGCCAAACCACATTTGCACAGCTGCTCGATTCATGGCCATGGACAATTCCACGGCCAGGCAGTGGACTCTTCTTCCAAACCATGTTTGCTTCTTTTACACAGCTGCTCGATCCACGACCATGGACAATTCCACGGCCAGGCCGTGGATGCTTCTAGTATGATCCTTTTGTCCCAATTTGTTATCTTTTAAGCTCCAACTTCAATCATGCAAGCTTTCCACCCATTTCTAAGTCAATTTAGCACCAATCCTACACAACAACACCATAAACACCGCAGTTATCCAAACTAAAGGAAAAACAAATAAAAAAGGAAACTAAAATGCCTAAAAATGCATATAAAACAAGAACAAAATATGGTGTTATTTCACACACATCAAATCCCTTCAAGCTTAAGATTTTGTTTGTCCCGAAGCAATAACTAAGGCCAAATCAAGAAGTGAGATCAAGAAACAACAATGAATGAGGAACCCGAGAAAACAAACAACCAAGCAATAGGCAAAGGCAAACCAAGAGTTAAAGAGGTAATCAAAATCAAGTCCAATAAAAAGCTAAAGTTCTCAGAAATCATGCTCCTAACTGAATTAGGTTCACTATACTAACCACACTCAAAGTATTTAAAGGTAAAGACAATGCGTTCAAGATTCCTCAAAGAAAAAGCACTTCTATAAGCTTGATAAGAAACCAAATTTTCACTAATAATTTACATGCAAGCAAGTATCAAAAGGTCTTTCAAGGGTTATAATAAGGTCATGGGAATGATGTAAGGTAGGGTAAAGAAAGGAAGGTATGCACAAAGGGCTAACAAAATTTTCAATAAGCACAAGAAACATACTAGAACATAAATGGAACAAAGACATTTTTCAATCAAGAGCATAACTCCATATTTCCAAGCATTTTCTTCCTTTCTTTTCTTTCCTTTCTTTTCTTTCCTTTCTTTTTTCTTCTTTTTCAAGCTTTCATCTCATGATTTTCTTTTATTTTCTTTTCCCTTTCCCCTTATAGTTTTCTCTCTCTTTTTTTATTTGAGAAAGAGAAGGCTCATAAACATATGATTCCCAACACAACTTTCAAACGTAATTTTTTCCATTTAATATTCTAAATGATTACTGACGATGTATCATCATAGGCATCAAGAAAAATAATTATGCACTAGGCTCAAGATGGGAAACTAGTGGATGAAAGTGTGTCAATTATTTCAGAATGCCAGAAAAATACCTAAGATACCTTAATCACATTCAAGCATGCAAACAAAAATTTCGCCTCAAAATAGTTTCAAATCAAGTTCTAGAGCATAAAATTAGTGAGGAATTATCACTCAACACAAAGAATAAGAGCAAAAATCATATAGTGGATAAATCTCATACAAGCTCAAAACTCACATTTAGAGGTTCAAAAATCAATAAAAAGCACAAATTCAGAGAACATATGTTACTTATCAACTATCAAGTGTCGCAACCGAAATCGCGATGGGACGACCGAAAAAGATTAGAATTTAAAAATCAATGGAGTCGCCACCAATGTTTATTTAATTTGGGAAAACATTAGAAAAATCCTTAAAATAGGTAAAACTGATCTTTTGAAAAAAAAGAGTTTGAGTTCGGGAGTCGATTACAGGTAGGGAAGGTGTTAGCACCCTACACTGCCCGTTACAAGAACGGTACCTTAAGTTAGTTGTGTAAATTTTAATAATCTCAAATGTATTTATTTTACCCTTTTTTAAAAAAAGAAATGAAACAACTAAATTATGAAAATTTATTTTTTTTGGCTTGACAAAATTGGAATTCTGCTCTACGTATCCTCGGGTGCAATAAGGAACTCAAAGTCACGTAGTTCTTTAGAAAATCATTGTGGGTTGGTTTTTTATTTTTAATCTCCATAAAAAACTATTTTATTTTATTTTACTTTAGAAAGACGAATCATCAAGCTGTCACAACTCAGATGATTCTAAAAAGTTACAAGATTAATAAGTTGTCACAACTCAGTTAACTTCTTTTTATTTTCTTAATAAAATTTGATTATTTTGTTTATTTTATTTTTAAAAAAGGTTTTTGTTTTGAAAACTTATTTAATTCCTTTTTTATTACTAATCATCAAGCTGTCACAACTTAGATGATTTTAAAAAATTATAAGATTAACAAACTGTCACAGTTCAGCTAATCTCATTTTATTTTATTTTTAACAAAGTTCAATTATTTCATTTTTGTTTTATTTGTATTATTTTCTCATTTTTAACCTTTATTTTCTATTATTTTTTTTTTGTGCTTTCCTTTTTCTAACAGAACTAAAGCAAACATAAATAATGATAAAAAAACAACTATCTCAGCCTACTACCAAGGGTAACCATAGCCCACTAAGCCCAATAACCTAATATTAACCTAAAAACGTGAATAAAGAAACTACATGGAAGGCCCTGGTTTAGCAAATATGGAGAAAAGCAGGAAATAGTAAAAGAACATCAGCAGCCCATACAACATAAAATATCTAAAAAAAAAGCTAACAAACAAATGAGGAAAAAAAACCTAGTCTCTGTAATAGGAAGCACAGTACAAAGGAGCAGGGGTTACGATGGAGCCAATACGGTGGAGATCCGGCACGGTGAGATTGACGACGTGGAGCACTGGACCGCTACAGGTCTGGCATGGCGGCTGGAGGTTTCGAGCGGCTGAGGGGTGTCCAACGATCTGAGCTCCAGGTGAGGGAGACTGGGGTTCACGACGGTGGCTTACGGAGGGAGCAGCGCTGCGTGGACAGAGGGGCGTGGGCTTTGATGGATTTGGACTGGCTGCGCGACGGAGCTCGCGGTGCGGCGAAGCTCGCTATGTGGCTTCTGGCTCTGGTTCATGGTATGGGTCGTGGTGCGGTGAGGATGAAGACGGTGGCGCTGCTAGTCACGGTTTGGGGGAGGAGGACCTGCGTGGAGTCTCGGTTGGGCGGATGAGCAGTTCACGGATCTGGTTGTGGGTGTGGGTGTGGGTGGTAAGGATGGTGGTTCTGTGGTGGTTTGGAGGCGGTTGGTGATGATTGAAGGGCGGTTATAGGGAACACGGTGGTGGTCACGGTGTGGGGGTGGGCTGTTTGTTGGTGAACGGCGTGGTGACTTGTTGGGAGGATGGTGGTTATGGAAGTGGTTGTTTGGGTGGAAGGGATGAAGGTGAGAGGTGGAAATGGTTGGCTTGAGAGTTGTTTGGAGATTAATGAGTTTGAAGATCAGGGGAGAGTGAGGTGATGAAGTTATGGGTGTTGTTAGAGGGTTGAAGACGGGTGTGTTCTGGAAGAGATGATTATAGATGATGAAGGTTGTGTGGTTGCTGGAAAATGGTTCTCTGCCCCCAAATGCTCTCCAGAATACTCATTCAAAATCTTCTTTCTTTTCTCCCTTTTGCTCTCTATAATGTATATATAACCAAGGCCAAAGCTTTCCATTCGTATGGTCCTTTTCTCCTTCTATATTTTGCCTTCAAACCTGCTTCTTTTTCTCTGTTGTTGTGCATTTCCATTTTCTGTGTTTAGTCTTTGGCTTTTTCTTCATGGTTGACTGAGCAGAGGTGCAGAGGAACTGCAACACGTAGGAAGAAGCTACATTTTGCTTCTTTAGTGCTTGATTTTTGAAAAAAGCCCCTTAGCTGATGTTGTTTCCCCTTTTGCATATAACCAAGAATAGTTTTGTCCCCTACCACTGACTTTGCACGTTTCAGACTTATTTCCTTTTTTTGTTTTTATATTATTATATCTTTTCTTTTTTTTGGTACAAATAATAAAAAAGCAGAATATAATTGAAAAATCACAAATTTATTAATCCTTGATTAACCAACAAAAATAAAAAAATTTTATGGACAAAATTGGGTATCAACATCGAGAAATCACATCCACTATCAATTAAAACAATGCATGTTGCTTACCACAAGAATCAACAAGTTGGGTTCCAAATCAATACCGTCTCAAAATCCTAAAAAAAGAGAGGCACAAAGTTCAACCAAAAAGTCAAGAGATATGATGATGTGAAAATTCAATATGAAGATGCAGTGCAATATGAGACATAAGAACGCATTCAAAATAAAATAAAGAATGAAAAATAAAGATAAAAATAAAAATGAAAATACCCCCTCAAGCTTGGAAATTTACATTGTCCCCAATGTAAAAATTTATAACAAGAGAAGGGATAAAAGAAAAGGACTCATGACAATGGTGGGAAAGGGTTCTCATCAAAAAAAAAATTTTGAGCCCCCTACATTCCACGGCTAGGCTGTGGATCTCTCTGACTTTTGTATTCTCCTTCTGGTTTTCAATCCATGTCCATGGAATTTTCCATGGGCTAGTTGTGGAACTTTTTGACTTCACTCTCCTTTTAAATTGAGTTTCAAAAAGTGTCAAACCTAAACAAGATGCATGAGATAAAGATAAAACCAGCAATCCAACACACAAATCAAAAGAAAAAGAAGAAATTAAAAGGAAAAGACAAAGAAACTTGGGTTGCCTCCCAAGAAGCACTTGTTTAAAGTCATTAGCTTGACTCTTGTGCTTTCATCCTTCTTCAGTTGGGTCACAGAGGGAAATGTTCTTCCTCTTCTCAAGTTGCTCCTCCGCTAGATAATGCTTCAATCTTTGACCATTAACCTTGAAAGTCCCTCGCTCTTCATTCCAAACCTCTACTGCACCATAGAGAAACACTTTCTTCACTAAAAATGGCCCAAACTATCTTGACTTAAGCTTTCTGGGAAAGAGTTTCAATCTAGAATTGAAAAGAAACACTAATTCTTCTTCATGAAACTATCTACGAAGAATATACTTGTCATACCACCCTTTAGTTCTCTTTTTGTATGACTTGGCAGTCTCATAAGCATCCAATCTCAGCTCATCAAGCTCATGAAGTTGAAGTATGTACCCCTTGAGAATGGAAGGAAGGGTTTTAAGTTCTGCCTTAGGAGCCTTTTCCTCTTCCCAATCTTCAGACTTAGGCTTTGGCTCAAGCTTTTCCACTTTGGCTTTGTAAGGTGGAATTTTCGAGGTTGCCTCTAACAAATAGGCATACTCGGCTACCTCACCTCCAGAATCTAATGAGTCACCACCAACCAAACATCTCTCCAATTGATCTTCAAAGTGAATCTTGGTGGATTCTTCTTTCACCACCTAATGCAATAAGTTAATCCTGCAACAAGAGTCCTCAAAAAAAGGTTGTTTAATAGATTTAGAAAGATCAAATTCAACCTTATCATCACCAATAGTTAAAGACAATTTGCCATTTTTAACATCAATTATAGTACCAGCAGTAGCTAAGAAAGGCCTACCAAGAATGATGGGGATTTGGGAATCCTCCTCCATTTCAAGCACAACAAAATCAGAAGGTATGAAAAACTTACCCACTCTAATAGAAACATCCTCCAAGATTCCTACGAGGTATTTGACAGACCGATCTGCCAATTAAAGGGAGATAGTTGTGGATTTTAGTTCTCCCACTTCTAACTTCTTACACACAGAAAGGGGCATAAGACTTACACTAGCCCCCAAATCACACAAAGCTTTATCAAAACTAGTGTTACTAATCAAAAAAGGAATAGAGAAGCTACTTGGATCTTTTAGCTTAGGAGACAATTTATTTTGAATTAAAGCACTACACTCCTCAGTTAAAGCTATTGTCTCATATTTCCCTATCTTTCTCTTATTAGACAAAATGTCCTTAAGAAATTTAGCATAGGTAGGCATTTGTTGCAATGCCTCAGTGAAGGGTACATTAATATACTATTTCTTAAGAACCTCTAAGAACTTCCCAAATTGCCTATGTAGCTTGGCCTTAGCCAATTGTTAAGGAAAGGGCACTGGGGGTTGGTATGGTTTAGAAGGTACATACTTAGACACCTTCTCATTAGTTTCCTCTTCTTCTAAAGGTTGTGTCTTAGTCTCTTTTTCCTCATTCCCTTCATCTTTGTCACTCTCCCCCTTACCCTTGGGATCCTCTAATTTCTTACAACTTCTCAAACTCACAGCCTTACAGTGTTCATTACGTAGATTTATTTCAGGTTGACCAGGAAACTTACCCTGTTGCCTATGTAAAGTGCCTGCTAGTTGGACAATCTGAGTTTCTAACATCTTATTATGAATGGCCAAATTGTCAACCTTAAATGACAACTCTCTAATAGCCTCAATCACAACTTGCCCACATTGCCTAAACTCCTCATTTTATTTAGATTGACTCTTAACAAAGCTCTGAAGAAGAGACTCAAGTCTAGATTTTTGTACCTGTTGGAATCCAGAAGAGGGTTTAGTATTACCTTGCCCATATTGGTGTTGACTATTCTGGTAGGAGAAATTAGGATGTGACCTCTAACCAGGGTTGTAAGTTTGAGAATATGGATCATTTCTCCCTTTTTTGTTGAAGTCAGGAAAATTATGGAATGACTCCACTTGCTCCACTGATGCACCTTGTGAGGAGTCAATTCCAATTTAGCATTCAACACTCATGTGTCCCTGTGCTCCACAAATCTCACAAAAAATGTTAGAAGCACCTATGGCATCAACATTAGCTTTTTCAAGTTTGTCAAAACACTTATTCAAAAAATCAAATTTTGACATAATCAAATCAACACCGTCTACCTCAAACTTACCTCCCAAGAGTTTTCTCGGGTAATTACCTCTTTCATTTGCCCATTGGTGATGATTTGCAACAACACTCTCAATGATCTCATAAGCTTCTGTTAGCCTTTTGTTCATCAAAGCTCCACCAGTTGCGAAGTCAAGAGACACCTTCGAAGAATATTCTAGACCATTATAGAAGGTGTGGACGATCAATCATTTTTCTAACCCATGATGCGGGCAGGCTTCCAGCAAAGCCTTATATCTATCCCAAGCTTCCGACAATGACTTTCCATCTTTCTGAATGAAGCTTGTGATTTGGGTCCTAAGATGAGCAATCTTAGAAGGTGGGAGGAATTTGTCCAAGAAAGCTTGCTCCAATTGGTCCCAAGTAGTGATTGTTTCAGTGGGAATAGACTTCAACCAAGCTCTAGCTCTATCTCTCAGTGATAATGGAAATAGGCAGAGGTGAATAGCATCAACAAAGGCGCCTTCAATCTTGAGGGTCTCACAGAACTCCAAGAACATATCCACATGATCATTTGGGTCCTCTGATGGCAATCCTCCAAACTAGTTCTGCCTTATCATAGAGAATAAAACAGGTGGTATGGTGAAGTGTCCAGCTTTAATGGATGGTCGAGCAATTCCAGATCGCAAACCCCGAGCATTAGGGGTTGTATACTCTTTTAGCGGTCTATTATCCATAGGTTCAGCCATGATAAGTGTTGGTTCAAGTATTTCTCTCGCTTTTTGCCTTTGTTGTCTTTTCCTTCTACGAAAAGTTCTTTTAATTTCAGGATCTGCTTCAATAAGAGTCCCGGAATGTCTAGTACTTCACATAAACAACAGAAATTACCTGCAGAGAGTCAAAAAGAAAACAAGAAAAATAATTGAATTAAACAAGAAAAATAAAAAAAAAAGTTTAGAATAATTAAATTAAAAATTAAACTGATATTCAAGAAAAATACAGTCCTCGGTAACATCGCCAAAAACTTGATATGTGAAATCCGCAAGTGTACAGTTTCATCGTCAAGTAATAAAAAGATCGAATCCATAAGGACTATGTCTATGAATACCAATTAATTAATTAATTCAATTCAATTAAATAAAGGGAATATAATTGTTGAGTGATGAGAACGTAGTAACCAAGCAATTAAATAAATAAATATTAAAGTGCAAAATTGAGAACAAAAATAGCAAGTTGTTAAGAAAGGTTTTCAAATTCAAGAAAGCTTCTAGGATTGAGGGTAACCACAATGATACAAGACAAATCCTAATTGACAACCCCTTTATTAAAATTGAAATTCAATTGAAGGTAAATTCCCCTAAATTAGTTAATGTTCTTTCTCAAGAGACAAGAACTGTTCCCAATTAAACCAATTCCTACTCTTGTGGAAATTAAATTTAAATTGAACCATTTACGCTTTGTGGTAATTCATTAAGTCCTCGAAAGGCTAAACCTACTCTCGTGATTCAAACCTTAAGTTCAATTCTTATAGTTCAGACACCTAGGCTCACCTCTCAGTACGTCCCTAAATATCTATGAGATGTAAATATGTGGCCAGCAAATTCTCATGAATAAGCACGATAAGGATTGAATCAAAGAACATTCAAAATTAATAAAAAGGGTAAACCAAGTCAATAATCATCATCAATGTATTAAAGGATATTGTCCAAACCTAGAAATGAAGGGAACTACTCAAACATGGAGAAGAAGAAATAAGAAAACATAATAAAGAATATCCAAACCAGTAACGAAGGGAGAAGAGAGGAGGAAGATGAAGATCTAGAGCCTCCAAACGTGCCTCCTTCAAACAGAATTCTAATTCCTAATATTGTATTCAGAATAACTATATATACCCTAAGGGTCTAAACTAGTCCAAGCCCATAAAAAGAAAGAAAAATGAATTTTGAAAATTGTGTCAGACCACGATCCACGGTCGTGGACTCTTCTGCCAAACCATGTTTTCACAGTTGCTCGATCCACGATCATGGACAATTTTACGGCCTTGTCGTGGACTCTTCTACCAAACCACGTTTGCTTCTTTTGCACAGCTGCTCGATGTAACACCCCAACTTTTGGGTGAATGACCGTTGTGTCTCAATTGTACTGTTTCTTGATTTTCTGTATTTCAGATATATTTTACAGTCTATGATTTTATTTGGTCGTTTTGCATATTTTGCTTCGAGATAGTAAAATAATAATTTTGTCGAATTTACTGTTTTAAATTTTTCTGTGTGATATACAAATATATTTTACTGTCTGCAATTTAATTTAAGTGTTTTGAGTGATCTGCTTGGTGGTGGGAAAAAAATAGAAAAAATGACCATTATGTCCCGAATGTACTATTTTCAAATTTTCTATATGATACGGTGTTTAATATTACTGTCTGTGATTTTATTTGGACTTTTTGTGTGATTTGCTCCGGAACAAGAAAATATTATTTTTCGAGCCGGGGAAATCTTGTTTTTAATTATTCAGAGCTGGAAAATCTTACTAAACCCAATTCTGAATGATACCATAATTAATCTTTTAATTTTTAGGATTTTACTGTAAAATAAAATAATTTTATATTATTATAATATTATTTTATCTGTCAGTATAAATTAAGGACAGTGGACCCGGAAATGTCTTGTGGGACCCACGTTTAACAAAACAGTAAACGTTTTTTAGATAGAGCAGATAGTTAATGACAAGGCTAGGTGACTAGCCTAGTGACTCAAAGGTTCCAGTCTGTTCTAGAAAATTCTAGAAGACGCATCGTCAGCGCGCCTAGTCATCAAGTGTTTTACACGTGAACCAATCGGGAGCTGGTCAATATTGGTGGCTGTGACTCATCGCTAAGGACCAATGGAAGCGCAACACGTGGCGTGACACCTCAGCACCTGTGACTCAGCAGATTCTAGAAGGTTCCAGAAACGGTGACTCGCCTTATGACTCACCGTAGTGAGTCACCTGTTCCAAAAACTTCTATGATGACTCAGCTGATGACTCAGCACTGTGACTCATCATTGATGACTCAGCTGATGACTCAGCGTTGTGACTCACCATTGGTGACTCAACTGATGACTCGTCATGCTGACTCAGCCAGTGACTCAGCACTGTGACTCGCCATGCTTACTCACCCACTCTAGAAAATATCTACGCTGACTCATCATGTTAACTCATCGTAGTGAGTCACATGTTCTAGAAACTTCTCTTTGATGACTCGCTCTATGACTCATCAAGGGTAATCAGTAGAAAATGATCAGCAATAGTTGCTACTCAGTTAAGAAAAGAGAAAAATCTCAGTATATTTTATTATTCATTAGACAATAAACACTGACTTTATAAATAGTAATTATTGTTTATTGGTTAAAGTATACTAGAAAATATATATAGTGTGCACCAATAGAAATTGGTCAACAAAAATAGCAACCAATAGGAATCACATTAGTAAATATTCAACCAATAGAAATTAGTCAAGAATAATGGCTTGACTCTTTATGGACCAATAGGAAACAAGCTATTAAACAAATTTGGACTTCTTGAAATTAGTTGGTTCTACGGTGAAGGAGGAGAGCAAATTGCTCTAATAGCCAATTCACTAAGTGAATTCACGTAGGATGCCTAAATTGAACAAAAGGAAGACTAGTCAATATTGATTGATTTTCTTTGTTGCATTCCACGGCAAAGCAACTTTTGTGAAGCCAATATTATAATTCAATTCTTGCTATCTTTCATTTATTAACCAAGTAAGACAAAGTCAACTTTGGTGGCTTCTCTTCATGTTTCTACGGCAAATGCATGCCATTAGGAGGACAATTTCAACACTTTAATTCATTCTTCCTCTCAATGCATTTACGGCTATGCATTTGAATAAAAGTCAATTTACCTACTTAAATATATTTGGTCACTTTTCTATTTAGCTATCATTTAAAGAAGCAAAACAACAAATAATTCTCACTTTCTCTCAAAGTGGTTTACGGCCATGCATAGTCAAAGCCTTCATCTTTCTCCAAACTTTTCCAAATAGCAAAAGCTCACAAATTTCCTTCTCCTTTTCTTCTTCAACCTTACGGCCTTTCCACCAATTTTCATCACTCATTATTCTATAATTCTAAACTACCTTATATCTTGCTTTCTTACTTCATCCCAAGATACTTGGTAGTTGAAACCTAAGTTTGAATTATTCATTTTCTATCTTGATCTTCAAAATTCAAGTTTGAAGCTTTGAAGGTAGGATTCTTTAATCTTCATGTTTCTATCCATTTTAAAGTTCTAATCATGATTTTAATCCATGATTATTTTAGTTTAGAGCCTTAGGTATTAATATTGTATGTTTTCTTTGATTTTCAAGAAGCTCTTGGTGGTTGAAGTTCTTCTTGAAGGAGACAACAAGAGGACATACAAGGAACTTTGGAGGTTTCTTCAAGAGGTAAGAGGGAGATTACCCTCATCAGCCATGTGTTGGTGGTGAGGAATGAATAAGTTTGCGGTGAAGAATCCATAAGGATTCATTCACTTGGTTGTTTATTATTTTTCCTAATTGTGTTTGATTTTGGGTGCAAGCATGTCTATAGCTTTAAAATATATAGTATGTGTTTTATAATTGCTTTAATATTTTGTATGTGTTTTATGATTGTTTTAACATATAGTATGTGTTCATATATGCATGATTATTATTGTAGATCATGAATAATATGTAAAGGATTTCATGAGTGTTCCAAAGAATACAATAGGGGCTCACGGCCTCAACACAAAAAGGAGAACCAAAATGTTCTCAACAATTTTCTAAAAGAGTGATTTAATTGACTTAGGTAAAATAACAAGATGCAACATGATTTAGAAGAAGAAAAATGATCCAAAGATCAAATATTAATTTTTGACCAATTCGGCCAACATGCCTAAGTAGAATATTTTGAATTCTAAAATTGTTTTTCAACAAAGGTTAGGTAATGATGCTAAAAGGAATTTTATTATAATGAGTTGTAAGGAATAAAAATAATTAGAGTAAGTTTAAGAGGTTAAAACTAATGATTTTAATGGTTAAAAGGAAATACAGTAGCTTTTGTAAAATTTCTAACATATAGCTCATATTATATTTTGAAGCATGTTAGTGATTTTCATAAAGTTAAATTATACGGTTAAAAATTAAGTAAAAGAAATTTTTACAGAAAAATTAGGAAACCATTATTATAAGTTTCTAAACAAAATACTGTCAATTTTTAGTAAAAACGGACAAATAAGATAGAAAAGATGTCCAAACGACAGTATACGGTATGAAAAATATTCTACGTAGTTTAAACGTACTAAATATTATTTCTGTTTATTTAAACAGTAATTTTTAAGGAATTCGGACAAGAAAATAATTTAAAAACCTTACGCGATTGAGAAAATGTATTAAAAACCCTACGCGATTTTAAAAACAGTAAAATACATTTACGCGATTTAAAAACGTTTGTAAAAAAAAGACGGAATTGTGAAAACGCGATAAAATTTCTACGCGATTGACAAAAACAGCAAGTTTTTTTTTACTGTCGAGCCAAAGTGGTGGACCCGGATAGATTGTGAAACGGTACTGTCAAGTGGGACGTACTGTATATATATGCGATTTACCAGTGAGGGCATATTCGTAATTTTTGCCAGTGAGGGCATATATGGAATTTTTGCCAGTGAGGGCATATTCCTAATTTTTGCCATTGAGGGCAAGCCATTGAGGGCATATCTGGAATTTTTATCATGCATTTGTGCCAATTTGGTTGATAATTGGTGGATTGATTGACGAGATGAATAACATCGTGTTGTCGGTGTGATAAGCGTAGTGTGGTTCGATTTTGAATGAACTTGGAGACGTTAGTGTGCAGAATCCCATATGTGGACAGTCGGTCGCACCTCTGGGCCGTGGTGACTGGTAACACACTAATGGACTCGACACACACTATACTTAATCAAGATCTTGTGAAGTCTATTAGTACAAGCTTGTAGTGACACGACGTATGACAGTGTGCTACACCACTACATCTTTTTTTTTTTACAGTGGGCTATAGACGCAACGTGAGATAGTGGAATAGTTATTGGGCGGTCGACGGTGCTAATAGATTTTGCGGGTCGTTCTCTCTGATGTCTGTATTTTTAGCTCCATGGAGTAGGGTTGAGTCACATTTCATATATTTATGTTTTATACATTTTAATGTTATCTATCTGTACTATTTTATCTATCTCTACCATTACGTTTGCATATGTGATCTGTATCTTTATGCGGTTATTGATGTTTCCTGTTGAGATATTATGTATGTTGTGACTATATGATTTAATTGTATCCATTATTATATCTATCATGGTAATGTTATTGCTATTCATTTCATTATAATATATGTTTATTGGAATTATTGGTAAATTGATAACATGATTATAATTGTGATATCTGTGTGTATGGAATGACTTTGTCATTCGTGTTATTCTTTGCTACTGTACTGGTATTGGTGAAAGGGGATCTCACCTCTTTGCTATGTTGTTTTGTTGTGTTTGTTTTTATTTAAATTCGTATAGTGGGCAAAGCGAGTTTCTTAGACCCATTGGAGGCAATGTTCTGAAGTTGGTGACAGCATCAAGGAGTGATCTTCCAGTTTTCAACGTGATGCAGTTGATGGAGAGACGAGGCATGTATGTTGAGTTCTTCTCGTTAGTGTTGTTACCGTGCTATTAGTAGTACTCGTCATTGGGTTGGCTATTGTTTTTCTGAGTCTGTAAGTTACATGTTTTATTTCTTTAGTGAATATTTTGTGGTATATATAATGTGTGTATTATTCAATTCAATTTAATTTCTGTTTTTCTTGAAATTTTTGGTAAGTTTATGCTTCCATGAAAAGAAAGTTAAAAATTCATCTTTTAGAACTCAAAGCTTTTATAAAAATGATTTTCAGATTTTAAGTTTTCTTTAAAAATGTGATGCCCTATGGAGGGTGTTACACTCGATCCACGACCATGGACAATTCCACAGCCAGGTCGTAGATGCTTCTGGAATGATATTTTTGTCCCAATTTGCTATCCTTTAAGCTCCAACTTCAATCGTGCAAGCTTTCCACTCATTTTTAAGTCAATTTAGCACCAATCCTACACAACAACACCACAAACACACAATTATTTGAACTAAAAGAAAAACAAATAAAAAGAGAAAGTAAAATGCCTAAAATGCCTAAAAATACATTCAAAATAAGAAAAAAATATGGTGTTGTTTCACATAAATTAATCGTACACTTAAAGAAGCTCTATCAAGAGTAAGCTAGGCATGAGAGATTCAAAGTCTTTAAGGCACGTTTTTCAGTACAAACTGGTATAGGGTAGCCCTGTTGGTGCTCAAGATGATTGGGTACATTGAAAACCTAGAGAGGCTTGGTTTCCCTTTGGGCCAAGAGTTGGCCATTGACTTAGCCCTGCAATCATTGCCGAAAAGTTTCAGTCAATTTTTCATGAACTACAACATGAATGAAATTGACAAATCTCTACCAAAGCTGCTAAGCATGTTGAGAACTACTGAGCAGAACATTAATAAAGGAAAGGGAAAGGTCATTATGATGGTACAAAAGGCTAAGGGCAAAAACCTGTTGAAGAAGCCCAACGACAATTGGAAGGGCAAAGGTAAGGAGAAATCCAAGCCTAGCACTTCTAGCTTGAAACCTACGGGCAAACTAGCTAAAGAAGGTACCTACTTCCACTATGGTTAGACCAGACATTAGAAGAGGAACTGCTCCAGATTCCTGGAAGAGCTTAAGAAGAAGAAGGGAAGTGAGACTTCCACTTTAGGTATTTTTGTTATAAAAGTCAATTTGTTTACTTCTGCATCTTGGGTATTAGATACTGCATGTGAGTCTCACATTTATGAAAATGTACAGGATCTAAAGAACAATAGACTATTGGCTAAAGGCGAAGTCGACCTACGAGTTAGAAATGGAGCAAAAGTTGTTGCTTTAGTCGTAGGGACTTATTTATTATCTTTGCCCACTGGGCTTGTAATTGAATTGGAGAACTGTTATTTTGTACCTGGTGGTGTTGTTTGGATTGTGAATTAAAATTAAGATTAAAAATAGTTGTCAAGTTCCACTAAAAATATAAAAACCTTACAATCAGTTGTAGTTAGCAAAGGTCGATCCATAGAGAACTAATTCAATTAACACTATGAATTTATTCCTAATTTAAACACTAAAAAATAGTAAACAATAAAAAAGGGGTTTTGTTTGTTAAAATTAAAAATAGAAATTGAATCTAAAACAAAAGCAGTAAACACAATTTGAAATATCAATTAAAAGACAATGGTTAAGAGATGGAATCCACCACTAGATTTATATGATAATGCTAACCCACATATCCTTTATATCAATATGATCAATTATGTTTTTATGTGATTGTGAGATTAATCCCTTATTTTCCTTAAGTTTTAGTTAATTCAGCAAACGTTCAAATTAATTCCTAATCAATAATTATTTGTAAAGCAACCGCTCTTACACCTACCTATTGATTGCATTAAGATTTAGAAAATCAATCACACTAAGATCCAATCACACACCGGGATTAAATTACTTAGACCATATGTCTCACTAGTCCTACCACTGCAACCACGCATAGTAATCCTAGTTTTTTCACTTTCAAATTTGGCAAAGAGTATAAAAACCTTTATACTGAGTTAAGAACAGAAACATATGAATAAAAACATAACTGTATTAATATAAAGAAATAGAAGGGTTCACATGATCAAAACTAGAATTTCATCTTCCCTTAACCAAATAATAAAACTAGCCACACATGACAAATTCAAAATCTAAAGAAAAACAGAAGAAAAACGTTGTCAAGAAGAAAAGAAGAAAAGAAAACTGAAGATCAAACTAGTTTCCAAGGAATGAGGTTGATCGATCTCAGATTGCTCGAACCCGAGTCCCAATCTTCGATCGAATCTCCCTTTCTCTTGTTCTTCGTCTTCGCCTCAGTTCCTTGGCTGCTCCCCAGTCTAGACTCTCTTTTTAGGACCTTAGGTAACCCTATTTATAACTTTGGATACCTAGTGTATCATTAGAATTCATATCTGTTTTCCTGATGCGACGACACGGGCTGTGTCATTTGACATGGCCTACCCCGTGTTAGGGTCTGTCAACATAATTTTAGTAAAATTAGAAGTCAGAGAGGAACACGGCCTACCCTGTGTCAGGGGACACGGGCCGTGTTGTTGGTCAACCTCAAAAACTGGATCTCCTTGTGATGCCAGAGAAGGACACGACCTACCCCGTGTCTTGGGACACTGGCTATGTTATGCCCAGAACTAAGAATATGTGACATGTCAGAGAAGAACACAGCCTACCCCGTGTCTTGGGACACGGGCTGTGTCTTCTAGTTTCTTCATTCTTGGTCTTTTCTCCTTGAAGGCCCCATCATTCAACGATTTCCTGCAAAAGCACAAATGATCGCTTATAATCATATTTAAGCATAGTTTCATAATAAAGATCTGATTTTGAAATCTAGAAACTAGTCAAATGTTAACAATTAAGCATAAGTTGAGTCCAATTAAATCAGACTTAAAGCACTTAGAGTGTAGAAATATTCGACAGATCACCTGCTATTAGCAGGAATATCATTTTGGTTTCTTGTTTGGACAAGAAAGGTTTTACTTTTCTAATAAAGAACAAAAGTTGTTCTATTTATTAGAATGATATTTTTTATGGTAGTGCACAACTGAGTAATGGACTTTTTGTCATTGATCTTGAAATGCCCGTTTATAATATAAATACGAAGAGGTTCAAATCAAATGATATGAACCCAACTTATCTTTGGCATTGACGTTTGGGCCACATAAATGAGAAACACATCTCCAAACTCCATAAAGATGGATTTTTGGACTCATTTGATTTTGAATCATATGAGATATATGAGTCTTGTTTATTGGAAAAGATGACTAAGGCCCCATTCACTAGAGAATGTGAAAGGGCTAGTGATCTTTTAGACCTCATACATAGTGATGTACGTGAAACCCTAAACACACTAGCTAGAGGTGATTTTCAATACTTCATTACATTTACTGATAATTTTAGTAGATATAGGTTTGTGTATCTCATGAAACATAAATCAGAATCCTTTGAAAAGTTCAAGAATTCAATAATGAAATACAAAACGAACTTGGCAAGAGTATTAAAGTCCTTTAATCAGATCGAGGTGGTGAATACTTACTCATCTGAAAGAGTGGGATAATATCTCAACTCACTCCTCCTGAAATACCATAATGGAATAGTATTTCTGAAAGGAGAAACTGGACCTTATTGGACATGGTTCGATTCATGATGAGTCATGCAGACTTTCCAGACTCCTTCTAGGGACATGCTTTATTAACAGCAGCTTTTACACTTAACCATGTTCCATCCAAGATGGTTCAAAAGACACTATATGAGATATGAACTAAGAGACAACCCAGTATGTCTTTCATGAAGATTTGAGATTGTGAAGCTTACATGAAACGTTAAATTTCTGATAAGCTTGGACTCAAATCAGATAAATGCTTCTTTGTGAGGTATCGCAAGAAAACCAAGGGATACTATTTTTATAACCCTACCAAAGGCCAAGTGTTTGGCGCACAGACTGCTGTGTTTCTAGAAAAGGAGTTTATCTCCAAAGGAACTAGTAGAAGGAAAATAGAACTTGAAGAGGTTAAATGAATTAAGCACACATCTAATCCTAAATTAACCTAAAACACGGAATTCAACTAAGCTTAACAATCCATCACACACCTTTGATGCATTGTTTAGTCTCTATAATCCTCATTAAACATGTGGTAATTATGCAATTATCACATCAACATTCAAATCCAATTAAGCAATTCAATCCAGATTTAACAAAATCAAAAGAGGTAAAAAGGAAACTTGATTAACAAGTAAAAAAGAAATTTGATTAACAATTAAATGTAAAAACAATCAAAACAAGATCTCAGAATTAAACAACAAGATTGTCAATTCCTGGGATTGATTAAAAAGGGTCTATCCCTCCATGAATGGAAGGGAAGAAAAATAAAAAAGAAAGAAACCTAGAGAGAATGGGGAGAAAGAGAGATGAAGAGAGAAAGTGCAAGCAAGAGCAACTAAGAGAAAATTAGGATTAGGATTGGGGTTGTTGCTATTGTTTAAATAACTATCTCTAAAATTAAAAATCTAAGTTTGCCCTTAGCTTATTGTTAATCCTCTTCCTCTTAGTTTTAATTGGACATCTAATGTGCCTAATTTAGGCTTAGGATGAGAAAATTATGCCAATAATATTCTTAATAGCTGTCTAGACCTGTTAGTTGACTTCAAAGGGCAATAACACTATCAAATTATCATAGTTTTGATAAGTGATCTTCATAAGAGTTGAAGATATGTGTCTCACACTCTAATGGCACTAGTCTCAGCTCCATATGACTCATACAGCCCAAATTATGGCCAAATCTCTGCATATTGTCCATATTCCAGTGACAACATCTCTGTTATGACTTATAGACTCAATCTGTCCTACAAGACATCTGATTCAGCCTTTGAGCTCTTCATCGAAGTTGTAGATATTTCTCTCAACTTTTCTACAAAGTAAAATTCATAATTTTTAGATGTCTAGAACTCAAGTTATGCCTAAAATACAGAAATAGTGTAAAATTTCCAATAATGCTAAAAATATAATTAAACCCAATTTGAACTCAAACTTATTAAATGTGACCAGACCAATCAATTAAGCACATAAGAGGTCTAAGTGACTAAATATTAGAGTTATCTAATATATAAAAATTGTGTTTATCATCGAGTAATCGAGTTAGTTAGGGTAGAAATCACAAGAACCCAATATTATTTAGTTTGGGTGTCAGGTCTGTGTTTTTCCAAACCAACGAACTTGATACAACTCAATTATAAAATAAACATCCTTCCTAAGCTTTGCATTGTTGTGAGCTAGTTGAGACAAATTTCTCTACTCATCTTAGAACCCAATTGTAAACTCATTCAACCTTTGTTCTAACCCACAACCCTTAGCCCATTCGTCCTTCACCCCTTTGTGCCACCAATGGTGACTTTCCTCTGTCATCCTCCTAATGCTAACCAGTTGTGGACAATTCTCACCCCATAATGCAAAACTTTCAACTGTTCTCTCATGCCCTAACCATGCATTTTCTTACCCTACTTCTATCTTTCATCTTATACGAGTCATGCCCTAGCTCTTGTGGCCTCGACGGTGGCTGTTCTTCAATATGAAGTGAGATGCCAAAATTTGCGACGATGAGATGCTAGATCTAGAATGGTGAGATGTGCCAATTATTGTGGGAACGACACACAAAGCCATCCAAATCATGCGAATCTGTTATTATGGTTTGATATATGTGGAGTTAAAGCTTTGTACAATCTTTGTTTTATGCATCTAGGTTTTCTTTCTTCTTCTTCACATCCCCTTCTTTTCTAGGCCTTTTTTTTTCTTTGTTTCAATTCCAGGTTTGGTTACGTAGGTTGGTTTGATTCCATCTGGGTTTGTACAATCTCTAGTTTTCTTTTTTCTTTTGTTCAATCTCTGGTTTTCATTTCGATTTGTTTGATCCCAATGTTGTGGGCTTTTTTCCTTTGTACAAAGTTATGTTTGTGAATTTGTTTTCCTTTTTTATGGGTTTTGATTGTAAAGGTGCCAATTTTGTTTTGAGGAGATGAATATACTACTTTTTTGCAATGTTTTGAATAGAATTTATTTAAAAGATTTTTCATGGATGTTGAAAAAAAAAAGTGTGCAACCCGATGACTCGAACCTAACTAACCCAGTTTTGGTCTGTGCTAGGTAGGCCCATTTACAAATTCCTAGCCCAAGAATATCGGGTCAACTCGACCAATGTCTTGCCCTAAGATCCAACCAGATTATGCCCAGATGGAAGGCGATCTGCCTATCACGTGCTTAATATGAGCCATCAATGGTCACTAGTCATTCGGCGCCATCATGACCAACAATTGAAAACAACTTTGTACCATAAAGACTGGACATAACATTTTCTAACAATCAAATCCCTAAATGGCTTAAACGGAGGGCATTCGAGGAGTCAGTCCTCGGACTCCTATATAAGCCAGCTTGGCAGCCTAAGCCAAGTATGTTCCATCTTTTACCCAGACGCTCAGACTAGCTTACTAAACATACTTTGCAATCATTCTTTTGACCTGCCTAGGTTCTCTTTTCGCCTACCGATCTCTTCTGACCTAGGACTAGGTCAGTACTCAGAACAAGTTGGAAGTGGAGATGCAGTGGAATTTCACATTTTGTGGAGTCTGTCACTTAATTGTTGGATAGAGTTGGTCTGCCGACTGCGAAGGTGAGTAGCAAAACTCTTTTGGTAGTATAAGTGGTTTTTGTTTTCCATATATTTTGACGGAGAAAAATTATACTTGTGTGTATTCGATGAACCCATATCACAACAGTGTGAATGGAAACTGGAAAAAGACTATAGAAATAATTAATTAGGTTAGCAATTAGTTAGTTGAAAGCTCAGTTTTCCCCTGAATTTGTTACGTACTTGCGAAAAGAAAGAATGTTAAAATGAACAAGAAAAAGTTAAAGGTAAAATTATGTGAATTTGTTTACTATGTCCATATTGTCTCATGCGCCTCTATTATTTGAATGCCCTATCACCGTAGTTTAAATGATGTTGGTTGCAAAAAGGTATATTTCATAATTTATACACTTAATTGATTTGTGGTAGGTATCCTGGTTTAATTAAACCAAAGAGTATCCACTGCATTTGAGATGGCTGACCGATTCAAAGCCTCATCTTCAAACAACATTACAGCTGAGGTGTCTGAGGTATATGACAATAGACTTTAAATATGTTATCACTAATGCGGTATTTGCTTTCGCTAGGTTGAAGCAAATGAGTAAGAATTGAAACATTGGCCCACAGAGATTAGAAAATGGTGGAATATGCTAGCTGGTACATTCTTCAGTTTGTAATAAGTTAATTTTATTTTCTTTGAAGGGACTTGAACATATGTCGTTAGGGGTGGAGGAGAACGAACAATCCAACAATGATGGAGTAGGAAGATGTGGTTTGAAATATGTGAAGCAAATTGATGGTGTTGAAGACTTCGGGAACATTACCTTCCAATAGTTAACCCAAATGAAATGATGGAATTTCATTTTCTAAATTTGGAAATGGCATATGAATTTTACAATGAGTATGGCAAAACAAAAGGATTCAGTATAAGGAGACATAAAGTTGGACATAATAAAAAGGGGGATATAATGTGGAAGACTTTTGTTTGTTCAAGGCATGGTAAGTGAGACATGCCTAACAAACAGAGAGAGCCAAGACCAAAGACAAGGTGTGGATGTAAAGCTCAGTTTCATGTTCATGTTGAAGTTATCACTGATTGATGGTATGTAACTGTATTTGGTGACGAACATGATCACGAATTAGTGAGTTCTAAGTTTGTTGGACTTTTAAAATCACAACGCAAGATGATAGAGGTTGGTATTGGTCAGATGAATAGCATGAGAAAGGTTGGCATAAGTATACCAAAAATTTATGGATCCTTTTCTGGCCAAGCAGGTGGCTTTAATATGGTTGGATTTAGGAGAAAAGAGATGTATAATCAAATTGATAGGCAACAGAAAATGCAAGACGGTGATGCTAAAGCAGCACTTATGTATCTTTGACAGTTGGCAAGTACAAATCCACAAATGTATTAGAGACATATAGTTGATGGTGATGAAGGTCAGTTGCACCATTTGTTTTGGTGTGACTGGACTTCGCATATTGATTACCAATTTTTCTAGGATGTGTTGGCCTTTGACGCAACTTATGGTCGAAACAATTACAAGTGTCTGGTAGTTGATTTCTCGGGTGTAAACCACCATTTGCAAACAATTGTATTTGCTAGTGCAATTGTCTCTTATAAAACAGAGAAAACATATATCTGGATCCTAGAGCAATTTTTGCAAGCAATGAAAGGGAAATGTCCCGAATCTATTATCACTGACAGGGACATGGCGATGAGGAATGCCATTGTCCGAGTATTCCCAGATGCCTACCACAAATTATATGTGTGGCACTTGTTACGGAATGCAACCACGAATGTTGGTAAACCAACTTCACGGAAGGTTTTAAGAAATGCATGTTAGGTGATTATGAAGTGGATGAATTTGAGCATAAGTGGGATTCTATTGTTGCTGTATGTGAGGTGGAGCATATTGGTTGGGTTCAAGATATTAATGAGAAGAAGAAGATGTGGGCAACTACTCATATGAGGGGGAAGTCTTTTGCTGGTCTAAGGACAACATTTAGGTGCGAAGCATTGCATTCACAGATGGGGAAGTATGTTGGATCTAGGGACAATCTCAGTGAATTCTTTCAGTATTTCCACCGTTACTTGGATTTCCTGCATAACAACGAGGTGGAAGCTGATTTTAAATCTTGCTACTGAGAACCGGTCATGGAAACACATTTGTATGCATTGGAAAGGTTTGCTGCTATGGTATATACTAGAGAGATCTTTTACATTTTTCGTTCTATACTTTTTAAGGCTGGCACTTTAAAGGTAGTTGGATTTAAGAAAACAACAAGTAGTGTGATTTATATTCTTACAAAGTATTGTAAAGCAAGAAGCATATGACATATATCACACTACCCAGCTGAGATGGATTTTAGATGTTCATGTAAGCATGTGGAATCATTTGGGTTGGCATGTGTCCATATTGTTGCTGTTTTGGTCTATCTTGACATTGAGGAATTGCCGAAATGTATTGTTGTAGATAGATAGAGTAAGAATGCGAAGGAAGGTATTGAACGAACCCACCAGCAAGGCCAAGCGATGGGAGACAGCACACAAATGAGTCGTTATGGAGCATTGCTTCATAGTTGTAGATGCATGTGTACCCTTGCAAGTCGTACGCTTGATGATTTTAATGAAATAAGGGGAAAGGTCAAACTTGAAACAAAACAACTTTAATTAAAGAATGCAACAGCTGCTGGTTCATCTAATGTTACTAGCGAGCCGTCGAATGCCAATGTAAGGGACCCTCAACGTGTTCGAAGTAAAAGATGTGGCGGAACCTCTTCAACGAGGGAAAGGAAGTCTAAGAGACCACAGTGATGTACAACTTGTAAGTGTGAAGGCCACAATCAGAGAAAATGCCCCTTCGATCCACAGGTTCATGATATATCAATGGATGATAGTGGTCATGTAATCGAAGAAGAGGATGGCCATGATGAGGATAACGAGGAATATAATGAGGATGATGGGGAAGAGGATCAGGTAAATACAACATTTGGGTGGTCAGTCATTGAGTTGTTTTCATTTGTTAGCATCATGCGCACAATTGTGGATTTGTTATAACAATTTAGAATAAATGAATTGACGTGTACTCCTAATTTGCAGGATTTTTACACTTCCTTAGGGGACTCAAACAATGACAGGCCATTGTGGTGATGGGTTCACATGATATGGTATGTTGAACTCTAATTATTATTATGATGCATCTGTTGATGTTGTTTTAATTTACAATTATGATTTTCTTATATATTTTTTTTACATCACTTTTTTATATTACTTTTTATATTATTGATTATATCACTTATTTTTATTATTTTTTTCACTTAATCACAATAATTATTAAAAAATATAATAAAAAGTAATATAAAATAAAAAGTGATGTAAAAACATCATTTTTCTTTAATTTACTCCTACTTATTGATATGCTCTGCCATTTTGTATAGCATTCGACCTGTAGGTAAATCACTTTAGACAAATTGACTAATTTGGTATACGGTTGAGTACATTGTAGATATTTGGATCCTTTGAGTCTCATCTATAATGACTGATAGGAAAATAAAAAAGCACAGTGCGCCTTAAAGGAAATATTTGAAGTAATATATTTGAGCTGTGTGGGCGTCCATTATTTAAATTATATGGGAATTCATATGTTGGTCAACTTGAACAGGATAGGATAGCTGAATCTTGACAACTGTTGGTGTCTGATGGGGACTATTTATTGTGCATATGGCGAGCATGCAGTTTGTCCAGGTTCAAGGAGTAAATAAATGACTTGCTACCAATTGGGCATTATCAGTCGGATGTAATGTAATTTTTTTATTCCAATGTAATATTTTGTGTGACTATGTTGATTTACTGCTTTGGAAGGTTTATGTTGGCATGTAATATGTGAAAATTTTTAGTTTACTGACCTTTTGTCATGATATGAAGGAACTCCACCAGGATTAGAGTACTGTGTCAGTGGTACAACTACCCTACATTATCGTTATACATCCCGAAAATCTACTTCCTCTAAACCAAAAGAAAACTTGTTAAGTATACTTCTGATGTGTCCCCAGTGCATTATTTACATGGATTCAGGAAGGTTGGCAATTAGTGCCCATGAGAGTTTGTTGGTTACCCGAGTCCACCTCATAGCTGTTGCACATACTCATGTTATGGACTTCGACAGTAAAATTTGTGTGCCTGTAATTCAAGCCCAATTAGCCTCGTTGACTAAATACGAATGTGATAAGTTATTTTGGTCCCGTGTAAGGGCGAATCTGGGCCAATTTAAAATGGCGAATGTACGGGTTTTAATGAATTATTAATTGCATCCATAAAATTAATTATGTTGGGCTCTTCACAGGTCCATTAAGTTGTGGATTATTGACATTCATTTTAATCATAGATCTATTAAGCCTTCCAACCAGAGTTATGTTGGCAAGCATTACTGCATGAAGGATGCAGATTTTATGCATTGACAGAATGGCAAGTAATCTGGAATGAAAGCAACACGATGGCTAGGCGTCAAAATATGTGCGTGTACCCTTAGGAGACAACTGGACACACCAAAATGAGTTGGATGGAGAGTTTAAACTAAATTTAAAAAAAAAAAAAAAAAACTTAAGGTGGGGTACAGTAATTAAAAGGAAGGCCCGTTGTCATTTGGCCCACGTTCATATACATAGCATATGGTCCAATGCTCTACGTATCTATTATCTATCTATTATTATTTATACATTCCAAATGTCTATCTAAAAGACAATATATTAAATATGAGATAGTTTACTATTAACATATTATATATTTTTTCATATAAAAAATACATTTTAATATTTTTTTACTATTATTTATCTAAATTTATTATATTTTATATTTTAATATTAAATATTGACACATTTAATTACCATATAAATATATTAACGTGTGTTAATCTAATTGCATTAGATTCAGTTCCGCTTCATATGGTGGGATGTCAACCACTATAATAAATACACAATGACTTTATTTAAGACAATAGTAACGACTCCACCAATATTCAGATCTCATGTACACTAGACTTGTCATTGTCAGTGCACATAATATCAGTTTTTTTTATAAATTTGATGTAAATAAACTGCCTGGTTCTGAACTATGTACCAAACAAAATTTAAATGAGAAAAGTACATACCCATCTTTACACATGGTAGGTTCTGAAAATGTTCCATAATAAGTACAATTTGGTACATAAAAAATTAAGAAAAAAGTGACCTCAAATAAACTTTTCACTAAAAATATCAATATTAAATGTTTAAAATATGTTAACCAGTCGACATTGTTAAAAAAATCTATAAAATTTGATCTCTATATATAAATATTCTAATTATCTATCTATTATTTTTTTATAAATTCCAACTGTCTACCTCGAACACATGATATGCAAATGAGATATTCAAATATTAAAATATCATCTATGCTTGCTATAAAAAAATATATTTAATGTTTATATGTATTTATATATATCAATGTGTCTTGTTCCGAGTGAATTGAAAGTAAGTCTTTTAAATAAGTGGTTAAAGGTTATGCTATAAAATTTATTTGTATAAAAATAATATTATTGTGAGAGATTCTCATTTAAATGACAACTCTATCCCGATTTATTATAACATTAATCAAACATTTAATAAGAAATACTCTGCGATGTCATGTCTTGTTCCGAATAAATTGGAGTTAGGTCCTTTAAATATGTAGTTAAAGATTTGACTCTGAAATTTATTTGTATAAAAATATCATTGTGAGAGATTCTCACTTAAATAATAACTCTATCCTGATTCATTATAACACTGAATAACCATTTAATAAGGAAAACTCTCGATATCAATAACATATCATATAAAAATAATTTCAAACACCGTAATTACAAGTACTTAAATACACCCGGGATCTATGTTGATAAATTGTGCTACAAATATACCAACGTGAAATTAAAGCAACTTAAGTAAGTGAATTTCATATATAAAAAAACAACATAAACAACCAATAAATAAATAATCCAATCCAAACAACTTAAACAAACAAGGACACACACTCTATCAGCCTAATTTAATAGATTTCATTTAGTTTTACGAGCAAAGGCTCATTTTATTTAATTAGAGACTCATAAGCCAATTTTATTATGTTTTAAACTTATAGATCCATTTAATTCAATTATAAACTCGTGTGTCCATTTCACTTAGTTTCAGGTTAATGGAACCATTTCTTTTATTTAAAAATTTATTGGCCCATTTTATTTAATTTTAGGCTCTGATGTTCATTTCAATTAGTTTTAGACTAATATGCACAATTCATTCAATTATAGAACCATAGTCTCATTTCATTTAGTTTATTACTCAAAGGACCATTTTGTTTACTTTACATGATTATTGACCAATTTGAACATGTTATATGCTCTTAGACCCCATTTCATTTGGTTTTAGACTCATAGGCTCATTCCATTTAATTGTAGGCTCCAAAGCCTATGTCATTCAATTTCAAGTCTTAGGCCCATTTCATTCAGATTTAGACTCGGACCGTTTCATTCAATTTTAGACTAATAGACTTATTTCATTTAATTCAGACTTATAAACCAATTTCATTAAGTCATTAGCTCATACGCCCATTTCAACGGAGTATAGACTCGTAGGCCCATTTCATTTATGTGTAGGCTCATTGGCCCATTTGATTTATTTTTAGGCCCATATGCCCATATCTTTCTGTTTCAGGTTCATATACTCATTTCATTCAATTATATGTTCAAAGGCTTATTCCATTTAATTGTAAGCTTGTACGCTCATTTCATTTAATTTTACACTTATAAGTCCAATTCTATTCAATTATAGACATATAGGCCCTTTTAATTTACTTTGAGGCTCAATGCCTGGTTTTACTTAATTTACAAGCTCATAAGCCAAATTCATTCAATTATAAGCTCATTTCATTTAATTTTAAACTCAGATGTCCTGTTTATTCAATAATAGGGTCATAGGCTGATTTCATTTATTTTTAAGTTCAAAGACCCATTTTACTTGCTTTACAAATTCATAACCTCATTTCATTCAATGATGGCTTATAGGACCGTTTCATTAGATTTACGTCTCAGAAGCCCATTATACTTAGACTTATAAGTTCACAAGCCTATTTCATTCAATTTGAGGCTCAAAAGCCCATTTAATTCACTTTCAGCCAAAGAGACCCAATTCATTCAATTATTAGATCATAGGTCCGTTTTACTTAGTTTATAGGCTTATTGTTCCTTTTCAATGTTATAGGCTTTTAAGTCCATTTCATTTGGTTTCAAGCATATGAACCCATTTTATTTAGTTTCAGGCTCAAAGACTGATGTCATTCACTCTCGTACACACATTCCCATTTCATTCGATTTTATATACATAGGTCCATTTTATTTAATTTAGTGTCATAAGGTCATTTCATTTAGTATTGGGCTCATGGGCCCATATTTAAATTAGTTCCACAATTTTTATTAAGATAACAATTATTTTATTTAGCAATTATGTTACCGTAAGCACCTTCAATTAATTTTAAGGTAACAATTATGTTAGTTACAATTTTATTCACACTTAAAAATCTAATACTTTAATAAGACTCGTTCATATTTGATATAATTTTCTTAATACTAATATTAGTTACATTAAAATAATTATTTTTCTGATTATTTTACGTCTTCTCATTCTACTATCTTATTAACTTATTTTGCTCATTTAAGGAACACACTACTATTTTTTCTTATTTATATGGCCATTTATTGGTTATTCAATCCAGTGTCTCTTAAAATCGATTGAACGGTTGACACAATAAAAGAGACAGTTTGTGGTTCAATCGATTCACTCAATGAATCTTATGGTTAAACCATTAATATTATATTCATGAAAGTTTTTCTTTTTGTCTATTTTAAAAAAACAAAACAAAATGATTAATAATTTATTACCATAAAATCGAGTATTTCAACCAGACAGTTCCATAGGTCGGTTCATTGCATTTTACCGTTTTTTTTAATCTTTTATTTGTTTTATTGTTGGAAATGCTTGTGGTTCAACCGTTCATCTGGTTAAAACGGTCCGTTAAAAACACTGGTTCAATCTTTGCATTTATAATAGTTGTTCTTTTTGCCAATAGCCTGGTACCCATTATCTTTGTGCTTGGGGTTCTGTAGGCTTCATTTGGATTATTTTTTTGTTGATTTACATATTGGATCTACAAAATTCTTAACTATCCTCTAAATATTTAACACCAGGCCCACGATGATGTCTACTGCACTCAATGATTTCAACTATCCACTATTTAGTGAGTGGGCTTTAATTGGATTAAGATTGGTCCAACCCATGTAAAAACTAGACCAACTCACTATACAACAAACTCTGTTGAACAAAAAATAATAATAATCCTCGTCTATGCTTTTTTCCAGTCACTGACGATACCCTGTCCTTTTCTCCGTCCTTCAAACCACAGTCCTATCCACAGCGGCCACCAACCACCACTGATCCAGTTTGGTCACCCAGGGTCCTTATGGGTGCTCTATTCAACCCGCCAGCGACTACCGTCGCCATTGACTGCAAAACTCATATCTCTGCCACGTACAACCCAAACGACCATGAAATTAACACGAATAACACGAATCTGCCATGGCATTTACACCAATCAACACCAAACGACACTAAACGGCCATTCAATTCACACGATTCGGCTTACCAATAATGCCCGAAACGATAGAAAATGTCCGACCTTACATAGCACCTCTGGAGAATGGGAGATAGTAGGGCGCGACTTGGTTTCAAAGGTGGCTGGTTCAAGGCTAGAATGCGATGGCGAAGATTACGATTCTCTGCCAGTGGTTCCTCGTCGCCGTCGCAAACTAGCACTTCAAAGACGAGAATCGGCCAGCGGCGATACTGATATAATGATGAGATGAGAAGATAGATGCATTAAAGAGAGGACGTTCGTCAACCCGTTTCAGAAGAGAGAGAAGGAGAATCTGGACCATTGAGTTGACAAAAGAGTGAGAGTGAGAGGACCCTTTTGCAAATTTAAGAAACCTGCTTAGCAAGTTTCCAGTCTTCTGTTTCAACCATTGATTTCATTTCTCTCGGAATCAACGGTTCACGTTGCAAGGTGCAGACATAACACACCCTATTTTTAAAGGTGCATCATAGAAGGCACCCTATAAGAAACACTTAATTTGAATGAACTAGACAAATCACATCATTAATTTTAATAATTGAACTAATATACCTAACTTGAAACTTCAAATTCATGCAAAAATTTCTACTACTTATAAACACTTTTCAACTTTAATATGACTGCAGTTAATAACTGTTAATTAGCTTTGACATTAGTCCTTGATCAGCATGTGTACTTGATGCTAACTAAGATGGACTCTAAATAAAAGATAAAAAGACAATTTCTCCAAAATACTCTGTTTCAACAAACACAGAATCAACTAAAACTAAAAGTGATAGAATCAATGAGGAAAACACCCGGGAAAAAAAGAAATAACCCTCTGTTTCTACCGTTAGAAATAGGTTACTCTGTCATGCGAAAAAGCTCGAGATAAATATCCAATCTAGTTTATGCTGCCATAAAACTACCTGAGGATAATTTTCATAAGGCTTAAATATGTTTCAGTCCCCAAAATGTCGCAATTTTCCCATTTAGTTCCTCATTTTCAAAATGTTTCCATAAGTCCTTCAAAAAAAAATTCATTATCATATAATTCTTTTGTTAGCTTGCCGTTTAACATCGCCGTTAAATGCATACATGATCCCGTGTTTTAATGTTTTTGCTAATAAAAAACACGATCTCATGCCAAATGACATAGGGAGTTGTGTCATGTTCTGGAAGAAGATATGGCCGTTGTGTCCTAAGACAAGAGGACCATGTTTTTGCTAATAAAAAACACAACCCTGTGTCAACCTAGGGTTGGGCGTGTTAAGACACGAGAGAGTTGTGTTTTTGTTGATGAAAAACACGACCTTGTGTCAAATGACACAGGGGGTCATGTCCTGTTTTGGAAGAGGACATAGTCATTTGTCCTAAGACAAGAGGATCGTGTTTTTGCTAATAAAAAACACAACTACGTGTCCACTCAAGGGTGGGCGTGTAAATGTCTTGTATGCACTTAACGGCGATGTTAAATGACGAGCTAATAAAGAGAACTGTTACGGAAGCAAAAAACAAATCCAATGGAAATGAGGTGACAACCGAGTTAGTTAGTAATAGAGGACACTTGGCAGCTGATCCAAGAATCAAGGAAATCAGAAGAAGCAGCAGGGGAAGGGTGCCTAACAGAATTTATGAGGACTATGAAATATAAAAAGGAAGGACAATGACGTGAAGGGTGTGGATTATGTGCATCTTGTATCTTTCTCCTTGGACTTTATTCCCTCTCTGAATATTTCTGATTCCCTAGAATTCAGTGTTAGCTACCTTTCATCCTTATATTGCAGAATCGTGTATTCCATTTTACTGTTTCATTGAACTACCCAATTCAGTCTATAATTCAGAAGTACATTTAGAACTTTTGTGTTCAATTCTTCTCTGTTAGTATTTGTTCCTTACATTTGGTGCTTTCATTGTCCCACCATGGCAAAAAAACACTCGCCTCAAGGAGGTCCAATCGGATTTAAAGAAGCTCATTGATCTAATGGAGTTGCGCCATCACAAATATGTTCAGTAGAGAGCTGATGACTCGCAGAGGCTGGATCACATAAAAGTCACCCTCGGGTCCTTGCAGCAGACCTCTCCATCTGGTGGGTCGAACTCTAACCAGGCTCAGGGTTTCCAATCATTTCAGGTAAGGAACATCAAGCTGGATTTTCCTCGTTTTGATGGCTCTGACGTCTTGCAATGAATTTTTAAGGCGGAACAATTCTTCAATTACTATAAGACTCCTGATGAGCAGCGCCTCACTATAGTTGCTGTCCATTTGGAAAAGGATGTGGTTCCCTGGTTTCAAATGGTGTCCCGTACCAATCCATTTCAGTCTTGGCTTAGCTTCACACATGCCTTGGAACTTGAATTTGGACCTTCCCCTTATGACTGCCCTTGCTCCACATTGTTTAAACTCACTCAATCAGCTTTAGTAAGCGAATACTACCTGGAATTCACCGCCCTCGCTAATCGAGTTCAGGGCCTAAGTTCAGATGCATTGTTGGATTGTTTCCTTAGTGGTTTAAAGCCTGATATCAGGCGTGATGTTCTTGCCCAGGGCCCATTCTCCTTCTCCAAGGCAGTCTCATTAGCCAAATTATTTGAGGAAAAATATGCCCCTAAACCCAAACCTTATTTACCCTCTACCACATCGAGACCAGCCCCACTCCATCAACCCACTTCTAATAGCCCTTCAAACCTTCCACCCTTATTGCCTACACCACCTCACAAACCTTTTTCCCAACCACCAAAATTTCCTTCAGTCAAGATGCCCCCAGCTGAAATGCAACTAAGGAGAAAAAAAGGTCTCTGTTATACCTGTGATGAGAAGTTCTCCCCCATCCATAGATGTCCTAACAAGCAGTATTTGTTGTTACAAGGAGAAGAGGATGATCCCCATGGCCTCGACCCTAACCCCCTGATGACACAATCCCTCCCGAACCACACTCGGACCCTCAGCATCACCTCCCTTTTAATGCTCTCAAAGGCTCAAATGGTCTAGGCACCTTGCGGTTCATTGGCTCTATCCAAGGACAGAAGTTGCATATTCTCTTGGATTGTGGTAGTTCATATAATTTCCTACAGCCACGATTGGCTCAATTTCTTAAGCTTCCTGTGGAACTAGCTACGAATTTCCAAGTCCTTGTAGACAATGGCAACACTATGACTGCTGAAGGATATATCAGCCACTTGCAGGTTCATGTCCAGGGCCATTTGCTTCAGTTACCCGTATATTTACTACCTATAGCAGGTGCTGACTTGGTCTTGGGAACTGCCTAGTTGGCCACACTTGGGCCTCACATTACCGATTATAGTGCTCTCACTATTAAATTCTATTTGGGGGATACATTTGTTACACTCTATGGTGATAAACCCACCCCCTAGCCAAGCTCAATTTCATCACATTAAGCAGTTGTATTCCACTCATGCAATTGCTGAATGTTTTACTCTCCAAGTTCAGCAGTCCTCTGACTTAACAGATATAGTTTGTGCTTTACCTTCCAATTTGGCACCAGATTTACATATGCTCTTACTTAAATATCATACTGTTTTTGCCACTCCTGCAGGTTTACCTCCCCATAGAGCTCATAATCATGCCATTCCACTTTTGGAGGGTAGCAATCCAATCAAAGTCAAGCCCTACAGGTACCCACATAGCCAGAAGGTGCAAATTGAAATTATGTTTAAGGACATGCTTGCTGAAGGCATTATTCAGCCAAGCACTAGCCCATTCTCATCTCTTATCCTTTTGGTTAAGAAAAAAGATGGCACATGACATTTTTGCACTAACTATAGGGCTTTAAATGTTATCACGGTAAGAGATAGTTTCCCTATTCCTACTATGGATGAGTTGTTAGATGAGCTATTTGGTGTCACTTATTTCTCTGAGCTTGATTTGCGTTCTGGCTATCATCAAATATTGGTTAAACCCGAGGATAGACATAAAACTACTTTCAGGACTCATTAGGGCCTTTATGAATGGCTTGTTATGCCCTTCAGGCTCACGAATGCCCCTGTCACATTCCAAAGCCTCATGAATCACATTTTCCAGCAACAATTACACAAATCAGTGTTAGTTTTCTTTGATGATATATTGGTATATAGCCCTTCTTGGTCCACTCATTTGATGCATTTGGAGGAAGTCTTGTAGCTCCTGCAACACCATTGTTTGTTTGTCAACCTGTCCAAATGTTGTTTTGGCTTAACAAGGGTGGATTACCTTGGTCATACAGTCTCGGGTCAAGGTGTAGAAATGGATTGCTCCAAAGTATAGGCAGTGTTGGATTGGCCTGAGCCTACTTCCCTCAAACAACTCCGTGGCTTCCTTGGTCTTACTGGATACTATAGGCGGTTCATCAAAGGTTATGCTGCCATTGTCTTTCCCTTAACAGCCTTGCTGAAGAAATATGCTTTTAAATGGGATCCTCAACCTGTTGTCACCTTCAATAATTTGAAGGATGCCATCACCAAGGCTCTTGTTTTGGCCTTACCAGATTTTTCACAACCATTTATACTCGAGACAGATGCATCAGACACAGGCATTGGACCTGTCCTTAGCCAAGCAAAACACCTCATTGCTTATTTTTCTAAGAAGTTGAACCCGCGGATGCAGAAGTAGTCTGCATATGCTAGGGAACTATATGCCATCATTGAGACAATTGCAAAATTCAGACACTATTTGTTGGGCCACAAGTTTATCATCAAGACTGATCAAAAGTGTCTTAAATCCTTGACTAAGCAAGCAATTCAGACTCCAGAGCAACAGGCTTGGCTCCATAAATTTTGGGGTATGACTTTTCCATTGAATATAAGTCGAGTAAGGAAAACATTGCAGTTGATGCCCTCTCCCGATCCTTCTTGATGGCCCTTTCAATTCCTCACCATGACTTGTTACAACAGATTCAAACAGTTGCAGTGAATGATTCTCAATTGGCAGAAATTAGAGCCCAGTGTTTGCAAGGGACACCACCGGATCCAAATTACCAAGTTATAAACAATATGTTGTATTGGAAGTCTAGGCTAGTTTTGCCAAGAAATTCTGACTTGATCCACATGATACTAACAGAATTCCACGCCTCACCTATTGGGGGACACTCAGGCATTGCCCAAACCAAGGCATAAATTGCTAGTCAATTCTTTTGACCCAAAATGAATAATGACATCAGTTCTTTTGTGTCCCAATGCATCATTTGCCAAAAAGCCAAGTCAGCCACAACTCTCCCAGCAGGCTTATTACAGCCATTACCTATTCCAAACTAGATTTGGGAAGACTTGGCTATGGATTTCATTACCGAACTACCTTCTTCCAACAGCTACACTGTGATATTGGTAGTCATTGATTGTCTATCCAAATATGCCCATTTTGCACCTCTTAAAGCTGATTATTCCAGCCTCACTGTTACTGAAACCTTTATGCATATGGTGGTCAAGTTGCATGGCTTACCAAAATGTATTGTCTCAGATAAGGACAAGGTTTTCACTAGTAAATTTTGGCAACACCTTTTTTGGCTGAGTGGTACTACTTTAGCTATGAGTTTCGCATACCACCCACAAACCGATGGTCAAGCAGAGGCATTGAACAAGTGTCTTGAATTATACATGCGTTGCTTTACTTTTGAGAATCCAAAATCTTAGTCTAAAATGCTATCTTGGGCTGAGTTTTGGTATAACACCTCATACCACAACAGTATTGGCATGACTCCCTTTCAAGCTGTGTATGGCAGAGAGCCTCCAGCCTTGGTGCGGTACCCAACCACCACAACTAATCCCCCTGACTTACAATCTATGCTTCAGCAGCATGACTTAATTTTACAACAATTGAAGATCAATCTGTTCAAGGCCAATTTATGAAAAGTATGCTGGTAAGGGCAGAAGGCCAATGGAATTTAGAATTGGTGACATGGTTTTGGTAAAATTGCAGCCATATAGACAAAATTCGGTCGCCTTGCACAAGAATCACAAATTAGGCCTCAGGTATATTGGGCCTTTTCCAGTATTAGAAAGAATTGGGGAAGTGACCTACAAACTGTTATTGCCTCCAGCGACCAAAATTCACCCAATTTTTCATATTTCATTGTTAAAGTCGTGTAAAGGTTATCCTACTTCACAATATGTTCCTCTGCCTCTCATGACTTCAGAGCAAGGTCTAGTGCCTATACCTCAAGAAATTATGCAAACCAGAGTTCTTATCAGGAATAGTCAGCAAGTGCAACAAGCCTTGTTGCAGTGGGAAGGCCTTTCAGTTGATGCAGCCACATGGGAAGATTGGCTTCTTGCCACTAGTGAAGGATTACCCTTTTCTCAACCTTGAGGACAAGGTTTCTTTCAATAGGGGAGGAAATGTTAGGGAAGCAGAAAACAAATCCAGTGGAAATGAGGTGACAATCGAGTTAGTTAGTAATAGAGGACACTTGGCAGCTGATCCAGGAATCAAGGAAATCAGAAGAAGTAGCAGGAGAAGGGTGCCTAATAGAATCTGAGGACTATGAAATATATAAAAAAAAAAAGGACAATGACGTGAAGGGTGTGGATTATGTGCATCTTGTATCTTTCCCCTTGGACTTTATTCCCTCTCTGAAGACTTTTGATTCCCTAGAATTCAGTGTTAACTACCTTTCATCCTTATATTACAGAATCGTATATTCCATTTTACTGTTTCATTGAACTACCCAATTCAGTCTATAATTCAGAAGTACATTCAGAAATTCTGTGTTCAATTCTTCTCTGTTAGTATTTGTTCCTTACAAGAGACTAAAATCACAATGAGGGATCAAATGGGAAAATCACAATAATTTGAGAGACTAAAAACATATTTAAACATTTTCATAATTATAAAAATTGATGTGAAAGGGACCATGCATTTAAGGTTTAATAAATTTTTAACCAACTCAGCGCTGTAAAGATATGCTGCAAAATACATGACCACATATAGTTTTCTATTTCCAATATAGTTAAACCCAAAGGAAATGTTTACTCTGCTTTACCATTTACAATTAAATACAATAGCTTTTGTGACAAGAATACCAATCTTGAGTCTCACTAAAGAAAGTATTACCGGTGTATCTTACTAGCTAGCAATGCTTTTCCTGTTCCACGATAAGTAGGTTGTGTCCCCGTAGGGTCTGCCAAAGAAAAAACATAAAAAGGTAAACAGCATCCAAGCTCAACAATTGTTAGGGAGAATAAATTTCAAAAGACAGAAGAATGAAAAGAACATGCATTCTTCGCAAATTATCATTATTGGGAATTCTTCATGAGCATGATCTCACATTCTCATTATTTTTCTTTTTTTTTTTGGGTAACACTCATTATTTTTTCTTCTATGTCATAAATTTTTACATTTTCAGTTTCATATAATTTCATGACTAAACATACAGTTCTAATTTACAATTACAATAACTAGTATAGATATGCCGCTGGTATCCATGCCTGTTTTGTCCTGAACTCTTGGATGATTCATATTCATTTCAAAGGCCTCTCTCGCTCCTGCCCCCCAAAAAACCGGATTTAGTCTTTTGATCCACTATCTAAGTATGACATTACCGGTTTAAAAAACCGTTAACAACTTTTACTGTAATTAAAAAACCTTGATTACTTTCAATGATGTGACACTTGTTTACTGATAGTATAAAGATTTTTACTATGACAATAGATAAAATTTAAACACAAAAAAAAATCTTAATAACAAGTTAACAACTCAGCAAAAGTAAAGGAAACAGACAAAAGACAACTGAAACGTTATCATGCAGTAGATTTTAAATGTTAGAGAAACTAAACAATAGCAGGGTTCAGCATCCTCCAGAGAACCGCATGATCAAGTGATCTCAGGTGCACAAAATAATCCAAAAGCAATCAGGCAACTATGGACACTATTGTTACCTAGGATTTCTCACATGAAGCAACAGGAAGATGATGGAGATCAATATGCAAAAGATGCCAACAAATAAATTGGCAACTCCAAGGAAGTCATTCTTTCCACCCAGCCAGCTTGATGTTGACAGAACAAGCTTCTTCTTTCCACCAAAACTGTAAGTGTTATAGTAATTCATTAGCTGGACTCTTATAACATCATCTGCATCCAGATCCTCTTCAATTCTACCATACAACTTTCGAAAGCTAGGGAGAGCAGCAGTCCGCATCCAAACTATGAGATCTTCTTGATCACTAAGCTGAAATATGGGAATCAGAACGTCCAACAGAGAGAAACACGATAACATGATAGAAATCATTAGAATCAGCACACAAGAAAATCTTAATGACGAAATCAGTATGTAAAAAAAAAAATTGATGAGGAGAAGAATTAGATACAAGACATGTTTATTCCCCACGCCACACCCACCCAAACACCAAATTTCAACTTCAATTTAACCTATTATATGCTACTGAATATTAATATTTCACTTTTACATACATTCTCTAATAGTGCGATTCATGTAACACTGTTTACAGGAATACTTGGATCCATGTAACACTGACAAAATATGCAATTCAAAATATTAGTACTTACAGGAACACTTGGATCCAGCTTTCCACCCCCAATCAAGGACCCATTCTGAAAATTAAATGGGTAAACATGCTTCCCAAATTTGTGATTGCGATCACTCTTCCATGCAATGTTCTTCCTATTGACTTTCAAATCTGATGGCCCACGACTGAATTTATATGTATCATTGAACAAACTCCACGCTATCAACCCACAAGGTACAATTGGAAGATCATCAGAGGACTTTATAGGTTTACAAGAACTGGTGTCATTGTATCCAAGTCCATGCAAGAGCTGCTGATCACTTCTACTTTTGACATACCTGGACAAATTTTGAAGGTTTGAATGACCAGCAGAGAAACAAAAGAATGTAGCTGAAAGTAAATCTGGGAACATTCAAGTTATGTTACCAGTGGAAAGGAATGAAGCAAGAATAAAGAAAAACATTAAAACATTTTATTTCATATACTCTAATTAAAGAGACCTTCGCTAGACCTGAAATGCTTTAGATGTAGTACATGATATTAAATCCAAAGACAAATCAATCACATGGGTAGCAATAATTTTTCAAAATTTAACAACAGGAGGGATGACCTGGTTCAACTCAAACAATTGGTGCATAATTAATAGAGATAGAAATTCAAGAAATTCAAACTTGAGGGAAAAAATTCCAGAATTGCTTTAGAGAAATAGTAATTCCAAATACAACCTAAGAAAAAATGAAAATAGAGCAGGTAGATATAATGAAAGTATGAAAACCAATTTGTCTCATAATACGGCAAACAATCAGCTTTTTTCCATTGAATATATTCATAGAAGCACTACCTTGGAATAAATGATTTCAAATATTGAGGCGACCAGTAAATGATATATAGATCACTTGTATATGAACCAAAAAAACAAAAAAAAAAAATAAATGAAAGGAGATTAATGTGAAAGAGACAGGGAAAAACATAAAAAGGCAAAGTTACGCAATGAGTTCCTCAAAATACTAATTTATTTATTTTTCTTAAAGACTTCATCACTGTATTTAAAAAAAGAAAATGAAAAATCCTTACCGTCGGTGGTTCTGGTAATAGTTATCAAGCTGATAATAGATATAAATTGGTGCTCTCATTGGCTTAAGTACCTACAACAAGTTGTAAACACAATCAAGAGAAACTAAAAAAAAATAACTTTATTTATCAGTAGTTCTTTCAACAAAGATACAGCAGTTCAGTAGCCAACCCAAAATTCTTTGTTACGATTAAAATGAGGGAGGAAAAAGCAAGTGAAGAATGTTCTGAAAGTGAAGTAACAGCAGAAAAGCATGTAAGCCATACAGTAAAATGTCCTTTTGAGCAATGACATAAGCCATCACTATCTATTACCATATAAGATTTCCATGATTCATAATACCCACATTGGTAGGTATCCTTTTCTCTTCAAGGGTGGAAGATTCTTAACTTAACAGGCTGTAATAACAAGATGGATGAGGAAAACAGATAACTAGTTCCATTTTCAGTATTGAAGTCTTCTCGACTCAACAACGATCATGCAATGCCACTTCTAAAAGTATGATAAGGGGTGACTATTTGTTCCTTATATTTTTCTGGCAATTTTCACATTTTCTTCTGCTGCATGAAATGCTTATTATAATATAGAAACCAAGTCACAAGAAGCCTATGGTTAAATTAGTATTACTTAATCAGCTTGTCTCCATTGTTTCGTTCTAGATTTTTCCTATCTCTTTTAGGAGGATATCTTATCCTCTGTTCTAGTACTTGTTTCTGTCTTCTCTATTTGCTCTAATAAATATTTTCTTTTTCTTGTAACCAAAAAGAAAAAAAAAAGTCTTTTTCTATCGTAGAAATGTCTGGCAATATTAATTTCCACAACTTAACAGAATTTCAATAGATATTGATTCAGAGACATTTCACAACTCAATTTTAGATAGAAAGGTTTCAGAGGTTTCCATAGTCCAAGTTGTGTATTCAAACCAGAACAGTTGAACAATCCAAAAAATGTACTGTAAATTATTAGGTTGCAATATCACGGACACAAACATGGTAGCTTGTGTTATTTGAATCATTTACTTAAAATTCAATTCATTTCCAATCATCTCATCCCGCCTATTAGGATAAGGCTTGATTGTTGTTATTGTTGCTGTTATTCGTTTCCAAGCAGACAAGCAGTTAAGTTCTCTTCATTCTATTTTCATTCACTTACATTCCAATAAAATAAGGGGAGTGAAAATTATATCCTTCTAATTTTTAATCTACTATCACTGTTTGTTTTTCTTCCCTCCAAACTCCCCTGTCCTTAGGACCATATTATAAACCTTCACCTTATTCTTAATGCAGGTGATACCACGAAAACAAGAGAACTAGTAATCTTACAGAATTTCCTTTTAAGGCGATGTGTTTACATAATAATACCAAAAATAATAACATAAGACATATAGCAAACCTAATTTGGGTCCCCTTTACAAAATTGTTGGATGATGAATTAGTGTATGGTGGATCCTAGACAACAAATCAATTTGGGTCCTATAAAAAATTTCTATATGTTTAGGATAATTATTAATCCTAAAACAAAAATTGATCATCTTGGACTCTAGGTGAAAATCATGCTCGCCTAGCAATGACAAATTCAAGACTTGTGTGCATAAACTGTTAAAAATTAAGAATTGCTTACAGACAGGTTAGCTTGTTTCTATCCAACAGATTCAGATGTGGCTTAGAACCATTTTTTCCTTTCAATATAAATTATTATATTGTTGAAAAAATACGGAATCATATTTGAGAGAAACAAGAGAAAAAAAAAAGCACAACTTGGAGAGCGGATAAGTTTGTTCTGAACAAAAAGAAAAATAAAGAAAATGTGGAAACAAAGTTTCAAAAAAATGTAACAAAGCTTTCCAATCTCTTTTCATATCAAACAGAGAAATTCGCTTGAAAAAACCATAAAGAGGCCAATCTTTTGCTCCTCATACTTTCACTCAGTTTTTAATTTGGTCCCTCTCGTTAAAATTTATGTAATTTAGTACTTCAATTTCATGAAAATTTGTAATTGGTTCCTTACCCCAAGCATATTAACAACTAAGGAGATCCAATAACATTTTGTTGACATATCAAATGGAAATGCATGCGTTATATGATGGAGCAAATATGATTAACTATAATCAGAACATTTTGTTCTTAGACTTTTATCTGGAATTCATGTTAATAATCCTCATAATCTTTTTTTCTTAATTTAGTTATTTTTATCTCTATAAGATTTTGTAACAGTATCTTTCTATCTTACTATCATTAAGTTAGGAAGCTTAATTTGACTAAAATAAAGTCATCATTTGATCATATTCTGGAAATAAATTATTGTAAGCCTTCCATTAAATGCGCAGGGTCCAGGGAGAGTTGGACCCACTATGTGGGCACTAGGCAGCCTTGCATTTGCAACAGGCTGATTCCACAACTCGAACTTGTGACCTCCAGATCACATGGAGACAACTCCAATCGTTGTGCCAAGGCTCCCTTTCCTTGTAAGCCTTTCATTATTGTACTATTTTTATGTAAGTTCCAACTATGAAATGAACCAAAATCTGACTCAATGTGACCAATTTGAGGACATAAACCGTTATTATTGACAAATTCTAATTAACCTTATACATTTCTATTGTAAAATAATCTCATGTAAACTTGAATTATATATGGTGATGGAAAATACTTTTAACAACAAATTTGTCTAAAGAAACACTTGATTGAAAAGTTCGCATGGATCAAATAGAACAGTAGACAAAACCATAGGGACTAAATGTTTGATTTAACTTATAAATATGAGATCCGTCACATGCCATGGGAATTTTTTGTTTTCCATGTCAACAAGATTTTAATAAATCTGTCAACTGCCATTGTGGTAGGGCATTATTTACAAAGTATTATATAATTAAAGGAATCACAAAAATTTTAATTGAAAAAGATTAATTTAAAATTAGGTAAAACTATAAGGATTAAACAATTAATAAAAACATAATTATATTATCAAACATTTAGATCTCATGTATAGAAAATTTATAATGTTAACTATAAAAACTTGTTGAATCAGAATAATGCATAGATTCTGAGAAAGAATAGCCAAAGCATATCAGATAAAAAATGGTAAAATTTCCTCGCAAATATAACCTTCAACTTAAATCTTAAATAAGCATTCAATATTTGGAAATATAAATGAATGAGAGATTTCATAAAATATTGAGCACTAAAAGGTGCATCTGAAGCTTTACCGTATTCCTTCTTGGATCAAACTACAGTGAAATACTTTTATGAAGAAGAAGAAGAATGAGGAATATAAACTCTTACATTTTTCCATCCAGAAAGCAGAGCATAAAATTAAGAAGTTACAATTTTCTAAAAGAGCCATAAGATAACCATTATTTCACCTAAATTTTTTGTCTTGTTAATATTCAATCAATAATAATAATAATAGTAATTAGCAAAGCAACAGAAACAGTTACTAGTGATGTTTGCGAATTCTGCGGCAACTTCCCAAGATGTTAGGAAGAAGCCAACCACTCAATCAAAGGGAGAAGTAAGGAATTAGGTGATACCAAATTATTTTATTGCACATTACTGAACCCTGCAGGTTTCAGAAAGCTCAAACAAAACTGCAGCGATAATCACTGAACAATATAATTAAATGAAAAATGAATTATCACCTTTAAGAATCGTGAACAGTTTTTGGAGATTGAGTCATCTTTGATATATGCAACCTTGTTACTTCTAAATTCTTCTGGTATACAATAAATGTCGTACCTGTCCACAATTTCAACAACCTACAAATCCATAGGTCAAATAAATATTGCAGTAAGCATGAGGATTTTGAAGAGAGAAAGGAAAAACATTCACTGCATAACATTAAAGCAAGTAGAAATGATTTATACACTATTCGAGGCACGAAGTGTAACAAATCCAACAGGAATGAAAATGAAACCCATAATAAGAAATGTAGCAATAACCTGCATAGAACATGATTAAGATTTAGCATGCTCGTTTTATAGAATAATGAATCATCAAATATTCAGGTATTGTCAAAGAACTAACTGTTGCTGGTGTAAGGACAGGTTTACATGCTGGAAGGTTCTGCTGTGTAAACTGATAGAATGCTGCAAAACCACCACAATGACATTCAGTATAAGTTTCTTTAAGAAAAGAAATAAGGTAAAAAAAGAAGAAGAAATAAAACAGAGTTCAATACAAAGAGACTTGTATAAAGAAGAAACATATGCAATAAAATTTCAATCTATTGGACAATTCTGACTTACTTTCTAGTCTAAGAAAAGGCCAAATACTATAACAAGTTTGATTTTTTCCAATACAAAGTCAATTTTCTATTAGAAGAGAAAAAACGTATAAAACTCATTGAAATAGGGTGCACTATCGGATCCTAATATATTGCACCTAACCAAGTACTCTCAGTAAGATCAGCTTTTAGAAAGGAGGTTCCAAAACATCTGTTGCGCAAATGCCCACCCAATCACCAAACAGTCCATCGAAAATAGACCATCAGTGTGAACCTTTTTGTGCATTTGTAGGGCAAGGGCATCTATAAGCTCCTATTGAAAAGATTTATGGAGAGTCTCCAGACTGACACACCCTACATTTTCTCTCTTTTTTCCTTTTCACCTTTTCACCATCTTAATTTTGTTATACTCTGATTTGTTTTTCAGCGTAAACCATTTAGTGCAAAGTGATAATGATGCACTTTCCAAACCACAGAAAAATGAATTGAAGAGAAATGATCAGAGATATCTTAATGAATTACAGTCTTCAGATGAGTTTCCAAAAAGAATTATCATGTGAAGTAGAAAGGAACTTCTAATATTATGAATCCATCAGTCTTTGAAACAAAATAAGACTGTTCATTTGATGATTTAAAAAAAATAAAATAAAGTTCAAAGCTTTTCGCAAAATGATTGCCCAATTGTTCATGTATTAGGCCATAATAATGTGATAATGTAAAAGATCAGAAGTTAGGTTGCAGCATGTGCTGAACCATAAATATGAAATTTTTGAAGTACATAAATAAATGACAACAGGAGGGGAGCCTTAGCACAACGGTTGGAGTTGTTGCCATGTGACCTGGATGTCATTGGTTCAAATCGTGGAATCGGCCTCTTGCAAATACAACTATACAAGGTAAGGCTGCCTACTATAAACCAACAGAGTAAGTCCGACCTTTCCCTGGACCCCATGCATAGCGGGAGTTTTATAGCACTACGATGCCCTTTTTTTATAAATAAATAAATGGATACAATACAATTTTTTAGAAGTAAATAAATATAAACAATTATTCTTCCACATCTCTTACAACTATATGTTTGCAACAATGCCAAGGCTTAAGCAGAATACTCAAAACTTAGGCAACTGACTATAGAGAACATCTAAATACAAAATTCTCCATCCTTCTTTGCAACTTATGAAAACCAATGTCTATCTTGTGATAACTGATACTAGTTGAAATAGTTTACAATTTTATTCTTGTATCTTGATTATAGATGAGGCAAAAAAAGAAAGAAAAGGTCCACGGCATCCAATTCATATAAGGAACCTCCTATAATCTGAACTCTCAAGACGCTGCCCTGTTAAGTTTCCAGTCTACTACAGTTCATATGAAAAAAAAAAAAAAGCAGAACCCAAACTCTTTGCATCCTAAACCAACAGAAATAGTTGAAAACCTGCCAAGAGAGATAGGAAAACACACCGCTATGTCGTGTCAAGCGTCCTGGAATTGCCTGCACTCCTGTGCTAACTGTTGAGGAACTCCCTCCATCGAGATCCATTATCACAGCTCCCCAAGTTTCAGAGACGTCACTCCACAAACGAACTATCCAATTTGCACCAGCACTTGCATTTGCCCAACACTGCATTACAGGTCAAAGAGTTATCTATCAATTCCTATTCCCATTTTAGTTAGCTTGCGCCAGAACTTACATTCAGTAATTGAAAAGCAGTAAAATAATACAAGTTAATCTTTAATACTATCTTAATTCCAATTTGTCTGCTTTTTTAGGTTAGACAAAAAAAAGGGTAACAATAACCCCAACCCAATAAAAATAAAAAATTGCAAGATTAGAAACCCAAAATCTGCATTCTATTCTCTTTCCTAAATGCTTATAAACAACAGGGGGAAATCCCTATATACTTCATTTGCAATAGCAATAATATCAACAAGCCAAAGCGAATTTCAATAACTGTTCAATACTAAGTTCATGGAAGAGAAAGCAAAGAAAACAAAATTAGACAAACTCAAACTGCTGATTATATACTTAAGAAGGAAAGATAACATCACAAGAACAAGTTATTTTCACTCTCAATCATATGCGGGCGTTTGATTGTTATTCATGCATCAATCGAATTGAACCTCTTATAATCATACAGATAACCAATTCAAAAAACACCGTTCTAATTTCTAACTGAACTCAATTAAAAAACTATTATTATTATCCACATTCCACACTAAAAATATTAATTAAAAGAAAAAAAAACAATATGATATCCCACAATAACATTACCAGGAAAATCTCAATTCAAATCTCAACCCAGAACAACGCATTACCTGGAGATTTGTGTAGATCCCAGAGTCAACAAAACAGAAATTGGAGAGAATGCAATGGAATTTGAAGATAGAGATTCGAAGACGGAAGAATTGGGTTATCGAGAAACAGATGAAAGTGAGGAATCTATGAGTATAAGCACTATATTCTTCGCTTACAGAGAGGGAAGAGATCGCCACGCCACAGAGAGAAGAGAATAAAGAAAAGAAAACTCAGCTGGTTGGCGCGTCGGACTCGACTTGGGGAGAAGCTTTTGTCGTTTTATGGTTTCATTTTGTTTTCATCAAAATCCACTTGTAAGAATTACTGTTACGATTGTAAGAATTGTTAGTTTATCCAAATCAACTTTTAATTTAAGATCTAGCATGTGAGTTATGTGTGTTGTGTCACGATTATTTTTCATTTTGATTATTAAATTTAATTATCTTAATGTTTCTTTAATTATTTTAATCCATAACTGTGATTTGTTTCTTTTTTTGGGGGGTGGCTTTACCAATTGTTGGTTAGAGTATAGGGTCATTGTTGAAATAGGGTAATGGGTATATGTAGCAGGCTGAATTTGGTTGCTCTAAAGTTTTAAAATGAACCATATGAGACAGTTAATGATCAAATAGTCCAAATTCATTAAACTATATTTGCTTTTAATATTTTATCTACAATAAGGTTACTTATCAGGGTTAAAAACTTAAATCCCTTTTCACTTTAAAAATAACTACAAAGGATCATGATCCGTATCGGATCATTGTTAATACCATTTTCACTTTACTTTAAATGGGTATGTTACATGATTTTTTGGGTCGGGTTAAGTGTTGTTGAAAGGTGATTGTCTGGGGTTCATTGGTTGCATGATTTATGGGTTTTGGTGTGGCTTCATATTTGGTCCCGTCGGTTGTGGTCTATGTGGTTGTGTTTATTTTGTGGTCTTGTAATGTATATTGTTTGGCATGCATATTATTTGGTCTATGTGTTTGTTATTTGATATTGGCCTTGTATTGATTACATATGTAAATGTAATTCTGTGTAGACATAATTGGGTACTTTCAACTTCATCATAGCAGTAATTTTGGGGGCATATGTCTCATAGCACCCCTAGAATTTATGTTGGGGGTATGGTAGATATTATGTGGTATGGGGACTTTGATTTGTTAGGATTCTTTGATGTGTAGGGTATAGTTATTAACTTGGGATACTTGGAGACATCCTTAATTTGTTACAAAGTTCTTGATCTCTCTTTAAATGAGGGGATAGTGATGATAAAAGATGACAAGAATGTTTTGAATATTATTGTTGTATATGCTTCTAGTGGTAGTCATGAGGATTAAGTATTATATGTAAAAAGTGGCATAATCCAATTTATTTTCTTATCCAACCAGGGATGAAGTAGAGCAGGGTCATGATTTAATTGAAGTTTCTAACCTATTGTAGTGAAGGAGATAAATGGCTTAGGTGATGACATTGAAGGATATGGTGATGAGAATGAAGGTGTAGTGGATGTCAATAAGGGTGAAGGTGCAGAGAATGATGTTCCGGGTGTTGAGAACCTTGTTGAGAGTGTTGAAAATTATGTTTAGGGTGCTGATGACTCTGTTGAGGGTATTGAGAGTGATGTTGTGAGTGCTGAGAATAATGATTTTGAGGGTTATTGTAAGAGGAATGAAGTTGATGATATTTGATACTAGGGAGGAAAGTTCAGATGCACTATCCAAGTCTGTAAATAGAAAAAAGAAAACAAAGACATGTGGCCACATGCACCATCCATATGCTATGGATCCAGGCCAGCTAAAGGGCAACGCTAAAGTAGGAACGGATGTAGAACAATTCTTACGGAGGGGTCAAAAGTCATTATTATATTATCATGTATATATCAAAGGCATATTATATATTAATAAATAATTTTGAGATAGTAATATTTATATTTTACATTTTAATTCTAACTACTTTGTTCTTTTTGATAGGTATAGCAAATATTTTTTTTTTTTATGATAGATTCTTAATTTTAACGAGTGTTATATTTAATAAGTATAATTTTATTTTAAAATTAATCTAATTATGTAAATTTAATTTATTCAGACAGCATTATATTACATTTATTAAAATAGTTATGACATGAAAAATATTTTTTTTTTAATTTTCTTATAGAAACCTTTATAAAAAGAGTGAAGAAAGAGAATAAAGAAACAAATATTAAATATTAAAAGTATCACATTAGTGGTATCCTTTACATCAAGGGTAGCTTATTGGAAAAACAAAATTATTTTACATAAATATTTAAAAAAGAAGAAGAGAGCAAAATTAAAAATGGGAGGAGTTAGTAAATGTATTATATACGGGTTAAAAAATGGTAAAAAAAATAATAAAAATTATGACATCAAAATATATATATATATATATGTTGAAATAGAGAAAGGAAGAGAGCTTATATGATAAACCGCGTGTTTTAACTACACAACGGAGGACCGAATATATATACTGATAAGTAATAACTAATTACACAATTTACATGATGTGAGACTAATGGTTGTCTACTAATTACACCTAATTACATATGTTGCACAACAGCTTTCAACACTCCTCCTAATGGAGATATAAGTCATATGTACCATTAAAGCTTATTACAAATATAGTTTATTCGAGGTCCTCTCAAAGACAGTGAAAACATCGGCAGGTTGATCATTTGAATTCCTAATGGTGATGTCTCCAGACAAGATCTTTTCTATGATAAAGTGACAATCTATCTCGATGTGTTTGGTCCTCTCATGAAATCTTGGATTGGTGCGATATGCAATTATTGTTTGATTATCACAAATAAGAGTCATTTGCATAACGTTTCCAATGAAGCTCTTTAAGAAAAGCGTTTTAACCAAATGAGCTCACAAGTCTGAGGCCATGGCTCGATATTCTGTTTCGGCACTTGATCTTGCAACCACATTTTGTTTCTTACTTTTCCAGGAAATCAAATTACCCCCAATGGATACACAATAACCAGAAGTAGATCTCCTATCAATAGGAGAACTTGCCCAATCAGCATCTGAGTATCCTACAATCTGAGTGTGTCCTTTGTCTTCATAGACAAGACCTTTTCCTGGAGCTCCCTTAATATATATAAGAATACGAATCACTGCATCCCAATGCCCTTCACAAGGTGACTTTAGAAATTGGCTCACTACACTCACTGCAAAGGAGATATCTGGACGGGTAACAGTAAGATAGTTAAGTTTTCCAACCAATCGTCTATATCTTCCTTGATCTGAAAGTGGCTCCCCCTGATCTGGTAAAAGTCTAACATTAGGATCCATAGGGGTGTCAAAGGCTTTGCATTCAATAGTCCTGTTTCCTCAAGAATGTCCATAGCATACTTCCTTTGTGAGATTACTATGCCATCCTTGGATTGTGCCACTTTCAATTCCCAAGAAATAACGAAGTTTGCCAAGATCTTTGGTCGAAAGTGATGACAGAGATTTTGTTTTATGCACGAGTTATGCCTTGGTGATCTTGAAACGGCTAGGTGATAACAATATCGTATCTACATATACAATCAAATAGATACAACTTTGGAATTTGTATGGCGATAGAAGGCAGTGGTCGGCCTCACTACGAGTCATACCAAACCATCGCACAATCCAGATTGAATCGACAAACCAAGCCATTGGAGATTGTTTGAGACCATACAATGACTTGTGTAGACGACACACAAGGCTAGAAGACTTGTCGAGCAACAAACCCCGGTGGTTGCTCCATGTAAGGCTTCTTCTTCCAGATCACCATGAAGAAAAGCATTCTTGATATCCAGCTGATGAAGGGACCAATGGCGAATAGCGGCCATAGACAAAAAAAGGCGAACAGAAGCCATCTTCGCCACTGGGGAGAAAGTGTCGCCATAATCCAAACCAAATATTTGGGTATACCCCTTTGCCACCAAACGAGCCTTTAGGCGATCAAGAGTGCCATTAGGGTCAACCTTGACCGTATAAATCCACCGGCAACCAACAACAGATTTCCCAGGAGGAAGAGTAACAAGTTCCCAAGTACCAACCCAAGTGCACACATTTCATCAATCATTGCTTGTCGCCATCCAGGATGAGATAAAGCTTCACCTAGAGATTTAGGAATAGACACAGAAGACTAGGTGGAAAGACAAGCATAATGCAATAAAGAAAGGCGATGGTAACCGAGATTAACATAGTGAGGAGAAGGGTTACGGGTAGATCTAATACCTTTTCGAAGAACAATGGGAAGGTCTCATATAGGGGCGGTGCGAGCGGTAAAGGAGGTGGTGCTTGGGATGAGAGTCCAAAGGAAAAACAATTTCTACAACCTCGATGATGGTGGTGGTAGTGGTGGTGGTTGTGGCCGACGATGATAAACCTGGAGAGGGCCAGTAGTAAGGACCGGGGCATCAATAGGAGAAGGTGGTGATAGAGCAGGGGCAACAGGGACAAGAGGAGGAATGGTAGGGAGGACCTCAGTGATGGGTGGAAGAGGCAGGTCAGGAGACTCAAAGAAAGGAACAGACTCGAAGAATGTGACATCAGCAGAGACTAGATAACGCTTAAGAGTGGGTGAAAAATACCGATAACCCTTTTGAGACCGATGGTAACCAAGAAAAACACATTTGATAAAGCGAGCAGACAGTTTGTCAAGACCGGGAGTGATATCATGGACAAAAGATGTCGACCCAAAGACACGAGGTGGAAGAGAGTGGAGGGGTTGGTGAGAGAACAAAACAGAATGGGGAACCCGGTTATCAAGAATAGAAGAGGGCATACGATTAATCAAAAAGCAAGCAGTGAGAACCGCATCGCCCCAAAAACGAAAGGGAACATGACCATGATATAAAAGGGTTCGAGTTGTTTCAATAAGATGTCTATTTTTACGCTCAGCAACCCCATTTTGTTGAGGGGTATAGGGACAAGATGTTTGGTGAAGAATGTCATTAGATGCCATAAAAGTTTGAAAATTGTGAGACAAAAATTCACGGGCATTGTCACTACGCAATATACGAATCGGAACACCAAACTGAGTTTTGATTTCATTATAAAATGTTTGAAAAATTGAAAACAACTCTGATATGTGTTTCATTAAAAATAACCAAGTACACCGAGAATAATCATCAATGAAAGTAACAAAGTATTTTGACCCAAAAGTAGACTCAATACGACTAGGACCCCAAATATCAGAATGCACTAAAGCAAAAGGAGACGCAGCTCGACGACACACTCTATCGGGAAACGAACTACGGGTGTATTTTCCAAGTTGACACGACTCACAAGGTAAAGTAGATAACTTAGAAAAGGTAGGCACCATTTGCTATAGCTTGGCAAGACTAGGGTATAACTGAGCATGGATGGTGAGAGGGAATCGGTAACAGCACACACGAGAGGTGGTAGAGAGCTGGTAAAGGCCATTAGACTCACATCTGGCGCCAATCATCCGTCCTGAACTTCGGTCCTGCAAAATGATAGAGTCTTTAGTAAAACTAATGCGACAATCTAAAGAACAGGTCAAACGACTAATAGAAAGTAAATTAAAAGGACAACCAGGAACATAAAGAACAGAATCAACAGAGAGAAGGGAGGAGATGGATAGTACCAATCCCTTCGGGTTGTGTTTGGGAACCATTTGCTAAAGTAATTATAGGTAAATAGCCAGAGTTAGAAAATTTAGAGAAAAGACGTTTATTACCAGAGATATGGTCAGATGCACCAGAGTCAAGTACCCAAGGACCTAAAGGTGGAGATTGAGATAGATAAGCAAATGCATTACTAGTGTGCTTAACAGATGCAGTAGAGTTAGAAGCCTGTTGTTGCTCAAACCATTTCAGAAAATCTGCATAGGCTGCCGGAGATAGAGTCGGTGGAGCAGAGGACTCAGGTAAATCAGGTACAGTGGCCTGGGCAATATTGGCAGCCCGTGGAGGACGGCCATTTTTGGTCCAACAACGATCCTCAGTATGACCCAACCTGTTACAGAATGTACACTTCGGACGAGGCCTACCCGAGGTGCCAGGGCGAGAACGACCTTGATTGGAACTTTGGGAGACGAGGGCAGAAGTATCAACTGGAGCCAGAGCTAGGACAGAACCAGAGGGTTGCTTCGCGGGGACCTGAAGCAAAGAAGACCAAGCTGAGGAGAGAGTGGGAACTGTAGGCGAACCCAAAATCGATCACGATTAGCGTAATATTAGGAGATAACCCATACAAGGCCATGAGCATGAAAAGGTGCTACGTTGCTCGAGTTCTTGGCGGGGAGGTGTAGCAGTGGGGTAGCAACTCATTGAAATCATGCGAGCACCATGAACCTTACCCAAGTAAGCAGACGTAGGTCCATCAAACCGACGAGGAGCAATAATACTCATGAGGTTGAATGACGGACCCATATAATCATTGAGTGTCATTAGTGTAAAGAACCTTGGCTTGTTCCCAAATAGAAGCACAAGTGGTCATGCGCACGGAAGATCTCGCTTGAGAGAAGAGTGAATGGTGGACTTGATTACAACGCATAACCGTTTATCAATTTTCTTCCATAGGGGTTGTTCCTCGCGGGTATAGAGTTAAGAGCGGTGGTGAGGTGGTCTTCATACCCTTGACTTTCAAGCCACAACTTGATGTCCGAAGCCCAAGTATCATAATCTTTGCCATCTAATTTATCGGCAGAGAGCGGGGTATGGAGGTAACTTGTGAAAATAGGGGCTCAACCTGGGATGATCTTTAGAGCCATCCGGAGAGGTAGAACTTGCCATAGGTCGAATATTAGGGGCAAAAATGGAAAACACAAGATACCCGAAAAATCCCACGCAAGGAAACAAGGATACGAGGGCGGATCGGAACAGGAGGCCAAGACAAGTCGACGAGGTGAAGCGGCGGCCGGAGAGGCGGCCGGACGTGCCGTCACTACAGCAGTAAAACAAGTAGCAAAAACCTTCGGACGATGGCTGGGCGGCTGCGGAGACGGGCGGCACGTGGGGGCGCGTGATAGCGGCGCTGAGGCTGAGCTTCGGGGGTCTGGTCGGTCGGAGGGAGGCGGTTCCAGCGGTGACGTCGGCGGCCGGAAAGGAGGCGGCAGACGACGGCGGACGGCCAAAGGAGGCAAACAGGGAGAAAACATGTTAGAAAGACGTCACAAGCAAAAAAGGTCGAAGCAAACCGGAAGGAAAACGGTTATGGAAAAATTTTCAGAGGGCGTGGACCCAATGAAGGTATGCGCGATTCTAGGGTTGCCTCTCTTTAGGCTCTATATATATATATAAAGTCATTAATTATTAAATATATATCAAGTATAACTCTTTTATTTTTATCATTTTTATCTTCTAATAAATTAGAGTATTAATACTTTAAAAGAAATTTAACATAATGGGGGGTCATGGCCCATACATGTCTCCCTTTGAATTTGTGGTTGCACTAAAGGGCAATGCTTTGATAAATTTTTTATCTTAGGTCTCAATTTATTTTAGGCATCATAATTTTTTAATACTATATTAATATTTTAAAAAATATATATATTTTTTAATGATAATGTTGATATCTAATTTTGTCCATAAAATTTTTATTGCTTGATCAGTGATTAATATTTTGGTGAAAAGATACTTAATTGCAATGTTTTGATCACACCATTTTCTTTTTTAAATTTTGTTTACTTCTATCTTACTTTTTCTTATTTGTGCAAAATTAAAAAAATTATTTTACAGCTTGCTTATTACTTTATGTCACACACTCCCTTTCACTCAGACACATTTTTCACTCCTCACTCACGTAACCTCTTGGTACATTTCACTCAACACTCAATCTCCTCACTTCACTCCACACAAGCTACTCACTGCACACACGCTACCCGTCTACACAATTTTATCACTGCACACACGCAACTCACCGAGGAGATTCACTCAGCACAAAAGCCTTTTTTGAACAGAAAGAGGGGCAGGTTCGGGGGGAATGAGGGGTGTTTTGATTTTTTCCAGAGGGAGCATTTTGGATGGCAGAGGATTTCTTGAACAGAGACCAACCAAACAACTCTTCCCATTGTCCACTATTCATCATCTTCTTCAGCTTCCCATTTTTACTATTCATCATCTTCCTCCACCTCCTATAAGCCACCACACACAACCTTCACTCACATTCACCACCTCCATCTTCCATCTTCACCATCTCCACCCACCATTCTCATCTTCACCATCTCCACCCACCATTCTCATCTTCACCAATAACCATCAACAACCATAAACCAACAAAAGAAAAAAAAGCCGGTAGTTGCTCCCTCGCCCACACCGCCGTCGAGCCCCACTTGGGCCAAATCATCGCGCAGCAGCACCAGCCCATCTGCGACGCTGCACCCCCCGGAACCCGCAAATCTGCACCGAACCGGAGCCAACCCTAAACGCCAGTTCCACACTCACCCATCCACACGAACCCCAAGCTCCGAGCTTTGTCCTCACCGCCGCAAGCTCCCTAGCCTTCGTCGAGTTTCGGCGTCGTTGCAAGCAGTCGAACGACGACCCGTGAACCGTACCACACTAGGACCCTGTCGCTGCTGTCGGCACGACCCGACTAGCCGCACACTGGCGCCACCCAAGCCATTCCTGACCGGACTTGCGGACCCGTTGAACCAGCACTGATACCTGCCAGATCTGATTCTGCCTTGCCGTTAAACCAAGCCGCTCAGCTCCCTCGCACTAGATCTCTGGACCAGCGCGTTGTTGGTGTATGCCCTAGTGGCCAATACATTTTGTTTGTATTTACATACATTATATTATGTTATTTTATATGAGGCATTTCATTTATTGTGTTCTTTTTAGTAGACATAATAAAGTCCTTAGAATAGTAAGTTTGATACCATAGGACATCAAGTGGATGACTTGATCGTGAGATCCTATTGGATAAAATACTATTCTTAAATGTCCCTAGTCAAGTATTATTGTTAATTAGGACAATAATAATGCATTGAGACTAGTATGTGCGTAGACTGATGACCACATCTCACGGGTCATGGATATGAGATATCAAGTCTACACATGGATACATATTAGAGTAATGATGTATTGGACAGACCCGCCATGAGAACGCTACGTGGATCGTTACGTGAGTGTCATAAGCGATTCTCATAGTGATAGTGGTGTATGTGGTCCTTTGACTTGAAATCACTACGATTCCTACATGAGGAGTTGTGTGTTTTAATGCCATCAAACGTCATCTGTAACAAGATGATTATAAAGTTGGTTATTAGACATACCGCGATACATGTGGAGGGATGTGAGTGACCTAGATGGGATTTGTCCTTCCTACATACAGAGTGATATCTTCGGGCCCCCTCGATTGAGTGAGACTACGAAATGCATGGCCATGCTCAAATGAGTCAATATGAGATATTGATCTCATTCGTTATTACTATGTCTGTTTCGGGAATAGAAACCAAAGATTGAACTAAACAAGGGTGACACATTCCATGCCTTGTGTTCAATCTGGATATCTGGACAAAGGGACTAAACTACACGAAAACATTGGTCACGGATAGGTTATGTCAAATCACTGACATTCTCATTACTTGGGTAGCAGTGATATGTTGCTAGATACCGCTCACTGTTTGTAATATTAAAATGAGATTTTAATATTACTACCAACGTCATGAGAACCTGCAGGGTCGCACACTTAGAACAGACTAAATTGGAGTAATTAGAATCCAAGTTGGACTCGGATTCAATTGTGGGCCTAACTCATGACAGATGAGTTTAGGGTTGCACCACTTACCTTTCTACTGCTCACACTCACTTAAGGCAGCCACTGTTATAAATAATACTACTAAGGGGGCTGCTACTAGGTTACATCATAACCCTAGCCGCACCTACAGAAAAGTGAGTGAGAGATAGTGAGGTTTTCTTCTCCTCTCTTCGCAGCTAGCACTACGAAACAGAGGCGTGACTCCTTTTGCAAGTATATTCGTGTGGATACCGCAGAGACATCGTCACTATTACGGTGTTGGTGATTCACCTCGCTTGTGATTATCACGTTTCAAGAGGTAAATTTAAAAAAACTCGGATTATGGACTTTTTCGCATGGATCCTGTGAGGGAGTTCTATTATTCCGCTGCGAGACTTTTGATCCGCAATTCCCAACACGCGTCGCCGCCGACGCCACCAACGTCCGACCACGACGCTGACCACCCCACCGCCAGATCTGCACGATCCCAGCACCACGCCGCACGGTCGTACCCCGCGAATCGCAAGCCACCAGTCGCGATGCCCTGCGAACCGCACGCCGCCAGTCGCGACGCCCCCTCGAACTGGAAGTCCAGCCGCGCCACCGCGAGTCCGCCGCCTCTGCCGATGCTCCATCAGCCAAGCCCCAATGTAACTCTTTCCCTCTGTTTTGTTTCCTGAGTTTAAAGTCTAAGAATACTTACATAATTGACTTGTTGAAAATAAAAGCATAAGTTCTGCTTTAAAAAAACTGGTCCTGATGTCTTTTTTTTTTTGGGCTTTTTCTTTTAGTTTAGCTGGGTTGGGTTTTATTTTATCTTCTAGAAGTTTTATAATTTGGGTTAGTTATAGTTCATATATATAAAGCTTTCAAAATTACAAAAAGAAAGTTAGAAATGAAAAATATTTAAAAATGAAAAAAGGTAAAAACAAAATACAAAAAAAATGAAAAAAAAGTAAAAATAGAATAAAAAAACGAAAATACAAAAAAATATAAAGAAAAAAATTTTAAATCAATGTAACGACCAATGATGATGATTGAATAGCGAGATGTTATCTTCATTTATGTCGTTTGATCATAAAAGTTTATTGAATAATTTTTTAGTCTTAACTTGAAACTGTGCAAAATTGGTTTTATTTTCAAATAAAATCCATTTTCAAGAATCTTTTCTTAATTAAAATCAACCAACTCACAATCATTTTCTATAGAACTACGTGACTTTGAGTTCCTCATTGCACCCGAGGATACGTAGGAGCATAATCCTTATTCTGTCAAGCCAAAAAATAAATTTTCATAATTTAGTTGTTTCTTTTTATTTTTTTTAAAAAGGGGTAAAATAAATACATTTGATATTATTAAAATTTGCACAACTAACTTAAGGTACCGTTCTTGGAATGGGCAGTGTAGGGTGTTAATACCTTCCCTACCTGTAATCGACTTCCAAACCCAAACTCATTTTCTAAAAGACTAGTTTGCCTATTTTAAAGGTTTTTCTAATGTTTTTCCAATTAAAATAAACATTGGTGACGACTCAATTGATTTTCAAAATCCTAACCTTTTTGTCGTCGTCGTTCTTGATTTCGGTTAAATGACAGATAAAGCCAAATTTAAAAGCTCAATCTATTTTGACACTTTTGACTCTAATTAATTTTTTATTATCTACTTTCCCTCTTTTTTAATAATTGATTATTATTCAATAATTATTTCTTATAATTATTATTTTTTCTTCTCATTTTATATTTTTATTATTTATCATTATTTTTACAAATTGTCTTTTATTATACGTCAAATTGTCTTCTCTACTCATAAACAAAAAAAGAAACCAAAATTTATTAAAAATGTTATTACATTTAATAAATAAAAAAAAAACCCCATTTCATTATTTGGCTTTAGGTCCCAACAACCTTAAGCCCATCCCCGCATGGATCAAGGATTTTTTTTTTTAAATAACTAGTGGTATACCCTGCAATGCAAGTTCTATCATTTATCCCTTTCTCCTAATATTTCCCCTTCTTAATATACTTTACAATGACTAAAAGTGGTTTGTATTATAACATCCCTAAAAATAATAATAATAATAATAATAAGTATATAAAAAATAATTATATGAAATATTTAAAAATAATTATAATGTATTAAGCAAAAAATTAAATATTACAGTAATATATTATCTTAAATATCTATTTTATCGTATATATATATAAAGCTAAGCACATTAAAGTGTTCAGAAAAAAAATTTCAAATCTAATTAGGTAAGAGTAACATGTTAAAAGTGATGTAGTGATAACAAATGATGTAATACATTGAGAAACTTAATTATAAGGAAAACAAGTGTCAAAGTTTATATATATATACATATATAAAGCTAAGCACATTAAAGTGCTCAAAAGAAAATTCTTAAATCTGATTAGGTAGGAGCAGCACGTTAAAAGTGATATAGTGATAACAAATGATGTAACACGTTGAGAAGCTCGATTATAGGAGAACAAGTGTCAAAGTTTTAATAGCAATAAGGCAAGATAATCAAACATATGTATTAAAAACATGATGAAGGACCTAAGGTAGGAGATTCTAGAAAATCATATAATGATTACCATGAAATTTTTTTAAAAGGAATTCAGCCTCCTTGTGACACATTGCCTTCCAACATCATCTACTTACCTAAGACAAAACTCATACTATAAATACCACATCCCTTCTTCATTTCCTCGTCAGCAAGAAAACTCTCACAACCTCATTTTTTTTTTGCTATAAATAAAAAATTGCCTTATCCACAATACGTCACTTCTAACTTCTCATTTTCACCTAAATTGCAACCTAACACAACGGTAGGAAGTGTAAAAATCTACTCTCTCTTCTTTATTTCTTTCACTCATATATATCTCTCAGTTCTATTTTTATTTGTATTGATCTTTTTATATTTCTTTTTTTATTTATAATTTTTATTATCTTTATCTCTCTATATTTATCTTCTCTATTTAAAATATTTTTAAATTTAATGAAGTTATATAATTATCATAAATTATTCCTCTTTTATTTTCATTCATCTGAACTTCGAAATAGTAATAGAAATTTATTTAATCTGACGAATTCGCTGCTCATGTACTGACTATAATGATGTTGAAAATGATGTTTAGGGTGCTGAGGACTCTGTTGAGAGTATTGAGAGTGATGTTGTGAGTGCTAAGAACAATGATTTTGAGGGTTATTGTAAGAGGAATGAAGTTGATGATATTTGATACTAGCGAGGAAGGTCCAGATACTATCCAGGTCTGTAAACAGAAAAAAGAAAACAAAGACATGTGGCCACATGCACCATCCACATGCTATGGATCCAGGCCGGGTAAAGGGGGCAATGCTGATAATTTTTTTGTCTTAGGTTCCAACTTATTTTAGGCTCCATAGTTTTTTTTAATATTATATTAGTTATATATTATATTATATATTTTTTAATGATAAAGCCTGATTTAAAGCCCAAAATATTTTGACACTTTTGACTCCACTTAATTTTTTAATTATCTATTTTTCCTCTTTCTTAATAATTAATTATTACTCAATAATTATTTCTTATAATTGTTATTTTTTATTCTCATTTTATATTTTTATTATTTATCATTATTTTTACAAATTGTCTTTTATTAGATGTCAAATAGTCTTCTCTAATCATAAACATAAAGTTAGAAAACCAAATTTTATTAAAAATGTTATTACATTTAATTAAAAAAAAAACCATTTCATTATTTGGCTTTAGGTCCCAAGTCCCAACTATCTTAAGCTGCCCCCGTATGGATCAATGATTTTTTAAAAAAATAACTCGTGGTATACCCTGCAATGCACAAGTTCTATCATTTATCCCTTTCTCCTAATATTTCCCCTTCTTAATATACTTTACAATGACTAAAAAAGGTTTGTGTCATGCCAGATGTTTGCACAGGACCTATGTTTGATGGATCTTCAACTCGAATCTGACTCTAGCGAGAGCATTGCTGAACTAAGGTCATACCAAATGCAACCAACCTATCTAGGTAGCATTCTAAATGACTGTAGGATTCTAGGCTTAAACTTTAGGAATTTTACTTGTACTCATGTGAAGAGAAGTGGGAACAAAGTTGCCCATTGCTTAGCTCACTTAGCATTGAGGTTTTATGATAAAGTGTGTGGGTTGAGGAGCCCCCACGAAATCAGGTCTCTGGTAGACAATGGTGCACTTGATGTTTCTTCCTGATTTAATGATATTTCATTTTCATGTCAGAAAAAAAAAGGTTGGTGTCAAAAGTTAAATTATTAATATAATATCATCAACAATCAATAATTTAAAGTAAAAGTAATGTCAACAAAAATCAACTACTAAGTGGATATTTTTCAAATAAGTGATATTAATTTCCTTGAAAATGAAATTACTTCATTAGTATCATTTTTATGGAACAAAATAGCAACTGGAAACTACTTTTTTGTTATCACACAAAAATAACAATTGTACACGAAACAATCATAAGTCATAGTTGTAAACTTTAATGTGAAATCAATTAGTTGGGCCAATACAATGAAACTTAAAAAAAAAATTGTAGCATTTACTTGTTGTAAAGCATAAATGAAAAGAATAGATTCATAATATAGAATATATAGTGGGTAATACAAAGAGAACAAAAAAAAATTATTCTTTAATAATATACTACATAAATTAGAATACAATGAAATAATTCAAAATAGTGTATATATTTTCAATGAGTAATTCTACACAGTCAAAATTATTTTGCCAGAATTTATCAAAATTCAATAATGATAGTTAGATAAATCAGTCCGATATCATGAATTAGATTCCACCAAAATAAAGTAAAAATTGATGCTAGGTTTCTATATTTAGTAATTATTAATATATAGAGATGAGAAAGTACTCTTTTCAAGTAATAACAATTAAAATGTTAAGAGAAAATTAATATTTAGGACCACTAAGAAATAATATTTAATTTTAAAGACATAAAAAGTTTAAATTATTTAAAAGGATTATCAAAAATATATTTAGAAAAAAGACAATTAGATTTTTATTCAATGGACAAAAATACCTATTCTAGCTCTACACTATGATTGTGTTTGGAATGAATAAAAATGAGAAATGATTTGATTTGATTTGAATTGAATTGATTTGATTTAATTTAAAAATCAAATTTTGTATTTAGAACTTTTTTAAAAAATAAGATTTGAATTGATTTAGAAATTAAATTTTGTATTTGAAATTCATTAAAATGAGAATTGATTTGATTTAATTTTATTATTTTACATTTTAACATTTATGAAAAATTGTTAGAGGTAGTTATTAAGGATAAAATAGTCTATTTATTTTAGAATTTCTAGAATTGATAGTATATCAAACTTGATAAAATTTTAAAACAAAAAGAATAAAATTCATGAGATTTTAAAAAATTAAATCATTTCTTATTTTTAAACATTCTAAATACAAAATTTAATTTAATTTATAAATCAGATCATTTCTTATTTTTTTTACATTTTAAACACACTTTATGAGAATTTCTTGCGTGAGTTGGGTCTTTGGCATGTGTAATATAGTGAGAGAATGTATCAGCTCCTCCCGTTTCATAGGAGGCTCTTAAAATCTTACCTCATGAATATTTTTGTTATGACCTAGGCAAATGAGAGAATGATAGGTGTTCCTTTTTATCCCTTTCTCTAACTTCCCAAAGAATCTTCTAACTACTGGGCTTTATGATTGGTTTATGTTGATCCCCTGCTCCAGATGGGTATTATCCAAATCATAAGTCTCCAAGCCCATATATTGTGTAAATACCCATATAAAGAAATTCGTGAATGGTATTATTTGTTAATTTGTGGTTGTGTTCTTACTAACTGATTAATATTTGTGAATAAAGTAATATATTAAATAAATAAAATTAAGAAGAAATTTATGAATCGCTCTTACTTTTTGTTGAGTTCGTTTTCAATAAATGACTAATAATTATAAATAAAATTTTATATTAGATTTTTGAAGTTAACAAAAAATTTGTGAATAGTTATTGTTTGTTATTGAATTATCATTTATTTTACTGAATAATTAATAAAAATAAATAATGTTCTATTTGTTAAAAAACATGAAATGATAAAGAAATTTATGAATTATTATTATTTTTTGTTGAATGGTTATTTATACTTAAAGACTCTATCTCTAGTAAAGGAATCATGGTCCTGAAATGTACTTGAAACTGTCATACTGATAAGCTTTTTTCCCCCTTGAATAATTCATTGCTGCTAGAATTACCGTTATAAGCGATCAATCATTAATAAGTGCTGGAGGGATTGACTCATCTAGGGATGGTAAGAAATTGAATATGTTACTTTCAAGGTTCCGCTTTAAAACGCTCCACTGATATGAAATTTGTCATCATAATGAAATCAGTGGTGGAGATTTCTATAGTGCTCATTTTCAAGGAGTGAGTGTTGATGCTCACAAAAGGAGATATCATTGATTTAGTAATGATAAAATGAACGGGTGGGATTTCTAACGTGGAACTGTTAGAGATGATAATTTTAAATTATCATAATTTATGTGAATTGCAAAGTTAGTTCCTTGATGAAAAGTAATTGCAAGGCACCCAGTTCAAATGATTTTTATAATTTTAAGAAAAATGTAACTTCAAATGTGAGGGCTGGAAATAATAATGCTCGAGCACCTTAAACTTTGGTTCCTCCTTCACATAAAAAGGCATGAAACCTTTTGGACTATTGTAACCATTGCAGGACACACTATGAATATCTCAGGATTTGTTTGAATCGTACCCTTTTATGTTCTAACTGTAATGAAGCTTTTGTGGCTGTAGAGAGGGGTCCACCTGCCATCGTTTTTAAGTCACCAAATGTGGTCTTCTCCTCAACAGCACCAGAATTCTCGACATCATGCTAGAAGTAACACAAATTTCCAATGGAGTTTGTTCCGTACTCTATCTAAGGAGTGGTAGTCAAAGAGTCTTAGATCGATCATCTGGCAATTTATCGATTAAAGAGGTGAAATGTCTGCAAAGGTATTTTGATCGATCACTCTTAGAGTCAAAACAGTGATCAATGCATAGGTAAATAAAAGTGAACATGTCTGACCTAAGTTGCCAAACCGATTTATATAGAGATATAGAAGACTGACTCTCTAAATATCTTCTGTTCAGATCATTTAGGATTATGAACGTTATGTCTAATCATTATGGTGCAAAGACGTTATGTTTGGTCATTATGGCGCAAAAACGTTATGTTTGTTGGTTGGTCGTATTAAGCGCGTGTTTGTCGACCTGTTACCCATTCGGGTGTAGGCCGATCAGATCTTGTAGACAAGACATAAGTTTGGACTTTCATGGACTTGGCGTTCCTAAATGGACCGAGCTTATAAATGGTCAAATGTCAATTGGGTCAAGATGATCCACAACCCTCCAGTTTGGTCATCTATAAAGACGAGTCGAGCTTGTAATAGTAATATAGATTTATCTAAGCCTATGAGTCAGGATGGTTCATAACCCTCCAACTTGGTCATCTGTGAAGATGTGTCGAGCTTGTAATAGTAATGTAGACTTATCTAAGCTTGTAAGTCTGGACGGTTCACAACCCCTCAGCATGAACAATCACAAGGTGAATGGCCGAGCTTTTTCAAGCTCTTCATAATTTTTAAGTTTCGTCCTTGCGTAACCTTCTGAGGTTATATTGGCCTCTAATATGAGGTTTTTTTGCCTTTAATCTGAGGTCTTTTGTCTTTAATTTAAGGTCTTTTGCCTTTTCCAAGCTAGGCCATTCTTGGAGGGGCATCATGGATTGACCATGACCTAAGACTTTCCCAAGCCGAGTCGGTCCTCAACAAGCTAAGTTTTTGAATCTTGATGGAATGTTTGATGATTGGCTGGGATAGCTTGGTCCTTTAAAAGAAGTAGTTGATGGTCGGATTGTTGATGCTTTGATTTAATTTTTGCTTGCTCCTCGGATTGTATACTTCTTATTTGTATTCAGTTTGAATGTGATTTCAGTTGACTTGATGTTTAGTAATATTTTTAAATGTTTTTATACTTTGAATGTCTTCTTCGGAGATCCTCGGTTTTGATTTGATCTGATCTCGAGTTTCATCGAGCCAAATTGTCTTCAATGGCATCATGACATAACCATGACCTCAGAATTTACCGAGCTTAGCCATCTTCACTGGCATCATGGCGTAACCATGACCTCGAAATTTACCAAACTTGGCCGTCTTAAATGGTGTCATGGCGTAACCACAACCTTGGAATTTACCAAGATTGGTCATCTTCAATGGCATCATGGCGTAACCACAACCTCAGAATTTACCGAGCTTGGCATTCTGGTGTCGTGGTGTAACCACAACCTCAAAATTTACCGAGCTTGGTCGTCTTTAATGGAATCATGACATAACCATGACCTGAGAATTACTGAGCTTGGACGTCTTCAATGCATCATGGTGTAACCATGACCTCGGAATTACTGATCCATGAGTGGTTTTCTTCCCAAAGAATGTGGAAGAAAGGCCCTAGTTGACTAGATTCTTAAGAAGATATTAATTAAGAAGATGTTACTTGTCATGAGCATTATATAAAATAAATAAGTAAATAAATTGTGACAGTATGATATTAACCAATTAAATATCAATTAATCTTAAATCAATGTGCAACCAACAACATGTCAAGCAATCAATCAATAGCCCATTAATTCCATAATATCATGAAATGACAATAATGCATATCAATATCATTTAATATCATGTCATACACATTCCTTAATCAAAAGACAATAATATATAAAATAATAGCCCTCAATATGATAAAATTTAATGGAGAATAAATTAATTTGAATGTCTTGTCTATAACATGCTCTTGAAAGTAAAATTTGAATGCTTAATTAACAAATAATTATGCGTTATTAAATAGGTATAAATTACAATAATTAATAAATTTTAATGTTATGATAATTATTCTGTTTGACTCATTTTCATGAAAAAAACCCCAAATTTTGAACATGATGAAACTAAGCTAATTAAACAATTTCATGTCTTTGCAATAAATAAGCTACTTAAGCAATAGAGTAACAATACTATGCCTAGGGATGGCAACGGAGCGAGACAGAGGCAGGTAGTGTTTTTCCCGCTCTTATACACATACCCATCACGAGTATCAATTTGTGATCCTCATAAGTAGGGGTATCTGCAGGTAATTAATAATTTAAAATAAAATTTTAAAAATTATTAAAAAATATATAAAATAAATTTTAACACCACATACCACAATTTTGTTCAACAATCTAAGATTCTTATAAAATTAAAAGAATACTATAAATAACAAACTAAACTCAATTATATTTTATAATAATCATCTACATAAATAACTATTACATAAATGGTGTATATTTTTTCAATAAGTTTTATCATTATAAGCTCATTTAATGAAAAATCTATTTTAAAATAAAAAAAAACATATATATTTTCATTTCATCTCAAAGTAAAAAAAATCATAATATATGATATATATTAAATGAAAAAGTATATTTTATGGGTTTGCGGGTACCCGCGGGGTAGGTACTATAATTCCTATCTCCATTTATTAAACGGGTACCCATTTTTTGCCCAATCATGGGTAATCTCCACAGATCTCTATGGACATGAGTAATTTTGTCATCCTTAACTATGTCATGAACGTAGCAAGTAATAAGGCAATTATAATATGCTATTAATATGCATGAAATAAAAGCATAAAATGAATGGGCGTGATAGTGCTGCTACTAGTATTAGAACTAATTTATGAGTATATTTTAAAATTGATCATGATATGAAAATAGTAAATAATTAACGTATAAATGTTATTAGTGTCATTTAAATGGATCATAAAATAAGACACTAACTAATAATATACAGGTGAACGATGACAATTCTCAAAAATTTTTGTTTCAACTTCATGATTAAATACTCCAAATCATTTTATTTTCTTTAAGATAATCATTTAATTCCAAAATATAGTATATACAAACATGTGTATATATAGCGATTTGGAAGACTGACTCTCTGGATACTTTACGTTTAGGCCATTTAAGATTCTGAACGTTATGTCTGGTCATTATGGCTCAAAGGCGTTATGTTTGTTAATGGGTAGTATTAAGCACATGTTTGTCAAGTTGTTACCCATTCAGGTATAGGTCGATCGAATCTTACAGACTTTCGTAGGCTTGGCATTCTGAAATGAGCCTAGCTCATAAATAATTGGATGTCAATTAGGTCAGGACGGTCCACAGTCCCCTAGTTTGGTCATTTGTGAAGATGGACCGAGTTTGTAATAATAATGTAGGCTTATTTAAGCTTATGAGTCTAGACGATTTTGTACTCTACTCGATGGGTGGTCGCTAGAAAGCCCAGGTCGGTCGTTGGACAGTTCGTCGATTAGAGAGATGAAATGTTTGCATAGGCATTTTGACCGATCAATCTTGGATGCAAGACTGTGATAAGGGCATAGGTAGAGAAAAGTGAACATGTGTGACTTAGGTTGTCAGACCAATTTATATAGAGATCTAGAAGACTGACTCTATGGATACCTTCTATTCAAGCCATTTAGGATTCTGAACATTATGTCTAGTCATTATGACGCAAAGACGTTATGCCTGTTAGTGTGTCTTATTAAGAACGTGTTTGTCGAGTCATTACCAATTCGGGTATAGGCCGGTCGGATCTTGTAGATAGGATATTAGTCTAGACCATGGTTTCAAATCTTGTTCTGAGATGGTTGTAGCGGCCACGACAAAATAGTCACGACGGCCGTCATTTCTGCTTCAACTCACGACACGGCTGGTGTAGTGTGAATTGTGATTAAAATTAAAGACAAAATTAGTTGCCAACTTCCACAAAAAATATATAAAACCTTGCAACTAGCTGTAGTTAGCAAGGGTCGATCTACAGAGAACTAAGTCAATTAATACTATAAATTGATTCCTAATTTAAACTCTCAAAAATAATAAACAGTAAAAAGGAGTTTTGTTTGTTAAACTTAAAATAGAAATTGATTCTAAAATAATAACAGTAAACACGATTTGATTTACTAATTAAAAGACAATGGTTAAGAGATGGAATCCACCGCTAGATTTATATGATTATGCTAACTTACATTCCCTTTATACCAATATAACCAATTATGTTTTTATATGATTGTGAGATAAATCCCCTGCTTTCCTTAAGTTTTGCTTAATTTAGCAACCGCTAAAATTAAATCATAATCACTAGTTAGTTATAAAGCAACTGCTATTATCCCCACCTAATGATTGCATTAAGATTTAGAAAACTAATGACACTAAGATCTAATCACACATCGGGATTAAATTACTTAGATTATATGTCTCATTAGTCCTACCACCGCAACGGTGCATAGCAATCCTAGTTTTTACCGCTTCCGAAAATAGCAAAGAGTATAAAATTTTTTATACCGAATTAAGATCAGAAACATATGAATAAAAACTCAATTGAATTGATATCAGGAAATATGCAAGGTTCACGTAATCAAAACTAAGGTTTCATCTTCCCTTAACCAAATAAGAAAATTAGCCACACATGGCAAATTCAAAATCAGAAAAAGAATTAAAGAAAAATATCGTCTAGAATAAAAGAAGAGACGAAAACTAAAGATCAAACTAGTTTCCAAGATTTGAGGTTGATTGATCTTTGATCGCTTGAACCCAAGTCTCCAATCTTTTATCAAATTTTCCTCTTGCTTGTTCTTCATATTCCTTCAGTTCCTTGATGGCTTCCAGTCAAGAGATGTGTTTTAGGGACCCTAGGTAATCTTATTTTTAGCTTTGTATACCTAATGCTTCAGTAGAATTCGTATATGGTTTCTTGATTCACAAACACGGGCCGTGTCATTTGACACGGCCTACCCCGTGTCAGGGTCTATCAACATAAATTCAAGTGGATTGCAATTGCAAGTCAGAGAGGGACACGGCTTACCCCGTGTCTGAGGACACGGGCCGTGTTGTTGGTCAAAGCTCAAAACTAAAGTCAACTTGTGATACCAGAGAAGAACACGACTTACCCTGTGTCTCATGACACGAGTCGTGTTATTTGTTGTTGTCTAGAACTGAGAATATGTGACATGTCAGAGAAAAACACAGCCTACCCCGTGTCTAGGGACACGGGTCGTGTCTTCTAGTTTCTTCATTCTTGGTCTTTTCTTTTTGAGGGCTCCATCATTCAATGATTTCCTGCAAAACATAATTCAATTAATGATCGCTTATAATCACCTTTAAGCATAGTTTCACAATAAAGATCCAATTAAGCTTGAAATCTAGAAATTAGACAAATGTTAACAATTAAGCACAAGTGGAGTCCAATTAAATCAAACTTAAAGTACTTAAAGTATAGAAATAATCGACAGATCAAATACCCCCACACTTCACCTTTTGCACTCCTGGACAAAACTATATAATTAAGCACAAGTTTCCAACGAGCATTGAAAGTGCAGACAATGAGCAAAGACCTTCACACTTTAGTCACTTAAAAGAATCTAAGCAATTAGGAATTTCTTCCCTTGACAATCCAAACCAGCAAGCAAAATCAATCAAATCTCAGGATTAAATCAAAATGATAGACCCTCACAAATATATGCTCTCTCACTCAAGTGTTTTAGGGCTTGTATTTACTCTCAACTCACTCATGAAAACATGTGCTACCATATGCTTGGCAAGCCCCTAACTTCTCCATCATCTAGACCACATGCATACAAAGATCAAAAGGTCTTTAATTAGGTTGTAACATGGTCAAGGTTAAGGTAAGATATATTAAGGATAAGCAAGATTAGACCATAGGAAATAGAAGAGCCAAGAGGAATATATCATTCAATCATTTCAATAAAACTTTCTAGCATTCTTCAACTTCCAATTTTTTTTTTGTACTTTCACCTTTTTCTTAACTTTATCCAATCAATAACCAACTTTTCATTTTTCTCTTCATTTCTTTTTATTTCACTTTTGAGTTTTTTTTTTTTGTATGAATAGTATACCTTGCATCACATTGTGAAATACCCTCACACTTAGTCAAATCCAATTCCCAACACAATTTCCCAGCTTTTCTACTCCCTAAGGTAGGGTAACAATGGTTTTTCGCTTTTAAGCTTGTATTGAGCTATGATAGAAAGAAAGGAATCAATTAAGTTCAAATGGGCTAAACAATGGATAAAAATGCAAGGATAAATATTTGGCCAGTAAGTATTAGAAAGAATTGCCTTTGTCATTTAAAAAATATGCAGTGGTCATTTGCAGCTTAAAAGAGAGTCAAACCAAGTTCTGAAGTACACATAGTCATGAGCAGAATCACACAACAAAGAACCGAGATAGTCTAGAATTAGCCATCCATATCAGGGTCCAAAATCTCACTAGGTCTCAATCTATCACTTTTGAAATAACCTTTTCAATTTTTCAAAAATCTCATTTGACAGATTTGAATACAAGAAAATTTATTCCTTCAAACTTTAAAACTTATCAATTTGTTCTTTTATTCAAAAATCGATATTTTGCTCATCATTCAACTCACTTTAAAACCCATTGGAGGCATGAACCATATATTCAATTCAGATCAATACCCCCCACACTTAAAGGTGACAATGTCCTCAATATCAAAGCATACATGCAATATAGAAAAGAAATCCAATTAAAAGAACAGAACAAATGCAATGTAATTAAGAAATGAATTTCAGAACCAGTATTCAATAGTCATAAGCCTAAACAGGAACCAATACAAAGCCAAAAATATCCAGTCATAATCAAGTGAGAATCTCAAAATAACAAGTGAAATACATCAAGATGGAGGAGGGGGATAAGATAATCTCTGAAGCAAGGCATCTAGTTTGCCATTAATGTTATCCATCCTTTGAGCAGTAGAGTCCTCCAACGCCTGGAATCTGTCATCAAACCTCTGTAAGCGGTCATCTATGCTCAGGGAGCGATCATCCAATCTCTGGAATCAAGCATCGAATCTTTGGAATTGAGCTGCATGCTCCAATTCCATGCGATCAAGACGTTCCAAGACGTCATCATAAAAAGCAGCTCGAAAGGCCTGCATCAGTTGCAAAATAAGGAACAAACTCCTGGTGCTGTGGTGGAAGTGGGACCTCTTTTCTAGCCTGCATCTTCATGCACTTCTTTGGAGGCATTGTGAAGGTTGGGGATTGGGAATGAAAGAGATAGAAAGAAAAAATAATGTAATGGGGGCTGCGTAAGGGCTTGGGTATGGGAGTGGTGGTGGTTACGGTGGAGGTATGAGGATGGTGAATGGAATGACAGAGATGGGAGAAAGGAATGGTGGAGACAGGGAACGAGGTTGCACAAAGAGTGAAAGAGATGGTGGAAGGTTAGGTAATTAACATAAATGTGGGGAATTGAAAAGAAACAAAAAAAATTTTGGTATGGTGGAGGTTGGGGGAAAATGGGTACTTGTGGGTTTGTTAGAAGGGCTAAACTTGGTGAGAGGGATGGGGAGAGAAGGAATTTAGTGAAAGGTGGATAGTGAATAGTGGTTTAGGATAGGGAAGATTAAGGAAGGGATGAGAGAGATAAGGAGTGGGGTTGCACAAAGGGAGGAGAGAATGAAGGGTGTTGGGAGATTTAGGGAAGGAAAACCCTAAATGATGGTTTTAGGGTGACACGGCCCAACCCGTGTACCCCTCTGGCAAGAGAATGGCCCTCTGATTCACGAAAACAAGGGTCGTGTCATTTAACATGGCCCACCCTGTGTTCTTATCTGTGAGACACAGGGTCTTCAGCTCACGAAAACACGAGCCGTGTCATTTGACACGGCCACCCCGTGTAACCCTCTATGATCAACTGAGGACTCTTGGCACAAGAACACGGACCGTGTCATTTGACACGAGCCTACCCGTGTTAGGCTCTGTGAGCCACTGGGTTTGCAGGAGTTGTCTTTTGATATGAGGACACTCCCGTGTAGTGCTCTAAGAGCAGTTAAGGTTACACCTGGTTGGAGACACGGGGTGTGTCTTGAAACACATCCCCTTCCCCCTCGGCCGTGTAAACCACTGACGCAACTTAGAAAATCACCCCAAGACCCTATGGAATTACTAATTTTCAAAGATATCACCCATTCAACTCTTATACAGATTCTATATACCAGCAAACAGTGAACTCATGCATTTAATCTCAAACGCAGCATGACAAAACACAAATAGTTGCAAAGATGCATGTATCATCAGGAAAGAAACTCACTAAGATATACTGAACTACGAAGCTAAAGAGGAAAAACACTAAAATAACATAAAATAGAAAAGAGAGAGAAAACAAATCTGGTTGGGTTGGGTTTCCTCCCAATAAGCGCTTGGTTTATTATCCTCAGCTCAACATTGTGGCACTCCTCTGTGTTCTTCATAATGTGGATGGAGAAAGGTCATTTCTTCCACTTCTTCATTGTCCGAAAACTTATAGTAAGGCTTGAGAAGGTGTCCATTAACCTTGAATGTTTTTCCAGAAATTTCATTCATGATTTCCACTACACCAGAAGGAAAAACATTAGTAACCACAAATGGTCCAATCCATTTAGAACGTAATTTACCTGGAAATAGTTTGAGTCTGGATTGGTATAGCAACACTTTCTGTCCTTTAGTAAAACTCTTCCTGGAAATCATTTGGTCATGGAAAGCCTTGGTTTTGGCCTTGTAAATGAGCGCACTCTCAAAGGTCTCATTCACCAATTCTTCCAATTCTTGTAGTTGTAGCTTTCTTTGCTTTCCAACACCTTCCAGATCTAGGTTAACTTTCTTGATGGCCTAATAGGATTGATGCCCTAACTCCACTGGCAAGTCATAGGGCTTCCCATATACCAACCGGAATTGTGACATGCCAATTAGGGTCTTATAAGCAATCCTATATGCCCACAACACATCATTAAGTCTAGTACTCCAATCCTTGCGAGTTAGAATCATTGTCTTTTCAAGAATGAACTTGATTTCTGGATTTGATACTTTGGTCTGCCTATTTTTCTATGAATGGTAGGGAGTAGAAGTCCAGTGCACCACATCATATTTCTTCAAGAGAGTTTCAAAGTTTCTGCTGCAAAAGTGTGTCCCTTGATCATTAATAATGACCCTCAGAGTTCTAAACCTAGAGAAAATGTTAGACTTCACAAAATTCACAATAATTTTAGAATCATCAGTTCTGGTGGCCTTTGTTTCCACTTATTTTGAAACATAATCCACAACTAAGACAATGTAAGAAAACCCAAATGAAAGGGGGAATGGTCCCATGAAGTCAATGCCTCAAATGTCAAAAACTTCCATAAAAATGATCGAAGTTTGAGGCATTTAATTCCTAGGACCAATTTACCTGTCCTTTGACAGCGGTCACATGACTTACAAAAGTTGTAAGCATCCTTGAAAATTGTAAGCCAGTAGAAACCACTATCAAGCACCTTATTAACGATCCTCTTCATGCCAAAATGCCCTCCACATACATAGGTGTGACAGCAAGAGAGAATGGAGTGAATTTCTGAATTCAGAATGCACCTCCTAACTACTTAATCTGCATAGTGCTTCCAAAGGTAAGGGTTATCCCAGATATAATATTTACAGTCATTCTTCAACTTATCCCTTTACGCCTTGTTCAATCCTTTTAGAAAGTCTTTGGTGGCCAAGTAGTTAATAATGTCAGCATACCAAGAAATTGTAGTTGTTATGATCATTAAATGCTCATCCTGAAAACTCTCTTTGATAGGTATCTCCTCTTCCTCAGTCACCAACCTACTCAAGTGGTCTGCCACCAAGTTTTCGCTCCCCTTTTTGTCTTTAATCTACAAATCAAACTCCTGGAACAGTAGAATCCATCGAAGCAATCGAGGTTTAGCATCGTTCTTCGCAAGTAAGTACTTCAAAGTTATATGATCAAAAAAAATAATTACTTTAGAACCAATTAAATATGATTTGATTTTTTCTAAAGCAAAAACCACAACTAGAAGTTCTGTTTTTTAGTTGTAGAGTAATTTAATTGAGCATCATTTAGGGCCCTTGATGCATAGTAAATAGCATAAGGAATCTTATCAACCCATTGTCCTAGGATAACCCCTACCGCAAAGTTACTGGCGTCACACATTATCTCAAATGGTAGCTACCAATTAGGTAGCCTAATGATAGGCGTTGTAGTCATCGATTTATTCAGTTTAGTGAAAGCTTCCATACATGTCTTATCAAAATGGAATGGAACATCTTTTTGAAGTAATGTGCAAAGGGGCAAAGATATCTTGGAGAAATCCTTGATGAATCTCCGATAGAATCCTGCATGACTAAGAAAAGAACGAATATCCTGCACACTAGTGGGCGAGGGTAAGGAACACACAAGTTCTACCTTAGCTTTATTAACTTCAATTCCCCTAGTAGAGATCACATGACCTAATACTATACCTTCTTTTACCATGAAATGACATTTCTCCCAATTTAATACAAGGTTAGTGTCAATACATCTTTTTAAAACCAAATTTAGATGTTCAAGACAATTTTCAAAGCCCATCTCAAACACATTAAAATCATCCATGAAGACTGATATAATATTCTCTATATAATTAGAAAATATACTCATCATACATCTCTAAAATGTCCCTGGTGCATTGCAAAGTCCAAAAGGCAATGCCAAAAGGACATGTGAAGGTTATCTTGTCCCGATCCTCTGGAGCAATGACAATCTGGTTGTAACCTGAAAATCCATCTAGAAAACAATAGTGAGTATGACCAGCTAATCTCTCTAACATTTGATCAATAAAAGGTAAAGAAAAGTGGTCTTTTCTAGTGACTGCATTTAATTTTATGTAATTTATACAAACATGCCACCCTGTTTGTAGCCTAGTGAGAATAAGCTCATTCTCAGTATTTCTTACCATAATGATTCCTGATTTCTTTGGTACTACCTGGACTGGGCTTACTCACTTGCTATCAGAAATGGGGTTGATCATCCCCACACTTAGGAGTTTTAGTATCTTCTTCTTTACAACTTCCATTATAGGAGAATTCAACCTCCTCTGAGAATCTCTCACTGGTTTAGCCTCCTCCTCCATTAAGATCCTGTACATGTAAATAGAGGAGCTAATACCCTTGATATCAATTATAGTCCAACCAATAGTCGTCCTATGCTCCTTCAAAACAACCACTAATCTCTCATCTTGTTCTTGAGTGAGTAACTTAGCAATGATTACTGGAAGTGTATCCTTTTCTCCCAAGAATATATACTTAAGATGATTAGGTAGTTCCTTTAATTCCAACTCTGGTGCCTGCACAACAAAAAGTTTAGGTGCATCATTAGTAACTAGAAGCCCAACATATGAAACATTATGTCCTTCTGAAATGGGAGAGAGCTCGTGCAAGGCTGCTACTACATCATGAATGTCCTTACTTCATGGCTCTCCTTCATCATCTCTCTTTTCATCTTGTAACTCTAAGTTGTGAGTCAAAACTGTATCAAGTGCATTAAAATGATTAGACTTAAAAGCTGCAGAGATTAAAGAATCAAAAGTATCAAAAGATTCAAGCAAACAAACAAATTGCACATCACTAGGATATCTCATCGCCTAAAAAATATTGAATCTGATCAACTCTCCATCAAATTCCATGGTCAATGTCCCCGAATGCACATCAATCTTTGTCTGAGAAGTCTTCAAGAATGGTCTCCCCAATAAAATAGGAGCAGAGTTGGGGGATTTATCCTCCTCCATGTCCAGCACATAGAAGTCTGCCGAAAATACTAGTTCATTCACCTGTACTAGCACATCTTCAACAACACCCTTTAGGTATGCATTAGATCTATCAACCAATTGAATAATAACACTTGTTGGTTCTAAAGGACTGACGAGCGCCGAACTCAGTCAAAATTATAACCGAAGTTATTACCTAAGCTTGTAGCACAGTGACAACACTGGATCGTCTCCTCAAGGATCGTAAATGCAATTTAATCAAATCAAGTGAAAGTTAGCAAAGGGGGGTTTGACAGTTAAGATCGTACTTAACAAAATTAACGGAAGAAATGACAATTAAAGAGTAGTCAATTTAGAAACCTATCCAAGATTGGGTGGATTCAATCATAGACCCTTCATAGAACACTTGAAACGCAATTGAATTGTTAATTTGGATCTAACCGAGATCTCTGCATCAAATCCAGAATTCATACTAGACGGTCGTCTAGAATTCAATTAACAAGTGATAAACACAAATCCGTAATCGCATCATTCATGAAAATCTATGTTAATTTCAAGTACCGAATTCAATTAACTTAGGCACAAATCAGTAACCTAACCTTTTCAATTCTGTGATTAATTTAGATCAATCAGTTCTAAGTTTCATCACAAATCTCAATCTTCATTTATGTGATTAGTTTAGATCAATCAGTTCTAAGTTTCATCACAAATCTCAATCTTAAACCAAGATCAATCAGATCAACATAAATAGAATCACCATTCATGCATTCAAGATCAAGAAGAAGAAAAAGAAGAAGAAAGGAGGAATTCAATTACAAATCAAATACAATACATAACCAATGTCTCAAGAATCCAAACCACAATCTCTTCAAGAGTTCTAAATTGACCCAAAGTAGCTTAGCCCTCCATTACCATGAAGGGAGCATCAAAATATACAAAACTATGAGAAACTATGAAGAAGCAAGAAGAAACTTAGAGAGAAATGAAGGAGAATTACATCTTGTTCATGATAAATGGTGCCTTTTATAGAAGTCTAAGGTAACAAAATGACAAAGGGAAGTGGGTGGATGAGTGGGTGAGTGAGTGGAGTGTTTGAGTGGATGGATTAGTGGGTTGGTTTAGTGGATTGGTTTAGTGGATGAGTGAGTGGAATGGTTGAGTGGTTGAATTAGTGAAAAATGCCAAAGGACTTTTGGTGAGTGAGAAATTATGGACATGAATGGGTGAGTGGATGGATGAGTGGATGAATTAGTGGATGAGTGGGTGGAGTGGTTAAGTGGTTGGATTAGTGTATAAGTGGATGAGTGGGTGAGTTAGTGGATGAGTGGATGAGTGGATTAGTGGATGGATGAGTGGATTAGTGGATGAATGAGTGGGTAGTTGAGGACGAAAATTTCGTGTCTGACTTGGAAGCCAAAAACGACCCACTATACTTCAGAACCACGAAAAGTGTTCTTCATGAAAGTTGTAGATCCTTGTATTGGCTATAAAATGGATAGCTGGTTCGTCCAATTTGGCTTCCTTAAGCCCAAGATATGTCCCAAATACCGTAGGTTGCTCAAACCCAACTTCAGCACCTCTGTTCCGACTTGCAAGCTCAAAATGACCTACTAGACTTCTTTTTCTCAAAATGTGTTCTTCATGAAAGTTGTTTATTTGGATCTTGACTATCTAATGTCCAAATTTCAGCCCATCTCCATTATTACATCTTGAGATATGATTTTTTTGAGTGCACACTGTTCGGATTCTACTGACAGAACCCGTATTCTGACTTCCATGTCAACTTAGGTCCCTTAGACATCTGAATAAGACTTCGAGCTCTTCATCAAAGTTGTAGAGCTCCCTCTTAGCTTTCCTACAAGGTAAAATTCATGTTCATCAGATATTAGGAACTCAAGTTATGGCCAAAATACAGAAACAATGTCAAATCTCAATAATGCTGGAAATATTCAATTAGGACCAATTTGAGCTCAAACTCACAAAATCATACCAAACTCAATCAATTAAGAATATGGAGAGTGTAAATGACTAAACATAAGGGTTTCTTAATGAATAAAATATGTGATTATCAAATTCCCCCACACTTAGCTTTTTGCACTCTTGGGCAAAACTCAAGACCAAAATTTTACAATCAAGAAGAACAACCAAAGGTTCAAGGGATCAAAACATTCATGAGTTAACAATTCTCCACATCTCAAACCAACAAGCAAGGTATCTTCAACATGAATCGAGAATGATAGATCTTCACAAGATTCCCTCTCAATCTCTCAAGTGTTTAAAGGGTAGGTATTTCACTCAATTCAACCCATGAAAATTGCACTACCATAAGCTTGCTTATCTTCTACTTCTCCACTACTCAAAACACATGCACACACAAATCATGAGGACTTTATTCAAGGTTGTAGTGAGGTCAAGGTAACAGGAGATGATAAAATGGATATGAGAAGATAAATACTAAAGAGAATAAAAGCAAATGAGAGTGAGTTCAAATAACAAGCATAAAAGTTCATCCCAACTCTCTAGTGTATATCCCTTTACATATTCATTTCCCAATCCTTTTTTTTTTTTTTTAAACACTTGGTTTGTTTTTTTTTTTTTTTTTTTTTTCTTTTTTTTCTTTTTCTTTTATATATATGAACATAACTATATACATACATTTTTTTTCTTTTTGGGCACTCTTTTCTTTTCAACAACCATTTTGTACACACACCCCCACACTTGTTCAAAAACTCATCCATTAACCAAGCTAATGTTCTTTTATTCCCTAAGGTAAAGTAAGAACACGATTTCTCATTTAAGGTACATAATGAGCTAGAAACAAGGAATGGTCAAATAAGCTCAAAGGGGTTAAGCAAAGGAAAATATACAAGGTTGGCAAGAATCAGAGAATTTTCAAGAAGTCAAAAGAGTGCTTGATATCATATTGAAAACAAGGTTGGCTATTTGGTTAAACTAGCTAATTAAGAAAGAGGGCCTCAATCATGTTCATGCATGCAAGTGAAATGTAGCCTCAAAAAGAATCAAAGCAAGTTCTAGAGTGGTCATTAACATGAGTGAAAATCACACAAGAAAGAAGAGAATGGCATAAATGTTGAATCCATCCATTAGGCTCAAAATCTCACAAGGTATGCATCTATCAAACTCAGTTCATCAATTCAATCATCCATCTCCAAGCATATCAGTTCAAGAAGGGAGAAAAGTTATTCAATCATGCAATGAACCCTTTCTTTTTTTTTTTTAACAAAAAAGAAACTTGCTAAAATCTCTCTCCCACACTTAATATAGACATTGTCCTCAATGTGAAAGTGATAAATAAAACAGAAAGAAAAGAGCAACACAACCTGATGAGGAGTGAATCAACGCCAAGCGAAAAAGAACACCTTGTCGATTTACGCATCGACCACGAAAAGAAATCAAACAAGAAAACGTTAGTACTTCTACAATTTAATACTAATTAATTACTACCTAAAAAAAACTCCTTACTCGCCATCAATTAAGATGCGTCTCAAGAGTAAAATTACTCCTACTACTCGCCATCACTAATTAGTTTAATAAGTCCATGACAATCATATCATACTTTCCAAACAAAACAACAATTTTTTTTTTTTAATAAAATCAAACCCATTAAAGAGAAAGTGTCGGATCGGGCTTTTGTTTCTTGTTACTTCCTTCGCCGCATTTTCCTTCTGTTGACCAATCTATTCGAGCTAATACCTTATCGGTACATACTCAAAAGCTTCTAATTTATCAATGAGCTCATCAATAGTGGAGGCAGAGATAAGAAGTTGTCTTCTTGAAGGAGTGATAAATTTGTTCCATGACTTTGTCAAGAAAAAATAACAAAAGATCAAAGAAATTATTAACATTCAACAAACTAATGGGTTTATGGTGGATGTTCGGTTCAAACTTCAAGAGACAATTTGAAAAATCTCTTCCAAAGTACCAAAATCACCTGGTAAGGCAATGAATGCATCAGAGTTTTCAAGCATTATCTTCATGCGTTCATGCATTGATGATACTTTAAGTTCCTCTCTAATTGTCTTTCCATTGATGTTCGTTGAGCTAAAGGTTCAGGAATGACACCTAAAACCCGATTTGTCTCTTACATATGCAGCAAGTGATATAGCCCCCATTAACCCACGGCAACCTCCCCCATATACAAGATGAATATTCCTCGCAGCAAGTGATCGACCAAGAGTGCTAGCTGCATTTACAAACTCTAATCCCTTCCCATAACTCGACCCACAAAAAACACAGACATTTTTGAGGTTACGAATAGAAGCCCCCATTCTATACTCTTCCTCCCTTTGAGTGTCTCTGAGTTGAAGGAAAATGGAGTGTTTAAATAAGAAAAAGAATGGAAAGGGGAATAATTGCACCTATAAGGGTAGGTTGGATGTTGTCAGAAAAGGTTGAAATTAAGAAACACAGAATCTTTTTTTTTTCTTTTTCTTTTTCTTTTTCTTTTTTTTTTTTTTTTGACTTCAAGAAAACCATCAAGGTAAAGAAGTCTAGAAACCCCTGAAGGACCCTGCTCAAAGGATCGTCTATACAAAAATCAAAATACAACAAAATGATACAAAGATAAAAGAAATAGAAAATGATGATATACCTGTATGTACAGTTTCCATGGCGTATCTTTATCTTACGCGTCATGAGTGCAGTAGAGACATCACATCCTTTTTTTTTTTTTTCTTTTTGAAATTGTTAGAAAAACTTGATGAAAGATGAGTGTATACTTACTTAAGATTGGGATGGAGGTAGTCTGCTGTTTCTTTCGGCTTTGTGCCAAAGCATTGTTGACCAATATTCGATCCATTCAAGACCGGCGTAACATAGGGCTCCCAAAAGGGACAAGTGGCCATAATACGACGGCCTCTCACATGTGGAATACAATCTACCTTCTTTGTTTTTCAATTAAGAAGGCTAGATCGGGATGCATGCATTTCCCCATTCACGGTGTGTGTTACCAAAGCCAACCCTAAGAAGTATACATTTTTTTGTTTTTTTTTTTTTTTTTTTTTTTTTTTTTTTTTTTTTTTTTTTTTTTTTTTTTTTTTTTTTTTTTTTTGTTTTGTTTTGTTTTTTTTTTTTGAGAGATGACATGAAGAAGAAGAAGAAGAAGAGATAGATATGTACAGATTGTTTGTGGATATGGCTCACATCGCCTACGGTTAAACGTCCAAGAATGGCTTAAACATCTTCTATGAGTCGAGGATAAGCTTCCCATCCAATTTTCTTATAAATTGGCAAACAGAGTCTTTTAGAGTCGATTCCCAAGAGGCGTAGCGTTGTTCTTCATCCTTGAAGAGATTCCACAATTTAAGAATTTCACGATGCACCAATCCACAAGAATGCGTCTCAAGAGTCAATAAGATATCATCTAATGACTCCTTACTCGATCCATTCTTAATGAAGAAAATTTTATCTTCTCTATTTGCGGAAATCATCCCCTTAGTACGACATCGCTTGTTACAGTTCCATCGTCTACATTTGTGACATGGACTTGTAACCTTTTTGCTCTTCTCCTTTTAGAATATGAACTTCTTCCAAGACCAGGGCATATATGAGTCAAATGAAATTGAGGACTCACCGCTAATCGGACCTTCGCTTCAATTATCCATCGTACATCTTCTGGCATACCTTTGTGCATTAACAGTCTCAATCTTTCACATCGAACTTTGTAGATTTTTCTCAGAGCATTTTGAGGAAGAGAAGGAAAATGTTTTCTCAGGTTTGAAAGAATGACATCCATTTTGAAGGAGAAGAAGGATTCAGTTATTTTGGGAAACTGAAAAATAAACCGACTTGAGAGTCACGGAGTACCGTATCCGCCACTTAACCGGCAACACAAAGAACTCAAGAACTTGGTTTTCCAGGAATGGTTGAGTCTTTGTCCATTAACTTTAAGCGCATTACCATTCCTAGGATCCTCAATATCTACGGCCCCAGAGGATACACGTGTTTGACAGAAAAGAACCGCGCCACCTGGATCTCAATTTTTCAAGGAGTAGGTGCAGATGATAATCTCAAAGCAGAACCTTTTTGACCAATTTCTGCAACTTTTGCAAAAGGTGTAACAGACCTTGAATAAAGTGGGCCAATAAAATCCATACTGCAAGATTTTCGCAGTTGTTGTCGTTGAAGAAAAAGTGACCTCCACTTACTTCCAAGTGACAAAATTCAATGGCACTACCTACCTCATTGTCGGACACACACTTTTTTTTTTTTTTCTTTTCTTTTTTTTTTTTTTTTTTTCTTTTTTTTTCTTCTTTTTTTTTTTATTCATAATGCGGATGGAGAAAGTTCATCACCTCCACTTCGCATTCTCGGAAGTTCATGATCTTGTTTGAGGCGGTGTCCATTTACGATGAAAGCTTTGGCGGTGACCTCACTTTTAATCCGAACGAACGGACACTGAGAAGGAAAAACCTTAGTAACAATAAATGGTCCATCCCATCTAGACCTTAATTTGCCAGGCATGAGTCGGAGGCGGGAGTTATAGAGAAGAACTTTTTGACCAATCTCAAATGTTTTCCTCAGAATCAACTTATCATGGAAGGCTTTGGTCTTCTCCTTATAAAGTTTGGAACTTTCATAAGCCTCCAAGCGGATCTCCTCCAATTGCTGCAGCTGCAACTTCCTCTCCATACCTGCTTAATCTAGGTCCAAGTTGCACCTTTTCACTGCCCAAAATGCATGATGCTCAATTTCCACCGGTAGGTGTGAGGGCTTTTCAAAAACAATCCGATACGGAGACATCCCGATTGGTGTCTTATAAGCGATCCTGTAAGCCCATAAAGCATCCTCGCCTCTTGCTCTAGTCCTTTCTGTTAGGTTGAACTATGTCTTTGGAGTATCTGCTTGATCTCCTGTTGGAAATCTCGGCTTGCCCATTAGTTTGGGGATGGTAAGGTGTAGAAACTCTGTGCAAGACCCCATACTTTTTCATTAAAGCTTCCATGCTTCGATTACAAAAATGTGAACCCTGATCACTGATGATGGCCTTTGGAACTCCAAACCTGCAGAAAATCTGTGATCTAACAAAATCCACAACAACTTTGGAATCATCAGTCCGAGTAGCTTTCGCCTCCACCCACTTGGATACATAATCAACAGCTAGCAAAATGTAAACAAAACCAAAAGAAACAGGAAAGGGTCCCATAAAATCAATACCCCATACATCAAAAATCTCACAAAATAATAAGGATTTCTGGGGCATCTCATTCCTTCGAGAAGTGTTTCCTGTTTTTTGGCATTGATCACAAGATTTACAAAACACATATGCATCATGAAATAGAGTGGGCCAATATAATCCAGATTCCAAAACTTTCCTAGCTTGATCCTTTGGGGACCAAAATGACCGCCACATGCAAGTGTATGACAAAAGCTAAGAATAGAATAGAATTCATTATCAGGCACACATCTCCTAATAACTTGGTCACTACAAAATTTCCACGAGATAAGGGTCATCCCACACATAATATTTTGACTCACTTTTCAATTTATCAATCGAGCCCTAATAAAATGTGCGGGGAAAACACCAAAGAACTAAGAAATTTATCAAATCGACAAACCAAGGAGTGTTACCTTGCAGACTTGAAAACCGCTCATCGGGAAGACATCATGGATGGGTAAAGTATCTCGCCTCCTTTTCAATACGACTTAGGTGATCACCACTAAATTCTCCGCTCCACTTTTATCACGGATTTCAATATCGAACTCTTGGAGGAGCAAAATCCACCTAATCAATCTAGGCTTTGCATCAAGCTTCTTCGGGAGAAACTTGAGTTGTATGATCGAAAAAACACAACCACTATAGAACCAAGCAAATATGATCGAAATTTGTCTAAAGCAAAAACAATTGCTAAAAGTTCCTTTTCGGTGGTGGTGTAGTTGACTTGTGCGGAGGATCCAAAGTTCTTGAAGCATAAGAGATGACATGAGATATTTTACCGACCCTTTGTGCAAGAACGCTCCCAAAGCATAATTAGAGGCATCACACATGAGCTCAAATGGAAGTGTCCAATCTGGTGGCTGGATGATAGGTGTCTTGGTCAATGCTTGCTTCAAGTGATTGAAGGCATCCTTGCATTTCGGTCAAAATGGAACTCCACTTCTTTTTGTAGCAAGTTGGATAGTGGAAGAGCAATTTTTTGAAATCTTTTATGAACCGCCTATAGAAACCTGCATGACCAAGGAAAGAAGCGAACCTCCCGCATGCATGTGGGGTAAGACAAGCATGAAATAACATTTATTTTTGCAGGATCTACCTCGATACCCTTACTAGATATTACATGTCCTAAAACTATACCTTGTTCTACCATGAAATGACATTTCTCAAAATTCAGAACAAGGTTAGTTTCAATGCATCTATGTAAAACCTGAGCGACTATCCAAGCATGCATCAAAGGAAGAACCATAGACAGTAAAATCATCCATAAACACATCCATGCAATTCTCTAAAAAGTCGAGAAAAGATACTTACCATACACCTTTGAAAGGTGCCGAGAGCATTACCTGAGACAAACGGCATCCTCCTCGTATGCAAATGTGTCAAATGGACAAGTGAAAGTAGTCTTCTCTTGGTCTTCGGGGCTATATGAATCTGAAAATAACCGAATATCCATCCAGAGAAAACAATAATGTGACTTTCCACTAGCCTCTCCAACATCGATCAATGAAAGGTAGCGGAAAATGATCTTTTCGGTAGCCTGGTTAAGCGCCTATAATCAATGCAAACCCGCCAACTGTTCTGAACTCTTGTGGGTAAAAGTTCGTTATTCTCATTCTCAACTATTGTGACCCCATATTTCTTGGGAACAACTCGCACGGGGCTCACCCATTTGTCGATATGGGATAAATAATGCCGACTTGAAGTAGCTTGGTCACTTCCTTCTTCACCACATCTAGAATCAAGGGGTTCGGTCTCCTTTGGGGTTGCCTTACTTGGTTTCGTATCCTCTTCCAATAAAATCCTATGCATGCATGTGGAGGGACTAATACCGGGAAGATCCGTGCAAGTGTCCATCCGATGGCTTGCTTATTACGCCTCAAAACCTGCACAATTTTTCTTCTTGTTCGGGTTGCGAGATTCTTAGCAACAATCTTCGCGACTTCTCACCATCTCCTAAATATGCATATTTAAGATGGTCTGGTAAAGTCTTCAACTCTAAGGATGGAGGTTGTACAATGGAAGGCAGCAAGCTATTTGAAACAACTAATTCAGCAACATTAAATTCAGCACAGTTCTGACTTCTATTTTCACATGCAGTATCATTCAAGTCAGCAGTTGCATCGTCACTCATACCAGCATAAATCTCAGCACATGCAGCATATGGCTCAACATCACAAGCAACACACGTACCACAAGAAACTGAATCCAGAAAGTCAGCAATATCAGGGAATTCAGCATATAAATCAGTATAAACATCATCAACCAGTATCTCAATCACATCAATATGAAAAACAGAATGCTCCTCTAGGGGATGTCTCATGGCATCAAAAATTTTAAACTATACCAAATCATCGCCAAACTCCATAGAAAGGGTGCCAGCATGCACATCTATCTTGGTCTTAGCGGTCTTGAGGAATGGTCTTCCTAGAATTAATGGAGCATGGGTTGCTGAAGACTCATCTTCCATGTCCAAGACGTAGAAGTCCGCTGGAAAAATTAAATCATTCACCCGAACTAACACATCTTCTAGTACTCTGCCAGGATAAGCGGTGATCCTATTTGCCAATTGAATCACTATACCGGTGGGTTGTAAAGTGCCAATGTTCAAGGGTGATAAATTGACATAGGCATGACATTAATCGAAGCACCCAAATCTAGCATTGCATGTTCAAATTTGGAGTTACCTATCGTGCAAGGAATTGTGAAAGTTCCAGGATCTTTGCATTTTTGTGGCATGCTTGGTAGAATCATTGCGAAACATTTCTGCCCATGCTTATTTTCTCAGTACCCTTAAGTCTTCTCTTGTGAGTACACAACTCTTTGAGGAATTTGGCATACTTGGGAATCTGCTTGATTGCATCAAGGAGGGGAATATTGATTTCCACCTTCCTGAATGTGTCCATGACTTCTCTTTCTATTTCTGTTTGCGCAGTATGCTTGGACTGTGTGACTCTGTGTGGAAAAGGTAGTGGAATAGCCAGATTTGAATTCTCTGCACATTTCTTCTGTATCACAGATTTTTGGACTGAGCTATCCACTTTCTTTTGTTTCTGGTCACCTTCTGGTTGATGCACTTGTAGTTCAGGTTGTGGTGGAGTAGGACCGTTAACTTCTCTGCCACTTCTCAAGCTAATGGCACTTACATTGCCTCTTGGGTTGTTGTCTGTTTGTGAAGGCAATTGGTTCGACCCTTGACTTTTCAGCTCACTCGAGTGGTTGCCATATGCCCGATTTGAGTTTGTAAATTCTGGATGGTGGCATTGACATTCTGCTGAAACTGTTTCATCAAGTCTTCGAAAGGTGGCTCAGCTGGAGTGGCTGCTGGAACAGGTAGCTGGAGGGGTCGCTTTGTATGGGTGGCGGCGCAGGTTGTGCTTGCCTAAATGCAGGTGGTTGGTACTTGTTGCTAGGGCCTGTAGCTTGGTATCTAAACTGTAGTTCTTGCTGTTGGTAGGGCTGTTGTTGTTGTTGACCAGAATTTCCATATCTTAGGTTGGGATGGTCCCTCCAGCCAGGGTTATAGGTATTAGAAAATGGATCATATCTGGGTTGCTGCTGTGATTGCTGATATTGGGGTCTACCAGGAAAAATACCAGGTGCTGCAACAAATTGTTCGGAATAATAGAACCACCATCCTGAAGTGTAGGGCATGCATCAGTAGGATGAGATGAACAAGAGCAAATGCCACACACAGTTGCAGCAATCTGCATTGGTGCTTGTTGTGCCACTGCTAACTGCCTCACCAAAGAAGTTAATTCATCAAGTCTGTGTTCCATTCTCTGTTGGTCTACATGAGACGATTGAATTTCATTGACTCCTCTGGTTGAGGTAATAATTCGTGTGCCAAATTGTTGGGTGTTGGCTGCCATGTTTGCTATCAAATCTCTCGCCTCCTGCAGGGGTCTTGTCTACTAAGGCTCCTCCCGGAGGCAAACATCCACCATGCTTCGTCATTTGGCGCAAACCTTCATAGAAATATTGAATTAAGAGGTGATCGGTGATTTGGTGGTGGGGACGACTCGAGCACAGCTTCTTGAATCTTTCCCAATATTCATGCAAGGTCTCTCCTGTCATTTGTCTTATGCCACATATATCTTTTCTAATGGCAGCAGCTCTAGAGGCAGGAAAAAATTTCTCTAAGAACAACCATTTCATGTCAGTCCAACTTCTTGAACCTGGTGAAAGATAAAATAACCAATCCTTGGTCATGATCGGCAAGTGAGAAAGGAAATGCCCTCAGCTTGATGTGCTTTTCGAGATCCCATGTGGTTTCATGGTTGAACAAACCACATGGAACTCCTTTAGATGCTTATGGGGATCCTCACCTGCAAAACCGTGAAACTTGGGCAACAAATGTATCAATCCAGATTTTAACTCAAAATCAGCATCAAGATCTGGGTATTGAATACACAAAGACTGGTTAGTTATATCAGGAGCAACAAGTTCCTTAAGAGTTCTATTTTGCATGTTATCAGCCATGGTTTCAGAATTATTCAAGATCTCAAGTTCACTCTCAATATTAAGATCAAATTCAGAAGCAATTCTTGCACTTAGCCCACGCTAATCAACCTATGCAAGGTTCTATCAATCTCAGGATCAAAGTCAACCAAGTTATCAGGCTCAGACCTAGTCATGCATCACACAAAAACAAATAAATAAGCAAAATACACTAGACAATGGTTAAAAATGTTAGAAAAATTAATAAAAAGCAAAAGTTAGTAAAAACACTTCAAATGAAAAGATTACACTTACTAATCCCGACAGCGGCGCCAAAATTTTTGACGCGCCGAACTCAATCAAAATTATAACCGAAGTTATTACCTAAGCTTATAGCACAGTGACAACACCGGATCGTCTCCTCAAGGATCGTAAATGCAATTTAATCAAATCAAGTGAAAGTTAGCAAAAGGGGGTTTGACAGTTTAAGATCGTACTTAACAAAATTAACGGAAGAAATGACAATTAAAGAGTAGTCAATTTAGAAACCTATCCAAGATTGGGTGGATTCAATCATAGACCCTTCATAGAACACTTGAAGCGCAATTGAATTGTTAATTTGGATATAACCGAGATCTCTGCATCAAATCCAGAATTCATACTAGACGATTCGTCTAGAATTCAATTAACAAGTGATAAACACAAATCCGCAATCGCATCATTCATGAAAATCTATGTTAATTTCAAGTACCGAATTCAATTAACTTAGGCACAAATCAAGTAACCTAACCTTTTCAATTCACGTGATTAATTTAGATCAATCGGTTCTAAGTTTCATCACAAATCTCAATCTTCATTTATGTGATTAGTTTAGATCAATCAGTTCTAAGTTTCATCACAAATCTCAATCTTAAACCAAGATCAATCAGATCAACATAAATAGAATCACCATTCATGCATTCAAGATCAAGAAGAAGAAAAAGAAGAAGAAAGGAGGAATTCAATTACAAATCAAATACAATACATAACCAAGGTCTCAAGAATCCAAACCACAATCTCTTCAAGAGTTCTAAATTGACCCAAAGTAGCTTAGCCCTCCATTACCATGAAGGGAGCATCAAAATATACAAAACTATGAGAAACTATGAAGAAGCAAGAAGAAACTTAGAGAGAAATGAAGGAGAATTACATCTTGTTCATGATAAATGGTGTCTTTTATAGAAGTCTAAGGTAACAAAATGACAAAGGGAAGTGGGTGGATGAGTGGGTGAGTGAGTGGAGTGTTTGAGTGGATGGATTAGTGGGTTAGTTTAGTGGATTGGTTTAGTGGATGAGTGAGTGGAATGGTTGAGTGGTTGAATTAGTGAAAAATGCCAAAGGACTTTTGGTGAGTGGAAAATTATGGACATGAATGGGTGAGTGGATGGATGAGTGGATGAATTAGTGGATGAGTGGGTGGAGTGGTTAAGTGGTTGGATTAGTGTATGAGTGGATGAGTGGGTGAGTTAGTGGATGAGTGGATGAGTAGATGAGTGGATTAGTGGATGGATGAGTGGATTAGTGGATGAATGAGTGGGTGGTTGAGGATGAAAATTTCGTGTCTGACTTGGAAGCCAAAAACGACCCACTATACTTCAGAACCATGAAAAGTGTTCTTCATGAAAGTTGTAGATCCTTGTCTTGGCTATAAAATGGATAGCTGGTTCGTCCAATTTGGCTTCCTTAAGCCCAAGATATGTCCCAAATACCGTAGGTTGCTCAAACCCAACTTCAGCACCTCTGTTCCGACTTGCAAGCTCAAAATGACCTATTAGACTTCTTTTTCTCAAAATGTGTTCTTCATGAAAGTTGTTTATTTGGATCTTGACTATCCAATGTCCAAATTTCAGCCCATCTCCATTATTACATCTTGAGATATGATTTTTTTGAGTGCACACTGTTCGGATTTTACTGACAGAACCCGTATTCTGACTTCCATGTCAACTTAGGTCCCTTAGACATCTGAATCAGACTTTGAGCTCTTCATCAAAGTTGTAGAGCTCCCTCTTAGCTTTCCTACAAGGTAAAATTCATGTTCATCAGATATTAGGAACTCAAGTTATGGCCAAAATACAGAAACAGTGTCAAATCTCAATAATGCTGAAAATATTCAATTAGGACCAATTTGAGCTCAAACTCACAAAATCATACCAAACTCAATCAATTAAGAATATGGAGAGTGTAAATGACTAAACATAAGGGTTTCTTAATGAATAAAATATGTGATTATCAAGGACCAAGATATAAAGATGCATAAATGGAATAAGGCATGACATTTATAGATGCACCTAAATCTAACATTGCCCTCTCAAACCTTGTGTTACCTATAGTGCATGGTATGATGAATGTGCCAGGATCCTTACACTTAGTTGAGAGTTTCTTGAGCACCTGAAACATTTTCTCCCACTTAGACCTTTTCATTACATTTTAACTTCCTTTTGTTAGTACATAATTCTTTTAAGAACTTAACATATCTAGGCACTTGCTTAATGACATCTAACAAAGGAATGTTAACTTCCACTTTTCTAATGGTCTCTAAGATCTCTTTATCCGCTTCTTCTTTCTTATTCTTAACTAACCTATTAGGAAAATGAGCCTTAATGACATACTTAGGAAATTGTTCAGGGATACTTACCTTAGGGGCCTTAGAGTTTTGCCCCTCCTCATCTACCTTATTAGGTTCTTGAACTTTATCTTGAGTGACTTGTGGAGAAGATGTAGGTTCATCTAATGTCTTTCTACTTCGTAAGGTGACAGCACTAACATTTTCCCTTGAATTCACCTCCAGTTGTGAGGGAAGTTTCTCAAAAAGTTAGCTCTGAACCTTATTGATTTCTGTGGCTAACTGTCCCATTTGATTCTGCAAGTTACTGATGGTGGCCCTTATTTCTTGTTGAAACTGAATGTTATTAGTGGTCATTTGTCTCATTAGCTCTTCCAGTCAGGTTGCCTAGGAGCTTGAACTTGTTATTGCCTCTGAGGGAAAGGTGCTTGCCTTTGCTAAAATCCTGGAGGTCCATAGATTGGAGGTTGACTCTGGGACTGCTTTCCATAGCTCAAGTTAGGATGATCTCTCCACCTCTAATTATATGTATTGGAGTAGGGGTTGTAATTTTTGAAAAGTTCAGAATATCCCCCTACTGCCTTAACCTTCTCATTGGTGTCCTCTTGTAGAATGTGACATATCAGTGGGATGTCCAAAAAAGTAACAAATCCCATAAGCATTCACTGGTGTTTTTCTATTATCCATAAGCCGCTGAACTATGGCAGTTAACTAGGTCATCTGCTGCTGCAAACTAGTTATTTCTGCCACTTTAACTGCTCTTACTCCTGTGTCATTCCTAGTGAAAAATTATTGACTGTTCGCAGCCATCCTCGAGATCAAGTTTCTTACTTCTTGAGGAGTCTTATCAACCAAAGTTCCTCCACTAGCAACATCAATCATGTTGCGGTCCATCACTAGCAAGCCCTCATAGAAGTACTGAATTAGCAGTTGCTCACTAATTTGATGCTGAGGGTAGCTGGCACACAGTCTCTTAAACCTTTTTCCAATAATCATGAAGTAATTCCCCGTGCCTTTGTTGGATGCCGCAAATTTCTTTTCGAATGGTGGCAGCTTTTGAGGCAGGGAAGTATCTGTCCAGGAAAGCTCGAGCTATGTCCTGCCATGAATTAATGGATCCAGGTGGCAAATAGTATAGTCATTCCTTTGCAAAATCTTTCAATGAGAATGGAAAAACCCTGAGCTTGAATTGTTCTACTGAAATTCCTATAGGCTTCATGCTAGAACAAACTACATGGATTTCCTTCAAATGCTTGTTGGGGTCCTCCCTAATTAATCCATTAAAAGATGGTAAAAGATGGATTAAGCTGGACTTCAACTTAAATGCTCCTTCAATTTCTAGAATTTCTATGCATAGAGGCTACTGGTCCAAGTCTGGAGCACCCAACGCCCTTAAAGTATTTTCTGTCATTACCACTTCTTCAGATGTTTCAGAAGATATCTCAGATCTGGATAGATCTATATGGCGGGCAACCTTGACGTCATTATGTGTGAATTGAAGAGGAAACTGTGAGCTGACTTGTTTAAAATAATGTCTTAGATTCCTCAATTGATCGTTCACCTCACCACTGGACACGAACACCTGCAAAATAGTCGGAAAGAAAGAATGAAAGTATTAAAAACTGAAACAAAAACAGAGTGAAAAATAAGAAACAAATTAATAGTGCAATTGGACAATTAGTTCCCTGGCAACGGCGCCAAAATTTGATGTGGTGTGAATTGTGATTAAAATTAAGGACAAAATTAGTTGCCAAGTTCCACAAAAAATATATAAAACCTTGCAACCAACTGTAGTTAGCAAGGGTCATTCCATAGAAAACTAAGTCAATTAACACTATAAATTGATTTTTAATTTACACTCTCAAAAACAGTAAATAGTAAAAAGGGATTTTGTTTGTTAAACTAAAAACAAAAATTAATTCTAAAATAATAACAGTAAACACGATTTGATTTACTGATTAAAAGACAATGGTTAAGAGATGGAATCCACCACTAGATTTATATGATTATGCTAACTTACATTCCTTTTATACCAATATAACCAATTATGTTTTTATATGATTGTGAGATAAATCCCCTACTTTCCTTAAGTTTTACTTAATTTAGCAATCGCTCAAATTAAATCATAATCACTAGTTAGTTAAAACAACTGCTCTTATCCCCACCTAATGATTGCGTTAAGATTTAGAAAACTAATCACACTAAGATCTAATCACACATCGAGATTAAATTACTTAGATCATATGTCTCACTAGTCCTACCACCGCAACTGCACATAGCAATCCTAGTTTTTACCATTTTTGAAAATAACAAAAAGTATAAAAACCTTTATACCGAATTAAGATCAGAAACATATGAATAAAAACTCAATTGAATTGATATAAGGAAATAAGCAAGGTTCACATAATCAAAACTAGGATTTCATCTTCCCGTAACCAAATAAAAAAATTAGCCGCACATGGCAAATTCAAAATCAGAAAAAGAATTAAAGAAAAACATCGTCTAGAATAAAAGAAGAGAAGAAAACTAAAGATCAAATTAGTTTCCAAGGTTTGAGGTTGATTGATCTTTGATCGCTCAAACTTGAGTCTCCAATCTTTTATCAAATCTTCCTCTTGCTTGTTCTTTGTATTCCTTCAGTTCCTTGATGGCTTCCAGTCAAAAGATGCGTTTTAGGGACCCTAAGCAATCTTATTTATAGCTTTGGATACCTAACGCTTCAGTAGAATTCGTATATGATTTCCTGATTCACAGACACAGGTGTGTCAGGGTCTGTCAATATAAATACAAGTGGATTGTAAGTCAGAGAGGGACACGGGCTGTGTTATTGGTCAAAGCTCAAAACTAAAGTCAACTTGTGATACTAGAGAAGTACACGGCCTAACCCGTCTCATGACAAGGGTCGTGTTATTTGTTGTTACCCAAAACTGAGAATATGTGACATATCAGAGAAGAACACGGCCTACCCCGTGTCTTCTAGTTTCTTCATTTTTGGTCTTTTCTCCTTGAGGGCTCCATTATTCAATGATTTCCTGCAAAACACAACTCAATTAATGGTCGCTTATAATCACATTTAAGCATAGTTTCACAGTAAAGATCCAACTAAGCTTGAAATCTAGAAACTAGCCAAATGTTAACAATTAAGCACAAGTAGAGTCCAATTAAATCAAACTTAAAGCACTTCGAGTGTAGAAATAATCGACAGATTAACGACTGAGTTTGAAAATCACACGCGATGGCCACAACAGAATGGTGTTGCGGCTGCAACAAATGAGACGTAACGACGTTTCAGCCGCAACACTCCTCTGTTTAGCTGTAATGTCATGGAATGGGTCTGCTACCTGAGTGTCATGCAGTTATGCCCTGTGCCATGGCTGATACGAGCTCGAAACAAATTAGAGGAGTGAGGGAACGAGAAAGAGGAAGGTCGTGGGTCAGTGGGTGAGCTCGAAATAGAGAGGTGAAGGAACGAGAAAGAGGAAGTTTAGAGGAGCGAGGGAACGACTGGGCAGATGGTAGATCTGGGTGGTTTCAGGAGAGGTTCAACGGTGGTGTGGGTGGCGAATCTACGTGGTGGTTCACGAAGTTGGTTGCAGATCCGATTGATGCTCCGAGCAGCGAGGGGGTACGATGGAGGCTGGTGAGTTGTGGGTCACAGATCTGGTGAATGGGTTCAGTTTTAGGTGGTGTGGGTGGCGGAGAAGTAAGGGCGCGACACAAGGAGAATGAGAGATTTAGAGGAGTAAGGGAATGAGAAACAGAGGATGGAGGTGAGAAACCGAGAGAGGGAAACGAGAAATTTAGGGGAAATGGAAGAAAAATGGGAGGAAAGAGGAAATAGGAAATTTGTTAGGGAGAGGGAAATTTGTTAGGGAGAGGGAAATTTGGCATTATGGGAAGAAAATTAGAGATTTAAAATAGAAAATTGAATGGTGAGAGAAAAAATTGTGTTGTAAATTTTTAGAGAAACTTAAAAAATTCTAAGGATTAAATTAAAATTTACTTTCAATTAACTTGTTAGTTAACAAATTTTAAGAATTAGCTTAAAGTATATGTTATAATGATTAGTTATGATACATTGTATCATAAAATAGATAATTTAATCCAATTTGTATCAAGTTGTGAAAAATTCATGCTGCAACGAGTGTAATCCACATCGCAGCACTTGCAACGCTTGCAATTGCAAAAACTGCAACGCGACCGCAACCTTAACTGCGACCGCAATTTAAAACCTTGATCCAGACTTTTATGAGTTTGACATTCCAAAATAGACCTAGTTTATAAATGATCGGGTACTAATTGAGTAAGGACGGTCAGGGTTCTCACTCTAGAATGGAGGGTTTTGGTAGCATGGATGGATCATCATTTGTTGCTGCTCAAGCTCCAAGTGTTGTGCCGCAAGCGACAAAGTGAGGAGAGAGGGAGCACCATCGATTGCTGAATGGGAGAGGAGTCAAATGTCTAAGAGGACTGATGGTTCAAAGAAAAGGAAGACAGATGATATTCACATTAATGGTTATCAAGGATACATGGCAAATCATATGGCCATGGGACATGGAACAGCCGGTGTGCGCTATTTTTCTGAATCAGGAAAGGCTAACTTGGAAACATAAAGGAATTATGGCTTTTCAAGTATAAATGGCAAGCATTACAGCATGAGAGAGTTGTCAATGTTTGAATTACGAAACATGTTGATGGATAAGGTGCGAATTGAAATTCGTAAGAAACTTCAAGAATGGAGAGTAGTGGGTGAAGCTAAGATTATCAACAAGTACAAAGAGAATACGAGACAGAAAAGCACACTTAAAAAGACAAAACAACTGGTTATTACGTAGAGGACTAGATTGCAATTTTCAAAATTCAGAATATAATATACATTATTTGAGCTGACCGGTTATAAACGGTAAATTTTTGTGAGCATGATACTCACTCTTTCAAAGTGAGTATTATAGAATTCTCCCTCAAGTGGTACGCAAACATACATAACCATCCAAATCTGGAGGATTTTATAATGCTCACAAATGTGGAGTGAGCGTCGGTGCTTACGAAAAAATGACCATCGAAAACCAATCAACTCAATATAATGTATATTTTATTGTAATTTTATTTTTATAATTTAACCCTTAAATAATTATTTATTTCATTTTAGCCCTTGATCTCTTCCTCTCCCCCTCCTCCACCGCCGACCTTTTCTAGGTCGCTGGCCACCGGCGTCGGCAATGGAGCAGCTAGATCCATCATGGGTCAGGGCCCATCTGCGAGACGAACAAACTGGTCCCCTAAAAGGGTCGGAACTACCCGACCGTGAAGGGTGAATGGTCTTCTGCTAATGAGTCACCGGAAAATCGACTTGTATAATTGGAATACTTCAATCATTGGAGTTAATGTACTTTGGTTGGGGAGGGAGCGCAAAAAAGGAAAGGGGGCAATTAATTTTTAAGGAGGGACTAACATTGCAATTAACGCTTATCTTTTAGTTTACCTCTTTGGCTCTTTGCCCAGTTACTAGTCTCAAATCCCAGCCCTTCATTTAAAAATTTATTTAATCAACGGTTTTCCAAAATGTGAGCACCCATGCTCCCAACTCAATTGTGAAAGACAAAGCCTCAAAATCCTAGTGCTTAACCAAAAAAATTGGTACTATATTCTTCAACAAGAAATTGAAAACTAGGATATTTTCCATTCAATTTGATCAATCACCAAGTGAAACCAAATTTTGGTTTCGCCTAGTGCCGCCTATCTAGCTGCAAGCTGTAACAACAGCATCTGGTATGTGGGCAAACACAATAGAGAAAGGAGCAATCCTTATTGGGTTTGATGAGTTTACATATAGAGGCTTCAAAGGAGGAATATCACCATCTGAGTTTACTGTTAGAGTGTCTCCATTTAGTACCATGATTTGGCTATGTATATTCCCATCCTGTGGAGTTAGATGGTACTCTTCTCTTGCTGTTTCTCCTGCAAAATAGAGATGTAGCTTCCTCACTTTTGGATTATCAGACATCTTTTTGTGCCACAAACTCTTGGTGCTGTTCAAGGTCACTTCTGCTTCAACAGTTGTGCTGTTGTCCAGGTTGATCAATAGTATTGTGATTCCTTTCTGTAAGATAGAGTATTAAATCAGATTTCACAGATAGTATATATCCACTTGATAATCATAGTGATACAAAATTTCACTCACGGATTGCTTTGCACAGTGTGCATAAGCTCTTATCTTGTTTGTCCCAGAGAAGGTAGTTGACAGTACACGTCTTCCCATCAGTTTGTGCCAAAGAAGAGCACTGCAAAGAAGAAAGCACATTACCACAGAAACGTTATAACACAGTCCTCACCATGAAATATTGTGGATCTACTTTAAATGGGATCCCCTTATTCTATTGGATTTGAAATGTGGTCCTTTACAAAGTAGCCAAAACTGTACGTTAAGCAATTAATGAAGCAAAATAGCACATGTGGGTTCATATCATCTCAAGAAGAATGACACTGTAATGCTGAACCATGTCAGTCCACAGTTATGCTGCTCATTCTTCAACATGGGAATTGTGAATTGAAGAATGCACGTCTTGCTTGCAAATATATTTTTTTTCCCATCTCATGACTTAAGCTAAGAGAATACAACAATGAAATTCAATATTTAGTACCTATAGTAGTCTGGATTTGGTTGGAAATTAGTAGTATTGAGTAAACAATAGTTTCCTCCTATCAAACTCTGTCTGCAATACGTTTTAGTGTCATAAGAAGCTGACATGCCAAGTTGATCCAAATACCTGTTCGTGATATGATAACATTAACCAAAATAGTTTTAAGGAACCCTTAATGGTATATAAATCACGAGGAGTTACCACTAACCAAAAACTGTACACAAATGCATCAGATACAAGATGATGGCCACTATTGTAAGCCCCTCCTGCCTCACCAACCCATGCTGTTGCTGAGGTTGCTGAACTTTCAAGTATATTTTTTAGGCCTCTGAATGTGCTTGCCTCTCCATCAAGACAGGAAGGATCGAGAATTTTTTCCACAAGGTGTTCATCAACTCCTATATATAAGATAAAGTAGCTTTCAGATATAATCAAATTCATGGAAATTGGGAGAACATAATGAATATTAGCCTGTTTGGTGAAAGGTACCTGGTCCAAGGTTATAAATGTGGTGGGAGACCACATCCAAAGATTTACCCGATTTGCTTATAAATTCCTTGAACCAATTTGCATCAAAGAATCCCCCAGGTGCAATGACTAGTGGCTTAGGATCAATCTCTTTATATGCATTCTGAACTATGTCTCGTAAAGCAGCTACATCAGAAGCATATTGGTCTGCAGCAATACTTGTTCCAACTCCATTCCCACTCAATTCATTGCCTGCCAATGAATAGAGCTCAATGTAGTTAGTCTAAATACACAGGCCCTAAGGCAAGAAGGATTTTTTTCATGATGGGTTGAAATAAAACAGAATAGTTAACTCTAGAGGGAAATTGCCCATTTTACTTCCTTTAACAAAAAATATTGGAGAAGAGAACATATTTATATCAACAACAAAATTTGTGATGAATGGTTATCATTTTCAAACGAACTCCTGCCTTTTGATAAAGATCACCATTTTCAAATTTAGTCTTATTGTGCGGTGTCACTGAACACTTTGGCATTTGTAATAAGGGCAGTATATATACTTACCAAGTTCCCATCCAAAAATGGTGTAGTTCTTTCCAACAGTGTAACGAATAAACGATTCAGCATTGGTGTAGTTCCAAGGTCCAACTGCAGAACCAGATTTTATAGTTTTTCCAGCAAGAGCATTTAATCCAAAGATAATCTTAGCCCTGAAACAAACCATTCAATAATGTTAACTCCTTAAAAACGTAGTTTCCAAGTCAACAAGGGGAATCAGTTTAGTCCCAAAACACACACACACACACAATAGGGAGAAGAGAAATGTTAGGATAGACTCAGCTTCATTGTCTACCATTCAAAACATAATTTAAAATTAAAATATATACGTATTATAAAATTAAATGGTAGATATGCTGACACATTGGATTCACCATACACCCGAGTCTATGTTAACATTAATCTAGGGGGAACTGAATTTTACCCTGCTTTTTCAAAAAAGTTGTTAAGTTCATCCCATCTATGTATTGGGAGGCACCCTTGCGTGAAACCAAACATTTCAGAAGTGTTTGCAACAAAAGGAGTACAGGGTTGGTGATCATCTTCAGTCCCATATGTCACCTTATCTTGCAAACTGCCACCTAATCTAAGTTTCAACGGTGAAAAGGCTGAAACATTCAGAAGCAATGCTACCATGATAAGCTCTCAAAGCAATCGTATAATAATAGAAGTAATGAAAGAAGTAAATGGATGCCTTTTTAGACAATTATAGAGACGCGAAATTCTCTCTTACCTTTCACTGCATTTAACAAAATCTTGTTGTTGAGGTCCTGCATGAGATGAAAATTAAAAGATGTTAATTTTCTCTCTTACCTTCTCAAACTGTATAAGATTTTGAAGTTGGTTTTAACAGAAGCTTATGAAATTATTAGAACAAATAATTAATTAATGAAGTCAAGAAAATAAAGATTGAAAACTGAAAATTCAACCCATAAGGACCTATGGATTATTAAGTAAAAGAAAAAAATAGTTAAATACTATTATCTTATCATTATGTGGCGAGAAAATTATCAACTTGGTCTCCACATGAACAATAAAATAAAACAAAAAAAAAATTGTTTTCACGGGAATTACTTTGCAGCTGAGCTATGCGATCCCAAACACGCATTCTAGATTCGAACATCATTACAAAAAGGTTAAGGAAAAAAAATCATTAAACAGAGAATGACATTAGAACATAAAAAGAAAGTAGCAAAAAATTGGAAAACCATTTTTAGTTGTTATGTTGGAATAATTTGCGGCTGTGAGACATTCTGAAAAACCACCTTAACAGATTCAAAAGACAAAAACCATTTGGACAAAAAAGGAAAACAACAATACCAGATTGAGAAGAGATGCAAGACCCCAACTGCATCTCCCATAGTCACATTTCTCAGGGGGCCACCAGTCCAGAGTTGCACAAACAAAATCTTCATCAATATTTCCAATCACAGATTTCCCATTAATGATGACAATCCCTTTCACAGTTGCACCTCCTCTTTCATTCAGTGTGTTCACAAGAATGAAGCTGAAGCTTGCCAAGTACATCCATAAGCACAGGCCCAGAATCTGAATAGTAGAACCCATTTTCAAAAGAACCAGCCAAATTCAAGATCTTTGTCTGTAAGCCACGGAGGTGGAAAGTGGAGGCTTTACTGCACAGTCACAAGCCACAGACACAGTAATGTAAAGGAGATTGGTAATTAAACTACACAAATGGTTTTTCTTAGGTGGAAAGGTTTATCTTTTTTACTAATGCTCAGTGTAAAGACACTACATGTGTACATGGTGGCAGCCGAAAGATTTGGCCCTTATATAAACGTAAGAATGGCTCCCCTTCCTTAAAATGACATTTCTTTTTGGAGTGAAATACTCAAATATCTATCTACACTTCTCAATCATCGTATATTCATATATCATCTTCATATCTATAATCATAAAGAACGTAGCGTACCTTCAAATCATAATATACCTCACTTCTAATAATTTTTATCTGACATATCATCTAATATTCGATTAAAAAAAAATTAGTAAAAATTAAAATTTTATTTTTATTTTAGCTCATTAATAAGTTAATTAAAATTTATAATTAATTTTTAATTCAATTTCAAATTGCAAGTAGTAAAAAATAATTACATTTTTATATTAATTTCAAATTTAATTTGCTTCAATTGATAATTTTTATTTATTATTATTTGTAGAATATTTTTATTTATTAGGTTTTATTGATTTGCTTTAATTAGTTTATTATGTTTTTAATTCATTAGTATGTTAATGTTTGATTTTGTTCATTTGTATTAAATTTCACGTAATCAAATTTGATAATTATTTAAATGAATTTCATATTTGATTAGGAAGAGAATTTTTTAATAAAAATTGAAATTCCTTTCCTATTTTGACTCAATAATAAATCAATCAAATTCTATAATTTCTTTCAGATTCGATTTTAAATTGTAGGTAGTAAAAATAATTAATTTTCTATATAAAGACTACCATTCTACTTATGGAAATTCTTGAACTATTTAACAATTTGTATAAGTTATTTTTAATTAAATCAATATATTAATTTAGTTACCTATTTGCTTGATTTGCTAATTTTAATTCATTGTTATATGAAGTAATTTTTTTATTTTCTTTATTTGCTTTATAGTTTAATCATCAATTGAAATCTTCACTAATATAATAACATTATGTAATTATTGTACAAATATTTGGGATAATTAACTCAAATATTTTCTTTTTATTTTAGTTGTGTAAATTAACTTGGTTCTTCTAAATAAATATATAATGTATATCTTTCATTATATATTTTTCAGGTTATTTCTTTCGATAGTATTGATAATTATTAAAATAAAAATAAATTTTATTTAATTTGATTAAAACAAGTAAAATGTTTTAGCCATAACTAATAATATTAAAAAATTATTAATCAAATTTGTTAGTCCACAAATTTTTCATAAATAAGTTTGTAATGTCTTAAATATATTAAAAAATACTTTTTATTTAAGTCTAAAATATCATAACAAATCTTAATAATAAAAATATAATAACAAATCTTAAAGAAATATGAAAATTCTTGAATTGTTCAACAATTTGCATTAATTATTTTTAATTAAATTAATATATTAATTTAGTTACCTCATATTTCACTTTCATATTTTTTTTATTTAAATAACACATTAATATATTTAAATCTCTCATTATTTATTATTTTTACTCTCTTTTTAACCAGTGATTTTAAAAACTTCACAAGTAAGATATTTATTCAATACTTGATATAAAGATTACATCAAATATTGAAAGTGTTTAGAATAACTTAAGGTTCTCAATTACACTAGAATATATATAAATTTTTTTTTTTACAGATATCTAACCAAAATATAAATAAAGTTAATGAAATCATACTCAATAAAATATAACTTAATTTTTATTCATATATAGTTATTATGTGATTGTGAGTATAAAGATCACATATATAATTATGTCTATTATTTTATATTTTTTGAAAGATCAAATAAATCAAGGTATTCATCAAACGAAAATATCCCCCACCTGATGTCAAACTTTATTTACATTTCAATTGTTCTTCATAGAACTCTATTATAGACACCTTTGCTTGATGCTCAGAATATATGTTACTATTTATAGTCATTATGCATATCTTTGTGCTATATTAATACTTATATGATTTCATATCAAACTCATAATATTCAATTTTTGGAGATTAAAATATTAGTAATGCACATGTAAATTTGGAAGGATTGGTGTGGATGGGTCAGTAAAGGATAAAAATTGAAATAATAGATACATGGAAATAGTATACTTTATCTTTTTGAAATCTAAACTATTAAGATACTGTATCAATATCAATTATATCAAACCAAAACACAATAATTTATGTTATTATTTAGTATATTTAATAAATAGTATATTATGTCTTATTGATTTACATTATTATCTTTTAATGCAATTATTCTTTTTTATATTATGATTACGTCACTATTAATTAGTATCTAATATCAAATCATTTTTTTATTTACATTATTAAATACTATACTTAATCCTTTTCTTTTTTTTTTCTAAGAAATAATATACTTAATTAATTTTGAATTTTATCAATATCACGTGAAATAAAAAATTTCAACTCCTCAAAATTTCTAACATTTTCATTTAGATTCTTATATAAGATTTATTGAAAAATAATATATCTACCAACCTCTCATCTACCCATTCGCATTGTTTTTCTTCATTTGTGAGGCACGCTCCAGTGTTTTTAAGTTTTCATTATCTATCTCTTGAAAATTTTTCTCTTTACTTACAGTACTCTTAAAGTATGATTTTTTAATTTGTTGGCTTAAATAAGATAGTGAATTTTTATGCCAACTAAAGTTGAAAAGCTTAATATAAAGCAATTGTTGTAACAATTGAAAAAAGAGTATCGTTGCATAACTTAAGGTAAATATTAAAACTATATTAAAAGGAGACTATACAAGATTATCAAATATAGTAAAGAAAAAGTAAAAGTTTCTTACATATATATATGAAAATTCTTAAAGAACAACTTCAATATTCTACCATTTTATATCTTCTTCTTTGACCTTGCATGAAATTCGCACTGCTTAGATTTGGCAATGAGTAAAACACTAATATGAAGTAAAATATAGACAGATTATTTTTGGGGAAATGATGTTTCCCACGAAATCAAGTTCGTGAAACGGTTCACGAACGAAAGAAACAACTTGCGTTTTGTTAAATATTTTTTTTTCTTTTTTTTTAAATTTATAACTGATTTTTTTAACCCAAACTGATTGGTTATTTGTCTGTTCGTATTGTTTTTCACGAAATTAGTTCGTGCAATATAGCATTGCTCTTATTTTTGTCATTGAATTTGGTATATATATTAAATATGAAATGCAAAACTATCATGAAAACATTGAAAAATATCATATTTTTATTTAAATTCATATTTTCCTTACAATCTTTTAGCGAATCTCAATAATAATAATATAATAACAAATCTTAAGAAAATGTGAAATTTTTTGAATTGTTGAACAATTTGTATTAATTATTTTTAATTAAATCAATATATTAATTTAGGTACATTTTATTTTACTTTCATGCATTTTTTATTTAAATAACACATTAATACACTTAAATCTCTCATTTTCTATTGTTTTCACCTTCTTTTTAATCGTTGATTTTAAAAACTTCACAAATAAGGTACTTACTTAATACTTGATATAAAGATTATACCAAGTATTGAAAGTACTTAAAATAACTTAAAGTTTTCAATTACACTAAAAATATTAAAAAAAATTTACATGTATCTAATTAAGATATAAATGAAGTTAATGAAACTCTATTTGACAAAATAAAACTTAATTTTTATTCATATAATTATTATGTGATTGTCAATATAATAATCACATATCTAATTATGTCAGTTATTTTATATTTTTTGAAAGATCAAATGGATCAAGGTATCCATCAAACGAAGATATCCCCACCTACCTGATGTCAAACTTAATTTATTTACATTTCAATTGTTCTTTTGTGAACTCTATTATAGAAACCTTTGATTACCATGATGATCATAACATATGTTACTATCTATAGTCATTATGCATATCTTTGTGTTATATTAATACTTATATGATTTGATATCAAACTCATAATATTCAATTTTTGGAGATTAAAATATTAGTAGTGTACATGTAAATTTGGAAAGACTGGTGGATGAGTCAGTAAAGGATAAAAATTGAAATAATAAATATATGGAAATAGTATGCTTTATCTTTTTTGAAATTTAAACTATTAATATACTATATCAATATCAATTATATCAAATCAAAACTCAATAATTTACATTATTATTTAGTATATTTAATCAATAGTATATTATATCTTATTGATTTACATTAATATCTTTTAATACAATTATTCTTTTTTTATATTATGATTTACGTCACAATTAATTAGTATCTAATATCAAATCATTTTTTTTGGTATTTACATTATTAAATAGTATACTTAATCCTTTTCTTTTTTTGCTAAGAAATAATAAACTTAATCAATTTTTGAATTTTATCAATGATTCACGTGAAATAAAAAATTTCAAATCCTCAAAATTTCTTGCATTTTCATTTGGCTTCTTATATAAAATTTATTGAAAAATAATATTTACCAACCTCTCATCTACCCATTCATATTGTTTTTCTTCATTTGTGAGGCTAACTTGAGTGTTTTTAAGCTTTCATTATTTATCTCTTGAAGCTTTTTCTCTTTGCTTACAATACTCTTAAAGTATGATTTTTCAATTTATTGGATTAAATATGGTTGTGAATTTCTATGCCAACTAAAGTTGGAGAGCTTAATATAAATCAATTGTTGTAACAACTGCAAAAAGGAGTACCGTTGCATAGTTTAAGATAAATGTTAAAACTATATTAAAAGGAGACTATACATGTATTATCAAATATAGTATAAAAAAAGTAGAAGTTTCTCACATATATGAAAATTCTTGAAAAAACAACTCCAATATTCTAGCATTTTATATCTTCTTCTTCGGCCTTGCATGAAATTCACACTACCTAGATTTGGCAATGAGTTAAACACAGATATGAAGTAAAACATGGGCAGCTTATTTTTGTCTTTGAATTTGGTATATATATTAAATATGAAATGTAGAACCATCATGAAAATATTGAAAAATACCATATTTTTATTTAAATTTATATTTACCTTACAAACTTTTAACAAATCTTAATAATAATAATATAATAACAAATTTTAAGAAAATATGAAAATTTTAGAATTTTTCAACAATTAGTATAATTATTTTGAATTAAATCAATATATTAATTTAATTACTTCCTATTTCACTTACATGCGTCTTATATTTAAATAACACATCAATACACTTAAATTTTTTATTATCTATTGTTCTCACTCTCTTTTTAACTATTAATTTTAAAAACTTCATAAACAAGATACTTATTCAGTACTTGATATAAAAGATTACATCAAATGTTGTAAATGCTTAGAATAACTTAAGGTTCTCACATTACACTAAAAATATTAAAAAAAAATTCAAGTATCTAACCAAGATGTAAATGAAGTTAATGAAATCCTACTCGATAAAGTATAACATAATTTTTATTCATATATAGTTGTTATGTGATTATATATAATGATCACATATCTAATTATGTCTATTATTTTACATTTTTTGAAAGATCAGATTTTTTTTTATCAGGATGTCTATATTTTTTTTTTATCAGGATTTTGAAAGATCAGATGCATCAAGGTATTCATCAAACAATTGATTTTGAAAGATCAATTGTTCTTTTTGTGAACTCTATTATAGAAACCTTTGAGTACCATGATGCTCATAATATATGTTACTATTTATAGTCATTATGCATATCTTTGTGTGATATTAATACTTATATGATTTGATATCAAAATCATAATATTCAATTTTTGAAGATTAAAATATTAGTAGTGCACATGTAAATTCGGAAAGACTGGTGGATGAGTCAGCAAAGGATAAAAATTGAAAAAAAAAATATGGAAATGGTATACTTAATTTATCTTTTTGAAATTTAAACTATTAATATACTATATCAATATCAATTATATCAAATCAAAACTCAATAATTTACATTATTATTTAGTATATTTAATCAATAGTATATTATATCTTATTGATTTGCATTATTATCTTTTAATACAATTATTCTTTTTTTATATTATGATTTACGTCACTATTAATTAGTATCTAATATCAAATCATTTTTTTTGTATTTACATTATTAAATAGTATACTTAATCCTTTTGTTTTTTTGCTAAGAAATAATATACTTAATCTATTTTTGAATTTTATCAATGATTCACGTGAAATAAAAAATTTCAAATCCTCAAAATTTCTTGCATTTTCATTTAGCTTCTCATATGAGATTTATTGAAAAATAATATCTACCAACCTCTCATCTATCCATTCATATTGTTTTTCTTCATTTGTGAGGCTAACTTGAGTGTTTGTAAGTTTTCATTATTTATCTCTTGAAGTTTTTTCTCTTTGCGTACAATACTCTTAAAGTATGATTTTTCAATTTATTGGCTTAAATAAGGTTGTGAATTTCTTTGCCAACTAAAGTTGGAGATCTTAATATAAATCAACTGTTGTAACAACTGAAAAAAAGAGTACCGTTGCATAGCTTAAGGTAAATGTTAAAACTATATTTAAAAGCGACTATAATTATCAAATATAACAAAAAAAAAAGTAGAAGTTTCTTACATCTATGAAAATTCTTAAAGAACAACTTCAATATTCTAGCATTTTACATCTTCTTTTTTAGCCTTGCATTAAATTCGCACTATCTAGATTTGGCAATGAGTAAAACACTAATATGAAGTAAAACATGGGCAGATTATTTTTGTCATTGAGTTGGGTATATATATTAAATATGAAATGCATAATTATCATGAAAATATTGAAAAATACATTATTTTTATTTAAATTTATATTTACCTTATAAATCTTTATAAGCAATTACTATTTTTATTAAGGAATATTTAATTTTATCAGAAGAAGTTTCATAAATAAATAAATTTACTAAATAAAAATTAATATATTATATTTTAATGTCTACATTTCACGGAATGAAAAGTTTACATGAAATTATAATTAACATCTTAAGGGTTAAAAACTGAGATGAATACATAATAAAATTAAAAAATATAATTTATTATTAAAAATTAGATTAGTTGGTTATGTTTATTAAAAATAATTATTTTTATTCTAATATATGCATTGTTTTGTAATATTTAAATATTTTAGTATATGCATTTTATTGAACAAAAAGCTTACATGAAAATGAAAATATAATAAATTATTGTATGTAATAATTTATTATAGCTGTGAATATAATACTTTACATACAATAATATCTAAATTTTTATATATAATTTTTAGTAAAATCAATTTATTAAAATATTTTTTATAAAATTACTGGATTATTAAATTATACATTTAAATGATAAAGATTTTTATTTTTATTATAAATATTTTTTAAGACATATAGGTTGTTTTATAACTTTTTATATTTAAATTCTTTAGTATTTACATTAGAGTAAAATCTTTTTATGAAAATATAATAAAAAATATAGTTTAAATATTTTTAAATTAAACCTATAAGTATTATTTTTAATTGATGAATTATTACAAATATTTTATTTAATAAAATTATTTTTATTTATAACTATATTTATTTTTATTATTTAATTCTTAATTTATCCCGTACATTATACTGGTGCAAAATCTAATTTCACTAAATTTCAAGGTGTGTGTAAATTAAAAAATGAAAATTTCTCAATCATTATAACATTTTTGAATGAGTAGTATTATTATTATTGTTATTATTATTATTATTATTATTATTATTATTATTATTATTATTATTATTATTTTGGTAATTATTTCATATTTTACACTATTATTTATAATTATATATTGTCAATGTCATATTATTAAATAATTTAATATTTGTAGACAAAAAGATAATGATAATGTAATAAATTGAGTAAGAGACCACATATAAAATTATTCTTAATAAATATGAATTATTAATTAAAAGAGAGTTATTTAATCCGGATTAAAACAATTATGATATTTATTACACCTTTTTTATATGGCATTGATTATAGGGAAGAAAATCTTTCATTATTATTTTTTAAATAAAACTTTCTCCTTGAGTTGAAACTTTTGAATTTTGATAAGAATCAAATGAGCATTTTCTTTTTCCGGTGAAGAATCAATGGAGCTCTAGAATAACGTGATGTTGGTTGGTGGTGGGGGTAAGAATGTGCTTTCCTAAAGGAAAATACAAAGATGGTTGGTTTATGGACAAAGAAAGGCACTGTCTTTTTAGTTTTTAAAGCCCAAGCGAAAGCAACACCATGACCACTTGTTTGATACAAAGACGGTCCTTCTGCCGTTTGCTTTATCTGAGTATTACCTGAGCCTGACTCGTATTGAAGTTGGCACCAAAAATTGTCTAAAGATATAATTCCTTATTTAGATGCAATCTAGTAATAACAATATAGATATGATTTTTATCTTTTAACTAATTTGTATATAGTTCTTTACATTTCATTTATTTATCATTGAAGTAATTAATAATTCTTTGAGATTGTTATCTTTAATAACATATGATAGCTTAAGGGGTGGTGCTATGTCAATTGCTGATAATTAGGAGTGTAAGTGGGTGGTTTGGTTCGGATTTTGGAGAAAAATAAATCCGAACCAATCAAAATCAATTGGTTTGGTTTGGTTCGGTTCTTTTTTTTCTTCAACCGAATAAACAAACCAAACATCTAGATTGGTTTGGTTCGGGTGATCGGGTTGACCATTATTTTTTTAACACAAAAATTAGCTTATACAATTATACATACAGTTGATAGAAAAGTGTACATAATGTATCTAAAATTTCAAATAATATTAGAAACATAGATATAAATTCAAGCATTATTTAAATCATGGAGAATAAATTTAAATATTAAATTGTATATGGCGTACATTCGAATAAAGTAATAGGTTTTAGATACTCAAAATTTTTACTCGTCCACAATCGGTTCGCAAGAAATGTGATTCCATAATGCAAGAAAACATAAATTGTTCATAACAAAATAGTTATACTTGAGAAGACAATGACCTTTATCAAGATCAAAGATTTATTGAAGCCCAACTTCAAGATTTGAAGATAATCCTGACAACTCTAAAAATTCAAACATATACATAAAAAGTAAATAAGATTAGTTAGTAACAATAATAAGTATAACAACAACATCAAAACTTGAGAATTAAAACTAAGTTTTCATACCTGATTCAATTTTCTCCACTTCTTCCATTTCATCATGTAGTTCAAGATTCTTTTTAGGAGTCTTGATCCAATTCTGAGTACAAATCAATGCTTCAACAGTTGTGGGATGCAAGGAAGCTTGAAATGGGTCAAGAACTCGACCTCCAATGCTGAATGCGGATTCAGATGATAAGTAGACACTTGGAATAGCCAAGATATCCCTAGCCATACGAGAAAGAACATAATATTTCATTGATTTCCCTTTCCACCATTTCAAAATGTCAAATCCAGGAGTGTTGTCCTCAACATCATCTTCTTTGTATCTTTCTAACTCATTCCTTTTCACCTCACCTTGCTTTCTCCTCACTTTTGATCTAAACTCATTTTCCCAACCCTCATCATCATCACCTAAACCATGTTCCATTTTAACGATAGAACAAAGAGAAGAGGTTATAAACTTATTGTTGATGGCTGAATGATTTGGTCAAACATCAAAATAGCGTGAATTGGAGGGAAATTACTAGCATGAGATTGTGAGGCAACATTTGAGGTCAACCTACTAGAATCACCAATATCAAGGGGAATGGGATGTATTGACTGATAATGCCCAAACAACTTATCAATCAGACCCTTCAATCTTTTTACCATTTCCTTGCACTTATCCGAACCATCACCATACATCTTATCAAAACTAAACTCAATATATTCAAGCTTATATCGTGGATCAAGAAACACAGCCACAAACAAAAGAAAGTTTATACTCCCACTACTTTCCCAATATTTATCAAACTTGATTTTCATGTTTGTTGCCATTCTTTGTAACCCTACATCATTGTTTTTCCTCCACTTACCTAGGGTCTTTTGAATGTCACATAACTTGTGAAAAAAAACATTAGATGTAACATGCAATGACCCCGAAAAAGAAAGAGTTGCATCATAGAATATTTTCAAAAGCTTGACAAAAACACGTGCACGACTCCAATCCTCCCTACTAGGAGGTCCTCCTACATTGTCTTTATAAAAGAAATAGAAATGTTCAGCATTTGTGCAACTTATGGTTAAGGGCTAACAAAAATGCATTATCCGTATCTTCAAGGAGATAAAATGTCTTTTCATATTTTTTAACAACATCTAACATGAAATAAGTGGAATTCCACCTGGTTGTCACATTAAGGGTTAACATTGCCTTACTAGTTATACTAACCTATTTGACACACGTCTTAAAAGTAAACAATCTAGCTAGGAGATGACCTAACAAACTTGCATGCAGCCCTTATCCTTTCAATTGAAACATCAATTTCCTTCAAGCCATCACTAACAATTAAGTTCAATATGTGAGCACAACATCTCATATGCATGAACTCTCCATTTAATAAAGAAGTATCACTCCAATCACTCATTCTTCTAAGCAAATATGCAATAGCAAAGTATTGTTAGCACTTGCATTATCAAAATCACACAACAAATTTTTGAAATCCCCATTCTTTCATGCATTTCTCTAAGGCATTTCCTATGGTTTCACCTTTGTGGTCACTATCAAACCAAAACTTAATATTTTCTTGTTCAATTCCCACCCATCATCAATATAATGAGCAGATTTACACACATATAATTCAAGTTCGGATTGAAGTCCAAGTATCAAGTGGTAAGTGAAACCATTTAGTGATTTCCAGACAATATGCACTTCAACCTTTCTTTCTCCATTTGAAACAGTTGCATGCAATCTTTAGCAAGAGTGACACGAGAAGGAATTTTAAATCTCGGTTGAGCCTCATTCATCAAATCTCTAAATCCTTGGTTTTCAACAAATTTAAAAGGAAGCTCATCAACAATTAACATCCTAGCAAGTGCATATCGGGTTACCTCTTGATTAAATTCAACAAGTTTCATGCTAACACTATCGGGATCATCATCACATTGTTTTCCAATAACAATTGTTTTTTGCCTTTTATCAAATACCCTATGTGGGTTTTTCACACAAACCTTCAAATGCTTTAACATGTTTGAGGTCCCATGACTAGTACTATTGCATGCATATTGTTTATTACAATAGTTACAAGTAGCCTTATCATTTAGTTTCTTGAAATGAGCCCAAGCATTAGAAGGGGGTCTACTAGGTTTCCTTTTCAATACCTCTTGTAGTGATGGAGGGGCATCTTGTCCATGTGATGACTTTTCTTGTCCTTGTGTTGGAGTTGGAGCTTGTGTTCCAATATCTCCTAGTTGCATGTCACTAGTTGGTGTTGGAGTGGTAGCACTTCCAACTTGAGTTCCACTACCACCAGTGCTTGGAGTCTTACTAGTTCCAAATGGATCACTCGCCATTTGTTGGTGTCAAGTAGCCTGCAAAAAAAACAAAAATATAACTATTATAATTTAAGCAACAATTCATATTGTAAACAATAAATCAAATAGTATCTTTTTCTTTCCATCAAATAGTCTTAGTGAAATGATTAAGAAATATTTAAGATACAAATGAAATTAAAGAATTAAAATTTGAAAAGCTAGACAGTAGCAACATGAAGAGAAGAGGAGAATTTTGAAAAGCTACTTGATGCTCTTCTGTAGAGCTAATTCGCCAATCCATGCCACTTTTAGCATTATTTTAGTCACTGTCATTAAATTTTAAATGGCAAGGAGCAATAGCTAGTATAGCATATTCCAAGGCATCTGAAATGAAGTTTCACTTATTTGCGCCAAGCAGCCTTCGTGCTCAATGCTTCCAGGTGTTTTAGATATACTCTGGACTTGAAAAAGGAAGAGGAGAAAGAGCAAAAGAAAAGCATGATTAGAGCCCATGCACGAGTCATAAGAGTAATGTTTCTCAATGCCAAACATGTTTCCCAATTCATAAATTCGACCATATTTTTCCTTTTCTATTCTAATCAATGATTAATTGTTCTATTAGGCAGCTTTACTTTTCAGATTGGCTGGAGAACGTGAACTAGGTATTCTTCCTTTCTTATAAGTACTGACTTCCCCACATCTTTTCGATGTCTTGTCACTTTTACCTACCAAAAGCTTCCACGAGAATATTAAATGTGTTAATTATTAACCGCCGCCACTGTAACACATACATAATACAAATCATCACTTATTCGAGGAAATGGTAAGTTTGTATACAATAAACAGAGCGAAGTAGGCTGCATAAAATCCAAAAAAATAACAGTTTGGCATTGATGCTTTTGCAGAAGCTGCATTCAGTTTATTTTCATTTTTGTTGAACTTGCCACGTGAGAGCTAGTACTAGTACTCTAGTAGTAGCAGACTATTAATAATTGTTAGGAAAATAATTAAACTATCTTGATTTCTATATCTGCAATAAAATGTTCTAGTGTATTTATTATTCTTAGGTGGATAAGCATTTTAGATATATTCACTGGTGAAAATCTTCTCATCCACCACTATAGAACTATAGATATACTCAAAGGCTGTGATTGTGAAAGATTTGAGCTACTTTTGTACTACTTCCAAAGACTGCATCTTGTTATATTTTTCCTTTTTATTTTAAAAAATAAACATATTTCAATTATCTAGAATTTGGGAAAGACATGATCACACAAATGAATTAATTTTTGAGATTGCATAGTCATTTTTTTTGAGCTGTGATTGCATAGTCATTAAACTAAGATTTTGATTCAATGTATATAACCTCCAGAGTTGTTATTAGGCATATTAGTTAGAATCACTGGATTCCAATCAGTTTCCTTTTGGCTTGAAATACTGAGGAACTTGAAGTCATAATAAATGAATAGCCCATAAGATGTTATTCAAATAGATGAAGCATCTTGCAATATACAACTGTAACTTCTAGATTGCATTGATCAAAACTGCCCCATCTTTTCAGGTTTGTAGAGAATGGGAATCAACAACCGTGAGACTGTTAACCTATTTACTTAGACACGATTCATGAAGCAATTTCCCCCTGCACCCTGGTGTGTTTTCTAAAATGCAAAACAACTCTATTTGCAGCTAGGTTCACAAGTTATGTAGTTATTTCTCATATTAAATCTTTTAATTTACTAATGTCAAGGTGCAAATGTGTTATAGAACTATAATTTTTGGAGCTTGAAATTAAAAGACATATTTTAGCTTGAAATTTCATACCAAAGGTGAGGGCGGAGGAACAAAAAATTGAGGAGCAGATCTGGCGAGGAGGAGCTGCGGTGAGGAGCAGATCTGGCGTGGAGGAGCTACGGCGAGGAGCAGATCTGGTGCGGAGGAGCTGCGGTGAGGAGCAGATCTGGTGCGGAGGAGCTGCGGTGAGGAGCTGCGGTGAGGAGTTGATCTGGCACGGAGGAGCTGCAGTGAGGAGCGAGGGTGAGCTGCGGCGGTGACGGAGCAGATCTGGCGTGGAGGAGTTGATCCGGCACGGAGGAGCGCGGTCGGGAGCGGATCTCGGGTGGAGGATCTGCGGTCGGAGCTGATCCGGCACGAGAGGGAGCTGCGGTGAAGAGCGAGGGTGAGCCGGCGGTGACGAGCAGATCTGCGGTGGTAAGGGTGAGCTGCGGTGAGCTGATGGCGGAGAGGAGCCTATTTTCGGGTCTGGTTCTTGTTTGGTTTGTGCATATGCTGGTTTGGTGGTTTCCTTTTGTGCACGACACTGAGTATAATATGAGATTGATAGATTAAAAAAAATATATGTATATACGTTTGGTTCGGATCGGGTATCGGGTTACAAATTCAAAATCCAATATCCGAACCAATTAAAGCTTAATTAGTTCGGATTTTATCCGAACCAATTAATATACCCAAACCAAACCGAACCAATTTAATTGGTTCGGTTCAAATTCATCGGATTGATTGGATTACCCGAACCAATTTACACCCCTACTGATAATGATTTGGACTTGGGATGTTTTAAGCGAGGAAGGCTTAACTTATGGGATTGTGACGGGATAATTATTGAGAGTGGAAGCATTGGCAGTTTTCCAGGAAGCTCAGTTGTCTTGGATTTGTTAGACTGATAACATTATCTATATTTTCTTCAAGTACTCTTCATGTTTATTTCAATGCTAGTGAGGGGAGGAAGACGGGAATTCCCCACTATTTTAGAGACTTTTTTAAAAAAAAAAATGGTAAATTTGCTTAATACATGTAAAAGTTTGTTTACTCTAAAAAAAGTTGATGAAGATCCTAGAATATATATTTCAACTATTTGTATGCTAACCACTTGGAAAATTTATAGTCATTATTCAAAATCCTTGGGCGAGTTAAGTCAACCCGCATTATACATGACGTCTTATAAATTATTTAAACTTTCTTCATCACTTTCCATTTCAAGTGGCCTATGTACATCCAACAAAACGTAAAGCTTATAAGGACTTGTATCACAATCTCAAGTTGCTGCCCAAATTTGTAGTTTTGATTTATGCCTTTCTCTGTTATTATTTTCCGCTGAGATCTTATATTTAATTAATCTAGACATTCTTTTTTTTTGTTTTATTTAAATATTTTCTTCTAGCACGATTATGTCCTAAAATCTTTTCTCCCCTTTTTTTTACCTATTTATTTTCCTCACTTTCTTATGATATTGTTATATATTTTTTAACAAATATGACAATGCATTGTTTTTGTCCTTAATTTTATAAAAATTGATAATTAAGGAAAAATGTATATATTTTTAACATTTAATTATAATTAAGGAGAAAAGAAAATACAACCAAGAATTTGATAACTTTTTAGACAGTCATGATTCCCCAGCCCCTTCTCAAGGGTTTTGCTTTTAACCTTTGACCAGAATTATAGGAGAAACTTTGGGGGACAATGCACGAGTCTACAAGTGGAATGTCCAGACAAATAATTAACCGATACAACATTACTTTTTTTTTTTTATGAGTTCGTATCAATCTTTTGAATATGTTTAGAAAATTAAATTAAAAGAAAAACTCTCGATCTTATTTTTATCTAGTGGTAGAAAAAATGGATTTAACAGAAAACTTTTATGTCAGTCAAAATACGTGTCATGGAACTCAAGGGTCATGGCTATTGAGGGTGGCCATCATTTTCTCTACTTTATTGTTGACGGGGCAATTTATACAACAGTAGTTTTGATTTTGAAGGTAACTTCACCTGGAGTCATTAGTCTTACACATTTCCCTGCCGGAATTAAGAAGCTAAAGGTGGACAAAAGAAAAGGATAGAGAAGGTCTACATCATAGGCTTAAAACCAATGGGTAAGACAAAGAGAGGCTTCTAGGAAAGGAAAGAGGAACAAGAGAAATAGAGAGAATTTCAGCGTTGTGCATATGGTTACATTAATGATTACATGAGTATGACCCCTAATGTTTTGTATTGGAATGTTAATGCTTGTTATGTAATGCTGTTGTTCCATTTTAACGATAGAACAAAGAGAAGAGGTTATAAACTTATTGTTGATGGCTGAATGATTTGGTCAAACACATCAAAATAGCGTGAATTGGAGGGGAAACGCCGGCCCTAGGCTTTTGCATCGTGGCAATGTGGGCTTGAGCGCCGTTGTCCAACAGCGGAAAAAAGAAAAAGAAAAAGAAAAGAAAGAAATGTTATATGTCGAACACTGAATCAATATTTACAAAATTAATAAAATTAATTTCTATTATAAACTTTGATATCAAAAAATAATATCATAATTAATTTAGAGCTAAAATTTATTCTTAAATTTTTATCTATTTATTAATGAAATATCCTTAGGAGACCTTGCAAATTATTATTTTTTCTTTATATACAGAGATGGGAAAATTTCAAGGAGGAGTGGCACCCCTTATAATATAAAATGATGTACAAGAGATATAAATGTTAAAATATCTAGAACTTATTTATAAATTAAATTAGACTTAATTTTGTATTATCTTAGAGATTTAATTCATACATAATTAGAGATATTATTTTGATTATATTTGATTATATTTTTTTATAAACTCTTTCTCTTCTAAATAGAGAATCATCTTGTACATAATGATTAATTATTTCTATACTTTTTTATATATTCTCTAAATTATCTCTAAATTATTACTATATATCGAATTAATCATTAATAATACAAGAAGATTCTTTATTTATAGGAGATAGAATCTATATAAAGAAAAAAATATAATCAAAATAATATCTCTAATTATGTATGAATCAAATTCCTAAAATAACACAAAATCAAACTTAATTTAAATTCGACATATGTTCTAGATATTCTAACACCCCCCTTAAGCTAAAGCTATTAAGTTTTAGCTTGTTATAATTAGACACACAAAAATAAAATAAACTAAAAATATTCTAAAAACACAATGTCGATATCTTGGATAAGTCAAGAGACTCAAACTGCATTTGAGATTAAACTAATCTGCATTTGGAAAAATCTACAATAGAAACAGAGTCAAACTACATTTGAGATGGAATCAATCTGTATTTAGATAAAACAACGGAGATGAAACCAATCTATCATACAGAATTAATCGGAGGCTGGAGTAACAGAGATGGAGCTAATCTTTCAAGCTAAATAAGGTAAAACTGATCAGGAGCATAACAGAGGAGCAGAGGAGCGTAATGAAGGAGCACAACGAAGACGCGCAACGGACAAGCGTAAATTATAGTTGATTTTGTGTTATCTTAGGGATTTGATTGTCATATAATTAGATATATTATTTTAATTATATTTTATTATATTTCATTCTTTATATAAACTCATTTTTCCTATAAATAGAAAAATCTTCTTATACACACTGATTAATTCAGGTATAATAATAATTCATAAATAATTCAAAGAATATATATAAACTTTTTTCAAACTTTTTTTTTTGTCTTTATTTCTCTATTTCTAACAATAAAATCATTTATAAACCTTCAATTTATAATTTAATCTTTTGGGGGAGTCAATTGTTGATAGCACCTAAATTAAGTTATTCAACAATTCAATACGCTCATTAGATATGCTTTAATTTGAAACTTGGTTATATGAAATTTGAGTACATAATAAATTTTAGTCCTATTTGAAAGATAAAAGAAAAGCAGAAAAATATGAAGGAGAGGAGAAGAATAGGAATTCATTAATCTTTTCAACTATAAAATGTTTGACTCTGAACTTTAATGTGGTTATATATTATTGACAACCTGAGATATCTCATGTTGCAGAGCTCGGTGGTTGCAATTAGTTAAAATATGTCTAAGGACTAAAGGTGTTTGTGCATAAAATTAAAAGCTATCTTGTCCAAATCGTTCTAGTTTCAAGTTGAAAAATCACGTCTTCAGAGCTCTACATTATAAGTGTGAAATGGGTCTGATAGCCTAACTCGAACAACCCAACTAAAAATATAAGTTAGACAAGCAAAATACAAATCGAAGAAAATTTTGCTAACCCAAGTTGTAGCTAGCCCAAATTGGGCCGGGCCAACTTGGAGCCCTGATTGGGCCAACACCCCATATCCAACTGGAAGTGGACTACCAAGCTCCTGCACAAGCCCCAAAGCCCAAGAAAATAGGGCTTAAATGTACCCAAAAAAACCAAAAAGCCCAATGTCCAGCTCTCCTCTCCGCTATATATTTTCTATTCCTGACTATGCAACTAACGATAGATGAGATACAGACCTTGTATCTACGTAACATACTTCACAATCACATGCAACTCCTCAGACCTTAGGGGAATCAAATTTATTGAAGTATGTAAATATGCAAAATGGCCATTCTAAATTTTCAGGTGCGAGTGCAAGCATGTAATTGATTACTGGATTTGAAAGGCTTGTATTAAGATCTTGTTCGATACTATGAGCTTTGTTTCAGTTATCCACGGCTATAAACTTGACTTCATTGAAAGAATTGATGATAGAAGAATGCCATGGATTGAGATATTTAGTAACTTACGATTCAGATCATAAAAAAAAGGGGGAAATAATTGAGGAAGATCATGATTTACAGAGATATGTTTCAAATTACTTTCAATGTTCCCAAGATTGAAAATTTGAGATATATCAGTGTCAAAATTACAATTTATTGAAATACATATTTGTTAGATATAAAACAATTTTTGGACTTCACTTAACAACTTAAACTTTTGAAAAATTAGAGTTTTTATAATAAAGTGAAGTTGAGTTTTAAGAAATTAGAATCTTTACAACAATGCGTTAGCCTTCACCCAAAGGGCTCTTGCACATGAAGAGATATGTTAGATATAAAATCATTCATGATTCTTTGAGTTAAGCTTTCAGTAGTAATATAATGTGAGGCACTATTGGAGCAAACCATTGAGGAGGATGAATAAAATGAAAATATATCAAACACTCAATCCCTCAAAATATGCTTCTCACAGCCAAAGTTACTCATTATTACGCACTGTGTAACAATTTGAAGCGTCTGTTCTATATCTCCACATCCCACGAGTTTCTAGAACTGGAGTATCTAATCGTAAATCAAGATTCCGGTATAGAGTGAAAGAAGTGAGCAGAGGCGGAGGGAGGGGGAAACATATATGAGCAGTGGTCCCTCCAGTTAACAAGGTTCATTGAAAAAAAGTTATGATCATAATAATTAGTAATCATCTAAAAATAAAAAAAATGAGTCTTCAAGTGAAATTAAGTGTGTATATTAAAAAAATATTCAGAGTACTGACAAAAGTTATTTATTAGAGACTCTAGTAAAAAATTTAAAGAGTTCAAAGCTGTAGTCCCCGCATGATATATTTTTTTTGTCCTCTAATAAAAAAATAAATATTGTATCTCATTTTTACATAATTACAGAACAAGATAAAAGATGATTTTTTTATAAATTACATGATTATTTACATTGAAAAAAAAATTGTTAAAAAATTCATCACAGATAACGATAATAGATTATTTTTATTATATGAATCAACATTCAATACAACTTAAAAATTAAAAATATATATTTAAGATTGTTTTATATTCAATTATATTTACTATTAATATTTCTAATTTAAAACATATTGATTATGAATTGAATAGAATTTATTTTTATATTTATATTAAAAAATTTAACTTAAATATTAGAGACATATATTTAATATTTAATCTTGACTTCCTTAGATGAAAATCCTGACTTCGCCCTCGAAATGAGGGTAGAGGTTTTTGCTTCCACAATTCAAACATGTAATACTAATGCAACTGCCAAACCTGAATAAGATCTGTCAAGGTATTGATTTTCAGATTCTGACTATCTCCTTGTGCACAATTGCCAAAAGCTCACTAACTTTAACAAATTCTGTTGAAATATGTTGCTAAATCATTATCATGACATTTTAACTTAACAAGTGTACTTTTAAGTGAATTTTACTACTTCGATGTAAATCAAATTTAATTCTTAAAATAGTGTAGAATGAATAGTGCATAGACCAAGTCGTTGACATGATATACGACTTAAGGGTAGTTTTTTTTTTTCCTTATGATATTTTTATGAAGGTTGTGGTAAAGGGTCACAACTTAGAATATGTTATATTTTTTAATAATATTTTATTAAGGTCATGGCTAAAAGTTACAACTTAGTGCAGGGTATTTTTTTCTATCTTGTATTTAAGTTTAGCTCCAGGCCATAACCAATATAATATTACAAAAAAAATAAAACTTATTAGTCAAGAGTCACAACTTTTATAAAAATATTATAAAAAGAAAAATCTACCCTTAAGTCGTATGTCATGCCAACTACTTAGTCTTTCTACTATTTATTTTGTATCATTTTAATAATTAAATTCTGACTTATACCGAAGTAGTAAGATCCACTTGAAAATGCACTAGATAAGTAAAAATGTCCATTATCATGGTATGCACTAAACAATTCATTCCTATCTGGTCAGTGCAAATGTTCAAGATTTTTATTTAAGTCATAGATAGGCTTATTATATGTTGGTTAGAAAGGGTAAGAAAGGAGAAACACTGAGTAACTAACTATACATATTCCCATAAAAAATAGTTCGTCCATTTTATATTCTAGTTCTAGTTCTAGTTCACGCTTCAAAGTTCCAACTAGGAATTGTTTCTGATGTGAACTAGAAGATAAGGACTCTCAAGTAGCCATCTCTGCTGATGGAGTGAAATCCAAAATTCCAGATGGATTTAAAGGATTTAGGTATTCTCATATCAAGAATTTGGGCATCTAAACCTAGTGCGATCACATTATTTAGTACTCATTGCAATTTATTCAGTTGAAGATCGAGAATGAGTTAATAATTTGCTTATTATGTTTGGCCTTGGATAGCTACAGATTAGTGAAAACTACTGTCCATCTGCGTCCTAACTTTGCACCTGGAAACAAGCTCCCCTCATTAGACAATTTCAACTTCCTTCAAAATTTTGAAGGGCCTATTATGTCCTGAAGAAAATGTTTGAAGTCATTTTAAAACGAAAGGTTACAAACTTCTAATTCATACCTTAATCATGCCTAGGCCCTAGGTCACACGATATGCCATGAGCCTCAATCAAATATAACAACTACCAATAACTGACCTAACAGTAACCAGTTGGCATGAAATGAAGAACATAGGAACAGAAGCAACACAAGAACAACAAATGTAACTCAACCAACCATGAAGATCCACAATGGAAATAAGGCCCAATAATTGTGGTACTAAAATTATATCATAGTCTATATTATTCTTTCCAATATATAAACAGCTGGTCCATCCTCATGGTTACTGATCATAAACTTTCAAGAGTACTTTTGTTTTGAAGTAACGCTTCATGTCGTTCCCTTCATAAACCAAGTGGTATAGAGGAACTATTTATGAGCCCCTACAAGGTTGCAAACAAGACGAAACTTTTGTCTCTCTCATCCATCTTAACACTATTTTATAAGATTCTTGCTTGTCAAATATTTCGATCCAACTTCCTGAAAGTATTGAAAATGATGATTGCTCAATATGCAACCAAGTGATGTACAAATCAATAAGATTTATACGCATTCCATAATTCTCCATGACCAAGTAAAAAATGAAAGTAGTATATGTATATTGAAGCATACCTTGACACTTTCCAAGGTGTTAGCAGACCTTGTTGATGTTAACTTTGATCGTGTTAGTTTGATGTAGTTTTCTTTATTTGTTTTCATTCTTTTGATCCTAATGTTCACTAAAAAATATTTTTATTATTTTATAGGTTTACTACTTTTTAGTTGTTTTTCAAATGAATATATTTTTTCATATAATTAAAAAATAGTTACTTAATATTAATTTTATTGTATTGCAGCCACAATTTATTTTTCTGGAAAACAAGTTTCATTAAGGAGGACTCAATATGTCCAACAAGGCCATGTTACAAATAAAATTTGAAGCCTCCTCAACGCAAATCTGGTCTGGATTGGTGACAGCCCAATTAGCTAGCTCAGGTCCCACATTATTGGCCTTCCTAATAACATGTACAGCCACAAAGAATCTAAAAGAAGGAAGAAGAGAAATGCTGTGTTCCATAAGAAGCCCAGAATACGTTTAGTGCTGTGTTTTGTTGGAAAAGGATTTGATAACCTCAAGACATTCAACCTCTAATACCACACTTCGGAAATAGAGGCTTACAGCAAATTGAAGGCCCAAACAGGCTGCACTGACCTCTGCTAGCCTTAGCCCCAGGTTCTTTGCAGCTTCCAAGATCTGAAAGTTAAGATGTTAAATACTAATAGTAATGATAATAACATATTTTTTTGAATATTTTTTTAGTATTTATTTTATTATTATTTTATTTTATATATTTGAAAAAATTATTAAGAGAGAAATATTAGTAATACATGTTTTTAAACTAATAATAAAACAATTATTAAAAAAGTGTCTAAAAAAATATGTTGTTACTATTTATATGAATTCTACATACTAAATGTATATATTAAATACTTTTTATAGATATAAACTTTTCTAAATATCTTTGATAGCTGGCTCAATTAACAACATTGAGATACATCTAGCCCTAAACCCTGAACGGATACTAGTATATGTCAGAATATTAAGATGATTATATTAGAAACTATATCTCTTTTTATATCACTCATTCAAAAATATTAAAAGGTAAAGAGCTTTTCTGCTTGACAAATTTTTTTTTGTACAACTTTTCTTCTTGACAACAATAAGTATTAAGCAGGGTTCTAAATTGCGGTCCGCATCACCTGATGCGGCAGCAATATTGCGGTTGTGGCCTGTGCCGTAATGGCATCAGGCTGCAATTGTACTGGAAATAAAAATCACACAAATGGTTGCAACGTAACGGCATTGCGGCCTCAACGTAACAGTGTTGCGACTGCAATGAGCTGCAACAGGCCGCAACAAGGCAAGCTAAGATTGAAACTGACGAAGAGGGAGCCAAAGAGGGGGGCAGTGGGTGAGAGACTAAGAGGGACTGAGACTCACAAAGAAGGAGGCAGAGAGGGGGCTGGAGCGGCGGTCGACGTCGGTGATTTGGGCTGAGAGGGGGAGATGAGCGGTAGTCTCTGCAAGGGGCACGATTCCACATATCAGAGAGGAAGGGGAAGCAGAGCCAAAGAGGAAGGGAAAGCCGAAGCACCGAGGCAGAGAGGAAGAGGGGATCTGACATTTGAGGGTTGAGTTGAGAAACAAAGAGAAAGTGGAAGCTTTAGATGGAGATGGAGAGACGGGAGAGAAAGGAAGGGTTAAAGGGGAGATTTGGGAAAGTGAAAAAAAAATTGGGGCGAGAGAAGAAAGTGAGCGGTCTGGGAGTGATTTGGGGCAAGAGGAAGGGGGAAAATTAGGGAAAAGTGGGAAAAAAATTGGTGAAGAGGGAAGTTGAAAAAAATTGGTGAGAAGAGTGAAAATTTTGAAAATAGTGTGTGAAAAATAAGTTAAGAATAATTATAATTAATTAAAATTTTGATAATTAAGTTAATTAATAAATTGTTTGTTCCAAAAAATTAGTAGCCTATGTGAGAGTTTAAAATTAAACTTAATTATTGGTTGATAATTGGAGTATTAGGAATAGTAATAATTAATTAAAATTTCTAATAATTAAGTTAAATTTATGATAACAATAATTATGTTAGTTTGGTTATGAATTCAATTTTAATTATTCATTAAGGTGATATAAAATCTTATCAAATGAATAAAAACATATAAAATATTATAAATAAGGATATATGAAGAGTTATAATGATTATATAATTTTTTTTAAGTTTTGTACAAGTTTTAAAAATATTCACACTACAACGATCAATCAATCCGCATCAGTAAGAGCCTTGAACGCCCGCAATTGCATCCACCGCAACTACGATCGCAACCGCAACGACAATCACAATTTAAAATCATGGCATTAAGAGAGGCATATAGCTTGCAGTTGTTATTGTAACTAGTAAGCAAATAACTGACAAGCGTTTGAATGGGTATGAAAATGAAATCCAAAACTCATTTTGCGTCAAGAATTAATGAGGAACAAGGACCAATTGAAGAAATATAAACCAAACTTTTATTATAAAAAACAAATAAAATGCCCCTTGAAATGCATAATATAATACTGAATGAAAGGAGTGAGGACCAATTAATTTTGCTTAGTCACTTTAGTATGGAGGAGGGGCAAGGACACCTCCATGAGCACAAAAGCTTTGGAGCAACTCTGGAAACAATGGGTTCATTGGGAAAATCTTAGGCCAGCAATTGTGGTTGATTTCTAAGACAGCCTTGCAACAAGCAGGGCCTAAACCAAACCTGCTTCCAGAAAGTGCTCCATAAATTCCTACAAGACACGATTCATCATTTGTTAAAGGCGACCAACATTTTGCAATTTCTGGTCCACGTTGCATTGGTAATATCCCTGGAATAGAAGTCACATATGTGGCGAGATGATTCCCTCCTCTGCTTGCACAAACATATTTGAGCCATGTAGGTGCAAATGGGTTAAAGGGGAACAATTTATACAAACAGTCAACTGTGATCCCAATGATGATTTGGCAACAACCTGAGGTTATATGGCTGAACCTGCCCCAAAAAATGGCTCTATAAATTCCTGTTATACATGATTCTATGCCTGAAAAGCACCCGTATTGATTGCTTTGCTGATAGGGTAACAGACCTGCACTTGTCAAAGCAACCTTGCTTATGTTGAGGTAACTAAATTGGTTTTGTGTTGGAGCAGCTAACCCACCATAATAACCACAAATACTCTTAAGTAAAGGAGGGAAGAATGGGTGAGAAGGGAACAATATTGGCCAGCAAGCACTGTCTACTTTTGTAGTGGCCTTGCAACAAGCAGGGCTTATAGCATTGAATTGGCCATTGAAAATTGAACCATGAATCTGCAAAAGACATACTGGTATTTGTTCCAGATATGACCAGCATTTTTGTACTTTGCTGGCCGGGGATGGGGGTACTTGGAATGGATTGAACCCCAGTACTGGTTGTGAGTTCAATTTTGCCATACACGCAATAATTGTAAACAATAATATAATTTTGTTTGGGAGATTGAATGCCATAGTTTAAAGGGAGAAGACAGAACACCCTATGGATGATTGTGAAAGCAAAGTTATAGATTTTTATAGCAAATATTCCGTGTCATAGTTGAAAAGTTTCTTGCAACTGTCACAAGAAAAACTGAGAATGTGCCTTCAATATCTTTTGTGAAACATTCGCTTTGATGTTCTGTCATTAAGATAATCAAATTTTGAGTTTTCAAAATTAAAGACGGGCCTGTTATTTTGTTGGCCTGTTTCTTTAAAATTTTGATTTTTTTTTAACCGATTCTATCATTCCACAAATCAAACAACATAGTAACTGTTATTCTTTGGTTTTTTCAGAATTAATTTCCACTGTAAACAGTCAAATTTAATGAAAGTGACCTAGGAATGCAAAATTCTTATAAAAGCCTGGTGCATTCGAATTTGGTACAATTGATGAATCACATCATTAATTAATAAATAATTATAATTAACTATCATAATTAATTATATGTTTGATTTAATATATCCAACTTTAATACATTATATTTATACAAAAATTTCTCTTTAGTAATAACTCTTGCATGCAGCAAATTTTATTAGAGTGAAATCTAATAGTTTTTGTTTTATTTTAAAAAAAATCGTATTAGCTCTACAAAATTAATTTTAACATATATAGACATAATAATTTTCAAAAATATCTCTACAATTTTATTTTAATATTTTACAATACCCAAACAAATTCAAAATTCTTTTAAAATTAACTCTTTTATAATATAATATAAACAATGTTAGATAAATTAAGATTTTTTTCCTATAATTTTAAACCTATAACATGGTACAAATTACTCAAATTCCTTATCACCAACCAACTCATAATGATTTTTTTACATAATTAAGTATACCAATAAAAAGTCATAATTAATAAAAATATTTAAAAATACAATTACATTACTGATAGTGGAGTTGAGGTCAACCCATTTGGCCCATACATTTTTGTAAGCACGACTAGGCCTTTTTTATTTTTGAAATCACAACTTTTTATTAGAATAGTTTGGCCCAGCCCGCCTAACCCATAAATAAAATGTTAAGAAAAACTAAACTCAAAACAAACCACACCACCACAACCCAAGCAACACCGTCAATGTCCACCATCAATCACCCCATAGCCGAACCACCTCATAGCCAAGCCAAACCCATCATAATACGAAAAGCCCAAGCCACCATGCCACCACTCATTTCCAAATTGAACCACCGTCAGAATGTAAGGAACAAATATGAAAAGTAAATAAAATAATGAGGAATTCTGAATAACACTCTCTGCACTAGTATTACAAACTTTCAAGAGGACTTCTGTTATGAAGCGACTTTTGTTTTGAAGTAACACTTCATGTTGTTCCCTTCATAAACCAAGTGGTATAAAGGAACTATTTATGAGCTCGTACAAGGTTGCAAACAAGACGAAGCTTTTGTCTCTCCCATCCATCTTAACACTATTTTATAAGATTCTTGCTTGTCAAATATTTCCATCCAACTTCTTGAAAGAATTGAAAATTATGATTGCTCAATATGCAATCAAGTGATGTACAAATCTATAAGATTTATACGCATTCCATAATTCTCCAAGACCAAGTAAAAAATGATAGAAAGTTTTAATTTTTGTATCTATTAATATAAAAATTTATGACATATCAAAATATATAAAGAGTTTTAAGGTTACATTGAAAAGACACCGATGATAGTGCCATTGTTGAAATCCTTAAAATTAATCTTGATGATGGAGTGATATTATTTCTATCACACAGTAGTCGCCCACATATCAATATCAATAAGGCAATTATACGCACTAGAGTAGTTAGGAATATGAGTCTCTCCCTGTATATATAGAATAACTAAAATGAGTTAAACTTATCTACTATAGCAAACTCGTATACAAGACCCATAAAATAAAACTCACATATGAACAGCACTTTAACAATAATAGACCCATTAACAACATTGATAACAAATTTGGACTAAATAAAATGCTCTAATAATTTTGACATCCATTTAATTTGGGTTTTATAAAATTATAATATGATTTATGTTAATCCATAAAAAATTCTAACATTCTCCCACTTGGATGACATAATTTATATTACATCACTTCAATAAGAAAACAATTCTCTAGATTAATCAAATAATATGTGGCCACTACATGATGTCAAAATTGAGCTAGCACTCTCAACAATTAATCCAAAATAAGACTACAAGCATCTCAACAATGCAGAAAATCAAACTCGAAGGAGTACTGATATCATACATGCAAGATACCTATATCTCGGTGACCCAACAAAATATGATATATGGGTAATGGGAAATCTCATTCAAAATTGCATGTTAATAGTGATCAAAGTACATTTTCTAACAAAATGGCCCCAAGCATTCACCCAAGATGCTTTCCAAGATTTAACAAATATATTAGCACAATAATAAAATGAGACTGAGTCCAAAATATCTCTACAATATGTCATAATATGAACAAATAATATTGCATAGATAATACTAATAACAATATTATTTGGTAACAACAATAATAACCACATAATTGTTTAAGGGCTTGAGACATAATAATAAAATGAGGTCACAATAAAATTACAAAACAAACTCCCACTAACCTAAAACATCAAAAGACCTCATTATACCCATATGAGTCACATGATCAACAAAACTTTGACAGATAAACCTTTGGTTAGGGGATCTGTAACCATAAGTTATGTAGAGATATACTCGACATGAGTTTGAAACTCTTGAATCTTCTTTATAACAAATATATAGTTTGTGTCAAAAGCTTTTAGCGCTTAAAGCTCATATTGATTTGAGAGAAGCACACTACGACATAGTTATCACAATAGATAATAAGAGGCATGGAAATACTATCCATAATACAAAATTTAGTAATCAAATTTTTCAATCATACCGCTTGGCGCATAGCCTCATAACAAGCTATATATTCTACTTCCACCATGGAAGTAGCTGTAAGTGTCTGTTTAACACTTTTCTAAGAAACAACTCCTCTTGCCAACATAAAGATATACCCTTATGTGGACTTGTGGTCATCTAGGCATCCACCATAATCAGAATCAGAATAGCCTATCACCTCAAGGTGATCTGATCTCCTATAGGTAAGCATATAATATTTGGTACCTTGTAGATACCTCACAGTTCGTTTTGCAGCCTGCCAATGAGCTACACCAGGAATGCTCAAGTATCTTCCAAGTACACTAACAACAAAAATAATATCAAGTTGTGTACAAACTTGAGCATACATAAGGCTGTCAACAGTGGAAGCATATGGGACCTTTTCCGTTTTAGCAACAACTTTATCATTTTGAGGACAATGGGTATTAGAGAGTCTTTCACCCTTTTGAATAGGTGCAACATAAAGATTATAAGATTTCATATTAAATCTATTCAAAATCATTTCAATATATGCTTTCTGAGATAAGCTAAGAATACCACGAGATCTGTCAAAATCTTTCATATCAAAATATGTTGTCAACATCTGCTTAGTCTTATACAAAAAATCAACATCATTACTAGCCAATAATATATCATCAACATATAAAACAAGAATGATGAATCTACTCCCACTAAACTTCAGATAAATGCATTGGTCAACAATATTTTCTTTAAAGCTAATAGAGCTTACAATATAATCAAATTTCAAGTACTATTGCCTGGAAGCCTATTTCAATCCATAAATGGATCTTCGCAATTTGCATACCATATGATCCTTATCATTTTTAATAAAACCATCAGGTTGATCCATATACATATCCTCATACAAATCACAATTTAGGAAAGCGGTCTTAACATCCATTTGATGAAGCTCTAAATCAAAATGAGCAACCAAGGCCATCATAACACAAAAAGAATTTTTAGTAGAGACCAGAGAAAAGTCTCCTTATAATCAATAATTTTCCTTAGTAATAAGGTTGGCCTTATACCTCTCAATTTCACCTATAGCATCATGTTTTGTCTTAAAGACTCATTTGCAACTAATAATTTTACAACTAGTAAGTCACTCCACCAATTCTCAAACATTATTATTTATCATAGACGTCAAATCATCCTTCATAGCCACCAATCATTGTGCATTATCAAGACTAACCATGGCCTCTTGAAAGGAAATAAGATCAGAATCCTCAATTGAATTAAACTCATGCTCATGCAGGTACGCAACATAATCCCTGAATCTAGTAAATTGAGTGGATATAAGAACCTGCTCAAATTTACTCAGTGGAGTCACAACAACATATGGATTCTGTACATTATTTTTTGACTTGTTGAGAGATATCGACATTATCAACAGGATCAACAACATCATCATTATGGATCAAAAGAGATTACATTATCCCTAGAAAGTGAACAACAGGAATAGGAACAACAACATGCTCCTCTCTAAAAACAACAATACACAGCTCCTGAGTTCCTCCATCCTCTAAGTCCCCTTCAAAATAGACAGTCTGATCAGATTCAATAACTCTAGTAGTATGAGAAGGACAATAGAACCTATAACCCCTTGAGCTAATACAATAACTAATGAAGAAACCACTAATAATTTTGGGATCAAACTTCTTTAAATGTGGGTTATAAGGCCTCATCTCTGCCCTACAACCCCAAACATAGAAATGCCTTAGGCTGGCTATTTTCCTATCATAAGCTCATATGGAGTCTTCTGCATATATTTACTTGGCACATAACTCAATATATAAGTAATAGTCTTCAAGGCATCTCCCCATAAGAATTCTGAAAGAATAGAATGACTAAGTATACATCTAACCATATCTATAAGAGTACGATTTCACCTTTCTGCGATAGGAGTTAATGAGCCCACAAATATCTGTTTGAATTAACTATAGTATTCCTTCATTCCTGGTAACCCACTCCTTCTAGCTCTAATTATAAGTTTCCTTTTTATGCAATCAACACAAGTATCAAAATCAGAGAAGTTCAGATCATGAAGAATATTTTCCTTAATCAACCTCTTCATTCTCTCTTTAGAGATGTGTCCGAAATGTTTGTGCCATAACATATAAGAGTTTTCAACAACTCTACCACGCTTGTTCCCAATAACATTATTGATATTTGAATGCCGTTGATTAACTAAAAGGGAATCAATATCCAACATGTATAGACCATTAGACAGGACTCAAGAACCAACAAGAGTAGAATCATAATATAAAGAAACGTTTTCATTACTAAAAAGGAAAGAATAATCACAACTATCAAAAACTGAAACTGAAACCAAATTTCTTTTTATAGAAGGCACATAAACTATATCTTTTAAAACTAAAACATATCTAGTATACAACTTTAAAGAAACCAGCCGTATATGTTCTACTATGACTCTAGCTCCGTTTCCTATTGTGATCATCAACTACCTCTCATTTGGTCTCCTCTTACTTCTGAATTCCTGCAATGAATTTGTAACATGAATAGTTGCACCAGTATCTAACCACTAGGTATTTGAAAGAACATCAACTAGATTTGATTCAAAACACACTAGAGTCCGGGTTTTAACTTCTTTCTCCTTAATCCAATTATTAAACTCTATACAATTAGCTCATCTGAGCTAATTTGCAAATTTTGTGGCGTGTTCATCACTATTCACACCATCATGCTTAGTCTTGGTCAACACAGAGAGGTCATAGGCCTTTCTAGATGTGTCAATAGTCTTACAAAATTAGTTAACATCATCCGCTTCATGAAAACTCTCCTTAATGGCATTATCCATGCTATACTTTATTGTCATGAGACAAACTTTATTTGAATGATTCCACATTTCATATTTCACCCTAATCGTAACAAAAAACATATCTATGGGCTTTGGGGCTCATCCACAATAAGAGCAACATCAATACTAGAGATGACTAAAAATAAACTCATTCACTCAACTTAGTCCTCGAAATTGGTCTCACACAACTTTGTCAAAAAACATTTATTTTCATAAGCAAAGTTGAATCAATATTTTAAAGGGAGATTTTCTTGTCGAGTATTTCAATAAACAAGATGAGCAATAGCCACAATGGAACTTCCTATGCAATTGTAATCCCGCCTAAGAGTCCCGAATTACAACACATGAGTAAATTCCCATGGACATCAAAATCATGTCTCTAAAACTAGTTCCGAGAGGATACTGAGAACTCTAAGGGCACAACTTTAATGCCTTTAACAAATCATCAGGAATTATATTAATAAAGGCAAACTGATAGGATAAGCATATTATCAATATAATCCCTAATGCCACAAAATAACAATATTTTATTAACAAAATAACACATTACCACAATTGGTCCCGTGAAGACGAGCTCACAATCATGCAAAATGTCCCAAAATAGTACCATTTAACAAATAATTAGGAATTACATTAATAAGAGCAAACCGATAGGGTAAGTACATTATCAACATAATCTCCAATGCAACATTATAAACAAAATATCAATAAAATGACACCTCAATATAATTGGTCTGGCGAAGGTGAGCTCACAATCATGCAAAGTGCCCCAAAATAGTACCACAATACTTTAAACATTAACTCTCAGAATCAAATCGTACAAATAACAACAAAATAAATAATTTTCAAAAAATTAAATATTAATTTATGCACAAAATAATATCAAAAATTATTTAAGTGACCAAATAACATCAACTCCGAGGGTGCACAATATATATCATGCTCAGAAATATCATAATAATACACAAAAAATTTCAAAAGAAAAAGATGAGAGTACTATATATTTTTAACAATTTTATACTCTAGAAATTTTGGAATAAATAATAAATAGGCGTGAAAAAATAAATAAAATTCACCAAAAATATAAAAAAGGGCGCGTGGAGCACAACCTAAAAAATAGAATGGGAAAACTAATTTTGCACACGTCTCATGTGCCTACACACGCTCAATATGCGCGTGGGCGAAGGTAAGGAAGTATCTTCTTCCTTACCCGTTTACACTAATTCGGGTCGCGCAGTTCAAACACTTTCAACCTCACTTTTCTTTTCATAAAACGAAATCTCCCTTTTTCAAATAATAATTTGTTTTGTTTTTATTTTTATTTCTTAAGTCCTTGTATTAATTTTCTTGCACCTAATCAACTAAGTTACCATTGATAAATCATATTTTTACACAAAACTACTCCATTTAAGCCTTCTTGGCCGTGAGGTACATGGTCATTGGAACCAAAATATTTATTCATTTCCTTGCTTCTTACTCATCTCAATTTATTGTTCATAAAAACATTTGATTTGAAATCTCCATTTTTAATGTATAAAGGCCGTGAGTCTCATGGTCTTTGGAACCAAAATTTATTTTCCTTTCCAACATCTATCATGGCATACGTGGCTTATAATCATCATACTATATATCAAGCATACTATTAAAACAATAAAATCATATAAAGCATAAAAGCATAAATAAATAAATTTAAGCACATAACACATATGAACAAATTACATAACCATGGATATGAATCCTCACATGGATTCACCACCCATCAAATACAAGTTCATCTCTCACCACCATACTTGGTTGGTGAGATAGATCTCCCTCTTACCTTGTGGTGAAGCCTCCAAAGCTCCTTACTTTCCTTCTTGAACTAGTCCTTCACCACCACAAGATTCTTACAAACAAAAACAAAAACAAGTATATTAGTACCTAAAGCTTGAATAAAAGACCATGGATCAAAGCATGATCCTAGAGTATGAAGATGAAACAAATAGTGAAGCTTTTATGAACTTCACCTCAAAACCTTAGGGCTTTGATCTTGAAGAAAGTAGATGAAAATGAATGATTTAGACTAAAACTCCAACTATAAAGAGTCTTAGAATGATGAGAGGATTTAAGAGGTAAGGTTGATAGAAATTATTGAAGATGGGAGAAGGACTTTCTCTAGCTTGGTCGTGAGGTGCCTTAAGAGAAATGGAGAGAATTTGTGAAATTTACTTTAGGAAAATGATGAAGATGAAGTCAAATGAAGTAAGAGTCTTCCTATAGTCTTCCTAAAGCCCTAAAACCATGAGCCCCCCCTTGGACACCAAGGGAGGGTCCAAGTTCATCCGAACCACTTTGTGAGACTTCTAATGACCATAGATTGAATCAATGGTTAATATTCAAGGCCTTCATCCTTAAGTTAGTTTCCTATAGGTTTAGATAAAGGAGTCAACAAGTTCTAGATGATACTTGAAATTTCCTAACTATAAAGTTCAATAGGAAACTAACCAAGTTTCCAATTCCATTACTTCCTAACTAAATTAAACTAACTTAGTTAGATTTTCTAGTTTCTTTGCTAACTATTTCGTTACTTTAAGTATATCTCACAACTCTTCTAGAAGCTCCTAGATCCTCCCAAAACCGTGAAGCCCTAATGGGAAGCAAACTTGGTTTGTTCAATTTAGTAATACTTAGGCTTTATGCTAACTTAGTTTAAATTATCTAATTTCATTTAGTTACCTAGCTAACTAGTCTAGCCATTTTCGTTGACCATTTACTATTAGTTTTCATCAAGCTTCTGATATTCTAATTGGTTCACTAAATAAATCATTACAACATTCTATACATACTATTATCCAAATGGACAATAATTATAGAAATTATTACTCAATGGACAGAACATACTGCTTATAAATCAGTAAGTATTTGTCCGTTGTGAAATAAAAATATACTATATAATAAAAATATAGTATATTTTTATTTCATAGAGAAATTCTAAATATTAAAAGATTATGACACGTATCTCTCAGAATCAGGTTTAGTAAGATCCTCTGGCTCCGAATAAATACGTAAAGATTTTTCCCGACCCGAAAATTATTATTTTCCTGACTCAGAGTAAATCACACACAATGATCAAATACAGTCACGAAACAGTCAAAATAAATTCACAGTACACAGAAATCACAAAATAGTATGATTTAATCATTACTGTAAAATAACTAATTTTGGAGTGTTACAAAGATCCTCCAAAGGATCTTCTGCTGGATCCTTCTCGGATTCACTTTCAGATAAAAGCCCCAGCGACACAACATCATCAAACGAAGAAGATTTTGCCTTGCTACCATCGCGGTCTTCATAGAACATATATATAAAACAGAACCAACAGAACAATATAATAAAGAGGTGAGATCCCCAACATTGCATACCAGTATGGCCATAAAGAAATGATAAATACAACAATGTCATTCAATATAGAAACAACACATAAACAACGGGTATAATCATGATATCAATTAACAGATAATTCAACAAATATATATCACAATAATATATATATATATATTGACTGTGCATATGAATAATATGTATACTGATCATTCCATAATATTATGTATATTGACCATGTATATGCCCAATGGACCAAATCCTACTCTATGGAGCTAAACCAAACATCGGAGAGAATGATCAGAAGACATGTCTGTATCTCGTCAGCCTCAATTCAAGTGTTATAATATTCTCAACATAGCTTATACAAGACATTCTACACCAGATCACGAAAGGAATAATGTCTCTGTCAAGATCGTTGATGCGTTTGCATCGGTTGCCACAGCACAGAGGTGCTACAAACTGGCCACTTATGACTTCCTGCGCCCTGACGTCTACAAGATCAACAATTGACCGTTACTATACAATTCTCACCCGCACTAAGGTGTAAGTTCATCTTCGAGTCACATAGTCTTAACAGACACAGTCCCACGTCTTTCACAGTACATGTTCAAATGACTCAATGCATCGATAATTATCAACGTGTTTTTCTACAAAAACAAGCCACCACTGGCTAAACAGTCTTTTTATCATCTTCGAGTCCAGTATGTCGGCTCGACAATAAACTGTTATTTTTCTCAATCACGTAGCATTTTTATTATGTTTTCAGAATATCGCAACACTTTTGTTACGTTTTCAAATTGTATAACCATTTTCAAACATTTTCTCAATCGCGTAACTCAAAAATCAATGTTTTTAAATCGTGTAAGGTTTTATTAATATTTTTCAATCGCGTTAAAACATTTGTTAACATTCTAAACTTAATTTTGAGACTTTCTATTTTTAATATAAAGTTTGAACCTTGTTTCCAATGTTTTATTACCAAATCTCCTCTAAGTGATATTTTCCTATGTTTTTCACAAAAACTACATTGTTTTGATTAAATCAAATATTTTTCCATTGCCTTTCCTAAAAACTTTTTTAAATAAAATACTTTAAATTTAAAACCATCTTTCAAACTTATTTCTATTTCTTTTACTAACAAACTCTCTTAAATAAAATATCTTAACTTTCAAACTTTTTTCAAACTCACTTTCTTTAATCATGACCGAAAATAATTTCTTTTCAATTGATAGAACTTTGTTCATTTCTTTTTTTTTTTTCATCTTATAAAACCTTAATTTATCTTATTGTCACCTAATGGTCGAAATTCCATTCCTTTTCAAATAATAAAATTTGTTCATTTCCTTTTTAATCTTGAAAATTTTTAACTTATATTCTTGTTACCTAATCATCTAAGTTCTCAATTAATAAAAAAAGTGTTCTGACCTTTTGTGTACCGCAAGTGTATGGGTCACGGAAGTAATATAATAATGAGAAAGATCATCTCCACAGGGATAATGGATGATATCTAATGCCAACTATTAACCAATAGCTTAACAAATTCTATTCAAGCGCATATAAATTAGTCAAAGTGTGTGTAGACAAAATTAGGGCTAAAAAAAAATAAACAAGAAGTACAAGACAGTAATAAGAGCATAGGGACTCCTTCTTCACCAACTACTTTACTTGGCAACTTGCAACCATTTTAGCTAACAATGATACTAGTTTTGTTAGCCTAAGAAGCTACATTAGTTAAAAGCCTATGTCTAGGTCATTTAATCCTATGCCATTTACCTAGCCCACTACGTGTCCATGAGAACTAGAGCAAACGATATGCATTACAGTTGATTCTTAACAATGACTATACATGACTAATAGGTATATGTCTATCCTATTAACAAATTAATTCATCCCACCGTTAGAATGAAATTAAACATGCATCATCCATGTCTATGATCTAAAATCTAGATTCCTATGTCTAGTTCAAAAGATTTTATTAAATCACAATAAATGATGGCCAAATATCTATGGGCATTAAGAGAAACATGGATGAACAAAACCAAACATCATTATAAACATAAAGGGTTACAAAGTCACCAATGTACATAGAAAGGTCCAAAGGAATCCCTAAAAATAACTTAGCTACCCATGAAATCTGAAAGAGAGATTTCTTACCATGGCCTAGAGAAAGAGAGGATAAAGAGAAAAGAAGGAAAACTCTATAATGAGATCTTGGGAAGCTTAATCTTTCTTGGATGATGATGGTTTTTTCTTCTAAATCTCCTCCAAGCCCTAAAAAATGACGAAAACTGGTCTTCTCTGCGTTATGTCTCGTCTCCCACCTAACTCCCTTCAAAATATCTGATGAAACAATATAAATAGACAAAGCTCATGAACTCGCACTGTGGCGTGACAATTGTTGCATCGCGGCATGAATGCTTGCGTGGTTAAGTGAAACCAGTGCTAACAAACGGGCGCCGCGGCGTGACATCCTTTACGCTGCGACGCTCTAGCCTCTATCTTCAGTATGCACAACAGGTAGAGAGCGAGACGCTGCAACGTGCTAAACCTTGCGCTGTGGCGTCTGATAATCACATATTTTATTCATTAAGAAACCCTTATGTTTAGTCATTTACACTCTCCATATTCTTAATTGATTGAGTTTGGTATGATTTTGTGAGTTTGAGCTCAAATTGGTCCTAATTGAATATTTTCAGCATTATTGAGATTTGACACTGTTTCTGTATTTTAGCCATAACTTGAGTTCCTAATATCTGATGAACATGAATTTTACCTTATAGGAAAGCTAAGAGGAAGCTCTACAACTTTGATGAAGAGCTCGAAGTCCGATTCAGATGTCTAAGGGACCTAAGTTTACATGGAAGTCAGAATACGGGTTCTGTCAATAGAATCCGAACAGTGTGCACTCATAAAATCATATCTCAAGATTTAATAATGGATATGGGCTGAAATTTGGACAGTGGATAGTCAAGATCCAAATAAACAACTTTCATGAAGAACACATTTTGAGAAAAAGAAGTATAATAGGTCATTTTGAGCTTGCAAGTCGGAACAGAGGAGCTGAAGTTGGGTTTGAGCAACCTACGGTATTTGAGACATATCTTGGGCTTAAGGAAGCCAAATTGGACGAACCAGCTATCCATTTTATAGCCAAGACAAGGATATACAACTTTCATGAAGAACACTTTTTGTGGTTCTGAAGTATAGTGGGTCGTTTTTGGCTTCCAAGTCAGACACGAAATTTTCGTCCTCAACCACCCACTCATTAATCCACTAATCCACTCATCCATCCACTAATCCACTCATCCACTCATCCACTAACTCACCCACTCATCCACTCATACACTAATCCAACCACTTAACCACTCCACCCACTCATCCACTAATCCATCCACTCACCCATTCATGTCCATAATTTCCCACTCACCAAAAGTCCTTTGGCATTTTTCACTAATTCAACCACTCAACCATTTCACTCACTCATCCACTAAACTAATCCACTAAACCAACCCACTAATCCATCCGCTCAAACACTCCACTCACTCATCCACTCATCCACCCACTTCCCTTTGTCATTTTGTTACCTTAGACTTCTATAAAATGCACCATTTATTATGAACAACATGTAATTCTCCTTCATTTCTCTCTAAGTTTCTTCTTGCTTCTTCGTAGTTTCTCATAGTTTTGTATATTTTGATGCTCCCCTTCATGGTAATGGAGGGCTAAGCTACTTTGGGTCAATTTAGAACTCTTGAAGAGATTGTGGTTTGGATTCTTGAGACCTTGGTTATGCATTGTATTTGATTTGTAATTGAATTCCTCTTTTCTTCTTCTTTCTTCTTCTTCTTGATCTTGAATGCATGAATGGTGATTCTATTTATGTTGATCTAATTTGATCTTGGTTTAAGATTGAGATTTGTGATGAAACTTAGAACTAATTGATCTAAACTAATCACATAAATGAAGATTGAGATTTGTGATGAAACTTAGAACCGATTGATCTAAATTAATCACGAGTAATTGAAGAGGTTAGGTTACTGATTTGTGCCTAAGTTAATTGAATTCGGTACTTGAAATTAACATAGATTTTCATGAATGGTGCGATTGCGGATTTGTGTTTATCACTTGTTAATTGAATTCTAGACGATCGTCTAGTATGAATTCTGGATTTAATGCAGAGATCTCGGTTAGATCCAAATTAACAATTCAATTGCGCTTCAAGTGTTCTATGAAGGGTCTATGATTGAATCCACCCAATCTTGAATAAGTTTCTAAATTGACTGCTCTTTAATTGTTATTTCTTCCTTTAATTTTGTTAAGTGCGATCTTAAACTGTCAAACCCCCCTTTTTGCTAACTTTCACTTGATTTGATCAAATTGCATTTACGATCCTTGAGGAGACGATCCGGTGTTGTCACTGTGCTACAACCTTAGGTAATAACTTCGATTATAATTTTGACTGAGTTCGGTGCTCGCCAAAATTTTGGCGCCGTTGCCGGGGAATTAGTAAGTGTAATCTTTTCATTTGAAGTGTTTTTACTAACTTTTGCTTTTTATTAATTTTTCTAACATTTTTAACCATTGTCTAGTGTATTTTGCTTATTTATTTGTTTTTGTGTGATGCATGACTAGGTCTGAGCCTGATAACTTGGTTGACTTTGATCCTGAGATTGATAGAACCTTGCATAGGTTGATTAGAGCTCGTAGGCTAAGTGCAAGAATTGCTTCTGAATTTGATCTTAATATTGAGAGTGAACTTGAGATCTTGAATAATTCTGAAACTATGGCTGATAACATGCAAAATAGAACTCTTAAGGAACTTGCTGCTCCTGATATAACTAACCAGTCTTTGTGTATTCAATACCCAGATCTTGATGCTGATTTTGAGTTAAAATCTGGATTGATACATTTGTTGCCCAAGTTTCACGGTTTTGCAGGTGAGGATCCCCATAAGCATCTAAAGGAGTTCCATGTGGTTTGTTCAACCATGAAACCACATGGGATCTCAGAAGAGCACATCAAGCTGAGGGCATTTCCTTTCTCACTTGCTGATACAGCCAAGGATTGGTTATTTTATCTTTCACCAGGTTCAGTAACAAGTTGGACTGACATGAAGCGGTTGTTCTTAGAGAAATTTTTCCCTACCTCTAGAGCTGCTGCCATTAGAAAAGATATATGTGGCATAAGACAAATGACAGGAGAGACCTTGCATGAATATTGGGAAAGATTCAAGAAGCTGTGCTCAAGCTGTCCCCACCACCAAATCACCGATCAACTCTTAATTCAATATTTCTATGAAGGCTTGCTGCCAAATGACAGAAGCATGGTGGATTTGCCTCTGGAGGAGCCTTAGTAGACAAGACCCGCAGCTAGCCGAGAGATTTGATAGCAAACATGGCAGCCAAACACCCAACAATTTGGCACACGAATTATTACCTCAACTAGAGGAGTCAATGAAATTCAATCGTCTCATGTAGACCAACAGAGAATGGAACACAGACTTGATGAATTGACTTCTTTGGTGAGGAAGTTATTAAAGTGGGACAACAAGCACTAATGCAGATGGTCGCAACCGTGTGTGGCATTTGCTCTTGTTCATCTCATCCTACCGATGCATGCCCTACACTTCGGGATGGTGGTTCTATTTTTCCGAGAATAATCTGTTGCAAAGAAATGGTATTTTTCCCGGTAGATCCCAATATCAAGCAATCACAAAGAAGAAAGCCCGGATATGATCCATTTTCTAATACCTATAACCCTGGTGGAGGGACCATCCCAACCCGAGATATGGAAATTTCGGTCAACAACAACAACAAGCCCTACCAACAAGAAGAACCATAGTTTAGATACCAAGCTACGTGCCCTAGCAACAAGTACCAACCACCTGCATTTAGGTAAGCACAACTGCGCTCCGCCACTCATGCAAAGACAGCCCCTCCACTACTGCTCCAAGCCCACTCCACCGAGCCACCTTTCGAAGACTTGATGAAACAAGTTTCAGCAGAATGTCAATGCCACTATCCAGAATTTACAAACTCAAATGGGCGGATGGCAACCACTCGAGTGAGTGAAAAGTCAAGGGTCGAACCAATTGCCTTCACAAACAATTAACAACCCAAGAGGCAATGTAAGTGCCATTAGCTTGAGAAGTGGCAGAGAAGTTGACGGTCCTACTCCACCACAACCTGAACTACAAGTGTAGCAACCAGAAGGTGACCAGAAACAGAAAAAAGTGGATAGCTCAGTCCAAAAATCTATGACACAGAAGAAATGTGCAGAGAATTTAAATATGGCCATTCCACTACCTTTTCCAAACAGAGTCACACAGTCCAAGCATACTGCGCAAAGTAAATAGAAAAAGAAGTCATGGACACATTCAGAAGGTGGAAATCAATATTCCCCTCCTTGATGCAATCAAGCAGATTCCCAAGTATGCCAAATTCCTCAAAGAGTTGTGTACTCACAAGAGAAGACTTAAGGGTACTGAGAAAATAAGCATGGGCAGAAATGTTTCTGCAATGATTCTACCAAGCATGCCACAAAAATGCAAAGATCCTGGAACTTTCACAATTCCTTGTACGATAGGTAACTCCAAATTTGAACATGCAATGCTAGATTTGGGTGCTTCGATTAATGTCATGCCTATGTCAATTTATCAGTCCTTGAACATTGGCACTTTGCAACCAACTGGTATAGTGATTCAATTGGCAAATAGAATCACTGCTCATCCTGCAGGAGTGCTAGAAGATGTATTAGTTCGGGTGAATGAGCTAATTTTTCCAGTGGACTTCTATGTCTTGGACATGGAAGATGAGTCTTCAAAGAAACCATGCTCCATTAATTCTAGGGCATCGTTCCTCAAGACCGCCAAGACCAAGATAGATGTGCATGCTGGCACCCTTTCTATGGAGTTTGGCGATGATTTGGTACAGTTTAACATTTTTGATGCCATGAGACATCCCCTAGAGGAGCATTCTGTTTTTCATATTGATGTGATTGAGATGCTGGTTGATGATGTTTATGCTGATTTATATGCTGAATTCCCTGATATTGCTGACTTTCTGGATTCTGTTTCTTGTGATACATGTGTTGCTTGTGATGTTGAGCCATGTGCTGCATGTGCTGAGATTTATGCTGGTATGAGTGATGATGCAACTGCTGACTTAAATGATACCACATGTGAAAATAGAAGTCAGAACTGTGCTGAATTTAATGTTGCTGAATTAGTTGTTTCAAATAGCTTGCTGCCTTCCATTGTACAAATTTCATCCTTAGAGTTGAAGACTTTGCCAGACCATCTTAAATATGCATATTTAGGAGATGGTGAGAAGTCGCGTTGATTGTTGCTAAGAATCTGCAACCTGAACAAGAAGAAAAATTGCTGTAGGTTTTGAGGCAGAATAAGCAAGCCATCGGATGGACACTTGCAGATATTCCTGGTATTAGTTCCTCCACATGCATGCATAGGATTTTATTGGAAGAGGATACAAAACCAGTAAGGCAACCCCAAAGGAGACTGAACCCCTTGATTCTAGATGTGGTGAAGAAGGAAGTGACCAAGCTTCTTCAAGCTGGCATTATTTATCCCATATCAGACAGTAAATGGGTGAGCCCCGTGCAGGTTGTTCCCAAGAAATCTGGGGTCACAGTAGTTGAGAATGAGAATAATGAACTTCTACCCACAAGAGTTCAAAACATTTGGCGGGTTTGCATTGATTATAGGCGGCTTAACCAGGCTACCAGAAAAGATCATTTTCCGCTACCTTTCATTGATCAGATGTTGGAGAGGCTAGCTGGCAAGTCACATTATTGTTTTTGGATGGATATTCGTGTTATTTTCAGATTCATATAGCCCTATAAGACCAAGAGAAGACTACTTTCACTTGTCCATTTGGCACATTTGCATATAGGAGGATGCCGTTTGGTCCGTGTAATGCTCCGGCACCTTTCAAAGGTGTATGGTAAGTATCTTTTTCGACTTTTTAGATAATTGCATGGATGTGTTTATGGATGATTTTACTATTTATGGTTCTTCCTTTGATGCATGCCTGGATAGTCTGGCTCAGGTTTTACATAGATGCATTGAAACTAACCTTGTTCTGAATTTTGAGAAATGTCATTTCATGGTAGAACAAGGTATAGTTTTAGGACATGTAATATCTAGCAAGGGTATCGAGGTAGATCCTGCAAAAATAAATGTTATTTCATGCTTATCTTACCCTACATGCGTGCGGGAGGTTCGTTCTTTCCTTGGTCATGCAGGTTTCTATAGGCGGTTCATAAAGAATTTCAGCAAAATTGCTCTTCCACTATCCAACTTGCTACAAAAAGAAGTGGAGTTCCATTTTGACCAGAAATGCAAGGATGTCTTCAATCACTTGAAGCAAGCATTGACCAGTACACCTATCATCCAGCCACCAGATTGGACACTCCCATTTGAGCTCATGTGTGATGCCTCTAATTATGTATTGGGAGCTGTTCTTGCACAAAGGGTCGACAAAATATCTCATGTCATCTCCTATGCTTCAAGAACTTTAGATCCTGCACAAGTCAACTACACCACCACTGAAAAGGAACTTTTAGCAATTGTTTTTGCTTTAGACAAATTTCGATCATATTTGCTTGGTTCTAGAGTGGTTGTGTTTTCAGATCATACAGCTCTAAAGTTTTTCCTGAAGAAGCTTGATGTAAAGCCTAGGTTGATTAGGTGGATTTTGCTCCTCCAAGAGTTCGATATTGAAATCCGTGATAAAAGTGGAGCAGAGAATTTAGTGGCTGATCACCTAAGCCGAATTGAAAAGGAGGCAGATATTTTTCCTATCCATGATGTCTTCCCTGATGAGTAGCTTTTCAAGCTGCAAGGTAACACTCCTTGGTTTGCTGATTTGATAAATTTCTTAGTTGCTGGTGTTTTCCCTGCACATTTTATTAGGGCTCAGATTGATAAATTGAAGAGTGAGTCAAAATATTATGTGTGGGATGACCCTTATCTGTGGAAATTTTGTAGTGACCAAGTTATTAGGAGATGTGTGTCTGATAATGAATTTCATTCTATTCTTAGCTTTTGTCATACACTTGCATGTGGCGGTCATTTTGGTCCCCAAAGGACTGCTAGGAAAGTTTTGGAATCTGGATTATATTGGCCCACTCTATTTCATGATGCATATGTGTTTTGTAAATCTTGTGATCAATGCCAAAAAACAGGAAACACTTCTCGAAGGAATGAGATGCCCCAGAAATCCTTATTATTCTGTGAGATTTTTGATGCATGGGGTATTAATTTTATGGGACCCTTTCCTGTTTCTTTTGGTTTTGTTTACATTTTGCTAGCTGTTGATTATGTATCCAAGTGGGTGGAGGCGAAAGCTACTCTGACCGATGATTCCAAAGTTGTTGTGGATTTTATTAGATCACATTTTCTGCAGTTTGGAGTTCAAGGCCATCATCAGTGATCAGGGTTCACATTTTTGTAATCGAAGCATGAAAGTTTTGATGAAAAAGTATGAGGTCTTGCACAGAGTTTCTACACCTTACCATCCCCAAACTAATGGGCAAGCCGAGATTTCCAACAGGGAGATCAAGCAGATACTCCGTAATACGCTCAACCTAACAGAAAGGATCGGAGCAAGAGGCTTGAGGATGCTTTATGGGCTTACCGGATCGCTTATAAGACACCAATCGGGATGTCTCCGTATCGGATTGTTTTTGGAAAAGCCTGCCACCTGCCGGTGGAAATTGAGCATCATGCATTCTGGGCAGTGAAAATGTGCAACTTGGATCTAGATCAAGCAGGTATGGAGAGGAAGCTGCAGCAATTGGAGGAGATCCGCTTGGAGGCTTATGAAAGTTCCAAACTCTATAAGGAGAAGACCAAAGCCTTCCATGATAAGTTGATTCTGAGGAAAACATTTGAGATTGGTCAAAAAGTTCTCCTCTATAACTCCCGCCTCTGACTAATGCCTGGCAAATTAAGGTCTAGATGGGATGGACCATTTATTGTTACTAAGGTTTTTCCTTCTGGTGCTGTTCAGATTAAAAGTGAGGTCACTGCCAAAGCTTTCATCGTAAATGGACACCGCCTTAAACAGTATTATGAACTTTCAGAGAATGCAGAAGTGGAGGTGATGAACCTTTTCCATCCGCATTATGAATGAAAAAAAAAAGAAAAAAAAAAAAAAAAAAAAAAAAAAAAAAAAAAAAAAAAAAAAAATTGTGTGCCTCGACAATGAGGTAGGTAGTGCCATTAAATTTTGTCACTCGGAAGCAAGTGGAGGTCACTTTTTCTTCAACAACAACAATCTGCGAAAATCTTGCAGTATGGATTTTATTGGCCCATTTTATTCAAGGTCTGTTACACCTTTTGCAAAAGTTACGGAAATTGGTCAAAAAGGTTCTGCTTTGAGATTATCATCTGCACCTACTCCTTGAAAAATTGAGATCCAGGTGGCGCAGTTCTTTTGCTGTCAAACATGTGTATCATCTGGGGCCGTAGATATTGAGGATCCTAGAAATGGTAATGCGCTTAAAGTTAATGGACAAAGACTCAACCATTCCTGGAAAATCAAGTTCTTGAGTTCTTTGTGTTGCCGGTTAAGTGGCGGATACGATACTCCGTGACTCTCAAGTCGGTTTATTTTTCAGTTTCTCAAAATAACTGAATCCTTCTTCTCCTTCAAAATGGATGTCATTCTTTCAAACCTGAGAAAACATTTTCCTTCTCTTCCTCAAAATGCTCTGAGAAAAATCTACAAAGTTCGATGTGAAAGATTGAGACTGTTAATGCACAAAGGTATGCCAGAAGATGTACGCTGGATAATTGAAGCGAAGGTCCGATTAGCAGTGAGTCCTCAATTTCATTTGACTCATACATGCCTTGGCCTTGGAAGAAGTTCATATTCTAAAAGGAGAAGAGCAAAAAGGTTACAAGTCTGTCACAAATGTGGACGATGGAATTGTAATCAGTACAATGTCGTTCTTTAGGGATGATTTCCGCAAATAAATCCTTCATTAAGAATGGACTGAGTAAGGAGTCATTAGATGATATCTTATTGACTCTTGAGACGCGTTCTTATGGATTGATGCGGGGTGAAATTCTTAATTTGTGGAATCTCTTCAAGGATGAAGAAAAACGCTATAGTCTTGGGAATCTGACTCTAAAAGACCTTGTTTGCCAATTTATAAGAAAATTGGATGGGAAGCTTATCCTCGACTCATAGAAGACGTTTAAGCCGCATCGGACGTTAAACCGAGGCGATGTGAGCCATATCCACAAACAATCAGTATATATCATCATCATCATCATCATCTTCTTCTTCATGTCATCTAAAAAAAAAAAAAAAAAAAAAAAAAAACAAAAAAAAAAAAAACAAAACAAAAATTATGTATACGTCTTAGGGTTGGCTTTGGTAACACACACCGTGAATGGAGAAATGCATGCATCCTGATCCAACCTTCTTAATTGAAAAACAAAGAAGGTAGATTGTATCCCACATGTGAGGCAGCCAGTCATATTATGACCACTTGTCCCTTTTGGGAGCCCTATGTTGCGCTGGTCTTGAATGGGTCGAATACTGGTCAACAATGCTTTGGCACAAAGCCGAAAGAGCAGACTACCTCCATCCCAATCTTAAGTAAGTATGCACTCATCTTTCATCAAGTTTTTCTAACAATTTCAAAAAAAAAAAAAAAAGGACGTGATGTCTATCGCACTCATGACGCGCAATATAAAGATACGCCATGGAAATCGTATATACAGTATGTCATCATTTTCTATTTCTTTTATCTTTGTATCATTTTGTTGTATTTTGATTTTTGTACGACGATCCTTTGAGCAAGTGGTCCTTCAGAGTTTCTAGACTTCTTTACCTTGATGGTTTTCTTGAAGTCAAAAAAATAAAAAAAAATAAAAAAAAATAAAAAATAAAAAATAAACTAAAAAAAAAAAATAAAAAGAAAAAGAAAAAGAAAAAAAGATTCTGTGTTTCTTAATTTCAACCTTTTCTGACAACAACCAACCTACCCTTATAGGTGCAATTATTTCCCTTTCCATTCTTTTTCTTATTTAAACACTCCATTTTCTCCATTTTCCTTCAACTCGTAGACACTCAAAGGGAGGAAGAGTATAGAATGGGGGCTTCTATTCGTAACCTAAAAAATGTCCGTGTTTTTTGTGGGTCAAGTTATGGGAAGGGATTAGAGTTTGTAAACGCAGCCTAGCACTCTTGGTCGATCACTTGTCTGCGAGGAATATTCATCTTGTATATGGGGAGGTTGCCGTGGGTTAATGGGGGCTATATCACTTGTCGCATATGTAAGAGACAATCAGTTTTAGGTGTCATTCCCGAACCTTTAGCTCAACAGTAACATCAATGGAAAGACAATTGGAGAGGAACTTAAAGTATCATCAATGCATGAACGAATGAAGATAATGCTTGAAAACTCTGATGCATTCATTGCTTTACCAGGTGGTTTTGGTACTTTGGAAGAGATTTTTCAAATTATCTCTTGGTTGAATTGAACATCCACCATAAACCCATTGGTTTGTTGAATGTTAATAATTTCTTTGATCTTTTGTTATTTTTCTCGACAAAGTCTGTGGAACGTAAATTTATCACTCCTTCTAAGAAGACAACTTCTTATCTCTGCCTCCACTATTGATGAGTTCATTGATAAATTAGAAGCTTTTGAGTATGTGCCTGATAAGGTATTAGCTCAGATAGATTGGTCAACAGGAAGCAGCGAAGGAAGTAACAAGAAAAAAAAGCCAGATCTGACACTTTCTCTTTAATGGGTTTGATTTTATTTAAAAAAAAAAATTGTTGTTTTGTTTGGAAAGTATGATATGATTGTCATGGACTTATTAAACCAATTAGTGATGGCAGAGTAAGAAGTAATTTTACTCTTGAGAAGCATCTTAATTGGTGGCAGAGTAAAGAGTTTTTTTTAGGTAGTAATTAATTAGTATTAAATTGTGGACGTACTAACGTTTTCTTGTTTGATTTCTTTTCAGGGTCTGATGCGTAACTGACAGTGTGCTTCTTTTCTGCTTGGCGTTGATTCACTTCTTATCAGGTTGTGTTGCTTTTTTCTATATCTCTCTTTCACATTGAGGGCAATGTTATATTAAGTGTGGGGAAGAGATTTTAGCATGTTTCTTTTGGTTGTTAAAAAAAAAACACAAAAAAGGGTTCATTGCATGATTGAATAACTTTTCTCCCTTCTTGAACTGATATGCTTGGAGATGGATGATTGAATTGATGAATTGAGTTTGATGGATGCATACCTTGTGAGATTTTGAGCCTAATGGATGGATTTAACATTTATGCCATTCTCTTCTTTCTTGTGTGATTTTCACTCATGTTAATGACCACTCTAGAACTTGCTTTGATTCTTTTTGAGGCTACATTTCACTTGCATGTATGAACATGATTGAGGCCCTCTTTCTTAATTAGCTAGTTTAACCAAATAGCCAACCTTGTTTTCAATATGATATCAAGCACTCTTTTGACTTCTTGAAAATTCTCTCGATTCCCGCCAAACCTTGTATATTTTCCTTTGCTTAACCCCTTTGAGCTTATTTGACCATTCCTTGTTTCTAGCTCATTATGTGCCTTAAATGAGAAATCGTGTTCTTACTTTACCTTAGGGAATAAAAAAACATTAGCTTGGTTAATGGATGAGTTTTTGAACAAGTGTGGGGGTGCGTGTACAAAATGGTTGTTGAAAAAGAAAAGAGTGCCCAAAAAGAAAAAAATGTATGAATATAGTTATGTTCATATATATAAAAAAAAGAAAAAAAAAAAAAAAAAAAAAAAAAAAAAAAAAACCAAGTGTTTAAAAAAAAAAAAGAAAAGGATTGGGAAATGAATATGTAAATGGATATACACTAGAGTTGGGATGAACTTTTACTTGTTATTTGAACTCAGCTCTCATTTGCTTTTATTCTCTTTGGTATTTATCTTCTCATATCCATTTTATCATCTCCTGTTACCTTGACCTCACTACAACCTTGAATAAAGTCCTCATGATTTGTGTGTGCATGTGTTTTGAGTAGTGGAGAAATAGAATATAAGCAAGCTTATGGTAGTGCAATTTTCATGGGTTGAATTGAGTGAAATACCTACCTTTTAAACACTTGAGAGATTGAGAGGGAATCTTATAAAGATCTATCATTCTCGATTCATGTTGAAGATACCTTGCTTGTTGGTTTGAGATGTGGAGAATTGTTAACTCATGAATGTTTTGATCCCTTGAACCTTTGGTTGTTCTTCTTGATTGTAAAATTTTGGGTTCTTGAATGTCGTTGGAATTTAAATTTTTGTTAATCTCTTATGTCCTTGTTTTGGTCTTGAGTCTTGCCCAGGAGTGCAAAAAGCTAAGTGTGGGGGAATTTGATAATCACATATTTTATTCATTAAGAAACCCTTATGTTTAGTCATTTACACTCTCCATATTCTTAATTGATTGAGTTTGGTATGATTTTGTGAGTTTGAGCTCAAATTGGTCCTAATTGAATATTTTCAGCATTATTGAGATTTGACACTGTTTCTGTATTTTGGCCATAACTTGAGTTCCTAATATCTGATGAACATGAATTTTATCTTGTAGGAAAGCTAAGAGGAAGCTCTACAACTTTGATGAAGAGCTCGAAGTCCGATTCAGATGTCTAAGGGACCTAAGTTTACATGGAAGTCAGAATACGGGTTCTGTCAGTAGAATCTGAATAGTGTGCACTCATAAAATCATATCTCAAGATTTAATAATGGATATGGGCTGAAATGTGGACAGTGGATAGTCAAGATCCAAATAAACAACTTTCATGAAGAACACATTTTGAGAAAAAGAAGTCTAGTAGGTCATTTTGAGCTTGCAAGTCGGAACAGAGGAGCTGAAGTTGGGTTTGAGCAACCTTCGGTATTTGGGATATATCTTGGGCTTAAGGAAGCCAAATTGGACGAATCAGCTATCCATTTTATAGCCAAGACAAGGATATACAACTTTCATGAAGAACACTTTTTGTGGTTCTGAAGTATAGTGGGTCGTTTTTGGCTTCCAAGTCAGACACGAAATTTTCGTCCTCAACCACCCACTCATTAATCCACTAATCCACTCATCCATCCACTAATCCACTCATCCACTCATCCACTCATCCACTAACTCACCCACTCATCCACTCATACACTAATCCAACCACTTAACCACTCCACCCACTCATCCACTAATCCATCCACTCACCCATTCATGTCCATAATTTCCCACTCACCAAAAGTCCTTTGGCATTTTTCACTAATTCAACCACTCAACCATTTCACTCACTCATCCACTAAACTAATCCACTAAACCAACCCACTAATCCATCCGCTCAAACACTCCACTCACTCATCCACTTATCCACCCACTTCCCTTTGTCATTTTGTTACCTTAGACTTCTATAAAATGCACCATTTATTATGAACAACATGTAATTCTCCTTCATTTCTCTCTAAGTTTCTTCTTGCTTCTTCATAGTTTCTCATAGTTTTGTATATTTTGATGCTCCCCTTCATGGTAATGGAGGGCTAAGCTACTTTGGGTCAATTTAGAACTCTTGAAGAGATTGTGGTTTGGATTCTTGAGACCTTGGTTATGCATTGTATTTGATTTGTAATTGAATTCCTCTTTTCTTCTTCTTTCTTCTTCTTTCTTCTTCTTTCTTCTTCTTTCTTCTTCTTCTTGATCTTGAATGCATGAATGGTGATTCCATTTATGTTGATCTAATTTGATCTTGGTTTAAGATTGAGATTTGTGATGAAACTTAGAACTAATTGATCTAAACTAATCACATAAATGAAGATTGAGATTTGTGATGAAACTTAGAACTGATTGATCTAAATTAATCACAGAATTGAAGATGTTAGGTTACTGATTTGTGCCTAAGTTAATTGAATTCGGTACTTGAAATTAACATAGATTTTCATGAATGGTTCGATTGCGGATTTGTGTTTATCACTTGTTAATTGAATTCTAGACGATCTAGTATGAATTCTGGATTTGATGCAGAGATCTCGGTTAGATCCAAATTAACAATTCAATTGCACTTCAAGTGTTCTATGAAGGGTCTATGATTGAATCTACCCAATCTTGAATAGGTTTCTAAATTGACTGTTCTTTAATTGTTATTTCTTCTTTTAATTTTGTTAACTGCGATCTTAAACTGTCAAACCCCCCTTTTTGCTAACTTTCACTTGATTTGATCAAATTGCATTTACGATCCTCGAGGAGACGATCCGGTGTTGTCACTGTGCTACAAGCTTAGGTAATAACTTCGGTTATAATTTTGACTGAGTTCGGCGCTCGTCAGCGTCATAAGTTGGAATGCATGCTAAGCTTCCTCCTCCAATGTAAGGTGTTGACTTACTTCATTTTATCAGTTTAGAGCTCATCCAGCAATAGAGAAGTCGCTTGATTAATCACATGTTTAAATCTACTTAATCCAACAAAGAATAGACATGATTTTGGCAAGATTAGAGAGGAAGACATTAACATGAATTTGAATTCAAAGTGAAGGAAAAGTCTTCCAATCATGTCTAAGCACAAGGACTAAGGGATCAATGTACCACCAATATGAGGTGCAAATAACTATATTTTATAGAATTATCAAAAAGTTTCACCATGGATACCCTATTTTGGGCAAAAAGGTCGTGAGCCTTATATGGTCCTTGGAACCAGACTTTGTAATTTCTCACATAGTTCAACACATGCAAAACATTTCAATCATCAATTTTTACCATAACAATTTCATGCATACTATCAAAATCATATTATCACATATAGCCAATAAGCAACCATAGTAATTTCATGCATACTATCAACATCATATAATCACATATAGCAAACAAGCATAAACCATTTCATTCATACGATCAAGTGAATAAATCTTTACATGAATTTTTCAGCTACAACCACAAATTCCATTTCTCACCACCAAGTTTGGTCGATGAGGTTAATCTCCCTCTTACCTTAGATGATGATCAAAAAGCTCATTTTGTTGCCTCCTTGTAGAAAATGTCCACCACCAAACAAATCCTTAAAACAAACAAACAAACAAATAAACAAACATTAAGTCTAAACCTTGAAACAAGATGCCTATTAATCAAGATTATGGTCTAGGACTTCGAAAATAAGATTAGAAGTGAAGATCAAGAACTTCACCTAGAAACTCTCAAATTTAGGCTTCAAGAAAAAGGTTGAAGATTGCATAATTTGAAGATGGTCTCAACACAAAAGTGTCTTGGAATGGTGTTTAGATTCAAGATCAAAGGTTGATTTGAATTAAACAAGGTTGGATGGTGTCTTGGTGGGTGTTGGCCATAAGTTTCAAGGAGAGAAAAAAAGAGTTTTTGGTTCATAAAAAAGAGAGATGAGAGTGGTCACAAAGATGTATGAAAAAAAAGATGAGAGAATGTTCAAGAATCCCTCTTGGTTGTGAGCTTCAAAGAGAAAGAAATGAGAGACTTTTGGTCACTTTGGTTGCATGAAAGAGAGATAAGATGAGCTTAAGAGATTGAGTAACCAAATTGGTCTTCTACACTTAATTCTACAAGCTTCTAGAGGGTGCAAGGTGGCAAAACTTCTCCAACATGCTTCCTTCCCATTGGTTCTTCAAGATGAGTCATGACCACTTTCTTTGACTTACTTCTCATTGGTCCATCAAAAAGGTGAGTCACAATATGATGAGTCATGATGAATCACATAGTGAGTCACAACGTGAGTCACATAGCCACTAATATTGACTCCATCTAATTAGTTCACCATAAAGTCTAACACCCCAAAAATTAATAATTTTATGATAAATAGTTGTTGTATAAAATTTATGATTTTTGTGAATTTTTCTGATTTTTTTTGTGAATGCAGAATATTTTTATATTATTCCTAGTTTTACGTGCACACTGAGCTGAGCCGAGAAAATGAGATATTTTTTTCGAGAACCTTGAATTGTGGAAACGTCAACGGGAGATCTTACTAAACCCGAGGCTAGACACAATTTACGAGGTTTCATGTTTTTCTAGATTTTTATCTGATAAATAAAAATCACAAAATAATTTTATTATTTGCTGGACAATAAATATCAATTTTTGTTAACTGTAATTTCTGTCTACTGATAATAAATCCGATACAGTGTTAGTCATATTTTAGAGAACACTTTAATGACATCACCATGGTGGCATCATCACCATGACATTACGTTGGCTTTTCAAAGGGAGGAAGCTTCCTAGCACCTTCCTTTTGGCTTGTTGGAGAAGCTAGGAGGAAGCTTCCTTGCACTTTCCTATTGGCTTCTTCAAGAAGCCACATTTCTTCTCTTATCCTCTCCACCACACATTTTTTAGGGCTCTTTGTGGCCATACATTTTAATTCATATACTTACACAAAATACACCTAATTACACATTTCATTTCATTTCACTTTACTATCACTTTCTCTCTCTACCTTCCATCTTCATCTTTTCTCTCAACCTTCTCCTCTTCTCTTATCTTTCACCCTCTCCACGACACCACCATCTCCACCCACCTCTACCATTTTTCACTTCACTAGTACCCCCATGGGTAACTTGTAAGGTGTCCCACATTTCTCGGGCAGATTTACAATTTAAGACTCTAAAGAACTCATCATACCCTAAGGTCGTGGTAATGAAGTTTTTGGCTCTCAAATTGTATTGAACTTTCTTTTTATCACCATCAGTCCATTCACTTCTTGGTGTATTAACTTTTACACCATTTACAACTTTAGTGGGGACAAACGGACTATTTTCAATAGCATCCCATATATCTAACTCAATAGCTTCAATAAAAAAATTTATTTATTCTTTCTAATAAGCATATTCATCTCTATTGAAAAAGGGAAGTCTATAGATAGAAGAACTTTCATTGGAAAAACCATTTGAAGTCATTTCTTCTCTTGAAGCTGCTAAGCTTTTTACACAATAGTTTAGCTCTGATACCACTTGTTACCAAGTGGCCTCAATACTCAAGAGGAGGTGAATTAAGTATGCAAAATATTTTCACAAATCTTTCACAAAATATTTGATTATCAATTTCCGTTGAAGTTATTGATTGATTAAAGTGAATAGATAGATGTGATTGATCACTTCACTCACTAATAAATAAGTCAAGATAGAAAGTATTCAAGCAAGCATATAAAATATAAGCACAAAGTAAAGAGATAAGAGTTGAGAAGAACAAACATAATCCTGGTTCAGCCACCCCTTGTGACCTACGTCCAGTCCTCAAGCAAACCACTTGAGATTTTTCACTAAACTTCAAGCTTGAACGGATGCTTGAAATCTTTATACGATAGAGCACTCATCACACCTTGGGATACCTCACCATTTGTGCTTGAGCCTCAAAATAGGGATACCTCACCCTTTTCACTAGAGGGATATCTCACCCCCTTTATAACCTTTGAAGCATATCTCACCTTCTTTACAATAAGGGATACCTCACCATTTTTTATTAGAGGGATACCTCACCCCCTTTATAAAATAAGCAAAGTGTTTGAATGATAAAAACTCTCTCAAAGATTAGATAATACAAATTGAAGCTCTATGGGTATTAAGGATTCACACTTTGAATCTCAAAACAGAGTTTTGGAGAAAGAGATGATGAAATATGAATTTAATACTCAAGAATGATTTTCAAATTGTTCTCCAACTTTTCTTTGATGCCCAACAACTTAGATTTATACCCAAAACAAATTAAGAGCCATTGGGAGTAGTTGGGTGTATTAAATATTCAAATAGAGCCGTTGAAACTCGTTTTCTGCAACTCCAATAACTGGTTATTGAATTCTCCTAATTGGTTAGGAGAATTGGCCTAATCGGTTATGTGATATTTAAAAGAATCATGTGTAACACTTTCACTTAATAACTAATTAGGGAAATTGGCTAACCGGTTAGGAGCCTTAGACGTTTGTTTCAAATTTTTCAAACAACCAATTAGGGAATGACCCTAATCGGTTAGGAGCATTAGACTTTGGCTCCTGATGAATAAAATAACTAATTAGGAGATTGTCCTAATCGGTTAAGAGCTTTAGAAATTGGCTACTGACTTGCCAAATAACCAATTAGGGGAATGGCCTAACTGGTTAGGAGCCTTAGAAAAATATAAGAATGGCTCACCAAGAAAACAAGATTTCTAAAGGATTTCATAACCAAACTTTCCCAAATCATTTTCAACCATTCTAAAATCATTTTCCACAAACTTGATGAGTATTTTCACAAGTATAAAACATGATTTTCTTTTCATCCTTTCTAAAAACATTTTGCTCAAACTTGATTAATATAAAACATGATTTAGTAAAGAGATTTAAGTTGAATGAAAATAACAGATGAACTAGCGTGATTCTTCTCTACCTTAACATAAGATTGAAGTCCTATAAGATAAACTTGTAAAATTTTGGGACTTGATCTTTGCACTTCCATTCCTTTCTTGTTTGTTATTATCAAAACCATTGTTATTGCCAATGCTAATCACAAAAATATCTCAAGGACCATGATGAGGGGTGGGATAGAAGGAAAATAAAAAGGAAAAAGTGAAATCCAACTGAAACTTTTGTATCTGTTAAATACACTTTAATCTTTTAAAGTTGAGTTTTCAAGCTTCCATAAGTGTTATAGAAACTTTTAGAACTCAACTTAGTCTTTGGATCTATTTTTTCATAATTTTCTATATACTGCTTTTTATCAGCTAAGCTTCATTACTTAGTTCCAAGTTAGTATAAGCCGAGGGATTAAGTAATAAGCTTATTGATACTTGTCTTAGTTGGTATTTTATACCAAACTATTTTCCATATTCTACTTATCATTTTCATGAAATTTCGTAATTTTCTGAGGTGCTTATCTACTGCAGCTATTTCTTAGCAGTATCTTTAAAAATATCAAACTTGCTCTGTTGATTCTCTAAAATTTTCTTCAACTCTTATCAATGATTCTTAGATAGGAAATAAATTTTTCATATTTATTTCTATCATATCAAATGGTTCTATAGATACTCTAATTATTCTCTCGTGCTCAATGTTATATAATTACGCTCAAACTGGTTCAGAAAATTATCTCAATTAATAGATAACTCTTACTAGTGTTATAGAGCTACTATAACCCTAATTAGAATCATTAGGTTAAGGTGGATGTTACACCTGACAGTACAATAACTAAGCTAGATGATAAGAGTTTAAGTTGTGTTCTACTGGGAGTCAGTGAGTAGTCAAAAGCTTATAGACTTTATGATCCAATTTCACAAAGGATCATAGTAAGTTGGGATGTTATATTTGAAGAATACAAGAATCGGGGTTGGGAAAATAGCTATGAAGAAGCAATCGTGTGTGATTTAGAATGCGATGATCATGAGGACGCGACAATTGTTTTTGATGAAAATGAAGAAGAAAGTGAACCTGATCCTGATGCTGATATTGAAGAAATGGAGAATTCTTCTTCTGATTCTTTGGGCTCAAATGAAAGGAGGAATAGGAGACCACCCGTTTGGATGAGAGATTATGAAACCAGAGAAGGACTCTTAGAAGAAGATAATGATGCTTATTTGCTTATGTTTGCAACTACAACTACTGATCCTATTCACTTTAAAGATGTTGTGAAGAGTGAAAAATAAAGAAAAGTTATAGATGTGCAAATGGAAGCAATAGAAAAAAATGGCACATGGGAATTGACGGAGTTACTAGAGGGAGGAAATAAAGTTGGAGTAAAGTGGCTTTGTAAGACCAAATTTAATGAAAATGGAGAAGTGGATAAATGCAAGGCAAGGCTTATAGTGAAAGGGTATGCTCAGTAGTATGGTGTAGACTATACATAAGTATTTGTACCTATGGTGCGCATGGAGATGATCTGTTTGGTGGTAGCACTTGCAGCTCAAAGAAGATGGACTATCAACCAATTAGATGTAAAGTCTACTTTTTTAATTGGTGATTTGAATGAAATTGTTTTGTGGAACAACCTCGTGGCTATGTGCAAAAGGGAAATGAATAGAAGGTTTATAAGTTATAGAAGGCACTTTTTGGGCTTAAGCAAGCACCATGTGCTTGGTACAACCGTATAGAAGCTTATTTCATGAAGGAAGGTTTTGAGAAGTATGACTACGAGCATGCTTTGTTCACCAAGACAAGAAAAGAAGGCAAAGTTTTAATTGTAAGTATGTATGTTGATGACCTCATTTTTACTAGAAATGATGAAGTTATGATTACAGAGTTTAAAAATTCCATGAAACAAGAGTTTGACATGACATATCTTGGTAAGATGAGGTATTTTCTTGGTCTCAAAGTCTTGTAAAGATCAAATGGTATTTTTTTTCAGTCAAAAGAAGTATGCATTAGAGGTGCTGCAAAGGTTTGGAATGGATAAAAGTAATTTTGTCCAAAATCCAATTGTTCCTGGCTTTGAGCTCGTGAAGGATGAAGGTGGAGTTAAGGTGGACAAGACTTACTATAAACAGATTGTAGGTAGTCTCATGTATCTCACAACTACTCAACCAGACATGATGTTTATGGTGAGTCTTATTAGCAGGTATACGGAGAATCCTACTGAACTTCACTTACAGGCAACAAAAAAAGTGCTTAGATATTTGAAGGGAACAACTGGGTTTGGAATTTTCTATAGGAAAGGATGAGATGGTGAACTGATTGCTTACACTGATAGTGATTATACTGGAGATTTGAAAGATAAAAAGAGTACTTCAGATTATGTGTTTTTATTAAGTTCTGAGACAATATCTTGGTCATAAAAAAAGTAACCAATAGTGAGCTTATCCACCACAGAAGTTAAGTTTATTGTTGCAGCTCCCTGTGCTTGCCAAGCAATGTGGTTGAAACAAGTATTAGGAAAACTGAATCAAACTCAAGGCAAGTCAATTATTATTCTATGTGATAGTAGCTCTGTAATCAAACTTTCAAAGAATCCAATAATGCATGGTCGTAGTAAGCACTTAGATGTGTGTTTCCATTTCTTTCGTGAACTCACAAAAGATGGTACTATGGAGTTGGAGTACTGTGACACACAGGAACAATTACTGGCAGATAGTGATGGCTAAACCATTCAAGTAGATTGTTTTCTCGAAGCTACGAGTACTTTTAAGAATTTGTTTTGAAACTAATATAAACTGATTGCTTCTAACATTCACTTTAAGGGAAAAATTGTTAAGTTTGATTTTTTAATGGATAATTACAACTCAGTTAATTAAGACCTACTTTTAAGAAATAAACTTCTGTTTACCGTTTCCATATTATTTTCGTGGTAGTAATGAGTTATTTTCTATTTTTGACATCATGTTATGAAAGGCTATATAATAACCAATGTAATTCTTAAATGATATTGAAAAGTTATCCCATTTTCTCACAGCTTTGTATTCAACTTTAGCATTAATGCAACAAGTTAATTCCTCTGCAAAATCTTGGGAATGGGACCCATCACTTCTCAAACCCAGTCAGAATGCATGAGCGCTTTCATTCATTCACTTTATCACAATAAGAACCACGCACACACCTTCTCTCGGATTCGACTTCTCTCCGACAATTGCATCTCCAGTAGCTACTTCAATAATATCTGAATTATTTAATTTTTATTCAACGATTAATATTAATTTAATATTAAAAAATATTTTTAATTTTAAAAAATAAAAATATTAAGTATTAAATAAAAAATAAATGGTTTAAATATTCTAACTACACTTTCGACAATTAGAGAGAATTCGAATTCCCTTCTCTCTCATCACTCACCACCGACATCTACAGTAACAAAAGCACCAAAAGCACTACTCTGTCCTTTTCCCCATTGCAACCACTGATAGTTCCCCCACTTCTATCAACTGTCGCACTCCTCAGCTTCTGCACTTCTGCTTCTCTTTATTATTGATCCTGCACTAAAGTTCCTCACTTTCTGTTTCTTTCACTCAAACTCACAAACGCTTCAATTTTCTTCTCATCTTCTCTTATTAAACTTCCCAAACGCTTTCACACCGCTTTTCCTTCTCTGAATGGCCACCCCACATCACAATCTGATTCTCTTCTACCATCTTCTTTTTCTTCTTCTTCTTCTCTCAGCTCCATCTCTTCAACAACACCCAAAGATTAACCCATTCGATCTCAAAGCCCTTCTTTCCATCAAGAACACTCTAACCGAAGTCTCACCCACAACACTTTTTTTCTCCACCTGGAACCTCACCGCATTGGATCCCTGCTCCTCCTTCGCCGGCGTCACATGCTTCCTCGACCGAGTCATCATTCTCTCACTCGGCGCCAATTCACTCAGACTAGCCGGGTCACTCCCCTCCTCCATTACCGCCCTCACCGAGTTAACTCAGCTCATCCTCTCCCCAGGAATTGTCACCGGTTCCATCCCAGCTGAACTCGGCCAACTCACCAAACTCCGAGTCATCTCGTTACCCAACAACCGCTTCACAGGAACAATACCCACTTCCTTCTTCTCTCTCAAAAATCTCCACACCCTCGACCTGAGTCACAACCAACTCGCCGGGTCGATCCCACCAAGTCTTACCGAGTTGCCACAACTCAAGGTCCTCATCTTAGCCTCAAATTCCCTAACCGGCGAGTTACCCAAAAACGTTTCCTCGCCGTTACTCCATTTGGATTTGAAGAGCAACCAACTCACGGGGCCGTTACCGCCGTTAATGCCATCATCACTCCGTTATCTATCGCTGGCACAGAACCGAATGTGGGGTCCACTCACCAACGGCTTGGAGTCACCATCAGAGTTAGTGTTCCTTGACTTGAGCATGAATCACTTCAGTGGGCCCATTCCGGCCCAAATCTTTTTCAGGCCCACACTCTCTTCTCTCTTCTTGCAACGGAACAATCTCTCTGGTGTGCTTCCACAAAGGCCCAATAATAAAGGACCGATGATCGGGTCCTTATCGTACGTTCATGGATCGATCGTTGATCTGAGCCATAACTCACTCAGTGGGGAGCTAACATCGGTTTTTGATGGGGTGGAGAGCTTGTTCTTGAATAATAACCGTTTGATTGGGAGGGTGCCTGAGGAGTACGTTAAGAGCCTGTGCCGCGGTAGCACCAGAACATTGTACCTTCAGCATAACTACTTCACGGGGATTCCGCTGGAGGTGGGAACGGTGTTGCCCGATACGGCGTCGTTGTGCTTGTCTTACAACTGCATGGTACCGCCGGCGAACCTGATGACGTGTCCGGCCAGTGCCGGGGAACAATTGTCGAGGCCGGTGGCGCAGTGTTCCGTGTTTAACAATGGCAGCAACAGTGGTTAATTGCTGCTATTATGTAGGGTTGAGTACACTAATTTTTATTTATTATTATTATTTTGATTGAAAATGTAAGATGCATTTGGAATCTTGGATGTAGAGCAAGGTTCGTTGATGAAAGGACAGTAATTTTGTGCGCAAAAAAGTTGCTTCGTGCGAGAGAGTATTTTTTTTTTTTTTAGATTTTGTGTATTATATACAGATATTTATATTTTATAAATATTTAAATTATTCAAGTTTTGTTAATAATTATTAGGTTAAATTAATTTTTTATATTTATAGTTTATATTCATTTTCAATTTAATCTATATGTATTTTTTTTAAATTAGTCTTCATGTTTATTAATATTTTTAAAATAGTTCTTATTATTAATTTTTATTTTAACATTAATAATTTAATCTTTTATAGGCATCTTACAAAGAGAGAACAAATATTTAAAAGAGTATTTATTAGATAAAAAATATTTATTAAGAAGAAATAAGTACCTACTAATAAGAATAAATACTTTATTTGATGTTTTATAGAAACAAACACATTATTTAACGTTTTGCAGAGAAAATGAGTATGTAAAGAAACTCTTATTAAATAAAGAAATATGTATTTTTTAGTCAAATGATAGTATTATAATATAAATTAATGTTAAAGATTATTTTAAATTTTTTTTAAGTATAAGAACTAATTTATTTTTAAAAAATTATAAAAATTAAATTAAAAATAATTATAAATTATAAAAATCAAAATTTTAATTTAACTTAATTATTAATTTTCCATTTCATGCGCTTTAGGAAATGCAAATCTCAGCCATTATACAATTTGTTTTTTTTTGTATGTGACTCAATCATTATATATTAGAATTTGTTTTGGACCGTATTCCAAACTCGTAACTCGTGGGCTAACCCGGTGTGCATACCCGCCGTGGTCCGACGTCGACGTCCTCAATAGAGCTTGTTTATTATGAGATCCCGGTGATATATGCCGGATTCAGGTATTGGGTAGTAACAACTTTAACAAGAGATCTTCGCAAGGGATAGATCTTATAATATCTCTTAATTGTCAATCATGATTTTATAGAATAATAACACCATAACTACCATACCAATATTCCAATAATATAGGGATCCTATGTAACTAAATAAGGAACATATTTTCTCTTACAACTATTATGAGAACGTATCTCGCCATGATGAGGACGTATCTATCCAACCTTTACAAATACGAGGCTAAGTCACTCAAATTAGGTATCTATTATCTTATTGCATAAACCTTACTAGTGCATTTCCTGACTTGAGCGTTGGAGTTCCTTTACAGGTATCCACCCCTCCTAGTTCAATACACTTGGTAGCAGCCACATAAGGAGGAAACCACCGTACGTGCCTATCTCAAGTACACCTCTGAATCTACTTTAGAACATTAGCGTCATCTATGGGAACGATAAACTTCTAATCCCACCTAATCATGGTGAACATGAGACAAAACTCAAGGAAAGACACTGCGCAAACCTCTGTCAACCAAAGGCAGGGCCCTGCTATGCAACGCCCTCCTCAACCTATCCCACCACCTGTTGTCGAAGCCTCCGCTATGAGAAATCAGACACTCAACACAAAGCACCAACGCGATGGGCACTTCACGTCGATCTCAGACGAAAGTCCCAACCCACCGTGAAGGATCTTTGTAAGAGATAGACTTGGAATTCCATGCCAATGAGGTAATCCTAATTTTCAAGAACTCAGAATCCCAGTGCACTAGCGATTTAGAATGCCAAACAGTGAAGTAGATGATTGCGCATCCCATTCAGAACACGTGAATCAGTCCCATATGTTCCAACGTCAATTCCAGGATATGTTACAACAACACATGACTATGTTGAATGAATAGTATCAAAGGTTAGAGAATATGCAAAGGGCTATGCATGAAGATCAACCCAGATCACACCACCATGAAGACGGACGGAATGTGGGAAATAACCAAAAGAGAATACATGCCGACGCTAACATGTCCAATGTCGCCAATAATGACCCGAATCGTGGCATTCAGGAACATCCTTTTTCTGATCAGCTTATGGAATACCGTGTCCCAAGAAACTTCAAATTTCCACCGAATTTGGAGATCTATGATGGGACTACGGATCACTAAGAACACATAAACGCTTTTGAGCAATCTATGTGCTTTCACAGAGGATCTATGGAGTTGTTATGTTGCGCCTTCCTTCTATCTATGAAAAGGGAGCCCTCAAGTGGTTCTCGAACTTACCGTGAGGATCCGTGGTTGATTGGTCAAATCTTAAACAATGCTTCTTTCTCCAGTATACTACCAGCAAGGAGCAACCCAGATCCGTGGAACCCTTGTCAAAGGTTTGCCAAGGGCGAGACGAGCCCCTCTACGACTATGTTAGGCAGTTCATGGCGGCTTGTACTAAGGTGGAAATTTTCGATGATAGGATAACTCTTCATTATGCCAGAAATGGCCTACGAGTCGGTTCTGAGTTTTTTGAATCTCTGGCAAAAAAGAAACCAACAAACATGTAGGATTTTTAGAAACGATCTCAGAAATACGTCTACCTTGAGGAAGCAACAGAAGACCAGAGGAGATGGGACAAAGGTGAACCCTCCCACCAAAAGCTTAATCACAATTCCTCACGGTCCCGGCATTCCAAAGGCATTCCTCCTCGGGGAAGGTATTCTAATTATACCCCTCTAAACACCCCCCGAGAAAAATCCCGAGGGAGGTGATCCAGATTGAGTTTCAAAATATTCGGAGGCCACCCCCCATAAAGAAGCACAAACAGAAGGACCACTCTAAGCATTGCACATGGCACAAAGGTTATGGCCATAATACCGAAGATTGTTATCAATTGCATGATGCCATCGAATTCCTAATCAAGGCCGGATGATTACAATATTATATCCTCCGTGTTCAAAATGATGAGCATCGTGGCAGGCGTAAGGATGATAAAGCAGCCCTCGAAGAAGTCGATCCCCATGCCTTAGAAGAAGAACCTGAAGTCCTAGGAGAAGATCCCGGACTCCACCTCGCCAGAATAAAAATGACCAGCAGGATAGGAATAGGGACTCTCCACCCAATGACAATGACGATCGTCGTTTTGAGCCAAACAAAACGATCAACACCATTGCTGGAGGATTTACTAATCGAGGATCATCAAATGGAGCTCAAAAGAAAGCTCTCAGGATGATAATATTTAGTGTTTCTCATTCCGAATCCAGATCATGGACTACGGAAAAGAAGACACCCTTCATCACTTTCTCAGATAAGGACTACGACGAGATTATCCCAGATCATGATGGCCCACTTTTCATTTTAGGTATAATCTCCAATGCCGAGGTCTGCCATATTTTTGTAGATCAACAAAGTTTGGCAGGCATCATGTTTATGGATCTCTACCAGAAGCTAGAACTTCGGCGGCTAGACTTGACTCCCTATGATGGGGAACTAACAGGTTTTACAGGTGAAAAGAACACCCCGGTAGGATACTATGAAACCTATTCGACCCTAGGATCCTCTAAGCTTTTCAAGATGGTTAAGGTAAGATTTTTGGTCGTGGATTGCCCTTCAGCCAACAACATCATCTTGAGTAGCCCTGCTTTAAATGCTCTCGGCATTGTGGTCCCTACCACCCATCTCGTAATGAAGTTTCCTAACAAGAACAATGATGTTGTCACTATAAAAGGCCGACCAAGTTGTAACCCGAAAGTGCTATAGTGAGAGCCTGAGAATTTACCGGGTTCCTAGAACATCAAAATCTGCTACTTCCAGTCCAGTTCTAGATCAGGTGAATATACTTATGACCAAGCTGGATGTCAAAGAGGAGATTCGTGGTACCAGACCCGAGTCTAAGGGTGAGTTGAAGCCTTTCCAACTTGGAGCCAAGCCAGATCAGGTTACTAAGACTGACGCACACTTAGAAAAAGCAGAAAAACAACAATTGATGGAGCTCTTGTTGAAAAATAAAAAACTTTTCGCCTGGACGTCATCGAAGATGCCAGGACTTGACCCTACTTTTATCTGTCACTGCCTATCCATTAGGGAAGACGCCAGGCAGGTCGCTCTGAAGAAAAGAAAGGTCAGTCCAGAGAGGCAAAAAGTTATTGAAAAACAAGTCAAGGAGCTATTAAGTGGCAATTTCATCAGGGAGATCCCTTATACCACATGGCTATCCAATGTGGTCCTGGTGAAGAAATCCAATGGGAAGTGTAGAATGTGTATGGATTATTGGTGTGTGAAATCCGCAAGTGTACGGTTTCGTCGTCAAGTAATAAAAAGATTGAATCCACATGGACTATCTCTATGAATACTAATTAATTAATTAATTCAATTAATTAAACAAAAGGCAGGCCGTGGATGTCTATGAACCTATGTCTAAATTGAACCCATTACGCTTTTTGGTAATTCATTAATCCTCGAAAGGCTAAATCTACTCTCGTGATTTAGACCTTAAGTTCAATTCTTATGATTCCAACACCTAGGTTCACCTCTCAGTACGTCCCTAGATATCTATAAGATGCAAATAAGTGGCCAGTAAATTCACATGACTAAGGGCAATAAGGATTGAATCAAAGAACATTCAAGATTTATAAAAGGGGTAACAAAATCAATTAATCATCGTCAATGTATCAAAGGGCATTGCCCAATCCTAGAAACAAAAGAAACTACTCAGACATGGAGAAGAAGAAACAAGAAATCAAATTCAAAAACATATCCAAACCCATAATCCAAGAGAGAAGAGAGGAAGATGAAGATCAAGAGCCTTCTAATGTGCCTCCTTCTAAACCAATTTCGAACCCTAATATTGTTTTAAAAAATCTATATATACCCTAAGGGTCTAAACTGATCCAACCCCATAAAAAGGAAGAAAAATGAACTTGTTGTAAAAATCGACATGAGTCGTGGATCTCTCTGACAGGAGTGAGCTTTTGTCCCAAATTACTATCCTTTAAGCTCCAACTTCAATTATGTAAGCTTTTCATCAATTTCAAGGCCAATTAAGCATCAATCCACTAAATTGAACCGCATTATAGGCTAATGGTGGATTATTGTTTCACACACATCCACATCGTGGCCAAAGCAAGATTAATGGAACTAATTAATTAATTTAATTCATTAATGTAAATAAAAGGGAATATAATTATCTAGTGAATAGAATGTAGTAACTAAACAATTAAATAAATAAAAGTTCCAATAAAGAGAGCAAATTGTTGAAAAGATTTTGGATCAGCTTCCACGGTTTTAAAAATCATGGATCATCGATTCAGCCCATAAAAAGGAAGAAAACCCTAACTTAGTTAATGTTCTTTCTCATGGACAAGAACGATCCAATTACCGTGGACTAATTCCACGGCCGGCCGTGGAATCTAAATTGACCCATTAGGCTTTATGGAATTCATATGGAATTTCTGGAACTTCCCTTTTGCTTTTCCACGCAGCTGCTCGATCCATGGCCATAGGGGATTCCACAGGCAGGCCGTGGATCTCTCTAGAGTGAGCTTTTTGTCCCAAATTGTTATCCTTTAAGATCCAACTTCAATTATGCAAGCTTTCCATCAATTTTAAGGCCAATTAAGCACCAATCCTACACAACAACACCAAAAACACCGCAGAAACAAGAAATCAAATCAAATAACACTCATTATCCGAACTAAGGAAAAAACAAATAAAAAGAGAAACTAAAATGCCTAAAATGCATAAAAATGCATGCAAAACAAGAACAAAATATGATGTTGTTTCACACACATCAATTATACAGATTTGAATAAGGCTTTCCTAAAGAATCTGTACCCGCTTCCTAATGTGGATAAATTGGTGGATAACTCCTTGGGTTTCAGGTGGTTATCATTTATGGATGCGTACTTTGGATATAATCAAATACCGATGTATCCCAGAGATGAGGGTAAAACGACCTTCATAACTGACAGGGTGAGCTACTGTTACAGGGTTATGTCCTTTGGATTGAAAAATGCAGGAGCCACATATCAAAGGATGATGAATAGAGTCTTTGAAAACCAAGTAGGGAAGATGCTAAAAGTCTATATTGACGGCATGATAGTGAAAATCCCATAAGGCGGATCACACATGGCAGACCTTGAGGAAGTATTTGGATAAGTCCAGAAGTACAATATAAGGTTAAACCCAGAAAAGTGCGCCTTTGGGGTCTAGGCTGGCAAATTCTTAGGATTCATGCTGCTTCACTGCAGAATTAAGGCTAATCCTGATAAGTGTCAAGTGGTACTCAATATGAGAAGTGTAACATTCGAATACTGAAATCCTAATATATCTGACATATACCTAGATAAACAGTATTAGCTACGCTACTTCTAACTTAATCATAAACTAATCCATAACATTTATATAAATAAATCATCAGGGAGAGTCTTGTGGAAACAATATCCACTTATATACATAACTTTTCATTAATACATACCTGTTTTTCTTTTACATCCTTAATCTCATATGCATGAAAATATAAAATCTAACTACTAAAATAAATTACAACTATACTATTCTTCATTCTTCATCTTCTCTGTGACCTTAAATCTTCAACCTGAATTTACATGGAACATACAGGGTGAGAATTCATAATTCTCAGTATAAGTATACCAATACCAGCAATTGTATAACAATATACAACTCATGAATATCTGAAATGAAATTTCAACTGGCAATTAAATCGTTATTCCTTACTCAATCATAACGTCATAACTAAATTTGTATAATTCTTCGAATTTCCATTCTTTACTGTAGGAACATACACATTCTCTCTTTATGTAATGTTCCCAGTCTAGCCATAACTCTGAACTAATTCCTCTTTACAAGATAAGACAGTTGCCCATACAACTGTCAATGCATGATCAGAAGGTAATAATCAATGATATTGAACCACCGCTCATACAATGGAACAATAACATTAAGCAACCACACAAACTATCAATGATATTAAAGAACCGCCTTGTAGCTTTAGCCATGTGATAGCCATGTGCTACTAGTTATTAGAAGTCAAAATTAGTGGCTTGACATGATTATTAGCCAATAGCATTAAGTCAACAAAAATGGCTAGTTTAATTAATTCCTAAACTAGATGAATTAGCTAAGTTAATTTAAGCTTAAGTGTTAATTAAATGAAACAAAATTTTAGTTAGTCTCTCAATGGTGTTCCACGACCATGTAGAGATTTCTAGGAATTTCAAAAGCTTATGAATCATCAAGGGTGACCAAAGCATGACCACTTGATGACATTCACCATGTGCTTGATTTCCATCTTAATTGATCAAGCATTAATTCTCCCACATGCATGCACTCCATGACAACAAGCTTTAGTGTAGGCTAGCTATCACATTTCTATCACCTTTAATCACTTAAGTTATTCTCTTCATTTCTTTTCTTCTTAACTTAGCCAAAAACTTCATTTCTCCCTACCTTGAAGCATTCAGCTATCACACCAAATACTATTCTTCAAGCTTCTAAAATTTTATCTAATCTTATTTCCTAAGCCTATATATCATTCCAAGACTCTTTTATGTTGAAGACCTAAGCTAAGTGTAATTAGCAATTAAATTGAACCAAAACTTAATTAGTCTTTCCATTGAGTCACACGGCCACCTATGCTAATTCTAGCATGTTCTTGAATTTTCTAATGACTAAAGGATGACTACTTGATGACCAAGGCCATGTGAGACCATGTGAAGCCATGTGCAAATGTTTCTATCTTGCTAATCAAGTCTTGAACCTTCTATCCAAGCTACTCCACGGCCATGCATGCAAAAAAAAAAGTGGCAAATTCATTCAACTAAATGCACTTGGTCATAATTCTATTCAATATTCATCAAAGCTACCAAATAACTCTCACCTTTCTCTCTCCTTGACATCCCACGGTCATACACTCAAAAATACGAGACAATATTCATTTATTCACTACACTTGTTCATTTGCTCATCATTTTCTCCAAAGAACCAAGAACTCCATCTTCTTCCTTCTTGGAGCATTCGGTCACTACTCTCAAAACCTACATCCAATCTTCCATAATTTCATCTAACTTCATATCTTGAATCCTCTTATCAATCCAAGACATTTTCATGTTGTGAACTTCTCAAGATTCATTCATCTTCACCTTACCAACAAGCAAAGAACACAAAAGCTCTTACCTTTTTCTCCTTGTGTTGCTCACGGCCTCACTCTCTAAAATTTCCTTCCAATCACTCATAATTCCATCTAATCACATCATTTGATCCTAAACTTCATTCTAAGCAACTTTCATGTTGTGATCATGACCTAATTCTATCATCTTCAAGCTTGATTCTTGGATTTAAGTTCTAGGGTTTCAAGGTAAAGATCTTGAAACTTGATTTCTTACTTGACTTTTGGAATCCTAAGACCATGTTTGATCTATGGTCATCTTGATCAAGCCTTAAATACTAATTTTTATATATTTGTTTTGATTCTAAGATCTACTTGGTGGTGAAAATTTGATACAAAGAGAAAGTTCTACAAGGAGCTAGGAGACATCAATCAAGGTAAGAGGGAGATTAACCTCATTGGCCATATGTGGTGGTGAAGGAATGGATTTGTTTGTGTTTGTGAGTGAAAAATCCATGTGAGGATTTATTCACTCGAATTGTGTGATTATTGATTTATGCATGTTTGATTGTGTATAATTATATGATGTTGATTGTATGCATGAAATTGCCATGGTTGCTTTTTGATTATATGTGATTCTATTACTTTGATAATTAAGTATGATTTATATATGTGATGGTATGATTTTGATTAGATTGTTATTGGATGATTAATACGATTTTATTACTTTAATAGCAAGCATGAATATGTGATAGAGGAAAATATCATACGAGATATGTGGCATATGATAAGAATCATGTGGAAAGGAAAACTATGTTGTTTTCTAAGAACTAAGGGGTACACGGCCTCCATGAGGAATTTTGGAACAAATCATTTGAAATATTTTACTAAGTGTGGATTTTAGATGGTTAAGTAACAAGTAATTGGATTAAAGATTTTTACAAAGGAAAATGAGATTGGAAATGAATAAATATTTGGTTATGGAAAATAAATTAATTTTCGGTCAACATGCCAAGAATTGGTGTTTTAGATCAAAAATATTTTCTTAAGGGTAGTTTTGAAAGATTTATTAACAAGAACTCAATTTAGTGAATTTTGAGATGTAAAAAGAAAGTAAACTAAAATTTAGAATTAATTAAATTAACAAATTCAGGTCATGATGGGAAATCAAGTTATGAGTTAAAGTTTTGAGCGCGTTAGGAAACTTTGAACTATAGTATTTAATTAAATCATGGAAGTATAAAAATATTATTTAGAGAAGTTTTAGCAAGGAAATGATTTTTGAGGATGGTTGGAACTTAAAGTATTTTATTTAAAGTGTTATTGAGAGTAATGAACAAATATTTTTGAGATATTTTGAATTAATTTAAATAAGTTAAGTTTTTATGGAAAATGTTTGGAAATATTTATTAAAGGAGGTTTAGTGAGAAAATGTTAGAAATATTACTTAACGATGATTTATTAAGGAAATATTGGAATTAAAGTCCAATTTTGATAATAAATGAGAAAAGTTTTAATTTAAGCTTAGAATATGATTAAAATATTTTACGTGATTAAAAATATACAGAAAAACTCTTACTCGATTTAAAACAGTGATTTTTAGTTACGCGATTGAGAAAACGTTTTAAAATATTTACGCGATTGAGAAAATATTGAGAAATCAGTACATGATTTGAAAATGTAACAAAAGTGTTACGCGAATATGAAAATACGATAATATTGCTACGCGATTGAAAGGAATAACAAGTTGTGCTGTAGAGCCGACGTACTATATTTAAGTGATTGTGATTTAGCATTGTGCTTGTGGGATCGAGGTGCTGAACCCGTGTGGATCTTTGGTATTATGTAGTTGTATGGGCAGTTATATAATACCCTTGATACTAATGGTATTAGATAATTGTATGAGCGGTTGATTTAATATCATTGGGAACAGTTTAACGGTGGTTTGGTTTCATTGAATATGCATTTGAGCATTATACAGTTGATGGCTATTATGGCGTTTTATGCCTAGAGAGTGGACGGGAACTTACAAGATAGTGAGATCTTGATAAATCTTGGAGGACATCAAGGCGCGGTGATTCACTTCGTGATGATGTTATCACAAGTGATTATGTTATCACTTTATATATATATATATACACACCCCTGGCCGTGATGAACCGATTGCAATGCACTGATAGCCCGACTGACATTATTGCTTTTCATGATCCGACATAGACTGTCTTTTAGGGGAGATAGATCTTCTGGAACGTTCATCTCTGAATTTGAGTCTAACTCCATAGAGTAGGAACTGGTTGCATTGTGCATAAGGATGGTCAACATATACATCGTGCATATGCATCATCAGCATTTACACTGTTGTGATATAATATTATTATGGTGTCATCATTATGCCTGATATTGTGATACAAGTTTATCAGACTATTTACTTATTAAATATTATGAAAATATTTACTGATTTATGTTATTGTATAGAATGTATGTTGAACTATGTTGGCATGTTTGTCATTTTCTTGCTGCTATATTGGTATGCGATGTAGGGGATCTCACCTCTTTGATGTATTATTCTGTCTGTTTCTATTTTATGCCTATGTTTGTGAAGACTGCGATGGCGCCAAGGATGAATCAACTAGGTTTCTTTATACTACAGTTTCTTGAAGGAGCTGCTATTTGGTGTGTCTATTGGGACTCTGAGTATATAGAGTATTGTGGTGATATTACTTTATCTGTAAGTAGGACCCGTCATGGGGTCATTACTTCTTATTTTACGGTTACTTATGTAGAGTTCATTTTACCTATTAGGGAGTTGTGGAATGATTTTCACTATACTCCTAGGGATGACTCCGAGATATCTTTTGCTCGGATTTCTATCCATCGAGACATTCTTAGTTAGGGAATCTGTCTTTAGAGATTGTGAACTTAGGCCAGGTTGAGTTTTTATATGGTTTATGTATTGAAGATGTAATGAAGATATTACGAATCCATGTTATGTACGAAGAATGTATTTTATCTAGTCTTTATATCTTGTGTTTTCTAATTCAGTAAAGTTTATGTTATTTGCGAAAAAGAAATTTTGAAATCATTATTGCAGTAATATTTAAAAATTTTATAACTTGGGTAAAGAATATCTAAGGATTTGGTCTGAAATATGATATCCTAAAGTGGGTGTTACATTCGGTATTCCGAAAGGATGCATCTGACTTTTCCCTGTGTTTTGTATAGTTTGACTTGAGAAGAGATATGGCTCGTAGAGGGGATATGACTGCAGCGATCGAGGCGATTCAAAAGATGGTTGAGGCAGAAGAATGGTGGACTAGAGAATAGAGATTGCTGGAAACTGAAAGTCGAGCAATTCTTGGAAAAATATTTCCCTGCAAGTGCCAAACATGCTAAGGAGATGGAGTTTCTCAGTCTGAGACAGGAGAACATGACTGTCGGTGAGTACGTTGCGAAGTTTGAAAGCTTGTCCAAATTCTCAACTTATTTCCAACACTAGCTGAACGAGGTGTGGAAATGTCAGAAATTCGAAGAAGGTTTGAGGCACAACGTGAAGAGGGCAGTTATAACTTTGAGGATCAACCAATTTTTGGAGCTACTAGATACGTGTCACCGGGTAGAAGACCTAGACCAAGCACAGGACACGATGAGCCATAACTTTGGGCCTTTTTGGTCCTAGAGAGGAGGACATAGCAATGCTAATCACTATTAAAGAAAGCCTTACTTAAGACCACCTGGAAATCAGTAACAACGATCATAAGGTGGAAGTCCTAGTAGAACTGGTCAGACTACGGCATCTACGCCAAGGTGTTTAAAGTGCGGAAAGGAGCACCTAACGAGAGATTGCACAATTAAAGGAGTCATTTGCTTTAGATGTAGGAAGCCTGGACATGTTTCTTGTGACTGCAACCAAGTCAAGGCAGAGCCTTCAGTCAATGCTGCAAGAGCTGCGAAACCGCAGGCAAGAGGCAGAGTTTATACCCTGAGTGGAGTTGAGGCATCTAAATCCAAAGATCTAATACAAGGAGAAGGTATCATAGAAGGTAATCTTTTGACTGTACTGTATGACTCTGGGCAACCTATTCTTTCATTTCCTATGACTGTGTGATACGACTTAGTTTACATGTGTCTTCTTTGCCTTTTGACTTGACTATTTCAACCTCTACTGCTAAACTTGTTATTACCACCAAAGTCTGTTTAGATTGTCCTTTAATTGTTCAAGGTCGAATCTTTTCTGTTGATTTGATCTATTTACCTCTTTCCCAATTAGACATAATCTTAGGGATGAATTGGTTGTCTTCTAACCATGTTCTTTTAGACTGTTATAATAAAACCATAGTTTTCCCTGTAGATAAGAATTCTAGATTTTTGACCGCTAACCAAGTATAAGCTTTCTTAAAAGAAGGAGCTCAGGGATACCTGCTATTGTCTTCCTTAAAAGTTGAGAGCGAGGCTGATGTGAACGCAATTCCAGTGGTTAAAGAGTTTCTCGAAGTCTTTCCTGATGATGTACCTGGTTTACCACCGAACCGGGAGATAGAGTTTGTCATTGACCTTGTACTTGGATCTGGCCTGTTTCCATAGCACCCGACAGAATGTCACTAGCGGAGATAGTTGAACTCAAGAAACAATTAGAAGAACTCTTAGATATGCAATTTGTTAGACCTAGTGTATTGCCATGGGAGCGCCAGTATTACTAGTTAAGAAAAAGGACGGTACTTCGTGATTGTGTGTAGACTACTGCCAGTTGAATAAAGTCACGATCAAGAATAAGTATCAACTTTCAAGGATAGATGACTTGATGGATCAATTGAGGGGAGCAACGGTGTTTTCTAAGATCGATCTACGATCGGGCTATCATCAGATTAGAGTGAAAGTGGAGGATATTCCCAAAACAGCTTTTCGTACCTGTTATGGTCACTACGAGTACCTAGTGATGCCTTTTGGTGTGACGAATGCACCTGTCATATTCATGGACTATATGAATATGATCTTTTGTCCTTACTTGGACAGGTTTGTGGTTGTCTTCATCGATGATATCCTGATCTACTCTTAAAGTCAAGAGGATCATGTTGAACACCTCAGTATAGTTCTTCAGATTCTGAAGGAAAAGAGGTTGTATACCAACTTGTCAAAGTATGAATTCTGGCTGGATGAGGTCAAATTTTTAGGTTATGTGATCTTGAAGGAAGGAATTGCAGTAGACCTATTAAAAGTTAAAGTTGTTCTACAATGGGAAAGGCCGAAGACAGTGACAAAAATTCGGAGCTTTATGGGATTAGCTGATATTACTGGAGATTCATTGAAGGATTCTCTAAGATAGCTGGACCTCTTACTTAACTCACGTGAAAGAATCAAGCCTTTGAGAGGATGGATGCTTGCGAAGAAAGCTTTCAAGAACTGAAGAGACGACTAACTACTTCACCAGTGTTAATTCTACCTAACCTAAGTGAACCCTTCGAAGTGTATTGCAATGCTTCATACCAAGGATTAGGGTGTGTGCTTATGCAAAGTGAAAAAGTGGTGGCTTATGCTTCGAGACAGTTATGAGTGCATGAGAAGAACTACCCAACACATGACTTGGAGTTAGCAGTTGTTGTACTCGCTTTGAAGATATGGAGGCATTTTCTTTATGCAGCGACATTCAACGTCTTTAGCGACCACAAGAGCTTGAAGTATTTGTATGATCATAAAGAGTTGAATATGAGGCAATGAAGGTGGTTGGAATTTCTAAAGGATTATGATTTTCAACTTCTGTATCACCTTAGAAAGGCAAATGTCATGGCAGATGCCTTAAGTAGGAAAATGATCAGTGTTTCTACTATGATGATCAAAGAAAAGGATTTGATAGAACAATTCAGAGATATATGGTCCTTTGTGGAATTGACACCAGGAAAAATCTATATGAACATGGTCACAATCTCAAATGACTTAATGGAAGATATTCGAGAGAAGCAAAAAGTTGACAAATTTTTACAAGAAGAAAGGGAGCTGATGAAGCAAGGCGGTATGACAACCTTAGAGGAAGGAAACGATGAAATCTTAAGATTCAGAGGTAGAGTCTGTGTACCCAAGGATCAAGAACTCAGGAAGTATATACTCGAACATGCTCACACAAGTCAGTTGAGTATGGACTCAGGAATAACCAAGATGTACCAAGATTTGAAGAAGCTATTTTGGTGGCACATAATAAAGAAAGATATTGCTAGATGTGTGTCTTTTTGTCTGGTTTGTTAGAAAATGAAGGTCGAACACTAGAGACCGTATAGAATGTTGCAACCCCTAGCTATTCCCGAATGGAAGTGGGATAGTATTGCAATGTACTTTGTAGTTGGATTGCCAAAGACAAGAAAGGGTTACGATTCGATATGGGTAATTATGGATCGACTCACGAAGTCATCCCATTTCTTGCCAATCAACATAAGGTATTCATTGGAAAAGCTAACCTAACTGTACATTGGTGAAATTGTCAGACTGCATGGTGTGCCTACTAGTATCATTTCTGATAGAGATCCAAGGTTCACATCAAAATTTTAGTAAAGTCTCCAAGAAGCGATGGGAACGAAGTTACGTTTAAGTTCTGCATATCATCCCTAAACCGATGGTCAATCAGAGAGGACAATTCAATCATTGGAAGATTTGCTCAGAGCTTGTGCTTTGGAGCAAACTAGAAGTTAGGATGAAGTTTTACGTTGGTAGAGTTCACCTACAATAACAGTTATCATTCGAGCATAAGGATGGCATCCTATGAGGCTCTATATGGGCGAAGGTGCAGAACACCTTTGTGTTGGTACCAGGATGGAGAGCGACTTACTATTGGACCTGATCTCATACAACAAACGACTGAGAAAGTCAAGATGATTCAGGAGAAGATGAGGAGGGCTCAGAGTCGACAAAAGAGCTATGCGGACAAATGAAGAAAGCCTCTTAAGTTTGAAGAAGGCGAGCATGTGTTTTTGAAAGTCACGTCTACGACTGGGGTCGGTCGAATTCTTAAGTCTAGAAAGCTTACTCCTAAATTCCTTGGACCTTACCAAATTCTTCGCCAGATAAGTCTAGTTGCTTACCAAATAGCCTTACCACCTTTTCTTTCTAATCTCCACATTGTCTTTCATGTGTCACAGCTTTGAAAATATATTCCTAGCCCTGATTATGTCATAGAACCTAACACGGTATAATTAAAAGAAAACTTAACTTATGAGATAACTCCTGTAAGGATTGAGGATAGGAAGGTGAAGAACTCAGAGAGAAAGACATCCCATTAGTAAAAGTGATCTGGAATGAAACAACCGGAGATGCAACGTGGGAGTTAGAAGACAAGATGAAGGAGCAATACTCACAACTATTCTAAGGTATGAAAATTTCGAGAACGAAATTTCTATTTGAATGGGAGAGTTGTAACACCCCGAAAATTTATAATTTTATGATAAATAGTCGTTTTATAATATTTGTGATTTTTGTGAATTTTTCTGAGAACGCGAAATATTTTAATATTATTCTTTATTTTATGTGCACATTGTACGGAGCCGGGGAAATAAGATATTTTTCCTGAGGATCTTGATCTATGGAAACGTCAACGGAGGATCTTACTAAACCTAAGGCTGGACACAATTTACGAGGTTTTATATTTTTCGAGATTTTTATCTGATAAATAAAAATCACTGTGAATTTTATTATCTGTTGGACAATTAACATTGACTTCTGTCAACTGTAACCATTATATATTGGATAATAGCTTGTAATAAAAATCTTATCACCTTATCCAAAAATCCACTTTATGTCAAATCGAATCACCTTTAATTCAAAAAGAAATATATTTTAATCAAAGTTTCTCAAGGAAGGTTTGACCAAAAATGACAAAAATGCCCAAAACTTACAAGAGAAGCCAATCTCTCCCTCTCTTTCTCTCTTGTGTGCTGCGGCTTAGGGCCTTTGGGGAGCTAAAAAAATTTAGTTTGTCCTTTATCATTTTTACTCCAAAATTCTAATTCACAAAAGCTATTACCCTTTTCTCTTCATTTCCTCTTCATCATTTTCTCTCTTCTTCTTCTTTTCTCTTCTTCCTCTCCACTCTTATGACGGCTTACCCATTGGAGACCATCTTCATTTGCTTGCTTCACTACTACCATTTCTAGATTTCTCTTCTCATTCTAAACTTTTTCTCTTTGGTGATTATCTTCCAAATCCATCATTTTCTTCACTTTTCTTCAAGAACAAAGCTTGAAGCTTTTGAGGTAAATTTTTGATTTCTTACCTTCTCTTCTTCTTTTTTGTTTCTATGGTTATTTTCATGGCCATGGATCCTTTCTTTTTCAAGCCATTGGTGTTGATTCTGAGTTATGATTCTTAGGGTTTGGTGGAGCTTTGGACGAAAATTACAAGGACCAACAATAGGTCATCTTTTCTTGTTTTCCCTTAGGTAAGAGGGAGATTTACTCACTTCAACCTTTATTGGTGGTGAGGGAACTTTTGAGTGGTTGATGATGGAGGAATCCATAATGGATTGCTCACTTTGTATGCTTATTTTTCATGTTATGTGCCTATTTGATTTATATGAAAATGTTAGTTATTTTGAATGCCTTGATGATGTTGGATTCCTTAGATTGTATGAATGAAAAATATAGGGTTTCCTACCCATTTAGGGGAGGTCGCGGCCATAGGCCATATTTTGGGGGTTTGAGTTTGATTTGTTATATGAATTGGAACTTAGGTAATTAGGTGCTAAAGAATTAATGAAAATTTATGGGACTTTTTTACTAGGGAGGCTCACTGCCTCTATAAGGTTTTATTGGTTCAAGTTGTGATTTTTGTACAACTTTGGGACTTAAATAATTAAGTGATAAGTGATTAATAATATGGTGAAAGAAAAATGGGTTAAACTTGTGTTATAGTGAGGTCACGGCCTCAAGGGAGTCTCTTAGACCTTAGATGACTAGGATCATGGATTCAAAGAAATGGAAATGTGACTTGTATTGGATTGAAACGAGTATGTGTTATTATTGAAGGTTTAAATATGTTATGTTGTTGATAATTGCATTAGTCAGTTATGACATGATTATGAGGAAGTACATCATTGTGAAATATATATATGAATATGATGATATTTAACTTGACCAAATTGTGGTATGTTTTATGGGAAGTATATTGTTGATAAATATACATGATATGCATTGAGTCATCATGCATTTGGGAAAGTCTGTTGGACTCTGTTGTTAAGGCCTGATTGCCCAAGAGATTGAATTACATCTTAGTGCAGGTGCGAGTAGACTAAGTATAGGTCATATTGTTGACCTTGGGGGTGTCAGGGTGCAGGTGTCTCATAATAGACAGTGGTGACTCCACTGGGGCTATGGGATAGACCGATGCAAACACACCGACGATCTAGACTAAGACACTGTCTTATATCGTGATCTTATTGAGAGTGCCATGTATAAGCCATGTTGCGTAAAAAATTATTTTTTTGATAAACATTTTATTTATAGGTTGACAAGATACTAGCATGACTCCTTAATCAATCTCTCTGAATGTTTATGTCTAACTCCATAGAGTAGGATTTTGGTACCTCATGCATTATGCATTGTCTGTCTCATATTTCTTCTGGCATGAGTGTTTATAACTATTAACTTATCTTTTAATGTTGTAATAATTATTTGACTGATGATCTACTTACTGCCTGAGATATTAGTGTTGTTTCCCTTTTACTGCTTATTTTTATTATTACTGCTGATATATATTTGTGCTGTGACGTTATGTGGGCGTCCTGCACCATTTGATTTTCTTACTGCCATATTGGTATTGAATCCTGGGTGTCTCACCTCTTTCCTGTATCCCTATATTTCTGTTTTACTTATGTGCTTCAGAGAAGACATCCGTGAGGAAGGGGAAAAGCCCGAGTTCCCTGGCTTCTGGCCTGACTACGACTAGTGCTTGTTCGAAGATGTCGTCTCATCCACGTAGATTTCTGGGATATGCGAGGATGACTTTCCACAGAGGACCTGATTGTTGGCATATAAACTTGTGCATGAACTGTTGTATTTATCATGGGGACCTGACGGTGTCGCTAGCTTGGGGTTGCTCTGACCCGCCTATTTTTAACTTTTCTGCTTTTGTTCATTTAGAGTTTTACCTACCTGTCCGTGATTTGTGGGATGATCTCTATTACACCCCATAAGAGGATTCATTCTTATCTACTGCACGAGCCTCTGTTCGTAATTCGGTCGCTCTGATGCTGATTTCATCTGATGAGGAAGACCCAAAGGAGGATCCTACTACAGTTCCTTCTCGCCAGTCTTAGGGGGCTAGTACTGTCGGTGACTACTGATGGTTATCCATATATCTTTTTGGGAAGCCTGATGTTTTGCTATTTTGATGGGATGTATATTTGTAAACATCTTAGGGGTGGGTAAAGCTTTTGCTTTTTGTATACTTGATGATGTAATTAAATAGGCTTGATGCAACTATACGTATATATTTTGTAAATGTATGGTTTTCTTTCATGCAGATTTCTACTGTAACTATATTTTGTTATTCTCTCATAACACAATATATATATATATATATATATATATATATATATAATACCCGATTACTACACAATAACGATTGAAGATGCTGATTTATATGTAAAATGAACCGGGTCTTAATTTACAATTTATTTATTTTTTCACATTTTATTATGGTGTGACGTTCCCTCTTCTACTAGAAAAAGGAGCGTTACAGAGCACACCATTTTTCAAGTGGAAGAGGAAGAACATTCTTGGATCAACCTTATTATGGAATATCTACAGTCTAAAACTATACCTTTAGACCCTAAAGAAGCTTCTAAGTTGATTAAGATAGCAGTAACGTATACCATCTATGACGGTCAGTTATATCGGCATGGTTTTTCATCTTCCCTCCTTAAATGCCTTACCCCAAAGGAAGCGGAATATGTTCTGGCCTAGGTTCATGAGGGAAGTTGCAAGCACCATTTGGGAGGCAAAGTCTTAGCCCTAAAGCATTAAGGGCGGGGTACTACTGGCTAACGATGGAGGCCGATTCCCATGAGTACATCTGAGTTTGTGACAAATGCCAATGTCTCTCAAATCATTATCAAGCTCCCTCAGAAGAACTATCCATGATGTCAATTCCCTTACCATTCTACAGATGGGGTATGGACATCCTGGGCTCGTTCCCCCAAGCCTTAGGTCAGCTAAAATACTTGGTGGTAGCAGTGGATTATTTCACGAAGTGGATCGAGGCAGAACCCCTAGTCACGATCACTTCAGCGCAGATTCAGAAGTTCATTTGGCGCCACATTATCACCAGGTTTGGAGTTCCAGAGTCTATTGTAACAGACAACAGAACCTAGGTCAAGGATACGAATTTTGAAGAACTGTTGGTTGGGCTAAAAATAACGCACCACTGCAGTTCTATTAAGAAACCGAGAACGTATGGACAGGCCGAAGCCGCTAATAGGATTATTGTATGGGGACTCAAAAGAAGATTAGACGAAGCTAAGGGAAATTAGGCTGAATAACTTGACCATGTTTTCTAGGCCTACTGGACTATGCCTCACTCTACTATGAGCGAAACCCCTCATCAAACTCACTTATGGTTGTGAGGCCATGATCACGATAGAGATAGGAGAACCTAGTTGGCATCACTAGCAATTTTCACCTAACAGTAATCCCGGTTTGATCAAGGAAGACCTGGACTTAATCGAGGAAAGAAGACGCTTGGCCCATATCCGCGATATGGCCCTTAAGTAAAGGACATCGGCCAGATACAACTTAAAGGTAGTTCCAAGGAAGTTTCAACTAAGTGACTTGGTACTCAAGAGGGTGGACATATGAGGAAAAAATGCCTCCCAAAGGAAATTAGCCCCAAACTAGGAAGGCCCCTACCATATCGTGGTAAGCACTGGCAAAAGAGCTTATACATTAGAAACTTTAGCAGGAATGGAGATCAAGAACTATTAGAATGCCAATAAACTTAAAAAAATACTATAGCTAGATGCCTGTAACGGCCTAGTCTTTTAGTGAACTAATGTTTAATTTATCCCAATTCTGAATCATATGCTCTATACGAACTTTCGTCCCCCAAGTTATTAATAAAACAAAGTTATTCAGACATTATTTTCTATACGAGACACATTAAAAAGCCCAGGTCAAGAGGTATAATACACCAAGCCCACAGAGATGCTTTGGTAGTAAGTTATAGGGTCAACGCTCATTCTCAATACTTGGCATCGACCATTTTAAGGTCAGGAAATTAAGAGGCAGTGCGGATTCAACATTTGTGGTCCTCCTTTATACCTAAGCCAAGCAGGTTTCTAGCACCAAAACACTTGGACAATGAACCTCAGGCCAAGGTTTTAAATCATACCTAAGCCAGGTAGGTTCCCAAAAATTGTTATCGTTAGTGAAGGACCCCGAGTAATGTCTAATAATAACACATGCCTAAGGCAAAAGGAACCCTAATTGCCAAGTTTTCTTGGATATCGAACCCTAAGTTAAGGTGTTATTTTTTCCTAAGTCCAAAATTCTGAATGCTTGATATAATGGGCATTAGACTACGGACTAGGGTGTTATTTTTGCCTAAGTCCAAATTTCTGAATACTTGATATTATGGGTGCTGAACTATAAACTAAGGTGATATTATGAGTGTAGGATCTCGGACCATGATTTTTTCCTTTGATGAGAAATTCTCCTAATTCCACAAATTGGTTAGGACAAATACCATAATGGGCGTTGGACCCAAAATGGACCTTGGAAAACAAATAAATAAACAAGACCAAGCGAACAATAAAAGTATATAAATTAAAAACCCCAATCACCAGGGTAATTGTCTTTACAAAATTTTAATGCCCTACATAAGGGGCAAAAAGAAAAAAGAAGGCAGAATTCAAGCTTTGACTCCACCTCCTTCCGGGATCTGAGCAGTGTCTTGAGTAGCACTGGAATTAGCACTGGAAGGTTTCTCCGCCAAAACGAGTTTTCCATCATGAAAAACCATCTCAGAGTTGAGGCTTTCTAGAATAAGAGTAACGTCAGGATTAAAATGCTGGATTTGAGCCAAAGCATTTTGGAATTGTTCTCCCCCAATGTTAGTGGAGATTTAATCCAATTCCTCAACGTCTTTCTCCAAGTTCTCTATGCTGGCCTCAAGGGCGGCGATGGTTCTGTTGGCTTTAGAATTTTCTCTTTTTCTGGAAGAATCAGAATTAACTAACTTTTTCTCCAAATCAGAGATCCTCGCCTGAGCATCCTCATTCAACTTGAGGGTAACATTAAGTTTTTCAGAAGCCTCTTCTTTCGCTGCTTTAAACTTCTCTGCCATCTTCCTATCAGTCGTCATGATGGTCCTCTCGAGCATTCGAGCTTCAGCAGCAGTCCAGATGGCAAAAGTTTGAAGCTTGGCTAGAGTTTGGGGGGGCATTGAGCTCAGTAATGTGCTTTATCACCTCAATGCTCAAAAGTCGTTCATCAATAAACGGCCTAACATCTGAATGCCTAGTGATTATAGGCATTAGGTTATCGCATTCTTCACTACCACCCTCTGAAGCCATTCTTTTAACCTGATCAGTTGAACTCTCAACAAATTTCCTTTTTATCCCTTGAAGAGTTTAGGTAGGAGAGTCTGGTTGACAAACAGGCTCCTCGATGACAATATCACGATCTGAGGTTACTGGGGCAGTAAGTGCATGAGTGCTGGAGAACCCCGCCCCACTCCTCCTAGCTCTTGAATCCTTCAAGGCAACAAGTAAAGATCTCGATGACATATTTCTTACTAAAATAAGATAGAAAAGCAAAACCAAAGTCAGAAAAATGAAATAGCAGGTATGGAAAAATCAAAGCGCAAAACCCTAAGGTAGACTAAGGGTAATAATGTCCTAGCTCCTACTTAACAAAGCAAGGAGAAAATCATCACTAGGGGTGTTGAGGACATCTTTGATGTTGATAAACATGTGGTCCTCGGCATACCAGGTTATGAACTTAACGCAGTTAAGCTCATCCAGAGTGAGATCCCCCTCTTCTTTCTCAAGTAGTACGGTAGGAGTGCTCCAAGCATCTTGCGTGCAATATAATGGGAACTCCAGTTCCCCATGAGCTTTCAGAAAAAAAAAGGATGATATCCCTTGGCCCCCATGAGCTTGAAAAATTTGGTTTTAAACCCCTTAAAACTATCTTGGAAGACAGTAAAGGACATACGGCTAGCCCTAAATTGGATAGTGATCCAATTCTTTTGGGTTGCCATGCCTTTTGGACTCACTCAGGTGTAAAAGTAGAAGAAAGCATTTTTCGAATACCATAACCCATTATTCGACAAAATGTCTCAAAGACAATAATATAGCCCCAACCATTGGGATGGATATGGGTCAGAGCTGCACGCAAGGTTCGGAGAACTGCAATCTGGAAGTTAGAAAAGGGAAGCTAGAACCCCAGCTTGACAAAGAGGGGCTTGTACAGGAATATAAAGTGTGACCCCCACTTCCCAACATGAACACACCCTCTCATTTCCTTCAGGGCACAAAACTTGAAACTCTTTATCCCGAACCTTCCCCTCCATCAGATACAAATAGTCCAGTGACTACCTGAGAATGCGCTTGGAAAAGAAGTCAGAAAGACGATCCCAAACATCATCCCCAACCTTTAGGTATATTAGTCCTCGACTGTAACATCCCGGGACTGCCTGCAGAATTGACGAGTGTCTCTACAAACTAACACGGGTCTTTTTAGCGTGCTTTGTCCTCACTCACGCGCATCCTAGGAAACTTCCCAGGAGGTCACCCATTCCACAATTGCTCTAGGTCAAGCACACTTAACCATGGAGTTCTTATGTTTTAGGCTCCCTAAAAGAAGTTGCAACTTGTTGATATGGCTACGCCTAATCAATTCCTTTAAGCCATCCTCAACTATGCAGTCTCATACCTACACAGTTTCTGCATCCTTCTCATTCTAGTGTGTATTCAGTTCATTCATAGGACCCTTCGCCTAGAAGCCTGCCAGGAACCGCTTATTGATGCTTTTTCTTAGTACCGACTACCACTCCCAGCCCTCGTCGGCCCGGGATGCCACATGCCCACCAACTTCCACTTGGTTCGTCCCTGAAACACTCCTACTGGGAGAGGTCCCGTCTCTGATACCATCTTCTCTGCCTTATGTTCAACTCCTTCTGATCAAATAAATACTTCAAACTTTTATAATCACTAAAGACATTGAACGTAGCTCCATATAGAAAATGTCTCCAAATTTTCAAAGTAAAGACAACTGCGGCTAATTCCAAATCATTGGCTGGATAATTCCTTTCATGTACCTTTAGTTGTCTTGAAGCATATACTACCACTTTTCGATTTTGCATCAATACACATCCTAACCCTTGATAAGAAGCATCACAGTATACTTCAAAAGACTCATTTGGATCTGGTAGAATCAACACCGATGCAATAGTCAACCTTTTCTTTAGCTCTTGGAAACTTTCCTCGCACTCATCTGTCCAAACAAAAGCTTGATTCTTCCTTGTGAGTTGTGTAAGAGGTCCGACTATTTTGGAAAAACCTTCCATACATCTTCGATAATATTCGACTAATCCAACAAATCATCAATCCTTGGAAGAGGATACTTGTTCTTGATTGTAACCTTGTTCAACTAGTGGTAGTCTATACACAAACGCGAAGTTCCATCCTTCGTTTTGACTAGCAACACTAGAGCTCCCCAAGGTGAAACACTAGGTCTTACAAATTATTTTTCCAATAATTCTTCCAATTGCTTCTTTAACTCTACTAATTCTGATAGCGACATCTGGTATAGTGTAATCGAAATAGGACATGCTCCTGGTACAAGATCAATAGAAAACTCTATCTCCCTTTCTGGTGGTAATCTAGGTACATCGTTAGGAAAAACTTCAAGAAACTCATTTATAACAGGAATAACATTTATATCATTTTCACTCTTGACTTCTAAAGAAGATAACAACATGTATCCTTGTGCTCCATGCCTCAATAAAGATTCGACTTGATTGGCAGTCAAAAATCCAGAAACCTCATCCTCAGGAAATACTAAGGTCTTTTTAGAACAATCTAACAGAATATGGTTAGAAGATAACCAATCCATTCTTAAAATTATATTTATATCGATAAGAGGCAAACGAATTAAATCTATAGAAAAGACTCGATTATTGATAGTAACAGGACAATTCAGGCAAACTTTAGAAGTACTAACAGGTTTGATAGTAAGTGTAGAAACAATCAATTGAAAGTTCAAAGAAGACACAAGCAATTTCAACTGATCCACACAGTCATATGTAATAAACGAATGGGTTGCACCTGAATCATATAGTATAGTTAAAAGATTACTTGATATGACACATTCTCCTTTGATAAGATCATCGGACTGAGAGGCCTCGACTCCACTCATCGTATAAACTCGTCCTACAGCTTGAGACTTGACAGCACGAACATTACTTACTGAAGGCTCCACCTTCGCTTGATTACAATCCTTTGAGAAATGACTAAGCTTTCCGCATCTAAAGCAAATGATTCCCCTGATCGTATAGTCCTTCGTCATATGACTATTTCCACACTTTAAACATCTCGATGGCGGTGCCACATTCTGACCAAAACGATTATTACTGGTACCTCTTCCACGTGACTGTTATTGTTATTGCTAACTTCCCGATGGTCTTAAATATGGTTTTTGCTGAAACCGGTTGTTGTTACTGCTTCCTCCCCTTTGGAACCTCGATGGTCCAAAGTTACAGTTTCTGGTATCTCGTGATGGCTCCAACTCTTCAAGTCTACAACACATATCCATCAATGCCGAGAACTGGTTCATTCGCATTGATAATACTCCCTTCTTCAATTCAACCCTCAAACTTATGACATCTCCAAACTTCATTAGGCTGAATCTAAAGATACCGTGAGAATTTAGACAAACTCTCAAACTTTGCTGCATACTCGTTCACTGTCATTCCTCTTTGTCTTAATCCGAGGAATTCCATCTCCTTGGCGTGCCTTGCACTATCCGGGAAATATTTTTCCAAAAACACTTCACAAAATACCTACCACATAATTGCCCTTCGCTATTCTTGAAATACTCTACGAGTAGCCTTCCATCAATTTTCACCGTCACCTAACAACATGAAAGTGGCATTAGTCACCTTGCGATCCTCTGCACACCTCATTCCTTTAAAAATCTTCTCCAACTCTTGTATCCATAGACTTGCCTTTTCTGGATCAAACTCGCCCCAAAACTGCAGTGGATTGTTTCGACGGAATTCTGAAAAATTCTGGACATTAGCATTCGCTTCTTGTTGTTGTGTAGCTTATCGATTTTGTTGCACAATTACATCTGCCATAAGTTGTATTGCTGCTGCAGTCGCTGCCATTGGATCATCATTGCATCCCACGTTCACACGTGCTCCTCTATTACCAGACATGGCTTTCTTCACTGGCAACCAAAATACAAAAAGAGTCAATGTAACCTTTCGGAAACCAAACACAGAGAATCACACAACTTAAGCAAAATAGACCTAACCACAAAAACCTAGAAGACTCTAACTAGGAGCTCTGATACCAACTAATGCAACACCCACCGTAGGGTATTACATTTAAGACTAATCCTAATATAACTTACCCAAGTTGTAAAAGAATTAATCTTGTAAAATACTGATTTTAAAATTTCGTTTGCGGAATAACTGAAAATAAATAAAAACCTTAAACATAAAATGTAACTAAAAACAAACTCGCCATAATTTACATATTACAACTTTGTTTACAAATAATTTACATAAATACATCCTCAAAAGATAATATATACAATACACACCAAAACAGAAACTCTTAACTAGAATACCTACAGACTAAGGATTTGGGCTCTCATTAGGATCCTCTTTCTCAGTGTTATCATCAAAGAACCCCGGCGGATACAGTACACGTCGGGTTGGTGTCCTGGCAGTCGACATCATAGAATCCTCATGTGGAGTATAAGTATTTCTACTCCAGATCTCACGAATAGGCGTAAAGAATTCTAGACACACAGACACATGTTGTGTCATAACAGGAATTCCATCCCTAATACCACTTAGATTCAGAGTCAAATCCCCGGTATAAACAAACCATTCACTATCTAAATTAACCCTCCAAGCATCAATCCCACCATGGAATTGAACTGTAACAAAACCTAAAACTTGGCGTCTTGCTGCCATATCAAGATAATACAGAAAAACCGTCACTGGTAGTAAAAAAAAGTTATCCACTTCCTTGTCTCCTTGGTCTTCATCAAACATATACAATAAAACAAGTATAACATAACGAAGAGGTGAGATCCCCTACATCAATACCAATGAGGCAGTATAGAAAATGATAGTAAATAATACGGATACAATATTATCACATACAGTCATATTATCACATCATAGATAACATATCAAATAAGCATAATTATCACATCAATATGCTAACCTACTATGCATGTGTACAACGACCCATTTCCTACTCCATGGAGCTAATCACAATTTCGGAGAGAAAGATAGGGAGTACATGTCTGTATATCGTCAGCCTAAATCATGTGCCAATTTATCATATCATGATACGCAACATGGCCAATACAAGACACTCTCAACCAATCACGAAAAAAGTAGTAACTCTATCGAGACCGTCGGTGTGTTTGCAAAGGATACCCCGACGCAATGGTGCTACCAACTGGCCACATATGACATTCCACACCCCAACGTCTCCAAGATCACTGAAGATCGTAACTACGCAATTCTCACCCGTACGATGGTGTAATTTCCATCTCCTAGGCCTATTGCCTTAATTGACATGTTTTTCTATGTATGATGTATGATTCAAAACACATACAACCATATTTCACCGTATTTCACATATACACACCACATTCTTGGCAGTATCGCTTTCCAACATAACAAGGCCCACCACGACAGCCCGATAGCAAACTACTGTAATTTCCAATCGCGTAAACATTTTATCGCATTTTTGAAATCACGTAACATTTTTCTTACATTTTTAAATCACGTAATTATTTTTCAACATTTTTGCAATTGCGTAAATATTTTCAAACGTTTTCTAAATTGCGTAGAGGTTTTAAATCATTTTCTCAATCGCATAACAATTTTAAATCATTTTCTCAATCGCATAGCATAAAAATCAATCGCGTAGCTTGAAAATAATAATTTTTAAATTGCGTAATAGTTTTCTAGCATTTTTCACTTGCGTAAAATATTTTCTTAGCTTTCTAAACTTATTTATAAAATTCTATATATAATATAGACATTTTGGCCTTCTTTAAAATATTTTCTTTCTAAAAATTTGATTTCTTTGATTTAATTAGACATTACATCTCAAAATTTTATAACGCGCTTCAAAACCCAAAGGAGAGCTATACGTTAACAATTTTCAAGTTTTAATTGTATTTCTCATAACGTAATTATTTCTAATTTAACACTTAATCCGCTTTCTCTCTACTTCTAAAATCCATTAAAATAACTTCTTGTTACTTAATTATTTAAGTCTACACTTAGAACAAAAATTTTGATTCTAAAACATCAAAACTTGATATGTTGGCCAAAAATCCAATTATACTTCATAAATCATATTTAATCATATAATTCCTTTTAAAAACCCTTAATCCAACTTCTCATCATTAAATCACTCAATCCATACTTAAGAAAATAATTTAGAACATTTTTGCCCTCTTTGTGGTGTTGAGGGCATGAGCCTTCCATAGGTTCTTTGGAACCTTTATACAATTTCCTCATCATGTAAATCACATCCTACTTATACAATAATCATCATGCTTCCATAATCACATAAACAAGCATAAAATCAAAGTTAGAAAGCATACCAACTAAAGATCATCACAAACAAAGCAAACTTAAAACCACACAAGTGAATAAATTCTTATGGATTTTTCACCACAAACAAGTCATCTCCTCACCACCAACATATGGTTGATGAGGTTAATCTCCCTCTTAGCTCAAGGAAGACAAAAATCCTCTTAGTTGCTTTCCTTCAAAGATTTTGTGTAGCCTCCAAAGAAAACCCTGACAAGCTTAAACCAACACAAAGTTATAAACTAAGCTTAAAGAAGAGAAACCATGGAACAATCATGGTTTAGAAACTCAAGAATCAAACTTAGAAACAAAGAACAAGAATTTTACCTTGAAAGTTTAAGAACCCTAGCTTGTAGTAAAGGTAGAAGATGAATGATTTAGCTTAGGTCTTCAACATAAAAGAGTCTTAGAATGATATGTAGGCTTAGAAAATAAGATTGGATAAAATTTTAGAAGCTTGGATGATTGTATTTTGGGTGATGGCCGAATGCTTCAAGGTAGGGAGAATTGGAGTTTTTGGCTAAGTTAAGAAGAAAAGAAATAAAGAGAATGGCTTAGGTGACCAAGGGTGATAGAAATGAAATAGATATCCTACAACTAAAGCTTCTAGTCGTGGAGTGCATGCATGTGAGGGAGTTAATGCTTGATCAATCAAGATGGAAATCAAGCACATGGTTAAAGTCATCAAGTCGTCATGCTTTGGTCACAATTGATGATTCATAAGCTCTTGAATGTCCTAGAATTCTCTACTTGGTCGTGGAACACCATTAGGAAAACTAACCAAATTTTGTTTCATTTAATTACCACTTAAACTTAAGTTAACTTAGCTAATTCATCTAGTTTAGGAACTAATTAAACAAGTCACTTTTGTTGACTTAATACTATTGGTTAATGGCATGTCAAGCCACTAATTTTGACCCTTTCTAAAGATTAGTAGCACATGGCTATCACATGGCTAAAGGCTAGATGAATTATTACTCACAGAAAAGAAATTACTGCTCACAAACTAGTAATTATTGTACAATGAATAATAAAATCACTGTAAAAGAAAATTTTGATACCGTGTCCAGTTTCGTGTTTAGTAAGATCTCCCGACCCCGTATTAACAGTACAAAATTTTCTAACCCATAAAAAATTTTACTTTTTCCAAGCCCACAGACGGCCCAAAATAATATTAAAATAATCACAATCTCAGAAAAATTCACAAAAATTCTCAAAAATCCTAAAAATTATAAAACTCATATTTATGCAGAAAAAATAAAATTCAGGGTGTTACATGGACCACGCCGTATTCAGATTAGATCTTCTTCAGCCAGATCACGGATTTCGAGAACTGGTGCCCAGGGTCTAGTTCCCCTCCTTCCTCTTGCCATGAAGATCCTAAGAACAGCTAGAGCGTTTTAAAACTCGGAACTTGCTTCGTAGGTTACACTCTAATTCTTCTTCATTTCTCAACCAAAATCAATGTTTTTGGTGTCATTGAACTCGAAATACAATGATCTACAAAACTCCTAACCTTAATTTTGAAAATTTTCAAAATAGAAGGTTCAAAGAACGTAGGGAACAAAATTTGGGGTTTTCTATTTTTTCATGATTTCATCTTCAATTCCGCATGAAAAATGACAATTATAGTGTCATTGGATTTGGAAAATCAAGATCTATGAAACCCCTAAATTGATTTTTGAAAAAACAGTCCAAAAAAAAATTGGCTTTAAACAAAACGAATCAAAATTCACAAATTTGATTTGGAAAATTCTTACTGATTACTTTATCATTTAACATAACTCTTATGTATATAGATTCCCCAAATCTTAATGTTCAAAACCCTAATTTTATTTTTTGAAATTGATCTAATAAAATTTGAATTATACATCACATACGTAAGGATTTCAGGTTTATTCAATTTTAAACCTTATACAATTTTTAGGTAAAATGAAAAAAAATTGATAGTCATAATTAGGATTAAAGCCACTCTGATACCAATTGATAAAAAAATTTCTAGATCTATTAATCCCAAAATTTATGACATATTAAAATATATAAAGAGTTTTATAATTATCTTAAAAAGGTATTGATGAAGAAGTCATTGTTAAAACCCTTAAAATCAATCTCGATAAGGGAAAGATACTATTCGTATCTCATATTAGTCGCTCACGCGTCAATATCAATGGGACAACTGTATGCACTAGAGTAGCTAGGAATAGGGGTCTCTCTTTGTATATATAGAATAACTAAAATGAGTTAAACCTACTTGATGGGAATTAAAAGTTTCAAACCCAAGTGCAGGTTATTTCAAGTAATATATTCTCGGGAATCCGAGATCGATCCACAGGGAATTGATGAAGAAAAATTCTTTGAGGTAAGCAGCAGATTTGTCACAATACTAAAGGTGATAAAAGTTATTTACAAATGAAAAGGATTTGCTTGGGTTAGGAGATCCACTCTTGGTAATAAATTAAAAACAAGATTATTTCTTTTTATAACTCAATTGAAATCACACATAATGGAGGTTCCAATCGGAAGATTTAACATTCAAAGTTCAATTTAGATTATACATATAATCATATTATGGTTCCTTTAATTATCCACCAACACTTGTAAATAGTCTCAAGCATCCACTGTGTCAATGTCTTGTCTACAATGAATCAAGTTCTTCAATACACAAGAAGGGTTTCTAAATTGATTAGAAACAACATATAACACATATAATGATAACTTAAAAATATATCATTTAAGCACAAAAATGAAATTAATCTAACCCCAATTTATTACCAAAAGTTTCACCCTTTCACCTAAGAAAAATAAAAATTAGTTACTCATGAATAAGAAGAAAGAAAGAGATAGGAAGAAAAAGATGAACATAATTTCAATTTAGAACAAAGAAAACTGCAATAAGAGAAACAAATAATACAATAACATAAACTAAACTAAGATCAAAGATTATCTAAATGATCACCAAAGCTCCCTTTTATAGAGCTCAAGGAGTACAAGAAGACAATGAAGTTGTTTGATGATAAGAAGTAAATGCCAAAATAGTTGCTTGATGATGATGAATAAGCTGAAATTATAGAGATTCTTGTCTTTAAAATGTTTCTACTCTAAGCTCCTAGCATGCGTCATTTTCAGATCAAGTGGTCTTCATAAAAGTTCTAGGAAATTGTCTTAACTTTCCATAGCCATCAGTTTTAGCTTATTTGACTACCTACAGCCGAGATATGGTCCAATTACTATACATAGGTCAGGCCCAACTTCAGCTCCTCTATTCTGACTTCTAAGCCCAATATCACCTTCAAGACTTCCAATTTGGCCCTTGTGTTCTCATAAAAGTTGTAGATATGGATCTTAACCTTTCACTGTCAAAATTTTAGAATTGTTGAACTTCTATAACCCGAGCTATAGCCTAATGAGTGCATAGAGGTTAAGCTATCAGTGTCAGAACTCTAGATTTTGCTTCAACTCCAATTTGAGTTATCCAAACGTGTGTTCCAGGTCTTGAGGTCTCATGAAAGTTGTATAAATTTGTCTTAGTTTTAAAACAAGACCAAAATCATATTCATAAGATATTTGTAACTCAAATTATAGCCAATTTACTGAAAAAGCCAAGTGAGAAAATTATACAATGAATGAAATATATTGCTATCAATGTGGCTCTTGCTATCAAGTGAATAGTTATTAGAGAATTATTTTAACTTTCTAACAAGACTAGAATCACATTAATCAGATAATTGCAACTCAAATTATAGTCAGTTTACTTAAGAATGCAATCACCTAAATTAATGATAATTCAAGCAATAATTTCTTCAATGATCCAATTAAGGTTAATTTCATAAAATGTGACAAAATCAACTTAATTAAGCTAAATTGAAACTTAAGAAACCTAGTGAGAGGATTATAAATTGAATAAAATACATTATTATTAAATTCCCACACACTAAACTTTTGCACTCCATGGCAAAACACATAAGACAAAAACTAGGGAACAAAGAAAAACGACACAGACTCAAAAGCTAAAAACTCTAAATGATTCAATGAATCAAGAAGAGCAACCAGTCATTCAAGGGATCAAAGCATTAATGAGGAAACATTTCTTCACATCTTAAACCAATAAGTAAGGAAACTTCAGTTAAAAAGAATGAATCAAAAATGATATATTCTCACAAGATTCACTCTTAATCCTTCAAGCTTTCAAAAGGTAAGTATTTCATTCAATTCAACCCATGAAAAATTGCACTACCATAAGCTAGCTTATCTTCTACTTCTCCACTACTCAGAACACATGCACACACAAATCATGAGGACTTTATTCAAGGTTGTAATGGGGTCAAGGTAAAGGAGGGTGGTAATATGGATTTGACAAGTTAAAAACCAAAGAGAATAAAAGAGCATGAGAGCTGAGTTCAATTAACAAGCATGAAAGTTCATCCCAACTCCACCTAATACAAATTCCCTTTATATATTCTTTTCCCTTTTTGCCTTGTTGACCATTCTTTACACATTGTTTATTTTTTTCCATAAATATACATATTTTTTTTAATTAATCATTCTTTCCTTTTTTCAACAACCATTTTGTACACACGCCCCACACTTGTTCAAGAACTCATCCAATGATAAAGCTAATGTTCTCTTATTCCCTAAGGTCGGGTAAGAACATAGTATTTCATTTAAGGCACATAATGAGCTAGAAACAATGAATGATCAAATAAGCTCAAAAGGTTTAAGTAAGGGGAAATAGGTCATTTTTAATGCCTTACGTTAGCAGGAATTTCCAAGAAGTCATAAGAGTGGTTGATATCATATTAAGACAATATGCTGCTGAGTAAGGCTACTTATTTGTGCACCAATCATTCTTGGTTATTTGGTTAAAGTAGCGATTTCAAGAAAAATATCTCAATCATGTTTATGTATTCATGTGAAAATATAGCCTAAAAAAGAATTAAAGCAAGTTCTAGAGTAATAATTTCATAAGTGAAAATCACACAAGAAAGAAGAGAATGGTACAAATGTTCAATCCATTCATCAATAAGCTCAAAATCTCACAAGGAATATTTCTATCATTCTCAATCCACCAATTCAACATTCATATCCAAGCATGTGATTTCTAAGAAAGAAGACAATTTATGCTATGACCTAAGATATGCTTTTTGCTACTTCTAAAACAATTATTTCCTCAACTAAGATGCGTCTCAAGAGTAAAATTACCTTCAAGGCAAAATTCACTCCTTACTCTGCCATCCTTGATTGGTTTTACTATGAATAGGTTTCTGATAATCATATCAATAAAACAAACTTCCTTAATTAAGATGTGTCTCAAGAGAAAAATTTACTCTTTACTTTATCAGCCTTAATTGGTTTAGTAAGTTGCTGATAATCATATCATACTTCCCAATTTTTTTTCAACTATCCTTCCCCCCAACCAGATCACAACATTGTCTGCAATGTTAAAATATATATGAGTAAATGATAGAAGATAGTACCTGTTAGAGAAATTTGACACAAATTTAAACAGAAACAAAGTACGATAAATAAAATCAAAGGTAAAGGAAAGTTATAGATGAAGTGTCAGATCTGCCTTTCTTTTCATGTTGCTTCCCTCACTGTTTTCTGCTGACCAATCTATTTGAGCTATTGCTGGATTAGGTTTAGAAACAAAAGCTTTTAATTTATCAATCAACTCATCAATAGTGAAAGCAGAGATAAGAAGTTGTCTTGTCGAAGGTGTAATAGATTTCTATTCCACAGTTTTGTCAAAAAAATAATAACAAAAGATCAAAGAAATTATTAACATTCAACAAAACCAATGGGTTTATGGTGGATGTTCAGTTGGGCCTAAGAGACAATTTGAAAAATTTCTTCCAAAGTACCAAAATCACCTGGTAAGACAATGAATGCATTAGAGTTGTCAAGCATTGTCTTTATTCGTGCATGCATAGATGATACCTTAAGTTCCTCCTCAATTATCTTTCTAGTGATGTTTTTTTGAGTTAAAAGTCTAGGAATGATACATAAAACCTGACTGTCTCCTATATAAACAGTAAGTGACATAGTCCCCATTAACCCACGATAACCTCCCCCATATACAACATGAATATTCCTTACTGCAAGTATTCGACTAAGAGTGATTGCTGTGTTTACAAACTCTACACCCTTCCCATAACTTGACCCACAAAAAACATAGACATTTGAAAGTTTACGAACAAGAGGTCCCATAATTTCACCTTCCCTTTAAATGATTATGAGCTAAAGGAAAGTAAAGAAAATAGAGTGTTTAAATAGGAAAATAATAGAAAAAGTAATGATAACACCTATATGGGTAGGTTGACTGTTGTCATAAAAGTTTGAAATTAAGAAACATAGAATCTTTTTTTTATTTGTTTTTTTTAACTTCGAGAAAACCATTAGGTTAAAGAAGTCTAGAAACTCCTGAAGGATCCTACTCAAAGGACCGTCTGTCCAAAATCAAAATACAACAAAATCATACAAAGATAAAAGAAAGATAATAACAAATGATAACATACATTTATGCACAATTTTGATGGCATATCTTTATACTGCGCATCATGAGTGCAGTAGTGGTATATCTTTAAGTTGCATGTTACCAGTGCAACATAAGAACTCCATAAGGATTGCCGAACCGACAACAAGAACCTTTGAGTCCTTTCTGTCCTGCTTACGGAGTAACAACTCTCTATCTTCTTGCAAACCTAATTAAAGGCCTGTATTCTAAGAAGATGGTACCTGACCGCAACCAGTCAGAACTCGCCATAGAGGCCTACTAATTAAAGTAAGTATATAGCTCAGTTAATAATTTATGTTCACTATAAAGACGAGACGCTTCTATCTGTCCATCAGCGCTACAGAGCCTTGATTCCAAGAACTAGGAATGTAGCACGTGACTCTCTACAAAGCATGACACACGAACCTTATTTACATACTGGCGTGTGAAGGTCTCCTTCTGAGTCTATGACAGGACAGGCATCTGCCTAAGGCTTCTAATCTAATTAAAGACCAAGTACAACTGTAGTTTTTTCCTCTTTTTTTTCATCAAGTTGTTAGTAACCTGATGAAAGGTAAGTGTATACTCACTTGAGATTGGGATGGAGGTAGTCTGCTCTTTCGTCTTTGTTCCAAAGCATCGTTGATCAGTATTAGACCCATTCAAGACCAGCGCAACATAGGGCTCCCAAAAGGGACAAGTGGCCATAACGCGAATGGCTGCCTCACATGTGGGATACAATCTACCTACTTTATTTTTCAATTAAGAAGAATGGATCAAGATGTATGCATTTCCTCATTCACATTTTCTATTACTAAGGCCAAACTCAAGATGTGTACATACTTTATCTTTTTTTCTCTTTTTTTCTCTTTTTTTTTTCTTTTTAAGAAGAAGAAGAAGAAAATATGCACATGTTGTTGTGGATGTGGCTCACATCTGCCTCTGGTTTCACGTTCAGAAATGGCTTAAACGCCTTCTATGAGTCGAGGATAAGCTTCCCATCCAATTTTCTTATAAATTGGTAAACAAGGTCTTTTAGAGTCAGATTTTCAAGACTGTAATGCTTTTGTTCTTCCTAGAATAGATTCCACAAGTTAAGAAATTCACGATGCATATATTCACAAGAATGCATATCAAGAGTCAATAAGATATCATCTAATGTCTCCTTACTCAGTCCATTCATAATGAAAAAAATTTATCTTCTCTGTTTGCGAAAACCATCCCCAAAGAACAACATCACTTGTTACAATTCCATCGTGCACATTTGTGACAGACTTGTAATCTTTTTGCTCTTTTCCTTTTAGAATATGAACTTCTACCCAGACCTGACATGTATGAGTCAAATGAAATTGAAGACTCACCTGCTAGTCGGACCTTTGCTTCAATTATCCAGTGTACATCTTCTGGAATACCCTTGTACATTAACAATCTTAATCTTTCACATCTAGCTTGGTAAATTTTTGTTAGAGCATTTTAAGGAAGAGAAGGAGAATGTTTTCTCAAATTTTAAAAAGAATGACATCCATTTTAAAGAAGAAAGAATCAGTTATTTTGGAAAACTGAAAAAAAAAAACAAACCGACTTAAGAGTCACGGAGTACCGTTATTTGCCATTTAACCGGGAACACAAAGAAATGCAAAACAAAATAAAGCCACAACATTAGAGTAAATTTTTCTCATAACAAGGATTAAAAAGGGAAATGAATTCTACCTCAGCGACTTAATTTTTTGGAAATGGTTTAAGTCTTTGTCTATTGACCTTAAACACATTATCATTCCTAGGATTCTTAATGTCTATGGCCCAATAAGGATATACATGTTTGACAATAAAATGGTCAGTCCACCTAGATCTCAATTTTTCAAAGAATAGGTGAAGACGAGAATTATAAAGCAAAACTTTTTGACCAATTTCAAAAGATTTCTCAAAATTGATTTGTCATGAAAAGCTTTTGTTCTTTCTTTATAAATTTTTGAGTTTTCATATGCATCATTTCTCAATTCCTCAAGTTCGTTTATTTGTAATTTGCGTATCCTGTAAGCATCATCAAGATTTAAATTGAAAACTTTGATGACTCAAAATGCTTTATGCTCCAGTTCTACATGAAAATGATAATGTTTTCCATAAACTAACCGATAGGGTGACATGCCTAAAGACGTTTTAAAAGTAGTACGGTAAGCCCAAAGTACATCGTTTAGTCTTAAAGATCAATATTTACGATTTGGGTTAAATGTTTTTTCCAGAATTTGTTTAATCTCCCTATTTGCTAATTATACTTGTCCATTTGTCTAAGGATGATAAAGGGTGGCAACTTTATGGGTAATACCATATTTTTTCATTAAAGATTCAAATTGTTTATTACAAAAATGTGTTCTCCCATCATTGATGATAGCTCGAGGGATTCCAAATCGACTCAAGACATTTTCTTTTAAAAATTTAAGAATAGTTTTATGATCATTGTGTCGACATGGAATCACCTCAATCCATTTTGAGACATAATCAATTACAACTAAAATATACACAAATCCAAATGAGGATGGAAATGGACCCATGAAATCAATTTTCCAACAATCAAAAACTTCAGTGACAATGATAGGGTTCGCATCACTTTTCTTTTTGAAATAGAACCTAATTTCTGATAATCTTCGCAACTTTTACAAAAGGTATAGTTGTCCTTAAATAAAGTAAGCCAATAAAATCCACACTGTAAGATTTTCGTCATTGTTTTCTTTAAAGAAAAATGACATCCACATGCTTCTAACTAACAAAATTTAATGACACTACCTACCTCACTGTCGGGTACACATCTCCAAAAGATTTGATCAGGAAAATATTTGAATAAATATGGGTTGTCCCAATAAAAATTGATCACCTCAGTTAAAAACTTTTTTCTGTCTTGATGTGACCACTGAGACGGCATCTTTCTTGTTACAAGAAAATTGACTATGATAACAAACTAAAGCATAGAATTGACAGAAAATAAAAATTCATCAGGAAAAGAATCATTGATAGGTGTGCTATCAAAAGGTGAGTCTATTGTAAGTCTAGACAAATGATCTGCAAAAACATTTTCGACTCCTTTCTTATCTTTTATTGTGATGTTGAATTCTTGATGCAACAAGATCCAATATATTAACCTAGATTTGACATCCTGCTTAGACATTAAATATCTAACAACAACATGATCAGTGAAAATAACAGTAGATGAACCAATTAAATGAGCTCAAAATTTATCCAATACAAAAATTACAGTAAGTAGTTCTTTTTCAGTAGTGGTATAATTCATTTGTACACTATTTAAAGTTCTACTTGCGTAACAAATCACATGAGGCTTACCTTCCTTTCTTTGGCCTAAAATAGCGCCAACAACAAAATCACTTGCATCACACATTAATTCAAAAGGCAAACACCAGTCAGGGAATTGCATGATAGGAACCGATGTTAGAAGACCAATTAGATTTTCAAAAGATTTTTGACATTCTTGAGTCCAATCAAATGGCGCATCTTTTATTATAAGATTGCATAATGGTCTAGATATGGCACTAAAGTCCTTAATAAATCTTCGATAGAATCCTGCCTATCCTCAAAATGAACGAACTTCTCTAACTATTTTTGGGGAAGGCAAATGAGCAATTAATTCAACTTTAGCCTTATCAACTTCAATTTCTTCAAAAGATATCACATGACCTAACACGATTCTTGAAGTAACCATGTAATGACATTTTTCTTAGTTTAAAACAAATCCTTTTTTTTCACATCTTTTAAGAACTTTATCCAAATTATCAAGATAATTTTCAAAAGAATTTCCAAAAACTGTCAGATCATCCATGAAAACCTCTAAATAATGCTCAATCATGTTACTAAAAATACTTAGCTTGCATGTTTGAAAAGTTATCGGAGCATTACAAAGGCCGAAAGACATTCTTCTATATGTAAAAGTGCCAAAGGGGCACGTAAAAGTGGTCTTTTCTTGATCCTCTAATCCAATTGATATTTGATTATACCCTGAATAACCATCAAGAAAACAGTAGTAGGGATGTCCTGTTACTCTTTCCAAAATTTGATCAAGAAATGGCAAGGGGAAGTGATTTTTCTTAGTGGCTGCATTTAATTTTCTAAAATTAATACACATATGCCAACTGCATGAGATTCGCGTAGGTATTAATTCACCTTTTTCATTTTCAACCACTGTTATTCCAGATTTCTTACGCATAACTTGTGTAGGGCTTACCCACTGGCTATCGGAAATAGGGTAAATAATTCCAACATCAAGTAATTTAAGAACTTCAGCCTACTTACCTCTTTCATGTGTGGATTTAATCTTCTTTGAGGTTGTTGTGATGTTTTAGCATTATCCTCTAAATGTATTCTATGTGTACAAACTAACGGATTAATCCTTTTTATGTCTGTTAATGTCCATCCAATTACACTTTTATGCCTTTTAAGTACTTTTATCAACATACATTCTTGTTCTTCAGTAAAGATTGATGAAATTACTACTGGAAAGCTTTGTTCTTCTCCAAAAAAATGTGTACCTCAACCCAGCAGGTAATGACTTTAGTTCCAGTGTGGGAACTTCTTCATAAGTATTATCATTCATGGGTTTTAGCTCTTCAAATCTCGGCTTCCATCCTATGTATTCAATTGCTTGTGTACAAACAAGCAAAGAGCATATTTCAGAAATATCATCATCTACTTGCGTACTTGAATCAAATAAATTAATTAAACAAACTTCTAATGGGTCAGAAGAACTCCCTTTTAGAAGATGATCATCTACAATGACCTCAATCCCATCAGCTTCCTCATTTTTATCATAGACTTTATGTAGTTGCTTGCATATATTGAAAACATTAAGCTCCAGTGTCATGTTTCCAAATGTTAGCTTCATCACTCCATTTCTACAATTTATCAAAGCATTAGAAGTTGCTAAAAATGGACAACCTAAAATAACAGGATTTGACTTGGAACTATTAACCATAGGTTCAGTTTCCAAGATAATAAAATTTACAAGATAAATGAATTTATCAACTTGTACCAACACATCTTTCACTATTCCTTTTGGAATTTTAATTGATTTATCAGCAAGTAGAAGAGTTACAGAAGTTAATTTTAACTCACCTAGATTGAGTTGTTGATAAACTGAATATGGAAGTAAATTAACACTAGCACCAAGATCAAGTAAAGCTTGTTCAATTTTATGTTCTCCAATAATGCATGAAATCGTAGGACAACTAGGGTCTTTATGTTTCAAAACATTATTGCTCTGAATAATGGAACTTACCTGTTCTGTCGAATATGTATTCTTTTTCACATTTAATTTCCTTTTAACAGTGCATAAGTCATTCAAAAATTTGGCATAAGAAGGAACTTGTTTGATAGCATCTAACAATGGAATATTAACCTTCATTTGTTTAAAAATTTCAGTGTGATGGTTCAATTTCCTTAAATTGCTTAATGCTTAAGGAAATTAGGGTGGAGGAGACGAGAGTTTAGTTTCATTTTGGCCCAATGGCTTATCAACCTCTTCCTTATCTTAGGGGATTAATTCATCATTTTCTTCACAAGGTTCAGGACTTTGTTTTTCAACAATTTTTTCACTCTTAAGAGTTATCACAAAATAGACTTAATTTATTTGTTAGTTTTCTGAACTACCCTCATTTAGAATATATTGACCTTTGGGATTCGGTTGAGTTTGAGAAAGAAATTTTCCTTTCTCGTGAATATTGAGTGCATAAGTAAGTTTGGAAAGAGTGTCTTTTATGTCAATCATGATTTGAGTGTTTTGTTTATTAATGACCTCTTGCTTTTCTATGAATGCATGCAAAGTTCCTTCAAGGTTTTTCCTATATGGTGGGACATAAGGTGCATATCCTTGAGAATTTTGAGAATCCTATTGTTCCTAAGGAGGCGGTGGTTGTATAAATTGTGCTTAATTAATATTCCTCCAATTGAAGTTCGGGTGATTTCTCCATCCCGGATTGTAAGAATTTGAAAAAGAAGAGATGAATGACTTTTTAAAATTGTTCATTGCATTTACTTGCTTATGCACAACTTCTTTAAAAACAGAAATATTTGGATATTCATTTCTTGAGTATCCTAATTCATCACAAATGCCACAAATTTCTTTATTTTGCACAAATTTGACTTCTTTCACTTTCCCTAATTCCATGGATTCAACCTTTCAAACCAAACTGGTGTACCTAGCATTTAGATCTTCTTCTTGACTATGATGATATTTTCCTTTACTAGCATTTGCAAGGTTAAATCTGTAACACCCCAAAATTTACTCATTTTATTATAAATAGTCATTTTATAATATTTGTCATTTTCTAGAATTTTTTTGGATTTTTCTGAGAACGTAAAATATTTTAATATATTTCTCGTTTTGCATGCACGTTGGGCAGAGTCGAGAAAATAACTGTAACGTTCCAAAAGTTGAAAAATTATATGACGAATAGTCATTTTATAATATTTTCAATTTTTAAGAATTTTCTGAAAATTTTTCAGAAATGTCGAATATTTTAATATATTTCTCGTTTCACGTGCGTGCTGAGCGGAATCAGAGAAATGAGATATTCTCTCCGAGAACCTTGAACTATGGAAACGTCGACGGGAGATCTTACTAAACCCGAGGCCAGACACAGTTTACAAGGTTTCATATTTTTCGAGAAATTTTAACAGATAAAATAATAAAACACTGCGTAAAAATTTATCTGTCAGATTTATTAATACTGACTTCTGTCAACTATAACTATTATCCAATGGATAATAGCATGTAATAAAAACCCTATTACCTTACCCAATGTAATCTACTTTATGTCATAACAAATCCACTTTAATTCAAATATATTGCTATTTTAATCAAGTTTCTAAAAGCTTTGACCCAAGAAAGGACCTAACTACCCTTAACTTGCTTGAGAAGCTTGTCAATTCCCTCTCTCCTCTCTCTCAATGCCGCGACATTCACTAGGGAAAAAGGGGGGGAAATTGGTTCAATCACTTTAACCTAATTCACTCAAACCTATCACACTTTAACCTAACAACTTCTCTCTCTACCTCTTCATCTTCTTCCTTGCTCTCCCTTCTCTCTAAAACTCCATAGCCAAACCAAAGCTTGCAGCTCCTCTTCCACTCAATCTCTTCATCTTTTCTCTTCATCAACCACATATCCTTACTCTCCATCATCATCTCTACCACTTTTCTTCACAAGGTTTCACCAAAATCTTTCACCTCCATTTCTCTCCATTTTGGGTTACCACCCTCATTCTCATCATTTTCGTTTTCTTGCTTCCTTAAACTCATTTCTAGCTTATCTTCATCATTCTAAAACCTTTTCCTTCCATACCCTACATCAAAATCTCTCATCTTTACCAATCTTCTTCAAGGGCAAAGTTTGAGACTTTAAGGTAAAAATCACAACTTTCTTCTCCTTTCTTCTCTTTTTCGTGTTCTAAGCCTATTTTCATGGTCAAGGATACTCTCTTTTCATGTTGTGGTGTTGATTCATTAAAGTTGCTTTCTAGGGTTTTTGGAGGAGCCAAAATCGAATTCACAAAGGAGCCCCTTAGAAGCCATTTTCGTTCTCTCCTCTTTGGTAAGAGGGAGAGGGAGACCACTCTATTCAACCTATAATGGTGGTTGGAGGCTTGTTATTTGTGTATTTGTGAGAAATCCTAATATGGGTTACTCTTTTAAATTTCATTGTCTTATGATTAGTTCTTATTTTCTATTTCTTCCTTTAAATTTTGTATGGATTTGATTCTTGATAATGTTGTAATAACCCTCATGGATTTGGAATTGATGAACTTGAGACAATTGCCCCTTGCCTTGTGTAAGGAGGCTCTGGCCAAGTCCCCATTGAAGGGGTGTGAATGCTTAAAATTCTTGTAACCTAATTGAATGGTAAAAATTGAATGGACAATGACTAAAGGAAAAATAAAAATGCTTGGACCCTAGCCCTATGATGGCTCATGGCCATGGGAGGCAAAAATGGTGGAAATTGTGACTTGGATGATGAAATTGACAAATAAGAAATTAGAGGACAATTAGGGATTCATAATGTGTAAATGAAATTAATCAAAGACTAAATTTAGTAACTTGAACAATTTGACCTAAGAGAAAGAACTTGAGTGTGTGAGCTTGAGGGAATTTGAACTAAACACTTTAAGAGAATTAGTAATAAGTTACTAATGCATTAAAAATGAAAACAAACATGTGACCTAGGGATCTAGTGAGGGCTACGGTTTTGGGCTTAATTGATATAGGAATGGATTAATCTAATACAAAGAATTGGAAGTAGAAGATTAAGGCTTAATATGGTTAAAGAATAATATTTTTAAAGACTCTTGAAAGTGGTGGTAACAAAGAATTAAAGTGACCTAAAGTTGTCACATTAAATTAATGACATGTAACTTGAAAAAGGGAATCCATAATATGAATCATAATAATGAATGAGCACTTGAAAGTGGTGTTGACATAAGACTTGACCTTAATGCAACTGTGGACCCCTATGCGGGACGAACATGTGACAATTATGGATTACCAAAAATACCTTGATATAGCGGCATCAATAAATGAATTTATGTGCGTCTGTATTCAGGTGTATCATTGTGAAATACAGTAATGATCATACATAATTTGACATTGTGTCGTCATGCATATGTGTCATCCGTTGGACACTGTTGGAAAGGTCGTGTGAACCTAAGAGTTTGAATAACACCTATGTGCGGGTGCGAATAGACTAAGCATAGGTGTTATATGTTGTTGACCCTAGGGGGCGTCGGGGTGTGGGTGTCTCACAATAGACAGTGGTAGCTCCACTGGGGCCGCGGGATAGAAAAATGTGACACACCGACGATCCTGTCTGAGACGCTGTCCTATATCGCGATCAACTGTCGGGGTACTATGTATAAGCCATTGCGCAAACCTTTTTATGGAACAAAGCACACTTTATTTTAAAGGCTAATGATATACTGGTATTACTCCTTAATCATTCACTCCGAAAATGTTTATGTCTAGCTCCATGGAGTAGGGTTTTGATACACTTTTGCATAAGTGAACTGTTAGTCACATAACTCATTGAGCATGAACATTGATGATTGTATAGCATATTTATCGTTATCTTTGTGATAATTGTTAGTCACTTGAACCGCTGATTTTTGATAATATTTCTATTATTTTAACGTTGTTATTATGCCTTATTGTAAATTTAATGCTGTTATGATTAAATGTGCAAACTGTATCATACGTGGGCATCCAACGCTGTTTAGTCTCCTGCTACTATTGTTGGTAATAAATGATGAGTATCTCACATCTTTACTGTACATTCTGTTATTGTATATTATCATATGATTGTCCGAAGACGTTCGTGAAGAGGAAAAAGAAACCACCGAGTTTCAAGGTTTCTAGCCGTATCTTGACTGAGACCGAGGCTGCTGAGGATGTCATATCGCCCCCGTGAATTTTTTGGTTACGTGCGGATCAACTTTCATGGTGGTCCGGATTGCTGGCATATTAACGTGCAGACTGATCAATGTGTGTACCACAGCGAATTGACTGTGTTCTTGGCGTGGGGACGTTACACTGCTTTTATTTTTGACTTCCATGCTTTTGTTTGGCTGGAATTTTACATGCTTGTGAGAGACATGTGGGCGGATATGTATTATACCCGCGTGACGACTCATTCTTGTCCACTGCTCAGGCCCCTGCCCGCTGTTCCGTCGTTCCGATGGATGTCTCATCGCACGATGAGGATCCTGAGGAGGATCCATCTACGGTTCCTTCTCATTCTCGTCAATCCTAGCGACTGTTGTAGATCGATGGCTACTGATGGCTGTCTATTTATTTTGTGGGAGCCTGACGTATTATTGGATTAGTGGATATATATTTGTATCTCTTGGGGTAGGTACACATTTTGTCTTTCTGTATACATTTTGGAAATATAATTAATACAGGCTTGTACTTATAATCATATTAATGTAATTTCAATGTATGGTTTAACTTCTGTTGATTGTATTATAACTGTTCAGTGTTTGAAGTTTCGCTGCAACAGGGATTTTCTTAATTTACTCTTGCCCTACCTAAAAAAAATATATATGTATGTATATACATATATGTTCCAAATGAAAGTTTTCGGACAAAGTGATCAAGCATGATACACTAGATTATGAAAATTAAAACAAGCACTATTTTCCGCAATGCTGATTTTATTAAGTTTTATCATTACCTAAATACTATAGTGTGACGTCTCCTTCTTCGCGTGCATCGGACTATAGAAAAAGGGGCGTTACACTGTCTTGGTATCAGAGCTCCCGGTTATGTTTTCTTTTGGGTCATGTGATTTTGGACTGTCTTATTTGTGCTGTGTGATTCTCTGTGATTTTGTTGTTTGGTATTCATAAGGATACATCTGACTTTATCTGTGTTTTGCGTAGTTTAAATTGAGAAGAAGTGATGGCTCGTAGAGGTGACATGGTTGCTTCCATTGAGGCAATACAAAAAATGGCTGAGGCAATGTTACAGCAGAACCAACAAACAGCTTAACAACAGGCTAGAGCTGCACAACAGCTAGAAGCTACGGCGGATGTTCAAAAATTAGAGGGATTTCATCGTGCTAACCCTCCGTAGTTCAAGGGGGAATTTGATCCAGAGAAAGCTATGTTGTGGATCCAAGAGCTGGAGAAAATATTTGCAGGTATGAATTGTGCTGACGATAGGAAGGTGACCTATGCTGCATACATGCTGATAGGAGACGCGGAGCATTGGTGGACGGGGGAACAAAGGTTATTGCAAGCCGCAAACAGAGTGATAACTTGGGAGGTGTTCAAGGAAAGATTCTTAAACAAGTATTTCCCTAAAAGCGCTAGGCACGCAAAAGAAATGGAGTTTCTGTGGCATGACTGTGAGCGAGTACGCCGCCAAGTTTGAGAACTTGTCCAGATTTTCGACCTATTTTCAACTTCAACCCAATGAAACCTGGAAGTGCCAGAAGTTTGAGGAAGGCTTGAGGCATGAGGTGAAGAAAATTATGATAGCTTTGAAGATTACCCAGTTTTCTGAGTTGCTTGACACTTGTTGTCAATTGGAAAGTGTGGAATAGGAACGTGAGGCGAGAAATAGAAATTTTGGGCCCGTTCGGTCCCAAAGAGGAGGTGGTGGTAACACAAGTTGTTATCAAAAGAAGCCCTATTCCAGACCCTCTGGAAGCCAACAGCCACAAAGATCTCAAGGAGGAAGCCCAACTGGAAGTCTAGGAAGGATAGGTCAGAATGCTGCAACTACTCCGAGGTGTATGAAATGTGGGAAGGAGCACTTTACGAGAAACTGCACAATCAAAGGAATTTTTTGCTTTCGGTGCGGGAAACTTGATCACGTTTCTCGAGGCTGTAACCAGACCAAGGCAGAGCCATCCATCAATGCTACTAAGACTTCTAAACCACAAGCTGGAGGCAGAGTCTACACCCTGAGTGGTGCTGAGGCCTCTGAATCTGAGGAACTGATACAAGGAGAAGGTATTATTGAAGGTAATCTTTTAATTGTACTGTATGATTCTGGTGCTACTCATTCTCTCATTTCACATGACTGTGTGAAAAGACTTGGATTGTCTGTGTCTTCCTTACCTTTTGATTTGACTGTTTCAACTCCTACTACAAAACCTATCGTTACTACTAAAGTCTGTCTAGGTTGTCCTTTAAATATGGAAGGTCGGATCTTTTCTATCGATCTGATCTGTTTACCATTATCTCAATTAGATGTGATATTAGGAATGGATTGATTATCTGTTAACCATGTCCTGTTAGACTATTCTAGAAAGACAATAGTTTTCCCTTTGGATGAGGATTCTAGATTTTTGACCGCCAACCAAGTGAAAGCTTTCTTGAAAGAAGGAGCTCGAGGATACATGCTACTATCTTCTTTGAAAGTCAAGAGTGAAGTTGATGTGGATGCAATCTCTATTGTATGAGAATTTCCTGAAGTTTTCCCTGATGATGTACCTGGCTTGCCACCGGAACGAGAGGTCGAGTTTGCCATTGACTTGGTACCAGGAGCTGGCCCTATTTCCATAGCGCCTTACTGTATGGCACCAGCGGAGCTAGTGGAACTTAAGAAGCAGTTGGAAGAGCTTCTGGAAAAACAATTCGTGAGACCCAGTGTGTCACCCTGGGGAGCACCTGTGTTGTTGGTTAAGAAGAAAGATAGTACTTCAAGGTTGTGCGTGTATTACCGTCAGTTGAACAAAGTCACAATCAAGAATAAGTATCCATTGCCGAGAATAGATGACTTGATGGCCAATTGAAGGGAGCAGCTGTATTTTCAAAAATCGATCTACGATCGGGTTATCACCAAATCAGAGTGAAAGTGGAAGACGTTCCTAAGACAACTTTTCGTACTCATTATGGACATTACGAGTACCTGGTGATGCCTTTTGGCGTGACTAATGCACCTGCAGTATTCATGAACTATATGAATAAGATATTTCGTCCCTATTTGGACAGATTCGTCGTTGTTTTCATCGATGATATCTTGATCTATTCACAAACTCAAGAGGATCATACTGAACATCTCAGCATAATTCTCCAGATTTTAAAGGAAAAAGAGCTATATGCGAAACTATCCAAATCTGAGTTTTGGCTAGATGAAGTGAAATTCTTGGGTCATGTAATCTCAAAGGAAGGAATTGTCGTGGATCCTTCAAAGGTAGAAGTTGTGCTACAATGGGAAAAGCCAACGACGGTGACGGAAATCCGAAGCTTTGTCGGATTAGGCGGATACTACCAAAGGTTTATAGAAGGATTCTCTAAGATCGTTGGACCACTCACCCAACTCACCAGAAAGAATCAACCTTTTGAATGGACAGATTCCTGTGAAGAGAGTATTCAAGAGTTAAAAAGGAAACTAACTACATCACCCCTGTTAGTTTTACCTAATCCTAACGAACCATTTGAAGTGTACTGTGACGCTTCATATCAAGGTTTGGGGTGTGTTCTTATGCAAAATGGAAGGGTGGTGGCTTACGCCTCAAGACAATTGCGAGTGCACGAGAAGAACTACCCAACACATAATTTGGAGTTAGCTGCCGTGGTGTTTGCATTGAAAATATGGAGGCATTACTTGTATGGAGCAACATTCAATGTCTTCAGTGACCACAAGAGTTTGAAATACCTGTATGATCAAAAGGAGCTGAATATGAGACAACGAAGATGGCTAGAATTTCTGAAAGACTACGATTTTCAACTTCAGTATCACCTTGGAAAGGCGAATATGGTGGCTGATGCTTTGAGTAGGAAGACGGTCAGTGTTTCTGCTATGATGATCAGAGAGAAAGACCTACTAAAACAATTCAGAGATGTATAGTCATTTGTGGAACTGACACCAGGAAAAATCTGCATGAATATGGTCACGATCTCGAATGATTTAATGGATGATATTCGGGAAAAACAGAAGGTCGACAAGTTCCTGCAAGAGGAAAAAGAGCTGATACAGCAGGGAGGTGTATCAACATTGAAGGAAGGAAGTGACGGAATTCTGAGATTTCAAGGAAGGGTCTGTGTGCCTAAGGATGAAGAACTCAAGAAGTACATACTTGAACATGCTCATTCGAGTCAGTTGAGTATGCATCTTGGAATGACCAAGATGTATCAAGACTTGAAGAAGCTATTTTGGTGGCATGGGATGAAAAGAGATATCGCCAGATGTGTGTCATCTTGTTTGGTTTGCCAGAGAACGAAGATTGAGCAACAAAGACCAGCTAGACTGCTATAACCCTTGACTATCCCTGAATGGAAATGAGATAGTATCGCTATGGATTTTGTTGTCGGGTTACCAAGGACTAGGAAAGGATATGACTCAATATGGGTAATTGTGGATCGACTTACAAAGTCAGCTCACTTTTTGCCGATCAACATAAGATATCCGTTGGAGAAGTTAACTCAGATATACATTGGTGAGATTGTCAGACTTCACGGTGTACCCACGAGTATTATTTTTGATAGAGATCCGAGGTTTACGTCAAAGTTTTGGCAGAGTCTTCAGGAGGCCATGGGAATGAAATTGCGACTAAGTTTCGCATACCATCCGCAGACAGATGATCAATCAGAAAGGATAATTCAGTCGTTAGAAGATTTATTGAGAGCTTGCGCTATAGAGCAGACTGGAAGTTGGGATGAAATCTTACCATTGGTAGAATTCACCTACAACAATAGTAATCATTCAAGTATAGGGATGGCACCCTATGAGACTCTATATGGACGAAGGTGTCGGACACCTCTGTGCTGGTATCAGGATGGGGAACAACTTACCGTTGGACCTGAACTTATCCAACAGACAACCGAAAAAGTCAAAATGATTCAAGAGAAAATGAAAACGGCTCAGAGTCGGCAAAAGAGTTACGCGGACAAAAGGAGAAAACCTCTTGAATTCGAAAAAGGAGAGCATGTCTTCTTGAAAGTCACACCTACAACTGGGGTTGGTCGTGTCCTCAAATCTAGAAAACTCACTCTAAAATTCCTTGGTTCTTACCAAATTCTTCGTCAAGTAGGTCCTGTTGCTTACCAAATAGCTTTACCCCCTTTCTTCTCGAATCTCCATAATGTTTTTCATGTGTCACAACTCAGAAAATATATTCCGAGTCCTAATCATGTCATAGCACCTGATTCTGTGCAATTAAAGGAAAACTTGACTTATGAGACAACTCCTGTAAAGATTGAGGATAGGAGGACAAAGCAACTCAGAGGGAAGGACATTGCACTGGTGAAAGTAATCTGGAATAAAGCAACTGGAGATACAACATGGGAACTCGAGGATAAGATGAAGGAGCAATACCCCGGACTATTTTAAGGTATGAAAATTTCGAGGATGAAATTCTTATTTGTTGTGGAGTGTTGTAACACCCCAAAATTTACTCATTTTATTATAAATAGTCATTTTATAATATTTGTGATTTTCTAAAATTTTTCTGGATTTTTCTAAAAACGTGAAATATTTAAATATATTTTTGGTTTTGTGTGCACATTGGGCAGAGTCGAGAAAATAACTGTAATGTTCCAAAATTTGGAAAATTATATGACGAATAGTCGTTTTATAAAATTTGTAATTTTTGAGAATTTTCGGTGAATTTTTTAGAAACGTTGAATATTTTAATATATTTCTCGTTTCGTGTGCGCGCTGAGTGGAACCGGAGAAATGAGATATTCTCTCCGAGAACCTTGAACTATGGAAACGTCAACGGAGGATCTTACTAAACCTGAGGTCGGATACAGTTTACAAGGTTTCATATTTTTTGAGAACATTTAATAGATAAAATAATAAAATACTGCGTAAAAATTTATCTGTCAGATTTATTAATACTAACTTCTGTCAACTATAACTATTATCCAATGGATAATAGCATGTAATAAAAACTCTATTACCTTATCCTAATGTAATCTACTTTATGTCATAACAAATCCACTTTAATTCAAATATATTGCTATTTTAATCAAGTTTCTAGAAGCTTTGACCCAAGAAAGGACCTAACTACCCTTAGCTTGCTTGAGAAGCTTGTCAATTCCCTCTCACCTCTCTCTCAATGCCGCGGCATTCACTTAGGAAAAAGGGGGATTATTGGTTCAATCACTTTAACCTAATTCACTTAAACCTATCACACTTTAACCTAACAACTTCTCTCTCTACCTCTTCATCTTCTTCCTTGCTCTCCCTTCTCTCTAAAACTCCATAGCCAAACTGAAGCTTGCAGCTCCTCTTCCACTCAATCTTTTCATCTTTTCTCTTCATCAACCACATATCCTTACTCTCCATCATCATCTCTACCATTTTTCTTCACAAGGTTTCACCAAAATCCTTCACCTCAATTTCTCTCCATTTCGGGTTACCACCCCCATTCTCACTATTTTCGTTTTCTTGCTTCCTTAAACTCATTTCTAGCTTCTCTTCATCATTCTAAAACCTTTTCCTTCCATACCCTACATCAAAATCTCTCATCTTTACCAATCTTCTTCAAGGGCAAAGTTTGAGACTTTAAGGTAAATCACAACTTTCTTCTCCTCTCTTCTCTTTTTCGTGTTCTAAGCCTATTTTCATGGTCAAGGATACTCTCTTTTCATGTTATGGTGTTTGTGAATGCTTATGTCATGAAGCATATTAAATAAGTTTTTGATGATAACAAAGCCAAGAGAAGAAGACCTAGATCAAAAGAAAAGATCAAGATCAAAAGAAAAGTTCAAGATCAAAAGAAAAGATCAAGCCCAAGAGAAGAAGACCAAGATCAAAAGAGGTATATTAGATATAGGTCTTAGAACATCAATGTGAAATGCTCTCAAGATATCTCAATTATATTCAAATGGTTTTTCAAAGATCTCATAAATTAACTTGTTTTCAAAGTTCATATTTTAAAGAAATGTTGATTTCAATCTTGGATTATAGTAAACATTTGTAAATCTTATTTTGTCCAAGTACCCAAATGATAAAAATGGCCTAGAGACTTAATTGGGATTGAAAAATGTGTTCAAAGTGGAAAGCAATCGATTACACACTCTTGGTAATCGACACAAAGAAGTCGAGAGGACTTGTAATCGACAAAGATCCATGTAATCGATTACCATGTTCCCAGAAATCTAAGAACACATTCAAAGGGCCATGTAATCGATTACATCAATATTGTAATCGATTACGAAAAAATCGAGGGCGTGTAATCGATTACACAAGTCATGTAATCGATTACCACAAACCCAGAAAGCCAAGAACATGTTCCAACTGTCATGTAATCGATTACCAGAACCCTGTAATCGATTACCAGCATTCTGACAAGCCCAACGGCTATATTATTTGGCTTTTAATGTTGCCCATTAAAGCCCCCAACGGCTCTATTCTTCCAAAAACTTATAAATACTCCTCTTGGGGCATCATTTGTGGCTAACCAACAATTGAGAAACATCTTTCAATCACTATAATCCGAGATTCATCCTTAAATCACTTTTGCTCTGTTTTTGTATATATTGTGAGATATTCTTGAAGAGCATCATAGGGCTTCAATTTGTGTAATCTACTCTTGTGAGAGTTTCATATTGTAAACACTTGATTCTTTGTAAAGGGGGTGAGGTATCCCTCTAGAGAAAAAGAGAGTGAGGTATCTCTCAAAGATTGTAAAGGGTGAGGTATCCCTTGTTGAAGGTGAGGCATCCTTCAAAGGTTGTAAAGGGGGTGAGGTATCCCTCTAGTGGAAAGGGTGAGGTATCCCTGCTTTGAGGCTCAAGCTCAAGGGTGAGGCATCCCAAGGAGTTGAGTGCTCTTTTGTGTAAAGGTTTTCAAGCACCCGTTCAAGCTTGAAGTTTAGTGGAAAATCTCGAGTGGTTTGCTTGAGGACTGGACGTAGGTTACAAAGGGTGGCTGAACCAGGATAAATCTTTGTGTTTGTTCTTCTCAACTCTATCTCTTTACTTTGTGCTTTAATTATATTTGCTTGAGTTGAGTTCGATATTTTGCCTTACTTGAATTCTTTCTATCTTGAGTTGTTTATTTGTGAGTGAAGTATTCAATCTCATTTATCCATTCACCTCAATCATCCAATAGCTTCAATGAAAATTGTCAATCAAACGTTTTGTGAAAGATTTACGAAAATATTTTACATACTCAATTCACCCCCCTCTTGAGTATTGAGGCCACTTGGTAACAGTGTTGATTCATTGAAGTTGCTTTCTAGGGTTTTTGGAGGAGCCAAAACCGAATTCGCAAAGGAGCCCCTTGGAAGCCATTTTTATGCTCTCCTCTTTGGTAAGAGAGAGAGGGAGACCACTCTATTCAACCTATAATGGTGGTTGGAGGCTTGTTATTTGTGTATTTGTGAGAAACCCTAATATGGGTTACTCTTTTAAATTTCATTATCTTATGATTAGTTCTTATTTTCTATTTCTTCCTTTAAATTTTGTATGGATTTGATTCTTGATAATGTTGTAATAACCTTCATGGATTTGGAATTGATGAACTTGAGACAATTGCCCCTTGCCTTGTGTAAGGAGGCTCACGGCCAAGTCCCCCATTGAAGGGGTGTGAATGCTTAAAATTCTTGTAACCTAATTGAATGGTAAAAATTGAAAGGACAATGACTAAAGGAGAAATAAAAATGCTTGGACCCTAGCCCTATGATGGCTCACAGCCATGGGAGGCAAAAATGGTGAAAATTGTGACTTGGATGATGAAATTGACAAATGAGAAATTAGAGGACAATTAGGGATTCATAATGTGTAAATGAAATTAATCAAAGACTAAATTTGGTAACTTGAACAATTTGACCTAAGAGAAAGAACTTGAGTGTGTGAGCTTGAGGGAATTTGAACTAAACACTTTAAGAGAATTAGTAATAAGTTACTAATGCATTAAAAATGAAAACAAACATGTGACCTAGGGATCTAGTGAGGGCTACAGTTTTGGGCTTAATTGATATAGGAATGGATTAATCCAATACAAAGAATTGGAAGTAGAAGATTAAGGCTTAATATGGTTAAAGAATAATAATTTTAAAGACTCTTGAAAGTGATGGTAACAAAGAATTAAAGTGACCTAAAGTTGTCACATTAAATTAATGACATGTAACTTGAAAAAGGGAATCCATAATATGAATCATAATAATGAATGAGCACTTGAAAGTGGTGTTGACATAAGACTTTACCTTAATGTAACTATGGACCCCTATACGGGACAAACATGTGACAATTATGGATTACCAAAAATACCTTGATATAACGGCATCAATAAATGAATTTATGTGTGTCTGCATACAGGTGTATCATTGTGAAATACAGTAATGATCATACGTGATTTGACATTGTGTCATCATGCTTATGTGTCATCCGTTGGACACTGTTGGAAAGGCTATGTGGGCCTAGGAGTTTGAATAACACCTATGTGCGGGTGCGAATAGACTAAGCATAGGTGTCATATGTTGTTGACCCTAGGGGGAGTCGGGGTGTGGGTGTCTCACAATAGACAGTGGTAGCTCCACTGGGGCTGCGGGATAGACCAATGCGACACACTGACGATCTGTCTGAGACGCTGTCCTATATCGCGATCAACTGTCGAGGTACCATATATAAACCATTGCGCAAACCTTTTTATGGAACAAAGCACACTTTATTTTAAAGGCTAATGATATACTGGTATTACTCCTTAATCATTCACTCCGAAAATGTTTATGTCTAGCTCCATGGAGTAGGGTTTTGATACACTTTTGCATAAGTGAACTGTTAGTCACATAACTCATTGAGCATGAACATTGATAATTGTATAGCATATTTATCGTTATCTTTGTGATAATTGTTAGTCACTTGAACTGCTGATTTCTGATAATATTTCTATTATTTTAACGTTGTTATTAAGCCTTATTGTAAATTTAATGCTGTTATGATTTAATGTGCAAACTGTATCATACGTAGGCGTCCAACGCCGTTTAGTCTCCTGCTGCTATTATTGGTAATGAATGACGAGTATCTCACCTCTTTACTGTACATTCTGTTATTGTATATTATCATATGATTGTCCGAAGACGTTCGTGAAGAGGACAAAGAAACCACCGAGTTTCAGGATTTCTGGCCGTATCTTGACTGAGACCGAGGCTACTGAGGATGTCATATCGCCCCCGTGGATTTTTTGGTTACGTGCGGATCAACTTTCATGGTGGTCCGGATTGCTGGCATATTAACGTGCAGACTGATCGATGTTTGTACCACGGTGAATTGACTGTGTCTTTGGCGTGGGGACGTTACACTGCTTCTATTTTTGACTTCCATGCTTTTGTTTGGCTGGAATTTTACATGCTTGTGAGAGACATGTGGACGGATATGTATTATACCCCGCGTGACGACTCATTCTTGTCCACTGTTCGGGCCCCTGCCCGCTGTTCCGTCGTTCTGATAGATGTCTCGTTGGACGATGAGGATCCTGAGGAGGATCCGTCTACGGTTCCTTCTCGTTCTCGTCAGTCCAGCGATTGTTGTAGATCGATGGCTACTGATGGTTGTCTGTTTATTTTGTGGGAGCCTGACGTATTATTGGATTTGTGGATATATATTTGTATCTCTTTGGGTAGGTACACATTTTGTCTGTCTGTATACATTTTAGAAATGTAATTAATACAGACTTGTACTTATAATCATATTAATGTAATTTCGATGTATGGTTTAACTTCTGTTGATTGTATTATAACTGCTTAGTGTTTGAAGTTTCGCTACAATTGGGATTTTCTTAATTTACTCTTGCCCTACCTAAAAAAAAAAATGTATGTATATACATATATGTTCCAAACGAAAGTTTTCAGACAAAGTGATCAAGCATGAATACACCAAATTATGACAATTAAAACAAGCACTATTTTCTGCAACGCTGATTTTATTAAGTTTTATCATTACCTAAATACTATAGTGTGACGTCTCCTTCTTCGCGTGCATCGGACTATAGAAAAATGGGCGTTACAAAATCTAATTGAATTTTCAGAAGGATTAGTACCATGTCAAGATTGAGAATTTTCAGCCAAATGGTTTAAATAATCTAAAGCTTCTTCAGATTTTTTTATCAAGAAACTCATCATTGCACATTGTTTCCACAAATTATTTGGTTTCAGGTGTTAAACCTTCATAAAAGAAGCTTATAGTACACCATTTTTCAAAACCATGATGTGAGCAAGAATTTAACATATCTTTAAAACTTTCCTAACATTGAAAATATGCTTCATTTGAATGTTGAGAAAAATTTTGGATTTATCTTTTCAAAGCATTGATTTTATGTGTTGGAAAAAATTTCTTTGAAAACTCACCTTGCATTTTTTGCCATGTGCCAATTGATCTTGATTTCAAAGCGTTAAGCCAAGTTTTTGCTTTATCTTTCAAAGAAAAAGGAAACAATTTAAGCTTAATAATCTCTTCAGTACAATTTTGATCATTGAAAGCAATACAGACTTCCTCAAATTCTTTTAGATGTAAATATGGGCTTTCAGATTCTAAATCATGGAAATTATGAAGTAAAGAAATCACACCCGGCTTAAATCTAAAATTATTAGCAGTGAGTGGAAAGATAAAACATGATGGACTAGAATTTCGAGGTGGTTGCAAATATGCACCCATAGTTCGCAACGGTTGATTTTCCTGTTCATCATGTACACTTTCATTTTCAGCTTGTTGTGTTTGATTTTCATGTTTAACATGTGCACCTTCAATTTCAGCCATTGTGTCAATTGTGTAAGATTGTGATTCAAACAAATCAAAATATAAAGCACTAAGATTAATTTTAACTAAACGACCGAAATTTGAATCACGATACCAATTAAGCATAAATAAGTGACTTAAAATAAAAAAAAATAATGTACAAGTTAGCGGTATAAATCAGCCATTAAATATTAAGTATAAATAAATGACTTAAAAAAATAAAAAAAAATAATGTACAAGTCAAGTAAGTCAGAAAATAAAAATAAATGACATAAATAAATAAGTTAGATAGCATAAATAAATGACTTAAATTAAAAAGTTAGATAGCGTAAATAAATGACATAAATATAAAGTTAGTAAGTCAAAAAGCATAAATAAAAAAAATAAAATAAAAAAAAGCGTAAATAAATGAAATAAAAAAATAAATTAAAAAGCGTAAATAAATGACATAAATATATAGAAGTTAGGAAGTTAAAAAGTATAAATAAATGACATAAATATAAAAGTTAGTTAAAAAGTTAGTAAGTTAGTAAGTTAATTAGTAAGTTAGTTAGTAAATTAATAAATTAAAAAAATTAAAAGAGTAGATGAAAATATACCTAATAGTGAAATTTACTTACGGAAAGAGAACCTCAATAAATTAAAACTTCAAATCAAGTCCCCGACAACGGTGCCAAAAACTTGATGAGAATTAAAAGTTTCAAACTCAAGTGCAGGTTGTTTCAAGTAATATATTCTCAGGAGTCCGAGATTGATCCATAGGGAATTGATGAAAAAAAATTCTTTGAGGTAAACAACAGATTTGTCACAATACTAAAGGTGATAAAAGTTGTTTATAGATGAAAATGATTTGCTTGGGTTAGGAGATCCACTCTTGGTAATAAATTAAAGACAAAATTATTTCTTTTCATAACTCAATTGAAATCACATATAATGGAAGTTCCAATCGGAAGATTTAACATTCAAAGTTCAATATAGATTATATATGTAATCATATTATGGTTCCTTTAATTATCCACCAATACTTGTAAATGGTCTCAAACATCTACTGTGCCAACATCTTGTCTACAATGAATCAAGTTCTTCAATATACAAGAAGGGTTTCTAAATTGATTGGAAATAACATACAAGACATATAATGATCACTTAAAAATATATCATTTAAGCACAAGAAGAAAATTAATCTAACGTCAACTTTTTACCAAAAGCTTCACCCTTTCACCTAAGAAAAATGAAAATTAGTTACTCATGAACAAGAAGAAAGACAGAGATAGGAAGAAAAAGATGAATATAATTTCAATTTAGAACAAAGAAAACTACAAGAGAAATAAATAATACAATAACATAAACTAAACTAAGATCAAAGATGATCTGAATGATTACCCAAGCTCCCTTTTATAGAGCTCAAGGAGTACAAGAAGGCAATGAAGTTGTTTGATGATGAGAAGTAAATGCCAAAATAGTTGCTTGATGATGATGAATGAGCTGAAATTATAGAGATTCTTGTCTCCGAAATGTTTCTGCTATGAGCTTATGGCATGCGTCATTTCCAGATCAAGTGGTCTTCATGAAAGTTTTAAGAAATTGTCTTAGCTTTGCATAGCCGCCGGTTTAAGCTCATTTGACTACTTATAGCCCGATATATGGCCTAATTACTTCATATAGGTCAGGCCCAACTTCAGCTCTTCTGTTTTGATTTCCAAGCCTAATATCACCTTCAAGACTTCCGATTTGGCTTTTGTGTTTGTTCATGAAAGTTGTAGATATGGGTCTTAACCTTCTATCGTCAAAATTTCAGAATTGTTAAACTTCTATAGCCCGAGCTATAGCCTAATGAGTGCATAGAGGTCAAGCTATTAGGTTCAGAACTCTAAATTTTGTTTCAACTCCAATTTGAGTTATCCAGACGTGTGTTCCAGGTCTTGAGGTCTTCATGAAAGTTGTAGAAATTTGTCTTAACTTTAAAACAAGACCAAAATCACATCCATCGGATATTTGTAACTCAAATTATAGCTAAATTATTGAAAAAGCCAAGTGAAAAAATTATACAATGAATGAAATATATTACTATCAATGTAGCTCTTGCTATCAAGTAAATATTATTAGAAAATTATCTTAACTTTCCAACAAGACCAGAATCACATTAATCAGATAATTGCAACTCAAATTGTAGTCAATTTACTTAAGAATGCAATCACTTAAATTAATGAAAATTCAAGTAATAATTTCTTCAATGATCCAATTAAGCTTAATTTCATAAAATGTGACAAAATTAACTTAATTAAGCCAAATTGAACCTTAAGAAGCTTAGTGAGAGAATTATAAATTGAATAAAATACATTGTTGTCACTATCCACTATGGTAAACTCATATGCAAGACCTATAAAACAAAACTCACATATAAGCAGCATTGGACTAAACAAAATGCTCTAATAATTTTGACATCCAATTAATTTAAGTTTTATACCATTATAATATGATTTATGCTAATACATAAAAAATTCTAACATTCCCACATATGAACAAGATTTTAATAATAATAGGTCCATCAATCACAAATTTAGGTTAAAGAAAATGCTCTAATAATTTTGACATCTAATTATTAAGATTTTATAAAATTATAATATAATAAAAAAGTTCTAACAAAAAACGGAAGTAGTATATGTATATTGACGGATACCTTGACACTCTCCAAGGTATTAATTGTTAGCAACGGGCTCAACTTGGGCAGTACCTACTTTTCTTAGCCTCCATCTTTTTTGGTCATTTCATTGTTAGCAGACTTTGTTGGTGTTAGCTTGATCTAGTTTTCTTTATTTGTTTTGATTCTGTTGATCCTGATGTTCACTAAAAAATATTCTCATACTTTTTAAGTTTACTATTTTTTAGTTGTTTTCCAAATGAATATATTTTTTCATATAATTAAAAAATAGTTACTTAATATTAATTTTATTGCATTGCAGCCAAATTTTTTTTTTCTGGAAAACAAGTTTCATTAAGGGGAATTCAAAATGTCCAACATGGCCATGTTACAAATAAAATTTGAAGCCTCCTCAACCCAAATCTGGTCTGGATTGGGGACAGCCCAATTAGCTAGCTCAGGTGCCACAGTATTGGCCTTCCTATTAACATGTACAGCCACAAAGGATCTAAAACAAGGAAGAAGAGAAGCCCAGAACATGTTTGGTGCTGTGTTTTGTTGGAAAAGGATTTGATAACCTCAAGATACTCAACCTCTAATACCAATCTTCGGAAATAGAAGTTTACAGCAAATTGAAGGCCCAAACGCCCAAACGGGCTGCACTGACCTCTGCTAGCCTTGGCCCTAGGTTCTTTGCAGCTTCCAAGATGTGGCAGGTAAGATGTTAAATACTAAATACTAAATGTACATATTAAGAATAAAATTTAGTTCAAATTTTTTATTTTTTATTTAATTTTTAAATCAAACAATGATATATAAGTAAAAAAAATATTATTAAATTAAGTGTGTATGACTGAGTTAAAAAAAAAATTATATATCATTATTTGATTTGAAAACTAAATAAAAAAATATAAAGAATTTGAACTAAATTTTATTTATATATTAAATACTTTTTCATCAATATAAACTTTTTTAAATATCTTTGATAGCTGGCTCAATTAACAGCATTGAGATATATCTAGCCCTAAACCCTGCACGCATACTAGTATATGTCAGAATATTAATATGATTATATCAGAAACTATATCTCTTCTTATATCACTCATTCAAAAATATTAAAAAGGTAAAGAGAATTTCTTCTTGGCATTTTTTTTTGGGTACAACTTTTCTTCTTGGCGACAATAAGCATTAAAAGAGGCATATGGCTTGCAGTTGTTATTGTAACTTGTAAGCAAATAACTGACAAGCATTTTAATGGGTATGAAAATTAAATCCAAAACTCATTTTGCATCAAGAATGAGGAACAAGGACCAATTGAAGAATTATCAACCAAACTTTTATTATAAAAAACAAATAAAATGCCCCTTGAAAGGCATATATATATATATAATACTGAATGAAAGGAGTGAGGACCAATTAATTTTGCTTAGTCACTTTAGTATGGAGGAGGGGCAAGGACACCTCCAAGAGCACAAAAGCTTTGGAGCAACTCTGGAAACAATGGGTTCATTGGGAAAATCTTAGGCCAGCAGTTGTGGTTGATTTCTGTGACAGCCTTGCAACAAGCAGGGCCTAAACCAAACCTGCTTCCAGAAAGTGCTCCATAAATTCCTACAAGACAAGATTCATCATTTGTTAAAGGCGACCAACATTTTGCAATTTCTGGTCCCCGTTGCATTGGTAATATCCCTGGAATAGAAGTCACATATGTGGCGAGATGATTCCCTCCTCTGCTTGCACAAACATATTTGAGCCATGTAGGTGCAAATGGGTTAAAGGGGAACAATTTATACAAACAGTCAACTGTGATCCCAACAATGATTTGGCAACAACCTGAGGTTATATGGCTGAACCTGCCCCAAAAAATGGCTCTATAAATTCCAGTTATACACGATTCTATGCCTGAAAAGCACCCGTATTGATTGCTTTGCTGATAGGGTAACAGACCTGCACCTGTCAAAGCAACCTTGCTTATGTTGAGGTAACCCAATTGGTTTTGTGCTGGAGCAGCTAACCCATCAGAATGACCACAAATACTCTTAAGTAATGAAGGGAAGAATGGGTGAGAAGGGAACAATATAGGCCAGCAAGCATTGTCTACTTTTGCAGTGGCCTTGCAACAAGCAGGGCTTATAGCTTTGAATTGGCCATTGAAAATTGAACCATGAATCTGCAAAAGACATACTGGTATTTGTTCCAGATATGACCAGCATTTTTGTACTTTGCTGGCCGGGGATGGGGGTACTTGGAATGGATTGAACCCCGGTACTGGTTGTGAGTTCAATTTTGCCATACACACAATAATTGTAAACAAGAATATAATTTTATTTGGGAGATTGAATGCCATAGTTTACAGGGAGAAGACAGAACACCTTATGGATGATTGTGAAAGCAAAGTTGTAGATTTTTATATCAAATATTCCGTGCCATAGTTGAGAAGTTTCTTGCAACTGTCACAAGAAAAACTGAGATGTGCCTTCAATATCTTTTGTGAAACATTCGCTTTGATGTTCTGGCATTAAGATAATCAAATTTTGAGTTTTCAAAATTAAAGACGGGCCAGTTATTTTGTTGGCCAGTTATTCTTTGGTTAATGTTTTCAGAATTAATTTCCGCTGTAAGCAGTCAAATTTAATGAAAGTGACTTAGGAATGCAAAATTCTCATAGAAACCTAGTGCATCCGAATTTGGTGCAATAGGCTAATTATATTACTAATTAATAAACAATTATAATTAACTATCATAATTAATTATATAATTAGTCTAAAATATTTAATTTGGATGTATCATATTTATGCAATAATTTCTCTTTAATAATAACTCTTGCATGCAACAAAATTTATTGGACTGAAATCTAATAGTTTTTATTTTATTTTAAAAAAAAACCTTATTAGCTCTACAAAATTAATTTTAACATATATAGACATAATAATGATCATCAGCCATGTGACCTACTTTTCTACCTAATTTTCCATCATCAACTTTGTTGACGTGTTCATGATCAACAACACTTGCTCATTCATCCTCCAACTTGTCTTCAGTAACATTGTTAAAAATAATAATAAAAATAATAATAGGTATATAAAAATATTTATGTGAAATATTTTAAACTAAGGGATTAAGTAAGAAAATAAATATCTCACATAGACTAAGTATCAGAATAATTTGTTATCTTACCTTACATACTTACTTAAACATATATATAAAATAATAAGAAGATTATCTGCATTATAGATGATGAGAAACATTTGCACAAATAATGAATTTAATAATAATAATAATAATAATAATAATAATAATTGAAAAGTGATGAATGAAGCACGTGAAATGCTTAAAAATAGACTAAGCAGCACATTTAAGGAGGACGATCACATAAATATATGATTGAAAAAAAATGGAATGCTTAAAAATAGACTAGGCAACACATTTAAGGAGGACGATGACATAAATATATGATTGAAAAAAAAATGGACTGGTCAACACATCAAGGAGGCAAGATATTCACCAAATCTAATAGATAATGAAGATAACAGGTGTAACACTCCAACTTTTGGATGAATGACAGTTTTGTCTCGAATGTACTGTTTTATATTTTCTGTAAGCTATAGATTGAATTTGATTATTTCGTGATTGTATTTGAGTATTTTGAGTGATTTACTGCGAGTCAAGAAAATAATAATTTTTTGGCCGAAAAAATCTTATTTTAATTATTCGGAGCTGGGGGATCTTACTAAACCCAATTCTGAGTGATATGTATATTAATCTTTTAATTTTTAAGATTTAAATGTGTAATAAAATAATTTTATATTATTATAATATTATTTTATTTGACAGTACCTACTATCTCAAAAATAATAAAAATTTACTCCAAAATGACCAAAGACCCGGAAAAGTCTATGGGACTCGCGTTTAGTGAACCAGTCAACGTTTCTGGCTAGATTATTTCTAAGCCAATGAAATGCAGTCAACAATAGTGGCTTGAAAATTCTAGACCAATAGAAATCAAGTCCACAAAAGTGGTTGGACTTGTTAAGATTGAACTGGAAAGCTTAACCAAGTTAGCTTAAACTTAACTAAGTTAACATAGGAAACTTGTTTAGTAACTAAATGAAGGAACCTATTTAGCTATCTAGTTAGAGAAGGTTCTAAAAATATCAAGACAAAACCTAGTTAACCTAAGTAACTATATAGTTAGGCAAGTAACTAAACAAACTAATCAAATGCACTTAAGTGTAACTAGATTTCATAAATGAACACAAACCTAGTTACTTCTCCTTGGAGCAATTCGGCTAGAGCACTTCAAGAAGCATCAAGAAGGCTTAGTCATTAGATGACTAGGTTTTTCTACACCAATAGGAGACAAGCTTGGAGCCAAAGCCTTTAATATCAACCATTGATCAAATCTAGGGCTATTAAGTGTTAGGAGAAGTCAACAAAGGAGGCCACCACCTTTGATGAAGCTCACGGCCAAGTAGAGCTAGGAGAAGCTTTTCACTTCATTCTTCATCTTTGCTATCACTTAAACTTACTCTTTTCTCTCTTCAAGAACACCAAGAACAAAAATCACCATTGTTACTCTTTTGAGAGCCATTCGGCCAACACCAAGAAATCACACTTCCACCCTCCTAAATTTTCATCTAACCCAACTTCTCAAATCCAAACACTATTCTAAGAACATCTCTAGTTGAGAGTTCTTCCAAAAAAATTCATCTTGAGCTTGGAAAATCACTTTGGAGATTTTTCCTACAAGGTGAAACTTTTTGTTTCTTACTTCTAACATGATTTCTAAGGTTCTAAGTCATGATTGATCCATGGTTTATGTTTTTTTCCTATAGTTATGACTATTTAAATTTTTGTTTAAGATCTTTAGGTTTCTCTTGGAAGGTCACAAAAATCATAGGAGGAGAGTTAGAAGGAGTTGTCTTCCTTTAAGGTAAGAGGGAGATTTAATCTCATCAACCTTGTGTGGTGATGAGAAAATGGATTATATGTGTGTGAAAAATCCATAAGGATTCACTTGTTTGGTTGTTTAAATGCTTTCCTTAATTGTGTTTGATTTTGTTTGTATGAATGTTTATAGCTTTAAAATATATTGCATGTGTGTATAAATGCATGATTATTAACATAGGATGTGAATAACATGTAAGGATTGCATTAGTGTTTCAAAGAACACAAAAAGAGACTCACGACTTCTCCAAAGAAAAGAGGACCAAAATGTTCTCAACCATTTTCTGAAAGAAGGATTTAATGAATCTAGGTAAATCAGTGAATTCTGAAATGATTTAGAAGATGGAAAATGAATTAAAGATCAAATGCAAAAATTTTGTTGAAATTCGGCCAACATGCCATATAACATATATTTGATTTCTAAAATTATTTTCTAAGATAGGTTAAGTAGATAATCTACAAAAAAAATTGATTTCAATGAGTCTTTGGGGAATAAAATGAATGAACATCGTTTTAGAAACTAAAATTAGAGGATTTTACTATAAATGAGAAATACAGTAAACACTTGCAAAATGTTAACGTAGAGCTCACTTTGGGTTTTGAAGCACGTTAGTGAGTTTCAAAGTGTAAATAATGGTTATAATTAAAGCAAGTCAATTTGTACAGGAAAACGTAGAAAACACATTTTTAATAGATTTTCTAGACAAAATGCTGTCAAATTTTATTAAAAATAGACAAATAAAAGAGAAAGTTTCACAATATATTTATAACGTAAGGAAAATATTCTACGTAGTTTAAATGTATTAGAAATAACTTACGTTTATTTAAAATAATGATTTTTAAGCCTTACGGTTAAGAAAACGATTTAAAAATCTTACGCGATTAAGAAAACGATTTTAAAACACTACACGATTTCAAAAACGTCAAAATATATTTATACGATTTAAAAACGTTTGTAAAAGTGACACAATTGAGAAAATGCGATAAAATTTCTACGTGATTAATTGGAATAGTGAGTTTTGCTGTCAGGCCAAAGTGGTAGACCTAGACATGTTGAGATATGGTATTGTCAAGTGGAGATGTACTATATATTGGAATATTGAGATTGAGAGCGTTTTTGTAAATATAGTAATATTTTGAGACCAAGGGTATTCTTGTAATTATATTCATGCATTGAGAGTCTTGTCAATTGGGTTGAAATTGACGATTGATTGACGAAACAAATTACACCATGTTATCAGTGTGATAAGCGTAGTGTGGTTCATTGAGTGGACTTGGAGGCATTAGTGTGCGGAGTATTCCACATGTGGACAGTTGGTTGCTCCTCTGGGTCGTGGTAACTGGCAACACACTAATGATCTCGACACGCATTATTCTTAATCAAGATCTTGTGGAGACTGTTTAGTACAATGCCTATAGTGCGCGATGTATTTGGACTGTGTACTACTACACGATGTTTGGACTGTAGGCTATAGACACGACGTTGGACAGTGTAATAGTTTAGTTGAGTAGCCTGAGGTACTGATAGATCTTGTCAGATCATTCTCTCTGATGTATGTGTCTAACTCCATAGAGTAGGAACGAGTCATTATACATTTGCATTTGTGGCATGCATCATAATTTATTATTTGTGATATTATATGATGTGTTAAATTGTGTTATTGTTATGATATTGTGGTATGCATTATTGTATTAAACTGTGATATCTGTTGTATTCTCGTTTTCTTATTTGCCATGTTGGTATTGATGTAGATTGTCTCACCTCTTTATTGGTATGCATTTTCTGTATTATTATTTATATTCTGTAAAGAGTTTGAGGAAGAGGAGGAGGAACAGTCTCTAGAGATTCTGCATCCCGAGGATCAGCAGATAGGTGATCAATTCGACGAGTGCGAGCCGTCAGATCATCCATATCATTTGGACTGACTTGTGATCATGACATTGCCGGGATTCTTTGGTTTTGTGAGACTTGAGTTTCACGGAGGCTCTGAAGCCTGGCGACTGCGGGAGGATAGAGAATTGGTTCTCTATGTGGGGCATCTGACTGTGACCCTGCGTAGAGAGTTTTATAGGGAGCCTATGTTTACTACTACTCTATACTTGCATCTTGAGATGCCACTGACTCTTAGGCATTACTGGGGAGGGATGTTCCATGCGCCTAGTGAGATCAATAGTGTGTCGACAACACAGACTCGTGTCCATAGAGTTGCGAGACATCCTGAATTTCTATCATCCGAGGATCCATCTGAGAGTGATCCATCGAAGGGTTAGGAATCTTTGATGTGCACTTGGACACTTTATGCTTTACTATTATGCTAACTCTTTACTGTTTATTTAAATATTTGTAGTTGTAAATTATTTACACAACTTAGAACAAAATCATATTTATATTATGGAGTGTGATAATAATTTGTTTTACTTTATGTTTCATGTTATTTTATTTAATGATATCCTGTATAAAAGGAAAAATTTTATAACTCATATTAATTATGTATCAAATATTTTATAACTTGGGTAAAGTTTTATTTTATTGCATCATAAATGTGACATCCCCACAAAGGTGTTACAGCAGGAGAATCTTCAAAACTAATAAATAATGAAGATATTTTTGAATGAATTGATCACACGTAACCCGTAATTATAAATACCCCATTCCCCTATCTGTGTTTCATCATAAATGCAACTCTAAAAACTCTCTGATCTTTTAAATATCCACTTTTGTTATAGCAACCATAAACTAATTTCTTATAATCACTCAAGATACATTTGTAGAAAAGTAGGAAGAGTAAAAACTTAATTTTTTTTGCTTTATTTCTTTTACTTATATCTCTCAGTCCATTTCCTCTTTTATTCTTTTAGAATTTTTGTTCTTACTCTCTTCTCATCTATGCCCAGTTTACTCTTTTCATTGACACTCAGACATTTATAATCATTTGAAGACTGCAGATTTCAAACCTTAATACTCCAACATTTATTCATATATATATATATATATATATATATATATATATATATATATATATATATATATATATATATATATATATATTTATTTATTTATTTATTTATTTATATATATATATATTTATTTATTTATTTATTTATATCTATTGTTTTAAGATTTTTATATATATTGTCTTAGTCAACCTAAAGACTTTAACACCGTCACTCTATCAATATTGTTTTTTTAGTTATAAGTTGACTCTAAGATTTAACATCTTTTCACTCTAAAATAAGAAACTTTCATTTATCTATATTGTTGATGACTTTAGAAATATTGTTTGTTTCTTTTATATATTTATTTATTTTTGATTTTATTTTCTAGTTTTATTACTGAGCTTGTTAATTTCTGACATGATTTACTATGCAGATTTCATAAGAGGTTATTTTATGGATATTTGTTTAGATTTACATATTACTCCAATTTTATTTTATTTACTAAATTCTTAGAAAGATTAAAAGAAATAAATTGGTTTTGACTCCAATTTTTATTTAACATCGTTAATGTTGGCTGCTGCATGTTAAAATGTTTTGACTTGAACTAAGAAAGTTAAAGATAAAAGGACTGTTTAGTGTTTTTAATTTTTTAATAGAATATGATTTTTTTTCAAATGATTTATTGTAAGAAAATGGTTATTTCCATGCAAAATATTTCTTTTCTATAGAGTAAGCACTTATGAAATATTATCCCATAGAAATAAGTGAATCAATGTGCAAAAAGATTATTATAACTATGATTAGAAATTATTAAGGGATGCCTCGATTAGAGATTAGTAAGGGAATAATGAGATTATTTTTATAATTATTCAAATCATTAAATGTTAAATAGAATTAAATGCTAATGTCAAATTATTTTCATAAGTGAGTAATTTAAAATTCAAATTATTCTATTCAATTTAGAAATGCTAATTTTTGCTCCAATCTCCCATTGATTAGGTATAAATGTGTCATAAACACATTTCCATATTTATTTTCATTTGAAATTATTTAGAAAATATATAAGCGTTGACATATAATAATAGATACTTAATTGATTACATTTAATAATAATGGATAATTTCATTCCTTCTTATTTTATTTATTTTAATTTAGTTTTTGTACATATAGTACGTCAAGTCATATGATGATTTTTTTCTTGAGATGATAGATGACAGATTTTCAAGTCATGTATCTTCCTTTTCTATATTATATTGATTGATGATTATATTGATTGATGATTATATTGATTGATTTTATAATTATAATTATACTTGAAAAAACTTTACAATAAATTCAAAGTAATGGTAATAATTGGTGATAATAAATATAATTTATTATAGAGCTTGTGACAAATTTTCTTCAAAGTAATGGTAATAATAATTGGAAATGATTTTATAATAAATTCAAAATTTACTAATTATAGAGATTGACAATTAGTGATCTTTGACAAAAGCAACAAAACTATTTTCAATAATGCCCTAATCTCTTAACTACTTTCACTCCCAACCTAGAGGTTGACAGAGGTCCGCCGCCACTAGTCACCGCTCATCCGCTTTAGAACCTGCCACTCCCAAGTATAATTCCTCATTTGTGTTTTTTTCTTTCTCAGCTCCCATCTCTATCTCTATTCTTACATAACTTTAATTTATTCGCAAGGTCATGAGTCTCTTACATTGTTTGTTGGTACGATTCGTAAGACTCGCAATATTGTACCCATGAAAAAAAGATCAATCAACCACGACAAAGAAGAAGACTGATATATATATTTGGGGCTTCAACATAGTATTCTATTTTGTTAGAAATTTTGGGTTTCAAAATGTTCTTCCATATCGTCCAAAGAATGAGTCTTTCTAGGTTTCATTATACTTTTGTATTTCGTTCAAAAAAGTAGATTTTTTTTATTATAAAAAAATTGAGAAAGATGAAACCAGAAAGCTAAAACATGATTTTGATTTGGAGTTATATGAATTTTTTATTAATTTATTTATTATATTTTTTTTGTAAATGTGACATTGATCACATCACTTTACATGTCGAAAAAAAGATCACATCAAATGTGTAACAACCTAATATCTGTACCCTTATATATCTGACATATACCTGGATAAGCAGTATCAGTCATGCTACTTCTAACTTAATCATAAAAAAAAAAATCCATAACATTTAAAACAAATCATTATGGAGAGTCATAACTAAAGTTATATATATAAACTTTATACATACAACCTTTACATTTTCAAAGTAAATATAAATTAATACATAAGCTTTGAATTAAAAATATAAAACTAAACTCTTCTAATTCTTCTGCTTTCTTCATCTTCTTACCATCTTGTAGAGTCTTGACCTGCTAACCATGAAACATAACGGGGTGAGAATATAAAATTCTCAGTAAAAACATATATCTTATAGTATTAAAACTAAATATATACAAAATATATTTCTAAATTAAAACTCGTATATGTAACTTAATTATACTTAAGAATTATATCCCTTCATTTGGCATTAAGCCTACTTATCCTTAGCCTGACTTAGGATATGTTCATCCTTAGTCTAGCATAGGATATACTGATCCATCCACAGCCTGGCATAGGATTTCTCATCCACATCCTAGTGTAGGATATATTGATCCACAACCTGACATAGGATTTCTCTTCCACAGCCTAACATAGGATATAACTAGTCCACCGCTTAACATAGGATATACTGATCCATAGCCTACCTTAGGACAAACTAATCCGCAGCCTAGCTTTAGATATGACATCATTGGCCTAGCCTTAGATAACTAATCCTTTCATGAAATACTTTAGTGTCACCTCTTTACTAGGCTTGCCCAACAATGTTCACTATTTGGAAAACTAATCCTTTCGTGAAATACTCTTGTGTCATTACTTGGAAAACTAATCCTTTCATGAAACACTCCGGTGTCACCTCTTTACTAGGCTTGTTCGGCAATGTTCATTACTTGGAAAACTAATCCTTTCATGAAACATGTTCATTACTTGGAAAACTAATCCTTTCATGAAACACTTCGGTGTCACCTCTTTACTTGGCTTAGTCGGCAATGTCCATTACTTGGATAACTAATCCTTTTTAAATAAAGGAACCAACTCTTGCCAACTAGGTCATATGACATTCAACTATTGCCAACATGACCCTATGATACTTAACTCTTGCCGAATAGGTCCTATAGTGCTCAACTCTTGCCAACTAGGTCCTATGGCGCACAACTCTTGCCAACTAGGCTCTATGACACTCAACTCTTACCAACTAGGTCCTATGGTGCTTGCCAATTAGGCCCTATGACACTCAACTCTTGTCAAATAGGCCCTATGGCACTCAACTCCTACCAACTAGGCCCTATGGCGCTCAACTCTTACCAACTAGGCCCTATGGCGCTCAACTCTTGTCAACTAAGCCCTATGATGCTCAAATATTACGAATTAGGCCCTACAGCGCTCAAATATTGTGAATTAGGCCCTATGGCGCTCAATTATTGCCAACTAAGCCTGATGGCACTCAACTATTGTCAATTAGGCCTTATGACACTCAACTCTAACTATTAAAAGAGTTACTAGTGTTCATAGGGTTCAAACCATACCTAAAACACCTCAAATCTTGCCTAAAAAGGCTTATTTTCAATATTACACCAAATATACATTAGAACTACAAAAATACTGAAATTTTATAAGCATATAGCTTTCTCTCATATCTTTCTAATGCCACAAACCTTGCTTCATTTGGCTAAGTGTAGCCAAAGTTATGCGATATTTTACAGAGACCAAAATAGGGCATTCTTTGATTTACCTGATTCTAACTTGACTTTAAATTGAAACTGGGAACAAAATACAAGTGGTAAAATTCTGAAATTTTACAGACAAGAAGCCTTATATCTTAGCTTCAAAATGCCACTAGTCTCATATCAATACGACATCAGAGCAAGAAATTATGCAATATGGCTTACTGGCTACCAGAATGCCTTTTTCTACAGAATTTACCTTGGATTCAAACAGAAATTGGTATTGATTGGCTTGCTTAATAATTCTGAGATTTTTACCGAATGAAGTCTTATGTCTTAGCTTTCGAATGACACTAAAATCAAGTGATTCTGATACCTATAGCTCAAGTTATGCAACAAACAATACAAATTGTCAGGATATGTTGCCTTGTATCACGCCTAGGCTTGGTTTTACCACGCCTAGGCGTGGTGCTCTCTATCTCACTGGGCTGAAAACTGAGCAGACCACACCTAGGCATGGAAATCTCACGCCTAGGCATGACCAATTCTGCAGAAAATTATGTAGATCCGAGCCATGGTTCCCACGACCCCAAAACTATTTCCAATCATACAAATTTGAATTCTAAGTGATTTCTAACATCATTCTAGGCTCCTAAACTTGTTGTAACTCTTTTACAACCTATTAATTCTCTTGGGGCATAGATCTAGGTCCGAAATCACCTAACCCCAACAATTCTCCAAATCCATTTCCTATGGATTCTAATGGTTGTTCTTGAGCCATAAATAACCATCCAACATTCTCTTGGCTTAAACTATCCTAACCTAGTCCTTGGAATCAAGAACCAAGTTAAGAACTTGGATTTAGCTCTCCAAATCCCTATTTCAACTCAAAGTCCCAAACTTTATTCAAAAGAATCAAAGAGAGAGATGGATAGAAAATCCCCTTACCTCTTGAAGAAAATGAAGATCGTGAAGCTTGATCCTCTTGCTCTTGCTCTTCCTCTCCTCCTTCTTGTAACACCCACCGTAGGATGCCACATTTAAACGTTATTATTACCGAATTACCCCAAGGTCATAAATTGTGATGTTATAAAAATACGAGTTGTAAAATTTCTTTTTTCCTTTTTGATATCGATAAAATAGACTTAGCAAAAAGTAAAAATATTATACATCATCATACATAATTTACATCAGGTACATTACAATAGTATTGTCGACATTATTTATATACAGATCAAGTCTCAAAAGTAGTTAACATACTTAAATATTTAAACGACTCGCCCAAGTCTAACTAAACAATAGAACTCTCAGACAGGTCCTCCTCAGATTCCTCAGCAGGAAGGAATCCAGCTCGATGCGAAGTCCTACGGACAGGTGTCCGAGCAGATGACACAATACTAATCTCCGTTGGGACATAATACCTAGTATCCTAATGCTGCCTGATGGACAGTGAAAATTCAACATGTACATAAATAGTTACAGAAAGGAATGAATCTCCATAAAATTCCCTGCTCATGTTAACCGTCAGATTACCCTGACATATTAGTCCCCTCTCATTGGGACTAGTCCTCCACGCTCCAGCTCCACCATGGATCTGTAGTCTCACGTAACTAAAGAAACTAGGTCTTGATGTCATCCTATCAAAACTCCGCTTCCTCCACAGGAACCTGCTCTTCTTCACCCTCTTGTTCAATTACTTGCTCAATGTCTTTACAAATATAATTACAGTACAAAATAGACATACAAAGAGGTGAGATCACCTATGCCATTACCAATATGGTAGCATAGAGATAACACAAATAGCATACCATACAGATATATCATACCATAATTATAATAATGCCCCCAACATTATTTATCACAACAGATACAATAATTACAATCATGCCCTCAATTATTATTTATCGAACAAATATAATAAATAATAATTACCATCATGCCATTAACACTATTCAAATCACACGATAATTACAATAATGCCACTACATTATTATCATCATCATCCTCCAATATTCCTTAACACTTCAATTGTCATAACCAATATTCCTCAATTATTATATCATACAGATATAAATATTCAAATTTATGCATGTGCACATAGACTCAATTTCCTACTCCATGGAGCTAATACTCAGTTCGGAGAAATTGATCGGAAAAATCTGTCTGTACCAACATGCCTCAAACCACGTGCCACAATTCTCATATGTGTTTGCACACCTAGCATATACACGATAATCTTTACTAGATCTTGATTAAGAATAATGTCTCAGTCAGGATCATCGGTGTGTTGCATCAGTCTAACCCATGGTACAAAAGAGCTACTAACTGCCCATTGTAGGCAACTCGCACCCCGATGCCCACAAAGTCAACAAGTGACTTACACTACGCATATCGCACCCACTCAAGAGGTGTACGTCTCTCCTAGGAAATTAGCCTTATTCAGTCCATCGGACTTTTCCAATGCATATTCAATGCACCAATGCCAATCACAGGCAAAATTCATCATTTTCTCATACAGTGTCCATACACTAGTCCAACAGTAATCCTACTGTTAAATTCAATCGCGAAATCATATTATCGCATTTTCATAGTCGCGAAACACTTTTGTCGCATTTTTCATAATCGCGCAACATTTCTGTTACGTTTTCACAATTTCACAACATTTCTATTGCGTTTTCAAATCGCGTAGCGATTTTCCATCGTTTTCTCAATCACGTAAAAATATTCCATCATTTTTCAATCACATAGTGATTTTTCAACAATATTTCAATGGCGTAAAAATATTTAAACGCTTTCCAAATCGCGTAGAAATATTTTAATGTTTTTCAAATCGCGTAGCTTAAAAATCACGTTTTTAAGTTACGTAAATCATTTTTCACCATTTTACAACCACGTAAAATATTTCTCAATATTTCAAAATTTTCAATTCAACATTTCTCAAAATAATATGATTTCTCACATTATTTTCCACATTTTCTTACTCAAGAAAATCCTTTTCGCAATTTATTCCATAGATTCACCATTTCATTGAATTAAATCAAGGTTTCTCACTTAAAATTTCCTAACGCGCTCCAAAACCCAAAGGATGAGTTTTACGTTAGTAAATTTTAAATCACCAACGTTTCCTTTATAATTCAAAATAAATTCTCAAATTCAATCCTCTTCCAAAATAATTTGAGGTTCAAACCCTTACAACCTCTATTTTCCTTTCATAACCGAAATTTCTATTTCTCAAGTGATAAAACACTTTGTTTCCATTTCCAAAATCCTTGTACTAAATCAATTATATTTCCACTTTGAAACTCACTTTGTTTCATAAAACCAAGGCATTACAAGCCTTCAAAACCGTGGGCATGGCCATTGAAACCATCAAATATTTTTCTTCTAAATCAACTAAGTTCCATTCATGGTTTTACACAAACAAAATCATTAAAATTCCTCAACAAAACTGTGAACACTTATTCCTTGAAAACAAACCTTTTGTTTATTTTCCTTGCTTTTCTAAACATTTAATTTTACCATTCATGAAAATATTAATTTGTGAACACCTATTTTGAGGTGTTGAGGCCGAAATCCTCATGGTCATTGGAACCAAAAATTGTTTTCCTTTCCAATAATTTTTATGGCATACATCATATATAATCAACATATTATATTTCAAGCATACCATAAAAGCAAATAAAAATCACACTAAGCATGCAAGCACAGAAAAAAAAAACATGCTAAGCACATAAACCATATAAACACATAAACACCCACAAATAATTACATAATCATGGATATGAATCCTCAAATGGATTCACCATCCATCAAATACAAAACTATCTCTCACCACCATACTTGGTTGGTGAGATAGATATCCCTCTTTCCTCTTGAAGAACCTCAAAAAGCTCCTTGCTTTGCACTTTGCACAAGTTCTCCACCAACAAAAGTTTCTTGAACATAAAACAAACACAAGTTTATTAGTATATTAAGCTTGAATAAGGAAAATCATGGATCAAACATGGCTTAGAACATGAAAAAGAGATAAGAAATGAAGTTTCCTTATACTTCACCTCAAAAATCCTAGAACTTGCTCTTGGAAAAAGTCCTTGAAGATGATGGATTTAGAATTTGCTCTAAACTATAAAGTGTCTTAGAATGAGGTATAGATTCAAGAAGTATGGTTGTTTGAAATTAAAGAGTGATGAAAGGTGGATTTAGGATACCTGGCCGAAACTAGCATGGAGAAAAGTGAAGAGAAAATTTTAATGAAGCTTTGGCTTTTTGGAGGAGACAAAGATGATCAAGGATAGCAATAATGTGGTCTTGAAACCTTGCTATGCCCTTAAGCTTCACAAAACCGTCCCTCCTCCTTATGCATTCAATAAGTGACCATCTTTACTAGCCACCATTTTAAGCATTCCTAACCATTGATTAGTTCAATGGTTAGGATCAATGTAGATTCTAGCTTTAGCCTTAGATAGAAGACTTAATCTAGGCTATTGGATATTTTCTCCTTGAAATCCTAGCCATTAGATGTATCTCCAAGATGAAGGGTCAAGATTACTCCTTCAAACTTTACATCCAATGATCATAAATGGTCCTAGCCATTTTATAAGACCAATCTCCACCGTTGATTGAATCAATGGTGGATGTCCAAGCCACTAATGTTGACTATGTAGTACAATATTTATTTTTATCTGCTATAACTGTATGAATAATATTTTTACTATATTTTTATCACCCGATAATTAAATACAGTACAAAACACAGTAAAAGAAAATTTTAAAAACTATTTCCGGATTCAAGTTTAGTAAGATCCCCCGTCTCCGTCTCAACAGTACAAAACTTTTGGGCTGCAAAAATTTTTTTACTTTTCAGGACCCACCTGGGCCACGTATAGCCCCCTGGGCCCACAGATGGCCCACGGATAACATTAAAATAATTAGATAAATATAAAAAATTTTATAATCATCCACAAAATCATAAAAATTATATAACGTACGAAAATTAAATCAGATTACGTAAAATAATTAAGACTTAACAGTAATAATTAAATTACGTAAGATTTTTCCTAGCCCAAAAATTATTATTTTCCTGACACGGAATAAATCACACAAGACATAATACTCAAAATAATTTTACAGTACACAAAAATTATTAAACAGTATAATTCTGTTAACTGTCAAAATTATTATCAAATAGTTAGAAAATTTGTGGTGTTACACTTCTCCTTCTTCTTCTTCCTCTTTCCCCGTTTCCTTCTTCTCCCCCTTCGTTTCTACCTTCTTTCTTTTCTTTTCTATTTTCTGCTGAGGGGGGTCGTGGGTTAAAGGAAAAGGAACTTAAGTTCCTATACTGGAACTTATATCTGCTAAGAACACTTGAATCACACGAATTAAAGTTTTTTAGCTTCCGACAACTTTAGAATAAATATTAGGATTCATCTAAATTGTTATTTCACCTTTATTCTATTTTTTCATATCTGCTGGGGGTTAATCAGGTATTAAAAGTACGATCAGTATGCCTAAAAATACCAAACTAACTCCGATTGCTCTCAAATTTTAATTGTACCTTATTTAACTCATTTGTGACTTAGAAACAAGTTATCCATACCTGTTTCCTTCAACTTAGCAATTTATGCTATTATTTGAGTCATTTTAGGCTTCAACTTCTGTGTTGCAACAAAGTGCCTAAACGAACTCCGTTTGTCACAAAACTGAACTGACATGTTAAGCAAGTATTCAGATACCTTTGTAACCCATTTACTAGCCTAACATGTTCTTGAGAATGTTACATTTTTCCTATCTTTTTAAAATTTTGTCCTCAAAGTTACTTCTCTCGTGCCACAACTTTAAGCAATCTTACTTTATATGAGACTCCAACTCTTAAAAAGACTCTTTCGGTGCCAACTTCACCCTTTAATATCTTCTGGAAAAAGGAATCTGGACACCTATTCCGCTATGTTCTTTTTGCTTCTAGGCTACCAAACATTATCTGAAGATCTTACCATATTTAGTAGCCTCTAGATGGATAATATACTTTCTTTTGTGAGCTTCCTCTAGAATCTCTTCCTTTGATCATTGACTCTCTTGGAACACAAAGTTTATCTCTAAACTTCTTCGCTCCATTCTCAATGATAACAAAATCCTTTCGGGTTTCTTAGAGGATCTGTTCACTCATGTCCCTTAGAGTTTCATTCTCTACTTGAGTTTCTAAGATCTGAGTCCTTAGGTCATTTACTATGTCCACTCTACTCAGTATGAGACTATGTGGCATCATAAACACCGCTAGACTCAAATTTCTAAAACTCTCAAGAAGTTCACTCTATCTTGGACCATCATTTGGGACACATGTAGGAATTTCCTACCTAGTGCATTAGCCATTGTAGTGGCTTTACCCAAATAATGCTATAACTCAAAGTTATGATCTTTTCACCATAACTAAGTTCTGCTTAGCATTCCATTTATCAGCTTTGCCTCATGTTCAACTTCTTTTGATCAAACAAGTATTACAAACTCGTATGATCATCGAACATTTCAACCATCTATTAGCTTAACTCGCACCATTCCTGTAAAGAGTTCTGCTACTCTCTTAGGTGGTAACTCATTTATCTTTCTAAGAAATACTTTTGGATGTCTTCTTATCTCAGATATCTTCCCTGAGGCTTACTCAACTTCTACATTCGAGGTGAAAAAGGAAAACAAATCCTTAAGCCCCCTCTACTAAGAAGTTGTTCACTTTCTTAACTCTCAAAACATAGACTCAAAAGAGATAAACATAGAAGAATTATTAGATATAGATCTCAATGTCCAATATGATTAATCCAAAACCATGTCTAGTCTAACATCCATGTTAAGAAGAGATAAACTGATAAGATTCATAAAGGAAATCTTACCTTCTATCTTTTTACAACTGTCCAATTTTACTACGGAAGTTGTGACTAGCTTTCTTGTTAGTGTAGACAAGGATAAAACATGGGGAAAACTCAAACATAAGTAAATTTGATCTCTTTATATGCTCATATGAAATCAAAGAATGGGGTACTCTTGAATCATATACTAAAACTTAGATATCATCTTTAACTATGTCCTTATCTCGTATAGGATTGGGAGTCTAAGTCGTCTCCTTACTACTCAGAGTATAAACTCTTACTTTAACTTGAACTTTGAAGTTGGGCACTGCTCCCTGCCTCTACATACACTTATTTAAAAGTGCTCTGGTTAGCCATAAGTATAACATACTATTTGGCTAACTCAACTAGGTATGCCCCCATGTGAACTCCTTCATCTTTTACACTTTGGTCCCTTTAATAGCCACCCTCTACTTCTAGGGGGCCGTTAACATTTACTCAGGTATTATCTAACATTGGCACAACATTCAATTCCCACCTTCTGTCTGTAGCCCTTCCTAGGATTCGAACCCGTGACCAAGCCTTTTGTTTCCCTTAAAGGAAACGCCTTTCACCAGTTGAGCTGCAGCTCAACTGGTTTTTATCATAAAGATAACTAGGCCTAGAAGTATACTTCTTATACCTATTATCTTTTCTCTTCCTTTTATGGAAACCTTGCAACTATTGCTCCACTAGAGGCTAGCTATAGGGACCCTCAACTATTCTCTTTGATTGGCACTATCGGCACCATTCTGTCTTTCTCGATTAATCGAAACTATGCTAATCGAATAACTCTTATAGTATATTCAATTAACCTTAAACTTTTTCCAAATGAATAGTTCTCTTTATTTACTCGGTTAAATTAACATACCATTTTGTAATGGCCTATTCAAATAGTTCTCCATCTATTCAATCACCTTTGAAAGTATGTCATTCTGAATTACTGCTCGGAAACTAACATTATTTTTTGATTAACATCAAAATCTTACTTAATCGAATAGCACACTTAGTCTACCCGATTAAGGCTAGTCTGTCTCTCCAAACTGTGCCAATCGAATAACTCTCTTAGTCTATTCAATTAGCCTTGAAGTCCATGTTATTCGAACTTTGCCTACTTGGTAAACTTTGGCTCACTATTGAGATCTTGCATGTTAGTCATGGCAACCATCACCCAAGAGAGGGGTGAATTAGGTGATTACAAATTTTAATGTAACTTTGAGAAATTAATCATTTTGAATCACTCAAGTAATAAATGCAGCGGAACATGCACAACAAAGGTACAACTATTATAGATTACTCAAATACAACTTGGGATATATGATGAATTAAGCAAATGGGCTAGATATCAAGTTCATAGAATCAAATCACCAAGATGACAAGATATGCAATAGATAAATTTACTACACTAAATACTCGAAATTAAAGAGTGTAGGGAAGAGAGAATCAAACTCAAGAATTTATCCTGGTTCAGCCACCAACCACTTATGGCCTACATCCAGTCCCCAAGCTTAACTTGAGATTTTCTTCACTATCTCCTAGACTTCACGGGTGCTAGGAAAACCTTTGTACAAACAAGAGCACTCCTCACACTTTGGGATACCTCACCCTTGTGCTAGAGCCTCCAATTCTTCAAGCTTCACAGGTGCTTAATGACCTTTACAAACTTGAGCACTCAACTCCTTGGGATGCCTCACCCTTGAGCTTGAGTCTCTTCAAACAAAGGAATGCCTCATCCTTTACAATTTGGCGGGATACCTCATCCTCTCTTACAAAGCAATCAAGGTTGATAAAATGAAACTCTCATAAGAGTAGATATACAACTTGAAGAACAAAGTATAGATGATAGAAAACTCTCTCAAGAGTGGATAATACAAATTGAAGAACAAAGGAATAGAAGAAGTTTGCAAGAAAGAGCTCAAAATATGATTTTGGTGATTCAAGGATCAAATCAAGTGTTCAAGAGATGTATAAGCTTCATAAAACACTTATATATAGAGCCCAAGTGATAAAATAGTCGTTGGTAGTGTTTAGAAATGATTTTTTATGAAAACTAGCCGTTTATAGTCGTTAGAAATGTTTCTGGGCACTTGGTAATCAATTACACACTTCTGGTAATCGATTACATGGCTTCTGTCAATGTTGTAATCGATTACAGGACTTGTGTAATCGATTACAGCATTTCTGGTTTTGAAAACTGACTTTAAAAGGTCATAACTTCTTCATTTCTTATCCGATTAAAACAAATGACCAGTCATTGGAAAGATCTTTGAGTCTATTTTCAAATGAAATAAGTTTCACAACAAAACTCAAAGTAGTTTGAAAGTTATGATCAAAATAGTAACTAAATGTCAGTTTTGCAAAACATAGACTTGGCTATTTTTCAAATGTGTGAACTACCACCAAAATTAACTTTCCAAAAATAGTTTGTTGGGCATTTAAACATGTAAGAACCATTTTTAAAGACTTAAAAACATATTTGAGCTCTTTTCTTGTAAAACCTCTATCTTTACATAGGAGAAAACCTAAAAGAAAAATATACCAATTCTAGTCCTTAGGCTTCTTGATGTAATCCAAGCTTCCACAAATTTCTTCTCTTCAAATCTTATAAATTGCTTGGAACATCTTTATCATTCTCATTCTTCTTGAGTTGAGCATAGTTGTGATCTTTTGCTTTCTAGTTGCAATGCTCACTCTTGGTACTTGGATTATCCTACAAAATATTACTCACTTAAAACAAGCATAGTTAGTCTAAATTCATAACTTAATATCTTAATATGCATGATTCATAAATGTATAACTCTAATTAGTCTAACATGCATATAAGAATGTTGCACATATCTCATTGCATGATTATTAAGTGAAGTATAACTAAATAAAGTACATAATCATGCATGATCCAATATATTTCTTTTAAGCACATATATATAACATGATCAATATTCTTTTGTGATGCATTTGTCATCTATAAAGCACATCTATCAAGCATAAGTATCATTCTTTTTGTCTTGTATTTGTCATCATCAAAACTTAACATATTAAACCATTGGGGCAAACCTATTTCCACATTGCAAATTCGAATAACTGGTGAAATAAAAACCTGATATCATCTATTCTCCTTGAGTCACTGATCTAGTCTGATTCGAAAAGAATATTGTAGGAGGATAAACTGAAAACTTTCATAACAACGACTTTCTTATTCTTTCACTTTCCTACCAATCCTTTATTCTACAAGTATCTAATGACACTATAGCTCATGTAGAAAAGGATTGGAAACTCAACTTCACTTATTCATGATTTTACTTTGAGTATTATGAAGAACTCGATACTATCCGTCATTCATCAACCTTCACAAACAAAGAATGGTGAGTACTGAAAAATGAAAACCACAACCCCTTAACTCAGAGTACTATGGGTTGAAGTTCGATTATGTAGCTTGCTTTGTACTTATCGCTTACTTCTTTAAACTTAGCCATTTACTGGCGCATGCTGAGTCAGAAACTAACCACTCTTTTGCTAACCGCAAGTGCACGGGTCGCGCAAGTAAAAAAAATGATGAGTAAGATCGTCTCCACAGGGACTATGATAATTTCCAAAGCTAAATATTAATCTACAGCTTAATAAATTCTATTCAGGCAAATGTAAAGTGGAAAAACGATTGATAAATAAATTACAATGCATAAAGAAAAATAAAGATAGGTTGAGAATATAGAGAATCCTTTTTCACTCCCTATTTCAACTGATAACATGCAATCCTTTTGAGCAAACAAACAATTAGATTAGGTTAGCCTAAGAAACTAGCTTAGTTAAAAGCCTATGTCTAGGATGATTAATCTCATGCCATTTACCTAGTTTACTATGCATCCATAAGAACTAGAGCAAACAACAAGCATTAAGATCGATTCTCAACTAAGACTATACACGGCTAATAGGTATATGTCTACCCTATTAACGAATCAACTTATTCCACCATTGGAATGAAATCGAACATCTATCCATCATACAAATGATCTAAAGCCTAAAGTCCTATGTCTAGGCTCAATAGATTTCAACAAATCACCCACAAGTTGATCAGACAAATAAGATCATTAAGTACAATATGATAGAACAAAATCCAAATCTTTTATATAAACTCAAAAGGGCACAAATTAAACAGTATTCAAAAGAAGATTCCAAGAATGCTCTAAACACAACTAGCTACTCATTGAATACGAAAATGTGATACAAAAATCCATATTCAAGATAAATGGGAGAAAGAAAGAGAAGAAGAAACAGAAGATGAAGCCCCAATGGGTTGAGCCTTGAAGCTTAAATTTCCTTCCAAGATGAAGAGAACCCTTGCTCTTGGCTCCTTCAACCTTTTTCAACCCCACAATGCCTTCCTAGTTGATTCTCCTATCGGCAAAAGCCCCAAAATATGCTAAAAGATGCGGAATAGAGAGAAAAGGGAGAAAAAAAATAGAGAAACTTCTAAGAGAAGGAGAGAGAGACCGTTGAAATATGTTTGGCACGTATTTATAGACACACAGATTTTGCATATCACACCGCGACGTTACACAACACGCGTCGTGGGGCTCTAAACTTAGGGCACCAGTGCCAAGACATTCACTTCTTTGCGCTGCGGCGTGACAGCCTCGGGATGACAGGGTGCACAAGCAGAAAGCAGGACGCCGCAGCGTAATCATTCCAGCGCCGCGGCGTGATGTACTGGAGCTTGTCTTTTGATTTTTCTTCCAATGCAGGGCCTTGACTTGCATCAATTTGGTTCTTTTAGGCTCTTCCTGCAATTGAGAAATCAACTAGTCAAATACAAATATAGTCAAGCTCAAACCAATCAAAGATTAGGAATAATTTAAATAAGATTGATAAAGAAGCTCTCAACATAGATTTTACATAAAAATGAGGCTAAAGTCTTCTAACAATGCATCACAACAAGGAAAAAACCATCAATAATGCATAAAGATAGGGCACAAATAACTATATTCTATGGAGTTATCACACCCCTAAACCTAAGATTTACTAGTCCTCGAGCAAAAACAAAGTCAGACTACACTCGCAAAGACAAGCTCAACTTCAACACAAGTGTATGATGATTGCATTAAACTTCAAAGAGTACGCATACCTTAAAATTCTGGTTCACACATACACAATCCTTATCATACCAACAATCAAAGCTTCAAATCATGCATAAGCTATTTTCCACTGCATGCAAGCAAAACCTCTTCAATTTAAATCATGCTCAACTGGATGGGTTTATGAACAGACACATGGATATAAATAAAAAAAAATTCACAAAATTGTAAAGCAACTCACTCTCCACTAATGTAAATCGCACAAAATTAAGGATCAAAAGAGTCTTTATCAGCTTGTAATGTAAGGCCATGGTTATAGGGTGAAGAAAAAAGGGGAAAGGATAACACACAAACATTGAGAAACAACAATATGTGATTTCAAGACTTGAGAATGAGTGAAAATAGTAGGGTATTCAACAGTGGAAGATCAAAACTCGTCAGAACTATGCAATGCTTTTCATTTTTAACTTATCTTCTTTCTTTTCTTTGCTTTGCTTTTCTCTCTTCTCTTTTTCTTTCTTTTACCTTTACAAAGTAATTTCTTTTTCTTTTTCTTTTTCTTTAATTACATTTAGTTCCTTCAGGCTCATTTTTGTATTTGAAAATATTAATACCCCTAATCACTAAACTCACTTCAAGAAATAACATATTATACACTCAACAGACATTGATAGTAGGAAGAAAATGCAATGCTTTTACATGCATTAAAATGTTTAACAGGTGAATGAACACAATGGTAATGAAAAACAAATAAGACTAAACAATTAACAAGCTTCAAAAGGGGACCTAAGGATATAATGATTAAAGGGTAAGCTTGAAAGGCTCAATCGGTCCAAAAAATGCCCTAATCATTTCCTCAATCATGCACAACCTAGGATTTTGTTTCAAGAGAATTGCAAAATAATTTCAGAGATACAAGACATATCCATATATACTAATTATTCTCTAGAAAAGCACTTAAATCCAATCCGAAGCTAAACAAGCATACGAATGGAAAACTTATCATGTATAAAAAGAATCGAGATTGACTAGCTTGCTTCCAAGGTTGCATAGTGTGAACACCCAATTTTGTTCGGGGCATTTTATAAATAAAAAAAAAAGAGACTCATCTTTGACCTATTTTCCTACCTATTGACACAGAACCCATTATCCTACCCATTTACCCATTATCCATCCCATATACCAGCACTTATCCTAAACCAACCTCAGCAGTTACACTAAACCTCAAACTCATCCTAAATCACTCATCATAAACTAACCCCAACACTCATCTTAAACAAACTAATCCTTATCATCCTAAACAACTTAACACTCATCCTAAACAAATTTTAATCACACTTCAACTCAAACTCTTCAGCCTATCTCTTCCTATAAAAACCCATAACTCACACCATTAAGAGGACTTTTTTTTCAGCCAAAACACTTTTCAACTTAAACCTTTCAACTTACCTTTTCACCTTAATATTTTTTTTTCCACGCTTTCAACAAAACAACCATCAATTCCCTATATTTACTTCCCTTCACTTTCTCCATCCTACACAAAATCACCTTCGCACCACCTATTATTTCACCATCAAACACCCATCATCTTCCTCATTATTGACCACCCAACGAAATCACCATTAAAGCCATTACCTTACTTCCATAACCATCAAACCTCACTTTCATCTTTCTCATCATTCATAGCCCACTCACACCACCAAAGCTTCAACCCACCATCAACCAAAGCCACCTCCACCCTTTAAACCACCCAAACCAGAATCATTATCTCAACCACCACCAAGCCAGCGTCGGCTCACCCAAACTGAGTCGAAACCAGATCCTTGGCTCACTTGAGAACTCATCGGACCTGGATCGTGCCGTCCTCGCATCGCACCAACCCCTGTTCCGTCCGACTAATAGACCAGATCCGCGCCGCTCTTCACCAGCGATCCGAACGGAAACCACCACGTCTATGTCCCTGTCGTACTACCAGCCGCCCACTTTGGAACTCTATACACCAGCCGCCGCGATCCGTTCCGATGCTAGATCCAGAACCTCCACCAGACGAACGTCACATGAACCGGAGCAGACCCGCCGTCACCGCTTCCAGCTGATACCCGTGTCTGATCCGCCAAATTCGGAAGCCTCAGTCGTGAGCTACCACGCACCGTCTGGCCGTGTCGTCCCGGTAGGAAGCTCTGTCTCGATTCGGTTGCACCGCCTCGTCCTTACCCTTTGCCGCTACGTTGGTTTACTCCATTAGTGTCCCCTGTTGGTTTTCTTCAAAAGAAAATAAAGAAGAAGAAGACACAGAACTCATCCCCTATTTGTTTTTGATATTTCGTAAGCCTCTGCATTTCATTTTTTTTTCTAGTTAGTTTCTTTTCTTTATGGAGAGGTGGGCTTATTGGGCCAAACAAAAAGGGAGCTAAAATAAAAACGAAAATAAAGACTAAAATTAATGGTAAAATTAAAAAAGGGTAATATAAAATAATTATTTAGAAGAAGTAAATAGGATTAACCGAGTTGTGACAGCTTGTTAATCTCGTAATTATTTTGGATCATCTAAGTTGTGACAACCTAATGATTCAAATTATTTTAAAATAAATTACTATTTAATAAAGACTCAAAATTCATTTTATTTGGATAATTTTAGATTAAAAATCTCATTTAAATAAATAATCAGTGGGTGACGTCTCTAACGTGACGCGAGCTTCACCTATTCAAACCCTAATTTGATTAACAGAGTCGCGACGACCTGTTAATTCAATTTTTTATAAAATAAAAAAAGTTAAATCTTTTCTTTAAATAAATCAACCAATCCACACTTATTTTCTAAAGAACTACGTGACTTGGAGTTCCTCATTTCACCTGAGGGTACGTAGGAGCAGAATCTGTATTCTGTTAAGCTAAATTTTAAATTTTCACAAATTATTTATTTTTTAGTTTTTTTTTAAAAAGGGTAAAACAAATATATTATGAGATCATCAAGTTTTTGCATAACTAATTTAGGGTAACTGTTTTTAAAACGGATGTATTAGGGGTGCTATGGGGTTAAGTTTCCACCATTCCCTATGCATAACCAACTTCCGAATCCAATCTGGTTCCAAGGACCAATTTCTAAAAAGAGTTTTCCAATTTTTCCTAATTTTAATAAAATTGGTGGTGACTCCTAACAATTTATTTTGTTCGCCGCTCCCGCCGCGATTACGGTCGCGACAGATGGTGACTCCACTGGGGACACTTGAGAGTCAAGCCCATATAAGTTAGTTGTGCTGAGCTTTGTGAACTCTGTGTATTTTGTTTTATCCTTTTTCCTTTTTTATTTTTATTTTATTGTGTAAACCTTAGGATAGACAATTTTTTTTTTAATTTTTGTTTTGCATTCGTTTTTTGTTTTGCATGATGGGGGTAGTTCTTAAAATTATGATGGTTTGGATGCTCTCTACACTCACCGCACTTACACGTTTATCACACACATTCGAGTGGGGCCCTATACCCGGGTCTGAGTGAAGCCTAAGTTAGGTAGAGGTTGCGTAGTATTAACCATTTTAGATGTACATCCTATTTGGTTATTACGAAAACCTTATTTAGAGTGTGCCTTTTTCATGAATGTCCCACACCTAATGGTTTACCCATTATTTCGTGGTCAACATTCTGAAACAGGACTTTGCTCTAGAGACCTTTAGAATAGAAAGACCACTAAATGAGAGTTATCACGAATCAGAAAGACCCATAGATCCTTACGATAAAATTCCTCTGTTTAAGGCAATAACTTAGGACACGAAGGGAACGTACTTCTTATTTATATAGTTATCCTTTTTTTTAAAAAAAAAAGCATCATGCATTTTCATGGCATATTTGAAAAAAATAAAAATCATGCATTTTCATGGTATTCATCGCATTTTTTTTTAAAAAAAAGAAAAATAAAATGTTTTCATTTCATTTTATGCATCTTATTCATTTCATTTAATCTTATTATTTTTGTTTGGTGTTACTGTGCTCAGCACCATTGCGCGACTAAGGAAAGAAGACACCAATCAAACCCGAGTTCTCAACACAAGGGCTCGAACAAAGCTTGCAACTATAGTAGCTGAGAATGAGGGAAATAATCTAAGTATAGAAGTAGAAGAAGTGAAAGGAAAGGTGAATAAGATAACAGAGTCTCAGAGAAGAATGGAAGAAATGCTGCTAGCCATAAGGGAGACCCTTACCTTGATGGGGGCAGCCGGAGGTATAAGAGTAGCTGGGGCACATTCGCACCCACCAAATATCACTCACATGAGGACAAATCCTGGGGTCACTACTGAGATACCTGTTGTAGAAGGAATATCAAATGTTGCATCACTAGTACTTCCTATTGGAGAAGAATATCATTCCTTAGAAGGAACTCGAAATGAGGTTCATGAAAATGCTGAGTGTGCATGTGAACCACCGCATATGTCCATCCTGATTCCAATGAGATTTCCTACCGGGACTGGTCATGCGGCCATCCAAAATAACAAGATGAGAGAAGAATGGATGGAAAAGATGGAAAAACAAATTAAAGCAATCAAGGGCCCCAGTACCTATGGTCCCATTGGGATAGAAGAATTGTGTCCTACTACTAATATCATCATTCCTAAAGATTTCAAAATTCCAGAATTTGTCAAATATGATGGAAGCACCAATCCTTTCTTCCACCTAAAAACATACATTACCAAAATGTCAATTTGGTCAAAGGATTGGAAGTTTCTCGTCAGCTTCTTTCATGAAAGTTTGATTAGACCTGCTTTGGAATGATGTATCCAAAAAGATCTTTCCACAATCTCTTCTTGGGATGATTGGGCAAACTTGTTTATGGGGCAATATCGGTTCAACTTGGATACAACCCAACCCGGGAACAGTTGGGAACACTGCAAAAGAAAAATGAAGAAACATTCAAGCAATATGCCCAAAGGTAGAGAACTCTCGCAGCATAAGTGCAACCGCCATTGACTCTGACAGAAATGTGCTCATATTTCTTGGAGACCTTAAAAGCTCCTTATATTGGGGCAATGGCAGGCGCTGCGTATCAAGACTTTGCTAATTTAATTGCTGCCGGAGAGAGGATTGAAATTCTGGTAAAGGTTGGAAAATTGACAAGTGATAATAATGAAGATGGTTTCAAGATGGGGTTTCCTCCTAAGAAAAGAGAGCCAGATGTGAGCTACATGCAAAGTCAACAACCTTTACAAGCCTGCTACTCATCATCTTACCCTGCCTACCAAACCTCTACATATAACCTAAATACTTACCATTATGCACCTCCATAAAATATCCCGAATCACCCACAGTCTCGACCAAGCTTTCAAAATCAAGGCCGTTTCTATTCCCAAAATCTCCCCCCTTTCCCAAAACTATCCATTTCAAATGTTGAGTTATTCCAAAGGCTGTTTGATGTTCACCTTATCTTAGGAAATCATGTACATCCCCTACAACCACCATTTCCAGCATGGTACAACCCGAATTTAACTTGCAAATACCATATGGATATCTCGGGACACTCAATCAAAGATTGTGAATCTTTTAAGACGGCAGTAAAGAAGTTGATTGCTTATGGAAAACTAGATATTCAAGAGGAGGTCAGACCCAGTGTTGTTAACAATTCAATCCCTAATCCTGGTGGAAGGAATGAAGTAAATGTTGTGCCAGCAACTCGAAACCTCTGAACAATTGGAGATCTGAGGTTGTTAATTAAAATTATTGCCATAAAATAATTTGTGATGTTGGACTCATGTTAACTTTCTTGAAACATTAATGTAATGAATTTGTATGGGTACCTTGTTTCTTTTCATCACTATGTCTTTCTTGATAATTATTTTCTTTCATTTCTTTAAAGTGTCTTCCTTGGTAATTCTCAGTTGGGTCCGCGTGTGTGTCTTTGCAAAAGAAAAAAAAAAAAAAAAAAAAAAGAAAAAAAAAGAAAAAAGGAGCAAATAAATAATCACTTAGTTTGCACAATCTTTTTGTCTCAAAATTAAAGTTTTGAAAATAAACAATCATGATTTGAAAATGAAGATTGGCCATTTTTCTCTATCTGTTACAAAATTTCTTTATTTTTCCCATTGTTACCCCTTTTGAGCTTGAAATTTTTTCAATAAACCATGGATGAGGATTACCCCTATACTAGGGGATAGTATAAAACAAAGGTTGATTGTCATGATAAATGTTCTGAAGCATAATGAAGAAAGAAGAGAAGGGAAAGGAGGATGAAAGAAAATGAAATGAAATGGGAAAGAAAAAGAGAATAATGAGAGAAAAGTGTTTGATGAAGTTTAATTTTGAACAATGATCCTTAGTTCCATTCCACCCTTAAACACTTGTTTAAGCCTTATATCTTTCCTTTCATAACCCCTAGCCATGGCCACGTTACAAGCCTTAAAAAGTCCATTCTGATCAATGAACAGTTGTTGTCATTTTCGTTAACTTTAATTTTGAGACAAAGGTTATGCTCATCCGAGTATTTAGTTCATTGCTCATAAAAAAAGAAAAAAGAAAAAAGAAAAAAGAAAAAAAAGAGACTTACACCAAGGCAAGTTTCTAACATGTTCAAGCTGGTCCTACACCAAGGCATTCTTTCTCTGGTTCAATTTAATCTACACTGGGACAATTTTTCCTTCCTGTCCTAGACTGGAAATTTTTTTTCTTTGGTTCAATGTGGCCCTATACTATGACAAGTTTGTACCCCATTTAACTCGGCTCTAAACTGGGGCAATTTTTCCTTGGTTCAATTTGTCTTAGGCAAATCTTTTAGTCGCTAGAATAGGTCTTAGTCCTACTCAATTCAGTCTTAAACAGGGGCAAATTTCTCTTCAGTTCAATTTGGCTTGATGTAGATGTTCAGCAGAAGAAAATCCTTGGCCATAATGTCTAATAGACAACTAAAGATTGGTCTCATGAAGGTTAAACCTATTTGTATTGGGTCAACACCTCTTTGGATCTCATATCATCATTTGTGTCTTTTCGTGTAGTCAAACTCCCAAGACCAATCTAGAAGTAGTTTACACATTAAGTTTCTTTTATGTCGTACTTTTGAATTCATGCATGTTTGTTACGTAATGTTTCAAGTAAGGTAAACAAAAGTACAACATTATTATTTGACCATACCGATGGTAATCCCCTGATGAATAATTCAGATCGAAAAGAACTTAGATTCTTCAATTAAAGGGAAAATGATGTCCCAAGGGATCCAGAAATAAGAGGTACCCGAAAAAAAAAGAGCTCATTAGGTTGAAAACCTAAAAGGGCAGTTTAAGCAAGAATTAATGTAAATAAATTGGAATTACTTAAACTAGGGCAATTTATCAATTGTCCACACAAGGGCAACTTGGTTTGCATTTAATTAGTCACACTGGAGCAAAACTTCTGAGAATATATATTGAAGGAAGTAACAACAAGGACAGCGATTGGGTCATCAGGCCGTTGCAGGAAATCAATAATCGAGGAACAAATACTAGGGCAAATTTTTTTTTCAAAGACTTAGTGGCTCTAAGTAAGGGTTCACAACAAGAGATTATAATCTCGACTCCTAAAAGGGGAGTAGTTAAGAGTAGAAAACATGAAAATAAGATGAAAAAAAAAAAGAAAGAGAGAAAGGATGGTAAGTAGGATCAAGACTATCAGGTCTAGCAGGCAAAAACATGTGAACAAGGGTTTGATTGGTCAAAGCTTTCCAAAGTCGCCGCTGGTTCGAATGATTAAAAGAAAAGAGAAAAAGAGAGAAAAAAAAAGAGAAGAAAAATTTTAAGAAACCGTGTCTAAAGCGCATCGGCTCATTGCACTTTAAGTTTTGAGCGCATCGGCTCTTTGCATTTTTGAGTGTATCGGCTCATTGCATGTTTAATTTGAGTGCATCGGCTCATTACATTGGCACTTTAAGTTTTGAGCGCATCAGCTCCTTGCATGTTTAATTTGAGCACATCGGCTCATTGCATTTTAAGTTTTGAATGCATCGGCTCCTAGCATTTTAAGTTTTGAGCGCATCGGCTCCCTGCATTTATGAGTGCATCGGCTCATTGCATGTTTAATTTGAGTGCATTGGCTCATTACATTTGCATTTTAAGTTTTGAGCGCATCAGGTCGTTGCATTTTGAGCACATTCGCTCCTAGCATTTTAAGTTTTGAGCGTATTGGCTCATTGTATTTTAAGTTTTGAGCGCATTAGCTCATTATATTTTAAGTTTTGAGTGCATTGGCTCTTTGTATGTTAATTCTTGAGCGCATCGGCTCCTTACATTTTAAGTTTTGAGCACATCGACTCATTTTATTTTAATATTTGAGCGTATCACTTTTTGCATCATTGTTCTCACATTGTTTTTTCTTCTCCTGAACAAAATTTGGGTTCATTTTTTTACTCGTTCCTCACTATGATAAAATGATAAGCTGCGGTTATTCTTTTTATTTAGTAAGAAAAAAGTAAAGAGGGGCAACTGTGAACACCCAATTTTGTCCGGGGCATTTTATAAATCAAAAAAAAAAAAAGGGACTCATCTTTGACCTATTTTCCTACCCATTGACCCAGAACCTATTATCCTACCCATTAACCCATAACTTGACTCATTTACCCATTATCCATCCCACATATCAGCACTTATCCTAAACCAACCTAGCAGTTACACTAAACCTCAAACTCATCCTAAATAGACTCTATCATTCATCATGAACTAACCCCAACACTCATCCTAAACAAACTAATCCTTATCATCCTAAACAACTCAACACTTATCCTAAACAAATTTTAGTCACACTTCAACTCAAACTCTTCACCTATCTCTTCCTATAAAAACCCATAACCCACACCATTAAGAGGACTTTTTTTTTTCAGCCAAAACACTTTTCAACTTAAACCTTTCAACTTACCTTTTCACCTTAATATTTTTTTCCACGTTTTCAACAAAGCTACCATCAATTCCCCTTATTCAGTTCCCTTCACTTTCTCCATCCTACCCAAAATCACCTTCATGACCACCTATTATTTCACCATCAAACACCCATCATCTTCCTCATTCCGACCACCCAACGAAATCACCATTAAAGCCATTACCTTACTTCCATAACCATCAAACCTCACTTTCATCTTTCTTATCATTCACAGCCCACTCACACCACCAAAGCTTCAACCCACCATCAACCAAAAGCCACCTCCACCCTTTAAACCACCCAAACTAGAATCATTATCTCAACCACCACCAAGCCAACACGGCTCACCCAAACTGAGTCAAAACCAGATCCTCGGCTCACTTGAGAACTCATCGGACCCGGATCGTGCCGTCCTCGCATCGCACTGACCCCTGTTCCGTCCGACCAGTAGACCAGATCCGCGCCGCTCTTCACCAGCGATCTGAACAAAAACCACCACGTCCGTGTCCTTGTCGCACTACTAGCCACCCACTTTGGAACTCCATACACCAGCCGCCGCGACCCGTTCGGACGCTAGATCTGGAACCTCCACTAGACGATTGTCACACGAACCGGAGCAGACCCGCCGTCACCGCTTCCAGCTAATACCCGTGTCTGATCCGCCAGATCCAGAAGCCTCAGTCGTGAGCTGCCATGCACCATCCAGAAGCCTCGTCCTTACCCTCTACTGCTGCGTTGGTTTACTCCATTGGTGTCCCCTGTTGGTTTTCTTCAAAAGAAAATAAAGAAGAAGAAGACACATAACCCATCCCCTCTTTGTTTCTGATATTTCGTAAGCCTCTGCATTTCATTTTTTTCTAGTTAGTTTCTTTTCTTTATGGAGAGGTGGGCTTATTGGGCCAAACAAAAAGGGAACTAAAATAAAAACGAAAATAAAGACTAAAATTAATGGTAAAATTAAAAAAGGGTAATATAAAATAATTATTTAGAAGAAATAAACAGGATTAACTGAGTTGTGACAGCTTATTAATCTCGTAATTATTTTGGATCATCTGAGTTGTGACAACCTAATGATTCAAATTATTTTAAAATAAATTACTATTTAATAAAGACTCAAAATTCGTTTTATTTGGATAATTTTAGATTAAAAATCTCATTTAAATAAATAATCAGTGGATGACATCTCTAGCGTGATGCAAGCTTCACCTATTCAAACCCTAATTTGATTAACAGAGTCGCGACGACCTGTTAATTCAAATTTTTATAAAATAAAAAAAGTTAAATATTTTCTTGAAATAAATCAACCAATCCATACTTATTTTCTAAAGAACTACGTAACTTTGAGTTCCTCATTTCACCTAAGGGTATGTAAGGGCAGAATCTGTATTCTGTCAAGCTAAATTTTAAATTTTCACAAATTATTTATTTTTTAGTTTTTTTTAAAAAAGGGTAAAACAAATATATTATGAGATCATCAAGTTTTTGCATAACTAATTTAGGGTAACTATTTTTAAAACGGATGTATTAGGGGTGCTGTGGGGTTAAGTTTCCACCCTTCCCTATACATAACTAACTCCCGAATTCAATCTAGTTCCAAAGATCCATTTCTAAAAAAGATTTTTCAATTTTTCCTAATTTTAATAAAATTGGTGGCGACTCCTAACAATTTATTTTGTTCGCCGCTCCCGCCACGATTACGGTCGCGACACATAGGGATTCACAGAAAAATTTGAGGTGAATTTGCTTCCCTAGTTATCATTGGGCAATCATTACAATAGCTAATAGCATCATGTTATACATTCAAATAATTTCACGAGAATCAATCATGCAAATCAACCATTATGTGCCCCAAAACATATAATAAACAAAAAATATAATACCAAACATTATCAATAATTATATTAATTTCAATAAAAATACCAACAAGAAACAGTCAATACTAAGATACCCCCTAAATTTGAGGGAAACAATATCCTTACTGTACCTATACATCAGCAAAAATAAATAATAAGAAAATAATAGAGACTGCCCTGAATGTCAAGCTACTCATCATCATCAACATTAGCAAGAACCTCGGTGTCACCACCGCTATCATCATCTGGAACAACGGGATCCTGGTGCTGATGCGAAGGGCTAGCTTTGTCAAAAGGAGGGTAGGGTGACTGCTGCTGGTGAGATGGGTCGGCACCATCGAAGGGTGGGTATGGAGGAATGGGGAAGTCATGAGTGGAGATCTGAAGGCCTCTGCCAGCCATCTAATGCTCTCAACAGTGTATACATGCATAGTGGAAATCTGGAAAAGCTTTGCGCGCGCATCATCTATCTCCTGGGAAATCTGGGGCTCTGGAGCTGCTCGCTTAGCTCTCCTCTACGCTAGGCAGGGGACTGCTGCAGCAGAGGGAGCTGCACCAACCCTCCCAATGAAATACTCATTGAAAGGCTATTTGTCATCAGTACGCTCCTCATTAGGGTCAATGGGCATGCCCCGCCTCCAGCATAAGAGCTGGATGATATATGGGAAAAATAAACTGTGTTGCTCAGTGGCTAAACTCTGCAACTGCCTCTAAAGAATAACGGCGATGTCTATCGACTGCCGCTCCAGAATGTAATAGATCATAATGGCCTAGTCGTGGGTAACCTCTGACAGGTTACTGGACGACAAGAGCCTGGTACTGATGAAGTGGTACCAGACCTTAGCCTCCAGGGTCAGACAAAAATGGGGGAAATATCGCGCACGCCCCTGCTATGAAAAGGTCCAGGGGAGTAGCTGTGACTCTACGGTGCATATGCGTGTGGTGACTATCTGCAGATCGATCCCCTTAGGCTCTTACTGGGTGAATACAGAATAGTCGCACATCAAAGGAAGAGCAGGCAGGGTGAGCACAACCCTAATGGACTTCACTAAGAAAGATACACGGCAACCGCGCACAGCTACGATGGTGGAGTCGACGTGGGTGAATGCCAGGTTCGCATAGAACTCGTGAACCAACAACAAAGAAGCCCTGCTGGGGTGTTTGGCGAACTCCCTCCACTCATGTTGCCTAATAGTAGCCTCAATGTCCTCCTGGATGGAATGGGCGAAGGAGAATCCACGCTCCTCAATGATGGTCTTCGAAACCAAGGTGTCATAACGGTTTTGCGCAGCCGCAGAAATGAACTCTTGCTACTTCGACCTCGAAGTCTTTTAGGGCCATGTGCCTGAAAAGGAAATAAGTAGGTCAGAATTGAGTAATAAAATGAATAAGACAATAAAAATACTCAATTTTTTTGGAAAAATAGGGGTGTCACGCCGCGACATTGATTCTAGCACCGTAACATTCAAGCAGTTCATATGACGCCGCGACGTCATTAACACATGACGCGATATTCAAAGAACTTCAAACTTGCGCCACAGCGTAAACATGCCACGCCGCGACATTCATGAATAAATAAAATGTACCCCGTAGCCTACAGCAATCCCAACCCCAAAATAAACCCTATAACAACTAAAAACAAGGAAATACAAAACAACAAACTTAAAAGTAAGGTAAAATCTAACTACAAAGGACCTAAAACTAGAAAAAAACACTAAAAGATAAATATAAATACCAAAATAACAAGAGAAAAGAGGAGAAATTTGCATACCTTGAATTAGAGATGGGAATGTGATGCTCGGGATGCACAAAAATGCACAAAACAGAGAATTATGGGAGAATGGGCGAGGGGAAAAATGAGAAAAAATGCAGAAGGGGGAGCTTGAAGGGTTTGTGTTGTGGTGCAAACCCTATTCTGATTTATCCTGATTAAGCTAAGAATGCTGCGGCATTCACTAAGCAACGCTGCGGCGCTTGCTTGCTCGAAGATGTTTCAATTTTCATTTCATTTTTTTAACAAAAACTTGGATGTTGCGTTGTGCTCTTTGTCTCAACCTTGATAGGGCAGAGAACAGAACATCGTGGCGTGACATTGGTATGCCGGGACATCGTGCTCTCAGGCCCAAAACCCTGATAAGACAGAGCCTGGAATGCCGCAACGTAACAAAGTTAGCGCTGCTGCGTGAGAAGTCTGATTGCAGAATTTTGCAGCAAACTCCACACAACAACCACTTTGGCCTCAATGAGGCCCCAATCACTAATAAAAACAGTAAAGCCTATCAAACACATGCAAACAACAACAAAATAGCATGAATTAACAAAATCAAATACACTACATACTAGATTTTAAAACTTAAGAAATTAACACAAAAGGTGGATACATCCCAAAAAGGTGCCTATTTATAGTCCAAGCTAGACTTTTTCTACTTCTTCAACTTGAGGGAGCATGTTTGAAAGAGGCCTCCCTATCATCACTAAAGGAAGTCCCCAGGGGCCTATTGCTTATAGCATTGGCTAGCTGCCTCACTTGCATCTCAAGAGCCTTGATAGAAGATGTTTGACTCTGAAGAAGAGAATCATTTTTGGCCAGATGAGCATCGATTTTAGATATGTATAAGTCCATTTTCACTATGAATTGTATGAACATGTATTCCAATGCTGGCTTTCTTTCTTACACAGGTGGCCTTGCTTGCGATGAGAAACCAGGAGGATAAGATGGTCTCTCATTGCCTTTAGATGAAGATGCTTGCCCTTGGCTATCCCTCCATGAAAAATTGGGATGGTTTCTCCACCTAGGATTATATTGCTGTGAGTAGGGGTTGTTCTGATGTGGATGATAGTTTCTCATATATTGAACACTCTTAAAAGTGGATGGACAACTATTGTTGGCATGATTGCTCCCACACCTATCACACAGCACAAAAAGGCTTTGATTAGGGCCAGTGCCCAAACTGTCGAACTTGTTCACTAATAATGCCACCTGAGCCGACAAAGATGTGAGGTCATCAACGTCGTGAACTCCAGCTACCTTCCTTTGTGTGTTCCTTGCTGAAGGCCATTGGTAGCTATTGGCAGCCAGTTCTTCCAACAGTTGGTACGCTTCATCAAAAGATTTACTCAATAATGAACCACATGCAGCTGCATCCACAATTGGACGATGACAAGGTAGTAGCCCTTTGTGAAAAGAGTAAATCTGGTGCCACGGGGGAATTTCATGGTGTAGGCACCTTCTAAGCAGATCCTTGTACCTCTCCCAGGCTTCATACAAGGATTCAGATTCTGACTGGGTGAATGAAGTGATGTCATTCACTAACCCGGTAGTCTTGGCCGGAGGAAAGTATTTGTTCAAAAACTTTCCACACATCTTTGTCCATGTAGTTATAGATCCCGCAGGTAATGATTGCAACTAACTTTTAGCTCGATCTCTGAGAGAGAAGGGAAAGAGCCTGAGGCGAATGGGCATTGGGATCTTCATTCAGCAAACCGCCAAATTGTACAGATGTCTGAATCATCTGGATAATGATCGATTTGATCTCAAAATTGTTTACGCGGATGGGAGGCTGTCTGATGCTTGATTGGAGGTTTTCCATTTGAGGATTAGCAAACTCCCTCAGAGGCCTCGTATGTTCATTGTTTTCCGCTATAGATGGTACCTTATTCACACAAGAATGAAATATTAAATCAAAATGTGATAAATTTAAAGACTTGAATTAGAACTAACAACGCTCGATATCAATATTAGCAATACAAAAATTAACCATAGTCCCCGGCAACAGCTCTAAAAACTTCCTGAGTCCGAAACCAACCGCTTTTTTGTTAACCGCAAGTGCATGAGTCACGCAAGTAATAAAAATAATGAGTAAGATCGTCTTCATAGGGACTATGGTAATTTCCAAAGCTAAATATTAATCTACAACTTAATAAATACTATTCAAGCAAACGTAAAGTGAAAAAGCGGTTGATAAATAAATTACAATGCATAAAGAAAAATAGAGATAGGTTGAGAATATAGAAAATCCTTTTTCACTCCCTATTTCAACTGATAACATGTAATCCTTTTGAGCAAACAAATGATTAGATTAGGTTAGCCTGAGAAACTAGCTTAGTTAAAAGCTTATGTCTAGGACGATTGACCCTATGTCATTTACCTAGTTCACTATGCGTCCATGAGAATCAGAGCAAACAACAAGCATTAAGATCGATTCTCAACTAAGACTATGCACGTCTAATAGGTATTGACGAGCACCGAACTCAGTCAAAATTATAACCAAAGTTATTACCTAAGCTTGTAGCACAGTGACAACACCGGATCATCTCCACGAGGATTGTAGATGCAATTTAATCAAATCAAGTGAAAGTTAGCAAAAAGGGGGGTTTGACAGTTTAAGATCGCACTTAACAAAATTAAAGGAAGAAATAACAATTAAAGAGAAGTCAATTTAGAAACCTATCCAAGATTGGGTGGATTCAATCATAGACCCTTCATAGAACACTTGAAGCGCAATTGAATTGTTAATTTGGATCTAACCGAGATCTCTGCATCAAATCCAGAATTCATACTAGGCGATCGTCTAGAATTCAATTAACAAGTGATAAACACAAATCCGCAATCGCACCATTCATGAAGATCTATGTTAATTTCAAGTACCGAATTCAATTAACTTAGGCACAAATCAGTAACCTAACCTTTTCAATTCTGTGATTAATTTAGATCAATTAGTTCTAAGTTTCATCACAAATCTCAATCTTCATTTATGTGATTAGTTTAGATCAATCAGTTCTAAGTTTCATCACAAATCTCAATCTTAAACCAAGATCAAATCAGATCAACATAAATAGAATCACCATTCATGCATTCAAGATCAAGAAGAAGAAGAAAGAAGAAGAAAAGAGGAATTCAATTACAAATCAAATACAATACATAACCAAAGTCTCAAGAATCCAAACCACAATCTCTTCAAGAGTTCTAAATTGACCGAAAGTAGCTTAGCCCTCCATTACCATGAAGGGGAGCATCAAAATATACAAAAACTATGAGAAACTATGAAGAAACAAGAAGAAACTATGAGAGAAAATGAAGGAGAATAAAAGCAAATGAGAGTTGATAACAAGCATAAAAGTTCATCCCAACTCTAATGTATATCCCTTTACATATTCATTTCCCAATCCTTTTCTTTTCTTTTTTTATATATATGAACATAACTATATACATATATTTTTCCTATTTTTTTTAGGCACTCTTTCCTTTTTCAACAACCATTTTGTACACACACCCCCACACTTGTTCAAAAACTCATCCATTAACCAAGCTAATGTTCTTTTTTTCCCTAAGGTAAAGTAAGAACACGATTTTTCATTTAAGGCACATAATGTGCTAGAAACAAGGAATGGTCAAATAAGCTCAAAGGGGTTAAGCAAAGGAAAATATACAAGGTTGGCAGGAATTAGAGAATTTTCAAGAAGTCAAAAGAGTGCTTGATATCATATTGAAAACAAGGTTGGCTATTTGGTTAAACTAGCTAATTAAGAAAGAGGGCCTCAATCATGTTTATGCATGCAAGTGAAATGTAGCCTCAAAAAGAATCAAAGCAAGTTCTAGAGTGGTCATTAACATGAGTGAAAATCACACAAGAAAGAAGAGAATGGCATAAATGTTGAATCCATCCATTAGGCTCAAAATCTCACAAGGTATACATCCATCAAACTCAATTCATCAATTCAATCATCTTTCACCAAGCATATTAGTTCAAGAAGGGAGAAAAGTTATTCAATCATGCAATGAACCTTTTTTTTTATTTTTTTATTTTTTTTATTTTTTTGATTGATTTTTTTTTAACAAACCAAAAGAAATAGAAACATGCTAAAATTTCTCCCCCATACTTAATATAACACTGCCCTCAATGTGAAAGAGAGATATAGAAAAGAGCAACACAACCTGATAAGAAGTGAATCAACGCCTAACAGAAAAGAAGCACACTTGTCGATCGGTGTCGCATCGAGACACGAAAAGAAATCAAACAATAAAACTTTAGTACTTCCACAATTTAATACTAATTAATTACTACCTAAAAAACTCCTTACTCTGCCACCAATTAAGATGCGTCTCAAGAGTAAAATTGCTCCATACTCTGCCATCACTAATTAGTTTAATAAGTCGATGATAATCATATCATACTTTCCAAACAAAACAAAAAAAAATTAATAAAATCAAACCCATTAAAGAGAAAGTTTCAGATCTGGCTTTCTTTTCTTGTTACTTCCATTTGCTTCTGTTGACCAATCTATCTGAGCTAATACGATTAGGTACATACTCAAAAGCTTCTAATTTATCAATGAGCTCATCAATAGTGGAGGCAGAGATAAGAAGTTGTCTTGCTTCGAAGGAGTGATAAATTTCTGTTCCACAGCTTTGTCAAGAAAAAATAACAAAAGATCAAAGAAATTATTAACATTCAACAAACCAATGGGTTTATGGTGGATGTTCAATTCGGCCCAAGAGACAATTTGAAAAATTTCTTCCAAAGTACCAAAACCACCTGGTAAAGCAATGAATGCATTAGAGTTTTCAAGCATTATCTTCATTTATTCATGCATTGATGATACCTTAAGTTCCTCTCCAATTGTCTTTCCATTGATGTTCTGATGAGCTAAAGGTTCAGGAATGGCACCTAAAACCTGACTGTCTCTTACATATGCAGCAAGTGATACAGCCCCTATTAACCCACGGCAACCTTCCCCATATACAAGATGAATATTCCTCGCAACAAGTGATCGACCAAGAGTGGTAGCTGCGTTTACAAACTCTAAACCCTTCCCATACTTAGATCCATAAAGTACACAGATATTTTTAAGTTGACGAACAGAAACACCATCCATTTCTATTCTCACCTTCTCTTTGAATGATTATGAGTTTGAGGAAAGTGGAGAAAATGGAGTGTTTAAATAGGAAAAAGAATGGAAAGGGGAATAATTGCACCTATAAGGGTAGGTTGGCTGTTGTCAGAAAAGGTTGAAATTAAAAAACACATAATCTTTTCTTTCTTTTTTTTTTGTTTTTGCTTTTTTTTTTGTTTTTGCTTCTTTTTTTTTTTGACTTCAAGAAAACCATCAAGGTAAAGAAGTCTAGAAACCCCTGAAGGACCCTGCTCAAAGGATCGTCTGTACAAAAATCAAAATACAACAAAATGATACAAAGATAAAAGAAATAGAAAATGATAACATACTGTATGCAGTTTCCATGGCGTATCTTTATCTTTGCGCGTCATGAGTGCAGAGACAATACGTCTTTTTTTTTTTTTTTGAAATTGTTAGAAAAACTTGATGATGATAAGTGTATACTTACTTAAGATTGGGATGGAGGTAGTCTGCTCTTTCGGCTTTGTGCCAAAGCATTGTTGACCCGAGTATTCGACCCATTCAAGACAGTAAGCAACATAGGGCTCCCAAAAGGGACAAGTGGCTATAATACGATTGTTTGCCTCACATGTGGGATACAATCTACCTTCTTTGTTTTTCAATTAAGAAGGCTGGATCGGGATGCATGCATTTCCCCATTCACGGTTTGTGTTACCAAAGCCAACCCTAAGACGTATACATAATTTTTTTTTTTTTTGTGTTTTTTTTTTTTGAAAGATGACATGAAGAAGAAGAAGAGGATGATATGTACAGATTGTTTGTGGATATGGCTCACATACGCCTACTGGTTTAACGTCCGAACGGCTTAAATGTCTTCTATGAGTCGAGGATAAGCTTCCCATCCAATTTTCTTATAAATTGGCAAACAGGGTCTTTTAGAGTCAATTCCTAAGACGTAGCGTTTTTCTTCATCCTTGAAGAGATTCCACAATTTAAGAATTTCACGATGCACCAATCCACAAGAATGTGTCTCAAGAGTCAATAAGATATCATCTAATGACTCCTTACTCAGTCCATTCTTAATGAAGAAAATTTTATCTTCTCTATTTGCAAAAACCATCCCCAAAGTACGACATCGCTTGTTACAGTTCCATCGTCCACATTTGTGACAAACTTGTAACCTTTTTGCTCTTTTCCTTTTAGAATATGAACTTCTTCCAAGACCGGGCATATATGAGTCAAATGAAATTGAGGACTCACGCTAATCGGACATTTGCTTCAATTATCCAGCGTACATCTTCGGCATACCTTTATGCATTACGGTCTCAATCTTTCACATCGAACTTTGTAGATTTTTCTCGAGCATTTTGAGGAAGAGAAAGAAAATGTTTTCTCGGGTTTGAAAGAATGACATCCATTTTGAAGGAGAAGAAGGGTTCGATTATTTTGGGAAAGCGAAAAATAAACCGACTTAAGAGTCACAGTACCGTATCCCAACTTAACCTTAGGCAACACAAAGAACTCAAGAACTTGGTTTTCTAGGAATGGTTAAGTCTTTGTCCATTAACTTTAAGTGCATTACCATTCCTAGGATCCTCAATATCTACGGCCCCAGAGGATACACGTGTTTGACAACAAAAGAACCGCGCCATCTAGATCTCAATTTTCCAAGGAGTAGTGCGGATGATAATCTCAAAGCGAACTTTTTGACCAATTTCCGCAGACTTTTGCAAAAGGTGTAACAGACCTTAAATAAAGTAGGCCAATAAAATCCATCTTTGCAAGATTTTCGCAGTTGTTGTCGCTCATTGTATTGCACACACATTTGTTTTTTTTTTTTTTTTTTTTCTCTTTTTTTTTTTTTTTTTATTCATAATGCGGATGGAGAAGGTTCATCACATCCACTTATGCATTCTCTGGAAGTTCATGATACTGTTTGAGGCAGTGTCCATTGGTCTTATTAAGTGAGGTTGGTGAAAAGACTCCACCAGGATCCCATTGGTTGAAACGTGATGACCAGATTATGGTTGACACAACATGATAGCTTCCACTACAGTCCCATTGGTTGAAGTGTAATGATCAAGTGAAGCTTGAAGCATGAGGGTTCACATTGGGGTCCCATTGGTCTTCCTTGACTTCACCAATGGCATGCAATACGTGTAATTTTGCAATCCTGCTTTCATTGATAATGCTGGACCATGGTCTAAAAACAAAATCCACTTCAGTAGTTACTAGCATCTGCTGACTTTCCTCTTTCTTTGAAAATTCCTCAATGGCCTTCAACTCCACCTCCCTATATGTTTCAGATTCTGCAACTACATTGTTGATAGACCCTTCTATATCATTAGATCCTGCGTAAACAGAATCATTAGTTTTCAAATATGCAGAAATTTCAGCACACACAACACATTTTATATCACCATCATGATCAGCACATGAGTTGCAATTGATAGAATCATCAAAACTAATTAAATCAGGAAATTCAGCACACAACTCATCATGAGTTTCCTCAACTAAGTCTGCATGTAAATCAATATGACAATTAGAATGCAGGGAGTTGGGAATTGTTTGGGGAAAGAGTTGGCGACTCTTGACATCTCAGTTCATTAACAGTGGTTGTCAACTGGTCAATTTGGGTTGTTAAATCTGAATAGTGGTAGTGAAATTCTGCTTTGGAACTCAATTTGGGTTTTCATCAAGTCCTCCCATGAAGGCTCAAGTTTTGTGCTTGATGGACTTGTTATCTATTTGGAATGGTGCTCATATTGAAATGATTGTTCTTTGTAGTGATGCCGTATTGCCATATCCCAGATCCAGGATAGTATTCCCACTAGGGTTGTATGTGTTGAAGAAGGGTCATAACTCTCATTCTTCTTCTTGGAGCGTGGTTCATCGGGAAAATAACCAACCATTTCTTTGCAACAAATTGATCTGGAAAAACAGAACTACCATGCTTTGAAGTGTAGGGCATGCATATGTGGGGTGAGATGAACAAAAACAAATGTTACACACAAGTGTAACTTTCTGCCTGAGTGATTGTTGTCTCACTACTATATGTTTTACCAAAGAAGTCAACTCCTCAAGTTTTGACTCCATTATGCATGGTCCATTGTATCCTTAAAATGCAACAGAATGCAACAAAATGATAATGAAAGAAAAAGAAAAAATTAAAAAAAAAAGAGTTAGTATGGGATCAACACTCAAAATATGCAAAAATAAATCTAGTTAATGTATCTAAACATTTTTAAAATTTATGGGAGCAACACAGGACAAAATCTACATAAAAATGAAACTAGAAAATGTAATAAAAAATAATAAAAAATTAAAAAAATGGTCTAAATGATAGAATTTCGAAAAACCAGGGTTGACCTCACAGTTTACTGTGAGTCTTGTTTATCAGGCTGTTTTCCTTCAGCCGACCAAGTTTCATATTTTTCTGGGCACGTTCAGTTCGAAAATTGTATCAACTACCCATAATCATAAGTTTTCCGTCTTTCCTTCACTAGAGAAATTCAGAAATCTAAGAAAAAAAATTGTTAGTGTAGTATGAACAATACTAGATAATGGATAAAAATGTTAGAAAAGTTAATAAAAAGCAAAAGTTAGTAAAAACACTTAAAATGAAAAGATTACACTTACTAATCCCCGGCAACGACGCCAAAATTTTGACGAGCGCCGAACTCAGTCAAAATTATAACCAAAGTTATTACCTAAGCTTGTAGCACAGTGACAACAGGATCATCTCCACGAGGATTGTAGATGCAATTTAATCAAATCAAGTGAAAGTTAGCAAAAAGGGGGTTTGATGAGTTTAAGATCGCACTTAACAAAATTAAAGGAAGAAATAATAATTAAAGAAGCAGTCAATTTAGAAACCTATCCAAGATTGGGTGGATTCAATCATAGACCCTTCATAGAACACTTGAAGCGCAATTGAATTGTTAATTTGGATCTAACCGAGATCTCTGCATCAAATCCAGAATTCATACTAGACGATCGTCTAGAATTCAATTAACAAGTGATAAACACAAATCCGCAATCGCACCATTCATGAAGATCTATGTTAATTTCAAGTACCGAATTCAATTAACTTAGGCACAAATCAGTAACCTAACCTTTTCAATTCTGTGATTAATTTAGATTAATTTGTTCTAAGTTTCATCACAAATCTCAATCTTCATTTATGTGATTAGTTTAGATCAATCAGTTCTAAGTTTCATCATAAATCTCAATCTTAAACCAAGATCAAATCAGATCAACATAAATAGAATCACCATTCATGCATTCAAGATCAAGAAGAAGAAAGAAGAAGAAAAGAGGAATTCAATTACAAATCAAATACAATACATAACCAAGGTCTCAAGAATCCAAACCACAATCTCTTCAAGAGTTCTAAATTGACCGAAAGTAGCTTAGCCCTCCATTACCATGAAGGGGAGCATCAAAATATACAAAAACTATGAGAAACTATGAAGAAACAAGAAGAAACTATGAGAGAAAATGAAGGAGAATACCACTTTTTCATGATAACCAATGGTGCCTTTTATAGAAGTCTAGGGTAACAAAATGACAAAGGGGAGTGGGTGGATGAGTGGGTGAGTGAGTGGAGTGTTTGAGTGGAGTGGTTGAGTGGTTGGATTAGTGGATTAGTTTAGTGGATTGGTTTAGTGGATGAGTGAGTGGAATAGTTGAGTGGGTTGGTTGAGTGGAAAATGCCAAAGGACTTTTGGTGAGTGAGAAATTATGGAGATGAATGGGTGAGTGGATGGATGAGTGGGTGGATTAGTGGATAAGTGGGTGGAGTGGTTGGATTAGTGGATGAGTGGATAAGTGGATGAGTGGATGAGTGGATTAGTGGATTAGTGGATGGATGAGTGGGTGGTTGAGGATGAAAATTTCATGTCTGACTTGGAAGCCAAAAACGACCCACTATACTTCAGATCCATGAAAAGTACTCTTCATGAAAGTTATAGATCTTTGTCTTGGCTATAAAATTCATATCTGGTTCGTCTAATTTGGCTTCCTTCAACCCAAGATATGTCCCAAATACCACAGGTTACTCAAACCCAACTTCAGCACCTCTGTTCCGACTTGCAAGCTCAAACTGACCTACTAGACTTCATTTTTTCAAAAAGTGTTCTTCATGAAAGTTGTTTATTTGGATCTTGACTATCAACTATCCAAATTTCAGCCCATCTTCATTATTACATCTTGAGATATGATTTTATGAGTGCACACCGTTCGGATTCTAGTGACAGAACCCGTATTCTGACTTCCATGTAAACTTAGGTCCTTTAGACATCTGTTTGGGACTTCGAGCTCTTCATCAAAATTGTAGAGCTTCCTCTTAGCTTTCCTACAAGGTAACATTTATATTTATCAGATATTAGGAACTCAAGTTATGGCCAAAATACAGAAACATTGTTAAATCTCAATAATGCTGAAAATTTTCAATTAGGACCAATTTGAGCTCAAACTCACAAAATCATACCAAACTCAATCAATTAAGAATATAGAGAGTGTAAATGACTAAACATAAGGGTTTCTTAATGAATAAAATATGAGATTATCAAGTATATGTCCATCCTATTAATGAATTAACCTATTCCACCATTGGAATGAAATCGAACATCCATCCATCATACAAATAATCTAAAACCTAAAGTCCTATGTTTAGGCTCAGTAGATTTCAACAAATCACCTATAAGTTAATCAGACAAATAAAAGCATTAAGCACAATATGATAGAACAAAACCAAATCTTTTATATAAACTCAAAAGAGCACAAATCAAATAGTATTCAAAAGAAGATTCAAAGAATGCTCTAAACATAGCTAGCTACTCATTGAATATGAAAATATGATACAAAAATCCATATTCAAGATAAATGGGAGAGAGAGAGAAAAGAAAAAATGGAATATGAAGCCCTAATAGGTTGAGCCTTAAAGCTTGAATCTCCTTCCAAGATGAAGAGAACCCTTGCTTTTGGCTCCTTCAACCCTCTTTCAACCCCATAATGCCTTCTTAGTTGATTCTCCTATAGGTAAAAGCCCCAAAATGTGCTAAAAGATGCAGAATAGAGAGAAAGCGGAGAAAAAATAGAGAAACTTCCGAGAGAAGGAAAGAGAGTCCCCTGAAATCTATTTGGCACGTATTTATAGACACATAGATTTTGCATATCACACTGCAGCGTTACACAACACGCATTGCAACACGCTAAACTTAGGGCACCAGCGCCGCGACATTCACGTCCTTACGCCGCGACGTGACAGCCTCGGAATGACAGGGTGCATAGGCAGAGAGCAGGACACCACGGTGCAATCATTCCAGCGCCGCGGCGTGATGTATTGGAGCTTGTTTTTTTATTTTTCTTCCAATACAGGGCCTTGACTTGCATTAATTTGGTTCTTTTGGGCTCTTCCTGCAATTGAGAAATTAACTGGTCAAATACTAATGTAATCAAGCTCAAACTAATCAAAGATTAGGAAGAATTTAAACAAGATTGATAAGGAAGACCTCAATATGGATTTTACATGAAAATGAGACTAAAGTCTTCCAACAATGCATCACAACAAGGACAAAATCATCAATAATGCATAGAGATAGGGCACAAATAACTATATTTTATGGAGTTATCTGCACACTAACATGCCACCTTATTCAGGTCTGAAGAACTCTATCTCCTTGGCATTCTTGTTCCCCAAAACTCAACCTCATTTCTAACATATAGGACTTAGGTCATCTGAACAAACCTCAACTGTGAAGATTTACTCCACTTTCTTAAGCTACTTTAGCTACTCCAAATAGGTCTTACTTCCCTTATAGGATGTAGGATTGGCTTTTCGAAACCTTGAGAGATTTGGGGAGTTTCAGTCTCTTTCTACCACTACTATATACACTGACTGTATTAATGGTACTAGCTACTGAGATGAAATTACTTTCATCATTTCTAAAACTTTACTTGTGATAGCAGTCTGCCTCCTCCTAGCAGTTGCCATCTCTAAGAACACTTTAGTTATAATAGCTGATCTTTCGCTATAAGAGTTCCCATTGCTTTTAGCTTGCCTTAGTGAAGTAATGGTTTCCCAAACACACTACGTGTGACAGTAACCATTAACACTCAAACTTAAGGCCTATCATGCAATTCTATCAACACATCTCACATATGTGATAAGAAATGCATAACACTTAGCAGAAAAATACTAAACTGGCCTAAGCCTAGTCAGTCCATACTCCGACTCACAAGATGAACTGCTTTGATACTATAATGTAACAGCCTAATATCTATACCATTGTATATCTACCATATACCTGGATAAGCAATATAGTCCTGCTACTTCTAACTTAATCATAAAAAAAAATCCATAACATTTAAAACAAATCATTATGGAGAGCCATAACTAAAGTTATACATATAAACTATATACATACAATCTTTACATTTTCAAAGCAAATATAAATTAATACATAAGCTTTGAATTAAAAACATAAAACTAAACTCTTCTAATTCTTCTGCTTTTTCATCTTCTTACCCCTTGTAGGGTCTTGACCTGCTAACCATGAAACATAACGGGGTGAGAATATAAAATTCTCAGTAAAAACATATATCTCATGTTATTAAAACTAAATATATACAAAGATATATTTCTAAATTAAAACTCATATATGTAACTTAATTATACTTAGGAATTATATCCCTTCATTTGACATTAAGCCTACTTATCCTTAGCTTGACTTAGGATATGTTCATCCTTAGTCTAGCATAGGATATACTAATCCACAGCCTGATATAGGATTTCTCATCCACAGCCTAGTATAGGATATACTGATCCACAACTTGGCACAGGATTTCTCATCCACAGCCTAGCATAGGATATAACTAGTCCACCACTTAGCATAGGATATACTGATCCATAGCCTAGCTTAGGGCAAACTAATCTGCAACCTAGCTTTGGATATGACATCCTTGGCCTAGCCTTAGATAACTAATCCTTTCATGAAACACTCCGGTGTCACCTCTTTACTAGGCTTGTCCGATAATGTTCATTACTTGGAAAACTAATCCTTTCGTGAAACACTCTGATGTCACCTCTTTACTAGGCTTGTCCGGCAATGTTCACTACTTGAAAAACTGATCCTTTCATGAAACACTCTGGTGTCAACTCTTTACTAGGCTTGCCCGATAATGTTCACTACTTAAGCTGTAGATATCTGAATAACCTGATTCTGGTGCTATTTGAAAGCTAAGACATAAGACTTCACGTGGTAAAGAGGTGACACCGGAGTGTTTCACGAAAAGGATCAATTTTTTAAGTAGTGAACATTGTCGGGCAAGCCTAGTAAAGAGGTGACACCAGAGTGTTTCATGAAAAGATCAGTTTTCTAAATAGTGAACATTGTCGGACAAGCTTATTAAAGAGGTGACACCAGAATATTTTATGAAAGGATTAGTTATCCAAGTAGTGAACATTGCCGGGCAAGCCTAGTAAAGAGTTGACACCAGAGTGTTTCATGAAAGGATTAGTTTTCCAAGTAGTTTTCCTACTAAATTGGTTCAAAAAGAAATAAAGCTACTAAACTAAGTCTTCTGCTTCTTTTTTTTGTTACTCTTTCCCTTCTTAGGGACTTCACCTAAATTTACATAGAACACACAAGGGTGAGAAATCACAATTTCTTAGTATTAGCATACCAAGACTAGCAGTTAATCTATTACAAGTAATTAATGAACTGAACACATATTATTACTCTATATAAAGGAATATTCAAGAATCAACAATACCAAAGAATCGCCCATACAATCCTAAGATACTTTTGATCAAACAACCATGCAATGCTTTATGTTAGGAGGTATGATTATGTTCAAACAATGTCCTAGTAACATGATTATGCAAATGCTAATGCAGATTTTAAGTTTTGAAAACACAAGTTACTTACTTATTTTCCAAGAACCTCTGTTCACTATATTTTTCTCAGTAGGTTAGGCAAAATAGTCATCACACTACCTACTAATAAGTGGATTCCTTCCTCTCACAAAGTAAGAGTACTGCTACCACCCCCATACCGGTAATCCTGACCATATAAGCATAAATATAAGGAGAATCTAGATCCAACACCTTATTCTCTGGCCACATGGTTGTACACACCATCTAAGGTCACAATACATAGGAAACTAGCAAATACTAAGTTTGAAAACCAAATATTCAAGCCACATTTTAAATGCTAGAACATAGGAACCTTAGCCTCACTTATCCAACAAAGGTAGCAAAATTCATATCTCCAGCTAAACAGTATCTAGAACATTTCACAATCACTCACAAGTGATTTAGAAATCAACCTCATGTTAACCAAAGTTCTAAACACCAACTTAGGCATTCTATCACACTTTGAATGTCTAAGAATTTCCCAACTTTTCATATATGCAAGTTGATAATTCTTTCCAAGAAGTATCCCTAAAAGTGCCTCAACACACTTACGAAATTATATAAGAATGATCCCAACACTTAGGAACTTCCAAGGATATCAAAAACACATTTTGAAGATTCTGGCCGAAGACACGGGCCATGTCTGAAAACACGGGCCATGTTTGAAAACATGGTCCCCCCTCGTGTTTTGCTCTGTTGGCATAATTCACAGGATTGAACAGGCAGAGAGAAACATGCCCCCCCATGTCTGGAAACACGGGTTATGTTTCTGGAACAGACACACTATAGAAAATTCTATAGAATCGAACCACTGTTCTATTGGCCAAAATACGAGATTTAATCACTTCAAATTCGTTTCTTGATGATTTTAAGTCTCAAACAAGTTCACAAACATGATGAAAACATAAAACACCAATTAATTTCATCAAAAATAGATCAAAACATCAAATCACTCATCCAAACCCCTAAATTCAACATTTTGAGCATTTTAGGTCCAAATGGAGGATTTTTAGTTTTTAATCCAAACTCTTAGCATAAACAAGTCATAAGCCACATTTAAAACTTATCCAAGCAAGAAAATCACTTTAAACACCTCAAGAACTCATTTTGGAACATTAAACCTCAAATAAGCCTAACATGGAAGAATGAGAAAAAGATGAAGGTTCAACTCAAAAAACCCTACCTTAAGCTCCTCAAGCTGCTATGGTGATAGAGATGATAATAGAAATGATCACAAGTCTTAAAGCTTTCCTTTCCCCTTAGCTTTCCTCTTCTTTCTTTCCCTTTTTCCCCTTTGTTCTTCTTTCTCTGCAGCTTCTGTTTTTCAACCGTGAGAGAAATGAGAAACAAGTGAAAACTTGAAAGAAAATACCACAAAAAGGGGGTCAAGGAAGGTGGCTAGTAACCGTGGAAGGTTATAAGCCTTAGGTTACTATATTGATAATTCCTAATCTACTAAAAACAAGTAACTTTAGCTAAATCAAGATTTCTAAGTTCCAACAACTTTAAAATAAATCATAGGATTGATCAAAATTATTGTTGCACCAAAACTATCATTTTTCATATTTGTGACTAGTCATTCTAGCATTAAAACACACAATTAGTATGCCTAAAAATACCAAACTGACCCCGATTATTCTCAAACTTTAACCATATCACAGAATATACATTTGTGACTTAGAAATAAATTATCCATATCTATTTCCATTAGCTAAGACATTTAAGCTACTATCTGGGTCATTTTAAGCAACTTTTCACTTTTCGGGCTACAACTAAGTGCCTAAACTAACTCAGATTGTCACAAAATTAAACAAACATGTTAAGCAAGTATTAAGCTACCTCTATAATCACTTATAAATCTAACATATTGAAGAGGATGTTACACATGTGACTTGAGTCCCAGCAGCTTCTAAGAGTCTTCTTGCCTCAGTCCACCAATCTTCTACATCTCCCTTCATCATGAAAGAAGCAAAAGACACCCATTGCTCGTCTGTACAAGCCAGCACAGTAAAGATCTTCTCTAACTCCTTAATCCATCCTTGAGCTTTCACCGGATCATACTCTCCATGAAAAGGTGATGGATCACACTTTCTAAATTCTGCAAGTTCATTGAAATTTTGATTCCGTACCGTAGCTGATTCATTCTCCTGTTGTGGTTATGGGTTATCTCTCGTCCTTTCCTACCTTATTTCCCTTATTACCTCTATCATTTCTCTAAGCATCTACATCATATCCACCATATTTGTATTAGCGGATGTTCTACCTTCCTACGTATGCCTGGAAGATGCCATAGTATCCTGCATACATAGAACATTATATATTGAGTTGATCAAGCTCAATATCATGTAACCGTATAACAGTAAACTACAAACATACATTCATAAGACCATTATGCAATTCTACCTATATATCTCATCTTTAAGATAAGAAAATGCATAACAATAGCATAGCTAGTCCATACCCCGACCCAATATGATGAACTGCTCTGATACTATAATATAACATTCCAAAATACCATCACTAATGATGTATCCAGTTTACATTTTAGTAATTAGAACTTAGAACATTACTTATAATAAATTAAGTAATATCAAAATATGAGCCTATTCTGAAAGCATAATATACATGCGTAATGAAATGAGAATTTATACAAGCAATACACAATTATATATATATATAGAATGCCTCATGGCACAAAATATAATACAACATAATATAAAGTTCAAATACAATAACTAAACTAAGTCTTCTCAATAAAACTCTAACTTGCTTGGCTGCCTGGGTCCTACCTTGAATCATCATGGAATTCAAGGTGTAGGGGGGTGAGAATTGTGAAAATTCTCAATAATTTAATAAAAATTGCGTCATCATAATAATTTCAGCTATTTCGAAGAAAACTCATTCAAAACATTCAGTATCAACATATGAAGGTGGCAGAAAGCCAAAATAGGTCATTCCTCTTCTCGAAATAGATACTCTATTTATTTATGTAAATAATTTAAAGTTTCAAATACAATCTCATTTATCAAAATACATCATATTTTAAATCATCTGAATACAAATCTTATCAATGCTAGTATCAAGAATTCATTCATTCACTTGGTAATAGCCTGCTTTCAAGTTAGTGCACATAAACCTATTTATGACAATCAATATGTCACACAAGCTACTCTAGGTAACTAGGCCATATATACCTTAGTCTAATAAGAGGACGCACAGAAATCCTCAATCTAGAACTAAGGAAAGATTTCTACCTATTATGATAGAAAAGACGCACAAAAATCCTCATCATATCGTTTGTTATCCAAGATTTAGGATCACCTCAAGTGTATACTCGATGACTAGGAAAGCTTTAGGTAAATAGGGAGGTCTTCCTCAACCTCATTTACGGTGGTATAGAGAAATTCTCAATTTTTCTTACCATTATCTAAAACTTCCCTTAGTACAAGGCATATCCAAAATCCAAATTAGCCTAGTTCCACAAAGGATACCTATGAGAGAACACTAGTTTCCATCAATTCTTTCACATCATTATTCAAGCAAGCATATGCATATCATAATCTTCCTCACCACAGGTATTCAAGTTCATTAATCAATTTCATCAACCAAGCAATCCATTATATCATGTTAAGCTAAAGTATCATGCATTACACAACAAAATTCTCAAAATGTCAATTTTTAAAGTGGTGCCGCGGCACAATATGAGTGTGTGCCGCGGCACACTGCTCTCAGCTGAGCATTTTTACGCTCCAAGGGATGTAGTGTCGTGGCACTTCCTATGGTGTGTCGCGACACTTCCTATGGTGTGCCGTGACACACTTGCAAATTCATGGTTTTTGGGTGACGAACAGGGTGCAAACAGAATCCAATATCCAACCAAAATCAGATTTCAGCCAATCAAACTTAAATCAACACCAAACTAGCATATATCAATCCAAATACATCAAAATCATGTCATTCAAACATTCATAACTTAGTTAAATTATCCAAAACAGATTTAGGATTTCAAACCCTTTTTTAAAGCTAAGGAAGAATCAAATCAAAGAACCAATTTCTTAAACGTCAATCTGCATATATTCATCCTTTCCATTTAAATATTTTTTTCAAAGCACATACTTTTTTTTTTAGAAATTCAAGAAACAGCAAGAAACGAAAATGGAAAGGAAACCCCCTACCTCAACTTATGATTTTCTTCTTCCTTTTATCTTTCTTACTTGGTTCTTATTGCTCCTTGCTTCATTCTTCTTCTTTTCCCCTTATTTCATTCTTTATTTTCTTGTTTCTTCCTTCAGCTAACCGAATGGTGAGTGACAGAGAAGAGGTGAGCGTGAGAGAGAGGTGTGATGATCACATATTTTATACATTAATAAAACTTTATTTTTAGTCATTTACACTCTCTATGTACTTAATTGATTAAGTCTAGTTATGTTTTGTAAGTTTGGACTCAAATTGAACTTAATTGATTTTTTTAGCACTATTTTGGTCTTATGCTATTTTTGTATTTCGGGTATATCTTAAGTTCTAAATGTCTGACAATTATGAATTTTATCTTGTAGGAAAGATAAGAGAGAGCTCTACAACTTTGATGAATAGCTCAAAGTCTCAATCAGACATCTAGTAGAGCTAATTGGGCTTAGAAGACAAAACACGAGTTTTGTGTCTGAAACCTGAACAATGTACAGTAATCAGAGCATAACTCAGGCTACAAGAATTATCTTGGGCTGAAATTTGTACATTTGAAAGTTAAGACCCAGATCTAAAACTTTCATGTTGAACACAAAACTTGATTTGGGCTCCTTGATGGTGATATTGGGTCTGAAAGTCAAAACAGAGGTGCTGAAATTGGGCCTGAACAGTTTGTAGTAATTGGGTCATATCTTGGGCTGTAGGACGAATTTTTGGGTGATTCTAGAGCCATTGGAAAGCTTACACAATTTCCTAGAACTTTCATGAAGACCACTTGGCTCGAAAATGGCGAAATCAATGACTTAAGCAATGAATGATTTCGGAGACAATAAATCTCAATGATTTTTCACTCTTATCCTCACCATTTGGCATTTTCCACTCATTCATCCACTCATCCCACCTCCCCCTAATCAGCTCCTTTGTCATTTTGTATCCCTAATCCTCTATAAAAGGCACCATTGGCTGACCATTTGGGGCACTTGGTGTTAGGCTTAGTTTGTACAAGTTAAGGTTATGCTTATTTATTGTTTTCTTTTGTTGTAATTTTCTCTTGTTCTAAATTGAAGTCATGTTCATCTTTCTCTTCTTCTCTCTTTCTTTCTTCTTATCCATGAGTAACTAAATCTTCATCTTGCTTGGGTGAAAGAGTGAAGCTCTTGGTAATGAAATAAGGTTAGATTATTTTATTTCTTGTGCTTAAATGATATATTATTAAATGAACATTATATGTGTTGTATTTTATTTCCAATCAATTTAGCAGCCTTCTTTGTTAATGGAGATCTTGATTTATTATAGACAATAGGATTGACACAGTGAATACTTGAGCTCATTTACAAATGTTGGTAGATAATTAAAGGAATCATAATATGATTACATATATAATTAAACTTTGAATGTTATATTCTCTGATTGGAACCTCCGTTGTGTGTGGATTTCAATTGAGTTAAAAAGAGAAATAATCTTACCTTTAATTTATTACTAAGAGTGGATCTCCTAACCCAAGCAAGCCCTTAAATTCATTTGTGAAATTGTTTTATTACTTTTGGTGTTGTGACAAATCCTCTTCTTACCTCAATTAATTTTTCTTCATCAATTCCCTGTGGATCGACCTCGGACTCCCGAGAAATTTACTACTTGAGACAACCTGTACTTGGGTTTGCATCCTTAAATCCCATGATCAAGTTTTTGGCGCAAATTGTTGATATTCGGGATTTGATTTGAAGTTTTGATTTATTGAGGTTTGTTTTCTTTAATAAAATCTATTATCTCTTCTCCTCACGGAGCAAAAGATCGGCTTGCCGATCCTTGATTTCTTTACTAACTCTCTAACTTTCTAACTATCTAATTCTAACTTACTAACTTGCTAACATACTAACTTTTTAACTTTTATATTTATGTCATTTATTTTTATTTTTTTAATTTTATTTATTTATTTTTGTCATTTTTTTTTATCGGTGGGGTAACTCTCCCTGTTATTTTACTGCACTAACTTAGTAGGGAAAACTCTCCCTTTTACTTTTCTCGTTATTTATTTTTCCACAATCTAACTTAATAAAATAATATTTCTTCTTCTCTTCTCTTTCACCGGCTCTGTAGGGCTCTGTCACTCTCCGATTTTCATATTTAAATTTACTTTCTGCACTTTATTTTTATTTTTATTTTTGGGTGGTTGGTTTATTACCCCATCCCTGTTAATATTTAATGGTGGGTGACACCGCAAGCTTGTACATTATTTTTTTGTTTATTTATTTTTAGTTATTTATGTATTTATGCTTAATTAGTATCGTGATTTAAATTTTGGTTGTTTAGTTAAAATTAATTCTGGTACTTTATATATTGACTTGTTTGAATCACAATTACACACATGATTGACACAATGGCTGACAATGAAAGTGTACATGATGAACCAGAAAATCAACCGTTGCGAACCATGCGTGAATATTTGCAACCACCTCGAAATTCTAGTCCATCATGTTTTATCTTTCCACTCAATGCCAATAATTTTAGATTCAAACTAGATATGATTTCTTTACTTCCTAATTTTCATGGTTTAGAATCTGAAAGTCCATATTTACATCTGAAAGAATTTGAGGAAGTATGTATTGCCTTCATTTGATCAAATTGCCTTGAAGAGATTGTTAAGCTTAAATTGTTTCCTTTTTCTTTAAAAGATAAAGCAAAATCCTAGCTTAATACTTTGAAACCAAGATCAATTGGCACATGGCAAGAAATGCAAGGTGAGTTCTTAAAGAAATTTTTTCCAACACATGAAACCAATGCTATGAAAAGACAAATCCAAAATTTTTCCCAAAATTCAAATGAAGCATATTTTCAATGTTGGGAACGATTTAAAGATTTGTTAAATTCTTGCCCACATCATGGTTTTGAAAAATGACTCACTATAAGCTTCTTTTATGAAGGTTTAACTCCTGAAACTAAACAATTTGTGGAAATAATGTGCAATGGTGAGTTTCTTGATAAAGAACCTGATGAAGCTTTAGACTATTTGAACCAGTTGGCTGAAAATTCTCAATCTTGGCATAGTACTAATATTTCTGAAAATTCAATTAGATCTAATCTTGCAAGTGCTAATAAAGAAAAATATCACCTTAGTCAAGAGGAAGATCTAAATGCTAGATTTGCCAGTTTGGCTAGAAAGGTTGAAGCCATGGAATTAAGAAAAGCAAAAGAAATCAAATCTGTGCAAAATGAAGAAATTTGTGGCATTTGTGATGACTTAGGACACTCAACACACGAATGTCCTAACATTCCTATTTTTAAAGAAGTTGTACATGAGCAAGTAAATGCAATGAATAATTTTAAAAAACCATTTACTTCTTCTTTTTCAGATACATATAATCCAGGATGGAGAAATCACCCGAACTTCAATTTGGAGGAATAATAATCGATCCACAATTGTGCAACCACCACCTCCTCAGGCACAACAAGACTCTCAAAATTCTCAAGGATATGCACTTTATGTCCCACCATATAGGAAAAACCTTGAAGAAACACTGCATGCATTCATAGAAAAGCAAGAGGCCATTAATAAACAAAACAATCAAACCATGATTGACATAAAAGAAACTCTTGCCAAACTTACTTCTGCTCTCACCATTCATGAGAAAGGAAAATTTCCTTCTCAACCTCAACCAAATCCCAAAGGTCAGCACAGTCTAAATGAGGGGAGTTCAGAAAACCAACAAATGGACTAAGTCCAGTCAGTGATAACTCTTAGGAGTAGAAAAGTTGTTGAAAAATAAATTTCTAAACCTTGTGAGAAAGAAGATGAACCAATTCCCCAAGAAAATGAAGAAGCTGACCAAAAGGCGACCAAACTCTCGCATTTACCCTCATTTCCTCAAGCATTGAATAATCTAAAGAAATTGGACCATAACACTGGAATTTTTGAAATTTTGAAACAAGTGAAGATCAATATTCCTCTATTAGATGCTATCAAACAAATTCCTTCTTATGCCAAATATTTGAAGGACTTGTGCACTGTTAAAAGGAAACTAAATGTGAAAAAGAAAGCATTTTTGGCTGAACAAGTAAACTCCATTCTTCAGAATAATAATGCGTTGAAATATAAAGACCCTGGTTGTCCTACAATTTCATGCATTATTGGAGAATATAAAATTGAAAAAGCTTTACTTGATCTTGGTGCTAGTGTCAATTTGCTTCCATATTCAGTTTATCAGCAACTCAACTTGGGTGAGTTAAAAACAACTTCTGTAACTCTTCTACTTGCCGATAGATCAATTAAAATTCTAAGAGGAATAGTGGAAGATGTGTTGGTTCAAGTTGATAAATTCATATATCCTGTGGATTTTATTGTCTTGGATACTGAACCTATGGTTGATAGTTGCAAGTCAATTCCTGTTATTTTAGGCCATCCATTTTTAGCAACATCTAATGCTTTAATAAATTACAGAAATAGAGTGGTGAAGCTAACATTTAGAAACATGACACTGGATCTCAATGTTTTTAACATGTGCAAGCAACCACAGGAAGTCCTTGATGAAAATGAGGAAGTTGAAGGAATTGAAACCATTATAGATGATCATCTTCAAAAAGGGAGTTCTTCTGACCCATTAGAAGTTTGTTTAATTAATTCATTTGATTTGCTTGATTGTACAGAGGAAATAGAATACAAAGGAAGAAAGCCAAAATTCGAAGAGCTAAAACCCATGAATGATAATGCCCATGAAGAAGTACCCACACCGGACCTAAAGCCATTACCTGTTGGGTTGAAGTACACAATTTTTGGAGAAAAGCAAAGTTTTCCTGTAGTAATTTCCTCGTCTCTTACTGAAGAACAAGAAGGAAAGATGTCGCCTCAATGGACGCACCAAGATTGGAAGAAATTTTTAACAGAGGTGAAAAACTTTTATTGGGATAACCCATACTTGTTCAAATATTGTCTTGACCAAATTTTTCAGAGATACGTGCCCGACAGTGAGGTAGGTAATGTCATTAAATTTTGTCACTCAGAAGCATGTGGAGGTCACTTTTCTTCAAAGAAAATAGGTGCAAAAAAATCAAGTATGATTTTATTGGCCCACTTTATTTAAAGACTGCTATACTTTTTGCAAAAGTTGTGAAAATTGTCAAAAGACAAATCCAAAAAAATCCACAGTCAAGACAATTTTGAGAAAATCTTTTGAAATCGGTCAAAAAGTTCTGCTTTATGATTCTCGCCTGCACCTATTCCCTAAAAAATTGAGATCTAGGTAGAGTGGTCCTTTTGTTGTCAAACACGTGTATCCTCATGGGGCCGTAAATATTGCGAATCCTAGGAATGGTAATGTGTTTAAAGTTAATAGACAAAGGCTCAAACCATTTCTGAAAAAACCAAGTTGATGAGTTCTTTATGTTTCCCGTTAAGTGGCGGATACGGTACTCCATGACTCTCAAATCGGTTTGTTTTTCAGTTTTCCAAAATAACTGAATTCTTCTTCTCATTTAAAATGGATGTCATTCTTTCAAACCTGAGAAAATATTTTCCTTCTCTCCCTCAAAATGCTCTGAAAAAAATCTACAAAGTTCGATGTGAAAGATTGAGATTGTTAATGCACAAAGATATGCCAGAAGATGTGCGCTGGATAATTGAAGCAAAGGTCCGACTAGCAGGTGAGTCTTCAATTTCATTTGACTCATACATGCTAGGTCTTAGAAGAAGTTCGTATTCTAAAAGGAGAAGAGCAAAAAGGTTACAAGTCTGTTACAAATATGGATGATGGAATTGTAACAAGCAATGTCGTACTTTGGGGATGGTTTCCGCAAATAGAGAAGATAAAATTTTCTTCATTAAGAATGGACTAAGTAAGGAGTCATTGGATGATATCTTATTGACTCTTGAGACGCATTCTTGTGGATTGGTGCATCGTGAAACTCTTAATTTGTGGAATCTCTTCAAGGATGAAGAAAAACACTACAGTCTTGGGAATCTGACTCTAAAAGACCCTGTTTGCCAATTTATAAGAAAATTGGATGGGAAGCTTATCCTCGACTCATAGAAGGCGTTTAAGCCATTACTGGACGTTAAACTAGAGGCAGATGTGAGTCATATCCACAACAATCTGTACATATCATCTTCTTTTTCTTCTTCTTCATGTCATCCTTCAAAAAAAATTCAAAAAAAAATCAAAAAAAAAAAAAAAAAAAGGAAAAAAATGTTTGAACAAGGGCGATCCGGAAGGAGTACCATGACTTTAATTAGTTGTGGAGCCCCACCTTTGGCCGACCGTCATTGACACGGGTGGACCTTTGCACGCTAGTCCTTAAAAAAATTCGTGAGTGTCTCTTGACTTGGTGACATGCAGTATAAAGATATGCCACTACTTGCACTCATGACGCCTTGTAAAGTATAAAGATACGCCATGAAAGCTGTACATACAGATATGTCATCATTTGCTATTATATTTCTTTTATTTTTATATGATTTTGCTGTATTTTGGTTTTGGACAGACGATCCTTTGAGCAGGGTCCTTCAGGGGTTTCTAGACTTTTTTACCCTGATGGTTTTCTTGAAGTCACAAAAAAAAAAATTCATTTACCTTTGATCCTGATCCAGCAATAGCTCAGATAGATTGGTTAGCAGGAGGCAGAGAGGGAAACAAGATGAAAAATGAGCCAGATTTGACACTTCGTTTATAACTTTTCTTTACTTTTGATTTTATTTATCGTACTTTGTTTTTGTTTAAATTTGTGTCAGATTTCTCCAACAGGTAATATCTTCTATCCTTTACTCATCTATATTTTAACATTGAGGACAATGTTGTGATCTAGTTGGGGGAGAAGGATAGTTGACCTAAAAAAATTTTTTTTTTGTTTTGTTTGGGAAGTATGATATGATTGTCATGGACTTACTAAACCAATTAGTAATGGCAGAGTAAGGAGTAATTTTACTTCTGAGACGCATCTTAATTGGTGGCAGAGTAAGGAGTTTTTTAGGTAGTAATTAATTAGCATTGATTTGTGGAAGTAACAAAGTTTTTGTCTTTTGATTTCCTTTGAAAGATTCAAACGAATGCACTCTCACATCATTGGAAGCAATTGAAATTCAAGAATTATAGCATGATTGAATAAATTATCTTCTTTCTTAAATTTCACATGCTTATTTATGGATGTTGAATTGGTGGATAGAGAATGATAGAAATATGCCTTGTGAGATTTTGAGCCTATTGATGAATGGATTGAATATTTGTACCATTCTCTTCTTTCTTGCGTGATTTTCACTCATGGAATTATTACTCTAGAACTTGTTTTGATTCTTTTTTAGGCTACATTTTCACATGCATACATTAATATGATTGAGGCATTTTAAAATAGCTACTTTGACTAAATAGTCATCCTTATATATTTTTCATTATGTAATCCTTTTGAACTTGTTTGACCATTCCTTGTTTTTAGCTCATCTCATCCTTCAAAAAAAAAATTTAAAAAAAAAACATGTTTTAACCCAACCTTAGGGAATAAGAGAGCATTGACCTTATTCTTGAACAAGTGTGGGGGTGTGTGTGCAAAATGATCCAAAAAAAAAATTGCACACCGTTGCAATCAAAGGATTATCAGAATAAAGGTGGATGCTTGGAAACAACAGGAAGAAAAGAAGAATGTTCAAGTCTAACAATGAATTCAATTCACCAATTTGAGATTGATCTTCAACAAAACATTAGTCAAATGTTAGTGATTGTCCTTTATGATGAATGTTCTCAAACATTTTCTCCACTCTAACTGTACCATAATACTCTTTTATTCTTTTCGGTGTTTATCTTTTCATATCCATATTATCCCTTTCTCCTTTACCATGACCTCATTACAACCTTGAATAAAATCCTCTTGATTTTTGTATGCATGTGTTTTGAGTAGCGGAGAAGTAGAAGATAAGCAAGCTTATGGTAGTGCAATTGTTCATGGGTTGAATAGAGTGAAATACTTACCTTTTAAACACTTGAGAGATTGAGAGTGAATTCGGTGAGGATCTATCATTCTTGATTCATTCTTTTCAACTGAAGTTTCCTTGCTTGTTGGTTTGAGATGTGAAGAAATGTTACCTCATTAATGCTTTGATCCCTTGAATTTCTTGTTGCTCTTCTTGCTTCATCAAGTCTTTTAAAGTTTTTAGCTTTTGAGTCTGTGTCATTTTTCTTTGTCTCCTAACTTTGGTCTTATGTGTTTTGCCCAAGAGTGCAAAAAGTTAAGTGTGGGAGAATTTAATGATCACATATTTTATACATTAATAAACTCTCATTTTTAGTCATTTACACTCTCTATGTACTTAATTGATTAAGTCTAGTTATGTTTTGTAAGTTTGGACTCAAATTGGACTTAATTGATTTTTTCAGTACTATTTTGGTCTTATGTTGTTTTTGTATTTCGGCCATATCTTGAGTTCTAAATGTCTGATAATTATGAATTTTACCTTGTAGGAAAGATAAGAGAGAGCTCCACAACTTTGATGAGACCTCAAAGTCTCAATCAGACATCTAGTAGAGCTAATTAGGCTTGGAAGACAGAACACGAGTTTTGTGTCTGAAACCTGAATAGTGTACAGTAATCAGAGCATAACTCAGGCTGCAAGAATTATCTTGGGCTGAAATTTGGACATTTGAAAGTTAAGACCCAGATCTAAAACTTTCATGTTGAACACAAAACTTGATTCGGGCTCCTTGATGGTGATATTGGGTCTGAAAGTCAAAACAGAGGTGCTGAAATTGGGCCTGAACAGTTTGTAGTAATTGGGTCATATCTTGGGCTGTAAGACGAATTTTTAGGTGATTCTAGAGCCATTGGAAAGCTTACACAATTTCCTAGAACTTTCATGAAGACCACTTGGCTTGAAAATGACGAAATCAATGACTTAAGTAATGAATGATTTCGGAGACAAGAAATCTCAATGATTTTTCACTCTTATCCTCACCATTTGGCATTCTCCACTCATTCATCCACTCATCCCACCTACCCCTAATCAGCCCCTTTGTTATTTTGTATCCCTAATCCTCTATAAAAGGCACCATTGGCTGACCATTTGGGGCACTTGGTGTTAGGCTTAGTTTGTACAAGTTAAGGTTATGCTTGTTTATTGTTTTCCTTTGTTGTAATTTTCTCTTGTTCTAAACTGAAGTCATGTCCATCTTTCTCTTCTTCTCTCTTTCTTTCTTCTTATCCATGAGTAACTAAATCTTCATCTTGCTTGGGTGAAAGAGTGAAGCTCTTGGTAATGAAATAAGGTTAGATTATTTTATTTCTTGTGCTTAAATGATATATTATTAAATAAACATTATATGTGTTGTATTTTGCTTCCAATCAATTTAGCAACCTTCTTTGTTAATGGAGATCTTGATTTATTGTAGACAATAGGATTAGCACAGTGAATACTTGAACTCATTTACAAATGTTGGTAGATAATTAAAGGAATCATAATATGATTACATATATAATTGAATTTTGAATGTTATATTCTCCGATTGGAACCTCCGTTGTGTGTGGATTTCAATTGAGTTAAAAAGAGAAATAATCTTACCTTTGATTTATTACCAAGAGTGGATCTCCTAACCCAAGCAAGCCCTTAAATTCATTTGTGAACTTGTTTTATTACTTTTGGTGTTGTGACAAATCCTCTTCTTACCTCAATTATTTTTTCTTCATCAATTCCCTGTGGATCGACCTCGGACTCCCGAGAAATTTACTACTTGAGACAACCTGCACTTGGGTTTGCATCCTTAAATCCCGCAGTCAAGGTGAACATGAGAAAGAAAATGAAAATAAAACAAATAAGAAAAGAAGATAATAAAAGGGATGAGGCAGTGGTAACTTAATAGGAAAGGAAAGATTAAAATTTTAATTAGAATCATTATATCTGTTAACAGTATTTAAATGTTCCATTAACTAATTTTTTGAACCTCCATAAATTTTATTAAATTTTCTAGATTCTCATACATTTTCCAACTTTATCTTTCCTTAACTTTCATAATACACCTTTGTCAAACACTAAGCTTTACTATTCATCCCTAGGTTAAGTCAAACCTTATGGAATTAAATTTAGAAGCTTTCAAGTGTTCATTTTATTCCTTTATGACTTAGAAATAAATATCCACTTTATTTCTATCTTTATAGCTGGTCAAGCTATATTCTAAGTTTATTTAAACTATTTTTTTTAACTTTTGTGTTATAGTTTTATGCTCAGATCAGTCCAAATCTTACCAAAATTTTTTAATTATCTTCTATCAATCTCTTTGAGCTACTATAACTCTAATTAAAACTATTAAATTCGAAAGGATGTTACAGTGGACATAGTAAATGACTTAAGGATTCAAATTTTAAAAGTTCAAAAGGAGGATAAAGCTCTAAGGGACATTAGTGAGCAGATTTTCTTAGGAGTCCAAAAAGATTTTGATATGACTAATGATGAAATGATAAAGTTTAGAGGCAAACTTTGTGTTCTAAGAAAGTTAGAAATCAAGGAAATGATTCTAAAGAAAGCTCACAAGAGTAAGTATATCATCCATCCCGGAGCCACTAAGATGTACTAAGATTTAAGGAAGATGTTTTGGTGGCCTAGAATGAAAAAGTACATAGCAAAATATGTGTCAAGGTGTCTAACTTGCCAAAAGGTAAAGATTGAACACCAGAAACCTGCAGGACCTTTGCAGTCATTAGGGATCCTTGAGTGGAAATGGGATAAGATCTCCATGGACTTTGTAACGGGTCTAACCAGGGCTCAACTAGGATATGATGCAATATGGGTCATAGTGGATAAGTTAACCAAATTTGCCCACTATTTGCCAATTAGAGCTAACTATTCTCTAGATAAATTAGTTCAGCTACATCTAAAAAAGATAGCTAAATTGCATGGAGTCCTCGTGAGTATAGTGTTAGATAGGGATCCTAGATTTACATCTAGATTCTAGGGAGCCTTGCAAAAGGCATTTGGGACTAAGTTGAGCCTTAGCACGACTTATCACCGGCAGACAGATGGGTAAATAGAGAGAACTATCCAAACCCTTGAGGTTATGCTTAGAGCATGTGTTTTAAAACAACAAAGTAGTTGGGATAGATTCTTACCTTTAGTGGAATCTGCTTATAACAATAGCTACCACACTAACATAAGTATGGCACCTTATGAGGCTTTATACGGAAGGAAGTGTAGATAACCCCTGAATTGGTATGAGGTAGGTGAAAAAACCATTCTAGGTCCAGAGTTTGTCTAGTAGACCACAAAGTAAATCAATATGATTAAGGATAGCTTAGTTACTGCTTGTTTGTCCCTTTATTAGGCCGCAAGTGCACGAGTCATTCAAGTAATACAGATATAAAGTAAAAGTTTGTTCCCACGAGGATAAATGGCTTCCAATACTAAATATCAACCAATAGCTTAAGTAATTCTATTCAAGAACATATAAAATAGTGGAAATTGCAGTAAAACTAAATCTAAAGACTACAAAGCAATACAGATAATGGTTTAGAGATTTAGGGAATCCTTTTTCACCTTATATTTCACCTAATGATATGCAATCCTTATAAGCAATATTAATGAATAATCAAGTTAGCTTGAGAATCTACTTTAGTCAAAAGCCTATGTCTAGGTCAATTAACCCTGGTTTCATTCACCTAGCTCACTATGTTTCCATGAGAATCAGAGTGAAATCCACTAATGAACGATCTATTCTCAAACATCTGTTATACATGGCTAAGAGGTATATTTCTATCCTATTAGCGAATCAACTTATCCAAGCTAATTGAACTCATCGAACATGCATCAACTATACATATGATCTCAAATCCAAATTCATATGTTTAGGTTCATCAAATTTCAACAAATCAATTAAAAGCTGATCAAACTATCAAGAGCATTAAGATCTATATGATTAAACATAACCAAACATCAATATATACTCAAAGTGATACAAAAACATCAATATTCATACAAAGATTCAAAGTAATCCCTAAATACAACTTAACTAATCATTGAACACGAAAATATACACAAAATCAGTGCTCAAAGGATAAAGGAAAGAGAGAAAAGCAAATGGAGAAGAGGAAGGAAGCTCATAGATATGACTTTGATGTTTGAATCTCCTTCTATGAAGAAGATGACCTCCAACCAAGCCTTCCTAGGCCTCTAATCAGCCCAAAACGTGAAAACCTATCACAACTTCTCTAAACTCTAAAAGCTCTCTTTGTAAAATCTATTAAAAACACATTTATAGACTCAAAAAAATAAAGGCACGCCGCAACATTAACATGCCTACGCCGCGGCGTGTGTTGAAATTAGGTCAGCACGCCGCGACGCCCTTTCTTCACGCCGCGTCGTTCAGATTTCGTAGCTCTCTGTCTGATGCAGGGGATACTCCACCACAACGTCGCGGCATTGATATGTCTGCGCCACGGCGTTGAGTGTTGAGATGCACACTTGGCTTTTTCTTCTTATTTTTGCTCAAATGCTCTATATATCAGCTTGTTTGGAGCCCTTCCTATAATAGAGAAATCACCAAATCATTAACAATTGCAAATTCACTTAATCAATAACATAATATGCACAGTTTGCTCAATTTCATATTGAAAAGGCATCAGAATTGAATATAACAAATATAAGCATAAAATCTTCCAAATATACATAATAACCAGGACTTAAGCAATCAGTAAAGTAAAGATATGGGGCACAAATAACTACACATTGTGGAGTTATCACACCCCAAAACTTAACCTTTTGCTTGTCCTCGAGCAAAACAAAGTATGACTTAGTAAACTTACTTCACAATTTATATTTCAAATGCATTCAATAGCTTTCAATTTCAATTTTCTCTTTAAACATAACCAGTGCAGAATGATTGCATCAGTCCTCAATGAATGCTAAAATCTCACAATCAACTCCACATATATATAACCCTAAACATGCTACCAATCTAAGTTTCTTTTTATGCAAATCACATTTTTTCATAAACATGCAAGATAAACTTCTCTTATTCAAATCATACAAGGATAAGTTTATAAGCATATATGCATATGAATCACATAGTCCACAAAATTGATCCTAAACTCTCTCTCTACTAATGTAAATGACACATAACTGAGGATCAAAAGGGTCTTTAATAGCTTATAATGTCAGGCCATGATATTAGGTTCATAAAAAGAAGGGAAAGTATATACAATAAATATTGAGAAACATAAACATATTATTTCAAGACTTGAGCCATCAAGTGATACTATCAGGGTATTCAACAGTGAAGGATCAGAACTTGCTAGAACCATGCAATACTTTTCAGTTTTAACTTTTCTTCTTTCTTTGTTTTCTTTGCTTTTCTCTCTTCTTATTTTTTTCTCATTTTTTTTGTTACTTTTACAAAGCAATTTCTTTTTATTGCATTTGGTTCCTTTAGGCTCATTTTTTTCTTAAACATATATACCCATACTCACTAGACTCACTTCAAGAAATAACACATCATGTACTCAACAAACGTTGATGGTAGGAAGAAAATGCCATGTTTTCACATGCATTAGAACGGTTAACAGGTTAACAAACACAAAGGATTGAAAAACATATAAGGCCAAATAATTATAAGGCTTCAAAATGGGATCTAGAGATATCATCATATCAGGGTAAGCTTGAAAAGGCTCAATCAGTCCAAACAATGCCCTAATCATTTCCTCAGTCATGCACAATCTAGAATTTCGCCTCAAGAGAGTTTAAAAACAACTTCTAGGATATCAAAACTCTACATGTACATCTATAAACTTTCTCTAGACATACTCTCTTTTCATTTTCAAAGTTACACTTGCATCTAAGTGGGATGTAATCATACACAAAAAGTGACTAAATTGTTTTACATGCTTCTAATCACATATGGTTTCGCCAAAAGTAATCAAATCGCAAACATTTATATCATTGGACAATCAATTCCACACTAGCATTAATCCAACCATGCATTAAAAATTGAAAAAAAAAATTCTCAGAAACCCCTCAGTAATAGTCAAACTCAGGATATGATCATGTAAACATAATGAATATCATTACTGCATACTGTAAATATCAATACATGCTACACAAATTCAACATTATAGTAACAAAACATGTAATGATACTCCCCCTAAACCAAAGTAAATTAGTGTTCTTACTCTCCATGGTTTCTAGGGTACATGAACCTATACACATACTGAAATGTGACAGCTGAGTATACTATAATATTTAAAAACTCTTAAAATAAACTAAATATATACAATATATACATTACAGAATGACATGCCACGACACATAGCTTCCATACCGCATCATTTGGTCAGAATGGGTGCTTTCAGCAACACCCAAATCAAATCTTTTTTTTTACTCAAGTTTTGCATGTGAGCGTCATGGCGTTGAACTTGCCATGTCGCGGTGCTGAGCTCTCTGGATTCTAGCTTGATGCTCATAAAATAACTGTCACGCCATTGCGTGTAATAGACTCATGCCGCGGCGTGAGAGGTCAGCCTGTAGAATTCTGCAGCAAATTCAATTTTGCTGCAGAAATTGGCCCAAAGAGGTCCTTAGCACCTCTAAAACTTGTCCAAATACTAAAAATATAGTATGGACAACTAAAATATATAGAAACACAAAATCACACCTATGAACCTACATATGACTTAAAACTTAAGAAATACATAAAAACTAACTAAAATAACAACAATTAAACATACTAACTACCAAATTACAAAAATCATAAATACTAGCATATGTATATAACTTAAAACTCACTAAGATCATAAAAACTAACACAAGTACAAAAATCAAGCATACTAACCTATATATGACTCAAAACAAGAGAAAAGCATAAAAACTAAGTAAAACTACAAAGATCAAACATACTAGTATATAAATGACATAAAACTTACCAAAAACACAAAAACTAACAAAATCATAAAAACCTGGGTTCCCTCTCAAGAAGAGCTTGAGTTATAGTCCCGACAGGACTTTCACAAGGCAAACCGCCACACTGCACTCCAGTATGCGTCTCCTTGGAGTATGCCGATTTGATCCCAAAATGGATGGATTGGATGGTAGGCCTTCTTTAGCCTAAGTGAGGTTCTCCATTGGGGGTTCTCGAGCTCTCTCAAAGGCATCAAATGATTAAGTTCATCCTCCATTTATTGTGCCTAAAATACAAAGAATGAAGACTTAAATTAAACTGTACAAAAGAAAACTTGAACTATACAGCTTGAATTAGAACTAAATAAACTAGTTATTAATATTAGCAATATAGAAATAAATTGTCATTCTAGGCAATTGTCAAGGAATAAGTCTAAACTATACGGAAATAAACTGTCCTCCCCGGCAACGGCGCCAAAAACTTGTTTGTCCCTTTATTAGGCTGCAAGTGCACGAGTCATTCAAGTAATACAGATACAGAGTAAAAGTTCATTCCCACGAGGATAAATGGCTTCCAATACTAAATATCAACCAATGGCTTAAGTAATTCTATTCAAGAACATATAAAATAGTGAAAATTGCAGTAAAACTAAATCTAAAGACTACAAAGCAATACAGATAATGGTTTAGATATTTAGGGAATCCTTTTTCACCTTATATTTCACCTAATGATATGCAATCTTTATAAGCAACATTAATGAATAATCAAGTTAGCTTGAGAATTTACTTTAGTCAAAAGCCTATGTCTAGGTCAATTAACCCTGGTTTCATTCACCTAGTTCACTATGTTTCCATGAGAATCAGAGTGAAATCCACTAATGAACGATCTATTCTCAAACACCCGTTATACATGGCTAAGAGGTATATTTCTATCCCATTAGCGAATCAACTTATCCAAGCCAATTTAACTCATCGAACATGTATCAACCATACATATGATCTCAAATCCAAATTCCTATGTCTAGGTTCATCAGATTTCAATAAATCACTTAAAAGCTGATCAAAGTATCAAGAGCATTAAGATCTATATGATTAAACATAATCAAACATCAATATATACTTAAAGTGATACAAAACATCAATATTCATACAAAGATTCAAAGTAATCCCTAAATACAACTCAGCTAATCATTGAACATGAAAATATACACAAAATCAGTGCTCAAAGGATAAGGGGAAGAGAGAAAAGCAAAGGGAGAAGAGGAAGGAAGCTCATCCATATGGCTTTGATGCTTGAATCTCCTTCCATGAAGAAGATGACCTCCAACCAAGCCTTCCTAAGCCTCCAATCAGCCTAGATCGTGAAAACATAGCGCAGCTTCTCTAAACTCTAAAAGCTCTCTTTGTAAAATTTGTTAAAAATATATTTATAGACTCAGAAAAATAGAGGCACACCGCGACATTAACATGCCTACGCCACAACGCATGTTGAAATTAGGTCAGCACGCCGCGATGCTCATTCTTCACATCGCGTCGTTCAAATTTCGTAGCTCTCTGTCTGATGCAGGGGATACTCCACCACAATGCCGCGACATTGATATGTCTGCGCCGTGGTGTTGAGTGCTGAGATGCATACTTGGCTTTCTCTTCTCATTTTTGCTGAAATGCTTCATATATCTGCTTGTTTGGAGCTCTTCATATGATAGAGAAATTACCAAATCATTAACAATTACAAATTCACTTAATCAATAACATAATATGTACAGTTTACTCAATATCATATTGAAAAGGCATCAAAATTGAATATAACAAATATAAACATAAAATCTTCTAAATATGCATAATAACCAGGACTTAAGCAATCAGTAAAGTAAAGATATGGGGCACAAATAACTACACATTGTGAAGTTATCATTGCTCAAAGTTGGCAAAAGAGTTATGCTGACAAGAGAAGGAGACCTCTTGAGTTTGGTGAAAGAGAGCATGTTTTCTTAAGAGTTATGCCTACAACAAGGATTGGTAGAGTATTGAAAACCCAAAAATTAAATCATCGTTTTCTTGGTCCCTACCAAATTCTAAAGTGAGTTGGACCCGTAACTTACCAGATAGCCCTTCCTCCTAGTTTGTCTAAGCTTCATAATGTTTTTCACGTGTCTCAATTAAGAAAGTATAATCCAGATCATTTGCATATCATAGAAAATGAATCTATACAGTTAAAAGATGATTTGTCTTATGATATACAACTAGTAAGGATCGTGGACAGAGAGGTCAAAGAGCTTAGAGGTAAGCAGATTCCTTTGGTGAAGGTTATATAGGGTGGCTATGACATTGATGAGGCTACTTGGGAGCTGGAGTCTCATATACAGCACAACTACCCAGAGTTGTTTATATGAGGTAAGCAATTTTGGGGTTAAAATTTTAAAAAGGAGTGGAGAAATGTAACATCCTCTATAACATGTTAAACTTATATATGGTTACAAATATAGCATATTACTTGTTTATCATGCTTATGTAATTTTGTGGCAAATTAAGTTAGTTTAGGTGTAACACCTAATTCTAAATACTGTAGTATACCCTACGTATACTAAGTAAACAGAATTAGTATGTCACTTTCTTATATTAAGCGTAATTCACAACCTGTTCAATATCTAATTAACGATATATATATATAGAGCATTTATAGAAGTAAGAGAGCAAGACATTTTACTCGTCAGTAAACTTGCTCTTTACTAAAAATCTACCTAATATGTTTGAGATTACAAACCTTTACAAAACTAATTACATAAACATAATTATAGAACTATTAACATAATTACATAACCAACATTATTACATAAACAGCTTAACTAAGTCTTCATCGCCTTGCCTTGCGCTTGCTTTGATCTTTTGTTAGATTTATCATGGAAAACATAAAACAAAAATTGGGGTGAGAATTAATAATTCTCAATAATAAAATTTTAAATCGTGACATCATAGTAAATCCAGCTACTTTAGGGTAAATGCCAAATTGTACTTAATCTTCAGAAAGGTGGTATCAGCCAAAACTCAGTCATTTCCCTTCCCAAAACAGATAGTTCATTCAATTACAAAATAATTTATTTATTACATAATAATCAACTTGAATAGCATGTACAGTAAACATTTTTCATCATACTAGAAACAAAACTTAGTTCACTTTAAATACTATTATCAACATTTTCTAATAAGCTTTTATCCTTAATCTTCACATTTAAAAAAACAAGACAATTGCTTATACAATTGCCAATTTTATGTAATGCATGGTGATGTATGATTATGCCTAATAAAAGCCCTAAAGTATGCTCATGCAATGATTTTTAAAATATTTGTTTTAGAAAACACATGTTAATTGAATATTTCCAAGAAACCCTTTTGTTCTTTGTATTGTTTCTGGGTAGACATGACACCATTTTGTTCCTTGTACTACTAAACATTCATAACTTTGACATTTGGAGTCCTTTTGTCCAAGCCACTTGGAGCTCATTTGTCCAATCATAAGTTTACAATACATGAAAACATCAAATAACAAGTTTGAAAACAAAACATACAAGAGTATTAAAAATTTTTCCTTCTGTCACTTTTTACATAATCATGATTCTTCTTGCATAATTGGGAAGTAATTACCAAAATCATTAAACTTTCCATTATACATTACATTACATGATGGTAGAGAGGGACTCATTCAACCTCACCTACTTTTAATCCTTTCTTTTATATTGCTTCCCAAAATCATGCCTATCATCAACATTAATACCATACAAGGTATATTCAATATTTCACAACATTATCATTTTTATACCATGGCATTAAACATCAATATCAATTACATTTATCATTCATCTTATAACAAAACTTAATGAACTCATTAATTATACTCTATGGTATTTCTCATTATTACACCCTATCAAAACTCAATGCCTCGTCTTCATCCTTTAATAATACATGACATAAATAATGATTCACATTTTTGACATGAAATTACATAGAAAAATCAGTCATATAAGGATCCAACACACTTTTATCATGTTATCCTAGCTCAATTTTAACCAAAAAGTGAACAACACATGGCTCACAAATCATTTAAGCTTAAACCATCCCAAAACACCTCAATATTTGTCTCAAAAAAATTGATTTTCAAGATTGCACCAAATGTGCATCATAACCTCAAATATTTTGAAATTTTATGGGCATATAGCCTTATCTCATATCTTTCCAATGCCACAAACCTCACCTCATTTGGATAAATGTAGCCAAAGTTATGCGACATTATGCATAAGCTAAAACAGGGCATTCTCTATTTTACTCGAAAATGACCTGATTTTGAAATGAAAATAGGAATAAACTAAGAACTCAAAAATTCTGAAATTTAACAGTGAAATACCCTTACATGTTAGATTTCAAGTGCCACTAGTTTCATGTCAATATGACATTAGAGCAAGAAATTATGCAATCTGGCTTATTGGCTGCCAGAATGCATTTTCTGCAGAATCTGCCTTGGATTCAAATAAAATCTGGTACTGATTGACTTATTCTAAAATTATGAAAGTTTTACTACATGAAGCCTTATGTCTTAGCTTTCAAATGCCACTAGAATAAAGTCAATCCGATGTCTGTAGTTCAAGTTATATAACAAATATCACATACTACTCAGATGCTACACTATTTCTGCATAATTCGGGTTCTTCATGAACTTGGTTTCTAACCAAGTTCTAATCCTCAACTCATGAATTCTAAGTGTCCCTCAACCCTAATCATGGTCTCTAATCATGTTAGGATCATTAAACACTTAATTCAACTTATCAAACATAGATTTAAACTCAATTAAGTAAGAACAATATCATTTTTCTCACTTTGTGCATCAAAGGTACAAATGAAGAGTCTCAAGTTTCTAACTCAAACTCCTATCATAAACAAGTCATAAACACCTATTGAAAACACATTCAAGCAAGAAAACACTCAAAATACCTCAAAATCCCATTTTGACCTATCATATCTCAACTAAACCACAATTACCACAAAGTAAGCTATAAGGATCAATCTATGTCTAATTTAAACCATAGCCTTCAATTATACTCTAATTGTCTAATTTAATAACAAAATTTGAGATCAATATCCCATCATCATTCTTGGATGGGCAGCCAGCTGCACGGCTGGAATGTGTTACTATTCACAAATGAACAGTAACTCATCAGCAGCCTCACAACTGCTACACCATCCCATTGCAACCATTTTTGCTTCAATCTAATCTTGCTTTAAACCAATTTCCAATACTTCAATCACTTAATAACATCAAAATACAATCTTAACTCATGAATCACAGATTTAAACTTAACCCATTCACCATGGAAAAATTCATTTTCGATGCATCCAAAAATCATAGAAAACAAGTCACAAATCATGCTCTTCAACACATTCGCAACTCAAGCAAACCAAAACCCAAACAAATCTCATCCCTAAAACTTTGATTCAGCCGTGAACAGTACCTCCATTTTTGGCACTCAAACATGGAAGCAAAATGAAGGAAAAGAAAGAGAGGAAACAAGGAAATCAAACATACAATATGTTTCCAACTTCACCCATAATTAAACTAAACCATTCTTGAACTTTAAAGCATGAAAATCACTAAACTCCATTAAAATACATTGTTCACAGCAGCCCCAAAATATGCAGAAAAATAAAGAAAGAAAAGGATGAAACTAGGAACTCAAACTCCCTACCTCAAGCTTGAACTTGACTCTTGATTTCCCCTTATTTTTCTCCTCTTTTCTCTCTCTTCCTCCACTGCTCTTCCGCTTCATTTCTATTTTGTTTCTGCTAGAAGAAACTAGCGTGAGAGTGACGAGAGAAGTGAGAAAGATCTCACTTTTAAAGACGTAATACTAAGGGCATTTTTTTCCTTTCACAAAATTCATATCTCTTAGGAATAATTTGATTTTATTATTTCAAGTTTTTTAACCTCCATAAATATTAAAATAAATTCTAAGATTTACCTTAATACTTATTACAAAGTTTCCTTAATATTTCATGTATGCGTTGAGTCCATTCGGTATCAAAACACATACTCGGTGTGCTTAAAAATATCAAATAAACTCAGTTTACCTTCAAATTTTAACTACAACTTCCTTAACTCATTTATGATTTAAAAATACTTATCCATAATTATTTCTCTTATCTAGGCAATTTATGCCATTTTCTGGGTCATTTTAGGTCACTTTTCACATTTTTGTGTTGCGGCAAAGTATCTAAACTAGCTTAGTTTGTTATGAAACTTTATAGGCATGTTAAACTAGTATTAAGCTACCTCGGTAACCCTTTACAAGCCTAACATGATATCGAGAATGTTACATTAGACACTTTGCTGTAACACAGAAAGTAAAAAATAACTTAAAATGACTCAGATAATACGACATAAATTGCTTAGAAGAGAGAAATAAATATGGATAATTTATTTTTAGGTCACAAATGTATGTTTTGAGATGTAGTTAAAGTTTCACGATAAACTAAATTAGTTTGGTATTTTTAAGTACACTAGTTGTGTGTTTTAATACCGAATTAATGAGTCATAGATATGGAAACTTATATAAATGATGAAATGAGTATTTAGATGAATCTTAGCATTTATTCTAATGCCTATGAAATTTAGGAAACTTGATTTGGTAAAATCTAAGTGTTCTTAATAGATAAAAAGTTCCAGCAAAATATCTAAAAGTTAAAGTCCTTCATGGCTCTATGCAGCCAAATTTCTTGACTTTCTTGGTTATTTCCCTCCTTTCACACTTAGTTTATTCACTCTCTCACGTTAACAACCAGTAGTAACGGAAAAAAAGGAAAACAAAGGAAAGAAATAAGAGGGAAAGAAGGAGGAAGAAGAGGAAAGAAAGAGAAGGGCAAAGGGAAATGCCAAAGTTTGAAGTGCATCTAACTACAAGAGGTAGGTGTTGAACAATTTCGACAAGTGCACTGAATCGCTACAAGTAATATAATAATGAGAAAAGAAATATCGTCTCCACAGGGATTGTAATCATTTTATCAACACAAAAGAAAATGTTGTTTATACTTGAACTGAAAATATGATTTTGGTAATTTTGAATTGTATTAATTTTAAACAAGTATAAAAGAAATATATTAAAAACAGAACAATTGACAAATTAAAAAATATTTTTGGATTTTTAAGGAGAGAAAAATTAATCAAGAAAAACGGCTAGGGTTCGAATCCTATTGTTTATCCTCTTACGCTACTGATTAACTCTTAAAACAAGTAGTAATCATGCATTTGAAGTTTCAATCAACAAAATTAAGCCAAGATCAATCCCTTGATTCAAAACCCCTTTAACCCAAATCACAACTCCTAATTCCATAGGTAATTGTTGATTCAAGTTAAGCATTAATGACAATGATTTCATAGAACACATAATTACAATGATATATTCCTATATTCAATCATAATCATGCCAACCCTACTCAGTTCCAGCATTAAAACTAATTTTCTAATTAGCAGAAATACCCACATTCAAACCAATAGTGATCAAGTATTGATTAGCATTAAGCAAAGAGTAGAGTGCTCAAACACATGAAATTAACTTGTAAAGAGAGTATAAAATAGATCACATAAGAGTATCTACAATGTTCATCTGACCCTAGCCTAAAAAGATTTAGCTACTCATGATGGAAGAAGAAGAGATGAGAAAAATCAAACTAATGGATGAAAAAGAAGCCATTAATCTTTCAAAGTCTTGTTCCCAAGCTTGAATAATCAATGGAGGTAAAAGAAGACGAAACCCTAGCAGAGCTCTCGCTAACACCCAAAATTAGAGATCCAGAAAAATGAACAAAAAGCCCCCTCAAAAGTGTTTCATCTGACTTTTTAAAACTGGCTAGGTAATGGCCATTGCCTCGCGACGACCCGCGTATGAATTGAAGCCCACTGCAACTTCGAAGCTCCTTTCATTCATTAGCTCGCCTCGTGATGGCTATTCCTCGCCTCGCAATGGCACGCTTAAAGGCTTGCCTTGTGACCTGTTAAGCTCATCAGGCGACAGATTAAGTGAGGAACATCTTCCTCTTTCTTTTAAGTTAAATCCAAACCTGTTTCAATCAAAAATTTAAATCCCATCAGCCAGTGAACACAAAAACCTATAATACTCTTAAACAATTAAGACTTATCTAATTTCTACCTAAATTCTTTAATTCTAAAACTAATTTGACACCAAAAACTTACTTGTGCTAGAGATTCAACAGTAGGGGCGGTTATATTTATGTACTTCTCTTCTCCCTAACCTCATCTTTGCTTCATGTATTTGTTCATGGATGAAAATGAGTTTTGAAGGGTTTATGATGTTTCCTTACTTGGATAATGCCTTTATGGTTAAAGTTAGTCTATTCTTAACTTAGTTCTTGCATAGTTGATGATAGGAACCTTAGAGAAACTCATTTGAATGCCCAGGATCAAAGTTGAGAAATAAGTATAAAATGGGTATGTAGCTCTTTGGATCTTGGTTTTGATACCATGTTTGATGGGTTAAGAGTGAGCATAAGAGGTTAGACATGCTTAGGGATCGTAGTTGAGGTTGAAAATACCTTAGAATCCAAGATTTGAAGGTTAGAAATTGGTTAAAAACCTATAGCACAATAGCTATGTTTTTCTGCATAATTTTCTAGTGCAGCACGCAACAGATAACTGATTATGCAACATGGATAATCGGTTATTGGCCATTACAGAGGGTCATGGTAGCAGGATAACCGATTATGGCTAATTGGCTATCCGATTATTGCTTTAAAACAAAAACTCGATAAGTGCATCAGTTACCTCATAACCGATTATTAGGATCCCATAACCGATTATGGGCAAGTCAAAATTTAGGATTTGGCTTGTCATAATCAACTTTTCAAGAGGGATAAGGATTACGGACTTAAGAAAACAAAGTTTTCCATTCTTGGGTTTCATGTAAAGCTTGTTTAAGCTAAGTAATGAATACCAATGATTGAATAGAGGCTCTTATGCATATTTTCAATATATATAGGAATTGTATAAACCTTATAGCAACCAAAAGTAGTAGATTGCCTTAGGTAAATATCTAGCATCTTAAGCAACTCAATGTTGCTTTAGATATCACTTGAGTTGTGATGATGTAACACCCTCGGTAACATGATAGGCTTGTAGATAATTATAGAGGTAACCTAATACTTGCTTAACATGCTTATGTAGTTTTGTAACAAACTGAATTAGTTTAGGTACTTTGCTGTAACATAAAAAGTGAAAAGTAGTATAAAATGACTCAGATAATAGAAGAAATTACTTAGATGAAAGAAATAAATATGGATAATTTATTTGTATGTCACAAATATGAGGATGATGATGTAGTTAAAGTTTCAGGGTAAACTTAGTTCGATTGGTATTTTTAAACATACCGAGTAGGTGTTTTAATACCGAATTAACTTATAGTAGATGTGAAAAATTAAGGTAATGACGAAATTAGGGTTGAGATGAATCTTAGGTTTCATTCTAAGACCTAAGGAAGTTAGGAAACTTGAATCTATGAGAGTAAGGTATTTCTAAGAGGTATAAAGTTTCTGTAAACTTTGGTGCTTATCCTTTAAGAAGTCAGCTGTAATTATTGGGATTACACCTTTTTCATAATAGAATCTACTAAGAATTAGTATTCTCACCCCACTATTATGTTGTAACCCATGATAATTCCAGGTTCAGAACTTGTAGCGCAAGGATACGAGCAGCAGTGGATATATGTTTTGAAATTAGTATATTGTATAATGGATGTATGGATGATGCCTAGAGGGCTTATAATATGTATTTGTATTAATGTATGCTTTGTATAGACATCAAAAAGTACGTGTACATTACTAATATTACACTCTATCTAGGCTCATATTTTATATACTAATGAAAAGTATATTTATAGTTTTTAATGGATATTTTAAGTAATGTACTTACTATTGTTGCTATGGTATAAATCAGGATATACTAATGGTAATAATAGTAAGGACGTTACAATTTTCATTATATCAACTGTTTATACAGAAACTTTAATTATTTTCTTGTATTCAGTGTCATAGAATTATGCTCAAACTAGTTTAGAAGGTTATCTAAATTAACAAATAACTCTTACTAGCAGTACTGAGCTTCTATAATCCTGATTAGAACTGTTAGGTTAAGGAGAATGTTACACCCTAAGATTATGCCTTGTTCTACCATGAAATGACATTCCTCAAAATTAAGAACAAGATGTTATCTCATTTCTTCTTATAGATTTCTCGAAAAATATTTGTCTAGGAAAACATTTTTGAATACTTCCCATGTCATCTGAATTCCAACAGCTTTTCTTGAACTTCTAATACCATCCCACTAATGTCCAACTTCCCTTTTAACATGTAAGAAGCAAATGACACCTTCTGGTCATCCATGCACTTCATCACTGTAAAAATCTTCTTTAGCTCCCTCAACCATTCCTCCGTCTTTGTTGGATCATATTCATCTTGGAATGATGGAAGGTTAGCCTTTCTGAATTCTAACAAATCATGAAAATCTTGATTCCCCACCAAAGCCACATTATTCACTAGTGTTGGTTATGCATTAGCCTTATTTCTTCCAATATTCTGTTTGTCATGACTGCTTGTTCCCTTACCGCAGCTGCTATGTCTCTGAATGCTTCTGATATATCTGGTGTATTATTTCTATCTCCAGGTAGTGTTCTCCTATCTTCGCCATAGGTTCGCCTAGTCAATGCCGTAGTTTCCTGCACACACAACTCATTATATATTGAGTTGATCAGGCTCAATACTATGTAACCGTGTGATAGTTATCCATAAACATACAAACTCGAGGCAGTTATGCAATTCTACTTATACATCTCATCATTAAGACCAGAAGAATGTATAACAAAGCAAAATTAATCTATACCCCGATTTAACAGGATAAACTATTCTAATACCATAATATAACATCCTTAATACAATTACTAATAACGTATAACATCTGTTAAAATAACTATTTTAAATGAAATATTTGAGAGAGTCTCTTTATATTTTTTTGAGATACAAAGAGAGTCTCTTTATTAGTTAAAACATAATATACAATAGATAATTTACCTTTTCGTATCTATATCTATATATATAAAAGAAAGATAGTCTGAATGAGGGAAAGTGACACTTGTTGGCATGAAATTTAACCTTAGGCAAGAAAAATAATATTTTAATTAAAAATAAATTATATTATAATGAAATAAAAGAAGCAATATATATATATATATATATATATATATATATATATATATATATATATATATATATAATATCCTAATTATGAATATAAAATCCTAATTGATTATAAATATTCATTGGAGATCTTGGGCAACATTTAAATTTAATAAAAAAGTCAATTTAGGAAAGATTAATATTAATTAATTGAAAAATCCTTATTAATATACCAATTATGAATATTATGTTATGAATATTTATTAGAAAATATTGATATTTAATATTGGCAAGCATTTAGATTTAATGAATAAAATCAATTTATGAAATATTGATATATTGTTGAATTATTTCTTGATAATTAATAATTAATTAATTAATTGAAAAATAAATTTAGGACTCAATTGAAATTAGAATGGTTATTTGTTTGAGTTATAAATTGTCTAAAACAAAATCACAAAAGCACACAAACATAGACACTGATGATAAGTTATATTGAAGGTGTTGTGCCAAGTAAGCTTGATCAAAAGGTCAAGATTCGAATTGCATTAACAACATTTAATTGTCCAATTTGAGAACACATGCTCATTATTCTAACATATGATGCTTGCTATATATGTGGTTTTGCTATAAGAAATAATAATTCATTGAAGGGTTAATTATGTTTTTGATCCCTTTAAATATATCAATTTTTGGTTTTGTTCTCTCAAAAAAATTTGTAACGGTTTGTGTCCTTGTAATTTCAAAAGTGAGTGAAACTGATCCCTGCACTCATTTCAAAAGTGCATAAAATTGGTTTAATTCAACTATCTCATATTAAAATTTGGCTTAAATATGTTTTTGGTCATTGAAAATATACCACTTTTTAGTTTATGTCCCTATAATTTTTTTTTTTAAATCTTTGTTTAACTGTTTTGAAAATAGGTGGTTTTGGTGCCCACCATTAGTAAACATATGTTAAGTGATGAGGTGTGAAACGAAGGTCCATGTCATTAATGTCATATGTCACAACTTATCCACATGGCAACCCAATTGGCATATGGGACTCTCACGGGTGCCATGTGCTAGTCATATGGCTCCATTTTCATCTCCCTCCATCTTCTTCCTCCACAATCTCCCCAATTTTGAGTCGTAGGGTTGCAGAGTATCCTTGTCAATCACACAACACATAAGCCAAAACTACTCCACCATCGAAATCATCACCTCTAACCTACTCATACCCAAACCAGCAACCAAATCACTGTTTAAGAAACCAATGCCACCACTGACAACTCAAACCCCTATACATGAACTAGCTTCCATGACAGTCACTACTGCACAACCTCTACCATCCCCTACAACATAAACTTACAAATACCAAGAACTCAAACTCCAATCCAATTCTAAGAAATAAAAAAGGATCCAAATTTAGGGAAGGGCGTGTTGATGTTCTGTTCAGGTGTTTGTTGTGTATGTGTATATATTATACAAAAAAATTCAAACAAAATGGAAAGTTGAGAACTTTGCTTATATATCGATTTTGTGAAAATAATTTCCAACTGATTTAAAATTTTTATTTTCAGAATTAGGATCTAGTTATTTTTATCAGTTTAGTTAGTTTTCTTGTTTCACTTTTAATTTTTTTTAAAAAAAATCATTTACCAATTCCACTATCAGATTTGCAATCATTTATTAGTAGAGTTCTGAATGGTAGCTTTTAGTGAGATTATAACATAGATGAGATTTACTTTCAAATTTTAGCATTTTTGGTGCTTTTGTTTTGGATTGATCAGTGAAAGATTGTGAAGGCATATGAGTAATATATTATAAAGTTAACAAAAGAAGATAGATGTAAAGTTTAAAAAAAATTATAAAGACTAAAACTAAAATATAGTATATTTTTAAAGAATAAAAATCATATTTATTTATATATATGTGAGTTTTATATGTTAATTTAACAACTTATATTAATCAAAATTTTATTATATAAGATTAGTAATGGCACAGTAATATTATTGAAATGTACTTTTGTTAGATACATCATCAGCTAATAAAATTTTTTTAATGATAAGGACTAAACTCAATATTTTTTTAGAAAAATTGGACATAAATAAATAAAAAAATTGTTATAAGAATCAAAATTAAAATGTGGTATATTTTCACGCAGTAAGAACATATTTAAGGCTAATTGAAATAAAGAGTTGAAGTGGCTGCAAAACAAAGACCAAGACGGGACCTTTATCTTGTCAGCTGTGTGCGGAGGCACAGGCTAGAGAGAGCATGGCGATGTTGGGTTCTACTCCGTGGGTGAAGGTTACCCTTCCCATTCTGCATCAATCTTCCCGAGCCTTCTTCTTCCGAAGGACCTTCTCAGTCACTGCGCTTTCAGTTCCCGAAGGAGCACCCGTTCGCGTTCGTTTCGCGCCTTCTCCCACTGGTAACCTCCACGTTGGTGGTGCCAGAACAGCCTTGTTCAATTACTTGTTTGCTAGGTTCGTTATTTTAAGTATTTTTAGATTCTGGGTCTTTTTTTTTTTTCGATTCTGGGTTTGGTTATCTTTTTTATTTTGATAATCCTCCCTCTTGGCTTATTGCAATTTCAGGTTCAAAGGTGGAAGTTTGTTTTAAGAATTCTTTTTTAATTTTTTAATTGTGGGTTTGGATCGTTTTATTTGGTTTTGATTTGATTCTTTCTCTCTTTTGTCTTTTTTTTTATAATGCAATTTCAGGTCCAAGGGTGGGAAATTTGTTTTGAGAATTGAGGATACTGACTTAGAGAGGTCTACCCGGGAATCTGAGGAAGCCATGCTTCGAGATCTTTCTTGGCTTGGTCTTGATTGGGATGAAGGTAAGTAATGTGCTGCTTTTCATTTGACCCCATTTCATGATTCAGTCTTTTACTCAACAGTTTCTGAGTCAACTTTGAATCTTCATTTTTTTCTTTGGTATTCATGATTAAGTTTAAGACTTTAAGTCTGTGAATTGTAATGTGGTGAATTTTCCAGGCCCTGGTGTTGGTGGGGATTATGGTCCATATAGGCAGTCTGAGAGGAATTCTTTGTACAAACAATATGCCGAGAAACTCCACGAATCCGGTCATGTTTATCGCTGCTTCTGTTCTAATGAGGTATTTGTCCACAAGCTCTATAACTTGCTTGATATGAAGCTCTGGAACATGTAATGTAACCTTTAGTGCCTTAAGATATGAAGTGGGAACTTGCCCATGTGCTTCAAAACGTCTGCTATGTGATAGCTTTCCCTTCATTGGGCATCATCTAACTTTGAAATTAGAAACAGGACCTCAACAGGATTTCTAATGATCACATAGGCTGTATTGTATTATTTTGTGTCTTTTTTTGAAATATATTTGATCTGTAGGAAAAGCTTCCTTAGCTTCAGGTTGGTTAGTTCTTCACTTGTACTTCTTCCTTTTTAAGTAACTTGATTGAAATTTGAAAGTACAGTAGGTTGTGATTGACTGACTTTGCTATTATGGATTCACTGCGTGTCATTCTTTTGCTGTATGAACTCATCATTTGTTTTGCATCCATGACTATGATTTTTGGTTCACTTTATTTGAAAATTGCTTTTCACAAAGGTTTCTTATTTTTGGGATATGTACCACTTAGAAAGAAGTCTGAGATTATTAGGCTGTGCCATTGAAGTTTGCTCATCTTTTACTCTACTATTTTTGAAGCGTGTATATCTTTGATCGAAATTGTCTCAAGGGTAATTCTTGATTCTTATTCATCTTAACAGGAACTAGAGAAAATGAAGGAGGTTGCTAAACTAAAGCAACTGCCTCCAGTATACACAGGTAAATGGGCCAGTGCAACAAATGAGGAAGTAGAAGAAGAGCTGGCAAAGGGAACTCCTTATACATACCGGTTTCGTGTGCCCAAAGGAAGTTTAAAAATTAATGACCTAATACGAGGCAAAGTGAGTTCTTTCCGCCCTTTTCCAGTTTTTTCATTATTTCTTTGTTTTTTTTATGGTATGATTGATGATTTCCTACCTTGGTGATACAATTAATGTGCTTCACATCTTTTAATTTATGTTACCTTCATATCCAGAAGTCAACTGATATCTTGGAAGTATTTTATTTCATCTCATAATCTGCTATCCATGATCCCTTTAGAAAACAGCAGATTAATATACTGGCATAGAAGTAGGATTTTTTTTACGCGTTTGAGATGTGCTAGTCATTAATAAAAAAATGGAAAATGTATAACATTTCTTTTAAAATAACATTGACTAGCTATTAACTTTCTTTGGTACTGTCTTGAAGGTATGTTGGAACTTGGATACACTTGGAGATTTTGTGATAATGAGGAGTAATGGTCAGCCTGTTTACAACTTTTGTGTAACGGTGGATGATGCTACCATGGCTATTTCCCATGTTATCAGGTAGTGATTATAATTTATTAGTCTATCGGTATGTGTCACTGAATATTTTTCACTAATTTATTCCACAAAATATTTGTAATTCAGAGCAGAGGAGCATTTACCAAACACTCTAAGGCAGGCATTAATATATAAGGTAAATTACAAACCATACAGTATATCTTCTTTTGTAGCATCAGTTTGTCCTTAATATTCAAAGTGAGTCTACCATAGTTTGTTCCTCAATTCAAGCCAACACCAAACTAAAATCCGAATTCAATTGAGAAAATATTGTGAGTGAAGTTGGTATATATCTGCCCTTTGAATTTGTCAGAACATGTCTAGATCGGCATGAATGGTATTATCCTATCAAATCTCAGTTGAATCATATGTTGTCAATTGTCCAAACCCATATTCTATATTTGAAATTCTTATTACATTGAAACATTCATTCTGTTATGGCACTTGATGCTAGAGAGAGAGAGAGGGAGGTGAAATTATTGAGGACTTTGGTCTGAGTTGAATTGCTTTTGTTACTAACTTACTATGCAATGAAGATGTGCATCAGCAAGAATAAAGATTTTTCTACTCTGTTTTTTGTTTTTTTGGGAATGGGGAGTTGACACAGGTAGTGTCTTGAAGAAAAAAATTTCTGTTGGAAGTGTGAAATCTAATGTTCTGGGGGTATGGGAGTGACAGAGCCAGAGGAAAAATTTGATGGAGGAGTTCAAAAAATTTGAATTGTTGGAAAGCAAATGGTTGTCTACGGTATGACAGACTGCATTTAGTGACTAGGTATACAAGAGAGGTTTTATATGAAAGGCATCTAACATTATTTAATGATACCAAAGGGGGCAAAACATGTTATGTATTAGAGGTAAATAAATCTTATGATGCCACAATGAAGGACAAAAGAATTATATGAATCTCAAATCAGAAAATAAAGTAACAAAAGAAGGTTGGAGAAAGTTCTAAAAGCTTGGTTGTATGAGATTGAATACTGGAAAAGTGACTTTGAGCAAGTTGTATTGATTTGTTGATTTTTCACAATGTATTTTCTCAGTATTCTGGCTTGTCAGTTTATATCGGCTAGTTGCATTTCTTGATTTATTGGTTTCATTGCTTTTACTTTATTTCTAAAATTTGTCATTTCATTAAAAGGGGGCTTTTTTCTTTGGGAGAGTTATGATTTAGGAAATCCAGATTGAGAAATTCCAACTTAGGAAAAATTAACCAATAGAGTGGTTGATTAGGTCAATATATGGTTAAACCATTGACCAAGCTTTTGCTTAAAATTTTCCTCATTTGAAACTTTGTTTGGATTTCCTAAATTGTAATTCTTGTTTTTATTTTCTTCCTTGTGTTATGCAATAATCTAGGAAACTGATTATGGTCTGTTCTGCATCTGTGCATTAATGTGTTTACAGGCACTAGGATTTCCCATGCCTTACTTTGCACATGTTTCCTTGATTTTAGCTCCTGATCGGAGTAAATTATCAAAACGACATGGCGCAACATCAGTGGGTCAGGTAAGGTTGATCCATCATTTCCATACTTTATCCGTCTTAAAGTTATGGTATGAGGTCTCACTTGACACTTTTTTCTTTTTAATTTTACTAGATAAGTTCTTATAGAGGTTATTGTCTTGCAAGGATAATTAGTTCCAAACTCTAATATCTGCTGTCTCACAGTTCAGGGAGATGGGATACCTACCTCAAGCAATGGTGAATTACCTAGCATTATTAGGTTGGGGTGATGGGACTGAAAATGAGTTTTTCACCCTTGATCAACTTGGTTAGTGATTTTTGTCTGAATTCCACTTGTGTAGTATGCTACTCAGATGGTTTGTTTTCTAAACAGGAAATTTGTTTGACCATTTTCTTACTTTAGAATGCTTGTCATGTGCCAAACAGTTGAAAAATTCACTATTGAACGTGTTAACAAAAGTGGAGCTATTTTTGATTCCACGAAGTTAAGGTAATTGTTACTTTTTACCTAATTATACAGAGAAATCCTGTGCGTTGTTTCCCATCTTAATCCTTTGTCTTGCATTTTGAGATGAAATGGGTCAAATTTCTTACAATTGCTAATTACTGACAATTTTTTGTTGAGTGTCAAATTCCTGTTTCTGTTTTTTCAATATAGGATATACGTTGCATTTTATTTGCATATGGTTGTTGTATGTATTGTTAATTAATTTATTCATATTGGAAAATTGGAATTCTACCATTGGTTGTTCTTATAAAGCTTTGTTGCTAAAAGTAAACAATATAATGACTGTTATTGGCCTTATAATTTTTCTTTATATTTCTTCTATTTAGGTGGATGAATGGTCAGCATTTAAGAGCACGTCCATCAGAGGAGCTGACCAACCTTATTGGAGAGCACTGGAAGACATCTGGCTTACTTTCAGTATCGGCAGGGCCTTTTATTGATGTGAGATCCAATTGCATGCATTCTTGTTTTAGTCTCCTTGTAGAAAGAATCGGTTTTATTTTCATTTTCTAAGGCATAATGATTTATTTAGTATGGTGTTGTCATGTCTTGTAACGGTGGACTTAAGCAGGTGATATTAATACATGGTTGACTAACAGGAATCAGTTCAGCTACTTAAGGATGGGATTGACTTGATAACTGACTCAGACAAGGCGCTTACTAACTTGCTTTCTTATCCTTTACATTCCACTTTACAGAGGTGATGTTCCTATTCTTTTAAGAGGAGATTCTTATTGTGTCATTGGCCTCATAAAATTAACAGTATTGTGATATACAAGTTTTTGTGAATTTAGCTTTGCCAGTCGCGAAGGTCGCAACTCTGCAGCTCATTGTTGTTGGGTCCAAATTGTATTTTATATATGTAGAATATGATGTGTAGATTCCTGATGGTATATGCATTATTATAATTACAACTTTCTACATGTTGCTGGCAGCCATGAAGCAGAATCTGTCTTGCAAGATAATCTTTCTGAATTTTCTGTCAGCCTCTTGGCTGCCTATGATAGTGGTGATCTGGTAGCTGCACTTGAAGAAGGCCAACCTGGCTGGCAAAAGTGGGTGAAAGGCTTCGGTAAATCACTTAAGCGCAAGGTGAGCTGAATTGGATAATCACAAACATCATTTGCATTCTGTTAAATAAATTATATTTTCAAATATCACCTATGTTGTCAATAACTTAAAATATGTTCATCTTCGTGTTCAAGGGAAAATTGCTTTTCATGCCCCTCCGACTTCTGCTGACTGGTAAACTCCATGGACCTGATATGGGGGCTAGTGTTGTATTGCTCTATAAAGCTGGAACTACCGGTATCGTAGCTCCTGAAGTTGGCTTCGTGACACTGGATGAAAGATTTAAAATGCTTGGGCAAATTAACTGGGAAACATTGTCCATGGATCATCCTGTCAAAGAGACGGCTACTTCTATGTCTAACTGAGAACTCAGTTTTAAGGTCTATCTAATAACACTAAGGTTTTACACTTCTGTTTGGAGCCGGCCTTTATTCATTTTTTTAACAAGAGAAGTCTCATTTGTAGTTTTCACCTAGGGATGTTGTCTAGTCATAATGAGTTTTTATTTTTATTTTTTTATTTTTTTAGAGATATGTTCAGGTTTCTGTTTCAACGTGATTAGATATATTTCCTATTATTTTGATTTAGAATCATGAATATTTACAAGTGAGGCACCTCCCAACTTTATTAGTAACGTTATGTAAAATATGTTTTGGCAGTTTTAGTTTGAATTTACTATTTTCTTTATTAATTACTTAAGTAAAATATGGACCTGAGAAACAAATAGGTAATGATAGTTTGATATAAACGCAAGGTCACATTATCATACGACCAAGTGAGGTGAGTGTTATAATAACCGTACTTCAACATGGTCTAGTGGCCAAGGGCTTTTGAGAATCGAGTGTTATTCTTATTTCCTCGTGGTCATAGGCTCACAGCAGCTTTGTATTTAAGTCTGAAAAAAAGTTGTCAATGCTATAAATAATTTAAAGCGAAAACTATGATCACCAAAAAAAAAAAAAAAAAAGAAGGAAAAATTGCAATACCCCCTTTTCTTATCGTTTCACAGCACTTCTTTTAAGATTTTCGTAAACACTAAACCCCCTTAAAGTTTAGATTTAATTGAAAACTAATGTTTTCCTTAAATTTAATGAAGGTTGATACTAATGCACGTGAATTCTGATTTTTTTTTTCTCGAGTTTTTGAACTCTCTTTAGAAACTGGGGATCCCAATGATAATGATGGAAAGCAGAAAGAAAGAAGAATTAGAACTTAAAACGCCCATTGATAATGTTGAAAAGTTGAAAGAAAGAAGAATTAGAACTTGAAACTGCCAAATCTTAAGCATGATAGGATGGATAACATGCTTTAGTACCATGCAAAAGGAAACAAGCTAGGACTTAATTCCAGCGTAGTGAAAATTTCGAAAGCGTAGTGAAAATTTCGAAACAAAAATTATAACTATAATAAACAGAATAAAAGATTATCAGGACAATGATGCAGGAAAGAATAATGCATGTTATTATAACAACTTTTGGTTTCGCAGTGGGTGGGCAAGCTGTGATGCTAGTCTAGATTGTTCAACAAGCTCTCTAATTTTTTTTCTCATACTTTTCACCCAAAGTCACATTACCTTAATGTAACATCCACTTTTTATAGCATGTTAGACTAGTTTAAGGTTACAAAGGTAGCATGACACTTGCTTGACATATCTGTTTATTTTTGTGACAAACTGAGTTAGTTTAAGTATTTTGCTGCAATCCAAAATGTGAAAAGTAGTTTAAAATAACTCAGATAGTAGCATAAATTGCTAAGTTGAGGGAAATAAATCTAGAGAATTTGTTTCTAGGTTACAAATAAGTGAAAAAGGATATAGTTAAAATTTGAAGATAATCAGAGTTAGTTTGATATTTTTAAGCTTATTGAGAGTGTATTTTAATGTCGGATTGACTAGTCGTAGATATGAAAAAATAGGAACTCTCTCTATTCGAATAAACCCTAGCAGAGATCTTCGTTCAAACACCTATCCTTTCAGCTTCTACGCAAGGTTTATTCAAATAAACCTTCGTTTATTCGGATAAACACAGGCCTCCTTTAAATTGACCTGCGCACCCAGCCGTTTTCATTCCCATATTCTCTATTACATCTCTTTCTCTCCTAACTCTCCTCCACCATCTCCCTGCCATCTTTCTCTCTTCCACACCTTCAAACTCTATGGCCTCCTCTTCCAACAAGCGTCCTCGCACGAAGACTGCTCCTTGCAATAACCCGCTTGACCTGCGAAGGCTCTCCTCTAACGAAGAGCAACGTGGCTGCTTCATTACACACTTCTAGGAGCGTAACCTCGTTCAACCCAAATATCTTGACATTCCTTTCTTTTAGCAGCACAGAGGCTTCGATTTTTTGTTTCTGTTGCAAAACCAGGGGGTCCTACAACTCTGTTCCCACCGGGCTACGCTCTACCCCTCTCTGGTGAAGATGTTCTTCTGCAATCTGGCAATTGATGGCCAGAACCTCCTCACCGAAGTCTACAATCAGGACATCATTATCACTCCGCAAGACTGGCAGACTCTGTTTGGGTTACAGTTTGAAGGTATAATAGTTGAAGATGGCAACAACCCCTTCCTTGAGGAGTTCAACAGGATTCGGACAATTGAGGACCTGCTGAAGCCTAGTCTAGCCTTGCCTGACAGAGGTCGCAAGGGTGGTATGCTGAAAAGCCAAGATAGGCTTCTGCATTACGCATTTGCTCACATTCTGGCTCCCCGCGGTGGGAACTACGCGTACCTCAGTGAAAATGACATCTTCATGCTCTAGATCTTGAAGAAAGGTCACAAGATAAACTGGCCTGTGTTTATCATGAAACATATGATGCGTGCCAAGGGTAAGGAAAAATCAGACTTGCCTTATGGGATCCTCATCACTTCCTTGCCCCGCAAGTATCCTCAAGTCTTGGAGACTAAGCGAGCCATTGCCTTATCCCATCATAACGTCTTCGGTTCCTTCACTCTACGCAAAATGAAGATGATCCAAACCAATGGAGGTTGGGTTTACCCGGATGAGGTTGCTGAGGATAAGTTTGACCTTGCTGACGCCCCTGCTGCACCTGTTGCCCTTACTGATGCACCTGCTGCTGCTCTTGTTCCAATTACCTTAGAGTAGATCATGGCCACCTTGCATGATAACTGAGCATACATGGAACATACCTTCTCTATTCTTTTTGATAGAATAGAAGGTGTTGAACGTGAGGTCGCTGCCTTACGTGCTGCATTACCTGCTCCTACACCAGCTTCTTCACCACCACCTCCGGATACTTTCTTTTAGCAGTTGTTTAGCTCTTAGAACTTTTTTTGCTTTAGTTGTTTTTGGCCTCTGTATTTGCATCACTTTTTGATTAATGAATATATAAATTTTTTAAGTATATTATCTTACATTTATCTGAGTATGTCTTATAGTTATTTCTATTTCCTATTCTTTACATCTAGATATTTGTTTATGGGACTTGCCCCTCCTTTTTGCTCATGACAAAAAGGGGAGAAATATTTATTTGAGTTTAATTGAAAAGACCTATATTTGAATTGAGAAAAGACAGGTAAACTTAAAACGAGGTTGGATTCAAAATGAAAGGGGGAGCTGCGCACATATCTGATGTACATTACCTTTTATATTTAAAGAGGAGAGTAAGCTTTTATACCTCTGTGAATTCTAATTATATGTACTAATTCTTTTCTCATTGATAGTTTGTCATCATCAAAAAAGGAGAGAATGTACTTGGACATATGCCTTTGGAGATTTGTTTTGATGATAACAAACGTGAAGACTAAAATGAAGATGATAGAAAGACCAAGTCCAAGATCGTATAAGAAGAGCTTTAGGACTTAGGATCTTTGTGTACGGAGCTTACTCTAATATCTCTCTGTTTTGAAAGAAAAATAAAAATTGGTTTTAAAAAGAAACTCAAGTGTTTTTGAAATAAGTTATTCAAATCAGTTTCTATTGTTTTATTCGAATAAAGTTTATTCTATTCAAATAAACCTTTCCACGAGCCTCTGTTTTTAAACAGCCTTATTCGAATAATGATCCTGCTATTCGAATAAAGTCCTTCAGTTTTTTCTATTTCCTAAACTGCTATTCGAATAAAGTTATTCAAATAATAACTTTTAATTTTGCTGAGAGCTTCTGTTTTCGTAAAAGGCTATTCGAATAAACCATTGTTTATTCGAATAATAGGACCTCCAGAAAGGCTTCTCTCAAATGATTTAACACAACAACTATTTGGATAATCCAAGTTTTTTTTGAACTATTTGTTGAAGAGTTATTCGAATAAACTTAAGGTTATTCGAACAACCCATATCAACTGGCTTTTAACGAAGATGTCATAAACAGTGTTATTCGAATAAAGGTTTAAACTATTCGAATAAACACGGTTATTACGAACACTGATATGGAAATAAGGTTTTGAAATATTGAATATTAATTACCCCCAACAGTTATTTCTTTGTATTTTCTCTATAAATAGAAGCCTTGGGTTCTCTTTAAAATGGCCTGACACTCTGAATTATTTTCTACTTGCTCTATGTTGTGAAATTATTTTCTGCGCTCTATTTTTGATTAAAACTTTGAGATATTTCTGTGAGAGCTCCATTAGCACTTCAATTTGTTAATTTACTCTGAGTGAGAGTTTCTCTTAATCTATTTCTCTGATATATTGTATTGAGGGTGAGGTATCCTTCTAAGGTTTGTGTAAGGGTGAGGTATCCCTGCAGGCTGAGGCTTTAGCACAAGGGTAGAGTTTTCCTGTGTGTCAAAAGTGCTTTATTGTGTAACGGTTGCAAGCACCTATTGAAGCTTGTATACATAGTAAAAATCTCGGACATTGTTTCGAGGACTGGATGTAGACCATAAGTGGGTTAGTGGTCGAACCAAGATAAATATTATGCCTACTTCTCTCTTCTTAATCTCTTTACTTTACGCAATTTTATTTTATTACACATTTATTTTCTGTTGTTCTTAAAATTTCCTTTCTTCATCTCGTTTCTTCTGTGCATTTATTTAATAAGTTTCAATATTTGTATTTTAATTAAAAGAGGTTTTGCGAAAAAAAAATGTACTCAATTCACCCCCCTCTTGAGTATTGGAAGCCACTTGGTAACAAGTGGTATCAAAACTAGACTCTTGTATAAAGAGCTTAGCAGCTTCAAGAGAACATAGCTTCTTCAAATGATTTTTTAGAAGGATTTTTCATAAACCGACTACCCTTTTTCAATGGGGATGGTTATGCATATTGGAAGGAAATAATAAAAATCTTCATCGAAGCTATTGATTTAGATGTGTGGGATGCTGTCGAAAACGGCGCTTTTATACCTATGCATGAGGTCGATGGCGTAAGGACCGAAACACTAAGAAATAAATGGTCTGATGAGGACAAAAGAAAATTCCAACATAATTTAAAAGCAAAAAATATTATTATTACTGCTTTGCGATATGATGAGTTTTTTAGAATTTCAAATTACAAAACTGCTAAAGAAATGTGAGACACTTTACAAGTTACCCATGAGGATACTAGTGAAGTAAAGAGGTCGAGAATCAATTCTCTAACTCGTGAATATGAATTATTTAGAATGAACTAATGAGAAAGCATTCAAGAAATGCAAACGAGGTTCACCCACATAGTTAATCATCTTGCATCTTTAGGAAAAAAAATTTCTAACGAAGATTTGATTAACAAAGTATTGAGATGTCTTAACAGGATTTGGCAACCCAAAGTAACAGCCATATCAGAATCGAGGGACTTGTCAATAATGTCCCTGGCTACCTTCTTTGGAAAGCTTCATGAGCACGAACTAGAACTGAGCAGATTAAGTCAAAGCGAAGAAAACAATAAAAAGAAAAAGAGGATAACGCTCAAAGCCACTTCCTCAACAATCGACAATGATGATGAAGAAGATGAAGAAGGCTCAGAAAACATCGAGGTAAACGAAGAAAATCTTAGTTTGTTTGTTAAAAAATTTGGTAAATTTCTCAGGAAAAAGGGAACACAAAGAAGACCTCCCTTCCCTCCGAAGAAGACTTATTACAAAGGCGAAGGAGCTTTATCAACTCTAACTTGCTATGAATGTGGCAAACCTGGTCACATGAAAATGGAATGCCCAGTTTACCAAAAGAAGAAAAAGAGATTTGAAAAGAAGCCCTTCAAGGAAAGAAAAGGAAGAAAAACCTATATAGCATGGGATGAAAACGACATGGATTCAATTGATAGCTCAGATAGCGAAGAAGCTCAACTATGTCTCATGGCCAAAGGAGAAGAAGAAGAAAACGAAAATGAGGTAAGTTCTAATACTACTTTACTGCCTTCTTATGACGAGTTACAAGATGCCTTTGAAGAATTGCATGACGAATCTTTAAAACTCACAAAACAAATTTCTTCTTCTTAGAAAAAAATCTCTTCTCTAGAAAATCAAATTCTTATTTTAAATAAAGAGATTGAAGAATTAAAAATTGAAAATGAAACTTTGGGAATTATCGATGCATGCTCATCTTATTCCTCACATGCTTTTACTTCTTCGTCTTGTTCTTCATGTCATTTGCTTGAAAAAGAAATTAAAGATTTAAAGAATACTCTTGCTAAATTCACTCTCGGAAGAGATAATTTAAATATCATATTAGGAAAACAAAGGGTTGTTTTTGAAAAAGCTGGAATTGGTTATAACCCGAAAAATCAGCATAAATCTTATAAAAGGTGCTTTATTGTGTAACGGTTGCAAGCACCTATTGAAGCTTGTATACATAGTGAAAATCTTGGACATTGGTTCGAGGACTAGACGTAGACCACAAGTGGGTTAGTGGTCGAACCAGGATAAATATTGTGTCTGCTTCTCTCTTCTTAATCTCTTTACTTTACGTAATTTTATTTTATTGCACATTTATTTTCTGTTGTTCTTAAAATTTCCTTTCTTCATCTCGTTTCTCCTGTGCATTTATTTAATAAGTTTCAATATTTGTATTTTAATTAAAAGAGGTTTTGCGAAAAAAATTTGTACTTAATTCACCCCCTTCTTGAGTACTGGAAGCCACTTGGTAACACCTTAAGTATCCCATGTATCAGCTCCCTTTTGTTGACTTCTCTTGTGATATTTTGTTTCATTTTCTTCACTTCCAACTTGCCCTCTCTCACGGTTCACTCTAGCAACAGCAATAGCAGCAAAGCAAGAGGAGGAAGAGACGAAGAAGAGGAAATCAAAAAGGAAGGACAAAGCTTGATCATCACCATCCAACCACTTAAGGTAGGGGAGTTTCTACTCATCTTATTCCTTCTTGATTCATTTTGTGTGAAGTTAAGTTACATAAGTAGAAATAAATAGATTTGGTAAGCAAATCTGTGTTCTTGGCTTGATTCTTGGTTCTAATAGTTGAGTTCGAGTGTTTTAAGCTTATTAGATGTATGGTTGCTTGTTTTAGCTTGGTAGATATCCATAAGTTTTTTTAAAAGAGTAAGTTAGTAAATAGGTATTTTCCTGCTTGAGTTTAGCTTAAATCCATAAATTGATGAGTTGAATTTAGTGTTTGAGGAATATCACATGATAAGGGACCATGTTTGATGCTGAAAACCCTTTAAGATTTGAGGTTGAAAGGTTAAAAGTGGGTTTGTTCCCAATGGAACAGTATCCATTTTTTGTAGAATTCTGCAGAACTTGATCTGGTGCTTTGGCGCCTAGGTGCCAGCATTGGGCGCCTAGGCACCCACTGCCCAAAAACCCAACAGTTGGCTTCTACGCGATGAATGCCTAGGCGCTAGCAAGCCAACGCCTAAGCGACTCTCAGCCAGAGAGTTTTGGTAGGCATTCTGCCTAGCCAGTACATGAGCGCTCGAAGTAGAGGAAAAGAGAGCAGAGGCTCTGCCTCACTAGTGCCTAGGCGCTAGGTAGTTGGCGCTTAGGCGCCCAGTCCAGAATTTCACAAGATTTTTATCTTGTTGGAATGGAGGTTCCTACCTACTGGGATCTTTCATATATGCTTCCTAGAGTGTGTTGAGACACTAATAGAGGTGTTTCACAAACAGAATAACCACCTAGCATATATGTACATGTTAGAACTTTTAAACATTTCAAGAGTTAGGAATTGCATAAAAAAGACGTCTTGGACCTTAAACACATTAGTGTGACTTAAAATACCACTAGTGGTGTGATTGTAAGGTAAGCTAGATACAAGTTTGATAAGAAAGTTATACTTATCATAGAGGCATAACTTACTCTCTTGTAGTTAACATTGAGTTAAATATGTAAATTTTTAGAGAAATACTCTATTATCTCATTAAGTTGGGTTGAAATGAAGTGTTAGCAAAGAGTGGTTTCTTTACTTATTAAAGTTGAATTATAGCACAATTATCATAACTAAGGGAGTAAGTTAAACCCCTTGACCTTGCAAAGGAGTGAGTAAAATCCCTTGTCAAGGATGAAGTTGTAAAGGTAAAGTTATGAGTAAAGCACTTTACCAGAGTCAGTAGTGTAGAGGGAGAAGCTCTCTACATAGGGCAAGTAAGTTAGATCAACTCTTGCCAAAGTTAGGAGATGAGTGAAGTAAACACTCTACCTAAGACAAAGTAATAAGTTAAGCTCTTTGTCAAGTAACATGAAGAGTGAGATAAGCCCTTATGTAATTGTAGTAAAGTGAGACAAGCTTACTACCAAGAGCATTAGGATGAGTTAAGTCCTAAGTTAGGCAAAGAGGCGAGTTAAGCAATTTGCCAAATATAGTTGATGTTATACAGTTGTATGGATGATTGTGTAATTTTGAGACAATTTAGATATGTATGCAGTTTACATAATATAATGTCATGAAATATATGTATATTACTAAGAATTTTCATGTTTTCACCCTATTCTGTGTTTCTATGGTAAAAGCATGTCAAGACCCTTCCAAAGGGGGAAAAAAAAAAGAGCAACAGGATTAGATAATTTTAGTTTATGTTTTATGAACAACTCTTGTATATTTTACTTTGAGTTGTAAAATGTTGTATATATAACACTTTGCCCTTTGAGGCTTTTGATATATATGTATGACCTTCTTTTATCGTTGCTCTCCATATTCATTTGTTTGAATGATATGGGATTAGAATGTTAGTAAGAACAGTAGTAGCATGACTAATGCTTTATATCTTTATATACGTAAGATATATCGAGATATCTGTGTTAGGATGTTACATTATGGTATCAGTGTCTGGTTCTTCATGTTGAGTTGGGGTATAAACTGACTATGCGTAGGCATGTTAGTAGTTTTGTTGTGTGCTGTGCATTTCTTGTCTCTTTTGTGATATGTTTGCATAACTTGCCTTTTGTTTGAATATTATTAGCTACTATTGTTCTATTACATGGTATTAAGACTGATTAACTCAATATTTAATATTTTGTGTGTACAGAAAACTATGAATTCTCCAAGGCATACTAGAGGAAATGAGAATTCTTCTGGTGAGTGTCCTAATATGGCTGAGGTAGTTATGACAATAGCTAAAGCTATGCAAGAGTAGACAATTGTTACCAATAGGAAGTTAGAGAGGTTGGAGGCCGATCGATCTCAACAGCCAGTACCACCACCAGCACCACATCCAGTGCATAAGGTACATGTTTGAAGGAACCAAAATTTTCAAGATCTTGAGGATTTTAGAAGGTTGAACCCTCCATCGTTTAGAGGCGAGTATGACTTGGTGAAAGCCGAGGAGTGGTTGACTGATATGGAGAATATTTTTGAGGCCATGCTATGTTCAGATGAACAAAGAGTTTCTTTTGCTTCCTTTATGTTCAAAAGGCAAGTAGAGCATTGGTGGAGGAGTGTCAGAAGGTTGTTGGAGGCTGCAGCGACACAAATCACTTGAGAAGTGTTCAGAAGCACTTTCTTGGAGAAATACTACCCAAAGGCAGTACAAGAGGATAAAGAAGTAGAATTCCTGAAGCTCGAGCAAGGGAGTATGACCTTGGGTCAATATGAGGTGAAGTTTGACCAGTTATAAAAGTTTTCATATCAGTACAGGCTCAACCCAAATAAAAGCTAGAAGTGCATCGAGTTCGAATCCAAATTGAGAGATGACATTAAGAGGATGATACGACCAATGAAGATCAGAGAATTTCCTTCACTAGTGAACAAGTGCAGAATAGTGGAATCAAGTTGTCTCCAACTCCAACCAGAATAGAGGACACAAAACTTCTAGAAGATGAAGAGGTTTGATGAAAAGAAGAATATTCCTAAATCGGGTTACCCACAAGACAAGGGTAAGTAGGTTCAAGGAGGAGCAGCGGGGCTTAAATGTCCCAAGTGTAGGAGACAACATAGGGACATGCCTTGCTTAGCGGGGAAGTCAATTTGCTATGCTTGTGGCCAGTTGGGGCATATGTCTAGGGATTGTCCACAGAAGCAAAAAGCTGGGTCCACCCCTAAACCGCAAGCAACAGGAAGAGTTTACACTCTGAGCGGTAAAGAGGTGACCCAATCTCCAGATCTGATCCAAGGTAAATGCATAATCGATAATCACTTTTTAACTATTTTATATGATTCAGAAGCGTCCCACTCTTTTGTTTTTGATGATTGTGTAAAAATGCTAGGTTTACCTATGACAAACCTTCTTTTTAACTTATCTGTTTCCACTCCCACTAGTAAATCAGTTACAACTTCTAAAATTTGTTTAGATTGTTGTATAAAGTTAGAAGATAGGATATTCTTTGTAAATCTTATCTCTTTACCCCTAGTAGATATTGATGTCATTCTCGACATGGATTAGTTGTCCTCTAACCATGTAGTTTTTAACTGTACAAATAAAACCCTCGTGTTTATGTCAGACATATCTACTAAAGTTATTCCTTCCGAGTCGGTGTATCTCAATGCAAACTAAGTAAATCACTATTTACAGGGGTAGCTGAATGGTATGTTCTTCTTTTCTACCTTAGTGCAAAGGTTAAGCAGAGTTTAGGTGATATACTAGTAGTGAGGGAGTACCCAGTATTCTCGAGTGATATAGTTGAGTTGCCACCCACGAGAGAAATAGAGTTTGCTATAGATTTAGTACCGGGGACGAGACCTATTTCTATAGCACCCTATAGGATGACACCTCTAGAACTAGCAGAGCTTAAAAAGCAAATAAAGGAATTGTTAGATAAACAATTCATAAGACCGAGTGTTTCTCCTTGGGGAGCACCTGTGTTGCTAGTAAAGAAGAAGGATGGTACCAAGAGACTTTGCATTGACTATAGGCAATTGAACAAGTTAACCATCAAGAATAAGTATCTGTTGCCTAGGATAGATGATTTGATGGATCAATTGAGGGGAGCATCAGTGTTCTCAAAGATTGATCTAAGATCGGGATATCACTAGATAAGAGTTAGGGATGAGGATATTCCTAAAATCGCTTTTAAGACTAGGTATGTATAACATCCTAATACTAGTAGCCCAAATTATCCAACGTGTACAAGGATATCCAGCATTGGCTCTGCTACTTTTAACTAAAAACATTAAACTAAACCTATAACATTCATATAAATAAATTATTATGGAGAGCCACGATGATCAACAATCATGTATCAACATCACAACCTTAAAAGGGCATATTGTTATACATAACTTTCATCAAACTAAACAAATATAAACTATACAAGCTTAGCCTAATATAGCATTTATACTATGCATCCTCAACCATCTTCCTCTTTCCTTTTAATATGCTTCCACCTGGATTTACATGGAAACATAACTAGAGTGAGAAATCACAATTTCTCAATATAAGCGATAAACACAATTTTCATACATTATTCAATCCTCATATTTAGTTTCATAAACCTCTCATGTGCTTAATTGATTAGTTTTAGCCACCATTTATAAGTTTGGGTTCAAATTGGGCTTAGTGATATTTTTCAGCATTTTGGCAAATTTACACTGTTTTTGTATTTCAAGCATAACTTGATTTTTAGATATATTAAAATTATGAACTTCACCTTGTAGGAAAGCTAAGAGAGAACTCTACAACTTTTACGAGACCTCAAGAGTTGAATCACAAGTTTGGATAATTTAAATTGGAGTTGAAACAAGAACTAGAGTGTTGATCCTGACAGCTTGACTTCTACATATTTAACAGCCCATTTCTTGAGCTACAGGAGTTTAAATGACACCAAACTAATCCCAAATGAAAGTTAAGACCCAAATATACAACTTTCATGAGAACACAAGAGCTAAATCAGATTTCTAGTGGGTCAGATTGGGTTTGGAAGTCAGAACACGGGTGTTGTGCTGGAACCTGAACAATGAGCAAAAATTGGGCCATAAATTAGGTTGTAAGAGTTGGGTTAGATTGAAACTGGTGGCATTGAAAAGTTAAGACAAAATCCTTCAACTGTCATGAAGATAACTTTTCAAGATAATGACGTCTTAACAGAGTTATAATCATGTGAAGACAGCTGAATTGGTTGGTGTAAGTGGGGAGATAAGCATGACAATAATTTTCTACTCATCCACTCATCCATCTATCATCCACCCACTCATTAAACAACTTTATTGTCATTTTTCACTCATCCACCCATCATAACTCATTAAATTGTCATCATTTTCCACTCATCCACCCATCATTCACCCACTCATCCAACTACTCATTAAACAACTATTGTCATTTTCTACTCATCTACCCACTCATCCAACCACTCATTAAACAAGTTTATTGTCATTTTGTACTTTTCATGCTCTATAAAAAGCTACATTAGTTGCTTATTAGAGGCATCTTGGTGGAGAGATTAGGATCATGATCTTGTATTGTTTGTTTCCTTTGTTGTAGTTTTCTTTTGTTCTAAACAAAAGTTATGTTTATTTTCTTCTTCTTCTCTCTTTCTTTCTTCTTGTTCATAAGTAACTAATTTTTATTTTGCTTGGGTGAAAGGGTGAAGTTCTTAGTAATGAAATAAGGTTAGATTAATCTTTTTCTTGTGCTTGAATGATATATTATCAAGTGATCATTATATGTGTTGTATTTTGTTTCTAATCAGTTTAGAAACCCTCATTGTAAAGTTGAGATCTTGATTTGCTGTAGACAAGAGGTTGACACAATGAATGCTTGAATCCATTTACAAGTGTTGGTGTTGGCAAATAATTAAAGGAACCACAATATAACTACATATATAATCTTAAATGAGCTTTGAATGTTGTATTTTTCAATTGGAACCTCTGTTATGCGTGGATTTCAATTGAGTTATAAAAAGAAATAATCTTGTCCTTAATTTATTACTAAGAGTGGATCTCTTATCCCAAGTAACTCCTTTTTCATTTGTGAATAACTTCTATCACCTTTTTTGTTGTGACAAATCTTTTCCTTACCTCAAAGAATTTTTCTTCATCAATTCCCTGTGAATCAACCTCAGACTCCCGAGAATTTATTACTTGAGACAACCTGCACTTGGGTTTGCAACACATCAATTCGCATTAAGTTTTTGGCGCCGTTGTCAGGGACTTGATTTGAAGAACAAATTTATTGAGGTTTTCTTTCTTTAAGTAAACTTCACCATCTAGTATATTCTTTCCTTACTTATTTAATTTTTTAACTTACTAACTTACTTACTTTCTAACTTACTAACTTTCTAACTTACTAACTATGATATTTAATGTCTGGTTCTACCATCTACTTGTTAATATTTGATGGTTGGTTTATACTGCCTACTTGTACATCTTTTTTTTTCTATTTTAAGTCATTTATTTATGCTTAATTGGTATCGCAATTCAAATTCTGTTCGTTTGGTTAAAACTAATCCTAGTACTTTATATATTGATCTGTTTGAATCACAATTACACATATTAGACACAATGACTGAAAATGAAAGTGTACATGATGAACATGAAAATCAACCATTGTGAACCATACGTGAATATTTGCAACCACCTCGAAATTCTAGTCCATCATGTTTTATCTTTCCACTTAATGCTAATAATTTTAGATTTAAGCCGGGTATGATTTCATTACTTCATAATTTCCATGGTTTAGAATCTAAAAGCCCATATTTACATCTAAAAGAATTTGAGGAAATATATATCACTTTCAATGATCAAAATTGCACTGAAGATATATTATCAAGCATAAATTGTTTCTTTTTTCTTTGAAAGATAAAGCAAAAACTTGGCTTAATGCTTTGAAACCAAGATCAATTGGCACATGGCAAGAAATGAAAAGTGAGTTCTTAAAGAAATTTTTTCCAGCACATAAAACTAATGCTCTGGAAATACAAATTCAAAATTTTTCTCAAAATTCAAATGAAGCATATTTTTAATGTTGAGAACGTTTTAAAGATTTGTTAAATTCTTGCACACATCATGATTTTGAAAAATGGCACACTATAAGCTTCTTTTGTGAAAGGTTAACACTTGAAACTAAATAATTTGTGGAGACAATATGCAATGACGAGTTTCTTGATAAAGAACCTGAAGAAGCTTTAGGATATTTAGACCATTTGGCTGAGAATTCTCAATCTTGGCATGGTACTAATTCTTTTGAAAATTCAATTAGATCTAACTTGCAAGTAATGGAAAATATCACCTTAGTTAAGAAAAATATCTAAATGCTAAGTTTTCCAATTTGGTTAGAAAGGTTGAAGCCATGGAATTAGGAAAAGTGAAAGAAATCAAATCTATGCAAAATGAAGAAATTTGTGGCATTTGTGATGAATTAGGATACTCAACAAATGAATGTCCAAAAATTCTTATTTTTAAAGAAGTTGTGCATGAGCAAGTAAATACAATGAACAATTTTTAAAAGTCATTTGCCTTTTCTTTTTCAGATTCATACAATCCGGGATGGAGAAATCACCCAAACTTCAGCTGAAGGAATAATAATCATGCACAATTTATGCAACTGCCGCCTCCTTAGGAATAATAGGACTCTCAAATTTTTGAAGGTTCCCTCTTATGCCAAATTTTTGAAGGACTTATGCACTGTTAAAAAGAAACTAAATATGAAAAAGAAAACCTTTTTGGCTGAACAGGTAAGCTCCATTCTTCAGAACAATAATGCCTTGAAATATAAATACCCTGGTTGTCCTACAGTTTCATACATTATTGGAGAACATAAAATTGAATAAGCTTTACTTAATCTTGGTGCTAGTATTAATTTGTTTTCATATTCAGTTTATCAGCAACTCAACCTGGGTAAGTTAAAACCAACTTCTGTAACTCTTCTACTCGCCGATAGATCAATTAAAATTCCAAAAGGAATAGTGGAAGATGTTTTGGTATAAGTGGATAAATTCATATATTATGTGGATAAATTCATATATTATGTGGATTTTACTATCTTAGAAATTGAACTTATGGTTAATAGTTTCAAGTCAATTCCTGTTATTTTAGGTCACTCATTTTTAGCAACATCTAATGCTTTGATAAATTGCAGAAATGGAGTGGTAAAACTTATATTTGGAAATGACACTGGAGCTTAATGTTTTCAATATGTGCTAGCAACCACAGGAAGTCTATGACGAAAGGAGGAAGTTAACGGGATGGAGGCCATTTTAGATAATCATCTTCAAATCAGGAGTTCTTATGATCCATTACAAATTTATTTAATCAATTCATTTGATTCAGGTATGCAATTAGATGATGATATTTTTGAAATATGCTCTTTGCTTGATTGTACACAGGTAATGGAATACAAAGGATGGAAGTCGAGATTCGAAGAGCTAAAACCCATGAATGATAATACCCATAAAGAAGTATCGACACTGGAACTAAAGTCATTACCTGTTGGGTTGAAGTACACATTTTTGGGAGAAGAACAAAGCCTTCAAGTGGTAATTTCCTCGACCTTTACTAGAGAACAAGAATGTATGTTAATAGAAATACTTAAAAGACATAAAAGTGTAATTGGATGGACATTAAAAGACATAAAATGCATTAATCCATTAATTTGTACACATAGAATACATTTAGAGGATAATGCTAAAACATCTCAACAACCTCAAAAAAGATTAAATCCACACATGAAAAATGTAGTTAGAGCTGAAGTTCTCAAATTACTTGATGTTAGAATTATCTACCATATCTCTGATAGCCAATGGGTAAGCCTTACACAAGTTGTACCTAAGAAATTTGGAATAACAATGGTTGAAAATGAAACAGGTGAATTAATACCTATGCGAGTCTCATCTAATTGGCATATGTGTATTGATTTTAAAAAATTAAATGCTGCCACTAGAAAATATCATTTTCCCTTGTCATTTCTTGATCAAATTCTGTAAATGGTAGAAAGACATTCATACTACTATTTTCTTAATGGTTATTCAGGCTATAATCAAATATTAATTGCATTAGAGGATTAAGAAAATACCACTTTTACATGCCCCTTTGGCACTTTTCCATACAAAAGAATGTCTTTTGGTCTTTGTAATGATCTGACAACTTTCCAAAGATGCATGCTAAGTATTTTTAGTGACATGATTGAGCATTATTTATAGGTTTTCATGGATGAGCTGACAATTTTTAGAAATTTATTTGAAATTTGTCTTGATAATTTGAAAAAAGTTCTTAAAAGATGTGAAGAAAAATGATTTGTGTTAAACAAGGAAAAATGTCATTACATGGTTTCCTCAGGAATAGTATTAGGTCATGTGATATCTTCTAAGGGAATTGAAGTTGATAAGACCAAAGTTGAATTAATTGCCCATTTGCCTTCCCCAAAAATAGTTAGGGAGGTTCATTCATTTTTAGGACATGCAGGATTTTGTAGAAGATTCATTAAGGACTTTAGTGTCATATCTAGACCATTATATAATCTTCTAATAAAAGATGCACCATTTGATTGGACTCAAGAATGTTAGAAATCTTTTAAAAAATTAATCGGTCTTCTGATATCTGCTTTTATCATGCAAATCCTTGACTGGTCTTTGCCTTTTGAGTTAATATGTGATGTTAGTGATTTTACTGTCAGCGTTGTTTTAGGCCAAAGAAAGGAAGGTAAGCCTCATGTAATTTATTACATAAGTCGAACTTTGAATAGTACACAAATGAATTATACCACTACTGAAAAAGAATTACTTGTTGTAATTTTTGCATTGGACAAATTTTGAGCTTATTCAATTAGTTCTTTTACTGTTATTTTCACCGATCATGCTGCTGTTAAATATTAAATGTCTAACCAGGATGTCAAACCTAGATTAATATGGTGGATCTTGTTGTTTCAAGAATTCAACATCATAATAAAAGATAAGAAATAAGCCAAAAATGTTGTTGCAGATCATTTGTCTAGATTTACGAAAGGCTCACCTTTTGATATCACACCTATCAATAATTCTTTTCTTGATGATTTTTTATTTTCTGTCAATTCCATGCCTTAGTTTGCTACCATAGTTAATTTTCTTGTAACAGGAAAGATGCCGCCTCAATGGGCACACCAAGATAGAAATAAATTTTTGACTGAGGTGAAAATTTTTTATTGGTATGACCCATATTTGTTCAAGTATTGTCCTGATCAAATCATTCGAAGATGTGTACCCGACAGTAAGATAGGTAGTGTCATGATATGATGTATAATGGAGTGATTAAGTTTAGAGATAAACTTTGCATTCCAAGAGGTTCTGCAATCAAAGAAAAGATCTTTGAGGAGGCTCATAGGAGTCAATACACCATCCATCTCAAAGCCACTAAGATGCACTAAGATTTAAGAAAGATGTTTTGTTGGTCAGGAATGAAGAAAGAACTAGCAGAGTTTGTGTCTAGGTGCTTGGTGTGCTAGAAAGTTAAGATAAAGCACCAAAAACCATCCGGACCTCTCAAATCTTTAGAAATCCCTGTATAGAAGTGAGATAACACCACAATAGATTTTGTGACGGGTTTGCCTAGAACTTAGCTAGGACATGATGCAATTTGGGTCATAGTGGATAGACTAACAAAGTCTACCCACTTTTTACTAATTAGAGCTAACTACTTTTCAGATAAACTAGCCCAGTTGTATTTACAAGAGATAGTTAGGTTGCATAGAATTTCCCACAGTATAGTTTCAGACAGAGATCCTATATTCACATCTAGATTTTGGGGAGCCTTGCAAAATGCGTTCGAGACTAGGCTAAGTCTTAGCACCGTATACCACCCACAAACAGATGGGCAATCAGAGAGAACTATCCAGACACTAAAGGATATGCTTAGAGCATGCGTACTAGATCAACGTGGTAGTTAGGATAGACTCTTGCCTTTAGTAGAATTTACCTATAACAACAGTTATCATACCAACATAGGAATGACACCGTATGAGGCACTTTATGGTAGGAAGTGTAGGTCTCCATTATGTTGGTATGAGGTTGGAGAGAAAACTATTTTAGGACCTGAATTAATACAACAAACTTCAGAGCAAATTAGAATAATCAGGGATAGGATGACTATAGATCAAAGTAGGCAAAAGAGCTATGCTAATAAAAGGAGAAGACCTCTAGAGTTCGAAAAGGGTGAACATATTTTCTTGAGAGTCACTCTTATAACTGGAATTGGTAGAGCATTGAGAACAAGGAAGTTAAACGCTCGTTTCATTGGTCCCTAACAAATTCTAAAAAGAGTCAGACTTGTACCCTACCAGATAGTCATTCCTCATAGTCTGTCAAACATTTATGATGTTTTCTATGTATCTCAACTTTCAAAATACAATTCGGATCCTTTTCATATCATAAGGAATGAATCTATACAGTTAAGAGATGATTTGTCTTATGTAGTACAACTGGTGAGGATTGTAGACAAAGGGATAAAAGAGCTCAGAGGTAAGAAGATTCCTCTGGTGAAGATGATATGGGGTGAAACAGGCATAGAAGAGGCTACATGGGAACTAGAGTCTCTCATGCATCAATATTATCAGGAGTTGTTTATATGAGGTAAGCAATTTTAGGGAGAAAATTTTAAAAAGAAGAGGAGAAATGTAACATCTTCTTTTTAACATGTTATACTAGTTTATGGTTACAAAGGTAGAATAACACTTGCTTGACATGTCTGTATATTTTTGTAACAAACTGAGTTAGTTTAGGCACTTTGTTGCAACCTAAAATGTGAAAAATAGCTTCAAATGATTCAGATAGTAGCATAAATTGCTAAGTTGAGGGAAATAAATCTAGAAAATTTGTTTCTAGGCCACAAATAGGTAGAAGAGGATGTAGTTAAAATTTAAGGATAATCAGAGTTAGTTTGGTAATTTTAAGCACACTGATAGTGTGTTTTAATGTCAAATTGACTAGTTACAGGTATAGAAAAATAGGAAAATGATAAAACTAGGATTTAGATGAATCCACGGATTTAATTTAGTACCTATGGAAGTTAGGAAACTTAATTTAGAAAAATTTAAGTATTCTTAACAAATATAAAGTTTCAGCAACATTTTCTTAAGGCCTTAAGTATCCCACATATTAGCTCCATTTTGTTGACTTCTCTTGTGATATTTTGCTTCACTTTCCTCACTTTTAACTCACTCTCTTTCATGGTTCACTCCAACAATAGCAGCAGCAAAGCAAGAGGAGGAAGAGAGGAAGAAGAGGAAATCAAAAGGGAAGGACAAAGCTTGATCATTACCATCCAACCACTTGAGGTAGGGGAGTTTCTACTTATCTTATTCCATCTTGATTCATTTTGTGTGAAGTTAGGTTACATGAGTAGAAAGAAATGAGTTTGGTAAGCAAATCTGTGTTCTTGGCTTGATTCTTGGTTCCAAGAGTTGGGTTTGAGTGTTTTCAGCTTATTAGATGTATGGTTGCATGTTTTAGCTTGGTAGATATCCATAAGTTTTTTTTTAAGAGTATGTTAGTAAATGGGTATTTTCTTGCTTGAGTTGAGCTTAAATCTATAAATTGATGAGTTTAGTGTTTGAGGAGTATCACATGTTAAGGGACCATGTTTGATATTGAAAACCCTCTAAGAATTAAGTTTGAAAGGTTAAAAGTGGATTTGTTCCCAATGAAACAGTACCCAATTTATGCAGAATCTTGCAGAACTTGATTTGGTGCTCTGGTGCCTAGGTGCCAGTGTTGGGCACCTAGGCACCCACTGCCCATAAACCCAATAGTTAGCTTCTACGCGATGAACGCCTAGGCGACAGCAAGCCAACGCCTGTGCGCTCATCGACCAGAGAGTTTTGGCTGGCATTCTACCTAGCCAGTGCCTGAGCGCTCATCGTGAATGCTTGAGCACTCAAAGAGAGGAAAATAGAGCAAAGGCTCTACCTTACCAGCGCCTAAGCATTGGGTAGCTGGCACCTAGGCGCCCAGTCTAAAATTTCATAAGATTTTTATCTTGTTGAAATGGAGTTCCCTACCAACTGGAATCTTTCATATATGTTTTCTAGAGTGTGTTGAGACACTAATAGAGGTGTTTCACAAAAGGAATAACCACTTAATATATGTGTACAAGTTAGAACTTTTAAGCATTCCAAGAGTTGGGAATTGCATAAAAGAGGTGTCTTGGACCTTAAACACATTAGTGTGGCTTAGAATACCACTGGTGGTGTGATTGTAAGGTAAGCTAGGTACAAGTTTGATAAGAAAGTTATACTTATCATAGAAGCATAATTTACTCTCTTGTAGTTAAATTTGAGTTAAATATGCAAGTTTTTAGAGAAATACTCTATTACTCATTAAGTTGGGTTGAAATGGAGTGTTAGCAAAGAGTAATTTCTTTACTTATTAAAGTTAAACCATAACACAATTATCCTAACTAAGGGAGTAAGTTAAACCTCTTTACCTTGCAAAGGAGTGAGAAAAGTTCCTTGTTAAGGATGGAGTTGTAAGGGTAAAGTTGTGAGTAAAGTACTTTACCAGAATCAGTAGTGTAGAGGAAGAAGCTCTCTACATAAGGCAAGGTAAGTTAGACCAATTCTTGCCAAAGTTGGGAGAGGAGTGAAGTAAACACTTTACCTAAGACAAAGTAGTAAGTTAAGCTATTTGTCAAGTAACATGAGGAGTGAGATAAGCCCTTATATAATTGTAGTAAAGTGAGACAAGCTTACTACTAAGAACATTAGGATGAGTAAAATCCTAAGTTAGGCAAAGAAGCGAGTTAAACAATTTGTCAAATATAGTTGATGTTATATAGTTGTATGAGCGATTGTGTAATATTCAGACAGATTATATATGTATGAAGTTTACATATGGTCTAATGTCATGAAATATATGTATATTACTGAGAATTTTCATGTTCTCACCCCATTTTGTGTTTCTATGGTAAAAACAGATCAAGACCCATCCAAAAGGAAAAAAAAAACATAAGAAAGAGCAACAAGATTATATAATTTTAGTTTATGTTTTATGAACAACTTTTATATATTTTACTGAGTTGTAAAATGTTGTATATATAACACTTTGCCCTTTGAGGCTTTTGATGTATATATGTATGACCTTCTTTTATTGTGGCTCTTCATATTCATTTGTTTGAATGATATGGGATTACAATGTTAGTAAGAACAATAGTAGCATGACTAATGCTTTATATCTTTATATACGTAAGATATATCGAGATATCTGTGTTAGGGTATTACACTTAACACCCAATTATTCATCAAGAACAAATTAAAGCTACAAATAAAAGAATGCATAGCAGCAAAAAAAACTTTTCCTGTTGCCTTTATCTCCATTATTATTCCAAATGATCCTGAGAAAGAAGACATCAAAACATAACAGTAGCCAAGCAAAGATGGGTTGCTGTTGTCGTGACCCCAAATCTCTGCCCCTATGGAAACCTCCACGCCTGTAGCCGATGAAGAATTCTCAAAATCCAATAGTTTTAAACAATGAGGGGATAATGAGTGGATCAATGATGCCAATCTAGTGTGAGAAAGATATCAAATATGACAAAAAGATTAAGCAAATATTTTCTTGATGGTGTTGGAATAATGAGTTGATCAATGATGGCCCCTTTGGTTAAATCCCAACTAAGACAAGCATTCCTAAGGATGCTTATTGGAGAAGTGATGTTTGCTTCCCTTGATGTACTCAACAAGTAAAGCTTTTCATAAAACTAAGTTCAAGACCTTATAGAGTAGCATTGGTCTTCAACATTAGATTGTCAGACTTCAAATAACCTATATTTCATTCTCAATCTATGAAATAAGCAACAACCAATTGTTGGGGAATGCCTCACACCCTTCTTCTCGAACATCCATAAATATTACTAATTGAGAAAAGAATCAAAATCAAGAAGTCACGCACAATTTAATGTGGTTTGACCAAACATGCATACATCCACGAATAAAAAGAGATCAAATCTACTATGAACAACACTACAATACAATTTTTGAATGAAAAAGTTGGAAACTCTCTCTTACTACAACTTTTTACAACTTTTACATGGATAAAGTTACAAACCTTCTCCCAATGCAACTTTTATGGACAAAGCTGCAAACCCTCCTTGATGCAACTTTTATGAAAAAAATGCAAACCTTCACCAATGCAACTTTTGACCCTTTGCCATAATATTATTCACAATTTTATCTCCCTCATTCTTTTACCTTAAACAATTCCTCAATATAAGTATTTGTAACCTACAAGGACTTGCTTGACAATTAATCACCCTTATCCTTTTTATGACTTTCCTAGTTTCCTATTAAAAATAAATTTCTCTCATATCTTGTGTATCTGTCACATATCTTTTATATTTATTACATATCTTTTACATATCTCAATATTATTTGCAAGATATGAATCTACCAATAATATAAGAAACTATCAATACTAATATTCAAATTAGGAACTTATGTCAATCCCAATTCCAATCGCCTATCAACTTGATCTTTTTGTTCCATTTTTAATGTCATAGACAAGGTTTTTGAACCATCTCCCAGGCTGCAACCAAAATGGTTTCTAACAAGTAAAAGCATTACATTAATTGAAGCCTTGAACAATATAGCTAGAATTTATAGTTGGACCACATTGGCAATTTTTGTCAAAGTGAACTCTTTGGAGGTCGAGCTTCACTTGATCAATCTTGAGCTTAGCTATGGAGATCCAAGCCATGAAGTGGTACTCAACCTGGTACTTGAATAAGCTCTAGAAATCTCAAGTTATTGGGTTTCAGCATTAATACAAAGTTCAAAAACTAAAAAAGAAAGTCATGTGCAATGCATGTGTATCAACTTTAGGGTTTAGTGTTAAACCCAAATGTCATAGAGTTTACTATTAGCGAAAATTTTCTAGGGAAGTTTTTTTTGTAAAGCGTATATCTCACAAGGGCATAAATTGTAATATCATTGTATTGTGTACACGAGAGACTTTAAATAAAACTTGATGTGGAAGTTGATGCAAGAAGCAAGAAAGGAACCCATTATCTATTAATAAAAGGATTGCCTCTAACCACCACATATAGTCCCTCATTGCAATTTAGCATAAATGTTTCCCGCTCAATTTCTGTGTCTCCTGCCAATTTGTTATAACTTGCTTGGGCTTCCTCTATTTTCTTATTTATAAGTGGCCACACGACACTCATTTGGCTCATTGACTTTATATTTTCTCTCAAGTGGTTTTTATTCTAACTCTACTAGATTTTAATGATCTCCCAAACATTGGAAAAAAAATTATCTCATGTGAAATTTTCATATAAGGTGATGTGAAAAGAGATATAGACACAAAGACCTTACCACAAAGTCTCATAAAATTTAAGAGAGATTTGATAGAGCAAAGGATAAAGCATAAAAACTTATCTTATCTTAGGACTAAGTTTTATATTTAGTTTTATTTTATCTTTAGTTTTAGTTATGTATGTCTTTTATTATCTTATCTATCATCCTTGCAACCATTTTCCCTATATAATAAACTATATGGCCTAACTCATACTTGAGTTCAATTGGCCTTTATTCAAAAATGTCTTTATGGTATCACAAACTTTCATGGCTAACGCCCCAAACTCAAGGATGACAAACACTTCCTCCACCTCCACTGCCACCTCAATCACCTCCATCAATGGTGAAATGATTGTGGTTATGCAATGGATTACTAATCCTATGACACCTGGAAATCCGAGCATGCATTTGGATCAACCAAATCCTAACTACTTCTATTGGTGCAAGTTTGACATCAATGGTGAAATGATTGCGGTTATGCAATGGATTACTGATCCTATAACACATGGAAATCTGAGCATGCGTTTAGATCAACCAAATCCTAACTACTTCTTTTGGCGTAAGTTTGACAAACTTGTTCATGCATGGTAATAAGTCAACTCATAGACATTATTTCAATGGATAACGCCTTTATCAATGGAGAAACTCCAATGCCCCTTAGCCTTGGTGGCTTTATCGGAGAAACTCCAGTGTCCCTTTTTATGACACCTTCCTATCAAACAAATATATCACTTAGTAAAAGGTTTGATTACTTGCTAGGCTGAATGAGAGTTGACATTTATCCTGTGCACCGGTCACTAACCTTGTGTGGGTTGTGACAAAGGAATGCAATATACAACGCATAAAGAGCATAATAAATGCATGATCATGTTATCTGTAAAAAGGGAAAGATGTATTGACATGTTATGTAGTGTGTGTGCAAAAAGTTTGTAATTGGCATGAAAGTATAATAACAACTATGATGCAAAAATAAATGTAAAATATACTAAAGCTTATGCTACAAGTATGTGGTGTTTTGATACAATAAATAAAAATGAATATTTCATAAGAATGTGTTTGGAATCCTTAAAATTGGATTTGATTTTATTTGATTTAAAAATTAATTCTCTATGTCTTAGGATAGCTTGACTACCTGGTATAAGATTTTGGTTCTAGATGTACATGTTAAGATGAGAGTAAGAAAAAATTAGCAAGATAAAAATCCAAGTATCAAAAGATGGCTGCTAAAAGAAGGAAAACAAATGGTTTTTCAGAGGAATATTTTAAAACATACTCGGAGAATCAAGAGGCTTTGACCTTAAGATTAATGAATCTTGGTAGCAAGTAAGAGTTCAAGAGAATGTTAAACTTAAAAGGGAGTGCTATAAAGCTTGCCACGAAGCAAATGTAAGCTTGGCACGAAGTGAATGTAACAAAGATGAGAACTAGGAAATGTGATTACCATGCAACAATGAAGATGAGTTTTGATAATAATAAACATGAAGATGATAAGAAGACCAAGTCCAAGATCTTCGAGATTAACTTTAGGACTTAGGATCTCTTTTGTACGGAGCTTTATATAGGATATCTCACTATTTGACTTAAAAGATCTAAAAAGAGGTAAATCAACTTACACCAGTGTAAGTCTTTTTTGACTTACACTCATTTTTAGCTGTTAGATTCACTTTCATCTAATAGTTACTTTTAACGAAATAATGTCAATCATTAGATAAAAGTGAATCTAATGGTTGAAAATGAGTGTAAGCCAAAAAAGACTTACACTGGTGTAAATCGATCCCCCCTCGATCTAAAAATCTATTTCTTACAAACTAAATTAAAGTTTTAATATAAAAGTTTGTGGAAATTCAGAAATCACCTGGTTTGTTTTCTAAAGGTTTTTTAAATAGTTTTCAACAGATGTATTCGAATAACCTCTTAAGGTATTCGAATAACCTGCTTCTATTTTAATACATTTTCATATTTTCAAAAGAGGTATTTGAATCCTATGCATAACATTCAAATACAGAGCTTTTCAAAATCTGTTTTAAAATTGAGGTATTTGAATAACCCATGTGGTATTCGAATATACCTGATTACAGAAAATTATTTTCAAACAGAAGTATTTGAATAACATGAGAAGTATTCAAATACACTTCGTCTGAACTGATTTCACAAGCCTTTTTAAACAAAGGTATTCGAATAACTCCATGCAGAACTGTTTTTCACTAAACAATGGTATTTGAATAACCATATAGGTATTCAAATATCCCACGAATCATGTTTTAGAAAGAAACAAACATATTTCAAAATCAAATACCCAATTAATGTTTCCAACGGGCATTTGTGCTCAAAGGCTCTATAAATAGAGACCTTAGGTCATTTCTGCAGGTCCCGGACAATCTGAACTTATTTTACTTGTGCTAAAATATGGTTTACAATTTTCTCTCTTATTTTCTGTGCTCTTTTGCCAAAATTCTGAGATATCTTTAAAGAGTTCTATAGTGCTTCAATTTATGATATTTACTCTTTGTGAGAGTTTCTCTTCATCTATTTTCTGTTGTATTTATGAGAGAGTGAGGTATCCCTCAAAGGCTTTGTAACAAGGGTGAGATATCCCTTGAAGGTTTGTGTAAGGGTGAGGTATCCCTAACAATTTGAGACTTTAGCACAAGGGTAGAGTTTCTCTGTGTGTGAAAAGTGTTTTTGTTTGTAAAGGTTGCAAGCACATGCTTTAAGCTTGTCTTGAATAGTAAAAAATCTCGAACTGTGTTTCGAGGACTGGACGTAGGCCACAAGTGGTTAGTGACCGAACTAGGATAAATATCATGTCTGCTTTTCTTATCCTTACTCTTTTATTTATCTGCATTCAATTTATTATTCCTTGCAATTTATTTATTGGTTGTTCTTCTTCTCTTCTTTTATCTTCACGCCTTTTTAATATTTTATTTTAGCATATTTAATTTATTTACGCTTTTGCGAAAAGTTTTTTTTAATACTTAATTCACCTCCTTCTTGAGTAGTGGAAGCCACTTGGTAACAAGAAAAATATAAGGTAGCTAAGACAAATGTTAAGAAGGTGATTAACGCGAATGCTAAAGCTTTTGTGGGGCTATTTCAATCTTTAGGCACTAAAGACGGGAAAGATATATTTGTAGGCTTGTTAAAGGCAGAGAAAGGAAAACAAGAGACTTAGATCAAGTGAAATGCATTAAGAATGAAGATGGTAAAGTCTTGTTTATGAAACGAGATATCAAAGAAAGGTGAAAGAGTTATTTTCACAAGTTATTTAATAAAGGACATGCAACATTAATGGATTCAGATATTTTAAATACTAGAGATTATGACCAAAATTATAATTTTTATTGCAGAATTTGCGAGTTTGAAGTAAAAAAAAAAAGTAGTAAACAGGATGGAAAATGTAAAGTGATTAGGTAAGATAATATACCTATTAAAGTTTGGAAGTGTCTAGAGGAGAAATGTATAACTTGGTTTACAAAGTTGTTTAATGAGATAATGAGGTTTAAGAAAATACTAAATGAATAGAGAAGAAACACTTTGATTCCTATTTACAAGAGTAAGAAAAATAAACAGAATTATGCTAACTACAATGGATTAAGCTAATGAGTCATACTATGAAGTTGTAGGAAAAAAGAAATTGAACAGAAAGGTCAACCATGGAAGCAATACACCTTTTGCAAAGTTTAATGAAGAGGTATAAGAGGAAACATAAAGATTTACACATAGTTTTCATTAACCCAGAAAAGGCTTATAATAGGGTGCTAAGAGAAGTTTGTGAAAGACTTTGGAAAAGAAAGGAATTTGTCTTACTTATATTTAAGCTATCATGGATATGTATAATGATGTTAAAACTAGAGTGCAATCAGATGATGAGGTAATAGATGATTTCCCTATAACTATAAGATTACACCAAGGACAACTTTGAGCTCTTATATTTTTACTAGGTTTTGGATGTACTTTTTAATACATCCAAGAGTCAGCACCTAAATGCATGCTTTTTGTAGATGATACTCTTAAAGGGAGAGCATGGTAAGCTAGAGTTTTGGAGATAAGCTTTGGAATCACATACTTTTTGATTTTTTAGAAGTAAAATGAAGTATATGAAATGTAAGATTAGTAAGACATGTGCTAGCACCAGTTTGGAGGTGAAAATTAGAGAATCACAACTCGCATGATTTAGGTATCTTGGATTTATCATACAAAGTGATTGAGAAATAAAGGGAGGTGTAAATCATAGAAGTTAAACTGAGTGGATGAAATGAAGAAATGCTTTAACTGTTATTTGTAATCGAAAGGTGCCTCTCAAGTTCAAAGGAAAGTTTTACCACATAACCATAAGACTATTAATGCTTTTATGGTACTAAACGTTGGGTAATAAAATACCAACAAGAGCATATGCTTGCAGAGATGAGAATGTTGCTGTAGATGATTGGACATCAAGAAAAAACAACATAATGAATGAATGTATTAGAGAGAAAGTAGGAGTAACATTTACTGAGAAAAAGAAGATAAAAAGCTTTAGCTGCAACACAATTGACCTAGGGTAACCCTTCAAAAGTGTACTCTAAAGCACATTATAGTGTTGCCTTTGATAAAGGCTACGCTTTTTGGCCCTAAGGCAACACTTTTAGAGTGGTGGCCTATTATTTAAGGCTACACTTTTTTTGCATTAAAGGCAACGATTTTCTCATTCACCTTATGGGTACGCTTATCAAGCGTTCCCTTATGTTAAACTCTATGACAACATGTACAAAGCGTCCCCTTATGTCAAACTTTATGGGTACGCTTATAAAGCGTTTTTTTATGTCAAACTCTATGGGTACACTTGTGAAGCGTTCCCTTATGTCAAATCTTATGGGTACACTTATAAAGTATTCTCTTATGTCAAACCCTATGAGTACATTTGTAAAACATTCCCTTATGTCAAACTATATGGCTACACTTATAAAATGTTTCCTTATGTCATTTTATAGGCTAAACAAATAATGCTCACTCTCACCTAAGGCATCACTTTACAAGCGTTCCTTAATATTGTTTTTTTTTAACCTCTTATAATGACTACACTTTTACCAATTGTAAAAATGTCATTTGTTACTTTTATGTTACACGTCTTCTAGTTAAATTTGATAAAACATTAAAAATGCTTCATTTTTTAATTTTTTTAATGCCATTTATTTTATATATTTTTTTATAAAATTTTAATTTCAATATATATATATATATACTATTCATTTATATAGTATAAAATCTCAAGCAATAATATAAACTAATTTTAACATTTAATACATTGTTCAAAATATTAACCAAGTATCCATACTAACACATTGATCAAAATATTAATCAAGTAATCTAAAGTATTAGAATTGTCACCATCAACATAATCCAAAACAGTACTTAATCAAAATAAAAATATATATAGTTCACAATGTATGAGAAAATCTTCTTCAAGCTCTCTTGATGAACATCAAATCTACTAAATAGCTCTATTATCATCTCCAAATGAAGTACCAGTATTGTCCTACAAATTTAAATTAAACTAAAGAAAGAAGCTACGGCAAAAATGAAGATATTCATATTGCTACATTGATTTGATTTATAGCTAAAAATGAAGAAATTGATTTCTAAGTTACATATGACATGTAGTACCCGCAACAAGATATTGTAGGGTGCATATCTTTGACTTGACCATGCAACTTTTAACAGCATGGTCCAATCACATAGAAGGGAACAACTTATTCAGATTGTAGGGTAGAGAACAAAACTCCTCACTCCTTGTATATGTCTTGAATGAACGAAATCTGTCCCACCAGTGCATGCCTTTGTCTTTACAAGTTTGGTTGTCTTTCTTGTGCAATGTGGTGTCAAAAAACAGTGCCACTGAACCAGCAACAAATGCTTCTGATGAGAATGAGACATTGATCATGTCATTGAACTGCTAAAAATAGAAAAAGATAACTTAATAAGTACTTTGAAGTTTGAACAACTCATTTACAGAAGAATACACTTTCAACAAGAAGAATAAATTAGGAGAGAAATAATGAGAGAAGCTGGATACCCATCTCGCGTGGGTGTGTAATACTCCAACAATTATGGCATGATCCCTTCCATTTGCTTGGTGGTGGACCAAATCCTTCATCACTGAAGCTCTCAGACTCTGACCAAACTCCTGTGTCTAATACTCCAACAATTATGTCATTCTCTATACTTGTTCTTTTGACTTGCTGGGAAAAGCCTATGAAGTCCCAAGATCTTGTTGTGTGAAGAACATTTTTTTCGTTTGGGAAAATAGAGACAACAAAGTCCATTTCTATTGCAATACCAAAGTAACAGTGTGCTTTATCATCCATGAACATATAGTGAATAATTAAGTAATATAATAGTGGGGTATAAAGGAGATCATAGTACCTTCCATTCTTTCCACCTCCTTTTCTGTTAACTTCATCACGAATCTAAAACTATTGATGTCAATATATAGAAATAGAACTATCTATTTCCAACCAAACAAAAGCACTGATCATAATTTCAATCCATTGGCTGCAAATAGATTAATCTAGATAGGTATCATATAACCTTACATAAATACAGTGATCTAGATAGGTATCATATAACCCTACACAAATACAATTCCCAATATAAATACCACCAAGGACAAAGATTAACATAAGATGAATATTGCTACAGATACCATTATAAAGTTGCTAAGATTAACAAATTGTAGAGTTTCTAAGCTCTCTCTGATCCAAAATAAAAAAGAATGCCTAGTAGGACATATCTAAATATTGCTTTAGTCAATTCCCACAAAATTGGGATTTTAAATTCCATTGGACCAATACTAATTTAAAAAACAACAGCCATTTTCTTCTATTGATATGAAATTGGTCTGGCCAGTGTACACATGTATCAAATCAAGAGGGAAAGGTACTAGGAACTACTTAAATGATTGCACAAGTAAATTTCTTAAGAATACAGTATTACATGATATTAGAGTTCAAATTAGTAGTTTCCAACAGGTAAAAGATAGTCTCCTGTGTTTTCAGAATTAAGCCTAGTAGCTACTGATCACATCACCCATTTCATTGCACTTGAAAGTTAAACTAACCCTAAATTCCTCAATTTCCATGAGATTCATTATTATAAACATAAAAGAAATGATGACCAAGAAAATAACTAATAATTCTGCAGAAATTTATTAGCACAACAAGGCACTACTCAATAAACATTATGTTAACTGTCATAATGGGAACAATATACATTCCAGTCTTAAAAAAAGAAGGGCCCAATTAATACAAGTGCATTTTATGGAAATAGAAGATGAATCTTAGAAGTATGATATTATGGAGGGTCCTCAAATATCTCTTAATGCTATAAATGAAGTGGAGACCTATCCTACTATGCAAGTCCAAGGGTTTCATGGGAGAAAGGCACTCCATATTCTCATTGACAGGGAAGCACTTGTGACTTCCTTGACAATAGAATGGCTGCGAAGTTGGGGTGTGAAGTTCACCCTTAGACTTGATTAAGGTAACGGTGGCAAATGGGGAATAACTAAGCAGTAAAGGTATTTGCAGGGGGTTCACTTCGAGCTTGCAAGAAGTCCCATTTAAAACTGATGCATTTGTTCTTACTCTCACATGTTGTGACATTGTTCTAGGAATTCAATGATTAAGATCTTTGGGGCTTATTAAATGGAATTTCTTGGATATGACTATGCAATTTTAATGGAATGGCAAGACTGAAACATTGGTTGCCATCAATAGTACTGCATGGAAAATATCTAAAGGAAAGCAGCTACAATTATGATTAGTGCTTATATTTGTAGTGCTATATCCAAAACTTTTATTGTCTGAAGTTTCCAACTAAAATGCAATGCTATTGTTGTAATACAATTCAAACATGACTAATAATAAAGAAAGATCATGCCAATTAGGGACAATTCACGGGCACAACTATTATATTATGTATAATCACAATAATTCATACTTGAGAAGCAAATGCAACATTCTATGGACAACCAGATAACTCAAGTTGATATCACATGAAATATTTTAGCGGAAATCAATTCATAACTAGATACACAATAATTATTCACAACTAAATGGCCTATGTTAAAGAGAGTGTTTAGAAGCATGATTGAACTGCGAGGACAAAAGAGTGCACACTGATTGATCACTCATCAAACAGTTGGTTTGTGCTCGAACCCAATGCCAGGGTCATCGTTGCGGGGAAAACCTCAAACCCCGACGGCATCCGGCGGGCCACGTAGACACCTATCCGCCTCAGTGCTCCCTGAGAATAGAGCCTCCATTGACTTGTCCTTCCAGTTGCACACCCCCTGCACCCTCCCCTTCATCACCACCCTATCCTGCACTCACATTCATCCAAAACCCCATCAAAAATCAAAATCCCCAAAAAAAAAAAAAATAATGATAATAACAACGACTTTGTTGTGCACACCGTTTTGGTGGAAGCGGAGTCTTGGGGAGTGGTCATCGCTGAAAGAGGACGTCGAAGATGAGGTGGACAAGGTCAGAACAGAAGAGGAGGAGGAGGAGGAGAAGATAGAAGAAGAGGAGCGCGAAGCGGAAAAGGAAGATGAGGAGAAGAAGCGTTAAGATTATGGAAATAGGAGAGTCTAGAAAAAAAAATGCTAACACTAGCATCGTTGTTGGTCCATTTATTTTTATTATTCTTAAGGCTTGTTAATTCAAAGTTTGGCTTATGAAAAGATATAAGAAATGGAGGGAATCGAAATTAATGAAATTGAATTCACGGGAGAATCATATCATTTTACAGGCAATTTATTTTTTTTGCCACTGTAAGATGAGTTATTAGTGGCTAATATGTATTTGCCAGGAGAGTCTCGCTTTAGAGAATAAATTACTGGCAATAATATTTTGGCTTCCAAATAATTGCCAATAAAAGGCTTTTTTGTTGTAGTGATTTTTTCTTAATTTCAAAAGGCTTTAAGTGACAAAATTAAGTGGGAAACAAATTTAGAAGTGTTGGCGAGTATTAGAAATAATTTAAGCAACGCTTTGATAATGTACCATTTGATATTCAAACAAGCAATGCATGTTAAGTGTAATATTTTATTAAAATAAGTATGTGTAAATATAATATAGTATAGTAACATTTAAAAAGCATACTTTTTACACTTTAAAAGTATACTTTTTAAGTGTTGCCAAAATTTCTTAAAAATGGTTAGTTTTATAAAAACATTTCTTATTAAGACTTAAGAATACACTTTTAAAGTGTATCCATAGGTCTTAAGGATACACTTTTAAAGTGTATCCATAGGTCTTAAAAAAAGCTATCCTTATAAAGTTATTCCCTATTTAGACTTATGGATACACTTTTAAAGTATAACTTAAAAAAGTATAGTCATAGGTCTTAGAAAAGGTTACTCTTATAAAAATGTTTCCTATTAAGACTTAAGAGTACATTTTTAAAGGGAAAATTATCATCATACCACAAACAGTACCGCACCATTTTTAACACCTGGTAATGTTCATGGGCCCTACCTTGTGAACAGTGTCAAAATCATTTTTCTGTCTTTTTTTTTAGTATATGTTCATTAACCAATTTCTCTACGTCGTTAACCACTTTTTTGTTCTTCGTTAATTAACTTTTTTCACGAGCATAGAAATCATGTGGTAAAATCTTGTGTCATTAACTAACTTTTGTAGGTCATTAACCATGTTTTTGTTATTCATTAACCAACTTTGTTTCTATGTTCGTGAAAAAATTAATTAATGAAGAACAAAAAAGTGGTTAATTACGTAGAGAAGTTAGTTAATGAACATATACTAAAAAAAAAGACAAAAACATAATTTGGCACTGTTTACGAGTGGGTCCCATGAACAGTAACGAGTGTGGAAATGGATGTGAACACTATTAGATGTTGGAGTATCATTGTTGTTTTTAAAGTGTAGCTTAAAAAAGTGTAGTCATAAGTCTTAGAAAAAGGCTACCCTTATAAAAGAGTTCTCTATTAAGACTTAAAGGTATACTTTTAAAGTGTAGCTTAAAAAAGTGTGGTCATAGGCCAATTTTGTTGTAGTAAGATGGTTTGACCATGTGAGAAGAAAAACAACAGATGCTAAGTAAGAAGAATTGATTAAATGTAAGATAACCAATAATTAGAGGTAGAAGATCAAGAAAAAAAAATCCAAGAGAAACCATTAAAAATGACTTAAATTTGAATGACCTATATGAAAATTTGATTTTTGATATAACATAATAGCGTCGTTTAATTTATGTAGCCAACTTCACATTGTTGAAAAAGACCTTTGTTGTTATTTTTCTCATGTTCGCAACCCAATGCAAAAAATAGATCTTGAATAGATTTATAAATCAAATTTTATGTTTAAAACACCTTAAAAATGAATAAAATTCATTTTATTTTAATATTTTTATTTTCTTATTGTCAAGCAAATAAATGAGGGTAAAATTATCAATGCAAACATTTAAAACTAAAATCAAATTAAACCACTCAAATCCAAACAAATTTGAGTGGATTTTCTAATACACAATTTAAATTAAAAAAAATTCAAAATCAAATCAATTCTTATTTTAAAACTTTCCAAACAAATAATTTCATTTATAAATTAAATCAAAAGAAATTTGTCCAAACAAATAATTTCATTTATAAATCAATTTGTAAACTTAATAATTCCATACATGCTCAAAAGAAATTTGATGCAAAAGATTCTAGAAAATTATAACACTGATGCCGCCATTTTGATGCAAGAAAAAGATAAATCTTGGTGGATAAACAATACAAAATAATTCAGAAAAATTCAGCGACAAGATCCTAAATCGAGATGCACATGAATACTAGGATTTAAAATGTATACATGATTATGATGTTGGTTTTCTTTTTTTTAAAAAAAAAAAACGGTATTCAAGATGCAGAGAAAATGCTATGATTTTAATGCAAGAAAGAGTTCGCTTCATACATTAATGAGAAAGGGCAGAAACATTGAAGCATCATGACAACGGTTGTATTGAAAGGAAAAAAAAAAAAAAGATTTCTAGGAAAAAATACTGATCGTTATATCAAATTTCCTTCGGCTTGCTCTATTCCATTCTTTCTTGTTAATGAGCATACAACTTATCATGTAATGAACATGTTGAACTTTTTATCCACACCAAAGGTTCTCTTGTCAATGGCAAAAAATCAGAGATCCAGATAAATTAGTATAATACTCAAAAAACAGGTTCACACCAAAGCCTGTACTTAAATTCTACGAAACACCAAGTCAAGACCAAATAATAATATTGATAGAATTCATTTTTCGATTACTATACAAAGAAGCTGTATACATTATGCTTCTGAAGTGAAGCTTTTGCTTATCTTCATAGAGTTCACAACTGATTCACGTTTGTATGTATATTTTCAGGAAGAACATTCATCTGAGAAGATGAAACACTCAGTTGCACCAAAAATACTGGCTAGATGCAGAATTACACTCTGAAATGAATAACTTGGGGGCAGGACAGGCGTTGGAGGGAAAGGGAGACATGTCGGAAGGAATTCACTTTTGTTGTAAACTGGTGCATACAGGGTCAACACTGCCTGGCAAAATATGAATCTGCATCAAGTGGGAAACAACAAAGGTAGGCTTGATCAGTCAATCAAAGAGAAAAAAATAAACTATGCTTGTTTAAAGAAGCATAAGAGAACAAACTTAACATGTACTATAAGATCATCAACTAAGTCGCAAGTTATAAACACAAGTAATTCAAGAGCATAAAACAATTATTCTTTAGCCTGTCATTTGGTAGCATAATGTAAAAGTAATTCAATGCTGAGATTTTTCAACAGACATTTTAGACATTAGTTTGAGTTTTGGGTTGGCTGAGACAATTTGTGAGTCTCATTTCCAATGAAAAGAACAGAATTTGCGTACAACAGTATGGTTAGACTAACTCCCAGTTATTCATGATTACAGCAAAAAGTATTGTAGTCTAAGGTTTAAGTTTGGATAAGATAATTTGAGCGGGTAATTCACTTTTAGTGAGTATTTACTATTTAGAATTCCTGTGGATAGATTGCTGCATTTGGATATAAACTTGACGTAGAATTGTAAGACAATATTTTATTCTATAAAACGAGGATTTTCAAATTATACCTCTCTGGATGAGATTTAAAAAATTCAAGGGAATTTTCCTTAAAAGAGATCGATGAAGTAAATTTATCATCAGAAATCATTGAAGCAGAATTATTTAAGGAGATCATTGAAGCCAAACCATCAACAGAGCTCAATGAAGCAATATGGCAAAGGGGATAGATGCCATAGTACTGCATCAACTGCGGAGATTGTTAATCATTCTTGGGCCTCCATCAAACTGCCTAAGCTTTTAAGAGTGTTTGTCTTTAACATGGCATTAGAGTCTTTGTGACCAAGTAGTTAGGAATTTGATTCTTGACAGCCACATTTTTTATAAGTTAAATTTCAACACAAGCTAAAATGGGCATCAGTATTGTCTATGTTTCAAGTCCAAAGGGCTCTTGCGTGAGGCGGAGTGCTAGGTGTATAAAACCATTCTTGGATCTCCACCTAACAGCTTAACCTTTTATGAAAGTTGGATTTTGACAGAAATTGTGCCATGCCAGCAAAACTATTGATGGAGATTGATGAAGCAAGATGGTAAAGGAGAGACCACCACCACCACTAGTCTTATTGAAAGATCATTGTGAGTTATTTTCTATATACAAATCTTTATGTAGTGAAATTCAAACTCAGCTTGGCAAGAAAATTAAGATTCTACACAGTGATAATGCAACAAAATATTTTTCCACGGCCTTTTCTTCATTTATGTCCTCTCATGATATTTTACATCAATCAATGAGTCCTCAGACATCTCAACAAAATGGAGTGGCAGAAAGAAAAATTTGCCATCTTATTGAAACTACTCGTACTCTATTGTTACATCCAAATATGCCTTTACATTTTTGGGGTGATGTTGTCTTAATTATTTACTATTTGATCAATCGCATGCCATCATCTGTTTTTCATAACCAAGTTCCTTATTAAATTTTATTTCCTAAAGGTCCTTTATATCACGTTCCTCCTTGTGTGTTTGAGTGTACTTATTTTGTTCATGACATTTCTCCTTGTCAAGATAAGTTGCTTGCTTGTGCTATTAAATGTGCTTTTTTTTTTGGTATTCTAGGTTATAAAAAGAATATCGTTGTTATTCTCCTATCACTAACCATTGGTAAACATTTGCTAATGTTACTTTCTTTGAATAAATACCATATTTCAAGTCTTCAATTGAAACTAGTGTGGTCTTCAATTGAAACTAGCGTGGTTTTACTTATTTCCTATTTTGGTCCACCTCTATCTCCCTTGTTGGTACCATCACTAGAGTCTCCGAAACCTCCAGTAGCTTCTCCTAAGGAAAGTTGTCTAGATCTACCTCAGCACCCCTTATTGCCTATCAACATCAACCATGGGCAGTCATTCTTGAGCTTGAGGTAGAAGAGGTAGTCGGTTAACTAGAAATCCTCACTGAATCTATAATTTCTTGAGTTTTCATTGTTTTCCATCATCATATTATGCTTTTGTTTCTTCCTTATCTTCTGTTCCGATTCCTAAAACTACCAGTGAGGCACTATCTCATTTAGGATGGAGGCAAGCCATGATTGATTAGATGCTTGCTCTTGAGCAGTGGAATGCGGAACATAGTTCCTCTTCTCCTAGGGAAAACTATGGTAGGCTGTCGAAGGGTGTATACTGTAGTGTGGACCTCCATGGTCAAATTTGACCATCTTAAAGTTTACCTTGTTGCTAAGGGATATACTTAGACTTATGGTCTTGATTATAGCAATACTTTTTCTCCAGTAGCTAAAATCGTTTTTGTTCATATATTTCTAACCGCGGAAGCTATAAGTCATTGGCCATTATATCAGCTAGACATAAAAAATGCGTTCCTTCATGGTGATCTTGAAGAAATATAAATGGAACAATCACCTAGTTTTGTTGTTTGCGGCGATTTCTTTATGGGTTGAAATAATCCCTGTGAGCTTGGTTTGGAAAGTTCATTACTATTGTTTAGATTTTGGTATTACACAAAGTGAAATTGATCACTAAGTTTTCTATCAATATACTTCATTTGGTTGATGTATTGATCTAGTCGTATATGTGGATGTTGTTAGTCACGTGTGATTCTCCATGTAATCCTCTCAGATTTTATTCTATTTGTGTTATTTATTTTTGTTATTTGTTTCCTAGTATAGGTTAATTAGGCTCTTAATTTAGTCAACCTTAAAATATTTTGTTTCCATATTTTAGTAATCCTAGTTTTTATTTTCTTGAAATCATGGGATTTGATTGGCCAATTCCGTGTATGGCAAACGCCCATATATTGTACAGATCTCCTTCATGGAAATAATGAGATATAGAGAAATCCTTTACTCTATTTTTCTACATGGTATCAGAGCTCTCTTCTAAGGGCCTGAACAATGGTTCATGATCTAATTTGGTACCATGAGTGCTTAACAAACAACATCCCAAACATTGTCCACCCTTGACAATCAACCAAACAGCACCCCAACACCTGCCATGGCTGCCGATAGTCCTCCCTTCATGATTACAGGACACCAATTCAACGGGACCAATTATCTAATATGGTCCCAAAGTGTTATGATGTTTATCTACGGTCGTGGAAAGGAAGACTACCTAACTGGAGATATTGTTCAACCAGTAAGTTTGATCCGACATACAAGACATGGAAAACTGAGAACAATATGGTGATGTCTTGGCTTGTGAATGCCATGACAACAGAGATTGGGGAAACTTACATGCAGTACACTACAACCAAAGAGATATGAGATGCTGTACAAGAATCCTATTCTAAAGTAGACAATACCGCTACTTTATTCTAGATAAAGGGGATCTTGAGGGATTTGAAACAGGGGAATAAGAATGTTGCTCGGTACTACAATACCTTAGTGAAGTACTAGCAATAACTTGACCTCTATGAAGATCATCAATGGACCAACAACACAGATGCAGCCACATATAAGAAGATCGTGGAAAAAGAGAGGATTTATAGCTTTCTTTTGGGCCTTAACACATAGTATGATGCAACCAGAGGTAGGATCATGGCCACACGCCCATTACCCTCACTTAGAGAAGTGTTTGCTGCAGTATAGTGGGAAGAGAGTAGGCAACAACTAACTCATGGGCCACAAAACTCAAAACCAACTTCAGAGTCCTCTGCATTTGCTGTTAGGAGCAACTTTAACTCTGAAAATAAACCTAAGAGGAATGGTAAACTATGGTGTGACCATTGCAATAGAACAGGTCACACCAAAGAGGGTTGTTGGAAACTACATAGAAAGTGTAACATCCTCCCTGACTTAATGATCCTAATCAGGGTTATAGTAGCTTTGTAATACTGGTAAGAGTTATCTGTTAATTAGGGTAATTTTCTGAACCAGTTTGAGCGTAATTCGGTAACTTTGAATACAAGATAATAATTAAGGTATCTGTTGCATCAGTTGATATGATGGAAATAAATATAAAAAAATTATTTCCTAGCTAAGGACCATTGATAAGAATTGCAAAAAAATTTGGAGAAACAACAGTGCCAGTTTGGTATTTTTAAGGATACCGAAGAGGAATTAAGGGAACAATTATGGAATAGTTAAGCAGCTCAAAAAATTATGAAATTTCATAGAGGAAACAAGTAAGATATGGAGAATAATTTGGTATAAAATACCAACTATAATCAGCATCAGTAAGCTTAGTACTTAATTCCTCGGTTTAAATTAATTCGGGATCGAGTAATGAAGCTTAACTAATAAATAGCAGTATATGGAAGGTTATGGAAAAATGAATCCGAGGACTAAGTTGAGTCCTAAAATTTACCATAACACTTATGAATACTTGAAAACTCAACTTTGGAAGATTAAAGTATGTTTAACAGATACAAAAGTTTCAACACTATAAATTTAGTCACTTTTGACTAAATTTCCACAGCCAACTTTAGCTAGAATTCTCTAGACAAATTACTCACTTTACTCTCCATTTTCACACAACAGAAATGAAAAGAAAAAAAGAACTCCACATAGCAGCCCCAACGTGAAGGAGAAAGAAAGAAATGGAAGAGAAGAAAGGAGAAAAATCAAGAGGAAAAGAGAGAAAACTTAAGGAACCAAGGCTTGAGAAGCTAGGAAGTGAGGTAGGGGACCTTTGATCTAAACGTATTCTTCTTCATGGAGTATTTTGAGATGGGTTTATGTTGCTTGTTGTTTGTAGAAACTCATGGTCAAGTGGTGATTTAGAAGTGATTTCATAGCTTAAATTATTCTTTTTCTTTTATTGATTTTTTTAATTGAGTTTGTGATGATATTTGTGATCAGAAAATTGAGATTTATTTGTGATTAGGGGCTGAATAATGGTTGTATCTTGATTTGGAAAGAATTCCTTTGATTTAATTTTACTTTTTCTATTTTATTGATTCTTGTCTTGATTCTATGATGATGATTGATATTGATTATGATGAGAAGAAAAAAGAAAATTATCGTGTTCATGGATGTATATGCCACGGTCCAAACCAGAATTTTGAGGAAGGTTATAAGCTTTAATTTATTCTTTCATTTTCCATTGATTCTTGAGTGAAATTGTGATAGTGTAAGATGAGATTTTTCTTGGTGTTTTTGAATGAATATGAAGTTGATTAAGGACAAGATAGTCACGACTGTGAGAGGGTTTTGTTAAAATTGGTGATTTCTCATGCTTTTACATTCATTTGTTAATTAAGTTGATTAAGGAAATAACGAGTAATTGAAGAGTTTGTAAAGATTGCCTTAATGAGATCCTTGATCGTGACATAATATGAACATTTGTGATTGATATAGTGACACATTTTTATCACTTGTGTTTGATAATTGAAGTGTTAAGAGTTTATGAAGAATTCTTAGCATTTGAAATTTTGGATTGACCACATAGGTCATAAATTGGCCATGTAGGCTGATAGGTACTCCAGGGGATATAACAATTTCCTTGTTATGTTTAAGTACTTGAATTGTGTTTAAATTATTGTTTGCATAAAATTTCTTGGAATAAATAGTATTGGAATGGTATTGGATACTTGATATGTATTAGAGAATATATTGCTCCTTGATTAGTCAAGTTGAGCTTGAATTTGAATTTGGTATTGCTTCGTTAAGCCACGGCTCCGTTGAGCCATTGCTCCCTTAACTTATTAAGGTTGAGTTAGTGATGAATTTATGAAATTGAGAATGAGAAATGTTGAATATACTCCGAGTAGGGAGTAATGTAGAATATCCATGTACCTGATGGATAATGTATTGAATATCCATGTACCTGATGGATATTATATTGATTATCCTTGTACCTGAAGGATGTGTTGTTGAATATCCATGTACCTGATCGATATTATATTGATTATCCTTATACCTAAAAGATGTATTGTTGATTATCCACGTACCTGATGGAAATTGTATCGATGTATGATTAAATGAATGAGAATTGAATATACTCCGGGTAGGGAGTAATCTTGAATATACTCCAGGAAGGGAATAAACTTGAATATACTCCGAGTAGGGAGTAATGTTGAATATACTCCAGACAAGGAGTAATTTTGAATAAACTCTGGGTAGGGAGTATTAATGAATGAATAAGAATTTAATAGAATAGTAATGTGAGGACGGACATTCCCTTACTCACCACATATATGAAAACTAGATATAACCTCGAGTATGAGAGTATCTCCAATGAATGAGACATGATGATTTATAATACTTCAAAGACAGTGAAAAGAGATGTAATGAATAATGAATGAAGGATGAATATAAAATAAAATAAATATCTGACTTGTATAGAATATTAGAGAAGGATGAGTAAATATTTATGATTTGGGTTGAGATATGATATTTGATTTGAATTTGTATCCTAATTCTTATTATGAAGATGATTATGAATGATGAATATTTTATAAGATTAGTATTAATACTAGTTATGATTTTCGATAAAGAATTAGAATTGATAATATCTGTAATATTTAGTTGTGTAAATGGTTTCTTATAAAGAATAATAATTGAACCTCTGTTTCAGGAAGAGGAATGACCAGATTTGGCATTTTGTCACCTTCCTAGATTATACACAAAAGTTAGGTTTTAAAATAAAAATGATTTTTCACCGAAACAGCTGGAAGTATCACGATGACACGTTTTTAATAAAACTACTCAGAATTCTTTGAATTCTCACCCCCACATATTTGTATTTTCCGTAATATTTCCAGGGACTTTGAAGGCTTCAACAGGAGAAGAAAAGATCATAATCATGAAGAAAGAGATTAGTTGCAAATGTTAGAAAAGTATTGTGTAGAATTTGTTTAGGTATTGCCATGGAGGCGTTATAATGTAAAATTTTTATCATATGAATGTATTTATATAAAGATCCTTTCAATATATGTATATTATTATACCTGAACCATGCTTATATTTTCATGTATGTTAAAGTTGTTTTCACAAATTTGTTTTTTTTAGTATAGAGGTGACATACCTAATCCTAACTACTAATGCATGTTCCTGGACATATTATTAGTACTAGTATTAGGATGTTACAGAAAGCCTGCTAATTGGAAGCCTCGGCAACCAAGAGAGAACCGAGGACTCATGATATCTACATAGGACTAGCGACAAGCTACCTCACTTGAACTTGCCATGTTCAGCAAGGAACAATTAGAGATCATCCAAAAAATGATTAACGCTCACAAGCCAGAGAAACCCATGGGTACTGGTGCAATAGCACAAGCAGGTAATCCTCTGATAGCCTTGCATGCTCAAACTGGAAAATTTGATACATAGATTATTGACTCAGTAATCTCTAACCACATGTCTGGTAATGCCTCCTGTAACACCCTAAATTTTCTAGCTATTTGACAGTAATAACAAAATTCTACTATGTAGTGATTTCTGTGTACTGTAAAATTATTTTGAATATTCTGTGAATGCATTTGATCGTTTTGTGTGATTTACTCCATGTTAGGAAAATAATAATTTTCGGGCTGGGGAAAATCTTACATATTTTATTTATATCTATTGATTCTTAATTATTTTTTTAAAACTGATTTGATTTCCATGAATTTTATAATTTTTAGGATTTTTGAGAATTTTTGTAGATTTTTCTGAGATTGTGATTATTTTAATATTATTTTGGGGTTTGTAGTAGGGGCACAGGGTGGGCCGGAAAAATAAAAAAAAAAAAATTTAGGGTCAGAAAATTTTATACTGTTAATGCGGGGGCGGGGGATCTTACTAAACCTAAACCGGATACAGTTATCAAAATTTTCTTTTACTGTGATTTTATTATTCATTGTACAATAATTACTGGTTGGTGAGTAGTAGTTTCTATTCTTTGAGTAATAATTCTTATAGCTTAGTCATGTGATAGTCATGTGCTACAAGCTTTATTAGAAGTCAAAATTAGTGGCTTGATTTAGTCAACCTTAAAATATTTTGTTTCCATATTTTAGTAATCCTAGTTTTTATTTTCTTGAAATCATGGGATTTGATTGGCCAATTCCGTGTGTGGCCAACGCCCATATATTGTTCAGATCTCCTTTATGGAAATAATGAGATATAGAGAAATCCTTTACTCTGTTTTTCTACATGGTATCAGAGCTCTTTTCTAAGGGCCTGAACAATGGTTCATGATCTAATTCGGTACCATGAGTGATTAACAAACAACATCCCAAACATTGTCCACCCCTGACAATCAACCAAACAACACCCCAACACTTGCCATGGCTGCCGATAGTCCTCCCTTCATGATTACAGGACACCAATTCAACAGGACCAATTATCTAATATGGTCCCAAAGTGTTATGATGTTTATCTGCGGCCGTGGAAAGAAAGACTACCTAACTGGAGATATTGTTCAACCAGTAAGTCTGATCCGACATACAAGACATGGAAAGCTGAGAACAATATGGTGATGTATTGGCTTGTGAATTCCATGACAACAGAGATTGGGGAAACTTATATGCAGTACACTACAACCAAAGAGATATGAGATGCTGTACAAGAATCCTATTCTAAAGTAGACAATACCGCTACTTTATTCTAGATAAATGGGATCTTAAGGGATTTGAAACAGGGGAATAAGAATGTTGCTCAGTACTACAATACCTTAGTGAAGTACTAGCAATAACTTGACCTCTATGAAGATCGTCAATGGACCAACAACACAGATGCAACCACATATAAGAAGATCGTGGAAAAATAGAGGATTTATAGCTTTCTTTTGGGCCTTAACACATAGTATGATGCAGCCAGAGGTAGGATCATGGCCACACGCCCATTACCCTCACTTAGAGAAGTGTTTGCTGCAGTACAGTGGGAAGAGAGTAGGCAACAACTAACTCATGGGCCACAAAACTCAAAACCAACTTCAGAGTCCTCTGCATTTGCTGTTAGGAGCAACTTTAACTCTGAAAATAAACCTAAGAGGAATGGTAAACTATGGTGTGACCATTGCAATAGAACAGGTCACACCAAAGAGGGTTGTTGGAAACTACATAGAAAGTGTAACATCCTCCCTGACTTAATGATCCTAATCAGGGTTATAGTAGCTTTGTAATACTGGTAAGAGTTATCTGTTAATTAGGGTAATTTTCTGAACCAGTTTGAGCGTAATTCGGTAACTTTGAATACAAGATAATAATTAAGGTATCTGTTGCATCAGTTGATATGATGGAAATAAATATAAAAAATTTATTTCCTAGCTAAGGACCATTGATAAGAATTGCAAAAAAATTTGGAGAAACAACAGTGCCAGTTTGGTATTTTTAAGGATACCGAAGAGGAATTAAGAGAACAATTATGGAATAGTTAAGCAGCTCAAAAAATTATGAAATTTCATAGAGGAAACAAGTAAGATATGGAGAATAATTTGGTATAAAATACCAACTATAATCAGCATCAGTAAGCTTAGTACTTAATTCCTTAGTTTAAATTAATTCGGGATCGAGTAATGAAGCTTAACTAATAAATAGCAGTATATGGAAGGTTATGGAAAAATGAATCCGAGGACTAAGTTGAGTCCTAAAATTTACCATAACACTTATGAATACTTGAAAACTCAACTTTGGAAGATTAAAGTATGTTTAACAGATACAAAAGTTTCAACACTATAAATTTAGTCACTTTTTACTAAATTTCCACAGCCAACTTTAGCTAGAATTCTCTAGACAAATTACTCACTTTACTCTCCATTTTCACACAACAGAAATGAAAAAGAAAAAAAGAACTCCACATAGCAGCCCCAACGTGAAGGAGAAAGAAAGAAATGGAAGAGAAGAAAGGAGAAAAATCAAGAGGAAAAGAGAGAAAACTTAAGGAACCAAGGCTTGAGAAGCTAGGAAGTGAGGTAGGGGACCTTTGTTCTAAACGTATTCCTCTTCATGGAGTATTTTGAGATGGGTTTATTGTTAGACCATTTGTGTACCACAAATGCACGGGTCGTTCAAGTAATACAAATACGAAGTAAAAGTTCGTTCCCACGAGGACAAGGTTTCTATTACTAAATAGCAACCAATAGCTCAGCTAGATTCTAGTCAAGGACATATAAAATAAAGGAAAGCAATTAATCTAAATCTAAACTACCAAAGCAATAACATAGGGGTTTGGAAATCTAGGGAATCCTTCTTCACTTCCTACTTCATATTAATGATATGCAATCCTTACAAGTAACATCAATGCTTAGTTAGTTTAGCTTGAGAATCTGATTTAGTCAAAAGCCTATGTCTAGGTCAATCAACCCTGGTGTCATTTACCTAATCCACTATGGTTCTTATGGTTGCATGAGGACTAGTGTAAACTCCACTAATGAACGATCTATTCTCAAACACATGCTAATACATGGCTAAAAAGTATATTTCTATCCCGTTAGCGAATCAACTCATCCAAGCCAATTGAACTCGTCGAACATGCATCAACCATACCATGTCCATCTCCACAAATCCCTATGTCTAGTTCATTTGCATCAATTAAGATCATGCAATTGTTAATTAAACAGAAGCAAGCATTAAGCATAGGCATGGAAGAACAAAGCTAAACGTCAATAGAAACTCAAATTCATACATAAACATCAATAATCATATAAAGATCCAAAGTATTTCCTAAATACAGCTTCTAATCCATTGAACACGAATTTACAGAGCAAAACAGTGCTCAAAAGATAAGGGAGAAGAAGAAAACTCAGGGAGAAGAGGAAGGATGCCATTGATGAGATCCTTGAAGCTTGAATCCTCTTCCTTAAGGAAGAGAACCTCCAACCTAGCCTCCCTAGGCCTCCAATCAGCCTAGAAATGAAGCACAAAGCCGTAACTCCTCTAAAACCTAAAACTATCTACGGAGCTCTCCAAACTCTCTTTACAAAATATGACAAAATTCTATTTATAGACTCAGCAAAACAGGGGCACGCCGCGGCATTAACATTCCTACGCCAGGGCGCGTGCCAAATTAGGTTACGTATGCCGCGACATTAATTCCCTGCGCCGCGGCGTTCAATTCTTCGAAGCCCCTGACTTTGGATGCAGGGGATGTCATGCCGCGACATTAACATGCCACGCCGCGACGTTGTATGCTGAGATGCTAATTTGGCTTCCTCTTCCCATTTTAGCTCAAATGCTCCACATATCATCTTGTTTGGAGCCCTTCCTGTGATAGAGAAAACACCAAATCAATAACAAATATAAATTCACTTAATCACATATCAAATATGCTCAGTTTGCTCATATAACATACTGGAAAGGTATCAGAATTGAATATAGCAAATATAAGCATAAAACCTTCCAAATATGCATGAATACAAGGACTTTAGCACTCTTTATAGCTTAGATATAGGGCACAAATAACTTCACTTTGTGCAGTTATCATTTATGTTGCTTGTTATTTGTAGAAACTCATGGTCAAGTGGTGATTTATAAGTGATTTCATAGCTTAAATTATTCTTTTTCTTTTCTTGATTTTTTTAATTGAGTTTGTGATGATATTTGTGATGAGAAAATTGAGATTTATTTGTGATTAGGGGCTGAATGATGGTTGTATCTTGATTTGGAAAGAATTCCTTTGCTTTAATTTTACTTTTTCTATTTTATTGATTCTTGTCTTGATTCTATGATGATGATTGATATTGATTATGATGAGAAGCTAAAAGAAAATTATTGTGTTCATGGATGTATATGCCACGGTCCAAACCAGAATTTTGAGGAAGGTTATAAGCTTTAATTTATTCTTTCATTTTCCATTGATTCTTGAGTGAAATTGTGATAGTGTAAGATGAGATTTTTCTTGGTGTTTTTGAATGAATATGAAGTTGATTAAGGATAAGATAGTCACGACTGTGAGAGGGTTTTGTTAAAATTGGTGATTTCTCATGCTTTTACATTCATTTGTTAATTAAGTTGATTAAGGAAATAACGAGTAATTGAAGAGTTTGTAAAGATTGCCTTAATGAGATCCTTGATCGTGACATAATATGAACATTTGTGATTGATATAGTGACACATTTTTATCACTTGTGTTTGATAATTGAAGTGTTAAGAGTTTATGAAGAATTCTTAGCATATGAAATTTTGGATTGACCACATAGGACATAAATTGGCCATGTAGGCTGATAGGTACTCCAGGGGATATAACAATTTCCTTGTTATGTTTAAGTACTTGAATTGTGTTTAAATTATTGTTTGCATAAAATTTCTTGGAATAAATAGTATTGGAATGGTATTGGATACTTGATATGTATTAGAGAATATATTGCTCCTTGATTAGTCAAGTTCAGCTTGAATTTGAATTTGGTATTGCTTCGTTAAGCCACTGCTCCGTTGAGCCATTGCTCCATTAACTTATTAAGGTTGAGTTAGTGATGAATTTATGAAATTGAGAATGAGAAATGTTGAATATACTCCGAGTAGGGAGTAATGTAGAATATCCATGTACCTGATGGATAATGTATTGAATATCCATGTACCTGATGGATATTATATTGATTATCCTTGTACCTGAAGGATGTGTTGTTGAATATCCATGTACCTGATCGATATTATATTGATTATCCTTATACCTAAAAGATGTATTGTTGATTATCCACGTACCTGATGGAAATTGTATCGATGTATGATTAAATGAATGAGAATTGAATATACTCCGGGTAGGGAGTAATCTTGAATATACTCCAGGAAGGGAATAAACTTGAATATACTCCGAGTAGGGAGTAATGTTGAATATACTCCAGACAAGGAGTAATTTTGAATAAACTCTGGGTATGGAGTATTAATGAATGAATAAGAATTTAATAGAATAGTAATGTGAGGACGGACATTCCCTTACTCACCACATATATGAAAACTAGATATAACCTCGAGTATGAGAGTATCTCCAATGAATGAGACATGATGATTTATAATACTTCAAAGACAGTGAAAAGAGATGTAATGAATAATGAATGAATGATGAATATAAAATAAAATAAATATCTGACTTGTATAGAATATTAGAGAAGGATGAGTAAATATTTATGATTTGTGTTGAGATATGATATTTGATTTGAATTTGTATCCTAATTCTTATTATGAAGATGATTATGAATGATGAATATATTATAAGATTAGTATTAATACTTGTTATGATTTTCGATAAAGAATTAGAATTGATAATGACTGTAATATTTAGTTGTGTAAATGGTTTTTTATAAAAAATAATAATTGAACCTCTGTTTCGGGAAGAGGAATGACCAGATTTGGCATTTTGCCACCTTCCTAGATTATACACAAAAGTTAGGTTTTAAAATAAAAATGATTTTTCACCAAAACAGCTGGAAGTATCACGATGACACGTTTTTAATAAAACTACTCAGAATTCTTTGAATTCTCACCCCCACATATTTGTATTTTCCGTAATATTTCCAGGGACTTTGAAGGCTTCAACAGAAGAAGAGAAGATCATAATCATGAAGAAAGAGATTAGTTGCAAATGTTAGAAAAGTATTGTGTAGAATTTGTTTAGGTATTGCCATGGAGGCGTTATAATGTAAAATTTTTATCATATGAATGTGTTTATATAAAGATCCTTTCAATATATGTATATTATTACACCTGAACCATGCTTATATTTTCATGTATGTTAAAGTTGTTTTCACAAATTTGTTTTTTTTTTTTTTGTATAGAGGTGACATACCTAATCCTAACTACTAATGCATGATCCTTGACATGTTATTAGTACTAGTATTAGGATGTTACAGAAAGCCTGCTAATTGGAAGCCTCAGCAACCAAGAGAGAACCGAGGACTCATGATATCTACATAGGACTAGCGACAAGCTACCTCACTTGAACCCGCCATGTTCAACAAGGAACAATTAGAGATCATCCAAAAAATGATTAACGCTCACAAGCCAGAGAAACCCATGGGTACTGGTGCAATAGCACAAGCAAGTAATCCTCTTACAGCCTTGCATGCTCAAACTGGAAAATTTGATACATAAATTATTGACTCAGGAGTCTCTAACCACATGTCTGGTAATGCCTCCTGTAACACCCTAAATTTTCTAGCTATTTGACAGTAATAACAAAATTCTACTATTTAGTGATTTCTGTATACTGTAAAATTATTTTGAATATTTTCTGAATGCATTTGATCGTTTTGTGTGATTTACTCCGTGTCAGAAAAATAATAATTTTTGGGCTGGGGAAAATCTTACATATTTTATTTATATCTATTGATTCTTAATTATTTTTTTAAAACTGATTTGATTTCCATGAATTTTATAATTTTTAGGATTTTTGAGAATTTTTGTAGATTTTTCTGAGATTGTGATTATTTTAATATTATTTCGGGCTGTCTGTGGGCCTAGGGTGGGCCCGGAAAAATAAAAAAAAAATTGGGTCAGAAAATTTTATACTGTTAATGCGGGGGCGGGGGATCTTACTAAACCTGAAACCGGATACAGTTATCAAAATTTTCTTTTACTGTGATTTTATTATTCATTGTACAATAATTACTGGTTGGTGAGTAGTAGTTTCTATTCTTTGAGTAATAATTCTTATAGCTTAGTCATATGATAGTCATGTGCTACTAGCTTTATTAGAAGTCAAAATTAGTGGCTTGACATGATTATTAGCCAATAGCCTTAAGTCAACAAAAATGGCTAGTTTAATTAGTTCCTAAACTAGATGAATTAACTAAGTTAACTTAAGTTTAAGTGGCAACTAAATGAAACAAATTTGGATAGTAATGCTTAAAGAGTTCCACGGCCAAGTAGAGAATTCTAGGAGTTTCAAGAGCTTATGATTCATCAAGGTGACCAAAGCATGACTACTTGATGACTTTAACCATGTGCTTGATTTCCATCTTGATTGATCAAGCATTAACTCCCTCACATGCATGCACTCCACAGCTAGGAGCTTTAGTTGTAGGATATCCATTTCATTTCTATCATCTTTTATCACTTAAGCCATTCTCTTGATTTCCTTTCTTCTTCACTTAGTCAAAAACTCCATTTCTCTCCTTTCTTGAAGTATTCGGCCACCCTTCTAAACCAAGACATCCAAGCTTCTAAAATTTTACCTAAACACATTTCCTAAACCTAAGTCATATTCTAAGAACATCTCTAGTTGTGAGTTTTCACAAAATCATCCATCTTGAGCTTGAAATCCAAGCTTAAAGTTTCTATTAAAAAGGGTAAACTTATTGTTTCTTGATTCAATCTTTGAGTTTTGATTTTCTAAGCAATGATTGATCCATGGTTTATCTATTTCTAAGCTTGTTATTGATTTTAAAATTTGTTTAAGATTTTAAGGGTTTGTCCAAGGAGTTTCACGAAAACCATAGGAGAGGAAAACTTGAAGGATTTGTCTCCTTTTTAAGGTAAGAAGGAGATTCATCTCACCAACTAAGTATGGTGGTGAGAGATGTATTTGTTTGTGAAGAATGGTGAATCTATGTGAGGGTTCATTATTCATAGTTGTGTAATTATTTTTGAGTGTTTATGTGTTTTGATTTATTTGTTTATGCTTTGTATGATTTGCATGATTTACTGCTTTGTTTATGGCATGCTTGTGATATATATGATATGAATATATTATGTATGCTATGATAATGGTGAACAAGGAAAATGATTTTGGTTCCAATAACCAAGAGGCTCATGGCCTCAACACCTTAAAATAGGTGTTTCCAAACTAAGATTTTCATGAATGGTAAAATTAAATGTTTAGAAAGCAAAATAAAAAGAAAAGATGTGTTAGTTTCAAAGACCAAGTGCTCACGGTTTTGAAGGCTTGAGATGAGGAAATTTTGTATGAAATTATGATTTAGAAAATGGAAAGTAAATAATTTAAAGAAAATGAGACAAGGATTTTAGAGATGGAAACAAAGTGTTTTGTCACTTGAAAAATAGAAATTTCCTATATGAAAGGAAAAGAGAGGTTGAAAGTATTTGAACCTCAACTCATTTGGAAGAGGATTGATTTTTAGAATTGATTTAGAATCATGGAGAATACGTTAGTGACTTGAAATTTACTAACGTATACCTCACTCATTGGGTTTTTGAGTGCGTTAGGAAATTTTAAAGTAAGAAAATAAGGAAAAGTGAAGCAAAAAATGGTATGAAATTTTAGAAAGGTCGAAATGAAATTTAGAAGGTTGAGAAATATTTTACATAGTGGAAAAATGGTGAAAAATGCTTTTCGTAACTTAAAAACATGATTTTTAAGCTACGCGATTTCAAAAACGTTGAAAAATTGCTACGCGATTGAAAAACGATGGAATATTTTTACGCGATTAGGAAAACGATGGAAAATCGCTATGTGATAAGAAAAAATGCAACAAAAGTGTTGCGCGAATGAGAAAATGCGATAATATGATTACGTGATTGAATATACAGTAGGATTACTGTTGGACCAATGAATGAACAATGTATGAGAAATGATGAGTTTTGCCTGTGATTGACATTGGTGCATTAAACATGCATTAGAAAAGTCCGATGGACTGGATAAGGCTAATTGCCTAGTAGATAATACACTTCTTGAGCGGGTGCGATATGCGTAGTGTAAGTCACTTGTTGACCTTGGGAGCATCGGGGTGTGAGTTGTGTAACACCCCCCTCAGGGCATTACATTTCTGACTACCAACTCCCAATCTGAAAATTAATACATAAAAAGTTTGAGTTATAAAAGGTGAGTTTTAAAATTTCCTTTTCTTGCTGAAGACGGAAACATAATCTTACTGATATTTATAAGTAATACTGAAAATTAAATTTAAACTCTTTAATATACAATATTGACACTAATTAATATTTAACAATTTAAAGAGAAATATAAAACTAACAGACTCTCTTTTTTTTAACAGTAGCAAACCCTATGACGGGTCCTACTTAATAGCACGGTACAACACTAACGATAAAAACCCTACATACGTATTCTATTGTGTATCCATCTTGATGCATCAGACATCTGTTCTACATTTGTTCTTTGTCCTCAGACATCTCTTCTTTGTCAACACTGTAAGCTATCCAATCTGGAAAGGTCATTCTCTGATGTTGTCTCCAAACGCAGAGATATTTGTCACCCGTTATGTCTAAGATAACTCGTTCCATCTATTATAGTTTTTACAACACCAAGTCCAACCATACAATATAACAAAGAGGTGATATCACCTACGCCAATACCAACATGGTAGCATAGAAATAACACAAACAGCATACCATACAAATATATCATATCATAATTCCAATAATGCACTTAACATTAATAAACTATCATCATTCAAATATTTATCAATTCAAATCATACGATAATAACAATAATGGCATCAACATTATTTATCATCATCATCATCATCCTAGTATTCAAAGCAATTGTTATAGCCAATATCCCTCAATTAATATATCATACAAATATAAATGCTCAGATTCATGCATGCGCACATAGACTTAATGTCCTACTCCATGGAGCTAATACTCAATTCGGAGAAGTCGATCCAAAAGATCTGTCTGTACCAAAATGCCTCAGACCAAGTGCTATATTCCCCATTTGATTTTTGCACATCTAGCATATACACGATAGTCTTTACGAGATCATGATTAAGAATAGTGTCCCGGTCAGGATCATCGGTGTGTTGCATCGGTCTAACCTACGGGAAGAAGCGCGACCAACCACCTGTGTAAGCAACCCGCACCCCGATACCCCCAAGGTCAACAAGTGACTTACACTACGCATATCGCACCCACTCAAGAGGTGTACGCCTCTCTTAGGCAAATAGCCTCATACAGTCCCTCGGACCATTCTAATGCATGTTCAATGCACCAATGCCAATCACAGGCAAAATTCACCATTTCATATTCAGGGTCCACACATTGGCCTATTCTCAGTTTAATTTCATAATCTCAAAATCAGGGTCCACACATTGGCCCAACAGTATCTTTACTGTATTTTTCATTGCGAAATCATATTATCGCGTTTTCATAGTCACAAAACACTTTTGTCGTGTTTTCACAATTGCGCAATATTTCTGTTACGTTTTCACAATTTTGTACGTTTCTATTACGCTTTCAAACTACGTATTGATTTTACAACGTTTTCTCAATCACGTAAAAATATTTACACGTTTCTCAAATCGCGTAGCGATTTTCCACTATTTTCACAATCGCATAACTTAAAAATCATTCTTTTAAGTCGCGTAAACCATTTTCCATCATTTTCAAAATATTTAAACTCTTTCCAAATTGCGTAGAAATATTTTAATATTTTTCAAATCGCGTAGCTTAAAAATCACGTTTTTAAGATACGTAAAATATTTTTCACCATTTTACAACCACATAAAATATTCCTCAATATTCCAAACATTATTTTGGACTTCTAAACAAATCAATATCATTTCTAACATCATTTTTCCATTACGAAAAATATTTCTCAACCTTCAAAAATTTCATTTCAACCTTTCTCAAAATATTATGACTTTGTACTTCCTTTTCCATATTTTCTTACTCAAAAAAATCTTTTTCCACATTTCTTTACTCAAGAAATCTTTTTCCACAACATGATCCACAAAAGAAAATCCTTTTCCAAAATATCCACAAAATCACTTTTCCATTGATATAAATCAATGTTTCAAATCTTAAAATTTTACTAACGCTCTCCAAAACCCAAAGAATGAGTTACACATTAGAAAATATCAAATCACTATTATATTCTCCATTTTTCCCAAATCAATTTCAAAATCAATTCTCTTCAAAATAAATTGAGGTGTGTTTGAACCTCTCTTTTCCATTTACATACTGAAATTTATTTCTCAAATGATAAAATACTCTGATTCCCTTTCCGAATTCCTTGTACTAATTCATTTTGTTCAAACATTTTGTTTTCACTTTTAAATCACTTTGTTTCATAAAACCAAAACTTCCAATCTCTCAAAACACCGTGAAGTCTTTGGCCATTGAAGCCATCATATACTTTTCCTTTATAAAATCAAGGTATTCCCAAACCTTCAAAATTGTGGTACTTGTTTTCAAATGGTCATCAAATATTTTTCTTTCTAAATTGATATGGTTTTACACAAACAAAACCATTAAAAATTCTTTACAAAAACAATGAGCACTTGGTCTTTGAAATCAAATCATTTGTTCATTTTCATTTTTCATTTTCTTTGCAAATCCTTAAAATCATCAACTCATTGCTCTTTTCATTTTAAACTCTTGTTTAGTAAAATACTTAGAGACTTTTTACACAAAATAAATTAATAAAAATCCTTCTAAACCGTGTTCATGTACTCTTTGAAAAATAAACCATTTGTTTATTTTCCTTGTTTTTCTAACCATCTCATTTCATCATTCATGAAAATATTAATTTGTGACACCTATCTTGAGGTGTCTTGGCCGAAATTCACCATGTTCCAGGGATCAAAAATTATTTCCCTTGTTCTTGAAAAATTTCAACATAAACTCAAATCATGAGTCAAAACTGTGACCACTCCTCCTTGGCCATTGGAGCCAAAAAATTGATTTCCTTTCCACCATCACACCATGGCATACATATACATAATTTCAATATATTCTCATCATGCATATTATAAGCATACCATATAAGCCATAAAATCATGCAAAGCATATCAAGCATAGGCAAATAATCAAAGCACATAAACGCCCACAAATTATTACATGACCATAGATATGAATCCTCACATGGATTCACCATCCATCAAATACATAAACCATCTCTCACCACCATACTTGGTTGGTGAGATGAATCTCCCTCTTACCTCTTGAAGATCCTCAAAAGCTTCTTGTTTTGCTTCTCTTTCCAAGTCCTTCACCACCAAGGGCTTCTCAAATACAAAACAAAACATATATTTATTAGTAAATCAAGCTTGAACAAGATAAACCATGGATCAAACATAGCTTAGAACCTTGAAAATCAAAAGAAAAGTGAAGATTAATAAACTTTACCAATAAAGCTTCAATCTTTAGCTTGAAGACCAAGGTTGAAGATGAATGATTTAGAGAAAGTCTCCAACATGAAAGTTGCTTAGAAAATCATGTAGATTCAAGATCTATAGTTGGATAAAATTAAAAGAGCTTGGATGGTGATTTTAGGTGGTATGGCCGAATGGTTCCTCTTGAAGAACAAAGATGAAATTTTTGATTTTTGTGAGAGAAAGGCTTCTTAGACTTGGTTAAGGTAAAGAATGAAGTGAAAACACTTGGTTTCCATCCCTATCAATTTCGTGGAGCTCCTTGGAAAATTCCATTTTTGGTAGAAACTTGAAGCTTGGATTTGAAGCTCAAAATGAATGATTTTGTAAAAACTCATAACTAGAGATGTCCTTAGAATGGTGTTTAGGTTTAGGAAATGTGTTTAGATAAAATTTTAGAAGTTTGGAGACATGGTTCCTAGGTGTTGGACGAAACTAGAGGAGAAGAGAAATGGAGAGAAAGCTTTGATAACTTAGCTTCTTGAATTTGATCAATAACGATCAAGATGGAGTAATAATGGTCTTGAAACCATTCTATGCTCTTAAGCATGCACCAAAACCATCCCCCCTCCATGCATGCATTCCATAATGTTGTCATCTTTTTCAAGCCACCATTTAGAGCATTTTAGGCCATTGATTAGATCAATGGTTAGGATTTAGGTAGACTTTTGATTAGAAGACTTAATCTAGGCCATTAGATCTTTCTCCTTAAAATTCTAGCCATTAGATCCATCTCCATAAATAAAAGGTCAAGATTACTCCTTCTTACTTTAATCCAAGGGTCATAATTAGTCATAGCCATTTTAGAAGACCAAATCTCTACCATTGATTAAATCCAAATCCAATGGTCATAAATGATCCATCTCCACCGTTGATTTAATCCGAATCCAACGGTCACAAATGGTCCTAGCCACTTTATAAGATCAAATCTCCACCCTTGATTTAATTCTTCATCCAATGGTTATAAATAGTCATAGCCATTTATTCCAACACCGTTGATTAAATCGACGGTTGATATCAAAGTTTTCAATATTAGACTTGCTTCCTATTGGTCCGTCAAAAGAATTAAACTTGCTTCCTATTGGTCCGTCAAAAGTTGTCATAACCACTATCGTTGACTTAAGCTGTATAATATTTATTTTTATCTGCTAAAATCCCACGAAAGAATATATTTACTGTATTTTTATCGCCCGATAATTAAATACAGTGCAAAACACAGTACAATAAATTTTCTAAAAACTGTTTTCGAATTCAGGTTTAGTAAGATCCCCTGTCTCCGTCTCAACAGTACAAATTTTTCTATCCGCAGAAAAATTTTCATGTTTTGGGACTCACCCCGGGCCCACGTAGGACCACTGGGACCCACAAACAGCCCAACAACAACCAGATAACCATAAAAATTTATAATCATCCATAAAAATCACAAATATTAGAAAACGTATGAAAATCAAGTCAGATTGTTAAAAATAATTAACAGTCAAGAGAAATAAATACATAAAGATTTTTCTCCGGCTCGAAAATTATTATTTTCCTAACACGGAGTAAATCACTCAAAACGATCAAATACGCTGACGGAATAATCAAAATAATTTTACAGTACACAGAAATTACTAAATAGTAAAATTCTGTTAACTGTCAAAATTATTGTCAACTATTTAGGAAGTTTGGGGTGTTACAGGTTGCCTACAATAGGTAGTTGATAGCTCTTCTGTACCGTGTGTTACACCAATGCAACACACCAATGATTCGGACTGAGACACTATTCCTAATCAAGATCTAGTAAAGACTGTCATGTATATGCTAGATGTGCAAACACTTATGAGAATTATGGCACGTGGTCTGAGGCATGTGGTACAGACAAATCTTTCTTATCAATCTCTCTGACTTGAGTTTAGCTCTATGGAGTAGGAAAATGAGTCAGTGAACATATGCATAACTTGAACAAGTTTGAATATTGAATGACATTTTATCTGTTAAGGGTCGATGAATGATAGAATGAAACGATGATGTTTACTGTTTATTATATCTGTATCATTGTATGATATATCTGTATGATGTATTGTATGTGTTATCTTTGTACTGTCATATTGGTAATGGTGTAGGTGATCTCACCTCTTCGTGTATTATTTTGTATTATATTTATATTTCGGTAAAGACAGTGAGCAAGGTATCGAGCGAGAAGGTGAGTAGGAACAGATTCCTATCGAGGAAACTGAGTTTTGATTAGATGGCAACCCGGTCGAGTTTCTTCAGATACGTAAGACTAATGTTCTATGGTGGAGCTAGCGCTTGGAGGATTAGTCCCAATGAGGAGGGACTAATATATCAGGGGCATCTGACGATCAACATGAGCAGGATATTTCATTGAGATCCGTTCTTTTCTGTAACTTTTTATGTACATGTTGAATTTTCGCTGTCGATTAGGCAGTATTGGGGTGGTAGGTACCATGTCCCAACAGAGATTAGTCTAGTGTTGTTTGCACGGACACCAGTCCATAGGACTTCGCGTCAAATTAGATTCCTACCTATTGAGGAATCTGAGGAGGACCCGTCTGAGGGTTCTGCTGTCTAGTCATACTTGGGCAAGTATGTTAGTTTAAATACTGTTCAAATACTTTTGAAAACCATGTATGTAAATATTTAAGTATGTCAGTATTGAAATTTATGTATATAATGTAAATTATTTGTGATGATGTTTAATATTTTTATTTTCTGCTAAGTTTATTTTATTAATGTTCCAGAAATTTTATAACTCATATTTACATTACAAATCATATTGTATAAATTAAGGGGTAATTTAGTAATTAAGTAACATAAATGTGATACACTACGGTAGGTGTTACACCTCCCTTCTAGTTAACTTTGTTCCAAATTCTAAACAAGTTGTGAGAATAGCTGATGGTACTCTAGCAGAAGTTAGTGGTACTGGTAGTGTTAAATTATCAGAGGACTTAGTACTAAAACATGTTTTACTTATTCCTCAATTGACATATAATCTTCTATCTGTCATCAAGCTTACCAAAGACATAAAGTGTGTTGCTCAATTTTATATGAATGGGTGTTATTTTCAGGATTTGGAATCAGAGAGGAGGATTGGCAATGCTAGGACATGTGCTAGACTCTACCACCTACGAAGTCCTGAAAGGTTGCAGAAAGAAAATGTGACTCACTATGCTTTAGTCAACGAAGTTAATGATGTACTGTTGTGGCATTATAGGCTAGGCCACCCAAATTTTCTTTACATGAAACACTTGTATCTTGACTTACTAAATAAAAATTCTCTTTTTCCTTTATGTGAAATTTACCTTCAATCAACAAAGGTAATGCTTTTGCTTGTCTCTCTCAATCACCACCCTTAGGTTCTTGGATCCTTGACTCTGGTGCATCTAATCATATCTATGTAATAAACGTATTTTCTCCAAACTTTTTAACTCTGGCTATTTACCTATAATTACTTTAGCAAATGGTTCCCAAACACAGCTCCAAGGGATTGGAGTTGTCCATCCCCTCCTTCCTCTGTCTGTTGATTCAGCTCTTTATGTCCCTGGATGTCCTTTTAATTTACTGTCCATTAGTCGTTTAACCCATTCTTTAGATTATCGCATTAGTTTCACTAAAGACACTGTCATTTTGCAAGATCGGAGTTTGGGATGGATGATTGACGCCAGATGTGAGTCTAATGACCTTTACCAGCTCTCTGCCATCTCTTGTGTGTGCTCTGTCATGGATTCCCCTCTAACCATCTATGCTTAGTTGGGTTATCCTGGCCTTGCCAAACTACAGCAAATGGTGCCAAGCTTTTTCAAGTTATATAGTTTACCTTGTGAGTCGTTGGGAAACACACCCATAGTCTATTTCTCGATAAAGTTTGTCGCCAAGCTTTAGTGCATTCTAATATTTGTGGTCCTAGTCATGTTAAGTCTACTTTTGGGTCCAAATACTTTGTTACTTTCATTGATGACTATCTCAGTGTACTTGGTTATTTTGAATGAAAAATATATCTGAGTTGTTTTCAATTTTTTAGACCTTTATCATGAAATAAAAACTTAGTTTGGTGTTCCAATTCATATTTTGCGTAGTGACAATGCCCGTGAATTTTTATCTCAGAATTTTCAAACTTTTTTGGCATCTAATGGCATTCTTCACCAAACATCCTGTGCCTATACCCCTCAACAAAATGAGGTTGCTGAGCACAAAAATAGACATTTAATTGAAACAACTCGGACCCTTTTGCATCATGGTCGTATTCCCTTTCGTTTTTGGGGGAGATGCGGTTCTCACTGCCTACTATTTAATTAATCGTATGTCCTCTTTTATGCTTGATAACTAGGTACCCCATTCTATTTTGTTCCCTCACCAACCCTTCCATTCTCTTCCGCCTCGTGTCTTTGGATTGACATGTTTTGTCCATAATCTCACTCCAGGTCTTGACAAATTATCTGCTCGCTCCATCAAATGTGTTTTTCTTGGTTACCATCGGTCTCAAAAGGGTTATCGTTGTTTTTTACCTACTCTTAAGCATTATTAAATCTCTATCGATGTCACTTTCTTCTAGTTTGTTCCTTTCTTTGAGTCTCTTGACCTGCCACTTACACCCATTATTGAGGTCCTCCCTATTTTTCCTCCACTTGTCCCAATTGACCCTGCTCCACCACCACCTTCCCTTGTTGGTGCCCTGGTCCCTACTACTCACCCCTTCCAGGTCTATCATCGACGGCCACAACCACCACCACTGTCCTACTACCACTAGAGGTTGTAGAGGTTACTGAGGCCCATGCGAACTCTCCTTCGGCACCAACTCCTTTACCAGCTTGGGCACTACCTCCGGCGCTAGACCTTCCCATTACTCTTCGAAAAGGTATACGATTCACTCATAACTCTTCTCCTCACTACATTACTCTAAGTTGTCATCGCCTCTCTTCCTCGCATTATGCTTATCTTTCCACCTTGTCTTTTGTGTATATTCTTAAATCTCTAGGTGAAGCTTTATCTCATCCTATGTTTATCTTTTCCACCTTGTAGGTTGCTGGTGAATTTATACGGTCAAGGTTAGTCCTGATGGCACTTTTGATCGCCTAAAGGCTCGTTTGGTGGTAAAAAGGTATACCCAGATATTTGGTTTGGATTATGGGGACACTTTCTCACCAATGGCAAATATGGCTTCTGTTCGGCTTTTTCTGTCTATGGCCGCTATTCGCAACTAGCCCCTTCATCAGCTAGACATCAAGAATGATTTTCTCCATAGTGATCTGGAAGAAGAAGTTTACATGGAGAAACCTTCAGGGTTTGTTGCTCAAGGGGAGTCTTTTGGCCTCGTTTGTCGTCTACATAAGTCCTTGTATAGTCTTAAACAATCTCCTCAGGCTTGGTTTAATTGATTAAGTACTGTTGTTCAACAATTTGGTAAGACTCGTAGTGAGGCTGACCACTTTGTCTTCTATCACCATACAATCTGAGGCTGCATTTATTTGGTTGTGTATGTGGATGACATTGTTATCACAAGCAGCAATCACCAAGGTATAACTCAGACAAATCCAAGGAATTGAAGATCTTGGCAAACTTTGTTATTTCTTGGGAATTGAAGTAGCACAATCCAAGGATGGCATAGTTATCTCACAAAGGAAGTATGTTGTGGACATCCTTGAGGAAACAAGACTATTGAATGCAAAAAAAAAAATTAACACCCCTATGGATCCCAATGTTAGACTTTTACTAGATCAAGGGGAGCCACTTTTAGACTCAGAAAGATATAGACGATTGGTTGAAAAACTTTACTATCTTACTGTTACCTGTCCAGATATCTCCTTTGCGGTGAGTGTAGTAAGCTAATTTCTAAACTCACCATGTGAAGGACATTGAGATCCAGTGATTTGTATTCTCAGATATATTAAGGGAGCTCTAGGAAAATGCATTGTTAATTAAAACAAAGAACACACTCAGATTGGTGGATACTCAGATGTTGATTGGGAAGGTTCTCCTACTGATAGGAGATCCACTTCTGGTTATTGTGTATCCAATGGGGGTAATCTGATATCTTGGAAGAGTAAGAAACAAAATGTGGTTGCAAGATCCAGTGTCAAAGCAGAATATCGAGCCATGACCTCAGCTACTTGTGAGCTCATTTAGTTAAAACAGCTTCTTAAAGAGCTTCAATTTAGAAACATTATGCAAATGACTCTTATTTGTGATAACCAAGCTGCATTGTATATCGCTTCTAATCCAATATTTCATGAGAGGACCAAACATATTGAGATAAACTGTCATTTTATTAGAGAGAATATCTTGTTTGGAGACATCACCACTAGCTTTGTCAATTCAAATGATCAACTGGAAGATGTTTTTACTAAATCTTTGAGAGGTCCTCGAGTAAACTATATTTGTAACAAGCTTAGTGCATATGACTTATATGCTCCATCTTAAGGGAGAGTGTTGGAAATGTGTAAATACATATTGTATTTATATATATTGTATTTATGTAGATTTCTTGTAAAGGCTAACTAAATCATAATTGTAATCTTTGTATTTATTTGTATTTATTACCTTAGCTCTATATAATCAACTCTCCGTCGTGTAGTTGAGACTTTCACAATCTCTATGTTTTGTTTTCTCTCTTTTAACAATTGGCATTGGTAGCTAATTATAGTTGGGATTTACAGCAGTTTGATGTCAAGAATGCTTTCTTGCATGGGGATCTAGAAGAAGAAATTTACATGGAGGTTCCACTGGGATATGAGAAGAATTTGCATACTAATACTGTGTGTAAATTGAAAAAGGCCTTGTAAGGCCTCAAGCAATCACCACGAGCATAGTTTGGAAGGTTTGTTAGAATTATGATGGCTATGGGGTACAAACAAAACCAAGGGGGTCACACATTGTTTATTAAACACTCTCCTTTAAGGGAAGTTACAGCTCTCTTGGTGTATGTTGATGACATAATAATGACAGGAGATGATGCTAAGAAGAAACAAATTCTGAGTCAATGCTTAGCTAAGGAGATGGAAATTAAAGCATTAGGAAGGTTGAAATACTTTCTTAGAATTGAGGATACTCATTCTAGGCAGGGTATATTTATCTCCCAACAAAAGTATGTTATAGATCTCCTAAAAGAAACAGACCAGATAGTATGCAAACCTGCAAGTACCCCTATGGATCCTAATATGAAACTTAGGCAAGCAGAGGAAGACGCTACAGTTGATAGAGAAATGTATCAGCGTATGGTGGTAAGACTTATTTATCTATCCCATACACGACCAGACATAACATATGCAGTAAGTGTGATAAGCCAATTCATGCCCTGTCCGAAAGAATATCATTTGACAGCATATCTAGTATTACAGTATCTTAAGGGAACACCAGGAAAAGACATTTATTTAATATAAATAGACGTGTGATACTTGAAGCATACACTGATGCTAACTATGCTGGATCATTAGTGGATAGATCAACCACAAGATATTGCACTTTTTCTTTGAGGAAATTTAGTGACTTAGAGGAGTAAAATAGAATGTGATAGCAAGATCTAGTACAGAGGCAGAATTCAGAGCTATGGCACAAAGTGTGTGTGAACTACTATGGTTAAAGATTATTCTTGAAGATTTGAAGATCAAGTGGGATGGACCGATAAGACTTTACTATGATAATAAGTGTGCAATCAGCATAGCTCATAATCCGGTACAACATGATCGAACAAAACATATTGAGGTTGATAAACATTTTAGCAAGAAAAAACTGTAGAGTGGTTTAATTTATACACCTTTTGTGTCGACACAAAGTCAGCTTGTTGATGTACTTACCAAAGGGTTGAGTAGTCCAGTATTTCAGACGACTGTATCCAAGCTGGGAATGGAGAATGCATATTCACCAGCTTGAGGGGGAGTATGAAAAATCGTGCTATTAGTTTAGTGCGGTGGGTAGTGGCCTCTTGTTCCCACATTTTCACGTTTTTTGTAGACATTGTTTTTAGTTCTTTATTGTTGCTTATTTTCTAGGCTTGATTAGCTAGTTTTCTAGGGCCTACTTTAATGTACAACTCCTTATATATTACCTTCTTGTGAAAATTCGGATTAAGCAGAAAATATACAATTTTCATATTTTTCAAATTCTGAGAGTATCTCTTATTTAGGGGTTGTGTATCCTCCTTTTATTCTTAATATCTTTAGGATTTGATTCATTTTGATAGTGATTTGATTAGGGTTTGTTTCCTTTTTTGTTTCTAGTAATTAGGGAATGTAATTGTATCATGTTTATATAAATTTAGCTGCTGAGAATTTTCCACTCCTCAAGCAATTCACAAAAAGCTTTCTCAAGTTCAACACAAGAACAAAAATGAAGACAAGTTTTGCCTTAAAAGAAGCCTCCTTATGAAGGGATCACCTAAAACCTACCCCCAAACATGATTAAGTGTGTCTAATGTTGCCAACACCAGTCCCCAGTTGTTTAATGATGATGATATGAGCGTTTCAACTTTGTTGTATATGTTCTAAAATCAAATTTAAGTTCTTGAGGACCAAGTACAGAAACTTCCCAGCTCCCAGAAAATGAAAAGAAATAAAACTAAAAAATAAAAAAATAACATGAAGGTGAAAAGAGGCATTTATAATAGACCAAATCAATATCAGTGCCTGACAGTCCTAGCAACAGACAGAAAGCTTGCAGGGGAGCTATAAGAAACAAGGTGAATAGGCTTCCATTTGAATGATGTGAGCAATCAGATGCAATCAGAGGTGAACAACTTGGAAAAAGGAGCATAACAATTGACTCACCTTTTTTCTGCTTCTGTTATGACCTGCACATTTTGATTAATTGCTTCTTAAATGTTCTAAAGTAATCTACATGGTCATAGGATGGTAAGGAGGTAAATATTAGTCATGAATACTTCAAGAGCCACCAACAGTATTTTCCCATCATGCAAAATCATTCGTAGAACTCACTTAAACGTGAAGCTACCAATTGCATCTCATCTCTTGCCTCTAATTGAATGAAGACAAAGTCATAAACATCATGCGGATTTACATACACTTGATATTAGAGAGTATGTTGATTTGTGTGTCTAAGCCAAACCACACAAGGGTATATTTATACTAGTGAAGTGTTAATTACAACCATAATTACCTAAGTAATTATTTCCAAAATATGGGCTTCCTTTCTCCTAGAAGAAGCTTGACATTTGGATCTATAGGTGTGCCAACTGGTCTATATCCTATCCTAGCATGCAAGTTTATGCAACTTCTGAACTTAGAAAATATTGAAGTTTGCCTAAGACTGCCATTAAAATGCTTGAATAGGTGTTTCTTTAATTGATCAATGTTGACTTGGTCATTCTCAATTAGTGATGACAATGACATTAATGTAAACAAGGTAGATGCATTGATTGGAAGATTGACAATTACATAACATAGAATCATCGACTTCCTTATGAATCACTCCACAGGTTTGACAGTGCTAAATGGCAAAACCAAGTTGGAAGAGATTACTTCCATCGTTTTTTTAGGTGAAAAAATTAAGAACTCTCTTCAAGGAAATGGGCTTCTTCCTATTCCGATGTCAACCTCTTCTTCTAGCTTACTCAACAATGCCAAAGGGGACAAAGTTGAGGAAAGTATCAAAGATCTTAGTTGCCATGCCAGTAGTGTTAGGGACAATCTGAGTTCTCATCCTCTAATTCAAGAGTTGAGGGTCAAGGTGGTTAATTCTAAAGGCTGGTCTAGCTTCTCAGTTGATTCTCCGTCAATGTATGTTCGTAAGAAAAAGAGGTTAATTAGAGAATTGGATTGTTTGGTTTCTACCATTAACTATGGAGGGAAGGTTGGAAAGCAGGATGGTAAGTTAGTTAATGAAGATTCTTAACTGGAATGTAAGAGGGTTAGGTAGTTGCCCGAAACGTAAGAGAGTTAGGGAGATAATCTATAAAGCAACACCTGACGTAGTTTTGCTTCAAGAAACTAAGCTTGAGGATCTAGATGCTTTACTAATTAGGGACCTATGGGATTCTAGATTTAAGGATTGGGAGTGCTTCCCTTCTCTTGGAGCGTCGGGAGGTATGCTGATCATTTAGGTCACTAGGTTTGCCTCTAAGGTTGATTCCATCCTTGGTAACTTTTCAGTGTCTGTCATGTTAGATGTAAAAGGGAGAGGTTAATGTTGGATTACCTCAGTTTAGGGCTCAAATAATCCTAGATAGCATTATTTCTTCTGGGAAGAGCTAGGTTTTTTGTCTTCATTTTGTGGGTTGCATTGGTGTTTGGATGGGGATTTCAATGCAGTTAGATCCCCAGCCGAAAAGTTGGGTGGTGATCGACTTACTTCTTCTATAAGGGGTTTTGACAATTTTATTAGGGAGTGTAGTCTTAGGGATATTTCCAACTCCAATGCTAGGTCCACCTGGTCGGCTAGAAGGAAATACATCATTGTTTCTCAGTTGGATAGATTCATGTTTACCTCTACCTGGAAGGATGTTTTTCCTGATCAAGTGCAAGAGAGTTTATCTCGTTCAATTTCTAATCACTTCCCTATCGTGTTGGAATCAAGTAAGGTGAAATGAGGCCCTACTCCTTTTAGGTTTGAGAACATGTGGCTTAGTCATCACTCTTTTATCCATTTTGTTAAGGAAGTTTTGGAGTACAGCTTCTATTGAGGGTTGGGAAGGTTTTAAAATTATGATGAAATTAAAACTTCTTAAGGAAAAGTTGAAAGAGTGGAATAGTTGGTCTTTGGGGACATTCAAATTAGAAAAAAAAAATATTTTGAAAGAAATTAACTCATTGGATAGGTTGGAGCTAGAGGATAATCTCTCAAAGGTTTTATGTGCTAGGAGGAAGAAGCAAAGACTAGATTTAGATGAAATTCTAGTTAGGGAAGAATCTAGTCGGAGACAAAAGATGAAATTTCAATGGGTTAAGGATAGGAATATTAATTCCAAGTTATTTCATAGGGTGGCTTCTGGAAAGCGTAGAAAGAGTTTAATTAAGGAGCTGGAACTTAAGGATGGTAATGTTATTAGAGATATTGAGGTCATTGTTGCTGAAATCTCTAGGTTTTACTCTAAGCTGTTCACTGAAGATATGCCTATTAGGCCTTTCATTGAGGATTTGGATTGGTGTCTCATTGCTTTGAATAAGGCTCGTTGGTTGGAAAGGCTTTTTGAGGAGGAGGAAATCCATAGGGCTGTTTTTAGTTTGGGGAAAGACAAAGCGCCTGGTCCTGATGGTTTTACTTTTGATTTCTTTCAAAATTGCTAGGATATTGTCAAGCCTGGCGTCCTTAGGGTATTTGCTGAATTCTTCCTTAATGGTCAAATTGGAGTTTGCATGAACTCAACTTGCATCTCTCTTGCTCCCAAGAAGGATAGGTTGATTAAAGTAAAGGACTTTCGACCCATCAGTTTAGTATCTAGTGTTTATAATATCATAACAAAAGTTCTTGCTTCTAAGTTGAGTGAGGTCCCTTCTGATACCATTTTTGAGAACCAAAGTGCTTTTATTCCAGGTAGGCAAATTCTTGATGCTACCCTCGTTGCTAATGAGGTGGTGAATGATGTTAGATCCAAGAGAAAACATGGTCTTGTTTTTAAGTTAGACTTTGAGAAAGTTTATGATTGTGTTAATTGGGGTTTTTTGGACAAAGTCTTAGATAGGAAAAGGTTTGGGGTAAGATGGAGAAAATGAATTTTGGGGTGCTTATCCTCTTCCACCTTTGCAGTCATAGTGAACGGGGAACCTAAATCTTGGTTTAAGGGTCAAAGGGGAGTAAGACAAGGATATCTTTTATCTCCGTTTCTTTTTACCATTCTGGTCGATGTGCTTAGCTATTTAGTGTCTAGAGTTGTAAATAATGAGTTGATTAAGGGGCTAACTATTAGTTCAGAGGAGGTTTTAGTCTCTCATCTTTAGTTTGCCGATGAAACAGTATTCTTCTTGGAACCTAATGTTGATTCTTTTGTTAATACTTTGACTATTTTGAGGTTCTTTGAGGTCATTTTTAGTCTTAAGATTAATTTGGTAAAAAATGGTTTGGTAGGTGTGAATGTGGACAATCAGATTTTATCTACTTTTGCTACTTTAGCAGGTTGTCAAATTCTTCAGTGGCCTTCCACTTAACTTGGCATTCCTTTGGGAGGTAATCCTTATGTTATTTCGTTTTGGGACCCGGTGGTTTGTAAGATCTCTAAGAGGTCAAATTGTTGGAAGGGTGTTTTTTTCTCCTAATTCAATCTTGTTTGTCTAGTATTCCTCTTTACTTTCTCTCCTTTTTTCGTATTCCTGTGGTTGTGGCTCAGAAATTAGAGAGAGTTATAAGGGACTTCCTCTGGTCGGGGGCAGGAGATTCTAGTAAAGACCACCTTGTTAGCTGGGAGGTTTATTGTAGACCAAAGAAGGAGGGAGGGTTGGGTCTGGGTAATTTGGTGTCCAAGAACAAGGTACTAGCAACTAAGTGGCTTTGGCGTTTTCCTCTACAACCTTCTTCTTTATGGCATCATGTTATTCGAAGTAAGTATGATTTGCATCTAAATAAATGGGACACCAATTCTGCAAGTAAAGTTTCTCATGCTAGTCCTTGGAAATTTATCTCTTAGGGTCTTCCTTTTTTTAATTCTCTCTTGTCCTTGCATCTAGGTGATGACTCTCGTATTTATTTTTGGGAAGATATTTGGGTTGGTACTATCCCTGTTTCTGAGGTCTTTCCAAGGCTATTTCGTCTATCTTCTTTACATAATGCCCTTATTTGCCAATTTTTTCTCACGGTAACTTCTCTTGGAACTTCCATTTTTTTTAGAAACTTGCATGATAGAGAGATTAGTGAGTTAGAGTTTCTCCTGATTTTAATTGATTCTATTCATCTTTTTTCTATGTATGATTCAAGAACTTGGACCCTTGATTCATCAGGAGTTTTCTCTTGTAAATCTTATTTTCAATTCTTGACTCAATCTCATAACATAGATAGATTTCTCTTAGATAAACCCATCTGGAAATCCAAAGTTCCCTCAAAGGTCAAAGCTTTTGTCTATACTACTGTTCTTAATAGGATTAACACTAATGACAAGCTTCAGAAATGCAGGCCTCTCACTGCTTTGTCTCCAAATATGTGTATTATGTGTGGTTCAGATTTGAAATCAGGGGCTCATCTCTTTTTGCATTGTTCTGCGGCTAATTATCTTTGGAATAGACTATTTAGGATATTTGGAGAGTCTTGGGTTTGCCCTATGGATTTGCATCTTTTTCTCCTTACCAAGTTCAGAGGTTTTGGTGCACGTAAAGAAGCAAAGGTCTTATGGTAGTGCACTGTTTATGCTATTTTTTGGTGTATTTGATTAGAAAGGAATGCTAGAATCTTCAAGGACTCTTTTCTGACTCTAGACTTCATTTGGGATAGGGTTACTCTTTTGGCATCCCTTTGGTGTTTTGCTCATGGTCTTTTAAGTGGTGTTTCTTTGGTAGACATGCAAAGGGATTGACATGCCTTGTTGCATGACTTTTGCACATAGGTTTTAGTTGTTTCTTTGTACTCTCTTCTTCTCATCTAATAATATTCATTTTTTATGAAAAAAATACCAATGCAGACTCTCCCTAAGTAACAAAATTAGGCAATTGCTCTATATAAACTTCTCCATATAAATCACCAAGTAAGAAGACATTTTTTATGTCAAGTTGATGAAGAGGCCACTGATGGATAGCAGCCATGGCAAGAAAGAGACAAATAAACACAATCTTGGAATATGAAGTGTTCTGTCCGATTGCAAGAGGTGGTGGCAAGCTCCTTAGACAAAATGATCCTCACTGCAGTAGCTTATTTAGTGTAATTAGGGTGTAATAAATATAATCTCTATGTTGATTATTGTATATTCTGATTGTATATTCTAATTTGATTGTGATTAGATTAGGATTTATTTTGATTTGGTTTTTCTGTTTAGTTAGCTATATTAGGAAACTCCTATTATTATGGGATATTGATTAATCTGCTTTGTAATTACTTGTTATTCCTTACTGTACATATTGAATGTGTGCTGAGAGGATTTCTCTCAAGTAATTCTAGCATATGAAGCTGGTATTCAGAGCAAGTTTCAAACCAGGGATGTGTCTCCGCTCCCCATCGTAGTTCTAAGTCGTTGTCACGACTGGAACCCTAACTTCCGGACCTTCCACCACCAAGGTGAGGGCACGAATCGTCTTAGAAGCATCCAGTCGTCCGTCTCTCCGAGCAGCTCACTGACGAGCGCCGAACTCAGTCAAAATTATAACCGAAGTTATTACCTAAACTTGTAGTATAGTGAACAACACTGGATCGTCTCCTCAAGGATCATAAATGTAATTTTATCAAATTAAGTTAAGTTAGAAAGGGGGGTTTTGATTGTTCAATGATTACAATGACAAGATCTGAAGAAAAATAACAATTAAAAGAACAGTCAATTCAGAAATCTATTCGAGATTGGGTGGATTCAATCATAGACCTTTCAACAAACACCGAAATACATTTGAATGGTTAACTTGGATCTAACCGAGATCTCTCGCATCGAGATCCAGTAATTCATACTAGACAATCGTCGTAATTCAATTGACAAGTGATAAACACAAATCTACAATCGCACCATTCATGTAAATATATGTCAATTTAAGCACCGAATTCAATTAACCTAGGCACAAATCAGTAACCTAACCTCTTCAATTACGTGATTAGTTTAGATCAATCAGTTCTAAGTTTCATCACAAATCTCAATCTTCGTTATGTCATTAATTCGGATCAATCGGTTCTAAATTTCATCACAATACTTAATCTTAAACCAAGATCAAATCAGATCAAACATAAAAGAATCACCATTCATGCATTCAAGATCAAGAGAACAGAAGAAGAAGAGAAGAGAAATTCAAATATAAATCAAATACATTACATAACCAAGGTCTCAAGAATCCAAGCCACAATCTCTTCAAGAGTCCCGAATTGACTAGAAGTGACTTAGCTCTCCATTACAATGAAGGAAAAATATACAAGAACTATGAAAAGCTATCTCTAACACCAAGTGTGTGTTGTTCCTAGAGCTCTCCACATGCTTCCTTTTATAGAGGATTCGGAGTAGTAGTAGATGGGTAGATGGGATGAGTAGGTGGATGAGTAGGTGGATGAGTAGGTGGGTGAGTAGGTGAGTGAGTAGGTGAGCTACCTTGTCTCCGAAATTCTTTATTGCTGAACTCATTGATTTCGTCATTTCTGAGCCAAGTGGTCTTCATGAAAGTTCTAGGAAATTGTCTAAGCTTTCCAATGGCTCTGGAAACACCCAAAAATTCGTCCTACAGTCCAAGATATGACTCAATTACTACAGACTATTCAGAACCAATTTCAGCACCTCTATTTTGACTTTCAGACCCAATATCTCCATCAAGGAGCCCGAATCAAGTTTTGTGCTTGACATGAAAGTTGTACATATGGGTCTTAACTTTCAGATTACAAATTTTCAGCCCATTTTATATGCCCAAACTCGAATTATGTTCTGGTTACTACACACTGTTCGGGTTCTAGTCACAAATCCCGTATTCTGATTTCCATGCCCAATTAGCTCCACTAGATGTCTGAAATTGACTTTGAGCTCTCATCAAAGTTGTAGAGCTCTCTCTTATCTTTCCTACAAGGTAAAATTCATAATTATCAGACATTTAGAACTCAAGATATGGCTAAAATACAGAAACAGTGTAAGACCCGAATAATGCTGAAAAAATCAATTAAGTCCGATTCGAGTTCAAACTTACAAAACATAATCAAATTCAGTCAATTAAGTACATAAAGAGTGTAAATAACTAAACATAAGAGTTTCTTAATGAATAAAATATGTGATTATCAAATTCTCCCACACTTAGCTTTTTGCACTCCTAGGCAAAACATATAAAACTAAAGTTGGAAGACAAAGACAAACGACACAAACTTAAAAGCTAAAAACTCTAAAGGACTCAATGAAGCAAGAAGAGCAACAAGAAATTCAAGGGATCAAAGCATAAATGAGGTAACATTTCTTCACATCTCAAACCAACAAGCAAGGAACTTCCGTTGAAAAGAATGAATTAAGAATGATGGATCTTCACAAGATTCCCTCTCAATCTCTCAAATGTTTAAAAGGTAGGTATTTCACTCAATTCAACCCATGAAAATTGCACTACCATAAGCTTGCTTATCTTATATTTCTCCACTACTCAAAACACATGCACACACAAATCATGAGGACTTTATTCAAGGTTGTAGTGAGGTCAAGGTAACAGAAGAGGATAAAATGGATATGAGAAGATAAATACCAAAGAGAATAAAAGCAAATGAGAGCTGAGTTCAAATAACAAGCATAAAAATTCATCTCAACTCTAATGTATATCCCTTTACATATTCATTTCCCAATCCTTTTCTCTTTTTTATATATATATATATATAAACATAACTATATACATACATTTTTCCTTTTTTTTTTTAGGCACTCTTTCCTTTTTCAACAACCATTTTGTACACACACCCCCACACTTGTTCAAAAACTCATCCATTAACCAGGCTAATGTTCTTTTATTTCCTAAGGTAAAGTAAGAACACAATTTTTCATTTAAGGCACATAATGAGCTAGAAACAAGGAATGGTCAAATAAGCTCAAAGGGGTTAAGCAAAGGAAAATATACAAGGTTGGCAGGAATCAGAGAATTTTCAAGAAGTCAAAAGAGTGCTTGATATCATATTGAAAGGAAGGTTGGCTATTTGGTTAAACTAGCTAATTAAGAAAGAGGGCCTCAATCATGTTTATGCATGCAAGTGAAATGTAGCCTCAAAAAGAATCAAAACAAGTTCTAGAGTGGTCATTAACATAAGTGAAAATCACACAAGAAAGAAGAGAATGGCATAAATGTTGAATCCATCCATTAGGCTCAAAATATCACAAGGTATGCATCCATCAAACTCAATTCATCAGTTCAATCATTCATCACCAAGCATATCAGATCAAGAAGGGAGAAAAGTTATTCAATCATGCAATGAACTTTTTTTTTATTTATTTTTATTTATTTTTAACAAACCAAAAAAAACAGAAACATGCTAAAATCTCTCCCCCACACTTAATATAACATTGTCCTCAATGTGAAAGAAAGAGATAGAAAAGAGCAACACAACTTGATAAGAAGTGAATCAACGCTAAGCAGAAAAGAAACACACTGTCAGTGCCGCATCAGACCCTGAAAAGAAATCAAACAAGAAAACGTTAGTACTTCCACAATTCAATACTAATTAATTACTACCTAAAAACTCCTTACTCGCCACCAATTAAGATGCGTCTCAAGAGTAAAATTACTCCTTACTCTGCCATCACTAATTGGTTTAATAAGTCCATGACAATCATATCATACTTTCCAAACAAAACAACAACAATTTTTTTTTTTTAAATCAAACCCATTAAAGAGAAAGTTTCAGATCGGGCTCTTTTTCTTGTTACTTCCTTCGCTGCTTCCTGTTGACCAATCTATCTCGAGCTAATACCTTATCGTGTACATACTCAAAAGTTTCTAATTTATCAATGAGCTCATCAATAGTGGAGGCAGAGATAAGAAGTTGTCTTCCGAAGGAGTGATAAATTTACGTTCCATGCTTTGTCAAGAAAAAATAACAAAAGATCAAAGAAATTATTAACATTCAACAAACCAATGGGTTTATGGTGGATGTTCAGTTCGGCCCAAGAGACAATTTGAAAAATGTCTTCCAAAGTACCAAAACCACCTGGTAAGGCAATGAATGCATCAGAGTTTTTAAGCATTATCTTCATGCGTTCATGCATTGATGATACTTTAAGTTTCTCCCCAATTGTCTTTCCATTGATGTTCTATTGAGCTAAAGTTTCAGGAATGACACCTAAAACCTGACTGTCTCTTATAAAAGCAGAAAGTGATACAGCCCCCATTAACCCACGACAACCTCCCCCATATACAAGATGAATATTCCTCGCAGCAAGTGATCGACCAAGAGTGCTAGCTGTGTTTACAAACTCCAATCCCTTCCCATAACTCGACCCACAAAAAACACAGACATTTTTGAGATTACGAATAGAAGCCCCCATTCTATACTCTTCCTCCATTTGAGTGTTTCTGAGTTGAATGAAAATGGAGAAAATGAAGTGTTTAAATAAGAAAAAGAATGGAAAGGGAAATAATTGCACCTATAAGGGTAGGTGGGCTGTTGTCAGAAAAGGTTGAAATTAAGAAACACTTTTTTTTTACTTTAAGAAAATCATCAAGGTAAAGAAGTCTAGAAACCCCTGAAGGACCCTACTCAAAGGATCGTCTGTACAACAAAATGATACAAAGATAAAAGAAATAGAAAATGATGACATACTTGTATGTACAGTCTCCATGGCGTATCTTTGTACTGCGCGTCATGAGTGCAGTAGACATCACATCCCTTTTTTTTTTTTGAAATTGTTAGAAAAACTTGATGAAAGGTGAGTGTATACTTACTTAAAATTGGGATGGAGGTAGTCTGCTCTTTCGGCTTTGTGCCAAAGCATTGTTGACCAGTATTTGACCCATTCAAGACTAGCGCAACATAGGGCTCCCAAAAGGGACAAGTGGCCATAATACGACTGGCTGCCTCACATGTGGGATACAATCTACCTTCTTTGTTTTTCAATTAAGAAGGCTGGATCAGGATGCATGCATTTCCCCATTCACGGTTTGTGTTACCAAAGCCAACCCTAAGACGTATACATAATTTTTTTTTTGTTTTTCTTTTTTTTTGTGTTGTTTTTTTTGTTGTTTTTTTTTTTATTTTTTTTTTTTTTTTAAAGATGACATGAAGAAGAAGAAGAAGATGATATGTACAGATTGTTTGTGGATGTGGCTCACATCTGCCTCTGGTTTAACGTCCAGTAACGGCTTAAACGGCTTCTATGAGTCGAGGATAAGCTTCCCATCTAATTTTCTTATAAATTGGCAAACAGGGTCTTTTAGAGTCAGATTCCCAAGACTGTAGCATTTTACTTCATCCTTGAAGAGATTCCACAATTTAAGAATTTCACGATGCACCAATCCACAAGAATGCGTCTCAAGAGTCAATAAGATATTATCTAATGACTCCTTACTCAGTCCATTCTTAATGAAGAAAATTTTGTCTTCTCTATTTACGGAAACCATCCCCAAAGTACGACATCGCTTGTCACAGTTCCATCATCCACATTTGTGACAGACTTGTAACCTTTTTGCTCTTCTCCTTTTAGAATATGAACTTCTTCCAAGACCGGGCATATATGAGTCAAATGAAATTGAGGACTCACCGCTAATCGGACCTTTGCTTCAATTATCCAACAGTACATCTTCGGCATACCTTTGTGCATTAACATTCTCAATCTTTTACATCGAACTTTGTAGATTTTTCTCGAGCATTTTGAGGAAGAGAAGGAAAATGTTTTCTCGGGTTTGAAAGAATGACATCCATTTTGAAGGAGAAGAAGGGTTCGGTTATTTTGGGAAGCGAAGAATAAACCGACTCAAGAGTCACGAGAGTACCGTATCCGCCACTTAACCAAGCAACACAAAGAACTCAAGAACTTGGTTTTCCGGGAATGGTTGAGTCTTTGTCCATTAACTTAAGCGCAGTACCATTCCTAGGATCCTCAATATCTACGTCCCCGGAGGATACACGTGTCCGACAACAAAAGAACCGCGCCACCTAGATCTCAATTTTCTAAGGAGTAGGTGCGAGATGATAATCTCAAAGCGAACTTTTTTGACCAATTTCTCGCACTTTTGCAAAAGGTGTAACATGGACCTTTAATAAAGTAGGCCAATAAAATCTATACTTTTGCAAGATTTTTGCAGTTGTTGTCATTGAAGAAAAAATGACCTCCACATGCTTCGAGTGACACTACCTACCTCATTGTCAGCACACACAATTGTGTTTTTTTTTTTCTTTTCTTTTCTTTTCTTTTTCTTTTTTTTTCTTTTTTTTTTTTTTTTTTTTTTTTTCTTCTTTTTTCTTCTTTTTTTCTTTTTTTTCTCTCTTTTTTTTATTCATAATGCGGATGGAGAAGGTTCATCACCTCCACTTCGCATTCTCCGGAAGTTCATGATACTGTTTGAGGCGGTGTCCATGTACGATGAAAGCTTTAGCAGTGACCTCACTTTTAATCTGAACAGACCAGAAGGAAAAACATTAGTAACAATAAATGGTCCATCCCATCTAGACCTTAATTTGCCAGGCATGAGTCGGAGGCGGGAGTTATAGAGGAGAACTTTTTGACCAATCTCAAATGTTTTCCTCAGAATCAACTTATCATGGAAGGCTTTGGTCTTCTCCTTATAAAGTTTGGAACTTTCATAAGCCTCCAAGCGGATCTCCTCCAATTGCTTTGCACCATGCAGCCTTCCTCTCCATACCGCTTGATCTAGGTCCAAGTTGCACCTTTTCACCGCCCAGAATGCTCGATGCTCAATTTCCACCGGCAGGTGGCATGTTTTTCCAAAAACAATCCGATATGGAGACATCCTGATTGGTGTCTTATAAGCGGTCCGGTAAGCCCATAAAGCATCCTCAAGCCTCTTGCTCCAGTCCTTTCTGTTAGGTTGAACTGTCTTCTGGAGTATCTGCTTAATTTCTCTGTTAGAGACCTCGGCTTGCCCATTGGTTTGGGGGTGGTAGGGTGTAGAAACCTTGTGTTGGACTCCATACTTCTTCATCAAAGCCTCCATGCTTCGATTGCAAAAATGTGAACCTCTCGGAACTCCAAACCTACAGAAAATTTGTGATCTAATAAAATCCACAACAACTTTAGAATCATCAATCCGAGTGGCCTTAGCCTTCACCCATTTAGATACATAATCCACAGCAAGCAGAATGTAAACAAAACCAAATGATACAGGGAAAGGACCCATAAAGTCAATACCCCAAACATAAAAAATCTCACAGAATAATAAGGGTTTCTGGGGCATTTCATTCCTACGAGAAGTATTCCTCGTTTCTCGGCATTGATCACAAGATTTGCAAAACATATATGCATCATGAAATAGAGTGGGCCAATATAATCCAGAGTCTAAAACTTTCCTAGCAGTCCGTTGAGGACCGAAGTGGCCGCCACATGCAAGTTTATGACAAAAGTTAAGAATGGAATGGAATTCATCATCAGGCACACATCTCCTAATTACTTGGTCACTGCAAAATCTCCATAAGTAAGGATCATCCCACACATAATACTTTGACTCACTTTTCAATCTATCAATCTTAGCCTTTGTGAAATGTGCAGGTATTGCGTTAGCAACCAAGAAATTAATCAAATCGAGCAAACCAAGGGATGTTGCCCTTGCGACTTGAAAAGCCGCTCATCGTGGAAAACATCATGGATGGGAAAAACATCTGCCTCCCTTTCAATTCGACTCAAGTGATCGGCCACCAAATTCTCTCGCTCCACTCTTGTCACGGATCTCAATATCAAACTTCGGAGGAGCAACATCCACCTAATCAACCAGGGGCTTGGCATTGGGCTTCTTCGGGAGAAACTTTAATGCTGCATGATCTGAAAACACAACCACTCTAGAACCAAGCAAATATGATCGAAATTTATCTAAAGCAAAAACAATTGCTAAAAGTTCCTTTTCAGTTGTGGTGTAATTGATTTGTGCAGGATCTAAAGTTCTTGAAGCATAGGAAATGACATGAGATACTTTACCGACCCTTTGTGCAAGAACAGCTCCCAATGCATAATTAGAGGGATCACACATCAGCTCAAATGGAAGTGTCCAATCCGGTGGTTGGATGATAGGTGTACTGGTCAATGCCTGCTTCAATTGATTAAAGGCATCCTGGCACTTCTTGTCAAAGTGGAACTCCACATCTTTTTGCAGTAAGTTGGATAGCGGAAGTGCAATTTTGCTGAAATCCTTTATGAACCGCCGATAGAAACCTGCAAGACCAAGGAAAGAACGAATCTCCCGCACACATGTGGGGGTAAGATAGGCATGAAATAACATCTATCTTTGCAGGATCTACCTCAATACCCTCACGAGATATCACATGCCCTAAGACTATACCTTGTTCTACCATGAAATGACATTTCTCAAAATTTAGAACGAGGTTAGTCTTAATGCATCTATGCAAGACCTGAGCCAGACTATCTAAACATGCATCAAAGGAAGATCCATAGACAGTAAAATCATCCATAAATACGTCCATGCAATTTTCTAAAAAATCGAAAAGATACTTACCATACACCTCTCGAAAGGTGCCCGGAGCATTGCATAAACCAAAGGGCATCCTCCCGTATGCAAATGTGCCAAATGGACAAGTGAAAGTAGTCTTCTCTTGGTCTTCTGGGGCTATATGAATCTGAAAATAGCCCGAATATCCATCCAGGAAACAATAATGTGACTTGCCAGCTAACCGCTCTAACATCTGATCAATGAAGGGCAGCGGGAAATGATCCTTTCTGGTAGCCTGGTTAAGCCACCTATAATCAATGCAAACTTGCCAACTGTTTTGAACTCGTGTGGGCATAAGCTCATTGTTCTGATTCGCAACCACTGTGACCCCAGATTTCTTGGGAACCACTTGCACGGGGCTCACCCATTGACTGTTAGATATGGGATAAATAATGTCAGCTTGAAGCAGCTTTGTAACTTCCTTTTTCACCACATCTAGAATCAGGGGATTTAGTCTCCTTTGGGGCTGTCTAACTGGTTTGATCCCTTCTTCCAATAAAATCTTATGCATGCATATGGAGGGACTAATACCAGGAATATCTGCAAGAGTCCATCCGATGGCTTGCCTATTCTGCCTCAAAATCTAGTAAAGTAATTTTTCTTCTTGATCGGGTTGTAGGTTTTTAGCAATGATCAATAGGAAGTGTCTCACCATCTCCCAAATATGCATATTTAAGATGGTCAGTAAAGTCTTCAACTCCAAAGATGGAGGTTGCACAATGGAAGGTAACAAGTGATCTCGAAACAACTATCTCAGAACATTAATTTCAAAGCATGGTACTGACTCTCATTCTCAATTGTTGTATCATCAGCAGCTGTATCATTACTCATAACAAAACAAATCTCAGCACATGCAGCACATGGTTCAACATCACAAGTCGCACATGTATCACAAGAAACAGAACCAAGATAGTCAACAATATCATGGAATTCAAAGCATATAAATCAAGATAGACATCATCAACCAGCATCTCAATCACATCAACATGGAAAACAAAATGCTCCTCTAGGGGGTGTTTCATGGCATCAAAAATGTTAAATTGTACCAAATCATCGCCAAACTCCATAGAAAGGGTGCCAGCATGCACGTCTATCTTGGTCTTGGCGGTCTTGAGGAATGGTCTCGCCTAGAATCAATGGAGCATGGTTTGTTGGAGACTCATCTTCCATGTCCGAATGTAGAAATCTTGGAAAAATCAACTCATTCACCCGAACTAACACATCTTCCAAAGACACTGCGCAGGATGAGCGGTGGCTCTATTTGCCAACTGAATCACGATACCAAAGTGGGTTGCAAAGTACCAATGTTTAAACACTTATAAACTGACATAGGCATGACATTGATCGAAGCACCCAAATCTAGCATTGCATGCTCAAATCTAGAGTTGCCAATTGTGCAAGAAATTGTGAAAGTTCCAGGATCTTTGCATTTACGTGGCATGCTTGGCATAATCATTGCGAAACATTTCTACCCATGCTGATCTTCTCATTCCCTTTCAACCTTCTCTTATGAGTGCACAACTCCTTGAGAAATTTAGCATATTTTGGAATTTGCTTGATTGCATCTAGGAGGGGAATATTGATTTTCACTTTCCTGAATGTCTCCATGACTTCTTTTTCCATTTTTGCTTGCATTGTTCTCTTGGATTGTGTGATCCTATTTGGAAAAGGTAATGGAATGGTAACATCTGAATTCTCTGCAATTTTCTTTAGTGGCACAGATTTCTGGACTGAATTATCCATTTCCTACCGTTTTTGGTCAATTTCTGATTGCTGTAAGGTTGGAACATCAACTTCCTTGCCACTTCTCAAGGTAATTGCACTTACGTTGCCTCTTGGATTGTTGACTATTTGTGAAGGCAATTGGCTAGAACCTTGACTCTTTAGCTCGCTCACAGTGGTTGCTAGCTGCTCGATTTGAGTTTGTAAATTCTGAATGTTGGCACTGACGTTCTGCTGGAACTGAATGTTATTTGTGGCCATTTGTTTCATCAGGTCTTCCAACGACGGCTCGGCTGGAGTGGATTGGACAGACTGCTGAACAGGTTGTTGTTGTCTGAATGCAGGGGGTATTTGTTAGTATTTGTTGCTTGGACCTGCAGCTTGGTATCTAAATTGTTGTTCTTCTTGGTGGGGTTGTTGTTCTTTGGCTAGAATTCCCATATCTCAAATTGGGATGGTCTCGCCAACCAGGGTTATAAGTACTAGAAAATGGATCATATCTAGATTGTTCTTTGTTGTTGCGATATTGGGGTCTACCGGGAAAAACACCGGCTGCGGCAAAGAACACATTGATCTGGAAAAGTGGAACCATCTTCCGAAGTGTAGGGCATGAATCAGTAGGATGAGATGAATTAGAGCAAATTCCACACACTGATGCAGTCATCTGCATGGGTGGTTGTTGACCCACTGCTATTTGTCTTACCAAAGAAGTCAATTCATCTAGTTTGTGTTCCATTCTTTGTTGGTCCATATGAGATTCTTGAATTTTATTAACTCCTCTGGTTGCGGTGATGATCCGCGAGCCAAACTGTTGGGTATTGGCTGCTATGTTTGCTATCAGATCTCTTGTGGCGACAGGAGTTTTGTCTACTAAGGCTCCTCTAGAGGCAGCATCGATCATGCTTCTATCATTTGGCAGCAAGCCCTCATAAAAGTATTGAATCAAGAGCTGGTCACTAATTTGGTGATGAGGACAGCTCGAACACAACTTCTTGAATCTCTCCCAGTATTCATGCAAAGTCTCACCAGACATCTGTCTGATGCCACATATATCCTTCCTAATTTGCAGCTCTAGAGGCAGGGAAGAATCTCTCCAGGAACAACCTCTTCATGTCATTCCAACTTCGAGTGAACCTGGTGAAAGATAAAACAACCAATCTTTGGTGCATCGACAAGTGAGAAGGAAATGCCCTTAACTTGATGTGTTCCTCGGGGATGCTGTGGCTTCATGGTTGAACACACAACATGGAACTCTTTCGGTGCTTATGAGGATCTTCACCCACAAGACCATGAAATTTTGGTAACAAGTGTATCAAACCAGATTTTAACTCAAAATCTGCATCAAGATCAGGATATTGAATGCACAAAGTTTGGTAAGATACATCAGGAGCAGCAAGTTCCTTGAGGGTTCTATTATGCATGTTATCAGCCATGATTTCAGGATTACTTAAGTTATCAGGTTCACTCCCAAAATCAAAATTAGGTTCAGAATTAACTCTAGAACTTATCACACGAGCTCTAATTAATCTATGCAAGGTCCTATCAATCTCAGGATCAAGATCAAGCAAGATATCAGGATTGGACCTAGTCATGCATCAACTAAAGCACAAAAACACAAAAACTGCAACTAAGCAAAATACACTAAACAACACTCAAAATATGCAAAAATAAATCTAGTTAATATGTCTAAACATTTTTAAAAATTATGGAATCAACACAAAACAAAATCTACATAAAAATGAAACTAGAAAATGCAATAAAAAAATATTAAAAAATTAAAAAAGTGGTCTAAATGATAGAATTTCGAAAAACCAAGGGTGACCTCACAACTTACTGTGAGTCTTGTTTATCAGGCTGTTTTCCTTCAACCGACCAAGTTTTAGCTCATTCTGGGCATGTTTCAGTTCGAAAATTGCAATAGTTACCGTAATCACTGCTTTTTCTGTCTTTCCTAAATCAGAAAAATTCAAAAGCTAAGATAAAAATGTTAGTATGGTATGAACAATGTTAGTAAATGAAAAATAACTGTTAGAATAGGTAAGAAAGAACAAAAATTAGTAAGGTTACTCAAAATGAAAAGATTACACCTTCGAGATCCCCGGCAACGGCGCCAAAATTCTGACGAGCGCCGAACTCAGTCAAAATTATAACCGAAGTTATTACCTAAACTTGTAGTATAGTGAACAACACCGGATCGTCTCCTCATGGATCATAAATGTAATTTTATCAAATTAAGTTAAGTTAGAAAGGGGGGGTTTTGATTGTTCAAGGATTACAATGACAAGATCTGAAGAAAAATAACAATTAAAAGAACAGTCAATTCAGAAATCTATCCGAGATTGGGTGGATTCAATCATAGACCTTTCAACAAACACCTGAAATACATTTAAATGGTTAACTTGGATCTAACCGAGATCTCTGCATCAGATCCAGAATTCATACTAGACAATCGTCGTAATTCAATTGACAAGTGATAAACACAAATCTGCAATCGCACCATTCATGTAAATATATGTCAATTTAAGCACCGAATTCAATTAACCTAGGCACAAATCAGTAACTTAACCTCTTCAATTACGTGATTAGTTTAGATCAATCAGTTCTAAGTTTCATCACAAATCTCAATCTTCAGTTATGTGATTAATTCAGATCAATCAGTTCTAAATTTCATCACAATACTTAATCTTAAACCAAGATCAAATTAGATCAAACATAAACAGAATCACCATTCATGCATTCAAGATCAAGAGAACAAAAGAAGAAGAGAAGAGGAATTCAAATATAAATCAAATACATTACATAACCAAGGTCTCAAGAATCCAAGCCACAATCTCTTCAAGAGTCCCGAATTGACTAGAAGTGACTTAGCTCTCTATTACAATGAAGGAAAAATATACAAGAACTATGAAAAGCTATCTCTAACACCAAGTGTGTGTTGTTCCTAGAGCTCTCCACATGCTTCCTTTTATAGAGAATTCGGAGTAGTAGTAGATGGGTAGATGGGATTAGTAGGTGGATGAGTAGGTGGATGAGTAGGTGGATGAGTAGGTGGGTGAGTAGGTGAGTGAGTAGGTGAGCTACCTTGTCTCTAAAATTCTTTATTGCTGAACTCATTGATTTCGTCATTTCTGAGCTAAGTGGTCTTCATGAAAGTTCTAGGAAATTGTCTAAGCTTTCCAATGGCTCTGGAAACACCCAAAAATTCATCCTACAACCCAAGATATGACTCAATTACTACAGACTATTCAGGACCAGTTTCAGCACCTCTGTTTTGACTTTCAGACCCAATATCTCCATCAAGGAGCCCGAATCAAGTTTTGTACTTGACATGAAAGTTGTACATATGGGTCTTAACTTTCAGATTACAAATTTTCAGCCCATTTTATATGCCCAAACTCGAATTATGTTCTGGTTACTACACACTGTTCGGGTTCCAGTCACAAATCCCGTATTCTGATTTCCATGCCCAATTAGCTCCACTAGATGTTTGAAATTGACTTTGAGCTCTTCATCAAAGTTGTAGAGCTCTCTCTTATCTTTCCTACAAGGTAAAATTCATAATTATAAGACATTTAGAACTCAAGATATGGCTAAAATACAGAAATAGTGTAAGACCCGAATAATGCTGAAAAAATCAATTAAGTCCGATTCGATTTCAAACTTACAAAACATAATCAAATTCAGTCAATTAAGTACATGAAAAGTGTAAATAACTAAACATAAGGGTTTCTTAATGAATAAAATATGTGATTATCACTCACCGAAGTCCCCTTCCACGCGCCTTCATGAGTGGCTTCTTTCATCTCATCTAGATGGCGCGTGCAGGCCACGCATCACCGTCTTGGCCTCTGTTTGACTCGCGGCTTATTTTGTTTTGCTCACCGGCGTCTCCTCTCTCCGTTCTGGTGGTCAGTTGTCCAGTTGACCCCCTGTTGACTTCGTGGGTTAGTTCCTCTCTCCACAATGGCTTCCACAACCCATTCATCTACTGCCACCTCTAACAATTATGGACCTGCGAAGAAAAATCCCATTTTGTTTGCCTTCTCTAGCAGCCCTACTATAACTTTAGAAAAACTTAATGGTAAGAATTTTGTAGATTAGTATAACGTTGTTGAGGTGTAGTTTTTAGGTCAAGGTCTCTATGACCACCTCACCAAGAAGGAAGCAAACATTGCTACTGATGTGCGTGATGAGTGGAAAAGGGGCTAATTATCAGTTAATGTCTTTACTATAGCAATCTATTGATCCGAAGTTATTAGTGCATTTTCGTTCTTACAAAACATGTCATGACATATGAAAGAAGGCTCGGAGTGTGTATTCTAATGACACTACAAAAAAAGGGAACCGTGGCCAATTTGCAGGAAACCGTGGCAAAAGTGTGTTAGCCACGGTTACAAATTGCATGCTTAATCATGGCGTCGCTCCAACTTTAGCCACCGTTATTCTAATCGTGGTAACATTAATTTGGCTATGATTACGGACTTAATTAGCAATGGTGGTAACCGAAGCTAATCGTCATAGAAGAATGAAAAAAATCCAAATGTAACTACGATTGTAACCATGGTTAATTTGATGATAGTTTTCTATTTAAAATTAACCACGGTTTAACTATGGCTAATTTATCGATAGTTTTTCAATTTAAAATTAGCCACGGTTTAATCATGGCAACTTTAATAATGGCTTTTAGTTTGAAATTAACCACGGTTAAACCGTGGCTAATATTATTTTTTTTTTTACTAATTTTTGATATTTTTCATAATTCCATCAGTACATATTTAAACAGTTAAATGTAATATTAAAAACTAAAACATTAGTTAATAATAATCAATCTTATATATATATATATATCAAATCATAAGTAGAAGCAAAAGACTTAAAACATTTAATATTCATAATCACTTTCATAACTCCTATTGTTAAATCAAAATGCAAAATAGAATACTAAAATTTGTTCAAGAATATTCTAAGTAAATATGACTAAAAAGGTGAAACATCAAGTAGGTAACTCATTACCAAACTTATCTTATAAAAATTTATGAAGAGTTGCTAATTGACTCTGAATTTATGCAAGTTGTTCCTGAGTTTGTGCATGATGTTCCTTACTTTCTTCATGTCTAGTCAGCTTCTCTTCCAAAGTTTCTACATGTTTCACCAAGTCTTCAACACATTGGGATACATTACTACTAGAACCCCTACAGTAGCAGCACACTCTTGATCTTCAAGTAAGTGGTTTGATATTTTGTCCTATAAGTAAAAATAAGACGGCAGTAGAGTTTGTTATGATTTAGCTACAATAACTTCTGTCAAAAAGATTAATCAAGCCAATTCTACTATTTAAAACTTAATTAGAAGTTGTTATTTGTATTACCATATTACATTTTACTAGTCTAGAAGCAAGTCAAGTGCTAAAAATGATACTGCAGTTCAATTCTCATATGATCCAACTCATAAAGATATATATGGTAAATTAAGGCAATTTGTGAATGAAAGTACTCCAAACCAACTACTAGATGCATGCTTCAACATATCATAACAACAATAATTGCACTATCCATAGACATTTTATTAGTTGTTGCATTTGCCCTGTTTTAGTTTCTGAAATTAGCCAAAGGCAAGTAGTCAAGCATGGTACTGCATTTGTTTGGCATGCAAAACTGACAACCACAATCCACAGAGACAACCAATATAACCATTTAAATGTGAGAGTTTGCTCCACAAGCAAGTAGATGTAAGAAAGTGTTATAATATACAAAATTGAAACGGATAACTTAATCAGTGTAAGAAAGCATATCATTGTTCCACAGTCCACATTGTTTCTGTATAAGCTGTCTTATTATCTTACAACTTACACAGTCCATCGGGTTTTCTTTCTTTTTTATTTTTTACTTTCACTAATACAAGATAAGAACTAATAAGACCACTTTATCCCATACAAGAGTTTAACAGCAAGAAATGCATATGAGAGTTCTATACTGTAACACCCTCCCTAGGGCATCACATTTCCGACTCCCGACTCATAATCTAAAAATAAGTTCACACAAGTTTTGAGTTATAAAAATATTGGTTTAAAAAAAACTTCTTTCTTTACTGACACGTAAATTTACTGAAAATATTAGGTAATCATATTTCAATTACTCATTATTCAATATTGACACACAATTTAAAGAGAAATATAAATTGATGAGACTCTTTTGTTCTTTCTTTTTCCACAAGTAGCAAACCCATTACGGTCCTACTTAATAGCTGTACCTGTAACACTAACAATGAAAACTTAACATACTTGTTCCTTCTCCGTATCAAACTTGATACATCGAACTCTACTCCTTGTCAACACCTTGCTCCCATCGAGTCATGAATGTCCACTCCTTATTGTTGTCCCTAATCTCGAGTGTCCATCGGAATGTCCATCTTGAAGCATCGACATTTGTTCTATGTCCTGTTCCTTGTCCTCAAACATCTTTTCCATTTCAACACCGCCTTGTCGGCAAGGTCATTCTCCGATGTTGTCTCCAAACGTAGAGGTATTTGTCACCCGCTATGTTTAAGACAACTCGTTCCTTCTCTTGTATAATTTTAATAATACAGACATAGCAAAAACAACATAACAAAGAGGTGAGATCACCTACACCAGTACCAACATGGCAGCACAGAGATAACACAAACAACAATATCATACAGTTATCATAATTACAATCATGCCATCATCATTATGGTTATTACACAGATACAATATTAAAATCATGCTATCAACATTAATCAACTATCATCATCCAATCAAATATCAATTCAATTATCATAAACAACAATTATGATAATGCCTTTAGCATTATCATCATCATCATCCAAGTATTCAAAACAATTGTCATAGCTAATATTTCTCAATTAATATATATCACACAGATATAAATGTTCAGTTTATGCATGTACACAAGACTCGATTTCCTACTCCATGGAGCTAAAACTCAGGTCGGAGAAATGATCGAAAAGAATCTGTCGGTACCTCATGCCTCAGACCACGTGCTATAATCCTCATTTTGATTTTTGCACATCTAGCATATACACGACAGTCTTTATCAGATCTTGATTAAGAATAGTGTCTCGGTCAGGATCATCGGTGTGTCGCGTCGGTCTAACCTACGGTTACAGTAGAGCGACTCACTGTCCATTGTAGGCAACCCGCACCCCGATGCCCCCAAGGTCAACCAGTGACCTACACTACGCATATCGCACCCACTCAAGAGGTGTGTTTCTCCTAGGCAATCAGCCATATCCAAAGTCTCATCGGACCATTCCAATGCATGTATAATGCACCAATTACCAATCGGGTATAATACCAATCACAAGCTTCAACAAGAATCATCTTGTATTTTCAATAGTGAAATCATCATTTATCACATTTTCATAGTTATAAAACACTTTCGCCGTGTTTTTTACAAAATTGCGCAACATTTCATTACGTTTTCACAATTCCAAAATGTTTTTGTTACGTTTTCAAATATCGTAACACTTACATTACGTTTTCAAAATTCTAAAACGTTTTGTTATATTTTCACAATACCGTAAACTTACATTACGTTTTCAAAATTCTAAAAGGTTTTGTTATATTTTCACAATACCGTAACACTTCTATTACGTTTTCAAAATGTTGCAACTCTTACATTTTGACTTTTAAATCACGTACTAATTTTTTAACGTTTTTCTTAAACATGTAAAAATATACGTTTATCAAATCCCATAATATTTTTCCATTGTTTCAAAATTGCGTAACTTAAAAATCATTCTTTTACGTCACGTAAATCATTTTCTATCATTCTCAAAATACTTTCCAAATCTCATAACAATTTTCTATCATTTTCACAATCACATAAAAATATTCTATCACTATTCAAATCACGTAGTGATTTTTCAACAATATTTTAGTCGCGTAAAATATTTAAACGCTTTCAAATCGTGTAGAAATATTTAAACATTTTTCAAATCGCGTAGAAATATTTTACTGTATTTCAAATTGTTTTTAAGATACATAAATATTTTTCAACATTTTTCAATCACATAAAATATTCCTCAATATTCCAAACATTATTTTGGACTTAAATAAATCAATATCATTTTTAACACATTGTTCAAAATTGCGTTCTTTAAAAATCACGTTTTTAAGATCGTAAAACATTTTTCATCACAATTTCATTACTGAAAATACTTCTTAACCTAAAAAATTCCTCTTTAATTTTTTCTCAAAATAATATAACTTTATATTTCATTTAATATATTTTCTTACTCAAGAAAATATTTTTCCACGATTCTTTACTCAAGAAATTCTTTTCAAAATATATTTCACAAAAATCACTTTTCCATTGATGTAAATCAACGTTTCAAAACTTAACATTTTCTAACGTATTTCAAAACTTGAAAATAAGTTATACGTTAGTAAATTTTCAAAACACCATTATATTCTCCATTTTCCCAAATCATTTCCAAACACAACCTTCTTCAAAATAAATTGAAGTTGAAAACATTTTCGTTTACAAAAACTTGATTTTCTCAAGTGATAAACGCCTCGATTCCCTTTCCAAAATCCTTGTATTAAATCGATTACGTTTCCACTTTGAAATTCACTTTGTTCATAAAAATCAAGGCATTACAAGCCTTTAAAAAAAGCGTGGACATGATTATTGAAACCATCAAATATTTTTCCTTTTAAATTGATATGGTTTTACACAAACAAAACCATTAAAAATCCTTTACAAAAACGTAAGACTCATAGTCTTTGAAAATCAAATCATTTGTTCATTTTCAATTTTTCACTTTCTTTGCAAATCCATTTTCACTTTCTTTACAAATCCTTTTTCACTTTCTTTGCAAATCCTTTAAATCAACGTTCGTCATTTTCATTTCAAAACTCATGTTTAGAAAAATACTTAGGATCTTTTTACACAAAATAAATCAATAAAAATTCCTCAAAAAAACCGTATTCTTGTTCTCTTGAAAAAAAACAAACCCTTTGTTTATTTTCCATACTCTTCAAATTAATCCAATTTCATCTTTCATGAAAACATTAATTTGTGAACACCTATTTTGAGGTGTCTTGTTCGAAATCCACCATGTTCTAAGTACTCAAAAATCAATTCTTTTGTTCTTGAAATTTTTCAACATGAACCCTAATCAAGGGCATCAAAACCGTAGCTCTTCCGTGGCTATTGGAGCCAAAAATCAATTTCCTTTCCACCATCAAGTCATGGCATATACATATATATTTCATCATAAATAATATAAGCATACCATTAAAGCCATAAAAGCATGTATAGCATATCAAGCATATCATCAAAGCTATAAAATCATGAAAAGCATATCAAGCATAGAAAATTAATCAAAGCTCATAAACACCCACAAATTAATTACATGACCATGGATATGAATCCTCACATGGATTCCACATCCATCAAATAAAATACCATCTCTCACCACCATGCTTGGTTGGTGAGATGGATCTCCCTCTTACCTCTTGAAGATCCTCCAAAGGTTCTTGATTTGCTTCTTTTTCCAAGTCCTTCACCACCAAGGGCTTCTCAAATACAAAATAAAACACACAAATAATTAATATACAAGACTTGAATAAGAAAACCATGGATTAGAATCATGGTTAGAACCTTGAAAATCAAAAGAAAAGTGAAGAGTACCAAATTTCACCATTAAAGCTTCAATCTTTAGCTTGAAGAACAAGGTTGAAGATGAATGATTTAGAGAAAATCTCTAACATGAAAGTTGCTTAGAATATCATGGAGGTTCAAGATCTAAAGTTGGATGAAATTAAAAGAGCTTGGATGGTGATTTTAGGTAGTATGACCGAATGGTTTCTCTTGAAGCACAAAGATGAAATTTTTGATTTTTGATAGAAACTTGAAGCTTGAATTTGAAGATCAAGATGAATGATTTTGGAAAAACTCATAACTAGAGATGTTCTTAGAATGGTGTTTAGGTTTAGAAAATAAAGTTGGATGAAATTTTTGAGTGATGGAAGGTGCTCTTGGAGGGCTTGGCCAAAATCTAGAGAAGAAAGGAGATGGAGAGAAAATTTTCTAAGTTTCCTTCTTGAAAATGAATCAATGAAGACCAAGGAAAACAATAATGACTAAAGCATGCAATTATGGTCTTCCAAACTCCTTCATGCAGCACCAATTTCGTAGTCCCCCTTCTTGCATTCTTCTTGAGTGCAAAATCATCAAAAAGTAAGCCATTATGATGTCTAACTTGACCAAGACATGCAAAAATGACATAAAGCTTGTCTCTTTGTCTTCTAAACACTCCAAAACCATCAATTTCTCTTCATAATGCATTCAATAAAGTTGTCTTCATTATTTGCCACCATTTGAAGCATTTCTAGCCATTGATTAATTCAATGGTTAGGATTTAGGTAGATTTAGATAGGTTAGAAGACTTAATCTAGGCCATTGGATCTTTCTCCTTTAAATTTAAAGCCCTTAGATGTGTCTCCAAAATTAATGGTCAAGATTACTTTCCTTCAAACTTTAAATCCAAGGGTCCTAATTAGTCTTTGCTACTTTAGAAGACCAAATCTCCACCATTGATTGATTCTTCATCCAACGGTCATAAATGGTCTTTGTTACTTTTTAAGATTAAATCTCCACCCTTGATTTAATCTAAATCCAATGGTTATAAATGGTCTTTGTCATTTTTCAAGACCAATTCTACACCTTTGATTACATCTATGGTTGATATCAAAGCCTTCCTAACTAAGCTTATTCTCACACCATTGATTAAATCAATGGTTATTATCTAAGCGCTTCTTTATTAAGTTTGTTTCTTAACCTTTGATTAAATCAATGGTTAATATTCAAACTAAGTATTCTCATCCAAGGGTATAAATCAAGTCAAGCTCTCTTTGTTGACTACGCAAAGTATAATATTTATTCTCAGTATCCTACAAATAATATTTTTCTTGTATTTTTATCATCCGATAATTAAATACGTATAAAATACAAGACAATAAAATTTTCTAAAAAGCTGTTTCGGATTCAGGTTTAGTAAGATCCCCTGTCTCCATCTAAACAATACAAATTTTTCTATGCGTAGAAAATTTTTCACTTTGTGGGACCCACTTGGGCCCACATATGGCCACATGGGCCCACATAGGACCACCTGGGCCCACATACAGTAAAAAAATTCATAATCATCTACAAAAATCACAAAAATTATAAAATGCACAAATATCGAATCAGATTACGTAAATTAATTACCTAACGGTAAAAATTAAATTACGTAACGTTTTCCCCGGCCCGAAAATTTTTATTTTCCTGACACGGAGTAAATCACTCAAAACGATCAAATACGCTGATGGAATAATCAAATTAATTTTACAGCACTCAGAAATCACTAAACAGTGAAATTCTGTTAACTGTCAAAATTATTGTTTAAGAGATTGAAAATTTTGGGGTGTTACATATACTTTGCAAATTCACATAAAAGAAACTCTTCCAATTCATATAAATATGACATTTCCTTCTTTACCTTGTGATGGTTAGCACACTGTCCTTTCATCTGCTTCAAGTTACTACAAGTTTCTTGTTAGTTTCTGTCTAATTTTTTTAAAAGAATTTCTTATTTTCTATGATAATGAACATTCTAGACATTCATAACTTGTCTTTGTGTGCAATTTTGAGTGTAGATGCCATTGATATGTCAGGCAAGCATGAGGTGAATCTTGATACAAATAAGCCAGGATGTAGTGCGTTCAATTGAAGAAAAAATCATCCAATATCACAGCTTGAAAAGGTAAAAGACACATGCACTAGAATAATGCTTAAGTAGCATTTAATCATTTAACATGCAAAATGAAAAATAAAACAAAGATAATTTACTTACAACCAATTTCTTTCCTTCATCATTCACATAATTTCCATCCTTACAAGGCCAAAGATTCTGTTCCAAGCACCAGGGTGAAGATTATGAAGAAGCTGGGACTGAGAGAGGAGATTGAAAGAAGCAGAAGCAGATGAATAGAAAGGGTCTTCAAGGTGAAGGAGGTGGGAGCCGTTGACGCCATGGAAGGGAGTATGCAGTCAACACTGTGCACAGTTGTCTGATAGTCTAAACTTAGTTAATAGCTACTGTTGGCCAACAACTTTGGATTACAATATGAAAAAAGATTACTAATTTCTGAGTAATAAGTAATAGGTTTTGGCACTTAAACTTATGTATATAGAGAAAAATATAGTTGAGAGTGATTTTTTTTTTTAGAATCAGATAGTATTTCATCTTCTAAACAGAGAAATACTGCAGGGAAACATTAAAAAAAATAAGCATTCTTTTATATTAAATGGACCCTGAGAAATAACAGATAACACAACAAAGACACCATATAAGATTGTGACAATAGCAGCGAAGTTGACAAGGAAGGCTTCAGAACCATATTTTGCCAATCCTAAGTACTCCAGGAAAGTGAGCTCCTCAAGAAACCTAAGAGAAGCATTTCCAACAACTAAGACATACACAATAAGCCCAAATAAGACATGCCAAGGATGTGATTGGCTTGTAAGGGCTGAAGTCCCTCCAGGGGAAAAAGATCACAACCCAAATATCCACTGCAGGAATCAATACAATTTTAGACATAGTTGGAGCATAGTTGAATGACATAAATAAAACTGATAATTAACATTAAGTGTGCATATTCATTTTAGCATAAGCAAAGTCCAGATTTTGAATTCAGAGTTTGCACCTTTTAAGGCCCAAACTCTTATATTTCATATACATAGAGAGCAATGCCTCGGTCAGGCATCAAATGTAAATAGCAGAGACAATGGCAATATGACTCCATAAACTCAATCATAGATCATAGACACAAATGTCTAACTTGGGGAAGACCCAATTCCCTTTACAGACAGGAGCCAAAATAATGCTTATATTACTTTATTGTCTCTATCAACAACTTTTATAATCCTATTCACAAAGAAGTAGTAGTAGTAGTAGTAGTAGTAGTAGTAGTAGTAGTAGTAGTAGTAGTAGTAGTAGTAGAAGAAGAAGAAGAAGAAGAAGAAGAAGAAGAAGAAGAAGAAGAAGAAGAAGAAGAAGAAGAAGAAGAAGAAGAAGAATCTAGTGTTTAAGTAATATTATTGTTTCAGGATAGTATATGGTTTAATCCATGATTCCAATGGTTTACCTGAATTCCGTAAAGGTAACTTTGTTGTGTCACATCCAAATTGCTATGATGTACAAGATACACAACTACTCACACTAATCACAAAGACACAAAAGAGAAAGGGAGAAGAAAAATATGGAAAAGGATAGTAAATAATAATGGTGAAGAGATAGTGGCAAAACCTAAGTGAGTAATTTTGAGTTTTTCAATCCCAAAGTTTCTACCAGTAGTAAGGATGTCCAAGTTAAGATTAGTGGTTGAGAAGCAATGTGTGTATTGGCAACCTCTCTTACCACAACTAGGCCTTGTAATGTTTTGCTTACATATAATTTCAAGTTATAAGCCTTATGTGTTCTTTTTCAAATGCATATAGCAGATTCCACCTTTTCAGAGACAAGTAGCAAACACAGTAATTTAATTCTAAATGGCAGTCAATAATGCATTTTAACTCTCTTAAACCAATATTAAGGGAGACTTGGGTCAAACACTTCCAAAAAAGCATGAATGTCTTCTCATGTATGCAGCCATCATTAAGAATAATGCTAGATTTAATTACATTAGAATCAGATTTATCTGATATTCTCATGACAAGGCAAACCAGAAACATCCTTAACCTCAAACCAGATCTTTGACCCAAAAATGCATCAACTAGCTTTAGTGTACAAAGTTTAAAATTCAATCAAACCAACAATCAAAAGTTAAAAGTAGAAAATAGTAATCACGTAAAATATGAGCAAAAGCAAAATCACTTTAGACCATGTATCTATAACAAATTTAAGAACCTTAACTCGGATCATTCATCTAACAACAAAGTCAATCCCAAAACCAACTATTTAATTTGAGATGTAGTGTAGCAGAATCAGCTAATAAGTAATCTTAAAATTGGTGACAAACTAGTGATACTGGTCATACACATTTAATTTACCTCGGGTGTATATTGTAAAATGCTAACACAATATACAATTCAATCAAAAATTTTCTCTCACATAAATGTATAATAAACTCATAAGAAGTTTTGTATATGTTTAAAACTAAACTTTTATAAAAGAATAATTTTTGTAAGATTACAAGAAAATATATCCTCCTAAACAGAGAGACTAAAAGAAAAAAAAAAGAAAAAAGAGTGAGCCCAGAAGGCCAAAAAAATAGGCAAAGTTATCTAACCTCTCAACAAATCAGTTAAGGAAACACACTAGAAAATCAGGCACAAAACACCTATAAGTAAGGCTAGAAACACAATCCTATCCCATGTATGTAATAGCAGATAAATGGCTTTGAAAATGCATGCATTCTGCTCCAACTAGATACACCAAAATAGAAAATGAATTAGGATACACTCCTTTGAAACCCAAGACATTGGCATATATATTCAATTACCAAACAATGTAATATGAAAGGCCAAGGGGTAAAAAATATAAAATTCACTATATTACTATGAAAGCATCCAAAACTACATATCAGAAGCATGACAAGAGATTGAACAAAAAAAAAATAGACTTGGAAAGTGCAAAATAGATAATAACTCCAAAATAAAAAGGAAAAATAAGCGTGTTTGCTAACTACTCTGGGGAGAGTTTCCTGTTATCAAAATCTTTTTGCATATTAGGTCTAAATTTTATTCCAATAAATTGGCTTCCTTTTTATTAAAAAATACACACTAGATACTTATGACACCATTCTTATAAGTCATACATATTGAGTTACTAACTAGTGTTTACACCAGAAAACACTAGAGATAAGCAATTACAAACAATAATATCGTTTATATATTCTCCTTAGCTTAAGAAGCGCAAAAACAATCATTCCACACAAAATGCCAAGAGCAGCACTTGAGCCAACCAGGGAAACTGTACCACAAATAAGCATCACAAAGGAATCTTGTTTGGTATTCATGTCCCTAGAAACCATGGCTAGCTCAATCCCACCAAACAAGAGCAACACCCATAAGATTCCCACAGGAAACTGGTTCAAAATGTAAGCTAGAGAACTTCCTAACACAAATCCAAACACCAATTTGGTTGCACCAAGAAGTGCCATATACCCTCCACTCCTCCCGCTAAACTTATACTGCCCTGCTAGTCCACCAGCACCATGGCAACTTGGCATGGCCCCAAACCACCCACCCACCAGGTTCATCAACCCCACCGTCACTGACAAGGAAGTGGCTGAAAAATCCTTCCCTGGGAACAAATCCGATGACAACTTGCAAACAATGATCACAAAGTTCAAAATTGACAATGGGAATTGAGGAACCATACCCTTGATAAAACCTTGCTTCCATGCATGCCTAGACATCTTCACCACTTCTATAAAAGATGGTCCAAACTTGATTTCATACTGAAGGCCTTGATAACACCTTAGGCCTTCTTACAAAGGCCAAAACCACACCCAACACAAACACTAAGAAAGCATAAGGAAGTGATAAAATAATCTTTTGTACCCAATTTAGTCAACAGAGCACCAGTGCTTTGCTTACCATAATGCAGTACACTAAAATTTGCCTGAAAGTAATGCAAGCACCACCAAATAGGAGCCTTCTATCATGCATTTTCTTATCATTTAAACTAGCAAATGTGTTTATTTTCTTATTTACTAGGCCAACTAGTTACCATTGATCAATTTTTTTATCAAATCCAAAGGCTCATGTAGGAAATATATATACTCCCTGATGACTATGGAGCATAATAGACAAATCATACATACTCATACATATGCAAATACACACGTAGACATATGAAAAGAAGAGGCAATGGCTGGTGAATCTCAGGTGCACAAGATAGATTAGATATTGGGTAAAGAAAAAAAAGGGAAGCTATAAAAAATAAAAAAAATACAAATTAAATTTTTCACCTGAACGAGGAACGACTGTAGGTGGCTTACTGGAGCAAGCGAACTAGCTAACATATTAGGGGGCGGCTGTGGCGACGACTGATTGGAGAACGATGGGGTTTCAGTGGAAAAACCATGAGATTGGGGGAACCATGTAACGAGGACGCAATGAGATTGGGGGAAGAGAGAGGGGGGAAAAAGAGTTTGGCGGCCACCAAGGTGGGGAGCAGTGAGCTTGGCGGTGCCACCAGTTAGGACGAATGAAGACGAAGACGTATAACATGTCCTTCAGAGAGGGATCCGTTGTTTTGATGAAAAAAAGAAATAAATGAAAAAAATATCAAATGCTTTAGAATAATAAGGACAGAGATGGAAAAAGAAAAGGGAAGGAGAATACTGATGCGCTGCTTTGCCACGGTTGCCTAATTCGTAGCAAATTTTGGTTATTTAGTTGGTTTTGACACTGTTATTAGAACTGTGACTGTAAAACTGTGGCTAAAACCCATTTTTTGGTAGTGTGATAAATAGAGCAAAGCCATATGACAGACCTTGGCCTTCCTTCTTACCTAAACAGAGCACATTCAGTTATTAAAGACATCAAACTCATCCTATCAGGTGATAATCTTACAAAGGTACTAGAAAAACTTATTAACATGTATATGGTCTTCGTTCTCCATGGTCTATATAAAAATTTTGAATCTGTCCAAAATCAATGTCTGACCAATCCTAATATTCCTACGGTAGAAGAACTCATTGATCGTTTACTTTTTGTTCCCTCATCGGATGAGACATCTGACATTGGTTCTCAGACAACTTCAGAATCTTCAGCTTTTGTCTCAAACTTTGTAGATCGTGGAGGCCGAGGCCGTGGGTGTGGTGGAAGAGGTGGTCATGGTAGAAGTGATCGCCCTCAGTGTTCTTATTGCAAGTGCACGGGACATACTCAAGACAAATGATATTCCCTGCATGGTTTTCCTGAGAAGACAGCTAATGTAACACAGTCTCAAGCATCGGGTTCTACTGATAAGAAAATTGAATTTAGAAGTGACAATCAGAATCTCTTTTCAGCCAGTGAATACAAGGAGTACCTTCAACTTAAGGCCAGCCAACAAGCCTAATCTTCAGCAACTATAGCCCATACTAGTAATTCTACAGTTTGTTTCTCTCATTCATCTCCTATTGGTTCCTGGGTTTTGGATTCTGGTGCTTCTGATCATATAGCAGGTAATTCTTCCTTCTTTTCCACCTTATCCTCTCCCAAAATACCACACCACATCACTCTTGTTGATGGCTCTAAAACAGTGACCACTGGTATTAGTCAAGCTTCACATCTTCCCTCTCTATCTTTGAATTCAGTTTTATTTGTACCTGGGTGTCCCTTTAATTTAATTTCTATTAGTCAACTTACTCGATCTCTCAATTATTCCATAACCTTTACTTCTGATTCTTTCCTTATCCAGGACTGGGATACGGGACAGACGATTGGAGTAGGATCTGAATCACGCGGTCTCTATTATCTGCAGCCTACGTCCTCAACCATATGTGCTGCCACAGAATCACGTAGCCTTCTTCACCATCGTTTAGGTCATCCGACTTTGAATAAACTCAAGAAAATGATTCCTCATTTCTCTCATCTACAGTCCTTGGAGTGTGAGTCATGTCAACTTGGAAAACATGTCCGAGTTTCCTTTCCAAGCAAGGTTATGGGACGTTCAGAGACTCTTTTTTATATTGTTCATTCTGATGTTTGAGGTCTTAGTCGTGTCGTGTTTGTCTTAGGATATAGGTACTTTGTTACTTTTATTAATGATTTCTCAAGTTATACTTAGTTATTCTTAATGAAAGAACATTCCAAGTTGTTTATAGTTTTTCAAAATTTTTGTAGTGAAATTCTCAATCAGTTTGGTCAACTATTTGTGTCTTACGTAGTGATAATACAAAAGAATATTTTTTTGCCCCTTTCAATTCTTTCATGGTTTCTCATGGTATAGTTCATCAATCTAGTTGTCCTCACACACCTCAAACAAAATGGTGTAGTCGAACGCAAACATCGTCATATAGTTAAAACAGCTCGCACTCTTTTATTACATGTCATTGTCCCTTTAAATTTTTGGAGTGATATTGTTCTCACTGTAGGTTATTTAATAAATTGTATGTCATCTTCTGTTTTCAATAATCATATTCCTCACTCTCTTTTATCCTAAGGAATCCATTTATATAGTTTTACCCCATGTTTTAGGTTCTACTTGTTTTGTCCATAATATTGCTCCAGGTCCAGACAAGCTGGTTGCCCGTGTTGTGAAGTGTCTTTCTCGATTATTCTCGTATCCAAAAGGGCTACCGGTGTTATTCTCCATCCACCCATCGTTTTTACATCTCTGCAAATGTCATATTCTTTGAAGATACACCTTATTTTATCTCACTGGTTGTGCCAGAATCTGTCTCTTAGGTATTACTCGTTCCCTCTTTTAATTCTCTAATCTCTTTTCCTTTTATGCCACAAATGCCCGAAAATTCACTAGCCTCTGAGTATCCTATCTAGTCGTTTCGACTCACTTTCCAATGTCATCCATCTCCTGAGATCCCAGAGGCTGCCTCTATTCCTGACACTAGTGATTCATCTCCTGCTCCTACATCTCCACCTATTCTAGCCCAACCCGAGCCTCCAACTGACCTACCCATTGCTCTTCGCAAAGGTACTCGTTCTTCTCATAATCCTCATCTCATTTATAATTTTTTGAGCTATCATCGTTTATCTTCTTCCCATTATGCCTTTGTCTCTGCCTTGTTGTCCATTTCTATTCCTAAAACTGTTCAAGAAGTATTATCCCATCCCAGGTGGTGACAAGCTATGCTTGATGAGATGGCAGCCCTAGAATCTAACCATACATGGACTCTTGTTTCATCCCCTCCTGGGAAGTCTACGGTTGGTTGCCACTAGGTTTTCACTGTCAAAGTTAGTCCCGATGGCATGGTGGATCGATTGAACGCTCGTCTTGTGGCAAAAGGGTACACTCAAATTTATGGTCTCGATTATGGTGATATTTTCTCTCCTGTTGCTAAAACGGCCTCTATTCATCTCTTTTTGTCGATGGCTGCCATGCATTGTTGGCCTTTGTATCAGTTGGATATTAAAAATGCCTTTTTATATGGTGATTTAGAGGAGGAGCTCTATATGGAGCAACCACCTAAGTTTATTGCTCAGGGGGAGTTGGGTCTTGTTTGCAAACTAAGGAAGTCATTATATGGCCTAAAATAGTCTCCTCGGGCTTGGTTTGGGAGGTTTAGCAACGTTATACAGCAGGTTAGTATGGTCCGTAGTGAGGTGAACCACTCTGTGTTCTATAAACATTCATTGTCTAATAAGTTCATTTATTTTGTGGTCTATGTGGATGATATTGTAATCACAGGTGATGATCATGAAGGGATCAATGGTCTAAAATAACACTTGTTCCAACATTTCCAAACCAAGGATTTGGGTAGGTTAAGATATTTCCTTGGGATCGAAGTTGCTCAATCAAAGATAAGCATTGCCATCTGTCAAAGAAAATATGCACTTGACATTCTGGAAGAAACTGGGATGCTAAATTGTAAGTCAGTCGACACTCCTATGGATCCGAATGTTAAGCTTATGTCAAATCAGGGAGAGCCATACTCAGACCCAGGCCAATATCGAAGGTTAGTGGAAAAATTGAATTATCTTACTATGACCAGACCAGATATATCCTTTGTCATTAGTATTGTAAGTCAATTCCTTAACTCCCCTTGTGATAGCCATTGGGATATAGTAGTTCGCATCTTACGATATATCAATGGGTCTCCTGGAAAGGGACAAATCAATGAGAACAAAGGCCACACAGACATTGTTACCTACACAGATACAGACTGGGCAGGATCTCCTAGTGATAGGAGGTCAACTTCTGGATATTGTGTTTTCATTGGGGGCAATCTTATTTCTTGGAAGAGTAAAAAGCAGAATGTAGTCACAAGATCAAGTGCAGAAGCAGAATACCGAGCCATAACCCTCACTACATATGAACTTATATGGCTAAAATATTTACTTCAAGAGTTGAAGTTTTGCAAGATAGGCTCTATGAAATTGATTTGTGATAATCAAGCAGCTTTGCACATTGCTTCCAATCCTGTCTTTCATGATAGAACTAACCATATAGAAATTGATTGTCATTTCATTCAAGAAAAGCTTCTTTCAAGGGAGATCAATACTTCATTTGTAAACTCTAATGATCAACTTGCAGATGTTCTCACCAAGGCTCTACGGGGTCCAAGGATGACATACATATGTAACAAGCTTGGTGCTTATGATGTATATGCACCAGCTTGAGGGGGAGTGTTGATTATTGTATATTCTGATTGTATATTCTAATCTGATTGTGATTAGATTAGGATTAATTTGGATTTGATTTTTCTATTTAGTTAACTATATTAGGAAACTCCTATTATTATGGGATATTGATTGATCCCCTTTGTAATTACTTGTTATTCCTTGTTGTATATATTGAATGTGTGCTGAGAGGATTTCTCTCAAGCAATACCAGCATATTAAGTCTCCTAAATTAAGGAATTACAGCCTAGGATTAGGAGATTTTCTGTTTCCTAAATTAGTGCTAGGATGTTTAAGATGTTTCCTAAAATAGAGCTAGGACCTTCTATATATATACCACTGTGATTGACTCAATGAATTATTCAATTAGACCTTATTTTCTCTTAGATCCTTGTATGGTCTAAAATAGTCTCCTCGATATTGTTTTGGACGATTTAGTACAATTTTATAGCAGTTTGGCATGATCTGCAGTGAAGCAGATCACTCTGTGCTTTATACGCACTCATCTAACCTGTGTATGTATTTTGTGGTCTATGTGGATGATATCGTTATCACAGGAAATGATCATGAAAGAATTCAAAGACTGAAGCAACACTTGTTACGTCATTTTGAAACTAAAGATTTGGGTTGACTAAGATACTTTCTTGGGATTGAGGTCGCTCAATCAAATGATGGTATTGTTATCTCACAAAGGAAGTATGCTCTTGACATTTTAGAAGAAACTAGAATGCTAAGCTGCAAACCAGTTGATACTCCTATGAACCCGATTGTTAAACTCTTACTAGATCAAGGAGAACCATTTTCAGATCGAGGAAGGTATCGAAGACTGGTGGGAAAACTTAATTATCTCATTGTAACCAGACCAAACATATCTTTTGTTGTTAGTATTATAAGTCAATTTCTTAACTCTCCTTGTGTTGATCATTGGGACGCAATTATTCGGATTTTGAGGTATATTAAGGGCTCCCCTGGAAAAGGGTTAGTGTATACGATTTTGGTCGTTTTCTCTTGGGAGGATCTAAGATCTAAGATGCCACTTGATCCTATGATCCTCATAGAATCCCTTCTTCAAAGGTCTGAATAACTTGGGGGGATTGTTTCCGCCTTAAAGCTTACCAAACCAATCAGATCATCAGGATTCCCAAGAAATGTACACTATGGGCTGCCCTAGGCATCACCCTACACCTAGGCCTATAATGGCACTTAGTCACATTCTGGTTAGTTTCAGACTGAATTAGTTTTAGGGGAACTACCTTCATTTCTGTATCTGATGGGAATGGGCCTTGTCCGCAACAAGCAGACATACCGTAATTACTGGACAAAAATTGATATTGGCATAGAAAGTGATAAGAAAACTGAAATTGGGGCTAAAAATCTATAATACATTCAAATCAATGACAACAATTAAAAAGAGATAGAGAGCACCACGGTTAGCTAATATTATCATTAAAAAGGAAAGGAAAAAAGCACAACAGTTTATTTTAGAGTTGGATTTGCCAACATGCATGTTCTTGGATGTTAAGACAGTCACAGTACAATAATTTGACTCCTCACATTGTGGGTGCCATCTGACCATACTACTGATGAGGAAAACACAATGTCTTTTGGTTTTGCTCCTCCAGCAACAGAGACGACAAAGAATTGTTTCTCATTCAGTGATTTGAAGGAGAGAAGATCAGGCTTCACTGTAATGTTGATTTTTGAATTTGGGGAGACAGTAGCCTTGTAACTTGAGCTGGCAAAGCCAACATTTGTCACTGTTCTATTAATCTTGACATTGAAAGGCTTCAGAGGCTCAACTTGAATCACTAATGCAGGATAGTTTATATCTTTCACTAATGATCTATTGGAAGCTCCATCGCAGGTTGTATTTTCTCCAGTGATCTGTTTAATTTTTTTAGCATCATAACCATAGTTGCAAAGCATTTGTACATAATCTTCCTTAGAAATGTCATAAACTAGTCCAGGATCAATAGCTTGTTGTGGATTGACATTCCCTGTTCCATAAGCAAACTCACCAGTTAGATTATAAGTACCATTCATGGGCTTTGCTGTGGTCATAATAGCAGATTTAATGGCTGCTGGTGACCAATCTGGGTGAAATGTTTTCACATATGCAGCTATTCCAGCAGCATGGGGGCATGACACAGAGGTTCCAGACATTATGTTGTATTTGACCTTCCTTTCATCCGTTGGATACCCTGAGGGTGACGCTTCAGGTGAAAATGCAGCCAAGATAGCTACTCCTGGGGCACTTATATCCGGCTTCAAAATTTCAGGAACTATCGAATTAGGCCCCCGAGAAGAGAAATGAGGAACTTTTGGAGCATTGCGGTCTTCAATGATCTCATCACTCTTTAGTATTTCAGCTTGTGGATTATTTGTTGAATTTTTGTAGGATTGAACAATAGCAAAGTCTTTTGAATCAAGGTTCAGTGAAGGTAAAGAAGTCACGAAAGACACATCATCAAATTCGTTTCTATCATCCTTTGTGATTGAACCAATTGCACCCATTTCATAAGCAAGTACATGTCCCCCGAATGTTCCACATAAAACAAGCTTTCCTTTCACCATATTACTGTCTAGACAGTCACAGTCTTGAGCCGAGCCTCCTGGGCAATTCCTAGCATCATTTTGCACAGCTATAGGTAATTTTGTTCCATTTGACATGAACGAATTTACTGACTTTCCATAGAATGTTTTCCCATTCCCAAGAATAACCTTGTCAACGAATTGACGATCTATGCTACTTGCAGCAACAGTTAATAACCATGGTGCTACACTTGATAACGTACCTGATGCAGGACCATAGTTGCCTGCAGAATGCACTGTAAGTATCCCTTTCTCCATAGCATGAAAAGAAGCAATGGCAATAGCATCTTCGTCGAAGTCATAGGCCATTGCTCTTCCAATTGAGATGGTAATGATGTCAACTCCATCAGCTATAGAATCATCAAAAGCAGCTAAGATATCAGCTTCATTGCACCCAACAACTGGATGGCAAACTTTGTACGCAGCAATCCTGGCAGATGGAACTCCTCCTCTTGCCGTACCTTGTGCAAGCCCATAAAAGCTCACACCATTAACTTTGTTTCCAGCTGCTGTTGAGGCAGTATGGGTTCCATGACCCTCAAAGTCTCTTGCACTGCCATCTCCGGAACCAGAGCTGTCATAGCATCGCGCCCCAATTAGCTTCTTGTTGCAAGTAAAGTTACTGCCTCCTGCACAAGTACCCTTCCACTTTTTGGGAATAGGACCAAAACCTTCATCATTGAAACTTTCGGATTCTGGCCAGATTCCACTGTCTATAATTCCAATTACAACATCACTCTCAGCAGTTTGGTTTCGTTTGATTATTGATTCCCGGAATCCCATGAAGTCCCACGATCTCGTGGTTTGGGGATGAAGAGTTTTGCTTGGAAAAACAGAGATCACACCTTCCATGTTAGTGAGCTTTTCTTTCTGCTGATCATTGAGCTTCGCAGCAAAACCATTGAAGCTCCTCTTGTAACTTCGAATTAAGTGGTTTGCTACGTTACTGGCATCAATAACTTGTTGCAGCATACTAAGATGATGAAAGGTTGGAGAATATGCTCCCTTAGGAAGTGAGCCCATATACACAATATGAAGTTTGCTATTTTCATCATGATGAATAGCATCACACACTAAGGAAATTTTGGATGCAAGAATGAAAGACACGTAGAGGAAGAGAAGAGAACTATGCTTGACCATTGTTCAGACATGTGGGACGGTGAGGCCAACGGGCAAGTATTATATACAAGAACAAGAAAGTAACTTAGTGAGTTCCTATTATGTTTGCAAATAAAGCTCTTTTTTTTTTTTAGCAAGCTTTGCAAACTATTATGGAAACTGGTATAGAACTTCATGATTAAGGAAACAAAATCCAAGTGCCTTCAATATTTTTTACCATGCATAATTCTCATTACATTAAATTACTTTCATTACAATTATCTTCCTTTTGGATATTGTACCAAAAAAAAAATCTTCCTTATGAGACATAGGAAGACTCAAGTTGGAACTTTAGGCAAGCATCTAAAGGAATTAATTAATTCTTATAAATGTACTAGATCGACTTGAGTGGTACTGTTTTGGACCATAATCCGATATCATAACCCATGGGTCAACCCGACACACATACCTACTAGAATTCAACATCAAACCCCTCAGTAAGAATATATTTATCATCAACCCCAGAAATATATATCGGAACCTGGAAATATACATCGGACCCCAGTACTAGATAGTAACTGTTTTATCGTAAGATCTGCACAATAGATAAGTCTTTATGATATTTGTAATTATCAATCATGATCTTATGGAATAATAGCACTATAACTACCATACTAGTATTCCGATAATATAAGGATCCTTTGCAACTAAACAAGGAACATATATCTTCCTGCGATTATAATAGGAACGTATCTCTCCATTATAATAGTGTATTTATCCAACATCTATAAATACCAGGCTAAGTCACTCTAATTAGATATCTGACATCTCTTTGCATAAACCGTACTTGTGCATTGTTTGACTTGAGCATTGGAGTCCCTTTGCAAGTACCCACCCCACTGGTCTAATACGCTCTGCTACAACTGCGCAAGGAGGAAACCATCGTGACGTGCCTATCTCAAATACCCCTCTGAATCTACTTTAAAACATTGGCATTGTTTGTGAGAAAGATAAACTTCTATTCTCATTCAATCATGGTTAGCACAAGACAACATCCAAGAAGATGAGGCTCTACGTCTACTGCCCCTGTTCAAGGACAGGGCTCGGTGGCGCAACGCGATCCTCAGTCTGTTGCACCACCAGCGCATGCTGAAACCTCTGCCGCTAGAAGTCGGACTATTGTCATTGAGACTCTTAATAAGGGTCACGAAACTTCAGTTTCTGTCGAAAGCCCGAATCCCTCACGGAGGGTCTCTGTCCGGGACACACTTGTTTTTCCTCCTGGTGGGGGAGCTAATAACGCTGATCAAGGGCCTATGATTCCTGTGCATGCTCGCCTGGGGCCCTCGAATAGCAATACAGATGACGAGTCCCACTATGAGGACCATGTCTAGTCTGAAATGAAAATGAATGGCCTTCGAGAACTATTGTGCCAACAAACAGCACTAGTCAATGCCCAACAACGTTAGTTGAACAAAAAACATTATCGGCTAGAAGATCTCAAAAAATTTGTGCGGGTAAAGAATAATGGCGGAGGGCTGAATGCGGACAAAAAAGAAGCCAGTGACTCTAGAAGAACTTTACTCGCACTCTGACAAGTATGTCGAACTAGAGGAGATCATTAAGGACAAAGAGAGTCTAGAAAAAGGTGAAGTCATTCACCAGAAAAAGAACCAGAACTCCAACTAGCCTCGTAGCTCCTCTAAGAGAGAACGATATCAACCCAAATATTCTGAATACACTCCTTTGAACAACACTCGAGAGACGATCTTGAAGGAGGTCCTTCAAACCGAGTTTCAGGATATTAAGAGGCTACCCCCCTGAAGAAACAATCCTAGAAATACTATTCAAAACATTGTAGATGACATAAAAGCTATGGCCATGAGACGAAAGACTGCTACTAACTCCAAGATGTCATTGAGGCCATGATCAATGAGGAACAGTTGCAAAAATATATTAGCAGCTTCAAAAACTATGAGAGTCACGGAAGACGGTGGGATCAAAGACGTAGCCGTAGTCCGCGGCAAAGTCCAACTCTGCATCAAAAGAGAAGAACTCGCAGCCCAACCAGAAAATCTCATACTCCACCTCGTCATGATGCTGAAAATCGGCAAGATCGGAACCAGGATACCCAAGGTGGAGGTAACAGGAAAGATCGGCTTGTTAGTACTATATTAGGAGAATTTGTAGGAATGGGATTATCTAACAATTCTCAGAAGAAAGCACTCCAGACTGCGGTCTTAAGCGTCTCCGGTTCCACACGCAAACCACACGTTGAAGGCAAGGAAGGACCGCCCATTTCCTTTTCGGACAAGGACTACGATGATATAATCCGAGATCACGATGACCCATTGGCGTATTTTGGATAGTGATTAAAATTTAAGATTAAATACAGTTGCCAAGTCCACCAAAAAATAAAAACATTGCAACTAGTTGTAGTTAGTAAGGGTCGATCCACAAAGAACCAATTCAATTAACACTATAATTTAGTTCCTAATTCAGACTCCACAGGTTAACGAACAGTAAAAAGAGGGGTTTTGGGGTTTTTATGGATATTGAATCAAATCAACAACAATAATAATAAACAAACGAGAATTAACATATTAAAGAATTTAGTTAAGAGATAGAATCCACCACTAGATTTATATGACAATGCTAGCCCATATATCCACTTATTCCAACATGACCAATTATATTTCTATGCAATTGTGAAATGAAATCTCTGTTTTCCTTAAGTTTTGGCTAATTTAGAAACCGCTCAAATCAACTCCTAATCACCGATTAGTCATAAAGCAACTGCTCTTACAACTATCCAATAATTGCATTAAGATTTAAAAACTCAATCACACTAAGATCTAATTACACATCGGGATTAAATACTTAGAACATATATTCTTCTAGATCCATTACCGCAACCGCGCATAACAAACTCATATTTACCACTTTTAGTATTTGGCAAAGAGTATGAAGACATTTACACTATAAACATACAGTCCTCTAGTTTTATCACCGCAACTGCACATAATAATCCTAGATCTGCTACTTTGAAATTGGCAATAAGCATAAATACCTTCATACAACAACAATATTTAGAAATATATGAATAGAAACATAACTGTGTTGAAATAAATGAATATGCAGGGTTCACAAGATCAAAACTAGGGTTTCATCTTTCCTTAACCAAATGAGAAACTTTACCACATATAGCTAAAACGAAATCAACAGAAAAATAACAGAAAATCATAGTTCTAGAATGAAAGTGCAAAAGAAAACTAAAGAGCAAACTAGTTTCCAAGGGGTGGTGATGTTGAAGATCCAATTGCTTGAACCCAAGACTCTAATCTTCAATCCAATCTCCCTTCCTTGGTCTTGGCCTTCCCCTCAGCTCCTTGGCAGCCTCCAAGGTCAAACTCCCCTTTCTTGAGAGCTTAGTATGCTTATTTATAGGTCTTTTGACCTAATTCCTTCATATTCACGCGTTTTCATTTCCTGACACGATGACACGGCCCAGGTCGTGCCAGCTTCTGTTTCAGCAATTCTTAATTTTGGCAAAACAGTGAAGGACACGACCCGTGTCACTTTGCTTCTTTATTTTCAGCCTAGATCTTCAACAAACACTCTTCTTTCCTTACTTCAAGAGGTGGTATTAATCTCCATAGATCCTTGGCTCCTTCTTCAAGTAGATAGCAAGCCTTGTTTGAGGCCAATGAACTCCAACACTCAAAGGTTTCCTGAAAAACGCAATTCAATTATGAGTGTTTATGAACACATTTAAGCTAAGTTTCATAACAAGGTTCCAAATAAGCTAAATATCAGAAACTTAGTTAAATGGTAGCAATTAAGCACGATTGGAATCCAAAAGAATCAATTATAAGGCACTCAAGATATAGAAATAATTGACAAATCAAGTACTCCCACACTTAACCTTTTGCACTCCTGGACAAAAATATACATTCAAGCACAGTTTCCCAATAAGCCATGTAAGAGCAGAACAATGAGCAAAGACCCATATATTTTAGTGTTTTCAAAGAATCTGAGCAATCATGAATTTCCTCTCTTGACAATCTAATTCAGCAAGCAAAATTAATCAAAAATCAGGGTTAAATCAATGTGATCAATCCTCACTGATATGATTTTCACTTAAGTGATTCAGGCTTGTGTTTACTCTCAGCCAACTCATGAAAACATATCTTACCATAGGCTTGTCAAGCATCTACTTCTCTACCATTTAGGCCACGTGCATACAAAGATCAAAAGATCTTCAATTAGGCTATAATGGGGTCAGGATCAAGGTAGGATACATCAAGGATAAACAAAGCTAGACCATAGGAATTAGAAGAGCAAAATGGAAGGATATTCAATCAATACAATAAGAATTCCAAGCAATCTTCAAATTCCAATTTCTTTCTGTATCTTTTCTTTTTTTTACCTTTCTTCATTCAATGCTCAACTTTAAACTTTTTCATTCTCATTTCTTTTTTTTCTCTCTCTCTCTCTCTCTCTCTCTTTTATAAACCTTGCATCTATATACATCCTGTTTTTCCAATAATATATCTTTTTATTTACATACTTAGCAAGACAAAACACATCATTACTCCCCTCACACTTATTCAAAAACCTATTCCTAACATAATCATTAAGCTCTTCCAAGCCCTAAGGTAGGGTATCAAAATTGTTTTTCACTTTTAAGCTTGAATTGAGCTTTGATAGAAGGAAAAGAGGTCAATTAGGCTCAAAGGGATAAACAATGGATAAAAATACAAGGATGACTATTTGGCCAGTGGTTATTTGAAAGAAATGCCTTTGTCATATCAATTGCATGCAATGGTTATTTGTAGCTTAAAAGAGAGTCAAGATAAGTTCTGAAAAATACAAAGTCATGAGTGGAATCACACAGTCAAAAAACCAAAATGGCGTAAAATTAGCCATATATAATAAGGCCCAAAAACTCACTAGGTCTCGATTCATTACTTTTTGAATTAAATCCTTTAATTATCAAAGTCTCACTCGACAAAATTGAAATCAAGAAAGTTCATTCCGTCAAGCTTAAAGTTTTAATGAATTTTTCTCAAAAATTTTAGTCATCTGTTCATTATTCAGGTCATTAGAAGCTTATTGGAAACTAAAAGCCCATTAGAAAAATATCCACAAGAAAAAATACAATTAAGATCATCACTCATACCCCCACACTTAGAGCAGGCATTGTCCTTAATGTCTAAGCACACACAGCAGAGAAAATATCTACAATAAGAGCATCAGTGCAATACGAAGACAATAAGAAATGAGATCCATAATAAAAGTAGTAATCAATAGTGATAGTATAAATGAAGATTGAATACAGTGCCAACATAGCCATCCAAAATCAAGTCATAATATGGGGATGCATTAAGATGGGGGAGGGGGAAATCTTTGAAGCAGAAGATCAAGTTTGCTACCAATGTTGTCCATCCTATCATTAAGTCTCTAAAATCGAGCAGTATGGTCTAACTCCAAGCAATCAATACGGTCCATGATGTCATCATACGAAGCAGCTTGTGAGGATAAAGGTCCAGCCCCTATTGTGAACTGAGAAGGGTAGTCTGTGGGTGCTGGGTCTGCCTCGTGCTCCTGGGGCTCAGGTGTCGGAGCTCTCCTAGGAACAGCACGGCCATCGTGGCCAACCAAATGCAACACACCATTCTGAAGCTCGCACATACCGATGGACACCATAATAGGCCCATTAATAACAGTGGGACCCCTTATAGGAACCTCATCAAGTAAATCCACGTCTAATCCACACTGCTCAGCAATGGCAGTGACATATCCACCCAAAAGAATGCGGCCAGCCCTAGTCGATCCTGCATGTTTGAAATGTTGGCACAACCAATACCCCTCATTCACAAGCTCTCCATGAATCATACAATGTAAGAAAAACAGCTCAGCTCGACTCATGTTACCTTGACTCTCCCCCTGCTACAAATGGTGTTAGCCATCCATTTCTGAATGTACCTATGTGCAGGTGATCGAAATTTGGAAGCTTTTGAAGATTTAGAGTCATAAATATCAGTCTCAGCAATAGTTAAACTAGACCAAACATTATCAAGTTTAAAATTATGGGGCATCATGTTGTGCCCCATAGGAAATCCAAAAATAGCACTGAACTAGTGAATGTCAAGAGTATAAGGTGTTCCTAGTAATTCAAAATTGATAATTCAAAATTGATCTCACCAAGCCACTCAACTTGGTCACTCAGAGGGTACAATTTATAGTTAAATGTTGAAATGAATTACCTAGTGAGCTCAGCATAAGTGGGTGCAGTCAAATTAGTAAATGTGTCCCACCCTATTCTACGCAACAGGTTGAAAACTTTATCATACAATCATATCTAGTGCAATGTACTAGCATCTAAAAACTTGGTGGGAATAACTTCTCTAGTCAGTAATGGATGAGGATTTACCTGAGGAAGGGGCAAGGAGCTCTTGGAGGTGGTGGAGGTGGTACATTCTTCCTAGCAGTGGTTTTGATGTGTTACCTTAGAGGCATTTTGAAATGGGAGAAGATGGTGGTCGTAGGTACTATTCACAGGGGTGGTGGTCACGGTGGTGGAATGGTGAGGATGGAGATTTTGAAGAAATAATGATGAAAGGTGATGAAATTGGTAAAAATGGAAGGAATAGAGGATAAATGATGGTGTGGGTGGTGGTTTGGAGCAAGAAAGATGAAGAAAAATGAAGATGGCTATGGAGGACATGGTGGTCTCATATAGAGGAGGGTTTGGGATTTTGGTAGTGAAATTTAAAAAGAAATGGGTGGAAAATGGAAGAAAATAAGTGGAATGAGGTTGGGTGTTAATGGAAATGGTGGATTTTGGTAGAAAAGTGAGAAAAAAATAATGAAGGAGAGGGTGGAGGGTGTGGGGCTGCGTGGAGGGAAGGTGTTTTTGGGGAAGAAGATAAAAATAGAGCCCTAAAATGGGATTTTTGGGGAGCTGTCACGAGGATATGGGCTGTGTCCTTTGCTGACTTATGAAACCCTCCTCTGGTCAAAGTGACACGGGCCATGTTATTTGACATGGCCCCCCATGTCCTTTGCTGCCAAAAAATGCATAAAAACATATACAAAATGACTTATTTTACAAAGGAATGATAGGGGAGTCCTTTTTAAACATAATGAATGTTGTTATGCTTCAAAAAACACATAAGGAACACATGTTAACAACATAGTTCATGTCATTAAACATGGCCTAGGGTCTTTTAAAGTCGGATTCCCAAGACTATACACGTTATCGTTCTTGAAGAGATTTCACAAGCTAGAAAGTTCGTGAAGCACAAATCCATAATAATGCGTCTCAAAAGTCAATAAGGTATAACCTAATGACCCTTTACTCAGTCCATTCACAATGAAATAAAATAAAACTTCTCAGATTATGGCAATCATTCCAAAAGAACTTAACTTGATTACTCAGAAAAGCACAACAACACCACAAAATAGTTAATTCTCAAAATTTCTCTTCCACCACACTCTAATCAAGGTTCCATCATTCATCAACCAATCAAATAATGTACTTAAGCACACACCAAGCCATCCAAAACACAAGGATTTCCATTGATTCAAGGACAATCATTTAGGAGACAAATCAAGATCCATTCTACCTAAAAAACTAATCACGAAAACTATAGAGAAACGAAAAATAAAAAGAAAAAAAAAACAAATCTGATTTTCTTGATGATGGGTTGCCTCCCATTAAGTACTTAGTTTATTGTCCTCAGCCCGACATTGTGATATCTTCAATGTTTTTCATGTTGTGGAAGGAGAAGAGTCATCTCTTCCACTTCTGCACTTTCCAGAAGTTCATGGTAAGGCTTAAGACGATGTCCATTGACTTTGAATGTTTTACCAGATGCCTTACTCATGATTTCTACTGCACTAAAAGGAAAAATGTTAGTTACCACAAATGGTCCAATCCATTTTGAACGTAGTTTATCTGAAAAAAGTTTCAATCTGGATTGGTACAGTAACACTTTTTGCCCTTTGGTAAAATTCCCTTTGGTAAAATTCTTCCTAGAGATCATGTGGTCATGGAATGCCTTTGTTTTTATTTTATAAATGAGGACATTCTCAAAGGCCTCATTTCTCAGTTCTTCTAACTCCTAGTTAGAGTTTCCTCTGCTTCCCAACACCATCCAAGTTCAAGTTTACTTGCTTAACAGCCCAATAAGAGCAATGTTGCAGCTCAACAGGCAAATGACAGGGCTTCTCAAATACCAACCGAAATGGGGACATGCCTATTGGAGTTTTAAATGCAGTCTTGTAAGTCTATAATGCATCATCAAGTCTTAAGATCCAATCCTTAGAGGTTAGATTCACAGTTTTTTCAAGAATTGACTTGATTTCATGGTTGGACACTTCAGTTTGTCCATTTGTCTGTAGATGATATGGAGTGAAAATTTTGTGCATCACTCCATATTTCTTCAGAAGAGCATCAAATGATCTGTTGCAGAAGTGTGTCCCTTGATCACTGATTATGGCTTTTGGAGTTCTAAACCTAGAGAAATTATGTGACTTAACAAAATCTACAACAGTTTTAGAATCATCAAATTTGGTGGCTTTTGCTTCCACCCATTTGGACACATAATCAACAGATAAAAGAATATATAAAAAACTAAAAGAAGGGGGAAATGGTCCCATGAAGTCAATACCCCATACATCAAATACTTCAATAAAGATGATCAGGGTTTGAGGCATTTGATTCTGAGGACCAATATTACCTATTCTTTGACAACGGTCACAAGACTTACAGAAGTCGTAAGCATCCTTGAAGATTGTTGGCCAATATAATCCACTGTCAAGTACCTTGTTGGCTGTCCTTTTTATGTCAAAATGTCCTCCACAAGCATAGGTGTGATAGAAGGAAAAAATGGAGTGAATTTCTGAATTCGGAATGCGCCTCTTAATAACTTGATCTGCACAATGTTTCTAGAGGTAAGGGTCATCCCATATGTAATATTTACTATCACTTCTCAGCATGTCTCTTTGAGCTTTGTTCCAACCCTCCGAAAAAGTCTTTAGTGGCCAAGTAATTGACAATATCTGCATACCAAGGAATTATGGCCTTGATGGCCATCAGATACTCATTCAGAAAGCTTTCAATGATTGGCATTTCCTCCTCTTCAGTTACCAGCCTACTCAAATGGTCTGCTACCGAGTTTTCACTTCTTTTTTTGTATTTTATTTCCAGGTCAAATTCCTGGAGCAGTAGAATCCATCGGAGCAATCTGGGTTTCGCTTCCTTTTTTGTAAGAAGATATTTCAAAGCTGCATGATTTAAGAAAATAATCACTTTAGAACTAATAAGATATGATCTAATTTTTTCTAAAGCAAATACCACAACTAGAAGTTCTTTTTCTGTTGTAGAGTAATTCAGTTGAGCATCATTTAAAGTCCTTGATACATAATAGATAGCATAAGGTACTATATCAACTCATTGTCCTAAGACAGCCCCTACTGCGAAGTCACTAGCATCACACATCAGCTCAAATAGTAGTTCCTAATTTGGTGGCCTTATAATAGGTGCAACAGTCATCAATTCCTTAAGCTTAGTGAAAGCTCCCATATACTTCTCATCAAAATTAAATGGAACATCTTTTTGCAGTAATTTGCACAGGTGTAATGATATTTTGGAGAAATCCTTGATGAAACTCCGGTAGAAACCTGCATGACCAATGAAAAAATGAACTTCCCGCACACTAGTGGGTGGGGGTAAAGAATGCATGAGTTCTACCTTAGTTTTCTCTACCTCAATTCCCCTAGCAGAAATTACATAACCCAACATTATACCTTCCTTTACCATGAAATGACATTTTTTCTAATTCAGCACAAGGTTAGTGTCAATACATTTTTTCAACACCATTGTTAGATGTTCTAAACAATTTTCAAAACCATTTCCAAAAACACTAAAATCATCCATAAAGACTTCTATGATGCTTTCAATATAATCAGAAAATATACTCATCATGCATATCTGAAAAGTCCCTGGTGCATTGCAAAGTCCAAAAGGCATTCACCTATATGCAAAGGTACCCAATGGACAAGTGAAAGTAGTTGTGTCCTGATCTTCTAGAGTAATGGAAATTTAATTATAACCTGAAAATCCATCCAGAAAACAGTAGTGAGAATGACCAGCTAATCTTTCCAATATTTGATCAATGAAAGGTAAAGAAAAGTGGTCTTTTCTAGTAGCCGCATTAAGCTTCCTGTAATCAATAGAAACATGCCACCCTGCTTATAACCTGGTGGGGATAAGCTCGTCTTCAGCATTTCTTACCACAGTAATTCCAGATTTCTTTGGTACTACCTGGATTGGGCTTACCCACTTGCTATCAGAAATGGGGTAAATTACCCTTACACTTAGGAGCTTCAATATCTCCTTTTTCACAACCTCCATCATAGGAGGATTCAACCTCCTTTGGGGATCTCTCATAGGTTTAACATCCTCCTCTATTAGAATTCTGTGCATGCAAATTGAGGGACTAATACCCTTGATGTCAGCTATTGACCAACCAATGGTCGTTTTGTACTTTTGCAAAACAGTTACCAATTTCTTTTCTTGTTCTTGGGTGAGTGACTTTGTAATTATCACTGAAAGTGTGTCCTTTTCTCCTAAGAATATGTATGTAAGATTATCAGGCAATGCTTTTAGTTCTAACTCAGGTGTCTGCACAACAGAAGGTTGAGGTACATCAGTAGTAATTGGTAATTCAAAAAAGGAAACATCATATTCTTCTGAAGTGGATGAGAGCTCTTGCAAGGCAGCTACGACATCATCAATGTCTTCATCCTATGGCTCTCCTTTATCACCTTTATTTTCTCTTTATACATCTAAGCTTTGAGTCAAAATTGTGTCAAGATCATTACAATGGTCAGACTCAAAAGCTGCAGAAATTAAAGAATCAAAAGAATCAATTAAACAAGCTGAGTGCACATCACTCAGGTATCTCGTGGCCTCAAAGATATTGAATCTGATCAGTTTCCCATCAAATTCCATTGTCAATGTCCCGAAATGCACATTAATTTTTGTTCGAGCAGTCTTCAAAAATGGTCTTCCCAACAAGATAGGAGCACAATTAAGGGATTTGTCCTCTTCCATGTCCAACACGTAGAAATCTACTGGAAACAGTAATTTATTCACTTGCACTAAGACATCTTCCACAACACCTTTTGGGTATGCATTAGATTAATCAGCCAATTGAATAATAACACCAGTAGGTTCCAAAGAACCTAAGTATAAAGATGCATAAATGGAATAAGGCATGACATTTATAGATACACCTAAATCAAGCATTGCCCTTTCAAACCTCGTGTTACCTATAGTGCATGGTATGGTGAATGTGTTAGGATCCTTGTATTTAGTTGGGAGTTTCTTTTTAATTACAGCTGAAATATTCTCTCCCACTTGGACCCTTTTGTTTCCTTTTAATTTCCTTTTGTTAGTGCATAGTTCTTTCAAAAACTTGGCATATCTCAGTACTTGCTTAATGGCATCTAACAAAAGAATGTTAACTTCCACTTTCCTAAAGGTTTCTAAGATCTCTTTTTCTGCTTCTTCTTTCCTAGTCATTACTAGTCTACTAGGAAAAGGTGCTTTAGTGACATATTTAGGAAGTGGTTTAGGAATACTTACCTTGGGGGTTTTAGAACTTTGTCCCTCTTCATTTGCTTCCTTGGGTGATTCCTCTCTCTCTTTAGTAATTTGTGAAGAAGGTTTAGGTTCATCCAACGTCTTTCCACTTCTCAACATGACGGCACTAGCATTTTCTCTCGGATTTCTTTTTGATTGTGAGGGAAGTTTTCCCGAAAGTTGGGTCTAAACCTTGTTGAGTTCGGTGGCTATCTGGTTTACTTGATTCTGTAGGTTGTTGATAGTGGCCCTTGTCTCTTGTTGGAAACTCTACAAAGTGGCCTTTTGCTCCTGATGGAATTGAAGGTTATTGGTAGCCATTTGCATCATTAACTCTTCCATTGAAGGTGCAGATTGCTTTGGTGCTTGACTTTGATGCTGTCTTAAGGGAAAAGGTGATTGTCTTTGCTGAAATCCTGGAGATCCATAAGATGGAGGTTAATTTTGGGGTAGCTTTGCATAGTTGAAGTTAGGATGATCCTTCCACCCCGGATTATATGTGTTGGAGTAGGGGTTGTAATTTTTGGAAGGTCTAGAATATCCTCATACTACTTTTGTATCCTCATTTGTGTCCTCTTGGAGAGTGGGACACATATCAGTATGATGTTCAGGTGAACAACAAATCCCGCAAGCTTGAACTAGTGTTTTTCTATTGTCAACTAACTACTTAACCAAAGCAGTTAATTGAGTCATTTACTGTTGTAGACTGGTTGTTTCTACTTCTTTAATTACTTATACTCCAATGTCATTTCTAGTGTAGAATTGTCGAGTGTTTGCAGCTATTATTGCAATCAAATTTCTTGCCTCTTAAGGAGTTTTATCAACTAATGTTCCTCCACTAGCGGCATCAATCATGTTGTGATCTATCACTTGTAAACCCTCATAGAAATACTGGATTAACAGTTGCTCAGTGATTTGATGTTGAGGGCAACTAGCACATAATCTCTTAAATCTTTCCCAATAATCATGAAGTGACTCCCCATGCCTTTGTTGAATGCCGCAAATTTCTTTTTAAATGGTTGCGGCCTTTAAGGCAGGGAAGTACATGTCTAAGAAAGTTCGAGTCATATCCTACTATGTTTGGATGGATCCAAGTGGCAAATAGTAAAGCCACCCGTTAGCAGAATCCTTTAGAGAGAAAGGAAAAACTCTAAGTTTTACTTGTTCTACCGGAACTCCTGCAGGCTTCATGTTGGAGCATACTACATGAATCTCCTTCAAGTGTTTGTTGGGGTCTTCTCCGAGTAATCCATTGAAAGATGGCAATAGATGGATTAAGCCGGACTTCAATTCAAATGTCTCTTTATTTTCTAGAATTTCAATGCATAGAGGCTATTGATCCAGGTCTGGAGTACCTAATGCTCTTAAAGTATCTTTTGACATTGTCACTTCTTCAGTTATCTCAGACGACTCAGATGTCTCTGAACTTGATAGATCAATGTGACAAGCAGTTTCAATGTCAACAGGTATGAAATGGAAATTAGATGGATGGAATGGAAATTGAGGATATGAGTTGATTTGATCAATGTAGCTCTTCAAATTCTACAAATGCTCATCCAATCCTTCAATGGACATCAACACCTACAAAACATTCAGAAAGAACGAATCAAAAACTTAAAAATAAAAATAAAAAACAGAGTCAAAAATAGGAAATAAGTTACTAACACAATTGAAAAATTGGTTCTCCGGCAACGGCGCCAAAATTCTTGGTGTATTTTGGATAGTGATTAAAATTTAAGATTAAATACAGTTGCTAAGTCCACTAGAAAATAAAAACATTGCAACCAGTTGTAGTTAGTAAGGGTCGATCCACAAAGAACTAATTCAATTAACACTATAATTTAGTTCCTAATTCAGACTCCACAGGTTAATGAACAGTAAAAGGGGGGTTTTGGGGTTTTTATGGATATTGAATCAAATCAACAACTATAACAATAAACAAACGAGAATTAACATATTAAAGGATTTGGTTAAGAGATAGAATTCACCACTAGATTTATATGACAATGCTAGCCCATATGTCCACTTATTCCAACATGACCAATTATATTTCTATGCAATTGTGAGATGAAATCTCTGTTTTCCTTAGGTTTTGGCTAATTTAGAAACCGCTCAAATTAACTCCTAATCACCGATTAGTCATAAAGCAACTGCTCTTACAACTATCCAGTAATTGCATTAAGATTTAAAAACCCAATCACACTAAGATTTAATCACACATCGGGATTAAATACTTAGAACATATATTCCTCTAGATCCATTACCGCAACTGCGCATAAAAAACTCATATTTACCACTTTTAGTATTGGGCAAAGAGTATGAAGACATTTACACCATAAACATATAGTCCTCTAGTTTTATCACCATAACTGCGCATAATAATCCTAGATATACTACTTTGAAATTAGCAATAAGCACAAATACCTTCATACAACAACAATATTTAGAAATATATGAATAGAAACATAACTGTGTTGAAATAAATGAATATGCAGGGTTCACAAGATCAAAACTAGGGTTTCATCTTCCCTTAACCAAATGAGAAACTTTACCCCACATAGCTAAAACGAAATCAACAGAAAAATAATAGAAAATCATAGTTCTGCAAAAGAAAACTAAAGAGCAAACTAGTTTCCAAGGGGTGGTGATGTTGGAGATCCAATTGCTTGAACCCAAGACTCCAATCTTCAATCCAATCTACCTTCCTTGGTCTTGGCCTTCCCCTTAACTCCTTGGCAGCCTCCAAGGTCGAACTCCCCTTTCTTGAGAGCTTAGTATGCTTATTTATAGGTCTTTTGACCTAATTCCTTCATATTCACGCGTTTTCATTTCCTAACATGATGACACGGCCCAGGCCGTGTCAACTTCTGTTTCAGCAATTCTTAATTTTGGCAAAACAGTGAAGGACACGACTACCATATCAAGGGACACGAGCCATGTCACTTTGCTTCTTTATTTTCAGCCTAGATCTTCAACAAACACTCTTCTTTCCTTGCTTCAAGAGGTGGTATTAATCTTCATGGATCCTTGGCTCCTTCTTCAAGTTGATAGCAAGCCTTGTTTGAGGCCAATGAACTCCAACACTCAAAGGCTCCCTGAAAAGCGTAATTCAATTATAAGTGTTTATGAACACATTTAAGCTAAGTTTCATAACAAGGTTCCAAATAAGCTAAATATCATAAACTTAGTTAAATGGTAGCAATTAAGCACGATAGAATCAATTATGAGGCACTCATGATATAGAAATAATTGACAAATCAAATACCCACACACTTAACTTTTTGCACTCCTGGACAAAAATATACAATCAAGCACAGTTTCCCAATAAACCATGTAAGAGCAGAACAATGAGCAAAGACCCATATATTTTAGTGTTTTCAAAGAATCTGAGCAATCATGAATTTCCTCTCTTGACGATCCAATTCAGCAAGCAAAATTAATCAAAAATCAGGGTTAAATCAATGTGATCAATCCTCACTGATATGATTTTCACTTAAGTGATTCAAGCTTGTGTTTACTCTCATCCAACTCATGAAAACATATCTTACCATAGGCTTGTCAAGCCTCTACTTCTCTACCATTTAGGCCACGTGCATACAAAGATCAAAAGATCTTCAATTAGGCTATAATGGGGTCAGGATCAAGGTAGGATACATCAAGGATAAACAAAGCTAGACCATAGGAATTAGAAGAGCAAAATGGAAGGATATTCAATCAATACAATAAGAATTCCAAGCAAGCTTCAAATTCCAATTTCTTTCTGTATCTTTTCTTTTTTTTTACCTTTCTTCATTCAGTGCTCAACTTTAACCTTTTTCATTCTCATTTCTTTCTTTTCCTCTCTCTCTCTCTTAAACCTTGCATCTATATACATCCTGTTTTTCCAATAATATATATTTTTATTTACATACTTAGCAAGACAAAACACATCATTGATCCCTTCACACTTATTCAAAAACCTATTCCCAATATAATCATTAAGCTCTTCCAAGCCCTAAGGTAGGGTATCTCCTTCAGATTCATGCGTTTTCATTTCTTGACATGATGGCACAGCCCGTGTCAAATGACATGGCCCAGGCCGTGTCAGCCTCTGTTTCAACCATTCTTAATTTTAGCAAAACAATGAAGGACACAGCTCCCCTCATGTCACGGGACATGGGCTGTGTCACTTTACTTCTTCATTTTCAGCCAAGATCTTCAACAAACATTCTTCTTTCCTTGCTTCAAGAGGTGGTATTGATCTTCATGGATCCTTGCTTCCTTCTTTAAGTGGATAGCAAGCCTTGTTTGAGGCCAATGAACTCCAACACTCAAAGGTTTCCTGAAAAGCGTAATTCAATTATGAGTGTTTATGAACACATTTAAGCTAAGTTTCATAACAAGGTTCCAAATAGGCTAAATATCAAAAACTTAGTTAAATGGTAGCAATTAAGCATAATTGGAATCCAAAAGAATCAATTATAAGGCACTCAAGATATAGAAATAATCGACAGATCACCCATTGGTTATCTCTGGAATAATATCTAATGTTGATGTTCGACGTATCTTCGTCAATCAAGGAAGCTTGATGGATTTTATGTTCATAGACGCCTTTGAAAGGCTAGAGTTCCCTCTGTCTATGCTAACGCCTTATGATGGTGAACTCATTGGTTTCTCTAGTGAAAATGTCACACCAGTAGGCTATTTTGAAACCTTTTTAACCCTAGGCGATGACAACATCTACAGAACTATCAAAGTCAAATTTCTGGTTATGGATTGCCTATCGACATATAGTATTATTCTAGGTCGTCCTATACTAAATGGCATTACCATTGTAGTATCTACTACTCACCAGGCCATGAAATTCCTTAATAAGAATAACGAGGTGGTCACAGTTAAGGACAATCAAATTACAGCCCTCAAATGTTACAATGAAAGTCTAAAGATGTAGAAGACCCCCAGGAAAACAAAAGCACGCATATCTAGTCCTGTCCAAGATCAAGTCAACATCATCATGATTGAGTTAGATATACGAGAAGAAATCTAGTGTACCAAACCCTATTCAGAGGGAGAATTACTTCCACTCCAGCTCACTGACTAGTCGGATTAAGTCACCAAGATAGGTGCAAATCTAGAAGAACAAGAGAGGTTGTAGCTTATAGATCTCTTCCAGAAAAATAAAGATTTATTTACATGGGCGTCCTCTGACATGCTTGGGTTTGATCCCGCTTTCATCTGTCATTGTTTATTTATTTAACGGGATACAAAGCCGATCTCCCAAAAGAAAAGAAAAGTTAGTCCCGAGAGGCAACAGATCATCAAGGAACAAGTCAAAGAGTTACTTAGTGTCAGTTTCATCAGGGAGATCTCATATACCACATGACTCTCCAAATTGGTTGATAGCTCATCTGGCTTCTAACTGCTGTATTTCATGCACGCCTACTTTGGGTACAATCAGATCCCAATGTACCCTGGAGATGAAGATAAAACTATTTTCATCACTGAGAGGACAAGTTACTGCTACAAGGCAATGCCCTTTGACCTGAAAAATACATGAGTCATCTACTAGAGAATGATGAACAGAGTATTTGAAAATCAGGTGGGAAGAATGCTTGAAATCTAGATTGATGATATGATAGTCAAGACCCCACTATCCGGATCACATACCTTGAACCTCGAAGAAGTGTTTACCCAACTAAGAAAGAACAACATGAGGCTTAATTCAGATTAATGTGCATTTGGGGTCCAGGCTGCTAAATTCTTAGGATTCATATTGACTCACAGTGGAATTGAAGCTAATCCAGACAAAAGTCAGGTGGTGCTTAATATGCGTAGCCTTCATAACATTAAAGAGGTACAATAACTGACAGGACGAATTGCGACCCTCACACGTGTCTTCACTAAAGCTGCTTATAAATCTCTTCCTCTCTTTAAGCTGTTGACAAAAAAGGACGGGCTTTGAGTGGACTCAGGAGTGTGAGGACGTCTTTATGTCTTTGAAGAACCTCTTGTCTTCTCTTCCCATTCTAACTAGGCCGAATCTAGGTGAAACATTGTACGTATACTTTTCTGTTCACGAAGAAGTTATAAATTTAGTGCTCATCCGGGAAACGGTCAAAGTCCATAAGCCAATTTATTTTGTGAGTAAGGTACAACAAGGTCTTGAACTCCGTTATTAGAAAATAGAGAATGTTGCATTTGCCCTTATAATCATGGCAAGAAGACTCAGACAATATTTCCAATGTCATCCGATGTTGATAAGGACAAATCAACCTATCTGATAGATACTACATAAATCAGACCTAGCAAGAAGGATGATTGTTTAGTTTATTGAACTCTCCGAGTTCAGAATTACGTACGAGCCCAGGCTAGCCATCAAGGCACAAGCACTTTCATACTTCCTTGTTGAGCTCACTTCGAGCCTTGGCGATCCCGAGGAAGTATCTTGGACTATATTCATAGGCGGGTCCTCGAACCCCAAGAGAAATGGCGCCGAAGTAATCTTGAAAAATTCTAAATGAGTAACTATTGAAAACTCCCTGAGATTTGGGTTTCCAACTTCAAATAACCAGGCAGAGTATGAAGCTTGTATCGCGAGACTTATTATGGCTAGAGAATTAAGAGCAACAGAGATTACACTTTGTAGTGACTCTTAACTTATGACCTCCCAGATTCAAGATAATTATCAGGCTAGGAAGCCCCTCTTTCAAAAGTACTTACTAAGAGTATAAGGGCTCTTCAAAAGTTTTCAAATAGTGAAAGTGAAGCACATATCTCGCAAACATAATTCAAGGGCTGACCTCTTGTCTAAGTTGGCTAGCACCAAAAGCTCGGGTAACAACCATTCAGTGATCTAAGAGACCCTCTTGCAGCCATCCATCATGAACACGTCCATCTTCTAGCTAGAAGAACAAGAGCGCACTTGGATAACACCAATAATGGAATACTTACAGTCCGGTGCCCGTCCCAAAGACCCAAAAGAAGCTTCCAAATTAGTGAAAATTATAGTCTAGTACATTATCTACGGCGGATAGTTATACCAGCGTGGATTTTCTTTACCTCTCCTTAAATGCATCACCCTAAGGGAAACATAATATGTATTATATGAGATTCATGAAGGGAGTTGTGAACACCACTTGGGAGGCAAAGCTTTAGCTTTAAAGGCACTCAAGGCTGGGTACCATTGGGCAACAATGGAAGCAGACTCTCTTACACATGTTCAAGTCTGTGACAAATATCAACAACACTCTGATCACTATCATGCTCCACCTGAGGAACTATCCATGATGTTTGTACCCTGGCCTTTCTACCAGTGGGGCATGGATATCTTGGGTCTATTCCCCCAAGCACCTGGGCAACTGAAGTTCTTGGTGGTAGCAGTGGATTATTTTACTAAATAGATTGAAGTAAAACCTTTAGTCACTATCACCTTTACCTTACTCCAAAAATTCACTTGGCGCCACATCATTACCAGGTTTGGAATCCCGAAAGTCATTATGACGGATAATAGGACATAATTTAAGGATAAGGGGTTTGAAGAGCTTGTTGATTTGAAAATTAAACATCACAGTAGTGCCATAGAAAATCCTTGAACGAATGAATAAGCTAAAGCTGTCAACTGAGTTATCATTCGCAGACTAAAGAGAAGGCTAGACGAGGCTAAAGGAAACTAGGCTGAGCAGGTAGATCATGTCTTATGGGCCTATCAAACTACGCCCTACTCTACAATAGGTAAAACTCCATTCAAGCTTACTTATGGATGTGAGGCTATGATTCCGGTGGAAATAAGAGAACTTAGTTGGCGTCTTCAACATTTCTCACCTGACAGCAACCCCGGATTGATCAGGGAAAACCTAGATTTTTTGGAAGAAAGATGACGCGCTGCCCATATACGTGATGTTGCTATCAAGCAGAGGACGGCAGTCCGGTATAACCTAAAGGTCATTCCAAGGAAGTTCCATCCAGGCGACCTAGTTCTCCGCAGAGTTGATATTGGAGGAAGGAATGCCTCCCAAGGGAAGTTAGCTCATAATTGGGAAGGTCCATACCATATTGTGGTTAACACTGGCAAAAGAGTCTACACCTTGAAGACATTAACAAGCAAGCTGGTGAAGAACTTCTGGAACGCAGACAAACACATAAAATATTATAGTTAAGTGTCTTCTAAGGCCTAGTCTTTTAGTTTACTTCATGTTTGATCTACCCTAATCATTATAGGAGCACTTTGCATGGACTTTAGTCCTTTATTAACTCATTAAAACAAAGTGATTTTGGTACATATGATTATGATACATTTTCTTATATTGAAAAAATCTCGAAAGACATTCAGGGCTATAAACAGCTTAGGGAGTGTCCATTGAGCCCATTCTTAATAGGAACCAGATTTTGAAGGTGAAACTCCCTTTGCTACAGATAATATAGGATAATGACATCCTAAGTTATTATAGTACCTGTCGCAAGTTGTCTTATGTTAAACAGGTCGTGTAATAGAAAAATCTTGTCTTAGAAAAATTCTGGCACTTAACTATAAACATTAAAAGACCCCGGCTAAGGATCACTTAAAATTAAACCAAAGTCACGAGGGATCCTAAATACCAAAGCGACTGGTAATGGATCCCGGACAAGGTTTTATTAAACCAAAGTTAGGAAGAATCCTAAATACTAAACAGTTGGTATTGAACCCCGGACAAGGTTTTTTATGAACCTAAGGTAAAAAAAGTTCCCAAATGCCAACATGTTTTGGACAATGGACCCCAAGCTGAGGTTTTAATTTTAAATTATATCCAAGTCTTAAAGGAAACCCTAAAGCGCTCAACTGGAATGGGCGTTGGACCCAGACCATGACTCTTTTTTGATCAGGACAATTCCTAAGTTTATAACATGGTCGTGAAAAACACCATAATGTCGTTGGACCTAAAATGGAAAATGAGAAGGCAAGTAACACAAAGCAAATAGCAAAAGATGGCGAATTAAACACCCCGACTATCAAGGTAATTGTTCTTATAAAAATTTAAATACCCCACGCATGAGGCAAAAGAAAAAGAAAAGGATCAAGCCTCGTCTTCATCTCCTTCCGAGATCTGAACGGAGGCTGGAGCAGCACTAGAGTTAGCACGGGAAAGTTCCTCTACCAGAATAAGGTTTCCATCATGAAAAACCATTTCAAAGTTGAGGTTTTCCATAATCAGAGTGACGTCAAGGTTGAAATGTTGGATTTGAGCCACAACATTTTGGAACTGTTCTCCTCTAATATTTGCGAAGATGAGATTCAACTTTTCGATGTCTTTCTCTAACTTTTTTATGCGGGCTCAAGAGTGGTGATGGTTCTGTTGGCTTCGAAATTTTCTTTCCTTCTGGCAGATTCGAAATCAGCCAACCTTTTCTCCAAATCAGAGATCCTTGCTTAAGCATCATCATTCAATTTAAGGGCTACAGAAAACTTTTGGGTGGCCTCCTCTTTTGCTGCTTTAAACTTCTCTGCCATCTTTCTGACAGTCGTCAAAATAGTTCTTTCAAGCATACAGGCTTCAGCAGTAGTCCAGACAGCAAAAGTTTGAAGCTTAGCCAGAGTTTGAGTTATATTCTGCTCGCTAATATGCTTCATCACTTCGGTACTCAAAAGTCATTCATCAATAAACGGCCCGACATCAAAGTGCCTCGTAATTATAGGCATTGGGTCCTCCCTTTCTTCACTACCGCCTTCCAAAGCCACTCTCTTGCCCTGATCAACGGAGCTCTCAACAGCTCTCTTTTTTCTCCCCTGAAGAGTGTGGGTATGAGAGTTTGGCTAATCAAAAGGTTCCTCAATAACAATACCAGGGTCAACGGTCACTGGGACAATAGGTGGAGGAGCGTTGGAGGGTCCTGCTGCTCCCCTCCTTGCTCTTGAAGCCTTCAAGGCAACAAGTGAAGATCCTGACGACATGCTTACTAAAATAAGATAGGAAAAGAAAATAGAAGTTAGAAAAACTATACAACAAGCATAGGACAAGCAAAGCACACAAACCTAAGGTGGACTATGGACAACAATATCCTAATTCCCACCTAATAAAGCAAGGAGAAGATCATTACCAAAGGTGTTGAGGACTTCTCTGATTTTGATAAGCCTGTAGTTAGTGGCATATCGAATTATAAACCAAACATAATCAAGCTCGTCTGGATTGAGATCTTCCTCTTCTTTTTCAAGTAGTACAGTGGGGATGCCCCAAGCATCTTGTGTCCAGTACAACGAGAACATCGATTCCCTATCAGATTTAAGAAAAAAAAGGATGGTATCCCCTCACCCCCATGAGCTTGAAGAACTTTGTTTTAAACCCCTTAAAACTATCTTGAAACACGGTGAAAGACTTGCGACCAGGCCTAGATTGGATGGTAAGCCAATTCTTCTGGGACGCTGCACCCTGGGGACTTACTCAGGTGTAAAAATAGAAAAGTTATTTTCTACATATTGTAGCCCCATTATTCGGTAGAACCTCTCAAAGACAATAATGTAGCCCTAACCTTTAGGGTGGATCTGAGTTAGAGCTGTATACAAAGTCTAGAGAATCGCAATCTGGAAATCGAAAAAAGAAAGTCAAAGTCCCAGTTTGATAAAGAGGGGTTCGTACAAAAACATGAAATGTGAGCCCGCTTCCCAGCATGAGCACACCCTCTCGTTCCACTCCGGCGATAGAACTTTGAACTCTCAGTCTCAAGCCTTTTTCTCTATCAATTCCAAATACTGCAGCGATTGCCTAAGAGCACCCTCGAAAGAAATGTCGGAAAAGTAATCCCAAACATCATCCTTAACCCATGGGTATATTAACCCCAGACTGCGTCGTAGTCGAATGGCAACATCCTCATACAGGGCAAGGACTTTCAGAATCAGTGTTTGGGATCTTGCTATTCTCCTTCCTCTGGCCATAAAGATCCTAGGAACACCCACAGAAGTCAATAAACAAATGTCAAAATCGATTAATGCAAAGATTCAGACATGGAAGGTGGCAAACAGAGAAAACAAGTTTACTACCACTTAGCGACATCTACACCTTTCAAAATCTAAGTTTTAGAAGAACCCCTTTACCGCGCTTGGCATGGCAGAGAAGGTGTTCCGAAGGACTAACGCCATTGAAGAGGCTTAAAATCCTAACTCCAATTTGTTAAAAATGGAGAAGAAAGATGCATTCCAATAAGGAGCGCACGGCTACTCTATAACTCAAATATGGCAAAAGCAAATAGAGGAAAGACATTAATGGGTTTAAAGAAGACATACCTTATGAAAAGAGTTAAATTAGTTGAAGAAGGAAGTGAAAATGGTTGAAGACCACCTCTCGACCACACTTCTTCTTTGCACGAAATCCTCATAAAAGTACTCAGAAGCACTAAAGTGAGGACGTTGCACCCATAACCCCTATTTATGAAGACCAAATAGTTAGGGGGCATTCTTGTCTTCATAATCCAATTTTCAAAAGGTGCTCATCATAGCGCGTAAAGCACTAGACATGTCTATCCGATTAAAACATACCACATGGCCATCACTGCTGCTGAAGCAGTTGAAAGGACAATTACGTAATAATTCAGTCGTCACACAACCTCTGGTGAATGAGTTTAGATTCCTTCCATGGATCCCGACTGAACCCAGAGTAGCACCTGTAATACGGAATGCAAAGGTCATATCGGACCACGGATATTAAAGAAAAACCAACAAAACAATCAACGATCGAGTTAAAATATACAACCCCTCTCAGTACACAGACAACGGACACAGGAACTTAAGCTTGCCACTTAGTTGTCCCAACCAAGTACAAGCTGGGGGCATCTTGTCATTACTACAAGGTGAGCTTTGGACTCAACTTGTCAAAAAATGAACAAACATGGATAGCAAAAAAAGGCAAAGGGAAAAAGAGGATACAAGTAGAATTCAAAAGAAAAGAATTTTTATTACTTATTCTCATTCCATACATCATCATACATAAAAAAGAATGACAATATTGAAATCAAGAATGTATAAGGAAAGAACAGCTACTGGAGAACCTGGGAGGAGGGATAAATAACACCGTCATTGGCATCCTAGATCATATCTGATCCACAGTTCCTCCAGAATTAACACTGGTCTCTTCCTTGTTGGAACGACTTTGAAGAACTTTGGCAAATTGGAACAGAACACTACTATCGTGCTCTAGGATCACTACGCATTCTTCTTCCCTACCTCTTTCACAATGATAATAAGGGTCGTTGTCACCCCAAGTTGCTTCAAATCACAAGGAACTGCCTCAACAGTCCCTCATGCATACCCGATTGCGCTTAGGGGGCCGGCCTGGTGCCTCCAAATCACGGAGCCGCTTCAATAGTCCCTCCTGCTTATCCGATCAACCTTAGAGGATGTACCAAAGCTTAAGGCGAAGCACCTCCTAAGTTCTCAGGAAAAAGGAAGGGTAAGAGCTCTGCTCCCCCGAGTGTCTCCATCCAACACGACAAGTATCATAGATCTCCCCAACAATAGAGTGTAGATTAAACACTCTCACATACGCTGGGAGAGAAAAGTTCCTGCCATCCATTAAGTTGAGAAAGAAAGGTCCCCATTGGTAGGATTGTTTGTAAAAAAAACAAATACCTTCAAGGATTTTGGAAAGAACAGAAAGATGGTTTTTGCATACGGTAAAACCCTCCTTGTATGAATAGAAAATGAAAAGAAAATCATTATTTGGAAAGGGAGCATCCTCAAACAGAATCACAAAACAAAAGGTATGCAAAAATGGGAATACTAACTTCAATGCAAATATTCCCTATTTATAGAGAGAATGGAGCATTCTAATTTGTCCTAGGAAAAGTGAACTGATCGTATGATGGAAGTCACGTTTTAATGCTTTCCACTTCTGATTAGTCGCGAAAGTAGCAGGCGATTGGGAAATAGTACGAAACTGATATCCTCTTAAAGGATCATTAATTCCTAATAAAGTCAAAGCAACAATTTCCCAGAACAGTCCAGATTGCTACAAATTGCAAGAAAGGACAAAAATCCTGTGAAACCATGCACGGAGGCAACAAAGAATATACCTCAGATGACGGGAAGGCAAAGAAACCAATAATCCATCACGAATATCGATTCCACATGCCAATTCTAGAGGTACTCCGTGCTAACGGACCTTGGCCCTTTTTAGATTTTTGTATCTACTGTGCGTCATGTGTTCTCTTCGAAATTGGTATCTTGACACTTAATTGTTCCACTTAAGCGTCAAACTGGCGGCAACTGTTCTGGATGGTAATCCAGGATCATAACCCATGGGTCAACCCAGCACGCATACCCACTGGAATCTGACGTCGATGCCCTAAATAGGAATATGCTTGTCGTGGATCCCGAAAATATACATCGGACCCCGGTACTGGATAGTAACTGCTTTATCATGAGAACTATGCAATAGATAAGTCTTTATGATATCTGTAATTGTTAATCATGATCTTATGTCACAATAGCACCATAATTATCATACTAGTATTCTGATAATATAGGGATCCTCTACAACTAAACAAAGAACATATCTCTTCATGCGATTATAATGGGAACGTATTTCTCCATTATGAGAGCATATTTATCCAACCTCTATAAATACCAAGCTAAGTCACTTTAATTAGATATCGGACACTCTTTGCATAAACCATATTTGTGCATTACCTGACTTAAGCGTTGGAGCTCCTTTGCAGGTACCTACCCCCTGGTCTAATACACTCTGCTACAACTGTGTAAAGAAGAAACCACCATAATGTGTCTATCTCGAGTACCCCTCTGAATCTACTTCATAACAAGTGCATTCTTAAAATTGCACAAGAAGGGATATAATCTCAATTAATGTGGAAGCTCGCACAAGAAAGATAATAATCTCTAGCACTATGCGCATACTGAAAAAGAGGGGTGATGAGTCTATCAAATCCCTATCGAAATGCAGCATTGTTAAGTCTTTTATATTCATAACTAATTTTTTAACTTCAAAACGTAAGGTCTGTTTAAAATTTTGATTTGATATTGAAAATGAAAGATTTAGTGTTGCAATTGGTTTAGTGATATTTAATATATGTCAAAAATAAAATTCAATGAAAAATGCTCAAAACTTTTAGTATATGGAGGCTAATAAATAACCAACTTGCGTTGGTCCAAGTGGCAATGAGCTTGGGCACCTTAAGCATATGGTTAAAAGTTCAATTCTTGACTCATGTGTATAGAAAAAAACACAGTTAGGAGCAGTCGTCCTCTTTGGAGTCAACAATACCACGACAGATTAGTCATTCACCTTTCGGACAGAGAGATACTGTAGAGAAAAATTAAAAAAAAATATGGAGGCTAATAAATGTATTTATCAGTTATCACCAACAATTTTGTAATTGATAAAGAAAATTATTTCTTTAATGTAATACCAACAATAATTTAGCCTTACTTATCATATTAAATGCAAATATTTTCCTCTATTAGCCTTACAGTAATAATATTTTAACTTTAACACTAAAATTGAAAATCTTTTGATTCTTTTCATTCATTGTAAATCCGGTGCTTTGTTTTCTTATTACTGTTTATCAAAAAAAAATATTTCTAAAAATTCATCATTGACATAATTAAAACAATGAAGTTGATATTGTCAAAAAAAAATAATCATGAAGTTGAATATTTAATATGGCCAATTCTAAGGTGCACCCTCTAAAAGAGGGTGTACCATACACCATTTGATTTAAGTCATTGATTTAATTATAAAAATAATCAATGGCTTGGATCAAGTATAGGAAACCTGCTAAACAGGTTTTTTTTTGTTATATATATATATATATATATATATATATATATATATATATATATATATATATATATATATATATATATATATATATATTTTAGTTTTATTTTTTATGATTTTTTCAACCACCACCACTTGCCGCCATTGTTTGCCAACCATCAAGTAGATCGCCACCACTTTTTTTAAGGTTATACTATTTATTTTTTTAAGTTGCACAACCGTATAAATAATACTAGTTAAAATATATCTAGTAAAAATTGTATTAGTCTTTTATTTTTTTAATAAACAACTGTATATACTGAAAATTTTATAAATTTTAACTGATAATATTTATATACTTGTAAGATTTTCAGTATGCACAATTATTTATGAAAAAATATAAGGACTAATACAATTTTAACTAGTAGTATCTACATAATTATACAACTTAAAAAAATTAACAGTACAAGCTAATAGTAAACAGTGATTTTGGTGGCCGGAGGGTGGCTAGCGGCGGTGGCTGGAGGGGTGGCTGGCGGCCGGCGGCCGGCGGGTGGATGGTGGCGAGTGGTAGGTGGTTGGTGGCCGATGGGTGGTGGCGGCCAGTGGGTGGCCTGGCGGTGGCGATAATGGTGGCCTAAAAAAAACAAAATATATAAAAAAAAAAGACAACTTGTAAAAAAAAAAAAAAAAACCTATTGTTGCAGATCAAAATTTAAATGTATGGTACACCTAAATTTGACAGAATACACAATAGCACCCACCTATTTAATATATGTTAAAAATAAAACTCAATGGAAAGTTTTCAAAACATTCAGCATATGGGAGGCTACTAAATGTAATTATCACCGTACTTCCTTATTTAAATCATTAAGCAAAAATACTTTTATTTAATTTAGCCTTATTTATTATATTAAATGCTAATATTTTCCTAGTATAATATGAATATCAATACTAAAAGTGAATGCTAATAATTGAGAACTTTCAGCATATTATCACAACAGCTTATTTAGATACTAAAGCAAAAATATTTTCCTTTAATTGAGCCTTATTTATTATGATAAATGCAAAAAATTTCCTTTAGTATAAATTTAATCCCAAAAATGAAAATCTTTTCATCCCTTGTAAACCAGGTGCTTAATTTTTTATCACAAAAAACTCATTATTGACATCACTAAAACAATGAAGGTATTTATTTAATATATGCCAATAATAAGACTCAATGAAAAGTTCTCAAAACATACAGTACATGGCAGGCTGCAAAATGTATTTTTCACCATATTTCCTTATATAAATCATTAAGCGAAAATGTTTTTCTTTAATTTATCCTTATTTATTATATTAAATGCTAATATTTCCCTAGTATAATATGAATGTCAATACTAAAAATGAAGATAATCATTCATTGTAATTCCGTAGCTTAGTTTTTTATCACTTAAACTCATCATTGACATCACATCACTAAAAACATGAAGATATTTATTTAATACATGTTGTCCTGAACTAAGTTTTGGATTAGCGACTTATGAGCAATCTAGCTCATTAGAATTAGATTTTAAATATTTATGTATATTATTAGATAAATAAATTTACTTATTTATTATTAATAAATTTATCACGAGAATCCTTTATAGATATGAACATCAATTATACCCCTCATAAATAGAGGAATCAACTATAAGATATAATAATATCATTAGATTTTTATCCTAATTAATAATATTTAATGCATATTTAACTATGATTTTTATTACCAAAAACGCTCTCATAAATACTACACAAGATAGCAAATATATACACTTTAATTCCAAACACGACCCACCTTGTGCATGGTTTAACTTGAGCGTTAGAGTGCTTTTTGCAAGTACTCACCCTTCACGCTACCGTCGCAACCACTATGCATAGAGTCGTCAAAATGGATCAAGTCAGATGGGTCGATCTAAATAGCTCAACAAAATAGGTGAGCTAGGCTAACAAAATTCTAACCCGAAACTAAAAATAGCCTGAATGGGCCAGTCCAAATGGGCCGGCCCGCAACGAGTCGGGCCAACCCAGCCTATTTACATTACAAAAAGGGGCTGAGATAACAAAATACCAGTCTGAAACTCATATAACCCAATCTAGCCTGGCCCGAAAATGGTCCGACCCGGTTCGAGCCAGCCCAGCCTATTTTGATAGCTATAACTATGCATCGGAGGAAACCACCTTTATATACCTTATTCAGGTAATCATCTGAACCTCGTTCAGAACACAAGCGTCGTTTATGGGAATGATAAACTTCAATTCCCATAATTCACCATCATGGTCACTACAAGACGAAATCACGTCTCTGCCACCTAGAATCAACATTCTTTTGGTTGTCGCCATCCTGAATCAGCCTTAGTCTAGGAGCTAATCTAGGAGTCAATCGTAGCCCAATCCCTGACAGGAAGGGGTAGAGACCTCCCATACAGGTAAAAACCTCCCATACAGGTAAAAATCTCTCTCATCTGTCGCAACGAGTTCTAGTGAGCCAACTACTCAGTCCGCAAGGAGTGTCTTCTGGAGATATCAGACAACAGATATCGGTATTGTAGTGCTTAGGAGAGCGGATTGATAACGATGAAACTCGGTCTCACCAGGGCGAATGAATGAATTTAGGACGAACGAATTCACAACTTGGAGAGAGCTATCAACTAGGAGAAAGAAGGCGAAAATCGAATTCTAAATAGGAATCAGGAAAATCGAAGGGACCAAGTCTGTGATGGGGTATGTCATCTGGAGTATTCCAAGATCACAGAACCTAGTCAGAGAGCTAAAATCCCAGTTCAAGGTAGCAAAGAGTATGATCAAGGATTGAGGAACTTGGTTACACAAAACCAACATTTCTTCGACAAACTAATGACCTATGAGATCCGTAGGCGTTTCAAATATCCATCAAATATTGAAGCCTATGATAGGACCACAGGCCCTTAGGAGCACTTAGATGCTTATGTTTCTGCTCTTCTGTTCGCCAGAGGAGATGATCCACTCATGTGTGGAACTTTTCCTCTTTCTCTGAAGAAAGTTGCCTTGAGATGGTTTACCACTTTGACTCTTAAATCTGTTGTTGACTGGGAAGACTTGTCCTCGAGATTTTTGCTGCACTTTACCACTAGTAAGGTGCAGCCAAAATCCATTTTATGTCTCTCCCAGATTAAATAGAGAAAAAAGGAATCTCTCTGAGACTTTATATCATGGTTCAACAAAGAAACAATAAATATTCATGATTGGGATGAAAGACTCATACTACACTACATAAGGGAAGGACTCCACCCTAAGTCGTTATCTTTATCTTTTGCAAAAAAGGAACCTAAGACTATGGACGAGTTTCGTGCTAGAGCAAACAAGTACATCAATGCAGAAAACATTTTTAGGGCCAAAAAGCTTATCAAGGAAGGAGAAGATGCCAAACCTAAACCAGGACAACCCACCCAATAAGGTTAAAACTCGAGGCCACCTTTGAAGGGAAAGTTTGAGAGCTACACCCCCCCTAAACACACCTCAGGCTCAAATTTTTCAAGAGGTATTGAATATAGAGTTCATGGACTTACAAAGACCTCCCCTTTGAGAAAACATACGCAGAAGGACAAATCTAAACACTATACATGGCATGAAGGTCATGGGTATAACACAGAAGACTGTATCAACCTTCAAGACGTTATTAAGTCTTTGATTCGAGATGGTTGTCTAGGTCGTTATATGCATCAATTTCAGAATAATAATCAAAAGGGAGGACAAAATTATAGGAAACAGAGCTACAACCATTGGAGAAGCCCATCTCCACTATACCAAAAAAGACGCTCACCTATGAAGAATGAAAATCTTGGTGCAGGCCTATCCCAGGGTAATGCCTAGAACCAAGAAAAGGGCACAATCCTTGGATAATCCCAATATAGACGACCATCATCATCACGTTGAAGTAACCCAGACAATCAACAACATTTTAGGGGGCTTCGCTATTGGTGATGAATTAGGAAATTCTAGTAAAAAAATACTCTGGGCTATTTTGAGCATGACATCCCTCTCAAGATCTAAGTCAGATAACGGAGCAAGAAAGACCCCGCCGATTTCATTCATTGATGAGGATTATGGATGCACTATCCTAGATCATGATGATCCCATAGTGATATCAGGAATAATAATCAACGCTAAAGTTTGTCGCATATTTGTTGACTAAGGGAGCTCAACTAACATTATGTTCTTAGATTTATTTGAAAAGCTAGGGCTATTAAAGAAGGAATTGATCCTGTATACCGGAGAGCTAATCAGATTCACTGGAGACAAGATCACCCCGGTGGGATACATTGAGACTTATTTGACTTTGGGGAATGGTTCTCTTTTCAAGACACTTAAGGTCAAATTTCTCGTGGTTGATTGTTTTTCTGCTTATAATGACATACTGGGTCGCCCTTTGCTCAACACTTTCGGGACTGTCTTCTTAATACCCCACTTAGTCATGAAGTTTCTCAACCAGTATAACAGGGTTGTTACAGATAAAGGAGACCAGGCTACAACAATGAAGTGCTATAACAAAAGCCTAAAAATTACTAAAAAGTCATAGACCACATACCAACGCAACAATTCAATTTCAGTCACTACGAACCCCGTCAACTTCCTCTTGACTGAATTGAATGTTTATGAAGAGATTTGTGGTATGCGCCCTCATCCTGATGAAGAACTTCAACCCTTTTGTAACACCCTGGGCATGGCTCCAACCACCCCGAGCATGTCCATCTCTAAGTCTTGCTACGCATGGCTCGGTATTAAATCCCCTCCTTCAGGCTGCAGCCCTTCTTGGGATCGAACCTGTGACTATGCCTTTTGTTCCTCCTGAAGGAGAACACCTTCACCAATTGAGCTTAATACTGAGCCATGCGTAGCAATACCTGGAGATGGATATGCTCGAGGTGGTTAGAGCAATGCTCTGGGTGTTACATTAAAAGGTGCCTTTTAATGTAACACCCCAAGCATGGCTCCAACCACCCCGAGCATGTTAATCTACTCAGTATTGTTACGCATGTAGCTCAACTAGTGAAGGCGTTCTCCTTTGGGAGGAACAAAAGAAATGTCACAGGTTCGATTCTCAAGAAGGGTTGCAGCCTTAAGGAGGGGAATTTGAATGTCGTGCATGCGTAACAATACTGAGTAGATTAACATGCTCGGGGTGGTTGGAGCCATGCCTAGGGTGTTACACCCTTCAACTTAGTGCCAAGCAAGTCCAGGTGACCAAGATTGGAGAATATCTAAATCAGGAGGAAAGAACCCAACTAATTGAGTTTCTTGTAAAGAACAAGGACCTATTTTCCTATGCGTCTACGGATATGCCGAGACTAGACCCCGAATTTATTTGCCACCGACTTTCCATTATAAAGGATGCGAAGCTAGTGGCACAATGAAAGAGGATAGTCGGACCTGAGAGACAGGAGGTAGTTTAGAAACAAGTAAAAGAGCTCCTAGATGTTGGATTTATCAGAGAGATTTCTTATATTACTTGGCTCTCTAACATGGTCCTAATTAAAAAGTCTAATGAAAAGTGGTGTATGTGCATCTGCTATACAGATTTGAACAAAGCTTGCTCAAAAGACCCTTATTCACTTCCCAACATAGATAAATTGGTAGACAATTCATCTATATTTCGGCTACTCTCGTTCATGGACACCTATTTCAGATATAATCAGACTCCCAAGAATCCAGAGGACGAAGACAAGACCACATTCATAACCGAGATGAGAAGTTATTATTACTATGTCATGTCGTTTGGATTAAAGAATGCAGGAGTAACTTACCAATGAGTGATGACTAGTCTTTGAAAAACAAATTGGTAAGATGCTAGAAGTCTATATATATGACATGATAGTCAAGACAACGGAAATTGGTGACCATGTGAAAGATCTGGAAGAGGTGTTCGCCCAGATACAAAAGCATAACATAAGGCTGAACTCGAATAAGTGCACTTTTGGTGTACATGTCGGTAAATTTATGGGATTTTTATTGACAAATCGAGGTATTGAAGCTAACCTAGAAAATTGTCAAGTCATCCTCAACATGCAGAGCCTGTAGTTCGTGAAAGAGGTGCAACAACTGACAAGTTAAATAACGGTTCTCACTAGTTTTCTTGCCAAGGCCGCTCAAAAATATTTTTCCTTCTTCAAGACCCCGGAGAAACAATTTATGCCTACCTCTCTTTCAGCAATGAGACGATCAGTTCAGTCCTAATAAGAGAAACTGATGAAGGTCAGAGGCCGATTTATTTCATCAATAAAGTCTTACAAGGCCTTGAGATCCGTTATCAGAATATTGAGAAACTAGCTCTAGCTTTGCTTATTACTACAAGAAGGTTACAATAGTACTTTCAATGTCACCATGTGATAGTGATGATAGATCAACCAATCCGGCAGGTGCTGCATAAGCCGAATCTTGTCAGAAGAATGATTGCTTGGTCCGTAGAGCTCTCTGAATTCGGTATTACTTATGAGTCAAGACAAGCCATAAAGGCTCAAGTCTTATCTAATTTTTTGGTTGAGCTTACACCAAATTTCAATCATCCTAGAGCAAATTCCTAGATCATCTACGTTGATAGATCTTCAAATCCCAAGGGGAGTGATAGTGAAGTAATGTTAGAAAATGAAGTCAGAGGTTTGAGTTCCCGACTTCAAATAATCAAGATGAATATGAAGCGTGTATTGTGCGCATCAACATGACCAAAGATATAGGTGCTACGAATATAATTCTATGTAGTGATTCGCAACTGGAGGCATCCCAAAATCTAGAATGAATACCAGGCTAAAGAGCCCTTGTTGCAAAAAATACTTAGCCAAAGTAAAGAAGTTAATGAAAAGCTTTGATAGTGTGAAGGTAGAACATATCCCGAGAGAACAGAATTCCAGAGTCGACATACTGTCAAAGCTTGCCAACACCAAGAGCCCTAGTAACAACAGGTCTGTGATCCAGGATGCCTTACTCACTCCAGTATAATGGATAATGAAGTCCTATTATTGGAAGATGATGAAACTTGGATGACGCCTATAGTTGCCTACCTCTGCAATGGCTTATTACCTGAAGACTCAAAAGAAACCCAGAGAATAATATAACTAGCAGCTTTGTCTCGACTGAGATTTCGGCGGAAGCGGCAAAAAACAAAAAATAAAAGAGAATTTATGAGTCGCCACTAATTTTATTTTATTTTATTAGGAAAAATTAAAAAAAAATCTAAGAAAAATGGTCAACGTTCAAAAATTCATATTTAGGAGTCTAATTATGCATATGGAATGGTAGAGATTGAACCTTATAGCACACATAATACATTCGCCCTAAAACAGTTACCCTAAGATAATTGTGCAATTATTTAAAATATTTAAATATTTATTTTAGCCACTTTAATAAAATAAAATAAGATAAAATAACATAAGAACTACTAAATTAAGTAAAAATATTTTTCGGCTTAACTTGCACGCCTACGTATCTCCTAGTGTAATAAGGAACTCAAAGTCTCGTTGTTCTTTTGAAAAACAATACGATTATGGGTTGATTATTTTTAATTTTGAAAAGACTTTCTTATGAGGTTGCTCATCAGTAGCTCTCTTCCTAGCATTCTTAAGTCTGTCAACAGAAGTCCTAACCAAAGGAAGGAAGATTAGATCATAGTTAATATATGGTCACTCTTCCTGTGAAGGTATAAGGTTGATCATCACTTCATGACATTTCAAGAAAGTCTCTTTCTTGTAACAGTCATCAACATAATTCTCAAGTTAATCCATTTGTGCATAAATAACACTCACAACATGTGCAAAAGGGATACTTATAGGAGATACAAAAAAACCAGTCAATTATAGTATGAATTATCCACCCAATAACAGATATTTCATATGAGTTTTATACCTGTTATGTCTCAGCTTATGCAAGAACAAGTCCTACTCACCAAGTCCACTACCTTCTTACTTCCTTGCCATGTGTCAATTTCAAATTTTCTATTGTCATTCATATGGGCAATGCACAACACAACTTCTTCTTTTGACTTTTCAAGCTTTTGTTGAATTCGTTGGCAAATCTGACCTTAATACTTAGCATCACACCTCTCTTTACAGCAAACCTCTTCATTAACATTGATAACTACACAAAGTGTAGTTATTTATGCCCCATATCTGTGTTTTATTGATTGCTTAAGTCCTTGTAATCAAGCATATTTGGAAGGTTTTATGCTTATATTTGTTATATCCAATTATGATACAATTCCAGTATGTTATATGAGCAAACTGAGCATATTTGATATGTGATTAAGTGAATTTATATGTGTTACTGATTTGGTGTTTTCTCTATCATAGGAAGGGCTCCAAACAAGATGATATGTGGAGCAATTGAGTGAAATTGGAAGAGAAAGCAAAATTAGCATATCGGTAGCAGACAATCGCGGCGTGTCTTGCATTCAATGCATGGCGTCCACGACCTAATTTAACACGCGCCGCGTAATGGGCAAATCAATGCCGCGGCGTGCCTCTGTTTTCTTTGAGTCTATAAATAGATTTTATTAGATTTTGTAAATAGAGTTTGGAGAGCTCAAGTAGATAGCTTTAGGTTTTAGAGGAGCTACGGCTTTGTGCTTCATTTCTGGGCTGATTGGAGGCCTAGGGAGGCTAGGTTGGAGGTTCTCTTCCTTAAGGAAGAGGATTCAAGCTTCAAGGATCTCATCAATGGCATCCTCCCTCTTCTCCCTGAGTTTTCTTCTTCTCCCTTATCTTTTGAGCACTGTTTTGCTCTGTAAATTCGTGTTCAATTGATTAGAAGCTGTATTTAGGAAATACTTTGGATCTTTATATGATTATTGATGTTTATGTTATCTTTTGAGTTTCTATTGATGTTTAGCTTTGTTCTTCCATGCCTATGCTTAATGCTTGCTTCTGTTTGATCAACAATTGCATGATCTTAATTGATGCAAATGAACTAGACATAGGGATTTGTGGAGATAGACATGGTATGGTTGATGCATGTTTGACGAGTTCAATTGGCTTGGATGAGTTGATTCGCTAACGAGATAGAAATATACCTTTTAGCCATGTATTAGCGTGTGTTTGAGAATAGATCGTTCATTAGTGAGTTTACACTAGTCCTCATGCAACCATAAGAACCATAGTGGATTAGGTAAATGACACCAGGGTTGATCGACCTAGACATAGGCTTTTGACTAAATCATATTCTCATGCTAAACTAACTAAGCATTGATGTTACTTGTAAGGATTGCATATCATTAGTATGAAGTAGGAAGTGAAGAAGGATTCCCTAGATTTCCAAACCCCTATTTTATTGCTTTGGTAGTCTAGATTTAGATTAATTGCTTTCCTTTATTTTATATGTCCTTGACTAGAATCTAGCTGAGCTATTGGTTGCTACTTAGTAATGGAAACTTTGTCCTCATGGGAACGAACTTTTACTTCGTATCTGTATTACTTGAACGACCCGTGCACTTGCAGTACACAAATGGTCTAACAAACATCCTCCTTATGGTTTCCATCATTGTGATTATGGGCTTGTCTCCTACAGGCAGTGTTGCAAAGTTGAATGACTCTGCTATGTTATTCAATAAACTACCTGATTTAGCCCATGGAGTGAACAAATGTCTTGACCATGTGCTTGCATCTCTTACAACTAACCAGTTGGCTGCTCCCCCATTCAGTTTCTTTATTTCTTACATGCGAAAGTCAAATTTAGCCTTGGTTATGGTCCTTGCAGCATTCCATAATAGATCTTTCAGCACTTGTCCCTTATATGTGAGGTTCAAGTTGGCATATAGATGCCTAACACAGAATTTATGTTCAACCCCCATCTCCTCAAGTATAGAGTTCAAACCTTGTAAGCACATCAAGTAAGAAATCAGAAAGTAAACATGGAGTTCAAACTTATGTAGCACAAAATCATATAAAGTAAGATATGTTATTTTTGTTACCTTTTGCTTATCTGACATGAACACCCTGCCATTCTCCTTAATTGATCCAATATCTTCAAGCAACCTGTCCAAAAACCACATCCAGCTATCTTTCAATTCAGCCTCAAGTGCAGCATAAACAATAGGGAATATGTTATCATTAGCATCCCTTGCCACTACCACTAGCAATTGACCCCCAAAGCCAGTCTTCGAGAAGCACCCATCCAATGAGATTATAGACCTACAAAACTTCATACCTTTTTGGGTAGCATCCAAGCAGACATATAGTCTCTAAAAATAGCCATTGTTGTCCTTCTTGATTAGTATTATTGAAATAGGGTTGTATTGTAAGACTGTTGCAATATAATTTCATAGTAAAGAATATTGAGTTGTTGCATTGCCTTCAAGCTTCTTCATGGCCATCTTGTTTGCCCTATACGCTTAGAACCATGACATAAAAATCTTATGTTCTCTGGCCACTTGATTAATGAAAGCCTCATTCTGTCATTTCCCTTTATGGTCTCGGATGTGGTCCTGATACTTAGCAGATAACCACCTTGAATTGGCCTTGGTATTTTTGTTACCCCATCCACAACTTGTATGCTTATTGTTATACAATGACTTAATGTGGAAAATATCTCCTTTATGAGTCTTGGAGACATACATTTTCCATTCATAACCTCTCTTGCACTGCATCGATATTCGAGTGCTCTCATTCCTTAAGAATTCAAAATCAATCTCATTTTCAATACAAAATTATCTTATAGCCTCCTTAAACACCTTATGACTTGCAAATTTCATTCTCACTTGTAACTTTATCTTCTTTCTCATGTCAGTATGTTGGTTGAACTCTGAAAACCCTTTCTTCCTCATTACCTCTCCTTCTTCTACATCAAAACCAATGGGGGTAATTAGTGCGTCAATATTTTCATATTCAGATCAATATTTCTCATCGCAATGAGGTCTAGTATCAGCACTTGCAACATTATTGCCATTGCTAGCTTGTCCTACCTTACCATTATCTTCATGTACTTGTCCATCATCATTCACTTCATTATCTCCATACAGTCTCTCATTAACCCCTATGCAATCCCTCATTTCTTCCTCAACTTCCCTTGTATGGTCCTAAAAAATTAGGTCAGGAACCTCCTCATCATTGTCCTCAAAATCATAGTCAGTTAAGTCAACTTCACCATCTTCTTGAAGGTCTACAGGTTTAGTTTTTCTCTTAGGGGTCAGTTTTTGCTTTTTTTTTTTCCTTTTTGTACTTGCTTCCTTTTTCCTTTCTCATTTTCTTTCTCTTTCTACCTAATAGGATGGGGTTCAGGGTGTGGTTCATTCTCATTTGCAGGCTCAGTCAGAATTGCAAGTGAGTTAGGTTTTAACTCACATGCAGGTTCAGGGTTAGGTTCTAAGTGGGTTAGGTTTATGTTATGCTCACTCTCATGTTCAACAAATACTTCAAAGGTTGGGTTAGGTATTTTCTCCAGAATTTTACATATCTTTCTAACATCATCGTCACCAAATAATTTGTTAGTCCATAGGTGAAAGTTTGACCAAGAAAATTATACCACAGACACTTAGGCTCTCTCATCTCAATCTCATTCTTTCTTACATAAGTAGTCAAATGTGTGCTAGATAGTAAGTCACTATCAAAGTTATATAGCCTATGACACACACACCCTATATACCCCATAGGTGAGCTAAATTGTAATTTCCCTCCATAATGTAACAAAATTGTTATCAAAGTCATTTATAAAGTGTAAAAAGGATATTAAACTACTCATTCATATAGCTTATAAGCACATGCTATATTGCTTTTCATAAAGCTTACAAGCATGTTATGGTACTCATTCATAAAGCATACAAACAAGTTATACTACTCATTCATAAAACATACATACATGTCATATTGCAATACATATGAAATTAGAAATTCTGCAGGTAATTTAATTTCTTTACACATGTGAACAACAGACTTTCACATGTTACAAAGTGCACATCATGTATAGTTCATGGGGCTTTTTTTTAAATTTTCCTATAAAAAAAATTAGGCATTTGTAGGTTCACACACAAATCAAATGGGTCCACATGTAATAAAGAATTATTTCAAATGCACCCCACAAACAACAATTAGGGACAACATTTAGGACCACACACAGTAACAAAAAACACTAATAAGGACAACATTTTGTGAGCATATGCATCTCCTGCCAACCAATCAAGTCCTAAACCACCAATAAACACACAATAACCTTAACTTGAAAAACAATTTCCACAAAATGACCTTAAAGTCTGACTGATACTTACCTTAGTTGGACTCATGATACAAAGCCCTTACTCCACGATTTGGTTGCTTGAACAAAGGCATTCATTCAGGATTCGATGGCACAAACAAAGGCGTTCTTTTAGGGTTCAATGGCACGCATAATTTCTCCCTCAATGATTGTAATTCAGATTGCAAGATTGAGGAAATGAGGGAAATAAAAAATTAGGGTAAGTTTTGGGAGTAAAATTAGGGTAAGTTTGCAGGATTGAGAAAATGAGGGAAATAAGAAATTCAGATTGCACAATTTCTCCCCACGTGCATATCATGTGCAACCACCAAATGAATTTTATTTCCTAATTACCCTCAACAAAAATTAGACATTGTCAATTACAGCTTGAGAGGTGCACGTGAGCGACACATACTGATTCCCGTCCAAAATTTAACATTTGTTACTATTTTCTAGCACCGTGCATAATTCGTAAAATAACATGTCTATTTTGTATATTTTAAAAGTAACATGACCAAAGTACACATCACATATAGTACAAGAAAGTTTTCTAAAGTTTTCCCTTAATTTATTCTTTGTGTATTTTTTTTTATTTTCATTTTTTATTTTATTTTATGCTAATTGCATTTTTTTAATTTTATTATTTAATTTTTGTATATGCGATATTTTTTCAAAACACGTCTCAAGTTGCTATATTAAATTATATGTGGCCAAAAAGTGTCATATTAAATGATATGTGAGAAAAAATTACCTAATCTAAATGTCACATTTCAAAAAAGTAAAACATATTATTGTTGATTATGATGACACATGACAAATTTTTAAATTATATATTTTTATTTTTTATATTATGTATTGATTGATTGATAATTAGTTAAAGAAAATAAATGAACTTTGTAATTTATGATTATGACCTAAAATTGAAATTGAAATTGAAATTTATGACAAACTTCAATGTAATAATTTTTTTTGTAAAAAAAAAGAAAGATATATTTGGGAAGGAAATATCAGGAAAATGGGTAATAAATTCTCAGATATTTTTTTTTTGGGCTTGTAGGTGATAGGGGTGGGCATGGTTCGGTTTGGTATGAAAAACCAAACGAACCGAACTGAACCTATAAAGAGGTTCAGTTCAAAAATCGAACTGGTTTCTTTTTGGATCTGAATCGATTTTGGTTCGACGAACTAGGTGGGGTTAGAGTTAGCTGGGGTTTAGAACCGATTCGAAGCTAAGTTAAGAACCAGTTTGGATTTAAACCGGTTTCAAAGCTAGTTTGGGTTTAAAATAGGTTGAACCGGTTTGGAGGATTAGGTTTGGATTTAAAAAACTGGTTTAGAACCGGTTTGGACTTAAAACCGGTTCAGAACCGGTTTGGACTTAGAAAACTGGTTTAGAACCGGTTTGGACTTAGAAAACCGGTTCAAATTAGAAAACCGGTTCAAAACTACCTGAAAAACCTGAAGATCCATCATAGCCATGTACTTTTGCAAGGGAACCTGATATTGTCGGATCTTTGTTTATCTGCTTCTTCTCTTGTGAACAGGAGAAAGAAATAATCAGAACAAGAGAGAAGAAAAGGAAAATAAAAGTAGCCAACTAATATATAATAGATAAAAATCATAGCTTATTTATCATTGAACGCAAACCTGAAGTTCTTTGGGAGATAATTGTAGGAGGTAGGAGTCCACGCAAATAGTGTGCATCCTTCTCTTTCTCGGTGAAAGCAAGCCCTTTGTTGTCTTGTGGATCCCTTAACAAAGAGTATCCAGCAATGACACAAAATCATACGTAAACTCGGACTACAATTTCATCTCACGAGATATTTACTCAAAGTCTAAAACCCATCCCTTCCCAAAATGGAAAATAATAATATTAAAAACATAATAATAATAACAAACAACTTAGCTAAGTAAGAATGAAAAAAGAAACAAAAACGAAGAAAAGGAAATCAACTATTAGAAAGACTTAAAAATACTAATGATCAAAAATCAGCATTAGTAATCCCATATGCTACGTTTGGATAGGATTTACTTAGATTCACAAGTTCAAGGAAGTAACCAATATAAAAAGTCTCAAATATAGTCCATAACTAATTGAAGCCATGAAGATCAAAAAGCTGAGAAAGTATGCAAAATTTGAAACGTTAAACTGCTTATGACTACTGACCTGGCAATTGAGAAAGTCCACGGGGTGACAAGTTAATCCTCGGTGGCGCGATCCTCACCGTAGACGTCCTCACCGCCGCCACTGACGGTGGATCTTGGGCTGAGATCAAGCACTGACTCAGTAACTGGAAAGAGAATTTTACATAACCACACGACAATGAAAGCATGAAGATAATAATAATCCAAGTCAATCAAGACCATATGTAATTTGCCTATGACCATATGTAATCAAGACCAAGTCAATCAAGATAATAATAATATAGCAGAAATGCTTTAAGCTGAAATAATTTGCCTACAAAAGAAGTTTCTCGACCATGACCAGATGTCTGCCAGTGTAAATGTTGTGAATAAATGTGAACAAAATCTCTATGGCATCTTGGAAAAGCCAATCAAGAGAAGTTATTTGGCAACCCAGACTTTCAAATAGTATAAATAATGGCAACCCTTCATCCCAAACAGTTAAACTTGTTTAAGCTAAACATTTGACAACTATGAAGTGCCTAAAGCACTTTCTATTTCACATATACAGAAAACTCAAGAAACTTCAAAAAACTAACATCATATTCATCTAGCACCAAGCATAATCATAAACCTAGTAATGCATGAAGTCTTACCTAGGTTAGGAAATTGAACCCAACTGAGAAAACCCACAATCTAGCAAGTAGCAATAACCTGGTAGCAGGACAAAAAACACCTTAGCAACTAGAATTCAAGGGAAGCATAAGGAGAATCTAAGAGAACCTTACTAAAACGTTGCACACACAGACCATAGAGAAACAAACGATGGGGCTAATTCAACGAGAGTGAGAGACTAAAAAGCCACACACAATCTTCAAACGAAATCAGCGAACGAGAAGCCACACGAGAACGAGAATCTGCAATGGTGAACAAGAACCCACAATCGCGCAAATATTATAGGGTTCGTTTGGTGGCAGAAATTAGGGGTTAGGGTTCATCACGGAAGGGAATGGATTTTGCTATTTTGATTCTCTGAAAGAAGATTTCAGAACCAATTTGATATGGTTATTTCAGAACCAAACTTTTTTGTTTTATCAGATAACCGAACCATTTATAAAAGTAAAATTTGGTTCAGTTATATGAACCAATATTATTAAAATGGATTTTACAATCCGGTTCGGTTCAGTTTATGATACAATTTGGTTCATTTGGTTTTTTTGCACACCCCTACTCACATATAAATAAACCAAAGCTATAAAAAACAGTACCTGTGTCCATTCAAGTTGTAGATAAGTTTCCCAAGTTCGCATCCCATAGTTTTACAGTTGAGTCAAATGAAGCACTGCACAAAAAGATGACTACGTAGTTTTGAACATGAAAACAAACTTTTCCAATAGTACCCAACAAAAAGAAAGAGCATGCAGGCATTGGTCATCATAATCAAACCATAAGATGGCAATATTATAATCAACTGGAATCAGTAACATGCCAAAGGTAGCAATTCATTCTATATATTTCAGTTAACACCAGACACTGTGCAAGGCCACTCACAACATTACCAATTTTAGTTTAAGAAATGCAATCGTGACCTATCAACTAAGATTCAGGTGTCAGGAAACAGAGTAAACAATAATTCTAACTTTCAAGAAATCATAAATAAATGTATGTACATAAATCAAGACTAATGAATCTAATCAAGAAAGTAGGGGATGAACCCTTCCTCCCAACAGGGTATAATTTGAAAAATCTGTTTCAAAATAAATTTTAAATCACTTAATAAGTAGCATACTCCATTTTGGTGAATTAATTATTGTCTTAGAGTTAACAACACCCAAACAAAAATAGTACAGAACCAGTGAAAGCCCAGAACCAATCCATATCCCTTTTTTTTCTTAAGAAAGAAAACTAGCCAAATATCACAGATTAATATTCAAATTCAGTTTTAACTTCAATAAAAGAGAATCAAAAGCTTCAACAACAATAAAAGAAGACTCATCTCTTTAAATAGATTTTGGCATCAAAGCTAGTAAAACAATGTCATCAATTTAGAATAACAACAAACAAAATTTATTCTTTCGAATAGCACAAGTTTGACAAGAGTCAAACTTAAAACTTTCAAAAGTTGATAACAGCAGGATAGAGTTATAACATGATCAAATATAAGTCAAGCATGTCATTTATAAAGATTCAATATAATTGTCTAAGAATATGTATTAACAAACCCCAGTTCTAGAGCATTACAAAACAAAACCCACAAAAAAAAAGATAATAAAATCAATCACAAACAGAGTACCCGTTGAATCCATAAATCTCCATCATATGCAGAATCCACAACAACCAAAATTCAACATAACAAAACATCAAATGTCACGAGCTCAAGGTGACCATGAAAATCAACAGCGAAAATGTGATATTCAAAAAAAAAAAAATCAAGGGTTGAGGTTGAAGAAGGAAATCGATGAAAACGTAGATCAAGGACTCTCACCGGATGATGACGCAACATTTTTGTGCGGCAAAATTTTTAATCAATGGCACGAGCACGCGTTGCGATTTCGTCACATTCGCAAAAAGTGAGGAGAAATGTACAGTGCAGCGATTTCGTCTCACCACACAGAAGCCTGAAGATGTCGCCGATTAAAGAAGTCGTGGTGCTCGATTTGGGTTTAGGGTTTAGTAATTTGGGGATTAGGGTTCAGTAATTTCAGGATTTGGATTTTTGAAATTTCAGTGGAAAACTGGAAATGGGAGAAGTCTGATATAGTAAGAGAGAGATCTGGTTTCGTAAGTTTTGGGTGTGAAATGTGAAAATGGATCGGTTTGGTTATATTGTGGTTATCTGAATTGGAATAAAAATCAGTTAACCGAACCATTTTATTAAAACAAACCGGTTTAGGTTTTTATAAAATTAAACTGGTTCAGGTTATTTAAAAGTGGTTTGGTTTGGTTTATGGAGAGGTTTGGTTCATTTGATTTTTCTGCACAGGCCTAGTGCCTAGGTGAGGTTAGGAACTAGGAAATATCAGGCACTGCAGAGTGCAAACAAGTCAGATTAACAGGGACTGCGTGTGCCGTGTGCGTTCCCTTCCTTGGTCCTCACTCCTCAGAGGGCCAACAGGGACCGATAACCAAACCTTCACTCTCATTCTCTCTCCTATCCTTCAAACAAAAGCCTACAAGCACAAACCAATCACTTTGCCAATTTCTCAATTCGCATTTTGCAATCACAAATCCAAACCCCACAAAACACTCAATGGACCAATCCAATTCCCATTCTAGAATCATAGCATAGAATTTCAACTGAACTGTTCGCACCACCCTAGTTCAACCCAGACCATGTCATCCGAGATCGAGGTCGTCGATGAAGAGGTTGATTCCCGGCACGGCCAAGAGAGTATGCGAGACGACGACGACGACGTGTACACGACGGCGGCTTATGGGAATTTGGAGAAGCTGCGGAGATTAGTGGAGAAAGAGGGTTGCTCCGTCTCCGAGCCCGACGGGATGGGATACTACCCTCTTCAATGGGCTGCTCTAAACAACCGAACCGTCGCTGCTCAGTACATCATTGAGGTTCTGTGCGTTTTTGCTTCTATCCTGGATTTGCGTTTGAGCTTTGTGGCGTTCTTTTTTGAATTTGATTTGATTCCGTAATTGGCATTTCATTTTTATGTGGTGTTTTGAGCTTCGCTTTTTGGAGAAATTCTTATAGAGAAATGTTAGTAACATACTCTTTTGGACACTTATTTTAACAATTGCTTTATTATTGGTCCACCTCATATACTTGAAAGGATTATTAGGGGAGAAATGCTAGCAATATTTGTTTTTAGACTAATAATAAAGTAAGTGTTGAAAGGAGTGTTCAAAAGAGTGTATTGCTAGCAATTCTTATTCTTATATAAACCTAGAGCATCCAAGTTGGGTGTACTTGACCAATCACATTATTAATTAATAGATAACTATTATAGTTAATTAATGATTAGTTATCATAACTTACTATAATTAATGATGTGAATGGTCTAGTACATCCAACTTGGGTGCTTCAAGTTTATGCAAAATTCCATTTTTTGAGTGGTCGGTTGGATTGACTTTGTTTAATGTGTAGTAGTCTAGGTTGAGAAATACTTGTATAAACCTGGTGCACCCAAGTCATATGTATTAGGCGCATAAATTATTGACACGTTATTAATTAATAATTAATTATCATAGTTAATCAATGATTAACTACCATAATTAAAGATATGCCAATAATTTATTGACCGAGTGCACCAAACTTGGGTGTGCAAAGGTTATGCAAGAATTCCTCAGTCTAGGTTTGGCTTTTTAAGGCACTTTTGATGAGTGTCTAAGATTTTAGTTTACATGCACTATCGATTGACCTTGATCCTATTGCCCGAGCCCTTTCTTTTCAATAGGATCAAGGTGTCTAAGATTTCAGTTTGCATGCACTATCGATTGCTCTTTAGGAAAAACATTAGAACAGGGCGGTCTCATAGGTTTCCTTATCAGCCTGATTATGGGAGGCATGCCAACAATCTTTCGTGAAGACCGCATCTTTCACGGTCGGTGCGAGTTTAGCGAAGCTGGGCTCATTTATGATCCGCTGATCAAGGTTAGTCAATCCGGGGAAAGAAGAGACGAAACTTGATTAGAAAGGGGCACCAGCCGCATCAAGGCCGTTCACTCTGCCGCGAAACCAATCTATGGCATTGGACGAGAGAAGATCAAGAGGCCTTTGAGGACTGAAAGGGAACCATCATGGCTGATCCGGTGCTGGCCTTTCCGGATCATGCTAAGCCGGTCGAGGTACATACCGATGCTTCGGACTATGCCATCGGTGGAGTTCTTATGCTTATACAAGCAAGAGGGCACCCAATCGCCTATAAAGAAGAGCCGTAAGCTCAATGACACCGTGCGGAAAAACACAGTACAAGAAAAGGAGATGGCCACCATAGTGCACTGTCTACGCACTTGGAGATTGTTTTGGAACAAACTGAGTTAATGATTGTTGTTTAAGGAGGGGGTATAGAAAGAGAATTGACGATGGTGATACTTTTAGTCCTTGAATTTGTATAGGTAGCTCAGCTGGTTAGTCATCTATATGTAATGGAAATGGAAAATTATGTATGCTTTTATTTCGTTGTTGTCATGAGGTGAAAAGCGGGTTGAGACAGTAAGCCCACAAATTGCATTACTTTGATGCGGCTGCATCATTGAAGAGATGCAGAAGTTTTAAACCCTGAAAATTTTGAGTAAGACACAATCAAATAAACATAGGGAGGAGGCTGTGACACACATCAAAGAACACTGACTAAGTATAACCACATAAACAGAGTATAAAAATGGACAAAACAGAAGGATAAAGGGAGAAAATCTATGAATAAGAGCATAGAATAAGAGCATAGAATACGAGCATACTTACTCAGATGTTCTAACCGAAATCTTCTGTGCCATTTCTATCTACCTTCAGCTTCTGTACACAAACAGCCACTTTGGTCTTGACTCTCATGCACACAGCTTTTGGATTTGATAATCTAGATCTTTTTCCTTTATTTCCAGGTCATATTCGGTTCAGATGATGATATTCAACCAAAAAACCCCTTTAGATTTGATAACCATTGGCTATTGAGTGTTTTAAGCGAGGATAAATGAGTCATTTTACCAAAATGCATATTAGTCGTTGCATCAAGGAGAAGTAACTGCATCATGCAACTCGCCCTGCATCAGCGAGTAGGCAGCTGCATTAGCTAACTTGTGGCAACACTGATTTATTCATTATGCAATCAAATATATTATTTATTTTCTTGAAGATTTTGGCTTGATAATTAGTATGGAATTTAACTAATATTCCATTTATTCAACATGATTGTCAGCATGGGGGAGATGTAAATGCAATGGATCATAATGGCCAGACAGCATTACATTGGAGTGCAGTTCGGGGTGCTATCCAGGTTGCAGAGCTTTTGCTCCAGGAGGGTGCCCAAGTTAATGCTGCAGATATGCTTGGATATCAGGTTAGATTGATCTGTTTCTTTCTTCCTTATTAAGAGATCAATAGGGTAGGGAATTCCACATGATTAATCTAGCAATGTGACCGTCTGGGGTGGATTACCTTGTGGCTTGCTGATTGGGGTGGCTTTCTCCTATTCTGGAGGTTCAAACTATCGGTGGTTCAGAAAAATGAAAACTCACGAATGCATATCAAATAATTTATTAGAGACAGATAATATTCTGTCCATAAAATACTGGTTTAAGTTGTCCATTTTATCAATTATCCATACCTTACACTTGTTCATCTATATCTGATTACTTATTCTAAATTTCTTCTCGCTTGAAGGATGTGTCTGTTGCTATAAATGTTGATTGTACTAATTATACTAAACTTGATGCAGACAATACATGTTGCTGCTCAATATGGTCACACGGCTTTCCTTTACCACATTGTTTCAAAATGGAATGCTGACCCTGATGTTCCTGATATTAATGGAAGAAGCCCCTTGCATTGGTAATTGGGAATTTGAAATTCAACTTTTCTGCTGTCACAAGTTAAAAATGGATGTTTTCTATTTTCTGCTTGCCATTGCAGTTGCAGTAGTTCAATGGCCCCCATTGTTAGCAGATTCATTGACAAATTCTTTGTTAAGTATGTGACCTCTGACATGTTTTATCTGGTTTATGGTGGTGTGTTATATTGCTTAAGCAAACTTAGTGCATTTGGTTTGGCCGTTTAGAAGCAGCCAATAAACCTAAAAATTATTTGATAGAGTTTTAGTGAAAATATTGTCTGGGAAGTAGAATCCTAATTGGCCAAGCTGAAAATGAAAATTTGGAAATCCTTTTCAAATCAAACGGGTTCTAATTTCCTTGGTTATTATCCCATTACATTTATTATTTTAATATGAGGTGCTAGTTTTGAGCATTGTGTAATTTCTCTTGGCACACTGTCCATGTAATTTTATCCATCACGAGGGATGTTTGAATTAGATACCAAGTATATCATGTGACCATGAGATACACATGGCATATCAATGCTCTTAATATTTATTCTTGATTTTTTCTCAAAACTATATTGGTGATATCATGGTCAAGTTTTGCTTGTTTTCATTTTTTCTTCTATGGATAATATCCTACAAAATTACAGTCATATTTTCCTTTAAACTTCTTTTTTCTGTAATTATAAATTATAATTTATTTTTTTAATGCATAGTGTTAATGATTGGGCAGAGATGAGAATGCTGTGTTGGATGAGTAGGCATACAAGAAAAGATAAGATCAGGAATGAATGTATTAGAGGGGAAGTAGGAGTGGCATCTATTGAGGAAAATATGGTAGAATTGTGCCTAAGATGGTTTGGACATGTGGGAAGAAAACCAATAGAAGCCCCAATTAGAAGACTTGATTAGATGGAGGATAACCCAATAATTAGAAGTAAAGGAAGACCAAGAAAAACTCTGAGTGAAACCATTAGAAAGGATTTAGATCTAAATGGCATCGAAAGATTTGGTTTATGATAGAACCCAATGGCGTTGTTTGATCCATGTAGCTGACCCCACCTAGAGGGGGATGGCTTTGGTTGTTGTTGTTGTTAATAATCGGTTTCCTTTATGCTCTTACTGGTTTAACCTATCCCTTTCCCCTTTAAGTGGAGTTTTTGAATAGTTCTGCTTGTTGGAAACGTGTAAATATATATTGCATTTATGTAGATTCCTTGTATAGGCTAACTAAATCATAACCGTAATCTTTGTATTTATTTGTATTTATTAGCTTAGTTCTATATAATCAGCTCTCCGTCGTGTAGTTGAGACACACGGTTTCACAATCTCTATGCTTCTGTTTTCTTTATTTTAACATGGTATCTAGAGCCTAAACAAAGGCAATCCTAGAACAGCGCACACCCAGTGGGTCCACTGCCCTCCGGTGAAATTTTTTTCCAGCCAACCGTGTTTCCATTCTAGTTTGCCGGCTTTTCTCCCTTGCCGTGACATCTTTCCAGCATCTCATCTCCCATCTCTGCCACTGCTTCTGCCATTCGCCGTCACCCTTTCCGGTCGGAGACCACACCAACGGACTCTCCTACCTCCGATCTTCCCAACCCCAGAAGCCTGACCCCAACGCCTTAGGAATGCACCCCCACGCGCCGTCCACGGCTGCTATTAGGCAGCAACAGGCGCGACCCTTTCTTCGATGCGTTCAACCACCTCTCTGGCCGCCGCTTCTCTTGCCTGACTCATCTCCTCCTCCTTTACACAGATTTGCCCTCAGATCCTTCAACCGACATCTCTGTCCCCTTGTTCACTTGCATTGAGACTTTCAGATACCTTGTGGTTTCGGTTTTTGCACTTTGTATTCTGACCCATGGCTAGGTCTACCTCCCCAAATGGCTCTAAAGACAACCCAAAGGCTGAGCCTCTTGTTTTCACAAGTTACCTCAATGCCCCTCTCGCCGTTGATAAGTTAGATGACAACAACTATGATACTTGGGCTTCAGACATCAAGTTGTGGCTTGAGGGTCAAGGCTGTGAAGACCACCTCACCACAAAACTTGCCTTTGTGCCCGCGGAAGAACAAACCAGGTGGAAGAAGATTGATAAATAATTGTGCGTTGTTATCAAGTCTACCATTCACTCGTTCCTCAAGTAGATCTTTCGTGCTCAGACCACTTGTGCTTTTGTTTGCGAGCTCATTTGGTTAAAATAACTTCTTAAAGAGCTTCGGTTTGGAAACATTATGCAAATGACTCTTATTTGTGATAACCAAGCTGCATTGCATATTGCTTCTAATCCAGTGTTCCATGAGAGGACCAAACACATTGAGATAGACTGTCATTTTATTAGAGAGAAGATCTTGTCTGGAGATATCACCACTAGTTTTGTCAATTCAAATGATCAACTGGCAAATGTTTTCACTAAGTCTTTGAAAGGTCTTCGAGTAAACTATATTTGTAACAAGCTTGGTGCATATGACTTATATGCTCCAGCTTGAGGGAGAGTGTTGGAAACGTGTAAATATATATTGTATTTATATAGATTCCTTGTATAGGCTAATCAAATCATAACCGTAATCTTTGTATTTATTTGTATTTATTACCTTAGTTCTATATAATCAGCTCTCGGTCGTCTAGTTGAGACACATGGTTTCATAATCTCTATGCTTCTGTTTTCTCTCTTTTAACACTGCTTAAGTGAATTATTTGTGTTAATTTTTCACTTTTTATACTGTTGAATTGATCTTCCCCTTTTGGCTTGAATTTTAGGGCTGCGTACAAAGGTTTTGCTGATTGTATACGTCTTCTGTTATTTCTAGATGCACATAGGAGACGTCAGGATAATGAGGGTTTGTTCTAATTCGCAATCCTTAATCTGCCTCCTGAATTTTATTGTGTTGAAATTATTCAAGTACTTATATAAATGATGAATTGGTCTTTGAAAGCATTGTTCAAATTCTTCTATCAAAAAAAAAAAAAAAGAAAGCATTGTTCAAATTCTTATTTCACTTTATTTGTTCAGGTTGCACTCCTCTTCATTGGGCTGCTATCAGAGGTAACTTGGAGGCCTGTACTGTGTTACTGCAGGCTGGCAAGAAGGAAGACCTGATGGTGACTGAAAATACTGGCCTTACACCAGAACAACTTGCTTCTGATAAGAATCATAGACAAGTTGCATTTTTCCTTGTAGGTTTTTTATATCTTAAAATTTTAATTTGGTTAGTAATGCCATTTTGATGTTAGTTTGTTGTCCCTCTTTTCAAATTAGTGTTTTTCACTTTGTTCAAACTTCAGAGTTAGGAAATACAACATGCATGTATATTTATTTTAAAAATATACTATCTGTATGTATATTGATTTCTAAGAACCGGATCATAATGTACTTATTAATTTATTTATAATGTATATTTAGTTTATTTTGTTAGAGATAGGTTTTTGGTCGGGAATTGGGATATGTGTGAGATAGAGTAAAACCAGTACTACTGACTCAATAACCGAGCACTGGTTTTTTGTGCTGCATTTAAGTTTTTGTATCTTGAGGGAGCCTTTCTATTTGTACTTTTTACTTATTTAGAAATGTGTTCTTATGGGTATTTCCAATGAAACTCTATACCCCTAGTTCTATATTCTGTTTAAGAGAGAATTTTGCAAGTACAGCTGTTGGGACGGGAATGAGCACTAGAAATCACTAGTGTGATGCACAGTAGTGTGAGGATCTTTAGCCTACTATTGATACCATATAGAATTAGAGAGAGTTTTAGGAATTATGTGTATCATCACACAAATAAATTGGAATTTATATACAAATTTAGTACATAAATGATAAATGAATGAAGTAAATACGAACACTAATTCCTATGAAGTGGTGATTACAATATCTAGTAATCACCACTATGAGTCAGCTATGAAACATGTTTCACATGTGAAACATGGGCTTAATTCTAACAGTATGCATGATAAGCCCTTTGCATTATACAAATAGAATATACATACATACATACGGATACTCTTACTTATGAGGTCATTCTCATTATAAAGATATTCTTACTTAGTTTGGAACAAAGTAGTTAATTGGTACCTTTGAATGAGTGGTGGTCTCTACTAATCACAGCTTTGCTTTTTCCTTTCTACATTTGTTGAAGTTTGCTGCTTCTGATGATATCCGTCGCAAATATTACCACCTTGTTGTAATTAATGATGCCAAATCTGCTTAATATTTTCCCTGTATGGGGTTTATATATTGACCAATAATAAATAACTTTTCTGTCTTGCTAAATCTATTATGTAGGGAAATGCCAGAAGGCTGCTTGACAAACGCTGTGATGGGAACAGCTGCCTTGGAAAGATTTCCAAGTTAGGGCTTGCCCCTGTATTATGGTGTATAATTTTTCTGCTCTTGGTCACCTATATTCATACAGTCATCTTGGGTATCTGCCTTGACCTCTACATATGAAGTCAATTTTATGTGCATGTATTTGCCTGTGTGCATATTTATGCCTTTATATGAGCGGTTGTTCTTACCATCATTTCTATTATTCATGTTAATTTTTGTTCTAACAATTGCTGCAGCAACAAATCTGCCAAAGCTGACGGCTGCTGCTGCCCTTCTTGCATGGTTTGGAGTTTTTCTCGCAACTGCTGGATTGGTTATGTTTTACAGATGTAGCAGGTGAATAACATGGACTTCTAACTTTACAGCTTCTCAAAAATACCCTCTAGGCCACTAAATACACAAGGACCAGAGCTTTTTTTTTATTTTTTTGAAAACTTTCGTAAGACCTTGATTCATCTTGATTATGGGTTAAGAGACCTTTTCTGGGTTTTCTAGAGTCATTATGTAAAAACTGTGGGATTTTCTCCATATTCTGTAATTATTTTGAAGTAACTATGAATGGAATGACATGATTTTAGAATTGGTGGATTTTTTGTGGTTTGAACCATGGAATTCTTATTATTTTGTAGCACTACATAGATATAGTCGCTCAATGAACTTGGTTTGGGGAGATTGTCTTGCATGTACTTAATTGGCTTGGCTGCATGCAAATGGTTTGGGCAAAGCTGGTTCATGTGTGTTTATGTACATATATATAGGGGAATGCTAGACTACTCACCTTTGTGTAAAGGTCAGTATCTTCTGCATTTTTAAATTAACCCAAAAAAAAAATCTCTTTTCTCAAAAGGAAGTTGGTGTTGTGGATATTTGAGTCATTTCTGATAAAGACATCTAATTAATTCTAATTTACTTTCCTGGCAATCATTTCTTAACAGAGAATGACTCTTTTTTCTCTCTCTAACAGCTTGTTCCTTCTCTCTGCATAGTTTTATTCTCTCTGCTATAGAGTTGAATCAGTATATTTGGTCTTTTAGATATTTTACTACATAAACCATATTATTTATATCTATAGTATTTATAAAGGGGATTCCCTCATTTGGTCACAATTTTATTTTTCCCAAAATAACATTATTATTCAATTAAATATAAAAAAGGATAAAATTGTAAATATTTCTTATTTTGCAGTCATAACTGCTTTGAAACACCTCAACTTCCCACAATATAATTACGGTTTTTTTTTCTTTGGTAAAACTTTGTAGTTATAATGGATTATTCATTGTTACTTATGTTTTTTTAATCTTATAATTTGAACTTTTTATGTCCCTTAAAATTAAACATTTCTTCTTATCAGTCCTTGAAGTTATTTGTCCCTTTAAAATATGTAAAAAAAAGGAGAGGAGTAAGATAAAGAGTTTAATTATTATCAATGCCGACCAGTTTTTTTTTTGTTAACATAAAAAATAAATCTTATTCAGGTCATTCTTCATTATTACTTATAATGGATTCTTCATTTTTGTTAAAAAGTGTAGATTGAGGGCCACATAGTGCCCATTAAAATGCTAGTCTATATAAAGGTAAACAAATTTAATTCAAATCTGAAATTAATTGTCAACATGGGAAAACCTGCTTTTGATTATCAAGAGAAGAACAAGCCATCTAGTGTATATGCTTCTCTCTAGTTCATGTCATGATTGAGATCTGGTGCGTTTGTGTTTGGATAAGACTTTAAGTTAGGCAAGTGTGTTAGTCAAGTCATTGTCCTGATTCAATTTGGGTGTTTGGAATTGGATGACTTGGTGCCTTGCAGTAGATAAAAGCTAGTATGCAGATAGGCACAGAGAGAAGCAATCATGCAACTTATTTATTGAAGAGACAGAGAAAGAGAGTTGAGAGTCATTCTGTTGGCAAAGAAATATTGGGAAGTTAGCAAGAATTAGATATATTTTAATAATAAAATGACTCAAATATCCACAAGATCCACTTGCTTTTGAGGACATATAAGGTTTTTTCTGTCCAACTGAAAATGTGGAGGATGCTAACCTCCACACAAAGGTGAGGATGCTAGCATTGTTTGTCATGTATGTATGTAACAGTGCAATTTCCAAACTTCTGAAGATTATTCACTGTGTAGTATGTAGCTGTTGATATTGTTTGATATTGTTTGATTTAGATTTGATATAGTCTGATATAGTTTGATATAGCTAGATATTGTTGTTAATAGTCAATCCCTAAAATCAAGGGATTTTGTATTCAATTGTTGTAACTAATTATTCTATAAATTGAGGAGGCTGAGTAGGTTAGACTCAAGCCATTCATCTATCATAACTTGGTATCAAGAGCTAGGGTTCGTTCTGGTCAAGAACCGCTCTCCGGCGATCTTCTCGGCCCTTTGTCTCCGGCCACCGTCTCCGATCACCAAAGTAAGGTGACCGGACAACTCAGAAAACGCCGGCGATCCGTTTCCGAGAAGACCCACCTCCGTTCTCCGCCGCACGCGCCGTCACGCGCCGCCACAGTCCGCAGATCTCCGAGCACGTGAGCTCCACGCGCCGCCGTCCGCGCGTCGTTTCGTCCACGCGTCATCTCCGTCGTGTTCTCCGACGTCCTCTGGCCTCCTTTTGACTATCAAAATCCAATTTCAAGAACTTTCATTCTTGTCCTTCTCTCACCATGTTCGATTCAACCACCGGCTCTTCCAAAGGTTCTGACGTCAATTCTGGTGTTGGTTCTGAGTCTACAAGGAAGGGTCTCATCTCTTTTCCTTCTCTGGAAGTCCCATTATCACATCGGAAAAACTCAATGGTAAGAATTTTGTGGATTGGTACAATGCGGTTGAAGTTTGGTTTTTAGGACAAGGACTTTATGAACATCTCACCAAGAAGGAAGCAGAGGTTGATGAGAAAATTCGTGATGAATGGAAAAGGGCAGATTATCAGTTGGTCTCTCTTTTATGGCAGTCTATTGATCCGAAGTTGATGGTACACTTTCGCCCATACAAAACTTGTTATGAAATATGGAAGAAAGCTCAAAATGTCTATTCCAATGATCTACAACGTCTCTATGTACATTCACAATTTGGCCACTCTTCAGATGACGGATCATGATCTTCCCTCTTATACGAACAAAGCACGGTCCGTCATTGATGACATTAAACGCATTATAACGGTGATGATCTTACGAAGGTACTAGCAAAACTTGATAATATGTATATGGTCTTTGTTCTTCACGGTTTACATAAGGATTTTGAATCTGTCAGGAATCAAGCTCTAACTAATCCTAACATCCCCACGGTGGAGGAGCTCATTGATCGTCTTCTACGAGTTAGTCACCGGTGGAGACATCTGAGATTGGCTTCCAGACAGCTTCAGAGTCCTCGGCCTTTGTCTCTAATTCGGCAAACCGTGGAGGACAAGGCCGTGGGCGTGGTGGAAGAGATGGTCGTGGTAGAGGTGATCGTCCTCAGTGCTCTTATTGCAAGCGCGTGGGTCATACCCAAGACAAGTGTTATTCTCTTCATGGTTTTCCAGAAAAGTCAGTCAATGTGATGCAGTCTGCCGATCAGAAAGTCGAGGTTGTGTATGATAATCAGACAAGTCACAATCAGAACAAATTTGAGATTGATGAATATAAGGAGTACCTTCAGCTTAAGGCAACCCAACGGGCCTCATCTTCAGCTACTATAACCCATTCTGGTAATTCTACGGTTTGTTTCTCTCATTCATCTCCTGTTGGTTCCTGGATTTTGGATTCTGGTGCTTCTGATCATATTGCTGGTAACTCTTCTCTGTTTTCTACTTTATCCTCTACTAAAACACCACATCACATCACCCTTGCTAATGGCTCTAAAACTCAAGCCACTGGTATTGGTCATGCTTCACCTCTTCCCTCTCTGTCTTTAAATTCAGTCTTATTTGTACCTGGATGTCCTTTTAATTTAATTTCTATTAGTCAACTTACTCGATCTTGCAATTGTTCCATGACCTTCACTTCTACTTCCTTTTCTATCCAGGACCGGAGTACGGGGAAGACAATTGGAGCAGGATCCGAGTCACGCGGTCTACTACTTACAACCTCCATCTTCCACCATATGTGTTGCCACGAGTCACCTAGTCTTCTTCATCGTCGTTTTGGTCATCCGAGTTTGAATAAATTAAAGAAAATGGTCCCTCGTCTCTCTACTTTCTAGGCATTGAAGTGTGAGGCATGTCAGCTTGGAAAACATGTTCGGGCATCCTTTCCAAGCAAGGTTACGAGTCATGCGAGTCTCCTTTTAGTCTTGTTCATTCGATGTTTGGGGTCCAAGTCGTATTTCTTCTTTCTTAGGATATAGATATTTTGTTACTTTCATCGATGATTTCTCTCGTTGTACCTGGTTATTTTTAATGAAAGAACGTTACGAGTTATTCACTATTTTTCAAAAATTTTGTGCTTTGAAATACATAATCAATTTGGACAAACTATTCAAGTCTTACGCAGTGATAATGCCAAAGAATATTTTTCTGCCCCTTTTAATTCTTTCATGGCATCGCATGGTATAGTTCATCAATCGAGTTGTCCTCACACACTTCAACAAAATGGTGTGGCTGAGTGCAAACATCGCCATATTGTTAAAACTGCTCGTACTCTCATGTTACATTCTAATGTTCCTGTGAAATTTTGGAGTGATGCTGTTCTCACTGCAGGTTATTTAATAAATCGAATGCCATCTTCTGTTCTCAATAACCAGGTTCCTCGCTCTATTCTATATCCTCAGGCACCCCTTTATACTGTCCCCCCTCGTGTTTTTGGTTCCACATGTTTTGTCCACAATGTTGCTCCAGGTCTCGACAAACTTGCTACTCGCGCCATTAAGTGTATCTTTCTTGGTTATTCTCGGGTTCAAAAGGGGTACAGTTGTTATTCTCCATCCACAAATCATTCTTACATCTCAGCAGATGTTACCTTTTTCGAGGATACACCTTTCTTTGCCTCACAAGTCTTGTCGAGTCTGTTTCTCAAGTCTTGCCTATTCAGTCTTCGATTCTCCCGTTTTAAGTCCACTGTCTCACATATACAAGAGGCTTCCCCCTGTTGCTCCTAAGTACCCCATAGAGTCATTTCGTCTCACTTATCACCGTCGTCCTCATCCTACTACTCAGAGAAGGCTGCACTTTTGTTGTGGACACCGGTGACTCACCTCCTGCTCCTCCGTCTCGTCGATTTCGGTCCAACTTTGAGCCTACCAGTGACCTTCCCATTGCAATTCGCAAAGGTAATCGTTCTTTCGCAATCCTCATCCTATTTATAATTTTCTAAGTTATCATCGTTTATCTTCCAACCATTATGCCTTTGTATCGCTTTGTCGTCCATTTCTATTCCTAAAGCGTTCGGGAAGCATTATCCCATCCGGGATGGCGGCAGGCTATGATTGATGAGATGCTGACTTTGGAATCTAACCACACTTGGGCTCTTGTTCCCTCTCCTCTGGAAAGTCTACTATTGGTTGTCGTAGGGTTTTTTTCTTGTCAAAGTGGGTCCCGATGGAATTTGTGGATCGCTTGAAGGCTCGTCTTGTGGCCAAAGGATATACTCGGATTTATGGTCTTGACTATGGTGATACATTCTCTCCTGTTGCTAAAATGGCATCTACATTCGTCTCTTTTTATCCATGGCTGCTATCTCTTCTTGGCCTTTATATGTTGGACATTAAAAATGCCTTTTTACATGGTGAGTTGGAGGAGAAGATTTATATGGAGCAACCACATAGGTTTATTGCTCGGGGGAGTCAGGTCTTGTTTGCCAACTTCAGAAGTCATTGTATGGGTTGAAACAGTCACCTCGAGCTTGGTTTGGGAGGTTCAGTAAGGTCATACAGCAGTTTGGCATGATTCGTAGTGAGGTTGATCACTCTATGTTCTATGGACATTCACCGTGTAAAAAGGTCATTTATCTTGTGGTCTATGTGGATGATATTGTAATTACAGGTGATGATGATGAAGGGATCACTAGACTAAAGCAACATTTGTTTCAGCATTTCCAAACCAAAGATTTGGGCAGGTTGCGATACTTCCTTGGTATTGAGGTTGCTCAATCAAAAACAGGCATTTCCATTTGTCAAAGGAAGTATGCACTTGATATTTTGGAAGAGATTGGGATGCTAAATTGTAAGTCGGTGGATACTCCTATGGATTCGAATGTTAAGCTCATTCCAAATCAGGGGGAGCCGTACTCAGATCTAGGAAGATATCGAAGGTTAGTAGGAAAGTTGAATTATCTCACTATGACCAGACCAGATATAGCCTTTCTTTGTTAGTGTTGTGAGTCAATTTCTTAACTCTCCTTGTGATCATTGGGATGCGGTGACTCGCATTTTAAGGTATATTAAAGGAACACTGGAAATGGGCTAATATATGAGAACGAAGAGGTAACACGAGACATTGTTGCCTATACTGGTCTGGAGGCAGGCGGGATCTCCAAGTGATAGGAGGTCAACTTATGGGTATTGTGTTTTCATTGGAGGTAATCTCATCTCTTGGAAGAGTAAGAAGCAGAATGTAGTTGCAAGATCAAGTGCAGAAGCAGAATACAGGGCTATGGCTCTTACAACATGTGAACTTATATGGTTAAAACATCTACTTCAAGAGTTAAAGTTTTGCAAAATGGGTTCTATGCAGCTGATTTGTGATAATCAAGCAGCCTTACACATTGCTTCTATTCCTGTCTTTCATGAACGAACTAAACATATAAAGATCGATTGTCATTTCATTCGAGACAAGATTCTTTCAAAGGAGATTAGTACTTCATTTGTCAATTCTAATGATCAACTTGCAGATGTTTTCACCAAGTCTCTACGGGGCTCACGAATAACTTACATATGTAACAAGCTGGGTGCTTATGACATCTATGCACCAGCTTGAGGGGGAGTGTTGATATTGTTTGATATTGTTTGATTTAGATTTGATATAGTCTGATATAGTTTGATATAGCTAGATATTGTTGTTAATAGTCAATCCCTAAAATCAAGGGATTTTGTATTCAATTGTTGTAACTAATTATTCTATAAATTGAGGAGGCTGAGTAGGTTAGACTCAAGCCATTCAGCTATCATAACTGTAGCATTCTAGGGTACATCCATATAGGCTAGTTTCCATATCTTATTTAAGACTGCTAATTTACAAGAATTGCGCTGCTGTGTGCTATTTCTGGTTAAGTTCCAGTTGGTATTTGCAATTGCATAAAGCTACTTTTCTTTCTTGTTTTTGAGACTGTGCTTGCCCATGCACTGAATGCTTTACTCATTGAGCTTTCATCTTTCAGGTCCCCCCCCCCCTTCTTTTTAAGTTTTCGGTTGTATTGCTCGTAGCCTCACACTGCAGGTTATATTTGTTATAAAATATGTCTGTAATTGTTTGGTGTCTAATGGTAGCTGTTCAACAATTCTATTTCTATCCTTTTTGTTGAAGTTCTCAAGATAGTAAAATTGATGCACTCACTCTAAGAATGTGTTTTTTTGTATGATGGTCAACAAAATATATACGTATGTGATGAATATAGTGTGAACTGACCCACAATATACAAGTTCTTTTGCCGGTCACTGATTCTATGAATATCTAGTTGCAACTTGTTTCTAAATGCCTGACATTTTTGGTTATGGTTTTCATTTGTTTTATTACTTTATTTTGTTTTCTTAATCTTTCTCTTTTTTTGTTTTTGACAGGAATGATCCAGGTTACATCAGAATGAATGTGCATGACAGGCAGAATATGAAAGATGATGTGAGTTTTGTTCTTTTTTCCCTTGTCTCTCTCACTTTAACTTTCAGTTTCTTTCCCCAGATTATATGATTGAGTTTTTTGCCTTTTGCAATTTTTTACCTGATGAGCACGCCAATCTGTTGTTTATTTGTTCTAATTTTGTTTTACATTACTCCATTGTCTTTAAGGTTCAATTATTTATGACAGGAACCTCTCTTAAAGATTGAGATAAATAATCCTGCTTTGCTAGCTGGAAATTGGTCCCAGCTTTGTGCAACATGCAAGGTTCTCTCTGCCTGTTTAGATTGTCTGACTTCTTGCTGCAAAGCATTCTCCACGTGATCTATGTGTTGCACACTCAGATGCACATGACCATCTATCCATTGCTTCAGTTTAATAGTAAACAATTTCATATTTCCTTTTCTTTAGATTGTCAGGCCACTTCGTGCAAAGCACTGTTCTACCTGTGATTGTTGTGTGGAACAATTTGATCATCATTGTCCTTGGGTATCCAATTGCATTGGCAAGGTACTTCTACATGAATTTTTTATTTTTCATTTTTGACATTCCAGTATTAATTGAATTTTTTTACTTTAAATTAAGCTTTTCATTTCGTCATCGAGTTTAACCTTTTCCCATCCGTTCCCCTTTGCAAATATTTGTTTTATGCACGTCATGAACTTCAAGTATGAAGCATTCCTCTTACTAATAAATGTACCTTTTAATACTGAAGGAAAAAAAATCCTTATTTGGTGACACATGTCCTGGGGATTTATGTGCTGCAAACAGTTTATATTGGTCAGTCTTGATTGAGTATGGTGCTAATGCCTATTTAGTTTAAATCCTGTGTTATAGCTGCAAAGAAAATACATCTACTTTTTGAAGATGATTTATTTGAATTGGTTGTTACAACAAGCCATTTATGTTCAGTAAATCATTGTGGTAAGTTAGGTTGAACTATTAATCATATCTCACATGTTTATGACTTGTTACTGGAGCGATAATGACAGTTATTTAAGAACTGTCATCTTATTTTACTTGATTTTGAGTATGCAACTTTGTTCACTGACTGATTGAATAAACCTGAATTTTACAATTTATGATTACAGAAGAACAAATGGGATTTCTTTGTCTTTCTTGTTCTCGAAGTTTCAGCAATGTTGGTTACTGGTGGAGTTTCTCTTACAAGTATGTGTGTATTGAGACATTTAGAGTTACATTTTTTTTTTTCATTTTTCTGCAATTTAAAGGGCTAATAGAAACAAAATTTCTGCATGCAGGAGTATTAACTGATCCACTTGCTCCTTCTTCATTTGGAGCTTGGATTGAGTATCTTAGTACTAATCATGTTGGTGCAATATCTTTTCTAATTGTTGATTTTTTCCTCTTCTTTGGTGTGTTCGTTTTGACAGTTGTTCAGGCTAACCAGGTATCTGTACTCTCTATAGAAAGGGGATTCCCTAGTTGTTGTCTCATTTTGGTTTTATTATAACTAAAAATTGAGGGCAAAAATGTCAAAATGAATTCAACACAAAGGCCCATTAACAGCCACTCCAACTTTTAAGGACCTTTCAAATTGTTTTCTTTTATATATTATAATTTAAAATTAATTTGCACTCAATTTTAAGATTTCAAAACAATTATGTCAGATTTTCTCTACTGTTTAAACTCCCATCACCAGTGCCTCTTCTAGTGTATTAGATGCCTCAAATATTTATTTGGGTTGGATACAAAAGAAATTTTCTCTCCTCTGACCTGGAGTCATATGTTTTTTTTTGTTATCCTTTTTCTTTCTCCAGATATCACGCAATATCACAACAAATGAAATGGCAAATGCAATGCGGTATAGCTACCTCAGAGGTCAAGGTGGTAAATTCAGAAATCCATATGATCATGGGATCAAGAAGAACTGTTCTGATTTCTTGATCAACGGGTACAATGAAGACGTGGAGTGTATTGAAGAATTAGCTCATTCAGAGGGTACAGGAATGATGCCCATTGCTAGTAACTCAAACCTAGCAAATGGAAACTCGCATTCGCATTGTCAATATGCCAATGGCCATGTTATTAATATGAATTCCAACAGCATCAACTCCAAAACACATCATGGGTCATGATCATTCTCCCCATTGTAGCCATGATAACCATGGCAGAACCAGAAATGGCAGCATGCCATTGGGTTAAGGGCTTGGCCTTGGTCGCAACACCAGATCTGTATCACCCTCATCATGATATTGACATGTCTGGTAACTAGGTGTAATGTATCATAGGCATACATCTGAGTTAGTTTATGTTAAATCAATTTATGGTGGCTCACATCCACACCCATGTGCGATTTCGTGGGGTTACGTTAAGAAACGAGTTTTGCTGGGAATAATTTTATGTTTAGATGAGATTTAGTGATTTTTCAATTGACTGTACAAGAATAATACGAAATTATTTTTAACAAGTGATAATACCAAAAAGGTTTTTATAAAACTTAACTTATAATATCTAAACAAATTCAAACTTATACTCTAAATAAACACCATAATGAACACTACATTTTCTAAATTTTGTGTTTGAGTTAAATCGTAAAGAATTATTACAAAGAGTGATGGTAATTTTCTTTTTATGAATTAAAATTATAAATTTGAAATGAAAAGTAGAATCATTTTGAAGGTTCAAGGTTGGAAATTGGAATCTCCTTACATACCTGGAAAAAAAAAAGGACGCACACGGACAAGAAGCAACATTTGTTTGTCCCAATTATTCTTACCTAGTGCAAAATTTAAGGCAAACAAGATATTTGCATGTGAATTTGAATTATGAACGTATGAGACTTAAACACTGCGACTCTTTAAAAAAAATTTAGACACGTCTTTTTCTTTGACTATAAAAGTAGGATAAGTTACAACTGGTAAGTTCAATAATCTAGTACAAAGGAAATCTCGTGGAAAGACTAATTCAACAAGTTACAAATGGATAAATTACAGAACAAGGACAACAGGAAAACAAACAATCTCTCTCCCACTGATTTTGGTATAAATTTAATATCCTACCGACCACTATAAATATAACCATAAAGGGAAGGCAATGTGAGCAAAGGCAGAAAGTAAGTAAAAGGTAATTCCTGCAACTCCATCTTCCCAATCTGTAAAGGAACTTGCAAACCCCTACGCTCTTGGAACATCTATGCGCAATGTAAATAATAGTATAAGCATAATGTTGACTCCAAACTCTTGAAAGTAGAAAAAGAAACCTGCGGAATAGGTGAACCAAGGTGACCAAAAGATGACATGCATGATCATATCTTATGAACAAAGGCGGTAAATAAAGGAAGTTAATAGCAGTAATCAATGGCAATCATGCTCAGAACTAAAGGTTGCTTAGAAAAACATTAAGTTGAGCTGTAGAATAGCACACATCATTTTTGTACCAGAAAAAAAAAAAAATATATATATATATATAGCACACATCATTTCAACAGATGCGATGCAAAAGATCAAGTGATTTCAAGCCCGGATTAGAGAAAACTTAACTATGAATATGCCCATAAAATAAATCCTGCATGTAATGATTGATCTCTCTGGTAACAGAGCCATGAACTATGAGAACTATTCAAGTCCACAGTAGAGATTCATGATACAACCATTTAAAATACAGATTTCATTTATAAGAAGATAATACCAATTGTCCGAGTATATATCTTGATGGAAGAAAATATATAGCTAACATGAAGTTCAGGCCTTGAAATGTATGGATGGCAGCAGTCATACTACCTTTATCATCTATTTCCAGACAAATACTGGAAACAATAATCACTACATATATACTAAAGGTGCCCAACAATTGAAAGTTGTTAATGCTGGTATACATTAATAGCGTACCGTGTAATCACAATATTAAGTAGCTAATATCAGATTCTTAGGTCCATAAACTAATAATGTACTTCACCAAAGTGAAATTTTCTTAGCTAAGATTCTTTTCAATCTACTTAACTTTTCTTTGCAATTGCACGCAATATATATCTGTTTACCAAACACTTGGACATTATTGCTATTCAGAACTGGATTCTAAGGTTTACCTGTATAGGTGTAAAACGATGAGCTCAGTTTTGAACAATGGTGCCGTCTGTGGCAATTAGCTCATACCTTATCTCTCTTGCTTACTGTATTTACATGAGCGTTTTAGGGTATGTGGTGTCTGAGCATTCATTGCGTGCCGAATGCTGTTACTTGGGATCGTGGTAACATGATAAGCCTATATTTTATAGCCTTATATTAGATAAATTGTGGTGATTTGCTTATAATTATTAGTGAATTTTAGATGGATCCTTATCATTATCTTCGTTTTTGCAAATTAAGAGAAATTTAGCACATTTAGAGTGAAAGCAGGTGAAGATATCATGTTTTCAGAGCAAAAGAGAACCATTTTGGCTTAGACAGGGCCCTGTGTCAACTCAAAAGCGATTGAGGAGTTAGACACGGCCCTGTCTAACTTGGGAAACACTTCTGTCAAGCTCACACGACCTTGTCTAACTCAATTGAAGCTTCTGACTTGGAAACACGGTCGTGTCTCTTTCACACGGTCGTGTCTCACTTAATGTACGTGTACATGTTTTCATGCTCACACGGCCGTGTCATGCACTCACACGGCCGTGTGAGGCTTCCTGACATGAAAAATAAGCAGTTTTTGCCCCAAATCATTATAAATAGAGCAAATCCCTAAACCTAAAGGGAATTTTTTGACAAAGACTTGTGTGACGACAGGTTTTTAGAGGCGGAGGCAAGGATTGAAGGCTAGGGCTTGCAAGACAAGGAACAAGAGTAATTAAAGTTCAACCATTGAAGACATCTTCTCCATCTTCATCTTCTTCATCTTCTCTTTTTAATTCTATTCTTTCCTATTCTCCAAAGATAGAATCATGGTTGTTTCTTTAACTATTGTTCTTGTTTGTGCAACATTAGCCATGTGTGACTAAATCCTTTTTTCTAGGATTAGGATGAAACTCTCTACTTTTCTATGTTGAATTGTTAATTTGATTCTTTGTTAATGGAAGATTATTGTTCTTGATTCATTCTTAGTATGCTTAATGCTTGTAGTATATTGTCGGCCATATTTACGTGATTTTAGGCTTTAAGTGAAGGATCGAAAGATGAAGTCTAATTATTAGATAATCTAAGAATTGAACTTAAGAATTGAGACCTAGATATAGGCTTAAATCCTTCGAAGGGTAAACGATTGTCATAAAACTTAATGGCTTGGAAGTTGGATTAATTGCCATAAGAATGAGATTGATGAAGTTTTAGCATGTTTTTAGTGCCAAGAAATTGGGCTTCAAATAATTTAAGACAAATCGCCTTCAAGAACCTAATTGAACATTAACAAAGATAGGATTACAATTTATCATAGGAGGTAGTGTAGTGAATTCCTAGTCCTAGGCCTTTAAACCTTGGTTGAATCTTAACTTTTCTAGATTTAATTGCTTACTTAATTGCTTTGAGTTTTGTTTTGATTTTAATTTAGCTTTCACTATTGTCTTAATTCGCTTAAATAATCAAAATAGCCACAAGAGTTAGTAATCAATCGATCCTCGTGAGAACGATCTTTATTTTACTACTTGTACAATCCGTGCGCTTGCAGAAAATTCACAACACAAAACGATTGTGGGCGACAGGATCGTGGGGACAGCCACTCCTTTGTCCTTATTCACTTGCTTGTACTGGATACAATCAGGATTTGTTTGTGTCGTTACGCTTGGCGTTTAGGCCAGAATAGCAGGTCGGGTTGTTCCAATTCTTTGGGCCCATAACCCGGTCCAGAACAATTGCCCCTAGCTTGGCACTTTGGTGGGACAACAAAGTGTCGAGATACAAATTCATCTGGAGCACACAACACACGATGGACAAAGGGATTCGAGTTGTACTGTTGATATCGGATCTCACGATGTTTTTCCCAAAGGGCAGAGGTCCGTGATGCATCAGAACAGGCTCCCAAGGTTAATGAGCAGGACCGAGATCCGAGTAGGACTGCTCCGCTTACGTCATTGTTCTGCTGTCCGAGCTATGTAATGAGTTGCCCCCATGTGTAGTTGGCAAGGCCTTGTATCTTTTCATCCAGTTTAGACCGAGGTTCGAGGTGTTGTTACACTGTGGTGGCTCCTCAAGGGTCCAGTGTCTAGGTTAGGTGTTCTAGAACGCCACGCATCGCTTCAATTTCGAACACTCTGTGCCTTATCCTTTCGGTTGCCTTTACTCAGCAGTTCACAGCAGTTTGCACTTACTTTGGGAATCGTTGCCTTGCATTCATTGGGAATTAAATCACTTTGATGATAGTAGCAGTTTCATACTGTTTCCCAACTGTCCGCTGCCCTCATAGCCAATCACGAAGGGGGAAGCATTTAAACGTGGCTTCAAATGTGCAACCAGTTCACATTTCTAGGAGCCAATCAGAATGCCTTATTCCCTCTATAAATTGGGAATATTTGTAGTGGGGCTATCACTTGTTTCTTCGTTCTCCAGTTGTGCTTGAGAGTGGGTTTTTCCCAGAGAATGGTCCCCTTTCCGCTTCTTGTGGGCACATAGAGGGTCGTATCCCCTTCTAAGACCATCTTCCTCTTTTTTCCCAAATTCTCAAAGGTGTTTGCTTTCTCCCTTGCATATTCTTCTGGCAAAGACCTTTCTTTCCATGCATAATGGCCCAATGAGGGCCAAGTGAATGCTCGGTCAACTCACCTCTAGACAACAAAATCCTTTTTTTCCCGGCGTATGCGGGAGTGGACAAATTTCCTACTCTTGTCAAGAGGGTCCATGACTTCTGTTGCTATTCTTGTGAGGCGTGGAGAGGTTTCATTGACGTCCCTCCTCTGCTTTCGCACTTTGGGTGTGTGGGTGTGAGGTTGGATACGCAGGAGCGTCTTGGAGTGAAGCAATCTCCTTATGTTGGCTGAGGGGGGAGAGACGAGTACATCTTGGGGAGCCATTGAGGTGGCCATGGTTGGTACCTAATCATCATCGTCTTTCCAGGCTACCTTCTTAGCTTTTCTCCAGTAGGCATTCTTGGTCAAGTGTAGCTCATAGGTTCCCCTTGTAAAGTAGATGATGTATGGAATGTGAATAATGAAAATTTGTTTCTCTTGAATATTCACTCTATGTCTTGATCCTGGTAGATCTTTATTTTGTTTTCACGCTTCCGAGGTGGGTCCAAAGCCTAGTCTCAGAATTTATTGTAATGAAGGCTCGCTTTGCCTAGCCGAGATGAGTCCAAAGCTCGATCTCGGAGGCAGGGTTTCTAAACATTGGCGTCGTTTATGGGAATTAGCTCATACCTTGTCTCTCTTGCTTATTGTATTTATATGAGCGTTTTAGGGTATGTGATGTCTGAGCATTCAGTGCGTACCGAATACTGCTACCTGGGATCGTGACGACACGATCATGGGGGACAGGATCGTGGGGACAGTCACTCCTTTGTCCTTATTCACCTGCTTGTACGGGATATGATTAGGATTTGTTCCTATCGTTACGCTTGGTGTTTAGGCTACTTCATGCGCACTGTACGCTTGGGTGCCAGCCTAGCGAGTCAGGTTGCTCCAGTTCTTTGGGCCCATAACCCGGTCCAAAACGGTTGCCAAAAATTTATTATCTTCTTTTTTTTCCCAAAGTATCCCCTCACCCGATAAGTGAGAAACTAATCTTCTAGGTACAGTCAGTTGCCTAAACGGGGACCTCTCCCAACGATGTTATTTCCATACACATGAATCCCGTGATCGAACCCAGGACCACATTCTTAAGAGACTCGATCCCCTTCTACTCGGATCAACACATGGTACCAAAAATTTATTATCTGAATCTACATCATAATGAAATAAATTATTATACAAACTATATATGTTCAAAACAATCATCTTTGCAACTAATCTTCATAGTGGCATCGAAAAAGCAAAGACTTGAAGACATTAGGTGAAAAAGTTCATTCACATTAATTCACTCCGCTCCACAATTTCAACTGTTCAATTGGATATTAGTTATTGGAAATATTAATTTTCAAAGATCCATGCAGAAGATTGACCTTGGATTATAAATTCATTTAATAGTTCCAATGGAAGTTACAGTATTTCAATTAATGGCTGCTTTATTCTTCCAAAAACAGTTATGCCAAATAGCATTCAATTTTCCTGCAGTGTAAGATATAGCAGTCTAAAATCATTTATCAAATAACATCTAAAATGGGCTTCGAATATTAGTTTCCATAATCATAAAGGCTTCTGTTTTATATTAAAGTAATTACTAATCACTAGGAATTTCATATGAAACCATCATTTATCAAATAGCATCTAAAAAGGGCTTCGCATATTAGTTTCCGTAATCATAAAGGCTTCTATTTTATATTAATTACTAATTATTAGGAATTTCATATGATACATTTTGTCAACCATTGTCTAGTGCTTTCAAGTAAGAGCATATATAGAGCAGCTTGTGCGTTTTAAAATGGTTTTGCAGAAGAAATTTTTACGCTTAAGCAAGAAACTAATGAAATCTTTAACACATAGCACATAAATAACTGCATTTAAAAGGAAGATACCAATTGTTGAAACAGAGTGTTGAGAGAAATTGTGTGTTTCTAGGCTGCACAATTATCTCTTATTTAAAGTATAGTTACAATCAATCAAGGAGCTAATCAGTAGCTAACTTACATCTTAATCACTAGAGTTGGCCATATTTTTACACATGTGCTATAAATCTAACACCAATATTCTACAATTACTTATCAATGCTCAAATCTAGCAGATGCTTTTGCAAGATGCACTCATAGATTCTCATTCTACAGAAATGGACATATCATAGAACAAATCATGCAGATTATTAACTCTAAAGACATTCAAAACTAAGCAATAACATGAATGATACCAGCATGGGTCTCAGACTCTCAGTTACCTTGTGATGACAATAGCATTTCAGGCACAGAAGCAGCCTGGATGTTGGCTCGGTTATTCTTCATAAACTTGCAGAAAAACGTGCAACTCATTCAAGCTCGAAGGCATGATAAATTTTTTATACTCTCCTTCTAAATAAGGGTTCCAAACGAAATGATGCAACTCCGTTCTGCCACTTTTTAGCTTCGTACATCTCATTCCATGCCTGTACTATTTCATCAATTTTGAATCCTAGACCTGTTAGCAAAAAGTGTTAGTGTATATGAATATATATCTATTCAGCTACAAATTTTCTAACTAAGCAGGAAAACATACCATCTACAGCAGTGTCATTTGAACAGTGGTTCTTCAACATTACAGCAATATCTGTTGGGGATGCTCCAGCAAGTTCAAACTTCTCGACTGCAACTTCCAGAGATTCATGCCATACCGGTAGCCCTAATTTGAATTCCACAATTGAGCGTTCATATAGCATGGTACCCCACTGGAGATTTATTTGAGACCTCATATTTGCCGCCTGTGCAGCAGTTTCATCTGATGACATATTTTTAAATAGCCCATCCAACCCCATCTTCTGCAAATGTAATCTAATATCCTTAGGATTGGAGGTTTCACTCAAGTGCTGCTCTTCTGATTCTTCCCATATCAGCATTCCTTTCTCCATATTATCCTCAGCATTGTTGTAAAGCTGAAGAACCTCAGTGGAAGGCCATGTTGCTAAATCTACATTACTACTGAGTGCATAATACCAAGAAAGTTTTGCTTGCTCAAACTGCTGCTGCCCTAGTGCCAGGAAGCCTTCATAAAAATCTGACTTAATTTTAATTGCTGCTTCATATTTTTCTCCAGCTTTTGCATATTCTTTCTGTGCCCATTCATATGAACTTTTAATTTGTTCATTCATATGCTCTTTAGAAGAATCATCTGTTAAATACACTTTCTTCCTTGCCCTAGACATATGCACATTTCCCCAGTTGAACAATGCTAGAGCTGCCATCTCTTGGAACTTATCTCCTGCAATGTCAAACAGGCTTTGTGCTTCTTCACTTGTAACTGTCTCCTCCATAGCCTCAGAATAGAGCTTCATCCCAAGTTCATGAAAATCTAAATATCTGTCAGATTCAAATCCAACATGGTTTTTGAACAGTTGCGCAAACTGAATTATCCAATCCTCAATGCAAGATGAGCCAATTATTTCCTTTGCTTTCACCATGCAACCATTCTCAGGAGCATAATCAATGCCAACCGTTTCCCCATCCTTCACATTAAGTTTCTCAAAGAATGGATCCTGATCAGGATTAGCTTCTACTATGTACAGCCGGATAGAACCCTGTGATCCTGTTTCAGCCCACCTTAGTTCTTCATCAGAAGTGATTGTGACTAAATCACCTTCTTGGTCCCTGTATTTGACAAGAACTGCTCCTAGGCTTGGGAACCGGTTACAGATAACTTCTCTTAGCTGAAAGAGGCTGCAATTAACTGCCAATTCAGCCCATCTTATATCCTCACCAAAAACAAGTTTAGCAGTTTTCTTAGGTATAACTTCACTTCTACAATTACTATTTTCCTCGACAACCTCCTTAACATCATCCTTCTTCTCATCAATTTTTTCCTTGTCCTTTTTAGATTTGTTAGCCTTCTTCTCTACGATACTGTCCTCAGCCTTCTTTACTACAATACTATCTTCAGCTTTCTTCTCTTCTAATTTTTCCTCAGCTTGCTCTTCTACAATTTTATTGGGAGTCTTCACCTTCTCTTTGTTGCTCTTTTTCTTGTGTGTCTTTTCTTTTGCTACTTTTTTGGTAGGCAAAGCATAAGGAGGTTCAACATAATCTGGAGGCAACTCAATTTCTGTATCGTTTACTCTTAATCCTTTCTCTTCGAGTGCATTTTTCACCTTTTCTGAGATCTCCAATGCCATGATATTATTTGGCTCCATCTTCAAAACAGTACTAACATCTCTCAGTGCTAAATCCAGCCTATTTAAAGCGTCATAGCACCTTGCCCTCTTCAACAGAGCTTTACTGTATTTTGGTGTTACTTCGAGAGCCAAATTACATTCATGAATTGCCCTAGGGTACTCACTGAGTCCCATCTGCATGTAGCATGCAGCCATGTTACTACGCAGATAGGACACATCTATATGATTGCTTGGAAGCAATTTGAGGGCTTTCTCATATTTTACCATAGCTCCTTCAAGATCCCGCTTTTGGAACAGCTTGTTCCCCTCATCCTTCAACTCTTGAGACATGGATATAAATACCATAGTATCATTGTCATATCCTTTGGGACTTCTATCACCAACTTTGCTTTGATTTCCACTATCTTCACTTGTTTCTCCTACTTGCTTCTTTTTCTTCCCCATTTTGAAACCAGCAATCCAACAGTAAAGAAATTAATCCAAGATATCACTCCTCCAAGTCCACAACACTCAGTTCAATTCACTCAAGCACATAAGAAAGAAAGATACTTTTTGTTTTTTTTTTCAAATGAATCAATTGCATACAGAAGACAACCAATCCAAAGCCAAACACAAGGCCCTCAAAGAAAAAGACAATTTAGTAGGGAAGAGCTTCAGATAAGCTTATCAACTCAGCAGAATATTCAAAAGCCAAGGTAATAATGGAAAAGACACAACAATCAGATTGATACAAAAACAACATAACCAAGATGACCTGCTTTATATATAGAACAGTGGCAGCTACCAGGAAACAAGCCCAAAACCTCAAAGTTGTGTACTACTGAAGAATCAACTAGGTTGTCCTCTTATCATAATGGCTAGGATTCAGGGAATCTGAACACATTCAATACAAAAACATCCTTCTCTCCAAATCAGGATTTGTTTTCTGCTAATACAAATCCCAACTCAGAGAGTGGACAAGGACAAGCCAACTCAGATTTGAAGGTGAAGGAAAATCCCCTCTGGTTTTATCAGAAAAGAGATGTGAAAAAAAAAAACCCAGAATTTGTAATGAAAGAAAAACTTATCTGGGTGACAAATTATGGGAAAAAGTTTCAAACTTTGGCAGGAAAATCCAGACACCACGACAGAGCAAGAAAGTCTGGAATATGAGAAATGGAAGAAAGCCAAGCCATGTTGTTCTATGTCGGTCCTTCTGTAATGTATAAGATTTTTCACATCCTTGACGTACACGCCACAAAAGGTGAGGAGAAAAGAAAATTTTCAGATAATGTTAAATTTGTTATGTGAACTGAGAATCTGCAATGCAAAATATGGATGGGGTTTTCTTCTTGCACTTTCTTTCCTATTCTCTAAATTCTATAAAGAAAAAAATTATAAAAAAAAAAAATGGGTCCCATCCTATAACCATTTGCTTTTGGGCAACCTTAGTGGGAAGTGGCAGTTGGCACACACATATTGGCCAAGATGCCAAACACACATCTGTTTTGTAAGTCTTTTAGTGTTTGTTTATAAATATTGGTGTGTTAGTGTTTTTTTTTTGGGCCATATGAGAGGTCATTTATGGCAGTTGGTGTTTCATAAAGTGTATCATTGTATTTTTCCTCGTCCAATTTAATTATTAATTAATGATAATGTTTTCATTGTTCCCATCTTATGATTATTTTCAGAAAAATAATATTTGGCCATTACCTCATCTAGTGACATTCATTCTCCATTTGTGACACATATAGTCAGCAAAAGGAAAAGAAGGAGGTTAGATAATTGGATTATTATTAAAACATCAATTGCTATTCGATTGACAAGATTATTACCTATAGTTGGTGAAATTCATTTTCCATTAGGACTCAACTTATGTAAAACATGACATTAGCGATGATTATATGAAGATGTGTGTTATTTACAAAGGTCAAAGATAAAAAGAAAACTAAATTTAAAAACCAAAATTTCACGTTAGAACATAGATTAGTTTCGCACTTCAAAAATATAAGACACCTCATGATGTTAAAAAAAATGATGATTACAATTAGTGTGATGTAAAGCAAATATATGAACAAAACTACAAAAGCACTCAAAAGAAAGGACTTCCAGTGTTAATAAATTACTAATAATTTTGTCACGTTAGACTTATTTTTGTTGTTTCATGTGGATTACACCGATATTTTTGGCATAATTCACACATTAAATCCTTGTCTTTTTTCCTTTATTTTTTACACAATCTCAATTTCCTCTCTGTATCATTGACAACTATTTTTATAAACTGATGTTTTAAAAATTCGAATTCAGCTAACTAAATTGTAAATTGACTATATTTTGATCCAATTATTTTTTATTATATTATCTAGTTTAACTCTGTTGAACTATTAATTTAGTTTATTAAACCAATCAATCATAACCTAGAGTTGTTACCATTTTAATTTCCAATTCAAATTTAAAACATTGCCAAAAGCTTCCTGCTTATCTCTTCATTTATTTTTTTTTTACCCCGGCCATTTTAGTTGGTTTCCAATCATACCCAACCATTTCCAATGCCTGTTGTTCTGTCTCTCTCTCTCTGTTTTTTTAACATCTTCTCTCTCTCTTTTTTTTAATTATGTTATTGGCTACCACAATATATCTATATTGTTCAACCATTTTAGTTCGTTTTCACCCATATTGAATCATTTTTTTATATTAGAGAGTGCGATTACGGCTTCCTTTTCATAAAACTAATATTTTGTATCCGTGTAATCCACATGATAAATTAAAAATATTAAAATAAATAAAAAAAAAATATTTAATATAAAGATATAACATCACTTGAGATAATTTAAATGAATTTGATTAAATTTAATTAGTGAAGTATACAATGAAACTCACTCAAAATTATTTTTTTTTCTTTTCATTAACAAGCTCTTCTAGTTCTATGATAATTATGATATGTAACTTCTCTTAATAAATATTTATTTTATATAATCTTCTAATAAATAACTAGTTTATATAGTTTTATATAATTTTAATTTTTGATTTTATAAATTTTTTTAATATTAATTTTTGTGTTTATTTATTTGAATGTTTTATCAAATAAAGATAAATAATTAATAATGTAATTAAATAAAGATAGGTGAATTTTTTTTAAATTTTTTTAAATATAAATTAATATCCTAGCCATTTTAGTTGGTTTCCAATCATACCCAATCATTTCCAATGCTTATTGTTATTTCTCTCTCTCTCTGTTTTTTCTTTTAAAATGTTATCTCTTTTAAAAAAAAATTATATTATTGGCTACCACAATATATCTATATTTTTCAACCATTTTAGGTCGTTTCCACCCATATCGAATCATTTTTTTATATTGGAGAGTGTGATTAAGGCTTCCTTTTCATGAAATTGTAATTTTTTTAAGCATCTAACTTTTTATTTATTAAAAAAAACATTTTAAAGGTCAGAGTATAAAATGAGCACCTTCGCTTCCACACTATTCACTAGTTAGGCAACTAAAACTCTCCAATGGCCAATAACCATCTGCAAGCAACATGCTAGGCTTTTAATTTTACTTATTATATGATGTATGGTTTATTAATATAAAAATTGTATAAAAATCAGACAAAAAGTTGAATATGTTAACAATTTAGTTTGATGAGTGATAAAAATTATGAATTTTCCCAAAGGAGTTTTTTTGTTTTAAATTATTTGATTTTATGTAATTGTAGAGATAATTAAATAATAAAATAAGGTATTTAAGCTGAACATTAAATTTCACATATTTGGCCCGAATATATGTTGGCATATCTTACAGTTAAAAATTTGTGCACATATGTCATGAAAATTAAGGAGTGTTATTGATGGTTTGATACGTATGTTGTGTGCTTGATAAATAATAGAATTAAAGGTATAAATAACCCAGGTGACAGAGGATGATGGCATGTACATTGATGGAAACAATCAAACAACAAACACTTACAGTAAATAGGAGATAAGTTGAATCATCTCTAACTTGTGAGACTTAAAATTATTGTCATACATGTTGATTCTCCTAAGCTCCTTTAACTCCTTGCATAACACTCATCAAGTCTTCCAAATCACTCACTCAACTTAATAGACAAAAAAGATTAATTTAAAGTAAATAAATAAAAACATATTTATTTTTAAATTATTTAATGAATTAAAATTTCAATACTTTGTCAAATTAAAAAATAAATACACTCTTATTTATTTACTTTCTACATCCACATTCATCATATCTACTAGATATCATCACCATCTTAGTTTGAGAGCTTACCTTCGTACCACTTTCTTTACCAACAATCCTTCCACCAACCATTTACAATGTCGTTCAAATATTTTTCAACATATTGAGTTCGATTTTGATGTAACACATGTGAAACTGCTATATAACATTCATCATATCTACTAGATATCATCACCATCTTAGTTTGAGAATTTACCTTTGTACTACTTTCTTTATTAACAATTCTTCTACCGAACATTTACAATGTCTTTCAAATATTTTTCAACATATGAGTTCGATCTTGATGTAATACATGTGAGGCCACTATATATATATATATATATATATCACGTGATTATCTTGCTTTAATTATACGTTTTAAAAATAAAATAAACATACATATGACCGTATCTCACAATAAGCATTTTAGTTGTTATATGTTTTTTAAATTATGAATAAACCAAATGTATTCTATGTATGACATGAATTACAACTGTCCAGTTCCTTAATCAACAAGGATGGTGATTCAACTTATGCATCCCCTACCTTTTTTTTTTCTATATTTTCAATTTATTAATTATTAAGGTATCTTGGGCCTTAGGTTAGGTTTCCCGATCAGCTATGTATTAATAATAATATGAAATAAACTGAAAAAGAGAGGGTAATCACGTGACGTGAGGAACGTGGACAGCACACACGTGGCGAGCAGGCGCCAGACAGCAAAGTATGACGACACGACAGGCTTTTAAGTTTGGGAAAGCAGAGAAAGAGAAAAGCAGGGCATCTTCACCAGCCTTCAACGTGTTTGACAGGTTACAAATTGGACACGCCAACCCAAGCCACTTACTTCCCACTATCTTCTTGGACCCTCCAATTCAATCTAGGCCTTTGGGAAATTGCCCACTTATGTACCAAACACAATTGCAAATTGCAATGCATAAGATACAACCGAAAGACACATGCTGACATGCATGTTTGGACCACCAAACCTAAGGTTAGAGATACACCCGTTCCGACCCCCAGCGATGACTAAGTTCATCAGCAGAATACGGCACGAGCAACCAGGAATGGCATAGCCACCATCCACTTGATAGGATGATTCCCAGTACGAATTAAGATTGCTATTTCGTGAGCTGCTCCATTTCCTTTCCTCTTTGTCCAGAGAAATCCACACCTTGAAAATTGATTCCTTAATGGGCTCGGATGTTTCTTTTTTCTTTTTGTTTTTGTTGCTGGCCATTTTGCATCTTTGTTCTTTTCACCAGGGGTGTGTTATTCGGTTTGGTTTAGTTGTTAGAAAAAAATAAATTTGTATCAATTAAAATTAATTAATTTAATTTTTTTATTTTTTAATAGTTAAATTTAAATTAAATTGTACTAAATATTTACAGAGTAGATTCATTCGATTGATTAGATTGATTATTTTTTTTATACAAAAATTAAGTAAAAAATTAGTTTTTCATAGAAAAAAATATATCAATCAGTATACTATTTATCAATGTAAAGTATAATGTAAGACCTATGACACTATCATTTTGTCAGGAAAAAATATACCAATTTCATGAACTCAACTTTTCAAGTAAAACAACACTTTAAAATTGACATAACAATCAGTATACTATTTACCAATTTAAAACACTCAATATCTATTAAATCAATTAATTTTTTTATAACAAGATCAAATAATGGTAGTAGAAAATACTTTTATATCTGTAATTGCCTCATTCACATACATTATATTTATGATTTTCCTTAATTAACTTAGCAACAAAACAGAATGCTTCATTTTTTCAATAAGAAAGCACAAGACTATTGAACATTGTTACAACTTACAATGCACTTCAAATAACGTCACTTGAAGACAAACGCAACACACTTACACCACTCACCCTCCGTTTAGCAAAAAGGAGTAATTATCACCGCAACATAATAGAGAATATTAGAAACAAAAGGTGCTTATATTTTTAGACTTAAACATCTTGTGCGAGCAATGAGGAGCAGCGGTGAGCAATGAGGAGCAGCGGTGAGCAACGAGCAGCGGCAGGGCAAGACTTCGTATGAAGCAATTAGGGTTCAAAATGAAAATGAAATGTAAATGAAAAAAAAAATGAAGAAGGGCAGAGCAGAAGGGTGAGAAAAGACAAAAATATCAAAACGACACCAGCATAGTAGAATTTAGAATATAAGAAATGATTTATCCTCCAACTAATCTTCCTAATTATTAAATGAAGAAAATATTAGATGTTTTTTATGTTTCTTAGACATTAGATGCATTTACTTTTTCATTTAATACTTTCTTCATTTAGTATTAGAATGATTAGGTAGGAGGATATAACATTCTTCTTAGAATATATATATATATATATATATATATAGTTTGATTTTTTCTTGAATTTAAAACTTTTAATCAAAGAACTAAACCAAATTAAATCTTATTTCGATTCGAATTTTATCCAGAATCAATCAACATATTAAACAAACCAAACCAATTTAATTAATTTACTTTAGATTGATCAGATTATCCTAATCAATTTATATTCTATTCTTGACCTTAAAATTGTTAAGTTTAAGTTTTTATTCACTATTAATATATTTTTTAATTTTTTATACACTCAATTAATTATGTATTATCAAATGATTAAAAATGTTTAACTGTAATAATAATTATTATATAAAAATTTATGCACTTATAATTTTAGACTCCATATTTCAAAATTTATAAATCTATTGCACGTTCATCACAAAAAAAAACGTTTATACATCTAAGCAGATGGTAGCGGCTAAGAATTCACAAAACTACAGAAATAACTAATCATCACTCAAAACGTTTATATGCTCGAGCAAATGGTGGCAGTATCCTAAAATAAATAGAAACCTTTGATTTTATTTTAAAATTAATTGAGTATTAAATTTATGAAATTCAAAGTTACTTATATATATAGTCATCAAACGAAAAGTTATTGTTCATATAAAAAATTAAGCATTAGTTATTATCATTTTATATTGAATGAGATTAAAAAGAAAAAAAAAAGAAAAAAAAGAAGAAATCATGATTTCAAATTTAAAAAAAATGAAAAATTGATAAAAGCAAAAAGTTTATTATTAATCAATTGTAATTTCGTCAAGCAAATTCTAGGCCTTTTGTGACGTGGCAAACCTGGATTGGTTTGTTCACGAGGAAGCTACGGCCTCTGGGGTACAACCAATCTCTTAACTCTCATTCTTCTTCGTCTTCACCGTCAACGAAGCAGCATCGGAATTCGCTTCTGTTGCTGTTCCTCTTCTGAGGTTTAAGGATTCGCAGATAGATAGAGATACCTTAAAAAACAAACCCTGAAACAAAGGAGATGAGGGCACTGTTCTTAATTCTGTTATCTTACAGCGTGTTCAGCCATGTATTCGCCCAACACATCTTCCCTGCTAATATCGGTAAACCCAATCGCCGCATCTCCATCTCCTTCCATCTTTTCCTTTTTGTTTTGGACAATTTTAATATTATTGCGTGATTTGAAATTTAATTCTTATTGATCCAAATGCAAAATTTAATTCTATTTTATCCATAAGGTTTTCCTTTATTTATTATTATGTAAGCTTAAAATCTCTACTAATAATAATGTAAACAGGTAACACGTTTGGTGGTGGCAGCTCTCGCGAACCCAAATACAAGATTGAATTCCATCCAGAAGATTCCCCTTTTCACCCTGTAAGCTTGCTTTTGAAATATGTTTGTGTTTATTATGTGCCATTGCTTATGTTATTATTCTTTCTATAATGCTTTTTTTTTTATCCTATTGAAAATTCTCATTGGAATTTGATCCTTTGTTCGACTTGTTTATGCTTGTTCAGTAATACTTGAAATGAATGTTGAATGTTTTATAATACTACTTCCCCTTAGTTTTGAAAAAGGAAATGAAAATTTTCATGTAGTAACACTTTTGTTGCAGAAAGAAGTATTGTGTCTCTTGAACATTCAAATTGGTTTCATTTTTATAATGTCTTAAAACTTTATTGTATGCCTGTTACATGATCGAAAGAATATATACAGTATACTCTCGTTATGCTAGTTCTGAATCAAAACTATAGCTGTACAAGTTTAACAAAGGTGATATTTTGATGATATCAAATTATCAATGAGATTGGAAATAATGGTGGCATGGTCCTTTTTGCTAGATTAAGGATCTAAATAGTTTTAACAACTGTTGACTAACAAACAATGACTGGAAGACTGGATAGCTCAGTAACTCACAATTTATGGGAGTGGCTTTCGAGTGGTCATAACTGAAAGTTATTTTTTGGTGCCATGATAGTCACGTTTATATATCTTTATCTCATCACCTTCTGATAAGCACTGGCGATGCTTCATTTACAGGATGATGACCAGGAATCTATAGTCATGCCGGATAAAAATGGACAGAAATTTTTATGTTACTTGCCTAAGGTGGAAAAGGAAAAAAGTGGAAAGCCTGTTATCCAGCACAATATTAGCAGCATCATTGTTGAAACTGAGAAAAGGATTAAACAGAAGACGCCTGATGAACTGTTAGAAGTATTAAAGGGTCCATGCTTTATCAGAGTTAGTATTTGCATCTAATTATTTGTCTTGAATGGTGATATATTAATAATTATTCATTAAGTTGATGGTCTGATTGTTTGCTTCTTCAGGAGTCCTTTTTAAATATATGACATCTATTGTTTATCATTTTCTTACGTTGGCTAATGTGTTTGTGCAGCAAGAAGGTTGGTGGTCATATGAATTTTGCTATCAAAAGAAGTTGCGACAAATACATTTGGAGGATGAGAAGGTATCCTTTTGATTCCCTTTAGTTTTGGCCCTTCATGGTCTTTTATAAACTTCTCTTTGCTTCATCCTCTGGTTAATAGCCAAAGATGATGGATATATGAGAGGAATTACATTCATGAATGAGTTTGAATTAATTCACCCAAAGTTACAATTTAACTTGGCTTCTGCTTTTTGGGAGTTGGGTCAATATCCAGTTTGATCAACAATATTATCATATTTCCATACAATTTTTGAACTTCAAGTTTGCCTAACTGATTGGATTTGGATTCTCTCCTTTTACTCACTAATAGGAGAGGGTCCTGTTATGAGAAAGAAAGACACAAAGTGCATTTGTATAAAATTGTTGGACCCTAACACAAATCATGGTGGGTCCCTCCACAATAAAATTTGTGTCTTTCTTTCTTATAACAGGACTCTCTCCTGTTATTGAGTAAAAGGAGAGGATCCAAATTCCTTGTTACCATCCTTGCGGTGATTATTGATAGTAGAAGTCAGTTATTGATATAAATCTTACGTTCAGATATTCTTTTTTTGTTCGTTTATCAATATTGAAATGCTTTCAGCAGTTTTCATTATATAATTGTGGATTGTTTTTATTATTATTGGATGGAGACTTGTAAAATCATATATTCATGTATAATAATCAGTGTACATTTTTCTTTGTTATAGGTGGTCCAGGAGTTTGTTTTGGGAGTGTATGATCCAGAGGCTACTGCTGCCTTTAACCAAAATCTTTCTGACATTTCTACATTGAAGGATCCCCGCTCAAAAGATGCATCTCAAAGGTACCTTCCATGAATGACTATTACATAAGTATGAAGATGGGGTTAACTTGGACAAGTGGTTTCATATGATAAATGCTGTGATGAAAACAAGTACTTAATTAGTTTATTATGTTCATTCAGGTATCATGCTCACCAATATACTAATGGAACCGTATGTGATCTTACAAATAAGCCACGAGAGACTGAGGTATGAAATCACATAATTTTAGTTCTTTTCCTTTCCTTCCATCGTCATACTGATTTTAAATTTTTATTACCAGGTGAGGTTTGTATGCTCGGAGCCCAGAGCAATGATTAGTTCAATCACAGAGATTTCCACTTGCAAGTATGCACTAACAATTCAATGCCCTACGTTATGCAAGCACCCGTAAGTCCTCTCTTTATTTCCATCCTTCTGTGACGTTTTAGTGTAACCACTTATGTCTACTAAGTTATGACATATTTATTAACATATGCCTACCATATATTCATTTATGCTTTTAATTGACCTGCAGATTGTTTCAAGAGGAGAGACCAGTATGGCACACCATCGACTGTAATGTGCTTCCAAAGGATTACAAGGATGCTAAAGTGAGACAAGAAAACAGAAATATGGAGATTGTTATGGTCACAAATTCTGAAATTAATGATTCAGAACAATGATGTAAATATATACAATGAGAATGGAAGAAAGCAATAGAGCAAGTTGTCAGCATGTATTTTCTACAATGGCTAAGAAAAAGCATGTATTTTCTACTAGTTCATTTCCCAAACAGTGGATAGACATGGTGCTTTTTGATCTTCATAAGATCAGATTTTCAGATAAGTGTAGTTCATCTTTAAGATGCAAGATTATTATTTTCTTAATATATTATTATTATTATTATTATAGAAATAGGTGTATTATTTGCATGCTCTTAAATTTATACATCTACACCTGTACACATGGAAGTATAGTTAAGATTCTGCATACATTTCAGTTGCATATTTGTGTGCAGATACTATTTCCTTAGAAAAATCAAATGTTGAAGAATCAGTGTCAAGTTTAGAATGTTTCTGGAAAGTGCAAGTGTTTATTTTCTGGAACAACGTTGAATACAGCCAACCCAATTAAGAGGTGAAATTGCATTTTTCACGTGAGATGCATCCATTTACCAAATTTTGTGAAGTCAGTATAAGATGGGAAATGAATGGTGAAGCAGAAATCAATTAAGACGTGGCTACTGCATGTTTTCCGAGGACATGCAAACTTGGACGGTGCCATTGCCAAATGATGAAATTATTGATTTGATAAAAAATATGGATTTAAATTACAATTACAGTGAATCAAAATAAAATCCATATTTTTATTGGTGGCATAATTAGTAATTACATTGTCAAATGATTTATGGCATGCTAACACCACCAAGCGTTTAATAGAAGTAACAAAATTTCTTATTTCCTACAAAAAGTGTCTTGCAAATCGTTAAATAGCCCTTTATGTTGAGAATAATCTCAATCAAACATGCTGTTAAACATTTACGTTCAACATTTTAGCTTGGAATACCTTCTGAGAATTTTTCCCTAATATTTTTGCTGAGTTCGAAAGCAATTAAGTATTTAATGCTAAATGGAATTAGTATTATAAAAACTCCAGTCAATTAGCACACATGTACTTATACCGCTATTTACATAAGCTCCCTACAACGAAGAGCAGAGACATAAATTCATTACATATTTCATCTTGCTATTTACATAAACTGATCATTGTTTTTAAAAATCATTTTATTCTTACTGGTTAGGAACCATTTTCCCACAGCTGCCTGCTGACTCAACCAGAGCCAGGTACTCAGTTATGGCTTCCCCTTCTATGTTAACTTCAATGTCATAGTCAGCCAGGGCATCTGCTTTTGCTATATCGGCAGAGAGCTCATCTTCCATCTCCACATCTCGTTCTTCTGCTTTACTGTGATCTGATGGACCTTCAACATCATCCATTAGGTCTAGAATATCAGCACCAACATTGTCTGGTAAAGTAGCAGATGAACTTGCACTGCCATGGGGAGCAGCAGTTGAATTTACTTCAGGTTGCACGTTATCGGCAGCTGATGTGGGGTCAGCCTCAGGTTGTGCCGTCAGTCTTTGCATTACTTGTTCTAAAGTGCCACCGGCCTCAAAAGCAGCAACCACTGCAAACAAGAAGCAGTATCAGAACCCAGCATAACACCCCTATAACCAGGTTTCACCTTAGCACATTGTTGCGCTTTGAATCTAACTAACATCTGTACCTCTTGATCTTTCAAAACCCATTTGTACAATTTTTTCAATTGCAGAATCTTTCGCTTGTTTCTGTCTCTTCCTTTTCCTTGACTCGATATGAACCTTCATGTTGGTGAGAGTAAGTAGAAATATTGTTTAAAGTTACATAGAATTTGGTTAGGACATATAGTAACCTGTAAAGCAGAATTAGTCTCTGGATTTGTCAAATCATCCAATGCCTTCTGGGTATCATTTTCATTTTTTCGAAGGGCCTCAGCAGCAAGCTCCTTGTCAAACCTGCCAAAATTAGCAGTATCAAGTTTGATTACCATATTATGTGAGTTATATGGAGCAGCTTTAGTCTAATAGACTATTAGCATGTTAGAAATATAAGGATTTGTCCATGTTAGAAATGCAAGCGTGCAATGGTAGATGGCACAACATTAATAAATTATAAGTATCATAAGCAATGGCACATAATAGGTACTGAAAAGTTCTTGACGTTACCTGCCAAAGATGTTATTTTAAATCACGAAGAAGTAGCCACTTCACACATTACCAAATACCAATACCAACAATAAAATAGCAGAATAACACTCACCCAATAGAGACCAATTCCTTTAATCTCTCCAGATCCACAGCTTTCTTTGAGGGTGTCATCCCATACTGCTTTTGCTCCCTGGGGAGGAAGCTATTTAGAAACCAAGAGAGATACCATAAAAAATATAAGTCAATAAACATAGAGTGGCACCCACCTAATTTCATTTCTTCTCTGGATATCTTCCTCCCGTTTTTGCATTTTCTTAGTCCTCTCCTCAACAAGGAAATCAATGGCACCCCCCACATCTTGATTGTTCATTCGCAATGCTCTCTTTGCATCACGTTCTTTGAAGCCCATGCTCATAACAAGTGATAAGGCTTCATCTGGCACTTGCAGCTGCAATAAAACAGGACATTGTTTACAAGGAGAGAGTCAAAAGTAATGCATATTACGCCAAACTCTTCAGCTAGACTATGTTCTTTTTCCTCTTCTTTGGAAGAGAAAAAGAGGGGCAGGGGCGGCATAGACAAGCAAACAAAACTGGCTATATCAATCAAATTCAAAACATCTGAAGCCAGAAGGATGCTCAATATCTACTGGTACCTTCAAAATTTAAAATTAGTGATGTTGACTTCTTAACGCTACAGAAGCTTGAGCTTCAGCTGATCTTTCATTCATTTAACTGGCATCTAGTAAGATTATAATATATGTGACAGCAACCAAGTAAAATGGTGATCAAACAAGGAGACCAAAAACTAGAAGTAATATGTGTAAAAATGTTGACTATTTTTTATTTTAACATGTTATCACATTATGCTATAGTAGTTCAACAAACCTGGACAAATTTTGCTTTTGCAGAAGCTAATGCTTTTCTTGATTTCTCTAACTGGCCACTATGATATGCCACCACCCCTTCAAGCAGCTCTAGTCTCAAATGCCTATGTACAAAGTCCTAAAAATTAATCTCCTAACAAGTTCAAGAAACAAGAACTAAAAATTAAACTACTTTGAATTGCATCCTAGGAATCTTTTGAGAATTTCTAAGGAAAAAGAAGCTGAACAATATTCAGAAACCACTCACAATGCAAGTTCTGGATAGCGACCTCCTTGTAAGAGTCTGAGGCGTTGAGAATCCTTCCCATGAGCACGTTCAATTCCTGCCCTAGCCATTTCAAGACGCTTTCCTGCATCTGAGAGCCATCTGATATCTCGTATCATAAAGTAGCACCATACCATGTCTATTTGCAGTATTGGAACATTGTCAATAAGCTGAATGGACAGAAAGACAGAAATCGTATCAAATCCAGAGAATGAGATCATATATAGGTGTTGGAAACATATGTAATTAAGTGTAATTAGGTGTAATTAGTAGTGCAACTGTTAGTCCCACATCATGTAAATTGTGTAATTATTTATTACTTATTGAGTATATATTCGGCCTCTCAGTTGTGTAGTGGTTGAAACACACGGTTTCTTCATATGTCTCTCTCTTTTCTCTCTTTCAACATGGTATCTAGAGCCTAAAGAGAGGCAATCCTATAACCGTGCACGCCCGGTGAGCCCACTGCTCTCCGGTGAAAATTTTTCCGGCCAACCGTGTTTCCCTTCCGGTTTGCCGACCTTTCTCCCTTGCCGTGACGTCTTTCCGGCCCCTTTTTCTCCCTGTTCGCCGCTGCCACCGCCGTCCGCCGCCTCCTTTCCGGCCGCCGACCACACCATCGGAACCGTCTCCCGCCGACCGGCCGGACCCCAGAAGCCCAGCCCCGACGTCGCCGGGACGCGCCCCCACGCGCCACCCTTCGCCGCTGCCAAACAGCCACCGCGCGGCCCGTTTTCCGGCGCGTGACGGCGCGTGAGCCACCCCCACCGGCCGCCGTTTATACCGCCGTGATCGCCTTTCTCTCTTCTATCGGATCTGCCCTCACCTTTTGTGTTCGTGACCGTTTGTCACCCCCCCCTTTGACTCGGTGCATTCGAGTCGTTGTTTGGTTGTTGCATATTGATCCATGGCTAGTTCTACCTCCTCACTAGCTCTAAGGACGCCCGAAAGGTGAGTATGCAGATTTTTACGATGGTTTGCACAATGTAAGTCCCTCTCGGTTTCTCTACTCCAACAACCGCCTATGCTTGACTTTCGAAGTGGTTTGAGCAACGTCGGATCTCCGGTTCCACCGCCTGTTGCACATATTGGTACTTCATTTGCTTGTCTCTCTCGTTCCCCATCCATTGGTACTTGGGTTCTTGATTACGGTGCAACCGACCATATTTACGGTAATAAGACTCTTTTCTCCAACCTTTCTCACAATGGTTATTTGCCTGCTGTCACTTTAGCAAATGGTTCCAAGTCTCAATCCCACGGGATCGGCACTACCTATCCCTCCCTTCCCTTTCAGTAGACTCTGTCCTTTATGTTCTGGGTCTCCTTTTAATTTGCTTTCCATTAGTCGTTTGACCCGCTCTCTTGATTGTATGATTACTTTTACTAAAGACTCTGTCATTTATGCAGGACCGGAGTTCGGGACGGATACTTGGCACCGGATGTGAGTCCCATGGCCTCTACCAGCTCTCCAACCCCTCTCGTGTTTGCGCTGTCAAGGATTCCCCTCTCACCATCCATGCACAGTTGGGTCATCCTAGCCTTCCTAAACTCCAAAAATTGGTGCCCAGCCTCTCTAAGTTGTCTAGTCTCCCTTGTGAGTCATGTCAACTAGGAAAACACACCGTAGTCCGTTTCTGGTAAATTCAGGTCGAGCGTCTTCTCCTTTTGCTTTAGTACATTCTGATGTTTGGGGTCCTAGTCGTACTGTTTCTACTCTAGGATCCAGATATTTTGTCACCTTCATTGATGATTACTCTCGCTGCACTTGGTTATTTTTGATGCAAAATCGGTCTGAGTTGTTTTCCATATTTCAAAACTTTTATCATGAAATTAAAACTCAATTTGGTGTTCCTATACGTAGTTTGCGTAGTGATAATGCCCGTGAGTATTTGTCTCAACCATTTCAATCCTTTATGGCTTCTCATGGCATTCTTCACCAAACCTCTTGTGCACATACCCCTCAACAAAATGGGGTTCTTTGAACGTAAAAACCGACATCTCGTAGAAACAACTCGGACCCTTTTACTTCATGGTAATGTTCCTTTTCGCTACACGGGGCGATGCAGTTCTTACTGCATGTTATCTGATTAACCGTATGCCCTCTTCTGTGCTTGATCACCAGGTCCCTTACTCTATTTTATATCCCCATCAACCTCTGCATTCCCTACCACCTCGTATATTTGGGTCTACTTGTTTTGTTCATAATCTCACTCCTGGTCTTGATAAACTTTCCGCCCGATCTATTAAGTGTGTTTTTCTTGGTTACCATCGGTCCCAAAAAGGTTATCGTTGTTTTTCCCCTGATCTCCGACGTTACCTCATCTCGGCTGATGTTACCTTCTTTGAGTCTGTTCCTTCTTCTTCCAGTCTCCTTCATCGACTCTTGAGCCTATCTCGAGGTCTTACCCGTCCCTTTTCCTCTTATCTCTGTTGAGTCTACTGCACCTCCGACCCCCTATGTTGAGCACACCACCACTACTATTCGTCCCTTACAGGTCTATCATCGTCGGCCACCACACACTCCACCAGAAGTTGCAGAGGTCAATGTGGACTCTCCTCCAGTACCACTTCCTTTACCAGCTCCGGCACTGCCTCCTGACCCTCCCATTGCTCTCCGAAAAGGTATACGGTCTACTCGTAACCCTTCTCCTCATTATGTTAATTTGAGTTATCATCGCCTATCTTCTTCGCATTATGCTTGCCTTTCTTCCTTGTCTTCTGTGTCTATTCCTAACTCTCCAGGTGACGCTTTATCTCATCCTGGGTGGAGACAAGCTATGATCGATGAGATGTGTGCCCTTCAGAGCAGTAGTACTTGGGAACTTGTTCCTCTTCCTCCGGGAAGTACGTGGTGGTAGGCTGTCGGTGGATTTATACGGTCAAGGTTGGCCCTGATGGCAAGATTGATCGCCTCAAGGCTCGTCTGGTGGCCAAAGGATATACCCAGATTTTTGGCTTGGATTATGGGGATACTTTCTCACCTGTGGCGAAGATGGCTTCGGTTAGACTTTTTCTGTCAATGGCTGCTATTCGCCACTGGCCCCTTCATCAGTTGGACATCAAAAATGCTTTTCTCCATGGTGATCTAGAAGAAGAGGTTTACATGGAGCAACCACCAGGGTTTGTTGCTCAGGGGGAGTCTTCGGCCTAGTTTGTCGTCTTCACAAATCTTTGTATGGCCTTAAACAGTCTCCTAGGGCTTGGTTTGGCCGATTTAGTACTGTAGTTCAGCAGTTTGGTATGACACGCAGTGAGGCTGACCACTCTGTCTTCTATCGCCATTCAGCTCAAGGGTGTATTTATTTGATTGTATATGTCGACGACATTGTTATCACTGGCAGTGATCACCATGGCATAATTCAGGTAAAACAATATCTTGGTCATCACTTTCAGACCAAAGATCTTGGCAAACTTCGATACTTCTTGGGAATAGAGGTGGCACAATCCAATGATGGTATAGTAATTTCACAGAAGAAGTATGCCATGGACATTCTTGAGGAAACAGGTCTGTTGAATGCAAAGCCTGTCGACACTCCTATGGATCCGAATGCTAAACTTTTACCAAATCAGGGGGAGCTATTCTCGGATCCAGGAAGATACAGAAGGTTAGTTGGAAAACTGAACTACCTCACTGTTACCGTCCGACATCTCCTTTGCGGTTAGTGTGGTAAGTCAGTTTCTAAATTCACCTTGTGATGCACATTGGGATGCGGTGATTCGCATCCTAAAGTATATTAAAGCAGCTCTGGAAAAGGCCTCATCTATGAAGATAAAGGACATACTCGGGTCGTTGGATACTCGAGATCTCAAGTAAGGCGGGGTTCTCCTATTGACAGACGATCCACTTACACGGGTATTGTGTACTCATTGGAGGCAACTTAGTTTCTGGAAAAGTAAGAAGCAAAATGTAGTTGCAAGATCTAGTGCTTGAAAGCAGAATCAGAGCTATGGCCTCGGATCACTTGTGAACTCATTTGGTTGAAACAACTCCTCAAAGAACTTCAATTTGATGAGGTTATGAAAATGACACTCATATGTGACAATCAAGTGCTTTGCATATAGCTTCCAATCCAAGAGTGTTTCATGAAAGGACCAAACATATTGAGGTTGGTTGTCATTTCATCGGGAAAAGATTCTATCGGGAAGGAGACATCACCACAAACTTTGTCAACTCAAATGATCACCAGCAAGAGATGTCTTCACCAAGTCCCTGAGAGGTCCACGAATAAGTTATTTGTGAAAGCTTGGTGCATATGATTTATATGCTCCAACTTGAGGGGAGTGTTGAAACATATGTAATTAAGTGTAATTAGGTGTAATTAGTAGTGCAATCATGTAGTCCCACATCATGTAAATTGTGTAATTATTTATTACTTATTGAGTATATATTCAGCCTCCGTTGTGTAGTTGAAACACACGGTTTCTTCATATGTCTCTCTCTTTTCTCTCTTTCAACAATAGGAAATTATATTAAAAGAAACCAACTGGAATTAATTACGTTGGTGGCTCAATAAATTTTTATAATCTTGGATAGGCAAAGGGACTCAACAATTAAGTGAAATCTAAGAAAACCCTTTTTAGAGTTTTGCCACTACTTTTTGTCCTATATAAAATTAGCATGCATTCCTTTTGGAAGTTGGGGGGGGGGGGATTCAGATAAGTTAAATTCTTTTGCTTCAAATGCAATTCTATCCTTTGCTTTGCTTTGACTTTTTAAACACTCATCTTTTTCCTACATGATTGAACAGCTTTATTAGAAAATGCATGTCTGCAACAAACTCTTCAGGGAGGAAAAAGGCTATTTCTGAAGTAAATTAGATTTGAGGAAAACCAAAAGAAATAGGCAGCTAACAAGCATGTAAATTCTGTCATATGCCCAAATGTGGATATAGATCACTCACCTCAAGGACTTTTGGATCACAAAGAGAGAATGCCTCCTGCAAAAGAAATTAGGTCTTGAATTCTTGAATTAATTGTGTCAAACAAGAAAAGAAAAGATAAGAATTGAATTCTTGAATTAATCTTTTTCAGGAAAAAGAAAAATCTAAACTTAGTAAAACAGGGAGGAGGCCATGTGTGCAGCTTCATGAATTATCAGCACAGTAACACAAAAAGAAGCAAAAATTTTACACAAAAATGTCTGAGGTTAAACTGTGTTAAGATGTTAAGGATAGTAAAGAAATTATGTTTGGAAACTCCTTGGCCTATGTCCTAATGAAGGCATTTAACTTAGATCAGAAATGCTCATAAGTTAAAGTGCCTGTTCATCATATTACATTGACCACGATGGTGATCAGGTACACTGATAGCATTATTCTGCTTTAGGACTATACCAATTTGAAAAACATATTTGCAACAAAATATAGCTCTTATCAAAATAGGGCAATTCATCAGGAACTGACCTCTCCCATGCTAAGCACTTCTAGCGCATCTTTGTAATTTCCCTGTCTAATAAGACGCTTCCCCTTTGCATGAAGCATCAGTCCCATCATTACTGCCCTGCCAAATGACAGCTTGAGCCTCACTTCAACAGTGAAAACAGAATATAGGCCCTCATAATCCTTACATTCAAACAAACTGCTTCCATCTAGATGCATGAAAATGCCATAAGGGTAAATACCTCTGATCAGTCTCAGAACCTAAATGTACTTTCTGTCCACTTTGATCTTCAACTTCTATGTTGAAGTCTTCAACAGGTAACGAACCATCTGCATGCCTTTCAGCCAGTGCAGTCGCAGCTGCCCTGTTTGCATCAAATGCAACTAAGCTTTAGGGGAAATAGAGATGCAGACAAAGCATCAAAATGATAGACAAAATCAAATATTCGTTTTGCTCAACAGAACAATTAGGCTAGGAAAAAGGTGTAGAGAGTAAGAGATTGATCATTGCAGTAGTTGGAGCACAGACAAACTTTGATTCCGATGAAATACGCAGAGATGTTCGAGAACATAAGCTCCCCATTGTTCATGAATCATTAGATATCATGGATTAGCTTGAAAAAAACTCGTGCTAAAAAATGATTGGGCAAAAATTATACAACTTCTGAAAGTAAAATGAAACTGCATATGATAAAAATTACATTCAAAGAAGTTAGCAATGCTTTATCACTTATCAGTCATGTATTTCCCAATAAATGAACAAGGAAAGTCCCCCCCCCCCGCCCGGCCACCTTTTCTTTGAACTTTGCGCATGGACTACATGTTAAAGTTCCAGCAAAGAACACACACGTAGGTTCTCTTTACTCTGCACTTAAAGCAATTGGACCGACCCAAAAGCATATTTCATTTCACACAAATGTAAATAAATTTACTGCTAATACTTCCATAGAAATTTTCAGCACCATGACACGGCCCATGTATCAATCCTTTTGAAGACACGAGAACAATCAAATAGACATAAAATTTAACAGCAAAACAAAATTAAACAAACCAGAAAGAACAACTTAATCAATGGAATTTTCAACACACATTGGTTATTGATAAACCAGAATTCAGGTGGGTTACACAGCAACTATAAAAGATTCTCAAAGTACACAAACCCAAGTAACAAAAGTTTAAATTTTTACATAACTTACCCGGTCAAGTAAAAATTTGACCCAAAAAAAAAAGTTTTATTTTTAAAAAAAAGCATAATTTTCATTTATTTATTTTTTTTCACTTACCTGACCCTGTCAAGCCTATGAGAGCGTTCCTCCTCGGCGATCATCTCTTGTTTGAGGGAGTTGCCTTCTTGAGGAGTTGTGACACGAGTGGCGAGGATCTTGGAGTTGTTTTTGATACCCAATTGGGTCAAGTTGTGAGTTGCATCGGCGTCTTTCAGAATCTTGCCGGCGCATATGAGATTGATGGAGTCCGGGGCGCAGTTGGATCGATTGGCCACCTCTTCCCGCAGCTTGGGTATGGTCCAAGTGTCCAGCTCAACCTCTTCCAGCACCCCTGCCCATGTCCCTGCTATCTTCAATTTTGCCATCAGAAGACAGAAACTACCCCCCCACACACTATGAAGAAATTTGGACTTTGGAGATTTTGAGGAACACAGATGATTCCGATTTCCAACTATGATGTGTTGAGAGAGATATATAAAGGAAAAAGGTGTCATACAAAGCAAAAGTAAAAGAGCATTTAGAAATTTTTTTTTTTATAAAATTAGCTAGTCCAAACAGAAGAAGTTTAAGTTTTTTAGATATGTGTTTAGATTTTATTTTAAAATTTATGTGTATAAAAAATATATATTAAAACAGTAACATTATTTGTCTATTAAAAATATTTTAATTTTTTTTAATTTATTTATAAATTTATTTTATATTTCATAAAAATATTATAATTATATATAATTTTATTTAACATCTCACTCATATAATACAAAAAATATTATCCATATTAAAATATATCTTCATTTAGAATTCTGATCATATAAGGTACAGTGACAGAAAGCTACTATTCCAAACCAAAGAGAAGGAATATAATAAAGAAAAATAATTGTCACACTATTTTATTTAAAATATTATTTTTAAATAATTATAACTAAATAAAAATAATATAAAAAGTAATAAAAATAATCAAACAAGTTCTTTACCCATCTATTATGAATATAAGGATTTGGATTAAGTATGTAATTGATTGAATAATAATTTTTTTAATTATTTTAATAATTAATTATTATATAATTGATTATATAATAGAATTAATTTTTATATCTAGATCTATTAATTAAAAAGTTATTAAGTGTTTACTTTGATGCTACTGGAGCAGCTTTCAGGAATTCAATTCCTTAATTGCCTTCCTTTCTCTTCGTGGGCAGCAAGTTATTTTCACCTTTTAAAAAAGGCAATGCACGCAGCCTTAAGCGTGTGTGAAAATTCAAAACAGAATAGAAAGAAAAAAAAAATGGGATTAGAATTCTCTACAGTTGCGAAATGACGATAAAAGGAATGCATTACTTAATCTCACCCTTAAAAGTTGTTGAATTACATTTATTATTAATATTTTATTCCACAACACTTTGTCTTTTATTATAGAGACGTGATGAAGTTTTTAAAAATTTGCACATGATCCATATCCGAAAAATATAAAAAGATAGTTATACAATATTTTTAATAGTGTATGTATTATATATATATTTTTTAAGAAATATAATTGAATAAAAAAAAATAAGTAAATATATATATAATAAATAATATTAAATAAAATATAAAAATATATATATTATTTAATATAAAAATATAAAAATTGTCAAAAAAAAAATTACAATTTCTGTGTGCGACACCGAGACAATGGAGAGGAAGACTTTCTTGTTCATCAGGCTTAAGATATTGTCTAGTTGTATGACCTATTTTTATATGGTGAGAATTTCATTTTGCCTTTTTCATTGTTTAATTTATTTGTATTCCATTTGTTAATTTGTTGAGGAGTTTTTTGTTGTTATCCACTTTTAAGTATATCCATTAATTTTATTAATGGAAGATTTTATGAAATTGGTCCCATGTTTTTTTTGTTCCTCATTTTTCACGTTAAAAATTGTTACTTGTTGATTTAGTTTTTTGTTAGTTTATTTTGTTTATAGTTGTTTATCTTTTGATTGTTATTAGATGTAAAAATATGTCATGTCAAGTCAGGTCTGTGTTTACCTTAAATAAGTATGAGTATCTCAATTATAAAGTCTGAATCTAATCTGTGAATCTATAATAAGTTAATTTTTAAGGCTTGACTTGATCTTTTTAAAAGTCTAACTTGACCTGAAGATTTATTTAAAGATTTATTTTGCAATGAGACCTTTAAATAGACTAACAAGTTTAATTTTAAATATATTAACAGACTTTTACATAGGTCAACAAACCTTTACATATGCCAATAAGCTTACATTTACATAGGCTAACAGACTTACTTTTAAATATGTTAACATATCTTTTCATATGCTAATAGACCTACTTTTAAATAAGTCAATATGTCTTTACATAGACTAAGAAGCCTAAGCTTTGAAATAGGTCCATGGGCCTACTCAAGGCCAATATATTTTTGTTATAACTTAACACTCACCTTCTAATTTTATAGATGTTCACCACTTTCTTACTCTAGTCTATGGTCGATATGAGACTTAGAGATATATCAAGTTACAAAATTATTAGAAATATATAATTGTAAAACATGAAGATCGAACCTACATTCCTCTAATTGCAACATGAATGCAAGAAAGACTATAGTTATAATGAATTAGCATCATGATAATAATTGTATATTTTATAATGAATTGACAAGAAATATAATATCATAATATCAATAATTAGTGAGGTTAACATATTACTCTAAGAATTCTACTAACAGCTAAATGAGTTAGATATGAAACATAATCTAGTAACTTCGGTAACTTTTCTTCAGGTTCCTGCAACTAAAGACAAAATAATTGTACTATTTAACCATAAGAAAATTAAAATAATAACTTTACATATGTTATTAACAAATACATAAACAAGAAATCCAGAAATAGCATAGGTTATATTTTCATGTTTTACAACTATATGCCTCCAATAATTTTGTAACTTGGTATATCTCTAAGTCCCACATTGACCAAAGACTAGAGCAAAAAAGTAGTAAGCATATATAAAAGTAAGAAGTGAGTGTTAACTTATTATTTTCATTCTAATAAATATATTACATTAAATATATTAATAAATATGTTATTTCGATTCTAACTTATTAACTTATGTTTTAGATCTTGACTTTTATTAAAATCTAATTAAAAAATATATTAATATATTATAATAAATTAACAATTATAATTATAATTTATAATTATTATAATAATATATATTATATTATATATAGTTAAGCAGTTCACGTCGGCCTACCAGACTTAAAAGGCCTATTAGATAGCCTAAGATCTGACCTTTTTAGTTAAATAGACTTTTAAAAAAATATTGACCTAACTTGTTTAGTAAACAGGCAAGTCAGACTAAGCCTCAAGCAAGTCAAGCCATAGGCTCCTGACAGACAGTGTGTCTTATTTCCACTCCTAATTGTTATGAGATTTTTTGGTAATCCTATTTAATTAACAAGAGATAGGAAAAGAGTAATTTCCATTGCATATAGTCCCTTTTCTTCACAAAGAGTAATTTTTGTTACACATAGTTCATTTTCCTAACAATGTGATACCCGAGACTTAGTTGGTTATTCCTTGTGCAGTTAAATATCGAAGACAATATCAATGATGGTACTATGATGAAATTGAATTCTTCAAATTATTTAATTTGGAAGACCCGAATGGAAAACTTGCTATATTGCAAAGATTTGTATGATCCAATTGAAGGATACAGTGTCAAGCCTAAAGAGAAAACAAATAAAGACTGAGAAAAGCTAAATAGGAAAACCGTTGGTTTGATTAGGAAATACATTGACAATAATGTATTACAACATATTAGTACAGAAACTAATGCCAAGACATTGTGGACAACATTGGCAAATCTTTATGAGCAAAAAACAACACAGAATAAAGCATTCTTGATTAGAAAGCTTATGAATATGAAATACCAAGAGGGCAATTCAATGGCAAAGCACCTGAATAACTTCTAGGGTGTGATAAATTAGCTAACTACTATGAACATGACTCTTGATGATGAGATCTAAGCTTTGATTTTGTTGAGCTCCTTACCTGACAGTTGAGATACTCTGCTTGTATATTTGAGTAATTTAGCACCGAATGAGAAGGTAACATTGACTATGGTAAGGAATAATATGATGAGTGAAGAAATCCGAATAAAAAAAATGGTATCCGTAATTCCACTCACTCATTAGCTTTTGTTACAGAGGCACAAGGAAGAAACAAGACTAGAAATTTCCAAGACAGTCGTGATAAGTCGCGAGGGAGATCTAAATCCAGGAAAAAAATGAAAATGTGATTTTTATGGTAAGATAGGTCATACTTAAAAGCATTGCAGGATTAAAAAAAGGACAAATCAAATGAAAAAGAACCTGTTGCAGTTGCATTGGATAGTGATGTTATTATTGTCCGTGACGACAGTTATGAATCTTTTGTATGCTAAGATTCTTGTTGGATAATTGATTCTGTTGCCTCATAGCACGTGTCACCTCAGCCTGAATCATTCACAACTTATACTCCTGTAAAGAAAGGTATAATAAGAATGGGTAATACAAGAATATGCAAGACTTTTAGCATAGGAGATATATATTTGAAAACCAACATTGGATGCAAGTTGTTGTTAAGGAATGTTAGACTCCAAATATCCATCTCAACTTGATTTCCATGGGAGTACTAGATAACGAAGGTTATGTAACTCACTTTGGTAAAGGTAAATGCAAGCTCACTAAAGGATCTCTAGTAGTGACATAAGTCGAAAAGAGCAGTACTCTTTACAAGATGCAAGCGAAATTGTGCAAAGGAGAGATAAACACAGTCGAAGATTTCTCCACACAGTTATGGCATATGCGTCTTGGCCACTTAAGTGAGAAAGGACTTGGTGTCCTTTCCAAAAAGAAATTCCTCCCCATGAATGGTATGTCTCTAAAAACTTGTGCTCATTGTTTAGCTGGTAAGCAATATATAGTAGCTTTTCATAGTTCTCCTCCAAAACATAGACGTAATATTTTAGATCTTGTTGACACTGATGTTTGCTTTATTTATGCTAGAACTATTAGTGGTGCCAATTATTTTGTTACTTTTATTAATAACTACTCTAGAAATGTTTGGACTTTTGCTTTGAGATATAAAAACCAGATGCTCAATGTCTTCAAGCACTTCCATGCAAGTGTTGAAAGAGAAACAAGTATAAAATTGAAATGTGTCCTAGCAAATAATGGTAGTGAATACAAAGGGTCATTTGAGCAATATTGTAGAGAATAAGGCATCAAGCTTGAGAAAATAGTATTGAAGACACCCTAACACAATTGGGTTGCAGAGAGAATGAATTACCCGATTAATGACAGGATCTGTGGTATATACTCTTATGATAAATTGTCTAAAGCCTTTTGGAGTGAAGTAATGAGAACTGTAGTAGATTTAGTCAACATTTCTCCTTCAGTTCTTCTTGATAATGATGTTCTAGAGAGGGTTTGGACAGGGAAAGATGTCTCATATGATTACTTGAAAGTGTATGACTATAGTGCATTTATTCATATTTCAAAAGGTGAAAGGTCCAAGCTTGATGCTAAATCCAAATAGTATATATTCTTGGGTTATTGTCTTGAAGAGTCTGGTTATAGATTGTGGGAACTGGTAAAAAAAAAATTGTCAGAAGTTGAGATGTTGTGTTTCTTGAAGTCCATACCCTTGAACACTCAAAGAAGTTGAGAAGCCAAATCCAACAGATAAACAGTAGGCTGATTTGGGTTCAGAAACGCCTATCATGGTGAATAATGATTACGAGGGAAATGTATAAGATAATGAGGTTGCAACTGAAGAACCTATTGAGCTAACTGACCCAGTTCCTCTTGAACCACCGGTTGAGCCTCAATTGAGAAGATCTACTAGACATATTCGTCCTTCTTAGAGATATTTCTCCCATGAATATGTAATGCTCATTGAAAGGGGAGAACCAAAAACTTACCAAGAGGCTATGTCTGATGATCACAAGAAAAAATGGTTGCAAGCCATGCAAGATGAGATGAAATCCTTGCATGAGAACAATACTTTTGAACTGGTGAAGTTTCCTAAAGGCATGAGTGTAACATCTCGAAAATTTATAATTCTAGGATGAATAGTCATTTTAAAATATTTGGGGTTTTTATGAATTTTTCTGGATTTTTCTGAGAATGCAAAATATTTTAATATTATTTCTCATTTTACGTGCGCACCGAGCGGAGCCGGGAAAATGAGATATTATTTCTGAGAACCTTGAGCTATGGAAACATCAATGGGGGATCTTACTAAACCCGAGGCTGGACACGATTTACGAAGTTTCACGTTTTTTGAGAAATTTTATCTAATAAAATAATTAATCATTGTATAAATCTTATCCGCTGGACAATTAATACTGATTTCTGTCAATTGTAACAATTGTCCATTGGATAATAACATGTGTTAAAAATCCTTATCACACGATCCAAAATATCTACCTTGTGTCAAATCTATTAGCTTTATTTTCAAAATAAAGATTAAATTAATTCAAAACTCATTATGGGAAGCTTCCAAGAAGTTTCCTCCAATCACACATTTCTCTTTCTTCCCTCCCCACTCACTCTACGGCAGAAGCCATTTGGGAGCCTAATATTCACATCCTCACTTTTAATTCTTCGTTCTCACATTTCTAAACATTTCCTCTCTTCTCATTTTCTTCAAGCACTCTTCTCTTCCTCTTTTCTTCTTCCTTCTCCACCGTACACTCACCTCTTGGAGACAATCTCCATGGCTTGCTAAATCAATCACATTTCTAGCTTTCTTACACCATTCCAAAACCATTCTCCTTGGTGTTCATCTTTTGGTTCATCTTCTTCTTCTTCCATTTTCCACCATTGAAGCTAAAGCTTGGAGCTTTAAGGTAAAGTCTTCAACTTTCTCCTAATTTCTTGTCATTTTCGTTTTTCTTGGTCACCTAGGTGACCAAGAACCCATTTTTCCATGGTTTGAGTAGACATTGTGGAAATCACTCACATAAGTGTTTTCTTGAAGGAGGAAAACAAAAATCAAGAGCAAAAATGAGTAGCACCATTGTGTTGCCTCTCAAATAGGTAAGAGGGAGATGATCTTCTTCAACCAATCTTAGTAGTAAGAAAATGTCTTGTGTATTGTGTTGATGAGGGAATCCATGTTAGATTACTCTCTTTGTTATATTGTGTTATTTCCATGATTTTGTAGTTGTTTGATTTGTATGAATATACGGATTTGCATTGTGTGTTTTGATGATTATGAACCTATTGATTGTTATTTTGTATCTTGATGACATGAATCATATTTTGGATTGTTGGAAAATGACTGAAAAACTTTGATAACGGATGGGCCAAGGTTCTGCAGAAACGAATTCTACAGAACTCTTGCTAATGCACTAGCGCTCAGGCGCTGTGCATAGAGCGCTTAGGCGCTCTCTGCCCAGAAAATTTTTCCTGTAATGTGGCTTGATGAGTGCTCAGGTGCTTCGTGTTTAGCGCCCAGGCACTCAACCAGCGCTCAGGCACTTCAGATTAAGGCGCCTAGGCGCCCATAGCAGAACCAGCTAGGTAACTGTGAAATGACGCTAAAATTTCAATATGAAGATATTACAACCAAAAGTAAAGTCAAGGACTTGATTTATTGAGAGAATTTCCTCTAAAGAGGGGGATTTTATAAGAATGAATAATCTAAAGTGAAATTCCATAATGAACCTTAAGAAGTGCTTTACCACTTGAGAACTTAACGCTATGTTATTTTGAGTCCATGAATGGGACTAGGGAATTATGGATGTCGAGGTTGTATGAATTGTTACATGTTACAAATGAGTATATTATTGATAAATACACATGAATATTGTTGGTGTTTCTCATGGACACAATGTGGTATGTTGTGGATAAGTACATTATTGATGAATGCATATGATATGCAATGTTTATGAGGAACATATCATTGATAAATATACATGATTGTGCATGAAGTCAACATACATTAGACGTTTGCTCAGTCGATTACTGTTAAAGGGCTGGATGAGCTTAGGATCATGCATTGAGTCAGCATGTATTGAATAAATTGCTCAGTCGATGATTGTTAAAAGGCTGGATGAGCCTAGGATTATGCATTGAGTTAACGTATTGAACAATTTGCTCAGTCTATGATTGTTCAAAGGCTGGATGATCCTATAATTATGCATTGAATCAGTATACATTGAACAAATTACTCAGTCGATGACTGTTAAAAGGCTGTATGAGCCTATGAGCGAGAATTGGATAGTGTGGTCTATGATGGATCTCTGGGTGCGTCAGGGCGCGGTGATCCCTCTAGTGATGATGTTATCACATTGTAAAATACCTTTGGCTGGAAAGCCGATTGCAATGCACTAATGAGGAACTGACAAACACTATTCTTTTCGTGGTCCGGCATAGACTGTATAAGGGGGCAGAGACTATCGGAATGTTCATGTTTGAAATAGAAAATCTTGGTACCAAGTGCACATGCATTGTGAGTTGGCATTGTGAGTCGACATTGTTAGTCAGCATATCATTTGACACTCATCTGTGTGATGATTATACTGTGGTATTATTGATGCCATGATTATCCGAGATGTTTTAATTGTTTATTATCTGAGACTCCGTTGATTTCTTAGGATACTATTGATGTTTACCTATTACTGTTGATTCTTACTGCTATGTGTTGTTATCCGCTCTTACTGTTCATTCTATTGTCACTATTGATGAATATATGTGTTGTGATGCTATATGGGCGCTCTACGCCATTCTGTTTCTTTACTGCCATAATTGATAATGTAAGTAGGATGTCTCACCTCTTTCATGTATCCTTGTGTTTCTGTTATAAATATATATATTTGATAAAGATCGTGAGGAAGAAGATGAGGGACCACACCCTTACTGCTTAGATTGGGCTGATTCATTACTCTCGATGCGGCGTCTGGACGAGATCTCTTCGGTCACGCAAGGGTACAATTTCATGGTGGCATTGATGCCAGTCATGTCGACTGGGACACCAAGCGTCACATGCACCTGGGGTTGCGGCTTTGTCCGCTAGTAGTGCCTCTCCTAAGGATTACTACTTTTTCCCTTTTGTGTTTTAATTCCAGCTGTATTTTATTTAACTCTGTAAGTATTATATTTTGTGTTATCAATGATTTGTATTAAGGATGACTAATATACATATATATGGAACATGTTTTTATTTCAATGGTTGCGTATAAAATAATTGGGTATTGATTATATTTCATTTTGAGGCTCCTAATTTCTACTAATGCACAATAGAGATAAATTATTTTTAAATTAGTAAGCTTTGTGACTGTGATACGTCTGAATTTAGTAACTGTGGTGTGATGACGATTGTGCCGCGGTTGTTAGATCTAGGTGCGTTACAATGAAAGCACTCAAGAATAAGTGGGTGTTCAAGCTAAAGACAGAGGAGAAAAACTCATAACCAAGGTAAAGTAAAGTTGGTTATGAAAGAGTTCAGTTAGAAAAAAAAAATTAACTTTGAAGAGATTTTCTCATTAGTAGTCAAAATGTCTTTAGTCTGAGTTGTGCTTAGGCTAATAGCAAGACTTAACCTAGAGGTTGAGCAACTTGATGTGAAGATGGCATTCTTCCATGGTGATTTAGAGGAGGAAATTTATATGGAACAACTAGACGGTTTCGTGGTTAAACATAAAGAAAATCTTATGTGTAGATTGAAGAAAAGCCTATACGAACTCAAACAGGCACCAAGGCAGTGGTATAAAAAGTCTAACTCCTTAATGGTTGATCACGACTATAGTAAGAATACTTCTGATCACTGTGTTTTCTTCAAGAAATTCTCTTATGGTAATTTTATTATCCTCTTGCTATATGTTGATGACATGTTGATTGTTGGTCACAACACTTTGAAAATTTAGAACTTGAAAAAAAAATTGAGCAAGTCCTTTGCCATGAAGGACTTGGGACTCGCAAAGCAAATCCTTGGCATGAGAATTTATTGTGACAAGAAGGATAATAAATTATGGTTATCTCAAGAGAGGTACATTGAGAAGGTATTGGAGAGGTTTAGTATGGGCAATTCCAAACTTGTTAGCACCCTACATGTAAGTCATTTCAAGTTAAGTTCTCAATAATGTCCTACTAGCGAGAAAGACAAAGAAGAGATGAAGAAGTTTCCTTAAACATCCGCGGTTGGTAGCTTGATGGATGCCATGGTATGCACGAGGCTGGATATTGCTTATATAGTTGATATTGTTAGTTGTTTTCTCTCTAATCATGGTAAAGAACATTGGTATGCATTCAAATGGATTCTTAGGTATCTCAGAAGTACTTCTAGAGTTGTTTATATTTTGGAGATGGTGAACTTGTGTTGCATGACTACAAAGATGCAGACATGGTAAGCAATGTTGATTCTAGAAAGTCTACTTTTGTTATATGATGACTTTTTCAGGGGGAACAATTTCATGGTAGTCGAAGTTGCATAAATATGTTGCATTACCTAGTACAGAAGCTGAGTATATTACAATTACAGAAGCCGGTAAAGAACTCTTATGGATGAAAAAGTTCCGACATGAGTTGGGCATTGAGCAAGAGAAGTATGTCCTCTATTTTGATAGCCAGAGTGCTATCCGTCTCGGTAAGAATCCAACTTTTCAGACCAAGTCGAAGCACATTGAAATGCAGTATCATTAGCTTTGAAATGCACTAGAGATGAAGCAATTATCACTTGAGAATATCTATAATGATAAGAATGGGTCCGATATGATGACAAAGACCTTGCCTGTAGAGAAGTTAGCCACTTATAGAAAGAAAGCGGACATGGTTGAGTAGCGCCCCACTTAGTCATGAAAAGGAGATTTATCATGTAGGTCACTCCATAAGTGGGGACCACCTTGACTTTAATATATATATATATATATATATATATATATATATATATATATATATATATATATATATAATATAATATAATATAATATAATATAATATAATGTAATGTTGAAGCTTCACATGAAGTGGTGCTAACAAGCGTAAAATGAGAATATTATTGATAAGTTGAAAATGTAATACAAGACATTAACCTAATGCCCCTATTTATAATAATATTTAGGTCAAGTACTAGTGCTGCTAGTATAAGACAAAGCTTACTAACATTAAGACTAAACCTAATTAAATAAGGAAGTAAATCATGAAAGATATTCTAAGAAAATATAAAGATATTCTAAATATTCTCTAATACTTCTCCCCAAGCTAAAGCTTTTTGTTACAAGTAACAAATCTACAAACATAAAATAAATATCGCAACCTGTCTTTAACTAGAAGTTATCACTAAGAATAGAAGAGAAACTCAGCACAAAAGATGTTGATCCTTCAAGAAGTAATGATAGACCATCTAATGTCCTAGAAGAAGAGAAAAGAAACTAGGAAACACATGCTCTGAAACCTGTTACACCCTTGGCCGCATCTTTTTGGCTAGCCAAAACCACAAGATATTGGAACGACTTGTAAACCCCCTTCATAAATTTTAAACTAATAGCAAAATTTCTCAACTTTTATTAAGCAAATGATTAAAAATTACCAAATTTTTTTATTTTATCAAGAGCTTACATATATATTAGAGTATTATTTAGTCAAGTATATATGTATAATAATAATACTAGCTATAAAGTAGGCATCATTAGATACATATAACTAAAATACAAAAGGAAATAGGCATTGCCACATAGAACAACACAAAGTCGTAATACACACATCTATAATTTTTCATAATAACATCGCACACCAGTTATAGTATTTACTCAAAAGTAAATATACACATATTTCTAATAATATATATATATATATATATATATATATATATATATATATATATATATATATCCTCCTCCTCTAGAACTAGAATCCATGCATAGTCGATCTGAATGATGATAACCATAATGCATCATGTACTACTCTGAAATCATCATGAATAGAATGAGAATTAAAAATTCTCAGTAGATGATGAACTATTATAAAATGTTTGAAAACAAATGATGAGTTTCAGCTGTGTAAAGTACACAGAAAATCACATGACAAACAAAGTATGACAAGAATAAAATGATTTCAGCAACATAACTGAACGAATGCTAAATAAATCATGCAATACAACATTATATACAAACATAATCAAGTTTTCTCATTACAGAGAATCCACCTTTTAAAGTTTTCTTTTATTTCCATGTCTGCTTGTCTCACATCTCATTCGAAAGCGAAGACTTCTATAGGGAATCCATCCTATCTCTAGTGTTATTTTAATATCATGACGACAAAGTCAGATACATCCACACTAACCAAGGCAAGTAATATAAAAGGACATCTATCTCTCTTCCTTCTCAATGGTTAGGTACAAACTTTTCCTTGAATTAGTTTCTTGTCATCACATACAAACATAATAAATACAAATCACAAATATATCACAAATAAATTCATTATATACATGTCTATTTTCAAATAAATTATGACAATTAAATTAAATTCACAAAACTTAGAGTCATTAAATTTAAATATCAATTCCTCAAGGAACCAACTTTGATTTAAAATTAATTTAATAATTCTTTTAAAAGTCCATATCACTGTTCATTCATAGTCCATAATTTGTTAGATCCTCATCATAGTCCATATTTTATCTTAATCTTGATAGTGCATTCATTGCACAAAAGTCATTTCATTGCAAAGGTTAATATAAAGGTCATAAAATTACTCTAAATCAAGGTAAATGTGAGAAAATTCATGTAAATTAAGCACATATATTCATTGCATAGTAATATTTTCCATGCAAAGGTCATAAAACATCCTAAGCGAAGGTAACAATATCTCAATATAATTAAAAATATTTATTTAACTTAAGTTTTGAGTAATATTTTAATTTTTTTATAATTTATTATATTGATCTCATGAAAGCGTCAATACTCAAATTATAATAACTCTAAATTTTGTCAGATATCATAAACATTTCAAAGTCAAACATAAAAGCAAATATCAAGTTTCATAATCTAACAACATTACATGTATGCAATTAATTTAACAAGAATAGAAAATTATAATAATATGCTCAAAACACTAAAGTAAGAAATTAAACATTATAAAATTACTAGTATAGCATATAACCATACCCAATTATCAACTAAATTTAAACATACTTGATGCCATGATTTTATTTTTTTAAAAAAAGTTCAATTCATACCTGGTAAAGACTTTCTTCTTTTTCTTCTCTTTTCTTTCCCTTTTCTTCTTCTTTTCTTCTCTTTCTCTCTCTCTTTTTTCTTTTTTTTCTCTCTCTCCTACGGTTTCTCACCACCTCACCCTTTCTTTCTCTCGCTACGTTTGATAGCTCCACTATTCTTCCATCTCCTATGTTTTAAGAATAATGATGGCCCTATACCTCTAAACTGTACACATCCTTTTTAAGGGTGTGTGATTAAGAGAAAAAAAATGATAGAAAAAAGTAAGTATGATAAATGATATTAAATTAGGTATAAAAAGAGGTGTATGTACTATTTATGATAAGAATATCGAGATTGATGTTTTAATTCACTATATTCACCTCCCTATATATTTGGTGAATTTTTTATTATTTTTTCTACAAGTGGTAGAATTTTGTGTTACGTTGCACCACTTTCATGTGGTGCACGTAGCCTTCTAAATCTTTTGTTTTTAAGATAAAGTAATAATTACATTTTAAATTTTTATCTCTTTATATATTGTTAATATTTTTTAAAATTAAAGTAATTATTACTTTCAATAAATAATAATAATAATAATAGCAACAATTTCTTAATTGTATCTACCCTATTACTAAATGTTAGATCTTATTTCAATTAATTCTTATTTTTAATTTCATAATTTTTTATTCTATTATTTACTATTAACAATTTATCTAGAAAGTTAATTTCTATAATTTTAATTAAATTCTTACAAACTTTATCTAATATCCTTTTATTAGTAACAACTATTGTAAAATAAAATCAAATAAAATCTTCGAATTAAATAAATTAAAATTTTATTCTTCACAAATATATTTTATGAAAAATAGGATGTTACACGACTCCTACTCCTAGGCCTATGACACCTATAGTCGCACCTTGCTAGCCAATTGTGACACACTCGGTCACCAAAAACATTGCCCATGACACCCTTAGCCATAGAAAGGAGAAAAGAGAGAAATAACTCACAATACACTTGGTCGTGCATTGGAGAAGAACGAAGGAAAGAATAGCTTGAACACCTGGTCTAATAGTCACAACTTGTGTCATAACTTGTCAATGGTCACAACACAGAACACACCAAAGCACCAACCATCTCGCCAGAATCTTACAAAAGCCTTTGAACATCCTCAAGTGAACTTTCAGCCTTTATACTTGCAAACCACAAGATAAACTAACAAAATCATAAATCAAATCCCCCTAGCTAAAAGGGCCATCAAACTAGAAGCAAAAGAATAACATATAGAATTTGAATTTCCCTCTGAACTAAAACAGCTTGCGGGTCAAAAATTAGAATTGTCATCACCTATATTCACAAATCCAAAGCAAAAAATAGCGAAATTAGAACCAAAACCCACCAAAAATAGAACCAACTAGAAGGAGATGTCAGAATGTCCAAAGGGGAAGGTGAACTCACAACCATGACCCTAAATTCCATCAAACAACCTCTATGAATCCTCATTGAACCCATTGCTAAAAAAATCCATATCAATATCTCCATCATCCTCTACTTATCAAATAAAATACCTAGAAGATCCATCCGAACCCAAATGGTTCCTCTACCTCTGTACATAGCTGCAAATTGCATTAGACCTCAATCAACATCTAAAACACTATCACAAAGACACAAGTCACTTCACATCATTGCATATCATATGAGCCACGAACCTGCACACACAACCTTACCCTATAGCATGTGATCTCAGTCTAGTAACCCTTGTAACATCCCGAAAAATATCTGTTTGATTATAAATTATCATTTTATAATATTCTTGATTTTTAGAAATTTTTTTGGAATTTTTCAGAAAACGACGAATATTTTAATATATTTCTCGTTTTGCGTGCACACTGAGCTGAGAATTGCTGAGGTCGATGTAACGCTCCGGAAATCATTTGTTTTACCACAAATAGTCATTTTCTAATATTTGTGATTTATAAGAATTTTTCTGAAATTTTTCGGAAATGATGAATATTTTAATATATTTTTCGTTTTACGTGAATATTGAGCAGAGTCGGGAAAATGACTGTAATGCTTCAAAATTTGAAAAATTATATGACGAATAGTCATTTTATAATATTTGCAATTTTTGAGAATTTTCTGGAAATTTTTCGGAAACGTCGAATATTTTAGTGTATTCCTCGTTTTACGTGCACACTGAGCAGAACCGGAGAAACGCGATGTTTCCTCCGAGAACCTTTGACTATGGACATGTCAACGGGGGATCTTACTAAACCCGAGATTGGACACAATTTACGAGATTTCACGTTTTTCGAAAAATTCAAACAGATAAAATAAAATAATATTGTGAAAAATTTATCTGTCAGATTAATTAAATACTGACTTCTGTCAACTGTAGCTATTATCCATTGAATAATAGCATGTAATAAAAATCCTATCATATTATCTAAATGAAATTCACTTTATGTCTAATCAATTCACTTTAATTCAAATTTAATGTAAAATAATCAAAGCTTCTTTGAGAAGCTTTGACTAAATAATGACCCAAATGCCCTTAGCTTCCATGAGAAGCCAACTCTCTCTCTCTCTCTCTCTCTCTCTCTCTCTCTCTCTTTCTCTCTCTCTCTCTATATATATATGCACGGCTGAATGCAGCCCAAAACAAGGGAAATTAGTTTGTTTCATTTATTCTTTTATCACATAATTTCCATAATTAACCAAAACATTTTCGCTCTCTACCCTTTCTTCCTTCTTCTTCATTTTGATTTTCTCTTCCTTTTCTCTACCCTAAGCTACGGCCAGCAGCCCCTTCCCCCACTCAATCTTCACAAAAATTTTAACCAAGCACATTTTCTTAATTCTCTCATCATTCTAAACATCTTTCCTTCTTGGAGTTTCTTGAAAATCCACCATCTTCATCACTTTGAGCTTTTTGGGTAAGTTTCAAAACTTTTCTTCTCTTCTCTTCATTTTCGTGGTCATGATCTCCTTGGTGGCCATCCATGCTTTTTTTTTTCAAGCATTGGTGTTAATTTAACAAAGTTGAAATTTCTAGGGTTTCTTGGAGGAGCAATCCGAAATTTCAAGGTGCTTTCTTGGGATTTCTCTTGATTTCTTCATTTGGGTAAGAGGAAGACATTCCTCCTCAACCTCTCTTAGCATCTAGGAACCTTGATTGTGTTGGTTGTAGAAAAATCCTAAAGAGGGTTATTCTTTGATTTTGTAATTAGAATGTTTGTGTATTGATTTTATGTTGTTTATGCTATTAGATTGATTTGTTGTATATAATGGTATATTGGATGGGATTGGATGATTGAAAATGGAAGAAAAATATTTGAGAATCCCTCATGAAGGACTACGGTTTTGAGCTTGAAGAAGGGGTAATTTGTGAACAAATTTCGATGAGCATAAGACTTAAATTAATTGAGTGACAAAATGAAATCAATGGAAGAAAAACTTGAAATGGGAATTCCTAGGGAGGCTACAGTTTTGAGTCAAGGAAATTAGGGTTCTTGGTGAACTAATTTAATAAGTGGACAATTAAGTGAATAAAGAGAATGGTATGTAATGTGATGACTTAAATGAATTTGGAATAGAAACACTTGTGAGGCCACGACCTCTATGGCCTTTTAGATGTAAATATGTAACCTTGGTAACTTGGAAGCATAAGTAATTATGCAATTAAAAGCCTATGTAATGAGATAGGGAATTAATAAATTAGAAGAATTTAATATAATCAAGGGTTTCAAAAATCTTAAAAGACTAAGAGTGAGATAGTCATAAGACTTGAGGTAATGGCAGGTGAGTAAAGAACAAGAGAGTGTGAGGTCTAAGAACTTAAATAATTTACAAGTTGTAAGAAATTAAATTGTCTTGGGAGATTTAGTTAATTGTACAAATTGGATTGGACATGAACCTTGAAAAGGGAAACAAATTCTAAGTTAGGATTCATAATGGACCTAAGAATGTATCAAATGATTTGATTTTTATATTATAATGTTATGGGTCCATGTGAGTGACCATTTGTATATTGATGCTTATTTTGGCCTATTGTGACATATTATGGAATTGTATGAAATTGTGAATCAAACATGTTCATGCATAGAGTCTTATGCATTGTGAATGTCCTGTGAACTGTTGTAAGGCTAAGTTGCCTAGGAGATTGAACACACCTTTGTGCGGGTGCGAGTAGACTAGTGTGGGTCTTGTTATGACCTTGGGGGTGTCGGGGTGCGGGTCCTTCACAATGGGCAGTTGGTAGCTCCTCTGCCCGTGAGGCAAACCGATGCAAACGCACCGACGATTCGGACTTGACACTGTCCTATATCGTGATCGAGCGTGGACTGTCCGTACAATGCCTGATGTGCACGTGGAAAACAATTGATGTATAGCACTTTGGCCGCGGCAGCCGAGTTGCGGACACGTCTCCTGATCTTTCTCTCCGACTGTTTGAGTCTAGCTCCATGGAGTAGGAATTGGGAAAGCATGCATGTGCATCATGATATACTTTACTATTAATAATTACTGCCTTATGTGAACTTGAGCTATTGGTATCATTATAGTAATGAATATCTGCCTAGAATTATTTATCTGTTTGCTGTCGGATTTACCGTTTAATATTTGGATATGCTGTTTGGAATTGCCATTGGGCGCGTTGTGCCGTTTTGTTTCTAGCTGCTATAATTGGTAATGATGATAGGATGTCTTACCTCTTTCTTGTATCTCTATTACTTGTTGTATGTGCGTATACTGTATTGATCGAAGACGACAGCCAGGAGGAGGAAGATCCCGAGTTTCCCAGCTTCTGGCCTGACCAAGATTAACTTCTACTGAGACGATGGAGGCACGCATGCGCGGATTTCTGGGCGACGTGCGTCTGACCTTCCTCGGAGGGCCAGAGTGCTAGCACATCAACCTGAGTTCAGATCGTTGCGTCTACATGGGTGACGTGTCGATTGCTTTGGCCTGGAGACGTCACGAGGCGCCGATTCTTACCTGCCACCTCAGCCTACGTCTGGAGTTCTATCTGCCCATTAGGGAGATGTGAGGTGATCGTTATTATACCCCACAGGAGGATTCTTTTGACTCTACTGCTCGAGCTCCCGCCCGTGGTTCCGTGGTTCCCATGGAGGTTTCCTCTGAAGAGGAGGATCCTGTTGAGGACCCGGAAACGGTTCCTCCTCCTCTGAGGGACTGACTTTCCTGGTAGCTACTGATGGCTACCAGTGTTTTATTTTGGGGGCCTGATGTATTATTTTGATGGGCTATATATTTTGATATCTCTGGGGTATATTTGTATAATCCTTTGGGGCAGGTATAGTTTTGCTTTTTGGATATTTCCAGGCTTGTATTTAAAGTACAGTAAGGTTTGAAATATATATATATATATATTGTACATGTTATTCAAATGTGGAATTTATTTTCTGTCTTATTTTTACTGTTGTTCAAGCTTCATCACATAGCTGTATTTATTAATTAACAATATATATATATATATATACATATATATATATACTGCCAGTTTCACTCATGTATAACAGCAATCGAGCAAGTTAACTTTGAATTAAATAAACCGGGTCTTAATTGTTTAAAAATTTTATTTTCCGCATTTTCTTCTATTTAACAATGTGACGTTCCCTCCCAAAAACGGGCGTTACAACCCTTGCAACCCATTCTGCCATTTGAGCTAGCACTCACAAGCCACTGAAAAATCGGCCAAATCGATGAAATCATACCGAAAATCACCAGCATCAACCAACAAGAAGCCAACCTAGAAGAAAACACCATAACCTAAGCAAAACTTGAAGAACTCGATCTGAAAACACCATAAAAAATAAAGAAAACCAGCAACCTCGCCTAAAAATTGCACCAAACAAACTTGTGCTTCAAAGAAGTATCTAAAATTGCATCAAAAGCACACCAAACAACATTGAAATCTGCTCGATGGAGCCTTCATCATAGCTTTGGTCACCGGTGACCCCTTCTGGTTGTCGATCAGAGCTATCTCAGCCGAAAAATCAAACACATGTTACTGTTAAGAGTGTGCGCAACTTCAAAACACCACGAGTAGTGATAAACATGAACAACCAAGCGTTGTCGCTGCTTACCCAACCACCACAGGTGGCTCTCTACCACTAGCCAACCATTGTATATTTCTATTTGCATTGGAATCGTGAATCACCAGTCACCCACAATAGTAGAAATCATGCACCCTTGCTCAACCACTCGAAACTCCACGATCTCCCCCTCACAACTAATCGCTGGAAATAACCCACCGACCCTTCGTCTGGTAGTGGTAAGCTATTGCTAGCCGAATGCCATTGGCAACCACCGCCAGCCCCAAAAGATCAAACAACAACCATAAGGATGGCTTTGCCCTAACCTGTTAATAATGTTGTTGTCTTTCATTTTTTTGTTCAAAGCAATGTTTTGCTTCTTCTTTTTTCCCCTAAACTAAGTTAACAATAGAGGAATAATAAGACAAAAACTAGGGGCAAAATATACAACCAAGTTCCATGAACTCGGAATAAAGGAAATGAGAAACTCTCCTCAAGGTGGATGGTACCGCTTTGATACCATGATAAATAATTATGGATTTAAGGTTAGGGAAGAACAAAAAGAGGGAAAGATGGCTAATTAGGGGTATTCGTGGTTTGGTTTAGATCGATTTTGAGTCAAAAAGTTGACTGATCCAAATAATGCAATTTACATCAATTAATTAGTTTTTAGCCTAAAAATATTTTAAGTCTGGAATTTTGTAAGCTAAAAACAACTCAAGCCATCTAAAAGAGAAAAAAAGAAAAAAGAAATAGAAAATAGAAATAGCCTATTTAACATGCATAAAACAATATGTTTATTGGGAACGACACATACTAAGAGAAGTATGTGAAAAATTACAATTACTATAGGTAAATGTATAAATTCAATAATAAAAAATATATTAATATTATTTGGTTTGAATTGAATTAGATCGATTTTGAAAATTAAAGTGAAAATCAATCCAATTCAATCAATTTTAAAAAACTTAAACCGAAAAGAATCAAATATATTTGATTTTAATTGGATTTCAGTTTTTCGCTTCGATTTTAGGATTGAATTTGAATATCCCTATAGCTAACAAGCATAAATTGAGAATATTATTGATAAATTGAAAATGTGATACAAAACACCAATCTAACACCTCTATTTATATTAATATTTTGGACAAGTACCAATATTGCTAGTACAAGCCCAAACCTATTAATAATAAGACTAAACATAATTAAATAAAAAAATAAATCATAAAAGATATTTTAAATATTTTTTAACAAGTAATATCATTCTAATATCTTCACATAATGTCTAATTCCTAATATTGTAGCATTGAGGTACTTGGACTTTTTGCATTCTCCAAACAGTATTTGTTGTGATCAAAACTTTGTGCAATGTTTGTTGCCATCAAAACTTTGTTGTGTCATGTTAATATTCACTACCATTTATATTCTCATCTTTTAATCATGACAAATAATCATAAAAAAAAATTTAATTCATAAGTGAAATTCATAAAGATGATAGAATCTTTACTTCTCTGTGAGAAGAGGTGTTTGACAATATTGAATTAGGGTTACAGAGCTCCACCTTAATTTGGGAGTAGGATTACCTCATTTTTGTCCCGACTCACGCTTGGTTGCTTATTCCCTTTTCTCAATTTAATGCTCATATCTTCTCCCCCTTTTTTAATTATAAAAAAGAATACTAAGACGATTGCATAATAGAACCATAATAGACACATTATGATTAAAAGCACTCTATATACGAGTAACAAAAACCATACGTATAATAGAAATAAGATCCATAATAGAAATACCAAGCTCAATAGAAACAAGGTCCGTAACATAATATAACTACGAAGCATAACATAATACTAAGTATAACACCAAGCACAAAATAATGGAACTAAAAGTGATCATCATAACTAAGCGCCAAATCCAAGAGGACCTTGAGCCTTGCTTTCATCTCAGTCATGTTGATGTCAATTTGATCAAAACGCTGCTCAGTATAAGTGCGTAACTCGTCAAAAGCAGCAAGGATCCTAGCCCAAGTCTCAGACGGTTTCAGCAATTCTAGCCCATCTTTGTAATTTCCCTGTCTAATAAGATGCTTCTCCTTTGCCTGAAGCATCAGTCCCATAATTACAGCCCCGCCATTTTCAGCAGCAAGGCGGTCCTCGAGGGCCTTGATCCTTGCGTTCATCTCAGCCAAGTTGATATCAACCTGATCAAAACGCTTCTCAATATAAATACGTAGCTCCTCAAGAGCAGTAAGGATCCTAGCCAAAGTCTCGGACGGTTTAAGCAATTCTAGCCCATCTTTGTAATTTCCCTGTCTAACTACTCTGCCACCATCAGCTGGATGGCAGTCCTCGAGGGCCTCGAGCCTTGTGTTAATGTCAATCTGATCAAAACGCTGCTCAATATAAGTGTGTATACCCTCAAGAACATCAAGGATCCAAGCCAATGTCTCGGACTGTTTGAGCGATTCTAACCCATCTTTGTAATTTCCCTGTCTAATAAGTCGCTTCCCCTTTGCATGACACATCAGTCCCATCATTACTGCCCTGCCAAATGACAGCTTGAGCCTCACTTCAACAGTAAAAACAGAATCTCCACCCTAAAAAACCCCGGGAATATGCACTCTCATGTTTTGAGATTATTTTCTAACTAAAAAATTTTTGTTAAAGAAAAAATTATTCTGTCAATATTTTTTAATGACGAAATTATCTTCAATTTTTACACACAAAATTTAATATATTATATTTTTTTTCATAATATTAAAATTTTAATTTTTAGATTATAAATTATTTTTTATAATTTGAAATATAAATATTATTTTATTTTTAATCAAATAATATTTTTAATTATTTTATATTTATTTTAATAATTTAATATATAAAAATAATTTTTTTATACTATTTTAATAAAATAAATTAATTTAAAATTAATTTTTAACTAATATATTTAAATATAAAATTAATTATATTATAATCGATTATGAAAAAAAAATTATATAATAATTAATTATTCACAACTATTTTAAACACGTATTTGTTGTATTAAAATAGACCATTATTTTTTATATTTATCTTTTTTTTATAATAAAATCAAGTAAAAATTTTACGCAAAAAAGTTCATTCCAAAAAAACCCTCACATTCAAACAAAATGCTCCCACCTAGACGCATGATAATGTCACAAGGGTAAATACCTCTGATCAGTCTCAGAACCTAAATGTACTTTCTGTTCACTTTGATCTTCAATTTCTATGTTGAATTCTTCAGTTGGTAATGAACCATCTACATGCCTTTCGGCCAGTGCATTTGCAACTGTCCTGTTTGCATCAAATGCAATCAGATAAAATAAAGATACAGATAAAGCATCAAAATGATGGACAGAATAAAATATTTGTTTTGCTCAACAGAACAATTACGGTAGGAAAAAGGTGTAGAGAGGAAAAGATTGATCATTGCGATAGTTGGAGCACAGATAAAACTTTGATTAAGATGAAATACGCAGAAATGTTTGAGAACATTAGCTCCCCATTGTTCATGAATCATTGGATATAATAGATTAGCCTGAAAAAATCTCGTGGTAAATAATGATTAGGCGAAAATTATATAACTTCTGAAATTAAAATGAAATTGTATATGATAAAAATTACATTAAAAGAAATTAGCAATGCTTTATCACTTATCAGTCATGTATTTCCTAATTAATGAACAAGGAAATGTTTTTCCCACTTTTCTTTGAACTCTACACAGACTTCATGTTAAAGTTCCACCTGAGAACACACATGCAGCAATTGAAGGAAAATGACTCTCTTATACTTTTTTTAGCTGTGTATCACAATTTACATTTTTTTTAGTAAATGTGATTAAATGAAAAAAATAATAAAAAAAAATATATGTAATAAATGGTATTAAATAAAGTGTAAAAATATATATATATATATATATAAATAAATGGTAAGAATACAAGAGTTTACAATCGAAAGATTATCCTTACTATGCACTTAAAGCAATTGGATTGACCCAAAAGCATATTTCACACAAATGTAAATAAATTTTCTGCTAATAATTGTATAGAAATTTTCACAAAACCCAAGCATCATGAAACGGTTGCCCAATGCCTATCTAACATATAAGCAACACTAGACAATCACATCACACCATGTATCTAACGTTTTGAAGACACGAGAACAATCAAATAGACATAATATTAAACAACAAAATAAAACTAAACAAATCAGAAAGAACTACTCAGACAACAGAATCCTAAGTGCACATTGGTTGTTCATAAGCCAGAAATCAGGAGGGCACACAGCAACTATCAAAGATTCTCTCAAAGCACACATACTCAAGTGACAAAAAGTTTAAAATTTTATCAAAGCAGATAGCACAAAAAGAACTTAATTGTTTAGAAAAAAAAGTCAAAAAACAACACACATTGGTTGTTCATAAGCCAGAAATTAGGTGGGTACACAGCAACTATCAAAGATTCTAAGCGTACACAAACTCAAGTAACAAAAGTTTAAATTTTTATCAAAACAGATAGAACAAAAAAAGAAGAACATAATTGTTTAAAAATGATTTTTTTTTTAAAGAAAAAAACACAACTTTTCACACGTACCTGACCCGGGCAAGCCTGCGAGAGCATCCCTCCTCGGCTTGTTTGAGGGAGTTCCTTTCTTGAGGAGAGACACGAATGGCGAGAATCTTGGAGTTGTTTTTGATGCCCAATTGGGTCAACTTGTGAGTTCCATCGCCATCCTTCAAAACCCTTCCCGTGCATATGAGATTGATGGAGTCTGGGGCGCAGTTGGTTCGGTTGGCCACCTTTTCCCGCAACATGGGTATGGTCCAAGTGTCCAGCTTGACCTCTTCCAGCACCCCTGCCCATGTCCCTGCTATCTTCAGTTTCTCCATCATAATACACAAACTACCCTCCCACACACAACACACACACACTCTGAAGAAATTTGGAGTTGGGAGATTTTGAGGGACACGAAAGATTCCGATTTCCAAATATGCTGCATAGAGAGAGAAATTAATGTTGCGCTTGGAATCGATTAAATTGGAAAGCAAAAGTGATCATTGCACAAAAAAAGTCACACTTTTTATACACACATACTTCATTAAAAAAATAAGTGAGAGAATGTGTTATAAAAATATATTTGTTTTGTTTTATTATTTAAAAATTAGTAATATAAGAATAATATGCAAAAAAAAAAAAATTGTGTACAAATAATATCATTGGAATTAGAAATTGTTCCGTTACCTATTTGAGTGGATGGTTGTCACAGAGCTATGTGTTTGGTTGGCAATGCCAATCCACCAGTTAGAGGCACAGTGGGTGTGTCCAAAATACTAAAGTTAGTCTAAGTTAAAAAATAAAAAAAAGGTAGAGATTGGGGAAAATAATCATCTTTAGTGCATTAAGTGTGTGTTTAAGTAAAAGTAACCCTTAAAAAGATTTAAGATAATGAGTTAGGTCGATCAAGGAGACGAGTGATTCGATTTTAATGTAAAAGATTTAATATGATCTAATATGATTTGATTTAACTTAAAAATTATATTTTGTATTTGAAATTTATTATAAAAATAAGATTCAAATTGATTTATAAATCTTTTATACTTGGAACTTATTAAAATAAATTTTGATTTTATTGTTTTATATTTTTATCTTGTAAGAAATAGTGAGATATAGTTAGTAAGAATAAAACAATCTATTTAATTTGATGTAAAATCAAATTAAATTATATTAAATTTGAAAAAATATTTCAAAGAAATAAAATTTATAAAATTTTAAAAATCAAATAATTTTTTAATTTTTTAACATTTTAAACATAAGATTTAATTTACAAATCATATTAATTCTCATTTTTTAACATTACAAACACACTCTAAAACAAAGTATCTACAAAAAAGAAAAAGAAAAAAAATTATACAAAATAAAAAAAATAAAATAAAGGAAGCGTTTAGAAAGATACTATATATAATTTATAGAGAATTTTTAAAAAATGACTTAAGACATTAGTTAAGAAAATCAAAATAAAAAAAATTTAATATTTTTTACGTAATTAAAATAATTTTATGGGTATGTTTCTTAATTAGCGCCTTTAACACACATGTTAACAAAACCTATTTAATTAAGTTTCTTGCTAACAAAAAGGTTGCCCTTTTGCTTTTATTTATCCCTTTTCTTGATGATAACATTTAATTTATCTTATTCTTTCCTAGCTAAATAAAACTTAAATAAATGTGTCAATTAGTTCAACTTGTAAAGTTTTTTTTTTTATAGTTGATTATAAGGACTTAGAATTAAATCTCGTCTTCACTTTTGGTGTCATTCGAGCAAAGCTCAAAATGACCCGTCTCCCCCTCCCCAGGTGTAGTTTGTGTATTCTTGAGTGAAGATAACGTGTCGACTTGCAAGAATCATGTATTAGTTGAAATTGTGAGTATCCCTGATCCATTATATTTAGCAAAAAAAATTGCTTAAATTAAAGTATTATTTCAAATATCTGTAAAAAAAAAAAAGAATTATTGAAATATTTAATTAGATAATAATTATTTATTCCTAAGAGTATAATATATAAAAGAAATTTAAAGTATAACATAAAATATATAATAAATATATCGATTAATAAGACAATAGACGAGCAAAGATTAATCTCACATTTAAAGAATGTAAAAATACTTAATGATTTTGCCTAAAGATTTCAAATATATATATATATATATATATATGGAGTGTATCAGGTGAGAGGAGTGTTTATTGTGAGAGAATGAGAAGAGTGAATCTTGACCATTAAATTTTACATAAATGGTTAATATTAGAATATAAATACATGTGACTTTTTTAAGTGGTAACATGACCTTTAAATAACTTTTAATCTTGACCATCCATGTATGGTTATATGATTAAGATTCACTCTTCTCACCCTCTTACAATAATCACTCCTCTCATTAAATATGTTCCATATATATATACATTTTTTTGTCTTTGACTAAGATATTCCAATAGGCATTATAATGAGACTAATCTCTCGGGCACTATCACGACTAGCAAACCCTTCCTTGAACACTACAAAGTATCTCAGAATGTTGCTTTTAATGAACTTGTGTTTCCTTATCATGATGCATCTAATTCCAAGCATATCTTTGAAAGTTCTCTAGGTGCCAATGCATCTACACCCTCACCTTTAGATGATCATACATTTATCAAGAATTCACTACAGCCTCCACATGATTATTCTATTATTCCTAGTATACCTTTGTGTTGAAGTGATTTTGTGGGGTTACAATAGAGAAAAAGGTTCTAGGAACAAAAGCACCAAGAGGTAGGATAGAGAATCGAAGAAGCACACACGATAAGACCTTAGAGGGGAGCGATTATAAGGTTCTCTAAAAAGTGCATAACCTCGAGCAAAAGGGGATATTGTTTTCTTGTTCTATAGGTTTTCTAAGTTTTTGGGTTGGGTGTGTTTTCAGAGAGACAAATGTTTGACTATAGTTTCTTGAGGGTCATTACTTGTTTATGGGGTTAGATATGATCTTTATATAATGGTATTTTGGAAGTTGAAGACAAACGGAGGAGGTTGACTCTATTAGTACGAGGTTTATAGTGATTTGACAGGTAATGATGCTTGTTAGCTTTGTTGGGTACGAGGTTTCACAGGTGGTCAGTGTGTAGGCTTGGAAAGGTGAGAGAAGTAGGGTCAACATCATAGCCCCCTAGGCTCTACTACGCAACCTCGAGACTCACCTTGTTCTTATCATGTAGGCTCCTTTTCCAAATTGTGACACCTTGGAGCTATTTTCTCTTGAAGCCTTCCATGCCACAACAATAGCTTAGTTCTCAAATACAACTTTGTTGACCCTTGTGTGTCGCCCTATGCCTGGGTACTTGCATGTGCATTAAATGCTGTTAAATGATCTTGTCTCATTTTGATTCTGTTGGATTATGACGAGATTCTGAAGATCCTATTTTCAATAAAATTCCCTCAGTTACAACCTTACACTCAATCTAGCCTTATTCCTCCTGGCTGCGCCTCGAGCCTTTCCTTTAATTTATTTAACGCTTTGGACCCTCGTCATGAACCCACATATATGGCTTCACCTCCAATTGGGGGCTCCACCAATATTCTGCTCTGAGTGTCTTACTAGACCTAAGTGATGACCCACTTACTTGGCAGATTACCATTACAATGCGTCCCCTTGCTTCCCCAAGCAATCCTCCTTAGGCAAACCATGTCCTCTTTTATCTTATCTTAGTTACATCCAGTTGTCACTTTCTCATCACCATTTTATTGTCTTTTTCCACTGTCAACGAATCTTAGAAATATTTAGAAGCTAACAAATTTGAGTGTTAGCGTCAAACTATGTAAACGAAGGTTGCTGCCCTAGAGTTGAACAACACTTGGGTCCTAGTAGACATTCCTCTAAGCGCAATTCTCATTGATAACAAATGGGTGTATAAAATTTTTGAGAGACTAGAACTTGAAAGTATTATATTTACAAGGACTAAAAGTATATTTAAACATTTTAAATAATATATTTTATGCATTTATATATAATTATTATAACCTTTCATATATTTATGCATAAATATTTCATATATATATATATATATATTAGTAATTATTATTATAACCTTTTATCCATGACTTGAATTCAAATATTAGGATCTCACATTAGTAGGCAATATATAATCTCATTATAAATTTTTATTAAAGTTGATGGTTTGTCCCAACTTTTAAATGAAGAGAATCTTTCTTCATCTTAAACTTTTATATATATATTTTTTGTTTTCAATAATTATTACTATAACTTGCGTGATAAAAGGCACTCAAACAAATTATGTCTAATATCTCATATTTTTTTAATTATATATTACATATCCTTATACCGGTTTAGTACGGAGGGATTTCGTTTTTGTGAAATTTATAATGGATCATTAGTAAGTCTTATATATAAAACATAAAAAACTGTGCAAGAGAATTACTGGATTTCACGAAAGCAAGTGGACATGAAGCGAGTAGAACAAACTTGAATAGAGATTACATACGTTGATACTAGCAGAATTACAATAGTAACGCTGATATGAACAAGTTGTGGAGGAAAACAAAAACCAAGATTTAAGTAGGTTAAATTTAATCAGGGGTAATAATTGTTATTTTATAAAATAAATAAAATTAAATTAGAAAAACAAATTTGAATATGATTCATGAAGTTTGAGATCACTAATTTCACCTCTTTGGGAGATGATAATGACTCTTAGCTCTATGAAATATGACATGGAATAATTTTTTTATATAAACATAGGAATATTTATTCTATGGAATATAACTCGAAATGAAATAACCATTCCACGTAGCAAAGGTCATCTACGATTTGGTAATTTTTTTTTCTCTCATTCATTCTCTTTTAAAATAAAAACTTTAAAAGGTAAAATTTATAATTTACTCAATTTCATTAATTATCATTGTAGCTTTCAACCAATTAAGAGAAGTTCACTTCCAATATTGCTAAACAATATGCTAGTTTTTTTTTTTTTCTATACCCGTTTCAAAGTTCAAACTAAGGAGAAGGAGAAGGAGAAAGAGAAAGAGAATAAAAAGAAATGAAATAATCTCTTTTATTTAAGAATTTAATAATAAATAAAAAACTTAAAGAAAATTATTTTTTTTTTTTCTCAAATATCAAATTTTTATTCTCTCAAAATTATAATGAAATAAAAAAATAAATTTATAAACTTAAAAATAAATATTTTTCATTTCGTTTTATTTTTTATAATTTAATCTTAAATAAAATAATAAAATTTCATTTTATTTTTTTATTAATATTTAAAAAAATTTATTTATTTTTTTTTTCTCTTTTTAATCATTCCTAATCGTTTCATTTCGTTTTAAAAGAAAATTCAAACACATTGTAAGGTGGTGTAGCGTAATTTATTAAAATAAATAAATCAACACAAAAGTGTACGTTTTGGTAAAATCAAATATGTTGGAGATTCTCTCCGTTTGTTACTAACAAATTTGAATTCATTAATAAATTATTATTTTTTAATTTGACAATATTTATATATAAATTTAAATATATAAATAAATTATCAATTAAAATTTATAAATTATTTATATATAATTATTTATAAAAAAATTAATATAACTAAATTTTTTATAAATTTAAATATTATTAATTAAAATTTATTTTTTAATTTAAATCATTAATTAATTTTAATAATAAATCAATAACTCAAAAATCATAACTATCTATAAATCACTTTGCGAATGGTCACGTTAGAATTCTCCCGCTCCGTTTCTAATTCTCCTCCATCTCTCCTCTTCACCCAAAGACAAAGCAAACCATCTCTATGACGCCATGACCAACAAGCAATTTGACTGTTTTTCTTCCCAACCGCCACTCGCCACCGTCGCAAGTGTCGACCAACAGGTTCTTGCTTTTCCTCTCTGATCCTGCTTTTCCTTTCTTGCTTGTCAGACCTAGATTCTGGGTTATGGCTATTGGACTTGCTTGTGTAGGTTCATATGCTAATACGTGGTGGCTACTTGATTTGCTTGATTGTTGATTCCGGTTAATGGCTATTTGGCTGGATCGAATCTTCGTTTCTTGATTACAAAATATAAAAAAATGTAAGCTAAATTGTAGGTTCAGATCTGTAGCACATTACACACAAAAGAAAAAAGAAAAAAAAAATAATTCAAGCAAAGTATAACTTAAGGGTAGTAAGTAACACAGACAGCTATTTCAACACGTAGTGAAGCACCAATTTGATAGAAGCTTCAGCAAACATACATTTAACAAGCAGACTGGCAGGTACATTGTCAATACAATTTTGGAAAATGGTCGATAAAAAAGTTGTAGCAAGTGGTAATGACAAATTCAATGAAGTAAAACCAAGCCCTTCTCCAGTAAGGATTTATGTATAGAACTGCTACCATTACCAACAATACCATTGTGTAAGACACTGCCATGCTAATATAGAAAACATCCATATCCACCAAACCGCCGTCTGTGTCTCCGTCCGCATTTGGTGAAAGCGTAGATGTTTGTCCACTATAATCCACACAGCTCTGCAATGGAGGTCCACAAAGAAAAGGGTTGCCCTCATAGCTGCTCTCATCAAAGGTTATGAATTGGCCTTTCCTGTCTGGGGTTGTACCTGATAAGTTGTTGTGTGCCACACTCAAAACTTCTAGGGAGGTTAGCTGTGTGAGTTGAGGGGGAATTCTGCTGCTCAACTTGTTGAAAGAAAGGTCCAAACTCTCTATCTGTTTTAAATTGGAGAATGTAGATGGGATTGGTCCTGTTAAGTAGTTGTGAGATAGGTTTATTGCCCTGATCCCTGTCATGTTTCCAAGTTCAGGTGGAATGTCCCCATGCAATTTGTTGTGTGACAGGTCCATTCCAGTCATATAGTTGATGATGTTCCCCTCATATCTGTAGGTGCTACTCTTTGTAGTGAAGTTTACTTGATGCTGCACAATAGGTGGTGGATAAACGCCAATAGATTGGGAAATAGTAAATCCTATCAGGTTACCAGGGCCAGGACTAAAAGGTATTTCTCCCAAGCACTTGGGGATTGGACCAGAAAGACTATTATGAGAAAAATCGAGGATTGTTACCAACGTCAGGTTGCACAACTTGTTTGGTATTTGACCTCTAATTCGATTACCTTTCAAGAGAAGAATATTCATGTCATCAATGTTGCCTATAATATCCTGAATGGTGCCGCTGATGTCATTATTGCTAAGATCTAGTATTGAAACAAAAGAGGGTTGACTGCTAAACATTACTGTTGTCAAGCCACTTAACATGTTGTCGCTCAGAAGGATGGTTGACAAGGAAGAATTATTGAAAGATGGAACAGACCCCGACAAATTGTTTCCGGAGAGGTCTAACGAAAACAGGCTTCCAAGTTCTTCAGGAATGGATCCTTCAAGATCATTATTGGACATAGAAAGTTCCCTCAAATTTGTGGAGTTTCCTAGTAACCTTGGAAGTTTTCCCACAAAGTGATTGTTGCTTAGATCCACATGGGACAGTAATGATGCATTTGAGAAGCTATTTGTAATTGTACCAGATAAGTTATTGCCATCCAAAAGCAAGTAGGACAAATGATGCAGAGCTAACAAAGGAGATATGGGTCCACTTAATTTATTGTTTGATAGTTTCAGCATTTTGATCAAAGACCTACCAGCAGATATGTTTTTTGGTATTTCCCCTGACAAATTATTATCTGACAAATCCAAGGTTATCAAGGACATCATTTGACCAAGATCATAAGGAAGTGAGCCACTAATTGCATTTCTAGACATGTCCAGAAAATGCAACCTTGGGAAGATTGAACTGATATTGTTGCCTGGGATGTGACCTGTAATGGCATTGTCAGATACATCAATGCTCTGAATGTTAGGAATGGGATGCGAAGGCAACTGCAAATGACCAGTGAAGAAGTTGTTTCTAAGAATAAGATGTATCATTTCCGTGTTGTTTTCCAACAACCAATTTGGGAACTCTCCTTCAAATTTACATCCAGTGAGATCAACAATAGTTAATTTATTCTGGTAAAGAAGAAAGTTGGGAAAGGGAATAGAACCATTCTGAGTTGTTGCACACAAACTGAGCTCTTGTAACTGGAATTTTGGAACCCAAGTCTTAGAAGTAGGGTGAGGGTCGAGTATTACATTATTGCCATCACCATGAATGAATTTGAGATGTGAATGATTGGCAAAGAATGAGAATGATGCAGGGACTTGAAACTGATTTTTTGAAAAATCAAGCGATTCTAGTGATGTAAGGCCCGCAAGGTTGGGAGCAAGATTTCCAGTGAATTGATTAAAGGAAAGATCCAACGTTCGAAGAGATATCATGTTGCCAAAAGATGAGGGAAGTGGCCCCTCAAATTTATTGTTGCCTAGATCTAACACCTCCAGCTTCTTAAGATTAGACCAATCTGAGAAATGAAATTAAAAAAAAAAATCTTGTAAGGGACATAATGGATATATATATATATATATATATATATATATATATATATATGAGAGGGAGAGCATGTAGTGTACAATATTAATTTTAATATCCAAAATGATAAATTCATTTACCTGCAGCAGGAAGGGAGCCATTAATATTACAATTTTGCAGAGCTAATACTTTCAGAGAAGTCAATGCTCCAATGCTTTTGAAAAACTCATTTAGCAGGTTAGAGGAGGCGTCCAAGACCAATTGTTCTAGGTTGCTTAACTCTCCAAAATCTACAGAAAAATAACATGAATCAAATAAATGATTGATGTTACCGTCCTGTCTGGAATGGCATATTAAGAACAAAGAACTAGTTCAAGTAAACTTGCCTTGGGCTGCAACTGTTCCTTTAAAGTTGTTGTCTTTCAGATTAAGCATTCTAATAGATGAGAAAGCTTTTAATAACTTTTGCAGCATGTTTGCATCTATATTCATTCCATCTAAAATAAGGACTTTCAAGCTGCTTAGCCATTTAGTGCCTGAAAAGACATGATGACAGAGATATAAAAACTTGTAACGATAATGTACTAAAAAAAGAAAAAACTTGTAACGATAATGTACCAAAAAAAAAAAAAACTTGTAACGATAAATTTATAGATTGAGTATGACTGCTTAAATTTTGTCTCTACTACAGTAACAGAAGATGAATAATTCTTGCGGCAACTGGCAAGTGAACAAGCATGAATTTGCCACCAGGTGTTGGGACTGAGCAACTAGCATCAAGTGTTTGTCTGTTCTTCATGTATAGGATCTTATAAGTTTAACATTCTTATTCATTTAGCTATATTATATATATGAATAGGCAGTTGGATTATTAGACGAATTCTCATTCGATAAATAAATACCTTGGTGGATAACAAAACTGTCGATATTATTGCCTCCTATATCTAGCGTCTCCAAATTGCTCAAAGCATTTAATCCTGCTAGGCACAGACGACAGAGATTTTACTGCCAGAGGGAGTACCATAGTTTTTTTCCCCCCCTCAGAAAACATACAAATGGTTAGGAGTGAACATGAAATTATGGAAGATATGCGCCACTCACCAGTAATGTCCAGTGATCCTTCCAAATTGTTGTGACCTAAATTAAGTGATTTAAGACGTTGCAACGCACCAAGAGATGATAAAATATCATTACTGAAGCTATTTTCTCTTAATTCAAGTACTTCTAGACTAGTTGGCCATGATATTCCTCCATTATCTGTTAAATTTTCAAATAATATGGACACAGTTAAAAGCAGCGCCCAAGAAGAAATTAGAATTTTTCTCATAATCATATATTATTGGGTCTTCAACTAGTAAATTAATAATTGAAATTTAAGCTTGAACCAAGTGTGAATATTCATTTTCAGTACACTGGAAATTTATGAAAAATAATCCAAAGAATAAAATCAACCTTGAGTTGATAAGGTGCCAAAACTTATGTTCAAATGGTTCCCAGTTAAGTCAAGGATCTCCAAAGAATGTAGCTTTGACAAACCTATAAATTCAATATAAAAAGTCATTAACTATGAACTATAATTGTATCAGATGTATAAGTCAATTAATAAAAAAGTTAGAGAAAAATATGATGGCTTTACTGCTAATTGATCTTCGAGTCATCCCGCAGAATTTCAAAATTAATGACTTGAGAGATGAAAGGCTACTGAGAGAGGACAATATATCTGATTGATTGAAGTTGTTGTCGCTCATGTCAAGGACCTCCAGGTTGAGCAACTTGGACAATAAACCTAGAAGGCAACGTGCTATTGTGACACTAAACCAAGGCATTAAGACAAAGTTGAGACATTTCATATCTTTAAAAGCTGAGCACTCAGGCATATATCCTAAAGAGTAATTAATTAATCCCTCACGTGATTAGTAATGAGTTTCATCTCAATCACCCCGTGATTGTTGCTCTATTCAATCAGAAGCAGAACCCTTAAGAAAGGGATGCTCTTAAGATATAATCGGTACCAACCATCACTAGCCACATGTACACCGTGGCTATTGAAGAATGATAAAGAAAGCTATTAACAATTATACTGGGATGGAAGCAGTAAACATACCTGGAATGTGAAGATCAGAATCCAAGCCAGTTCCACTCAGATAGAGACTTTTCAAAGATGAAAATTTTCCCAGAGATGGCAGGATATCATTAGTTAAAAGGTTATAACTTACTTCAAGAACTTCCAGATTGCTCAAATTTGACGAAAGTCTTTCCAAACCTGATATAACAATAATGTTCCAGTGCAATTTTTTATTAAAAAAAAATTGGGAAGGAAAGTACGAAAAGAAAAATCGGAATTAAATGAAAGAAAGTGCATGGATTACGTAGCCTTACTATGGAATGATTTTACCGTGAAGTCGTTATTTGATAAATTTAGAGACCTGAGAAATGAAAACCCACTAAAACCAGACAGAATATTAATGCTGGTGTCATTAAGTCTATTAAAACTCAAGTCAAGGACTTCAAGATTGCTAAACCTCCTTCTCTCAAACCCTGCCAAGGTAAATAATTGAAGTACATATATGAAAGGTTCCTTCTCATCTTGGAAGTGAAAAGAAATAATCTGCAGGATGGAACATGATAGTCGATACATACCTTCATTTCCTACAATACCATCTATAAAGTTATAACTTAAGTCCAGTGCTTTCAGATCTTCGAAGACTAGAAAATCCGCTAAATTCAAATACCGAGCTCCTTTCTTTTCCCAAACACCATCAAGAGTGAGTTTTACCACTCGCCTTGTAGTGTTGCTACACTCAACCCCTTCCCATAGACAACAATCAGTGCCATCCACCCAATTCATTAATGGCTCAGGCTGAGGGTGTCTCAATAACTCTGAGTCTGGGTTGCTGAAACGGGCTTTGAAATCTAAAAGACGATCACTCTCTTTCTTCCAACACCCTTCACAGCATCTACCTTCCATTAAAACCAAAAACAACATAGCGACCAACCATATTAACTTACCCATTTTCCGCATACTATGCATCTATTGCTCAATTCATTGCATTGTAGCGAAATATGGCCAAATGGGTTTGGGTTTAAATAAGATTCTTTAGAAGATTTTATTTGATTACCTTCAACTTTATGCGTTTGCTCAAGAAGAGGATCATTTGTCCTTTTTTTTTTTTCTCTACTTAAATTTTAGATAAATTCAAGTAATTATAGTTTTTATAATATATAATATTATTATTATTTTCACTTGTTTAAATAATTTTTTTATTAATAAAATGAAACAAAATGAATAGAGATAGACAAAATAGAAGAGAATGAATAAAATATAATTATTATTTTTATTTAAAAAATTAATAAAAGAATAGAATGAAAATAATTTTATCTTAATTTTAAGAAATCAAAAGTTAAGTCTTTAAGAGAAAAAGAAAAAAATAATTTTTTATGTATTTTTTAATATATTTTTTAAAATTTTTAAATATAATTTTTTTTTTCTTTATTATCTATCGTCCAAAGACACTGTTAACGAAATTTAAGTAATGATGAAATGAAATAAGAGAAGATCACAGTAAATCTTGCTCCGACCCAAAAAAATAAAATTCGCGCGTTTGTCCTCTGGTTTGACTTGGGGTCAATGATAATGATAGGATGCGAGCAAGGCTTGACTTTGGGCAATCTCCAAGAAAGACTTACCAAGGCACGAAAAGACCGAGTAGTTTCATGTTAAATTTCTCAACTCAGACGTCATTATATCTTTGAATTAGATTTTGTTAATTTAATTTTAAGATTTTTTTCTTGGCATATTCAAGGGGGCTTTCTACAGTATAAGCTGACATGGATACCTCAACTGATGCAAGATGAATAATTTTAAATTTTCTTAATTAATTTTGTACTCATTTTTTTAATTTTTAAATAAAAAAATATTAAATATTTATATATATTTTTAAAATGTTAAATATATTTATTTTTTTTAATTTAATTCTCTCTGTATTTAATAAAAAAAAATTATTAGGAGGATAAATAAATAACAAAACTCATACAAGATAGAAGGAGACAAAGAATAAAAAAGACTTTGAGGCGTGAAGAAATTCAACTGAATATGCTAAAAAGTACCAAATTTTTTGGTATTAAAACTGACTAATTAATAACTGACCAATAGGTTATGCATAATTAATTATACAGGGATGATTGGGAATAAAGGACAATTTCCAATGTAACCGTGACACGTCAACTTCTTACAACATCCGAAAAACCACTTTTGTACTATTTATTATTTTCCTTAATTTTATAGAGGAGATATTACTCTTATATTCATAACTCCTAAGACAAAAGTACTCTTATCTTCTTTTCAGTAGGGTGAAAATGGGTAAAAATAATTCATATGACTTACTAGGTGTCCTAACTTGTAACATCCCGAAAATTAATAATTTCAGAATAAATGATCATTTTACAATATTTGGGATTTTCTAAAATTTTTTTGGATTTTTTTGAGAACGCAGAATAATTTAATATATTCCTCGTTTTGCGTCTTGTATTTGGTGAGAATTCTTGAGGTTAGTGTAACGCTCCGGAAACTAATTATTTCACCGCCAATAGTCATTTTCTAATATTTGTGATTTATGTGAATTTTTCTGGAATTTTTCGAAAATGACGAATATTTTAATATATTCTTCGTTTTGCGTAAAACTCGAGCAGAATCGTGAAAACGACTGTAGTGCTTCAAAAATTAGAAAATTATATGACGAATAGTCGTTTTATAATATTTGCAATTTTTGAAAATTTTTCGGGAATTTTCCGGAATCGTCGAATATTTTAATATATTCCTCGTTTTACGTACTTGAAGCAGAACAGGAGAAACGCGATGTTTTCTCCGAGAACCTTGGACTATGGACATGTCGGGGGATCTTACTAAACCCGAGACTTGACACGATTCTGAGGTTTCACAATTTTCGGAAATCTTTACGATACAATTAAATCAATACAAATGAAAAATTCATCCGTCGATTAATTAAATACCGATCATTCAACTGTAACTATTATCTATTGGATAATAGTGTGTAATAGAAATACTATCACATTATCCTAATGAAATCTACTTTATATCTAATCTATCCACTTTAATTCAAATTTAATAGTTAAATAATCAAGCTTCCTTAAGAAGCTTTGACCACATGTTTTGGCTTCCTTGGGAAGCCAATTCTCACCCACTCTTCTCTCTCTCTTTTACGTCTGCAGCAGCCCAAAAAGGGGAGAATGAATTGATTCAATTAACCAAATATTACATTTAATACATTATCACCCAAAAACACCATTTTCTCTTCATTTTACGTTTTCTTCTTCTTCTTCCTTCTCCAATATTTCTTTTTCTCCTCTCTTGAAGACCCAACGTCCAGCAGCCCCTCCTCCACTCCAACTTCTCAAAATCTTCATCTAATTACATTTTCTTACTCTCCTCACCATTCTAAACATCTTTCCCTCTTGGAGCTTCTTGAAAATCCTCCATTCTCACCATTTTCTCCAAGCTCCAACTTTGAGCATTTTGCGTAAGTTTCAAGACCACTCATTCTTTTCTCTTGATTTCGTGATTTTGGTTCCTTTAATGGTCATCCATGGTTGATTTTTCAAGCCTTGATATTGATTCTAACAAATCACCATTTTCTTAGGGTTTTGGTGGCCAAATCCAAAAATCCAAGGAGCTTTCTTGGAGTTCATTTGATTTCTACACTCAAGTAAGAGGAAGACACTCCTCTTCAACCATTTTTAGCATCTAGGAACCTTGGTTGTGTTGATTTGTGAAGAACCCTAATTAGGGTTGTTCTTGAAATTAATGATTAATTATGTTATGTGTTGATTTTAATTGATTTATGCTATTGGATTGAATTGTTGTATATAATGCTATGTTAGATTGGATCTTGTGATTGAAAATGGAAGAAAAACGTTGGAGAAGCCCTCTTGGTGGCCACGGTTTTGAGGCTAGCAATTAGGGGAAATTGTGATAAATTGTAACAAGCATTGGATTTGAACTAAGCAATGGATAAAAATGGAGTGTAATGGAAGAACAAAATTTGAAGTTGGAATGCTCATGGTGGCTACGGTTTTGGAGCCAAGAACCTAGGGTTTTTAGTGAGTTAATTGAACAAGAGAACACTTTAAATAATTTAAGAAATGATGTACAAGATTATGGCTTGAAAAGAATTTGAATTTGGATTTATAGAGAGGCCACGGCCTCTAGGGCATTTCTAGGTGAAAATGTGATTTTGATGAATTGGAAGCATAATCAATTAGGTAATTGGAAGCCTAAGTAGTGAAATGGATAATCAAGAAATTAGGAGAATTTATTGTAATTAAGACTTCATAAATTTTAAAGAGCATGAGAGTGTGAGGCTTGAGAGCTTAAATAAAATGTAAGTTATTGGAGATTGAATTGCCTTAGTATGTTAAATTGATTTTGAATAGGAACCTCGAAATGAGGAATAAATTCTAAGTTAGGATTCATAATGAACCTAATGACGTACTAATTGACTTGATATTGATATTATGTTGTTATGGGTCCATGTGAGTGACCATATATACATTGATGCTTATATTGGCCTAATGTGTCGTATTATGGAATTATATGAAATTATGAATCATACATGTGCATGCATAATGTCTTATGCATTGTGATTGTCCTTGTGGACTGTTGTAAGGCCTAGTTGCCTAGGAGATTGAACACACCTTAGTGCGGGTGCGAATAGACAAGTGTGGGTCGTGTTATGACCTCGGGGGCGTCGGGGTGCGGGTCCCTCACATGGACAGTTTAGAGCTCCTCTGTGCCGTGGGGCAAACCGATGCAAACACACCGACGATCCGGACTTGACACTGTCCTATATCGTGATCTAGTGAAGAATGTCTGTGCAATGCCATGATTGTGCACGATTTGATTTATAGCACTGACCTCGGCAGCCGAGTCACAGACATGTCTCCTGATCTTTCTCTCCGATTGATTGAGTTTAGCTCCATGGAGTAGGTGTTTGAGAGAACATGCATATGAGATATGATATGTATATACATTGTTGTTATTATCTGTTTTCCATATTATGACTTATCGTTCATTACTTGTAATGATTACTGCTCGGGTGTTTAATTGCTTTCTTGTTGGACTTCTTGTTAGTATTTGAATATCTTGTTTCGATTTGCTATTTGGGCGCGTGGCGCCGTAATGTTTCTAGCATGCTATAATTGGTAATGATGTAGGATGTCTTACCTCTTTCTGTGTTTCCTATATCTTTGTATGTCTGTTTTATACTTATATTGATAAAAGATCGTGAGGAAGATAAAGAGGGACCACACTTTGGTTGATTGGATTGGGCGTTTGGACAAGGTTTCTTCGGCTACGTACGAGTGCGATTGCGTGGAGGCATTGATGCGACTTGTTGACCGGGACTCCGAGCGTCGTATGTGTATGTGGGGTTGCGGCTTTGTCGCTAGTAGTACCTATCCCCGGGTCACTACTTTTCCCCCTTTTAGTGTTTTATTCATTTGTATTTTATTGGACTCGTAATTGTTATATTCTATGTCATCGGTGATTTGTGTAAATTGACTCTATATATATATATATATATATATATATATATATATATATGTATATATATATGTATGTATAAGAGATATGATTTTATTTCAGTGGTTGTATCATGGCTTGAATACATTTATATTTCATTCGAGGCTCATATTATCTACCTATGCAAATTGTCAAAAAAAAAATATATAGACTCTTGAGAATTTAAGTTACTGTCATCATGACTGTGACACACTTGGATTTAGTAACCGTGGTGTAATGACGATTATGCTTCGGTTGCTACATCAAGGGGTGTTACATTAGGTGGTATCAGAGCAGTTCATCCTGTTGAGCCGGTGTATGGACTTGCTATGTTTAGGCATATTAGAATTTGGTCTGTTGTGCACTTCCTTGTCTCTTGATTAAGATGATGGGAAAGGAATGCATGGCTTGCCGTAGGTTGAATGTTGATGGCTACTGCTATACAGTTGCATGATATTGAGGACTGACCTACTCAATATGTAATGTTCTGTGTGTACAGGAAACTACGACTTCACCTAGGCGTACTGTGTTAGGAAAATAGGATTTCTTCTGTGAGGAGATCAAAAGGTTTTGGAAAAATCGATCTTCTGGAGAAAGAAATAGTTGGTGTAAACTAGATTCGAGAAGCAGTTTGGGAGTTGACGGCTTACGAGGGATTGTTGTGGAAGCGAGAATGAAGAAGTCAGAAATTTGGAGATTGTTAGGTTGTATGGAATTGAACTTGTCTTGCTTGAATTGTATGAATTGTGTGACTCTTTGTATTTGGTTTTCATAGAGAGATGACATTGTTTGAAGTGATTTTTGTTGTTGTTTTGTTTGTTGTAATTATGTCCGTCTTCAGAGAGATTCAATGGCTCGCAGTAGACATGCAAGGGCGGTGGCTCGTGACAGACGTATACATGTGAGCGCAGGACAAGACAATAGAAGTATGGCCGCGACTGCAGAAGAAAGGCAAATGGTAGCTGAGATGGTAACTTACCAGGATCAGAGGATCACGCAACAACGAGAGTTGGAAGTTGGGGTTCATAATCTATTGGAGGAAAGTCGACTTCGGGGCAAACGTGGACTACCTAGATTCCAAAGGAGGAATAATAGAAAAGTTAACCAGTTTAAGCGGAAACTATGCGCACGGGTATCAGGGAAACAACAACAACAACCAATTCCTGGACAAAGTACTAGTGGCGGTGTATCTAGTCAGATCCCGACATCTTCACCAAGATGTATGAAATGCGGAAAGGAACACTTCACGAGGGAGTGTAAGATTAAAGGGATAATCTGTTTCAGATGCGGAAAGCACGGACACGTCTCTCGCAACTCGCGACCAAGCAAAGGCAAATTCTTGACCAATCCGTAAGAAATTTGTAGAACCACAAGCGAAGCCGAACTTATACCCGGGAGGTCTTGAGACTTCAAAATTCAGAGATCTAAACCGGGGAAGTTATGCCTCAAATGACGATCCCGTAATCGTCTGTGTATAATTCTCGGGGGTAACCCTTCCTTTTACAATTTGTAACTTTATGGATCATTGGGATTCATACGTATCTTTCCTATCTCCAACTTAAATTATTTCCATTTACTGTTACTAAGACTTGTCGTTGACACCTAAGTTTATGTAATCTATTCTATTTCTACTAAAGATGAATCTTTCGTTGATCTATCTCGCTTACCTAAAATCATATCTATTTGAGCCCATGATTCTAGAAATTGATTGGTCGTTTCCGATTATCACTGCTAGAGCGTTTCGATCAACACCTTAGTTATTTTTGAAACTAAGGCTTTTGAGTTCGTAATGACCAACAAAGTTGAAGCTTTGTGAGGGAACGTAAATCAAGGATACGTGTTACCTTTTATAGAGGACAAAAGAAAAGGGAATATGACTGTCACCATTGTAGTCAATAAGTTTCTCGTGATAAACTACAGTGCTGTCAGTTAAGGAGAAGAATGGAACATTTCAGTGAGGTCAGCACCATCGTCAAACGAACGAGACCATGATCAAGGGTGAGTATCCTCGGAGAAAGATGTACGTCCTGGTCATCATTAAGTTCGCGGAAGATTGAGAATGTCCCCGAAATGATTTTGAACACGCTGTGGGCATTATGGGTGTCTCGTGATGCCGTTCGGAGTAACAAATCCTCTTGTCGCATTCATGAGTGACATGAATTGTATCTTTTGTCCTTACCTAGAACAGAATTGCCATTGTCATTAGTGATGGCATTCTGATCTATTCTCGAAAATATAGAGATACACATTGGACATCTCAGCATAGTTTTCCTGACTTAAAAGGGGAGAAAGCAAATGCCAAAGTATCAGAGTACGGATTCTTAATTGAGAATGTTCAGTTTTGGATCATGAAATTCCAAACGGAGGGATTGTTGTGGATTTCCAAGAGATTGAAGCAGTTCTTCAAAAGGAAAGATCGGAGACCGTAAAAGAGACACATAACTGGTGGAATTAGTTAGTTTTATCGAAGAAGACACAAAGATTGAAGGAGTATCAATGGATCCTCCAAGATAGCCGGATATTTTGCTCAGTTTGCAAGAAGAGAATAAAAACTTCTATGGACTAACGCGTGTGAAGAAAGGTTTTAAAAGCCGAGGAGACATTCAGATACTTGTCAGATTTGGTTCTACCTAATCCCAGGGAACTGTTTGGAGAATTTTATGCTTCACAGTAAAATTTAGGATATGTGTTCATGCAAGGTTGGGAAAGTTGTGACTTACATCTCAAGGTAGTTGAGGACACATTGGGAATTGCCTACTCACGGTTTGGTGCTAGCCGTAGTTAAAATTTCTCTGAGAATATGGAGACACTTGCTACGATCAACGCCTTTAGCAATCACAAGGACCTGAAGTATCCATTCGATAAAAAAAAAGGGGGTTGAACATGAGACAGGAAAGGTGATTAGAGTTTTTGAAGGAGTATGACGTCTAGTTTCAGTGTCGTCCTGTCTGGGTCGCTAATAAACACATTCCAAAATTCTTTGGACTATATCAAATTTCGTTTCGGGTTTGGTTCAATAGCTTGTCAACAGATTCTGTCATCCTTTCTTTCTAAATCTCCATGATATCTTCCATATGTCACGATCGCGAAAGTATGTCACCGATCCAGCCACATCATCAACTAAACCCGGTGCAATTCAGTGAGAGTCTGATTTATGAAAAACTTCTCGTGAAGATTGAGAATAGAAGGATAAAGCAACGCAAAGATATAGAGATCGCGTTGGTAAGGATGATCTAAATTGACGTAACTAGAGACACAATCTGAGGGTAAGAAAATAAGATGAAGAAACACGTTAATGTTTGATCTAAGGGATGAAAATTTCGAGGACGAAATTTCTATTTGAAGGGGAGTATTGTAACATCCCGAAAATTAATAATTTCAGAATAAATGATCATTTTACAATATTTGGGATTTTCTAGAATTTTTCTAGATTTTTCTGAGAACGCAGAATATTTTAATATATTCCTCGTTTTGCGTGCGCACTGAGCTGAGAATTGCTGAGGTTAGTGTAACGCTTCGGAAACTAATTATTTCGCCGCCAATAGTCATTTTCTAATATTTGTGATTTATGTGAATTTTTCTGGAATTTTTCGGAAACGATGAATATTTTAATATATTTCTCGTTTTACGTGAAACTCGAGCAGAGTCGTGAAAACGACTGTAGTGCTTCAAAAATTGGAAAATTATATAACGAATAGTCGTTTTATAATATTTGCAATTTTTGGGAATTTTCCTAATTTTTAGGAACCGTCGAATATTTTAATATATTTCTCGTTTTACGTGTGCAGGTTGAAGCAGAACCAGAGAAACGCGATGTTTTCTCTGAGAACCTTGGACTATGGACATGTCGACGGGGGATCTTACTAAACCCGAGACTTGACACAGTTTACGAGGTTTCGCAATTTTCGAGAAATCTTTACAGATACAATTAAATCAATACAGCGAAAAATTCATCTGTCAGATTAATTAAATACTGACTTCTGTCAACTGTAACTATTATCTATTGGATAATAGTGTGTAATAGAAATACTATCACATTATCCTAATGCAATCTACTTTATATCTAATCTATCCACTTTAATTCAAATTTAATAGTTAAATAATCAAGCTTCCTTAAGAAGCTTTGACCCCAAACTTTGACCACATGTTTTGGCTTCCTTGGGAAGCCAATTCTCACCCACTCTTCTCTCTCTCTTTTACGTCTGCAGCAGCCCAAAAAGGGGAGAATGAATTGATTCAATTAACCAAATATTACATTTAATACATTATCACCTAAAAACACAATTTTCTCTTCATTTTACGTTTTCTTCTTCTTCTTCCTTCTCCAATATTTCTTTTTCTCCTCTCTTGAAGACCCAACGTCCAGCAGCCCCTCCTCCACTTCAACTTCTCAAAATCTTCATCTAATTACATTTTTTTACTCTCCTCACCATTCTAAACATCTTTCCCTCTTTGAGCTTCTTGAAAATCTTCCATTCTCACCATTTTCTCCAAGCTCCAACTTTGAGCATTTTGGGTAAGTTTCAAGACCACTCATTCTCTTCTCTTGATTTCGTGATTTTGGTTCCTTTAATGGTCATCCATGGTTGATTTTTCAAGCCTTGATATTGATTCTAACAAATCACCATTTTCTTAGGGTTTTGGTGGCCAAATCCGAAAATCCAAGGAGCTTTCTTGGAGTTCATTTGATTTCTACACTCAAGTAAGAGGAAGACACTCCTCTTCAACCATTTTTAGCATCTAGGAACCTTGGTTGTGTTGATTTGTGAAGAACCCTAATTAGGGTTGTTCTTGAAATTAATGATTAATTATGTTATGTGTTGATTTTAATTGATTTATGCTATTGGATTGAATTGTTGTATATAATGCTATGTTAGATTGGATCTTGTGATTGAAAATAGAGGAAAAACGTTGGAGAAGCCCTCTTGGTGGCCACGGTTTTGAGGCTAGCAATTAGGGGAAATTGTGATAAATTGTAACAAGCATTGGATTTGAACTAAGCAATGGATAAAAATGGAGTGTAATGGAAGAACAAAATTTGAAGTTGGAATGCTCATGGTGGCTACAGTTTTGGAGCCAAGAACCTAAGGTTTTTGGTGAGTTAATTGAACAAGAGAACACTTTAAATAATTTAAGAAATGATGTATAAGATTATGGCTTGAAAAGAATTTGAATTTGGATTTATAGGGAGGCCACGGCCTCTAGGGCATTTCTAGGTGAAAATGTGATTTTGATGAATTGGAAGCATAATCAATTAGGTAATTGGAAGCCTAAGTAGTGAAATGGATAATCAAGAAATTAGGAGAATTTATTGTAATTAAGACTTCATAAATTTTAAAGAGCATGAGAGTGTGAGACTTGAGAGCTTAAATAAAATGTAAGTTATTGGAGATTGAATTGCCTTAGTATGTTAAATTGATTTTGAATAGGAACCTCGAAATGAGGAATAAATTCTAAGTTAGGATTCATAATGAACCTAATGACGTACTAATTGACTTGATATTGATATTATGTTGTTATGGGTCCATGTGAGTGACCATATATACATTGATGCTTATATTGGCCTAATGTGTCGTATTATGGAATTATATGAAATTATGAATCATACATGTGCATGCATAGTATCTTATGCATTGTGATTGTCCTTGTGGAATTTGTTGTAAGACCTAGTTGTCAGGAGATTGAACACACCTTAGTGCGGGTGCGAATAGACAAGTGTGGGTCGTGTTATGACCTCGGGGGCATCGGGGTGCGGGTCCCTCACATGGACAATTTAGAGCTCCTCTGTGCCGTGGGGCAAACCGATGCAAACACACCGACGATCCGGACTTGACACTTTGTCCTATATCGTGATCTAGTGAAGAATGTACGTGCAATGCCATGATTGTGCACGATTTGATTTATAGCAGCCGGCCTCGACGGTAGGAGTCACGTACATGTCTCCCGATCTTTCTCTCCGATTAATTGAGTTTAGCTCCATGGAGTAGGGGTTTGAGAGAACATGCATATGAGACATGATATGTATATACATTGTTGTTATTATCTGTTTTCCATATTATGACTTATCCGTTCATTCTTGTAATGATTACCTGCTGGATTTGTTTAATTGCTTTTGTTGGACTTACTTGTTAGTATTTGAATATCTTGTTTCGATTTGCTATTTGGGCGCGTGGCGCCGTAATGTTTCTAGCATGCTATAATTGATAATGATGTAGGATGTCTTACCTCTTTTTGTGTTTCCTATATATCTTTGTATGTCTGTTTTATACTTATATTGATAAAAGATCGTGAGGAAGATAAAGAGGACCACACTTTGGTTGATTGGATTGGGCGTTTGGACAAGGTTTCTTCGCCACTACGTACGAGTGCGATTGCGTGGAGGCATTGATGCGACTTGTTATTGGGACTCGAAAGCGTCGTATGTGTATATGGGGTTGCGGCTTTGTCTCGCTAGTAGTACCTATCCCCTGGGTTACTACTTTTCCCCCTTTTAGTGTTTTATTCCCGCTATATTTTATTGGACTCTGTAATTGTTATATTCTATGTCATCGGTGATTTGTGTAAATTATTATATATATATATATATATATATATATATATATATATATATATATATATATATATATATATGTATAAGAGATATGTTTTTATTTCAGGTGGTTGTATCATGGCTTGAATACATTTATATATTTCATTCGAGGCTCATATTATCTACCTATGCAAATTGTCAAAAAAAAATATATAGACTCTTGAGAATTTAAGTTATTGTCATCATGACTGTGACACACTTGGATTTAGTAACCGTGGTGTAATGACGATTATGCTTCGGTTGCTACATCAAGGGGTGTTACACAACTTATATAAGCATAATTTATTTAGTAAATAAGTTAAATTTAAATTTTTAATATGTTTATTTAATTATGTAAGTTAAAGTTTTATTTTTTGAATAAGTTAATTTGGTCTTGCAAATTAGCTTATTTATTTATTATTATAATATAATTAAGAATTTATAATACTTATATATATAATTTATTAAATATATATTGGTATAATATTTTTATTTTATATAAAATATAATAATTTTATTAAGGTTACGTTTAGTGTGACGGAATATAATGACATTTTATATTTCATCTTAGAATCACAGTTTTCATATTTGTTGATGAAAAAAATATAGAATAATATTCTTATTCCAAATCTCATTCTACAAATTCATTGAATCATATTCTAAAAAAAAATGGGATAGCGATTCCACATTTTTATGAAATAAGATTCCATATATTTTTTCTAATATACCCTTAATTAATTTATAAAATGACATAACTTAACACTTTTATAATTTGTAAAGTATTCATGTGTTGTAAATTTTTCAACTATAAAAAAATACATATATTTTTCTGTGTTTAAAATTTTTAATCTTTTGAATATTTGACCTTGGTGCTTTATTTGTAGTGTGATTTTTCATTTAAGATTATCATAGAACTATTGGTTATTTTTATAATAATTATAACATATGAAATATAAGAAAAAATCATTAGAAAGAAAAAAATGTTATCAATATTTATTTTATTAAGTTGTTTAAAAATTAATCTTAAATATTACTTTAAAAATTTAGATATTTGTATTATATATATAATATGAAAAAAAAGTTAATTTTTCATATTTTTTTTCTTTGGGCTATTTATGTCATTTAAATCAATTTGAATTTCATTCTATATTGTATCACATACACCAAACTACATAATCACTATCTATGATATTTTATTTCTAATTGTACCAAACTATAGAATTGTAATATGATTCTTATTCCAATTCACTCATTCCTATTCTTATTTCATAGAATTGTATTTTTTGCACCAAACATACTTAAAGGTTATACTTATTTAAAAATTAAGAAGTTTAAGTTTCTTGACTTATATGAAGACCTTTATGTAATATAGGTTTTTAAAAAGGCTTTCGAATCAGACTAGACTTTTATGTTTTCATAAATAAGTCAGCTAAGCTCAATTTTTTTTAAAAAAAATGCCTATGATAGGTATAAGTTGTTAGTCATGACAACCATCACCCAAGATGGAAGTGAATTGAACGATCACAAATTTTTAAAGAGTAATGCTCTTTTCCACGAAGCTTTTATTTGTGAATTGTGGACGAATTAATCTCATTGGATAATTTTTAAAATTTCTCTTTCTTTTACTTTTTACCCACCCATGATTTCCGCTAATCCTTTTATTTTATTGGGCCAACTAATTCATTATTCATTCGTGAAAAAAAAAAATTCACAGGAAATAACACTACTCATTTTTAAAACAATTTTAAGAAATTATACATTTTGATATACTCAATAAATATATGTAGCAGAATAAGTTTAACAAAAATGCAACTATTGTAGATTACTCAAATACAACTTGGGTTATAGGATTAATCAAACATATAAACTAGATATCAAATTTTTAAAATCAAAACATCAAGATGATAAGATATGCAATAAATAAATATACTGCATCAGATATTGAAATTTAAGAATGTAGGGAAAAGAAAATCAAACTCAAGAATTTATCATGGTTCAATCATCAACCACTTGTAACCTACATCAAATCCCCAAACTTAACTTGAGATTTTCTTCACTATCTCATAAACTTCACAAGTGATAAAACTTTTGTACAAACAAGAGCACTCCTCACACCTTGGGATCCTCTACCCTCATGCTAGAGCCTCCAACTCTTCAAGCTTCACATGTACTTGAAAAACTTTATAAACTTTGAGCTCTTCTTACACTTCAAGGATCATCTACCTCTATGTGCAGAAGCATCTTTGTTTCTTAAAGGGATCCTCCATCCTCACAAGTGTTTATAATAAAGATTGAAAGAAATAAACTCTCTCAAAGAGTAGTTATACAACTTGAAGAACTAATAAGATTCAGAGATTTTGACAATGAAAAGCTTAAAATATGACTTTGATGATTCAAAGATTAAATCAACTGTCCAAGTGTTTCTAGAGATGTAAATGCTTCAATCTTCACTTATATATAGAGCCCAATTGATAATTTAACTTTTGGTGGTGTTTAGAAAAGTTTTCTTATGAAAACTAGTTGTTTATAGTCTTTAGGAGCATATTTTGATGTGTGGTAATCGATTACAACAAATGGTAATTGATTCCCAACTTTAAAAATAAGTTTCTAGGCTCTTGGTAATCGATTACCAATATTACCATACTTTTTGAAAAACCTGTAATCGATTACAATGACCCTATATATTGATTACAATCATTCTGATACTTGAAAATTGACTTTAAACACTTATAACTTCGTCATTTCTCATCCGTTTTAAGCAAATAATCACTCATTGAAAAGATCTTTAAGTCTATTTTCATATGAAAGAAGTTTTAGAACACAAATCAAAATATTTTGAAAGTTATGATCAAAAGAGTAACCAAAGGTCATCTTTTCAAAACTCAAACTTGACTATTTTTTATAGTTTTGAACAACTACCATGACTAACTTTTAAAAACATGTTTGTTGGGCATTTTAGCATGTAAGAATCATTTGTAAAGATTTAAAAATATATTTGAGCTCTTTTCTTGTAAAACGTCTATCTTTACATAGTAACAAACCTAATAGGAAAATATATCAATTCTAGTCATTAGGTTTCTTGATGTAATCCAAGCTTCCAAAATTTTCTTCTCTTCAAATTTTGCAAATGCTTGAAACATCTTATCATTCTCATTCTTCTTGAGTTGAGCATAACTAGGATCTTTTACTTTCTTATTGCAATGCTCACTCTTGGTACTTGGACTATCCTACAAAGTATTACTCACTTAAAACAAACATAATTAGTCCAAATTCATAACTCAATATCTTCATATGCATGATTCATAAATGTATAACTTTAGTTAGTCTAACATGCATATAAGACTTTTATAGACACATGCAAATAAGACATTTATCAAATACTAATAGATATACTCTATATAGGATGCAACAAAGAACACTTTGCACACTTTTATTTAAACAAAGTTAAATTTAATATTAATTTAATACAACTCATATAACATATTATTGGATATATTCTATAAAAGATGCTTTAAAGAACTCAATGCATAATTCTTATATGAAATAAAATAAGATGAAGTACATGATCATGTATAATTCAATATAATCAATGAAGCACATCTATGTAGCATAATCATTATTTTTTTTTAATCTTGTATTTGTCATAATTAAAATTTAACATATTAAATTATTGTGATAAACTTATTTTCACATGGTGTCAAAACTGACCGGGCTGCATCAGACCAATAAAATTTCGAGCCGAGCCGGGCTAGGAACATTGCAAGCTGATAAATTTTTGGTCTTATACTAGCTACGGGTTAGGCTGGGCCGGGCTGTTGGCCCGCATCATCCTTTTTTTAAATTATTTTATTTAGTTATCAACACTTAAAAAAATTTATTCTTATGTTTCAACGTTTTTTTTTTCTTTTGTATAGTTTAAATCCTATCAAACATCAAACAAAATTATTTTTATGAAAAAAATATTAATTTACATTTAAAAATAAGAACAAAATCTTTATATATTATATAAATTACTTAAAAATACCTTACTTAAAAATTAAGTATTAGACTTGCAGGCTGGCCTAGCCCACTTCGAATCAACTCACTCAGGCTAAATTTCAATTTTGTATCAAATTTTTTAACTCAACCCACTTATTTTATTAGGTTATTTAAATCGACTCATCGAACTCAACTTATTTTAATACCCTTAATATTAGATAACAAGTCAAGCTCAAGTCAACCTTTTACAAAACAATTAGGCAAAGCCTAGCTTAGCATATTTCCACCCTTACTTCCCAGATATAATAAGCCAAACCGCCTCTGTTGAAGCTATATAGAATATATTTGAATATTGAATTGTATTGATTTCTGTCAAATGAGAATACATTACATGAATATATAGACAAACAGTTCCTAAAGTCTATACAAGTATATCAGTTACAGTGTATACAAATGAAATACTTATAAGATAAATGAAGTATAGATAAGATAAGGATAGCAGAAGCTTTAAGTGTTGTGATTTGAATTATGTTGACTTGGTCTAGCTGTCTCTACACGCCCTCGCAAGATGGGGTTTCCATTTGAAAGGCTCATCTTGTCTTGAAGAAACTGAAATCTTGAGGTGTTGAGGGGCACTGTAAGAATGTCTGCAAGCTGATCCTTAGTAGAAACATGTGAGACTGATAAATTACCTTGTTGAACCTGTTCTCGGACAAAGTGGAAATCCAGAGCAATATGCTTCATTTGGGAGTGAAATACTGGGTTTGCACATAAGTAAGTGGCTCCAAATTGTCTCAAGAAAGATGAGATGAGGTGGGATTCCCACCAAAAAAGATGAGGTGGGCAGATGTAGAACTTCTATCATCAGCATTACCCACCCAGTCTGCATCTGTGTAAGCAACCAAATGCAACGTTTTTGGTCTGCATAGTTGAAGACCAGTGTTGAGAGTGAGCTTGAGGTATCTTAATAGATGTTTCATGTGCTGCATATGCAGGGCAGTGGGCTTATGCATGTACTGCGACAACTTCTTGATGGCAAAATACAGATCAGGTCTAGTAATATTGAGGCAATGCAGTGCACCCATATTGTTGAGAAATTCCTTTGGTTCCAGAGATGGAGTGCTTCCATCAACTAGTTGAAGTTGTGCCGTGGATGACAAAGGTGTGAACACAGGTTTCATCCCCGCCAAGTCAAATTTTTCCAATAGCTCACGAGCAAATTTGTGTTGTGATGAGAACATGCCTGAGGCAGTGGGAATTATCTCAGCACTGAGGAAACAGTGAGGAGTGCCCAAGTTTTTTGAGAGAGACGCGTTGTGACAGAGCAGAAATGAATTGAGTCCACAAAGGCCTGATTGTTACCTGTTACCAAGAGAAAAACACATACACCAGGAAATAGGCTTGCACCTTATTGCTGAGATAAATGAATAGAGAAGGATCATATTGATGTTGGCAACTTTGTCATATAAACCAAGAAATCAAGCTCCTCAAAATTCATTGCACCGTTTTGTAAGATTGTAGGCACCACACTGCTCAATTTGCAAGTAGTTCTGCTGCATCGCTCTTCACATTAAATGTTTGCATTCGTTATTAAGTTTTTTTTTATAATATTATATTGTAAACTTTGCCTATAAAAGGCTGAAACATGTACCAAGTTTGAGGTGTTTCAAAGTGAATCAACCAATCTTCTTGCAATTGATATCTACATAGACAATTTTTATCCTCCTTCCTGTTAGTCTGTTACTCTTTGCTCACACAATCAAAGTTTTTCTTTTATTTTCTAGTGAGTTTCTTAATAAATCAAGTTTGAAAGGTTTAAATTACTTTTACTTGATCATATTAGTCTTTTCAAAACTTTGATAAAAGATTATCAATGTAGATTATATTATTCTTGATATTCTCACTAGTTAAAAATATTTGAAATCTCAATCAATACCTAACTTTATCCTAACAAGTGATATCAGAACTACAGAAACGTCTTTTGGAATCTGAGAGTTCGAGAGAAAACAAGAAATAGTCCTTAAAAAACCTTATGCCTTTTTTAAACTCACACACACAAATGGCATCCAGTAGTCTTCTTCTATCACCACCATCTTCCTTTATTGGAAAAAATTACCACCTTTGGTCTTCCAAAATGCAAAATTATTTGGAAGCCTTTGATCTTTGGGAAGTGGTAGTAGAAGATAAACCCATACCATCCTTACCTTCAAATCCAATTGTTGCCCAAAACACAGTGAGGAGAAGGCTAAGAGATCTAAAGCCAAAGCTATACTTCAAAATGTTGTGTCTGATTCTATCTTCAACAAAATCATGAATTGCAAAACTGCCAAAGAGCAGTGAGACAAGTTGAAGGAGGAATATCAAGGCAATGACAGGAATAGGCAAATGCAAGTCCTAAACCTGAAAAGGGATTTTGAAGTCTTGAGTATGCACGAAGATGAAACAATCTCCAAGTACTTTGATAGAATTTCATCAATTATAAATGAAGTCAGATCACTTGGAATAGATTTTCCTGATAGTAGAGTGGTAGAAAAGGTGCTTGTGACACTTCCAAAGAGATTTGAATCCAAAATATCATCATTGGAAGAGTCCAAAGATCTTACCAAAATATCACTTGCTGAACTGATGAGTGCTCTTCAAGCACAAGAGCAAAGGAAGGCCCTGAGACAAGAAAAAGCCGTAGAAGGTGCTCTTCAAGCCCAAAACAAACCAGCCAGCAAAAGTAAGAAGAATTTCCACAAAGGCAAAAAGAAGGGAAGCAACAGTTAAGAAAATTCAACCTAGAAGAAATATCCTGCTTGCAAGCATTGCAAGAAACTAACACACCTTGAGAAATATTGTTGGTGGAGATTGGATGCAATATGTGGCAGTTGTAAACAACTCGAACATATTGCTAAGGTATGCAAATCCAAAAATAAAGGTCCTCAACATAATCAGGGCATAAGCAGCTAACACAGAATCTCAAGAACAACAACTATTTGCTGCCTCCTATTTTCATAGTGATGACACATGCAACACTTGGCTCATAGACAATGGATGCACACACCACATGTTTTTCAATGCAGAAATGTTCAGAGATCTTGATGGGTCTTTCATTTCCAAAGTAAAAAAATGGGAATGGAGACTTGTTGCAAGTTAAAGGAAAAGGCACAGTTGTTGTAAAAACACAAATAAGCACTAAACTCATCTTTGATGTGCTATTTGTACCTAAACTCACTCAAAATCTACTGAGTATAGGACAAATGATGGAGGATGGATACTCTTTGGAGTTCAAAGACAACACCTGCACAATCTATGACCAACATGGAGTTGAGCTTTTACGTGTCAAAATGAAAAGTAAAAGCTTTGCACAAGATTGGGAAACAGTAGAAGAGCAGGCATACTCAGGAGCAGTGCTTAGTGACTCCAATTTATGGCATAAAAGACTTGGACACTTCAATCACATAAGTCTTTCCTATATGAAGTAGCAAGATTTGGTGCAATATGTGCCTGAAATTACTGTTGAACCTTATGTTTGTGAAGCTTACCAACAGGGAAAACACGCAAGACTCCCATTTCAGCAAAATCAAAGTTGGAGAGCTTCTAAAAAATTACAGCTCAAACACACTAATGTTTGTCGACCTATGAAGGTGGCATCTCTGAGTGGTAACATATATTTTCTCTTATTCATTGATAATTCAATAAGATGTGTTGGGTTTACTTCCTTAAAGCCAAAATTGATGTGTTTGTTGTGTTTCAAAGATTCAAAGCCTATGTGGAAAATCAAAGCAGCCTTAAGATTAAAACCTTAAGGTCTGACAATGGCACTGAATACAATTCAAGCCAATTTGATCAATTTTGCAAAGATGTAGGCATTGAACACCAGTTGACTATCACTTATACACCCCCAACAAAATGGTATAAGTGAGAGGAAAAACATAACACTTATGGAGATAGCAAGGTGTCTTCTTTTTGAAAAAAGACTGCCGAAACGTTTTTGGGTTGAAGCTGTCAACATTGCAGTTTACTTGTTAAATAGGTTTCCTACCAAAGCACTCAAAGACATGATTCCATATGAAGCATGGTATGATGCAAAGCCATTTGTGCATCATCTCAAAGTATTTAGGTGCATATGTTACTATCAAGTGCCAGAGCAAAAAAGAGACAAGCTTGACAACAAGGCTGGAAAAGGAATATTTGTTGGCTACAACAATGTAAGCAAAGGCTATAGAATCTGCTTGCAAACTAAGAAAATAATTGTTAGCATAAATGTTAAATTTGATGAGAATTCAACTTGGACCTGGGACAACACTGAAGCTGAACAAGTTACAACTCCGATTGACAACCAGGACCAACAAAATCTTGAATTCAATGATGAAGCCTTTGATGATGAACCAATCAGAGGTAAAAGAACCTTGCATGACATCTATCAAAGATGTAATGTTGCCGTCTTGGAACCTACTAGTTATTGAGATGCAAAAAGATTCATTTCTTGGAGCAAAGCAATGCAGGAGGAGCTAGAGATAATCAACAAAAATGAAACTTAGCAATTTGGTGAAAGACCAAGAAAACAAAAAGTAATTGGAGTCAAATGGGTGTTCAAAACAAAGCTTAACATTGATGGGTCAATATGCAAACATAAAGCAAGATTGGTAGTCAAAGGATATGCTCAACAATAAGGAGTGGACTACCATGAAACCTTTGCACCAGTAGCAAGGTATGACACCACCAGACTACTTATTGCTTTTGCTGCACATAAATCTTGGAAAATTCATCAACTTGATATGAAGTCTGCATTTTTAGATGGCATCCTTGATGAACAAATCTATGTTGAGCAGCCTGAAAGTTTTGTGATACCTAGCAAAGAGAATAATGTTTATCTACTGAAAAAGGCTCTTTATGGCCTTAAACAAGCTCCCAGAGCTTGGTACAGTAGAATGGATAGTCATTTATTGAAACTTGGTTTTACCAGAAGCACAAGTGAAGCAACCTTGTACATCAAGATTGATACCAATCAAATCTTGGTGGTGTCCTTGTATGTCGATGATATGCTGATAATAGGTAACGATCCTAAACTCATTCAACAATTCAAAGATGAAATGCAAAAAGACTTTGAAATGATAGACCTTGGACTTTGCAATATTTTCTGGGCATGGAAGTGAAGCAATCAACCAATGGCATTTTTACATGCCAACAAAAATATACATTTGACTCGTTAAAAAAAGTTTAATATGGAAGAATGTAAACCTACGAGTACTCTAATGGTGACCAGTGAAAAACTAAGCAATGATCCTGAAGCCAAGAAAGCTTATGAAGACCTATACAAAAGTCTCATTGGAAGTCTATTTTACCTAACAACAACACAACTGATATAATGTTCGCTGTGAGTATGTTATCCATGTATATGTATTCTCCCTCTGAGAAACATTTTGCTGTAGGAAAAAGAGTACTCAGATACTTGAAGGCACCATAGATTGTGATGTTCTATTTATAAGCTCAGAAGATGAAGAAGTGAAGCTGATTGGATATTCTGACAGTGACTGGGGTGGCTGTGTGGATGACTTAAAAAGCACCTCTGGAAACTTGTTTATTTTGGGATCTAGTATTTTTACTTGGAGCTCAAAGAAATAGGAAACAACAACTCAATCTACAGTCGAAGCTGAATACATTGTTGCTGCCTCTACTGTGAACCAAGCGATATGGTTAAGAAAACTTTTATTGGATCTTGGTTATGAACAAAAGAAGCCTATTGAGATCAAATGTGACAACCTATCTGCAGTTGCAATATCAAAGAATCCAGTGTTCCATGGGTCAACTAAACCTATTAAAATCAAATTTCACTTTATTAGGGAAGTTCAACAAGCTAATGAAGTGATTTTGGTTCATTGCTCTTCAAAAGATCAGTTAGCATATTTACTAACTAAAGCTTTGCATAAGGACAAATTTGAATCTCTTCGAAAGGAAATTGGTGTTTGTTCCCAAAGTGCCAAGGAGGAGTATTGATGTTGGAAACTTTGTCAAATAAACCAAGAAATCAAGCTGCTCAAAATTCATTGCACCATTTTTGTAAGATTGTAGGCGCCATACTGCTCAATTTGCAAGTAGTTTCGATGCACTACCTCTCACATTAAATGTTTACATTCCTTATTAAGTTTTCTTTAAAATATTATATTGTAAACTTTGTCTATAAAAGGATGGAACATGTACCAAGTTTGAGATTAAGTGAAGTGTTTCTAAGTGAATCAACCAATCTTCTAGCAATTGAATCTCTACGTAGGCAATTTTTATCCTCCTTCCTATTACTTTTTGCTAACTCAATCAAAGCTTTTCTTTTATTTTCTAGTGAGTTTCTTAATAAATCAAGTTTGTAAGGTTTAAATTGTTTTTACTTGATCATATTAGTCTTTTTAAAAGTTTTGATTAAGGATCATCAATCTAGATTCTATCATTCTTGATATTCTCACTAGTGTTCTCGATCGGGATTTTGGATCAACATCAAGAGTAACTCGGTCTGCGAGAATAATACCTAGATATTACTACATGCTATCTTGATGAGCATATCTGTCTATTTATTATGCACGAATCCCTCATAGAATCCTTAATAAATATGCACACTAATTATCCCACACAAATAGAGAAACTAATTAAAAGATATCAAAATTCCTAACAGATACTAATTCTAAATAATTGCTTTGCACAAATCCTAAAAAGCTCTTATAAATGCACTATTAGATCTCAAAAATATACATCTCCTCTAATATACAGACTGTCTCTCTTGAGCATGGTTTAACTTGAGCGTCGGAGTGCCTTTTGCAGGTACTCACTCCCTCGTACCACCACAGGAGCAGCTGTGTAAGGGGAAAATTACTGTATACGTGTCTTTCTCAGGTATCTTCTGAATTCACTTCAGAATAACTAGATAAAAATATTTGAAATCTCAACAAATACTCAACCTTACCCTAATAGATCAACTCTACTGGCGTGAGATCTATATGATTGAACAAATCCTTTGAGCTCATCATGCCAAGCCTAGGGTGCTTGCTGAAGTCCATAGATTGCCTTCTGTAATTTGCAAACATAGTTGGGATATTAATTATGAACAAATCCGAGCGGTTGTTTCATGTAGACATCTGTTGTAAGATTGCCTTGAAGAAAGGTGGCGTTCACATTAAGTTGGTGTAGAGACCATGAGTTTGCCAAGGCAATGGTGAGAAGGACTTTGATGTTCTGAGGCTTTACCACAGGAGAGAAAGTCTTCTTGAAACTAACACCCGGGCATTAAGTGAAACCCTTTACTACTAGTCGGCCTTTGCACCGAGATATATAACCTAAAGTCAAGACATTTTCTATCATAATTGTATCAATTAGGAGATTGTACAGCTGACATAAATAGTTAGAACCTATGAGGCACATATATTTCGTAATGTCTATTGTATTTGTGTTGGATATGTACCTGTATTTGTATTAAATATTCGAATACTTAATAAATATTAAGTTAATTTTTTAACAAAAATTATATCATCGTACGATATTCATACCTGTATCCGATACCCATACTCATATCCATGCATCATAAATTAAAACTGTTATAGATGGTTATTTACTGTTGCAATTGTATAGACTATAAATAGTTGTAAGAGCTAAAAGTTGCTAAATAATATCACCTTTTTCTCATTCACAATATCTTTTTCTCACTCTCTCTTTTCTTCTTCACAATCTTATGTCTCTTTCTCTCTAGCCTGATACCATCAAAACTGATTCAAAGTTTAATGGTTTAACTATAGTTGAACTATGATCAAACTGAATATATATATATATATATAAAAATATAAAATTTAGAGTTCAAAAATTTATATTGCCAAGATGTGATATTCTTTATTTGACTTTACAATGCTTCTGAGCAAGTCCCACATTGAGTAGAACAAAATGAAAGAAAAGTGTTATTAGTAGTGATACTTGAAAAACTTTTAAAATGGACCTCTTTTAAGATGGATGGATCAATTAGTTTGAGTTATTGATTAATTATTAAAATAAATCAATAGCTCAAATTAAAATATTAAATTTTTACAAATTTTAACTAGTAACATTCAGATTCATACAAAAATTTTATTAGATTATTTTTTTACAAATAACTATAAATATAAAAAACTTTTAAATTTTAATTAATAATTTTTACATACACATAAATTTATATATAAATATTGTTAAATAAAAAAATAAAAATTATATATAGACCCAAACTTATTAGATCTATAATAGATTAGTGCTACTTAATACTTTTAAAAGTCATAGTTAATAAGTTAGCTAAATAGTCAAACTTCCAGCCTATATGTAAAAGGATGCGTGCACAATTGCACAGCTTTCCTGTGCTTGGGCTGGGTATACTAATGTGAAGTTTATCCCGTAGATGCACAATTGCATAGCTTACTGCGTGGGTTCTAGATGCACAAGTTTTAAAATTATTGTAAAATATGCATATTTTGTATGTGGTGAATGACTACTTTAATTTAAAGAATACTTTTAGTAAAAATTGATGGTTATAACCTTTGGTGTGATTAATTAATTTGTAATCATAACACTTATTTTGTAACATTTTGTAAGACTTCTTAAAGAAGTTAATGGAAGGCTTCTTAGAAAAGCTAATGAAAGACTTCTCAAAGAAGTTATTGGATGCTTCTCAAAGAAGCTATTGGTAGCTTCTTGTATATAAGGGCATGACTCTTTATGAAGAAATAAGTAGAATGAGAGAATACAACTAGTTCATGAAGAATTAGATTTTGAGTCTATATTTCCTTATTTTGATCTTTATATATTTTTTTTCTCCATTTATAACATTTTATAACATGTTATCAGCACGAGATTCTATCATATGAGTGATGACTTGAACAGTTAGAAGGTTCTAGTGAAAGAGTTTATTTTCTTATCACTCTCTTTGAATTAATTTAATTCACTGCTTTGTTCTTTCTTATGACATCCTTCATGTTAGTCTTACTATAAAATATTTTTGTGTTTCATCCATAGAAATTTTATTGTCAATTTTATTTGACTAACACAATTATCATATTTGTCTTATATTAAATTTGTTATTCTTGATAAATTCTAGAAGAGATTATTATTTAAGCATCCCTGAAGGATTGCACAAAACTAATGATTTTTTATGGTCATATTTTATATGAAGATTTATGGTATAATTCCCGAAGAACTACATCTTTAGATCGTGATTGAATCTAAAAAGATTTATTTAATGTTAGTATAATTTGAAACAAAGAAATGTGATAGAGAACATCATCAATCTTTTTATGTCTCTCGAATATGCTCCTGTAGTAGCCAAATGAAAAAATTGTTTCAAGAAATCTTTTAAATCAAGTTTGTGTTTTCTTGTGATTAAACACAAAAATGAGTTATGAATGAAAAATCACAAAGGTCACCCAATGAGTTGAACTTCATTCTTTGAAGTGAATGTTCCATATTATAATTTTGGGTATGACAGGAGTCGTGGTTATGATCATTGATGTGGCAGAAATTTGAAAAATGATCATTACTATGATAGTTCTAACTCTTCCAAGAATACATATCAAATGAAGTAGGAAGATATTGATGAAAATTATTCATTTGACCATGGTCCTATAAATAATATGCTTTTAGATGTGTCTATTTTCATTAAATATTATGAAGAAAAGTTTTATCGCTTAATTGATGATTTGACTGATTGAATTATTTTCTTGGAATTCATACTTGTCATTTTATATGTATATTTTTAAAATCATCACGTACACATTTTCTTTTATTTTGTTAGTTTATAATATTTTAAATAAAATATGTATGATATGATTTCTTAGAATTTTTATTGATTGGAGAAAAAATGTGTGTTCCTAATTCTTTATATATAGATCAATGGTAAGTTTTGATATCTAATAGTACAAAAGTAATTCAAGTCTCTAGAATAGTTATTATATTTTGTTACCTCCATGAACAAAATTTTATACATTATATTTTATTTATTATCAAGTCAAATAGATATGATCAATGCAATTGAAATACATTTTAGTGTAAACTAGAAGTTTACCGTGCTCTTGTAAACCAGAAGTTTGCTAGTCCAAATAATTTTGTTATTTGGCATATGGCTGGTAAGGTTATGCTGAGTTAATATTGATAATTTATATGAATATCATTGAAGGACCAGAAGATTCTTTAATATAATGAGGCTTTATATGCATGGTGTTCAATATATAAATTGATTATAAGTCTATCAATAGCTAAAAATAGAGTTGAATATGCTAAATTTTTATAACGAATTTAAGATGATATTTGTAGATTATATCATCAATCATGTGTATCATTTAGATATTTTATGGCAAGAATTCAATTAGTCACATGAGTACTTATTATCAACTCGTAACTTGGTGTTTATGAAATTATGCAAGCTATTTGATTAAAAGTACAAATTTTTAGATAAAGACAATTTGTCTTGATAATGCTAGTGAATTTACTTCTTAATCTTTTAATGATTATTATATGACAATTGGTAAAATATTGAACATCTTGTTGTTTATGTTCAAATGCCTCTAATTGATAGCTAAATAACATATTGTGAGAATAATTTTCTAAGTTTTTGCTTGGATTATGCCTTTTACATGTTATAGCACTTGTTGGTATAAGACCTACAAATAATTATAAGTTCTCTCTTATATTGGATTTTGGCCTAAAGACAAATATTTCTCATATAAATTTTTTTTCTATGTGCGATATAGTCACTCATGCACGATTCATTGTCCTTGTAAGACATCTCGTGGGTATGACAGTCAATTAATCTAAAACACGCCAGAAGCGTGATAGACCTATTGGTGCAAAGGACATTGTTCCTCGAAAAAGAAAGAAATTAAAAAACTTCAAAATGACGCTCTAAAAGAGGTTATTGACATTCCTGAAGAGGTAAAAAACTATATAGATCAATAACTCTATATTTATAGGGAAGTAACCCCAAAAGTGGTTATGATACTAGCAATTTATAAAATCTCATTAAAATTTAGAAATATGGGGGGAAGAGATGAAGTTGTTGTTGATAATGTTTTTGCATATGCAGTTGCTTTTGAAATTATCAATGATAATGAGCTTGAGCCTTAAAGTGTAGAAAAATATTAACATCGAAGTGATTGACCAAAATGGAAAGAAGCAATACAATTTGAGTTAGATTCTTTAGTCAAACGTAATATATTTGGACCATAGTCCAGACACCAGAAGATATCAAACTCGTTGGGTATAAATGAGTCTTTGTATGGAAAAGAAATAAGTTAAATTATGAGATGCAAGGCAATTTGAACTTGAAGTTCAAATGATAATACATTTACGAATATGAGCAAATTAATGAATTGCCATAAATATTTTCTATTGCAAAAGGATAAATAAATCTTATACTAACTATAAATGCTCCATTTAGAATTGATATCAAATGAGTCAGAAATATGCAAGAAACATGGTAGATCAATCGATTCCAAAGACAAAGCCCAGAAAAGAGAAGGAGTAAATAATATTACTAAAGAAGACAAATAATCCTAAAAAGGATACTCTTAAAAAAAATTAGAGACATGAGTAGGACTCTTGAAGTAGTCCAAATTCCAGAAATAGTTCAAACTCCATAAGAAGTTAAAATACCTACAAATGGTAAAAATAATAAGATCTCAATAAATTATGTCTATACGGGTAAAATGATGTAATCGAAAAGAAATAGTTATCGACAACATATTTTCATAGAACACAATATTATGAATAATAATGAGGATATTGAAATTAAAATCATTGAAGAATATCAACGAAAAAATGATTGGCCAAAATAGAAGAATGCATTGTAGACAGAATTGAACTCACTTGTAAAACGTGAGGTTATTGAATTTGTAGCTAAAATTTTAGAAGAGTTTTTAATGGGCCTGAAGTCAAAATCCCAAAAGCTGCAAAATCTATTGATACAAATGAATGCAATTATGTTCTGTTATCTGAAAAGTTATTTTTTCACACAAGAAGTTGAGTACTTCTAATGGATGTTTTTACATATTATTGTTACATTTTATCTATATGAAAATCCACTAAGGATTTAAAATATCAATATCCAATGAACTTAATTTACATATGTTAACAATTTATGTTCTTTTGCTTATCACATTGAAACTTTCTTATTGAGCATTAATGCTTGTTGATATGCATTATATATTTATTTTAAAATTTCTTAAAGTACTTTATTTGTTTATGTGTCTATTTATAGAATTTAAAGTGAAAGATCTTTGAATAATAAAATTTTGTCTCGGCCTACAAATTGAGCATTTAGCAAATTAACTTTTGTCTATCAAGTTATAGAGAGTAGGTTCTTAAGTGATTTATACATATAAATTATATATACTGAGTACACTAATGCTTGTAAGATCGTTAGATTTAAAGAAGATAAAAAAGATCTTAGTCCTGAAGTACCATACCTTAGTGATATAGAAGCATACATGCATATTGCTAAATACTACATGACTTGATATAAATTTATAAACTTATAGCAACATATAGTTCATCACTAACCAAAATACATTAGAACGAAATTAAGTATATTATTTTTATATCTTCAAGGCACAACTGATGAGATTATTTTATTCACATGAATCTATGTCAAGCTAATTGATTATGCAAATGTAGGATATTTATTTGATCCAAATAAAGTCAGATCCCAAATAGATTATTATGTACATGTGGTGGTATTGTTATATTATGGTGATCTACAAAGCGATATATAGTTGCTATTTCTTTATATCATGCAGAAATTACAACAATTTACGAAGAAAGTCGTGAATGTTTCTAATTGAGAGCCATGATTCATCATATTTAAAAATCTTGTGGATCATCTTATGAAAAAGAAATTCTAACTGAAGATAATATTGCTTACAAAACTCAATTGAAATGAAGATATATCAAAGGTAACAGAATATAGTATATTTTTGCAAGATTCTTAACAGGAAGTGCTGTGAATAATATAAAAGATGAATGTCTAAGAGTCACAAGAGTTACAATGCGCCGACTTAAAGATATTTTATGATTAGTTGTATTTTGAGGGGAAGTTACTTATGAATGTTGTACTCTTTTTCTTTCACTAAGTTTTTATCCCATTTAATTTTTCTTAGCAAAGTTTTAACGAGCCATATTCATAGTGTATAGTCATGCAAGGGAAAATGTTGTAAAACATGCATATTTTGTATGTGATGGATGACTACCTTGATTTAAAGAATACCATTAGTAAGGGTTGGTGGTTATAACCTTTGGTGTGACTAATTATTTTGTAATCATAATACTTACTTTGTAACATTTTGTAAGGCTTCTTGGAAAAGTTAATGGAAGGCTTTTTGGAGAAGTTAATGAAAGGCTTCTTAGAGAAACTAATGAAAAACTTCTTGGAAAAACTAATGAAAGGCTTCTCAAAGAAACTATTGGAAACTTTTCAAAGAAACTATTAGTGGCTTCTTATATATAAGGACATGACTCCCTATAAAAAAATGAGTAGAATGAGATAATAAAACTAATTCTTAAAAAATTAGATTTTGAGTCTATATTTCTTTGTCTTGATTTTTATATATTTTTCTTCTCTATTTATAATATTTTATAACAAAAATGATATTTTCAAGAAAATATGGTATCCAAAACGACTTCGTTTTGCAAGCCACGAAGACTTCTTGTTCTCAAAAAAATTATGAACTGGTTAGCTGTTTGGATCGGTACTGGGTTGACAAGTTTAATCGGTTCAACACCGGTTCACTGGTTATTGACAAGTCCGGTTTATATGGCATAATCAAATAGGGAAGGAAACCGGTTTCCGGTTCAACCAGTGAGATCGACTGGTCTAATCCGATTTTTAGAACCACAGAGAATTCTTCGAAACGATTCGTCCTGCAAACTTTCTCAAATGCAGTTTTGTTCAAATTAGATGAAAACAATTTTTAACCACGGAGACAGCAAGTTTTGGCTACCATTAATGGTTTCAAGCTCTAAAAGTTCATTTCTGGAGTAGAGAAGGTGCCACAGAAATTTGCCACTGAGCTAGATCAACTTCAAGAAAATCTCAGTGAAGAATACTTTCACTGGGAACAAGAAAACCAGTTATTGATGTCTTGGTTGTTATCATCGATGACTGAATATGATGGGTTTATCACTTTGGTGATCTCAAGATCCGAGCCCTATACAGTTAGTGAAATTAAGGCTCTCTTGATGGCTCAAGAAAGGCACATTGAGAGTAACTAATTAAACTCCATGGATACGTCACTATTGCAAGCCAATCTTGCTCAGTTTCCATAGAAAGATAATCGCAAATCCAATGATGGTAGATGTAATGGTGGTTTTTCACAACCTCAAGGAGGTTCTTCCCAAAATAGAGGAGGTCGCGGTCACTTTGGTGGAGGCAATGGTGACAGGCAACAAAATTGGAACCAAAAATTAAAGCTAAAATTCCATATCTCCATTAACTAAATCTTCTTTGTCACTTAATCATCTGTTACGTGTCCTTGCTATCATTAAGAACTTGCTCAGTGTCTCTGAGTTTGCTAAAGATAACAGTTTTCTTTGAATTCCATGTTGATTTTTTGTCTTGTGAAATCTCAGGATTCCAAGGAAAAAATCTTGCAAGGCCAGGTTAGGGATGGTCTCTATACCTTTGACAACATTCAGCAAGCTCATCAGTCTGAGTTTCCTTTTTCTCATTTTGTGTATACAGTAGTATGTAGAAATGATACTTCACAGTCAATCCCAAGCCCCTTCTCCACTAGTTCTTCTGTAAACTTGTGGCATTCAAGGCTAGGCCACCCTGCTTACAAAGTTGTAAAGACTCTGCCCAGTACATGTAACATTTCTTTTGTTGATATGGAATCAAAGTTTGTGTGCAGTGTGGGAAAATCCCACAAACTTCCTTTACTTTCTCAGATTATGTTTATTTTACACCTTTGGAATTGAAAGTGAATATAATATCTATGACCATCCTGTCCCAACCTTAGATAGTCATAGATACTATATTCACTTTATAGATGCTTATTCAAAATACTCTTGGATTTACCTTCTTCATAATAAATCAGAGGCTTTTTTCACTTTCCTTAAATTCAAATCAATGGTAGAACTACAATTGGGCACTAGAATTAAGTCCATTCAAACCGATGGAGGCAAATAATATGATGTTTTCACCAAATTTCTCCATGATCAAAGGCATTATTCATACGGCAGCGCTATTCGTCTATAAAAAATATTCTAATTTTTTTTTAACCTACTCACAAATTCATTTTGTATCTCGTGAAAATATTAAAGTTATATATAGTATGATTTGATATTTCTCTCATATAAATGTATGATTTAAATATGGTATACGTATTTTAAATATACGAATAATATTATTCTTATTCGTAGGATTAGTTATCCATACACTCACGAGCAAAATGCCTCAGCTAAGAGAAAACATAGACGCATTTTTTAAATGGGCATCACTTTACTCGCTCAAGCCTACATGTCATTTCACTTTTGGGGTGATGCCTTCACTACAGCTACCTTTCTCATCAATAGTTGCGCACACCTCTTTTATCCAACCAATCCCCACTGGAAAACTTATTTCACTAGAAGCCTTATTATACCTTTCTTAAATCATTCCGTTGTGCTTGTTATCCATATTTAAGTCCATATAACTCACATAAACTTGATTTCAGATTAGAGAGATGCCCATTTATAGGGTACAGTCCTTTGCACAAAGGGTACAAGTGTCTAGTTAAGAATGGTAAGGTTTATATCAGTAGACATGTCATCTTTGATGAGTCTTTATATCCATGTCAACTCGGAATCCTGTGTCTTGTTCTTGTCAGTCTCATACTCCTTCACCTTCTCACCCACCTGCTATTCCACTTCTTCCGTCACTCCCTTCACAGAATGCCTTATATTTGGATACTCAATCCCTACCTCCTCCTCTCTGTATTCTATCTCTATTGACATAGCTCCTGGTTCAGTATCTGCGGTGCCTTCTCCTTTTAGTTCTTTACAAGTTCTTGACCAACAGTGTGTACTGCAGTGCCCAACACTGTTACTCAAAATTCTCACCGAATGGTAACCAAGTCCAAAGATGGTATCTACAAGCCAAAAGCTTATTTTGTTACTTTGGAACCTGCATCAATTGCTGAAGCATTGTCCTCACCATAGTGGAAGGATGCAGTGCTGGCATAATACAATGCACTACTAAAGAATGGTACTTGGTCTTTAATTCAACTTCCACATGGCAGGTCAGCAATCTGCTGCAAATGGGTTTTAAGGGGGAAACAGAACCCTAATGACAATATACAACAGTACATAGCCAGATTAGAGGGATTTGATTTTTCTAAAACATTTAGCCCTGCCATTAAGCCAGCAACAATGAGTGGTGTTGACTGGGGCCTTATCCAGAGGCTGGCCTATTCACCAATTGGACTCCAACAACGCATTCCTCGATGGAAAGTGGGGATGCCACACCGCTTTGCAGGCTTCATAAAGGCCTTTATGACCTAAAACAAGCTCCCAAAGCCTTGGAATTCTAGTTAGTTATCATCATAGGAAATGGCCTTGGAATTCTAATTCCAAATCACCGTTTATTTATGTAGAATCACCACATTCATACTCCTTATTAACCACCTAGAGTGAATAGAACTCCAACTTATATGAGTAATAATTTACCATATTAATTTTTAACAAATTCGCCCTATATAGGGATACTTGTGCGTTCTTTTAGTTACTAATTATTATTTAGCAAATGCCTTCATGGGCCTGCGGCTGTTTCAATTTAGCGGATATCTTGCATCTGAAGCAACTTCGCCTTGACGAACTCGTACTTGCAGTTCTCATAGGTGTGGCGCTTCTTATTGCACTTCCATGGAAGGTAGAACTACCCTTGCCTGAGCTTGTTGAGGGATGAGCAAGTGAAGTCACAGCATCTTCAAATTTCGGGACCAAACAAAATACAAGCTCCAAATTTGAGCTCCATCATCGTACGCGGGAAACAATGAAAAGATGACAACAAAATAAAAATATTAAAAAATAATAATAATGAGTTGCCATTAGCTGACGTTCCAATTGGATGACTCACCAAATGAATGACTCAGCAAAACTACTGCTGGAGGCATACGATGGTGATGGGGTGGATGTATTTGGGGTGGACGAATAATGGAACCAGTTAACGCACCTTAAGGTTTTGAAAACGGTTCACTATTAATCCTCCAATCACATTATAACCAAATATCAAGCCTCCAAACAAATTTTGAATTGTCATTCTAACACTTTTTCTAATAAAGAAAGAAATTTAATAGAGAAGATAAAGAGAAGAAGTACAACAGAGGAAACCTAAGAAGCTTGTATGTTTATTATTCTTATGGAAACCTAAGAAGAAACAAGGCATCAATACCAGCCAGTCCAAGCTTCTGTCCATCTTTGGTTTGTAAGCCTTATTTGGTGAGAAATAATCACAACAGAAGACGTTGCAAGTGTTAATCTGAAAAACATTTTACATTGAAATTAGAAGCTAAAAACCTTAGAGACATAAAGGAATGCACCAAGAACAAAATAATTGAGGCTTCAAATATGACCCTGCCACCCAGGATAAAAAGTATGGAGAATGGAGAACGAGTCTATAAAAAGTAAAAATGTTTTCTTAAAAAGATACACTTCAACTGAACTTACAACAGGATCAGGAGCATCATCTTCACTCTGCAAAATGTGGTAAAGGCACAGAATGACACCAAAGCTATATAAATTCAAATTAAAGTCAGATGTCAATAGCTCATCAACGCCATCAGCAGAGACCATAACCCAAGAGCCAACCCATCTCACGCACAAGACCACAACAGTCCCCATTCACAGGATCACCAGCACCACAAAATCGTATATATATATTGAGGTGAAAAAATGTAACAAATGTAGAAACAAAAAATTAAAAAATATATATATCTAATGTTTAGAATCCAAACACAAGAAGATTGAAAGGAACACACCAGAATAGAATCAAAACTAAAAATGGAAGAAATATATCAGAATAAAACTTGCAGCAGATTTTCATAAGCAGATTGAATAGATATTCAAGCATTTGGGGGGGGGGGGGACCTGCAAATGCACCATTACTGATCGGAGAAAACACGAGACTATTAGCATCACCAAGGCAATTGCATAAATAAAAGAAGTATACAGCATTTTTTAACCAATTGAGAAACAATAACAATCACATCATTTGTCCATGGCATAGAGATTTGATAACGTTTTACGTTGGCTATCGACTACCTAACACAACTCTCCTCTTTTATCCGGGCTTGAGACCGGCTATGTAAAGGGATTTGCAACAAAACTCACACATAGTTGTTTTAATTAACCATTGTTTATGTGGGCCCAATATGAATGGCATGTAAGCTCTTTGAACGCAACAGGGCTGTGATTTTCATTTCATTAGAAGCTAATCACCTTCACAATTCTCATTGAACTATGACCATCCTCACAGTTTTCATTTAACTCTTATCTAATAGCTAAGCACAAGATGTTTCACTATTACAACATTTTGGTACCCACAGTAAACCCAAGTTTTTCCCAGTTAATTGAATTCTGGGCACCCTCTTGAATGCTGGATTGCCCATTCTCTTTAACCAAAACAGCCAACAAATTCAGAAGGAGTAACACCCTCATTAACCAGGGACTTCACATATCCCACTAGAGTGTGGGTCAAATCAAGCAATGTCTCAGCATCTGCCACTTGCTCCCTGAGCTTCTGAACTGAAAAATCCTAAATCCCAGTGGGTATACTATGTTACACCTCTTAAACCCTCCAAATCAGATAATGAAGGAAAATGTCTGATACAAAGTACCAGGAAAAGAAAAAAAGAAACAAACTTCACAGATATGTTGATAGAATACCTTTCTCGTGCAGCTTTTCGAATTCATTCATGATGGTATCGAACTTGTCCAAATGCATGTTCATCAAACCGTCCCTTTTCTCTGTTACATTTAGGGAAAAACAAATTTTTTAAATATCAAATATTTGAAATATTGAAATTAAAGGAAGAAAAGGCAAAAATCCTATGTTATATATATAGGACTAATCAAATATGATCCTTGTCTTGGAATTGGTATGTCCAATTCCACTTAGGAGGAATTGGACAATTTATGCCAAATCACAAAAAAAAAAAGTAAAATAAAAGTTATTTGATTGCCAAGTAATATAATTACCAAGTAGCTCCGACTCAAAATACATGCACACTCAACAAATAGCTACAACTAAAATGAGCATTGCAAGTTGAGCAGAAACAAGAATTTGATTCACATTCGCTAACACCCATTACTACCAAACAATTCAACTAAACCAAGAATACAACAATCAAGCCCATGCTTCATATATCAAACGTCATAACTCATTTTATACACACACACACACACTGTTGAAGGAAGGCAGACACAAAATCAAATTAAACCCTGAGAAAGCAGCATCAATTACAGTATTACACAATAACTTATCCAAAATAAACAGTATTGTCAGAGAATAGCTATTAGGTTATTATGTGTTATTGAGCTAGATAGATATCAGCGCTAGGTTAGAGAAATCAACACCAGCTTCCTCTGCCCAAAAAAAACCGAACAAATCGAAAGAAAAAAATAAAAAACCAGCTTTTCTGAATCAAAATAAGTCGATCTACCCATTTTCTTCATTTCAGTCTTCTTCTCTTTTACCTAGTGTCACTCTTGCTAATGGTTCTTTTGCTCTGGTAGTAGGAACTGGCACCACCAATCCTTTTGGGCCAACGCTGTTTCTACAACTTGTTACTTAATTAACCGCCTCCCCTCTTCTATCCTAGATGGTCAAATTCCTTATTCTCTTCTCTTCCCTTCTCAGTCCTTATTTGTTTTTTCTCTCAAAACTTTTGGTTGTACTTGTTTTGTCTAGGATGTTCGTCCTCAACTATGTTGCATAGGTACGGTACCGATACCCAGTACGGATACGGGTATGGGGTACGAAAATTTTCAAAAAATTAGGGTACGGGTATGTCATATATATATATATATAATCTCACATAGTGAAATATGACAACATAACATAAAAATTAAAACACAAATTTTAACATGAAACATAGAAAGGAACCTAAATTGTTCAACCAAGACAACATCCACAATAAGAAATTACAATACTTAAGTTATTCAACATGACAACTTCTAAAAATGATTATAAAAATCAAACCCCAACAGTCTCAATTTCATCATTTCCTTGCCCATCATCAGTGAAAAGAACAACCTCCAAATCTATTTCATCAAGAGAGAGACTAACAACTTCAAGAATCCCAGCCCCTTCAAATGGATCTCATTCATCTCCACCAATGTCCCAAATCTAGAATAAGATCACAACACAACTCAAAACGTCCAGAGAACGAACTAAAGAGAGGGCATAGAATGGACTGAAAACATCCAACCCACGCTATAGGTTGCCAGAGCTTAGCACTGTACGCGAGGTCGCCGGTCATTGGAGTTGCAGTCACCTGTCGTTGGAGTTGTAGTCATCAGAGCCGGGTCCTTGGAGAGCTGCTCGGGATAGAAGCAGAGAGGAGAGTGGTCGAATGGGTTAGGGGACAACCGTGAAGACTTCGTGAAACAAAATATCCATTTTGTTGAAGTGAAATGACCATGTTTTGGGAGAAAGTTGGTGGAGCCGTACCCACGGTGCACCGGAGCCGTACATAGCCACACCGGAGCTGTACCCAAGCTATAAATTTAAAAAAAAAAAATTGGGTACGTATATTTGGAACATACCTGTACCCATACCCGTATCTGATACAAGTGCTTCAAAGGTCCTCAAGTCTCTAAGTTGGATCCTCGTTCTCTCAAGTGTATCTTCCTAAGTTACTCTCGCAGTCAAAAGGGTTACAGATGTTATTCTCTTGACTTGTGTCGCTATTTTGCCTATGCAGATGTGACATTCTTTGAGACTACTCCTTTCTCTTTGGAGTTATCCCCTCCATCTACCACAAGTGAGGACGTTGACTTCTTGTATATTACTTTCCTATACCTTCTTCTTCATTTGGTTCATTTACTTCTACAAATTCTAATATTCTTATGTCTTCTTGGCCTCGTTCTTTTCCTGTTTCCCTTTTTCGCAACCACTATGATTAGAAAAGCAAGCAATCAGTTGCGACCAATACTAATGCTCCAAGGCCTCCATATTCACCGCCTTCTATGATCCCTTCTTCCTCCTTGGATCCTGCTCCTTCTAAGTCTAGTCTTAATCTCTTGATTGCTCTTCGGAAAGGTAAGCGTAGTTGTACCTATCCTATTTCTTCTTTTGTCTCTTATGATAGTTTATCTAGCTCTACTAAGTCCTTTGTAGTTGCTATTGACTCTCACTATTCCTACCACTGTCACTGAGGCCCTGTCTCATGAGGGATGGCATATGGCTATGTTAGATGAGATGCATGCCCTTGAACATAATAACACTTGGGATTTGGTTTCTCTACCTATTGGTAAACAGGCGATTGGTTGTAAATGGGTTTACACTGTCAAGGTCAACCCTAATGGTTCTGTGGCTCGCTTAAAAGCCCGTCTAGTTGCTAAGGATTATGCTTAGGTTTATGATGTTTATTATTCTGACACATTTTCTCCAGTTGCTAAGCTTGCTTCTATTCAGTTATTTATTTCTCTTGCAGCTAGCCATCATTGGCATTTGCATCAATTGGATGTCAAAAATGCCTTTTTTCCATGGTGAATTGCATTGCAAGAAGAGATGTATATGAAGCAACTACTGGGATTTGTTGCTCAGGGGGAGAGAGGTAAGGTGTGCAGATTGAAGAAATCATTGTATGGCCTTAAACAAGCCCCAAGGGCTTGTTCTGGATGATTTAGCTAGGCTGTTAAGCAATTTGGACTTCAAAGAAGTAATTTTGACCACTCAGTCTTCTTCCAACGTTCTCAAGGTGGTTGTATCTTTCTGGGAGTTTATGTGGATGATATAATTATTACTAGGAGTGATGAGGTTGGAATTAGAAAACTCAAGGATTTTCTTCAAATACAGCTTCAAACCAAGGATTTGGGTGCATTGAAGTACTTCTTAGGTATTGAGGTGATGAATAGTAAGAAGGGCATTTTTCTGAGCTAGAGAAAGTATGTTTCTTGATTTGCTCAAAGAAATAGGTTTACTTGGAGCTAAACCTACTGAGTCCCTTATGATTCCTAATGTTAAACTTTTAGTAGATGATTGAGATGTTATTTCGGATCCTAAAAAGTATAGAAAACTAGTGGGTAAGCTTAATTACCTCACAATCACTCGTCCTGATATTGCCTTCTCTGTCAGTGTGGTTAGTCAATTTAGTGTGGTTAGTCAATTCATGTCATCTCCCCAAACTACCCATTGGGAGGCAGTTCTTCATATATTGAGATATTTGAAAGGGTCTCCAAGTCGTGGTGTCTGGTATAGAGATCATGGACATACTACAATGGTGGGGTTCTCTGATGTTGACTGGGTTGAATCCCCTGTTATATTCTTGTTGGTGGAAACCTTGTTTTCTAGGAAAGGTCAGAAGCAAAGTGTTGTTGTTCAGTCTAGTGCCAAATCAGAATATCGTGCCATGGCTCAAGCTACATGTGAATTGGTGTGAATATATCATCTTCTTAATGAGATTGGATTCAAGAGTGCAATGCCTATGATATTATGGTGTGACAATCAAGCTTCCATTTGTATTGCCTCCAATCCTGTTTTCTATGAAAGAAAAAAGCATATTGAGGTCGATTGCCATTTTGTGCGTGAAAATGTTTAAGAGGGGCTTGTTGTAACTGGACATGTGCGGACTGGAGAACAACTTGTAAACATCTTCACCAAAGCACTTAAAAAAAATAGAATAGATTATATTTGTAACAAGCTAAACATGATTAATATCTATGCTTCAGCTTGAAGGAGAGTATTAGAGAATAGCTATTAGGATATTATGTGTTATTGGGCTGGACCTTTCTTTCTTGTACAGACTGATCTCTATTTCTCAGTATATAAATAAATATATAAATATATATATATATATATATATATATAGGGAGACTAACAGATTGAGTTAGTCATTCCCATTCTTAATTTCCTCTAACAAATATCACTATCGAAGCTTATAATTGAAGACAAACCTGATACACTGGAACTAGTTCCTTCAACTCAGAATAAAGATCCCCCAAAAGTGGCAGAAGGAAGATACACACGCACATGACCAAACCAGAGATGCATAGAAGTGGCAGAAGGAAGATACAAAAACACATGCAATAAACAGAGTCGAGAGCAGAACTATTTTCATACTAATCTATTTTATATTCAAGTTACTAATGAAAGAAAATTCCTACAGCTGCATCCAAGACTCCCTACTAAAATGCAACAAAATTAAAACTTATACTACTCAAAACAAACCATATCAATAAGACTAAGGATGTAAAGCTTTTGAAGTCAGTTTTGTGACATTTGACAGCTGGAGCAAGCATGCTGGAAGTAGAGGCCTGACATGATAAAGAAATGGCCAAATTGACAAGCAATTTCCATGTGAACAATTTTAAAATTTAGTCAAGAAAACAGAATGAAGTTACAACAGATAATGGTTTTTTCCACAGAGATGCTGCCTGCACATAAGAAAATTGATATAATAAATAATTTATCCAGTGACATTCGTTACCTGCTAGGCTGCTACTCGGATTTACTTTATCAATCATCTTGTGTTGAATATACTCTTTTCAGGCCCTTCTCTAGAGAATGCAACTATCAACTCTGATAGAGAACCTTGTTCCAACGTCCACAAAATTCTTTTGCTCATCCTCATAAATAAAATCCTATACACAAAACATAATTGGAAAATCACACAGTGCTCTAAATCTACTGGGATTTAAAGTGCACTGAGCAATTATTTTACCATTTGACGTTTCCTTCAACCAAAGAAGAGCAATGCAGGACCAAGTTGAATACCTTCCTCTTTGAGAGCAATTATTACTAGATTTGATATGGGTCAGCTGCTAGACTGAGCTTCACTGTATCAGAATGAGACCAGTACGATATTCCCTTCCTAAAGCCCTTCCAAAGAGAAACATGAAATTAGTTTATAATCGAACCCAGAGATTTCTTGCGCTCCTGAACAGAACAAGCATAAGCGTCTTGCATAAATTATTCAAGGGAGAGGATAAGTACAAGATGGACAATAAGAGAGAACTATAGACATAGCTCTCTTTATTTTATTTTTTTTGTAATTTATTTTTTAAGAATTCCTCTTTCCTGTTGTAAATTATGTTATATTTCTCAAGTAAATAGTCAATCACTCATCATTACATTAGGGCCTCATCTCAATAAGACAAAAAATGCTTCACTTTTGTAAGACTAATATTTTCTTCTTGTAGATACCAGCTTTCCTAATTTTCTTACAGGACCAAGCTTGCCTTGATTCTACCATAAAAGCATTACAAAATAAGTTTCAACAAGACATGGTCATCTCTACAAAGAAAAAAAAGAAATGAAATGAAATGCATCCTTTAATATTCAGCTGACACAATGAAACACAAAATTTGGAGATATACAGGAGACCCAAATCTAGCATGGACAATTTATTTAAAAATGAAAAAGAAGAAGAAGCAGATCTCACTTTGCTTGAAAGAAGACGTGAGCTATGCTGGTAGATTCCTAGAAGCCCATTTCTCGTGCCATAGACTGCTGATTTTGGAAGAGGTGGGGATGTGATGGGTTGGCTGCCGGAGCAGCTTGACACGGCATAGGAGACACTAAGAAGGCTAATGAGATATGGCAGCAAAATGCTATGTGTGGTGACCCGGATGAGGCACATTCAAGGGTGTGGGAGAATGGGTAAAGGGTGAAGAAAATTAAAATTTTGGGGAAAGGAAGAGAAGAGGGACAAGAGACTGAGAGCGAGAGAAGTTTAAATTTGATAAAGAAAAAAAAAATGAGAAGCAGAGAAAGGGTAGGGCTGAGTCAGAAAATACATCCCACTTGGCATATGGCGGAAAGAGGGTGCATGTATTTTGGATGGACGAATAACGGGATTGTTATTATTTTTGTGTTAGGAGTGTAAGAACTAGTTGTACTACACTTGGTACTTCCTAAAATATTAGTATAAATAGGTGTATTGTTGGTTTCACAGGGTTCATTGGCATTGTGTGAAATATCCATGTGGAATTTATGTCTATTAGATGTGATTTGTATCTTTGCTGGGAAAGAAGCTACACTCATGTGCAATATAAATCAGATTCACTGGAAGCTCTTGATTTGATTGAGTCTGCTCAGGTGGATTATCACAAATATAGCAGAGTTTCACTGGATGGTGGTAAGGATTGGGTGGTGAACCTTAGGCATACCCTGAGAGAAGGAAATCAATGTGTAGATTACATGGCAAAGACTGAGCCACATCAGGATGAAAAATGGCAAGTCTGGGATGTGCGGCTGAAAGGGAATGGCCAGCTTTGCTAGCAGGTACTTCGGCTACAGTGTTTTGTAGAGAGTACTTTTCTATTTTGTTTCTTGAGAACTAAAAAAGGAAAAAAAGAAGAAGCCTCAAACCAAATTTAAATTGCAATAAACTTTAACTACACTAGTTCAAACACAAGATTCATGTAATATTAAACGAACCAAGTAGAAACAAGAAAAAGTGAAAAACTTTCTTGAACTCAGCTCAATTAAATACTCCTTATACTTTCATAATTACATTTAATTTCAACTCAGTATAAAGCAGAACAATACCTACATACAACAACTCCCTAGTAATCAATCTGCCGAGCCTTTCTCTTTCCAACCTGTAGAATCAAACACAATCTTTCAGTGCAATAATTAAAAAACTATGTTTCAGTCCTAATTCTTCGCAAATTAGTCAATAGCACATGTTATTATGCTTCACCTTTAGGTTTTGACTGGATAGATTTTAGAACTTGGGATAAATCCAAGCACTAACAGTCTAAACTGACTAACTACTTATGAAATTGAACCTTTCTAGCTTTTAGAATACCACGTTTTAAAGCTGAGATGACATGCAAGCTTGGTGTCATTCCCTTAGAAGACATTTCATTAAGCAGCATAACAGCTTTCTCCATGTGCCCTCTGTTACAGAAGCCAGAAATTAGAGCAGTGTATGTTACGGTATCTGGTTCTAGTCCTCTGTCAATCATTTCATCAAAGAGGCTAATGGCATCTTGAAAGTTATCAGTCTTTATGTGCCCATCAATCAAAACAGTGTAACTAACAACATCTGGACTTATTTCCATTTGCTTCATATCTCTCCAGATAGTGGAAACATCCAATGTTGCTTTCTTCATTCCTTTTCTATGTGGAAGGGAGAAATGCCTTCTTAAATTTGCTTTTAAGTTTCCATCAAGTAAAACTGTATAGGTGATGACATCAGGTTTGATCCCTCTCCTCTTCATATCCTGGAAGAGGTCATGGGCCTCTTGCAAGCAATTCATCCTACAATAACTATTTATCATAATTGTGTAAGTTACAACATCAGGTGTAAATCCTCTCTCAATGAAAAAATCAAACAAAGAGCGAGCATTTTTCATATTCCCAGCCTGGAACAAAGCAGCTATTACTTTAGAATACATAATTTTACTAGGTTCCACATTCAATGACAACAATGTCTCTAGAAACTTAAGAGCTCTGTCAATGTCACCTACCATGCAGAGTTTACTAAGTAGCTTAAAACAGGAACCTTCTTTTGCAATATCTCCTTGGTGTGACAGCTTAAGGAAAAGTTCATAGGATTTTTTGATAAGGTCGGCTTCACAATAGCCATTCACCATGGCAGAATAAATTTCAATACTCTTATCTTCCAAACTGTTAAAATATGCCTCGGCTTCTACAACCTTGCCTCCTGAACATAAACCTTCAATGATTATCTTGTGTGTTGTAGAGTTTGGCTTCACACCTTGATTCTGCATATAGTCCAAAAGGTCAATTGCCTCACAAGCATGACCATTTCTAGACAACCCAGCAGCCAGTACATTATACGTGACAATATCAGGCTTAAAACCCTTTTCCTTCATTTCTTTGAACATACTAAAGCCATTAACAAGTTTACCCTGAAGGAAATACCCACTAATAAGGGTTGTGTAGTGTTTAATATCTAAAACCATGCGCTTACCTTTCATGTCTTCCACCATTTCTATTGCATCATCCACTTTCCCCAATTTACATAAAGCAACAAACACAATATTGTACACTACCTCATCAAGAAACATGCCTGATTCCTTCAATTCTTTAAATTGATCTACCACTTCCAAAGTCATGCCCATCTGACCCAAGCAATGGAGAATGTAGCTAACAATTACACAATTTGTTTTTATACCCCTTGAAATCATGTCATCATGCAGTGCTAAAGCTTTAAGCAGATTATGACTTTTACAGTACCCATGGATCAATTCAGAATAAATATACACATCAGGAACCAGCCCTTGCCTTGCCATGTCAAAAAACAAACTCTCAGCTTCCTCTAATTTCATTTCATTACAGAACCCACGAATAATGGCTGTGTACGCATAAACCTCTATGGGGGCATTATCCCTTCTGCATGCTTGGAGCACCTCATATCCCAAATCGGACCTATGATTGTTGCAGAGCCCCTCAATATAAGCTGCATAACAATAGGAATGAGGGGTCAACCCTGCTTCCTCCATTTCTTTAAACACATAAACTGCCTCTTCCAAATCACCCTTCTTGCAAAGTGCCTTGATTACAATCGCATACGTGTAATGGTTGGGGCTCAAACCAAGCCTCTTGAGTTGCTTATATATGGCCAAGGACATATCCACTTTACCATGTTCAACTAACCGGTTTATGAGAAAGTTACAAGTAAAGATATTTGGCACAATCCCACGCCTTCTAGTTTGAAACAAGAAATCAATAGCCTCATCAAACATGTTAAGACTAACACAAGTTTTAACAAACCCATCAAATGCTCTAAGCAAGTGGTGATTCCCATCAACACCAACACCCTCCAACAATATCTCAAACAAGTCATGGATTTCAAATGATGGGTATTCTTTAGTAAGAGCAATGAGATCAAGGAACACAGAATCCAACCTCCTATTCAGGCCCCAGTAGCACAAAATCCTGATGATTGCAGCATAGGTTGAGATGTTGTGAGGGAATCCTCGTTGCTTGACTTGAGTGAAGAAGGAGAGTGCACGAGCAGGGTCTCTGTGCAAACGGTTCAGTGTTTGAACCACGTGGAATGTGTCTAACTCAGAGAAAAGGGTGTTGTTGTTGTTGTTGCTACAAGAGGAGGATGGGGATTCTTCACCTTCGCTGAAATGGGTATCTGAGAAAGTGGGTGAATTGAATTGGGCAACTGCAGTGGATGCAAACCTGAAGGTGAGGAACCTGTGAGTGGTTGTGGAGAACTTGATGGGAAGATTGAATCCCATAGAGAGAAGCCACATGGAAAAATAAATCAACAACTCAACAGACAAGTACAGGGACAACATGCGGTGACCGCTACACCACATCCAGCTCCAACAACATAGCAGTTCAACCAGCACCGCCGTACAAGGTTAGGGAAGGAGGTGAGGTCACTGTTTGTGAATGTGGTTTGGTTGGTCACTAACAGCACCGTCGTACAGGGTTTATTGTGCATGTGGTTTGTGAATTTCATTAAAAAAAAATTGTGTACTCCAACAGTAGTACAGTCTACAAATCAGGTGCCACCCTTGGTTCAGACATTTCATCGAACACCTCCAACGCAGCACACAACTAACTCCCCACACTGGCCATGGGCATGCCATTGATCAAAGTACTATAGCTAAACTTATCAAGCCTCATAGGTCCTACACCCCACATCTATTTCAGCAACCATTTGGCCTTCTCAAACAAAAACTTCTTCTTGGGTCAGTAGCGACGCGGAGGATGTGGTGGAACACGGTGGCAGAGTGGTTGTAACCATGGCAGCGCAGGAGAGTTGGAGTGCTTAGAGGAGCTTTAAAAAATGGTGCGAGACAGAAATTTGGGAACTCTCCAATGAGTGGAAGTGGGTATGGGAGAAGAGTTTAAATTTTTTGGGAAAGGGTGAGAAGAGGCAACGGAATGGGTTTCGGAAAAGTTTGAAATTTTGAGAAAAAAAAAAAGGAGAGAAGAGAGGCAGGGAAATGAGATCGGGAGAGGGTGATATTTTCAGATGATGCTAATTTGAAAGAGATGAAATTTGAGACGAGGAACGAGGTTGAAGAGGGGCGGCAGAAGCTGAAATTTGGGCCGAAAAATAAAAAATTTCAGCCACGTACCTGTCTCCTACGATGGCTTTCTCTTATACGTTTGACTCACCAAAACTTTCCCACTTGGCATACGTTAGAACGACGGTGGATAGTATTTGAATGAATATAAAACATTTTCCATAAATAAATAATTATTATTTATACTTTTTATTACTTATATAATATTTAAATTTATAATCGAATTTAAATCTACATTAAGTTTTTTTTATTTAATTAAATAAACAAATTTGCTTCAACATTTAATAAATCGATATCTAATAATTTACGAATTCTTCAACTCTTTTACACTTATAATTATATATATGTGTGTATTGTTTTTGCAACTATTTGCCCCGCGAACCCAGTAATCCGACCAATCATCACCGCCTCACCTTGCACACATGACAATTAATCCACTTGTCATTTTCTCAAAATCATATCATTTCCTTTCTCTCTGTTTTGTCTTCAACTACTTATTGTAGTCTTTCAAAAATCAATCCAAGCTCAAGCAAAGTAGAACACTACTCACGGGTAGTAAGTAACATATATACAGTGAAGCACCAATTAGATAGAAGCTTCAGCAGATATACATTTTAACAAGTAGACTGACAGGTACATTGTCAATACAATTTCGGAAATTGGTCGATGACAAAGTAGTAGCAAGTGGTAATGACAAATTCAATGAAGTAAAACCAAGCCCGTCGCCAGTAAGGGTTTATGTAGAGAACTGTTGCTCAACTTGTTGAAAGAAAGGTCCAAACTCTCTATCTGTTTCAAACTGGAGAATGTAGATGGGATTTGTCCTGTAAAGTAATTGTGAGACAGGTTTATTGCCCTGATCCCTGTCATGTTTTCAAGTTCAGGTGGGATGTCCCCATCCAATTTGTTCTGTGACAAGTCCATTCCAGTCATGTAGTCCACAATGTTCCCCTCATATTTATATAATCTATTCTTTGTGGTGAAGTTTGCTTGCTGCTGCACAACTGATGGTGGATATAGGCTCTGATAACGTCTATGAGGCCAATAAGTCAGTTGATAGGGGGCATGTCTAAAAGGTATTTCTCCCAAGCAATTGGGTATTGGACCAGAAAGACTATTATGAGAAAAATCTAGGATTATTACATGTGTTAGGTTGCGCAAATTATTTGGTATTTGACCTCTAAATTGATTCCCTTTTAAGAGAAGAATATTCAGTTCATCAATGTTGCCTATAATATCCCGAATGGTGCTAGTTATTTCATTATTGCTAAGGTCTAGTATTTCTACAATACTGTATCGACCACTGAACATTCCTGTTGTTAAGCCACTTAACCTATTATTGCTCAAAAGGATAATTGACAAAGAAGAATTAACGAAAGATGGAACAGGCCCAGACAAATTGTTTCCTAAGAGGTCTAACGAAACTAGCCCTCCAAGTTCTTCTGGAATAGATCCTTCAAGATGATTATTGGACATAGCAAATTCCTTCAAATTTGAGGAATTTCCTATGAACCTTGGAAGCTTTCCCACAAAGTGATTGTTGCATAGTTCCACATTGGACAGTACTGATGCATTGGGAAAGCTACTTGGAATCGTACCAGAAAAATAGTTTCCATCCAAACGCAAATACAACAATGACGCAGAGCTAACAAAGGAGAAATCAGTCCACTTAATCTATTGTTCGATAGTTTTAACATTCTGATCAAAGACCTACCTGCAGATAAGTTTTTTGGTATTTTCCCCTGAAAAATTATTATCTGACAAATCCAAGGTAATCAAGGACATCATTTGACCAAACTCATAAGGAAGTGAACCACTAATTGCACTTTTAGACATGTCCAGAAAATGCAACCTTGGGGAAGATTGAACTGATATTGCTTCCTGGGATTTGACCTGTTACGGCATTTTCAGATAAATCAATGCTCTGGATTTTGGGAATTGGATGCGATGGCAACCGGAAATGACCATTGAAAAGTCGTTAATGCAGACTACACGCCGCCGCGTGCAGTGGCTGGAAATCACAGTTTCACCAGAAAATGGGAAGAGAGCGATTCTGGGAATGAGGGAAGCGGAAAGTGGGTAATTACTCCCCCTCAATCCCTATTTATAGGGAGCTGACAATGCCAACTACTACTGCCTATACTTGAGAGCATTTTTGGAAATTTTTCAAATTTGAACTAATTACTAGGCATGAATATCAAGGGACGGGTGCGCATGGACACGGCCCCTCTTATCACGTGGCAAAAAGTTACTGGCTTGTAGGCGAAAAGGTGTCAACGTAGCAAGGGAAGCATTTTGAGCTAGCGAAAGGTTACAACATCATAAACAATGACTGCTTCACTTAGAGATGGTAAAACGAGTTCAATTCATTAGGTTAATCCGTTAATTTATTATTTTTTTATAAATTAGATTCAAAATTTTAATTTATTTTTAATTTTTAATCTGCATAACTTGACTTGCTCGAGTTAAGCGAAGTGGGTGTGGGTTGATCTGTCAGATTGAATTTTTTTAAAAAAATGTTACAAATTAGTCTTATTATTTGTATTTGTAATATTTTTATGGGTATGATACTAAATTTATTTTATTTTTTTATTTTTTAATATATATAAATTATAATTTTTCTATTTTTAAATTTTTATGATTTTTTTATTTTTTATACATTTTGTTTTGTTTTTTAAGATCAACTCACTTACTTTTTTTTTTTTTTTTTTTTAACATCTTTATACGCGGTCAACTCGCCAACCCATACTAAAGCAGGGTGGGTTGACTCTTCCAACCCATTTTTCAAAACGGCCGTATTTTGGCAGGTTGAATGCGGGGTGGGGGGGAAGGGCGGGACGTGTTAGCCCATTTTGCCACCTCTAGCTTCAGCACAGAATGTGGCTCGGCTACCTCGATGTCCGTTGTTTGATGTCCGTTGTTTAGCCAACCATTGACCCAAACCTGCAATAAGGAAAATTTTGAGATTGCAATCACCAGAGAACTACTCGTCGTCCATTATCACACTTCAAGGCTAGCTACACCAAAGTGGATGAGTTCCATATTCAAGAGCTAAAAGTAACCTAACCTCAAAAACCTTCCAAAATGCACTAGGCTAAGCTTATAAAGGACGACCCAAAGCACCAAACATATCAAAGTTCAGCACTATGATAGTTATCAAAGCATTGAGTTGGGGGCAATGATCCAAGCTAGATATTAGCCTAACAAGGCCAAGTCTAGCATCCTTTTGGATGTGACACTTAATTATTGGGAGATGTCATCATCTTTATCTTTTAAGGGAATATTTCCTCTTAAATGCTAATTATTAGCCAGTACACCATATAAAGAAAGTTCTAGAAAATTTCTTCAAAGATATTTACATAGCGCTTAGAGAAACCAATTTGTCCCTAGGCCCTACTTGGTCTCGAAGACATTTACAGAGCACCTTTATCCTTTATAAATAGCTACAATAACTTCTAGAGTAAGGATCTTTTCCATCATCCTTTACCTCCTCATACCCTTGTTTACTTGAGTATTAGAGTATCTTGTAAGTATCCAACTCGCTTTAGAGATTGCTAAAGTGACCTTGGATTTGTTCAAGAAGGTTTCCATCGCCTTCTTACCTTGGTACAAATCACTAGTTAACCCAATAAATGCGTAAGTGAAACTGATTTTGAGGAGAGCTCAAGCTACAAGTGGTGGAGATATTTGAACACCAAATATACCAATAAAAATTTGCCCAACACCCTCGTCATAGGGATCCCCCTCTTCATCGCCATATACAACGACTACTCTGGTAGCTTTACGATTTAGGTTGTCGTCATGCACTACTTATGAGGTTTATGTGGTTATTTTGGAAAATAGAAAAAAATTTGGGACAACAAAATAATTTACATTTCAACCTCTCACTTTTTCTTACTTAGACCAAATATCTTCCATTCATTAATCCACCTCAAAGGGTTTCAAAATCCATTGAATTGATTCGGTACGAGAGAATTTTCCCCTTTTAAACATGTAAGCTCTTTTTTCTACATTTCTCATTGACTTCTAGTACATACACAAAAATATAAAGCCAAAGGAAGTGAAACACATTAATTAACTTTTTTTTTCTTTTTCTTTTTTGGGTAATAAACTCTTATCTTTAACATTATACCTTTTTGCGATTTTTTATGACCAGATATATAAAAGTGAGTTAAATTGCGCACCATATAAAACATATGAAAGAAATAAAATAGCTCACATAGAAAATGATGGTAGCACAATAATCATACCCGACATCAATATACTTGAAAACAATGGTAGCACAATAATCAAACCCAACATCATATTAGTCATGAATTTAGGAAATTAATAAAATGGTCAATTAAATTGCACTTCGTAAGTCAAATTTATCCTCACATCACTTGCCATTAGTTAAACTTAATTGAGATGTTCACCTGGCATGTTAAATGTCACGCTGTGGATGTGGTAGGACAACTCTCTTCTCCCACCAAAAACATCATATTAGTCCAAAAGTTAGACCCAGCAAAGATGATTACATTCTGCATATTTGGGATGAAGTTCTAATCATGTTATCTTTAGTCCCCCTAATTGATTCTATTAACAAGGTCATTAATAGAGGGAGCGGGCCACCATGGGTGGGACTAGGAGCTTCTATGTGGATTCAAATTGCTTCAAGAAGCATCTTGACCTTCCCTCTCTACTTTTACTCTTTGAAATCAGTTATAGGTTTCAACCAAAGTCAGGTTACACTACTTGGTGTGGCCAACGACATTGGCGAGAATGTTGGCTTACTTCCTGGTCTTGCCTGCAACAAGTTCTCTCCTTGGATCATCCTTTTGAACGGTTCTCTGGTCTCTTTCTTTGGCTACGGTGTCCTCTGGCTCGCTATCAGTGAGATAGTTCAGTCCCTTCCATACTTGTTGGTAAGTTCATTTCTTCTTCTCTTTTTTTTCATTATGACATGAATTCCTAGTTGCATTGGTAAAAGGGTACTCCGTTTAATGCTCTTTTCTATCTAATTCATATACTTACATGATTAATCAGTGTGATCTAGTTTTCATGAATTTTGATGAAGCTTGTTTCTGCACCTTAACTATATATATGTTATATGCTCTTTGTCTTGTGTTTTTTCTTCTTTGATTTGTCAGTTGTCTTTAGTGCATCCATTTTTCTAAGTGTCTCTTGATTATTTATGTGAATTTTTAGAGCAAATTTAATCATTTTTTTAATTTTTTTTAATAGAATAGATTTATGGCTTATTTAAGTTGGCAACTTAAGTTAAATCTGGTCCATTGGTTGCTTGAAACATATAGGACTGCACACGGGTCGGGTTAGTTCAAGTTTAGGAGAAAAAATTCAAACCAATTAGTTGAGGTCGGGTAGGGTTGGGTCGATTTTTGAGAAAAAATTTCAGGTAATCCAAACTAAATTGAACCAACCTGATTACAATCGGATTGGTTCAGGTCAGGTAGTCGGGTTGTTGTAATAGGTTATCTTAACCCTAACCCTAGCTTGATTTAGGTATTTTTTGGCAAAAGAAAAAAGACACATACAACACAACCTAGCGGCGACCACACTGTGTTTGAGCCACCACAGCATAGCTTGTGGCCTTGTGGGCCAACCTTTATTGTGATCCTGCGTCTCAGCTACAGCCATTCGCAACTCTACCTCACGAACCTCTTAGCCACCCAAAACCCATTAGATTTGACTCGAAATTGAACCCAGAGCCACCATGGCTGACCCACAATCACCATATAGATCAGTAAGTCACCCAAGAACAGAGCCCGTCATCATCCACCACCTCAGCCTATGACCACAACTTCACTCCACCCATGGTCGCCACCGAACCTAGAACTTCATTGGAAATCGAATCTTACTTCACGATTGAACCTGGACTCTAGAGTCATGATGCCATCATTGGTTGCCATTTGGTGGCGGTGGAACTGCTGCTTAGGGTTAGGGAGGGTTCAATTTGGTGATTTTGCAGAGAGTGAGAGTGAGAGTGAACAGCTGTGATAAGTGAGTGAGAGAGAGAGAGAGAGAGAGAGAGAGAGAGTTGTGCCGGGAAGAGAGGAGGAACAAAACAATGAGTGTGAGAGAGAAAGGGCTGAGAGCTTGAGATTGAGAAGTAGTAGCCACTTAGGGTTAGGGGAGAGATTTAGGAATTGAGAAAATAAGAGAGAGAGAGAGAGAGAGAAAGAGAGCTTCAGGTCAGAAGCAAAAAAAAAAGGAAATGAAGGTGATAAGGGGTAAGAGTCGAGCTCTACAAAACAACGTCATTTTCAATCAGGTGGTCGGGTCATCGGGTTGGGTCATTAGGTTGACTTACTAAACCCGTCACTCAAACCAATAAGTGGACGGGTTGATCGGATTCGACCCTAACTGACCAAATGACCTGAACCAACCCAAATATTTTATGTTGGGTTAGGTAGGGTTGATCAGATTCTTAGGTCATTGGGTCAGGTTGTGCAACCCTATGAAACAACGTGATATGACAAAGAAAATTACCCTAGAACATTATCTGAAGTTTTATGGAGTAGAGGGAAATTGAAGGAGACAAACCCAGCGAGTGTGTAGTGATGCGTGCGGATGTAGTGATTAAAATTAAGATAAAAATCAGTTGTCAGGCCCACCAGAAAATAAAAACCTTACAACTAGTTGTAGTTAGTAAGGGTCGATCCACAGAGAACCAATTCAATTAACACTATTAAACAATTCCCAATTTAGACTCTGATTAACAATAAACAGTAAAAGGGGGTTTTGGAGTTTTGATGAACAATGAACGACTTCAAAGATAACAATAAACAAACCGAAATCAACAATATAAGAAAATTGGTTAAGAGATTGAATCCACCACTAGATTTATATGATAATGTAAATCCACATATCCTTTTATTCCAACATGCTCAATTATGTTTTTATGCAATTGTGAGAGTAAATCTCTGTTTTCCTTACGTGTTGGCCAATTTAGCAACCGCTCAAATCAACTCCTAATCACCGATTAGTCATAAAGCAACCGCTCTTACAACTATCCAATAATTGCATTAAGATTTAGAAAACCAATTACACTAAGGTCTAATCACACACCGGGATTAAATTACTTAGAACATATATTTCTCTAGATCTAATATGCAATCACAAGCATAATAAACCCAGATCTACCACTTTTATAACTGGCAAATAGCACAAAGATAATTATACCCACATGAACATCATACATCCCACTAGATCTACTACTGCAACCGCGCATAATAAGCCTAGATCTACTACTTTGAAAGTAGGAACAAGTACAAAAACCTTCATACCAACAATAGATTCAGAAATATATGAATAAAAACATAACTGTGTTGAAATAATCAAATATGCAAAGTTTACATCATTAATACTAGCGGTTTCATCACCCCCTTAACCAAGGGAGGTTTAGTTACACATAGCTAGAAAGAAATCACAAGAAAAACTGAGAGAAAATGAAGGAGAGTTCCCCCTCCCCTATGATAACCAATGGTGCCCTTTTATAGAAGTCTAGGGTAACAAAATGACAAAGGTGAGTGGATGGATGAGTGGGTTAGTGGAGTGGGGTGGTTGAGTGGATTGGTTGAGTGGGTGAGTGGTTAAGTGGGTTGGTTTGAGTGGAGTGGATTAAATATTGGTTGAGTGGGTTAGTTGAGTGGATGAGTGGTTGAGTGGTTGAGTGGGTGAGTGGATGATTGGTTGATTTAGTTGAGTGGGTTGGTTTAGTGGGTGAGTGGTTGAGTGGAGTGGATTAAATATTGGTTGAGTGGGTTAGTTGAGTGGATGAGTGGTTGAGTGGTTGAGTGGGTGAGTGGATGGATAAGTAGTTGGATTAGTGTATGAGTGGATGAGTGGGTGAGTTAGTGGATGAGTGGATGGATGGATTAGTGGATGGATGAGTGGATTAGTAGATTAGTGGATGGATGAAAATCTCGTGTCTGACTTGGAAGCCAAAAAAGACCCACTATACTTCAGATTCACGAAAAGTGTTCTTCATAAAAGTTGTAGATCCTTGTCTTGGCTATAAAATGGATAGCTGGTTCGTCAAATTTGGCTTCCTTAAGCCCAAGATATGTCCCAAATACCGTAGGTTGCTCAAACCCAACTTCAGCACCTCTGTTCCGACTTGGAAGCTCAAAATGACCTACTAGACTTCTTTTTCTCAAAATGTGTTCTTCATGAAAGTTGTTTATTTGGATCTTGACTATCCACTGTCCAAATTTCAGCCTATCTCCATTATTACATCTTGAGATATGATTTTATGAGTGCACACTATTCGGATTCTACTGACAGAACCCGTATTCTGACTTCCATGTAAACTTAGGTCCCTTAGACATCTGAATCGGACTTCGAGCTCTTCATCAAAGTTGTAGAGCTTCCTCTTAGCTTTCCTACAAGATAAAATTCATGATTGTCAGATATCAGAAACTCAAGTTATGACCAAAATACAGAAGCAGTGTAAAATCTCAATAATGCTGAAAATATTCAATTAGGACCAATTTGAGTTCAAACTCACAAAATCATGTCAAACTCAATCAATTAAGAATATGGAGAGTGTAAATGACTAAATATAAGGGTTTCTTAATGAATAAAATATGTGTTTATCAAATTCCCCCACACTTAGCTTTTTGCACTCCTGGGCAAAACTGAAGACCAAAACAAGGACATAAGAGATTAACAAAATTTTAAATTCCAACGACATTCAAGAGTCCAAAATTTTACAATCAAGAAGAACAACCAAAGGTTCAAGGGATCAAAACATTCATGAGTTAACAATTCTCCACATCTCAAACCAACAAGCAAGGTATCTTCAACATGAATCGAGAATGATAGATCTTCACAAGATTCCTTCTCAATCTCTCAAGTGTTTAAAAGGTAGGTATTTCACTCAATTCAACCCATGAAAATTACACTACCATAAGCTTGCTTATCTTCTACTTCTCCACTACTCAAAACACATGCATACACAAATCATGAGGACTTTATTCAAGGTTGTAGTGAGGTTAAGGTAACAGAAGAGGATAAAGTGGATATGAGAGGATAAATACCAAAGAGAATAAAAGTAAATGAGAGCTGAGTTCAAATAACAAACATAAAAGTTCATCCCAACTCTAATGTATATCCCTTTACATATTCATTTCCCAATCCTTTTCTTTTTTTTTTTCTTTTTTTTTTAGGCACTCTTTCCTTTTTCAACAATCATTTTGTATACACACCCCCACACTTGTTCAAAAACTCATCCATTAACAAAGCTAATGTTCTTTTATTCCCTAAGGTAAAATAAGAACACGATTTTTTATTTAAGGTACATAATGAGCTAGAAACAAGGAATGGTCAAATAAGCTCAAAGGGGTTAAGCAAAGGAAAATATACAAGGTTGGCAGGAATCAGAGAATTTCCAAGAAGTCAAAAGAGTGCTTGATATCAAATTGAAAACAAGGTTGGCTATTTGGTTAAACTAGCTAATTAAGAAAGAGGGCCTCAATCATGTTCATGCATGCAAGTGAAATGTAGCCTTAAAAAGAATCAAAGCAAGTTCTAGAGTGGTCATTAACATGAGTGAAAATCACACAAGAAAGAAGAGAATGGCATAAATGTTGAATCCATCCATTAGGCTCAAAATCTCACAAGGTATGCATCTATCAAACTCAATTCATCAATTCAATCATCCATCTCCAAGCATATCAGTTCAAGAAGGGAGAAAAGTTATTCAATCATGCGATGAACCCTTTTTTTTATTTTTTTCTTTTTTTTTAACAACCAAAAGAAACATGCTAAAATCTCTCCCCCACACTTAATATAACATTGCCCTCAATGTGAAAGAGAGATATAGAAAAGAGCAACACAACCTGATAAGAAGTGAATCAACGCCAAGCAGAAAAGAAGCACATTGTCAATTACGCATCAGACCTCTGCCACCAATTAAGATGCGTCTCAAGAGTAAAATTCTCCTTACTCGCCATCACTAATTGGTTTAATAAGTCCATGACAATCATATCATACTTTCCAAACAACATTTTTTTTTGACTTCAAGAAAACCATCAAGGTAAAGAAGTCTAGAAACCCCCGAAGGACCCCTGCTCAAAGGATCGTCTCGTACAAAAATTAAAATACAACAAAATGATACAAAGATAAAAGAAATAGAAAATGATGACATACACTGTATGTACAGTTTCCATGGCGTATCTTTATCTTTGCGCGTCATGAGTGCAGTAGACATCACGTCCTTTTTTTTTTTTTTTGAAATTGTTAGAAAAACTTGATGAAAGATGAGTGCATACTTACTTAAGATTGGGATGGAGGTAGTCTGCTCTTTCGGCTTTGTGCCAAAGCATTGTTGACCGAGATTTGACCCATTCAAGACCAATAAGTATGCAACATAGGGCTCCCCAAAAGGGACAAGTGGCCATAATACGATTGTTTGCCTCACATGTAGGATACAATCTACCTTCTTTGTTTTTCAATTAAGAAGGCTGGATCGTGAGGATGCATTATTTCCCCATTCACGGTGTGTGTTACCAAAGCCAACCCTAAGACGTATACATAATTTTTGTTTTTTTTTTTTTTTTTTTTTAGAGATGACATGAAGAAGAAGAAGAAGAAGATGATGATATATACAGATTGTTTGTGGATATGGCTCACATCTGCATCTGGTTTAATGTCCAGTAACGGCTTAAACGTCTTCTATGAGTCGAGGATAAGCTTCCCATCTAATTTTCTTATAAATTGGCAAACAGGGTCTTTTAGAGTCAGATTCCCAAGACTGTAGCGTTTTTCTTCATCCTTGAAGAGATTCCACAAATTAAGAATTTCACCCCGCATCAATCCATAAGAACGCGTCTCAAGAGTCAATAAGATATCATCTAATGACTCCTTACTCAGTCCATTCTTAATGAAGGATTTATTTGCGAAAATCATCCTCAAAGAACGACATTGTCTGTTACAATTCCATCGTCCACATTTGTAACAGACTTGTAACCTTTTTGCTCTTCTCCTTTTAGAATATGAACTTCTTCCAAGACCGGGCATGTATGAGTCAAATGAAATTGAGGACTCACCTGCTAATCGGACCTTCGCTTCAATTATCCAGCGTACATCTTCTGGCATACCTTTATGCATTAACAGTCTCAATCTTTCACATCGAAATTTGTAGATTTTTCTCAGAGCATTTTGAGGAAGAGAAGGAAAATGTTTTCTCAGGTTTGAAAGAATGACATCTATTTTGAAGGAGAAGAAGGATTCAGTTATTTTGGGAAACTGAAAAATAAACCGACTTGAGAGTCACGGAGTACCGTATCCGCCACTTAACCGGCAATACACAAAAAAAAAACTTAAGAACTTGGTTTTCCAGGAATGGTTGAGTCTTTGTCCATTAACTTTAAGCGCATTACCATTCCTAGGATCCTCAATATCTACGGCCCTAGAGGATACACGTGTTTGACAGCAAAAGAACCGCGCCACCTAGATCTCAATTTTTCAAGGAGTATGTGCAGATGATAATCTCAAAGCAGAACCTTTTTGACCAATTTCCGCAACTTTTGCAAAAGGTGTAACAGACCTTGAATAAAGTAGGCCAATAAAATCCATACTGCAAGATTTTTGCAGTTGTTGTCGCTGAAGAAAAGTGACCTTCACATGCTTCCGAGTGACAAAATTTAATGGCACTACCTACCTTATTGTCGGGCACACAGCTGCTTTTTTTTTCTTTTTTCTTTTTTTTTTGGTTTTTTTTTTTAGAGATTCAAATGCTTACAACCAACAAACAGATAAAAACATAATCTAAGAAACTAATGAAAACACAAAATAAAAAGGGATAAAGAGAGCAAATTTGGTTGGGTTGCCTCCCAATGAGCGCTTAGTTTATTGTCCTCAGCCCGACATGATGATACTTTCAATGCTCCTCATATTGTGGAAGGATGAAGGTCATCACTTTTATCTCTGCACTGTCAGGAAGTTCATGATATGGTTTGAGACGATGACCATTGACCTTAAATGCTTTGCCAGAAATTTCACTCCTGATCTCAACTGCACCAAAAGGAAAAACATTAGTTACCACAAACGGCCCAATCCACTTAGAACGCAGTTTACCTGGAAATAATTTGAGTCTTGATTGGAATAGCAGGACTTTTTGTCCTCTGTGAAATTTCTTTCTGGAAATCAATTGGTCGTGGAATGCCTTAGCTTTAGTCTTATAAATCGGGGCATTCTCAAAGGCCTCATTTCTTAGTTCTTCCAATTCCTGTAATGGAACTTCCTTTGCTTTTCAAAGCACCTTCCAATTCCATATTAACTTGTTTAATGGCCCAAGTAAGATCGATGTTGCAACTCAACGGGCAAATGATGGGGCTTTCCATACACCAACCGAAATGGTGACATGCCGATGGGAGTCTTATAGGCGTCCTATAAGCCCATAAAGCATCTTCAAGTCGAGTGCTCCAATCCTTTCTTGAGGGATTCTTTGTCTTTTCAAGGATTGACTTAATCTCCCGGTTGGACACTTCGGTTTGCCCATTTGTCTGTGGATGGTAAGGAGTGGAAATTCGTGCATTACTCCATATCTCTTCAATAGAGCATCAAAGGTTTTGTTGCAGAAATGGGTCCCTTGGTCACCGATGATAGCCCCTTGGGGTCCCGAACCTGGAGAAAATATGTGACTTAACAAAATCTCGCATGATTTTAGAATCATCGATCGAGTGGCTTTTGCTTCCACCCATTTAGACACATAATCAACAGATAAAAGAATGTATGTGAAACCAAATGAAGGAGGGAATGGTCCCATGAAATCAATACCCCACACATCAAAGAGTTCCACAAAAATGATCGGAGTCTGAGGCATTTGATTACGAGGACCAATATTACCTGTTTCTCGACAGCGGTCACAAGACTTACTGAAGTTGTAAGCGTCTTTGAAAATTGAAGGCCAATAGAAACCCTTTGTCAAGCACTTTATTGATTTGTCCTTTTTTGCCAAAGTGTCCTCCACATGCATAGGTGTGGCAAAAGGAGAGGATGGAGTGTGTCTCAGAATCAGGAATGCACCTCCTAATGACTTGATCTGCACAATGCTTCCATAAGTACGGGTCATTCTAGATATAGTATTTACAGTCACTCCTTAATTTATCTCTTTGGGCCTTGTTCAAACCCTCCGGAAAGTCCTTAGTAACCAGGTAGTTAACAATGTCAGCATACCAAGGGATTATAATGTTGACAACCATCAAATATTCATCCGGAAAAGTCTCCATGATAGGCATTTCTTCCTCTTCAGTTACCAATCTACTCAAGTGATTGGTCACTAAGTTTTCGCTCCCTTTCTTGTCTTTAATCTCCAAGTCAAATTCCTGGAGCAATAAAATCCATCGGAGCAATCTAGGCTTTGCTTCTTTCTTTGTTAGAAGATACTTCAAGGCTGCATGATTCATCATGCATCTTTGGAAAGTTCCTGGTGCATTGCAGAGTCCAAAAGGCATTCGCCTATATGCAAAGGTACCAAATGGACAAGTGAATGTAGTCTTGTCTTGGTCTTCTGGAGCTATGGCAATCTGATTGTAACCGAAAAACCATCAGAAAACAATAATAAGAATGACCACTAATCTTTCTAACATTTGATCAATGAAAGGTAAAGGAAAGTGGTCTTTTCTCGTGGCGGCATTCAACTTCCTGTAATCAATACAAACACGCCACCCATCGTAACCTAGTGGGAATAAGCTCATTTTCAGCATTTCTTACCACAGTAATTCCAGATTTCTTTGGTACTACCTGGACTGGGCTTACCCACTTGCTGTCAGAAATGGGGTAGATCACCTCCACACTTAGGAGCTTCAGTATCTCCTTTTTCACAACCTCCATCATGAGAGGATTCAATCTTCGCTGAGGGTCTCTCACAGGTTTAGTATCCTCCTCCATTAATATCCTGTGCATACAAACGGAGGGACTAATACCCTTGATATCACCTATTGACCAACCAATGGCTGTCTTATGTTCCGCAAAATGACTACCGGTTTCTCTTCTTGCTCTTGGGTGAGTGACTTTGCAATTATTCTTTGGAAGGGTGTCCTTCTCCCCCAATAAGATGTATTTAAGATGATCGGGTAGTGCTTTCGGTTCCAATTCAGTGCTGCACAATGTGTGAAGGTTGAGGTATATCGGTAGTAACAAGTAAATCAACAAAAGTTACCTCATGCTCTTTCGGAGTGGAAGAGAGCTCTTGTAAGGCAAAGAACAATTTCATCAATGTCTTCACTCCATGGCTCTTCTTCACTCTTCTTCTTTTCCTCCCGTACATCTAAGCTATGAGTTAGAATTGTATCAAGAGCATCAAAATGGTCAAGTATCAAAAGGCAGTAAATTAAAGAATCAAAAGGATCAAAAGAATCAATTAAACAAGCGAGTGCACATCACTTGGGTATCTCATAGCTTCAAAAATATTGAATCTAATTAATTCCCCATCAAATTCCATTGTTAGAATTCCCGAGTGCACATCAATTTTTGTCCGTGCGAGTCTTCAAAAATGGTCTTCCTAGCAAGATAGGAGCAGATTTGGGAGACTCATCCTCTTCCATGTCCAAAACATAGAAGTCTGCCGAAAACACTAATTCATTCATTGCGTACCAAAACATCTTCAACCACACCCTTAGGGTATGCATTAGATCTATCAGCCAATTGAATAACAACACCAGTAGGTTCCAAAGGACCCAAGTATAAAGATGCATAAATAGAATATGGCATGACATTTATAGATGCACCTAAATCAAGCATTGCCCTTTCAAACCTTGTGTTACCTATAATGCATGGAATGGTGAATGTGTCAGGGTCCTTACATTTGGTTGGGAGTTTCTTTTTAATTACAGCTGAAACATTTTCTCCCACTTGGACCTTTTCATTTCCTTTTAACTTCCTCTTGTTAGTGCATAATTCTTTCAGAAATTTTGCATATCTAGGTACCTGCTTAATGGCATCTAACAAAGGGATATTAACCTCTACCTTCCTAAAAGTCTCAAGTATTTCTTTTTTTGCTTCTTCTTTCTTGGTTTTAACCAACCTACTAGGAAAAGGAGCTTTAGTGACATATTTAGGAAGGGGTTCAGAAATACTTACCTTAGGGGTTTTGGAAGTTTGCCCCTTATCATTTGCTTCTTTGGGTGGTTCATCCTTCTCTTGAATGATTGGTGGAAGAGAGGTAGGCTCATCCATCGTCTTTCCGCTTCTCAATGTGACAAAGACTAGCATTTTCCCTGATTCACTTACTGGATGTGAGGGTAGTTTCCCGAAGCTTGGCTTTGAAACTTGTTGAATTCGTGGACAACCGCCCTATCCGATTCGCAAGTTATTGATTGTAGTCCTTGTTTCTTGTTTGAAACTTTGTATAGTTGCATTTGTTTCTTGTTGGAACCGCAAATTATTAGTGGCCATTTGTTTTACTAGCTCCTCTAATGAAGGCTCGATTGCTTAGGAGCTTGAACTTCTTCTTGTCTCGAGGGAAAGGTACTTGCCTTTGTTGGAATCTGGAGGTCCATAAGTTTGGAGGTTGATTTTGAGGTTGCTTTGCATAGCTGAAATTTGGATGATCCCTCCAACCCGGATTATATGTGTTTGAGTAGGGGTTGTAATTTTTGAAAGTCCAAAGATATCCCTCATCGCTCTTACCTCCTCATTTGTGTCTTCTTGGAGAGTGGGACACATATCGTTGGGATGTCCGGATGAACAACAGATCCCACAAGCATGAGCGGTGCTTTACCCGAATCCATTAACCATTTGAACCATAGCAGTCAATTGAGTCATTTCTTCTTTGTCATATCTTGGTTGTCTCTACTTCTTTCATCGCTCTTACTCCGGTGTCATTTCTAGAGTAGAATTGTTGAGTATTGGCAGCCATTCTTGAGATCAAGTTTCTAGCTTCTTGAGGAGTTTTATCAATCAATGCTCCTCCGCTAGCAAAGATCAATCATGTTGCGATCCATCACTTGTAAGCCTTCATAGAAATACCGAATTAAAAGTCGCTCACTTATTTGATGATGAGGGTAAAATTGAAACATAGCTTCTTAAATCTCTCCCAAAGTAGTCATGGAGTGATTCCCCATGCCTTTGTTGAATACCACGATTTCTTTTCGATTGTTGCAGCTTTTGAGCGGGGAAGTATCTGTCTAGGAAAGTTCGGGCCATGTCCCGCCATGATTGGATGGATCAGGGTGGCAAGTAGTAAAGCCACTCCTTAACTGAGTCTTTCAATGAGAATGGAAAAGCTCTCAACTTGACTTGCTCTACATGAATTCCTGCAGGTTTCATGCTAGAACATACCACATGGATTTCCTTCAAGTGCTTGTTGGGGTCCTCTCCGGGTAATCCATTGAAAGATGGCAAGAGATGGATTAAACCGGATTTCAATTCAAATGCCTCTTCATTTTCAAGAATGTCTATACAAAGAGGTTGTTGATCTAGATCTGGAGCACCCAATGCCCTTAAAGTGTTTTCTGCCATTATCACTTCTTCAGATATTTCAGATGGCTCAAATGTCTCTGAACTTGATAGATCAATGTAACGGACAGCTTCAATGTCAGCAGGTGTGAGTTGGAAGTTAGCCGGATGGAAGAGAAATTGAGGATGTGAAGTGAGTTGATCAATATAGTTCCTCAAATTTAGCAATCCTTCGTCTACTCCTTCAAAGGACATCAACACCTACAAAACACTCAGAAAGAAAGATTAAAAATAAAATAAAATAAAATAAAATAAAAACAGAATAAAAATAGGAAATAAATTAATAGTGTAATTGAAAAAATTGGTTCCCCGGCAACGGCGCCAAAATTCTGATGCGTGCGGATGTAGTGATTAAAATTAAGATAAAAATCAGTTGTCAGGCCCACCAGAAAATAAAAACCTTACAACTAGTTGTAGTTAGTAAGGGTCGATCCACAGAGAACCAATTCAATTAACACTATTAAACAATTTCCAATTTAGACTCGATTAACAATAAACAAGAAAAGGGGGTTTTGGAGTTTTGATGAACAATGAACAACTTCAAAGATAACAATAAACAAACCGAAATCAACAATATAAGAAAATTGGTTAAGAGATTGAATCCACCACTAGATTTATATGATAATGTAAATCCACATATCCTTTTATTCCAACATGCTCAATTATGTTTTTATGCAATTGTGAGAGTAAATCTCTGTTTTCCTTACGTGTTGGCCAATTTAGCAACCGCTCAAATCAACTCCTAATCACTGATTAGTCATAAAGCAACCGCTCTTACAACTATCCAATAATTGCATTAAGATTTAGAAAACCAATTACACTAAGGTCTAATCACACACCGGGATTAAATTACTTAGAACATATATTTCTCTAGATCTAATACCGCAACCGCGCATAATAAACCCAGATCTACCACTTTTATAACTGGCAAATAGCACAAAGATAATTATACCCACATGAACATCATACATCCCACTAGATCTACTACTGCAACCGCGCATAATAAGCCTAGATCTACTACTTTGAAAGTAGGAACAAGTACAAAAACCTTCATACCAACAATAGATTCAGAAATATATGAATAAAAACATAATTGTGTTGAAATAATCAAATATGCAAAGTTTACATCATTAATACTAGCGGTTTCATCACCCCCTTAACCAAGGGAGGTTTAGTTACACATAGCTAGAAAGAAATCACAAGAAAAACTGAGAGAAAATGAAGGAGAGTTCCCCCCTCCCCTATGATAACCAATGGTGCCCTTTTATAGAAGTCTAGGGTAACAAAATGACAAAGGTGAGTGGATGGATGAGTGGGTTAGTGGAGTGGGGTGGTTGAGTGGATTGGTTGAGTGGGTGAGTAGTTAAGTGGGTTGGTTTGAGTGGAGTGGATTAAATATTGGTTGAGTGGGTTAGTTGAGTGGATGAGTGGTTGAGTGGGTGAGTGGATGATTAGTTGATTTAGTTGAGTGGGTTGGTTTAGTGGGTGAGTGGTTGAGTGGAGTGGATTAAATATTGGTTGAGTGAGTTAGTTGAGTGGATGAGTGGTTGAGTGGTTGAGTGGGTGAGTGGATGGATAAGTGGTTGGATTAGTGTATGAGTGGATGAGTGGGTGAGTTAGTGGATGAGTGGATGGATGGATTAGTGGATGGATGAGTGGATTAGTGGATTAGTGGATTGATGAAAATCTCGTGTCTGACTTGGAAGCCAAAAACGACCCACTATACTTCAGATTCACGAAAAATGTTCTTCATGAAAGTTGTAGATCCTTGTCTTGGCTATAAAATGGATAGCTGGTTCGTCAAATTTGGCTTCCTTAAGCCCAAGATATGTCCCAAATACCGTAGGTTGCTCAAACCCAACTTCAGCACCTCTGTTCCGACTTGCAAGCTCAAAATGACCTACTAGACTTCTTTTTCTCAAAATGTGTTTTTCATGAAAGTTGTTTATTTGGATCTTGACTATCCACTGTCCAAATTTCAGCCCATTCCATTATTACATCTTGAGATATGATTTTATGAGTACACACTATTCGGATTCTACTGACAGAACCCGTATTCTGACTTCCATGTAAACTTAGGTCCCTTAGACATCTGAATCGGACTTCGAGCTCTTCATCAAAGTTGTAGAGCTTCCTCTTAGATTTCCTACAAGATAAAATTCATGATTGTCAGATATCAGGAACTCAAGTTATGACCAAAATACAGAAACAGTGTAAAATCTCAATAATGCTGAAAATATTCAATTAGGACCAATTTGAGCTCAAACTCACAAAATCATGTCAAACTCAATCAATTAAGAATATGGAGAGTGTAAATGACTAAATATAAGGGTTTCTTAATGAATAAAATATGTGTTTATCATGTAGGAAGTTGGAAGTGGACATATTAGTGTATAATTGTTGAAAGAATTTTTTTCAATATTGTTATTGTTTGAATTTCAATTATACAAGTATAATTTATATTATATAGACTTATGTTAATAACTACTTGTCTATAATAATGTTAAATTACAAGAAATAAATTTGTCTTAATACAAGAATCAAGTATGTCTTAATAACGAAAATAAGGAAATAAATCATAAAATATAATAAATAAGAAATAAATCCTAAGAGATCATCTATCATACTCTAAAATATTTTAAGATACAATAAACATATTTTGAAATATTTTTCAAATATTATAATATTCTCCCTCAAGTTAAAGTTTCCTAAGCTTAAGCTTGTAACAATTAAATAATTTGATAGTATGATAGTGGCTGGGAAAAATAGAGACAGTGGTTGGCAACTACTTCTAGGATGAAGACGGAGACGAGGCTAGTGCATATGAACAGACGGAGACAGGGCCAATGCATCTGAGACAAAAAGCTAGGGCCAGAACACTTGGGACAAAGAGTCGGGCTAATGTGAGTCATAACCAACATAAATTATCATCAGAATGATCGTCGATGAGAAGAGAAATCACCACTAGTATGTTTCATTAATGGAAAAAGAACGAAATGACAAACACCAACATTGAAGTATATGCATAGATGAATTTATTCTCATTTTCTCTCTCAATGAGGGCAGCGACAGCGATGAAGGCTGATTAAAACTCAGCGATGAAGGCTGGTCTAATCAACAATGAAGGCTAATTGCAACCCAGCAATGAAGGTTGGCTCTAAACCTAGCAATGAAAGCTGGTTTGATCAACAATGAAGACTAATTGCAGCAGAAACAACTCTTGTATCATGTTGCAGCTATGGTTTGCCCTCGTTACTACTGCCAACAGTAGTGCATGGTTAACCATTAGTGTTCTTATAACCAACATGAGAAATTTCCCTGCTAGTAAAGGCACAATTGCAAGAATCTTGAATGGCTATAGGGGGTTTAGTGCTGCAGTTTTTACTGAAATTTACAGCATAATGCTTCATAATTATTTTTCTAAGTTCCTGTTGTTTCTTGCCATTGGAATTCTTATTATGTGCTTCAGTATGATGTTTCTTATTAAGCATTGTACTCCAGCTTTTGGTGAAGACTCTGCAGAAAATGACCATTTTCTTTTTATCCAAGGCTCTAGTGTGGTCTTGGGTGTATATCTTCTTGCAACTCCAATATTTGGCAACACTCATCAATTTAGTGGTATTGTTTCCTATATTTTGGTGGTTGTGATGATTCTTCTTCTCATGGCACCACTTGCAATCCCTATAAAGATGACATTGTGTCCTAGGAAACCTTCCAATTTAGATTCACCTAAGCAACAAGTTGGACTTTTGACTCTCACTGAAGGTAGAGATGACAAAATAGAGCCGCTTCATTAGTAGGAACCCTTGGAAGTTTTTATGATCAGAATGATTCATCTAAGGTGGCTATGCTTCTTGCCTTGGGTAAGGGAGCAATAAAGCAGAAGAAAAGAAGGCCTAAACATAAGGAAAATTTTAAATTTACTGAGGTTGTAATAAAGGCTGATTTCTGGCTTCTATTTTTGGTTTTCTTTGTTGGTGTTGGCACTGGGGTTACTATTCTCAATAATCTAGCAGATATATGTATTGCACAAGGTGAGGAACATACTATGATCTTACTGTCAATTTTTCAGCTTTTGCAATTTTGTGGGTCGGCTTGGTGGTGGAGTTGTTTTAGAACATTTTGTCAGGGTAGTGATATCTATTTATGCTGAGTAAAATTAAGATGTATTCTTAAGCTCATATCAGTTACAATCTGAATAGATCAGAGTGTTTGACATACATAAGAAGTGTTAAAATCTTCCCTGTGTGAACATGTCTTTAGAGCATTACACGATGTTAATAAAAGAATAAACTTTTCATATTTAACTGAACCTTGTTGATAAGGCTCTTTTTGGAACTATAATTCAACTTCTGAACCCACATTGAACTAGCTGCAAAGCCATACAACTGTTTAGTCTATCCTGGAATTGAATGACACTAGTCTGATAAAGAACTACCAGCTTTGTCTGCATTTATTTGATCCAACAGATCATAATACAACAATAACCAAGTCTTTTCTCACGAGGTGGGGTAGGCTATATGGATAAAGCGATGCGATTGTACCCTATTGTAAACTAAGTCTTCAGAAATGTCATTCAAATATAAATCTTTTTTAATTATTTCACCTATAATATTTCTTGGTCCCCCTCTATCTCTAGCTATTGGTCTATTCTCCACCTGATCTACTCTTCTTACTGGGGCTTCTAAGAGTCTTCTCCTTACATGTCCAAACCACTTAAAGCAAGATTTTACTATCTTTTACACAATAGGTACTACCTCTACTTTTTCTCTAATGCATTCATTCCTAATCATATATTATCTTGTATGGTCACACATCTAGTGCAACATCCTCATCTCAGTGACACTGATCTTATGTTCTTGCTGGCTTTTTACCACCCAATATTTAGTACCATACAATATCGTAGGCCTTATAGTTGTGCGATAAAATTTACTCTTAAGTTTGAGAGGCACTTTTCTATCACAAATCACTCCCGAAACACTCCTGCATTTCATCCATCCAACTTGAATCCTATGGTTTACATCTCCCTCTATCTCTCCGTCATTTTGTATGATAGATCCAAGATACCTAAATCGTATGACTTGTGGTATGGTGTGGTCCTCAATTTTCACCGTTAAACTAGTATTAGCATGATTCTTACTGAATTTACATTCCATATACTCTGTTTTACTCCTGCTTAGATGGAAGTCATGTTCTTCCAAAGCTTGTCTCCATAGCTCAAGCTTCCTATTTGTTTCCTTTCTCGACTCTCCAACTAAGATTATATCATCTGTAAAAAGCATGCATTATGGCACTGACTCTTGGATATGCGCAGTAATCACATCCAAGACCAAACTAAAAATATGGACTCAAAGTTGACCCTTGGTGCAGTCCTATAGGAAATCTTCTGTAACCCTACCCTGTGTTCTCACACTAGTTTTAGCTCCATTATACATATCTTGGATTGCTCAAATATAAGATATACGAACTCCTTTATTCTTTAATGCCTTCCACAAGACCTCTCTTGGTATCCTATCGTAGGCTTTTTTCATACTAATGAAAATCATGTGTAAGTCTTTTTACTTCCTCCAATACCTCTCCAGCAATCTTCGTAAAAGATAGATTGCTTCCATGGTTGACCTCCCAAGCATAAAATCAAATTGATTCTCTGAAATATGAGTCTCTTGTCTTAATCTCCGTTCAATTACTCTTTCTCATAACTTCATGGTATAACTCATGAGCTTAATCCCTCTGTAATTTACAGTTTTGTATATCTCCCTTGTTTTTATAAATATGGATTAAATTATTTTTCCTCCATTCATTTGACATTTTCTTAGATCTCATTATCTCGTTAAACAGTTTTGTGAGTCAGTTTATATCTTCTTTCCTAGGCACTTTCACACCTCGATAGGTATATTATCCAGTCCGATTGCTTTTTCATTATCCATCCTCTTTAGAGCTTCTTTTACCTCAAACTCCCAAATTTTACGATAAAAAGTTTTATTTTGGTCTTCCTCTCTACTGTTTAGAATGTTCGAGTCCCATAATATCCCATGTCCCTCATTAAATAACTTGTTAAAATAACTCTTCCATTGATCCTTGATGTCTTGTTCCGTAACCAAGACTTTACCCTCTTCATCATTAATGCATTTCACTTGATCCAAGTCTCTTGTCTTCCTTTCCCTACTTTTAGCAAGCTTATAAATATTCCTTTCTCCATCTTTGGTGCCAAAAGATTGATATAACTAGTTGAACGATTTAGCTTTCGCCTCGCTCACCGCCTCTTTAGTAGCTTTTTTAGCTACCTTATATTTTTCTCAATTTTCATCGTTTTTGCACATGTGTCAAGTTTTATAACATTCCCTTTTAACCTTAACCTTATCTTGTACTTGCATCCCACTACCAAGATTCTTTATCCTTGGGTCAAAAGTCTCTTGATTCAACGAGTGTCTCTTTTGTTACCTTCCTAATCCCTTTAGCAATCTCGTCCCACATATCATTTGCACTCCCTTGTACCTCCCAAATCTCTTCCTCCATAAACCTCATCTGAAAGAGTATTTATTTTCCTCCCTTTAGTTGCCACCATTTGATCATTGGGACTTTGTTTCGCTAATTTCTCCTTACTCTCATATTAACCCGTACATCCATAACCAAAACCCAGTGTTGGGTAATCAAGCTATCTCCAGGGATGACTTTGCAATCCATGCAAAGCTTTCTATCTGATTTCCTTGTTAAAAAAATCAATTTGAGAGCAAGAACTCCCGCTTCTGTATGTGATAAGATGTTCTTCTTACTTCCTAAAATAAGTGTTAGCTATTGTAAAATAAAAAATTACAAGAAAATCTAGAATCACTTTACCCTTTGCATTAGTTACTCCTAGACCATATCTTCCATGCAAACCCTTGTACCCCATAGATTCACTCCCCACATACCATTTAGGTCCCCTCATAGAACAATCTTCTCTGCTAAAGGTATTCCCTGAATTAAACCTTCTAAATCCTTCTAAAATTTTATCTTGTAGTGCTCGTCTAACCCTACTTGGGGTGCATACGCACTAATAATATTAAAAGTCTTTTGTTCCATAACAAACTTTAAAGCTATGATCCTATCTTTGGGCCTTCTCACATCCACAACATTATTCTTCTAATTCTTATCTACTATTATGCCTACTTAATTTCTAGATTTTACTTTACCGGTGTACCAAAGCTTAAAACCTGAAGTGTCGAATTCCTTTACCTTTTCTCTAACCCACTTAGTTTCTTGTAGGCAAATAAAATTAATCCTCCTCTTAATCATAGTGTCAACTATTTTCATTGATTTACTTGTAAGTGTACCTATATTCTAAGTTCCAAAACGCATGATACTCTTGTGAATTAGTTTCTTTACCCCACCCATTCACGAAAATATAAGAACTCTTGCTTATTTTTCACTACACTCAGGTGACAATGCAACGACTTTAGCTCATTTGACACTGCACTCGAGCTATACAGCGCATTGCTTAGGGGCAATGACCTAACATTAACACAATCACATATGTCATAAAGATTCGACAATGTTTTACGTTGACTGTCGACTGCCTAACATAACCCTCCTCTTTTTTTCGAGCTTGGGACTAGCTATGTAAAGGAATTTGTAACAAAGCTCACACATAGACATAATTACTTAGAATAGTTAGATGTACTTTTGACAATTTTCAGGACAAAAACGATCCCAAGGACAGTCTTGATGACATGCACACATATAATTATGCTCATCATATACCTTCTGCTTGCCTATGCTGTCAATGAAACCCTTTATCCTGCAGTCGCATTTCTTGGTATCTGCTATGGTGTACAAGTTTCCGTATGTCTCCCCACTGTTTCCGAGCTCTTTGGTTTGAAGCACTTCGGTGTATTGAGCAACTTCATGTTGTTGGGAAATCCACTTGGTGCATTCCTTTTCTCAGCTCTGCTAGCAGGGCATATATATGATAATGAGGCAGCAAAGCAGCATGGTTTAGGCCTCATCGCTCCTGGTGTTTCCTGCATAGGTCCAAATTGCTTTAAGCTGACCTTATGTATTCTAGCTGGTGTTTGTGTCGTGGGTACCATCTTGAGCATTATCCTAAATTTAAGAATTAAGCCTGTTTACCAAATGCTTTATTCTGGAGGTTCTTTCAGGCAAAGCACTCCTTAGTTCTATTCTATACCAGTTGTGCTGGTGTTTCCTCCTGGTCTGCCATTACTGCCATGCATATATAGTTGAGCATCAATCTATTAGGGGACCAGAAATTTTTGCACCAACACGTGTGAAAGTTTGACACTACCTGTTTAGTATAATGAAGTTAAAATTTTTGGTATCTCACATGTATATTGCCTGTTTTAGCATGCTTGTTAGGCTGAAAGATGATACTGGCTGCTGAGAAGTGATATAGGGTAAATGATCTGATGTGATCTGTATATACATAAGGATAGGAGGGAATCAATCTATCAGATACTTTTGACAATCACATTTCAAAATGTGATGAAACATTATTGAGTTTTATATATGTTTATTAGCTATTATTTAGTCTAATTAATGTGAGATTTTAAAATTAATTTGCTGACAGTGATTTTGGGATATGTTTATGCATTGGATTTTATGCTTCAACCGTTTAGGTAGCTAGTCATGAAAGTATCATAAAATATAACCATTTTTTTTTGTTACATAAGAGGAGCAAGCACTGGTAGGAGAGAGGGAAATATGACCTGATGGAGGGTCAAACTTCCAATATCAACATTACACCAAAGTCTATAAGATATGCAATTTGATCATTATTATAAATACCAACTGTCATCCTTTATTATTTGGTCACTGACTATAAAGATTTAGAAAGTAGAAACCACCTAAATCAGAAAAAAAAAAGTTATATTTATACTCAGTTATCACTGTGAAAAAACTTGCCCTTCTTTTCTCCTATTCTTATATCAAATACACCAACCTTAATCGTTGCTCCTGGAGATCTGGAACAGTGTTACTTCATATAATAAATAATATGATGATCTCATAGTGGAGTCATACAACTTGCCTGTATTATCAAGTATCAACCCTTGAATTCATGTCCAACATCATGTGAAAAGTCGTTGAAACGTTACATTGAAGTGGACAGAGAACCAGGGGAAAAGAAGAAAAAAGAAGAAGAAAAACACCGTTGCTTAAAACAACACATTCCATATGCTAGTTGTTATTATTGTATAAGAAGAAAACATTGCTGTCACTCGCCATCGAACCGCACGCCAAGAAAACAATCACAAAACAATCAAGTTGGTTTCAGATCTTCAAACAGTGTAGGCCACAGTGCATAATCATCATCATAATCAGAATCAGCTTTTGTCTTGTTGTAGGGACTGTAACCCATAGGGCTCTCAGCCCTTTCATCGGAAGGCCTAGTAAGCCTTGGACTTCTATTATTAACCATTGCTCTTGCATCAAGTGGACTCTTTGCTGTGCCCATGAACCTTCCATCCCGATGCCTAGTTAATATTGGACTCTTATTTGTATACATCATCATTCTCTCATTCATCTTTCCATCAAGAGGACCAGACAATTTCAACACCTTGCTGTTCACCATCTTATCATGCATTCTACCATCCAAAGGTCCTGACAATGCCATGGTCCTGCTTCTATGTATCCCCTTCTCTCCTTTGAGTTCCTCTGTCCCATGCTTCCTCACCAGTGCTCCTCTCCATTTCCCTTGGTGGTACCAATTTGGCTCTGGTGTCATGTACTCCTTTATTTCTTCTTCTTCTTCTTCACGGAAAACCAGCTTGCTCATGCACTTCCTTAGGCACTTCTTGATGATCCCAGAAAGCTTCTTGGTACGTAGTAGCACTGCTCCATCTTCTTTTTTAGCAAGCTTGAGAATTTCTAGCCTGTGTTTGGCAATTGAAATTCCCATGCTTTGAAGAAACTCATGGTTGAAGTAGCTGGCATCTTCCAACTGAAGCTCATTGCGGGCAAAGGCGAGACCGTACTCGTAGATAAGGGACGGTTCTAGACTAGTCCTGGATAACCAAGAGAACCAATCCATGGCTGATGAAGATGGGGTTGTGCCAGAATGGTACTACATATTACTAAGGTTTGAGGTGGGTATTCGGATTTATAAGATATGGAGGTGAAGACTTGTGACTTGAGATCCTTTGCATAAATGTGGTGGGTAAATGGCTATTTAGTTTGGTTTTTGACACCAGTTGCACTGGTTTTCTTTTTTTTCTTCCTTTTAATGGAATTTGGAAGGTAGTGGAGAGAGTGAAACAGTTTGGATGGAGGGGTTTAGGATATAAAGGGAAGCAATGGTTATTTTTTTTAAAAGAAAATATTCTATTTATTTGATAATTTTTAAAATAAAATAAATAAAATGAAATTATTTAACCTTTCAATTATCTTTTATCTATCTTTATAAATATTTTATAATTTTTTAAACTTAAAAATGAAAAGCCAATAATAATTCACATAATTAGTAAGAACAAATCGTGTCAATTAAATTAACTAAAGTTTGATTCTTGCCAAAATTTGTTATTAATAAATTATTTGTAAATATTTATGTAAATATTCATTAAACGTAGAAGTTTACCTGACATTGGAATAGAGTAGCCAACACTAATCTTAAATTTTACATAAAAGAAACTTAGAAATAAAAAATTAGGCTTCCCTTCCTATTTCCTCCAAATCCCTCCGTCCAAAGATATTCTTTAGGGTGACAACAGCCAAGAATATGTGGGAATTTTTGACATTTTCGGAAGGATATATATGGATACTGCAGGTTAATTATAAGAATATAAGGAAAGGTTCGGATCCTTATATAGCCGGGTTAACACAAAGAAAATTAATTGCATGATGTTACAAACTAAAAAAGGATACTTAAGAACAAAAGATACTTAAGAGTTCCGTATTATAAAAATCCAAAAAGGGTACTTAAGAAGAAGTTAGGATCAAAATCTGCGCGTCTTTATGGCGCTTAACCATGTTAGATTGCGACAGTAGCCTACTAAAGAGGGAGTGAAATGGGTTAGATGTATCAGGGGCCCAAGAAAAAGGAAGTAGTTAAAGGCAAATCAATTTGGTAACCTACTACCCATATTGCATATCATAATCAGAAGTCCAAATGACTCAACTTTGAATGTTCAAGCCCTACTATGTAGTACTTACCTGCCTGCTTTAATTAAACAATAACAATGCATGCGAGAAAATAAGTGGGAAAGCAAAACCACGTATATCACTCAGAATAACTAACTGTTTTATGAGGCACAACATCTCGATCTTTGCTATGGTGCAGTGAATTTGTTCAATCAAATAGTGTCACAAGTTAGTTGGACAACTGTTTCCAATAAGACATATAATTGATGAGAGAAGATGGAAGTAAAACTGCAAAAGTAAACCATTGGCATCAGGTTCACTTCAGAAGCCAAAGAGAATGTTAAGTTATATTATACTGAGGATGTAGTTTCTGATATGATACAAAGGCAAATTTGGCTGCAAATTCTGGAGTGCCATATTCGATTGGTGTCTGATATTTATAAACAAAAATTGTTATTATCTTTTTATATAGTACTATTAAAAAGATTAAATTTGATTAAATAACCTCTTTTTAAATAAGTGATATCATATAGTTTGTGTAACACTTTTTGCAATAGCAGTACATCAAAAATTAATTCATTTCAACTGTTTATCTATCACCTTTAAAGCCCTAGCCATGGTTGGTCTAAGATTTTGCTACAAGTTTTATGGCTTAGCTGGAGTTGATAGAAGACAAGGCATCACAATAGCTGCATCCAACTTATATGACGAGATAAATTAATGGTTAATAGATTTTTTGGGCCAAAATTTGAAAGAAGGAAGGCATTTATTTATTTATATATGGGCTCAAATATGTTTTTTTTTCCTCCAAATATATCAGTTTTTTATTTTGATTTTTAAAAAAATTTTGTTTTGATGTATGTCCATATAATTTAAAAAATAAGTGAAATTAATTAAATTTAATATTTTTATATTAAATTTTTCTTAACTTTAAAATAAAAGACAGTTCAATATGAAGAAGTTAAATTGAATTAATTTTATTCATTTTTAAAATTATAGAGATACAAATCGTAACACAAATTTGAAGGATTAAAATAAAAAAATTAATATATTTAGAGATATTAAAAATATATTTAAATCTTATATATACAACCAAAAATAAAAAGAAAAGTAATGCTTCTCATACATCATTTTTACTCACATATCTTTACACATGCATGAGTGTCAGGATCTAAGTGTGTAGGCAAAAGTTTTGGTGGGGTCAACACCGATATGATGGAAATTTATACAGGTATGAAGAGAATCATATACTTTTTCTAATTTACCTTCTGTTTTATTTTCTTTTGATAATAATGAGGATGAGGATCTCCCTCTATCTATCTATCTAAGTGGTGGGCTTTCATTGTGAAATGAAATTACAGCCCCCAACTAACTCATAATCTTAGTCAAAGAATTCAACCCACACAGTTCCCGCTTAATCAGAGTACCATACAAACCACATCTGGGTCAATGCCTTATGGTATCAGTAATCTTTCTTCCCTCTCCAACACTTTCTCTCCAAAATAACCTCAAATTCCTTCTCCAACCATCTCCTACCTAATTCACATTGCCTCTGTTTCATAATTTCAACCTTAGCATGTTTTCTTGGGCACCTCTCAGAAGATTCAGACCAGTATCTCTCCACGGAACTCCTGCCACTCAACGACAAAACACCACCCCATCATCACCATCATCATTTTATTCTTTTCGTAGCTCCTTTGGTGGGTCAGGGTATTGTGACAAAAGGGGCAGAGGTCAACCTAAGTTGGATTCGCTTACAACAACGTTATTTAAACGATATTTTTATTATACTATTTTTACTACACTTCCTTCCTTTTCAAGTAATAATACAAGAGAATTACATTTTTCAATACACTTTATTTCTCTTTCTTTTTTTCCAAACATATGCATGTGTAAGAAAATGTGTAAAAAAATAGTGTGTTAGGATACAATTATAAGGTATGAAATTTGGTGTGAGATTTTATGACCATGGACTCTCGAATCGCAATGATTAGTTTTGGTGGTGTGATTTTTCTAAGGTTTATATCAAAGATTTTATGACCATGAACTCTCGAATCACAATGACTAGTTTTGGTGGTGTGATTTTTCTAAGGTTCATATCAATTAATATCAAAGTCTTTTACCATGTCTTTTAATTTTCTCATGACTAATCAAAGGACAGTGCCCAGTTAGTTCACATAGGTATTAGGATTGCAAAACGTAGTAGAATATTAAGATTCAATTGTAATGTATGAGACTTGAGTTTTACATCGGAGATATGAGATTTCGATGTGAAGTTTTATGACCTTAGCTCTCAAAATATAATGACTAGCATTTTTTGGTGTAGTTACTGTGATATTCATATTAGTGTGCAATAGATCAATCTCTTCTAGGGTGGTTGTTGTTGGGTCCACCTTAGGCTTTTGGAATTGGTCTTCTTTGTCGTCTTCGGGTGCTAGTTCTCTTCAGTCATTAGCTGATTATGCAAGTGAGGACCAGCTCCAACAACACTGACAAGAAAGCCAAGTTCCTCTTCAAGGGTAACCCACCTTTTCCCTCATCATTTATGTTGCATTTAGCTTGCATTTCTGTCAGGTGTTGAGTGAAAAATATTTGATGTTTTGGACATTGAATCTATACTCTAACTAAATTGTATTCGCTTGAATTGCTCATGTCACATTGATTTTGTGCTTTTCGGAATTATAAATTGGTGTTTCTCTAATTTTAGTTTATTGCATACTCCTCCAGAAAGATTTTCACTATTAATTTTAAGAATACTCAAATAATTACTTTTCCAAGAGCCAAGGGTGGAACTACTGTAGGCTTGAGGGGGCAGCCGCACCCCTAGCCAAAAATTCTTCCAACGCTTTTGGTGAAAGTTACAGTATGCACATTATAATAATATTAAATGTTTGAACCATCTGCACCTCAAAACTTTTTGATCTGATTCTGCCCCTACCAGGAACATACCAGAATTTCTCCATTTCACCTTTTGCACATTGGATAGAGAATGAATCGTTGGCCAGGAAGGAGCTTTTGCGGGAAGAGGGTTTCGAAGAGAATGACAAGTCCCTTGTGTGTAGCAGCTACGAGGGTGATTGTGCTTAATAAGCGCAAGGAATTCCCCCAAATTATTGTAGTGTGTGTTGCGGATGCATCGAGATTTTTAAGTGTTCTAAGAGAAACTTTTTTATTTTATACCATTAAATGTATAACACATAAGTTATAGCATTAAAAATATAACTAAAATGAGAGGCAATAATAATTCGAAAAAATTAATATAACACATACTCAATCGTACAAAACACTACAGAATTTCTGGAAGGAGCTACTTTCTTGAAAGGTAAAGTGATTGGATTTGAATGTTTGAAAGAATTGTACGTGACATATGATGATTTTAGATAAGTGTGAGAGAAATACTTAGTGGAACAACCCACTGGTGACTTCTATGTATTAGAATGACTCTTACTCAAGAGGAAATAAGTTGTGCAATGCTATGGTATCTCGTAAAGATAAGAATGTGTAACATTTTTTTTTTGGGGGTAACAAAGAATGTTTCAGTTCCTAGGCAATTTTGTGAGTAGCTAAGAAAAATGACCTAAAGTGGGAATCTGGTATGTCACAGCCAGTGTTGGACTGTTTGTACAGGAAGAAAACCCAGAGGAGTTGGAGGGAGCCTATTATGTAACAGCCTAATGAGTTTCTGAGACTTAAAAAATTTGCCAAAATCAGACTTTGTACTACTAGTGCTACCCGTTCATAAATTTGTGACTTCAGAGTAGTAACCTCTATTTTTATTTTCTTTTGGGTCAACTGAGACTAGTGCTCCCTTTCATAAATTTGTTGAACATGTGTCGAGACGGGATGAAGAAGTGCTATTGATTCCATCTTCATCTGTTTTTAAGAGAAGTACAAAAAAAAAATGGAGAAAGAAGACGTTTGGCACAAGTGGAGGAATCAATAGCACTTCTTCATCCCCTCTCGACTTTAGTCCATTATCTTTAATAGCCAGTTAATGTTTTTCACTTTAATCCAAACCTCGAGGGTTATGTATTATAAAATGAAGTTTGTATATGAAAAGTGAAAATGAGTGTAACTAGAGGAAGTAATATGTAATTTACCCTAGACTAAATAATAGCCAAAACTCATATAAAGCTCAGTAATTGTATCATCACATATTGAAATATGTGTGTCAAAAGTATCTGATAGATTAATTCCTTTCTATCCTTATGTATACATATCACATCAGATCATTTAGCCTTTCTCACTTCTCAGTAGCCAGTGTCATCTTTCAGCCAAGCACGCATCCTAAAACAAGCAATGTAACATGTGAGACAACAAAATTTTGAACTTTATTATACTAAACAGGTAGTGTCCCATGTGCCGGTGCCAAAATTTGTGGTCCTTCAATAGATTGATGCTCAACTATATATGCATCGCAGTAATGGCAGACCAGGAGGAAACACTATCACAACAGGTATAGAATAGAACTAAGGAGTTCTCTGCTTTATTCATTGTTCAACTTTACTGCTTTTTTAGTGACTTGAAGACGTTTGAGGCAGCCTGAAAGAACCTCCAGAATAAAGCATTTGGTAAACGGGCTTGATTCTTGAAGTCAGGATAATGCTAAAGATGATGCCCACAGCACAGACACCAGCTAGAATAAAAAAGGTCAGCTTAAAGCAATTTGGACCCACGCATGAAACACCAGGATCAATGAGGCCTATACCATGCTGCTTTGCTGCTTCAATATCATATATATTCCCTGCTAGCAGAGCTGAGAAAAGGAATGCACCAAGTGGATTTCCCAATGACATGAAGCTGCTTAATATGCCGAAGTGCTTCAAACCAAAAAGCTCGGAAACAGTGGGGAGCATTATGGAAACTTGCACGCCAAAGCAGACACCAAGAAATGCAACTGCAGGATAAAGGGTTCCATTGATAGCATAGGCAAATAGAAGGTACACGATGAGCATAATTATTTGTGTGCATGTCATCCAAGCTGTCCTTGGGATCGTTTTTGTCCTGAAAATTGTCAAGAGTGAAATCTAATTATTCTCAGTTATTAAAATCTATTGGATTAATAAATGCAGAGAAAGCTGGTAGTTCTTTGGCACACTAGTACACCATTAACATTCAATTCCAGGACAGACTAGAACAGTTGTGTTGGTTTGCAACCAGTTCATTGAGGGTTCAGGAGTTGAATTATAGTACTAATTAATAGCTCCTCATTAACAAGGTCCAGTTAAATATGAAAAGTTTATTCATTTATTAACTTCATGCAATGCTCTAAAGCCATGTTCACCTAGGGATGATTGTCAACAGCTTTTATGCATGTCAATCACTCTGATTGATCTCTTCAGATTCTAAATGATATGAGCTTAAGTACACATCTTAAATTTACTTCAGCATAAATAGATGTCACTGACCTGACAAAATGTTCTGAAACAACTCCTCCACCAAGCCGACCCACAAAATTGCAAAAGCTGAAAATTGACAGTAAGGTCGTGGTATCTTCCTCACCTTGTGCAATACCTATTTGAGCTAGATTATTGAGAACAGTAACTCCAGTGCCGACACCAACAAAGAAAACCAAAAATAGAAGCCAGAAATCAGCCTTTATCACAGCTTCAGTAAATTTAAAATCTTCCCCACGTTTAGGCCTTCTCTTCTCCTGCTTTACTGCTCCCTCACCCAAAGCAAGAAGCATAGCCACCTCAGATGAATCATCCTGATCGTAAAAGCTTCCAAGGGTTCCTGCTGATGAAGATGCTAGCAGTGGCTCTATTTTGTCATCTTTTCCTTGAATGAGAGAGTCAGAAGATCCAACTTGTTGCTCAGGTGAGTCTGAATTGGAAGCTCTACTAGGAAACAGTGTCATCTTTATAGGGATAGCAAGTGGAGCCATGAGAAGCAGAATCATCACAGCCACCAAAATATAGGAAACTGTACCACTAAATGGAAGAACGTTATCAAATATTGTAGTTGCAAGAAGATATAAACCCAAGACCACACTAGAACCTTGGATAAATAGAAAATGGCAATTTTCTGCAGAGTCTTCACCAGAAGCTGGGGTACAAGGCCTAACAAGAAACATCATACAGAAGCAAATAACAGGAATACCAATGGCAAGGAACAACAGGAACTTAGAAGAAGAATTATGAAGCACTATGCTGTAAATTTCAGTAAAAACTGCAGCGCTAAGCCCTCCATAACCTTTCAGGATTCCTGCAACTGTGCCTCTACTAGCAGGGAAATTTCTCATGTTGGTGACGAGAACAGCTGTGGTTAACCATGCACTACTGTTGGCGGCAATAACGAGGGCAAACCATAGCTGCAACATGATACAAGAGTAAATAACAGTTAGGCCTTTACAGTCAAATTAAATTGGATGTAAAGTGTAACATTGAACTCTTCACTCGTCCATAATCCATATGCTATGAGGAAAATTTTTATGAAAGAAACTGTTACTCCCCCTCAATTCCCCCCTTCCCCCCCGCCCTTTTTTTTCTCTTATTCTTTTTGAGAGTACAGGGGCCTAAGAAAACTAATTCATGTCAGGGAAACTTTGTACGTGGGTGTGTATAAATGTATCCATATATTTAGATATTTGTGTCAAAAATTTGATTTCCTGATAAAAGAGTTAGTTATCTTGAGATCTTTGAGTTTATCTTTAGAATCAGTATAAGTTGAAGATTTATTTAGATATGAAGAGAAAAAGGAATCATAACATGGTCAGAAAGGGAAGCCAAAAAGAAGACAGTATAAAATTTGATTTCTTCAATCCAAGGGTTAGAAAAAGTGTACTAATAGGAGAAAACAAAAGGCTGGAGAAGATATGAAACAGGACGGTGTTTAATAAACAATTTACTATTTGTGGCAATTATTGAAATAATCTAAAGATTTCAATAATGTGATGACATGATAATTATGGATCAAGGAATAAAAAAACACGGATTCTCCATTTTAGACAAGTTTAATGCTATGATTATTCACTAATATATCCACTTCCTAAAAACTCGCTGGGTCTATCTCCTTCGACTTCCCTCTGCTCCACAAAATATTCAGAACGTTGTACGGTGATTTTCTTTGTCGGATCAAATTGTCTCCAGCAATCAATGTACCAGATTTCACTCAAGATGCCAACTTAAATAAGCCACAAATCTATTCTCTTAAAAAAAATAAAATAAAGTTTGATCTAGAAAATTCACATAAATAATCAAGAAGATACTCAAAGAATGGATGAACTCTTAGACAACTGACAGATCAAAGAAGAAAAAGCCCAAGACAGAGCATATAACATATATAGTGGAAGTACAGAAGCAAGCTTCATCAAAATTTATCAAAACTATATTACACTGATTGATATTGATCAATTTTTTTTTTTTTGATTTCTTATAGTATTTCCTCATCCGATGGGTAAGAAACTAATATTTCAAGATACAGTTAAATGCTTAAGCAGTGACTCATCCCATCCTTATTATTTCTATACGCATAGATCTCAAGATTAAACCAAAGAACACATCCACATGTTTAAGAGATTCGAGTCCTTCCAATCATAACAACACTAACGTTGGTTGATTTATATTGATCATGTAAGTATATAAAACAAATAGAAAAGGGCATTGAACAAAGTACCCTTTAACCAATACAACTAGGAATTCATGTCATAGTGAAGAAGAAAAGAACTTACCAACAAGTAAGGAAGGGAGTGAAATGTCTCACTGATAGCGAGCCAGAGAATACCGTAGCCAAGGAAAGAGGCCAGAGAACCGATCAAAAGTATGATCCAAGGGGGGAACTTGTTGCAGGCAAGACCGGGAAGCAAGCCAACATTCTCGCCAATATCAATGGCCACACCAAGGAGTGTAACCTGGCGCTGGTTGAAACCCAGAACGGATTTCAAAGAGTGGGAGTAGAGAGGGAAAGTGAAGGTGTTCCCTGAAGCAATCTGAACCCACACAGCAGCTCCTAGTCCCACCCATGGTGGCCTGCTCCCTCCTTTCAGAGTCAACATCGAAGGATTAGCACTGAACTAAGGCTTGGAAGATTTGACAAGCTTAGCGTGTCACTGTTTTATGGGTTTTGTGTTGAGAGGTTACTGTAGGAGATGCAAAGTTAGAGCATATATAGAGGTTGGTATTTAATCACTAATTATTTATGTCGTGAGACAGAAAGAAAGAGAGAGAGTGACTGATTGAGAGAGAGAGAGAGAGAGAGAGGATGCAAAGGGTCTATTTTCTCCGCGTTTTTTTGGCTTTTGTGCTTGCCAGTTGCCATTTGGATCCCGTGTGGTGCGAGATCGAGATGTTTCTGATGTGTTAAGCGTTAACCCCATCAATGCTTATGCTATGATTGACTATCAGGCAGTTAGAAAAGACGTGGATATGCACGGAAATTATGTTTATCAAGAAATGCTTGGCGCACGAACCTCACATAACACATGTGAGTAATTGGATTTGGATGTAAAAAAAATATAACATTACTCGGAATATTTAAGAAGAGTTTCGGGTTTGAAAATCATGCAATACATTTTGGTGTCTTTTCCCCGTCCTTCCTCCCTTTCGTTTATAATTTCTTAATTCGTCTAATTTTTATATATTTAATTTTTTTAACTCTTTTATAAATTTATTTTATATATTATAAAAATAATACAATCATATATAATATAATTTAATATTTATCTTATATAAATATAAAATAAATATATATCTATTATATTTGAATTAGACATAAAATATTATTCTTTTGTTCCAATGAAGCTCCTTTTCTTTGAGTATCCAATGTTATTTTAATAATTAAATTTTATTTAGTATTTTTTATTTTATTTATTAATCAATGTCAAGGATATTAGTTAATGATTTTTTTAATTATCTGTAATATATTTATTAATTATTAATTATTAACTATTATCAATTTTAGTTGTGAATTTTTAAATTTATTGTCAGATTTATTAATTTATTAATAAAAATATTTTACAATTACAAAAAGATACCAATACCTAAAATAAAGGAAAAACAACATTAAATCCACTTAAACTTTCACTTAGTTACAAATAGTTACCTTAAACTTCAATTCTTCTAATTTTACCCTTAAATTATACTAATTCTTATAATTAGTTCTTCATAATTCATCTAATCTAAGTTAGTTGGCTAACAGAGCATTACATTATGAGAAATTTTAACATACTCTCATAATAGTACTATGGGCAAATTTGTAATCATTTATATTTGATTCAATAATATTTTCATTTTTTTTATCCAAAAGCATGTACAACTATAAATATCACGTATTACAATTTAAGTGAAGTAGTGTAGTTAGAACATTTCATGCAAGCATGTGAGTCATTAATGATTTATTTGTCACGTCAATTAATGATTCGTGTTTTGTACGTGATGTAGTACTTTGTTAATTAGTTGATAGCAATTAAATGAAAGACTAATTGCAAGAAATAGAATAATTTAAGGACTAAATTGGAAGATTTGAAAGTTTAAGGGGTGTTTGGTATGAATGATAGGATAAGACCTGATAGTATTAGACTTGATAGTATAAGGTCTGATAATATAAGATCTGATAGGATAAGACATGATAGTATATGACCTAATACGTAAAAGTTAGGGATATCAAGATGTTTAGAATTATAATGAAAAAATCTTTATAGAACTTATACATCAAAACTCAATCAGGCCTAATCCCACCTCTCAAGGCTTGATTAAGTTATCCATCATTTTAATGTATAATAGGAGTTTGATATATAAGCTTATATAATACAATGTTTGCACAAAATAACTAATAAAGTCATAATGTATTGTATTAGTTTATCCTATTAGACCTAATATGGCATGCCAAACAGGATCTTAGGGTGGTTATTTACTACTGAGTGAAAGTTTAAGGTAGTTGATATTATTTTCCCTAAAATAAAAACTTTGGGTACTTTGTAATCCAAAAAAAAAAAAAACTGGATAATATAGTACTCGCATTTCATACATAACACAAAGTTGTAATACTTTTCTTAAAGGTTTTTGTTTATGAAGGATTTTATGTTGTTATTGTGAAAAAATAGAGTAACACACTTTAATCTCTAAAGATATAGGTGATGACATTAATATGGTCCTTCTAAGAATATTTATATCAATTTAGTCTTTTATTATAAAAAAATTACAATAATTTAATCTTTGATAATAGTATATGAAACTTGCTAACGGGTGCCCAGAATTAAAATAAAAATTATCAAAATAAAAACATAAGTATTTTATACTAAACTACACTTGGGCTTTGAACCTCAATTACATCATTTAGAGCCCTTAGAAGGATCTTCAAGGCACCTAAAAATATCCTCATAGGATTTAGTTATAAGAGAGATAAAGAGAGGACATTTGACTCACTCTCATCGGAGCATACTATAACAACCTCATGATAAGCAATCATGAGGTGAGGTCATTCACCCCCCTGTAAAAAAAGCAAATAGCAACAATAGTTGGGGACTTTTACATATACTTACTACTTAAGAAGATATCCACCACAGACACTACCTTGAGCTTGGATGGAACAATGGCGTCGCTTGTGGGAACTATGTGGTAAAACTATTTTTCCTTCCATAAGTTCTACATTTCATCAGTTCGGATTTTTCCTTCTTGTGTTTTGGGTTTCTGTTGATGTGATTCTAACAAGAAGAAAGGTTCTACATTTGACTCACTCTCATCGGAGCATACTATAACAACCTCATGATAAGCAATCATGAGGTGAGGTCATTCACTCCTCCCTTGTAAAAAAGGCAAATAACAACTATAGTTGGGGACTTTTACATATACTTACTACTTAAGAAGATATCCACCATAGACACTACCTTGAGCTTGGATGGAACAATGGCGTCGCTTGTGGGAATTATGTGGTAAAACTATTTTTCCTTCCATAAGTTCTACATTTCATCAGTTCGGATTTTTCCTTGTTGTGTTTTGGTTTTCTGTTGATGTGATTCTAACAAGAAGAAAGGTTTGAATATGGCTTGAACTAGAAGCCAAAACACTACTGTTCATTAGGAAAATCGTAACACCGCTACTATTGGTAGAAATAATGATGATCTTGCCATCCAAGAACTTCAACGACCATTGCAGGTGCAGAGGGTAGGAGAATGCTAGGCTCAAAGAAAGGCATACTCATACTTAGGAGTGTCAAAATAGGCCAAGTTCGATGGGCTTACTCGAATAGCCCGATAAAATGAGTGGGATAGGCTAAAAAAACTGATGCAAAAAATTATTTTAGCCCAACTGGGCCAACTCGATTTTGGCCTAGCTAGACGTGAGCCAGCCCGCAATGGGCCAGGCCAGGTTGGCCCGCAAGTCCAATGTTTTATTAAGGTATTATTATGTAAATTATATGATATATAAAGATTTTGTTCTTATTTTTAAATATAAATTAATATTTTTATCACAAAAATAATTTTATTTGATGTTTGATAGGATTTAAACTATGCAAAAGAAGAAAAAAATGTTGAAACCTAAAAATAAATTTTTGGGAAAACTCTAAAAAATCCCCTTGTACTATACGCCATGTGTACTTTGGTCTTGTTACTTTAAAAATGTGTAAAAAGGACCTGTTACTTTGCGTTTTGTGCAAAGAAGTCTAAAATAGTAACAGACGTTACATTTTAGATGAAAACATGCACGTGCGTGAACGAATTTCTGAAGGCCAAACACGGTCTTCTTCAACCTCTAGACTGTGGAAAAATATGAACCCTAGCAGTAGCAGAGCTGCTCATTCCGTCGCAACTTGCAAGCTCCGCTTCCCCATACACCAAATCTCTCTGCAAACAAGTTTTGTTTCTTCACCCACCATACACCAACCCCTCCAGACGCACACTCTTCACCCACCATCACCTTCTCGTCTCTCTCTCGTCTATTCTATCTCACTCATACCCTAAGCACCAAACAATCTCTAGTAAACCCAGATCCATACTGCAAACATCCACCTACCCCTCTCACATGCCCATTTCTCCATTGTACGGCTCGCAGGTGGTGCGGGGTGGTGCGCGATGGTGGTTCGCGCGATCTAGGTGGATTTGGGTTTTTGGGGTTTCTATTTTGGATTTGGGTTTCTGAGATTTATGTACGAACATTGAAATCTCAAGCCCTAAATCCTGAGGAAATTGAAACTCCCAATTTTCACCCCCCCAATTTTGCAGGTTTTTCCATGGTCCAGAGGTTGAAGAAGACCGCGTTTGGCCTTCAGAAATTCGTTTGCGCACGTGCAACGAACGTGCATGTTTCCATCCAAAATGTAACGTCCGTTACCATTTTGGACTTCTTTGCACAAAACGCAAAGTAACAGGTCCTTTTTGCACATTTTTAAAGTAATAGGACCAAAGTGCACATGGCGTATAGTACAAGGGGGGGTTTTTTAGAGTTTTACCTAAATTTTTTTAAGTGTTAAGAAATGAAGAAAAGAAAATATATATGTTGCGGGTCGGCCTAGCCCAGCCTACAACCCACATAGGGCTGGGCTGGGCTGGGTTAGTAATTTATAAACTTTCAATGTATTTAGGCCGTCCCGACCTAAAATATTATTGGCCCGATCGGGCTTGTCTGACCCATTTTGACACCTCTACTCATATTGAATCGTCCCATCGTGAGTATACACATGAGTCAGAAGAGACGTAACAAAGTGAGGAACCTAGCGAGGAAGAGCAAACTCATTATTCTCGCTTTGCTCACCGTAGTGTTAGAAGCAGGTCCGCTCAAAATATGAGCTCTTTATCTCACCATTTACAAAGTTTATAATGTCAGTGCCCTTACCACTAAACTTTCATATGCCAGCCACTTTGGAGCTCTACGATGGATCAACCGATCCCAAGAGCACCTAGACATGTTTAATTTAGATATGTTGTTGGCCACCAACTTAGATCCAATTAGGTGTTGAGCCTTTGTAAGTACTTTGAAAAGTCAGGTCTTCTTTGGTTCTTGTCTCTTGAGCCACAGTCAATTCATGATTTCTTTGAGTTGGTGGTCAGATTTTTGAATCATTTTTCCACCAATAAGGCCCACTAGGAAACATCTACTAGCCTTATTACTTTCAACCAAGGAGTTGATGAATCTTTGAAGGATTTTTTAGGATGTTTTAATAGGGAGAAAATTCAGATCAGGGACTTAAGCTCCGCTATGGCATTGCATGCTATCATGGCTAGGCTAAAGCCTAGGCCTTTCACGGAATTTGAATTTTTAGCTAAATGGCCTCTAACTATTCTTAATGAGCTACGAACTAGATCAAACACTACAAAAAATAAGAGAATTTACAATAATTTTAATACGACAGTTAGTAGAAACTGCCGTTTTTAACCTTTTTTAGTGAATAATATGGCAGTTACTTAACCTGCCGTTTTAACCAATTTATTTCTCAATTCCTAAACTTTCATTTTAACTTTTCTTTTTTCCCTTTCCCTCTCTTATATGGTTCTTTCCCTCTCTTTTCCCTTTTCCTCTCTTACACTAAATATTTACAGTGATCTACCTTGCTGGTTTGGCATCTGCTGAGGTTATTGCGACTGTGAAGGTCTGTGTTCAAACTCAGCCTGGTTTCGCAAGAGGTCTTTCTGATGGACTCTCGAAATTTGTCAGATCTGAAGGAACCTTGGGGTATGCTTATAAATGTTGTTAACTCTTACACTGTTTTGGTTGAGGGTGTTATGTGATTATAAATGCTATGTTTTATCTTTCCATTGCTCTTTTTCATTTTCTGTAAAATCGTGGACGGGATGGGCAAGAACACCGTTTCACTCTCACTACTTAACGCGATTTTTTGTAGTGAGACCACCATTAGCTTCCATCATCTCCTTCCCTCCTTTCATTGTCATCCTCAAACTAATACTCTTCTTTTAAGCTGAACAAATTAGGAATAAATCCTTATACCAGTTTGCTGTGGCAACTACTCATATAGCAATGCTACCCCCAATCATCATGAAACACACCTAAACTAACTCCCAATACAGGGAATGAAACTTGAACTCCCTTATTTGCAAAAACCTAGAAACTCCGTCGTTCCAACACCCTCAACAAGCCAAAGGTACAGAATTCCCCATTGAAACGATCCTTCAAACCCCATAAATTCCACCCATAAACACAAAGGACCCACCTTCATACAAGCAGAAACCCCAACCTGAGACACTGACCCATGCTTCACTGAAATTCCACCCATGCGCACCACCATCGAACTTCCTTGTCGCCACACAGAGCCACCGTAAACCACCCAACTGAAACCTCCATTGCCATTGTTGGTCCAGAGGATGCGTAAAATACGTTTAATTTGGGGATTCTTTATGGGTCTATTTAATACGTTTATGCAGGGCATGATTAGATTTTTCTAAAGCATTGATAAAAGTTCAATAAAATTGTAAATGTAGATTTATTTAACAAAACCTTCTCTTGTTACCCACCTAAAAAAGAGATCCTAATCCATTATGTAATATTGTTTGAATAATAGATTTAGCTCTTTTCATTTATTATGTTGTTGTTGTTGTTCAACCAGTTGACCAACCATGATTCGAAATGGTTGCATTGTATCCCAAGAGAATGCTCCTGTGAATTATAGGCCATGCAAGTGTGTCATGCCTTGCATATCTGTCTTCTGTTCCACTTCTCTAATGTCTGCTAAAGTTGCTGTCTCAAACATCCAGAGTTCTTGGGGACATAATTTAAAATGTAAATCCTGGTTGCCAACAGGTACATGGCATGCTTTAGTTTTTTGTGAACTCGTTCACTTTTTTATTAATTAAAAAAGAATAATTATGATTTAACTTATTGAGGTATAATGTAATGTTTTATGATTTCAGGTTGTACAAGGGATTAGTGCCTCTGTGGGGACGACAGATTCCATGTAAGTTGGCCATCTTATACTTTGTAGTTTGCATTATGCTTTAAAGTGCCTTCTTTCTGAATTGGCTGTTTGTGTGTGGTTCAGTATCTCTTACTTGGTTTGCCAGCTAAGACATTTTGATTTATTTTCAATTTTTGAGTTTCACATTACTTATCATTTCCTGCTTGTAGAGCCAGTGTAGCACCTCCCTGTCTCACTTCAAATCACATTTACAAAATTCAATATTCTTGTTTGTTAATTGTCTCCTTTTCAACCTTAGTTCTCCCAATGTCCCACTACTGCCAGTACCATTCCTCCATCTCCATTCTCCACGAGCTCATTTCAGCCATTTGTGCCTACATTTGGGACTCCTTTGTTATTAATGGTTCTCTGTCCACTAACAGTTACAAGGTGCAATTAATTATATTTTATCAGCCATCAAAACTTGGTTCTTATATGCTATAGTGTTAATTCTTTGGTTTAATGACATTGGAAAAATTGTTGTGGTACAAAATTGAAGGACAACCTAATCATCTTTTGTGCAGGTGAAGTTCTTTGCCTTTTACCTGTAATTAGTATTTAACTAGTTGTTTATTTCCTAATCTACTCATCATATTTGCTCGGTCTTTATTGGTAAATATTTCTCATTATCATTTGGCTAATGCGGAGCATTTTTTTGGCATTATTGGTGTTTTCTTTTTCTTTTTTTTATAACTAAAACAATGTACCTAATGATTTCACAAATAATTGTTTGCACTATTTAATCTGTGCCTACCTTAGGCCTAGATGATTATCACAGTACATTGAACACTAACAGATGAAACTGTTATTCTTAGATCTAGCTTTTCTCTTACATATTAAGACACTGTGCTATGCATCCTTTTCTTTGTTAGTTAATTGCTAGAGATTGACTGTGGTTGATGTTAATTTTAAAAAAGAAAAAAATTGTGAGCAAGTAAGAATTGTGTTGGTAGAGTGTAGTATGCCAAAGCTTTGCTCATTTTTTATCCCCTTTGAGATTATGTGCTGCTTGAAATGCTCCCTTAAATTATGGTCCCAACTGATTTAGATAGTGATGGTAATCACTGCTACCAAAACGTTCAAAAAGCATTTGATATCTTTGGATGCTTTTTCAAGGGTACGCCATTAAAAAAAGTAACGCATAAGTTCCATTTATAATTTATAATATTTATTAAAGTAGTATTTTTATTAAAGTTCCATTAAAAAAAGTAACGCATAAATTCCATTTATAATATTTATTAAAGTATTATTTTTTATTTTACATAAATTATTGTAGTTTTTAATATATTTTTTACTTTCATAGTTGACTAGTTGTTAAAAGTTAGGTGAGTGAAGTAGAGTGGAACCCATTCTGATTCAGCGACTTTCCATTAGGAGATTTATAGTTTTCACAACTTATGATTTCTATGTTTCTCTTTTTAGCTAATTCATTGTCTAGAAATTGTAATATATGTTTAACTTTATCATACACTAATATAAATTGATTATATTTGATTGTTCTATTTATATATGCAGATATGCCAAAGCCAAAACGAATTAAGAATCTTCTCTAACCAATAGCTAGGAGCTCCTCAGCTACTGATCCAGTTCACACTCCACAACAGCCGCCACAGGGTTGTCCTTCAGCACTATTTGCTCCTACTACTTTGCAGCCATTGACTGACACTCCACTGCAGTCGCCACAGGCTTGTCCTTCAGCACCAATTACTCTTGCTGCCTCACAGTCATGTAACCAAGCCCCATCACAATCTACACAGTATGAGGCCCTATCTTCATCTCGTAAATATAAATTTGGACGTGAATCCAGTCATTATTAGTTTGTGGATGTTATAGGTATATGTAAAATGATGGAGTATTTTGTTTATTTTTATCTTTTCTTGATTAATGTATTTAACTTGATCTTTATTTGTTACAGATGAAGAACAAGAAATAACTAAGAAAATGAGGTTGAAGGTCAAGGATGTCCATAACTTGCTTGACGGAATACGTGTAGTGGTGGATTTTGATGAGTTTTCTTGTCCTATTAGAGAGGTAGCTGGCCTACTTGCAGAAGTTTGTGGACAATTAGCAATCGATTCTCTTCTTTTTCCTATTAACATCGAAAAGTGGTCAAATATGCCTGACACTTTTCATGACTCCCAGTGGGATCATTTCTTAATGGTAGAACCATTTAAAATCATTGTGTGTTTTGATGTTTTTTATAGAATAAATTTTTTAACAGGAAATTCTTAAATTTGCAGACGGTTTGAATTTTTTTGGTGTTATTTTTTTGGGGGATTGATGGAGGTTTTGGAGCTTGCTGGAAATGCTACGGGCTAGGATTAATTGGTGTAAAGCTTTTCTTGTGAAATGTAATTGGATTTATTTTGGCCTATATATGTGTCCTATTGCTAGTAATTTTCTTCTTTTACTACTTCTCTATTTACATGTCCATTTCTTGCTTAATAATATACTGCCTGTAGTGTTCCATAACCATAATGTTGTGTTTGGAGAATCTCAAGCATAATTTTGTCCTTCTTGTAGGTACTAGATAAAGCTAGTGGAGCTCTATCACCTAATGACCCAAGAAGATCACAGGATGGAAGTAACACTCAAATAATCAATGGATATTTCGAGTCCTCATTAATCAATTTATCAATTATTGTCAAGTGAATTACTATTTAGGATGCTATTTCTCAAAACTTTTAAGACTTATTTGTAATTTGAAGTTATTTGACTTGTGTGCTCATGTTACTATTTAGGATGTTATTTCTTAAAACTTTGATGACTTATAATTTGTAGTTATTGAGTTAATGTACTCATGTTAAATTGGATATTTAGTTAATTTAAATTAATTAGTATTTCCTTTTACATTTCATTAAACAAAATTATTATATTTATATTTGTGGGTTTTGACGAATTTGACAAATAAGAAATTCATAATTATTGTAAAAAATGTGCAATAGTGGTATGAAAAATAAATAAAAAATTTAAATAACAATTACGGCGGTTAAGAATTGCTACAATATTCAAAACATTAGCTTTATTGTAATATAAATTACGACGATTTAAATTGTCATTTTATACTGTAAATTACGGTGGTTAAAATTGTTATTTTATATTGTATTTTCTGGTCAATTATGGTGGTTAAAACTGTCATTTTATACCGTAAATTACGGTAATTAAAACTACCATTTTATACCGTAAATTACAACGGTTTAAACTACCGTTTTATACCGTAAATTATGGCGGTTATAACCGTCGTATTATGCACAACTAAACCATTTTTTTTTGTTGGAAAACGACAGTTATAACTGTCGTATTATTCAAAAAATGAACTGCCGTTTTATATATGATAAAATTGTGGCAGTTAATAAAAATCGCCGTATAAACCATCGTATTATACCGAATGGCGGATGCAATTACGTCAATTTTGAAAACTGCCGTTAAGGCAAAAAACGGCGGTTCAAACTACCGTAATATGCAAAATTAACTGCCGTTTTATACCTACTTTTTTGTAGTGAAATGGCTACATAAATATGGAGGAAGTTGCTCATGCGAGAGTAGAAGTTCAATAATCGATAGGGACAAATACCAACCAAAAGTTCAAACAGAAGCAAAAACTTGATCCTTGATTGCCTCGACCACAACAATTTGGGATTAAGAGGGGACGTGGAAGACACCACTTTGGAAGATTAGGTCCTACAAAGAAGGTTGATGTCAAGATGATTGCAGCAACCTCAATATGATTATTAGAATTCTCTTAATACAGATTAGGAAACCATCTTGAAATAAGTATACAATATAGGATTGTTAAAATTACCAATACCACCCACGATTCCTCCAAACACTGATTGATCTAAGAGGTGTAAATTTCATCACACTTTTTTGACATACTGGAGGTGGCACTAGCACGAGAAGGAGAGTTGAATCATGCTTCCAACATTTTTAAGTTTTTGCAAAACTTAGAAGAGTCTCAAGTATGACAACTTGGATACTTAGAAGAGTTAGTGGAGAAACACTAAGTTAAAGAAAATTGCCTTAGGTCAACTTGAACAACTTTTCTTTTGGCTTGTGTTTTTTTCTAAAACCTTTTATGTAGATAAGAAGAATAGAAACAAAGGTTTATAAGAGTATAACTTAATGAAATAGTAACAAATAAACTAAAAAGAAGAGTTCAAAAAAGCTAAACACAGAGAGTTTATACTAGTTCGATCAAATAACGTACCTACATCTAGTCCCCATTCAATAACCAAGATTTTGAATTGTCATAAATATTCTTTGATCCACACTACCCTCTCCAAGCAAGACTACAATAGTCTTTGATTTTTCCTAGGCTCTCCAAGCTAGAAACTCTTTTTGATCACTATGAGATCAATAATACAATCAAAGATATAGGGAGAATTTTTGGCTTTGGTTTCTCTCAACACTCAAGGAGTGAATATAAGCAAATACAATGTAGAGGAGATTGAGTTACACACTAAAATAATGATTCAAAAGAGTATTAGTGTGCTAACATAAGACTTCAGAAGAGTTGATCAATATAACAGTGCTTCGACAACTTCAATCGTCTAGTCTTTGACTATTTATACATTTTGAAAAACTAGTCATTTGTCTTTTCATCCAATGGGTTTTGATTCATAATACACTAGTTGTTTTCTTGTCTTCTAGCTCTATTCAACTTTTGCAGCTTTGCATTAGGATTTTTGTCCTTATTCAGTGATAGTGAGATGAGTCTAACTTTGAGTCTTCTGAGCTTGAATCCTTTTACCTAGACTCTTCTTAGCTGGCTTTATGACAAGGTTGCTTCATGATAAGAGAACTTGAAATTGTCTAAGGAGATTTTCAACCTTTCTGACGTTTGTATGTACTTAAAAATCAGAGATTGCATCTTCTATCTAAGTCAAAGGAACTCTTTTGAACTTTAGAAGCATTCAAATTTTATACGAGCAAATGTTCCTAAGAATTGTTAACATATTTTCACCTTAGAAGATTTTTGTTCACTCATACACTTGTTAAAATAATTAGAATGATAAGTAACAATATAAATAAGTTTGTTAATCATCAAAACACGAGGTACAAATACCATTAGAAAGGCTTTAGTACTAACATATACAACATAAGAGTGTGTGGTTCTAAGAGACAGAATTGAAGAATTAATTTAGAACTGGGAAATTAGGAAAGTATGTTTATAGGAAGTGAGGGAAGAATAATGATCGGCCGATAACAAATGATTTTGATGAAGGAAGTTCTAACCCAAGTAGAGATTGTATAGATAATAGGGAAAACGGTGGTTAAGGATTGAAAGGATTTCCCAGGTTAAATTCAAAGAATCATATAAACGCTATTTCATGAGGATTTGCGAGAGGAAGGAATCGAAGTTAACTATGAAGAAGCATCTATGAGCTGCACAATCAATTATAATGGTAGGGTGTGTGCCAAACAGGGGAATAAGGTCAACATCTCATGGATTAGTCATTTCTTTTTCTTAAGAAGATTTTCGAGGTGTTGATAGAGATTGAGATGATCTAATGGTGATAATTAAAAGGGTGTCAGTGAATCAAGGAAGCTCGGTGGATATTCTATATTATAATACTTACAAAAGGTTATGCTTGCGTGATTCCTGACTTAAACCTTTTATTGAGGGACTAATAAGTTTTTCTGGCGAGAGAGTAGATGTTAAAGGGTATGCTGAGTTGAAGAAAACTTTTGGTACAAATCTTTATTTCAAAATAGTTGATGTTTAGTATTTAGTGATGGAGTGTCAAACTCCTTACAATGTGATCTTAGGTCGTCCTTCTCTTAATGCCTTAAAAGCAGTTATGTCAACACTACATCTGGCCATGAATTTTCTGATAATAACAAATTTTGTAGGAGTTGTACATGTGGATCAAATAAAAGCTCGAGAATCTTACAATGGATGTTTAAGGATTAGAGAAACAAAGAAGCCCATACGATCGACTGAGAAGAGGCACTGGGTAAATTCCACGAAGTTACGAAGATCGATGGAAACCTATCAGAAGACGAAGCACAAGGGTTGAAAGGATTACTCTTGAAGAACGCAGATCTGTTTGCATGGACTTCATCTGATATGCCTAGGATTGATATTAAAGTTATGTGTTACAAGCTAGCTGTAGACTTAGAAGCTCGACCAATGGAAGATCGGTGCTGAAAGACAAAGAACAATTGAAGAAGAAACGCAAACTTTTTTGAAAGTGAGCTTTATTAGGGAAATGTAGTATACAACATGGCTGACAAATATAGTTATGGTGAAAAAGGCAAATGGGAAATGGAGAATGTGTATAAACTTTACCAATCTTAATAAAGCTTGTCCAAAAGATTCTTATCCCCTTTCAAGCATCGATAAGTTGGTGGATAGAGCCTCGAAATACCAGTTTCTAAGCTTTGTGGATATATATTAGGGATATAATCAAATTTGTATGCACCCAAATGACTCGGATAAGATAATATTTATTACAGAGAATGACAATTATTGTTACAGGATGACGCCTTTGGATTGAAAAATGCATGAGCAACTTATGAAAGGTTAATAGACAAAGTTTCTAAAGAGTTGATTGGAAGGAACTTTGAAGTTTATCTAGATGATATGGTGGTGAAAATTGTGGCGTTGAAAGACCATTATAACGATTGGGAAGAAGTTTTTCAACAATTGAGAAAGTACATTATGCGTTTAAACCCTAAAAAATGTGCAGTTAAGATACAAGCAACAAAGTTTTTGGGCTTCATATTGACAAACTGTAGGATCGAGGGTAATCCTAATAAGTGCAAAGCAATTTTGTAGATGAAAATCCCTTCGAATGTTAGGGAATTTCAAAGACTGACCAATAGAATTGCCTCACTTTCATGATTCATGTCTAAGTAAGGCTTTCTTGTTCTTCTAGGCTCTAAAGAAGATCAAGGAGTTCGCATGGATAGAGGAGTATGAAAAAGCTTTCCAAGAATTAAAGGTTTTCCTTTCGACTCCACCAATCCTTACTAGACCTGAGCATAGGGAAGACCTATTTTTATATTTGTCAGTGAGAACATGAGTGATCAGCTCTATGCTGATCAAGGAAGTTGGAAAGGAGCAAAAACCAATATACTTTGTTAGTAAAGTGTTATAAGGACCAGAGATATGGTACCAGAAGATCGAAAGGGTGACACTCAACTTAGTAGTCTCGACAAGTAGACTTTGACCATATTTTCAAAGCCTCAAGATAATTTTGAGGAATGATCAACTTAGAAGGC